>JAUPFV010000001.1:349897699-352476449 GCA_036936605.1 Limnanthes douglasii subsp. nivea
TGTCCCTAACCCTGAAATCTCTTCTATTAACCTTTGAATTATACCGGCTCCACATTAGCGGTTGATAATGAATTGCATTTAAGTGTGCCCTGACTCTCTTTTCGTCGATTAAATCCAATTCATTTTGTTGCACTTCGTCGTTTAGGTCCTCGGAATAATACAAGACTCTGTAAGAAGGCAACGTAGACTCAAAAAGGGCGTACAACATCCATACCATAAACTAAAGCAAAATGAGTCTCTCTGGTAGCCTCTCTTAGAGTTGTACTATACGCCCATAGCACCTTTTGCAAGTAATTTGGCCATTTCCCTGCAGCTCTCGTTAAATTCTTCTTCAAGCCATCTAAAATAAATATATTTGTTACTTCTGCTTGACCATTCTCCTGAGTATGAAAAGGTCTCAAAAAACACTGCATAATTCCCCTTGAAGCACAAAAAGAAGCCATTTTCCTGTTATTAAACTGTGGACCGTTGTATGTGGTTATTTTCCGAGGCACCCCAAACCGGCAACAAATATTGCTCAAAATAAATTTTATAACATATTTTTCCTTCGTTCCAGACAAATGTTCAGCCTCTGCCCACTTCGAAAAATAGTCCACGACTACAATAATCATTTGACGTTCTCCTGACGACATATGAAAGGATCCTACTGAATCAATTCCCCATCTGTCAAAAGGAATGGCTTCGGAAATGGACATGAGCGGAACTACAGGTTTATGAATAGAAGTGGCAAAACACTGACAAGTATCATAGCTTCTGACCATATTTTTTGGCATCGTTCATAATCGAAGACCAGTGGTACCCTACTGGCAAAACTCGACGTTTCAATGCCTTGTATCTATAATATGTTGAACCCTCACCATCATGTAATTCTGAAAGGATTTTCTGAGACTCTTATCTGCTCAAGAAACATAACAGTGGTCTACTCGAAGATCTTTCATACAATACTCCATCTAACACAATATAACTATAAGCTTTATATTTTAATTTCTTGGCTACTTGTATATCATAGGGCAATTTTTCTTGCAATAAAAAGTTCAAAATATGAGCCCTCCAATCACCTTGAATAATATCTGGTGTAACAAAAACCTCTTTTGCGTATTTACTTTGCTCTGCTCTTGTTAAGATAAAAGGGCTCTCTTGTAATGAGATCCAAGGATAATCTTTAGTGTAAGCAAAAATTACCAAAGAATCAACCACGGTATTGTCTCATATACTAATATGCTCAACAGTAATGTGCTCAAAAGAAGAATCAAATTTCGAAGCTCTCGGAGATAAAAAATCAAGTGATCTTTTTTGGCTTCGGAAATACAACCACATGATTTGCTACTAATTGGGAATCTATTTCCAAACGAACTCATTTGGCCCCACAAATGTGCACAAGCCTTAATCCGACCAATGTAACTTCATATTCAACTTTATTATTCGATGCCCGAAAACCAAACTTTACAGCTTGAAACATTGCCTCCCCAGAAGGAGCAACGAAGTGGACCCCTGCACTACATCCTTGATGTTAGCTCCTCTATTGGTTTGAATTATCCATAACAAAACTCTTGAATACTCATTTTTTTCTAGCTCCTCATCTGATCTACTTGAGTGGAACACTACCAAAAGATCAGCCAACTCTTGGGCCTTGATAGCAATTCGAGGAGAAAATATGATTTCAAAATCCCCCAACTCTACTCACCATTTGGTCATTCTTCCTAACATATCAGGGCGCTGTAAAACATTTTTCAACGGAAATGAAGTGCGTACCTAGACAGTATATGCCTGAAAATAAGGATGCATCTTCCTTACGGTCACCGTTAGAGCCAAAGCTAACTTTTTGAGGTTCAAATATCGTTTTTTTGTTGCTACCAAACTCTTACTAACATAGTACACCGGTCTATAACTTCACATATCTTCACTTATCAACATTGCACTTACTACAAAATATGACACTGTAATATACAAAAACATTTCTCTTTAATTTGACGTTTAGCCAATATCTCTGATAATATTAACAACTCATTGATGTTTAAAAATGCCGCTTCAAATTCTGAAGTCCATTCAAACTGCTTTGGTCTGCGTAACACTTGGAAAAAAGGTAAATATTTATCAAAAAACTTAGAAATGAATCTGTTAAGATCTGTTAACCTTCTGGTTCAGATTTTCACTTCTTTAATAGTTACAGGCAACGCCATTGATATTAAAGACTTAAATCTGTCTAGGTTAGCTTATATCCCCTTTTCACTAATAACATACCCCAAGATTCTCCCTGATCGAACTCTGAAGGTACATTTTTCTAGATTTAGCTGCATTTTAATAACCCTTAAGTTAAAAAATGTCTCCTCTAAATCTTCCAAGTGTACCTTATCTTCTAAACTCTTGACCAACGTATCATCAATATAGACCAGCATTCTTTAAACTAAAATAAATAACTCTATAGCAATGCAAGCCTCAATTCTTGGTGAAAGTGGTACTCTCTTGATCCTTTCGATCCCTTTGAATTTGATTGTAGCATGTAAAAGTATTTATGAGAGACAGTATCTTATTACCCAAAATAGAATAAAAAAATTGATCAATCTGAGGGGTAGGAAATAGATCTTTTGGACAAGCGCGATTTAGATCAATAAAGTCAACACACATCCTCCACTTCCCATTTTTCTTCTTAACTACCACGGGTTTTGCTATCCGTAGGGGATATTGCGCTTCCCTTATATGTCCCACCTTGGACAAACAATCTAATTTGGTTACGGTGGCTCTGCTTTCTCAAAAGAGAAAGCACATATTTTTCGTATAGCAGGATTTGTCTTGGGATTGAGTACTAGGCTGTGACATATCACCTAGACTAGAACTCCTACTACGTCTTTCGTTTTCCAAGCGAAAAATATTCAGATTACAAAACAAAAAGTTCAACAATTGATGTCGCAAAACTAGGGTCAATAAAGTCCCTATACGAAGTACCTTGCCATCTAAAAAAAACGTTCCTCAATCTCCTCACTTACCATTAAATAACCCGGGGTTTCCCTCGAATCATCAACTCCATCTTCTGCATCCGAGGTGAACCCCCTGATTGTTATTCAAGAATTTAATCACCACTGCTTGATCCTCAAATCTGAAGAGTTGTGGCATAACATTCCTTAGCAACTAGCTAGTCATTTCGAACTACTCTGAATCGATCACTAGTGACATACTTCATACACTGATAAACTGTAGACACAACTTACTACATCCTTGAAAGCCCTGATCTTCCAAGAATGGCATTATAGCACGTCGGAAAATCTACCATCATGAATAAAACTTTAACTTTCTTTCTAAAAGGTTCATTTCCCAAACATACTTCCCCCTCAAAATTCTCCAATCACCTCAAATTCTCCAATCACCTGAGTAGACATCCTTCCTTCTATCTTTGTAGCTAAACTTACCACTTGCTTTTTTCTAGAACTATCTGTATTACATGTCATAGTGTCTCCTCCAAAATCCGATCCATGTCTGCATCTAAATATTCTGAGGCAAAATCAAAGTCATCTACCTTGAAATCTAAAATTATTAAATTTTCTGCCTGCGAATTTAAATTTACTGCCTGTAAAGTCGATGTGATAGGTTCTTTTGATGCACTGGTCTTCATTTTCACATAGGCTAGCAGCTTCCTATTTTCGATTAGAGTCTGCACCTCTTTCTATAAAGCAATATAGTTTGGTGTATCTTGTCCGATGTTGTTATGATATTTGTAAAATATGTGGTTTCGCTCTTCTCTCGGCCTTTTGATCGGAGCTGGCTTTTTAAAAATAACATAACCTTTCACATTTTCATAAATTATAGGAACATTTTCAGTTAAATAAACATAATACCCTGGCCTAATCCACTGATTAGACCTTGAACTTTAAATTTCATATCCAGTATTTTGATTGGGGTACCCTCCATCATGAGGAGGGTAGTTATTATTGCTCTTCAGACGAGATGGTAGAGCTCCATTCGAAGAAGATTGTCCTTTATTGGTTATCACATGTCCCGAACCTTGTTTACTAGTCCCAACTGCTCCTCGAACCCTAGCAGAATATTCCATCTTAATTTGATCTTTGACCTGAGCCATAAGAGCTCCAAATGTTAAAGCTCTTTTTTCGTTTCATTAGACAAATATCTTGGCAATAAGACTTGTTAAAACGCATTCATTGCCACTAATTCTTCACAGTTATCCAAACCAACTTTCGTTAACATGCATCACTTAGTGTAATCCTTCAACTTCTCTCTCACAACTTGTTTGCATTGTATGATTGTATCTCCATTTACTTATATCTTTTTAATTCCTAAAAATTGTCTTCGGAAAGCCATATAAGAGTCTTTAAAATTGAAAATATATTCACTCGGATTTTTATTATACCACTTCAAGGTTTTCCCTTTGAATGTTTGGGAAAACGCTCTACACACTAACCTGTCATCGTGTAGAAAAATCATCATGTAACTTTTAAACTGCTCGATGTGGTCATCTGGATCTTGCATTCAATCGAATTTCACGACTTTGGAAATATTGAACCGTTTCGGGAGATAATATCTCCCTTCTCAAAGGGAATTTCCTCCAATCAACTCCATGAACATATTGGTTATCATCTGTCGCTCCCACCATAGCATACAGACTTCGGTCATCCATTCATGTGTACTGCTCATATATGTTTCCTCCATTCCTGCCTACCCCTCTTAGATAACAAGGTATACCATCATTCTTTATTTTGTGCTCCTTTGGTGATTTTCAAGGACAATTCTTTTTCTCTTTAGAAACTCTTCAATACCTCTTGAATTCAAATTCTAAATTATCCATTTCATCATCACTGGATGTCACATACCTTTGCTTATCCTTTATTTCTCAGCGTAAAGTATGACGATCTTCGTCAGATTTAAAACGTGCCTTCTTCTTCTGCTCCCTTCGATCTTGATGTGAAGTGCAAGATCGATCAGATTAATTGTCAACATCATTTACTTCTTTCAATCGCCTCACCTCATATTTAAGTCTTAACAATCGGATTTTCTTTTCCCTTTGATCATATTTTTCATTAAAAGCTGTAATTTTGTCTAATAACTGGTTCATTTGTGCTTCGACCTCTGATTGAGTTTATTGAGCTTCAGCTGAATAATCTTTCTCACCTTCTCTTCCTTATAATCCTAACTTCAGAGTCTCTACAACTTTATGAACCAAAGTATTGCTCTCGCCCGGTTCAATCATCGATCAAACTTGCTTCAAGAAGCTGATTCTGACATAAAATCAATAAAATAAAGAAAGAATTCAAAATTGTTTTTGGTTTTTGATTCAGAAAGCACGGTACCAAAACTCCCAATGTGGTCACCATTTTGATAGGAATAAATATAGTTTCACTATGTAAAATATAGAGAGATAAAAAAAGTGGAGAGAAGTAAATTCTAGAGAGAGAAAATCAAATAGCCAAGTAGTTAATTTCAAAATTCAGGTCCTTTATTAGATTAGTCTTTGCTTTTATATAGAGGAGCAAAGACTTACTTTTACTAAAACGATTACAAAAAGGGACTAATGGCATATTAGTTCTTTGTCAAAACATAAAACTTTAATTCTCTCATATAATTATACAGTCTGTCATAACAAGTTTTATTCCTTCACATTTTAGCCCTCGAAATTCTACTTCCTTATCAAGCTTCAGGTAAATCGTCGATAACCTTGAAGTTATCAACTAGTGTCAAGTAGTAAAAGGGAAGTACTGGTCCCTTTGAAAGACCAGTCATGGCAACAAAATATTTAATAGATGAGAGGTTTGGCTTAGTCTTGAAGCCATAATCACTGTTGATGACCCTAGTTGATGATCTACGGATAGACCACCAACTCATTTTCTCCACAAACTAGTAGAGTCTCCCATTCTTTTGGAATTCGAAGAGTGATGTTGTCTGTTATTCCCCATTATTTCTTAAAATGGTTAGCATGAGCTTCATGATAGTAAATGTATGAAACATGTTTTAGTGCCATAATGTATTCAAGGAGGAGTGCTTTCAAGTTAACACTAATTGAGGCATCAACGTCCCCAGAAATTTCAATAAGAGCTTTATTTTTTATTTTTTCTTCTCTCTGCTACTCATTATTTTTAGGAATTTTCTTCTGTGTCAGAGCCAATATCACTTTCCTTAGCCTCGATGTGTGACTGGGTTTCTTCATAATCAGACTCTTCATCGGATGCTTCATTTACTAACCGATGAAGATTAGGATTTGTGGCTTGTTCTGCTTCTTGAATATACGAGGAATTTTGTTGAGACTCTCTGATGGTCTCAGATATCTCCCTCTGGAGAGGAGATGATGGTGAAGGGTTATTGGTGTTGTCTTGAGAAGAGATGTCAGCTTCAAAGTCTCCCATATTTATAAATTTTGATTTTTGGTAGAAATATTATAAGGGAAGTGAGCTTCAGATTTAATTCGGGAGGCTAGCTTGCGTGAAATTCGAGGTGGATCAGAACTAAAAAGTGATGTAACTTCTTCTGGACTTCTTTGAGTAGATAAGCTTGGAGTTACTTTGTGTGATGTTTGAGGTGGATTGGATGAAGATGCAGTAGACGAATTTTGAAGTGTTGGTTGTTGAGATTCTGGAGTTGATAAATTTAAAAGCGCAAGAGAGATTCGATTTGGGTCAAAATTACTGTAATGTATGGTTTGAGTAATGAATCGAGGAGAGTTGTTTATCAATCCTGTAGCTCTGTATTCCTCAACTTTTCCACTAATGCAAAAGTAATCGTAATCACCAAAAACTGGTTTTTCGAGATCTTGGGAAATTAGTTTATATGGTTTTTTTAGTTTTTGGACGTTTTTTCATATACTAACTTGAAGAGTGGCTGCAGAAGATGAGTTTTCTGGAAAAGGTAGCCAAGAAAATGGTTACTCAGAGAAGGGTAGAAATTGATTATCTCAAGAGAAGATAGATTTCTCTCTTTAGGAAGTTTGTGTAAGGAAAAAGATATAAATAGAGTGCTATTAATATAAGAGTTAGGAGAATAAAAATTGTGTCAGAGAAGTTAAAGAGGTGGAGACCAAACTGTTATGTGCAGAGAGGGTAGTGTGACGTCTATTAAACCGGCAGACCTAGTGGCAGGTCTAGCTTCTACAACATCATGATTCATCGCACGCGTATCACATTATACCAAACGTTTATAACTGTTATGAAAATGCCAATTTATATACGAAGTGTTAACAAAGGCTAAAGCTAATTTCGAAGTGAATGTACTGATAGATATATTCGAGGAGGATGGTTAAAGCTAATTTCAAATTGAATGCATGCATAAATATATTCAAAGGATAAACGTTGGTCAAAGTGAAGCAGATTAAACTTGGCAATGAGTTTTTCTTGCTTGTTGTGATTTTTGAAGCGATAACTAGTTCTTATTTATTGTCTTTCTTAAGAACTATGGGGCTACTGATAAGAGTATAGAATGTTGAGGGTTTAAATGTAATGAATTGAAGTCTTATATGATCAATTGTACAGATATAAGACATATTTTAGACTGCTTGTAAAGATGGGGGGCTAAAACCCATTTATGTAACTAATTCTGTTATTACTAAGTCTGAACGCTCATAAATAAAGGTTGAGGCTATACAAAGGACAATACTTTGTTACTTTTACTTTCTCTCAAACTCTTTATTTCTAACTTCCAAGAACTAAATTCACACATATCATAAACTACAAACTCTCAAGCCTTACTATCTATCGGAGTATCTCCAGGTTGTGGCAACCTAAGTTTGACTGATTTGGGGAATCCCCATTTCTTAATCCCTTTCAGCTCGGATTCGTGAAAATAAATGTATGATATTTTCTGTAAATCCAATAGATACTTGACATTCACCTTAGTAAAATTGGACCCAACTCGCCCAACAAGGGACTCAGGAAATGGTTCGGATTCGAGCAAGGAAACCTTTTTTTATTTTTCTTGTGTCAGCTTCTGAGTATCCCCAGTTTGACCAGATGTCTCAAAAAGGGTATCTTCGCCACTATCATCCATATTATCTTCCATCACTTTTGGTCTTTGTTCTAAATATTTATTACTTTTAATTCTAGGATTCTCTTCCCCAATTAAATGAAGCTCAACAGTTAGAGTTGAGGGATTTGTTGTCATACTTGGCCTTAATGAAAGTTCAGTTGCAGTGGTTTCTCTCTCCATAATCAAAACATGTGTGGGGGAATCCTTAAGAATGGTGGATTATTTAACTAGATTCTCAGTTAATTTATCCAATGTAGAAAGATTTTGTTTGCTTTAGATAGCCTCGTAACTTGGCGTGGGGTGCTCTCACCAACATCTGATCCCATGGAAATGAATGTCGAGAGAGTTCTCCAACTAGTTGCTCTTCTGTTTTGAGATGACTTGACTGATTGTGGAGAGTTCGTGAGAGATGTAGATGATTGCACTGTTGAGCTAGGTTCAGAAGTAAATCGAAGTTTATTGTACGGGAAAACTCCATTGTAAGTTATAGATTGAGTTATAACCACTCCACCTGAACAAGCGAGTAACCCAGCAACAACCCTAACCTTCCTTTTTTCCTTTTTCCAACTCATATAAATTGAGCTAACCCCCTTTGGTAAGAGCGTTCCTGGTTGTGAACATACAACCCATATAAAATTCCGAGAAACTAAATTAAAAACTAACGAAGTTGAAAGAGAATGAGGAATATTGTTTAAAAGCTTAAAGTAAAATGCTTTCTCTCTCTAGAAATTCAATCTTTTTCTTTTCAAATTAGTAACAATGAAAAATAAATTAATTTCTTATAAATATTAAAAAAAACACTTTAATACCCTACTAAGGAATGAGAATCGACGCAGTAGCTAGGAAGCTATAAAGGAGTGTAACCTCCTCTCTCTTTTAACTGGTTGATTTTTCCTAGAACGAAACAAGTTTGGGGGTCCAATTAAAATTTGACATGTCTTTCTAAAAAGTAACTTGTCCAAATTTATGACTATTGGATAAAAACCATTTTTAAAAATGCTCATCGGATGTGGTTCAGATTTGGTTCGAATATGTTTAGCTCTCCCATAAGCTACTGAAAGAGCTAAGGGGGCTAGATGATAGGGTCAGATTCTATTGGAGGACAAAAGGTTAAGGTGGTTTGGACTTCTCTTAGTAGGAAATTTATACTTAAAAAAAGAGTAATCCTGAGTAAGTTATATGTCTAGTTAGTAAGAAAAGTGCCTACTTCACTTAATCTTGGGTCTCCAAGCCCACCAATCTGACCCAAATATATCAAACCGATCCAGTTGGCCAATGGGTCTTCATAATCTTATAAATAGAGCTAAAAACAACATTTAATGGGTTGGCACATTCTTTCTCTACATATTAAATACAAACACCTCGATTATCTCTCTACTCTTTATCTAGAATTTAATACACCACCAAAACACTTACCAAAAATATCCTCTGATCAAGTTTTATCATACCCAAATACGATACCGTAGATTATCTCATTGTTGTATAAGAGATCTATATGCAATAGGATCAAGTGTCTTATCTTGGATCTAACCAAATTTTTGCATCACTCGATGTGGCAGAGATACTTCGGTCGTATTCATAATCGAAATAGGATTGTGATATAATCCAATAACCTGATCCAAAACTACCTCTCTCATCCCAATATAAGGCTGACAGATGACCTACAAAACAAACAAACACATAACTAGGTAAGAAACAAATCGGTAATGTTAAAATTAAAAGCAGTTAAATAACACTACTTACATCATTCTTCTCTAGATCTACAAGGATGTCAGGGTAGTAAGTATTTGGTTCAAAACATATCGCAGTTAGTTATTTGGGCAAGCACCTTACAATCTTAGGATTTGATATGCTATATGGACTGTTGTACTTAGGCCAGAAACAAGCGAAATGGTCATAGACTCAACAATCTAATAACCCAGAGGAACCAATAAGACTCTTGACAGTTGTCTTTAAAACTCCTCTCAAACCTCTATAAAGCCACGTCAATACGCTTGAACCCTAAATTATCTCATAAAGCCTATCCAAGTGCTCCAAAGCTAGGAGAAAATTTGCTTGTATGAATGTTTTGCTTGTGTTGGTGAATATGGTACAACCAAATATGAACATCATGTAGGCATGTGTGACACGTAAAGTCATAATATTGGTGCACGTGATAATATATCCCAAATAATAATCTCTCCTAAATTTCTCCCACAACCATCTAAGACCAAACCCGACCCCATCCTGGTCATCGAGTTCTTCTCGAAATAGCCTAACTGTAACTCCCAACATCTGACTGTAAGCGGTATCGATTTCAGCAAAAGTAGGGGTCCTATCTCGTTCGAATATTCTCTTCACCACTGGGAGACGGCTAATGATGAACACGTCGTTCAACATTATAGTCATCTCGGCAAAGGAGAACTATAAGGTTTTCGTCTTCTGATGCCACCATTCAATAAAAAAAATTTGTTCTACTGCAAGTTTGATTCGAGTTTACGCAAGTGGCAAATGATCGGTCAAATTAGAGTGACTTAGAAGATATTCTTCACAAATTTCAGGTTTCTTAAGCCTCATTGGCCAATGAGTGTACTTAGCTTAGACGGTAATACCCGGACAAGACTAAAACATTAAAAACAATCCAACAATTCAAGTTACAAGATTATTATTAATATAAAGAAAATAAAACTTAAATAGTTTGCGACATAAATGATATGAGTTACATTCTCAGTAAATGTGTGGTAAGCCTTGTGTTGTAGGTAGTCGGCAAACAGTATGATACTGTTTTGAGACATAAATAAAAAATTAGGCTCTTTGGATTGATGCTACGTACTTGGGTACAAATTTGAGGCTCATCTTCCTCGTTATCTGAATCATCTGTAGGTGGTTCATCATTAAATGAACGTTCACCGTGGACACTACCATGACCTTGTTCCCTACCATTTTCCAACTGGCTATGCCTAATTGACTGCTCTACATGCTTGGAACACTCAGCCCGGCTCCCTTCGCACGCATGGGAACCACTACCACTACTCAGTTGCATAGTATGATTTTTATTTTAACTCTTTTTCTCCGCTTATTTCTGGCCTTCATCCCGCTGGCCTTTAGAGAATTTTTCTACCTAGAAATCTGTTTCCTGCAATAATAAGAAAATGTTTTGGTTGGTTTTACTAAAACAGAAATTTGGTTTTGATCCCACCAGTGCGAAGCATCGGCAGCGCCAGCATCGACCATCCCCACTAGTGAGGACAAAATTTGTTCATAGACTTTGTCACGACCGGTGTGAATAACTAGGGCTGGACGTGGCAAAGCTATATACTGCCGGTGCAAGCTTTACCATTATGAGCCTCAATTATCCACACATGCGGGATACATTTATAACAAGAATAAATTATGTCCCCGTCGGTGCGGATATTTTGTGGGGACGAAAAATAACATCGAAAACCTAGTAGCTATTCTTTGAAAAATCTTTAAAAATAAAATAAAATTACTTTAATTAAACATAAATCAATGCAAACCAATGCAGTAGTTCATTACAAACACAGTTATAACTCTAGATTTAACTAATTTAACCCCTTAAATTCTTTCGATCTACGATCTACCAAAAAAATCAACTCAAAACCTACAAACAAATTAAATCAGGAGAATAAGCTTGTTATTTTCTTTTGCACATTGTTTTCGTCGATAGAGTAAAAGTTAGGGTTGTGTTTCAAAAAAAGAATCGAAAATCCTTTTGAATCTTTTAAAATTTGGTTCTGAAGAAGAAGATAAGGTGAAAGAAACAATAAGTTAGTGGGAAGAGGTTTCAATTTACAGATGATTAGTATAATTTAAGTGTACCTTAGTGTTTTCACAAAAGGTAATTTTGATAATTAGAACTACTTAAAAGGATTAATAGAACTACTCATACTTGAAACTGCTTAGCCAAATAGTCAACAATTTAGCTACACTCTCATTTTCATATTTGATAACTGATTTTCCTTTTAACAATTTAAACCAATGAAAATTTTATTAGTTTTTAAAAACGTTTCATTATTTAAATTAAAATTATCATTAATAAATTTATTACTATTATTATTGTATCCTTTATTTGAGATAAATTTTACGAGAATTACTTATAATTATAAGTTAAAGATAATTAATATTTATTATTAGATTTGGATCCTAATCTATTAGGAGTGGCAATGTTGGTCCGAGCCGGTCCAAACCGGTCCGACCCGACCTAATTCGGTCGGGATTTCTTCAATCCAAACATTTAACATGGTGGGTACAGATATAGGAATTATGACCTGTAGGCGGGTCGGGCCGGTTATGGATTTTTAATTTGTCCAATCAAATCTGGTTCGCAAATATAAATTATATATAAAAAATAAAAAAATGTATTAAAAAATAATTATAAATTTGTAAAATATAACTAAAAAAATATACTTACTAATTACTAGAAGACTAACATTTATATTTATATGTTTACCAATAATATACAGTTTTTAAGTAATTATCATTTTACTTTTAGAATCAATAATATATTTATTAATTATATTTTATTTCGATAAACTAATTTCATAAATTATAAAAATATTTCTTAAGGTTTTTGGCTCTATAAACTTCCCATCCTAAATACTAACTTTTCAAGTTCTTTCGATATTTTTCTCTGCTATTGTCTATTGTGTTTTAGGTACATTAATTTAAAATTTTATGTCTAAACCTTTTGTTTTAAATTAAAAATAAAGTCAAATTTGAGCTAGTTTGAATTGGATCAGACAGGTTCGGTCAACCCTAATAGTAAAAACAATCTTTGCGGGAAGGATCGGGCTGACTCGTGGAAATAAACGGGACAGACTCGGGTTCGAAAATATTAAATCCATTGCGAGTAGGACTGGGTTTGGGTTCAAGTAAAAAACCATAAATCCAAACGGAAAAGCCCGAACCAACCCGTCCCATTACGATATTTACTAACTATGGTTTATTATTTTGGAAATATTTTATAGGTAGTATATTTTATTTGAGTTTTGGTCTAATATTGTTATGTAATTTCATATACGGTGTATGGGGTAAACCATATAACTATATATTAAATATACTTTCTAAAGTTACCTCAAAGAAAGTGTTAAATTATCCGTTAACAAAAAAAATTAAAATAGTTAGTGGTCTTTTTAAATATCCAAAACTACTTAACAAAGCCACATATGTCAAAGTTTTTGTTTTTTATTTATCTATTTATTTTCATGTTTCGTTATTTACTTTTATTTTTTCTGTGTTTTTAATTTTATTTTATTTTTATTTTAGTGTTTTTTAATAAATGTAAAAGTAAAATCTATTTTTTATAAGAATAAAAATTAATTTAAATATATTATTTTTGAAAGATATTTTAAAAATAAGATATAAGAAAATCAAATTTAATATTTCAAAAATATTTTTTAAAAACAAAGAGAAATAAAACTAGATAGAGAATATATAACAATATTATTGTGAAATAGATCGAAATAAAATCAATTATTTTATAAAACAAATCTGAATATATTAATAATTAAAATATATTTTGAAACTAATAAACTAAATAAAATGAAAGTTTTTATTTATTAATTATTTTAAAAATAATTTTTAAGATATGATCAAACTAAAATGAAAGTTGTTTGGTAAAAAATACATTAAAAATATATTAAAAAGAGTTGTTATGTAAAAGATACATTAAAAATATTTCTATGTCATTGAAATAATATGTTTCTGAAGACAATAAGATTCACATTTGATATTCAAAACTCATAGATTCTTCTAATCATTTTTATATATTTTAGTATAAAATATTGATCGAATCATTGGATTCTTATTTCTTTAATATATTCTACAAATATAAAGTTGTCTTTGTGTGGGTTTGTTACTTCTCCTAGATCATTATCATTAGAAATAAATCAAAAATACTACTTTCCAATTCAAATATGCAGATGTTACACCAATTTATTGAATCTTGAGATCCCATTAGTGTTTCTTTCTAGATAATTGGGAGGTCCTTAATATTGTGTCTTCCTCTAAGATTGTGTACAAGATTCTTTTGTTCTTCCTTTTATTATATTCATTCGATTTGTTTGTCCTTCTTTTTATCTGAGCCCCTCTCTTGTTTGATTTATTTGTTGTTTTGTTTTTGTTTACGAGCTCGACTACTTCACGTCAATCGGTATTTTTATATTGTCTTGGAATTAAAAACAAAACACTTTTTTACTATGATTATTATGATACCCATACTAAAGAACTTTTTAGTGCCCAAGATTTCATTTTTGATGGCTCCAGTAACTTAATGTTTTCTTTTGTTTTATCATATATTTAGGTCTATTATATTGTTCTTTGTTTGAATAAATTATGTCGTGGCAAGTACGTTTTCTACTTGTATGATAGGTTTATGATCTCTATTTGGTCACCTATGTGAGACAAATATTATACGTGAATAAAAAGCTCAACTTGTCACCGAAATTTTTCCATTCATTGAATTAGAAAGTTGATAATGTCATGTGGTGGATACTGGTGTGGTTAATTATCGTTTGAGAGTAAATTTGTAATTTGTTTGGAGTTTTGTGAAAGTATATAGGTGTTTAATGTTTAGAGTAGAATGTAGAGGGAGAATTAAGCAGTCTGGTTGTATTTAATTTTCATTATCCACATTTAATGCAGGTGGTTGGGTATTTATACTCTTATATTTGGGCCTTATGGGTTTTCGGATCAGGTTTAATGGACCCGGGTCATGTTTAAAGACCCATGAGCTCTAAGTAGGAGAGCAAGTAGCTTAGTCAAGAAGTGTTTAGGTTTTTTAGTACTTTTGTCATAGTTCGAACAGTTCAATGGGCTAAGTGTTCGAAGTGGTCTGTCCGGTCTGGAGGCCTTGGACCGATCTGTCCATGTCCGGGGAGTAAGCAGAATTCGGACTCATCAGGAGCCCTTTTTTTAGGTGTTTTGTTCAAATACCTTTGTCAAAAACCTGAAAAACAGTCTGATGTCAGGGGTAGTTTTTCCCGGACAGGTCTCTCAACTTGGGCTATAGCTTTATCCGGACTGATAAAGCTTTGTGAATCCAAACAGTTTTTTGCTAGAGTTTATGGGACACGTGTCGCTTTCTGGTTGGTTGCCTCAGCCGTTTTTTCACCTTGAATTTTGAACCCACCTTCTTCGAAAAACAACCTCTTTATTAAAGATGGTGACATCAGCGCCGTCTTTAATCATTACCAATCTTTTCGAATTCTCCTAGGAATCAAACTCCTTTTTCAGATTTACTATAAATAAAAACACTTTCTACTGTTTCACCATCACTCTCACTTTTACTCTGCAACTCCTTAAAGCTTTTTCTCTCCAAAACAAACTTTTACCCAGATCGTTTATGTTCACAGCAAGGAACGATTTGATCAAAGGTGGGTGGCTCAACCTATCTGAACTAGAAAAGGCGCAAAAAGTTGAAAGGGAAAGGCGCATTGCAGCGGGCTTACCCGTTTCGCCCATCGACAGACCAGTGACTTCAGCCACAGAGTCAGATCAAGGTTCTTCTTCCTCTAAAGGCATCAAGCCAAAAAGGTTATTTCAAACCAATCTCTCCCCCATTATCTCAGGTTCTTCGGTTCAAGAATCGGAACCTGTTGTTGAGCCGGGTGTCACTGTTACCAGCTTCAAAAAACCCTCCCCCTTCATAGATATGGGGTCAGACACCGGAAATTCCCCTAAAAAATTAGTTGACCGGAGAAAAGGCCGGTTGGTCAAGGGCCAAGCTTCCAAGGGCACCCCCTCAAAATCGGGTGCCAAAGACAATGGTACAGGGTCAGAAGTGCCCATTAGAGCTCCCAAGGACAGGCTGTCCGGTCCAGAGGGTATTAGCTCAAGTCCATCCGGGGAAACATCTGCATTAGAGCCCCAACCGGAGGCCAGAAACCAAGAAAATACTGGAACTCAGCAGTCCGAAAACCAGGCTGAGCCAACTCTGAACCTTCCCCTTACCACAGCTGCTGAAAACCCCTCTTTAATCATGGAGGAGATAATGGAGGACTCTATCGAAGAGGCACCATTCGAGTCTGAGCCCTCCGGACAGACTAGTAGTGTCGTTGCTGCCAAAAAAGACAAAGGCAAGGAAAAGTTATGCTTGAGGCATCCGGATCTGCCGGAGAGTCTTGAAGGAAGAGTGGGGCCTTGTTTTCACAAGGTCAATGTCAAGTACCTCCTTGCCCTGCAAAAAATCAACTACGCATTCATCCACACAGTCGAGCTGGGCCGGATGCGTACGAAGTGGGGAATTCCGGAGAACGTGAAGATACGAATCCCTATCAACCCCAAAACTCTCATGGACTGCAAATTGAGCGATATAGTCATCTTCACGGAGCTGTTCAATTAAGGACTTAGATTCCCCTTGGACCCAGAAATTGTCAGATACTTCCATCTGATAAAAGTCTGTCCGAGCCAGTTGAGCCCTTAATTGAAGTATCTGACAATTTCTGGGTCCAAGGGGAATCTAAGTCCTTAATTGAACAGCTCCGTGAAGATGATTATCTCGCTCAATTTGCAGTCCATGGGAGTTCCGGGGTTGATAGGGATTTGTATCTTCACGTTATCCGGAATTCCCCACTTCGTACGCATCCGGCCCAGCTCGGATGTGTGGATGAATGCGTAGTTGATTTTTTGCAGGGCAAGGAGGTACTTGACATTGACCTTGTGAAAACAAGGCCCCACTCTTCCTTCAAGACTCTCCGGCAGATCCGGATGCCTCAAGCATAACTTTTCCTTGCCTTTGTCTTTTTTGGCAGCAACAGCACTACTAGTCTGTCCGGAGGGCTCAGACTCGAATGGAGCCTCTTCGATAGAGTCCTCCATTATCTCCTCCATGATTAAAGAGGGGTTTTCAGCAGCTGTGGTAAGGGGAAGATTCAGAGTGGGCTCAGCCTGGTTTCCGGACTGCTGAGTTCCAGTATTTTTTTGGTTTCTGGCCTCCGGTTGGGGCTCTGATTCAGATGTTTCCCTCCGGGGACTTGAGCTAATACCCTCTGGACCGGGCAGCCTGTCCTTGTGAGCTCTAATGGGCACTTCTGACCCTGTACCACTGTCTTTGGCACCCGATTTTGAGGGGGTGCCCTTGGAAGCTTGGCCCTTGACCAACCGGCCTTTTCTCCGGTCAACTAATGTTTTAGGGGAATTTTCGGTGTCTGACCCCATAGCTATGAAGGGGAGGGTTTTTTTTAAGCTGGTAACAGTGACACCCGGCTCAACAATAGGTTCTGATTCTTGAACCGAAGAACCTAAGATAATGGGGGCGAGATTGGTTTGAAATAACCTTTTTGGCTTGATGCCTTTAGAGGAAGAAGAACCTTGATCTGACTCTGTGCCTGAAGTCACTGGTCTATCGATGGGCGAAACGGGTAAGCCCGCTGCAATGCGCCTTTCCTTTTCGACTTTTTGCGCCTTTTCTAGTTCAGAGAGGTTGAGCCACCCACCTTTGATCAAAGCGTTCCTCGCTGTGAACATAAACGATCTGGGTAAAGGTTTGTTTTGGAGAGAAAAAGCTTTAAGGAGTTGCAGAGTAAAAGTGAGAGTGATGGTGAAACAGTAGAAACTGTTTTTATTTATAGTAAATCTGAAAAAGGAGTTTGATTCCTAGGAGAATTCGAAAAGATTGGTAATGATTAAAGACGGCGCTGATGTCACCATCTTTAATAAAGAGGTTGCTTTTCGAAGAAGGTGGGTTCGAAATTCAAGGTGAAAAACCGGCTAAGGCAACCAACCAGAAAGCGACACGTGTCCCATAAACTCTGGCAAAAAACTGTTTGGATTCACAAAGCTTTATTAGTCCGGATAAAGCTATAGCCCAAGTTGAGAGACTTGTCCCGGAAAAACTACCCCTAACATCGGACTGTTTTTCAGGTTTTTGACAAAGGTATTTGAACAAAACACCTAAAAAAGGGGCTCATGATGAGTCCGAATTCTGCTTACTCCCCGGACATGGACAGATCGGTCCAAGGCCTCCGGACCGGACAGACCACTTCGAACACTTAGCACATTGAACTGTTCGAACTATGACAAAAGTACTAAAAACTTAAACACTTCTTGACTAAGCTACTTGCTCTCCTACTTAGAGCTCATGGGTCTTTAAACATGACCCGGGTCCATTAAACATGACCCGAAAACCCATAAGGCCCAAATATAAGAGTATAAATACCCAACCACCTGCATTAAATGTGGGTAATGAAAATTAAATACAACCAGACTGCTTAATTCTCCCTCTACATTCTACTCTAAACATTAAACACCCATATACTTTCATAAAACTCCGAACAAATTACAAATTTACCCTCAGACGATAATTAACCACACCAATTTTATGTCTTAATTGTTGGAATTTTTTTATTAAGTATGGATGATCGAAAGAAGAGTTATGATCATTGCACTTGATGAAGCAAACAAAGTAGGTAAAGCTTTGAAGTCTTCTGGTGAAGGTTTACCACGATCAGGCTCGTGTTAACCGCTGAAAATAGGCTAATACATATTCTAATGAGCTTTTCCCTCGATCAGCACATCGGTGATCACCGAAAATTAGACTAGACATGTGTCAAGGGCCCTTTGCTATGACCAGCACATGGCTGATCGCGGTAAAGGGCAAGACATAAGTATTTTTCTTGCCACAAGCCACTATGGTCACGACAAATTCCCCCAAATGTGAACATGTGTGCTTTTCGGGAAAATCGTTTTCTCTGAAAATATGTTTCTTTAAAAGTTATGATCTTACCTATATATTTCTAAAATATTATAAACCTTCAGAAGAGTTTAGTCATTTCTATAAATAGATATTTTATTCCATAGTAGAAACATAACTTTAACAAAATCTCTCAAATCTTAAAAAATGTGGAAACTTTCTTATTGATATTCATACATTTTTACTTTGATTTAAGTTTTTATTTTTTATAATATAAATCTATAATATTTTTATATCTCAAATGAACTTATTAAAAAAGATCTAAGCAATAGAGAATATTAAAATAATTGTTTTTGGAAAGTATATTCATATAAGTGTCTCAAGATTCCATAATTTCTAGCTACTATCTTGCGGATAAGTGACCATCTTTTGTTGATCAATTGCGGCAAGTGTTGCTTTCATATTTCTATTTCAAAAAAATAAAAAATAATTAGTGTAATGGACACAGAAAAAACCGTAACTAAAATCAAGGTGAACCAAAACCTTGTTCTTCTGGACCACTTCGATTGTTCAAATTTTACTCGATGACAAGACAAGATGACATTCTTCTTAACAACTCTTAAATCTCATTATATTATGGATCCAAACTTAGAGAAAATTTATGAAACAAGTGACAAAGACACTGATGAAATCAAGGCTAAAAGGCATAAATACTAAGAAGCGAATCTTATATATCGAGAACATATTTTGAATGCTTCATCAGATCATCATTTTTACCTCAAAACAAGTAGATCTTTAGCATTAAAAATCTAGATATCTCTTGAATAAAAATACAAAGCCGAAGATGAATGTACAAAGAAACTCTTAATTTCTCATTATTAATATTTTAAGTTTTTAGATGGTAAAGCACTTCTCCCCCTAATTCATGAGGCGTAAATCATAGTATACAAACTCGTGTCCGTAAAAGTGGTACTTCTGGAAAACAATTCAAGTGGGAGTACTCTCAGCATAGTTGCCTCCATTTTGGTAAAATTATCGAACGAAAATACTTCATAAATCCAAAAAGTATCGTTTCGAACAGATCCAAAAGAAGTTGAGGATTGAAGAAGAATAGTATTTTAAAAATGTGGAAGAAGAATCCAAGATCGGAGTTTCCATGAGTATAAATGTAATAGAGCGAAGTAAAAAAAAACGGAAGCAAGTAATCCTTGTTCATATCTCCAAGCAAGTAATCCTTTTTCTACGACTGGTGTACAATATATACACAATCGTTCATATCTCCAATGTTAAATACTTGTTAAAAAATAGAAGCAAGTAATAGTACAAATGAGGTGCAAATGGGAAACACAAATAAGTCCAAGTTTGAAGGATGCAGAAATTTAAAGTTGTTCTTTACAAGCAGAAATAAAATTACTTTTTACAAATGTATTGTATGTTCCAGAAATGAACAAAAAATTAGTTTGCGGAGATCTGTTGTCGAAATTCGGTTTATGTACGAATCTCACAACCTTGTTTTGTCCAAGGATAAAACTTTTATTGGAAATGGAGACTCTTATAACATTAAGGTGAAACTATGTACTCATGAAGCTATTATTAGTGAAGTGAAAAAATATATTTATTCTTACTCTCGTAATAAATATTTATTATGGCATACTAGACTTCCTCATATATGACATAGCACGATAAATAAAATTGTGAAAACTAGACTTCTAAAATGTGATATAAGTTTGTATAAAAATGTGATATTTTTCTTTACAAATCCGTTGAGATATGCACGGGATTATTAGACTTAAAACACAACGACATATGTGAGTTAAACGGTATCTTAACATGTGGGGGTAAGAAATACTTCACAATTTTCATTGATGATTACTCTAGATTTACTTATGTCTATTTTCTTAAACATAAGGATTAAGCCTTTAGTATGTTTAATATCTTCAAAGAGGAAGTAAAAAAAATCAATTAGACACTAAGATTAAAATATGGCATATTGATAGAGATGGAGAATATTTATCGGTATAATAACTGCATTTTATATTTGTAACTGTATTCCTCTTAATAAAATTGGAATGTTTTCGTATGAGTAATGGAAAGAAAGTGAAACATGGACTATTTTAAAGTGTTTGAGTGTTTAACATTTTGCAAAAACACGGATCTAAGAAGAGTAAAGTTAGGTTTCAAAGATATAAGATGTGTGTTAATTGGTGATGCGGCCAATAAGAAAACTTATAGGTTATTAGATTTGGAATCTGATGTGGTATTTCAATTAAGAGAAATGAGATTCTTTGAATCCAAATTATATGATGATAATAGGATGCAAAACATTGTAGTAAACAAGAAAATGAATTTGAGAAAAATATATTCGGTTGATAAAAAACCACGAGAACCTCGTACGAGTCAAAGGTTAAAGAGACCTCAAAATTCAAGATGAGATAAAGTCTCAAAATATTATTTTCATATCAGTAAAAGGAATTTGTGAAGAAATCACTCGGGGAATTCCGATAGTGCTTTCTTTTAAAAACGATCGTAAATCATATAAGGAATCAATATTATCCCGAGATTCTTGATAATGGTAATAGACCATAAATGACAAAATGGAATTAATAATATCAAATTACATTTGGGAGTTAGTGGACTTACCTTCCAGTTCAAGACCAATTGGTTGCAAGTGGATACTTAGGAAGAAATGTCACATGAATGATCTTGATGAAGTAGACAATCTTTTAGGAATCAAAGTATTAAAAAATAGTATGGGTTATGCCTTAAATCATTCTCATTATATCGAGAATGTACTTGATAAGTTCAAACATCTAAAATTCAAAGAAGCACAAACACTATTTGATCATAGTTTAAAAGTTTGGGAAAATGAAGGAAGACTGGTGGCTCAACTAGAATATGTTAGTGTTATCAAAAGCTTAATGTATGCGGTTTTATGCAGTAGAGCAGATATATCTTTTGCGATGATCTCATTTAATCAATTTATGAGTAACCAAGTATGGAACATTGGAATGCAATTAGAAGGGATCTAAAAATACCATTCACCTCGATTTAAAACTCGTTAATACAAATATATTATAAGGGATCTAAATTTCTTTTAATTTGAAAAAAAAAAATTATACTTAATGTTTGAAGAATTTATTTTTTATCTTTTTTTTTTAGAAAACTTTAGTCTGACGCAATAGCCTGCAAACCAACGTTAGAAAGTAAACCACTCAAAATGACAGGCTCAGCCGAAAAAAAAATATATAAATAGACTTGAACTCATGATCTTTGATCACAACTCGGCTACCCTATTGAGGGTTGTTTGACGAATTTATAATATCACTAACCATGGATACCAATCAATAAGAAAATGATAAAAAAAACGGATGAATTCATTTGCCACTAACGAAACAAAACACGAAACTAATAAAGAAAACACAGCTTATTTTCTCAACCCCAAAACACAACTGATAAAAGAATCTCACGATTGAAAGATTTACATAATTTCAGATTCTATAAATGTTTTCAAATTTTTTGGGTTGGACACATTTATTATCAAACAAATCAACATATTATATTTTCTTCAAAGTTAACCATATTTTCAGATAAAGTCTATTCTTATTTCCAGATCGAATTGAGATCTTAAATAATCCAAATTCGTCACGAGACAAAATGGACAGTTATTAACTTTAAATGTGTTTCAGAATAATAATTTAGGGACTAATTTTTAAATCCATTTCTAAGATTATAATCGATGAAGCCACAAATACTAAAAGTTACATTTAAACTATTTTTACAAGCACAATGAACCGAAATCCAGAAGAACAAAAACGAAATAGAACATAATTAATTAAGCATATATATATATATATATATATAGGTGTAACAGATGATATAATGTCTCTATATACGAAGTACAGATAAATAGGCTCTACTATATCTGTATACCGATTCATGAGAGCTAATGAGAGCTAATAAAAGCCCTTTGTTGATATTGAAGCAAAGCATTTCTTACCCTTGTCTTTTATGCTTCTTCTTGACACCACCAATAGTGATACCATTCAAAGAAGAGGAAGAAGAGGAAGAAGACAATCCGCATCGTCCAAACTCAGCCTTGTCTTTATTAAATGCCTTTAAAACTTCCATCTTAAGCTGCGAAAACCGGGTCCGCTTCATTCTCTGCTCATCAGGTGTTCCATTTTCCAAGGGATCCAAAAGGTCGTCATCATCCAGTTTCTTGTCCAGAACTTCTGAACAATGAGGGAAAAACCTTCGACCAGTCTCCACTGCAATTATTTCACAGAATCAAGGGAATATAAGGATTTACTGACAAAAAAAAATATAAATCGAATAAATTGAAATTACCTGTTTTCATGAGGGCCTCCATCCTAGATTGAAGTCGCTTTGTACGCATAGCAGGTGTCTCGTTTAGATCAACCTCTCTTAACTTCCCACTAGAATTCTTTGGTGCAGAAAGACCAGTAAACTCGGATGTTGTTTCGGCATTCGCAATGTCCATGGCTACCTTGGCTTCAGAAGGGAAGAACAATCGTGCAAATGCCACTATACCACAACCCAAAAATAATTTGATAAGATAACAAGCTTATGGGCGCTAACAAGCCTTGATTATCCAAGATGATACTAGCCCTATCACTACTCTAGTATAAGACCTAACTTGTTATATTTTGTTGCCACAAAGAAAATATAGCTTCTGCTCTGGATATTCTTTAATTCCAATACCTTAAGCAAGGCTAAAAATAAAATAAGAATGCCTTTAGTATTTTTGTTCCACAATAGAAAACTCTATAGGTCTGTTCCTGTACAAGAAAAACATTAATTTTGATAATCTCTCTTCTCATAGGAAATCATATGTAGAAACAGAACAAGCTATCGCAATGCAATGTGATACAGAAATTTGTTAGGCATAAATGGATACCTCTATTTTCCAGGTACAAGAGTCTCATGTGCATGTCTTCAGCCAAGACGGAAGAACTGATGCATGTATCCCTAGCTATTGAGGTCCTTCGCATTTCTCCTTCTAGTATATCAATGCACATTCGGCCCTTATTGGTTTCTCGTCCCTGTTGCATGTTTACATCATAATCTTTTGGTCTTGTTAACCTCCTGCATATGTTAACAGCACTTTGTCCATCCAATATCAGTTCTGAAGTAGAAGCTCCTTTTGTCAGAAGCGATATAAGTATTGATGGCTCCTTCCGCATTGCAGCAACATGGAGAACCGTGTACCCCCTTGCATTGCGAAGGTTGACATCAGCTAAACCCAAGGCAAGAACTTCAGAGACAACCTTTGGATCACAGTACGCCACTGCATAATGAAGCGCATTAGCATCATCTAGGGTTACCTCAGATTCAGTTAGAAGAAGTTTCACTAGTTCGACATCATCTGAGTCTAATGCTTTGTGTATTCTCCTGATTCTCTTTTCTCGCAGCTGGTCATGGTTCGCAGGGTCGTGATCATCAGGTAGAGACTTGAGGCGAAGCAATCTGATGTCTTCTGCAATTTCAAAAGGAAGCTCTTTTTCGATGGTGACTTTGTCAAGATCTGATCGAGCCACTCTCTCAATGCACTGAGTAAGAAGTTGACTTGATTGACAATGGAAGGCGACCATAAGGATAGGGAATACATCTTCCACAAACGTCTTTTCAACAAAGTTAAGTAGACGCCGCTGCAAATGTTTACAAAAATATAGAAATAGTTGAAATATATACTGGTCCAACGAAGCAGAAAAATTGGAGTTTACTATTAACTTTGGCTATACGGCTTACTTCTAAAACACATTATCTGTCTATACAGTTATACTTAGTACCACAAAGACAATCCCAACTGTAATGTGTAAAAATTTGGAAGAACAACAATGACTGCCAAAATGCAACTTGATAATCAAACTCCTCCAAATCATTTTTGTTAAAAGTACACATCAAGTAGTTATCCCAGATTTATGCAAGCAAATCAGTTTCAGTCTGCTGAAAGATGCAAAACTAAGTCTTAAATACGAGTGTGCTTCAAGCAGCTAGCCATCTAAAAAGCAACCTTGAGTAAGAAACAAAAAGTTGCTCATAAATCCTTTTTACCGAGGCGATAACAATGTTCACTAGTTTTGGGAATCTTGAATCCACACAAGTACTAGGGAGCTATAAATGTTAGTCCAGCAAACATCTTAGTAACTATCTGAGGATTGAGGAGACAGAACAGCTAGCTTCTTTGCTATAGATAAAGCAACAGAACTTAATATATATGGTAAGGAATATATAATCTAATTTAAGACTAATTCCAATCCCCTCTAGCTGTACCAGATGAAAACATAAACTATAAATAGTAGTAATTGACAATTCAAAGATACAAGATCTAAAGCAGCTAACCTGGAAGAGTGAAAACAATTCCGATACTTGAAATACAGACGAGGCATAGAGCAATTCGGCCGCAAAATCGATAGCTGGACGACATGCATCATGAGCACAGGTGGAATCTACACAAACAGATACCTCCTTTGGAGAAGGCCTTAACTTTCCGGTATACAAATATGTCAAGAAAATCAAAAAGGCTTCATATCCAACATTCCCATAAGGCAACAACTCAGTCATATGATAATTGGGTTTTTCTAAAGACCCTCTTTCTTTCTCGAATAGATTCCGAAAGAAGTTACTCCTAGCAGCTAATATACATCTATGTACACCAATAGAGACACCCTCAACAGCGATATCAGCATCACTGTAGTCACTAGAACCTGAATCAACCAGAAGCTGCTCCAAATTAGAACTCAGCTTATTTAAAGTCACAACTTCGATATTTCCTCCTGCTAAGCTATTCTGACCAACCGAGCCATGAGACGATGAAACAAAGCTCAAAGATGACGATGGCTCAGATAAATTAGCCATTCGACAACTTCTAATTTTGTTTACCGAGATACAAGATCTAAGGGAATCACCAATTCATCCACACAGAAAAAAAAGACTCGAAGCAGTTTTGTGATCGTAGTAACATGTAAAAACAACGATTAAGCAAAACTGAGGTTACATCATAGATCTAAAGCATAGTAATAAAATCACGAAGCCTTAATAAACAAAACTGGCAGTTAAAACAATCAAGAGCAAGCAATCTCATCGTCAAATTGATTTGAAACGAAGGTAACCCGCGTTTGTTTGAAGTTAATCGATATGAGAGAGAGAAAATGCAACGATTGAAGAACGAGTACGGCCAATAGAGGATGGGCTAGACAGAGAAAGGGAGAGGAAAGAGAGAGGAGAGAGAGAGGGGGGAATAGTACGTATGGAGTCGTCGTCGTAAGATGAAGTCGTTTGTCTGTGACGAGAGCTATGACGTCGGTTAGCGAAGCTGGGTTCTGCTGACGAGGAAGATGACGATGAAGATAAGAGTAACTTGACATATTAAATGTGACTTAGTTTGCAGTATTTCTTCACTACTCGTCGTCTATCTGTAAACTACAGTCCTATTTTTTATTATAACTGCTGGAAAACAATTTAGAAGCTGACAGGAAGATGGACGAAAATATACGACTAGAAAAGTTTTAAAACATAAAATCCAATTTATATGGGAAATGCTACCCAGTCCAAAGTCACAATTAAGAAAATTTCTAACTATTTCTTTATCTTTTTTTTTATAATTTTATGTTTTAATTAAATTAATCTATTCACATAAATTATAAAAACAAAACAAGTTTGGAAAATATTATTTTTCCACTCACATTTTAAAAAAAAAATCAACTAATGTTTCAATTTTCTTTAGGTCTATTTAATTTCATGCTTATATTTTATTTAATTATTATTTATTGATATTACTTACTAATGCATTATTTTTTTCATATTCAACTCAACATTCATCTTTATTTTCTAAAAAATCTAATTTCTTCGTATTTAATCCAAACTATATTCATAAACTTCTAAAACTAAAGCCCTAAAATATCAAAACATAAGTCAAAGAATATTAAGTTAATTGAAAAAGAAAATAATGAATCAGCATCGGAAAATATCATCCAAACCATAAACAAGATTTATTAATCTTAAGTTTAATTCTTAGCAAAATTTTGATTTTCTAAAAACTTTTTAAATTCTTTCGTAAAACTGCAGGTTAGATTATGAGCGAACCCTTCGGAATTAGGTGTTTAATAAAATAATTAATTCTGAAGATTGGTCTCGGAATTATGTGTTTTTTTTAGTATCTAATTTCGAGGACTTGTCTGAGAATTAGGTGTTAGTTTTTTATATATAAAAAATACCTAATTCTGACATCGGTCGGAAGAATTAGGTATTATTTTTCTATAAAAGACAATATTTATATAAGGGTATATTTGGATTTCCCTTGATTCAAAAAATAACAAAATGAAAAACACTTCTGAAATATAGAGAAATAACAAAAACCATTCAGAATATTGTATATCCTCAAAAATTTCCTTAACGAGTGCTATTAGACTATAAATTCAAATTTATATTCATTTTGCACCCATTTTTCATCACGTTCTCGATTCCAGACATAGTTATAGATCTCTAATAGGAGGTCACACGTCAAAGTATGTTATAAACTTAATTGGGTAGAATGAGTAAGTACCACGCAAGTGAAAATATCCATTATGTCTTTGATGAGTTTGGGGCCTAATGCTGGATTGGATCACTTGTAAGGTCATGGTTAATTTATTGATAAAAAAAATTGTACAGTTTTCTATTATATGAAGATGTTGGGTTTACTTGTTTTTGGTTTTTCTATTTATTTATTTTTTGTTTTTAAATTAAAGAAAAAAATTTAGGTAAGGTTTAATTTTCTAATAAGACTAACGACTAATTCACTGTAAGTTTAAAATATCTTAAAATTTATTGTTTTTTAGAATTTCTATGGATTAAACGATCTTGTACGGTAAAAAGATGTCACTGATTTTATCATCAATAATAATATTCTTATAATGATCCTTATAAAAATTAGGATTTGATAGTTGTAAAAACTAGAAAAGATTTATTATAACTTAGTTCAGTACAAGTTAAAGCCATATATATAGGCTCTGGAAATATCTTATTATTATACTAGTCTACTTTAATAAAATCTAATCTAATCTAATAATAACTACAATAATTTACGTTTGAATATTGACTATAATAAATTATTTAGTCAATATATATTATTATTATTTCCGTTAACACTCCCCCTTAAGCTTGTGCGAAAGTGCTTGAAACTGTCGTAGCTTTGATAATAACGTTCTCTTTGAAACTTGAACTGAAGTACTTGAAGTGCAAGCTTGATCGAAAGACTGACACGAAATCACACTCCCCCTCAACCTGGAGCATATATATTAATCATGCCCAACTTGTTACAAATAAAAGTAATCTGTGGTCCATTGAGCGCTTTTGTGAATATATCTCCTAGTTGTTCTCCTGTTTTGACATATCTCGTATGAATGAGATTTTGTTGAATCTTTTCGCGGATAAAATGACAATCAATTTCAATATGCTTCGTTCTTTCGTGAAAGACAGGATTAGACGCAATGTGCAGCGCCGCTTGATTATCACACCATAATTTCGCAGGCATGGTAGTCTTGATGCCAATATCATTTAACAATTGGAAAATCCAAATTATCTCACAAGTAGATTGAGCCATGGCTCTATATTCAGCTTCAGCACTTGATCGCGATACAACATTTTGTTTTTTACTCTTCCAAGATACCAAATTACCCCCTACAAAAACGCAGTAACCAGTGGTCGATCTTCTATCAATTTTAGATCCAGGCCAACCTGCATCTGCAAAACACTCTATATTTGTATGACCAATACTGCCATACCACAATCCTAGTCCAGGAGCTGATTTGAGATAACACAATATATGTTCTAGTGTTGCCCAGTGATTAACTGTTGGAGAAGACATAAACTGACTTACAACACTGACTGGATATGTAATATCTGGTCGAGTTACTGTAAGGTAATTGAGTTTTCCTACTAATCAACGATAATTTTCTGGATCACTAAACAATTCTCCGTCATCTTTCAGTAATTGCGAATTAGGAACTATTGGTGCATTACATGGTTTTGCTCCTAGCTTTCCTGTTTCCATCAACAAATCTAGAACATATTTTCTCTGTGATAAAAGAATACCTTTGTTGCTTCTTGTTATTTCAATCCCCAAAAAATACTTCAATGGTCCTAAATCTTTTGTTTGAAATCGTGAATGTAAAAATGTTTTAAGCAATGAAATGCCTTTAGTATCATTCCCAGTAATAATGATATCATCTACATATACAACAACGAGTATAATTTTATTTGCAGAATATGTATAAAAGACAGAGTGATCACAACTGCTCTTCTTCAACCCAAATTCATTTAATACATCACTAAACTTGCCGAACCAAGCACGGGGACTTTGTTTTAATCCGTACAATGATTTATACAAACGACATACCTTTCCTCTCTCCCCCTGAGCAACAAATCCAGGTGTTTGCTCCATATAGACTTCTTCTTGGAGGTCTCCATGTAAAAATACATTTGTAATATCTAACTGATGTAATGGACAATCATTTGACGCTGCTAAAGAAATAAATAAACGAATAGAGGTAAACTTAGCTACCGGAGAAAAGGTTTCAGAGTAATCAACACCATAGGTTTGAGCATATCCTTTTGCAACAAGTCGTGCTTTGAGACGAGCTAGCGTCCCATCTGGATTCATTTTTGCATTAAACATCCATCTACAACCGATAGTTTTCTTTCCATTTGGTAAATCAACCTACTTCCAAGTACCAGTGTCTTCTAATGCTCTTATCTCTTCAAACATTGCAGCTTGCCAGCCAGAATGACATAATGCTTCGTGGATAGTTTTTGGAATAGAAATAGAATCAAGAGATGCAATAAAAGCTCGGGTATAAGAAGGTAATTGATCATATTTTTCGAAAGAAGAAATTGGATAAGTACATTGTCTTTTACCTTTTCGAAGAGTAATAGGTAGATCAGGAGTGGACTCATTATCATTTGTAGCAGGATCTGGAGATGAAGGAATTGGTAGTGGACATGATGGAGGAGGTGTTGTACGTCGAGAATAAACATATCTAATAGGAGGTCGATATGGTGGAGGTGGTACATCAGATCTTTGAACGTTGGTGTACATGAATAAATCATCATCGACAGTAGTTGTTTCTGGAGCGACATTAGACAAACCAGGAAAAAATGGAACATGTTCTAAAAATGTAACATCCTTAGATACTATGTAACGATCAAGAGATGGGGAAAACATTTATAGCCTTTTTGAAACCTAGAATATCCAAGAAAAACACATTTTAAGGATTTGGGATCTAATTTTGTACGAGTAGGACTTACATCCCTAACAAATCAAGTACAGCCAAAAATGCGTGGTTCAAGAGGAAATAGAGGTTTAGATGGAAAAAGCACGGAATATGGAATATTATTTGAAAGGACAGTGGACGGCATACGATTAATTAAAAAACAGGCAGTGGAAACAGCATCTGTCCAAAATAATTTCGGTACTTTCATTTGAAAAAGAAGTGCACGAGTAATGTCTAAAAGATGTCTATTTTTTCTTTCAGCAACACCATTTTGATATGGCGTGTCCACACACGAAGTTTGGTGAATCATTCCTTTTTGTTCCATAAATAATTGAAATGCATTTGAGCAATATTCTTTTCCATTATCACTTCTTAAAATACGAATAGGACAATTAAATTGGGTATTTATTTCAGTAAACGTGCAAAATATTGAAAATAACTCAGAAAGATTTTTCATTAAATATAGCCATGTAACACGGGAATAATCATCAACAAAACTAACAAAATATTTAAAACCAGTTTTAGAAACAACGGGACAAGGACCCCAAACATCTGAATGAACGATTTCAAAAGGAAACGCAACCTGTTTATTAATACGAGGATATGATGGAAGACGATGATGTTTAGAAAATCTACATGACTCACACTCTAATGATTTCAAATGCCGAAATTTAGGATAAAGTTGTTTCAAATAGATTAAAGATGGATGACCCATACGATAATGTGCTTCAAATAGAGATGTAATACTAGAAAATGCAGTAGATGTATGATAGTCTTTATCAAGATAGTAGAGACCTCCACTCTCATGCCCTCTACCAATTATTTTATTCGTCGTAAGATCCTAAAACAACTAATAATCGGAATAAAAGGTAACAAAACAATTTAGTGTTTTAATGAGTTGGCTAATAGAAATAAGGTTGAATAAAAACTGAGGGAGGTGTAAAACAGATGTCAAAGAGATAGTTTTGGTGGGATTAACAGTCCTTGAACCTAAAACACGAGATGATGATCCATCTGCCAATGTAACATTAGAATGATGTGTATTTGAAAGAGAAGTAAAAACTTGTTTATTACCTGTCATATGTTCTGTGGCAGCAGAATCAATGACCCAATTAGAGGAAGAAGAAATAAGACATGTAGTTGAGTTACCTGACACACAAGATGCACCTGACACACACTGTAGGGTTTGTAAGATTTTGTGACTTTAGAGACTCTTGGTACTTGGAAAATTGAGCATATTCCTCAGTGGAAAGCACATGAGGTTTCTCGTTCGTTGCCATATTAGCAAATTGTTGAGGTAGTTGAGGACAATTCCACTTTGTATGACCACGTTCATGACAGTAAAAACATTCAACATTGTTTAGATCACCACCATGGTTACCAGAACTATTATGTCTATTGTATCCATCTTGACTATTGTATCCACCACGAGTACTGTGATAACTGTACCCACCATGATTACCACGATAGTTTGATCTACCACGACTACCATAATCGTTATATCTACTATACCCACCACGATTACCACGATTACCACGATTACCACGATTACCACGATTACCACGATAGTTTGATCTACCACAACTACCATAATCGTTGTATCCACCACGAACCTCCATCTAGATTTTTTTATAGAAACCCTAATGGTTTTTTTATAGAAACCCTAATGGCTCTGATACCATGTAAAAACTAGAAAATATTTATTATAACTTAGAATTTTAGTACAAGTTAAAGCCATATATATAGGCTCTGAAAATATCTTATTATTATACTAGTCTACTGTAATAAAATCTAATCTAATCTAATAATATCTATAATAGATTATGTTTGAATATTGACTATAATAAATTATTTAGTCAATATATTATTATTATTATTATTATTTCCGTTAACAATAGTCTAAGATAGATTATATTATCAGATCTTTGGCTTCTTATAGCATTGTGTAACTAACAATACCTCACACCCCTAAGTGTATCTATATTATTTATAATTTAAGTGTCATTTCTATATCTATCATATATTTATCTCCACACTACTTCCACTTTCAAGTTAAAAGTCTTAACTTTATTTTTTCCTTTCATATCACTGTCATCTATACCTTTATTAACGATCCTGATTGAATTCTCCTTTGTTAGGATCTTAAGGCCATTGCAAAGCTAGATCAGGGATCTCATTGGGCCACCATTGTGGATTGTAACATTATCCATAAACCGTATGAACGTATCAACTCAATAAAGCACTGAAATTTGGAAACTGGGGATTTATACTCGTGTTGCTATCAATGTGAGCTGAGTGACATTCATTCTTCAAGATTTAATTTCGTTAGATTAACAAACAACCTCTCAGTCATAACTCCTCTAAAATAAAATTCGTCTTAGCCAACAATAATTTTGACAAGTGTTTTCAAACGTCTTTTTCCCGATATGGTTTTCTTCGTACTTCAGACCATACTTTTGTCATCCTAAACCTACGCACCCCTTACCCTCATAGCAAAAAGCCTTTCAAATGATTCAATATGTGGCAATCTCACTCGAAATTTAAAGAATTATCATTAATAGTTGGAATGTTCCAATTATCGCACATAGAGTTTGCATTGTTTTAGAAAAGAACATCTTCAATCTGTCCTCTACAATCTTAATCATATAGAATATATTAATATTAAATCTCGGGTATAAATTTCCAAAATAACCTCTTCCAAGTTCATCCATTCCTTGCTTAGGACCCTTCAAACCCATGTTAGTCTCAAAAGAATTATAGGCTTATTCCTTATATATTTTCCTCATCAGAGTCGAAAAATCATTTCTCATACGAAAATCAAAAGAGATCTAACTCAATTTAGAAGACCGAGAAAAATAATAATTCCACAAAAATATCAAAACTCGTGTCTTACGAAATAAAATAGTCTTAATCACCAATCGTATAGGATAATTAATAACATCTAATTTGGGGGTTGTGAATATCTTCGTGTACCATTGATTTAATCTCATTGGCCCTTTATCCATCTAGTTATTCGGGTTCGTGAGGATTTCTAATCTTATTTCTACAAATGTTCACTCACTAGATAAGACATCCATGATTCACATGATAACACACGAGGAGTTGTTTTCACAGTATTGGGAGTAACAAATCCTCAAAGCGTGATGGCTATAATGCGAGTTTTTTAAGCATTCTTAGAATATTATGGGTAAGGATATCTGGAATGGGTTCTCAACTTTTTCAATTATGAATGTTTGGAACTTTCTTGGAATTTTACTTATATTTCTTTTACTTCATAAAAATGACTTTTCTTCTTACGCTGCCTATTTTAGGTCAATTGCTTATTGCAGTGTAGTGTATAAGATTGACTCCAAGATTGTGACTAACAAAATAAATAACTATTTCTATTATCTGATTGATAAATCCCGACAAATTTTCATCTCAGGACGTAACATCTTAGATAACATTAGTCTCTTCTAAGAACTTCTTATAGGTTACCAAACTAATACCAAATGTTAAAAGGGTCACATTAAAAATCAACTTTGATAATGTTTGTTACGTCTTATTTTGTACATCTTTGTCGTCATGAACTTCATGTAGATGACGATATCTTGGGGAATTTATTATATATCCCCTCTTTCGTAAACTATTAACATAAATAGAGATCATAATGACAATTTACAAGATATAAAATGACTCAAGGAAAAGTGATCATCTCTCTATTTTCTATTTGTCTTTGTAATGAAAGTTTTATCTAGTATCCTTAAAGAGAAAAACACTAAGTAAAGTTTCAAATTCCACTAATAATTTCAAAATCTCAAAATAATCAATTTTTGTTTTGTTGATGATCTTATGATTTTCTGTCATGGTGATCTTAACTCCCGTAATCTCATTAAATAGGTATAAATGAATTCTTTACTCTCTCTCTCTCGGGCCTCCAAGTTAACCCTACTAAAGTTAAATTTCCTTTATGGGGTGAGCATCACCATTTGATAAGAACTGATCCATATCCTAGGATACAATATAGGTTAACTTCATGTAAAGTATATAAGAGTTAATTTCCTTATTACTTAACTTTCTTACATCGATTATTGGCATCTCTTAGAAAAATATATATGCTTGTTTTGGATCGTGGACCTCTAAACACATTTCGTGTACCAGCATACGACAAGGTATATTGGTCTTCAATCTTCAGCCTCCCTTCTAAGATTCGTAAAGAGTTATCTCAATCTCTTTAAGATTTCCTATGGTCAGATTATAAGATGAATGTTTCAAGGGATAAGCTGGTTTGTCCAACGTAATATTACCCACGTAGGAAGGCGACCTTGGGATTTTAGATCTAAGAACCTAGAATCAGATGGTTGTTCTTAAACATCTATGGTCTATTTTATGTAAAAATAATAAATTTATCTGGTATGGTTGATTAATACCAAAAATATTCCAAAAAATGGTATTTAAAGTTTGGCTCATCTTCCTTCTCAACTTAGAGGAAACGTTTACGTCTTAGATGTATGGCTAAAAATAAATCAAGATGGCGATTGTTATCAAGGAGACTATCTCTTTCTGGTACGATTTATGGTTGTTTCTTATCTCTCTGGTAACCCACTATAGGAAAATTATTATTCATGATGCAAGAACTGATATCAATCTCAAGGTTTTCGACATAATTCTGGATGGACAGTGGAATTTTCCAACCAAAATAAAACATGCAACTGCTAGAAACCATCGTAACTTCCACGAGATAAACCACATAATCCTCTATCTCCGGTCTCTATGGATAAATTATAATGATGTTCATTGTTGGACTGCCAAGAACGAAAATATAAAATTCACATTTAAAGATACTTATAATAAAATATGTACGTCCATCATGCCAGATCGGCTGGGTTAGTTTAGCATAAGTATAATATACATTGTCATTCATTTATTTTTTGGCTTAAGTTGTTAATTCGTATAAACTTATTAGATGTGGATAAACTACCTATCTGGCTGTGTGTTGTGTCCTTCATATGTTGAATCCATAAACCATATCCTTTATGATTATGTTTTCACTCAAGTTATATCGATTACGGTCAATACCAAGCTCGGGTTCACTTTAAACGACGATAATTGGCCATCTTGGATCATAGTGGCTTCAACTTGGCCTCATCCTAGATTTTTCTATTTTGGCATTCATGTTTTGGCGTGTTAACATACCACATCTAGCGAGAAATAAACTCAATAATTTTTTTACTCTGCTTCCGTCCTTGCCAGTGTGGTTATACATTATATGTTTTATGACCTACGATTCACATCATTAGTATCATGGTTGTCTGGCTGATGTAATCATCTTCTAATTTACTTTTTGTTGTATACAACTATCACCTCATCTCTTTGTGGTAGAAATAGTTGTATAATGAACATAATGGATTTGAGCTCAGATTACTTAAGGATAGATGAATAGTTACCTTCTTATGACGAATATCATATTGCTATATGATATATATATAGATCCAACTACTATATTTATACTATATTTCATATTTTATGTAATCTAACCCATACTATTTTGGTCCGGCTATAACTCATGTATTTATTTTAGGCTTAATATCGATCGCCGATATTTGTCTAGATTACTTGTATGAACAATACATTATTTATTTAACGTTTTAATTCTACCAAAAAAATTAAATGAAAATTATATTTTAATAGATCTCTTTATTATTGTTTATGTCCAAAATAGTACTAAATAATAGGAAATAGTTTTAATAATATAATCTAGTTTAGAATTGTAATTGTACCATGCATATTGGAGTTTGACTAAATAAAATTGTTAACAAAGTATTAAAAATGATTTAGAGTTGAATTCATTTTAAAAAATACGAGAATGAAAAACGATACTTAAAAGTACGGAATGAAAGTCTCAAAAGGAACAAACGTGGTTCGTTACAATGATTTAACTATAAATCAAGACTTGTAACGTATAAGATTTCATCGTGAAGATATGTGTACATATCTAGAATATATAAATTACATATATTCGATGCGATGACGGGCTAAGCTTGTTGATGCTAAAGGTTTTCAATAAAGCCACGGGGTAGGCCATCTTAAGATTAAGAAGTTCTCAAAATAAGGTAATAGACTAATCATTTTCTATTCTTATATACATTAGTGGAAAAAAATATTGACATAAGAGAAAGTTGAAATCATACTCATGAAAAACAATGCAATTATTTTTTTTTCACTTTTATTATCTCGATAATGTATATTTTTAGCAAGCTAAAAAAACCATTGTTATGGATGTTTCTACAATGGATTAATCTTTCAAATTCATTTGGCTTTAGGTTTGCTTATGATTTTATCTAAGAAATGGTATACTTTTAGATATTATTTTACTTAGAGCATCCCTCAATAACTCTATTATATAAGTGGATTTGACTATTTATTAATTTTGTTGTGCTGTGATTTTATTCGGCTAAAACATATCATAGATGATACATACTAGATTTTTATTATGTCGTAACCCGAGAATTATTTAGTTCGACATATAATTCATTGAGTCTTAATATTATAAAAGAGCATTCAAGTTTTGTACAACTTTTTGCTTTTTAACTTGTTAAGCGGTTTAAAAAAATTACAGCCTAACTAGATGCTTCAACTTGTCGATTCACTTTTAGTCATCAATTATATGTCTCATTGGTTTCATAATAATAAAAAATTGATCAAATCTTCACCAATTTTATAATCAAATTTTGGAATCATAACCGAAAAACAATTAAGTAATAACAAAATGAAAATGAAAATTCAAGAATCAACAACATCCATTAAACCAAATTACATTTTCAATAAACACCCATCTTCAAATTTCCTTTTTTAAAACCAAATTATATTTTGAACAAACATCCATTTTAAAATTGAATTCTTAACCAAGTTGGTAAATACAAAAACATCAAATACAACTAAACCAAATCAACCGATTAACTTTCAGTTTTATAATCACTCTCTCAACTTACATCTGTCGCATAGTTTTTTAGGGTCAAGCTATATATACCCAAATGTGGTTTAAGTATACCCAATTTTGAGTTTAGCCAAAGGTGGTATAAGTTTACCCAATTTTTGACAAAAATACCATTTTCCAAGTATATAAGGTTTTTTTACTAACCTTCATCCACCTCATTTTTTCTCTTATACTCTCTAACTTCTCTCTAAAACCTTCAAGTTCACTCTAATTTATCCGGCGAACTAAAATATGGAAACTTAGTCTTAATATCAAAATTAGGGTTATAGTTGAATTAAGTAAAAAAAATCATAATTTTATGGTGTTTGGAGGCCATTTTTCGGCCGAAATTCGGCCGGAAAATGGCCGGCAGCGGAGGCTGAGCGTACCATAGGTAAAAGGGGGGGGGGGGGTACGCCCCCCTTGTACCATCGGTACAGAGGGTCTGTACCGACCGGTACGCCCCCTGTACCTATGGTACGCTCAACCTCCAAACATCCTAAAATTATGATTTTTTTAATAATTAAATCTTTAATTTTTTTAAAAAAAACTTCCCAAAAAAACAAGTTTTGATTTTGTGTTTTTATTAGAAGAAGTTAAAAAAAATTGAAAAGAGTTTGAATGTTCTTGAGGCAACTTTGAATGTTCAAGAACAATTTGAAGAATTTCACAAAATTGTAGTAATATGGAGTTTGATCTAGTATATAGTTGTGTTTTTGGGTATATATAGCCAAATAGATTGTTTTGTGAATTTAGTGTATTTAGGATATACTTAGTATTTTTTTTACTTAGTGGCAATTCAGATATTAAATGAAAGTTCAAGGGTTTTTTCGTCCTAAAAAGTCAAACAAAAGTCAAATGCGTTTTTTGGTATAGTTAAACCACATTTGGATATATATATAGCCATACCCATTTTTTAATCTAATTATTATTTCTTTCAATCGACCAGTAATTGGTGAATCTATTTACTTAAAACCTATATTTTCCTTCAATAGTTTGAATAAAATCAAATCAAATTGGATTTTTAAAAATTAGGATAAAAATACAAAGATTCAAAAAACTAATTCAAATCCAACCAAATTAAGATTAACAAACACTAGCCAGATAGTTTATGCATCCATAAAATCTTCTTTATGTGTTCGAACTTATCTACGAAGTACACATTACTATCGGTATTCTATAAAAATATTTCGAATCGATTCTCGTTTTTCTATTTAGGAGGAAATCTTTAAACTAATAGTGGACATAAATGATGACTAATTATAAAAAGGAACGAAAGATATAAAAAACTAGATTCAGATGTAGAAGAACAAATAATAAACTAAAAACTTGAACAAATAAAAAAAATTGGTGAAGAAACCGAATAATAAAGTCATGAATAAAAAAAGAAGTTTATTAGAGGATTTATTGCTCCTTAGGATATATGAAGCCAATATGACAAATAGTAAAATGATAAAAAAAAATTAAAATTGAGATTAACTGTGAAATAATCTATGGTGAGTATAGTACCACGTAGCTGCATTTCTATAACAAATTAATTAAACAAATCCAAACGCATCAATTAAATATAATTAAACAATTCAATTAAAAAATAAAAACTTAAATAAATTAAATAAATCAATTAAACAAATTTAAATAAGTAAATTTAAAGATAATAAAAAATTAATTAACAAATTAAAAAAAAATTATGTCATTGCGAGGATTTGAACTTGGTACATTTTTTAATTAAATAAATTTAATTATGAGATAAAAAATTTATTTATGTCATTGTGTTTTGAGAAATTGTAGTAGTATTTGTAAAATTTGGTTTTGAGAGATTTATGATTTTTTTTCTGTTTGAGAGATAAATGAGAATTAGATTAGTTGGTAATGTATTTGTAAATAAAAAATCTAAAAACAAAAAATGTATTTTTACCAATATCTGATTTTCCAAAAACAAAAAAAATTATTTTTTTCACTAAGTCTCAAATTACCACACTTCTCTCTGAAATATTTGAAAATTTTGATTATGTTTCTATTTTTGTCAATTTAACTATTATTTTATCAATTTAATATATTGTTATGTTTCTATTTTTTAATTATATTAAACGATATTAAATTATTATTTTATCAATTTAATATATTGTTATGTTTCTATTTTTTTAATTATATTAAATTATTATTTTATCAATTTAACATATTTTTATGTTTCTATTTTGTGTTAATTATATTAAACTATTTAAAATATTATATTAGTTAAAATATCTAATATTTAAAAGATATAACTATCCAAAAATTCTAACAATTTAAAAAAATAGCTAATAATAAATTTATTAGTAACAAGATTTAATCTATTAATTAAATATCTAATAAGCTAGGTAACTTATTATTTCCAAGATTTAAACTATTAATTTAAATATCTAATAAATATTCACAATATTTAATCTTTGAAAGATATAAGTATATAAAAATAGAAAATATATTTTTAAATATTCTAAACATATATTTTAAATATTTAACACAGTTGAGAAATTCAATAAACTATTTATAACCATCAAAATATATGATGGTTAAAAACATTTGAAAATTTCACCAAATTTAAAAGTATTATCTTAAAATCAAATAAACTAATTATAAAAAACTATTTTTATATCTATATCAAATAATAATCTCAAAAATTATCTTTATGATATACATATTTTAATTTATTTATTTCAAATAAATTTAGGCTTACAATTTTAAAAAATTATTAAACATGATACACTAAAAAAACTGTCACCGTACACGATCACGATATATGGCCGTTACAATGTGCGCCTAGTCACGATATAAATTTGACAAGATTGAAATTTAACATATGAAACTGTTAAACGGACAAATATAATAACATATCCTAACAAATACTCTATTTTCTTAAGATAAATATAGATTATATTTGAGTAATGTAAATATAAGTATTATATTCCAACCCCTAGTCTATATTTAAGATAGCTACTAATTCATAAAATAATGAAAAAAATAAAAAATAAACTGTACCTATTATGTAAATGTTCCTACAAATATATCTAACATAATTTACGCTAACAAATAAAAATAGTTTTTTATCTATTAAAAAAATAAAAATTATATATAATCGTTAAACTTATTTTCAACGGCAAAAAATATAATGTTGAGGATGCTCTTAAATACCATTAATTAATAGTCGTGGTCCTCGTGGATAATAGAGGTTTAATAGTTGTTATTAGTCATAACTTTTATCTTAACTTAGAAAAGGATGGAACGAAATTAACGGTTCTCTCTTGTTATATTCACCTGGGGATCTTTCTTCATAGAGTTGTATTTTCCACGTGTAGACGCGAAAGCACCACCGTACAAACCAGCAACCATTCATATAATAACAAAGTGTCCATCATACATTATGGAGATAAAAACGTATCTCGAAGAAATAAAAGAAAAATGGAGAGAACGAGAATTATTATTTTGAAATTATTCTTTCATACATTTTTTTTATATTTATATTAGTAGTTATGAAGTCTGAAATGTTTAAAAGGACACTTCAAAATTAAATCAATATTTATTTTTTGTATTTATTTTATTTATTAAATATATTTATATTTAGATATATATTTTATTATATTATATTATCTGGTTGAATAAGTATTATTTTATGGGTTTGATCTATAAATTCGGTTTATTATGTTCATTAGACTAGAAATTAGCCTATAAATAGTTTATAAGAAAGCCTCGATGAAAATAATATTTTATTTTTTAAATAATAACCGAAGTAGTTCAATTATTTCTCTATTCTTTACTTTGGATTAATTCTATCTTTTGATATTACAAAACTACCCTTCGTATAGAATTTATCCATACAAAATTAGCGACAACGGTAGAAGCTCCACTAAAAGTTACCAGGATAACAAAATCCTAAACCTAGCAAGCGCATTCAGATTCATTCGAAGCATGGATTCTGAAATGCATATGAATCCCACCGTGGAAAACGAGGGAGTCAGGACCACAGAATCTCTCTGAACGTCTCCTGCAAATGATGAAAACCAGGATAATTTTTTCATGCAAAAGGAGCATGATCAGTTGCGATGAGAAATTGAGGCCCTCCGGTCTCAGAGAGAAGTTGAGTTAAATATTAAAGGTAAAATTTAAACAGAAAACCACATATCCGATGGACAAGAGGATGATCCCCACCATAGTCAAAAGAAACATCAAACTTCCAAAAAAGAGCGCAAACCAAAGACATTTCTAGCTCTCTAGGATCTAACAAAGACTCAACCTCCGAAGTGTCCTTATCTTCTTCAAGAAGTAATCACTGTCAAAAGAAAAGAAGGAGTCACAACAACAACTGTCAGTCAAAGAAATGTTCAAACTCGCATCACAAGTCAAGTAAGCCAGACTTTTCAAGTGAAAAGAAACATTGAAAGAATAAAGAGATAAAAAGGGTGTAAAAAGGAGAAGGCATCTACGGATCACAATATAGACCATTTAGTGAGTTATCAATTCACCACCCAATCCGAACCAGGTTTATTTGCTATATCTAACAAAGATCACCAGTTTAGCTAGGGGCATAATGGGAGGCAATCTTTTTTGTTTCCCGAAATCTTGTTCGGTCATTTTCCTAGACGGTTTGATATATCCAAGATGGAAAAGTTTGTTGGAAGCAAAGATCGGAATAATCACCTTGAGCAGTTCAAGAATTTCATGATGAACTTTAATGATGATGATAAGCTATTATGAAAGGAGTTTTCTCAGACTTTTATGTACAACTCTTTGAAGTGGTATAATAATCTTATACAAGGGTCAATAAAAAAATTTGAGATGTTTAGGATAGCTTTCCGGAGACAATTTGTGGGCAGTAAAGAACTTAGAGGGAATTGAACACCATAATCCATTGTCAGTACTTTACCGATGATACCTTAAAAGAATACACTAAGTGTTTTGATAAAACTAAAGATGGCGTGCTAGAATGCTTTGAAAAAGTAGCCATAGCTGCTTTTAGACATAGGCTTTTACTGGTGGAGTTAGCTGACATTGTTATCCGGACAAAGGCTTTAACATGGGGAGGTAAATGAACCAGGTTGTGAAGTAAATTACGGGGGAGGAAATAAAAAGAATGAAGTTTCCAAGTCAGTATAGAAATAGCTCATCATCCACTTAATAACAAACTACAACAAACTTATCATCCAAATGAGTCTAGACAAAATACTAATCGGTCTAAGGCTATCCAACATTTGTAGGGGTAACAATCTAGATCAAGAGGGAATCAGTGGGTTTGACCTAATTATTTTGTAAAGATATTTAAGAATGTTGCAACTATTTATGATAAAACAAAAAGTTTTGTGCAATTTCGAAGGCCAACACCTATTCACACTCCTAGATAAAATTGGAACACCAGATTCTGTAAGTATCATAATGGTGTGAGGCATGATACCAAAGATTGTATGTCCTTGAAGCAAGAGATCCAAAATCTGATTGAGAATAAAAAATGACCATATTTTTCAAGTCGCAAGTGGGAAACAGATCAACACCAAACTCGAGTGGAGCTCAAGCATGACAACCTAGCATTCGAAGAGAAGCTATAAAAGCAGCACCCAAACAAAAAAATATTATGGTAATCATCGGACACTATAATAAGTTTGATAATGATTTGGAGTATTTGGATCCTAATCTGAATCGTGGTCAGCTAAATATGATATGTTAAAAGGGATGAAGGGTTTCCGAATTTTTCCACTTCTTTGAATCATTGACCATTTTTGGAGGGGATATTGTTACAGCTTCCTCGATTTTCTCTCGGAAGAGACATATGGCTAGCTTGATTACATAGTTAAAAAGTTAACTTTCTACTAATCTATATCAAAATGATGCCCCGTTCATTGTTTCTGATGAGGATGATTTGAGAAATATTGTTGGGCCACATGAGGATGTTGTGGTGATTGGAGCTGCAATTGAGGGAATATAAATCAGAAGGATTTTGATTAATAATGGAAACTAAGCCAATATTATGTTTCTATCTACCTTAAAAGTTGATGAAAACCCTACTTGTTATTCTCCAATCAAACAGAACTATAGTGGGATTTACATGGAATTTTACTGATGTTGTTGAGAAGTTCAAAAGAGAAACGGTCCTCTGCAAAAGATCATTTCAAAATATTGTGAGATATTGTTTGTAATGGTTGATTGTCTGAATCCTTATAATTCTATTTTTGGTAGATCGTGGCTATCAAGGATGCATGTTGTTGCTTCAACAGTTCACCAGTGCTTAAAATACGTGGTCGAACACCAGGTAGGGGTAGTTCGAAGCAGCCAAAAGATGGATAGAGAATGTTATGTTACTGTTCCTGCCCCAAAGGCGTGAGAAAGTATGAAACTAAGAAGAAATATCAATTACTACAGTCCTCTTTGGATTCAAGCAAGATAGATGATCCAAGAAAGACTCATACTGTAGTTATTCCAATTGAGGAGGTATAAAAAGTGCTAGGATTGGATTCAAGCTGCCATCAGAAATGAAAGAAAAATTACTGTCATTTTTGTCCACGAACTTGCATGTATTAGCCCGATGTAATGAAGATGTAACAGGTATACCAACCAGCGTTATTTTCTATAAACTGGTTGTACGATCTGATGAGGGCCGTGTTATACAGAGACGAAGAGCGTATTGTGCAGAAATGTCTAAAGCTATTATCAAAGAGGTAGACATGCTAACAAAAGTAAAACATATTCGGGAGTCTCAGTACCAGTTGTGGACTGCTAATACAATACTTGTGAAAAATAAAAATGGTAAATGGTGGATGTGTATTGATTTTGTGGACCTAAATAGGTCTTGTCCCAAGGATCCATTCCATGTTCCTCATATAGATCAATTGATATGATCTACTTCTGGCAATAAGCCATTATGTTTTATGGATGTGTTTGGTGGGTATGATCAGATACATGTAAATATGAAATACCATGATCATACTACTTTCATCATTTATATGGGGTTGCATTGTTATAAGGTAATTCCATTAGGTTTAAAAATGCGGGTGATACTTACCAACGTCTAGTGAATAAAGAGTTTGTCAATCAGGTTGGAATAAATTTCAAGGTTTATATTGACAATGTAATGGTAAAAAGTTTGAGGGATGATTGTCACTTGCTTGATCTCAAAGAAACTTTCTCTAACTTAGAAGCTATCAATTTGAAGTTAAATCCAAAGAAGTGCATCTTTGGGGTACGATCCTGAAAGTTTTTGGGGTTTGTTATAAGTGAGAAAATGATTCAAGTTGGCTCAACGCAGCTAAATTCATTGCTTTTTACGGACCATCCCTAATCCATGAAAGAAGTTTAAGTATTGACTGGAAGGCTGGCAACATTAAACAGGTTTATATCAAGATTTGACAAGTGCGCACCATTCTTCTAAGTTTTGAGAAATGCCGAGGAATTTAATTGATCTCTGAATTATGATGATGTACTTTTTAAGATAAAAACGTCTTCACCTAAAAATTTATCTAAGGCGGTGATAGGAGAAAGGCTCCACGTTTAATTGGCGGTATCCTACTATGCAGTAAGTGCGGTGCTAGTTCGGGAAATTGATAATTACCCTCGCCCCGTTTATTATGTTAGCAAGAGTTTGTTGGATGCTAAAAAGAGGTATCTAAAGTTGGAAAAGTTAGCATTAGCTCTGGTGATGGCAGCAAGAAAATGAGACCCTATTTTCAAGCACATTCCATTATTGTTCAAACTTCATTTCCACTAAAAACATGCTGCAAAATCCGGCTGTATCGGGTCATATGACCAATTCGTCTATGAAATTAGGGGATTACAATATCGATTTCGCTCTTGAACTACAATTAAAGCACAAACTATCGTAGATTTTCTAGGTGAGTTTAATTTAAAACGGCCATGTATGGAACCCTCTATTGATAAGCCTATGAAAGAATGGATATTCCGAACAGATGGAGGATCTAGTACGATGGATTGTGGGGGAAAATTTTATTTACTCTCTCCCTTTGGAGATTCAATTTACCAAGCAATACGTTTTGGTTTCAAGGCATCAATAAACGAAATTGAGTATAAGGCAACAATAATTGGACTAGGACTTGCCCAAATATATGGTGCCAAAAGAGTTTGACTCATAAGTGACTCACAATTTACTCATACATCAAGCTCAGGGGCAATCTAAAGAAAGCAAATAACATTTGGATAAATATTTGCAAGTATTAAAAGAAATATATACTTTCTTCAAGTGTGTCGAATCCTAATATATTTCAATAACTGAAAATGCAATGGTTGATTCTTTAGCTACTATTGCATACTCCAAGGCGTCTCCCTGAGTTTTGATACAAGAATTCCCTTCTACAATAACAAGCCTTGAAGTGGGGATGATTAGAGAGAAAACTTTCTAAATATCCACAATAACGGGCCAAGATTAGAGGCATGAAATCAATGAGTTTATTATTAAGGGAAGTCTTCATGTTGATAAAATATTAGCTAAGAAGCTGAAATTTAGGCATATGTTTTTCATTTTTAAGGGATATCCTTTATAAGAAATCCTATAGTAGGCCTTTATTACGATGCATTGGGGATAATGAGTCTAAGATGATATTATCTGAATTACACGATAGGGAGGGCTCACTCCATTGTGGATATAAAACTCTAACAAGAAGGGTTTTTTTAGCACGATATTATTAGCCATCCATCATGACAAATGCTAAAAAATTAGTTAAACTATGTGATTCATGCTAAAGGTTTGGAAATGCAATACATATTCACGCAATTCATATAGAATCAATATTTAAAGCAGAACCATTTGATAGATGAGGGCTTGATTTAGTGGGACCTTTACCAATGGCATTCAGAGGATGTCGAACTATTATAATACCAATGGATTATTTTTTGGGCACGACTAAATTGAGACCCATTTTTGTTATACTATGACCCCAAAATCTTATTTTTCCTAGAAACTTGAAAAGACAATTTTACCCTTCATATGTAACAACCCATTATGGGGGCAAAATGGTATTTTCAAGTTTTTGGTTCATATTTTGGGTTCTCATTATAAGGAAAAATGGTATCATTATAGCGGGGTCTCGTTTAAAAAAAGGGTCTTAATTTAGCATAACCCTTATTATTCTAAGTAGGTAGAAGTTGCACCTCTCTCTGAAACTACCTCTAAAGCAGTTATTAGATTCATCTTCTCCAATATATGTTGCAGGTTTGAGATCTCTAGGGGCATTACGGTAGATATTGACCCATAATTTGATAATAGAGATATGGAAATTTATGTACCTCTAGAGGAATTTGACATTCTTTTTCTTCACATTTTTACCTTCAAGCCAATGAGCAAATAGAGGTTGCTAACAAAACTATTCTGATGGTCTAAAAAATAATTTAGAGGGAGCGGCAGGAAAATTACCAAATTACTTACAAGAAGTATTGTGGGCTTACCGAACTACTCATTAAACTAGCACTGAAGAATCATATTTTGCTTTGGTTTTTGGGATGAATATGGTAGGACCAATCAAATCTATTTTCCTATTTTCGAAATCAAAACTACCCCGAAGAAGATAATGATACACCTATAAACGCTCAATTAGACTTGGTTGAAGAAAAAAAGAATCAAGACTAACTTAAGAAATGTGCATTATCAAGGCTTGATGAGAAGTAGGTATGCATTAAAATTCAAAGAAAAGAGTTCGAAGTAGGGGACAAAGTTTTTAGGAAAGTATTTTTACATATCAAAGACAAAAAACTTGGAAATCTAGCACCGAATTACTAAAGGCCATATAATATAAGTGAAAGGACCGGGCCTCAAACGTATCGACTGATTAATCAAGAATGAAACTCTCTACAATAAGTTTATTCTTTTTATGTTGCTTTTTTATGCATGTAAATATTTGGAGAAGATACTCTTTCCTACCCTGGTGGCGCAGTGAGGTTTTAATTAGGTGTTCAAATAATTTTTAATTTATCACATGTTCCTTAAACAAATTTTGTATACTTCTTACTTACTTAGATTGTTTTATATACCTTTCAATGATCAAAGTATTTATTTTACATACATTCGAATGGATTATCTTCGAATGGTCAGAGTATTTGTTTAATATACATTCAAATGGTCAAAGTATTTATTTTATATACCTTTGAACGGTCAAAGTATTTATTTTATATACCTTTGAACGGTCAAAGTATTTATTTTATATACCTTTGAGTGGACTATCTTCGAATGGTTAGAGTATTTATTTTATATACCTTTGAATGGATTACCTTAGAATGGTTAAAGTGTTTGTTTTATATACATTTGAATGGATGAAACAAGTAGGAAATAAAGGAAATTAAAAGTAAATTTCATTAAAATTGTCAAAGGTACAAAATTCCTTAAGTTATGCTAAAGACTTAAAAAAACTCCAATTCAACATTACAAAATGTCTTGAACTAATCAAGGGCTTGATGGAGATCGAAAAGATAACAAAAAATGCCTTACATTAGCTAATGGTCTAAACCATTAACATAAAATTCATTAGGCTTTGGGCTCGTCCCCATCGACGTTTTCTTCTTTTTCTTCTTATAAACTTCCACCTCCTGAGTCCTCTGCCTCACTTTCATCAGAATCGTCACTAGGTGAGTCCATATATACATATATAATTGATCAACTATAGGCTTATCATTATAATACAATTTTTCTGGAACCAACTCTCACAAATACCCAATGACTAATGTAAGGCATGCCGTGTGAAATTCCAAACCTATGTCAGATTCGATTGACGCATACGGTTTATCTAGGGACCCTAAGATCCCATTAACATATGTATCTAATTCATTTTTATGTGTCTTATGTAGCCCGAGATTTGAAAGAAGCCACCTCATCATCGTATTTCTTAACAAGGGCTTCTTGATCATTTTTTCCTTTGATAGGCATTCTATGGTAACTTTATCAAAGACATGTTTTTTTTTCAATGATGTGAGCTCTCCAAAGCTGGATTTTTACAGCCATATGTAAGAAGCCTTTATCTGTGCGATCTCATCTTTGAATGATTTGACTTCATCCACCAGACCATCAACGCGTGCTTTTTCATTTTCAAGTGTTGCTTTCTGATTTTTATTTTCCTCTTGAAGAGAAGTGATGGTGTATTTGTGGGCCTTTACCTGCCTCTCCATCTCGACAGCGGGCTTCATAAAGCTTAAACCTGAATACCTCAGTGTGTCAAAGGGCACACTATCAAACACCATATTTGTGGAATTGTTTGTAGATTCAGGAAAATATTTCTCAAAAGTCTCGAAGTTGAAGCCCTTTACGGGCCCTATTGAATTGTCTTCTCCATATGTCTGCTCCTCGAGTATGGGAAGCAATGGAGAAGAGGGGTCAAACACTAATATTTTTAAAGTATCGACACCTGGGATTACATGAGGAATAATATTCAATTGTAGGACGATCTCCGAACCTTTATTTTTTATTTTCATCTTCTTTTCTCTCTTATCACTACCATGGTTGCTCCTCTTGTGTATCTTTTTTCTTTTTGACATAAGAAGCTCTGCAGGTGCATCACCTTTTTCAACATTAGCAGTAACTACAGCTAGTAGTGATTTATTGATTGCGTCCGGTTTCCCCTCGGTTCCAACTTCAATGAAACCTTTTGTTGGGAATTTCTTATATTTCTTGTCTTTTTTACTCTGGTGACTAGGGGCTCTGGTCCTTATTGGAAGAAATACTTTGCTATATGCAGCTTCAACTCTTTTCAAGATAGCCGATGGTCGGGAAGGAGTAGTCAATTTCTCTCATGTTAACACTCGTTCGGAGCTAGTCCTCCAAATATGACTCTAAACCAAATTAGCAGGAATAAACACTGGTGAAATCCAATGGACCACTTCTCCTCCCCCTATTGATTAATTTCTTGAAAGTAGCTTTTGGATCTTCTAGATGATGCAGTTAAGGCTTCGACATAGATGTAAAAAGAAAGATATTAGAGACATGTTTTAATATATATCAGAAACAACAGGAATTCGAAGGGCTACCCGTATTCTTCCAAAACTTGGTAAAGCGACTCAGATTACATGGAGAAAAATTGCATTCTCCCACTAGCCACTGATGAAGAGAAATTTCATTGTCCGTAGCTTATCGACCTATCATCTACCACTTTATACTTGTTCCCCATGTTGAAGAAGTAAAAGGGGATCTGGGAATTATGAGACAATCTTGTAATAGCAGCAAATTGATCCATCGGGGTTAGAAGTTTTGATAACATTGATGCCATGATACATGACATCAAGGTAAAATAAGTCTTCAGACTAGCCTAACGTGGGTAGAGTCCTACCAAACTGAAGTAATTCACGATGTCTGGGTCTAAGGGAAGCCGAAGGCCCAATTTAGCACATCCGAATAGACAACCAACTCCCTCAGACCGTAGTTCATATGGGTTTCTCCTGGTGTAGGAAATATAACCCTTACCTCTTGTGGGAATCATAATTTCTCATGAATAGCCTCCAACTTCTTCTATTAAAAATAAACTTCAGAAATTTTATCAAGTTCCATAATATATTTGACACTGACCTTTAGAAAGAATGACCCTACGCATCAGACCAATAACGGAGGGAGCACTTCACCTTTTGTTTTGGTGGCCTTACCTTTTCCTTTGCCACCTTTTTTGCCTTTTCCATTCGAAGTTATCTTCGTAGTTGACTCTGAAATTTCTACATTCTCCCCGGTTTGACTAGATGTTTCCAAAGAAGAGTTCTCACTAACATCCTTCATGTTATCCTCCACGACCTTCAGACTAGATCTTGAAGGTTCAACTCGTTGAGAAGTTGTGTTCCCCCCTTTGTTTGATTTTTGGAGGAGAGCCTGATCGGAGTCGGAAGGCTCTGCCTGTTGGGGTGCAGTATCCCCATATTTGCTCGGATGATATGAGGAAGTGTCATTAGAAGGCTGTTTCTGTTGAATTGCTCCTATTTTCTCGGAAGGGTTTGTGCGACCTTTATGTTTTCTGATTAAGCTGTGAGGTGTATTTTCTTATGAATTAGAACCGATTGAGATGGCATTGATGAGTGGATTTTAAAAGTAAATGATTGAGCAACAGAAGAAGGCTTTGATGAGATATTACGTCAGTTATATGAGAAAACTCCTCCGTAATCAATTGACTGAGTAACAATTATTGTGCTCTCAGAGGAGATAATCCAGCATCAACCATAACTCTATTTTTCTCTTTGTCAAGGTTAGACAGACTCAGCCAATCGTTTTTGGTTAAAGCGATTTAGCAGTGAACATACAAACACTAAGATGTCACCAGAGTTGGAAAGTGTGATGGGGAAAGTGATGGAGAAGAAAATATGACCGGTGATTGGCTTGATAATGATGGTAAGGTGCCGTTTTCACTCTAAAAAGTGAATTTTCTCTCTCTAAAAGTTACTAAACTGAATAAATGAAAGGAGAACTTATAAAATGGACTGTAGAAGACCGTTGGGTTCCTTTGTGACAGAAGTGGAAATACCACCAACAATTATAATTTCTAGGGGAATGGAAATGTTTTCAACTATTAGGATACCTCACCTACGACATAACAAGATCATGGGTCTAATCAAGTAATGACATGTGTCACGTAGTACGATTGGTTAATAACCATGGAGTTGGATGACGTCTATATTCGAACGAAGCCATTGAATACCGTTGGAATATATCTCTTAACAAATTTGAGAGGAACATTGAAGATTTGTGTCTGTAGGGATGAGACAATTCCGGTTCGAATTATTTATTAGTTAGTCCTCCCAAATGTCTTTGAGAGTACTAAGGGGGCTATCTGATGAGGTCAGAAATATTCGAAGAGCAAATTTGGAATTAGGCCAATATTTTATTTAAAAAAAAATACTTATATATTAATATTAATATTTTATTATGTTATTCAGTCTAATGGGTGTTAATTTATGGGCTTGACCCATAAACGTCGGCCCATTAGGCCCGTTAGGCTAAAAATTAGAATATAAATATTTTCTAAGAAAGTATTAATGAAGTTCCGACTTTCTCTTTCTAAATAACTGAAGCAGGTCAATTATCTCTCTACTATCTACCTTGAATTAATTCCATCTCTTCGCATTACAAAACTACCCTTCGTATAAAATTTATTCACACAAATTATATTATTTTGTTTTAATTACGATGTAATTTTTTTTATCGATATATTTAAAAAAAATATCAAATCACACACGTAAATCTTTTTTGTTTAAATAATCTTTTTAAATTATCAATATATTATTCAATTTTTTTACAAATAAATTAATTAATTCACTTAATTAATTGATGTCTTTTAAAAATATATTATTTATTTATTTTTTACCAATTAATTTTGTTAAAAATTGACAAAGATACAAACATTGACCCAATGTTGATGGATTTATTGGCATTTAGTCACTAATCCAATTCATTACGACCCATATTTTCTTGAAGAGGTGAGTTATTTGAATTTCTTTTTTGTGATGAAAATGAAAATCACCAATTAAATTTAGATTTGATCTGTTGAGTTCATTTCTTTTCTTTTCTTTGAAGATTGATTTCATTAAGCATTGTATTTCTCTGGAATTTGTTAGTATCTTCATCTTTTTATTTCCTCTTCCTCTTACGATTTGTATTTTTTTCGAAGATCTTTTCTTTCATCCCTTTATCTAGTTCAACGAGTTGAGTAACTAGCTTAATCATTTGATATTTAAATGTAATTTATTACTCATGAATCTTAATCTGAAAAAGTTTCGATAGTCTTAGGGATATTTATTTAACCAGAGATATCTCTTTAATTGATTACAAAATTTTGAGTCTCATACTTATCATTTTATTCTTCCTTACATTATTCCAGCTTCAATTACACCAATAAAACTTCAAACCATTCTCCGGATTTTTCTCATTGGACTTTATTTTTTGAGTTGAAAATCTATTTCCACAGAATTTAGAGTTCTACAAGTACGGGTGAAGTCAGGTATGACTTAAAACATTGTATTAAGTTATAAACTATTAATACTATATGAATTGTAACTTAATATAGTAACTCATTTGATTTTTTGTTTTTGTGTGAATATTTGAATACTTTAACCTTAAACAAGATATGAAGAAATTGTATTATTGATACATGTAATCATTCAAAATTTACAATCACTAATAATGAAAATATGATGTTAGATGTAAAGCAAGTAAGTAGTTTAGTGAGCGACTATTATATCATTTATATCTTGGTATAGACTTTACTTATTTCATAAGTTTTGAAGACTAAAAAATCAAACTAATCTATCAGCCTTCAACCCTTAAGTATCATACCTCGAAGCTTTATAATAATGTAATTTCTCTTAAGTGAACATGAGCCTGATTTTGGTCAAAGTTTTGTTTCATTTTACACTTACGTGTCCATTTAGTTATCCAATCAGCTGCTTAATTTTGATCCATATAGATATGTACTAGATTCATGCTAGTGACTATAATATTTATATAACATTCAATGAGTGAAGCCAAATACCATGAAACTTTCCCTTTTTATATAATTTCAATCAAGGTTGTAGGGAATATGGGGGTCCGGTCCGCATATTCCGCCTCCGTATATAAGTAAGAACACAACCGATCTCAACACTAGTATGATATTGTCGGCTTTAGCACCCGAAAGCCCTCACGGCTTTGCATTTGGTCCACTACCAAAAGGCCTCATACTAGTTGAGGTATGTTCTTACTTATATACCGCTGATCCTTCCCATGTTTAACCGATGTGGGATGTGGGACTTTGGTCGCCACCCTAACAAATCCTCCTCTCGAACAAAGTACCACTTAGCCTCCTCTCAATTGACTTTCATCCGTTCACTCTAATCAGAAATTTCTCCATCTGAGCAAATAGAGCTTTTTACAGTGGATTTATCTACTCACTCGACCATCCTGCGCTTGTTCCTTAGCTCCACTATCCACTCCAATCAAGTACCACTGCTTGATGAGTCATGAACGCTCTAGCTCCACTATCCACTCCAATCAAGTACCACCGCTTGATGAGTCATGGACGCTCTAGCTCCACTATCCACTCCAATCAAGTACTACTGCTTGATGAGTCATGGACGCTCTAGCTCCAGTATCCACTCCAATCAAGTACTACCGCTTGATGAGTCATGGACGCTCCAAACTAGGATGTATCATTCACCTTGAGAATGACTACTGGTTCATCATGTTCGATCATGTTCGACCTCCGAGAATATTACCACCATCGCGTTCCGTCTGGGCCTGACGCTCTGATACCATGTGTAGGGAATATGGGGGCCCGATCCGCATATTCCACCTCTGTATATAAGTAAGAACACAACCGATCTCAACACTAGTATGATATTGTCCGCTTTGGCACCCGAAGGCCCTCACGACTTTGCATTTGGTCCACTACCAAAAGGCCTCATACTAGTTGAGGTATGTTCTTACTTATATACCGCTGATCCTTCCCATGTTTAACCGATGTGGGATGTGGGACTTTGGTCGCCACCCTAACAAATGTAATAGAGTGAGTTTCAATGTCTAAATGATACATTTATGTTTCTTTACATATAAAAACCCTCTCTAAAAGAGCCATGTCTTCAATAATAATAGGAGATTTCTTTCCATAGAGTCTACCAAAAGTAGCTCGGATATCTCCTTTATTATTTCTTCATAGGCCACCACCACTGGATTCACCAATTAACAATATGAACCATCTCTATTTAGTTTGATTATGTTACTAGTTAGGGGTTTATATTTGAGAGAAATAATCCTACTTGTTTTATTTAAATGATGGAAACATCTTAGATCATAGGGTGCCTTTGTATATTCCTGCCAGTACAATCAAGTCTTGACATAATGAAATTAATATGATCCCAAATGGTTTTGACTGTGATATTTTGCTCTTGATGCTTATATTTGTTTCTAGAGTTCCATATAAACCAACATATTATAGAAATGAGAATAGTTTTGATATGAATATCTTTTCTAGTATTCCAAAACCAACTTCTAATGAAATGATGTAATACCAAATAATCCAGCAAAGTATTTCCAAACTTTAGAAGTTGTGTTACATTGAACAAATATGTGACTGATTGACTTAATTCCATCACAAAACCGACAGTTGGAAGGAGACCAAATTTTATTATTTTCAATCTAGTATCAATTGGAATCCAAATATTCAAAAGCCTTTAGAGAATGAATGAACACTTATATGAAGTAGTGTTATTCCATATTTTTTTTTCTCGAAAAGATTGGATTTGTAGACTTTATCTCTAGCTTTATTCCAAGTGTCTTTAGTATTGAATCATTCATTGAGTTATATATCATATGATTGAGTCTTCTTTAGCTTCATTTAGTGCGAGTCTCTTAATTCTCTCAATATCAGATGAGAGAAAAACTGACATCCACTTTTACGCCATTAGTTTTTTTATTTTATCCTCTAGGTACCAGTTGTTGTTAATATCATATGGGAGGAGGATGAATGGGTGTATATCACTTCATTTCTCCAGCCAAAAATCAATGTCACCCCTACCCACATGCTAAAAGATATAGTATTTTGCAATAAATCTAGTGTTTAATATTCTTTTGTAGATTTTGAGCCTTTAATTTTAACTTGAACTTGAACTAGATGAAATGATGAACAATATATTATATGAATAAATTTTGATCATAAAGACTTGTGTTCCCTAAATTTGAACCATAATTTACATGCGAAACAAATTTGCAAATCCTCTAGCCTTCTTATGTTTAATCCACCCTCATCATAAGGTTTACATATTTGTAACCATCTTGTCTAGTCTATACCCTGATTGAATTCAATAGATCCTCATAAAAATCTATTCAAGATTATTTATATTATGAAAATTATTGTTTTAGGTAAGAGACAACTTTGTAAATGATAAGTTACAATAGACATCAATATTGATTGATTAGAATTAATATTCCACCAAAAGACACAAGTTTATAGTCCTAATTATGAATTATTTTCCAAATTTTAGTTACCAACTCATCAAAGTAAAATGTTTTGTTACTTGTATAAATAACAATTTCAAGGTATTTGAGAGGCAAATTACCATGCTTAAAACCAATATAGTTTTCTATTGATTTTTTTATAGTTTGAGACATTCTTGAAGATGTGATAAATGTTGTTTTCTCCTTATTAATTATCTGACCTGACCTATCTTTGTAATGCAATGAGGACATGCTGATTCTTTTAATGATAGTTGAGGTACCATTTACAAAGATGATGAAATCATCAGCAAAGGCCAAACAAAGTATGTTCATTGAGCTTTTTATTTTATATCTCATGTCTCTATTGTCTTCAAAGAGCTTTTTAATACCTATAATAAGGTATTCTTCATGTATGATAAATAAGTTAGGAGAAATATGATCCGCTTGACTAATACCTTTGGTACACTTAAAATACCATGGTAATTTACCATTCATAATTATGGAAAACTAGGCAAAGTTAATACTTTTCTTAATCGCGTCTAATAACCTTTTATCAAAACCAAATAGTTCCAATGTGTTAGAAAATGAAACTGAAATAGAGTATGTTAAAGGCTTTAACCATATATTCCTATGTATATTTATGCTCTTGACAAAACCACCTTGTTCCTCTGATATAATCTTATGAAGAAAAACATCTAACCTTTCATTTAGAATATTTGATATTATTCTATTGAACACAGTGCATAAACGGATAGGTCTAAAGTCATTCTAGGTTTTAGGAGAGTCCACTTTAAGTATTAGACATATTGCAGTGGCATATATACCTTGAAGGGCAAGATGCCATTCAAGAAATCAACTATTGATGCACACAAGTCTTTGAATTTAATAGACAAACAATATTGAAATAACTTTACGTTAAAACCATCAACTCAAGCAGCATTGTTAGAGCTTAATTTTATTACTGAGTTGTAGATGTCTTCTTCAGAAGGTAACATCATAATATTTTTGTTATCTAGTTAAATAATGAGTTTTGGAATTATGTTTTGGAGTTCATCATGTTCCTTAATATTAGGTTACGATGATAACAAAGTCTTGAAATTATCTTCAACAGATTTACCTAAGATAAATCGATCTTCAATCTATGTGTCTCCAACCCATATGCATGAATCTTATTCTTTTTTCTTATTTTCTTTACATAATTATGAAAACTAGATGTATTTTTATCTTCATTCTTAAACCAATTGGTACTACTTTTCTGCTCCCAATAAGATTATTCCATTACAAAGAGTTGAAGATTGATTTTTTGAGCTTTTGAAAATTTTATTTTATTTTCTAAAATCTTGGATTCCTAAAAACATATTTCCAAATACTTGATTGTGAAATTACATACAAAACATTGTCAAAGATCTCATGTTCCAGTTTTTTACTTTAAGTTTCAATCTTTTAAGATTTTCTTAGAAACTTCAATAGGTAGTCCATGCATATTTTATTTCTACTTTTCTGCTCCCAATAAGATTATTATATTTCAAAGAGTTGAAGATTGATTTCTTGAGCTTTTGAAAATTTTATTTTATTTTCTAAGATCCTAGATTCCTCAAAACATATTTCCAAATACTTGATTGTGAAATTACATAAAAACATTGTCAAAGATCTCATATTCCAGTTTTTTAGTTTAAATTTTAATCTTTTAGATTTTCCTAGAAAATTCAATAGGTAGTCCAGGCATATTCTATTTCTAGTTTTGATCAACCATCTCTATGAAGTCAGGATATATAGTCCATATATTTAGAAACTTAAATGATGATTTTGTTTTATTGTGATCAACTGAAATAGATATGTACAACAGAGAGTGATCTGTTGTTGTTTACGACAAGGTACTTTACTTTAATGTTTTCAAAATAGTCCATCCATGATGCATTCTATAAAACCTTATCCAACCTTTTCTATTCTTGATTGTTAGTCCAAATGAGTTTTGATTAAGAGTATCCAGAATCTTATAGTTGATAGTCTAGAATAGTGTTGTTAAAGTCATATAAGCTTCCAAAGCATAGAGTAGAACATAATAGTTGTTCTTGAGAGTTTGTGATAAAATTACAGTCACTTATGACCATCCACTCTTTTGAACAATCATCCAGATCTCTTAAACCATCCTAAAGGATCTTTCTTTGATCTCTGATAAATTTAGCATATACTACGGTGACCAGAAACTCTTTGTTAGAATGTCTTACTTTTAGACGCATGAATTGTTCATGATTAAGTATAATATATGATAAAGATATGGAATATCAAGGGCCTAAATGTAATGAATAAAGTCTTATATGATAGTTTGTATAGTTAAAGGATAGATTTTAGATCTTATATAAGAATGAAGGACCAACGTGTAATTATCCTTATTTTCTAACTGATTTTGTTACTAAGTCTTGGCGCTTATATATAAAGGCCAATGTTGAAGTTGACACTTATGACATTTTCTTTTGAGAAAGCTACTACTTCTTTAGTTCTTGTTTTCTCTCTCTAAAATCTATCTTACTTTCTCTCTCAAAAACCACATCTCATCCTCACTAAATTGGCGACCATAGTAGGAGTGAAGATCGGTCCACTGTTTTCTCTCTCTACTGAATTGTTGATTGATTTTTTGTAGCTGTTCGTTAATCGATTTTTTGTAGCTACTTTGGATCGGCAATGGAACCAGGGAATGAAAATGATCCTCTGGTTCGAAAAACGATTGAGACACTAAAAACTGACCTGCAAAAAAGAGAAGGTAATGAAGATTAATCAATCCCAGTTCATCAAACTCACTCAGACATCAAAACTCGAATGGATGAATTGCTAGATAAAATTACGATGTTAAATGAAAAATACCTTCAAAGAAAGCATGAAATTATATCAAGAAGGCTTAAGTCTGAGGTGTGAAAGGTAGAGCAAAGTTACAATCTAGAAAGCTAATTTGATCGGTCTTTTACAACTTAACAGATTCGAAATGATCGTAAAAAAATACATTTTGAATCTGAAAAAGAGAATCGTACTTTGCGAAAAGAAAAAAAAGTATAGGTATATTGAATCTAGCTATGAAGAGTTTGATGCTTCGGAATCTGAGGGATCATCTAAGAAAAAATGATATTGAGGATATTCAAGGGAAGAAAAAACTCGTAAATCGCGTAAGGAGAGTAAATCTAAAAGGGACAATGTCCATTATTATTTAAAAGAATTAGAATGGTATAAAGAGAACACATCCAACCATTACACATGTGCAGACGATCAGAATTTAACTGCTGAAATTAGATCTATTCCACTTCCGAAGCGGTTTGATATCTCAAAGGTTGAAAAGTTTGATGGGACTCAAGATCATGATGATCACATCGAATAATTTAAGAACTATATGATGAAATTCGAAGACGGTAATAAGCTGGTGTACAGAGCATTTTCTCAGACCTTCACGAGAACTGCATTGAAGTGGTACAATAGGATTCTGAGGGGGTCAATTGATAATTTCAGGGATTTTTATACAACTTTTTGAAGACAGTTTGTGGGTAGTAAAGAGGTGCGAGCTAATGTAAACACTGTAATACAGTTTAAGCAAGTTGCGGGTGAAAATTTGAAAGATTATACGAAGCATTTTTTCTTAACAAAAACAGGGCTGGATGATTGCGAAGAGTTAGTTGCCATGACAGCTTTCAGACATGGTTTATTACCAGGTGATTTGGCTAAAGAAACAATAAAGAGGAGAGCTTTAACCTTTAGAGCTCTTATGGCCCAAGTCGAAGATCATATCAAAGTGGAAAAATCCACCAAGGTTCGAGGTGGAGTTTGGACCATTCAAAATAATTCTGAACTAGGGTAAGTAATCAAGGAAACACTCCGAATTATCAACCACCGTGTCCAAAGGTCAATCATAATTTACCTCCTCGAACATGAGCCCCAACTAATCAACATTATAAACAAAGATCAAATGTATGGGTAAAGCTAGAGTACTATGCAGATTTAAATGAAAGCGTTGATTCAATCTATGAAAAAACCAAGGGTTATGTGAGTTTAAAAAAACCAACTCTAATAAACAGACCAATGAAAGAGTGTAACAATAGATTCTGTAAGTATCATAATGATATTGGCTATGATATTGCATATTGTATTGCTTTAAAGAACAAGGTCCAAGTTTTAATTGGAAAATAGAAAATTGGATGCTTTTGTTAAAAGCTAAAATAGTGGGTACGAAATTCCAAGCACAACAAACACAGCAAGTTTTTAATCCAAACTCAAAGGAAAAAAATATGTTGATGATCATAGTTCTAAGTATGAGGAATTCGATGCAGCCTTAGAATATTTGGATCATGATCCAGATCGGTTAATCTTGATGGTTGTTGATGAACCAGTAAAACAAGGATGGGTTCAAAGCTTATGTAAGTATTTTGAATCCCTAGAAATGTGTTCAAGAAAAAAAAAGTGGTGACTCTAACTACTAAGATAGAGGGGAGAATGTCTACATATATGTATAGGAAAAAGGATACTTATTTTATAGTTTTAGTTGAAGATGATTTGAAAGTTATTGTAGGACCTAATGAAGATGCAGTGGTAATAGGGTCAGAAATAGCTGGTATGGAAATTCGACGTGTCTCGATAAATATTGTAAGTTCTGCTAATGTACTATTCAAATTAACCTATGATAGGATACGTAATCCACCTCGAATTTGTTAGTTAGATTGTACTATAATTGGGTTTATTGGTCTCACAACACATGTTATTGGAGAATTCGAGGGTGAAGTTTGTTTGGGAAAAGGGCCTTTCAAAAAGAAAGTCCAAGTATTGTTCATGGTAGTGGATTATCCGAGCAGTTATAATGCTATTTTTGGGAGGTTTTGGATTTCAAGGATGTATGCAATTTTTTCTACTATACATCAATGTTTGAAGTATGTTATTAGAGACCGTGTTGGATTAGTCCAAAGCGATCAGAAAGTGTCTAGAGAATGTTATGAAACAACTCTTCGTGTCTGAGGCTCTAACAGTGAAGATCAAATGACTGAATAACAATTAAGGGGGTTGACCTCGTATGACGAAGAAGGAGTTGATGATCCGAGGAAAACCACGGGTTCCTTAACAATGAGTAAAAATATAGAAGAATATGTATTTATTATAAGAAAATTCCTTGGATAGGAACGTTGCTGTCACCAACTTTGCGTCATCATTTGTTACAATTTTTGTAAGCTAATCTGGATGTTTTTGCTTGGAAAACAAAATATGTGACAGAAGTTCCACTTAAAGTGATATGTCATAGTCTGGCCATAAATCCAAAGGCTTGTTATCCAAAAAAACGTGTTTTTTCTGTTGAAAAGTCAGAGGTCATTGAAGCTGAGTGGATCGTTTGTCTAAGGTTGGACATATAAGGGAATCACGATATCCTTTATGGACAACAAACCTGGTGGTGATTAAAAATAAAAATGGGAAATGAAAGATGTGTGTTGACTTCACAGATTTGAATCGAGATTGTCCCAAAGATCCATTTTATGTTTCTCGAATGGATCAGCTGATTGATTCTACTTCAGGAAATAAAATTTTGTCTTTTATGGATTATTTTGCAAGGTATAAGCATATTCAAATGGATCCAAAAGATCAAGAGAGTACCACATTCATCACTGACCGAGGCTTAAATTTATATATGGTTATGCCTTTTGGGTTGAAAAATGCTAGAGCAACATATCACAGGTTGATGAACAAAGCTTTTGCTCATCATATTGGGAGAAATATGGAGGTCTATATTGATGATATGTTGGTTAAAAGCACACCTGATGATACACACTTAAAGGATTTAGATGAGATTTTTTTCAATCTAAGAGTTATTCGATTGATACTAAATCATGAGAACTGTACCTTTAGAGTTTGATCAAGAATTCTTTTGGGGTATGTTATTAGTGAAAAGGGGATACAAGTTGATCCAGAGCAGTTATAGTCTTTGGTGTCAGTGACATCACCTCGAACTATTAACGAAGTGAAAATCTTGACAGGAAGTTTTTCTGATAAATGTTTTTCATTTTTTCCAAGTTTTACGAAAATGAAAGGAGTTCGAGTGAACATCGGATTGTGAAAAAGAATTCTCAGGTATTAAGGAACTTTTGTCCTCACTTGAGATATTCTCAAAGCCTTGAATTGGAGAGTAGTTTTTCCCATACATAATAGTGTCAGATTTTGTTGTAAGTGCAGTTTTGATAAGTGAAGATTCAGGAATTTTGAAGCCAGTTTACTATGTTAGTAAGAGTTGTTGGCAGCATAAAAAAGATATTTGAGACTTGAAAAACTGGCATTGCCTATAGTATTGGCTGCTAGGAAAATGCGTCCTTATTTTCAATCTGACACTGTTGTAGTTTGAACTTCATACCCACTTAAAAATATCTTACAATGTCTAGTCATTTCTGGTAGGATGACCAAGTGGTTAGTAAAAGTGGGTGATTTTGATATTATTTTTGCTCCTCGAACAACTAGTTGATTTTTTTTGTCGAATTTCACTCAAGTAGATCAGATGAGAAGATTGATAAAGAGGTCTTGCATGACATTTCGATGTGGGTGGTTCGAATTGATGGTGGCTCTATTATTTTAGGGTATGATGCACGAGTTCAGTTGATTACTCCTTATGGGGAGACAATAATTCAAGCTATTAAATTTGGTTTTCATGCATCGAATGATAAGGCTGAGTATGAAGCTGCATTGGTTGGTTTAAGGCTTGCGAACATTTATGGGGCAACTTCAGTTTGTTTGGAGACAGATTCACAGTTGGTGGCAAATCACATGGCGGGTGTTTCCGAGGCTAAGAAAGATCATTTAATTTTGTATCTTCAAGAACTTCGAAATTTAGCTCTTTTATTTGATAAAGTAATTGTGGAGCATATTAATCAAGGAGATAATACTATAACTGATTTCCTAACAATTTCTTATACAGAAGAGTATCTTTGGATATTATTGCAAGAGAGTCCATCAATTTTACCACGCTCAGAGCAATGGAAGTATGCATAAAAGATATTTGTCACACCTAAGGTAATTCAAAGTGATTGGAGAATTGATATCCTGAATTTCTTAGTAAGAGGAATGTTGCCTCAAGATATACAATTGGCTAAAAAATCAAGGTATAAGGCTCATAGTTACATTTTATTGGATGGGGTGTTATACAAGAAATATTTGAGTAGGCCATTGTTGCATTGTTTATGTAAACAAGAGTCTCAAGATATTTTATCTGAGTTGTATTATGGTGAAGGTTCAGCTTACTGTGGGTTTAATTCTTTAACTCTTCGGGTTTTGTTAGTGATATGGAAGTAGGATTTTGAGGACTAAGTTATAAATAATATAAATTTAAGGATTTAATTATAAATAATGTAAGTTTTGTCCTTAAATTGTAATTGATGTAAGTTTTAGAGAGTATTTGTAACTATGTATAATTGTTAAGGACTAAAAAGCAATTAGTCTTCTTTCTGTAACAGATTTTAGTTTGAGACTAAGTTATGGCTCATCTATATAAAGGGCAAAGCTGCTCTAATAAAGGGGTTGAACACTTTTTCTTTGGAACTCATTTGTATTTGAACTTTCTCTCTCTAAAAACTCTCAAACTCTTTATCTCTCTAGATTTCTCTCTTAACAATATACTAAACCAAAATATTAGCTCATCAAATTGGTGACCCCGCTGGGGACTGAATAAGGAAAATCAGTCGCGAGTCATCTGATTAACTTTATCATATTTTTTGTGTTTGTCAAATTAAAGAATCGCTTTTTGTACCTCAATGAATTAATCTAAATGACAAACGTTTTCTTTATTTTATTATTCTCTTCACATTTTATTCGATGTTAAATTTTAAAAACAAAAATAATTACAAACTGTAAACTAGCCACCTTAAATACCTTAACAAAATTGGTGAATATGGTAGCTCTTCGAAATATTCTCAATGTGTAGTTAAGCCTTGGTAGCTTTTCGAGAAATTCTCAGTGTGCTATTAAGCTTCCACTTCGAAATAAAACTATAATGTGATTATTAAACATGATTGTTTCTTCAAAAAGTGTTCTAAACACTTCAGAACATTCTACTCTTAACCAGTCTCAAAGATGATAAATATTTGATGAGTTGTTAAGATAGTATTCAAACGTGTGTAAACAACCATTGGCCAAAAAACGAATTTTATTGATAATATTGAATATGTACACGACGCCTCGTTAAAACCTTCTTGAGGACTGAATAAGAAAAATCAGTGACTTATTCTGTTCGAAATTAATATAATCTTGTTGTATTTTCTGTGCAAAATTGATACTATGAATCTTGAGAACAATTGTACGCTTCGGTCAGCGATAAAAACTTTAAAAGATGATTTACAGAGGGATGGAAATAAAACTAATGGATCATCTCTGATCCAAGTTCAATCTTATATTGAGGTCCGAATAAACCATCTTTTGGACAAGATTAATGTTTTAAATGAAAAGTATGAACAAAGAGAACAAGAGATACACTCAGCAAAGTTTAGATCCGTGGTTAGACAAAAAGTGGAAAAGACTGAGATAGAAAGTGGAAAAGACTGAGATAGAAGACTGAGCACAAAAAAGTGCATTTTATGTCTCCTAAAGAGCGATATTCGTCTCGTAAAGAGAAAAAAGATAAGAAGAAATATGTGGCCTCTAGTGACGAGGAGGTAGAAAGTTCAGCTTCGGGCTTTAAGAGATACAGAGGTTATTTGAAAGGAGAATCAGACAGAGATCAGTCAAGGAAATATAAAAAGGAGAGTAAATCTAAAAGGGATAATGTTCCTCGTTCTACTGATCGAAATTTATATGTTACAATGGGAACAGATGATCAGTTCGTTCAAGGGGTCGACTGGAGAAATTCTCCGTTGACAAGTGAGATTTTCTCCATGCCGCTTCCGAAGCGTTTTGATATTTCAAAGGTGGAAACGTTCGATGGGATGCAAGATCCCGATGATCACATCGAACAATTCAATAAGTATATGATGAACTTCAAATATGACGACCAACTTATGTGTTGTGCATTTTCACAGACTTTTAAGGGAACAAATTTTAAATCGTACAATCAGATTCCGAGGGGGTCCATTTCCAATTTTAGAGATATCTAGACTGCATTCCAAAGGCAGTTTGTGGGAAGCAAAGAGATGAGAGAAAATAGTGATACCATTATTCAGTGCAAGCAGGCACCTGGGGAAAAGTTCAAGGATTATACTAAAAGATTTGTTTTGATTAAAGCTAGTTTGGACAACTGTGAGGAGAATGTGGTGATGACAGCGTTTCACCAAGGGTTATTGCCAGAGGATCTGGCTAATGAGACGACAAAGTGAAGAGCATTAACCTTTGGAGATTTGATGGGTCAATTTGAGGATCATATTAAAGTGAAGGAGTCGACTAGGGTCTGAGGTGGACCAGTCAGCACTCCAAAGAATTCGGGACAGGCAGCCAATAATAAGGGGCAACCTTCGAATGGTAATGGAAATGGTAATCAGCAGTCGAGGCAAAAGAACAACAATTTGCCTCCTCGGAGTGATGGTTATTCAAATCACGCTCCATCTAACAATTATAATATGCCTAGACCAAATACATGGGTCAAGCCAGAATATTATGCTGATTTGAGAGAGAATGTTTCTGTCATCTAGGATAAGACCAAGAGCTTCGTAAATTTTAGGAAGCCAGCCCCAATTAGGAGGCCAAGGGAGGAAATAAATAATAAGTTTTGCAGATATCATGAGGATATTGGGCATGATACAAATGACTGCATTTATTTGAAGAAAGAGATTCAATTTTTGATTGAAAATGAGAAGCTCCAGACTTATGTGAAGTCGCAAATGAGCGCATCGAAAAACAATGGTGCATCAACTTCCAAGGCTGTACCGCCAGCTGAGAATTCGATGATTTTGGATTCACAGGTCGAGCATTTTGATGCTTCTTCAGAGTATATTGAAAAAGATCCGAACAGATTGCTTCTGATGACAGTCGAAAATCCCATAGAATAGGGACGGTTGCGGGAGCTGTCAAGTTTTTTGAATCGTTAGCTATTTTTGGAGGCGATTTGATGACTGATAATTCAGATAGTTCAAGGAAGAGGCATGTTGTCAATTTGACAACTCAAATTGAAGGGAAAATGTTTACGCACTTGTATGGAGAGAAAGATATTCCCTTCATTTTGTTTCAATCCACTTATGATAGAATGCCAAATCCACCTCGGATTTCTCAATCGGATCAAACGATTATTGGATTCACGGGTGTAACAACTCGTGTTGTTGGAGAATTTGAGGGTGAGGTGAGTTTGGAAAAGGGACCATTTAAGAAAAACGTCCAGGCACTTTTTGTGATGGTGGACTTTCCCACAAGTTATAATGCTATTTTTGGAAGATCATGGCTTTCAAGAATGTATGGGGTTGTGTCTACAGTTCATCAGTGTTTTAAATATATGGTTGAAGATAGAGTTGGGGTCGTTCGAGGCGATCAGAAGGTTGCGAGGGAATGCTATGCCACTGCACTTCGGATCCGAGGGTCCAGTAGTGGAGATTTAATGCGTGAATAACAGTTAGAAGGGGTACCCTCGGATTTGGAAGTCCGAGGGAAACCCTAGGGTCTTTAACTGTGAGCGAAGAGATAGATGAGTTTACTTTTTCGGAAGGGAAAGTACTTCGAATTGGAACTTTATTGACCCCGTTTCTTCTTCAACAATTGCTTGATTTTTTATCCCAAAATTTGGATGTCTTCGCTTGGAATACAGAGGATGTAACACGAGTACCCAGTGATATAATTCGTCATAGCTTGGCTATAGATCCGAAGGTTAAGCTGGTTATTCAGAAAAGAAGAGCGTTTTCCTCGGAAAAAGCATAAGTGATTGTTGTTGAAGTGGATCGATTATCTAAGGTCGGACATATAAGGGAGTCATAGTATCCTTTGTGGATGGAAAATCCGGTGGTAGTTAAAAAGAAGAATGAGAAGTGGAGAGTGTGTGCGGATTTTAAAGATTTGAATAGAGCTTGTCCCAAAGATCCATTTATTGTTCCTTGAATAGATTAGTTGATTGACTCTACTTCAGGCAACAAAATTTTAACTTTTATGGATGCTTTTGCATGATATAATCTAATCCAAATGGATCCAAAAGATCAAGAACGATTATATCCTGCAAAAGCATCCATAAAAGTTAAAATTTCGGGAACTTCAGAATATAATACTTATGTTTGACAATGTAGTTATGGAATATATTGGTCGAGGGAGTAACATGGTGGCTGATTCTTTAGCAAACGCTGCTTACAAAGAAGAATATCCTTGGATTTTCTACAAGAAAATCCCTCAATTGCTACTCAATCTAGTCAATGTGAATGTATAGAGGAATTTTTTACGACTGATAAAATCTGAGGCGATTGGCGATCAGATATCCTTAGTTTTTTTACTCATGGAATATTGCCAGATGGTTCACAATTGGCCAAATAGTTGAGAAGTAAAGCCTTCTGATATATAGTACTAGATGGAATATTGTATAAAAAGGTATTGAGCAAGCAATTATTACTATATTTAAGTGAATAAGAATCAATTAGAAGCATTATAAGAGTTGCATGATGTTGAAGAGTCAACTAATTGCGGGTTCAAAGCTCTCTCACGTCAAGTTTTACTTGTAGGTTTCTATTGGCTTACAATCATGAACGATGCTAAGAATTTAGTTCGAATATGTGATACTTGTCAGAGATTTGCCAATACTATTCGCAGACCAGCAGTACCTCATATGTCTATATCTAAGGCAATACCATTTGATAGATGGGGGATTGATCTGGTGGGACATTTGCTGATGGCTTCTGGAGGAAGACATATGATAATTATAGCAGTTGATTATTTTACAAAGTGGGTAGAGGCAGATCCGCTATCAGTGATAAAAGCAAAAGACGTGATCAAATTTATTGTGAACAGCATATGTTGTCGTTTTGGAGTGCCTCGAAGGATTACATCAGATAATGACCCTCAGTTTAATAACATGGAGATGGCTACATTTTGTACTTCTAAAGGAATTCAACAATGTTTTTCGACACTATTTCACCCTCAAGCCAATGGGCAAGTGAAAGTGACAAACATAACAGTTTTAGATGGTTTGAAGAAGAATTTGACGGGAGCAGCAGGAAAATGGCCAAACTATTTGCAATAGGTACTTTGGGCTTATCGAACAACTCCTAGAGAGGCTACAAAGGAGACTCCTTTTGCTTTGGCAAACAGAATAGATGCAGTCAGCCCCGTAGAATCTACGATGTCATCTTTTAGAATAGTTCAATATTATGAAAGGTCTAATGATGAAGTTCAAAGGGAGAATTTGGATCTGATTGAGGAAAAAAGAGTTCGAGCTCATCTGAATGTAATTCATTATCAAACTCTTATGAGAAATAGATATGATTTGAAGGTAAAGAGAAGAGAAGTTAAAGAAGGTGATAAGGTGTTGAGAAAAGTTTTCTTTCACACAAAGGAGAAGAACCTCGGAAAGATGGCTCCGAACTGGGAAGGGCCTTATATGTTTGTTGAAAGGATAAAGCCGGGCTCCTATAGTCTTTGTGATTTCAAGGGGAGGATGCTTCAACATCCATGAAATATCCAACACTTGAAGCTTTACTGAGAGTAGATTTGTTTTTATACTTTAGAAAAAAAAAATTGGCACACTCTTTACTATCCTGTTAGACCATGAAGGTTTTAACAAGGTGTCGTGTACATATTCAATATTATCAATAAAGTTCGATTTTTGGCAAATGGCACGTTTGAATACTATCTTAACAAATCATCAAAGACTGATCATCTTTGAGATTGGTTAAGAGTAAAATATTCTGAAGTGTTTAAAACATTTTTCGAAGAAACAACTATGTTTAACAATCACATTACATTTTTATTTCAAAGTGGAAGCTTAACATCACATTGAGAATTTTTCGAAAAGCTACCAAGGCTTAACTACACATTGAGAATTTTTCGAAGAGCTACCATATTCACCAATTTCGTTAAGGTATTTGAGGTGGTAAGATTACAGTTTGTAATTATTTTTGTTTTTAAAATTTAGCATCGAATAAAATGTGAAGAGAATAATAAAATAAAGAAAACGTTTGTCATTTAGATTAAATAGTTGAGGTACAAAAAACGATTCTTTAATTTGAAAAACAAAAAAAAATATGATAAAGTTAATTAGATGATTCTTCCCCTTCAGATGATTCTTCTTCATCTTCATCTTCGGATGACGAATCATGAATAGGATCGAAAGCTTTACTTGGAAGTTTTTCCATAGGAATGTCATTCCAAAAACTTGTGAGGTCGATTTTTAGATAAATAACGTAAAGTTCCCGAAGAAGGAGAATGGTTGCATCTTCTTTTCCGATGTTGGTGTGGATAATTATCGCCTGAGGGTAGGCTTGTAATTTGTTTGGTATTTTATAGTAGTGTGAACGTATTTAACATTTGGAGTAGAGAGTAGAGAGATAATTAAGCTGGCTGGTTGCAGTTAATTCTCATTACCCACACTTAATGCAGGTGGTTGGGTATTTGTACCCTTATGTTTGGACCCTTATGGGCTTTCGGGTCATGTTTAATGGACCCGGGTCATGTTCAAAGACCCATGAGCTCTAAGTAGGAGAGCAAGTAGCTTAGTCAAGTAGTGTTTAGGTTTTTTAGTACTTTTGTCATAGTTCGAACAGTCCAATGGGCTAAGTGTTCGAAGTGATCTGTCCCGTCCGGAGGCCTTGGACCGATCTGTCCTTGTCCGGGGAGCATGCAGAATTCGGACTCATCAGGAGCCCCCTTTTTAGGTGTTTGTGCAAATACTCTTGTCAAAGACCTGAAAAACAGTCCGACATCAGGGGTATTTTTAATCCGAACAGGTCTGTCAATTTGGGCTATGGGTTTATCCGGACTGATTAAGCTTCACGAATTCAAAACGGTTTTTGCCAGAGTTAGTGGGACACGTGTCGCTCTCTGATTGGTTGCTTCAGCCGTTTTTACACCTTGAATTTCGAACCCACCTTCTTCGAAAAGAAACCCCTTAATTAAAGGTGGTGACATGAGCTTCGTCTTTGATCATTACCAATCTTTTTGAATTCTCATAGGAATCAACTTCCTTTTTTCAGATTTACTATAAATTCAAACTCACTTTCGACTATTTTACCATCTTTTTCACATTTACTCTACAAAATTTCTCAAAGCTTTCTCTCTCTAAAGAAAAAACTTGCTTAATAGTTTATGTTTACAGCGAGATACGCTCTGATCAAAGGCGGGACATGAGGGTATACCCTCATGTCCTGCATCATGGCGTCAAGGCTCTCCGGGATCCCTCTGCCAATGGAGGAGTTTGCTGCTGTGGCCAGTCTTTGTAGAAACCACCACATCCCCTTTTACCATTTTAACATGGGGGATGATTTCAAGGCTGTGGATGATTTGTTGGAGGCGGAGAGGAATTGGAGGACCCAGTTCCTGTTTGTTAGTGGTGCTTGGGAGAACGGACAGAAGATCAAATCCGGAGTGAACCCAAGCCTCCTCAGAAGCAGGTGGAGGAGTGACCGTAAGTCTCTTGCCTTATATTTCTGTCTCTTTCTCTTTTTTTAGAGTTAGCTTTCACTAATTTGGTCTTACTTTTGCATCAGCAGAACTGCGCAAGGAATTTAGCGACTACCTGAAAGCCGGGCAGGCTACTTGCACCAAGATTAATGCTTGGGCTGCTGAGAGGTGGGGGAACCGGTTTCATGCCGCATTTACCGGAGGCAATTTGGCAAGGTCTCACTTGTGGAACACCACAGGTTGGAGAGACTTGACTTGGGAGGAGCTCACTACTCAGCCTCCTCCGGATGTTGTGCTTAAGAGGACCCATGAACTGGAGGGGACACTTTTCTTGCCAGGCCGGGCCAAAGCCCCGAGCAAGATGAAAGGCAAGAAGAAGGGCAAGAAGAAGGTGGGTGGTGCTAATCCTGCTGATGCAGAGAATGATGCTCCAATAGACCCGGAGGGGCCAGCCCAGAGCCAAATCAACGCTGCTCTTGGAAGTGGTGGAGGAAGAGACTGAAAAGCAAGAAGCGAACCTCCCAAAACCTCCAAGGGATTCCAAAAGAAATCGTAAACAGGGAAGCGAAAGCACAGACCGGGAGGCCAAGAAGAAGAAGACTTCTAAGGGAGACGAGCTTTCTCTCCGGGCTCCGTAGCCTTCTTTCCAAGCTGATCCTAATGACCCAACGCATGTCGAGGAGATTCTGGGTGACTTTCATACCGATGAGGTTGAGGGGGGAGATATCAATATTGATGGAGTAGACATCTCCGGTCTTGGTGAGCTTGGTGAATACTTCCTCAATCTTCCCAGAGATGACTTTGCCGGGCCTTACCTTCCTCCGAGCACCTCTAACACGGTCACTTTTAATTGTAAGACCTTTATCGTTTCTAGTGAAAGGGATGTCATAGCCCACTCTTTGTTAAGCAACGTTCAGCCTGTACTAGTGTTGGAAAAACAAGTCCGAAATCAGGCCGACATCATCAAAGACCTTAAGTCTGACAAAGAGAGGCTGTCCGATGACCTTCGCACTGCCACTTCCGATGCTGCTATGTTAAAGGAAGAAACTGAGGAGTTGAAGAGAAATCAAGAGGCAAGCACCACAAAATTCGCCATTTTAGAGGACACCATCAGAGAGCTCCAGGAAAAGCTGTCCGGTCTGGAGAAAGACCTTGCCACCTCAAAGGGAGAATCCAAGGCCAAAGACCAAATCATCACCAACTTGACCAATGATAAAATTGCTCTTGAGAATATAGTGTCCAAGGCTGCCGAGGAGAAAGCTACTTTGTTAAGGGAGCAGGAGGCCAAGATCCAAGACAAGATCGATGCTTATGCCAACCAGGTGATCGACTCCCAGGAGGATATGCATGCCAAGGTAAGGTCTGCCATGGTTCTACTCTTGCATGAGAAATTTCCGAAGAGGAACCTAGGGGACTTGTGGCTTTATATAGACGATGATGACCTTCCACATCATACAATGGTCGAAGGCGACCAGTATGGAGTCTCCAGTGCATCCTCATCCGATGACGAAGAGAAAACCGGAGAGAACCCAGACAAAGAGGAAGATGATCCCAAGGGAAAGAAGAAAGTAGATGAAGGTGAGCCATCTTCAAAGGCTCAACCTTAACTTATGATTTACTTTTTTTTACTTTTTATCCAGACTAAAGTCCTTGGAAGGCCAAGGAATTCTTTTTGTAATTGTGTCCGGTATCTGACCGGATAGGTTTTTTGTTCTACTTTGACAATTCAAAAGTCCTTGTAAGGCCAAGGCACTTTAAGTTATTTCAATGAATATTTCTGTTTTGTACAAATCTCATCTTCTTTCATTGTTTGTTCCAATTTTGATGGCTAGAGTTTAAATAGCCTTTAGTTATTTCATAGTGAGAGTGTTTAAGTTCTCCGGCTAGAGTTTAAATAGCCCTTAGTTATTTCAATCCGGATAGTGTGACAAATGACAAAACTTAAAACACTTGGGAAATTTTTTAAGAAGGCATCGATTTTTTTCAAAAGCCCGGACACCTCATTAAAACCTCCCCGTGCCACCAGGGAGGAAAGAGTATGCCCCCAAATATTTACATGGATGTTTAAACAAATAAATATTTACACAAATGCTATTCCAAGTACATCCGGAGATGCTCGATATTCCAAGGATAAGTCAAAACTCTTCCATCTTTGTCTTCCAACCAATATGTTCCAGGTTTAATTCTTTCAACAACCATATACAGACCTTCCCAAGTTGGGGCCAGCTTTCCGAACAGCTTTTCTTTAGTGTGTAAGAAGACTTTCCTTAATACCTTGTCCCCCGGTTGGAAATCTTTTCTTTTAAATTTGGAAGCAAACCTGCTTCTCATCAAACCCTGATAGTGTGCAACTCTAAGGTGAGCTTTAACTCGTCTTTCTTCTATCAAATCAAGTTGACCTCTGATTGCCACCTCGTTAGCGTGTTCGGAGAAGTTGTGAACACGAAATGACGAGAGAGTTGCTTCTATGGGAGCTACTGCATCCATCCCATAGACCAAAGAAAAGGGTGACTCTTGTGTTGCAGCCCCAGGTGTTGTCCGGTAGGCCCATAAGACCTCTTGTAAATAACTAGGCCACTTCCCAGCAGCCCCTTCCAAATTCTTCTTTAAACCGGACAGTATAGTTCTATTAGCCACTTCAACTTTCCCATTTGCTTGTGGGTGGAAAGGTAAAGAGAAACAATGTTGTATACCCCTTGAGGCACAAAAACTCTCCATTTCCCTATTGTCGAACTGTGGCCCGTTGTCTGTTGTTATCTTTTGTGGGACACCAAATCTGCAACAGATGTTGGATAAAATGAATTTTATAACAGCTTTTGATGTGGTTCCTGCTAGAGGGGCTGCATCAATCCACTTCGAAAAATAGTCTATGGCAACAATTATAGTTTTGCGTCCTCCGGACGCCACAGGGAGAGGCCCTACTAAATCCAATCCCCATCGAGCAAAAGGAATAGGCTCAGAAATTGACTCTAAAGGAATGGCTGGGACGTGAATTTTATTGTTGTACCTCTGGCATGGGTCACATCTTCTTACCAATTCCTTAGCATCTTTCATGATAGATGACCAATAGTAACCAGACAGTAAAACTCTTCTTGTTAAAGCTTTGAATCCACAATGGGCTGATCCCTCACCATCATGCAATTCGGAGAGGACTACTTGAGACTCTTCATCCCCCAAACAGCGTAAGAGAGATTTACTGTAAGATTTTTTATACAACATGTCTCTCAATATGATAAAACCATGAGCCTTGTGTTTCAATGTTCTGGCTAGTGATTTGTCCGAAGGCACAATACCATCGGAGAGATATTGCAGGAGAGGAAACCTCCAGTCTTGAAGTTGTTTCACTTGTACTTCAAAACTTTCCTCTTCTTTACCCATACTAAGTTGAATGGAGGGGCTTTCCAGCACATGGATCCATGGATATGACTCCGTATATGCTATGGTTGCTAACGAGTCCGCTAGCTCATTTTCTGCCCGGGGTATGTGCTCATAAACAACACTTTTAAACTTGAGTGCTTCATTCTTAAGGAGGAGTAAATATTTCACAAGCTGCTCCTCTTTAGCCTCAGATTGGCCTTGGGCATGGTGGATCAGAAGCTGGGAATCACATAGTAGCTTGACCCTCTTAGCCCCACAAATGTAGGCTAACTTTAAACCAGCTATAGCTGTTTCGTATTCGGACTCATTATTAGAAGCCCTGAAAGCAACACAAATAGCCTGGTACATTTTGTCTCCATATGGAGAAGTTAAACACACCCCTGCACCACATCCCATAGTGTTAGATCCACCATCTGTTCGGACGACCCATACCTTTTTATCTTTTATGTCAGTAGTTTGCTCCGAATCCATGTCGGAGTGAAATTCAACCAAAAAGTCAGCCACAACTTGGGCCTTGACTGCTGTTCGAGGAGCAAAGTCTATGTCGAAGTCCCCCAACTCTACTGACCACTTAGTCATCCTGGTTGAAATGTCTGCCTTTTGGAGGACATTCTTCAGGGGAAAAGAAGTTCGGACGATGATGGGATGAGTCTGGAAATAAGGCCTCATCTTCCTGGCAGCTATCACCAGGGCTAACGCTAATTTTTCGAGTTTCAAGTAACGCCTTTCTGCATCTATCAAACTTTTGCTGATGTAGTACACTGGATGGGGACGACCATCAACCTCCCTCACCAATACAGCACTGATGGCACAACTTGAAACTGCCAAATATACGAAGAGTGTCTCCCCATCAACTAGTTTAAACAAAGTTTTGGGGGAGGATAGGTGCTTCTTGATCTCATTAAAAGCCTCATCACACTGTGGGGTCCAATCGAATCCCTTTGCACCCTTCAAGGTTTGAAAGAAAGAGGCACACCTGTCCGAAGACCTTGAGATAAATCTGTTTAAGGCAGCTAATCTCCCCGTTAACCGCTGTACTTCTTTAATATTTCTAGGTGGCTCCATCTGGAATAGAGCATTGAGCTGGTCCGGATCGGGTTATATCCCATGCTCACTTATAATATAGCCTAGAAACTTTCCGGACTGTACTCCGAACACACATTTTTCTGGGTTTAACTTTAAATTTACTTTTACCAAGTTGGCAAAAGTTTCTTGGAGATCAGACAAGTGCAATTGCTCGTCCACACTCTTCACCATCATGTCATCAATGTATACTTCCATATTTCTTCCAATCTAATCAGCAAAGGCCTTGTTTACTAACCTCTGATAAGTAGCCCCAGCATATTTCAACCCAAACGGCATTACCTTATAGCAATGGAGACCTCTGTCAGTGACAAATGTGGTATGCTCTTGATTATTCGGATCCACTTGAATCTGATTGTATCCGGAGAAGGCATCCATAAAGGAGAGCAACTTGTTCCCAGAGGTGGAGTCTTCTAACTGATCAATCCGGGGGACCGGATACAACTCTTTTGGGCAAGCTCTATTGAGATCTGTGAAGTCAATGCACATGCGCCACTTGCCATTTTTCTTCTTTACCATAACCGGATTGGCCGTCTACAAAGGTAACTGAGACTCCTTGATGTGCGCCATCTTTGTGAGCCTGTCAACCTCTTGCACAATGACATCAGCCTTCTCCTTAGAAAAAGCTCTTCTCTTTTGTACCACTGGTGCTACGTCTCTCCGGACGGATAGGTGATGTGATCTCACTTATGCTGGAACCCCAGTAACATCAGCATTGCACCAAGAAAAAACGTGCTGATGATTCTTCAAAACCTTTAACATTTTATTTTTTAGTTTGGGTGGAATTTTGGAGCCTATCTTAACACTTCTTCCTTCTTCCAAACAGTGTGTCTCTACCTCTTCGACCGATATCAACACTCCAGGGGTCTCTCTGGGGTCATCAATTTCACCCTCACCCCTAGAAAGCCCCTCAAACTGCTATTACTCATTGATGCGAACTGCCCCCAGCGTCCGGGGTGCCAGAGCAGTAGCATAACACTCTCTTGCAATCTTTTGACTGCTCCGGACGACTCCAACCTGTTCCTGAACAACATATTTCAAGCACCGGTGGACTGTCGAAGCCACTGCATGCATCCCAGAGAGCCAAGACCTCCCTAGAATAGCATTATAGGAAGTGGGACAATCCACCACAATAAAGAGTATTCTGACCATTTTCTTGAAAGGGCCCTTGCCTAATAGAACTTCCTCTTTGAACTCTCCGATCACATCTGCTGAGCTGCCTGTAAAGCCCACAATTAATCTGTCCGAACTCTGAATTACAGCTGGATTTTTCTTTCTCTTGTATGTGATTAAGAAAAGGATATTGGCTGAGCTTCCAGTATCCACCAGAATTCGTCTTATGTCGTTGCCCCCAATAGATGCTCCTATGACAACAGTATCCTCATGAGGGCCAGCAATATCTCTTAAATCATCTTCATCAAAAACAATGAAGGGGAATGAATTTTGTGACTGATAGGAAGTCATGCCTCTTTCTAGCTGGGAGGCTAAAGTATGAACGTGCCTCTTCCTCGAAGAAGCAGTAGGAGTTGTCATAGTGTCCCCTCCGAAAATTGTAAGTGACTCAAAAAACTTAATGAGTCCGGAGACCGACCTAGAACATTCCTCAATTGTACCCACTATGTTTCAAGTTGGATCAGGATCCAAGTACTCAGATTCCACATCAAACCTCTCAATTATAACCATGGCTCCCTCCGTAACAGCATTACTTGGACCAACCCGGTGAGTGTTGTCAGGCCTATTACCTTCTCTTCTTTTGACGTAAGCTCCCAGTTTTCCCCTCTCGATCAAGTTCTGAACTTCTTGTTTCAATGCTATGCAGTCATCAGTGGTATGACCAATATCATTGTGATATTGGCAAAAAGATTTATTGCGATGCTCTCTGGGAGACTGCAATGTGGTTGGTCTCCGATAATGCACCACTTCCTTTGTTTTATCAAAAATGGTGGCCACACTTTCTTTTAATTCTTCGAACCACTCCGGTTGGACCCATGGCCCTATCTTGTTTCTGGATTGCTGACTCTGAGCAGGAGCAGTTGGCTGAGACTGAGCTTTTGCCCTACCATGTCCCTGTCCGGTCTCTCTTGCTTTGTTCCCGGACTGATTCTGATTGGAATTTGGTGCCACCGGGGTAGACCTCACCTGCATGTGCACCCTGGTTTTCTTCGTTTCATCAACATTTATTTGTTTTCCAACCTGATTCAGCAACCCTCCCCATGTCATGGCCTTCTTTCTGGTCACTGAGTCAGCCAGATTTCCAGGGTTCAAGCCCTGTCTTAGGGATGCTATTGCTACCTGTTCGAAGCAATCTGCCAGCCCATTCTTGGTATTCACAAAACGACTTATATATTCTTTTAAGGACTCATTTGGTTCCTGGGCACAATGGATTATTGTGTCTCCATTGCCCTTTAGCTCTTTACTCCCTACAAACTTCCTTCGAAAGGCTACCCGAAAAGTATCGAAATCTTTAATAAAACCTTGAGGCAGGCCGTTGTATCATTTTAGAGCACTCCCCGTAAATGATTGGGAGAATGCCCTACAAAGTAGTTTATCATCGTCGTCAAAGTTCATCATGAAGTTTTTAAATTGTTCCAAATGGTTGTCCGGATCAGTACTGCCATCGTACTTTTCTATTTTGGTGCTGTCAAACCTCTTAGGGAGGTTTCCGGATAGAATTTTAGAAGATAATGGAGATTGCCTCCAATTTCTTCCACGACTGAACACAGTATCCTCATTGGGAGTTGCAAAGATACATGGTTCATCGTGAAAAGCGAAGGGATCCATCAGCATCCGGTCCACATGCCTCCGGCTGTGAGATGACCCTTTACCAATATTCTTCTTCATCCTTCCATGTATATCCCTTTTTCTTGAATATTTTTTGATCTGCTTTTGCTTCTTTCTAGTTCGACCCTCATCGATGCTAGAGGATAAAGATTTTTCAACTCCTTCATTATCCGAAGAGCTATCAGAAGATTCTGAGCTTGAGTCAGAACTCTCCACTGGCTTAGACCGGTGAGACTTTTTGGAGCTGGCATGAGTCTTTTTGGTGCTCACATGAGTATTTGAAGAGTCATGCTCTCTGGGGTTGTCGGTGTGATGAGCAACTGATGCTTTGGACTTTTCTTTCATGCCCATCTTAGCCTTTTCAGCCCTCAGAGCTTCTATTTCACCCTTTAGCCTATCACGCTATTCGATAGTGTACTCATCGTTCTCTCCCACCACTTCGAGCAGAGCTGGTGGTACTTCTGAATTGTCCGGATTTATTCGGACAGACTTTCTTAGCTGGTTTTGAATGCTTGATTCAGGCACCTTCTTCTCCCACTGTGGTCGCCAATTTGGTGTGGATAATTATCACATGAGGGTAGGCTTGTAATTTGTTTGGTATTTTATAGTAGTGTGGAGGTATTTAACATTTGGAGTAGAGAGTAGAGAGATAATTAAGCTGGCTGGTTGCAGTTAATTCTCATTACCCACACTTAATGCAGGTGGTTGGGTATTTATACCCTTATGTTTGGACCCTTATGGGCTTTCGGGTCATGTTTAATGGACCCGGGTCATGTTCAAAGACCCATGAGCTCTAAGTAGGAGAGCAAGTAGCTTAGTCAAGTAGTGTTTAGGTTTTTTAGTACTTTTGTCATAGTTCGAACAGTCCTATGGGCTAAGTGTTCGAAGTGATATGTCCGGTCCAGAGGCCTTGGACCGATCTGTCCTTGTCCGGGGAGCATGCAGAATTCGGACTCATCAGATGTTAATAGCAGTTAATATATCTTTTGAAAGTTCAGCCTCGACAACGGCTACAACAGTAGATTTTTCCGCTTTGAAATCCCTCTTCAGTTTAGCTATCTCCTCGGTCAGTTCTTTATTTTTTGTCTCACAAAGAATAAGAGAATTCTGTAGCTCAGTAGAGTTAGATTTTCCAGTGGCCAATTCAGTAGCATGGTCAGTTCTAAGCTTTCTCATTTCCTTTTCATGAGAATCCTTTAATACTTCTTTGTCAGCAATATGTGTGGTTCGCAGATTATTTTTCATGAAAACATCACCTTTTATAAGTTCAGATATTTCTACTTCGTACATGTGAAATTGATCAACCACTTTACCATGCAAGTCTTTTTTAAATGTTTTCTCAGCCTTGTATGCTTCTTTGTAATAAACCATATCTTTAGCCAATTACTTTCGATTGTTTTGAGAAGCTTCGACTTGAGAAGCAAGTGCCTTTGCTGCAATATCAAGACCGGTAAATTGTTGAAGTGCAACAGGGATTGCAGGATTTGGAGGAGGAAGAAGAAATTATTTTCCGATGCACGAGGATGTTGAATCATGTCTAGAGTAATGATATGAGCAGGAGAACAGATAATTTCTGGCGATGCTGCGGCTAGTGTTGGTCTCCCAAAGTTAAGCATGTGACTTTGGATGTCTTGAAGAGGAGGATTGTTTTCACCAGTAAGCGCTTCAGTGTTCTCAAAATTAATGAACATGTCAGGATCGAAGTTTGCAGTAGCCTGATTTTCATTGGTAGCACTATCTTCGATGATAATCACAGGGCTGTCTCTGGTTGGCTGTTCTTCGACCGAAGGGTTTTGTGGGTTTTGTTGGTTTCCAAAAGCAGTGTTATCATCTTCTTCAACCAATGTATACGAAGTGATTCTTGTTTGTTTCTTTTTCTTTCCATGAGAACCGGAAAAATCCTTCCTTTTCTTTGAAGACGGTTCTTGATCTTTTCCCTCTTCGATGGGTGAGAGAGTTTGTTCTAACAATTTTTTTAGGGCTTTGGCTTCGATGAAGTTGAAGGGCTAGCACCAGATGTGCTGGCTTCCTTTTTACCTTTTTTTTATGGCTTTTTCTTTTTTCTTTTTTGGAAAAAGACTCTCTGATCTGTTGTGAATGGGTAGGAAGACTTTACAATCAGGTTGAACTATTCGTTTGCAGACTGTCTTCAGATCCGGCTCTGACATCAAGTCTTGAGGTGGCAAGGCACCTTCTGAGATTGGAAACATATGACAGGTAAGAAAATTGATGGGCTGAAAGGCAGTGTGAAACGCGTTGTTCCATTGCTTCTCAGCCAAGCGGCAAGTTTTTGGAAAATCACTTTAGAAGCTGGTCGACGTGATGAGTAACGCCTCGAAAATTTTGAAATAATTAGACAAGAAAAAAATTAAAAAAAAAGAGAAATGCAAAACATAAAATTTATTTCAGAATTTAATTTTTTTGAAGTGATTATGATTGCTTCTCCAGACGAGATTTAATTTAGAAGGATTAGCATCATAAATTTCTTTGCCATTTTCCCACGCTCCTGATATAAAGATGAATTTATGCTTCCAGAATTTGTCAGCTTCTAAGAGGTCGTCGATGATCTTGAGGTCATCCATCAGGGTGAGGTAGTAAAAAAGAAGCGTCAGACCTTTTGACAATTGACTCAAGGATATGAAGTCTTTAATGCTGATTGGAATTTGAGACAGTCAAGATTAAATAATCACTGACATAAGGGTAAACCATTGATTCAGTGTCACTTGAGTAGGACATAAGCTGAGCAGTTCAAACTATTCCATGATCATATGATCCAGTGGAAACCGAAGACCCCAATTCATGATCTCAGGGTAGACTATTACCTCGTCATCTTTGCAGTATAAGGGAGTTTGTCGTTTTTTAGGTAGTCGAAGTGTTATGTTATCTCCCATTCCCCATTGTTTTTTAGAGCCGAAGCTTGGCTATCTTTGTAATATATATATCGAACCTTTTTAGTGCAATGATGTATTTACCTTCGAGATTCCTCAAGTTTCTTCCAATCTTATCTCTTTTTTCTTCGTAAACAAAGCAAGTGTCTGCTTCTTCCTGAGGTTTATGGGTAGTTGCAGAGTTCTCATCATCAGATTCAGCGTCGAGATCGGTTTTAGTAGGCTCAGAATCAGCTTCGTTGGCTTCCGATATTTCTTATCGAGGTTGTTGAAGTGTTGGATTAAAAACTACTGGTAAAGGGTTGCTTGTTCGAGGAGCTTCCTCAGTTACTTCTCTTTGAGGATTTTCAGTATTTGAATTCGAAGGGGAAGGAGTTCGGATAATTTCTGATTCGTCTCCTATAGCAATAAAAGTTCTTTTTCTTCTGGTTATTGAAGAACGATTCGAAAAGGTAATTTTTTACTTCTGTTTTAAAGGGCATTCTTCACTAATCAAATGCTAAATTTTACTTTGAGATGAAGAGGCTCGAGGTGTTTTAGGGCCTTGGATTTTAGATGAGGAACGTTCTTCGACTATGGGAGAAGGCGAAAGAGCGGGAACTTTGGTTGGATCGAAATTACCGTAATAGATTGTTTTAGTGGTTGTTCCAACTGGAAGGCTATTGATTAATACTGCAGTCCTATATTTTTCAGCTCTTTGCATAATACAGAAGTATTCGTACGATCCGAAGACTAAGTTGTTGTAAGAATCTGAATATTCTGGTGTTTTGGGTAGGATAACCTTCAATTTTTTGGTTTTTGGTTTCTTTCTCATAAACCAAATGAAGGTTGATCGGGGAAGATGAAGATTGATCAGAAAGTTGGGTTTTTTCTGATGAGAATACTGAGAAAAAGGAAGAACACGGTGAAGGTAGCCAAAAGCTGTGACTTCTCTCTAAAATGGTTTGTGTGATGAGAATGAAAAAAATGAGAATATTGGTTGAATTAATACAAAGAAATATAGACGTGTGAATTTAGAAAGACTTTGATGATAATAGGTTGGAATACAAAGCAGTAAGATGATCAGATGTTTGACATATGTCAGGCTAGACATCTAGCTATGGATTTAAAATCTATATGGCTATGATGGATTGAACGGTTATATGGCATATAAACGGTTATTTTTATATGTTGTGTTGATAAAAGTTGATGAGTAGTTTTGAAAGTCTTACTCTTACAAGGATTCAAGGATGTTTTATTTACAGTGTTTCGAAGATATTTTTTTTATCTTTGAAAGATTATCATATTTCAACACCACTGTTAATTGATATTTGTTTTTATTATGCTTCGAATAAATGCTCTTCATGTACGCTTCGAATGATTGTTTTAAAGGGTATCTTCGAATGATTGTTTTGAGTTTATATTATAATAGGCTACATGACATATAGAAGAATTTGAAGACATTTGCATTCGAAGATATATTTCGATTCGAAGATATTTTAGTTCTCATTCATTTACTAACATGAGAACTAGGGGTTTCTGATATGGAAGTAGAATTTTGAGGACTAAGTTGTAAATAATGTAAGTTTAATTATAAGTAATGTAAGTTTTGTCCTTAAATTGTAATTGATGTACGTTTTAGAGAGTATTTATAACTATGTATAATTGTTAAGGACTAAACATCAATTAGTCCTCTTTTGTAAAAGATTTCAGTTTGAGACTAAGTCTTGGCTCCTCTATATAAAAGGCAAGGCTACTCTAATAAAGGGGTTGAACACTTTTTCTTTGGAATTCATTTGTACTTGAACTTTCTCTCTTTAAAAACTCTCAAACTCTTTCTCTTTCTAGATTTCTCTCTTAACAATTTACTAAACCAAAATACTAACTCATCAGTTGGCAGGGTATTATTTTCCTTCAATTATGAATGATGCCAAAGTTTTAGTTCGAGGCTGTGATACTTGTCAACGTGTTGCCAATTCTATTCACAAACCAGCAATACCACTTATGTTTATATCTGAAGCTATTCCTTTTGACAGATGGGTAATAAACTTGGTAGGACCACTGCGTATGGCTTCTCGAGGACTCCAAATGATTATTATGGTAGTAAATTATTTTTCGAAGTGGGAAGAGGCTGAACCATTATCTGGAACAAAGGCCAAGGATGTCATCAAATTCAATGTGAATATATTTGTTTCCGTTTTGAGGCTCCTCGAAAAATCGCCACAGAAAATGGTCCTCAATTTAACAATAGAGAGATGACTTCTATATGTGCTTCGAGGGGAATAACAAAGTGTTTTTCTACACCTTTTTACCCTCAAACAAATCTACTTTTGAAGGTTTAAAAAAGAATTTGACAAGGGCTGTAGGGAAATGACCAAATTACTTGCAAAAGGTGTTATAGGCTTATCGAACAACTCCTAGAGAGGCTACACATGAACCTCATTTTGCCGTGGTGTATGGTATGGATGCTGCAAGGCCTACTGAATCTACTTTACGTTCTTATAGAGTCTTACATTATTTTGAGGACCTAAATGAAGAGGAAAAAAGAACATATATGGGTCTTATCGAGGAGAAAAGAGTCAGAGCACATTTAAATATGTTTCATTATCAAAATTTGATGATGAGTCGGTATAATTCAAAGGTGAAAATGATGGCTTTCAGAGTTGGTAATAAATTCTTAAGGAAAGTGTTCCTCCATACAAAAGATAAGCGCCTCGAGAAGATGGCCCTGAATTGGGAAGATCCTTATATGGTTACAGAAATAGTAAAACCGGGTTCCTATCGCCTTTGTGATGAGCATGTGAGGATGCTTCAACATCCTTGGAATATAGAACACCTAAACTTGTATTGGGAATGATTTTATCTTTTTGAAACTTTTTATGAATAATTGACACATTCTTTCCTATCTTGTTGGCCCGTGGAGATTTTAATGAGGTGTCATGTAAATATTTGAAGCTATTAATAAAAGTCTTTTTTGCCCAATGGTTGTTTAACCATGAGTATTTTTATTAGTTTGGTAACTAGTCAAAGACTGATCACCTTTGAAGTTGACCAAGAGTAATCATTCCGAAGTGTCATGCGTTTATTTTAAACACTTTTCGAAGGAACAACCATTTTCGAAGTGTTACATTCTCTAAACGCACTATATTTTTGAAGTGCTACGTTCTCTAAAGCACTACATTTTTGAAGTTCCTTGTTCTCTAAACGCACTATATTTTCGAAGTGTTATGTTCTATAAATGCATTGTATTTTTGAAGTGCTATATTTTATAAACGCACTATTTATATTTAAGATGTTATACGATATGTGTTGCATTTTGAAGTAAATATAACTTGGCTTATAAAATTATAAGTTTGTAAAAAAAAGATAGAAGAGCAAAGAAATATAGAAGAGCATAGAGTAAACAAAGTACTAGTGCATTGAAAACATCCGATGGTTATACCAAAAATCAAGTCATCTTACGATTAAAGATGACATAAACAAAAAACAAACAAAAACATTCATAAGTTATTTTTCTTGGGATCCCTCTTTGGAAGATTCTCCCTGCTTAGAGGCACTTTCTTCTATCTCTGCTTCTTCAGAAGACTCACTAGGCACACGATCAAAGCCTTCATTGGGTCGATTCTCAATAGGAATTTGCTCCCAAAAGCTGGAAAGGTTGGCCTTTGGAAATGTGAAGCAGATTGATAGTTTTCCGCTCTTTGGTATTTTTTATGGCATCCAACATGTCCTTCCCACATTCGGTCTCAGCAGCTTCCACAAAAATTTTCTTTTCTTCTTCGAAGTTTCTTTTAATAGCATCCATGTCTTGTGTCAGCTTCCTTTTTTCATCCTCACTCTTATTTAGAGATTCTTGAAGAGTGGAGGATCTTTCTTTCTCCTTAGATAATTCTAGTACATGTTTGGCTTTGAGCTCTTCTATTTCATTTTGATGTGAATTATTGAGCTCTTTTTTATCTTGTTCATGTACGAATCAGAGATGATGCTTAATATAGATCATTCCTCTGAGGATTTCTGATCTACCAATTTGGAATCCATGAAACTGATTCATTATACTCTTACCAAAGATCCCTCATCTTTTTCTCTCCTTCAAAATCTTTCTTGTATCGAACCATTTCTTTTGCTATAGTCTCGAAATGGACTAGGGCAGAATCCATTTCTTTGCACAAATTTTGTGTTGCAGGTCCAAGATCGGCAAAAAGTTGGAGTGCAAATGTCATATCTTTGGATGGTTCTTCAGCAGGAATGAACCTCTGATTGATGAAGAGCATCGTGAAAGAAGATGAGGCTGAAAGGGGAGTCTCTGATCTGACCACTGCAGGCATAACAAGGGTAATCACACGACAACCAAGTTTTCGCATCTAGTCTTGGATTTCTTTGACATCTGGATCCATGTCTCTTTCAAGATCTTGAGAATCTCCTAAGTTGATAAAATCATCAAGATCGAAACGATCGTCTCCTTGGTTACCTTCCGCCGCAGCTTCCCTTTGTTGATCTTCCAAAACAATGGTTTCTTCATTCGTCTCAGATGGTTGCACTTTTTGCAGGGTCTCAACATTATTCTTGGCTTTGTTTGGTGGTGGTTTTTTGGATGTGCTCTTTTTTTTCTTCAAAACAACAGCCTTTTTTCGCTTTGATGATAGCTTAGCCTCCACCCCTCTTCAATAGTGGAAGGCTTGGTTCCGCTGTATTCCTCTTTGCCTTTGTGTTCGACATCAGGTTCTCTGAGGGGCTAACACCAGATGTGCTAGCTCTTTTTTTTCTTCTCTTTCTTCTTCAAGGAAAGGTAGTTGTCTAATCTATTCTGAACTGGAAGATTCACCTTACCATCAGGTGCCACAAGCCTCTTCATATCAAGAAGTGGGTTTGGGGTCCTCATCAAATTTTCGGGGAAATCAGTGACCCAATGTAATCATCCATAAATGACTATTAATGAAACTTATAGGCTGAAAAGCTGAGTGGAACCCATTGCCCCACTCTTTTTAAGCCCATGTAGCCAATTTGATGAAAATATCCTAAGCATCTTTTCAACGAAGTTTGTATCGCCTCGAAATTTATGGGAATAACACAAAAATTTATAAGAAATTAGAAATAAATTATTTAGAGAAAAATATAAATCGAAAGACAAAAGACTTACTGTTACTCCTCTAGACAAGGTTAAGTCGTGATGAGTTCTCCTCGGATATCTCATTTCCGTTCTCCCATGCCCCAGATATGAAGAAATTTTTTTGTTTCTAAAACTTGTCAGCCTCGAGTAAGTCTTCAATAATCTTGAGTTCATCATCAAAAGTGAGATAGTAGAAAGGGAGAATAGGTTCCTTCGAAATTTTGGTCAAGGCGATGAAGTCTTGAATAGAAAGGGGATTTTGGGCATGTTTGGAGGCCATGATCACCGAAAAAAGAGTGAACCACTGGTTGGGTTTTTCTTGTGTATGAAAAAAAATCTAGGAGCTCAAATTACTCCACATTCATTGGGTCTAGCTAGATTTGAAGGCCCAAGTTGATGATCTCAAGATAGACCACCAACTCACCCTTTCTATAGTCTAGTGGAGTCTCCCCCTCTTTTGGAAATCGAAGCGTGATGTTATCTGGCATCCCCCATTAATTTTTAGAGCAGCACCTTGGGACTCTATGTAGTAGATGTATGGTATATTTTTTAACGATATGATGTATTCTGGGAGGAGTGGCTTCAAATTTTTGCCTACTGGAAACAGCAAGCTCCTCGGGAAGTTCAACATGAGTTTTCTTTTTCCTTCCTCTCATCGTCGGTTCTCTTATTTTTTAAGCACAATTAAATTTTTTGATGTCAGTTTATTTTGAGGATTCATCCTCAATATCAGCTTTAGTATCCTTCGAAGCGTCATCCTCAATGTCAGCCGCGACATTTGATCGAATAGCTTCAGAATCAGCTTATTTCTAAGAAGCTTCATCTATTAGTTGGGGTGTATTTGAAGTCGAGGCTGGTTCCATTTGTTCTCTATTTGAGGGATTTTGTTGAGATTTTGTAGTGGTCTCAACAATCTCCCTCAGGGGAGGAGAATGAGGTAATGGGTTGGTTGAATTATTTTGGGTAGTAGAGGGTGAAATTTTGTCAGCATCGTCTCCCATAGCTATAAAACTTCTCTTTTTGTGAATGCTTTGAGGGAGACGACTTTTTAGTTGTACTTGAAGAGTCTATTTGCATAGTTGTCAAGGAGGTTCAGAACTAAGTGAAGATGAATTTTCTTCTGACCTCCTTGAAGATGATGTGGTTTGGGTTACTTTGCGGTGAATTCGAATATTGCGTATTGTAAAAGGGATTCGAGATGGTGAAGTTCAACGTGAATATGGTGATTTGGGTTTTTCTAGATTGGATGAATGTGGAAACACATGAGAACTTAGATTTGGATCAAAATTGTCGTAGTTTATTGTTTCAGTGGAGAAATGAGGAGTGTTGCTTATCAATCTAGCTGCTCTATACTCTTAAGCCTTTTCACTGATGAAAAAATTATCGTAGGCACCAAAAACTTTATTTTCATATTTTGGGGGAAGTTTGTTTTTTGCGGGGAGGTTGGTTTTCTGCGTTTCTTGGCTTTTGGTTTTTTGGTTTTTGGATACTTTCTCATATACTGACTTGAAGATTGGATTATGGGTTTGGGTTTTCTAGTGATAATAGTCAAGAAGTTGAAGGTTCAGTTGAAGGTAGCCAAAAAAATTATGTTGAATATACTCTCTCTCTCTAAAAATGCGTTTGTGAAACAAACAATAGCTCGTAGAAGTATTTCTACGGAAAGGAGAAGAGAAAAGGAAGTTTGAGATATGAAAGAGGTGGAAAAAATTATTAGATGGAATATCAAACGAGTGCTTGAAGAGGAGAGCTTGACACCTGCTACATGTTAGGCCTAATGGTAGACCTAGTACCTAATGAATCATCATGCTTTCTATCTTCGCTTCGAATTTTATTGATTGTTGAGAGAAAACTATTTCATGTGTCTATATGAAAATATTCGAAGCATTAACAAAGGTTGAGTGAATTTCGAGGTGGTTGCATCTAAAGTCCTATTCGAGGACACCAATTATATGGTTAAGTAATTCTGAACCGATGTATATTCGAAGCACTATCGTAGGTTGAATTAATTTGAGGACGCAAAATGTATAACTAAACATTCTTGAAACAATTTAAGTTCAATGCAGATCGGAATTTAACCAGAGGGATTCATCAACTGATGAAGATTTTCGATGACATCTAGTTCTCATTCACTATCTTTCATAATAATATATAATATTAAGGGTCTAAATGTAATAAATAAAATCTTACATGATAGTTTGTATAGTTAAGGGATGGATTTTAGATCTTATATAAGAATGAGGGACCAACCTGTAATTATCCCTATTGTGTAACCGATTCTGTTACTAAGTTTTGGTGCCTATATATAAAGGCCAACGCTGAAGTTGACACTTATGACATTTTTTTGAGCAAACTACTACTTCTTTAGTTCTTGTTTATCTCTCTCTAAAATCTATCTTACTTTTTCTCTTAAGAACCACATCATAAGTTTATCTTCTTTATAACTTTATCTAAATTTTGCTAGTTGTATCGCCAGTACCAACTTGAAAACTTATCTTCTTTATAACTTCATCTAACTTATCCACCGTATCATAAGTTCGTGGAGCTATAAAGTCCATATTTTCAACCTTGATAATTGATTTAATTTTTCTGACTGTTCATTTGTTTCCCATGCCCATTACATTCCATTTTAGAACTGTGATAGTCATTTATGAGTTTATTGTAGGGTCTAGCGGACCCTTTAAAATGTAATGCTTTGGTATTAAGAAGAATTTTGATTGGTTTAATTTTAGTCTTCTTCATCTTGTTACTTAGTACCTTCTTAATGTATTTTCCTTCTATAATTTTGCCAAGAATTAGGAATATAGGTAAGCTTCCAGTAGTTGTTTGTTTAGGTGATTCAGACTCTATTTCCAAGTTATAAAACTCATTATTTATCGTTGATGAGTCAAAAGATGTTTAGGGAATATATTTAGGATCTTTTTGCTAGATGTGACTAGAGAGAGAAAGTGTAGAGAGATAAAGGAAGATTCATAGAAAATAATATTCAATGCCCTTTTTTAGGCAAGTGGGTCACCCTTTTATACTAAAATAAGGAGGACCCATTTAAGCTCTTAGTGGGCCGTTCATCACATATCAATGCGCCCCCTCTACTATCTTTATCTTTATACATTGGTCCCTGATTGACTCTGAGTACTCTTTTAACTACATCAAATATTTATTTATTGTGTTTTTACCCCTTTAATTGAGATCGGCGAATTCCGCCCTCATCAGTAGCCCCCCAGTCTTCGGGAGTTTCGTGAGCGGAGACTTGTGGAAGAGCCATCGCCAATCGTCCGATCTCTGGTCATGCTTCGGGCTCTGTAAGTTTTGACAGCCCGATGCTCGAGGCTTCCACATTGGTGATATTCCCGCGCCTCCTATTCCTATTCTGCTGGGATTTTCATCCCGGGCCTCTTGTGATGGGCCTATCCTTCTTTCCGGTCGGTGGTGTCAGCCCACATCAACGATGGGTTCGTGATGAATTTCTTATGTCAGCCCTTGTCAGTCGGTAGTCGACGCGTGTCATTAGCTAACGGGTCACCTCTCTGTCAGACTAGGCTCCTAGTGAGACTCTTCATCTTCCCGCTGTCTTTTCGTCGATTGGTATCCCCCGATCCTTCAATCCAGCCTATAAATACCCCAAGGTCCTCAGTGTCTCTCAGAGGCATTTTAGAGAGAGAAAACGCTGCCCGACCATATCTAGAGAGAGAAAGAGCTCGTTCGACCCTTCTTCGTTCTGGTGTGCTTGTTGCATGAAACCCAGACGTTCACAGAAAAAACCGACCAAGAAAAAGAAATCGGAGTGGAGTTTTGAAGAGTGGTCTAGCATCGGAGATCGAGCAGAAGAATACCGGCGTGCTGGTCTGATCTGGGGGTCTAACTCCAAACCTTTTGTTCCCGCTCCACTTCCTCACGATCCCGTTCTTGCCACCCCGATTCCCGCAGAATCTTTCCTGGTATCCGACCTCCCGGTTTCTCCTATTCCTGAGGCCAGTCTATCCCCAGAACCCATTATCCTTTCCTCCAGTGATAGTTCTCATTCCCCAGTAGTCGGGCCGAGAAATCCGACCTTACCGTCCGTCAACTCGCCCGCTCCCCTTCGTGCCCGTAAATCCACATTCTTGATAATGGGAGAAGACGATCTATCCAAATACTCAGCCGGAGGTAATAGTCCCGAAATGGTTCAACTTACGCCCTCGATTAGAGGGATTCGGACCGGTATTAACACTGCGGTCACTTTTTTAGGTTTTCCCAAAATGCGGCTCACACCCGAGCAAGCGGAGGAGGCTCAGAGGGCCATGGCACGCGACGCTGCCGATACTTCTTCCTCTCGGGTCCGACCGTCTGAAACAGACGCTGCTACCGCCCGCAGCTCTAGCCAAGTTCCGACCCAAGAAGCTGGAGAGTCGGAAGTCGATGTTGCTCCCGCGGGAGTCTGTATTGCTGCTACTGGCCACGCGGCTAACCCCCATGATGACCCCTTGCCCGAAGAGGTTGCGGCTGTCATTACTACCAAGTACTTCAGCTGGCTTCTAACCAGGGACGTGGTTTCTCTCTTCGAAGGGAAGTACCTCTACTTCCCCGAGTCCGATCATAGAGAACTGCTGACCCGCTGGGGGATTCCTGAGTGTGTCAACGTCCGATTCCCGACCCCAGGGGAGACCCCCGTTCACGTCAGACCCAGAGAGATCGTGGTGTTCACCGAATTGTTCAACTGGGGTTTGCGTTTCCCCTTGGACCCTGAGATTGCGCTCTATTTTCGCACCCTCCAAATCTGCCCGTCGCAGCTGACGCCAAATGCTTGGTATACCTTAATGTCCTGCATCATGGCTTCCCGCCTTTCTGGTCAAGTTATGCCGATGGAGGAGTACATCGCCATGTCGGGTCTGTCCAAGTCCCCGAAATCCCCATTCTTCTACTCTTCTCTTGGCAACAAATGGAAAATTGTCAACGACTTCTTGGAAGGGGACAAAGGGTGGAAGCATCGCTTCGTGTTTCTGAGCGGGTGTTGGGAGAACGGTCTTCCATACTCTCCGGAGAACCCGAGGCAACTGCTGCGGACCTGGGTTCGTGATGGTACTACCTTCCCCTATGTATATATATATATATATATAGTTGTTTTTTTTTTAAATATGCCTTTATTTACCGATCCTTTGCGTAGTGTCGAAGGACTGGCTACAGGGGGTGAAGAAGGACCATTCGAAAGCCACAGAGGATACTTTCGAGGTACTGAAAAACTACGCCCGAAGGAATTGGGGTCGGGGCATGCACCGCACCTTCATGGATAAGAACTTGTTTATGAGCAACCTCTGGCGGTGCTCATCCGAGGCTCTTACCATTGAACAGCTTCGGGAGCCTCCCAGCCTGGACGACGTGCTTGCCCGAACCGGGCGTCCCGGGTACATACTGTACCTGCCCAAACGCAATAAGGCGCCCAGTAAACGTCCAAAGTAAGAGGACGACGGGGGGGTATTGGGGGTCGGAGCCGAGGCAGGAGGGGACCCGATCAGGGTGGCGGCGCCCGAGGCAGGACGATTGGATGCGAGTCATAACCCGGCCGTGGTGCAAAAGAGGAAAAACCGTGCAGAGACGGGGGGCTATAAGTTGAAGAAATCCAAAACTGTGGTAGAGGATCTGGCGGTGGTTAGCGCGGGGGCGGGTGCTTCAGGGCCTAAACTCTTGGATCAAGTTGCCGACGGCGGAGATCCTGCAATGGACGACGTTGTGTTAATTCCAGACGACACTGAGCCCCCCGAGGCTGCAAACCCAGACGCCTCTTCGTCAAGTGGCCCCAAATTCCCGGTGCTGACGATGCTTGGCAGCCCGCACACTTTTCCTCTTCGGGGCACTGATGGACTGGCTCTGTCGTTATACAACTTGCTGGTACCGGCAACCTTGAAAGAGCGTCGAGCAAAGGAGCTTGGCAAAAAGTTAACCTTGGCGGAGACAAAGATTGCCAGTCTTGCCGCGGCAGTAAAAACTGCCGAGGAGGCCCGGGCGTTGGCGGAAGGTCGGGTAGCTGAAGCTGAAAATCGTGCTACCGAAGCGAAAACGGCCGCGGAGACCGCGAAGCAGGCGATGGAGATAGCAAAGAAGACCGCGGAGGACGCGGTGAACGTTTCGGAGACGGCGAGGAAAGCCGCGGGAGACCGCGCCTCGTCTTTGGCACTGGAGGTTCAAAAGTTAAAATCCTCAAACGTCGCTTACATCAACCGATGTAGACAGTGGTCGGACAAGGAGACTGCGGATGCCAAAGCCGCATACGTGCTGTCACTCCATAACCGCTTCCCGGACCTTCGCCTTGGGTCGCTGTGGCTCGACGTATCAGAGAAAGACCGGCCCGAGGGAGTCGATTGGGGGGAATCCGATGATGCTGACGATGAAGAAGACGATGAGGATGTGGATGAAAACGGGGACCAGTGATGCCGTTCCCTTTTTTTTTAAAAAAAAATTCTGTAACTCTTTGGGGGCCGTAGGCCCCTCTGTTGTTTTTGTTGAACCACTTTAACTCTTTTGTTTTTTGGGGGTCATGGGCCCCCCTGTGACTATCATATTTAATTTGCTGGGTATATTATTTCGCAGATCGTAAATCTTAATGTTCGGTAGGTTGATTTGTTACCGACAGTCTTTCCCGAGGTTCGGGAAAACCAAAATGTAGATCGGTAAAACCGAAAAACTCATTTTAAGGTTCTGTAGATCGATTTGTCATCGAAAGTTTTTCCAGAGGGTCGGGAAAACCAAAATGTAGATCGGTAAAACCGAAAAACCCATTTTAAGGTTCTGTAGATCGATTTGTCATCGAAAGTTTTTCCAGAGGGTCGGGAAAACTAATATGTAGATCGGTAAAACCGAAAAACCCATTTTAAGGTTCTGTAGATCGATTTGTCATCGAAAGTTTTTCCAGAGGGTCGGGAAAACTAATATGTAGATCGGTTAAACCGAAAAAGCCATTTAAGGTTCTGTAGATCGAGTTTTCCTCGAAAGTTTTTCCAGAGGGTCGGGAAAACTAATATGTAGATCGGTAAAACCGAAAAACTCATTTAAGGTTCTGTAGATCGAGTAATATTAATAGAAACGGACGACGTCCAGCTCGTCAGCTGTCCAAAGTCGCAACGATTTAATATGTAAAAGGCAAAAGATTTTTTGATTATCAAAAACGTGGGTCGGGTTTTGGCTGATGCCTCGTTAAAACCTCCTCGCGCCACCGAGGTAGGAAAGAGTGCATCCCCGACCGTTTACAAACTTTAATCAAGTGGAACATAATGCGGAATACATCGTAAATTACAAATTATTCTAGATACAATTTCAAGTGCTCAATATTCCATGGTAGCCTTAGGAGGTGTCCGAGCCGATTCTGCAGGCGGTACGTCCCGCTCCTGATTTTCTCGACAATTTCGTAGGGTCCCTCCCAATTTGGGGCCAGCTTTCCGAGGCTCTTGTCCTTTGTGTGGAGGAAAACACGTCGTAGAACCTTATCTCCGACCTTGAACTCCCGACGGCGGACTTTGGCTGCGTATCGGCTTCTCATTAAAGTCTGGTAGTGTAAAGAGTTTAAATGGGCGCGATGGCGCTTCTCTTCTATGAGGTCGAGTTCTAGTCGTCGGTTGTCGTCATTTGTCTCCTCCTGATAAGTTCTGACCCTGAAAGAAGGGAAAATAGATTCCGCGGGGGTGACCGCGTCCATACCATACACTAAGGCGTAAGGTGACTCTTAGGTAGCCGTGCGGGGTGTGGTTCGGTAAGCCCATAACACTTCTTGCAAGTAATCGGGCCATTTTCCGGCCTTTCCCTCGAGGTTCTTTCTGAGGCCATCCAGAATGGTTCGGTTTGTTACTTCGACCTGGCTATTTGCTTGTGGATGAAAAGGAGCAGAGAAACATTGTCGGATATTATGAGTGGTGCAGAACGCCTTCATTTCCGCGCTATCAAACTGTGGCCCGTTGTCCATAGTTAGCCACTGGGGCACTCCAAATCGGCAACAAATGTTCGCCCAGATGAATTTGACAATATCCTTGGTCTTTGTGGCGGATAGAGGTTCGGCTTCGACCCATTTGGAGAAGTAATCTACCGCGACGACAATCGTTTGCCTTCCTCCCGATGCCATTCGTAATGGCCCGACGAGGTCGCTTCCCCATCGGTCAAAGGGTAGTCCTTCGGATATGGATTCTAGGGGAGATGCGGGTATGTTGATTGCGTTCGCGAACCGTTGACAAGTATCACAGGTTTTCCCTATGAGTCTTGCGTCTGCCGCTATCGTCGGCCAATAGAATCCCGCGAGAAACACTCTCCTAATCAGAGCCTTGTACCCACAATGCGTCGCGCCCTCCCCATCGTGTAGTTCGGACAAAATTACTTGAGATTCGTTGAAACCTAAACATCGAAGCAGAGGTCGGCTAAAAGATTTTTTGTACAGCACATCCCCTAAAAGGACATAGCCCCGTGCTTTATTGCGCAACTTCCGTGCCGAGGCGGTGTCGTCGGGAAGCCGACCCTCAGCCAAGAAAGAGATAATACCCCGCCGCCAGTCTGAAATTGCAACCGAAGAGATCTGGCATGCGATTTCAGGTCGGCTGTCCAATTCATGTCGTTTAACGATGGACGGGTTCTCTTGCTCTATTACCCAAGGATAACTGGTAGAGCAGGAAATCGTTGCCAGAGAGTCCGCTGTTGTGTTTTCACTTCTTGGGACATGCTCATATGTGACTTTGTCAAAAGAAGCGGCCAGAATTCTTAACGCCGCTAGGTATTGTACCAGATGCTCCTTCCGAGCCTCTGCACTTCCCGCTGCTTGGTTTATCAGAAGTTGGGAGTCGCTTACGAGTCGTACTTGTCTTGCCCCGCACACATGTGCCAACCGTAACCCGGCCAAAGCAGCATCATATTCTGCTTCATTGTTTGACGTATGAAAACCAAAACGGATGGCTTGGAGCATGCTCACACCCGACGGAGTTACAATTTGAATTCCCGCCCCACAACCATTAACGTTCGCTCCCCCATCGGTGCGGACGGTCCATTCGCCCTTCGCTGCCTCTTGTGAATGCGCCTCCTGCTCGGGTCGTTCGGAGTGGAACTCGACTAAAAAATCGGCCAAGACCTGGCCTTTGAGAGCTGTTCGGGGCTCAAATTCGATGTCGAAATCCCCTAATTCTACCGACCACTTGGATATTCTCCTGGACATGTCTGATCGCTGAAAAACGTACTTGAGCGGAAACGACGTGCGGACGACAATAGGGTGGGCTTGGAAGTATGGGCGCATTTTCCGCGCTGCTTTCAGCAGGGCCAACGCCATTTTCTCCAGTTTCAGGTACCGAGTTTCGGCGTCAAGTAAGCTTTTGCTCACGTAGTATACCGCTGTCGGAGCCGGCCCTGATTCGCTGATCAGAGCTGCGCTGACCGCATAGTCCGTGACCGCAATGTAGAGGAACAGTGTCTCGCCCATAGTAGGCTTGGTGAGGCGGTTCGGGGACGACAGGTACTCTTTGATCCCTAAAAATGCCTCGTTACACTCAGGAGTCCAAACAAAAACTTTCGCCTGCCGTAGGACCTGAAAAAACGGAGCGCATTTATCAGATGACCGAGAAATGAAACGATTTAGGGCGGCCAATCGCCCGGTCAGGATCTGGACTTCTTTGACGCTTCGGGGGGGGGGGGGGAGGGGGTCATGTCGGCCAGGACTCGCAGTTGGATAGGGTCTGCTTCAATTCCTTTCTCACTGACGAAGAATCCCAAGAATTTCCCTGATCGGACCCCGAAGGAACATTTCTCCGGGTTTAGCTTAAGGTTGATCCCTCGCAGGTTACCAAAGGTTTCCCTGAGATCGGCGAGATGGGCTTCATCGGTCCCGCTTTTGACCAACATGTCATCAATGTAAACCTCCATGTTTCTCCCGATCTGGACTTCGAATGTTCTGTTTGCTAGCCTTTGGTATGTCGCGCCAGCGTTCTTCAGCCCGAAGGGCATCACTTTGTAACAATATAATCCCCGACCCGTAATGAACGCAGTATTCTCCTGATCCGCGGCATGTAACTTAATTTGATTGTAACCGGCATAGGCGTCCATAAATGAGAGTAGCTTGTTACCCGACGTCGAGTCCACCAGCTGGTCGATCCTCGGCATTGGGAAAGGGTCCTTCGGGCATGCTCAATTAAGATCAGTAAAATCCACGCACATCCTCCATTTCCCGCTTTTCTTTTTAACTAGCACGGGGTTAGAGATCCATAAAGGGTATTTTGCTTCCTTGATATGCCCGACGCTGGTCATTCTCTCAACTTCCCGCAGAATCACTTCCGCCTTTTCGGGGGAAAAATCCCGACGCTTTTGGACGATCGGTCTGATATTTCTGTTGATAGTCAACTTGTGAATTGCAAAGGATTCTGGTACCCCCGTGACATCCCCTGAGCACCATGCAAACAAGTCTAGGTTCTTTCGTAGGAGGGTCAATAGCTGTTCCCTTAGGGTCGGCAAAAGGTTTACCCCGACCCGAAGATATTGCCCATCTGCAAAATAATGTAGTTCGCATTCCTCGTCTGTTGTCAAAAGGCTTGGGGCCTCCCGGGGGTCATCCACCGGTTGCGATCCCGGAGGGACCCCCCTTAATTGCTATTCTTGAGCCGGAAACATCTCTTGGTCTTTTTTCGGAGCTAACGCAGCTCGGTAACATTCCCGCGCCGCTTTTTGGCTGCTTCAGACCACTCCTATGTTATTCCCGACCACGTACTTCACACATTGATGAATAGTAGAAGTCACAGCATGCATGCGCGATATCCAAGACCGGCCAAGAATGGCGTTGTGTGAGGCCGGCGCGTCCACTATCACAAACAAAACCGTGACCTCCTTTTTAAATGGGCCGCAGCCTAACTGGACCACGCCCTCGAACTCGCCGACTACGTCGGCTGCTGACCCTGTAAACCCGACAATGGTGCGGTCGGATCGCGCAATCGCCGGTCGCGTTCTGAACTTAGCAAAGGTAGACGCGAAGATGATATTGGCCGAACTCCCGGTGTCTACCAAGATGCGCCGAACCTCCTCTCCTGCTATCGCTGCCCCGATCACAATGGCGTCCTCATGCGGTCCGGCTATGTCTCTCATTTCGTCGTCGTCGAAATGTAAAATCGGTGAGGGGGCGCTTCTGGTTTGGAAGCAAGTTCTGGCTTCCAACTGGGTCGTCAAATTGACAATGTGCCTTTTCCTGGAGGAATGCGTGATTCCCGCCATCGAATCTCTCCCGAAAATGGTTAGGGATTCAAAAAGATTACAGAGGCCTCGTACTTTACCGACACTCTCCTCAACCTCCTCCTCAATGACCCCGATAATATTGTGATTAGTTTTCAGGTCACCGAACCGCGAGGTCGGGGAAAGGGCACTTCCGGTTTGGAAGCAAGTTTGCGTTTTCAGCCGAGCGGTCTGGTCGCCCAAGTGCCTCTTCCTAGGTGAGCGCGGGTTTCCCGTCATCGGTCCTCCCCCAGAGACGGTTAACGATTCGAAAAATTTACAGAAACCACGGACGCTACCGACGCTTTCCTCTGCCCCCTCCTCAATGACCCCGATGATATTGCGGTTGGCTTCGGGATCAAGGTACTCAATTGTCACGTCGAAGTGGTCGGTCACCTCTGAAATGGCCATGGTCGTTTCTGGTTTCGGTACGATCACCACTTCTTTCGAGGTCGTGCCCTGCTGTGCCTTTTTTACATACTCCAACAAGTTCCCGTGTTCTATGAGCATCTGTATCTCCTTCTTCAAAGCTATGCAATCCTTCGTGTCATGCCCAATGTCTTTGTGGTAGCGGCAATAGCGGTTATTCCTTTGTTCCCGGGGCGTCGGGATGGGGAAAGGTTTTCGGTACATTCCGCTCCTCTTGGTTTTTTTGTAGATCGATGACACGCATTCCGTGAGGTCCGCGAAGTAGGCGGGTCGCGTCCACTTGTTGGACATGGGTCGAGAGGTCGCCTGTCCTGTTTGCCTTGGTTTCAAATCGGTCGGGGTCGGAGGTTTGGTCGACGTAGGCGGGCTCGGGTGTATCGTGCTAACTGGTTGGGCCGCCCTGGCATAATCTGACCGGGAGCCCTACCTTATTACGACCGACGCTTGAGCACTCTGCTGGATCTGTGCCGCCAATTCAGACGCTTCTGTCTCTTCGATTAAAATCTGCTTCTCTATTTGCGCCAGAAGCGCTGAAAAAGTGAATGCTTGCTTTTTTGTCACGGCATGCTTCATCGGCCCCGGGAGTAGGCCCAAACGAAACACCGTTAGAGCCACATTCTCTTCGCAATGGTCCAGGTCAGTTTTCGCGTCGATGAACCGCCTTGTGTAATCTCTGAGGCTCTCCCCCAGCTTCTGTCTACAATTCATGATGGTATCTCCATTTGCACGGAAACTCTTACTTCCGACGAAGTGTTGCCTGAACATTATCCAGAAAGTCCCGAAGTTCCGAATGCACCCCTGCGGCAAGCGGTTGTACCACTTAGAAGCTCTGTCTTTGAAAGTCATAGAAAATGCTCTACACATGAGCTTGTCATCGTTGTCGAAGCTTAACATGAAATTTTTGAAAGCCTCCAAATGGTTATCCGGGTCCTTTTTTCCGTCGTATTTTTCTAACTTAGAAATGTCAAATCTCCTTGGGAGCTGTCCCGCTAATATTTCATCGGACAATGGGGAGGCCCTCCAGTTGACTCCGAGCTCACATGCTCCTCCCCCGAGACCTTCGGTCCTAACTCCATAAAGCCCCTCGAATCCTGGGCTGACGAATTGGCTACTGGTTCTGTAACCATGGTTCTGGCTATTCGATGGTTGCCACGGAATCGGTGGCAATATTTCCCGCTCTCCGCGGCTGGCGGTATGCATTTCCTCTTTCTCAAAAGATACCGGGGTCGGCTTATCGGCGCCGCCCTTCTTATACTGCAGAGGGTCGGCCCTGGACCCTCGGAGGCGTCGGGATCGATTCTTCTGCGCTCGCTGAACTCTTTCCCGCCGCAGATATTCTTTGCCCGACGAATCGTCTGAGGGGTAGTCCGACGTCATGGCCCGATGGTTCTCAAGGTTCCGACGAGTCCTAGCATCTTCTTCGTCATCGGGGAGAGGATCCCTGTAGTACCTAACAGGTCGGGCCTCTATTCGCGGATCGTTGCCACGACCAGCTGCCCCCCGGTCCTCCAGGAGCGGCTATTTGCCCTTTCCTTCCCGGGCTCTTTTCTCGCCCAACGCCCGCTCCCTTTCTTCTTCCAACCGAGCAATGTCCTCGAGGAGCTGCTTTCGGGTCATTATCAGAGTTGACCGCTTGTCCCGTTCGCCGTGCCATTCTCGGCCGGGGACTACCGTGCCTCCCGAACCTGAGGCGGCTCGGACGACTTCTCTCCCGTCCCTCTCTATCGCCGCTTCGCTGTTCATCCCGAAAAGTGTGATTTTCAAAGAACAAAAGATTCCTTTTTGGTATCACCGATTCCCACAGACGGCGCCAATGATGAGTCAAAAGATGTTTAGGGAATATATTTAGGATCTTTTTGCTAGATGTGACTAGAGAGAGAAAGTGTAGAGAGATAAAGGAATATTCATAGAAAATAATATTCAATACCCTTTTTTAGGCAAGTGGGTCACCCTTTTATACTAAAATAAGGAGGACCCATTTAAGCTCTTAGTGGGCCGTTCATCACATATCAATGAGGCCCCTCTACTATCTTTATCTTTATACATTGGTCTCTGATTGACTCTGAGTACTCTTTTAACTACATCAAATATTTATTTATTGTGTTTTTACCCCTTTAATTGAGATCGGCGAATTCCGCCATCATCAATCGTAAAAACAGTTCATTATTATATAAATTATAAGGCTTCAATGATTTATTTATCTCTATCATCCGAAGTGACCTTATCATAATCTTGAACTATCTCGTTGTTATCAAATCTTCCATAAGTGGATTTATTTCATTTTTTGGTAATTGCCTTTGGATTCTTTTTTTTGCTATGATCTGGTATATATGGATAGTGTAATTTATCCTTAAATGATGAGCCTTCCTCTGTTAAGATTATTTTTTTAGTCTTCTGACCAATCTGAATTTAATAATTTCTTATGTAAAGTATATTTTTTTTGCTATATATTTCATTGGTTATCTTATCATTTATAATAATAGATCCGACCTTAGGAACCCATATTCCATTTTGAGTAGAGGGTTTCCGATTGAGGTTGGATAAATAGAGGTGCTGCAACTGGCTATGGTTTAAGCCTGTGATGTTGGAAATATAGGATGGGTGTACTTGGTTAGAGGGTAGGTTGTTGGTGATACATGTGATGGTTGTGACTGAGATACATCTCCAATCATCTTAATGACAATCAGAGAGATTTGGCATCGGGCCAAGCACGGTGAAGGTTCTATGGTGTGGGAAAATTTTGAGTCTTGTAATCTTAGAGCGTTTTCCTTGTTTGACTTTTATTTTATTTTGGACCAATTAATAAATTTCAAGATTATATAATTTTGTTCCAACAATGCATCTCTTAAATTAAGATTGTTCATAACTCTAAATCTTTCAACATTGATTTTGAAGACTTGTGTACTTTGTGGTTTTGTGAAGATATCGGCCATCTGATCTTTTGCCTTCCAATACTCAACTTGTACATCACCATTAGTCACAAGCTCTCTCAAAAATTGACATCGAATGCGAATATGTTTTATTATTCCATGAAGAATTGGATCATTTGTGACTGAAATATTAGAACTATTGTCACAAATAAAATTGTTGACATGTTTTGCTTTCTTTTAAAACTATCCAAAATTCCATGCAACCAAATCAATTGACATCTTACATGAGATTCAACAATATATTTTTCTTCCGAAATCGAAAGTTCCACTACTAATTATGTCTTTGAGCTCCATGAAACTGCACCGCTACCAAGGTAAAACACATATCTAGAAGTGTTGTTGGTATCATCAATGCTTCATGTTAAATCATTTTATGTATGACCAATGAGATTAGTTTATGTATTAGTTTCATAAAAAGTTATATAGTCAATGGTTCCCTTCATATATCGCAATATTATTTTTCCACTTGTCCAATGATTGGAATAAGGTTTTTCCATGAATTTACTTATCAAACTAACAACATACACAATATCACGCCTTGTCGAAGTCATATACATCATATTTTCAACAAAACATCTGAACGTGATTGAATTGACATATTTTTATTCATTTGTTTAGACAACTTCAGACGTGTGATGCATGGAGTAGTGATTGGATTACCAATTTCCATATAATTTTTTTTAAACTTCCTTTGCATAACTCTGTTGTGAAATCAAAAATCCTTTCTCGAATTGATAAAATTCAATGCAAGAAAATGATAAAGATCTCCTAAATATATTATCTCAAATTTTTGCCATCATTGACTGCTTATATTCTTCCAACGTTCTCTCTTAATTTCATGTAAAAACAAGATCATCGAAATATAGAGTAACCATCATATCTTTGAGAATCATATTTGATGTATCACATATGCTCATATAAATATTATTTGAATCCATAATTTTAAAAATAAGAATTGATGTGGCTGTACAAGGCTCGAGGTGATTGCTTCAGCCCGTACAAAGCTTTATTTAGCCTGTAAACTTTATATTCTTCTTTTTTCTTAATAAACTCATGTGGTTGATCAAAAATTAACATAGACTTCTTTTTTTAGAATACCATTCAAGAATACAGATTTTACATCCATTTGAAAAATCTTCCAATTATTTTGAGCAGCAAGAAATATGAGTAACCGAACTCTTTCAAGTCTTAAAACGGGAGAAAACCTTTGTAAAATCTTCTGATTCTCTTTGCTTCTGTCCTTTTGCAACTAGTTTTACCTTATACTAATTGATAGACCTATATGGATTCATTTTTCTCTTGTAAAACCATTTGAATTTAATAAAACTCTTGTGCGGCTGTAAATTTGTAGGTCTCATGTATTATTATTTTTAATTGAGTAAATATCTTCTTTCATGGATTTCCTCCACACTTCTTCTTAATATGTATGATAAAATGAAATTGGATTTTCTCCTGCAAAGAAAGCAAAAAATACAACATCATATTATTAAATTTGATCATTTATATTGTATATCTCTTGAATACTTCTCATTTTTCTGATCGGACTATATGAAAAACTTGATGAAAATTTTGGAGAATTAGGAGGGCTTACTGCTGAAGTATTATTTTCAGCATTCTTAAACTTTGTCTCTTCCTTTTTGTTCAAGTTCAAATGAAAAATTAGAAAAAAAAAAATTGATTTCACTTATTATGTCTTTAAAAATGTGTTTTCTTCAAATCGAATATCTTGAATCATCATCTTTTTTGTCACCCGATTGTACTTGTATGCCTTACTTCTTCCATTATAACCAACGATGATGCATTTTTCTTACTTTTCATCTAACTCTCTTCTCGTTGCATTAGAAATATGAGAGTGAGAAACACTCTCAAATAATCTTAGATGCTGAATTTTATACTTTGTACCATACCACATCTCATGTGACCCGCAATTCTCCAAGCTTCTTGTTGGTGATCTATTGATAAGAACTCTGTAGAAAAGAGCTTCAGCTCAAACCTTTTAATAAACTTTTCTTCTTAAGAAGACATCTGACCATTGCAATTATTGGTATATTCTTCTTTTCATATACAACATTTTGCTGAGGTGTATAACGGGCTATCATCTCATGTTGAATGTCACTGTCTCTATATTATTTTTCAAAATATTTTGAAAAATAGTTACCTCCATGATCTGTCTGCAAAATGATGATTTTTAGGTCAGTTCTCCATTTTTTATTTAAAATCTTTGAATTTTATAAATACATCTGATTTTTATTTGACATAATGCATCCAAATCCATCGAAAACGAGAACCAAAACCACAAATGACGAGAAACTCATACGAATCTTGATTCACCTATTTGACAACGACTTTTCTAAAACTCGTTTTATGTGGCAGACGAGAAAGAAAGAATACCACTCGTAATTTTTATTTGTCATTTCTTTCCTACTTCATTCTTTTAGTTTTCATATTGTTTTGTTGTCATGAAACATTATCTCTTTAAAAACAAAACCATTTTCGTTTAAGAAAATTGAATATAAAATTGAGTTCCAATAAACATCACCAATTTGATAAGGCCTAAGCGTAATCAAATACCAAATAAATGTTAAAAAATAATGAATTAGATAAAAAAAAATATCTACTAATTGGAATAGTCCTTTTCGAAACGCATATCCATATATATATAGACAAAATCATAAACGATTTTTTTTTTTTCGGAGGGAACCCGCAGCCGCTACTCAGAGTGCAATGAGTGCGCACAGGGTAAACCCTCAGTCCGACGCGATAGCCTGCAAACCAACGTCAGAAGGTAAACCACATAAAGTGACAGGCTCAGCCGAGAAAGTGTATGTAGAAGGACTCGAACTCATGACCTTTTGGTTATAAGAATGCCATACTCAACCAACTCGGCTAAAAAAAAAAAAAAAAAATCATAAACGATTACAAGGTTAAAATCTAATATGCTCATGAATAGATATATAAACTTTTAATCTATGTTAATATTTTATATTATGTGATTACATAAATATCTTATCCAACTATTATATTATTTTAGATCTTAGCTATAAGAGTCGCGAGCGATTATAAAAGTTAAAATCTAATATGCTTTTATTAATGAACATTTAATCAATGTTAATATTTTATATGATATAATTACATAAATATCTTATCGCTTTATCACTATCCAACTATTATACCTTTATCAACTTTTTTGTTTGAGTTGCGGTAGATCATCAAATAAAGAACATGATGTTCTCAAGATCAGTATGCAGCTTGTAGAACTTTTCATCAAATGAGACCTCTGATGTCGATATGGAAGGTGAGAATGGCTTCGAACCTGGAGCCACATTGTTAAGTGCTTCGTGGTACAGTCTCCCTCTATAAGCGACCAGATCTGCATAATACACAGGTGGCACCAAAGACACAGGTTTGGTGCAGCGAGCATAGGTAAAACACATGTCAAATATGAGCTTCTGCAACTGATCAGAAGAGAGCTTGTGCTCATCCCACAAAACACGGTAGTGTGTAGGTTTGCTTGTTCCAATGCCCCCATAGTGACTACAAAGATAAAAATCGAACCCAAATGGATGCACAACCGTTTTATCTACAACGGTCCCTGGGGGCACGTTACCAGTAGGCCCTCCCTCTTTACCTTCGGGAAAGAAACGAGTTCGATGACGCTTTTGTGCTACAACAACAGTGACGCTTGGGTAGTAACTGATGTTTTGGCATCTCAATTTAAAATCTACTAACTCTTCATTGAGAACCATGTCAAACTGACCCTCACTTACCCCATCCCGAAAAATCACAATCTTCTTAGGTCTGCCACCATTTAACCGAGCATAAGTTTCCACCAGGTCCATACACATGTCCCCAAATTTCACAATTTTCTCTTTACGGTGACATTGAGCGTGAACACGAGCTGCATAACGATTTGCAGCAGGCCAATTGATTGTGGCAACTACAGCAGCTATCGATGGGCTTGTCACGTCTCGAGCGGGAGGATGATTAACGTCCGCCCCAATAAACATAACACGGGCATCTCCCTCAAAGAAGGGCAACCGATTCATCAGCTCTGAATTGCTTCCTCCGAGTTTAGCATTGATCTTAAGGCCAAGATTAGCAAGATATTGATCTTGCAGTTTGTTGGCGAGATTGGACAAGCAACATTGAGTCACAACACCAATTTTTGTCTCGGAGATCCATTTCAGATTTTTGTATCCGTCATCTTTTCTCGACATCACACAAAGAATTAGTTGCAGTTGACCAAACTTAGAAGCCTCTTTGACACATCTTTCCAGAAGTTCTTGTAGCATATTCATATTAGATAATTTATTCATTGTGGTCCGTGTGTATAGAAGTGGTTCTTTCATTTGCATTCCTAGACGCCGGCATCGATCAATAAGCTTGGGTATAAACATGTCTTCATTCAGCCGGTTTCCATCAGCTGCACTGAAGTCCAGCACAGCCCATCGCTTGACTGCTTTTCCTTCCACCATTCCTCGTCCAACCAGACTCCACTGACATGTATTCTGGTCAACTTTTACACCGATAAGCTTCCCATTTGAACCTAACTTCAGCACAGGAGGCTGAAGGATACGTCCTACCACTGATGTCATATCCATGTTGACTTCCATCCCAAAGTTTTTAACGACGTCTCCCCTGCCAGCCAGTGGGAAAAACCCACAATCATTAGAGGCAGCAGTGGCGCGCCACTACTGTCACCAAAATATACACATCTAGACTAAGGGGTGGAGTGTAGTTAAAATCTCAATCCGTAATTAACAGATGTTACTTTCATTTTCGTTATCTTGGCATCAAATCGAAAACTGTAGCTAACAGCCATTGAAACTACTTTTGACATAACAAAAAAGAGAACGATCTCGAGAATTCATTAGGACAGTGACCCGCCGTGTTTTATTGTAGTACTATAACCTTCAATATGACAAACTGACAATCAATGTGGTTCCAGGATGAGAGAACTAATCCATAATGATAAAGCATAGTACAATTCAAATGACAAACTACTTTATTAGCTGATGTCAAACGTACAATAGACAGAGCAGATAATGTACTATACAGTATCACTTCAAAATCATAATTTTACACCACGTATGCAATCACAAACTATTATGGACCATGTATAGCATGGGCTACTCTCAAAATTATCATCAGCCAACAAAAAATTGAAACGCTAAAGCAAACAGCAATGTAAAAGTGAGAGTCTATAAAAAGCAAAAAAGAATCAAATAGGTTGCATACTTACCCAGACGGTCCACCTTCACCACGTACCATCTCGCGAATTATGGTTTCTCTAACATTTGGCTTTGCTAGTGAAATATCTTTCAGCATGAAGGCTGCATTTCGATCCAGCTCCTCTTTTGGATAAACCTGTCCCTCCACCAAAACGCAAAATTCTATAGGTACATCGTTTCTCTTGCCGGGTTTCCCCAAGTCTAAGGAAGGTATATCTTTGTACATGATTTCCTTTTTGTACTTATCTTTGAAGTAATCAACAAGCATGACTTGACTTGGTGGTGAAGTGCCTTCTGGATCCAGAAATTGAAAATCAAGATCTCTTGTAATCTTCTGGGTCAACCCAGCAATGGTATACTTTTGTTTGGTGCGACGGTGTATCACTCTTACTTTTAAATTTCTCAATGCAATGTCGACATCTCTCCTAAATGTCATGAACTGTTTTATATCAAAACCACGTATATGCTGGTTTAGATACTCAATCACTGGCAAAGGTTTACGAAATGCCAACACGGAGTAATCCAAACACATAACAAGACCTTGAGAGGTAGGCTTGAGGGTGTGTTGATACCCTCTAGAAGCTATGAGACCATAGCCAAGGTCATCCTGGGGATGAGTTTCATGAGAATGAAAGCTTCGACCAGCCCATATCATACGTTTTGTAGGGTTCTCCTTCATTACTATATCCATTCCTTGCAATATATCACGAGGAACTGAGAATAGATTCCCATTTAAGTAATCTTTCAGCTTACAAAGCTTAAGCTCATTAACCTGCTTTATCGTATACGTATAAGTAGTAATTTTTGTGTCCTCAGAGAATTCCACTTTATATTTTCCAGTTGGCAGTGTAACTGCACTGAAGATGTTCTTTTCACCATCATAGGCAGTCATCGACAGGGGAAAATCGCCGGGATAATCGGAAAATAATTTATTCCTTATTTGAGGCAGGAGAGACTTTGGTACTTTAACTGGATGACCACTCTCGATAGTCCCATCTGCTTTGACATCAACATGATACTGCTTTATAATAGTGTCAGGGTTGAACTTGACAGGAAAATGGTTGACATGCAGTGTCACGTACCGAATATTCACAGCACCACCCTTATCAGGTCGTCTAACTGGGACCATTTTACCATCTTTTCCAGAAGTAGAAGGTGAAGGAAGAGATGGATTTGGAGTTGGACTTATGGATGCCGTCTCCACAAAGATAGGGTCTGCTTAGGGAGAAAGAGAAACGTCTGAGTAATTATCACATAACAGACCCACAGCTATATGTATCTATATGCTAGACCACGTATGAGATTGGCATGAACTTTATAATAATTCTGAAACAATGAAACATCCATATATAGAAATATAAAAAGTTACTTAGAATAGAATCAACTAAAAAGGAAAGCCTCTTTCTATATAAATGTTCTAGTATAAAACCATTCCAGCAGTAATCATATAAAAAATCTAATTAATTAGATTGAGTACCCTACCAAGAACTGGAATAGGGTGCTGGAGGAACGGCAGCCGCAAAAACTGGAACAGGTGGCGGAGGAATGGCAGCCGCAAAAATTGGAACAGGTGGTGGAGCAGCACGGAAGCAGTCGTCGCTCTCGTACCTCTTCCTTCGCCTCGTCCACCAAAACTTATTGGTGTTGTTGCATGCGGCTTTAGTCTAGGCCGCTGGTCCTCTGCCTCATTAGGCCCTTGGTACTGCTCCCTAGGCCGTTCTCGTCCGTGGCTGACTCCGCCAGCGTAACCACCTCTACGACCGCTGCCGTCACCGTAACCACTTCTACTACCGCCACCTTTATCGTGACCATCCCTACGACCTCCACCATAACCACCTCCACCTCTACGGCCGCCGATCTCGCCTCTTCCTCCTTTATAGCTTCCTCTCTCCATTGAGAAACTCTCTAGACCGATAAATTTAAAAATAATTTGTGTGATGTAATTTGAATTTATAGTTAGATAATCAGCCGGGAAGAAGTATTGGAAAGTGTAGATTGTCGTTTACTTGGTCTCCAAGTACCCTGATCTATAAAGACTAAAGAACAGTTAAGGTGGTGATAACTTTTTAAAAAAACTGAAAAATAAAAATAAAAGAGTGAAGGAAGGTATGGTGTTCGTTAACGAAAATGAAAATATGAGAGTGAAGAAAGGAATGGAGTTCGTTAGCACAGTAAAATAATTAGAATTTCAGTTGCTTTTGTGGAGTTGGTTACTACAGTACAACATATAGAATTTCAGTTGCTTATGTTGAGTTCGTTACAAACCAATTCAAGATTTTTCTAGAAAAGACTAGAAAGAATAAAAGGAAACAGAAACATTTTTTTTTCTCTTACTCTGGTTATGAGGTACTCATATAAATGTAAAAAAAAATATCTCTTCATTCAAAACGGGATAAAAACATTATCAGGTGATAACTGTTGTATTCGTACTAGTAAAGCTCGTCCGTCTCAAACCGGTCACTGTTCTAATTTAAAATATCGCAATTTACTGTAGACCGTGATGATTTAAAGAAAAATCAGATCTTAAGTTAGATTTTTTTTTCCTTCCAATTTTCACCGTCGAAATCAATTAAATCAATATCTCTTGCATAAAAGACAAAAAAATATACATTAGTATGTGCAACTCAGTAGATCCATCAAACTAAAAAAATCAAACTCAATCGTCCAAAATCAATCATCTTCATGTATATTAATACCAAACACAAACAAAAAAGTCTTTATTAAGACCTCCACCAAGTTTATGGTTTATAAATCTAAAATTTATAAGCCTTCATCCCACCGTTATAAGAGCCTCCCAACAACAGAATCTATAATTTTAATAATCTATATAATATTTTAATACGGTAAACTATTTAGATTAATACAAAATGATATTTATAATTAAATTAGGTATTATGTGGAGGAGAAGAATAAAGAGGTTTTATAGAGATTGTGTAACTTTCACTAAAAATATACCAAGCAAAAATTACACTAGTAAATATTATACATTATTTGTTGGAAAAACAAATTAACACATAATCGATAAATTTACTATCTAGTCTCATATAACAAGTCTCTTGGATGCTCTAAAAGCATCCCAGCAGCTGATAGTGTATAAATTTGCTAGATTAATGTGAATTTTATATTTGAGGTAGTATTTTTTGTTTCACAAGTGGAAGAGAAAAAAAGAAGATAAATTAGTGGCCTAGACTAAAGCCGCATGCAACAACACCAATAAGTTTTGGTGGACGAGGCGAAGGAAGAGGTACGAGAGCGACGACTACTTCCGTGCTGCTCCACCACCTGTTCCAATTTTTGAGGCTGCCATTCCTCCGCCACATGTTCCAGTTTTTGCGGCCTTGTATTATCTTATAACCCATTGTGGTTCACTCCCAAAAGGCCTCACATTAGTTGAGATATTCCTTTCACTTATATATTGTAAGTAATTTTTCAGTCTAAGCGATGTGGGATACAGGATCAAGTTTACTCACTCTTAACATTCTCCTTATCTTTACCATCAAGCCAATGTTTGTTCTTCGAAAAAACTTGATCTCTTTTTCTTGCTTAGCTTCTCCTTCTCAACATATGGAATCGAAAATAAATCCCTAGAAATTGAGAGTGGATTCTTCAAAGTTACGTAGGCCTTCTTGTAGTCTGGTTTCGCGATCAAAATAACGCATAGATTCTTCTTCTTCTTCCCATCCATGTTTGGAGTTTGCACTTTCTCCAACTCAAATCCATAAAGCGACTCGAGAACTCGCTCGATTTCGATTTTGAAAGCCGATGGTATTATTTTCAGTGCAATTTCTGTGATGTTGTTGTAAGTGTTCGACATCAGTAGCTTGATTGGGAGGTTAGGGAAATGAACCACTCGTTTTTTATGTCTGCCTATCATTTTCAGGAAACATTTTAGTGGTTTTCTTAATGGATGAACAAGGAAGAAGAAGACAGTTTTTGTGAGGGTTATGTTCGAAAGTCAATCTAAATTAGAGTAGTGTGAATTGGAATGTAAGATTTTTAGGTAATTTACAATTTTAACTTAATATTGCAAAAGTAAAAAATTAAATATAAAAAGGTATATCTGAAACGTAAAAATAAAAAAAGTAGATAAGTTAAAGTAAAAAAGTAAAGGTGAAAGGTAAAAAGTAAAAAAGAATAAAAGGAGGGGTATTTCAGATGTAAATTAATGAGTGACCGTATTTACAACTGTCAGTTGTATCTTTGGGTGACACGTGTCATCACCAAGTTAATTGGCACACGTCAATGAACTAAATGTAATATTTATAAAGAACAGTGACTAGTTATATGGACGAATGAACCTTAGTAGCACGAATGCAACAGTTGTCAATCACCGATGACCAGACATGGTTTTTAACCTTCAAAATATTTGTGTTAGATACAATATATCTATGGATATTGAATTTTGTTTATTTATTTATTTTTATTTTATTCAAAGTAGTTTGTTATTTATTTTTAATAATAAATTTTGAAAACAAATAAATTAAAAAGAGGATCATTTTCTCTATCGTATTGTTTGGGTCTGCTTATAAAAATGAATAATTTTTTGTTACTTAAATACGGGCAATTTCTAAAATATCGAGTGTATTTTTGGATAATTTAGCATTGATAAACTCATATGTCTATACACAAGTTCTAGATCTTAAAACCTGAAATCAGGTGGTTGTTCTTAAACTTCTTTGGTCTATATTTAGTTTTAACAAACAATTTATCTTGAGTGACTGGATAAAGAAAAAGAAAAAATCAAAAATAATTTTTTTCTGTGATCTTGATCTTGGTTCATCCCTTTCTTGGGTTTGGAGGAAAATCTTACGTCTTCGTTATATCGCTAATAATTTCTATCGGGTTGCTATTGACAATGGTTTGAATACCTCATTTTTATGACCATTGGCTTCTATCAACCTCTCTAGTTAAGCACTATGACCCTGGTATCATCAAAGATTCAAGGCTTGGAAAACATCTCGAGGTCCCCGACATCATTCTCGACGACCAATGGTATTGGCCCTGCAATCTCAAATCGGCTAGAGCCGTGAATCTCTCTAATCTCTAAGAAATCAACTACCTAATTCTTATTATTCCATTGCCCAGCATTATCTCTAAGAATGTTCACTTCTGGATCGCGAAGGCTAGAAACTCCAACTTCACTTTCAAGGACACATACAGAGTCATTCGTACGCCTGCCCCTATCGTTGTGTAGGTCGGGTTAGTTAGGAATAAATATAATATTCCTCGTCACTCTTTTATTGTATGGCTCGCCGTCCTTGGAAAGATTTCTACTCGAGACAAATTACTGAGTTTGGAATCAATACCCCACCAGTTTGCATCTTATGCAACTCTGATTTTAAAACTATTTCTCATATCATATATGGTTGTAGTTCTTTTAAGATTATTTTAGAACTTTTCAAGTTTTAAGTTGGGTTTCCCAATTACCGCTTCCTGTTGGAAATCTTGGATTTGTGAGGCATCAAATTTGTCTCATTCTCGATACCGGAATCTTTGGTGTACTTTCTTTGGCGTGGTTATCTACAACATCTGGCGTGAGAGTAACTCAAGAGTCTGTGGTTCCTCTCCAGCCATTGCCTCTTTGTTATCTAACCGAATTGTCTCAGACTTTTGGTTTAGATTTCATGGCACCAAGATCTGCCGACCTATGTAGTCCTTTTACTAACTTATTTTTGTTTATACAACTCTAGTGTCTCTGCTCACTTTGTTCGATATTCCCCATATATCCTGCTTTTTGGATCCGTTGGTGATCGATCCTTTTGGTCCTGCTGACTTGTTGTTTTTGTGCTGATCTACCCACTTTTTTTTTTCTCTACCTACTTATTGTAGCTCTTGTGTTTCATTTTTTTACTTTCTAAAAGTCATTGTATCTCCTCAGGGTATTCCCTAGGTACTTGTATGGACCTTTTTTATTACTTTAATATAATGTTTTTATTCACCAAAAAAAATTAGCATTGATCATCCAATATAAAAATATTTACCAATAATTATTTAGAATTTGGAAAAAATACGGATAGCTCTATGGTTTTGAAACTAAAATACTGATAATAACCTTCACTTTTTTAAATACCGATTATATTTGTGTTTTGTTATCATAATTTGTGTTCTTTGATATTTTTTCTTCTTTGTTGGATTTTAAATTTTTTATTCATTCGATCAATCTTTTTTGTAATTTTCGATCATTTTTTTGTTCTTCTTTTGATCAATTTTCATTGTTATTTTGCAATTATCGATCAATTATTAGTTCACGTGTGATTTTCGTTTTATGTTTTTATTTACTTTTTTTTCATTTTTTTTTGTGGTTATTTCATAATTGATATAATATTTTTAGTTATATTGATTCTTTAATTTTGCACATTCAGTTAAATGTTTTGAAAATAATGATTTTGATAAAAAAAATTGGGGATTTTTGGTTTTAGAGGTGTTGTTACGTAATTATGTGTTTTCAGTTGTAAAAATACAAAGTGTTGACTGAGTGCGTAATTACGTACAATCTAGTTTCAAAATTAGCCAGTCATGTTGTGTCGTGTAATTACATTCATTTTGGTTACAGAAAAAGAGAGTTGTTGTGAGAAAATACTATTGTAATTGGTCGTGAAATTATAGTTTAATTGGTTGCGAAATAATATCTTGTTGTGTAATAAAAATATTTGTTCAGAAAAATACAATTGTAATTGGACTATAAAATTATGGTTTAGTTGGTTGTCGAGTTACATGATAAATGGTTGCGTTCGTGAAATAAAAATATATGAATACACGATAAAAGAAAATTAATACTTCGAACAAAAAATGTAGTATAGAGACATACAACTTTTACAAAAAAAACATAGTTTTGACTTTAATAATAGACTAGTAATATTTTATTGTATGTTCTTGGTTAAAAAATAAAGTAAAAATTTTATGCTCTTTTGGTTGATACAAGTTCTTCTTATGTTCAACACAAGATGTCCTTTCAAATGGTTGTTTAAATAGATTGATTTTTCTTTTTGAGTTTTTCAACATGCTCTTTAAGAATAACATTTAACTCTTTTAATTCTTTAAATTGTTCATTGGTTTTTTTTCCAATTTTTTTAATTTTTGTAATGATGTCTCTGTTTGGATCCGTATTTTTTGTCTGGAAATTTAGAATAATAATAAAGGTTTGTCAAAGTGTGGTTGCATAATTATGTATAATTGTATAGTAACAAATACATTTTTTTTTAAATGGTTGTCTAATTAGTTGTTAACTTGTTCTTGTTGCGTAATTATGAGTAAATTAGTTTTGAAATTAGTTTTTATTAAAAGACCCATTGATATTGATTCTTCTAACTTTTTACTTCTTCTTGAATATTCTTTAATGTAATTAAAATTCATGATATAAAGAATAATGATTTTGACATTTTTTAAAAAGTGAAAATACATGTAGATTAGTATCGAAACTAACTGTTTGATGCGTAAATACGCTCATTTGGATTGCGAAATATATTTTATTTGAAAATATTGGTGTGATATCTAAATGTAAGTTAGTTGTATAGATACGTTTTGAAGTTTATTGTGAATTTTTTTAGTTTTGAAAAACATAATATAAACTAGAATTGGAAACTTATTGTAATTTGGTTGTGTAAATATGTTCAACTCACTTGCAAAAAAATAAAAACAACATCATCTATGGCCTGTAAATTTGCACACTAGTTTTTGGGTTACTAATTGTATTACAAACACAACAATTGAAAAATTAAAGACAAAATAGAGTAATTTATCTGTGAAACTTAATTTACGAGTTGTTTTATATTGAAATGATTGAGGATTCACTGAAATCTATTGTAAAAATATTTAATTTGAGAGATTTGTAAAATTTGATGTGAGATAAATTGGGTTCTGCGAAGTTAGACGAAAGTGATTTTTATAATTTTTCTATTTTTATATACAGTATATGATAAGGGGGTATTCCAAGAGTAAGTATCTGAACGAGCAGGAAAGGTAATTGATGAACTTGGACTAAGATAGAAGACAAAAAAAAAGAACAAAATTAAAACGAGAAAAGAGCTCGTGCATAATCGATCGACCTTAAAGTTAAGGAGAACGAGCTCGAAGAAAACCTAAGCAATGAGTTGACCTACCAGACCAAGGATGCAAAAACTAGACAAGGGACGACCTCGTGCATAATTAGTCGACCTCGAAGCTAAGTGGAGAACGAGCTCGAAGATAATTGATTGACCTCGAATAAGGAGAAAGAGAAGCCAAACGACCATAAGCGGTTGAGTAAGCTCAAGTACATACAGCTCAGCATGAATCCTATCGCGCTCAGGAGACAAGCCAGCTTGGATTGGCACGCGTGTCCAGTCAAAACAAATAATTGAAGAATAAGGCGTTTCCTTACTCGTCATTGAATAACGCTATAAACTTCGAGTCAACCCGTTTAAGTAGTTTGTCCAGAATTATAGGAGAAGTGATGGTTAGTGAGTTAGTGGGTTATTAAGTATGATTGAATACGAATGTAAGTGCCCACTAACTCACAGAATTATAAATAGGGAGATTCTTTTGATAAATGATATGATCTTTTTGCCTTATCTCTTTTCTGACAAAAACGTTAATTTCTACTTTGGCACAACTTGTTATTCTCGTAAAAAAATTTGGTGCCGTCTGTGGGAATCACAGCAAATCGTTAACCATTGGTGAGTCCGAGTCCTGCATGCTCCCCGGACAAGGACAGATCGGTCCAAGCTCTCCGGACCGGACAGATCACTTCGAACACTTAGCTCAAAGGACTGTTCGAACTATGACAAAAGTACTAAAAAACCTAACCACAACTTAACTAAGCTACTTGCTCTCCTACTTAAGAGCTCATGGGTCTTTGAACATGACCCGGGTCCATTTAACATGACCCGAAAGCCCATAAAGGCCCAAACATGAGGGTATAAATACCCAACCACCTGCATTAAGTGTGGGTAAGGAGAATTAACTACTACCAGCCAGCTTAATTATCTCTCTACTCTCTACGCTAAAAATAAAATACTCACATATTACTATTAAACACCAAACAAATTACTAGCCTACCCTCAAGCGATAATTATCCACACCAACCATGGTAGTCACAAGGTCAGGAATCGAGAGCGATAACCAGGAAACGAGTGAAGCGACAATGAGCAGAAGGGGAACAACGAATCCTACACTCGGGCAAAGCACCTTATACCTAGTTTCCATAGCATCCCAAGGGGGCAATCCCATGACACCCCTCGGGACAGTCAATCCGGAGGAACTCTCGACGTTTCCTGTCGTTGTTCCCCGGGCCGAAGTGCAACCCCGTAAACCGGTGGAGGCCACGGTGGTCCAAAAAGTTGTGGAAGCCACCCCTGTCGTCGATCCGATGGTACAACAATTGGAGAAAAAGATCCAGCATATCCAAGAAGAGTAGTTGAAGGTAGCGTTTGAGCGAGACGCGAAAGAACAAACCATGCACGCCACCATGGCCGGAATGAATGATTTCATTCACGCCCTCACCGCTAAGTTTAATGGGACAAGCCGAGTCAATCAGCAGTCTGGCCTAGAGGCTAGCAAAGTTAATAGGGGGAGCGATCATCCAAGCGGGACGACAAACAGGAGGGCGAAGGCGAGAGCGGAGGCAATAATTGGAGTAAAGGTCCAAGATAGGAGGCGAAGTAGTCACCCACCAAGCGAACTCGAGAAAATGAAGATCTCCATTATAATCAAGTTCGCCCGAGACTGTCGGCTTACATACTCAAAGAGTCACCATTCTCCGAGAATATTCTCGAAGCTCAAATCCCAAGGAAGTTCTACCCTTTTCGAATGGAAGTTTATAATGGAATAGGAGACCCGGAAAGACATCTGAAACAATTCTGAAACATGATGATGGCGTTTAACCCTGACGACGCGATGCTATGCCGAGCACCCTCTATGACCCTCAAGGGTAATGCAATGGATTGGTTTAGCATCTTTCCAAGAGGGTCCATCTACGACTTTACCGGGTTGTGGAAAGCATTCACATAAAGGTTTGTTGGTAACAAAGAGCTCAAGAGAGAGCGAGACTCGATCATGGACCTCTACCAACGGCGAGTTGAGTCCCTTAAAATTTATGTTAGGAGATTTGTTCATGCCATGAATGCTTTAACAGATTTAGCGGAAAATATGACGGTGACGTCCTTAAAAGGAGGGCTTGACCAAAGAGGTGACTTCTATGCCGACCCCATCAAGTTCCCAACAGAGAATATGGGGGATTTACTCGCCAGAGCTGATACTTTCATCCGAGTGGGTGACGCTAGAAAAGGTGGTTCACCCCAGCAACGCGGATCAGAATCCAAGGAAGGTGGGTCAGAAAGAAAAAGGGTAGAAGAGCAACCCAGGAGGGAATATAGTCGGTGACCTCAGCAGTTCAAGCAACTAACTAGACAATTCACTCCATTGACTGAAGCCATCTCCGTGATTTACAATCGAACACGAGGACGAACGAAGTACCAGGTGCCACGCGTGATGAGTGCCCCAGGGTTTAAACGATCTAATCGGTATTTCTGCGCGTATCACCGTGACCATGGGCACTTCACAGGTGAGTGATGACAACTCAGAGAAGAGATCTAGCGGTTTATTGATAATGGAGAGTTGATACGAAGGTAGAACATCACAATGCGTTGGGGAAGTGGAGTTGCTGGTAAAAGTCGGCCACGGAGCCACCAAAAAAGAGTTAAAACATTGTTTATAATCTATGACGCACCGAGCCCTTACCATGCCATTATTGGGAGACCGTGGCTGCATAGGATGGAAGCAACACCGTGCATGTTCCGGCAGTGCATAAAATATCCAGTGGGCGGGTTGGTGGGAACGATACGAGGCAGTCAAAGACCACGCTAACCTGCTACACGATCGGATTGAACCCATCCAAACCGCTCCGATAACAATTAAACAACGAGGGGGTCCCTGAACCAGAGGCACTGCATCCTACCTCCCCGGACCCAATTGACGACCCGTGTGAGATTGACAACTCTACGGATACGATTATTGCAGTGGTGGATGAACCTAAAGCTGACGGTCGCATGCTTCAACTTGGAGGGGAGTTATCTCAATACTTTAAGGTATGCTTAATTTATTTATTGGAAAAAAAATTAGATGTTTTCGCCTGGGAGGAAACTAATGTCTCAAGGGTAAGCCCATCCGTTATATGTCATGATTTGGCTATCAACCCTTTCACCAAGCCGATACGCTAAAAACGTAGATCTTTCTTAGTAGAAAAACATACAACCATTTTAACAGAGGTGGCCAAATTAACTCGTCTGGGACACATCTATAAATCAAGATACCCGGTTTGGATAGCTACCTTGTTTTGGTTAAAAAGAAGAGCGACTAGTGGCGAATGTGCGTGGACTTCACCAACCTAAATCCGGTATGATCTAAAGATGCTTTCCCACTTCCGCGCATTGATCAGTTAGTCGATTCAGCCTCGGGTTGTGAATACTTGTCATTCATAGATGCGTACTCCGGATACAATCAGATTCGCCTCCACCCACCCGATCAGGAGCACACCACTTTTCAGATTGAGAGAGGTTTATATTGCTACACGGTCATGCCTTTTGGTTCAAAGAATGTTGGGTCAACATACCAACAACTGATAAACCACAATTTCCAAGACCATCTGGGGCACCATTTAGAAGCATACATGGACGATATGATTGTTAAAACTCATGAGGAAACACAACACTTGGAGACATTGCAGACAGTTTTTCATTTGCTACGACAATTCAACCTCAAGCTCAACCCGGATAAGTGTTCTTTTAGGGTAGCTAAGGGAAAGTTCTTGGGTTACGTGGTGAGTCAACGAGGTATTGAAGTTGATTTTGTCAAACTAAATGCAATCCCACAAATGGACCCTCCAAAGAATATCAAAGAGGTGCAATATCTCACGGGAAGGCTAGCAGCGTTTTCTAGGTTCATTTCTCGGGCATCGGACAAGAGTCATCACTTTTTTTAGGTCTTACGAGGCGCTAAGAAGTTCACCTGGACAGAGGAGTGCAACAAGGCTGTCACAAAGCTCAAAAAATATCTCACTTCTCTAGAGATTTTATCTGCACCCATGGCTGAGGAACCGTTGTTCCTATATATGTCAGTATCACCATTTTCCGTCAGTTCAGCATTGGTGCTCGACCGGAACGGGGTGCGGCGCCTAATATATTATACGAGAAAAACGCTGACGGATGCGGAAACGAGGTACCTAAATCTTGAAAATCTAGCTTTGAGTTTAGTTATCACCGCCCGGCGAATTCACCCATATTTTCAAGGGCACATCATCACTGTGTGAACAACCTTCCTATGCGAACAAGTACTACAGAAGCCCGACGTCTCTGGGCGCATCACCAAGTGGAGTATCAAGCTCGGCGAGTACGACATTCATTTCGAATCGCGGATAGCTATTAAGGGACATTTAATCGCCGATTTTCTTGCCAAATTCTCCTCCTTCCGGCATCAACAGGCTGATACAGAAGATCAAGAAGAAAAAAAGCCAAACGAGTAGATTATGGAAGTTGATGGCGCATCTTGCGCATTGGGCGGAGGAGCAGGAACTGTCTTACGATTTTCCAAATGGATAGAAGATCAAGCACGGGGTTTGTTTTAATTTTCCATTCACAAATAGCGTAGCGGAGTACGAAGCTGCTCTTTGTGCCATGAAAATGGTTTTGATTTGTGGAGCGCAAAGCATTAGGGTCAAATCTGACTCCCAATTAATCATCAACCAAAACACAGGTACTAACGATGCCATACAGGACGGTATCAAAGATTACCTTGTTATACTCAATGAATACGAATCAAAGTTCACCCATGTCTCGTACGAGCAAATCCCACGAAAAGACAATTCAGCAGCCGATCTTTTAGCCAAGACCGTAGCTTTGGGAGAACACCCCACGATTTTACTCCAACAGCTTCCGCTGACAGAACTCATATCTACAATAGAAACCATCAACTTAATCGCACATGATATCGACTGGAGAAAACCATACCTGCAATACCTGACATCTAACTGATTGCCAGCAAATAAAAACGAGGCCCGAGCACTGCAAATTAAGGCAGCCAAGTTTTGTGTGCTCGATAACGTCTTATACAAGAAGAGTTCAACTCGGCCCTTACTCTGATGTCTTGATCGTTCAGAGGCCAGGTCAGTCTTAACTGATTTACATTCAATGGAGACAAGTGCTCACTGTGGTCACCGAATGCTAATTCACCGATTCCTCTAGGCCGGATACTATTAACCCGAGCTCGCAGCTGATGCGGAAAGTCTTGTGCAGAAATGTCACAAATGTGAAGAGTATGCCAACACACAACATCAGGCCAGCAAGCCATTGCTAAACATTCCCATTACATGCCCTTTCGATAAATGAGGGATATATATGGTGGGCCCTTTACCAATGGCTATCGGGAAGAGGCAATTTCTTATCGTCGCGGTAGATTACTTCTCCAAATGGGTTGAGGCCAAAGCTCTATTCCGAACATGGGATCAGGGGGTATGTGACTTCATCCATAATCAGATTCTGACTAGATATGGTATCCTACGAAACCTAATGACTAGATAATGCCCCAACATTTCAAAATTCAATACTCACCAACTTTTGCAAACGATATGGGATTCTCCAACACTTTTCCACCCCATATTATCATCGGCCAACGGTCAGGTCGAAGTAACCAATAGGACGCTGCTCGAAGGACTTAAGAAAAAACTTGAAGGAGCCAAGGGAAAATGGCCGGATAAATTAGCTGAGGTATTATGGGCATATTGAACCACTCCGCGATCAATAACATGAGACACCCCTTTTGCCCTGGTATATGGCACCGAAGCAGTCATCCCGATAGAGATCATTGTGCCAAGCCATCGAATATAAAAATACTACGAAGAAAAGGAAAACCTAATAACCAGATTAACAAGCTTGGATTTCCTCGAAGAGCGACAAGATCAGGCCCGCGTACGAGCAGAGCATTACAGAAGAATGATTAGGGGATGTTTCAACGCTCGACTCAAGCCACGCTCTTTTAAAGTGGGTGATCTGGTATTAACGAAAATATTTTAAGGCTCAAACAATGGAACAAATGGCAAATTAGAACCAAACTTGGAAGGCCCATATACAATTATCTCTAAAGGGCACCTATGGAGTACACATTGGCAGATCACAACGGCCAAACACTCAAACACCATTGGAATGTCAATCACCTTAAATCGTATGGACAATCTATTTAGACTGTATTGATGCGCTCTTTTTCCTCCCTGATCGCGCGGGGAGGTTTTTTAATGAGGCATTTAAGACAACAATTTACTCCTTCAATATAATTTATGTTTTCGCCACTATGTGTTTATTAGAAGTTTTATCCTTACAATTAGCGAACGGGTAAATGACCACGCCATACGTGGCTACGCAATGGACCATAACGAGTCCAGAATAAGTGTCTATAAACACGAATGGGCTAATTGGCCAAATCGACGTGCTACGTAAAGGCTATATTGTGCCTCATATTTTGTACTGGGTATATTAGCGAACTGGTTAAAGGCCAAGTCCAATATAGACTACGAAATAGGGTCTACGTGACCTCGTCGTGAACCAGCTATCATGACAATCCTTATCAAATCTACGCAATGAGCCCTATTGAGCTCGATATTGTAAGGATCTCCACGCAAAGCAATAAACACATGCTTTACACTTTCTCTATTAAATTTCTAATAAAATAAAGTATGCATCTGTCGCTCGCACACGTTCTCCATTTTTTTGTTTCGCATAAGTAACATCAAAGCACTAAGTTCAACATGTATTCAAAACTACATAACGCAACACAAGGTTTTTCAAAAACACAAAGAAAAAACAAGAGACAACAAAAACTATTACAACTTGGCACTTGGGAAAGAGGGCAGCTAGTCCTGCTCTGATTGAGTCACATCATCCACAACAGTCATAACAACTTCACCCAAACGGAACAACTTGCACACCAAGATCTTGAGGTGGTACAGGATTTTGAACAAGAGATGACAAAGATCCCAAGTTCATCCCAATATTTAGCGCCAACGGCTCGGTTATTGATTTCTTGTTCTCCTTGGCTATCATCTAAGTAGCAAGAGTTAGCATTTGCGCCTCCCTTTCTACTACAGCTGCCTCCAAGTCATTTTTTCCACCGCTGTCTCTCCCGCTCGAGCTTCGTGTGCCCCTCATCCACTTTGGCTTTTAATTTTGTGTTATCATCAGACAGATTTGCTATTCGCTCAGCTTGCTCCTCCACCTTTTTGGATTGAGACAAGTTCTTATCCACCAGGTTTGAAATCTGAGCGAAATGTTCACCGTTCCTTTTCAACATGGTTTCATTTTGTTTTAACATTGCCTTGTGATTTCAGACATGTTTTTACACCTCTTTTCACTGAATATTAAAGCCTCATTCAGGTTTTCCATCGTGGTCTCTAGTTTTTCCTTTGTTTCGAGCGCTTGGTTTTTAGTCGCCTTTGTAGATGCATACACATGTCTTAAGAAAATCACTTCAGCAGTGGTCGTTTTGGCTGACTCAAACACCATGGCTTATGATCTTGACTTCTCTATAGTTTCTAAATCAACCGGAGACATCCACTGGTAGCCTAATACGACTGAATTATAATGAATCTACACAAAATCAGAGAGTTAGATTTACGCTACTACTTTTTATTTAAAGCATAAAATTCATCGCCTTACCTCAATGGTTAGCTCTACTTGTCGTTGCAAGATCTTAGGAACTGACATTCCATCATAATAAGATAGATTAGGAATTCGACAGAGCTGTTTGAACATAAATGAGGAGGGGTGAGGTATGACTGGTCCTAACGTCATAGGGAAGCAGCTCCTCCAAAAATACCTTCTGTTGACTGGTCCTAACGTCATTGTTCTCCACTGTGGGTTTCTCTGTTATTCCTATCAGTTGAGGCGCAACATTCTCTCCCACCATTGTTTCCAAATGAGACATGTTAGATGTATTAACCCAATGATTCATCTTCTCAGCACGCTCTGGCAAGATAACTTTCTCCTTCTGAAACTCATCTTTTTTTCTCCTCACTGTCTTCTATCAAATCAATCAGGTCTCTTCTAGCATCAGGAGTTTCCCCCTCACATTGTTTAGATGACGGGTGAGCTGGGGGGAAAGTTTTTCCACCATGCGCGACCTCTGTGTTGTCACTATCTTCATCTCTCCGCTACAACTTCCTGACAGCAAGAGGGACAACATCTTTAATCACTTTTTGTCTCTTACTCCAAGGCTTAACCAATGAGGACGACTAAGTGTCCCCTTCTCCCTCTCGCTCTGCTCGCACACGACTTGTTTGAGCAACCTCATCAGATAGGCGTGAGCTTAGTACTACGCTAAACAGCAATCTCCACCCATTTGCGGAAATCTGGGTAGGCCAGATGCCTAGCACGTTAAAGTAGTCCCGAATCAACTCAGGCAGCGGTAGCCACAAACCCCAATCAAACAAAATGGTGAAAAGACACGTCTCTATTTCTTGAGCATGATAATGCGCTCTTATGATCACGTTCTCGGGAATGCCACATTTATTCCTAAGCGTAGCCACCTCAGACTCATCTAGATAAACATATTTGGGGGCTATTTGCGAGAAATAATTTTCCAAAACACTGATTTCCTCAAACACAGGCTCTACATCTTTTTCTACCTTCGTCTTCGTCGCCCTTTTTGGTGCCATGTCTTCTACTGAGACTGCAAGGATGTAAGGTTATGAATCAGTATGATTATAGCGGGTGTGGGCGATCGATCCGACGCAGGGTAGGCATGCACATCAGGCGGATACCCTACTTACAAGTGCCTTACTCCAGAATCTAGGGTTCTAAAATCTAATGCAATCCTGTGAGAAATTACATTTTTCAGGAGAGATAACATACACGGTTTGTGGTGCGAAAATCGACAGAGAATTCTTGGATGACAACTGATAATTTCTTCTCCAGCAAGAACGACACGTTAACTCTCGCGATTATTTCTGTTTCTTTCTCAAGTAAATAATCAAACACTAAGTTAAGAGCATAACACTCTTGGAGTGCACTAGTACGACGTTACTAGGCACTTGGAAATTGTATCAAAAACTCAAACGCCAGGCATTGTAGCCCAGATACGGTTGTGTTAGAACCTTCGCAGTTATACCATCGACACGTGTCGAATAATGAAGCCAATAGTCACTTGAATAACCACGCGTCTACCTTACGCCCCTACTTTTTCATTAACGGTAATATTCATTTTATAGATTCACTAATTTTGTTCCAAAATTATTAAACATATAAACTAGGAGGGGACCCTAATAAGGGGGAATTCTCCGAGTAAGTATTTGAACGATCAGGAAAGGTAAATGGTGAGCTTGGACTAAGATTGTAGAGAAAAAATAAGCCAAGCAACCATAAGCGGTTGAGTGAGCGCAGGTACATGCAGCTCATCATGAATCCTATCACGCTCAGGAGACGAGCCAGCTCGGATCGGCACGCGTGTCCAGTCAAAAAATAATTAAAGAATAAGGTGTTTCCTTACTCGTCATTTAATAGTGTTTTAAACTTCTAGTCAAACTGTTTACGCAGTTTGCCCGAAATGATAGGAGAAGTGATGTTAGTGAGTTAGTGGGGTATTAAGTGTGATTGAATACAAATGTAACTGCCTACTAACTCACTGAACTATAAATAGGGTGATTCTTTTAATAAATGATATGATCTTTGGCAGAACTTGTTATTCTTGTAACAGTGTATTGTTGGAAGATTTTATGTTATAGGTGATTTTTGGTAAATTTAAAAATCTAAATGATTAATTGGTAATTTTAATTCATGCAAATGGTTATTGATTATTCTTCTTATATGTTTTTTCTCATTTTACTTTGTTTGTTTTCTATCATCTATGTTTTTTTAGGATAAACTGAGTTCCGATTTATGGTAACAGATCTCTTTGGTGGGACGGGTTGTCGATTGTTTCATCTGCTAATTCTAGCAAAGTAATAGAACTCAAGTTGCAAAAACTTCGACAAAATGATACCAAAACGACAATAACAGCAGAAACCCTAAATTTGTAAGTGTCAAAAGAGAATAAATTCACAGATTTGTAAAAGAATACACTCAATTGTGTTACCTTTTTTAGTTACATTTCGTGGAATTGAATATTTTGTAATGAATACATTAGTATTCACTTAGTTGTTGAAGTTTAATTTAAATTTTGATTTTTTCGGCTACACATATCGATTCAAATATTAAACTCCGCAATGTTAAGTTCGCTTATACAATATAAGATTTAAAGAAATCTATCTACAAGAATGTTTACTATTTTGTGAGTTTTTCGCCCTTTCTTTCATTAGAACCTAATGTACTAAATTAGGGTAAAAGAAACACTCCTAAGTAATTCAAAAATGAAACCATGTAGGTTGTGGATTCGCTAGGGAAACCTTACTGTTAACGAGCTAGAATTATTGATTAACAAGCTCACTCATAATTGATGTTGTTGGGGGATAACTGTCTAACGACCATGTGTTTAACCTTCCTTCATGTTCTTTTATGGGCATTTTCTTGCGCTTAAATCGTTGTCTAGTCCTTCGACTATCACATTTTCTGTCATTTAGTCATTCGATTAAAAAATCACGGATAAGGGTTCCTTGACTATTGAAAATCTATAAATTTACTCCTCACGCGTGATCTTCTTCCTCGTTCTGCCACGTGTCATCATAGTTAAATGGTTATTGTCTCACAGATAGTCCTTCGACTTTTAATTCTAATTTTATTTTTAAAATTAATTTTTTTTTAATTTTTTTTAATTTTTTTAATTTTTAATTTTTAATTTATCTGAAAAAACAGAGTATCGCAAAAATTACGTTACCCTATTTTTTTATTTTCATTTTTTTCTCTCTTTTATCTCAGCAAATGTTATAGTATTTGATAATCATAAATTTGCAAATGGAAAAATAAAGTACCATAAAAAGCTAAAGTTCACCCTTGATTTAGAGGTATTATATATTGATGGGTTTTTTAAAAAGAAGAAACTTAAACTTTAAGATTGAATTCGTTAGTTTGAGTACTTGAGAAAGAAAAACAAAGAATTAAAAAGTTATTAGAAGAGAAAATTATTACAGAGTTTGTCTTATTTATCTAACATCATCAGAGTAATCTTACACAAAATAACTAAAGTGTCTAAACTATTGATGTCAGTCTACAACCCGAGGAATTGAGGCTATGGACAATGTTTTGTGCCAAGTGAGTTCGATTCTTATAAACTCTTTATTGTCTTTAGAAATCGATATGGAAGCAAGTTTTTTACCTTGAGGAGCTTTTCAGGTATGAGGAAGCAAGAGAAGAGGAAAAACAGCGGAATCAAGGCGAAGATTTCAGTGACATGGTTCCTGAGAACGAGAAGAAAAAGAAGCGTAAGACGCAGGATAAAAAAGACAATAAGAAAAAGGATTTGGAATTTTAAAGTTATCGGAGAAATTCATATTTGTTGTTACTGGTGCATGTCTTCCAGCTTTTATAGAAGTCTGAACTACCAGACATCAGAAATTGTGAGGGTTATTAACGAAAAACAGAGTCTTAAATGGATTATATAACCTTTTATTGTTGGTTTTATTTTAGATGTTCAAATTTACTTCAGTATTGTCAATATATGTTTCACCAATTTATTTATATGTTATACTGATCTATTTTCAAATTTAAGATTATCAAATACTATAACATTTGGTGAGATAAAAGGGAGAGAAAAACTAAAACAAAAGCAAACAGAGTATCGCAATTTTTGTGATACTTTGTTTTTTCAGAAAAATAAAATAAATAAAAATTAAAAAAATTAAAAAAATATTTAATTTTAAACGTAAAATTAGAATTAAAAGTCGAAAGACTATCTGTGAGACGAGAACCATTTAACTATAGTAACACGTGGCAGAACCAAGGAGAAGACTACGCGCGGGGAGTAAATTTATAGATTTTCAATAGTCAAGGGACCCTCACCGTGACTTTTTAGTCGAATGACTAAATGGCAGAAAACGTGATGGTCGAAAGATTAGACAACGATTTAAACTTATTTACTTATATAGTAGTTTTTTTTAAGATAAAAAAATGTTTCGTATTTATTATCAATTAGTTATATTTTGTGTAGTATTTTTTTTTATTTACTTTATGATTATATATAGCTTTATGTCAAGACATACAAATATATATATATATATATATATATATATATATATATATATATATATATAGTGGCGTAGCCAGGATTTAACCCTTATGGTGTCCTCATTATTGTCCAAAAAATAATTTTCTTTGTAGTGGAAGTTGTAAAATAGTGTTGTAATATATCTTCATTTTTCATCTATATAAAAGTTGTTTATTTGTTTAACTGAGTCTTACATATTAATTTTGTCAATACTTTGAAGTAGTATTATAACATAAAAAATAGAAGTTGATTAATAGATATATTAATTAGGACATTTATTATTAGTGAACTCGAGAGGCTATGTTGTTACGGTTTGATCGGGTTTTAGTTTGAGATTTTCCGAAGTATACAGAGACTAATATATGTATTGATTAGGACATGTATTATTCGTGAACTCGAGATCCTATGTTGTTACGGTTTGATCCGTAAAACAAAATAAAAAATTATGATTTATGCAGGTCTATTTGTTTCGAAATTGAACTCTACGACCCTCTATCTTAAGAAAAAAATATAGATCAACCAATGTTAATTTTTGTAACTAGTGAATAGTAATATAAGACATGTAGCAAAACTTAAATTTTGAGAATCAATAGCATGAAGCCATAATAAATAACTTAGTTATTGAAGTTTGTAGTTAGAGTTTTCTAATTGATAGTAAAGTAACAATTGTTCTAAAATATTGTATCTTGTAGTTAGAAGACGACAAAGGAACCAACCTGATCAAATTTATATAAATTTATATTATTTTTTAATCAACATATATATATATAATAATAATAATAATAAAATAAATGATACACTAATATTGTAATAATATTGATATGTTATTATATATATAATAAAATAAATAATAAGTTTAATATAGACATGTATTTTATATATAATAAAAAATAAAAAATATATTAATATTATAATAATATTGATATGTTATTATATATATAAAATAAAATAAATAATAAAAACTTAATTTAATTCAAAAATTAAAAGGACAAGAAACCATGGGTCTCGAACTCAAGCTCTGTGGGTTCTTGACCTGCACCTTAGCCAACCAGGCTGAAGCATAAGGTATAACTAATATACTGAACGTCTTATTTATCGAGCTGGGTGGGTTCATGAGACCCCACAGGACTCCATCTGGCTCCGCATATATATATATATATATATATATATATGGAGTATACTTGAACTTTTAGTAAAAAGAAGTTTGAGTTTTGAACTTAAGAATTCCATTATCATGTTTGTTATTGATATATCTCAAAATATCCATATAAACATGTTAGTAACTATATATGAGTTTTTGTGTTTGAGAATGTATATATGATTCTATCAGATAGCTTGATTGTGTTGTAGGTTGTTCCGGATCTAAATCACGCTGATATGAAATTGTGTATTTAGACAACCACACTACCATGTAAATTATTCATTCTTAAGAGAACTAATAGTTTCAAGATTAATTACAAAGTTTTATTTTTTCCAAACACATTTATAAATCAGCCATTGGTTATCGTAATCGGCTAACATGATTGTTGCAACAATTATTTGTTGCTTCATCTTTACTAATAGATGGTAGATGGTGTGGATGCTTTATATTCGAAGCGTGTTTTTGAGTAGTTTATTAGTACAGTATTAAACTACCAAGTAGAATGTGAAGAGATAAAAGAGGTGTATGTTTGTATTTAATATTCCTATAAAAAGTCCAACCCCTCTTAATGATGTTTGTTGGGATATTTATAGTTTTTTTCCTTGACTCATGGCCTTGTGGGTCAAACCCTATAATTGGGTCATTGTAGTGAGCCCCCAAGCCCAATAGACAAACTACTAGGCATGCAGCTGAGTCATGGTTCCACTCTAACTATTGTTCCTCTATTAATTATTTATTTTGATTCTCTGAAAAGCCCTTCGGATATTATTAGGATTAGTAGAATATGCTTCCAGCAGTATCTGAACTGGTCATATAGCCCCCTAATCTATTTCAAAATCTTTGAAAGAGTTACTTACATCAAATAATATCTAAACTGGTTACCTGGGTTCGAAGTGAATTCAAAGGATTATCTGTAAATCCCTAGAAAAAACGAGTAGTGTGTCCAATTGAAAGCTGACACGTGTAACGAAAAATTGATAATAAAGTAGCAACCTTTGAGTTGATTGGTAAACCCTTTGAATTCACTTCGAACCCAGGTGATCAGTTCATATATTATTTGATGTAATTAACTTTTTCAAATCTTTTGAAATAACTAAGGGGGCTAGATGATCAATTTGGATATTCCTGGAAGCATATCTCTACTAATCCTAATAATATCCAAAGGGCTTTTCAGAGAATCCAAATAAAAGATTAATAGAGGAACAATAGTTGGAGTGGAACCATGACTCGACTGCATGCATAGTAGTTCATCTATTGTGCCCGGGGCTCACAACAATGACCCAGTTATAGGGTTTGACTTGGTGTGGTTAATTTTTGTATGAGGGTAATTTGGTAATTTGTTTAGAGTTTGTGAAGGTTGGTATGTGTTTAATGTTTTGAGTAGAGAGTAGAGGGATAATTAAGCAGCCTGGTTGTATTTAATTTTATTACCCATATTAAATGCAGGTGGTTGGGTATTTATACCCTTACATTTGGGCTTTATGGGTTTTCTGGTCGTGTTTAATGGACCCTGGTCATGTTCAAAGACCCATGAGCTCTTAGTAGAAGAGCAAGCTGCTTAGTCAAGAAGTGTTTAGGTTTTTAAGTACTTTAGTCATAATTCGGACAGTCCAATGAGCTAAGTGTTCGAACTGTTCTGTCTGATCCAGTGATCTTGGTTCGAACTGTCCCCGTCCGGAGAGGTGGCAATATTCGGACTCATCATGACTCATAAGGCCCATGGGTCAAGGAAAGAACAACTATAAATACCCCAACAAACATCATTAAGAGGGGTTGGACTTTTTCTAGGAATATTAAATACATATATATATATATATACCTCTTTTATATCTTTACCTTCTACTTGGTACTTTAATACTCTACTAATAAACTATCCAAAAATACCATTCGAATATAAATCATCCACACCACCAGAAACTTGTGATAACAATAATTTTACTCATTGGAGAGGTCTAGATTTTCCATAGTGACAATAAAAATATTAGCATTCTCCAGATTTGACCAAAACATTAGGTTGAGCAAAATGTTTCGTTCGGTGAAAGTCGTTCACCGAACGACGTGGTTTCAACAACCGACTAATAACCGATAACTGCCATCATAACTGTCGGGGTCGGTCGTTGTCTTACATACAGCGTAATATTACCTCGTCGTATCCAAATGACACGTATATTCTCTTATTTTTAGTTAATATTATAGTTAATATGTTACATACAGCGCAATAAGACCATATTAAATAAAAGTTTGTATCACGTATAATCTCTCATTTTTAGTTAATATTTTAACTTTTGACCAAATGACATGTTGGCATAAGGAAGCTTATATGGATTAGTCTCTGACATGATACCGATAAATGAATTATTGGTAATCAATTAAAGTTCTTTCATATATACCCGCTCTCGGTATAACGTCGGGGTTGCCTTTTTGGCTACTAAAAACCGCAATTTTTACAAAATACTAAAGTTGAACTTCGAGTTCAGCTCAATTTTGACTCTGGCTCACCAACTAAACAGATTGAGGTTTCAGTTCGACTCAGATGAGGTTTTTGACAATTAATGGCATGCTTTAGTATTAAAATATTATTGACGAAACTCCAAAAAATATGGAACCAATTCTGGTTAAATTCCTTAGCTCGCAAATCGGTACTTTAAGTGAGTACTAACTTGAACCGAGTTGGGTTTGTTAACTGATTTAGTAACTCGTTCCATTTTTTCTCAACTTTTTTTGAACCATTGGAGCAGAAAATAAGCAGGAAATCAATCGAGAGAATCAAAGTAGAGAACATAGTATTCAATGGAAGGATAGCAAACATGATCAACGACTATTAGAGAATAAACTCGATCCCTCACTTGATCCCGCTATCCCACATCGCTTACACTAAAAATAATATACAATATATAATTTAATGAAATATCTCAACTAGTATGAGGTCTTTTGAAAATTCACCAAGAATAGAATGATAATAAATCTGAATCGAAGAGAGAAAGACTAGAGAACTGAAAACAATAGAGGGTCTTAATTGAAAATTCAGGAAAATAGGTTCAATTATCTAGTAATTTGTCTAGAGTGTTGAGATATTAATGTTTATATTGACCTTGATGGTGTTTGTGAAATTGGGAGGTTCTTCATTCTCAAATATGGTTGGTTAAAACGGTTAAACTTTTTATTTTTTTATAGTTGTGAGCTTAGCTTTTAATTAATTGAAGAAGTTTTTAATTTGAGAAACTTACATAATAGGTCTAATATCAGTTTCTACCTAATCATACCACAACAGATCCATTTAAGAAAAGACTCAATTACCCCAAAAACAAAACAATTGCAGCCTGAAATCAAAATATTCAACCCTAATTTCAAAATCAGCTATTTTTCCTCAAACTCGCATTTCTCTTGAAACCCCCGTTTCTCCCAAAATCGACTGAGCAACATCGACATCTCTCGTTCTCTCTCAACCGAATATTTCGGCCATGAAATTCACTTCATTATCGCCGATAGACTCTCCCCATCGACGAAAACCTAAATGGGTAAGCTATGATTTACCTTTTTTATTTATTTACCTTAATTAAATCAATGTAGTTCCTAAAATAATTCTACTCTCCTAGTAGGACCAAGAATAACTAGCTTAACTTAAAATGGGTCTACAATTAGCAATTAGAAATTAGCGGTTAACGGGTATGATTCTCAATAGAAGAATATCAAATTCATGAGGCATTAAATCTTCACTTGGTCTGTAGTATCTGTTAGGAGAGTACATGCTTAAGTAGGATACTTTAGTAGTATAGAGGCAAGCAAATCTCCCAACCTGCATTATAAAAACTCAATTAAAATCCAATTATGGTTCTCTGATATTTTTTAGCGGTACAAGATCTTCATTATTAGTTTCTTGTTTTGTTTTATGTTATAGTTATTGTCTGGATAATGTATTGTGACTCTAGCTTGTTCTTTTAAAAGTTCGATTAAACTAAACTTGTTAAATTTTATGTAGTACGGTTATGGCAATTATTTTGTTTATTTTATTTCATATATAGTTTCACCAAAAGTAATGAAGTATTGATGTTATAAATTGTTTTGTCAGTTTTTTGTGAGATGTTTTCCAGTTTAAGGTTTGTGAGTGTTGTTCAAAACGTTTCTTTATGAATATTATTGCTAGCTTGATTTATTTTCAACTATCTTTATACTTCAAATTTGATTTATTCGCGTAGTTTTTCTACATACTTATGTGCAAGATGTTTTGGCTAAAGGGATTTACTTTTGTATGTTATACTTTATATAAGTTTCGTACGTTAGTACATTTTTTGGTGAATGCGGTTACTATTTGCGTGTATAATCAAGTTCATCTTTAGTTTTTGGATTTATCTGTGTATATGAAGAAAAATGTTGCTGAAAATATATGCATTTTAAAACTTCTCGTTACTAATGTTAGGACTTTTCGATACTAATGTTATAAATTAAGAATTTTTTTACTGATGTTATTGTTTTGATGAACAAAATTGGTGGCTATTGATTATACTGTCTTTACCATGCTTACTTAAACCATTATGTTACTTCTTGGTTATAGACATAATGTATGAATAATAGTGTCAATTGGTGTAATTAATAATGTGGTATTTATTCATTCTTGAGAATTCATAGAATTATTTCTTGACGTGTAGCATTATTCTATTGTTATACCAAACCAGTTTCAAACCATTTATAAAATTCATCCACTATTTTTCATTCGTTATCGAGTTCAAGTTAGATAGTAAATCACGTAAAGGAATCAAGAACAACATACATCTTGAAGATCCAACAAGGATATATTCTCAAAAGGATGATCAAGATTCAAATGAAATGTTACTTTAACATTTCAATTGCTTTAAGATTCTAGATACTGCTCTAAGTTGTAATACTGTAAGCTTAGAGATCACAACTCTGATTGTATTTCTTTCAAGATCAATAAAAGATTTTGTTTGCTTAAAAAAAGATAGTAAAAAATCTAAACCATTTAAGACGAATGGGTCTCCAGAGCAGATTCAACCTTTACAACAGATAGTAGACAAAACACTACTAGTTTTTATATTTTTTGTTTAACAACAATACTTATAAGAAACCAAAAAACTTGCAAAAATATTGATAGTTGACCGACTCAAAATTGTTAAAATCGATAATAATTCGCATATTATTATACCGATTCACACGTTATCGGGTGTTGTAACTTCCAACCACTGGACGCTGCTAGTGGTTTACATCCACTGAATGCAAAAATCATGGAGAAATATCTAATACACAATAAATATGGTAAGTTTATTTATATATAAATATTATTATTAAATTCCATTAGTTCTAGTACTTAACTAATTGAATTTTTTATCTATTGAAGCAAATATATTTGGAAACAATAAGGTTTCTAAAAGGGGATGAACAAATTATAAATGAATGCAATTGTCCAAAACAAAAGTTAGGTTCTGTTGATTGTGGGATTATGGTTTGTGCATACATAAAAGACTCCTACAACATCGGAGGCTCACCTTCATCATACGAGGAAGATAAAGCTTGCAAACAAAGAGTCGAAATATTTCACACAATATTAAATGATGAATATAGTTGTTTGTAAAAATATATGAATGCAGTTGTTTGGAGTATTACTTTGAATAAATATATTGTGGGTTTGTATATGGTTTGTATATGGTTTGTATATATGAATACAGTTGTTTCTAGTATTAATTTGTAGCATTACTTTCTAAAATCACATGGTGTGTTTGTATATGGTTTGTAAAATCACAAGAACAAAAGTCACATGAACAAAACAACACATGAACAAAAATCACAGGAACAAAAATCACGGGAACAAAGATATGTATTATGTGTTTGTATATGGTTTGTATACATGAATATAGTTGCTTGCAGTATTACTTTGTAGGAAGATAAATCACAAGAAGATAAGTAACAAGAACAAAAATCACAGGAAGTAAATTTATTGAGAACAAAAGACCTTAAAAATAAGAAATATATCAAATATAATTGGTATAAAATAACTTATAAATCAAGAAAATAAATTAATCATCTTATAAAAACATAAAACAACAAATAAAAACCTAAAAAGAAAATAATTTTTAAATTTCAACATTGATAAAAATTAACAAGAAAAAAAATTAACAAGAAACAAATCTCAAGAAATAGGAAAACAACTTATAACTCCAGTAATTTGTGATGCATAACTTGCATATTAATACATAAAAATTAAAAATTAAAAATAAACTACAACATTCTTCAAAATTAATTAATTCAATCCTATTAGAAGTCATAAAAGATACGTATCCTTACAAATTGATCAAACAATGAAAACAAAAACTTCTTGAAATTTACTCTCCTTACAAATTATAACAAATTGATAAATTAATGACAAAATAATACTCAAATGTATGTCTCATGGTAGGACCTCTTGTTGTGGTTTCCAACTTTTTTACACTGGCTGCCTTTGATCTTCTTGAGAATAAGTTCACCTCTTGATGAAATCCTTTTTTTTGCCTACCAGGTCGCCTCTTCAGCATAGGTGGTTGAACAGCCGGAGAACTACCTATAGCAACAGTTCGACCAAAAGAAGAATATGGATGGATGGATGGATGATGCGTAGTAAGCTTTATATGATGTTAAATAGAATTACTTCTCCACAAAATCAAACATACTTTCTTGAGCTTTTGTTATGACGACTAAAGCATGCGCACAAAGGAATCATTCGGACTTCCAATGACCACATTATTAACTACTATTTTCGGTATCGAATGTACTTTAAAACATATTATGATGATGCATGAAAAACTAAGACCACCCATCCTCAATATTCTGTCTATACTTGTTATCCATTCTAGGACATAACACACTAGTTCATTTACTGGATTCTACACGGCGATTAGACAGCTGAACCATAAGCTTAATCTGAATCCTATGAATCAATTACAGTATGGAAAGATCGCAATAAATCATAAGATGTGCATTATTATACTCAACAACACTTAAAAAATAGACCCTAACCTTTTCCTTTAAAAAATGCATTCGCATTGTTTTCGGGAAAAAGACTATTTAAAAAGTTAAAAAAACATTCTTTCCACCAATTTTTAACAGTTCTTCCATACAGTTAAAAAAACTCCTTCTCTGTAGGGGCAACCGTACATGCTTGAAATTTGATAGCTATCATATCTCTAATTCCTTTAGGCATCAACTTAAGCTTATCTTTCAAATTTAGAAGGATGTGATAGAGACAAAAAAGAGCGATAGGAACTAGAAAAAATTACTTCACTGAGCTAATGATACCTTTACGACGATCAGAAATGAAAGTCATTTTCCGATTCCCAGTATGCGCCTTCAACAATGATAAAAACCAAAGCCAGTTAACCGAGTCTTTAGATCCAACAATATCGAATACTACTCGAAATCAACCTGAAAAAATTGACAGTTTTAGTATACTACTACACACAAACAAAAATATATATAAAAAAACATGAATAAACAGATTTCTACAAATCATAAACAAAACAGAAAAAACACAAAATATTACCTTGTTTTCCATCTTTGACTATAGGAGACATTATATATCCTTTATGTTTGCCAAAGAGAAAAGTACAAATATGTGCCAAATTTGGTGACTAATGAGAGTTTTTAGTCCAAAAACTTGAGATAATAGTAATTTTACTTATTGTTGAGGTTTGGATTTGTCATAGTGGCTAGGGATGACAATGTTGTGTACATATATGAAAATTATGATCCGTATGTGGGTTGGGTCGGGTATGGATTTTTAGTTAGTCTGGCCCGACCTGAAAATATGAACTCTATATATAAAAAATATAAATATAAATAATATATAAAACTAACTAAGTATTAGAAAATTATTTTATAATAAATATAAATTTTGTTCTTCTAATTTCTAGTTAGATTTTTCCCCTAAATATTTTTTTCATTAATATATTTACTAATCAGACTTTCACACTAAACTTAATTTCCAATCATATTTAATTTTTTATAGTTATTGATTTATTTTAATATAAATCCATGATATGTCTTTGAGAGTGACATGTAGAATCATGAAACTTTCTCTCAAGAAAGGGTCAAAGGAGGTCAAAATTCATAATCAACCCTAACTCTTCCTAGTCTTGCACTAAAAAATATCCAGTTCGCCTCTCTCAGCGACGAATCCATCAATTCCTTAACAAAATCTTCAATTTATCATCAATGAAGGATAAAAATACGTCAAAGGTTGATTATTTTTAACCACGACATCATACTCATGTGCAAAGCACCTCACCTGAATAAATGGAGAAATTGGAAACCAACTCAAAGTCCAGTAACAACTTAAAAAACGAAGGATCGAGAACATCGATCGAAAGAAGTTCAGAAAAAACATGTTCCACCTCTTTCTCAGAGAAATAAAAACTCATCTAGACAATGAGCCTCTCAGATATTTTCAATAACCCCACGTACGAGAAAGAATCATCACTGAAGCAAGAAAGCCCTTAAAGAAAATAAATTTTCCCAACAGAAAGATTATTCGCAAATGCAACCAGGATCACGAACAAAGGTTTCCAACACTCGAACATGAAAATTCATAATAAATAAGATATCAAAGCGTTAATTTTCCATGACTAAATTAAGTCAAATCTTCTTTCAACTTTAAAATTTACTCTCATTGCAAAATTCTTGTTTGGTAAACCTAATTTAGAGCAGATTCATATATTTTTAGATAGTTTTAATTTTCCTGGCCTATGTAGTGTCTCCTAATACGATTATAGACATTATATAATTGAATTAGAATATTTAGAAGATGTATCAAAATATGTAAAAAGACTTCTTTATCAATTAACCAACATTCCTTAAGACTCCTCAAATGGTACCCAAGATTTTCTCCAAAGAATGAATCCCTTATAACCCCTGTTTGGGTTTCATTTTCCAACCTCCCTGAATATATGTACAATCATGGTGCGATTATGCATATAGTTAAAACACTAGGAAAACCACTTTATATCTGGGTTCCCTCTAAAAATAAGGCCATATTAAATATTACACATAGTGCAAACACTTAGGACACCAACTAAAATAATATAAAAAATCAGTAAATAACAAAGATAAATTAGTTGTAACAAAGTTAGATAACACAAGTTTAAATCCAACTTCTAAAAATGAAATCTGGATCCCTTAACAAAACCCTAAAATAAAATCTATTATTGTTCAAACCTCTCCAACGGAAGAAATCTTAACTCGAGTTAATCAATATAACTTTGAGATAAATGAAAAAACTAGAACTGAAAATCTTAACAAGTCATCAATAAAAGAAATCATTGATCCCTCCTTTTTTAACAAAGATGGATGAAAACACATAAATAACCATTCAAAATGAAGAAATAATATAAGTTCTTCACACTTTAAAGATATATAACATTTTTAGTTCTCTAAATGAATATGAAAATCTTGATATTGGCTCGGAATCTTTGATTACTTAAAATAAAGAACATTTAAAAATGTCACCCAAAATCAAAAAGAAAAATCAAAACCTCTATCTTAAAAGATAACATTAAGGAAATGGCTAAAAATAATTAAACAAAAAAATTCTAATGGTCCTATAAATGCAAAGATGAATCATTCAAAAGGTTCATCTAGTTACTCTTCTCAAACCTTTAAATTAAATTAAGTGTCCTAAACTGGAATGCTCTGAGGATTGGAAACAAGGGCACAATTCCTAGGATTAGGTCAATTATAAAATCTGAAAGAATTGATTTCATTACTCTCCAAAAACCAATGATCAATTCTGAAAAACTTGATCAAAGTATCAAATCATTAAGATTTCATTATTGTTGTGTATACAGAAATAACAAAATTTGGGTAATCTGAAAGGAAGACTTCCAGACTACCACCTTAATGGATCATGACCAAATTCTACATTTATCTTAAAAATATCATCTAGTCAATAGAGAATTAATTATTTCAATAATATATGTTATTAGGATCTTAATTATGGGAAAAACTAAAATAAAGCTCTAGCACTAATTAAGATTGGTTAGTGTTTGGAGACTTCAATTTAATTGTTTCACTTGATGAACAATTGTCTTGTTCATATTTGTGTCAAAATAATATTGATGATTTTACTGAAACAATCATCGAATACCAGCTTGAAGATATTACCTTTTTAAGATCCAAATTCACATAGACTAAGAATACAGTCTGGAGAATATTGGACATGGAATTATATAATGCTTCCTGACGTGATTATTTTGATACCACAATGGTGAAACATCTGGCCAGAACTGGCTCATAATATTCACCATTGTGTCTATCTATTTTTAACAACTCTAACAAACCAAAATCAAGTTTTAAATTTCTTAACATTTGGAATCTTCACTTAGATTTTTTGAAAACGTTGGAAGATAATTGGTATGTAAACATCATTGGAACATCTTTAAAGGTTTTTTGGTCTAAACTTTAAAGGTTAAAATATAAACTAAAACATTAGAATTAGAAAATTATTGGTAAAATATTTGATAGCCTAGCTAATGCTGAAGATGAAGTAAAATACTTTGAAACTTTCCTAGCTAATGCTGAACAGAATTATATCTTAGTTATTCAATAATAAGTAAGCTACCTTACTCCCAAAAATCATATCAGATGATCAAGGACATTTTGTGATAAACATATACACTCATGAACTTATTTTAATTGCTCATGAATTGACTCATGATTTAACTAAAAGTATTAGAGGTTGAGATATAATTTTTAAACTTGATATGGATAAATCTTTTGTTAGGATATCAATGAACTTTATCTTAAAAACAATGTCATGTTTTGGTTTTAGTAACAAGTTTATTGAGCTCATAAAAAAAGACTAATTATTGCATATTTTTCTGTAATTATTAATGGTATCCTATATGATATCTTCAACTCTTCCAATGGTGTTATGCAGGGTGACCCTTTGTTACCCAGCATCTTCATCATTGCTGAAGAATATTTTATTAGGGGTATCAAAAAACTGTATCTTGAAAATCAAACAATACCACTCAATAAGTATTAGTCCAATACCATGCCTTGCCTATACAGATCACATAATAAATTTTATGAATTGGTCTATTAAAAATGTTAGTTTTTGGAATTTCCTCAATCATTATCGATCAACTCATAAACAAAAACAAATCTATCTTCATTACATCACTGAACAGAATAAAAAATCCAAACATTACTATCAGCAATCTTACTCATTTCAAACAAAGTAAACTACCCATTAAAATTTGGGTATAACTATTCATCCAAGTAACAAATTTCGTTATTTTCATGATATAACTACTAAAACTTTAAAAAATAGAATGGGATTAAAAAAAAATTCATTTCGAGATATAATGGTATTGAACAGAATTGATAATCATTCCATCTTATTACATTCAAAGTTACCGATTTCGTAAAACTATAATAGAAAGAATCTACAAATTACTAAACAAATTTATTTGAGTTCAAAACCTTCGTAATTCTTATAACAAAATTAAAATAATAATTTTAAATTGAAATATAAATTTGAAATAATACAATGAATTGATAAATAAATAGGATAGAAAAAAAAAGGTTCAAAAATAATATTTGTGCTTTCGTTCGTCTGAGAAAAAGGCACCCATTAAGACGACCAGGATTACCCTGGCCCATATTAGATAACCCATAAAGCCCTAAAGCGGTCCGGGCCCGATTATACCATTCCACGTCTAAAACTTACGTCACCGGTCTAACTATTTTTAGCTAGGGACGGAGTATTATTATAATTCAATATGGAAAAAAAGGCGAAATGTATATAATATAAAATATATGATACTGAGAAATAGAGATCTATACATCATATTTAAAAATTAAACAAATATATAATAATAGTAATAATAATATTAATAAAAGACAACTTGGTTTTTCTTGAGTTTTAATATTGAGAAGTCAGATATTAAACTTGAATATTAAGGTCTTCTTGGAGTCTTGGATCGTATATTTAATTGAAAAAACAACCACTGGCTAATTTAAATCTTATTGTTACTCCACTTTATTAGTTGTCTTTTTAGAAACCAATGAATGTGGTTGTTTTATGATAAATATTTAACTAAAAAATTACGGATGATCACATGAAAGTCCCCCTCCGTCACGTTCAGATCATAGGCCAGGGACCACTAATATATTACTACTATTACTATATAATACTGGTCTTATTGTCGTTACGATTTGCCAGTGCCACTACTACTGGCCTTAGTCACTTTTTTGCTTTTGTCTTTGTTTATCCCGAATAAAAATTACACAAGCTTGTGATAACTTTTTCTTATAAGCAAATTATAATTATTTTATAGTCAAGTTATTTATAAATAGTATATGTGTGTTTAATTATTAATTATTAATTATTAATTATTAATTATTATTTATTATTTATTATTAGAATCGACCATAATATAATTATGGGAATGTTGCTCTAAAAAAATGTTTAATAAGAAAAAGTAAAAATCAAAAATTTGTTTTTTACTAATCAAAAATTATATTTTTCACTAATCAAAAATTATATTTTTCGTGGCTTATCAATATGTACAACAGCCACCGCATTCTTCTAGGTACTATCAATACAGTATTTAATTAGGTAAGTTGTGCCAGGCTCGTAATCAGCAAAATCGAAATCTATAAACAGCATATCTTTAAGAAACTTTGTCAATTTCTTTTTTTGGTATAAAAAGCGCTTAAATTAATGAATAAATTTACATGAGTTTTTCAGGAGGCAAGTGCCTCATTACAAGTAGGAATACGAAAGGTCTAGTGGATTGTTCTAGAATTTAAATTACACTTATAATAATTTGAAAGACTGGATTGGCCAGACTATCCAGTGAAGTTGGCTTTGGTTCCTTTAAATCGGTATCTGAGGTCCGATAGCACATGGTGTGCTATACTGAAGAAGGGGGATTGCTTGTTGTTGTAAATTCTATCATTTCTTGCCTTCCAGATGTAATAGATAGTGGCACAAAAGGCTGTTTTCCAGTGGGGCTTTCGATTATCCTTTGAGGCATTCCATGTACTTGCCTGCTCTAACCATTGCGGCCAAGAGGAAAGGGGGGAGGGGAACAGTAGTTTCTGGGCTAGGGATTCCCAAATAGCAGTAGCGAAATGGCATTGGGTTAGGAGGTGTTCCAAATTTTCAGCCGAAGTTTCACATAGTACACAGGTCGGGGGGAGTCCAGACCCCAAGAAATAAGTTTGTCTCTTGTGGTGAGTTTGTTATGAATTGCAAGCCATGTAATGAAAGAGTGTCTGGGGATCGAAAACTTGTGCCACACAAGAGCAGACCAGGCAACATTATTTCTGGTGGGCTTTAGGGTTTTGTAGGTGCTGCTGATGGTGAAAGAATGATGAGGTTTGTTGGGGAGCCACAGGAACGAGTCCTTCGAGGATGGGGAGGGGGGAGGGGGGAGGTTTTGGATGGCGGATATTATTTCTGTCAGATGGGGGTTGAGATTTCGGTTGGGGGCTCTGGCTTGGGGGGGCCACGCCCATCTGCCGTTTTGAATGAGGTCTTTTACCTTTTGGATGTTCCTAAGGCGGGATAGGTTTTGGATAGAGGGGCCGTAACGGTTGTTCAGGGAGGTGGGGAATAACCAGGGGTCATGCCAAATGGATGTGTCTGCTCCATTGCCAATTATGACTTTGTAGAGATTTGCTGCTACTTTACGAAGGTTGAGGATTTTCCTCCAGCTCCAGCTACCATTTAATGGAGTGGGGATGGTCCAGAAGCAGTTGTTCTTTATTTTTTCCATCAGCATCCATTGGGTCCATATTGAGTTCTCATTTTTTGTGAGAATGGACCAGAGGAGTTTTAGGGCGGCAGCCTGATTCCAGGTTTTTAGATCTGGAATCCCAAGACCGCCCTCCTCTTTGGACACAGTTACCCTTTCCCAAGCTATCTTTGCTCCTGTGATCTTCATTTCTGAACCAGACCAGAGAAATCTGCGTAAGAGCTGGGATAGCTCTCTGAGGACTCTGACTGGGAGAATGAAAATTGAGGACCAGTAGACTTGGCTAGCAAAAAGAACAGAGTTGATGAGCTGAAGGCGCTCGGCGTAAGAGAGATGCTTTGTGGTCCAAGAGTTGATTCGGTTGGTTATTTTGAGGAAGAGGGGTCTGCAGTCGTTGTAGGTTAGGCGGGAGGTGATGAGGGGTACTCCAAGATAGCGGACAGGGAGGGAACCTTCGATGAAGTTGAGGAGGGAGAGGATTTCTTGTTTAGTGCCTGGGGAGGTACCAGAGAAGAAAATGTGGCTTTTGGAGGGGTTGAGGTGGAGGCCCGATAGGGTTGCGTATTCTTGTAGTCCTTCAAGGATGAGCTTAATGGAGGGGAGGTTGGCTCTGCAAAGGATCAAGAGGTCGTCTGCAAAGCACAAGTTGATGATACGGAGCTTTTGACATTTCCAATGGAATCCGAACGATGGGTGACGGTTTTTTTCCTGGAGTATGCTGGAGAGTACCTGCATTACAATAACAAAGATATACGGGGAAAGCGGGTCTCCTTGCCTGAGACCTTTAGCCTCTGGGAAGAAATCCGACGACTTACCATTTATGCTAACTGCATATGAGGGGGTGGTAATGCATTGGATGATCCAGTTTATCATGTCAATGGGGAAGTTCATTGTAAGCAAGATGTCAAGAACGAGTTCCCATCTGACATTGTCAAAGGCTTTTTTAAGGTCTATCTTAAGGGCACATTTGGGTCCTTTGCGGTTAGAGTGGTACCCATGAAGAAGATTTTGAGAGAGGAGAATGTTGTCCACAATTGATCTACCCGGGACAAAAGCGGATTGGGAGGGGTCAATAAGGGTTGGAAGGGCTGGCTTAATCCGATTTGCAATGATCTTAGAAATTGTTTTGTAGATGACATTGCAGCAGGCTATTGGTCTGAAGTCAGACGGGTGAGAAGGCAAGTCTATTTTGGGGATGAGAGCTATGAGGGTTTTGTTCCAGCTACTGTTGTCCAGCAGGTTTTGAAAAAATCTGCGCTGTACCCATCAGGGCCCGGAGCCTTGTCACTGTTAATCGAAAAAAGGGCTTGCTTGATTTCTTCATTCGAAATGGGTTTAGTCATGTCCGAGATTAAATTCGGGGGGACCATGGATTTAATAAGATTTCTTATTCTATCTGGTCCAGGGTAGTCTTTCGAACTAGGGGAGCCTAGTTGATTACGAAAGAAGTTGATGAAGGTGGAGGCAATAGTCCGGGGGTTAGAGCTTAAGGAGCCGTCCTCCTTCTGAATAGAGAGGATCTTATTTCTAGATCTATGGGCTCGAATGCTATTATGGAAAAACTTAGAGTTCTTGTCCGCAAGCTGAAGCCAGGTTTCTCTGGATTTTTGCTTAAGGAAAGATTCCTCTACTCGACTGAAGAAAATGTAGGAGTCGCAAGCCGTTTTTTCAAGAGAGATGAAGGTACGGTTCGAGGGGTAACTAAGGAGGTTCTCCTGGGCTTGGGCTAGAGCATTTCTAGCCTTCTCAACACGGTCACTAATATCACTAAATGCGGTTTTGCTTAGGGATATTAGAGAGGGGACAAGTCTAGCTAGCTTGAAAACTAGATTTTCCATTGGAGTCTGATGAGAAGGGATGTTCCAGTTACTGAGAACCAGGTCCTGGAATCTAGGGTGGAGCTTCCACATATTGAAATACTTGAAAGGGCTTGGGGAGGTTACGTAAGGAGCGGAAAGATGAATAATGATCGGGGTGTGGTCAGAGGTGAACGGGAGGTCATAGTGGGCAAACGAGTTAGGGAAAGAGTCATCCCATTCTGCGTTTATCAAAGCCCGATCAATTCTAGAGGAGATTGGGTTGTTCTCTTGTTTGTTAAACCAAGAGAATTGGAATCCAGAGGAGCGGAGGTCATCCAGGTTACAGGTCCGACAGCAGTCGTTGAAAGCTTCTATGGAACAAGTCCATCTCGGGTCTTGGCTGGTTCTCTCGAGGGGATTTCTAATGGCATTGAAATCCCCGAGAAAAATCCAGGGGGAGGATGCGACGTTGTGCGCGGTGGACCTTAGATTGTTCCAGAGAGGAAACCGGTCCGAGTGGTCATTAAAACCATAACAGGCTGTAAGAAAGAATTGAGTATTTCTGGCGGTCCATATTAGGGAGCAGTGGATGGTCTGGGCCGTAATGTCTAATATACTCAATTTGTAAACACTTGGGTTCCATGCGATCCAGATTCTACCTAGATGGTGGTGGTCATGGTTCGTGCGGAAGTGCCAAAAAGGAAGCATGGTCCGCATAATGGTCTCAGCATTTGGTGCTTTGATCTTAGTCTCCAGGAGGCAAATGACATTTATACTATTCGAAAAAACTAAATGCCGTACGTCTTTTTGACGTACCGGGTCGTTTAACCCACGCACATTCCAACATGCAACTTTCATTCAAGACAAGATAATAATAAGAAAAAAGGAAAATATACATCTTGGGGTTTTCCCCATACATACTTGAAAAAGCCTCCATTCCGGCTGCTTTCGGTCTTGGTGAAGTGATATCGGTTGAGGATGGTTCTCCTTCTTCATGTCCTATTTGGGCTGGTGCAGGGGTATTGCTGGCGATGATGAAGCTTTTAGTCCATCTATTCTGGACAGTCATTTGTCTGAGAGTGTCCGGGGTGGGCGTTTCACTGTTGCTTGAGTCAGATAGAGTGATATGAGGTGGGTTGATCATTGGTTCTTTTCCAGGTCGGTGGGCAGGGAGGCCTGAAGAGGGGGGAGGGTCTATGGTCAGATGACATGCTGCTGCCGCATGTCCAAAGGAATAACATCTGTTGCAGATTGTCGGGAGGCCTTGGAATTCGACTCGGATGACATGGTCTTTGCCAAGGCATCGAATGGTGATGGTGGAGGAGAATTTTGATGTCGCATGCATAATGATACATATCCGGGCATAGTTTAGTCTTGTTCTGTCTGCTGTCTGGCTGTCAACGTAGATTGAAGTTCCTAGATAGCTTCTCAGTATGCCTAACCCTTTCTCCGACCATAGCTCATGGGGCATTCCGTGGAATTTGACCCAGAGAGGGATGGATTTTAAAGCCTCTCTTGTCAATGTTTCCATCGGTTCCCATCGTTTTAAGAAAACCGGGTGGCTGCTGAAAAACCAAGGAGCCTTTTCCAGAACTTCCGTAGCGTTGTCGGCAGTAGAGAACTTGAAGAAATAGTGGCCGGAAGGTGTCGGTTTGCATTCCTGGAGACCATAGGTGCTCCATACTTGGCTTGCCAGGGTTTGGACATGGGATACGACTCTTTTCTTTGAGAGAAAATAGCCCGAAAGACATCTTGCCCAATCTTCTTTGCCGCCTGTTAAGGCATCATCAGGGAATATCAAGGTGCCGTTGTCTACTTGGATATCTTCAATTTTTTGAATCTTCATTGGGGAACGAGGGTCTGTTTGGGCGACTATATAAGCCTATGACTTGGAGGATGCTCCAGGGTGGTGGATGTTTACCATGGAGGCTGATTCAGCGGCGAGGAGGGGGGAAATGGTGTTGGAGTTTCCTCGGACGTGTCGGAAGGCACTGTTAGGTTTCCAAGGACCTGATAGGTCGGGACGGATACTAAAGGGGCGGTGAGCTTTAGAGGGTCTTGAGAAAGCGTGGCCTTTGCTGTTACGGCCAGGGTACGATTCAGGGAAGGAGGAAGGGCTCGGGATAGGGTTTAGTTTAGGAGTTTGGGAAAAGGGGTTGGTAGCAGTGTGAACTATTGTGGAGGTCTGGATCTGGTTGCTGGGGGGGGGGGGAGCTTTGTTGGCTTGGGATGCATGCTGGAGTGTGAGGACGGCGGTTGAGATGACACTGGTTTGCGGGGTGGGAGCGGTAATCGGGTGGAGGGTTGTGGGGAGGGCATTGTTGAAGAGGTAGCGGTTTGTCACAGATGTGGTTTCTACTAAGGACGGAGGTGGGGCTATGGTCAGGAAGCTTGCTAGGGAGGGAATGAGCTGGTTGTTGGGATTTTGGCATGCATGCATGGGAAAATTAGCTGCATGCATGCACGAGGCCAGTGAGTTAGGGTTTGGTAGTGAGGATGAGGCCGACTTGCTGGAAGGTGGAGATTTCTGCATCGGAGGAGAGGCTTGGGTAGCGGTTGGGGGCGGGTTCGAAAGGGCAGAGGAGGTTGACCGGAGCAGACCAGATAATCTCAAAACAGATAATCTCATTTGATCATTGATCACAACAAGATCGATTTTGAATACCCTTATCTACCAAAACAAAAAGAAAATCAAGATCATTCCAATACAATACAGTTGTCAGCAATACGAAATAATCTTATATTTGAACAAACATCTCTACCTCAACAACCAAAGCAGAGTATAGAAAAAAAAAGTAAAAAACTTATGTTGAAGCAATGAAGAATGCAGCAAAGAAAACACGAAGGTGTCAGGAATCATAAAGTTGGTGATTATGTCTCGATTCAGTTTTCAGTCAATGACTATGAAAGTCTAATCTTAAACTCTAAATATACTATATTGGGAAAATTCTTAAACGATAGTCTTTGATGACGATTCAAAAAAAAATTGATAGCCTCGGATTTCTAGGAGAGTTTAATATCTTCTTAAAGGATCTCAGTCATGTTTGAATTAAACTAGACCTCTTAAATGATCTTAAAAAGCTATGAAAGAGAAATGTATGGTTTATTGGCCAGACTACTATGAGGCTCCTTAAATGGTACCCCTCACTTCAATCCTAGGATAAAATCTCCTTTAACTATGGTTTGTATTACATTTCCAAACCTTCCGGAGTTTATGTATAATGAAGATACTGTCAAGACTACATCTAGTTTAATTGGTAACCCATTAACTATATGGGTTCTTTTTTATAAATCAGGCTAAATGCATGTGTTGTAAGGCATGGGTTGAGCATGATGTATTTATGAATCTTAAAACTAAAACTTGAATAGGGTTTGAGGATAATTCAGGTTTCTGGACTTTAATATATAGTGATATGACTGCATATTGTCAATTATGTAGGTATTTAGGTCATAAAACATAAGAATGTAAAATACTTATTTAAAATAAAGAAGAGTCATCTTCAAATAACACAAAAGCTAAGAATAATCTAAACTAAAACTCTAACTTACAATCTAAAATATCTATCCCCAAAGTTAAGTCCATTAGTATTAATGACTTATCTAAAGAGACTTAGATTTTACTGGCTCTAAGTTGGTAGGAAATCAATTTGAGAAGTTGATTCATTCAACTAATGAATTACCAATAAATAAGGATAATCATTCTACTAAGAAAACATAACATACTAAAGAGTAAGAGAATCCAAAGCTTCTAGCATAAATATATGATGATCAAATTATGTATAGAAATGACATTTTACAACCAACAGCGGAAAAAACAGAAGAAATACTTGAGAAGTTAGACAATGAAATAATAAAAACCTTTCATTCAATATATAATAGTTTTATCTTTACAACTGATGCCCTGGATAATTCTGATTTTGAACAAAACTCCTTAAAGCAATTAACATTAGGTGGTCTTCCGTCTTCTCATGTTTTGAGAAAGATACAAGAATGGTCCAAATTTAAGAAAGTGTCAAGTAGGAGGATGAAAAAAATCAAAATATAGACCTCTTAAAGGTTTTATAACTAAAAAAAACATTTCATATTAAACGATTTGTAAGAACCTCTAATAGTATACCTAAATTTCCATTACAATACTAAATTAGAATGCGCGTGCTATTGGAAACAAATGAACGTTAAGAAGAATTAAATATATCAAAATATATGAAAAAATATATTTTTTAGTCATTCAATAGCATATGTTAGTGGTTGATAAGTTAGACTATAACTACAGACAGGCTCTTGCTAAATTAAGAAGAATTATCCTCCTAGTCAGTCTTGATGTAGGATACTTAAAGATTGATGATTAATGGTTAATCATATTTATTCCCGAGTATTAAATTTTTAACACAAATTTCTTGTTGCTTCATAGATTAGATAATCAACTCTTAGCATTTTATCCATTGGAATATCAATTTTTTTCTTCAGTTTTAGGATCATCACACTAGAAAGAGACATTGGTGTTATATTAGGATTGAATACTATTATATATACTAACAAGATTTGTAATCAAGAGAAACACCTAACTTTCTATTCTTAGAGCACAACTATATGCAAGTATCATCTTAATTTCCAGGTTGGTATGGAAGATTAAAGAAGCTCGAGCCCAAAAACCATTGTAAAAGAAGAAATTAACCCGTGTCAGTTCAAGTTTTGGATAAAATTTCAAGCTTTAAACTTCAAGCAAGAAAGAAAGTTCGAATCGAGAAAGCTGGATGAGAGAACGAAAACCAAAACTAGGTTTACTTGTTTTCCATCATTCTTTGATAAGGTTAATGTTATCAAAGAAGATTTGTTGAGACATTCAAATCTCACGAAGTTTTCTACTAAGAAAGACGTTTTTTTGCCATTTTTAATTTCGCTTTCAGAAGTGAAATGAAAATCAATTCCAGCCTCCATCAATTTTAAGTCTAGATTTAATTGGGAAAGAGTTATTTCTTGTAAACTTTGAAAACTAAACCAATGCATTTTGTGCCAAAAACTGTCCAACCCAATTATTCAATAAAATTTCTATCTGATTTGAGAAAAATTGGAAATTAATGTTTATTGCTATATTTATTCATGAACTCTGAAAATTTTACCAATTTAACCAAATTAGAATATAATTTAAAACTAAAAATATTTATAAAATTTATATATAAATATTATTATTTATCATCTTTGAGATATTTAGTTTGTCTATTTATAGGTTATAGATTTATGATGTGTGAACTCCACTAAGATATATAAGATTTTGAAGTATCAATGACTATTTTGGTTTTGAATTTTACCTATAATCATTCTGATATAAGCGCCAACAATAATATATCTAAACGTTGTACGCTCGTAACAATAAATCTGCAAAACACCATATCTTTTATACCATAATTCGATTTTTTTCTTCTAAAAGTACATATATTTCTATTTTTTAAAAGAACAAAACCTGTTAGATATTTTAGTGTAATTGGATCGACTACTCGACCAATTTAATCATAATAAATTATCAAACAAGTCATAGAGTGCGGAGGACACGCTTGTTAGATTATATCATGATTAACAGGGTGAATGGGTGTAGCCCCTTGCGGGGTTTAAATGGCAGAATCCCTTGCGGGGTTACTTTTATTTTGGTTAAATCGGCTATTGTTAGAAGTAAACAAAATTTTGAAATTCGAAATTTGACCGTTTTATTCAAATTTCAAATTTGAAGCCGTTTTATTACAAATCTCGTTTAAAGACCTTAACTACCCTAACTGCCAAATTGGTTGAATTGATAAAAGATGGGTTCTGTTGAGAAAGTATAGACACAACAACTCATACTCTCTGTTCAAATAGAATATCTCTGATTTTATCCAATTGAAATTTTTGGAGAACCCCAAAAATATTTCAATAAGAAATTATTTACAAGACTTCAGAGATTATCCGGAATCAAAACACTGTTTTCTACAAATTATTGAAATATTATGGTCTTGTTGATGAAGATAGAGATGACGAACGGAGGAGAATCAGCGAAGGAGATGACAAGCAAATTCGCTAAACTTGACAAGTTTTAAGGACATAATTTCAGACGCTGGCAGAAAAAGATGCATTTTCTGTTGACTACCCTTAAGGTTGTGTATGTCCTGAGTACCCCCTGCTCCGAGATCATGGAGAATGAAACATTGGAACAAACAAGGAGGCGCAACAAGTGGGAGAATGATGACTATATTTGTCGTGGCCACATATTAAACGGTATGTCTGATACTTTGTTTGATGTATACCAAAATGTCGAATCTGCAAAAGAGTTATGGGATTCCATTGAATCGAAATACATGGCAGAAGATGTTTCTAGTAGGAAGTTCGTGGTTAGTAATTTCATAAATTAAAAAATGGTTGACTCTAGACCTGTAATGGAACAGTATAATGAACTACTAAGAATTCTGGGTCAATTCGTTCAACACAATATGAAAATGGACGAATGTATTTCAGTGTCTTCTGTTATTGACAAATTGCCTCATTCACGGAAGGATTTTAAACACACACTGAAACACACCAAAGAAGAAATGACTTTAGTCGAACTTGGTAGTCATTTTAAGATTGAAGAGTCTCTAAGGGCTCAAGATGAAATAAGAAATCCTAAGGGTAAAAACCAAGTGGGAAACTTATCTGTAAATATGGCTGAAAGCAGCGGATTATTTAAGAATGAAAATACAAATAAGGGGAATAAACAAAAGTTTAAAGGCAATAATAAAAACAACAATTTTTCCAGCAAAAAGCCTAAAATTATATGCTGGAAATGTGGCAAACCTGGTCACTTTAGAAGGGATTGTCGAGTTGGAAAAGGAAAAAATAATGTTCGTCCAAGTGGGAACAATGCTGGTTCAAGTGGAAAGATTGTTGGTTCAAGTAAATATAAGGATCCTGAAAAGCAACAAGGTCAGAATTTAATTCAAAATTTTAATTCTGGTCAGGATTATATATCTCTAATATCTGAGGCATTTTATGTATAGGATGACGATGTTTCTTGGTGGATTAATTCGAGAGAAACAAGTCATGTATGTAAGGATCTTCGATGGTTCAATAACTTTCAACCAATTGAAGATGGATCTTCACTTAAGATGGGAAATGTTGCAATCGAACCAATTAAAGGACTATGAAATGTTAAATTAATATTTACTTCTGGAAAATACATATTATTAAACAATGTATTGTATGTTCCTGGGATTCGAAAGAATCTTTTGTCTGGTGTTGTTTTAAACAATTGTGGTTTCAAACAAGTGTACGAAAGTGGCAAATATGTATTGTCAAAACATGGTGTTTTTATAGGATTCGAATATTTGTGAAATGGTATGTTTATGTTAAATATTAATGTTTCGTTCCAAAATAATCATGTTTGTATGACTTCTACTAGTATGTGTAGAAATTTGAATAAAACAGAATTATGGCATGCTAGATTAGGACATGTTCATTATGGAAGAATAAAAGACATGTCGGAAATGAGCCTTATTCCTCCTGTTGATGCAAACAATGAAAAATGTAAAAGTTGCATGTTAACTAAGATAACTAGAAAACCTTTCAATAATGTTAACCGAGTTTCCAAAATATTGGAACCAGTACATAGTGACTTATGTGATTTCCATGCTACACATTCGTTAGGAAATAAAACGTATGTTATTACTTTTATTGATGATGCATCTAGATATTGCTACATTTATTTGTTGCATGCTAAAAATGAAGCTCTTGATAAGTTTAAAATATATAAGGAAGAAGTAGAGCTACATAAGAATGATTTGATTAAAAATCTACCTACGGATAGCGGAGGTGAATATTATGATCCTATATATTTTTAGTCTACGGGTATAATTCATCAAACCACGGCTCCTTATACACCACAATAAAATGGTATAGCTGAGAGGAATAATAGGACTTTGAAAGAAATGGTCAATTCCATATTGTCCTATTCGGGTTTGAGTGAAGGATTCTGGGGTGAGGCGATGTTAACAGCCAGTTATTTATTGAATCGTGTTTCCACTAAAAGGAATAAGATGACCCCGTATGAGCTTTGGTTTAAGAAGCCTCCAACACTGAATTATCTGAGAGTTTGGGGTTGTAGAGTAGTTGTAAGACTCACTGAACCTAAAAGGAAAAATTTGGGTGAAAGGGGTATAGATTGTATCTTCATTGGGTATGCTGAGCATTTTATTGAATATATGTTCTATGTGTTAGAATCCTATGACTATGTTTCGGTGAACACAGTTATCGAGTCAAGAGATGCAATATTTGATGAAAGGAGATTTACTTCTATACCTAGACCTAAAGATTTGATTCAAAACTCTTTGAATAGGAACTCAAGTGAAATTGAAAATATATCAAGTGGTACCAATTGTGTACCTGAACCTTCTGAACCAAGGAGAAGTACTAGAGCCAGAAAAAGTTAAGTGGTTTGGATCTGATTTTCAACTTTATGTAGTTGAAGGGTCAAAAGATAAGATTGACTATCAATATCAATATTATTTTGTTATGGAAGATTATCCAAAGACTTTTAGTGATGTTATGGCATCAAGGGATGTTGTATTTTGGAAATAAGCTATCCAAGATGAGATAGAGTCTATCATGCATAACAATACATGGAAATTGGCTGATTTACATCATGGGTGCAAATCATTGGGAAATAGGTGGATCTTTAAACAAAAAATGAAAGTAGATGGTACTATTGAAAGATATAAAGCTAGATTGGTTATAAAGGGATATAGACAAAGAGAAGGAATTGACTTCTTTGATATTTATGCTCCGGTTGCTAGGATTTCCACCATTAGATTGTTGATTGCACTTGCATCTGTATACAATCTTGTAATTCATCAAATGGATGTTAAAACTGCATTCTTGAATGGTGATATGGATGAGCAGATTTATATGAAACAACCAGAAGGGTTTGTCATGTCTGGTTGTGAAAACAAGGTATGCAAGTTGAAAAAATCTGTGTATGATATAAAACAAGCACCAAAAGATTGGCACAAAAAATTTGATAATGTGATATTGTCTAATGGATTTATTCTTAATCAAGCAGACAAGTGTGTATATAGTAAATTTAATAATTCTGGTAAATGAGTTTTGATTTTTCTATATGTGGATGATATGTTGATTTTTGGTACTGACCAAAATCAAGTTGATGAAACGAAGAAATTCTTATCATCAAATTTTGAGATAAAGGATTTTGGGGAAGCTGGAATGATTCTTGGTATAAAAATCAAGCGAAAGAACAATAGTATATTGATTTATCAATCTCACTATATTGAGAAGATATTAAATAAATTTAATTTTGAAGATTGTTCTTCGGTAAGCACACCTATAGATCCTAGTCTTAAGCTTCTACCTAACAAAGGTATTGCTATATCTCAACTTGAATACTCGAGAGCCATTGGGTGTCTTATGTATGCCATGACTAGCACTAGGCCGGATATTGCCTTTGCTGTTGGCAAACTTAGTACGAATACTAGCAATCCTAGTTCGCATCATTGGCAAGATTTAAATCGAGTATTCAAATATTTGAAAGGAACCATGAATTATGGTTTAACTTATACCGGATTTCCTTCTGTACTTGAAGGATATTCAGACGCGAGTTACATTTCCAATATGGAAGATCATTCTTCCACAAGTGGATGGGTATTTCGACTTGGGAGATGTACTATCTCTTGGGCGTCTAAGAAACAAACTTGTATTACTCATTCAATAATGGAATCAGAGTTTGTGGCATTAGCAGCAGCGAGTAAAGAAGTTGAGTGGCTAAGAAATTTAATGTATGAAATTCTGTTTTGTCCCAAACCGATATCACTTATATCTATCAGATGTGATAGTGAGGCTGCCTTGGCTAATGTCTATAGACAAGTTTACAAAGTCAGGTCTAGACAATTAGGTGTTCGACACAGTATGATTCGTGAGCGCATCACGCATGATGTTATTTTAGTAGATTTTTTTAGAACTCAATATAATTTAGTCTATCATTTAACCAAAGGGTTAAGTAGAGATCTTGTGCACAAATCGGCTATAGGGATGGGATTAAAGTCCATCTAAAATCTCTCATATTGAGATACCCAATTCTCATCTAATATGACATTAGGTGCTGAATTCAATGTGGAAAGCTTAACATCTAGAGACTGGAACACATTTTTATATCATCCCAAGGTATGTGTGCAGACCTGCAAGTTGTGAAGGTTGAAGATTATCTTCTTAATAGTTCTTTTGGAAAATTGCATATGCATGTGCAAGAAGAAAGGAACTACCTATTTGAGCATGATGTTTAGCCGCTTCAAGAAGCTAGGGCTTGGCTTTGATATGCTTAAGACGGATAAGGACACAAGGCTAGTAAAAATAATGTCAAGTAAGAACAAGTGAGTATGTAAATTTATGTGTATATTATATTCATGTATTCATTGTGAATAGTAAAGGTTCAATCCTTAGTGATACCTTGACATTCGAATATTTGGAATGTGTAATATACTAATGTGAAATTCAATCGTTACGATAGTTTATTTATGCATAAATTTGTTAATTGTTGTGATTTTGTTCAGTAGATCATGAATTACACTAAAATGGGGGAAGATTGATAGATATTTTAGTGTAATTGGATTGACTACTCGACCAATTTAATCATGATAAATTATCGAACAAGTCGTAGAGTGCGGAGGGCACGTTTGTTAGATTATATCATGATTAACAGGGTGAAGGGGTGTAGCCCTTTGCGGGGTTTAAATGGCAGAGCCCCTTGCGGGGTTACTTTTATTTTGGTTAAATCGGCTATTGTAGGAAGTAAACAAAATTTCAAAATTCGAAATTTGACCGTTTTATTCAAATTTCAAAACAAATCCTATTTAAAGACCTTAACTACCCTAACTGCCAAATTGGTTGAATTGATAAAAGATGGGTTCTGTTAAAAAAGTATAGGCACAACAATTCATACTCACATTTCAAACTCATTTTTTAAAAAAAAAAAAAATCAACACAAAAAGTACATATTTTCCCAACTTAAAAAATAGTTGTTTCACATCCCATTAGCACTTATTTTTACAAAATTCATTTTTTTTGTCACCACTGAACCGGAAGGTGTTTGTGGGTGGGTGAAGGGGGTTCACGATGAAACAAAGGAATGAAAAACTGTTTTGAAGCTTTTTATAGATAAATGAATTATGCATTTGGTGGGAAGTCTGTCACGTGCGATATTTTTTATATTGGCAGAAAATTTAGTTTATTGAAATAGATTTTTAAAACCTTTGGTTAAATGTACGAGCAATATATAATTGTTATACTTTCGGTGTACAATATCGATACTGTCAGTATAAAAATAAAAAAACAACTTTAAAAAGCTCAAAAATCTGATTTAATGTACCGACGGTATAAACAATGTATATCACAGTAATATATTACACCGCTGGTATGAAATTTCCATATCGGGGGTGCATATATTATACCGATGGTATAATATGTCTATATATATGTATGAATAATAAATCTAATAAAACTCATAAATCCGATCCGGGGTACCGTCGATAATCATTTTGATATCATTGGTATATAATTTTCATACCGGTGGTGCATATATTGTATCGACGGTATACGATGTCTATACTTCCGGTATATAGATAAAAAAATAACTCCAAAAAGATTCAAGAAAACCTAAGTATACTGATAGTATTAAATTTGTATACCATCAGTACGATATTACACCGCCCGTATAGAAATTTTATATCAATGGTTCATATATTATATCGGTGGTATACACTGTCTATACCGTCGGTATAGACCTACAACTTTGAAAAAAGATTCCTAACATTTTTTACCATCACACACTTGTGCGGTTAAGCGAAAACACAACATAACATCCATATTACATAAAACGAATAACATAACAACAAAGACAACATCATCAAATATAACATCTAATACTAAACAACATATTACAATGCAAAATACATAATACTTCTGCTACTTAGAAGAATAACAACATATTACAATACAAAATACATAATATCTCCGCTACTTAGAAAAATAACAACATATTACAATCCATAACTCATTTTGTAAAATTTTGAATCTCTTATTCATTGTCATTAAGAGGTCAAACATATTTGATCTTATAAATCACATCTTAGCCTTGCGCGTATCAGGAACATCAGGAGTAATGATATACCACCCATACATCTTCACATATTCTTCGTACTGATACGTTGTCGTCTTATGATTTCCAACAATAGGACGTATCATACGGTTCACAATAAGTTAATGGTTACGCCAACCATGGTCCTCTTTTTTAATAACTGCTCTAGGTTCTTAGTGATTCAGTGGTTTCTTCTTGATCCAACTGAAATGTTGCATCACTTAATCCAACATATATCTTTCAATCGTAAAGAAAATCCAAATAGGATTGGGATAAAGCCTTATCTCTTGTACTGTAAACCTCTCCCTCAAATCCACATATGGCTGGAATATAACCTACAAACTAATATATAATAAACTAAGATACAAATCAGGTTTGATAGAAGTAAAAGAAAAAATAAAGAGTACTTACATCATTCTTCTTGAGACCACCAAAGATGTCACGGTAGTAGGTTTTTGGTGGAACATTTTTTCCCTTAAGCTTCTTCAGCAACCAACAAACAAGCCTCATATTGGATATGTTATACCGATCGTTCACCTGATGGAAAAAATAAGGGAACTAGTCATATATCCAGAAATATAACAAACCGACGAAGCCATAAAGAGTCTTTATCGCTGACTTTTACAATTCTCCCATACCCCTATATAGTCACACCAATGCACTCGTCCTCATTTTATATCGCATAGCTAATCCATGTGCTCCAAAGAGTTGAAGAAGTATACATTCATAATGTTTTGGTTGGTTTATGTAAAAATGGTGCAACCAAGCAAATACATAAGGTATGCACTTGCAACATGTACCACCATATCACAAGTACGATTCTAATTTTCATCCCAATAAAAATCAGTAGTAAATGTCTCCTTAAGCCATCTAGACCAAACCCACCTCTTTTACGCGTCTTCCACTCCTCTTGAACATCAGCCAACAAAACCCCCAAAAACTAAGCATAATGTGCATATTTTTCACCAAAAGTATTACCAAAATCAAACTTTATTATTCTCCCCACCACCTGGAGGCTAGTAATGAAGAACACATTATCTAACTTGATAGTCATCTCGTTGAAGGAGATCTGAAAATGTTTAGTCTCATGATACAATCATTCAAGGAGAGCCTCGTTCAAGTGAGAGTTTAAGAATAACCTATTAAAACTCCTAATAATTGGCGTGAATAGAGTCTCATCCATCATATTCTTAATCACCATCTGGTTTTTGAAGTCTCATCTTTGTAACTATATATATACATTGACTAATGTCAACTGCGGCATGAGACTGTAAAACTAAAACAAAATCAAATAAAAAATTGTTATTGTCTATTAATTGGTATAAAATAAATAATATATATATATATATATATATATATATATTAAAATATATAATTAAATTTAGATTCTCGGTATAGGTGATGTATGCCTCATGAAGTATATAGTCCATAAATTGTAAAATAGTGTTTCTTACCAAGAATAAACTATTGCGATCGGTAGTGCCACTCGATGTGTCAATAAGAATGTGAGGCTCAGAAGTTGCATTATCGTCCGATAATTCTTCATATTGACTAAATAAGCCATCTATTTGTTCTCATTGGGCTTGGTACTTGCTTACCTGTAAAAATTGCTTGACTCAGCGGTATGGGTAACAATATACGCTTCTTCGGTTTATGAGGTGCCGGTACGTGTACATTTTTAAGAATTTAATATCTTATGTTCTCTTTATTTTTTGCTCGTGATTATTCTGTTTGAGCGTCCTTTATATTTTTAAATATTTTTACGACATATCGTTCTTTTAAAAAAAATAAAAGAAATAGTTAGTTAAACGTACACGTTTAAAACATATAAAATAATTGCGGTATACCTATATCATACCACCAATATTGTTGCATGGCATCAACGGTGCCAAAAATGTTTGTTTTCTACCAACGGTGCAATACAACAATATTGGCGATATCGTATGGGTATACTGTCGGTGACCAAAAACAACAAAAATCTAATGATCAATAGCGGTGATTCCAATACAACCACGTCGGTAGTATCAAACCTACGTACCGATGGTGCTCAAGAATGAATCATGATCCCAGAAGACAGTATTGTGAACCCCTCCCCCCCCCCCCCCCCCTTCTTCCCAAATTTATTTTATAACTTAAATCAATTACCAAGTAGTTAACAAATTGATTTTAATCCTAAAATCATTACCAAATAATTACCAAATCAACATATAACTAATTCAACTGATATCATCTTACCCATTCTAATTCTAAGCAAAAAATCAATACAAAAGTAAACATGAATTAAATCAAGAATGGAAAAAAGAACTTACTATTTTTCTTTGCCCATTGATAAATCTTGAGTTCTCGGAGAAGATGAACTGATGAGTAAAGAAGATAAAGGGGAGTACATGAGTTTAGTGTTCTTGAAGAATGTACAAGTAAAGATAAGTTTGTATTTTCTAAAAATATGAGAAGTTAGTATATGGATGAGAGAATTTAGTTTTTGAACTATGGATATTTTCTGTATAAATTGAGATACGTATCCAATTGATAGAAGAATTTATCTTTTTGAAAAATAGTTTAGCCAAACACATTTCTTTTAAGATAATTTATAAACTTAGATTTCTTTTAATCTACTAAAATTGAATTTTATTATACTCATCTTCATAAATCTTTTTCCTTCATCTTTTGTGTTGATGACCATCGATCACTTGATATTCATATCTACTTCTAGATGTCCATGTTCACCGCACTACTTGTGATGAAAGAAGATATTTTTTCCAACATGATTCAACCCACATAAAGTATGAAGGCCAATGGATTGAAAACTATATTTGAGCTATTAATTTTGATTTAGCTTTAACACTTGTGCTTAAGCATAATATATCTTGCAACTAGGTTATGCAAATTTGGTAAATTAAACAAAAACAACAGAGGATTTACGTGGTTAGGATTATGGAGCCATCATACACCCACATGCAAACATATCTGATTTTATAGATTAAAAAGTTACAACAAATGAAAAAGAACACAAAATATAATCAAATATATATTGTTAAAACTTCTTAAAATAAAGACTTCAGTATTTTCTCACTGTATTTCAAGTGACTCTATTCGAGAACTCTCTTGGTTTTCAAAATTACTTAATACCTTAAGTGTAGTCTCTTACAAACAAAACTTCTTTATCTATAAACTTTATTTTTATCTAAGTCGTTTCTCTTGATATTGTTAGGATAGCATATGTATATGAATTTTAACCTGAACCAAAAAAACCGAACCGAACCGAAGTGAATTCGATTCCTTCATAATACACGAATGGTTCTAGTTTTAATTATCAATGGTCCTTGGTTCGAGACCGAACCGAACAGAAGAACTGTGGGTATCCGTTAAGAACCGAACCCATGTATTAACCTATGTTCTAGTTTTCATCTAAGACGTTTATCTTGATATTGTTAGCATAAAATGTAAATGTGCTCTATCGTATAAAATCTAAAAGAGTGTAAATTAGAAAAAAAACATACAACAAACTTACAATAGCAAAACAAGATTGTTACAACAGTCTTGAGATCATTAGCTTTGAAAACTCGTATAACAATTTGTATCAGATTTCACATCAACGATTTTGATACAAAAATATACCATCTTGACACATTTATCGTTCTTCATTTAAATCCAATTTAATATAAAATTAGTTTCAAACTAAAATTTAACAATAACAGCTTACAGCTTTTCCATAAACAATTTTCCTAATTTATTTCTCCTAATATCGAGACATAACTTTTTATACCATAACAAAACTCATATCGAAATTGAAGTTGGATTTAAAACCATAATTTTAGAGTAGCCAAACCCCACTACTCACTCTAGATCCAATATCTTACCATGATCTAAGTTTTCATAAAACCAATTCTTCCATAATTGAAATCTTTACTGCCCATAAAATTCCTTATTTCATCATATTATGTAGTGATAATGACATCCAACTTCAGTTACCTAATTTAATCACCAATATCATTATGATGCGATATTAAATTTGTATTTCACTATGGAGATACATGATGCTAACAAAACAACAATATATTGATTTATATGAAATGATAATAAGCTCAAAAAGGATAATAATAAGCTCAATATAAATAGAAAGAATGAAAGTACTTGTGTTGTGTAGTAGATGCACTTTAAAATAGCAATGTATGAACATAAATTTCCTTTTTTTCACGAGTTCTAGGTGGATCACCTGTCCCAGTCTCAAACTGTCAAAAAGAACTTTTTTTCACATTTTTTGTCTCACCCAGTTCAATTATAAAATTAACTAATTTAGTACCTACATACAACTCTGCTACCTCTTACACATAGGCCCCTACCAAAAAATAGAATCACACAAATGTACTTTACATTCTCGTTTACTTACGATTCAATCATGCCATTATAAAATGGGACCCCAAGTCGTATACACTTCACAAATAAGGGTAGTATGTTCGATTTTTTTTATTATTTAAATTTAACATTAAAATCTACTTATTTTAAATTATTTTTGCAGTACCAGATACCTTCCCTACTCTGGCTATAGCCTATAGTTTTAATTTTTTATATCTCTTTTGGAATCTTCCCTTTTCTTCATTGGAAAATCCCACGCGTTAAAAACGGAGAAAGAAAGAAAAAAAAATAAGTGCTCACTAGTTGTCATGATGTTGATTTTCTTTATTGATTTGGGTTTTCTTTTTTATTAATCGATCAACAATCGTGAATATACTAAATCCTTCACATGCATGATTATCAATTGATTTTATATTACAAATTGGGTTTGGCATCTAAGCGAGATTTCTTTTACTCTTAAGCAATCTTGGATTTGGATTTGGATTTGGATTTGGATTTGGATTTTGATTACTCATCTTCTTCCTGGGTTTTGCTTAATTTCTTGTGTTAGACTCTTCAAATCACAAAAGGTAAGTTTTTATTTTATTTTCTATTTCTTTTTATGTAGTACTGAATCGACATCTGGGTCCGTTTATATTTATGATTTTGGGTTTTGTTTCACTATTGGAATCTTTGTTTCTCGTCTATTTCGAGTAATCGAGCGTGGTGCATGTATGGTTTTTGATTCATTTTTTAAGGGTTTAAATGTTGCTATTTATGCATGTAGGTTTTTATATTTACAATCTGATTGAAGTTTTGGTTCTGATGGGAAATTCTGTTTCAGGTCTGAGAGTTTCGGGTACTGAATCGGTTTTTATTGTGATATTGAATCTAGGAGAGATATGCAAAATACTTATAAAAAATTTGAGACTGTTTGCAATTGCAAGATTTTGAGGTTGTTTGGTTGGAAATCTGTGACATGCAAATGTCTAGCTATGTTTGGGATTGTTCTGTTTCTTAGAGCTGTGTTACTTCCTTCACTGTCTAGCTATTCTTGGATTAGAGTGACCAATATTGATTCCGGTCTTGTATTATCACCCAATTCCGATTCGGCTATTCGTAGGGATAAGTTTCTAGAGGCTCCTCAGATTGTTTGGGGATTAAACAATCAAAAGATAGCATTTGCAAGAGCTTGTTTAACTGCGAGAACGCTAAACAGAACTCTCCTCATGCCTAGCTTAAGTGCTTCTCTTTTTTATAAAGAAGTTGATCAACTACAACCTATTTCGTTCGACAAAGTTTTCAACTTCGAAAGATTTAATTCGCTTTGTAGCGGGTTTGTACAACTTGGTCGTTATTCGGATCTGAAAAACCAAACCGGTGTATATGATTTGCAAAAGGGTAGTGGAAGGAGGTGGACGGTAGATCGAGATTTTCAGCAGCTACAGCAGACCAGAAACGACGCAATCGATGATTACGAAACCATTCGAATTATTGGTAAGAATCCGTTTTTATGGCATGATCATTGGCCGGTTAAAGACTATGCAAAAGTATTTGAGTGTATGGTCGTGGTTGATGAAATATCAGAAGAAGCTGATAAAGTTGTGTCTAAGATTAAAGAGGTAGGAAGAAAAGCTGACTCTGATTCTGCTTCTTCATCACAGCCTTACATAGCAGTTCATATGAGAATCGAGATAGACTGGATGATTCATTGTAAGAAATTAGAGCAAAGATTAAACACAACCCGGATTTGTAGTGGCAAGGAAGAGATCATAAATCGAGTCGGGAACATCAAGGGACTCAAAAATCCGTCGGTTGTCTATCTTGCGGTAGCAGACAGTTTACTTCAAGATTCTTCGATACTGAGTGGTTGGAAAGAGGGATTGATTCCATTCGAGAAGAAAAAATTGGGTGTTGTTGGAGTTTACGATAAGTACCCGTATCTCATTAAATCAGCTATAGACTACGAAGTGTGCTTAAGAGCTGATGTATTTGTCGGGAACAGTTTTTCTACATTTTCTAGCCTTATAGTTCTCGAGAGAACACAAAAGATGATCAAAATGGGGATCAGTAGTTCGTGTGATACGGATGTAAGGTGGCGTTCGTATGCATATAATATACCAGGAGAATGGGATGGGCCTAAACGGTGGATGACAAATATGTCTGATACTACATTGAATTCAATTAGTTATGGTTCTTCAAGCATCGTTTCTAGTTGTTCGGCTGTTTAAGTGAGACTTTGTTATTGTATAAAGAAAATTCTACCAGTAGAGAATGGAGAGATCAGTGAAATATGATTAGAGGTATAGTAGATTTTTAGTTGGCGTAAAGGTGTTCATAGATTCTTCATTTTGGTGTTTCTCATTCTTTCTATTCTTTATTGATTATAAACTAAATACGGCTTGGTATTGTTAAGCTTGTGTTCTGCGTTTTCTAACGACTCTAGTAGATGCAGTTATGTCATGCTGTTGTTAACTGTATATAGAAGAACAAAATGTTCTTGTGTTTTGCTGTTTCTCAGGTGTGACTGAATTATGTCCGAAGTTTACCGATAACATGTTCTTTTTTGGATTAGAGAAACGGTGTAATGAGGTAGTCATAGTAGATGTTATCTAGTGTATTTCTAGATGATGCTTTGCGAAGAATGTCAGTATACATAGAAATCTGACTACAAAACTGAGTGTCTGGACAAGATACAATAATTAAAAGAAAAATATAGTAACACGCCAACTTTTAGATTTTCTATATTGTATGTAAAATGGTTCGAAACTTCAGAAACAAACAAAGTTTCAATGTTTTCTTTCAAGAAAGACAATAGTATTCATATACACAAAATCCATCCAGCTCCACATTATGCATCACAAGTGCATTTCTGCTTCGACGCAAGTCTAAAAACATCGACTGAACAATCTCGAAATTCAGTAATCAGTGTGAATGAGGCGGAGAATCTAGAGCGAGAAGCTCTTACCCTCCCATTATGCTTGTTGGGCTTTATTGTTTTCCTTTAAATTCGGAAATATACTTACAACTTGACTACATGTAGTCGTCATAATAAGTGTCACTGATCACCGAGACGAATCTCTCGAGCCATGGGAGCTGTCGCAGATCTTTGATGGCATCTACATAGGATTCTGTACATTGAGGCGGTGACTGTGATTGATATGGTTGATGGTCACTGAAACTGAAACCACCGGCTAGAAATTGTTGGATAAGTGCAAGTTGTGACCTCTCTTGCTCTGAGTAGGCATCCATTGTAGGAAGCGACTCAAACGTCTGGTGTGCCCATTGTTCGGATTCTTGAGCCGAATGAGCCACCGATACTTCAACATTGTCGTCGTCCCAAAAGGTGCATTGACATGTCTGTTGACCATTTCTGTATTCAGAACCACAAGAATAACAGAACTCGTGTCCACACCTGGAAGAATGAGCACGGACGAGCCAATTGTCACTTATATATATATATTATTCTTGCATAGTCGCAATTGATCCAGCCTAAACTAAGCACTATAGTAATACATTCTAGGTAATGACTAATCATGTCACAGGAAAGGGTTTAGGATTCAAGAATATGACGCCTATCTTTTCAATCAAACTGCACATATTTGGACGAATTGAATAACACTATCCATCAGCTACTTTGTTTTACAAAGCCCTAAAATTCTGTTCTATCATCTGCATATCAGGTTAATTGAATTCTTATCCTAAATATTTGAGGCCCCAACTAAAACGATAATCGCACTTGAATGTTTGAAGCCACAATGCAGACAAACATCACCAGTTTAGCAGTTTGCAAGAAGATTAAAGAGTTACCATACAATGAAAAGGCAAAAATTAGAAAAGGAAAATAATTTCATTTCATAGTTTAGCTTAGCAATCGAAAAACTAAGAACTGTGTGCGTATTATGAAATAAGTCTTTTCAAGAGTTATCTAATTTTTAAAAGCTTTTTTAACCAGTTCCATTAGTTTTTAAAAAAACTATGAAATAAATTATTGCTGAAGAATTGTATCTCACCAGCATGTCATGTGGTAGCAACCTTGGATGAGCTCAATCATCCTACGACATTGCTGGCAACGCCTCCACCTTTCATTCTGTGCCAACCGATGCAAAGTAATATCACCAGCTTCTCTTTCATCAAATGAAAGATTCTGGAACTCTCTACAACTCATCGAAGAGTGCCAAGGTACTTTACAGTCAACACAGATCGATCTCATACAAACCGGACACTCAAGACAGCTGTTTACCGACTGACTAGATGAACCTGCTCTTGAAGACAAACAATCACTAGGATCCAGTAAGACAGCGCAATTTGGATAGGGGCAAAAGATTCTATCCGAGTGGCAAATATTGGCTATTGCAAGTGCATTTTCCAAAGATTCATAGGAAATTAGCGGTAGAAAAGATTTGCACTCAGTTGTAGAGATGTAATATTTGCATTTTAACTGAGGGCATCTGATCGGAACTTGAGACGACAGTACTTTACCGTCGACGTAAGTCTTCATGCAATGTGAGCAGAACTTGTGAGAACATCTCAATGTGACTGTCATTGGTAATGGTTTCTCCTTGCAGCAGATAGAACAGTTCTCGACCCCGTCGACTTGAGAAGAAACAACACCAATCGCTACTTTGGCCAATTGACGAGGTTTCTCAAGATCCATACCTGGCACAAGATTCAAGACAAAAGATTCAAGACTGCTTGTGTATTCTGCAACCCTTTGCCTCAGTGCCACCAAAAGTGGTATCTCAAGTTTTTCCTCCCGCGTAACCTGTATGTAATCCACATTAATTAAGCAGACTTATATATAAAATTATTTATAGTGATAGTATGGCTGCAACAACTTCTAACACCACAACATCAAATAGTAAAATTTAGGCTTCCCTTGTTTTCACTATGACTTCAGAACATAACAAAATAACAAAAGATCTTGTATTTCTTAAGAATGTGAACAAAAGATCTTGTATTTACTTATGTCTGGGTCTTGAACAAAGCACACTGTTCAAAACCTTCAAACTAATCTTTGCATACAAGAACTAGAAAATTTTATCTCTTAAGCAAATGAAGTTCACTTGAAACTAGAGGCAAACCTATGATAAACAAGACCTAAAATCTAAGCATGTAAATATTTTCAATACTGACCTGATCATAGAGCAGCTTAGACTCTGTGAACGCGTACACACGACGGATATCATTCTGCATAGCCGCAGCAAGACCATCCATCAGAGCTAAATAGTCCGCCACAGACTCCTCAACATAAAACTCAAGCTTTTTCTGCACTTTAATTGCCGGAAACTTGGATGACCTCTCCATGATCACTCCGATCCCAGAATACCCAGAACCCGAATCCCCTATCCCTGCTATAGAGACACCCTTGAAAAACATCTTCACCGAAAACTCATCAAAATCTATTTTCGACTCTTCACTCTCCTTCCACACTTCTTCGTCCCCGCAACAGCTTCGAAACTCTTCATCATCTTCGTCATGCTGCCTAGACTCCACCGGTGAATAGTTAAGGGCAGGAAAGGTTTGATCTTCCATCTTGACTACGAACCAATTCCAGCCACCCAAAAACACAAACCCTCCGAACCAAGCAAGCGCAACTCCAGTGATCCACCGATCAGTGTCTAAACCTAAACAAAATCAACAACCACCTAAAATTCAAACTATATCTGAAACTGAAATTTCAAAAATGATTTCTTTTTTAGCTTAAAGAAGCGAAGACTAGCATATAACAGCAGATTTGAAGAAAATGAAACATTTGTGGACTGATAATCATGAAATCAATAGGAAATGCTCATAAAGAAGTGCTTTTATAAGTACCCAATTCAAAATAAACAGTGATAATACAGATCAACTACTCAACAAGGAAACCCAAAATTCTTACCTACCCTATAAAAAACCAACAGGATCCCAAAAACCCCAAAATTGTTTTTAAAGAAGATATAGAACTCAAAAATCTCACTTAATCAAACCATCTGAAACAGTATACATACAAATATGTACAAAAAACGCATAAGAAGAAAGAAAGAAAAGTAAAATTAAGAGAATTTTCAATACCATGAAGACCTTATCTGGAAAGACTTCAAGGAGAAAAGAATGGTTAAGAAGAATTTACTAGTATATCGAAAACCCTAATCTGACAACTCCGTGTTTGTGCCTATTCTCTGTCTCTGTTTGTTTGTTACGAAATATGCTCTCTCTCGATTTCTTCTCGATTTTTTAATTGTTTCTATATTTGACTACATTAATTTAACATAATCTTTTCTACTCTAAGAACAGTTGATAAATGTTTAAAAAGTATACCTCGATATCTAAGTTAAGGGCGTCCATCTCACATCTCTTTTGTTGTAATTTTTTTTTTCTTTCTAATTTTAAAATAATCGCATTTAAAATTTATAGTTCACAATTCATAAAATCCAGCCTACTAAAATAGTTGCAGAGGATAATGTAATATACTAATTAAATATATAAAAATAATAATAATAATTCAAATTTTTAATTCGTTAAAATATAGTTAAAAATATTAATTGTAGTTGGAAATGTACGGATGACATGTTAATGTTGTTGTTTTTTTAATGTTATAAGACCATTCAATTAATGTTTAATCCAATTATTTATATAATTATAAATTAGACTAAATAAAAACTGAACTTCTCTATTAATATTAAGATTAATTAAATAAATTCAAGGTAAAAATTAATTTAGTTGGTTACGTTTTTGGATTGCAAATAAAAATATATGATACAATTGAGTTAAAAATCAAACAGAACTGCATGATCTATATAAATAAGATGTGCGATAAGATTCCTTCACCTATAATAAGTATGATATTATGTATATTATTTTGTTGGTTGGATTGACCACATGAAACCCTAGTTTATCTTATTTTCTTTCTTTTATATATCGATTTGTAAGACATGGTTAGATTGGAGGGACGCAATCTATTAGTAGACCCATCATACTCAAACGAGTAGGATCAAGAACACGAAGAAGATAAAATGGGTTTTTACAATCAATCGTTACTAGGGTGACCAACTTGACTAGTAAGTTGTTTTTCGTATATTATTTATAGTAATACAATTGATAGACATAAGGGACGATTCGTTGTTTATGTATAATTGATTTATTGAGTGAATCAATATAATTTATCAATTGATATGAGAGTTAAGGCTTTATTGTGAATCAAAGAATGATTGTATGTTTGTTTCAATTAATCTTATGAAAAACATGTTTATTTAATTTATATAAAGAGTCTATGCATTAGGGATTATGTGTTGATTGAGTGGGTAAAGACATGGATTTAGGGTTATATAAAAACATGTTATGATTGATTGAGTCGTGGAAACATGCTTAGGATTGTATGTTTCGGCGTTTGATGTTCTCAGAAGACTAAATTAGGGTTTTGTCCCTTAATTTAGGGTTAATTTGTGCCTGAAAGTGAATTTTTGCAACAAAGAGACTTTAGATCAAAGGGTGAAACAAAAGGCGAGGGTTACCTCGACACATTCACCGTGATCATCTCTGATGTGATCGCGGCAAAGGGTAAGGGAGAATCTCATCGCGATCACCCATGTTGTGATTGTGGCGAAGTGCTCATACTCGGCGCGACGAGCATAAATTTATAAGCAAGTAAAGGAGTAGACCCTAGTGGGATATAATAAATATAATATTTCCATTCAAGTTTATCATTAAATATCAATACGTCTTTTATCTTTTAAATCTTACCTCGTATATAAAGGTATAGACCCTAGTCAGATATACCTTTACAAATCACGTGTTGTTATGTAAAATTTAAAACAAGTCTAAATCATACAACTTGTTTTTGACAATTTATTTTCATCATAAGATTATTTATTTGAATATTCTTAGACATTTTCATTAATATACCAAAATAATCTAACTAATTTTCGTAGTAGTCATCACTATATATATATATATATATATATATATATATATATTAATTAGCTATTGTGTATATATGTTTGATTTGTTTTGTTCAATGAAGGTTCAGTTAATTCTACATTCATGAGAAAATTTTTAGCAACCAAACAAACCCTCATTTAAAATAAAAACTCTAAATACGATCAAAACAATATATTTATTCATAAAAACCAATATATCCAATCATGCCTCGCTTATGAAGAAATCAATTTATACACATTTTTTTCACATAAATCCTAAATTCATACTTCACCAAGTCCATTAGCAAATAATCTCAATATTATGGATTTTGTATATATATAAACATGCACTTGATTCAATAAATGATATACATACAATCTATCATATGAATAAGAAAATGGTTTTTGGCTATGATACCAAATTGATAGAACTTATATTGATCGCCAAATATAATATATCACAAAAAAAACTCTTTCTCGTGATTAACTAATATACACAAGATAAACTAATATACACAAGATAAAGTATTTAGGAGTTTGTGTGTTGTTATCCTTATTCTTAATTGAATAATAGTTAGATTTTATGTTTGATATAGAGATAGTTGTAGATATTCCTTTCAGCAAACGGTGGGTTACCTTTTGGACGTAGATTGTAGGAATATCGTAACGTAATCTACTTTATATATAAAATATAATTATAAATTCTAATTCTATTAAACTTATATACGTTAGCTGTTAGACGTAAATGATGAGATTTGATTTCAATCTTTTATAGGTACAAATTCAATCCCATTGGCATACTTATATTTTTATAACACATTGTCACCTATATGTATAAGTACTATTTAATTATATATAATATTATTGATATAGTTATTTATTGATTGTACTATTTTATAATGAAGTGTGTGTTAAAAATATATCCATCTATCATAACTATTATTAACACTTGTTTTTAGTTTTTTTTTATCAAAATATGGTTTATATAGCGTTTGTACAAATTTTAGTATTTTAATTTAATATTTTATTTATAAAAAAAGTCAGTAAAACAAAAATAACTATGGTAAGAAATCCATCAGCTCATCCTCTCTCTTCCGAAACCTAACTCCCTCTCAAGGGACGTCCCCTTTTGGACGGCGAAGGAAGGATGTATCTCGTTCACTATAAAAGACACGTACAACGCTATTCGCATACCTGTTCCAGAAGTGGGATGGGCGGGGTTAGTTTGGAATAAATTTAATATTCCGCGTCACTCCTTTATTACTTGGCTGGCTATTAGAGGGAAGCTAGCCTCCAGAGACAAACTACATAGTTGGGGTTTAAATACCCCTACTGGGTGTTCTCTCTACAACTCAGAGTTGGAATCTACATCTCACCTTCTCTTTGAATGTCGTTTCACTCAGAGTATCTGGACTTATGCCAGTCATAAGTTTGGATTTATATTCCATCCCTTATGCTGGCAATCTTGGATTGCTGAGGCGTCAAAATGGACAAATTCTCGTACCCATTGTATTTGGAGAACTTGTTTCAACACGGTCATATACCACGTTTGGAAAGAGCGGAATTCAAGAATATTTGGATCCACTCCGGCCATGGTTTCCTCGCTATCTTTTCAAATCTTATCGGATTTCCGATATAGATTCAATGGTACCAAGATTGGCTGACCGATGTAATATATACTAAAATCTAACTTAAACTTTTTTGTTTCATGTACTTTTTGTACTGGACTGGAACCATGATTTTGGATTGAGATCCACTTGGAGTCTTCTCTCAGCCACCTAATCTTTCTACTATTATATTTGCCATGTTTTGTTTTATTCAGGGTGCCTCTTATTTGGCATCTTGAGTTAGTCCTGTTTATTAGAAACTTGTATGATTTCGGGATATGCCCCAAAACAATGTACGAACCTTTTATTAAATTTAAACTTTTTTCCAAAAAATAAAAATAAATGATGACTACATTTCAGCTTCATAATATTGGCAGAATTTAAGGCTTATCGCATAACAAAAGTTACAAAACCAATACATATGGCATGTCCCTCTGATTGGACTATAAAAATATTAAATAATGTTTACATGTCCAACCCCAAGTTTCTGGTCAAAGATAAAATATACAATAACAAAACCCATAAATAATTCAGTATTTAAAGTGAGACACCAATGATTGATTACCAAATCTTCTTTTAGAGTAGTTTATATTCATAAACAAGTCTGTTTGGTCGACTAACTTTTATTTTATTTTATGCTTTTATCTTAATTTTATATTTACCTGATTAAATAATTATCCTTTAAGATCAAAAGGATGCTACGAATGTATTCATGGTATTTGCACTATAATATATAGACAAAATTAAGTTTACATATGTACAGGCGATTAGCTTATTTCAAAAAATCTAAAAGATTCTTCAAATAGTATTTTATTTAACGTTTTTATAGTTATAACCAGAAATTGTACTTTTTCTTTTATTCTGTTTGGCTTTTTGTCAATAAAAAAAAACTGTTAACTATTTAAGATTTAAATATAATTCGGTCCAGTTTTGGTTTTACTTTTGTTTTTATCCGATTTTATACAAATATTTAGTGTGAAAATAAAAATAAAATAAAATAAGAACTAATAACTATTTAACTTTTTTTTTTTTTTTTTCTACTCACAAACATGTAAATTTAAAAATAACGATGATATTTTAAATAATATATTAAAAAGTAAAAAATTGTGAATAAATAATGAGAAAAGTATCCATAAATACATACTAAGTATGTAATACCAAAATGGTATCCAGACTAGTTTCATAAAATATTTAGAATAATAGTTTGGACAAAAATACCTTTTAGGGTATAAAATTAGACAATTTGGTTACAGCCCACTTTTTTAATCTCATGAGCCTGATTTTTGGGTTCCAATTACCTTCATTTTTACTTTTCTAATTTTGAGGAGAGAGAATCACGAAACCCGAGAGTGAACCAAAAACCACCTTCAACACAACTGTGAACTAACCTTTCAGGAGACGATATCAGTTCTGAATCCGATCAACAGTTAGAAGAGGACATTGTCGGCGACGATATCATATTACGATACAGTTCCGGACGGTGTTTTACTGTTAGAGGTTAGTTTCCTTGTCCCGGTGTATTTTTTACCGGGCGAGACACTGTAACGTCCTAGACTAGTCTGTCAAGTGTTACCTTTGTTTCGAAGTATTGTAATGGACAGTAGACAATTCTCCAGCGACGTTTTTTTCTTGATTTCGGCTGTTCTGATGTATGTTGTTGAGATGTCGTCGTTTTTTTTCTTCTGAAATTTCATGTTTTAGTTAAGGGTTGAACATGTTTGCGTGAGACTGTAGGTGTTATGTTAGTGTTGATATTGATATCGGAGAATGCTGATGGAGCAGATAGTTGTTAGTTGATTGTTTGACTTGAATCGCAACCTCGCCGTGAAATTGTAGCCCTATCTCGCAACATCTTTGTTTCAGCAAGTATTGGCATCGTATGCATGAAATGTTGTACATACCTAGCAATGTATGCAATCTGTGTTGCAATGTCAGTGTTATATCTATAGTAACATGCTACATGCCTAGCAATGTATGCACTAAATATGCAATATGTCCAACAATAGTTGATGTTGTTGTTTGGTTAGTGAAACCCATGGATTATTTGATTTGGTCGGTATGCTGATGGAGCTGAGAACGATTCGATGTTAATACAGAAGTATTTTTTGAGTCCCTGCACAAAGAGGAGCGGGCCGACGAATGACAAATCACTGTCTAATGCATTGATAAAGGTGAACGAATTCTCGAAATTTCTATTTGTTTTGAATTGTTGTTGCAGCATATTAGTATGTTATTATTTTTTTACATGTATCTAACAATGTCATCGTAGTCTATCTAGCAATGTCATCGTAGTCTATCTAGCAATGTCAGAATAGAAGTATCTGTTTCGAATTGTTGTTGCAGTATGTTAGTATGATGTTATTGTTTTACATGCATCTAGCAATGTCATCGTAGTCTATCTAGCAATGTCATAATAGGAGTATTTGTTTTGAATTGTTGTTGCAGTATTTACGGTATGTTATTGTTTTTTTACATATTTTCTTGATTTCATCAGTTGTATATAGTTCAGGTTGTATATATTTGAGATATCGTTTTTTTAAATTTCCTGTGTTAGTTAAGGGTTGAAGATGTTTGTGTGAGACTGTAGGTGTTATGTTAGTGTCGGAGCAAGCCGACGAAGTAGAATGTGGTTAGTTGATGATTTTACATGAATCACATCCTCGCCGTGATATGTTGGCCGTATCTAGCAATGTCTGCAGTTCAACAAGTATTGGCATAATATGTACAACAATGCATTCAATGTTGTTCATGTCTAGCAATGTCTGCAAAAATTGTGGCAATGTCTAACAATGTTCGGAATATGTGTACACTAACATACAATACGTCTAGCAATGTCTGCATATATGTCTAGAAATGTCAGCAATGTGTCTAGTTATGTCTGCAATACATCTAAAACTGTCTTAAATATGTCTAGCAATGTCTGAACTATGTCTAGCAATGTCTGCAATATGTCTAGCAATGTGTAGCAATGTCTTTTCATATATCTAGCAATGTGTGTAAGTTAGTTGATTCTTTAGTTTTGTTAGTGAAATCCAATGCCTGCTTGGTTTGAAATGTCTAGAAATGTGGCAAGTTTTTTTTTGTTTTTTTTTGGTGATTGGGATGTAGGTTATGACCGCGATATAAAGAATATTATCAAAGTGACTAGAAATTACGATATGTGCATGCAAACATGACTGGCCGGGCTTAGTCGGTATAATCAACTTTCTAAGACGAAATATAATAACAGCAGAACACATGGAAGCTGATCGGGACACCCATTTCTATATGTTTCTCAAAACATCGTTCGACGTAAGGAACGAGGATATGCACGCTAAAATATTTAAGCATTTCATGAGTGATTCAAACACAAACAAACGATGGTAGTTATATTTAATTTTGAAATAGTTTTATTTGGGACAACCGTATAATTATGTAATTCATTATAAATTGAATGTTGTTTGTACATATCTTTTTTAGACATTAGTGTTGGGACAATAACTTATTATTGTCATTTTCAAAGTATCTAGCAATGTCAGATTACGTGTATCTAGCAATGTATTTTTTATGTATATAGCACTGTCATAATTGAATATCTAGCAATGTCGTAAGAACATGTCTAGCAATGCCATATAACTCGTATCTAGAAATGTCATAACGTTGTATCTAGAAATGTCATATAACTCGTATATAGCAATGTCATAATTGAATATCTAGCAATGTCGTAAGAACGTGTCTAGAAATGTTATATAACTCGTATATAGCAATGTCATAACATCGTATATAGCAATGTCATATAACTCGTATATAGTAATGCCATATAACTCGTATATAACAATGTCATAACTCGTATATAACAATGCATTAATACAGTATTTAGCAATGTCAGATAGTCATAACGTCTTATCTAGCAATGTCATATAACTCGTATATAAAATGTCATATAACTCGTATCTAGAAATGTCATCAGGGTACCAAGTGCTAATATGTTTAATAATAAGGTACATAGGATGTCATTTCCAGAAACTAATATGTATTATTAATGTATCAAGCAAGATCCTACCATTCCTGGTGTATCCAACCATTTAACGATTACTATGTATCTAACAATGTCATAATTGAATATTTAGTAATGTGGTAATAAAGTATCTTGCAATGCCATACAACTAGTATTAAGCAATGTCATACAACTAGTATCTAAGCAATGTCATATAACTTATAGCAATGTCATATAACTTATAGCAATGTCATATAACTTGTATCTATCAATGTCATGTAACTAGTATTCAAACTGATGTTATTCGAGTTCATGCAGCATGTTTTTTTATTTAGTATGTTTTTTTGTTTTATTAGAAAAAATGGACCAACCCTCTGAGATATTCTATTTTTTGGGAGGGTTGTTGTACTTGGAAGTTGTAAAGCCACTATCTAATGTTTTAATCTATTTTATAATTATGTTGTTAGTTTTTTTGGTGTTTAATGGATGTTTACAGTAACAATGCCTTTATTTACAGTATCACTAAGGATTAGAGAGTCAGTAGTTCCAGGAAGCAGTTGTAAATGCAGTTATTAAACACAATCGCAATGTAAGAAGTGAGATTATTGTATCTAACAATGTGATATTTGAATTACAACCGCAGTAACAATTCTCATATCTAGCAATGTTGTATTTGTGTGTCTAGCAATGTTATACTAGTGTGTCTAGCAATGTGGTATTAGTGTATCTAGCAACGTTGTATTAGTGTATCTAGCAATATCTTCTGAGTGCATCTGGAATCCAATAAAATGTATCTAGCAATCTCATTATACCGTATCCAGCAATGTCTAAATACAAGCCGAAAATCGCATCATTTACACAACAATCGCATCTTGTTCGCTAAATCATTCACCTGTAAAATGACCCATGGCAAAGTTATTAGCGGTATCTTCTTTTCCAGAAATAGATTTCTTAACATTTGTTAGAGGTAGGTTTCTTATATGTTGCTGCAGCTATCCAGTTAACTGTATCTTTATTAATTGGAACAAGATCCCAACACATTTTCTTTGTCATTTCCATCATGGCTGCAAAAAAATTCACAATACACAAAATATTAACCTCAAACAATCCATAAAATATCCAGATTATACCTTCACAAAAAAATGATTCAGATGAAGGAGTATAAGAAAAAAAACCTTTCCAAATTTCAACATCTTCCGGAAGCTTTTGATAAACAGAGGTCGCTGACCACACAAACAAACCACCCGGCCGTAAAAGGCGATACAACTCCAAAAGAAGCTTACCACATGCAAGTTAACGTTCGGGAATGTCAGAAGATATATTAAACTTTAAACCAACAAACACAGATGCCAAAATTATTGGCCCAAAGACAAAAGAACAACAAATATAACTATAATGATTTTTCAACGGAAAAGAAGTTGCGACTCACAAGTTAAGTTAAACTAAAAACTAACAGAAGTTAGTAATCATCACCTTCTATGTGTCAAGGGACTCTACATCATGCACGGTGAACTACATCAAAAACTTTGCCAGGGTAAGGAAGTCTCAGTGTGCCCATTACAGCAGAAATAACAGGAATTCCTCTCTCGACAACGAAGTGTGTTTGAGCTTCATGTTCATCTTTGGGAGCAAAAGACATGGCAAGTAAATCTCTGTAAAAAAGAAAACCCCCAAAGGTAGCAATACTACATCCGATATCCAATATGACACGAGAGTGTTTTCCCCAAGCAATATCAGGGACAGACTGCATATACCCAAATAAGTTAACAAAAAAGTTTGATTAGTGTGTAATTGTTTTTGGTTAGAAACCGGGTAAAAAATTATTAGACCATGTAATACTAAAGTCTGTTATTACAGAGTAAAGTCTGCAGTTCTTTTGTAAGTGTAACTAAATTATGAAACATTGACACAAGCCACATCCCAACCATCTTACAGATCAATCGAAAAATACCAAAAAAAAACCTAATCGCCGAATAAGAGCAAAGTTAAATCGCAAGTGCGATACATTATACACACACAAGAAAGAATCTGTACGAATCGAGTACATATTTGGAAGAAAAGGAGTAAAGAGTATGTACCTAGGCATGGTTCCATCAGGATGAATTCCATGTTTAAGACAATAAAGCTCCCAACAAGAATTCCCGACCTGAATTCGAGCTTGACTGATGCGAAGAATTATAATTTCACTGAATGGAGGCTTGTTCAAAATTCAAAATTGTTGATTGGGTGAAAATACCCATTAATTCTCAAAATAAAGCTTATATACTAGGTTAAGGGTAGTTATGGTATTAAAAAATTAGGTCTTGAAAATGAATTGTTTTATTGAGATGGGTATTAAGTGAGCATTAACCAATTTTTAAGTCCCAAATACTAATATGTTTGGTTAATAGGTACTTAGAGTGTCATTTCCCATAAATAATTCATCAAAACTCATGGATTATACATGTCTCCCCACTACAGGTAAATACGTTGAACATATATTCATGTTCCGAATACTTAAACCTTGTCGCAGTACGAAAAAGTGAGCGCTGGAAGTTTGAATAGATACTCTTGTTCCAAATACTTAAACCTTGTCCAGTCCGAAAAAATGAGCGCTGGAATAGTTAAGTACGTCAGATTTTCATCACCAGCCATGATCACAATCACGCACGGCTCACCTATATGTTGCCAGCCTTGGCCATCAATTGTGTTTCTTGATCATCAGAAACATTGCTATAATGACAGCAAACTAATACAAATAGAGTCACAATAATTAACAAAACTACTATAGCTACGCTGCCAAAAATATATGGAGTTGGAGTTCTCCATATATTTATGTTTTGTGTTACTAAAGGGAAATGACAAACTAAGTACCTTCTAGACAAACATATTACTATCTAGTACCACCAAAAGGGTTAACGCTCACTTAATACCCACCTCAATATACATATTCTCTTTTAAGACCTAATTTAATTTTAATACCATAATTACCCTTAACCTAGTATATAAGGGTTAATTTGTGAAAAAATAGACCTTTTGGCTACAGTACCATCACTCTAATTTTGAATTTTAAATTTATTACTCTCTCTCTCCTCTCTCGTAACCTAACAAACAACCCATTTTTCAAGAAGGTCTGTTCGTTTGAAAATTCCTTACCGTGATCATACTCTTTCTGGCGAACCTAACGAACCACCGATGAACCTAACTAACCATCGGCGAACCAACTAACCACTGTCTACCATCGTTCCGATCACCGACGACCAAAAGGATCGATGAAGCTCATAATTTCAGGCTGTTTTTTCCAGCTTCTTCAAGCACTGAACTACCTCTTTTAGTCATTTCCCGTCGGCTCAATCTCGTACTCGGACCTTTGCACCACTAAGTTACCGTCGACTTCACCGGTGAACTAGTTTTGACGTCAGAATGAATGGTCAATATTCTCTGTCCTTTGTAACTGCATTTCTGTTTTTCCATTTTCGATCTTAGCACTAGGTTCACTAACTAATATATGTTAATTGCAGGAAATTGTTTAATTTCTGTTTCTGGTAGAAACAAAGGATCGATACAGGCTCCGGTGATATTCCGTTAAGAAATTGCAGTTTTCCAGCTCTGTTTGATAGGATGCGATTGCTGTATTTTGAATTTATGATACAGGCTGCAATTTATGTGATGTGTTATATGTTGTGATTGCTAGTTTGGTATAGTTCTTGACTGAGGCTGCGTTTTATTTGTTAATGGCACGAATACCTACATTGCCTTTAGTCATTGCGATTATACCTCAAACTGATATATGGTTTTGCGATTTATATATGTATACTGTTGCTAGATGTCAGTATGAACATTCATACATTGCGATTGTAGTTATGATACATTGCTAGATGTCTTCAAACATATATCATTTCAACAGTTTTAGCTCTGTAACACATTCAGCCGTTGTACGATGCCCTACAATAAACTAACCAAAACTCCTACAATTCAGGTTACTATATGTCGAAACCAAAAGTTTGTATTTTCAAATTTGGTCACGAAACAGCTATTGTTCCGTTGTCCGAATTCGAAAATTTCGAGTCTTTGCAACAGTACGTTGAGGAAACATGGCAGGGTCTTGTTAGAGGCAACTACATCATTAGTTATTCTTGTGGTGCTCAGAATAATTGTTTGTTTAATAAGGAGGCCGATTTTATTAGGTTGGAATATTACCTTGATGTTAAGCGTCTCAAGAGTGTTAGTTTTCTTATCGAAGAACAGGTTGCTAATAAAGGCTCCGCAATTAAACATAAACAACCTGTTCAACTGTTCGAAAAAACCTCGCATAACCAACGAACTAGTGGTGAAAGCAGTAACTGTTTGGCGATTTCAACCCCAAAAGAAAAGGCATCTTGCTACAAATGGATGTGCGGAAGCTATCATCGGTGTTGGACAGTCATTTACTGATGGTGCTGCAGGTCTAAGGTTATTCTTATCCCGTTATGCATTAGAGAATGGTTTTACGTTTAGTTACATGCATAATACCTTTAGGAAGATCACCGTTTATTGTGTAAACAAAGATTTGGACGGGTACAAATGGAGGCTGTATGCTTCTGTTGATTCTAAAACCAGTTTGATAACCATAAAAAGATTTGTTAGTACCCATACGTGCAGTCCCGTATTCATAAAAAAAAAACAGGCATTTGTCGTCTGATTTGATTGCGGATGAAATTCACGATTCTCTTAGGAACTGCCAATCAGTAACAGCTAAGACTATACAGTCCTCCATCAAGCAAGACTACGGTATTTCCTATCGTCTATCGTGGAATGCATTAGAAAAGGCACGACGTGTAGTATTTGGAGAGAGCAATACCTCTTTCGGGTTGCTAAAATCATATTTCAAGAGACTAAAGAGTCGTGACATCACTACGGACTGCCATTTGGATTTAGCTCCCGACAATGTTTTCCGTCGCTGTTTTATAGCGTTCGGGGCGTGCCTTTAGGGTTTAAATTCGTGCCGTCCTTTACTGTACATTGACGGAACCTATCTAACAGGGAAGCATGGTGGCGTGTTGCTTTCAGTAGTGGCAAAAGATGGAAACAACGGTCAGTCCATTTTTCACTATACTTTTGGTCTACATATGTGCTTTGCTTTTTCAAATGTATATCATGAGCTAAGGTTGCTAGATTAGTTATGTTTATATTACGATTTAAACATGCACGCTAGATAGGCAGACTTAAGTTTCTAGATTGGTTATTTTGATGTGATTGCGATTTACGCCTATTTTAGTTTGCTATATTGACGAATAAACTACTTAATGGTTTTGCTAGATAGGTTTAATCTACATTGTGATTTAAGTTCATTCACCCAAGAAACTTAGTATTACTGTATACCCGTATCTTTTCCGTTTCAGGTCTATTCCCCGTAGCTTTTGGTATCTTTGGTAGTGAAGACTCAGACAACTGGTTTTGTTTTTTGCAAAGTCTAAAACCGTATTTGCTAGGGCGCTAAATTACTTTCATTTCAGATCGTCATGCTGGTATTATTAACGCTGTCGCAACTCTTTATCCTAATGACTACCACGCGTATTGTATCTTCCATCTGATACAGAATTTGAATAAATCTCTTGAACACACTAACAGAGTCTACAGAAATAATATGTTAGTGATGCTTAAGAGCTGTGCTTATGCCCCGACCGTGGACCTTTTGAATAAATGTTTTGCTCAGTTTGCACGCTAAGGCGGTGATTGTATTGCCAAATTTCTAAGCAATTTGCCACCAGAAAAGTATGCTCAGGCATACGTCAAAGGCAAACGGTATGGGGCGATGGCATCAACAGCTGTGGAATCGTTCAATTCGCAGATTAAAAAGTTATGCCATCAGCCTATAGTGGAATCGGTCGACCATATTAAAGTTCTTCTTATGACTCAGATGTCTCGACGTTTGGCAGAGGGTCTAAGCTTGAACACACATTTATGCCCCGATTTTGACAAGTTGTTCAAAGAGAATGTACAATACGGTCGGACGTGGTTAGTTCACAAGTCTTCTGCCACTTATTTTGAGGTTTTATGAGACCCAGTCATGGTGGTCAACATCCTTGATTTCAAATGCACATGCGGCTCTTGGCAGCAAGAATGTTTCCTATGCGCTCATGCATTTGCTGCAATAGCATCTCTAAACGAAGATCCGATGACATTAGTAGAGCCCTTTTTCAGTGCTGCAAAATTCCGGTCGAGCTATTCTTTTAACATACCGGCTATAACAGAGTTCGGTGAAGCTAGTACCGGTAATGATGATGGAGAGCCAGTGGTTAATCCCCCGAACGTTAAAAAACGAGCGGGGCGGCCGAGAAAAAAACGTATTCCATCAAGAGGAGAGGTAACCACAAGCCAGTCCTGTTGTGGTTGCTGTTTCAAATCAGGGCATAATAGGAGGTCCTGCGATGCTCCCCTCTGAACTTATGTTTATTATTTTTTAGTAACATTTGGATTTTGCTAGATAAGCACTCCTTATCTTTAGACTTATATGTTTGGATACTGTTAACATTTATCTGTACAAGGTCTGTTTGATTCGATAATTTTTATCATTACTAATGTTGACATTGCTAGATAGGCTACGATTACAATGCTAGATACTCGTTATCTAATTCCTAGTATCATTGAGAATAAGTTTCTGATCCAAATTTGATAGATACGTTTTCATGTGTATGCGATTGTTGGTCTATAACGAGATTGCTAGATATGTTTATTTAGTATTGCTAGATGCATACTGCTCCATGCATTTAGATTCCACTAACATGAAGTACCTATCAGCCATGGCCAACGTTGCTAGATACAACAACTTATGTATGCGATTTTAAGGTTCACATCCATCTGATAGATTAGTTATATTTAGATTGCGATTCTGCCCTTTGTGTTTCATTTCAAACACTAACGATCCACCCTACGAAGTAATATTTACCTTGCATCACAGATTGTCCTAGTGATTGCGATTTACGGCTAATATAGCCTGCTAGATTGAAGATAGATATATGACATCGATATTGCTAGATACGTGTTATTAACATTGCGATTCACGTTGATTTATTTGAGATGTTAAGGTTGATTTACATTCCAGTAAAATAAAGTTCCCATCAGCCATATCCAACATTGCTAGATACAAGAACTTTTGTCTGTGATTTAAGGTTCGCATCTTTTTTATAGATTAGTTATCTTTAAATTATGATTCTGTCCTTTGTGTTTCATTTCAAACACATACGATCCACCCTACGAAGTGAGATTTACTTTGCATCCTATATGCTCCCAGTGCTTGCAATTTGAGGCTAATCGAGATTGCTAGATAGAAGATAGAATTATGACATAGGTATTGTTGGATACGTATTATTAATATTTCGATTGCCGTTGATTTATTTGAGATGTTTATTCATTTACTCTGCCTGCACCTTTGATGTGTCCCTTGGTTAGGACTACGATTTACTAGTTATTTTATTGATAACATTGTGATTGTGAATCCTAACTGCCTTTACAACTGCTCAACTTAACTTCTTTCGATCAAATTTTTGGTTAAAGCATTCAAATCTGAACAAAATGCACAGTAATATAGACAACACAAATACTAATAAAACCGTAACAATTTTAGAACATCAGTAAAGGCATTACAACTGCCAAATACAATAACCCTCTAAAAAAATGAAACTGCTCAGAGGGTTGGTGAAAGTTATCAGTCCATCAAAGCATAAAAAGCCATTACAAAAAACAAAAAAAAAACATAATGAAAGGATGCTGCATGAACTTCCTTAAACCTAATCAGAATCCTCTTCATCAGACCCTTCAGATCCCTCTTCTTCTTCTTCTTCTTCGACTTCTTCGTCCTCTTTGTCCTCCAACTTCTCATCGTCGGCTTTCTCAGAATCATCGTCCTCTCCCTTCTCAGAGTCCCAGCTGTCCCGACGTCTCTTCCTTTTTGGAAGTTGTTCACTGTCCGACTCGTAGCTGTCGTCCAACGACCACGAGTCCCACGAAGCGTAGTGGTCTTCGTGGTCGGAAGACGAAACATACCAGTTATCCTCCTCATCAGACGAGTACTCCAAAGTGGTAGTTCTCTTGTATGCCTTGTTGTCTACGTAGTAGTCCGAAGACCATCCGTCGTCGGACGAGTACATAGGTGTTTCTGGGGAAGATGGGGCCATTTTCAAGAGTTGTTTTGTTGTAAGGTAGGCTAAACTGGCTGGTGGTTTTCTGGTTGGTGTTTTTCTTTACAGAGAAGTGTGAGATGAATAGGCTAAACTATCATCCCCTACTTATAGCGAAATGCAATGACCAAGGCTACGTCTCATCTAGCAACTATAATTAATTGCAAAAATTTAATTGCACACGTCTAATTAATGCATGTAATGATTTAACTCATCTACCTTTGTCTTTTCAACTATCAAGCTAACCAATAGGATTAAAACATTTAATTTTAATCACTGATGGATGTACTTAACAGTTATTTCGATCTCATTTAATTTACTCGTCTACCAATAAAATCCAGCAGTCAAGTAATATTGTTGGTCCATCATTAATATGTTATTGCGATTTACGCCTATTACACACTGCTAGATAAACCATATTTCAAATTTAAAACCACAACTATAAATCATATATGGTGAGGTTTATTTTTGGATGAGTGTAATTTTGTCTAGAGTTTTGTGGTGTTTTAAGGGTATTTAATGTTTGGGTAGATTGTAGTGAAAGATTTGAGCTGCCTAGTTGTATTTAATTTTCATTACCCTCATTAAATGAAAGTGGTTGGGTATTTATACCCTTAATTGTGGGCCACATGAGCTTTCAGGTTGACTTATGGATTCGGGTCGAGTTCAAAGACCCATTAGTTTTAAGCAGGTAGGTAATTAGCTTAGTCATAAAGTGATTAAGTTTTTAGTACATTTAGTTCAGTTCGAATAGTTCAGTGGGTGTATGTTGTCCGAATTGCCCCTGTCCGGTTCTCATAAAGAGTGGCAATAAAATCTGAACTCATCAATTTCTAGATTCATTATAATGATATTGTTAGATACATCATCTAGCCATTACTAGATACATGGTAACGACTTTGATAGATATAGAATCCAAAAGTTTGCTAGATGGGTCGTAACAAGGCTGTTGTATTGGGCTTATGAACATTTCTAGATGCTGCATATAATTATTGCTAGATACCGTATATTAACATTGCTAGATGCTAATATAAACATTGCTAGATGTATAATACGAACATTGATAGATACACTATACGAACATTGATAGATAAAACATTTCTACATTGCTACATACGACATAAAGACAGTGCTAGATGCAGCACTGTATAGTTGCTAGATACGAAATATAGACATTGCTAGATACTTGAGTATAAGTCTGATAGATACGAAATATAGACATTGCTAGATACTTGAGTATTAGTCTGATAGATATGAAATATAGACATTGCTAGATACTTGAGTATAATTCTGATAGATACGAAATCTAGACATTGCTAGATACTTGAGTATTAGTCTGATAGATACGAAATATAGACATTGCTAGATACTTGAGTATAAGACTAATAGATACGAAATATAGACATTGCTAGATACAACATTAAAGGATGTAACAATGATGTGAAAATTATTCATACAACAAAAGGAAGATCTTCCAAGGTAGTTTAGAAAAACATTTCCCTTGGTAGAAATACTATAAAAAGTGCTAGTAAAACAAAAGTTTGTTAATAAGTTCAGAGTAATTGTCTAATACTAGCATCCTTTGTTAACTGAATCATACATCCTGCTCCCAAAAAATGAATTACATACTACCATCGTCTGTTTGTGTTTGGATCATTGAGGAAATGCTTAAATATTTCAGCTCTTGTTTCGGCAGGCATTTCCTTTCCATATTCCAGAGGAACATACCCTTTGTGAATGATGTCTTTTGCGTACTTACAAACAAAAACACCGCAGTCAAGGATCTCCTTCTCCTGCTGTGGGATATTTCTCATTGTCTTTATTTTGTATTTAACTTTTACATGAGGTATGTATTTTATTTCATGCAATAATCCAACTGCAAAATCAAGTAATCCATCGTTACATTGCGATTTACGATGCTATGTCAATGCTATTTATGACTACTGTCATTGCTAGATACAGTATGCGCTATTGCGAGAAAGGCGAACCAAGTGTTTAGGTGCAATTCTAATAACACATTGCTAGATACGTTGCTATGGGATTGCTAGATATGACCACAGACACTTGCAATATTTGTTTAGCATTTAATTTTATACTAGAGCATCAGCTGCGTTTTTCGTCTTATCTGGAATGTGTTTGCTCTACGAAAACAGTGGGTTGTAGCTACTAGCAGTCCCATTCTCCATATCTATAATCAGCAGCGTCCAGTGGTTCACGCCGGACGTGTTAACGGTGCAAAAAGGAACAAGGGCAACGTATGTGTCTGATTTCATTGTTTCAAAAACCTTATCCACAATCTGTGACATATCTCCCTTGATAGCCAGTGTTCCCTGCAACATTTGGTCATTACTATAGGAAGTAGATATTTCCAATATAACACAAATAATTCTTGTTCAACTTACAGTTGCGATTCCAGTTTTTTGAATAACGCTGACCATATATGAATACTTATCGTCAAACCCTTTCACAGGGACTTTCCAATATGTATCCTTAAGAAGCTTATATATCCAAGCATCTATGATCTATCAATTAACAATTAAAAGCTTAAATCAGGTAAATGACAATTACTGAAAACAAGAACCAACGGTGTATAGGTAGACAACTTAGACGATAACTTAAATGAGGTACCCTATACTAAGACATTGATAGATGCTGCATATTAATATTTCTAGACGTACAAAAGACACATTGCTAGATACACTAATTTAACATTGCTAGATACAACTAGAAACCTTATTACCTTGAAGTCAACTTGAGTTTCGTTAGGCAGTCTATTATCTCGATCACACTAATGGAAACCCTATACGAGAACTCCGACATTGGCAACTACCATACTTCTGGATCTTTTTGTTCTTATTTGTTGTTTATTTTCATCACCTTCTTGTACTCACTGACATTGATGAGTTTCGTTGTCTCTATAGGCAACGACCAATCTACGACCGCAATTTGTTATGGTTTCACATGCGTCGGAGTAAGTAAGTTCCACCTAGGCATGTCATTAACGTGCACCTATAATAAAGCATCAAATTAAACTATTAACATTACTTTTTGAAGGTGATTGAAAATACAAGAGATCTACTTACATCAACGGCTGTTTGTTCTTCCTCGATGAAGTCCAGTGTACGTCTCTTCTCGTTTGAATTTTCAACAGCCTTGTCACATTCTTCGTAAAATGATTGAGTGCAGTCTACAAAACAATCGTCAGCCAACAGTGTAACAGATCTGACAATCAGATCGTTAGATGCCGCTTTATCTTGTAGGGGTGTTGCATATGAAGATGGCTTGACCTGTTTTAGTTTTTCATCGAGCGTAATAACTTTAATCTTCGCTGCGGATTGCTGCTCTTCGTTGATAATTGGAATTACCTTTACGGGAGATACAGCTTGTGATAGTTGTTCACACTTTGCTGCTTGTTCAATCCCATGGTACGCCAACGTGTGTACAGTAGACTGGCGCGTGTCTTTAGGCGCTGCTGTTTGCACTTCCTAATAACAGAACATAAAATGTCATTAACATACATTGCGAGTTTAGTGCAAGTCTCATTGCTAGACTAGTTATTAGCCGAGTGTTGCGATTTACGCCTAATAGACATTGCTATGTATGGCTTATCATATTAACATAGTGTGATTGCAATTTGTTTGATGTGACACACATTATTGTTTTATTTTTTGATGGCTAGACTTCAAACATCTTGTGGTTGTGATTTGTTCTACATGGATCTACCAATTAACATTGAATCATGATGCAAATCATGTCTTAAATTTTTTTAATACTGTCAAAACAACATTTTCATAAAAACAACAACCCATCTTAAATATTATCCAACCTAGAGTTTGAACATTGCAAAACCTGCCAAAACATATTACTAAATATTTATGAATCTTAACGATTTTAAGATCCACTTACATCTTCAGCCACATTCTCCACCACCTTCTCAGAGCCAGGTTCTGGCACCAGGACTTCTGTTGCTGCGTTCTCCACCCCAGTAGGTGTTTCTTCAATCTCTTTGGTTGAATATGCATTAGCCACAAATTCCTGCTTGTCAGCTTCTACTTTGTCCTGACCTGTCTCTACATTCTGTCTTTCCTCTACGGCTTTTTCGGTGTTCTCCAACTGTTGTTTTGTAGTTTTTGTTCCTTCGTTGCACCCTTTCTCCAACTGCTCACTTCTGTCCATCATTAGCTCCTGTCCATCAACCTCGTTTTTTTCAACTCCGTGTCCCTGTTCAGCTAAGAAAATTTCATTTTGCGCACCGGTAGCATGATTTAGGGGTGATAAGTCTTCTGCCACATCCCCTTTCTCATTACCAGCGTCACAACCAAGTATTGTAGTCCCTTTCTGCTTCCCAGCAACATCAACAGCAATAGCTTTCGGTGTAGTAGTTTATTGCCTTGGTTCAACAGGTGTTTCAGAGTGAACACACCCTCCATCTCCTTCTAACTTATCCTTTTCAGATACTTCATTTTCTTTTGTTTTAGTTGTCTCAAACTCCTTCTCTTCTTCCGCTGTTTCCTCCGCCTCAACATCCTTTTCTTCTATTATTTTTTCGATCTTTGAAACTTGTTGGCTCCTCTTGAGAACAAACCTATGACTCCGAGATTGGTAAACCAATGTTTCCTTAACTACCTTCTCGCTAATATTGGCAGCCATAGTTTCAGTATCCTCCTCGTCTTCAAGGCAAACCGGCATTGATAAAGTGTTAAGCAGATCCTCATCCTCAACATCTACACTTTCATCTTCCACCTCGAGCTTCTGTTTCAACTCATTTAACTCTTTCATCAATTCTGCAACCTGTATGGAACAAACATACGAAATAGTTTAGATTATTAACATTGCTAGATACATCATATTGATATTGGCATACGCAACGTATGAACATTGCTAGATGCAACATATTAATGTTGCTAGATACCTTGTAATGATGTTTGCTAGATCCCTTATAATAATGCTGCTAGATACAACATCCAAACATTTCCTATATACAGTGTAACTACCTTATATAGATAAAGCCTATAAACGTCATTAGTCCTTAAAAAACATGGGAATACTCACTTCTTTGTTTTTCTCCTCAAGCGACGTTTTTAACTTTTTGTTTTCAACTTTCAACCGGTGCATCCTGCTTCGTTTTTTTAGCTTCCTGTTGTCACGTAGCACAGACTGTGACAGCCCTCCAAAACTTGGAATACTGGACCTACGATTGTTTTTCTTTTTCAACCTCTCCCTTTTTTGTACCAACTCTCGACTTCTTCTCCCCAATGAATTCACGCAATTTAACATCGTAATTCTCTGCTTCTTCTGGTGTTGTTGTGTTGTCTTCAACCTCAGTGTTTGAACTCCTTTTACTGCTTGTTCCAGCCCCGTCATGTACTTGTTTCTTCTTCATTCTTATACTTCTGTTTGCAACAGATTTCTTTCTTTTCCTACTCCTTCCTTCACTTGTTTCCGCAACACCTTCGTAGTTCCTCCACAAATCAATTTCTCTAAAATCATCATATTCAGCCTCTGTCAATGATAGCTCATCGTCCATAAGCTAAGAAATACAGTATAATATACATTCAGCTTCACAATATAATAATCATGGATGCGTTTTACAAACAATTATTATAGCCAATTAATGTTATAGTGGATGCGATTTGTTTGATGTTATTATTGCTAGATATGTTGGTCACTGTTATATAGATGTTTGCGATTTAGGTACTGGGCTCATGTGTATGCGATTTGTTTGATATTATAATTTGTACATTGCTAGATACGTTAAATACTTGGTCGTTCCTGAGTTCACTAACCATCTGGATCATTTCAAATGTTAACTTCTTACCCTCCAATCCCCACCACTTGTAACACCTATGGATTATGTTTGGCCTTGGTATTTCAACGTTTATCAAACTATGCTCCATCAGAAATGGATGCAGACAATATAACTCAACATTACAAATACGGTCTTGAAAATAACGTGCTGATCATAAACCATTGTACTTACAAATAGAAGAGCAACGAATCCGATCACTCTACCGGGCTTCCCGGCCTTAATACATTTGTCCAGTGATTTATGCAGCTTCTCAACGATTGCTCTAGACCAGTCATAGTCGTTTATTTTTTCTAGATTCTCCATGTAGAATACTGCTGTCCACCCGACGACATCGCCTGACACTGAAAAGAACAGTGTCGAGCATATGAAAAGTATCAACAGAAAAGAAACATTCTTCGCTTTGTCCTCCCCTCCTTCCCTTATTGCTTTCTCGATCGATTCCTACAAAATAAATAACACATAGTAAGAAGCTGCAAGAACAATTCAAGACAGTTACGCCTACTACGACATTGATAGATATAAAGGAAGTCATTGCTAGATAGATAAACCCAAACAAAAGCATACTAATATACTTCTTTGACATTTCTAGATAGAGTAGGCTGCATTGCTAGATACATGCAGAAACATGCAGATTTTGGTATCATACTAATATGCTTGCAGCATAAACTCAAAACAAATACATTTTTATAGATTTGATTCACCTTTATCAATGCATTAGACAATGATTTGTCGTTGGTTGGCCCGCTCCTCATTGTCCGTGGACTCAAAAAATATTTCTGCATTAAAATGGAATCGAGCTCAGCTCCATCAACGAACCGACCGATAAATGCGCCTGTTTTATTCATTGGCATCTCCTCGTTCTCGTGTTTCAGCCCAATTATGGCCTTCACATCCTTCCTAGTTAGGCTTACATGCTTACGTCCTATCTTGAAAGCCTTCCTTCTCACATCGTAAAAACTACAAATCTCCTCGATCAGGTTGTGGAACTTTTTCAGCTTCAGATTCTCGTTCCTTACATCGAACGATGTTTTGAGAAACGTATAGAACGGTGTGCCTCGTGCAACATCTATGTGTTATGATGTAATTATATCCCGTCTTAGAAAGTTGATTATGCTTACTAATCCTGCCTGTAAAATAATCTCGTCTTAGTCATGTTTGCCTGCAAACATTCCCATTTGAAAACTACTGAATTATAATCCGAACAATCCCATAGTAATATCTATTTCAGCCATCAAGCAATTAAACAAAAAAACTAAGCAGCGAACATATACATTAACAATCGAAGACAACACTGGTGCAACTAACTCGACAACAACATCAGTCTCACTTCATTGCTACATTGCTAGACGTGACCAAGTTCAACTACTACATTGCTAGACGTGCAGTTAGGGTTGGCAATGGGCCGTCCGCGGGCCGGGTTCGGCCCGGTCCGCTTGAGCCCGTTTTTTTTTACATTTGAGCCCGAACCCGGCCCGACCCGCTCCCGGGCTCATATTTTCAAACCCGAGCCCGTCCGCTAATGTCCGTCGGTCAACCCGGCCCGACCCGCGGACATTAATTTTAATATTTTTTAAATATTTTTTAATTTATTTTAAATATATTAATTTATTTTTTAAATATATTATTTTTATTATATATAGAAATATTATATATATATATATATATATATATATATATATATATTATGATTTTCAGGCCGGAACGGGGCGTACAAATTTGAAACCCGAACCCGGCCCGGCCCGGTTGCGGGTTACAATTTTTGAACCCGAACCGTTCTAAGTTCGGACCGGACAAAACCCGGTCGGGCCGGGTCGGGCCGGACAACACCCGAATTGCCACCCCTACGTGCAGTGCCTGACAATAAACTAGTCGCAGACATTGCTAGATACCGCCACAAATATTCTCCATATTATTAGATACGTACAACATCTCTGCATATGCACAAAAAACTACCTCAACTCTATACATTGCTAGACATTCGTATATGCACCAGCCGACATTGCGATTCTATAGTACAACAACAACTACCCAGTACCATCGGCATCGTCCGACAGCACTATCGACACTGTTATAACCACGCCAACACTAACCAGCCATGTCTAACTACTAAAGCTGGAGTAACACTATGGAGTACAACTAAATTTCAACACCATGGAGTAACACTAACGCTAGACTGTAAACGAAACACCAAAATGTCACCGGAGAACAGAGAACTGTCCGATACATTACTCAACGACAATCACTACTCCGGCGATGTCGATAAAATTGGCTTTTAAACACACAGACACACGTTCAAACGCCCGACGAAAAGAACAACTACCTCGAACGTACCTTATCGACGATGACGAAGCCGGTAGCTGGTCGACGGCTGCCTTGTCCAGTTCTTTATCGGTATGAGGTCGAATGTTACCGTCGCCGTAACGGTTATGGTCGACGATACGGTTAAAGCAAGTTCGGTTCAAGTTCGTGTTTTGGGTTCGCTCTCGTTTTTCGTGTTTCTCTCTCCTCAAAATTAGAAACGTGAAAGTGGAGGGAATTGGAACCCAAAAGTCACTATTAGAAGGTGCAAAAAGTGGATTTCAACCAAAAAACCCCCTTTTATACCCTAGAGGGTATTTTTGTCCAAAATATGGCTCTAGATATTTTATGAAACTAGTCTAAAAGTGGGTATCATTTTGGTATTTCAAAGTTTACTAGGTATTTATGAATACTTTCCTCGTTACTAAATTAGGGTTTAATAACATTCTCTTTGATAATTTATGCAGCGCAACGATCAATAATAAATATTTAACTTGATATAGATTAAATTTTAGTTTTTATTAAACTTTTGATTTTTCTTTTTTTTAATGGTAAAATTTTCTAAAATTTTCGTACTAAAAAAATTGTGGTTTTTGAACACTACATCGACCATCCATATCTTAAATACAATTGGTACAGATCACCAGTACTACTAACATATAAATACTATACTAGTATTAGAGATATCAGAGAGGTATAGCCCCCAAGGGGGTAGCCGAGTTGGTTGAGTATGGTGTGCTTGTGACCAAAGGTCATGAGTTCGAGTCCCTCTACATACGCTTTCTCGGCTGAGCCTATCACCTTGTGTGGTTTACCTTCTGGCGTCGGTTTGCAGGCTATCGCGTCAGACTGAGGGTTTACCCTGTGCGCACTCATTGCACTCCAAATAGCGGCTGCGGGTTCCCTCCGAAAAAAAAAACCTCAGAGAGGTATAAAAGTTAGTATTTTATCTAACAACGTAACTAAATTTTATATCTAGTTTTAGGAATAGATAAACTTGTAATATAAAATATTCGATTTGGCGGTAAAAAAACATTACATTACCGGTACAGTTAGCACCGGCATTTTTCTTTTAGTAAACTAGCAGTACATAAACGTATTGGCAGTAAAACGAGAGCGTAATACTATTACAAAAGCTGAGAAATGAATTTGAGTTCAATCAATATTTTTTGGCTTTAATTAAATTCTAGTCCAAAAAATGTTAACCAACCCTAAAAATGATAGTTTTAAACTTTTACTATTTTGTCTTTACCCCGACAGTTGAACTCTTCTGAATCGGCGGGTGAGACCTTCTTACCCACCAGATCAAGCTTCCCGTCGGTTGTGAAGATCTCAGTCGACGGGATAAAAAAACAATTTTGGTTCACTTTCAAATTTTGGGGCTACTTATCTAGAGAAACCCTAATTTAACTAAAACTTTTTTTTCGTACAAACAACATATCTTATGGCGCAACTAATTGTATAATATAGGTATGGATATATTATACTGTTAGTATAACTGAACTGACATCCTGTACTTTATGTATTGCCTTGAGTGCTGCACTGTCAATTTGTTAGGGTTTGTTACTTGAGTCTTGCACTGCCAATTTGTTTAGGTTTGTTACTACTAGTGCAACGGCTGAAAAGTCATTTATTAAACCATATGTATTATTCATTTTTAACTGCAATAAAAAAACAACAACCAAATATAAGGCTAAAATCATTAATATCGACCCAAATATCGACATATTCAACATCCAATGCAAAACATAACGTTTGATATCAAATCACAACAATAACTGATACCAAACGAGTGACCATAATACAAAACATTTGATATCAAACTACAATAATTTTAAAAAAAACACGATACAAATCATTAACACTTATCATACATACATTATCCAAAAACAACAGGAACAACTACGCAAATAAACACAATATAACTAATCCTATAATAGCAAGACCAGTCAAATAAAACGTGATCTTTAATACCCGGTTAACAAACACTAGCTTCTCTTCAACTGAATCGTCGAGAGGTATAATCTGGATGATCTTCTGAACCGCTTCTAGTGCATCACCATCACTAACCACCTTCGGAATGATAACAATCCACAAATACCGACTTAAATAGTCAGCCTAAGTAGGAATCGTCAATTTGAGGTTCTCATATGGGGGTTGTGATACGATCATCAGTAAGTAGATGTTGGTGTCACTCATGCCAATAGCTAACCCTACAAATGTATCGACGATAGTCTTTTTTCTTCAGGTTTAGTATGGGTTATCAGGGATTAATCCAAACTTCTATATCACTATATCTAGCATATATCATTTGATGATATCCGTACATCGAATAGACACATATCATGGATCTTAAATTGAGATCTCATATCTAGGTATAACTAAAATATAACCTCAAATAATTATTCAATAAAATGTCATACATTAACCGAAAAAGAACGAAAATGTACTTAAATCATTCTCTAGGAAACCGCTACGAGTGTCACGGTAGTGGATTTTTAGTTGCATGTTGTCATATTTTTTGGCAACCAACTAAGAATTGTTGGCTTTGATAGGTTATAACCACTTAGTGATAAAATTTAGACAAACACACATATGAAACCATACAAAGTCTTCATTGACGCATTTGATACTTTTCTTAACCCACGATATAGCCAATCTAGCTCACATGTCCCCCATGAATTCTCCTCTAATCTTATCATGCTATCCAAAGCTAGTAGTAGGTATGCATTGACAAACTTCTGGTTGTTATCAGCGAAAATGGTACATTCGAACAAGTAAATAAGGTTCACACGTGAATCATGTACGACCAAATCATACATTATAGTTGAATTTTTATTGAGATACACGGGTGTTGTAAATTGATCCCTCAAACACCTCATACCAAATCTAACTCCTCTCATCATTTTAAATTCTTAATGGAAAACAGGTGTAAAAAACCTTAGTAATCGGGCATACTATGTTTATACTAGTAAGTCATTTCAAAAAAATTTGTTTCCAGCATGCTACCAATCACAATGAGGCATGTCATAACGTATACGTTATTTTTTTGTACGTAGACATGAAAAAAATTCTAAACTACATGTATCAATTAAGATTATTTGAAATTCGGACCTTTTGACTACCGCTTTAATCACCACTACATCTTATTGTGACCCAACAATATCTCTCAAATCATCACCGTCAAATACAATAAAAGACATCAGATCTTGGTAATGATGGGGAATACATGTTTCTTTCTAACTGGGTTTCCAAACTCATAACATTCCTCTTTCGTGAGCAACCGAAGGCCTTGATATCGTATCCCTACCAAAAATGGTTAACAACTCAAACAAATCATACAAATATTTAAATTTTCCTATATATTGAGGCTCATTTATCACGATGATATTGCCTTGGTCAGGGTCGGGGTCAAAATTTTCTGACTCTATAATAAACTCGTTATTAGGTCTAGTTATAACCATATTATTTTCATGTTCGGGAAAACTTCTATTGCCTCTTTTTAGACCATAGTTTGACCAATAATTGGAGCTTGCAACCGACCCCATGATTGCCCTTCGAGAAAAATATTCAACTTTCCATTTTTATTAGAGTATGAATTTCTTGTTTTAGAGCAATACAATCATTCATATCATGGTCCAGATTATTATATATATATATATTATAAAATGAGTGGTCTAATTCTCTCTCTCGGAGTTTGGATTGGGAGTGTTTTTCTAAATTGAACAATATTTTTGTTGCCTTGTTAAAGATAATAACAACACTCTCTGTTAGTACTATAAAGTGTTTAAGTTGAACCCATTGATTTGCCATGGATCTAAATTGTTTACCTTGTGAGTGTTGGTTTACCTTAGGTCAAAGTAGATTCTGATTAGTTTCCTTCGAACATAAAAGGTGTTTTTTGGGCCCGTTGCTATTGAGAACCTGCAACGGTGGTTTGTGAAACCTATCTCTAAAAATGGGGTAATTTTAATTTTTTTCGTCTCTTCTAGCTTAATCTATTGCTCAACCTGTGAAAAAAAAAGCTCATGAACGTCATTTATTTCTTCATGGTCATATTATGAGCCGATTCTTTGGGAAGAAGCCCATATCTAAAAGATGATATAGCCACTTGTTTGAAGAAATCTTCCAATCCATTCTTAGTTTGTATGAAGGTTTTAGTGTAATCCTTTAATCTTTTACCAATTGACTTTTGAAATTAAATTATTGTAGCATTATTCCCTCGTATTTCTTTGCTTCTCATAAAATACCTTTGGAAAACAACCTCATATATATATATATATATATATCAAAATTCTTGATAGAGTCCTGCGAAAGCCGATTATACCATTTCAAAGTGTTATATTTTAAGGTTTGGGAAAAGGGCCGACATAATAACTTATCATCATCATCGTAATGCATCATAAAGTTCTTGAACTGTTTGATGTGGTTATCCAGAACTTTACTCCGATCGAGTTTCTCTATTTTAGAGATATTGAACCGGATAGGAAAATTGCCAGAGAAAACTGATAATTTTCCCCTAACTAAATTGGCGACCCTTATTAATTGTCGCATAAATGCCTTGTTCGGACTATACAGAAAACTGATAATTTGCTTGATAATCAACACATTAGTTTCCCATACATTATATTTTTCCTTCAATCTTCAATTTTTATTTACCTAGTGTGATGTCCTCATTTTTCCGAGGAAGTATGTTTTTTGCTCGACCTTTGATGCCAATAGGTATGTTTCTTTGAAAAATGATTATTAAAATTATTTCTTATCTCTTAACGATGATGATCCCTATTTGGAAGGGTGAAGACTCCTCAGACTCAGATGCTTCTTCTTTGAGGAATGATGGATTTTGCATGATCGACATATTGGACACTTTCATAGACTTTACCTAGAGAGGTTATTTTTTGGGGGATTTTAATGCTTGCTGCTGGTCACACTCTTCTTACATAATCAATCGTTCATGCTTTTCGTCGTGCATGTGCATTATTACCTCTCTTTTCTCCAATCATGACTCTCCCGGTCAACTGGGCAAAATTCACCCACATTTTAAAATTTAATCCTTCAATATATTCAAAAGCCAAGCTTATAACTTAATATTTTGGATACCATTATCCGGGTACCTCTGTAGGCTCCCGTTGTATTCGCCACTAATAGTGTCAAAGATTTTCAAAGGATGTTTAAGTAATAATAAAATAAATAAAGTTTTGGATGAGCTGTAGATATAAAATTGAGCTTCTTGGAAATATTCTAGAAATAGACGCTTTAACAAGTTAGATTAGAAGTAAGTTTTTCATCTTATCTTATAAAATGATTCCAATGCCCATTTATAGCAAAATGGGCTTAGTGGGCTTACATGCCCCACAAGCCCATTTTGGTAACCCAAGCCCAAATACCCAAAAGCCCATTTTATGTAAATTACCTCTAATTAATACACTTTATTACAACATAATATACAATAAACCTTGGTTTATTAACCCATTTGTCCGATTTTTCTTTCGGATAATTTGGTCATGATCAAATTAGACTCCAGATCGTGACACATCATATATCAAAATAAAAGAGCAATAAATTTTAACTAAGCCTATTTTTAGGAAACGGTTAATTTTCTATATCGCAGTATTAGACTACGCAATAGGTGCAGTATTGGTCAAAGATGTCGAAACTATCCTCGTCCAGTATATTACTTCAACAAAAGTTTGTTAGATGCTACAAAAAGGTATTTAAAGCTGGAAAAACTAATTATGGATTTAGTTGTGGCAACATGAAAATGAGACCATATTTACAAGCCCGTTATATAGTGGTCTGAACCTCATTTCCACTTAAACATTAGCTAAAAAATCCTAACATATTTGGTCGGATGACTAAATAGTTAGTGGGATTAAGAGACTATGACACCGATTTTGAACCGCGAACAACAATCAATGAGCATGCATTGGCAGATTTTTTATTTGAGTTTCATTCTGAATGACCTTAACCAGAGCCAACTATTGACATATCGAGAGACGAGTAGGTTATTTGGACTGATACGGGCTCAAACATTATAGGTTGTGGAGCGGGGGTTTATTTGGTAGTTTTAACCGGTTAAATAGAGTATCAAACAATACATTTTGACTTCAGGGAATCTAATAACGAATCATAGTACAAAGCAACCTTGGCATGGTTGTGACTTGCATAAATTAATGGTGCCAAAATGGTTCGTTTGATAAGCGATTCCCAGCTTCTAATCAATCATGATTCAGGCTAGGCCGAACCAAGGAAAAATTAATTGGTAACATACTCAAAGGCATTGAAGGAACTGAAAAATTTGTTTGAATGTGTTTAGTATGAACATGTCCACTAAATAAAAAACTCTGTTAGTGACTCCTTAATTACTATAGCATACACTAAAGGTATTTATATATACTTGAACAAGAACATCCATCAATAACACTAGCCTCCGAGCAAAAATTAGACACAAAAGAAGTGCTACAAATATTTATAAGTATGGAAAAATATTTGAGGTATGAACTTAAAGAATTCTTGGTTCGAGGGACTCTTCCAGTTGATAAAGTATTGTCCGAAAAGTTGAGATTTAAGGAACATGATGTTTCGGTTTTCCGAGACATTCTTTACAAAAACCTAATAAGTCAACCAATACTATGATGCCTCAGAACTAATGAATCATATATGGTAGTATCTGAATCATATGATAGAGATGGGTCAACTCACCATGGGTTTAAAATGTTGACAATAATGGTTTTATTTGCCGGATATCATTCTATTCCATCATGGTTGATGTTACAGAACTAGTCAGAAAGTGTGATGCTAGCCAACATTTAGGAATGCAATACATGTGCCAACAATACCGCTCGAATCAATTTCTAAAGCGTTGCCTTTTGATAGATGAGGTTTTGGCTTAGTCGGGTTGTTACTTATGGCCTCCAAGGAACGCCAAACCATCAGAGTAGTTGTTGATTATTTCTCTAATGGATGGAAGCTGAGCTTTTGTACAGAACTAAAGAAAAATATGTTATCAAATTTAGTATATCCAATATATACTGTATAAGGACATGAAATATTTTTTCTCTTCTCGAGGCATCCAACATTTTTTCTCAGCATATTTTCACTTGCAAGAGAATGATCAAGTAAAGGTTACAAATAGAACTATCCTTGATGGATTGAGATATAATTTAGAGTGAAATACCGGAAAATGGCCAAATTATATACAATAAGTATTGTGGGCTTATCGAACTACCCCCGGTCAGTGACCCAAAAATCACCTTTTGCATTGGTTTATGAAATGAAAGCAATAATCCTAGCTGAAGCCACCCTTTCGTCTTTCATAATAACAAACTCTTTCGTCTTTCATAATAACAAACTCTTTCGATCCTAGTATTGATAAGGGTTGAAGAGTCAAACTTGACTTAATTGAGGAAAAGCGAACAAATGAATATCTAAGATCCCTTTCACTATGAGACTTTACTGAGAAATAGGTATGCATCTCGAATTTTTGAGAGAGAATTCAAAGTGGGGGATAAGGTTCCAAATAAGGTTTTCTTAAAATCTAAAGATAAATAAGGTGGAAATTAAGGGCTAAATTGAGAAATACCTTATTCGGTAATTAAGAGGGTAAAACCCAAAACATATAGGTTGGAAGATCAAGAAGAAAACTAACTTTGGAACCCTTGGAACATCAAACATTTGAGGTTATACTTGAAATGAATTTGTAAATACTATAAATATTTTCAATTAATTGTATAACAACCGGTGACATGCTCTTTCATGCCCTTATGGTGTATGAAGGTTTTAATGAGGTGTCTGTATAGCCGACTAGTAAATATAAATCACTTGCCTTTTATATTCTCTACTTTTATTCTCAGTAACTTAAAAATATGTGACCCATACTTTTACCTTAAAAGGTTCCAACATTAGTTGGTCATGTTTAAAAGGTTCAAACATTAGTTGGTCATGTTTAAAAAGTTCAAACAATAGTTGCTCATGTTTAAAAGGTTCCAACATTAGTTGGTCATGTTTAAAAGGCTCCAACAATAGCTGGTCAATTTCTAAGAGAGCTTCAATAACCACTTGAGGATTGATCACCCTCAACTAGAAAGATTCAAAAGACATCAATTTGAATGGAAAATTTATATGATATTGAATTACAAGATTGGTTTATATAAACTCTGAATAAAAGCACAAAACACCCTAGCCGACCAATGACTTGATTCAAGAGAAGAATGTAAAAAAGTTACAAGATTGAGAATTCATAAAAACAAAATTGTTCAGTTATCCTCAAGTGGGGATGGAAAAATAAATTTGTTTACTATTTCTAATTATCTGTTATTCTGGGGATGGAAAAGTGAAGAAAAATAATCTCGGATTCCTCTTTATGCACATAATACTTCTATATCTTTATTGTAAAATTGAAGGTCATTATCTGTTGTAATACTCGTAGGTATTCCGAATATGTAGCATATATTGGATAAAATAAACTTAATTACTGCTTTAGAAGTAGTTCCAGAGAGAGGTGCAACTTCTGCCCATTTCAAAAAATAATCAACTGCCAAAACAATAGTTTGGCATCCTTTCAAAGCCCATGGTAGCGAGCCAACTAAATCAAGCCCCTGTATTCTGAAGAGCACTTCTTCAGATATTGTCTCCATGGGAAGTACTACAATATGAAGTGTATTTCCATACCTTTGGCATAAATCAAATTGTTTAACAAATTTCTTAGCATCTGCCATGATAGAAGGCCACTAATATCCTGCCAACAAAACCCTCATAATTAAAGCTTTATAACCACAATGGGCAGAACCTTCTCCATCATATAATTCAGACAGAATTACTTACGAATTATCGGACCCAAAGAAACATAGTAAATGTTTTTTAAAATATTTTTTTTTGTAAACAACTTCCCCTAAAACCAAAACCCCATGCGCTTTAAACTTCAACTTCTTGGCTAAGTTTTTATTTTCAAGAAGAATACCCTTAGTAATGGATATCTGGATTTCATACCTACAATCCTGGCTTACGATGGTAGACGGCTGAAAACTTTCTTCAGCTCCAACTTTCATTTGAAGAGTTGTTGTTATTGAAGGACATTCTTGAATTAAAATCCATTGGTAGGCTTCAATATATGCAATAGTGGCCAATGAATCATCCATTGAATTTTCAGCCATGGGTACTTGCTCATACTTTACATTTTTTAAGTAAGAAGAAGTTTCCTATAACTCTAATAAATATCTTACTATATGTTCCTTCTTTGTTTCAGATAAATTTTCAGCCATGGCTTCAACATATGCAATAATGACCAATGAATCGTCCATTGAATTTTCAGCCATGGGTACTTGCTCATACTTTACATTTTTTAAGTAAGAAGAAGTTTCCTATAACACTTATAAATATCTTAATAAATGTTCCTTAGTGGCCAATGAATCATCCATTGAATTTTCAGCCATGGGTACTTGCTCATACTTTACATTTTTTAAGTAAGAAGAAGTTTCCTATAACTCTTATAAATATCTTACTATATGTTCCTTCTTTGTTTCAGATAAATTTTCAGCCATGGCTTCAACATATACAATAATGACCAATGAATCGTCCATTGAATTTTCAGCCATGGGTACTTGCTCATACTTTACATTTTTTAAGTAAGAAGAAGTTTCCTATAACACTTATAAATATCTTACTAAATGTTCCTTCTTTGTTTTAGATATTCCTTGAACCAGATATATCAATAATTGTGAATCACTTACTAATAAGATTCTTTTTTCTCCACATATTTGAGCAAGCCTTAGGCCAACAATTGCTGGTTCATAATTAGCTTCATTATTAGAGGCTTTGAAACCAAAGTGGATGGCTTGGTACATCGAATCCCCAAAGAGGGAAATTAAATAAATTCATGCCCCACATCCTAACATGATGGATCCTCCATCTATCTGAATCACCCATTCTCTTTCTGGTTTAATAGAAGAGGTTTTCACATAAGACCGATCTGAATGGAATTCAACCAAGAAGTCTGTTACAACTTATGCCTCTATTTCTGTCACAGGAGCAAAATAAATATAATAATCCCCCAATCCGAAAGACCACTTTGTCATTTGACCCGATATATCCAGATTTTGCAACGTACTTTTCAGTGGAAAATAAGTTCGAACCGTGATGGAATACGCTTGAAAATAGGGCTACATTTTTCCGGCTGCTATTACCATGGATATGGATAACTTTTCCAACTTTAGATATATTTTATCCACATTTAACAAAGTTTTACTATTGTAATACACTGGACGATTGTGATTATCAACCTCCCGAACTAATACTGCACTTACAGCATGATCTGAAACAACTAAATATACATAAAGTCTTTCTTCTTCTACTAGTTTAAACAAAGTTTTAGGAGAAGACAAACGTTTCTTAATTTCAATAAATGATCTGTCACAGTTCGAAGACCAGTGAAATTCCTTTGTATTTCTTAATACTTGAAAGAAATGTGCACATTTATTCATTGATCTCGACATAAATCGATTCAAGGATGATAATCTTCTAGTTAACGCTTGGACTTCTTTTGTAGATCTAGGGGGGTCCATGGTGAATAAAGCATCTAATTGTGCTTGAATATTTTTTTTCATTAATGATATAATCTAAAAATATTCTGGATCGCACACTAAAAGTACACTTCTTCGGATTCAGTTTTAAATTAATGGCTTCCAAGTTGGAAAACGTTTCTTTGAGATCAGACAAATAGTCTTCCTTTTTTATTCTTTTCACCATCATGTCATCGATATATACCTCTATATTTCTGCTAATCTGGTTGGCAAATGCCTTATGTACTAAATGCTGATAAGTGTCGCCAAGATTCTTTAAACCAAAAGGTATAAGATCGTAACAATGTAACCCCCATCAGTGATAAATGTAGTATGATTTTTATCCTCCATGTCCATTTAAATATGGTTGTAGCCAACAAAAGCATCCATAAAATATAATAATTTGTTACTAGAGGTGTAGTCCTCTAATAGGTCTATCCGAGACACCGAAAATGGATCTTTAGGATAAACCCTATTAAGATTGGTAAAATCAATACACATTCGCCATTGGCGATTTTATTTTACAATCACTAGGTTTGTTTTCCACTACGGGGATTGAGATTCCCTAATATGACCTATTTTTTTAGTCTATCTACTTCTTTACAAATTGCTTCATATTTTTCTTTGAAAATTTCATTCTTCTTTGAATCACAGGACTGCATCTGATCGTACTGGTAACTTATGACACATAACACTAGCTGGCACACATGTTATATATTCAGTGCACGAGGCAAATACATGTAAATACTTGGATGAAAAGAGTAACAATTATTCTTTTAACCTTACTGGTAAGTTTGACTCGATTTACATTTTCCCCATCAACCAAGCTATGAATTTAACTTCTTCAAAGTAAATAACCGTACTGGGAGTCTCTCTTGCATCATTTATATGGTTATAATCCAAAGAGAACTCTAGTAATGGTTAGTTTATTGTTTAGTAGTTATAGAGTTAAGAGATTTTGGAGTAAGTGCGGTAACGTAGCATTCTCTAGCTACCTCTGACTACTTCAAACCACGTCGATGGCCTGCAATATAATATTTTAAGCATTGATGTATGATCAATACAACAACATATATCATTGAGAGCCGAGACCTGTCAAAAATAGAATTATAAGGAGTGAGACAATTACCAACATAAATAACATTATAATAGTTTTCTTGAAGGGCCGATTGCCTAAACTTTTATCCCCTTTAAATTCCTCAATTACATCCACGGAGTTTCCCATAAATCCCACTATGGTTCGATTCGAATATTGAGTAACAACTGGGTTTTTCATTTTCTATTCCTTCGATAGACGCCCCGATTACAACAACATCTTCATTCGGCCCAACAATATCTTTTAAATTATCTCTATCAAAAACTATAAACGGTGCAAGGTCTTGATACAAATGAGTTGACATTTTTCCTTTCAATTGATCATACTCGGTTTGGTTTATTTTAGGCTGGGGGTAGTTTGGTAAAGTGTTTTGGTAAGTTTGAAGTATTTTATGTTTAGTGTGAGGAGTAGTGAGATAATTAAGTAGCTTGCTTGTATTAAACGTTGACCACCCTCGTTAATGAGAGTGGTTGGGGTATTTATACTCTTAATTTAATGACCCATGGGCTTACCGGGTCAAGTTGTGAAACCAAGTCAAGTTTAAGGACCCATTAGTCTTTTAAGTAGATTAGCAAATAGTTTAGTCAAAAGGTGTTTTACATTTGTCATGTCCCGATTTTTCAGTGGTGTGTTATGGTCCAAATTACCCCTGTCCGGATTTAAGTGGTGGGCTGTGACTGAAGTATCCGAACTCATCAATATCCCCTTTTTGAGGCCTCGCTAAATATCTTTGGTAGGGCTAACAAAAATTACCAAGTCCATATCAACTTCATCCGATATGCTCGTGTTCGTCCGAACTAAGAAGTTTATTTTCAATACTAACCTAGTTCGAAATTTGTCAAGACTGGTTTCTCTTCCCATAATTCTAAGAGTTTTCTTCTTGGATCGTGAGACACGTGTCAATATTTGGTTTGACCTACCAGCCGTTATTTTTCCTAGACCGGTGCACCCACTAAGTCTAGAAAGTTACCAAGGCTTTTGATTCTTCAAACGTTTGCACAACCTTTAATCATTGCAAAAACCCTCTTCAACTTCTCCTAGGTAACTGTTACTTTTTACTGTTATATAAATACTATTTTCCTATTACATTGTCTTCCACACTCAAAGATTTTCTAGAGAGATATTAATCTTTACCTTCAAATCGTTCTTGAGAGATTTTATGTTCACAGCCAGAAATACTTTAGTTAAAGGTGGCTGGTTGAATTCGTCAGAGTTAGAGAGAACGAGGAAGGTAGAAAGAGAGAACCGTATCGCCGCCGGCCTCCTAGTTTTTCTAGGTGAGAAAACCAGTCAACCAACTCTGGACGCCGATCAAGGGTCATCATCTTCCAAAAACCCTAGGCCCAGACAGCTTTCATTCAAACCAAAGCTCTCACCCCTCCCTTCCGGTTCTTCTGTTCAAGAGTCTCAACCTCCTGTGTCTAAGGAAAAATTCGTTTCAAGCATCAGAAAATCCTCTCCCTTTATTGCTATGGGTTCTGATACACAAAAATATCTGGAGATGATAACCCCTCGGCGGAGGACCCGCCAAACCAAAACCCAATCCACACCATCACTGCCAAAACCATTCGGATCAGAGGTATCTAAAGCAGCTCCACGGGCCAAGCCCTCCGGATCACAAACTCAACCAAACACTAGGCCTTCAGAGACAACAAGCGCTCAACCACCCAAACAGCCTTCAGCGCAAGAAACTGACCCCCTTCTTCTAAGGCAACTGACAAACCTTCCATAGTGATGGAAGAGATTATGGAAGACAGCATCGATGAGGCCCCCTTCGAGACCGAGGCATCAGGTCAAACAAGAGATGTTGCTTCTGATAAGAAGGTCAAGAGTAAGGTAAAAATCTGTATGACTCATCTGGACTCGCTTCCGGAGTGCTTAGAGGGTAAGGTAGGCCATTGTTTCAAACACGTTAGCGTCAAATATCTGTTGGCCTTGCAAAACATCAACTACATCTACACCCATACTACTGAGTTGGGTCAAATCCGGACCAAATGGAGGATTCCGGAGTCTGTAAAGGTAAGGATACCTATTACTCCGAAGGCTCCTATGTATTGCAAGCTAAATGAGGTGGTAATATTTACAAAAGTGCTAAACTAGGGACTCCGGTTCTTTTTAGACCCAAAGACTGTTAAATATTTTCAATTTGTCAAACTTTGCCCTAGCCAGTTAAGCCCTAATGCCTGGTACTCTCTCCTTGCCTGTATTATAGCATCAAGGTTGTCGAAGATCCCACTTCCGATGAAGTAGTTTGCTGTTGTAGCAAGCTTGTGCAAGAACCATCAGATTCCATTCTACCATCACAACATGGGGAATAACTTTAAAGTTGTGGATGACCTGTTAGAGTCTGCAAAGAATTGGAGAAAACAGTTCCTGTTTGTTAGTCGAACATGGGAAAATGGTAGGAAGATTAAGGCCAACACCAACTCTAGCATGCTGACTAGTAGGTGGAAAAGCACTGGTAATTTCCTTTCTTATCTTTGTCTTCTAAGTTTTTTCTTTTTAAATTATAAGTTTTCCTATTTTGAGTAGCTGGTTACTCATTTTCAGTGCTACCGAAGGAGTTCACCGGACATTTGGAGGAGGGGAAAAAGACCTGTGCAAAACTCAATGCATGGGCTTCAGAACACTAGGGGAATGCCTTCCACAATTGCTTTACATCAGGCAATTTCGTGAGGTCTCATCATTTGAACACCACAGGCCGGAGAGACCTCTCATGGGAAGAGATAACCACCCTTCCTCCTCCTGGCATGATTCTCAAAAGGACAGAGGCCAAGGATGGCAAGTTGTTCTTACATTCCAGAGCTAAGGCTCCCAGCAAGATGAAGAATAAAAAGAAGAAAACTGCAACATAGTTGGTTCAAGCAGCTACAGAAGGGACTGGTTCAGGGAACTAGGGGGGATTGATGCAGTCCTACTCAAAGAAGTAGAGGTTGAAACAGTGAGGGAGGCTGGAGGGTCGTAGAACCCACCAAAGCCCCCAAAGAAGGACAGGAAACGGAGGGCCAATAGTGATGAGAAAGCTGCTAAGAAGAAGAAAGTCACCCTAGAAGAAGAAATAATTCTTTGTCCTTCAGAAATCCAACCTCCACCAACCCCTGCTGATCCTACCTTGCAAGAGGATTCCCAACAGATCTCCAGTCCGGAGAGATTTCTAGGGGAGGGAATGATGAAGTGGACATTAGTGCCCTTCAAGACATTGGTTTGTATTTTAACGATTTTGAGAAGGATGATTTTGCAGGTCCCTATTGTCCCTCCAGCTCTTCCAATATGGTGACCTTTAACGGTAAATACTTCTCCGTATCCGGAGAGCAAGATGTCTTGAGCCACTCTCTCCTTGGTCATATCCGGCCAATACTTGATCTGGAAAGGCAGGTGAAAAGTCAGACCAACCTTATCAATCCCTCATTTCTGACAAATAATCTCTGTCAAACAGTCTCCTAAACGCTCAGCGAAGTATAGAGGATTTGAAGAAGGAGATGGAGGCACGGAAGAAGGACAAGGAGGATTCGGAAACTTAGTTAGCCACATCGGAAGCAGCCAGAACTGAGCTCCAGACTAAGTATTCTGACTTAGAAATCTCTTCTTCAAAAGACCTCACAACGTTGAAGGAGGAATTGAAGACTAAGGATGGTGCCATTCAAACCTTGACCGATGAGAAGACTAAACTAGAGAGTATTGTTTCGAAGATGACCAAGGAAAATGAGGAATTAAAAAGCCAGCATGAGCAAACTATCCAAGCAGGTATTGAGAAGTATACCAATGAAGTAATAGACTCCTTAGAAAAAAGAGATGACGGGGTCAAGTCTGACATGGTGATGCTGTTCTATGAGACCTTTCCGAAGAGGACCCTGTGTCCCTAATGGAAGTATGTTGATTACGAAGACATCATATTTCATACTCTAGCAGATGGTGACAAGCACAACTACTCCAGTCGAATAGATTCCACTACTGATGATGAAGAAGGAACTGGTGAGAGTTCGAGTGCCGAACTCAAAAGTCCTAAAAAAGGTGATGGTGGTGCAGGAACGTCTGAAGGGAACAAACCCTAAGGTTTTATCATATATTATTTTTTGTCTTTTTAAACAGTAAAAGTCCTTGGATGGCCAATGCACATTTTGTACTACTATTTGGTTAAAGTCCGAATAAGTCCTTTGAACACTTAAAGTCCTCGGATAGCCAAGGCATGTTTTATTTTCCTGTTCGGTTCAAGTCTAAATAGGTTTAATTTATAAAACTTTCTTTTGTTCAATATTTTTCTTTAAATTTTTCATAGCTAATATTTAAGTAGCCCCTAGAATTTCAGAAGTATTAAAGTGATAGTGGTTAATATCTCCGATGACATGTGTTTAATAGTCATCACTTAACCAAGTTTGTCCGATCCACTAAAGACCCAAGGTGTTGAACAAGTGATTTATACTTGAATTGAATTGTAGTAAAACTACTCCGAATATTTTAAGAAGGCATCATATATTATTAAATAAAAGACCAGACACCTCATTAAAACCTCTCCGCGCCACCAGAGTAGGAAAGAGTATGCCCCATAATATTTACATTGATATTTAAATATTAAATATTTACATAAATTTTTTAATCTAAATATAACATGAGATGTTCAATATTCCATGGGTGCTTCAAAACTCTTCCTTCTTTGTCCTGAAGTCTATACATCCCAGATTTGAGCTTTTCACAGACTCATAGGGGCCTTCCCAGTTCGGAGCCAACTTACCGAACTGCTTCTCCTTGGTGTGTAAGAAGATTTTCTTAACACCTTATCTCCTGGTTGAAAATCTATTTTTTTGACCTTGGAAGCAAATTTCCTCCTCATCAAACCTTGGTAGTGAGTTGTTCTTAAGTAAGCTTTAACCCTTCTTTCTTCTATTAAGTCCAACTGATTCCTAATTGCTATCTCATTAGCTTGTTCGTAATAGTTGTGGACTCTGTATGATGGTAGGGTAGCTTCTATAAGGGTAATTGCATACATCTCATACACCAAAGCAAAATGAGACTCTTGCGTAGCAGCCCGAGGAGTAGTTCAGTATGCCCACAACACTTCTTGCAAATAGCTTGGCCACTTCCATGCAGCTCCTTCTAAATTATTTTTTAATCGAGACAAAATAGTCATGTTGGCAACTTCAACCTGACCGTTTTCTTTTGGATGGAAAGGAGAAGAAAAACAATGTTGAATACCTCTAGAAGCACAAAAATTCTCCATATCTTTGTTATCAAACTGTGGCCCATTGTCTGTAGTAATCTTTTAAGGGATCCCAAATCTGCAGCATATATTAGATAGGATAAATTTAATGACAGCCTTCGAAGTGGTTCCTGCCAAAGGAGCTGCCTCTATCCATTTCGCGAAGTAATAAATATCATTTATAATAGTTCTGCACCCCCCGGATGCCATAGGCAGAGGTCCAACCAAGTCCATTCCCCATCAGGAAAAAGGTATTGGCTCAGAAATAGACTCCATAGGTACTGCTGGCACATGAATTTCATTGTCATACCTTTGACATGGATCACATTTCTTTACAATTTCTTTAGCATCTGCCATTATGGATGGCCAATAGTACCCAACTAATAACACTCTCCGAGTTAGTGCCCTGTACCCACAATGTGCTGAGCCTTCTCCATCGTGTAGTTCAGATAAAACTACTTGAGATTCTTCAACCCCCAAACAACGCATGAGAGGTCTACTGAAAAATAATTTTATAGAGAACTCCCTTTATGATAAAAAAACCACGTGCCTTGTGTTTAATCTTTCTTGCCATAACTTTATCAAAAGGTAAAACCCCATCAGAATTATATTGAATGAGGGAATACCTCGAGTCTTTAGGTTGAATCACCTATATGCTCATGCTTTCCCCATCTTCCGTTTTTGACTTGGCTGTATAAATGGGAATTCCTGTATATAAATCTAAGGGTAGGACTCAGAATACGCTATATTTGCCAAAACATCTGCCAGTGTATTCTCCAATCTGGGAATATGCTCATAACAAACACTTTTAAAGTTGGCTGCCACTTCTTTTAGGATGAGTAAGTACTTGATCAGTTGCTCCTTCTTGGCCTCAGACTAATCTTGAGTGTGATGGATGAGCAGCTGAGAGTAACTCATTAACCAAACTCTCTTAGCCCACACTAGAAAGCCAATTTAAGACTAACTATAACCGCTTCATATTCAGACTCTTTGTTGGAGGCCCTGAACCCAAAGTATATAGCTTGGTATATCTTATCACCATACGGAGAGGTTAGGCGAATTCCAGCTCCACAACCCATTGTGCTTGAACCACCATCAGTTCGGACTACCCACTCTTTCTTGGTTTTATCTTTTGAAGTTTGTTTAGAGTTCCTATCCGAATGGAATTCTACCAGGAAATCAGCCACTAGTTCAGCTTTGATAATTGTTCAGGGTGCAAAATCAATGTCGTAATCGCCCAATTCCACTGACCACTTGGTCATCCTGCTTGATCTGTCTACCTTTTGAAGAACATTTTTTAATGGGAAAGATGTCCGGACAATGATGGAATGAGACTGAAAATACAGCCTCATCTTTCTTGCCGCAATTACTAAGGCTAGTGACAATGTTTTAAGCTTTAAGTACATCTTCTCAGCATCTATTAAAATTTTGCTGATGTAGTATACCGGACAAGGGTAATTGTCCACTTCTCTTACCAATACTGCATTTATAGCACATTATGACACAACCAAGTATACATAGAGTATTTCTCCTTGAACAGGTTTGAAAAGAGTCTTTGGTGAGGATAATTGTTTCTTTATTTCAACAAAAGCTTAGTTGCACTATGGAGACCACTTAAAATCTTTAGCATTCTTCAAAGTTTGGAAAAACGGAGCACATTTGTCCGAAGACCTTGAAATAAAACGGTTTACGGCAGCCAACCTTCCAGTGAGCCTCTGAACTTCTTTAATATTCTGAGGAGGATCCATTTCCAATAGGGCATTAAGCTGATCTGGATCAGGCTGTATTTCTTTCTCACTTATCCCATAACCCATAAACTTTCCAGATCAAACCCCAAAGATACATTTTTCTGGATTTAGTTTCAAATTCACAACTGTCAAATTAGAAAATGTTTCTTGAAGATCAATATGAAAATCCTCCTCCAGACTTTTAACCAGCATGTCATCTATGTATACCTCCATATTTCTACCAATCTGACTAGCGAATGCTTTGTTCACCAACCTCTGATAAGTAGCCCCATCATTATTTAACCCAAAAGGAATAATTTTGTAGCAATGGAGACTTCTGTATTTTATAAAGGTAGTATGATCTTGATCCTTCGGCTCCACCTGTATCTGGTTGTACCCAAAGAAAGCATCCATGAAGGACAACAACTTGTTTCCAGAGGTTGAGTCTACCAACTGATCTATCTAGGGGACTGGATAAAGATCTTTTGGGCAAGTTGTGTTAAGATAAGTGAAATCAATACATATACGCCATCTCCCGTTCTTTTTCTTGACTAACACCAGATTGGCAGTCCATAAAGGTTACTAGGATTCCTTTATGTGTCACATCTTGGGAATCCGTTTAACCTCTTGAACTATCACATAAACGTTTTTCTTTGAAAAAGCTCTCATTTTCTGCACAACACGTGCAACATCATTCTGGATTGATAACTTGCATGAGATAACGCTTGCGGGCATTCCGGTTACATCACTATTGCACCAAGCAAAAACATGCTGATTGTTTAGTAAAAAGGACAACAATTTCTTTTTCAACTCTGGCACCATTTTGGAACCAATCTTGATATTTCTACCCTCTGCAAGGGAGTGGGTTTCAATCTCTTTAACTAGTATTATAACACTAGGATCCTCTATGGGGTTATCAATCTCACTCTCACCCTCAAAAGGCTTCAGTAACTGCTAATCTTTATTAATCTGAACTGCTCCAAAAGTGTTAGGAGCAAGAGCAGTTGCCTAACACTCCCTGGCTATCTTCTGACTGCTTCAGACAACACCTACTTTCCCTTGAACTGCATACTTCAAACACTGATGGACTGTTGAGGCCACAACATGCATTCTGGAAAACCAAGACCTCCCAAAATCGCATTGTAGGATGTGGGGAAATCTACCACAACAAATAGCACCCTCACCATCTTTTTAAAAGGCCCCTTGCCCAACAACACTTCATCTTCAAATTTCCCAATTACATCTACAAAGCTCCTTGTGAAGCCTAAAATGGTTCTGTTCGAGTGTTTAATAACAGCCAGATTACTCATCTGTTTGTAGGAGCAAGAAGAGGATGTTTGCCGAACTGTATGTGTTTATCAAAATCCAGCGTATATCGTAGCCCCCAATAGATGCTCCTATAACCACTGCATCCTCATGAGGCCCACCAATATTTCCTCCTCCAACTGAGTGGGAAAAGGGTCTAGCACTGGTGGGAAAAGATTCCCCCCTCCATCTGAGTGGCCAAACTGTGTACATGCCTCTTTCTTGATGAAGGGATGGGTGTTGTCACAATATCTCCTCCAAAAATAGTGAGTGACTCAAAGAAACTGATCAGTCTGGACACCGTCCTGGTTTGTTCTATTATGACCCCCACTTTATTCTGAGTTGGATCCGGATCCAGGTACTCAGAATAAACATCAAATATTTCAAGAATCACCATTGCCCCTTCTTGAGCAGATGTTCCCGCATTGTTTGTAAGGCCCGTCCGAGGAGAACTGTCAGGCCTGTTTCCATTTTTTCTTTTAACATAAGCTCCCAGTTTGACTCTTTCAATAAGGTTCTCTACTTCTTGTTTTAACACTATACATTCTTGAATGTTATGGCCTATATCATTTTGATATTGGTAAAAACAAGTATTTTGGCTTTCTCTAGGAGATTGCAGTGCTGCCAGTTTCCGAAAATGGCTTGGTCTTGTCTCATATTGTGGCCACATTCTCCCTTAACTCTGCAAACCACTCTGGATGAACCCAAGGACCTCTTTTACCTCTTGACTGTTTACGCTGAGATTGATTCTGGTTGGACTGAGTTTGTTTAGTCCGGTTGGACCTTTGTCCGGTGTTTTTAGCCCTATATTCGAACTGGTTAGCAGCCGGAGGAGCTGTTGTGGTGGACTTCACTTGTTGGTGCACCCTGGTTTTCTTGGTTTCTTCCACATTAATCTGTTTTCCCACTTGATTGAACAAGCCACCCCAGGTCATGGCTTTCTTCCAGGTCACCGAATCAGCCAGGTTCCCAGGATTCAACCGTTGCCTCAAAGAAGCAATTGCCACCTGTTCGAAGCAATCTGCTAATCTGTTCTTTGTATTCAGAAATCGAATTATGTAGTCCTTTAAAAACTCGTTTGGTTCTTGGGCACAATGGATAATGGTATCTCAATTGCCCTTCACCTCTTTAGTTCCAACCAATTGCCTTCGGAAGGCAACCTAGAATGTATCAAAGTTTCTAATACACCCCTGGGGTAAGCTGTTATACCACTTAAGAGCACTTCCCGTAAAAGTTTGAGAGAAGGCTCTGCACAAATTTTTTTCATCATCATGAAGTTCTTGAATTGGTCTAGGACGTTGTGCGGATCTCGACTTTCATCATACTTCTCCATTTTGGAGCTATCAAATCTTTTGGGCAGGTTTCCAGACAGTATTTTTGCAGATAAAGGTGACTGTCTCCAATTCTTATTACGACTAAAGACTGTATCTTCATTAGGTGTTGCAAAAATACCTGGTTCGGTCTGAAAAGTAAAAGGATCTATCAACAACTGATCAACATGTTTGTGGGATGACCCTTTGCCCAGATGCCTTTTAAGCCTACCATGCATATCCCTCTTTCTTGAATATTTTTTGATTAGGTTCATCTTTTTTCTGGATCTTCCTTCATCACTGTTTGATGACAAAGACTCCTTAAGCTCAGCCTCATTCGAAGAGCTACTGAAAGACTCAGAATCTGAACTTTCAACGGGCTTAGACCTGTTTGTCTTCTTAGAGCTGATGTGAGTATTTTTTGAACCCATAAGAGTATTTATTGATGGATCATTCTCCCATGGGTTGTAAGTATGATGAATAGATGGTGCACCTGATTTCTCCCTGATACAATTTTCTATTTGTTTTATGGCCTTTAGTGCCTCTATTTCTGCTCTCAAATTGTCTCGCTCTTCAACGGTGTATTCCTTGTTTTCCCCAACCGTTTCCACCACAGGAGGTGGAGTTCCTTGCTCGTTTGGATCCATCCGAACTGGTTATTTTTAATGATTTTGAATGTAAAATCCAGGCACCTTCGTGCTCCCACTGTGGTTGCCAATTTGGTTTGGTTTATTTTGAGCTGGGGGTAGTTTGGTAAAGTGTTTTGGTAAGTTTGAAGTATTTTGTGTTTAGAGTGAGGAGTAGTGAGATAATTAAGTAGTCTGCTTGTATTAAATGTTGATCACCCTCATTAATAAGAGTGGTTAGGGTATTTATACTCTTAATTTAATGACCCGTGGGCTTACCGGGTCAAGTTATGAAACCGGGTCAAGTTTAAGGACCCATTAGTCTTTTAAGTAGAGTAGCAAATAACTTAGTCAAAAAATGTTTTACATTTGTCCTGTCCAGATTTTTAATTGGTGTGTTATGGTACGAATTACCCCTGTCCAGATTTAAGTGGTGGGCTGTGACTGAAGTATCCGAACTCATCAATACTATCCACATGCATATTTCTAGATTAACTGGAAGGCGCTGTCATCGTATATTCTCCGAATATTGTTAATGATTTGAATTACTGATATAATTTGGAAATCCTTCCACTACCTTCACTTATAATATTCACATGACCTCGGTCTAGACCTGGATCTAAATATTCTGAATCCACATCGAACTGTTCCATAATTACCGCAACATGTTCTGTTTTAGGAGCTTTTATAGTTGGCCTTCAAACTGTGGGAAAAGCTGTTTGCTCTCTGCTTGTGTTAGGCCCGGGCCTATTCGCCCCTTGTGCTTTGATAAAAATTATCAATTTCCCATTCTCAATTAACACTGGAATATCTTGTTTCAAGGCTATACCATTATTTGTATCATGTACTGTATCCTTATAATATCTGCAAAAATGAGTATTTTAGTTTTTTCTTGGGTTTTAGATAGGAAAAAACCTTCGTAATTGTACATGACCTTTGGCCATATCGTAAATTATTGCCATATTCTCAATCAACTCGACAAGATAGCTAGGTTGAACCTATTGATTTCTCCTTGGTCTGGATTGTTGAGATTGATTCGACCTGGGATGGATAGAACCTTGAACAGACTATCGCGGACGATATTGGAAGTAACTTGGGACTGACCACCAATATGTGGCTGTGATGGGATTGCAAGAGGTCTATTCTGTCGAGGTTGCCTTAATAATTTAGGTTTTTCAATAGTAATTTGTTTACCAACTTGGTTTAACAAACCACCCAAAGTCTCTATTTTCTTTCTAGCAACTGTATCAGCTAAATCTTTGGATAATAACCTTTTCCTGGGAGAAATTATAGCCACGTGTTCGTAACAATTAGCCAAACCATTTTTGGTATTCAAAAATCGGCTAATGTATTCTTTTAAAAGTTTAGTAGCAAGTTTGTGATAATGAATTATCATGTCCCAATTTTCTCTAAGCTTACTGCTTCCCATAAATTTCTTTTGGAAGGCCATCTAGTACATACCAAAAAATTTAATTGACCCTTTCAGAAGCCTATTGTACCTTATCAACATCATGGAAACTTAATCATAAAGTTTTGACCGAATTTTGTTTTTTGCTCATAAAATGGATTGCCTCCAATTACGCCCCTTGCTAAATCGATGGAATTTACCAGAATCAACAAATATACTTAGTTCAGATCAGACAAAAAATGAGTCGCTCAATAAGTGGTTTATGATATGATCTGAGGACCTATTTTCCTTTCCTCAATAATCTATTTTCTTATTTTTTCAATGTTTATTTGCTGATGCATCTTGGTCCTTCAAGCTTTTACTTCGATTAAATTTTTTGTTACATTGACGCTTATCTCGATGCTTATCTTTTTTCTTATGATAATAATCACTACTCGATGATGATGACGAGATATCTGATGATGATAAAGAGCTCTAAATGGATTCCGAAGAGCTAGAATCATCTTTAGTTTTAGGTTATAATCTAAAAAGTTGGTGTTTAGGTGAATTATCCCCCAAATAACGTTCAAATAACTGAGTGTATTATTATCTGGTACAACTAAATATCTTGCAGTTTGTCTATGTATTTTCATGGCCTCAATTTGGTTTTGTAATTCAGCAAGCTCATCTTGCAATTGAGTTCTTTCCTCACGCTCATCATTCTTAGATGAGGCTCTAATATTTTCTTCTTTGACCTGGCCTTCTTCAACCACCAAGGGAAGATCGACTTGTATTTCACTTTTCACTATCTGAAAGAGTTCAAAAACAATTTCAAACTTTGGATTTTTGCTATCTGGCTATTCTTCCTTCCATTGTGGTTGCCAATCTGGTAAAAATATAGTCGAGGGTATTCGTGGTAGTTGGTAAAGAAATACTTAATATTTTGTGGCATGTAGTGAGATGATTAAGTTGCTTATTGACTAGTGTAGTTAATTTTATGCCCATTCACTAATGAAGTCTTTTTACGTATTTATAGTTAATTTTAGGAGTATGGGTTAGGTCATAGTTTGAAAATATAGAAGCCCAAAGCCCATTAGCGTAAAAAATGTTTTAGTAGGCATACAACTAAGTCAAAAGGTAAAAAAATGTTTCCTTTATTTCAGGTCTAAAATACCATTCGAAACATTCTCTAAAATATCCCTCGAATTATTCTGACGCCTTTAAGAAACCACTTCCAAACATATTCGACCCAATCAGCTATGGTATGATAAGAGGAGCGAAGGAAACCAAGAAGAGATTAATTTTAAAGAGGACATGGTTAGTCGGTTGTTTAGTAATCCAAGTGAAATAGAATCCAACACAGCGGAGGCCACTGAGTTCATACTGGTAGCAATAGTTTTTGAATTCGTTAATTCCTGAAGACCAATTTTCAATGAACTAAATATCATTCCAGAGAAAAATACATTCCAAGAGCGTGTCAGACGATTGTCATTTTGGAGGATAAATCCATATTACAATTAACAATGTCACTAGTAGAGTGTAGACTCTTAGAAGATGAATCCGTCTCCTAACTGCTTCCGACCTCCTTAACCCCATTCAGAGGGTCCAATCGAGGAATCTTGGCCAAATCTCGGTCAAGCTTAGAAGGATCTGATTTCTCCAAAACTTGAGTTGGGATAACCAGAGAAAGATTCGTCTTAGAGACGTTTTTGCAAAGACACGTACTATAGCAAAATAACAATTTTGTTAACTTCTTATTGAAAATTTTATATTTCTTCTCTGATTTGAAATATATTTGGAATTCCTTATGTGGATAATAATATATATATTTTAACATTTTCAATTTATATTACAAAGTTAAAATACATGTAGATTAGTATCAAATTTAATTGTTAGCTGAGTGCATAAATACATTTATTTGGGTTGCAAAAAACATTTTTTATGTTTGAAAAACAAAATAAAAAGTTGGTATGCAAATTTAATCTAATTTTGATGCATAAATAAGTGCAATTTGGTTGCGAAAAATATTTTTTATGTTTGAAAAATAAAGTATAAAGTTGTTCTTGAAACTTACTATAAGTTAGATGCGTAAATATGTGCAATTTTATTACGGAAAAGATCTTTTAGTTTTGAAAAACAAAATAGAAAGTTGGTCTAGAAACTTATTATATTTTTGGTTCATAAATAAATGAAATTTGGTTAAAAAAGGTTTTTTATATTTGAAAAAAGTAGAAATTTTATATGGAAACTTACTATAAGTTAAGTGTGTAAATAAGTGCAATTTGGTTATGAAAAAGGTCTTTTAGTTTTGAAAAAATTAGAAAGTTATTCTGGAAATTTATTGTTATTTGGATGCGTATATAGATGCAATTTGGTTGCAAAAATATCTTTTATGTTTGTAAAATAAATTAAAAATTTGTTTTGAAAACTTAATGTAAGTTGAGGGCGTTAATAGGTACAATTTTAGTTGCGAAAAAGAACAAAATTCATCTAGTACCTTTAAAGAGGTACATAAGTACACAAGTAGTTAATAGATTATTAACTATATTTTTTGTTGCGTGAAAATACATAAAAATCATCAAAACCAAACACGGACAGTTATTAACCCATGCATACTATTTATGGACACAATAACTGAAAAATTAAAGACAAAATAAAATAATTATTTCGTGAAAATCTGATGTAATAGTTGTTTTTGCTTGAGAATTCACTGAAATTTGTTGCAGAAATCTGTAATTTGAGAGATTTATTTGTTTTGATTTTAGTGACCGAAAGATATGATTCACGAGGTGAAGAAAAAACGACCGTTCATGTTTTTTGTGTTTCTATATCCGATGGAGATTGTTGAAAGATTTTTTGTTTCATATATTTTTTGATAAAATTAAAAATCTAAAGGATTATTGAAATTTAAAACTTTAGCCATATAGTTATTATAACTTTTTTAAAAAAATTAGACAAAGTATGGTGTTAGAAAAAAAGACAAATCTAATTGAAAGATTCACCACTATTATACCTTCTAACAATAAACTAAAAAAGCCCACGAAATCTGAAAGAAGACCAACTATTATGTGAAGCCCATATACCCCTTTTAATTATCTAAGTCTCGTAACAAATAAAGTTTTTTCAATTTAAGTATTTTTAATAAATAACGAAGATAGTTTTTTGGAATATATTTATTTAATAGTTTTATGGACCGACATGCTAAATAAAAAATTGGCCATTACTTTAAGGAAGTTTAAATTAAAAGTAATCGAGTTAATTATTTAATTAACGAAATTGAGCCTATAGGTGAAAAGACGTTACGAGTTTAGGTGTGGTAACCGTGTTGAATTTGGGCACTGTGACGAAGAGAGCCCATATCTTAACACTTAAGGTTGAACTAATAAATCAGGGAATAAATTGAATTATCAAATTATCGGGTTACGGTCCCCAGACACGAGGAAATAAATTAGGATGGGATTTACAATATTGGGTTTCACATTGTAAAAGCTAAAAATAAGATGTTAGGTTTAGGAATTTCATCATCATAAACTCTAAACACAAAATCTGCCGCTTGATACCGTGTTTGGAAAAACAAAACCTTTTCTTTTCTAACTTGGTTTTGTAAGTTTCTCAAGTTCATCTACAAAATCACTAAAGAATGAAAATGAACAAGAATACTAGATGGATAGTTTCTCAATTCGATAAAAAAATTAAACTGTATGTTTATGTATTGAAGTATGTTTTTATTCATCGTAAATAATCCATGTTATTGGTATTATGTATTGATTGAGCTGATTAAGGCATGAAGTTATGAATTGTATGAAACATATGGTTATGTGATTTATTTGTATTGAAAAGAATTTTTATATAATTTTTATGTTTAATATGAATAAACTATATATTTAACACTTTGCGATTTTTAATTAAATTAAAATTGATGGATGTCCGAAATTTCATCTCCCGAAATTAGTATTAAATTAACCCTAGTATAATGAATAAAAAAATTAGGGTAGCGGCTCATCAACGGCTTAACCCCTGATGATAACATTGATAAAAGTCTGTCCAAAAGTGTTCATCATGGCCAAAAAATTAAGGACACTGTGGTGAACGCTGTCACTTGTGAGGATTCACAAGCCCGCTGTCATCGCGAACACTGCAGTATGTGTATTGTTGGCTGAGCAGATCGTATAGTCACAACAACAGAAGTTTTATGACAGCGTTGGCACCAAATAGTTTCATGTCATGTTGAGACCAAAAAAGGTATCATAGGTTTTGTGCCTGTTAAGGAACTAATAAGTTCTGCCAAAGTAGTCTACTATGTTTTAGTCAAGAAAGAGATCACTTTATTCATCAATAGATTTTCCCTATTTATAATATACAGACGAGTGGGTAGTTACATTTGGTTACGCTAAAAGCACCACTAACCCACTTTAACCATTATTCCTATAATTGTGGAACTAACAACCGTTACCACTATTATCCCTATAATCGCGGAATAACTAACACGCCCTAAACCCGTGGTTTTAATCGTGTGTTAACATTACAAATAAAAGCTCTGAGTGCAATCTACACTTTAATCTGAGCTGAACTCTTCTTTTTAAGAACACCAGACTTGACCTAATTCACTGAGCTCAAACTTGAGCTCGGAACCCAGTTTGATCTGTTGTGCTGAGCTCGAGCTCACTTATGACGCGCTCGGGTCCTTTCCTTTTACCATTTTCCTTGCTCTATTCGATTAACTCTACTATATTGTTATCGAGCTCATCTTGAGCTTGAATTCAGTTGATCAACTCTTCTTTCACATCATCGAGCTCATCATGATCTTGAGTTCAGCAACACCATGCCTGCTCTTAAATTTGTTTCCATTATCATGCTCTATGCACCGTTGAGCTCGGTTTAATGACGAGCTCAGTATCTCTTCGAGATCATCCCCGTTATCTGCCAATAACGTCAACCTGTTATTACTCTCTTCCGCGTTATCCATTGTTGATGTTGACCTGATGTCGAGCTCACCAAACCATAGAGCTCGTTCTCTTTTTCTGCTCATCATAATCCCAACTCCCAGTGCTCCTTGTTCGTGTCCTAGGGAATCCCCCCTTATCAGTACCAGTTCTTTAAGAACCCTGATAAGAATGATAAAAATTGAGGACGAGTAGAATTGTGTGACAAAGATTATGGATTTTATTAACTAAATTCTACCCATATACAAGATATATTTTGAAATCTAAGAGTTAATACGAGACGTGAACCTGTCAATTAAGGGTCTACATTCATTATAAGAGAGACACCCAACGATAAGAGAGATTTCAAGATATCAGACAAGAAGATAGATTATTCATGAACGGTGAGGTTAGCACCTAAGAGGAAGATATGCCTTTTATGAGATTTTACTTGGAGCATAGAGATAAGGTTAAATTTACCAAAATGTTATTTGATTAACTTTAGCTAGTGAATATTAGCACAACTAAATATCATAAAATTGTATGCAAAAAAAAGATAGATTTTCTTTATTTTGTGACATTTTCAATGGAAGTTGAAGTTCTTATGCTTTCTTTTTCCCTTACGTATACTAAATAAGGTTTGCATTAAAATTACAAAAATAAAGAGCGGTATAGGGTCTCCTTGTCGAAGACTTCTTTTATCTTGAAAAAATCCATCACCATTAATACTTATATTATAAGCGGGGGTGACAATACACTGAATAATCAAAGATATAATATTTGTAGGGAAGTCTATGGAAAATAGAATATCTAATAGAATATGTCAATAAATATTATCGAACATTTTAATTAGATCAATTTTAAGGGGTGGCTTGGGTCCTTTATGTTCAGCATTGTAGCCTCTTGGGAGCTTTTGATAGAGACATATATTACCAAAGATATTTCTATCTGGGACGAAAGCTAATTGGAAACAATCAATTAAGATTGGAAAATAATCTTTGATTATATGAGCGAGTAGTTTGAAAATAACTTTATATATGATATTATATCAAACAATGGATCCGAAGTCAGTTGCTGTTGTTAGGGTATCAAATTTGGGGACAAAAGAAATTGATTTCGTTTCATAAGGGATTTAAACGATCCGATTTGAAGAATTAATGAATATTGTTACATAGCCTAGGATCTACAATAAACCAAGTACATTTAAAGAAACCATATTTGTAACCTTCTAAACTCGGGGCTTTGTCATTGTCAATATTATATAAAGAATTTTTAATTTCCCCACTGGTGAATGGGGATGATCATGTTAGTTTTGTCGAGTACGTTTGTTTAAAAGTGAAGAAAGAGGAGACTCTAGCCAATGATGGATAGTCAGACGTACTTGGGCTACATAGGTGATTGGAAAATTATTTGGCAAATAAATTATTCACTTAAGAATGGTGTAGGAAAGAGATCGTTGACTATTGTTAATGGCTACTATTTTGTCACAGATGATACAAGTTTAAAGTTGGTATGGAAGATTTTGACGTTTATATCCCTTAGTTTTAACTATGTTTCTCTTGGATTTTGCTTTAAAAAAGATTATTCAACTCGGTTAAGAAAAATAAAAAACTTTATGATTTCAATTTTCTCAGATATGCGAGAATTGTTTAAGGAATTAGATGTAAGGTTAGTTTGGGCGGCGCATAACTCATCTTTAGCTTAGGAGATACGACCACTTATGTTTTTTAAATTTACGACGGTCTAGTTGACGTAAGTCTTTTAAATCATGTTTATCTTATCATAGACAATTGTCATATTATTGCCAATACCTGGAAAATTCCATTTATTGGCTATGAGTGTGATCAAAAGTTTGAGGGTGACAATAATAGGGAGGGGACATTGGAAAAAAGTTATCCCGAATATGTTTACCAGGGCCTGATCAATTTTGGAAGAGTTGAGGTTGCTGAGTTGTTCATTCGATCATAAATATATGAACCTAGTGGATCTAATGTCACTAACTTCACAGCGATAACAACAATTATTGAAGTCATTAATGAAAGAGTTTCAGAGATTGGTTTACATTGTTGAAGTCTCCAAAGACTACTCAAGGAAATGTACGAATAAAAAATATTTTTTTAAGATATGACTAGAGCGAGATATGGTCAGAGACATCATTAAAAGAATATGTAACAATAAATCAAAAGTTGGATAAATATGTAAAATGATTTATATTATAATTTAAGATTTTTAAAAAAAGTGAAAAGATTGAGATAAATATGACGCTTGGATTCTAAACTAGTCATATTCTATATAGGGGTGGGCAAAATGATTAGTAGTGTAATGCCAGCGGATGAACATGCTATTAATTATAAATTTCAAGAGATTTGATTACTACATATAAATTCAGTAATTTAATCCACATAAATTCGATGAAGCTTATCATTAGAAAATATATCATATTATCTATAGTTGTTTTTTTTACTTATATTATTTCAAAGCAACTCAATAACGATGGAAGTTTATCTCTTCGCCACTTAAGTCTTACTTAATCTCCACGACAAAAACGAGAAATTGAAATAATCAAGTCTTAAATACTAAAAACAAATGTTATATTTGAAGAGAAAAGAAGCAAATGGTATGAGAAGAGTTACTGTTTGGTGAATAAATGAGAAAGTGAAGTAAAAGAAGGATTTACGAAAGAAGTAATGTGGGAAAAATTGCATGTAATAACATAATATAGTAAGAGTAACAAATGGGTAAGACCCAAATAAGTATATAAGAAGCATCATCACCTCAACTAGTTTTTTACTGGTTGATATTATATTCTTTGAGGTAATTTTACCAAAGTAAAATCTTAAGTTTTTAGTCAGAAAAGAGATAAGTCAATAAAGGATAATCTTATTCAGCAATAGATTTTTCCTACTTATAGTGCCGCGAGTTAGTGGGCAGTTACATTCGTTTTACACTTAATGCACCACTAACTCACTAACATCACTTCTCCTATAATTTCGGAACAACTACTTGATACGGTTTTGACTTAAAACTTATAACGTTTATTACATAATGAATAAAGAAATACTTCATCTAGGCTACGTGTCAATCCGAGCTGGCCCACTCATTGAGCGCGATGAGGTCTGTGCTGGCTGCGCGTTCTTGAGCTCGCCCAACCACCTGGTCGACTAACTATCTTCGAGCTTGTTCTTAATTAGCTTTAAGGTCAATTACTTTATATGCGAGCTCATCCCTTTTCTGTTCATCTCCTTCTTAGTTCGATTGATCAACTCATTGCTCAGATTATTGTCAAGCTTGTTCTTCGCTTCTCTTTGAGGTCGACGGTAGTGTCGAGCTCAACCTCTGTTCCTTGTTTCTTTATTGTCCTAGCCCAAGCTCATCGTCTATCTTTCCTGCTTGTTTTCGTACTTACTCGGGGGAATCCCACAAAAGGACCATTCCGACTTATTTTGAAACGTTGAAGGTTAGGAGTCTCTACCCGCAACAAACTCTTTTTCTAGGTTTTCACGTGGCCCACTCAACCTGTAACAAGTTCTTACAAAATGAGCCTATTGAGTATAGGTCCGTATTTGTTGGCAATCTTACACAAAAGTCAGATGAGTGAAAGACAAATAATAATAATATGTTGTTGGAAAACACAATCAACCAACATTAAAATCGAACACACAAATTGTTAAAGGATTTATGTCTACGTTTCTATACCTGCAGTAGATTAATTTTTTATTAGAAAGACTCAGTGACTCTATCTTTTTCAATACATTCACAAGGTTGATCGTCACCAAGATATACATTTCCAAGATTACTCGAGACATACCTTTTGAAGAATTCTTTCTTCGAAGTAGCGTGTAACGATGTTCCATAGTCTAAAATCCAAGACCCTTCACTGCTTTCTAAGGAGCATATTAAAGCATCACCGCTTTCGATTATTTTCTAAAAAATGTCCTTTATTAACTTTATATGAGATTTATATTACCATCTAGTTTGTACTATCATGTTTGTAGTCGGTATGATTCATATTTCAATTTGTGGTTATCAAATGATAATTTTTTCGATTGAATTTAAATACATATATATAAAGTCTTTAAACAAATTCAAAATTATCTAGCACAAATATATGGACGATTCTATATCCAACCACCATATTTAAACTTTTTAATTTCATATTTGATTTTTTTTAATCAGAAGAAGGATTTTGGCCATGTCAATAAAGGGTGAAACTATCAATAAATACCCAAACAAGTATCTCAATACCACCTAATATCCAACAATGGTAAACTATTAACAGATACTTCAAACAAGATGAAAACCCACAGATTACCTACCCTCTTCTCCTTCTTTGTACTAAATCTCTCTTTCCTACTTTTTTTCATTTTATTTTAATTTTTTTGTATATTTTAAACCATAGCTAAAAAAATAAAAAATACCACTGGTTTTGGTTTTTCAAGATGAACAAAACTAAAGCTATAAAAGATATATATATATATATATATATATATATATATCCAGCAAACATGTGAGACCACGCATAATCAAATACGTGAGACTACACATAAAAACATACAAGACCATGTATATTAAATCATGTGAGACCAGACATAATAAATGATGATAAAGTTAAGAGATCAAACAATAACAAATTATGTGAGACTAGATATAACGATAGTGGATAAATGCGAGACTAAACATAATAAATCATGATAAAGTTGAGAGACAAAACAATAATAAATTATATGACCAAAAATATGAGGATAGTGGATAAAGGCGAGACCATACATAATGATTCGAAGAAATTCGACAAATGTACAACTTGATAATAAATATGCGAGACTAGGGTTACTGGGTCTAGCAAAAAAATTCAAATATATATCATAAATCGATCTAGTTTTATTCGTCGTAAAAAAATGCACGGTCTTGCATGGTGTATTATGCATGGTCTCACATGATTTAATAATTTATGGTCTCTCAAATTTATTATGCATGGTCTCGTATGATTTATTATCTCTGGTCTCGTATATTGTTTATGCTTGGTCTCACATGATTTATTATGCATGATCTCGCTTGTTATTTTTATGCCTGACCATGCATGTTTTATAGGAAGAAAAATTCAAAAAATATCGTTAATGGATCTAGTTTTGTTTGTCTTAAAAAAACAAAGCTGATATTACTTTCAAATACTTTTCCAAGCTCATATTTGAAAGATACGAATCTTTTAAAATATAAAAGAAAAAGAAAAATAAGAAATACAAGGGTTGGTTCAAAGAAAAAGAAGTGGTTTGGTGATTAAACATGGATATTTGAGGTTTTATTTAGAACATTCGGTATTGAGTGGAGTTACAGACAGAAAATAGGTATTAGATATGTAATAGTGAAACTTGAAGTACTAGATGACAATAAAGTTTGGTCTTGGGTACTGATGGCGTGACGGAAGATTAGAAGAAGAAAACAATAGATATTACCCTAACCCTAGGTTAGAGAATAAATGAGACACAGAGAAATAATCTCAAAATTCTATTAATCAAAGTCTGATGGAAAAATAGTGTATAGGATGCTTTATATAGCACTACCCAAAACCCTAATTCCAAATAAGGGAAATTACATAAATGTTTTAAAATAAAATTAACGCTAAAATATTAAAACTGGTTTTCGAAGGCTTTACAGGTCAAATTTGGGTATCAAATTTGTTGACAATGTCACATTTTTGAAATCTGATGCTCTTGAGTACCAGTTTGACCCAATTCCGATACCTGAGCAAGAAACCAGTTGTCTGCAATCTTCGCTACATCATCCTTCCCCGGTTGGGAAGAATTTGACCTCGAATTCGAAACATTGAAACATTGAAAGAACTGCAAAAACATTGGTGTGTTCACCATCGATTGTAGTGAGAATCAGAATGCTATAGCTCTTGTCAAGAAGTGGTTTCCCAACTTTGTCCCTCTTTACCATGTCCTCAGCATTACTGTGATCATCAGTAACAAGATATATTCCACCCACTTGTTCTATGTCTACTTTATCAACCCATTTACTAAGCACAACAATACCCTTGCGCGTGTAAAAAGTTGTTGTCTTTCCAGTTCCAGAATGTGCTTGTTGTATCACATAGACCCTTGCAGGAAGAAAAAATTCCTCTTTGTTGAATAGTAAATGGCTTTTCAAGTTCTTCAGAGTGTATTTCTGCCAGCAGATTCAAAACACTGCAATCTTCTACTTTTAACTTGTTATTATTTCTTTTATTTCCCCAACCATCACCTAAAAATCCTCCAGGTTCCATAACAAAACCTAATCTTTTATCCATTAAAACACTATCATTTTCTTCTATCAATTTATTCATAATCTCAAACACAAAAATACCATCTTCTACTTTTCCAATACGAAAACATGTATCCATAGAAAACCGAATCAAATGTTTGATTTTAGGATAACATAAAATACCTGGACGATGCATCTCCACAATAAAAGATGCTACTTTGCAGTATTTCTTCAATAGAACTTCTGAAGCGATGTATTCTGGTGTACTGAAGCCTGAGACAATACCTCGATCTACAAGTTTCTCCTCAACATTAATTAGATCTTCATCATCCCAGTTATCATCATACTCATCGTAGACTGGTTTGTCAAATACCGGCCCAGATATATCTTCAAAAATATATTTATCAGAGACTTGCTTGTCAAACACGAGCTCATACACAGTTTTAGCATCACAACTAAGATCGGCAGTTGGTGCAGTTTGAGCATGAAACTCCTTAACTGGTGGTGGTTTTGGAGATACTACTCTATATGGAACTAATATAAACTTGATACCATCTGTCACAAAACTGTATCGATTTGTTCTACCATCATACGTAGAATTCCTCTTAAATCGCCATGTACGTCCTAAAAATAGACGGCAAACGTCCATGGGAACTACGTCACACCATGCTGTATCTTTGTAATTACCAACATAAAATGCAATTTGACAGCGTTTAGAAACTGTTACCTCAGTGTACTCTATCAGTCCTGACAATATGTACGGGTATGGAAGAGCTTCAGTCTTCAACGCCAGTTTCCGAACAGCCTCCTCTGAAATCAGATTCTCATATATATCTGAATCAATTACAAACTTGTAGATTCTTCCTCTATGGAAGATGTCATTCTCTATTCTAGCCTTCAAATCAAAAGGTACCTGTAAAATGATTCATGTATCATCGTATCAGGAATTGCTGGTCTCTGATACCAATTGATGGGGTGGCGGAAGATTAGAAAAAAAAACAGTAGATATTACCCTAACCCTAGGTTAGAGAATAAAGGAGACTCAGAGAAATAATCTCAAAATTCCATTAATCAAAGTCTGACGGCAAAATAGGCTACAGGATGCTTTATATAGCACTACCCAAAACCCTAATTCCAAATAAAGAAAATTACATAAATATTTTAAAAATTTTAAAAAAAAATAATGTTAAAATATTAAAACTGAATTTCGAAAGCTTTACAGGTCGAATTTGGGTATCGAATTTTGTGACATAGTCACATTTTTTGAATCTGACGCTTCATCGGATACCTTTGGTGACATTACACTAAATTTTAAAAGGTTAAGTACAATTTAATATCCAAAACCAAATTTAATATCTTCGTATAACCCAAAATTGAATTCAATGTCACCTATTACTCAATCAAATTTATCAACTACCACTTTATAGCCAACATTTTTTAATATCCTAAATATCATTTCATAACAAGGTTTATTTTACATTTTTACGTTTTCATATTTTCTTTATCCTTTTTTTTCTTTATTGTTTTATACCCGACACTTTAAAATCAAATAGAAGTAGAACGGCGTCAAATCGAGCACCTCCTTCGTGTCCACGACCACAACCATAACCTGATGCGGTGGAGAAGTGAGAAAAAACCAGAGAAAGATAGGGGTGTGTTTAGATGTAGATGCGAATGTATAGCCATTATAGGTTGTTAATCATCTTATCATGCAGACAAATCTACCGAATCGTATTGAAAATGAGATAAATTTTAGATAACAGAATTTTAGGATGTTGATTAGATAATTGAATATTGATTAACTCTTTTTTTTTTAAAGGAGGGAACCCGCAGCCGCTACTCAGAGTGCAATGAGTGCGCACAGGGTAAACCCTCAGTCTGACGCGATAGCCTGCAAACCAACGCCAGAAGGTAAACCACACAAGGTGACAGGCTCAGCCGAGAAAGCGTATGCAGAGGGACTCGAACTCATGACCTTTTGGTTATAAGAATGCCATGCTCAACCAACTCGGCTACCCCTTGGGGGCAATATTGATTAACTCTATCCATTATATTTGTTGATTAGATAATTTCACCGTTTTTGTTTTTGTGGTGAAATAAGTCGATACGATAATGAAATTTTAGGAAAAGAAGATGAAAATTGTTGTGCAAATAATATGACATAAACACGAATCGTGAATGTATATATAAAATATGGATTATACATATTTTTATGAAATACGGATCGTGAATGTATATATACAATACGAATCGTAAATGTTTTTTTAAAACTAATGTGAATCACTAATCCAAAATGACGAATTCACAAATTTAGAATTATGCTTTAAATTCAAACTTGGAATCATGGATTAAGTGTGAATTGAGAATCATCGTTTAAATGTGAATTGAGACTCATGGTTTAAATACAAATTCAAAATCATGTCTTAAATCTAAACTCAGAATCATGGATTAAATGTGAACTAATAATTATGGAAAAAAATACGAATTGAGAATCATGGGATAAATACGAATTGAGAATCATGGGTTAAATGTGAACTTAGAATTATGGATTAAATGTGAATTAAGAATAATGTGTGGTTATGCAATATGAATCGTAAATCATGTGTAGTTGTGAAATGTAAACTTAGAATCATCACCTGCATACGAAATAAGAATCATGGATTAAATGCAAACTGATAATTATGGGTTCAATGCAAACTAAGAATCATGTGTTAAATATAAACTAAGAATCATGTGTTATATACAAACTGATAATCACGAGTTAAATATGAACGCAGAATCATGGTAAATACAAACTAAAAATTATGGGTTAAATATGAATATGGAATAACGAATTGAATGCGAACTGAGAATCATATGATAAACATGGACTAAGAATCACGGGTTAATTACAAACTAAGAATTATGAATTAAATACAAATTGAGAATCATGGCTTAAATATAAATTATGTGTAATCATGAAATACGTACTGAGAATCATAGGTTAAATGAAAATTGAGAATCATGAGATAAAAACAAAATGAGAATCATAAGTTAAATGTGAAGTAAGAATGATGTTAAATTTGATCTGATAATCAATGGTTAAATATTAACTGAGAATCACAGGTTCAACGTAAGTTGAGAATCGTGGGTTAAATGCGAAATTGTGGGTTAAATAAAAACTAAGAATCATTGGTTAAATGCAAATTGAGAAGCATAAGTTAAATACGATATGAGAATCAATACAAACCAAGAATCATGGGTTAAATGCGAAATACAGATTATGGTTTAAATGTGAACTCATGATTATGGGTTAAATCTGAATCACACATCATGTATAGTTATAAATTGCGAATTGAGAATCATGAGTTAAATGTGAACTGAGAATCATGGGTTAAATGTGAATTGAGAATCACGAGGTTAAATATGAACTAAGAATCACGTATTAAATGCGAACTGAGAATCAACAATAACTGAAAATCATTTGTTAAATACGAACTGAGAATCATGAGTTAAATGTGAACTCCAAATCATTGGTTAAATGCAAACTGTCGATCATGGATGAAATATGAACTGATAATATGTATTAATTGTGCACTAATAACCATGAGTTAAATATTAACCAAGAATTAAGATTTAAAGATGAACTAAGAACATGTGTGAAATCCGAATTGAGGATCAAGGGTTAAATGTGAACTAAGAATTATGGGTTAATCTGGATTGAGAGTCAAAGGTTTAATGCAAATCGTGAATAATGGGTTAAATGCAAACTCTATATCACGGGTTAAGTGATCTCGTGAAAAGAATATTTTTAATAAAAAAATATCATACATGGATCAAGTTTTGATCTTAAAAAACAAAACCAATTTTTTTATAGAAACACGATTTCAAAGATACGAGATTATTTTTTAATAATAATAATAATAAATCCTCGTTATATTCTTATATGGATAAAGTTATTGAAAATGTTTAATAAGATACAAATATTTATTAATAACTTGATTTTGGGTGTTTATTCATAACAAAATAAATACATTTTTTGTTTCATTTTACATGTCATTTTTTTAATCTCATATTCTATATTATTTTAATATATTAATGAATTAAAGCACGAAGAGTGTAAACTTCAATGCTTTACAAAATTTGAAAGATGAAAAAATACGAACTAGATTTGAATATTTGTCTAAGACTTTACAACTACTAATAGAAAAGAGGACGAAATGAGAAAATAAAAATAAAAATAAAAATGAGGTAGTTGTTCAATAAATTATATATATAGAAAATAAAAATAAGGTCAAGAAAAATGACGAACGCTATAGTAATGAAGCAATTTCTAAAAGAAATAAAAAATATATGGTAAATTTAAATAAGCTTTAAAAACCTAGATTATATGCTTATGCTCTCACACATCTCTCTTTACCTAACAAAGCCTTGAAGATAATCTATCGAGAAAATTTGATACCTGCGTGATGGATAAGTATGATGGGTACGAGGAACTATAGTATCACCTTGAACAATTCAGAAATACCATGCTCAGATTTAATCATGATGACACCCTCTTATGTAGAGAATTTTCCATGACACTTATGGGAAATGCATTGGCATGGTTTAATAATCTACCTTCTTGAAAGAGTAAAAGCTTTGAACAATTATTGATTTTATTTAGAATTAAATTTTATTGGAAATAATGCAATCAATAATTACGGAGATTACATCAACTTTATACCAAAAGCGAGGTAAATATTGGAGGAACTATGTACAAATATTCGTCCAAAAAATGGGCTTAGATGATTCTATTGAAAGAGTGTATTTGACAACTTTTTAAATAGGTATTCCAACAGATAAAAAGTTCCTTGAAAATTTGATAAAATATCTAATAGATAATATAAGCAACTCGTTAAGATGATCTAATATATTTATCAAGGTAGAGGAAACTAGAAAGAATGAAGTCGTGTAGATTAAGTCTCATGAACAAAGGAATGATCCTTTTAATGGAGGAAGTACTAATGACATATGACCAAAAGAGGTCGTCAAAGTCGCATGAATGTCTAGATAGCTGTACTATGAAAATCCAAACAAAAGGTTTACTCTTTTGAATGCGTTAATAGTGATTGTTTTTATAGGATGTGGTACAAGGTTAACTATTGACCTCCGCTACATATGTTAACACCAAACAATGAAAGATCCTGAAGGTTTTATTATGCATATCATCATTATCGTGGTTATGCTACAATATTTTGTTTTCTATTAAGAGATGATATTCAAATATGGGTATTTGATTGAGTTTATCATATAAATTAAAGAAATAAAAAAAGAGGAGGTTAAGGAAAATAGAGATATGAAAACACAAGAAGAGGAAAAACAAGTAATATGTACCATAGCATGAGGGGATATATTAGCGGAAACATCTAGTAACTTAAAGAAGAGTCATATGAAAAATCTTGAGGTTCACCTTGTTGACGAATTAACAATGTATTATAACCGTCTTAGAGATTTAGTTACCCCTAAGGAAGAGGCTTTGTTAATTACGGTTGAGATCAATGGTTTAATCATGAAAATAGGTGATGGTTGATACTGGAAGCTCAACTAATGTTATTGTTCAGAGTAACACCATATAAGAAGAAATAATAGAATTTGGTTAGTTTTGTTGGGCGATGAACTAATTTCCTAGGAGAAGTAAAGCTTCTAGTTTTTATGGGCAATGAGAATACAGATAAAATAGTGAGAGATTTTTTATAGTGGTTGATGCACCGGGTTTGTATAATGCAATTCTATGTCGCGGGAGGAGTAGTTTCATCTTACCATCAATGTTTGAATTTTGTTGAAGAAATATTAGAATAGTCAGATGAAGTCAAAGAGTTTCAAGGGAATGTTATTCAATTTCTTCATCTAAGCAACATCATCACATAAGAATCACACATCCCGCCAAAGAGCAATGAACAAGCCGAGTTTGATAAATATTTGACATGAATTGATGATAAGTATATTGACGGTCCAAGGAAAATAATTGGTATAGCTAAACCATTTGAGAAGACTATGATAGAGGAAATTTTGTTGATTTTGAATTATTTATACAAGGGTAATATGATAGTAAATATAGATATCTATGAACCAATGAAACAAAATTTTGGATAATAACGCATAATTAAGATGGATCATTTATAGTTGCTTCTAAATAATATAACATGGAATTGACATGATATTCGATATAGAAGTTATGATGTTAAACATCTTTGGGAACTTAGGAAGTTTGAAATTTTACAACATGTTATTGTAAATATTTTTCGTCCATCATGATATTATTAATACAAGTTTTTTGTTTTGTTGCTTTAACAGATCATTAGATTGTATAATACCTTGTTATTACCTCAAGATATATAAACTATGACCTGTAAAATATTAAAAATAAACAATTCAACGCATGGTATTTTGACGACCATACACTTATAAGATTCAATCAATTAGATCTAGTTATTAAATATAAATTTTATGAAGTAAATTTTGGAGACCTTAACACATAAAAAAGATCTATCAACATGACAATCTTGCCATACATAAATACAAACTAGTTTATTTTTTAAAGCGATCACGTAAAATCAAAGGCCATCTTTTAAGAAAAATAATAAGAGGTCACACAAGCGAACATAGATTTAATCCATGCCTAATGGTTACGTAATTGTCCATACCATGGCTTGACCACTATGTCAAACATGAACATGGCTATAAACTACGCGATATAGGATATGCAATTTTCCGTAATACGACTTAAATATCGTGTCAACCAAATACCTAGCTATAAGACACGCCATACGACATATGTAATTTCTCATACAGTGGCCTAACTACTATGTCAAATGCAAATATAGAAAAAAAAGCAAGCCTCAAATGCTACACACTTGGCCGTATTGTGGCTTTACTATTAGAATAAATTTTATAATTGTTAATGAACTTGAACAACATAAAGAATAATAATAAATAAGTTTGACATAACATACATGAACCATACAAGTTCCTTGACGACCCAAGAAGTATCAATTATTAAGTATGTAAAGTAATAAAATGAATGACAATTTTAAAAATAATAACTTAAAACAATATGAGGTTTTATCCAATCTAAATAGTAGTTTAACATTTTAAAAAGCATAAAATAAAACCCCAGGTTAATGTACAAAGATAAAACAACAATAATACACTGAACGTCACCCATGAAACATCCTCAACGATTCAAAAGGTACAAAAGTTCATCAAATAAGTTATTAATGTTCATAAACCATTGAAAACAAATATATTTTACCTCATCTGGGTATTTTTATTCTGGATATCAATAGGAGTTGTTTCTTATCAAGGAACAATTTGATTTAGAGCTTTTTATATTTTACCATCTATGCCATCTTTAATAATTATACACATTCCATGTTCAGCAATTGCATCATTGTCATCTTTAGCAATCTGGTCATCATATCGTTCATCCTCACTCACATCATCATCATCTTCTTCAACCTCGTATGTAATATTATCTTCCAGTTTTTGATGAGGTCGTTCTTCCTTAGAAATATATTTTTGCAAGAGGCCCAAGTAAATGTGAAGGTTACGTTTCTATATAACAAATATTAATTTCTTAGATACTTACCACATGCAATGTTGGTAGATTCAGAGAATTTTATCCGGGCTAGACTATCTGCATTGTCTCTTTTATTTTCAAGATTTTAAACATTTTCCTCAAATTAGTTATCTCTAACTTCAGAGTCTTCACGTTAGTATAACCCTTCTTCAACTTGCTATTCTATGTATGCAGACTATCATACTTCGTCTTGAGTTCATCATATTCACCTTCCATTTTCTCAAGTTGATTTTTTAAGGTACAAACAATGTCTCCAAAAGTAATTGGACAGTTGACCCAAGTTTAAGGATTAAATGTCAGAAGATGACATAAAATTATTAGCAAATAAAGATGAATTGTGGTAACTCTGCAATTATTATAATATATATTTTTTATATCAGCTCGTCTAAAAAGAGAGGAAATCACCTTCAATACTTATTTTGTTGGCGCTTCAAGATATTCATTGGAAAGAAAGATGAGTCACTTGGTTCAACAGGGCATAAAGTGAGTTGACAATTGAGAAAATATTGTGCATCTAAGATATTATGACCATAAAACAAGGTCTATAGACGACAATGTAGTACCAAAAGTGGTTAAAGAATTATTTTGAATAGTTGGCATGATAGTAGAATTGCTTGCACACTTGACATTTTTATTTTATTTTTGGTGGATCATTTGTAAAGGCAGTTGTTAGGGCATACTTATTTGTGACCGATGATATGTCTTGTTGTTCTAAAGATGACTTAAGAAAGAGGTTTTCCCTTTGTTGATTGGTTCATTTTCTTTGACGGAGTAGCTTCTTCATTTTTGTTTGTAAGATTTTTGTTTTGTTTATTGTTTGGAAACAAGAGATTTAAGCTAATAGGGTCTTTACCAACCATTTTTTGAACAAAATCTTACTAATATTATATTCAGTGGCTTCAGCTCTAGCTTTCACGATCTTATAATTTTTCTTTAAGTAGATATTTTATAACCTTTCTAAAGTAATATGCCAGATAAATTCAAATTATTTTTATCAAACAAAAGGTGATGATAGTGTTTCCAACACTCATAAAAAGCTTTGTACAATTCTTTCAGTTCACAAGGGTCAAAATCAAAAGTTAAAAATATTTTAGTTTGACGAGCAACAACTGACAACTAAAGGAAAAATAAATATTAGTATCATACTACATGTTACAAACTAAACACTATTATAATGATTAAAACACTACCCCCATCTTACAGGTTTTCATCTGACATATTCAAATTTGACAAGTTTATCCCAAAGGCCAATTTTAAAAAATAAGTTTATCTTCCAACAATTATTTAAATTTGGAAGCTTGACGACCCAATCGAAATGACCTAGAGCAAGTAATAAAATGAGTTGGTCTTTGACTTTTGAATTTTACATGGAACAAAATATCGTTCCTGGTTATTTGGTTATTGACATTCAAAGAAAATTAAAGGCTAATATGATGTTAATTAAATTTCTCTGGTCATTTTAGCTAAGTTAAGTATGTAAAATATAGACATATTTGAAATTTTAGTGATTAGTGGGTGAAGTGAAAACCTAAGAACCCAATTTAAGGGATTGTAGAAAAAATACTTTGTCATTTTTCTTGTGATGATGAAGTTCTCATTTCTTTCGGAGTCCCCCAATTGTAAGAAAGCTCATCTTCTTCGAGTTTGTAAACATAGATAATAATATGAGATAATTAAGATAACAAATTATCTAAAAAATAATTTTTAACAATATTTTCAAAATCAATTGTTGAAGGACATTCAATTATAGGACGATAAGACAACGATGTAGTGTTGGTTTTTTAAGTTCTAAAACAATAACATCTTTAGATTATTTTGAAGCACTAACTTTTATGACGAGACGGGAATACTAGAATTCATTCCATGTAAGATTTTGGTATCACCACCTTCAGATTGATTGCTAATAAAACCAGTATTATTGTCAGACAAACTGACACTGCTAGAACCTAAACTTCTAAGCGATCCACTATATTGATCATTTTGGGAATGAGACTAGTCTATAATTTCAACATTATCTTTTTGTGAAGTGATATAACAGCTTTGAGACTTTTCCATTTATCCATAAAATTAAAGAGATAACAAGTATAACGAATGAAGAGGTTTACCATTAATTATATTTTAAAATTTAAACAACACAACATGGAATTTTATATGAACGATGAAGAGAGATATGCGAGCTATTTTCTGAGAAACTGTGGAGATAAAAACTATAGTGTGAGAAGGTATTGAAAAATAGTTAAAGCAAATCCTTGAAATCTTATATAAGTTTTATGCATTTAATACAAATATAAGTTTAGTATTTTCAAGGCGTGTGCCACGTAAGTTCAAAAAAAAGTGAGGGAGTAAATAATTTCAAACAAGACCTTTATCTTGTCTAAAAGTCCTTAAGTATAAATTATACTTATTCACTACGAGAGCCATGATAAAGTCACATTACCTTATGGATCATATGTCCTTATTCAGAAGGTGAAGATCATTCATCAATCCTAGGTTGCAATAAACATAAGGGTACATATTAATGATGAAGACCCAAAAGAAGGACTAAGTCCCAACTATAAGGAATGATCATCCCAATGTATGGGATGAGCTGATCAAGATAGAAGAACCAAAGAAGAAGCTCATTAAACGACTTGAATATGGATTACAGTTGACCAAGTTAGAAACATGAAGAATCAAGAGCATGAAGTCTCCTAAGTATTATGATGACCCCATATATAAAAATTGACAACCATAGTATAAAGGATGAGCTTATAAAGATGGATAAGTGACATGAAGACCCATATAACATCTTATTTTGGATATGGAAAATAGAAGCCTACATATTAAAGAACACTCAAGAGGCTTCTAGATCCTTCCAAGATCTTCAACAACACTGTTCAATATTACCTATATACTCTAATTAGTTATAAAGTAGATTTGTAATGTTTGTAACTAAAAATTTCTTTGATGACTGCCACCTAGATAACAAAACATGTGTTATTCATTCATAGATTTAAGATTAAAGGTAGAATAATTGTGAAAGGTTAAATAAATTGTAATACTTAAAAATCGAATGGAGTAAATATTCTTTGTTTTATGAGTTTGTCTAATCCTTTGCCATTTGAAGCATTTGTGAAGGATTTCTCTTTATGATTATAATCGTTGCATTGAGTTGGGTATGCCATGACATTATCAGATGAATCACCAAGGGTATCGTACGCTACCGAATTATTTTCCATGTCTAAGTTTAGTGGGTTGAATCTTTACCTAACAGATCCTGTTCAAGAGTCCTGAAATGTTTTTGGCCTCTAACTATGAAGGATAATGTCGTTTATTTGGTTCGTTTATCGTTGGAAATGTTGCCATAATATTCCTATAGAAAGTTCACAATATGTGCTTGAATCTCTACCCCATCTTCTTGATAATTGCAAGAGCTTTGTCCAAAATTATCTTAATAATTCATTGATCGGTGGTTGTCACATCCACCAAATTTTGGACAACCTTAGCCAGAGTTCGGGCACATTTTTTGTTCCTTTGACGTATGATAAGAACAAGAGTATCTCTTTTGTTGAGAATATGGGTACCTCATATTTCATCTCTGTATATAAGTAAGAACAACCGATCTCCACACTAGTATGATATTATCCGCTTTGGGTCCGAAGGCTCGCACAACTTTTCTTGTAATACACTTACAAAAGGCCTCATACTAGTTGAGATATGTTCTTACTTATATACTATTGATCTTTCCAATGCCTAACCAACATGGGATGTGTGACTTTGTTCGCCACCCTAACAAATCCTCCTCTTGAACAAAGTACCACTTTAGTCTCCCCTTAATTGACTTACATTTGTCAACTCTAATCACATTAGGGCTACCTGACCTCTAGAGCTTTTACAGCAGATCTATCTGCTCACTCGACCATACTGTCTATTTCTTAGTAACACTCCATATGCACTCTAAACTAGGTCTTATGATCGATCAGAATGCATGTTCCTTAGCACCACTCCATACAAGTCCGCCTCATCTTGATCCAAGAAATCACGGGCACTCCAAACTAGGTTGTATAGAGAAAATCATTCACCTTAAACATGACTGTTGGTTCTTCATGTTTGACACCCGTCGAGAACTTTATCCACATCGTATTTTGTCTGGTCCTGGAGCTCTAATACCATTTATAGGGAATATGGGTACCACATATTCCATCTTTGTATATAAGTAAGAACAACTGATATCCATAATAGTACAATATTATCCACTTTAGATCCGAAGATCCGCACGACTTTACTTTTGGTCCACTTCAAAAAGGCCTCATACTAGTTGAGATATGTTCTTACTTATGTACTAATGGCCATTTCCACGTCTAACCAATGTGGGATGTGGGAATTTAATTGCCACCCTAACAAATCCTTATCTCGAATAAAGTACCATTTTAGCCTCCCCTCAATTTACTTAAATCCGCCCGCTCTAATCAGGTTGGGGATACCTGATCTCTAGAGCTTTTACAACGGACCTATTTGCTCACTCAACCATACTGCCTATTCTTTAGTACCACTTCATAGGTAGTAAAAACTAGGTCTTGCGAATGATCACACCACATGTTCCTTATCACCATTCCATATAAGTCCGCCTCGTGTTGATCCAAGAAATCATAGAAATTACGAACTATGCTATATAGAGAAAATCATTCATCTTAAGAATGGGTGTTGGTTCTTCGTGTTCGAAATCCTTTGAGAACTTTATCTACGTCGCGTTCTGTCTGGTTTTGCAGCTCTAATACCATTTATAGGGAATATGAGTATCGCATATTTCGTATTTTTATATAAGTAAGAACAACTGATCTTCACACTAGTATGATATTATCCACTTTGGGTCTGAAGACCCGCAAGACTTTACTTTTGGTCCACTTCTAAAAGGCCTCATACTAGTTGAGATATGTTCTTGCTTATGTATTATTGATCCTTCTCATGTTTATCTGATGTGGGATGTGAGACTTTTATCGCTACACTAACAAATCTTTCTCTCGAACAAAGTACCACTTTAGCCTCTTCTCATTTGACTTTTATCCGCTCACTTTAATTAGGTTGGGACTACTTGATTTCTAGAGCTTTTACAGCGGATCTATCTGCTCTCCTCATATTAGACCATACCTGTCTAGTTCTTTAGCGCCACTCCAATCAAGTACCACCGTCTACCGTCTTGATGCACTCCAACCAAGTCACACCACTTGATGACCCACGAGCACTCTGAAGTAGTATTTCTAAACCAAATCATTCACCTTAAGTACGAATACTGGTTTATCGTGTTTGACTTTTAAGAATTTTACTACCATAATGTTCCGTCTGGTCTAGAGCGCTGATACCAATTGTTGGGAATATAGGTACCGCATATTTCGTCTATGTATATAAGTAAGTATAACCAATATCCACACATTAGTATGATATTGTTTGCTTTGGGTTCGTAGACTCACACGACTTTTCTTTTGGTCCATTTCCAGAAGGTCTCCTACTGATAGAGATATTCTTTACTTTTATGTTATTCTTCCTTCTCATGTATAATCGATGTGGGATATGGGACTTTGGTTGCACGTAAAAATATTCATCTTGATCAAACTACCACTCTATCCTCCTCTCAATTGATTGTCATCCGCTTACTCCCGTCAGAGCTTTAGAGCGGATATATCTGCTCACTATCAGATGACACTACACTACTCATTGATCAAGCTACCTACTTGATGAGCCATCAGTCACTCCATATATAGATGACAATACGCCCCTTATTTATCAAGCCATCTTCTTGATGATGAGCCATCAAGCACTATATTTATAGATGACAATACGATGCTCATTGATCAAGCCATCTGCTTGATGAGCCATCAGACACTCCATCTACATAGATGGTACCCCACAACTCCTTAATCAAGCCACCTGCTTGATAAGCCATCAAGTAATCCATCTATAGAGTAGATCGCTCACTTTGAGTATGTCTCCTGGCTTCTGGTAGCATGTTCGATATCTGAGAATTTCTACCATATCAAATCACCCATCACATTGCGTTTTGTGTAAGCCTGGTATTCTGATACCATTTGTAAGGAATATGGGTACCACACATTCCACCTCTGTATATAAGTATGATATTGTCCGTGTTGGGTCTGAAAGGCCCGCACGACTTTATCTTTGGTTCTCCAAAATGCCTAATATTAGTTGAGATATGTTCTTACTTATATACCACTAATAATTTTTATGCTTAATCGATGTGTGATGTAGGATTTTGGTCGCCACCCTAACATTTTTATAAGATAACATTTTACCTCATAGATTGATATTTGGGGGATTCTTTTATAATTTGCTTTTTTCAGAGAGCCGTCCCACTCTTTCTGTTGTTTGGAAACCTAGAGTAAAATATTAATTGAATGCCTTCATATCACCTTAGTAATCAGTTTTTATAACGCTCTATTACTCCGCGTGGGTGCTAATTGTTTTTTGAGGTTGATAAGATAGTTAGCGATGAGCCAAAAGCAGGACCAAAAGAATTTGTTAGTGGTAATGATTTGATAATTTACACAAGCATACTGTACCAGATCATGAACACTATTTACCATTGGTTTTTATCACTGAGAATGAATGCTCATACTATGAAGAATAAAAAATGGAAGGAAAAGTTAGACCAAAAATCATATAAAATATTTGGAGTTTAATAACATGAGCCTGATAAGTTTTTTTAGTTTTTGGGTGCGTTGTGTTTAAGCAATTGTAAATCGTTAACCTTAATGTGAGTCGACCAATAGGAACCACCCTACAACTTTTGGTCGAGATTTCAAGAAATTTTTCTTTTAAATGGGTAATTCGACCATCGATGATGACGATTTCTACCATATACCTTTTTTTATTTTAGAACGTTCGATGAAGATTCCTCGTCTTGTCGACTTCGATAAATTTAGTCGTGCACCTAAAAATCTTAATGAAATTTAAATTTAGTTAATGACACCTCATGTGCTAGAGACTAACTTTTATTATATGTACAAAAGAGTAATAATAGCTTTTAATGCCATGATTTAGTCGTCTTGAAGCCTTCACTATTATCGTGCTGCTAATCAATATTTTTACAATAATCCTCACTTCGATCACTTACTCTTGGTTTTCGGTTTCCCCATCTGAGTAACCTTTTTAAATTATTTAACATAATCATTTTGGTTGCAAGAGGTTTTTTTAGGCTCGTCTTTTAGGTTAGTGTCCAAATATTTTTTACAAGTATATATATATATATATATGCGAGAGGCCGTAGGAGGTAATATGAGCTTCGACTCTTATCCTATTTCAAAATCAAAGTTAACAATAAAAACATAAACTAAACATTCACCCACCAAGAGATTTAATATAGTTTCGACATACACTCCTTTTGAAAATAAGTAGTTCACATCTGGTCTCGCTACAAATTGCAAAACACCACATTCTTCAATTTATAAACCTGATAAATCTTAATCCATTAAATAAAAAAATCTAGTTAATATAGAAGACAAATTAATATAAAATATTATTAATATAAAAAACTAAATAAATAGTATATTTAATTAATGTAGAGTAATAAATTAATTAATATCGAATATGGAATTAATTTAAAAAATCTGATTAATATATGAAACTCAATTAATAACAAAATCTAGTTAATATAACAGGTGATTTAGATTAATTCAACCTACATTTAAGAGGATAAATAGAATTAATAATAAAAATAAATAAATTAGCTCAGAATAAGAGTTCGGGAGACATTAAGATTTAAGACGGTGTTTGACACAGAAATAAAGACAGTTTGGAAAAGGCTGCATAAAGGAAAAATTATTTTGAGTGTATCGATGGATGTATCTAGAGGTGGTAAATAATTATGGAACCGCGGTTAAAAGTTAGAGAACTCTTTGTAAACCGACGGGTAAACTGTTTAACTGTTCCATTAGAACTGCAAACCGTAAGGGTGCAAACCGTTAGGACCGTAAACAGTCAGGATCGCATAAAAAGTAAACCGCCACGACCACAAACCGCCAGGACCGCAAACCATTAGGACCGCTAGCCGCGGTTTATTTGTAAATATTATAATTGTTTTAATTATTTTATAGCCAAAATCATATCTTAAGTTATATTTAAAAAATATTAAGATATTGTATATGATTATAAAATTATTATTACATTTTGGTTAGTATTAATTTGTTTGGGTTATTAATATTTTAAGTGTTGTAATTATTATATAATCCAATTTTTTTTAATATTACTTATGTTATTATTACATTTTGAATATTATTGTTATGTTTTGGGATCCAACATTAGTAGTGTTGATATTATGTTACAAACGAAAACTATATCTTATCATGATAAAATATTACAAATTTTATGGTTATAATTTTAATATTACATTTTGATTACTATTGTGATTTGGTTTTTAATATTACAAGTGTTTGTTATTATTTTTTAAACCAAAAGCAGATCTTATCATAGTAAGAGATTACAAGTTATATTGTTTTAATTTTAATATTACGTTTTGAATATTATTATTGTGATTTGGTTTTAAATATTACAAGTGTTTGTTATTATTTGTTAAACCAAAATCAGATTTTATCATGGTAAAAGATTACAAGTTATATTGTTATAATTTTAATATTACATTTTGAATATTATTATTGTGATTTGGTTTTAAATATTACAAGTGTTATTTATTGCTTTTTAAACCAAAATCAGATTTTATCATGCTAAAATATTAGCAGTTATATTGTTTTAATTGTAATATTACATTTTGAAATTATTATTGTGATTTGGTTTTAAATATTACAAGTGTTATTTCTTGTTTTTTAAACCAAAATCAGATTTTATCATGCTAAAATATTACAAGTTATATTGTTTTAATTTTAATATTACATTTTGAATATTAGTATTGTGATTTGATTTTAAATATTATAAGTGTTATTTATTTTTTTAAAACCAAAATCAGATTTATCATGCTAAGATATTACAAGTTATATTCTTATAATTTTAATATTACATTTTGAATATTATTATTGTGATTTGGTTTTAAATATTACAAGTGTTATTTATTATTTTTTAAACCAAAATCAGATTTTATCATGCTAAAATATTACAAGTTATATTAAAATATTTAATATAACAAGTTATGTTGTTAATTTTTTTTTTAATAAAAATGTTATCTTATATTTATTTGATAGTACAACTCCTTATTATAATAAAAGATAATTTTTTTTATTTAGCCGTTCACAGTTTATACTATTGCGGGAAGGAGTTGTAAAAATGATTTCAAATTAAAATACAAAATCGAAAATACATTTTTTAGTCTCTTGTCGCTAGCCACTTTTTTAAGACGCAAAAATTCTCAACACTAACTGCAATTTGTAAACGATCTCCCAAAACTTGTCCTTGAGTCTCACGATTAACCTTACTTAACGCAGCATCAATCAAATCGACCATCTTCGTCATCGTACTAAGACTTTGTTTAGGAAAAACAGTTTTACTCTTAGTTATAGTCTGGTGTTTGACACTTCGTGTCACCTTGTCGACCATTTTGGAACTAAAAGTTTGTTTGGCGGTCTTACTCAAAGTCGTACGTGTAGTACTGGCAGGTTTGACGCTTCGTCTCTCCTTATCGGTTATCTTGAAACTAAAAGTTTGTTTGACGATCTTACTCATATTCGTAGGTACAGTGGCAGATTTGACGCATCGTGTGATCGGATCCCTCTCGGGTGGAGGAGACATCATAAAGGAAGAAAATTCCGAAAAATCAGTTTTCGGAGTTGCTTGTCCTAACCTGTTGTTGAAGCCATAAGACGCCATTGAGAATTTGGGATAATCACACATAATAACTAATAAAAACTAATAACAATTATTTTTCGGAAAAAAATCTAACTATTTCGAAAGTAGAACTACAATATGTAAAATAAGAAAGTAGACTTTTATAGAAATTCTAGAACAAGTAGAGAGATTTAGAGAGATGTAAAGTAGATTTAGAGAGCGTGTGAGTTTGGAGTTGGGTCTCCTCTATTTATATGGGAGACCCATAAAAAAAATTCAAAAATTCTGAAGAAAACAAAAACCGGACCATCCAGACGAATGTCCGGATGCCCCAGATGTAAACAACAGCTAGTTAAATTAACTAGCCGTTTTACTTTGAACCGTGCGGACCATCCGCACGTCTGACCGGATGGTCCGCATGGGTGACGTCACGACGTCAGTTGCTGACGTCATCCACAACTGTTTTGTTTTAAGAAAAAATATAATGTTTTTTATAAGTATGCAATTTGAACTACTTAAAAAAATTCAAAACTCTATATATAAGATTTTGAACTAATATTAAAAAAAATTATATAAATAGGGAATTCGAACTATTATTTTTTTAAAAAAACTTATAACTCTATAAATAGAGAATTCGAACTATTTTTTTTAAAATCCAGTTTTTCTTCGAATTTTTATAAATAGGGAATTCGAACTATTAGGAAACAATAATAACCGTAAACTATTTAAATCATCTAAACATATACACTTCAAACTTGAAAGATTTAAAGAACTACATAATAATTTAAAATCAGAATCCAATTATATGTCTAATAGGTATATATTATTTAATATGTAACTAATATTAAATAAAATATCTTAAATATCTAAATATAATCAAACAATATACAAGTCATATTACAATTATATTGTTTACAATATCTTGTTTAAGACAATCAAATTATTAATTTTATAATCTTAAAAATATTTTCAATAATATTGAAAGTTGTAATCAAAATACACTTAGATGTATATATATTTTATTTAATATCTACCTAATATTAAATAAAATATCTTAGATATATAAATATAATCAACATACCAAAATCATATTAGAATTATGTTTTATAGAATGTAATTGCTTGATTATAGAATTTCGATTAAAATGATATAAAAATTTAAATTAAAATACATTAAATAGCATAATTAACTTGTTTATATCGTACATATCTCAATTATTGAAATTAGATTCAATTAACACTTACAAATTAATTTTAAATAATATTATAAAATATTTTGATAAACGGTGCCTAAATGATTTTTATGGTGGGTAAACTGCGAAACTGGTCCATTAAAATTGTAAACCATTAAGACCACAAACCACCGGGACCGCATAAAAAATAAACCGCAAAGCGCCAGGACCGCAAACCGCCAGAACCGCAAACTGCGGTTCTGTTAAAATGGGAGTTATAAAATAGGAGTATTACCTAACATCCAAAAGATAATTTTCTATTCAAATTTGACGTTAACAATTCACATCCAAAATATGTCCATGATTTAATTATATATTTTTTACATTTATTTTATATTTTTTTACCATTTATTTTTACTAACTTACTATTTACGTCCATTATCTTATCATTATTATTTAGTTTTCACCAAATTAAATTAACTTATTTAAACGGGTCGGTCATTAGAAATAAAATACCCAAATTGATAGACCGACCCGATTAAGTAAGTTAATTGGTTAATTTGGTAAAAATTAAATTGCACCTTTTATAACTAAATGATAAATTAGTAAAAGTAAATGGTAAAAAAGGAAAAAGTAAAAATAAAATGTTAAAAAATTAAACCATGATATTTCAGGTACAAATTGTTCAGTGACCGTGTTTGTACCATAAAATTATATTTGACTCCCATGCGTCATCACCTGGCTCATTGGCATGTTCCAATGACCATATATGCAATATTTTAAAATATACGTGATTAGTTTTGAGTACGAAGGAATCTTAATAGAAATTTCGTAACAGATTACCAACATCGGGGTAACTAGCGAGAGTTTTTATCGACCAAAATACTTATTCTATTTACAAAGATGGTAAATAACTTTTTTTTTGTGAAAGATGGTAAATAACTTTTGCCTTTACTTTTTTTCTAATAGATGGTCTAGATATTATCATCACAAATAATAAAATAATCAAGCTTTTATGATCTCGATAAACGTACTTCGTAATTAGAAAAATATGTTATATTTCATTTTTTTCTTAATGTAGCCAGAGTATTTTGAAACCTCGGTTATTATGGCTAGAATACTCATAAACTACAGCATAACGATTTTCTTTGTGGAATTAAAACTTGACTCTCCGTGTTTCGAATGAACTAAAATACAAATATAGTCCCTGATGTTTATTTAAAACATCTCTTTTTATATTTACATATTATATCATCCGTGGTCCCTCTCGCGTGGTTTTAAAGGGAAATTGTACTTAAAGTACCCACTCAACTATTCAATTGTCATTTACCACCCAACGTGTGATCAATTGTTACTTAATACCCATCTCAACTACCTTATTGTCACTTACAACCTAATTTTATTTTAATACCCTAACTACCTTTAACCCACTATATAAACCTTATTTTCTATTTTCTTTCTATTTTTTCTAGCTTTTTGAAGATTTGAATTTGTTAGCCGCTCTAACCACGTAACCCTACCAACCACCACGAGCTGGGTTGAAATCACATTTTCCGGTGATCGGAAGCTGCTAAAGGTTTGTTTCTTTATGTAAGTTGTTGTGTTAGACCTGTCTAACCTCTGTTTTATACGTACAGGAGTTGATCGTCGCTTTTTGGAATCTTATAGCTTACAAGTAATCGTGTTGCGAGCTTTTTAGGTAATTACCTACCGATTTCGAAGTTTTTTATTCGTTTTCTCTGTTGGAATAGGTTCTATTCTGGTGTTTTTAGATGCCATTGCCTGATTTCGAGCTTTTCTCTGTTTTTTTTTGTTATAGTGATCTGTTATTGTTTAGTTAATATTGTTCGTTATATAGTTCGTTATATAATTTGGTAGTGCTTTAGTTTTGTCTTGAATGTGTAGATTACGAGCTTTTAGGTCAGTTAGAGTATTGTATTTCGAAACAAATATCAGGACCGGTGTTACATAGAAATATCAGGACAGGATGCGAATAACTCTATGTAGATATACACAATTCGCAAGATAGGATGCGAATTGGTGCAGTAAATAATCTGCACAGTTTTTGTGACTAATAACAAATATCAGGACTTTATTACCTACAAATATCAGGACAAGATGCAAATAGATAGTTGTAGGTATACACAATTCGCACCTTAGGATGCGAATTGTTTGATGCAGTAGTAAATATTTTGCACCTAGTTTTTGAGACTAATAACAAATAACTTGTATTGTCCAGGTTAAGAGATGTTTAAATCACGAGTTTGTATTTTTAAATATGGTCACCAAACTGCAATTGTGCCTTTCACGGAGTTTGAAAGCTTCGAAAGTATCCAAGCTTATGTAGAGAACACATGGGAGGAGCTTGCCACAGGTGAGTACCTAATTACTTACTCTTGCGGGGATCACAATAATTGTTTCTTTAATAACCAGAGTGATTTTGTTGGGTTGGTGTTATATCTTGATTTGGAGCGTTTAAAACGGGTTAGTTTTCTCATAGAACAACACGTCTTCGATAAGGGTTCTGGTAATAAAAGTTTTGTTGATAAGAGCTCTGGTGGTAAGGATTCTGGTGGTAAGCGTAAAGAGCGTAGCTTGGTTTTGGGAGAACCATCTCTTGATCAAATAGTTAGCGGGGAGAGTAGTAACGGTTTAGTTAATTCTGATCAGAGGAAAAAACAACTTGCTACTGCTGGTTGGGCTGATGCTATTACAGGGGTGGGTCAAGCTTTTGAAGAAGGTGCTGCCGGTCTGAGGGTATCCTTGTGCAAGTTTGCGTTAGAGCATGGTTTTTCTTTCAAATACCTGCATAACACAACAAATAAGATCACTGTTTATTGTGAAAATAAGCTCACAAGTGGGTGCAAATGGAGGGTTTATGCATCTATTGACTCAAGCACCGGCCTTATGACGATAAAGAAGCATTTCCCGTACCATACTTGCAGTCCTGTTTTCTCCCTGAAGCATAAGCATAAGCGGCACAGGCATTTGACATCAGATTTGATTGCAGAGGAAATTCAGGATTCTCTCCGGACCTGCCATTCGTTGACAGCCAAAACCATACAATCGACTGTCAAACAAGATTACAGTCTTGATATCTCTTATCGTTTGTCATGGAATGCTTTAGAGAAGGCTAGGAGGGGAGTTTTTGGAGATAGTTCAAGTTCTTTTAGTTTACTAAGCGGATACTTCAAACGCTTGAAGAGCCGGGATATTACTTCAGACTGCCAGTTGGAGTTGTCAGCTGGAAACCGATTCAAGCGCTGTTTTGTAGCATTCGGTTCGTCCCTTAGTGGTTTTCATTCATGCCGTCCAATGTTGTTTGTCGATGGAACCCACTTATATGGCAAGTACAAGGGTACATTGCTTACTGCTGTAGCAAAGGACGGAAACAACGGTTAGTTACATTTATATAGTTAATGAACGATGTTTTGTGTGAAAATGCTGATGTAATTCGCAGCAGGTGATGCGAATTAAGCAGGGTTGTGATCCTCACATTTTGCAGTTGAGGCTGCGAATTAGGTATTATGCTGAGTAAACTGTACTTACATCGCAGCTTGAGTTAGGTATTATTTAAAGTTTCCACAAGCTGCGAATTCACATAACAAGTTGCGAACGGTTTGCATGATCAATTAAAATGTCACACACATTTCGCATGACAAGCTGCGAATTGTTCCAGGACAGCATGCGAATTGTTTACAATTTTTAAACGTTTGCATACTGTTGTAGTGTTTATTTGATCTGCCTTATTCCAGGACTATTCCCTGTTGCTGTTGCTGTAGTTAGCATTGAAGATTGGGATAATTGGATGTGGTTTTTGGGGTGTTTGAAACCACATTTGCTGGATCGCCAGATCACATTTATTTCAGACCGTCATTCTGGTATTGTTAATGCTGTTTCTGTCTTGTATCCAAACTGCTATCATGCGTATTGTTATTTCCATCTCATGCAGAATTTGAGAGCCAAACTGGAACATACTAACAGGGAGTATAAAAAAAAGATGTTGAGTTTCTTCCACCGTCTTGCTTATGCTCCCTGTCAAGAGCTTTTTAAAGAGATACTAACAAGTTTTTTATGTGAAGGTAGTGAGAGAATGAGTGATTTTCTTGCAAATTTACCCCCTGAAAAGTATGCACAGGCTTACGTAAAAGGGAAGTGATACGGCTCTATGGCTTCTACCGCAGCTGAATCATTTAACAATCAGATTAAAAAATATTGCGGCTTACCAATTGTTGAGTTTATTGATTGGATTAGAGTCTTGCTTATGACTCAGGTTTCACGGAGATACGAAGAAGGTCTCAGCTGGAGTACTAATTTGGTTCCCGAGTACGAGAAGAAGCTAAAGCAGAATGTTGACATGTGCCGAAGTTGGGTAGTATGTAAGTCCTCTTCCGCCATGTTCGAAGTCTTTTCGACTCCTGTGGCTGTTGTTAATCTGTTGGATTTCAAATGTTCATGCGGATCATGGCAACAAGAGTGTTTTCCATGTGCTCATGCTCTAGCGGCATTACAATACACCGACCAAGATCCATTGACTGTAATAGAACCCTTCACTACGGTTAATAATTACAGGGAAAGTTACTCTTTGAGCATACCAGCTATAACTGATTTCAGCGAAGGGTCCAGCGCTAACGATCCTTCTTTTGTTGAAGTTCTGCCTCCGAACGTTAAGAGACGCTCCGGAAGGCCTAAGAAAAAGCGAATCCCTTCTAGAGGAGAAATCTCAACCAAGAAGTTAAGGTGTGGCCGATGTTCGAAATCAGGCCATACCCGGAGGACTTGTGATGTTCCAGTTTAAGGACATTTATTTTTTTAGCATAGTTATTGTTCTGTACAGCAAACTAGACATTTGTACATTCCTGTGTTTTTGTATTTGCTACTATTGGAGTTGTGATCATTTCGCATCCTGTGCTGCGAATTAAGTACAATACGCATACATATTTGTTACAAACATCTATCAGGATTACATGCGAATTATGTACAATTATGTGAAATTTTAACAGGGTGCGAATCATTGGTAAAATCATATCAAACATTTATCTTATCTTACGTTTCGCATGATAGGCTGCGAATTAGGGCCAGAATTGTGATGCGAATGGAGTTCAGTTAGGAGTCCTGATATTTGTCATGTGATAAGCTGCAAATTGTTATTTAATAAAATACCAGGATATTCAGTAAGGTTGAAAATGAGTAATATAGCAGGTTGACATGCGAATGATGTACAAAATATATTTGGATTACAAAAAGGAGGATTAGAAGTTGGATTACAAACATCTATCAGGATTACATGCGAATTATGTACAATTATGTGAAATTTTAACAGGGTGCGAATCATTGATAAAATCATATCAAACATTTATCATATCGTACGTTTCGCATGATAGGCTGCAAATTAGGGCCAGAATTGTGATGCGAATGGAGTTCAGTTAGGAGTCCTGATATTTTTCATGTGATAAGCTGCGAATTGTTATTTAATAAAATACGAGGATATTCAGTAAGGTTGAGAATGAGTAATATAGCAATTGAACTTGCGAATGATGTACAAAATATATTTGGATTACAAAAAGGAGGATTACAAGTTGGATTACAAAAAGGAGGATTACAAAATATATCCAGAAACTAACAACTGTTTACACATATCACTACAAGCTACTGGTGCTTGTTAGTTGCATTTCAAAAAAACAAAAACCAACTCTAGCAGTTGGTAGAGGATTCATCACCAACTGTTTCCTCTTTCTCCTTTTTGTGCTGATCATCTTTGTCTTTCTCCTCTTTGTTCTCTTTCTCTTTCTCCACTTTATCCTCAGCTTCAACATCAACGTCCATCATGCTTAAAATTTTTGTCCTCGATGGACCAGCTTCGTCTTCCCTCTTCCTTTTGTTGTTTTGAACCTCTGGCTGAGGTGCAGCAGGAAGCATTTGAACCTGTTCTGGCTGAGGTTCAGCAGCAAGCTGTGGAACAACTTCCAATGGTTGAGAGTCAGCTGAGTAGTAGTCATCATATATGTCTAACCCAAAAACAGATACTGGGCTGTTTGGTGGTGCTGCTGGCATGATCAACTCATCAATCCAGTTAACGGTTAAGGATGACCAGGAGTCACCCAGAGAACCGAGTGAACCAGAGTTTGAGTATGAGGTGGTGGTTGTGGTGGTGGAAAAAGACATGACTGTTTGAATTCGAAGAGACGAGGGAAATGAGTTTGTTAAAAAATAGCTCTGGTTTAAAATGTAGAGTTTGTTTTAAAAATAGCCTCTGGTTTTCTAGTGTTATTTATAGGGAAAGGAGGTGATCATTACATAACCTCCATGTCCAATCAGCAATTAATGGGTTCTGGACATGATTAGATTGTTTTTTGCGTGCTCAATACAGAAAACGTTTACCAAGGCATACGCCATAGCCTGTTCGTATTCTTGAATGATGTTATTTAATATTTTATTTATGCACCAGGCTGCGAACTGGTTTTAAGCTGGTATACCAGGCTGCGAATTGTGTGTGTAGTGATAACCATCTCTCAGGTTAGGCTGCGAACTATTTGTTATAATTTAGGCTGCGAAGTATTCATACAGGTTTGGCTGCGAACTGTTCATACATACCAGGATCATAATCAATCATTATATATCAGGTTATGATGCGAACTATAAGATAAGGAATATTCATTATATATCACAATTTGTTTATGTATGCACATCAAAAATAAAATTTACAACAGACATAAGTATTTAACAGCAACTAATGTATTTACAAGCAATACACGAATCAGCCATATGTGATGGTGTCTATGTCATTCAAAAAGTAATAGAACATTTCTGCTCTTAAGGCAGTCACCATATCTGCATCGTATTTTTTCTGGACTGATCCATGCTCAATAATATTCCTTGCATATTTGTAGACGAAGACACCACAGTCCACGCTGCCTTTCTTTTGTTGTGGGAAGCCTCTTTCCACTTTCACCTTCCACCCTGTAGTATATTTGGGTAGGAATCCTCTATCCAACAAATATTTGATCTGCGTATAATAATTAGTGTTAGGAATATGCACAAAAACAAAAACAGTTTTGTGACATACAATTCGCATCCTTAGGCTGCGAATTATATTACAATAAATCATACACAATTCGCATCTTAGGTTGCGAATTGTATGACAACCTTGATAGGCTGCGAATTGAGTTGTGGACAGGCTGCGAATTGTATCCAACATAGATAGGCTGCGAATTGAGTTATGGACAGGCTGCGAAAAAACATCTTGTTTACTCACAATTCGCAGCATACCAGATCTTATTTCACAGCATGCATACTTAAAATGTGTTCAGATTTAAGTGTATAGTTTGGAATATTTACCAGTAGTGCAGGTGTTCTTGTGGTGGTGTCTATGGCATGAAGCTTAGGCAGAAGCGAATTGTAGTTTGAAATTGTCCTTCCGTCGACGTCGATGACGAGCAACGTCCAGTGGTTTACATTGTCCTTCGACTCGGTGCACACTGGAACCATGATGATGTTGGCTGCTTTGCGCCCCTTCCTAAAAGCCATGTCTACCAAATTTTCCACTTGCCACCCTGCTTTCATTTGATGCTGCATCCAGGCAAGAGTATATTAAAGTGAGAACATTTCTGAGAACTTTGTTCAATTTACGTGAGCTAAACTTACCGCAGTCATGCCCGAAATTAGTATGGCGTCGTGATGCTCTCCTTTAGCTTTAGTGCATGGAACTTTGTAGTCTGCATCTTCAAGCATCTTTCGAATCCAAGCATCGATAAGCTAACAAAGGAGTTGCAGATTTATGTTAAATATAGAATACATATGTGAAACATTGAAAATAAAGTTGGTTGACAATTGGATACCATTACGTCCAGCTCCATTTCTAAAGGTAGTGCCATGACATCACTCACTTACTTTTGTTTTCTTTGGCCAGTCGCTGTATTCTACTACTGGCGGTTCCCGCATTGTAATTACGAACTCTTCTTCTTCCTCTTCCACTTGAGGCGGCGTTTGTGTCAGTAGCGCAAAACTTGGCTCCTCTATCTCCTTACTGGGCTCGAGCTTAGTAAATAACAAAAATCAAGAGTTGAAACTTAGGCAGTGTTCATACTAGTCACCTTATGAATACACAGTTCGCAACTAGTCCAAACAGTTCGCAGCTTAGGCTGCGAAATGTAAGGTAGCATTTAAATAAATTTATTATTATATATCAGGGTAGGGTGCGAACTGTTCGAGGTTCCACTGAACAGTTCGCATCCTACCCTGATATTCGTTTGTAATACCCCAATCAGCATTGGACACAAATCTTATGTTATGATGCGAAATCATTATAAGTAGGCCTTACCGCTCGGTCAGCGACAACCACTGCCGTTGACTTGTTCGGCATAGGATCTGGATCGTGTCGGCAAAAATCATTAAAGTCATCCTCCGACATGTTCTCCAGAGACCGTTGTATTATAGAATCGTAATATACATTATCAATTTCATTTAAAAATGTATGTGAAACTTGAGTGTAAATACCATCAACAAAAGCATTCGGTAAACCTACTGTGTTATCGTGGGACTCTGTATGTGTTTCTGGGTTTGAGAGAGAGAGAGTATCACGAAGTCGAACGGTTTGTTTTCTGGTGGTTTCTAAAATTAGAATTTTGCGTTTGTTTAGGGTGATAGGAGGGTCGAAAAAGTGGGTTGGAATTGAAAAATGGGTATATATAGTGAAAGGGTATTTTTGTCCAATTTATTAGTCTGGGTATTAAGTAACACTATGTTAAAAACGGGTACCGCCGGATAATAAAATAGTTGAGTGGGTATTTTCAGGTACTTTTCTCTTTATTAAATTGTGACAAGTGACACCATAAAAAATAAAAAAAATTCCCACTTTTAGCCTCCCAATTTTCTGACAAATAATAACCTATCCTATTATAACTCAAATGCCATATAGATGCCACCTATGCATACTAATTATTTATTTACATTTTTATATTTTACATATTACGTATTGACTTTTTACCTCCCTTTTTTACTTTTTAAATTTGTACTTTTTATCTTTTAATTTTATACTATTTACCTATCATCTTTTTTAACTAAACGTAAGAGCATCCCCAACAGATACTCTATTTTTTAGGTAAATATAGATTATATTTGAGTAATGTAAATATACGTATTACAATTTTGTTCCAACAACTACTCTATATTTAAGGTAGTTACTAACCTCTAAAATAATGGGAGAAAATTAAAAGAAATAACTAATAAAACTTTACCTATTATGTAACCGCTACTCTAAATATACCTAGCATAATTTAGGCTAATAAATATAGATAGTCTTTTAGCGTATCTGTTGGAAACATAAAAATCATATATAATCGTTAAATTTTTTTTCAACTTCCAAATAGAGTATTGTTGGGGATGCTCTAACCGGGTTTACTATAACCCAATTAACAATATAACTCAAACCCAACCCACTAACCAAACCCTTTATTCCATTAACCCGATTTGACTAAAACCCATTGACCCGATTAAACGTACTCTTGCCTATTTAAATTGTGAACTCTAACCACCAATCACCCAATTTTCTCAAATTAAATCGTTTTTTAAGGAATCATAAACCTTAATCCATCACATCACTCATCCTTCTTCAATTACCCTACATTCTCAAAGTAACTCAGCCACCAAATCAACCTCATCCATCAATATAACTAATTTATATCTACTCAATAGGTTTTATCTTATTGTAGCAACTACGAAGTAAGCATAATTTATATGTTTTGAATTATTTTTGGTTAATTTTAATTGACTATTATAAAGAACTCTTTAATTAGAAAGGGCCACACTATTAATTTAGGTTGACTGATCTCACTAGCAACGATAGGTCACACTATGTGATCAATGATATATTAAAGATGGTTGAAAATCAGAAGTAAAATATCGAAAGAAGAAGTTGATTATTAAGAATCTTAGTTTATGCTTACATGTATTTGTTATTTTTTCATTTTTGTTGTCAATGGTGTTCATATAGTGAGTGTTGTACCAGTGATATGGTGTATGTAAGTGATATAATAGACTGGAGATGAATATGTAATTTTTATGGATTATAGATTTGATGCTCTGAAATGTGTTGTCATTGAGTTGTGATTATTGGTTCATAAATCTATAATTCTATGGTATTATAATTCAATTATATATAAAAAATTTACACTCAATTTCAAGTATGGTATTATAAGTAATTGGGCAGTTGGTACTTAATTTATTTATGGTTTCTAATCTAATTAGCATTCAGTTATAATGCATTTAATATAATGTAAATTGTTATTTCGAGATAATAAATTTTTAAAGTTGGAAATAAGGTAGAAAGAGTCATTATGACATTTGAAATATTGTATATAGAACAAATTTGAAACATGGTACATGATTGAGTTGAATAAAATTATGTAATGTAAGATGAATTTTAAGGTTTTTAGTAAAAATAAAACAGATTAAGTAATATTATATCAATTACACAACATTAATTAACATCTAATATTGTTGTGAAAGTATCATAATATCACACATTATTCACCAAAATCACCACAAGAATCTTGCATCCAATGTTATACCAAAAGAAAATTATCAAATTTATATTTATTTCATAACCAAAACCACAACTACTATGCATCTACTATTATACCAAAAGAACTACAACAATCATGTATTCATTTTATAACCAGTGTTCACAACGATCCTACATTCATCTTATACAAGATAGATAACATAACAAATACAGAATAACCAAAAGCATATGACATTAACTAAGAACATAAAAAACAAACAACAATCATCGATATATGCTTTAAGTCCATAAATAGAGCTTCAAATAATCCAACTTGTTTCCAAAATCAGCACAACAACAAAACATAATCACACAATAACTAATCGTAAATATGACAATCAACCATTATATGTTATTATAAAAAACACCGACACCTCAAAGTCATTACAAAAATCTAGAATATCGAATCGTACCTAACCATCCATACTCAGTTCACTACAAAAACTAATTATATAGTAAGTTCATTACAAAAACCATGAACATAATTAGTTAATAACAAAATAATTTAAGGTTTAGAATATTTCATATGTGGTTCAATAATGTTAACTACGTTGTTACCACTATATGTGACCGATGTTTGGGAACCTCACGTTGCAAAGACGTTGTGACTAGAGTTTCTGGTACAAGCATGATCCTCAACACCTTCACCATATTGAAAATCAATATCATCTGCTACAACATCATTCACTATAACATCTACTACAACATCATCCACTTCACCACCCTTTACATTTTAGACCTACTATTAGTAACTTCAACATTGGTTCCATATTTATAGGCCAACCAATACTAGCTTCAACATCAACTACCTTAAAATAATATGATTATACATTAATATGGTTTGAAGAAGGGTTTGGTATCATACATAGTCACATAGCTTACACCCTAATTTAGAATATCCCTAACTATAATTGGTGTGGTTCAGTTCTGTTTGAGGGTAATTTAGTAAAATGTTTTGGGAATTTAATGTTTAAGGCAGAGTGTAGTGAGATAATTAAGTTGTGTAGTTGTATTAAATTCTGATCACCTATATTAATGAAAGTGGTTGGGGTATTTATACTTACTTAATGACCCATGGGTCTTTCAGGTCGGATTATGGAGTCTGGTCAAGTTTAAGGATCCATTAGCCCAAGATGTGAGGTGACCAACACTTAGCCTAGTCACATTCCACTATATTAGTCTTGTTCGGTTTTACATGGTAGTGGCTTGGTCTGAACTGCCCTCCGGATAAAAGCAAGTTACAGTGCTTAAAATATCTGACCTCATCAGTAACCCCTTTAGATCTGGCAAAGAATCTTTGGAAGAACTAACTTTTAAAAATAAAAATCAATTCTTTCCGATCTATTTATGTGTCTGAATTGAAAAGTATTTCTTTCTCTGTCAATAATTTCAAGAGTCAATCTGTCCAGAATTTGGTAGGACTTATTTTACCGTTAAGAATTCCAAGAGTCTCTTTTCAATCGTGGGACACGTGTCAGGCTCTGGTTTTACCTCCCAACCATTTCCCCCTAGGTTCTTGTACCTATTAAGCTAGAAAGTTACTTATGTATTAACCCCCATAATTTGTAGCCCTTAATTATTGCTTTGATCGCTCTATCTTCTCCTAGGTAACCTTCGATATTCACAGTTATATAAATCTATTCTACTGTTTTATTTTCTTCACAAACACAATACGTTTCTAGAGAGAGAAAGCTTAGTAATCTTTTTTCAAATTACGCCTGAGTAATTTATGTTCACAGCCAGAAATGCACTAGTAAAATGAGGCTGACTGAACTTGTTTGAATTGGAAAAACAAAGGAAAATTACAAGAGATGAGAGGATCGCAGTTGGTCTTCTTGTTTCTCATGGTGAAGGAACCGATCAATCACAAACAAACACAGACCAAGGGTCATCATCATCAAAGACAGAGGACGCTGCAGTAGATCGGAAGGGCAAAGTTAAAGTGGGTATGCCCAACACTGAGTCGCTTCCGGAGTGTCTGGAAGGGAAAGCGGGGCCAAACTTTCAGAAAATCAGTGTGAAATACTTGATAGCCCTCCAAAACATTGCTTATGTGTACACCCATACTGCTGAGTTGGGTCGTATCTAAAAACATTGGAGCTTTCCCGATTCTGTTAAGGTGAGAATCCGAGTCACTCTGGAGACTCTTATGGACTGCAAGTCTTATGAGCTAGTAGTATACACCGAAGTGCTGAATTGGGGACTCCGGTTCCTTTTGGATCTAGAGATAGTCAGGTACTTTCACCTGATAAAATTATGTCCGAGTCAGCTGAGTCCAAACGTATGGTATACTTTGCTTGCCGGTATAAAAGCATAAAGGTTGTCAAAATTCCTACTACCCATGAAGCAATTCAGTAATGTGGTGAGTCTATGCAAGAACCAGCATATCCCATTTTACCAATACAATATGGGGAACGATTATAAGGTGGTAAATGACGTGTTGGAGTCCGAAAAACCATGGAGGACCCAATTCTTGTTTATCAGTGGAGCATGGGAGAACATGAAGAAGATAAAAGCTGACACCAATCTAAGTCAAGTGACTAGTAGTTGGAAGTGTATATGTAACCTTTATTTATGTTTTCCTTAGTTTTTAAATACTATGTTGTTATTCCGAACTGACTTGTGTTTCCTTTTAGTTTTTTTTGAAGAAGTTTTCAGAGCATTTAGAGGCAGGCCAAAACACTTGTGCTAAGCTAAATGCATGGGCATAAGAGAAATGGGGAAATGGTTTCCACAGTTGTTTTACTTCAAGGAACTTCGTAAGGTCTCATTTATGGAACACTTCAGGGAATATAGACCTCACTTGGAAATAGCTGGCCACTTCTCCCCCTGCAGATATCATCTTGAAAAGAACTGAGGCAAAGGATGCCAAACTTTACTTTCCTTCCAGGGTCAAATCCCCTAGCCACTTGGACAATATTAAGAACAAGATGAAGAAGAAAACCACAGCGGACCCATATAAGCAAGTTACCGAAGGGGTCAGTTTGGAAAACCAATGAGGAATCAAGGCTATTTTGCTGGAGGCAGCTGAAATTATAGTCAAATAGGCTGGTGGATTGGAAGATCCGCCTCAGATCACAAAGAATGATAAGAGACGTAAAGCAAGTAGTGATGAAAAAACTACAAAGAAAAAGAAAGTTATCATGGGATCAGAGATAATTCTGCGTCCTTCTGAACTCCCTCATCATATTCCCGCTCATCCTACTTTGCAAGAAGAAAGTCCACCTAACCTTCATTTCGAACAGGAAGCTGTTGAAGGAGATGTCAATTTAGATGCGTTTCAGAAAATTAATATGTATTTTAGTGATCTGGACAATGATGATTTTGCAGAGCCTTATCCTCATGCCAATTCGGCCAACGATGTAACCCATAACGGTGAGACATATGGGATATCGAACGAACAATGCACTCTAAGTATGCCCTCTTGGGTTACATCCGTCCTGTAGTTGACCTGGAAAAGAAACTGAGGGAAAAACAACTACTATAACCTCCCCGACTACAAAAAACCAGGGCTTGACGAATGATCTCTCTACCGCTCAACAAAGCATAAAATCCTTACAGAAGGGAAAATAGGATTTAGCTACCGAACCTCGCAAGACACAAAATGCTCAGAAAAATCTCCAGACCAAGTATTTTGGACTAGAAACTTCTTCCTTTAATGAGATTAAAACTTTAAAGGAGCAACTAGATGCTAGAGATAGTACTATCAAGACTTTATCCGAAGACAAAGTCAACTTCGAGAATCTTCTTAATCAGAAGACCAAGGAGAATACATCTTTAGTAAACAAGAAAGTCAAAAAGATAGCTGCAGGAATAGAGAAGTATGCTTCTGAAGTGGTGGACTCTTTGGAGAAAAGAGATGACGGGATTAAGTCCGACATGGTCTTGCTATTTCGTGAGACTTTTCTGAAGAGGACCCCTGGTCCTTTGTGGAAATTTGTGGAATATGAAGACCTTCATTTTCATACAATGGCGGATGGTGACAAGCATGGCTACTCAAGTGGAGAAGACTCTAAAGATAACAAAGGATATGGTGAGTTTTCGAGCGTTGAACTCAAAAGTCCCAAGACAGATAAAGGTAATAAAGATAGCGAAGGGAAAAGGCCTTGAGGTTTTGTTGTAATTTTGTGTTTTAAAACTAAATTCCTTAGACGACCAAAGAATTTTTGAATTTTTTGAATTTTTATCTTATGAACCAAAGTCCATGAAGGGTCAACAAATTTTTTTAACCATGGATCGGGTCTATTCCGATTAGGCTTTAATATCATATTTTTCTTTATAAAAATCTAGTTTGTCTATTCATAGCCAGTGTTTAAATAACTTTCAATATTTATGATTTGTTAAATAAGTGTTTAATAACCATTAAATAATTCCTAACACAAATTTTCAAATGAATGTGATTAAGTGTTTAACGAATCCGATCAACTCAAAGATATTTCATTTGAGAGTCAGGGTGTTTAATGAGTATTTAATATCCGACCACCTCACACTAACCAAGGTTAATTCAAGAAGAATTTTGCACCACACTTTTGAAAAAGGCATAAGATATTATTGAAAAACCCAGACACCTCGTTAAAACCTCCCCGCTCCACCTGGGTAGGAAAGATTATGCCCCCTAATATTTACGTTGACGGCAAAAAGTAAATATTTACAAGACAGTTTTATTCTAAGTATAACCTGAGATGTTCAATGTTCCATGAGTGCTTTAGTGTTCTACCCTCTTTGTTTGAAGTCTGCATGTCCCTGGTTTTACTTTTTCACATACCACATAAGGACCTTCCCTGTTCGGAGCCAGCTTGCCGAACTGTTTCTCCTTAGTGTGCAAAAAGACTTTTCTTAAGAATTTGTCCCCCAATTGAAAATCTTTTCTTTCAACTTTGGAGGCAAATCTGTTCCTCATCAGATCCTGGTAGTGTGATGTTGCTAAATGCGCTTTAAATCTTTTTTCTTCAATTAAATCCAACGGATTCCTAACTGCCATATCATTTACCTGTTCGGAATATTTTTTGATCCTACAAGACGGTAAAGTAGCTTCTATAGGTGTGAGTGCATCGATCCCACAAACGAGGGAAAAAGGGGATTCTTGTGTAAAAATCCGAGGAGTAGTTCGGTAAACCCACAAATTTCTTGCAGATAACTTGGCCATTTTCCTGTAGATCCCTCTAGATTTTTCTTCAACCCAGAAAAGATTGTCCGATTAACAACTTCAACTTGCCCATTGGCTTGAGGGTGGAATGAAGAAGAGAAACAGTGTTCAATTCCTCTCGAGGTGCAAAACATTTCCATGTTTTTTTTATCAAATTGCGGCTCATTATCTGTGGTGATCTTCCCGCGAACCCCAAATCTCCAACATATGTTAGATAAATAGTCAATATCAACTACGATCTTTTGAAATCCACCGGATGCCATGGGAAGTGGCCCAACTAGATCCAACCCCATCTATCAAAAGGTACCAGTTCACATATGGTCCCAAATTTCTAGCAAGGATCACAGTTTTTTACTATGTCTCTGGCATCTACCAGTATAGTTGGCCAATAGTATCCCACTAATAAGACACTTCTGGTCAAGGCCTTGTAGCCACAATGTGCAGAACCTTCCCCGTCATGTAATTCGAAAAGAATATTTTGGGATTCTTCAAATTCTAAGAAACGCAAGAGGGGTCTGCTGAAAGATGTCTTGTAAAGAATTTCTCTTAATACCAGGAAACCACGAGCCTTATATTTAATTTTCTTAGCCAAAGCTTTATCTGGAGGTAAAATCCCATCGAAAATGAACTGAAAAATATTATACCTCCAGTCCTTGGGTTGAATGACAAATATGCTCTTACTTTCTTTATTCTGTTTACCTTTTTCTTGGCCTGTTTGTATTGACGGACACTCTAGCATCAGAATTCATGAGTAAGATTTAGAATAAGCTATGGCTGCTAAAGAGTCTGCCACAGTATTCGCCGACCTAGGGATGTGTTCATACTGGATATTCTTGAAGTTTGCAGAAACTTCTCTCAATTTAAGAAAATATTTTATCAATTGTTCTTTCTTTTCTTCAGATTGTTCAGAGTATGGTGAACAAGTAGTTGGGATTCACTTATTAATCAAAATCTTTTAGCCCCACATATAAGGGCTAGCTTAAGACCAGCTATAGCTACTTCGTACTCAGATCATTGTTAGAGGCTCTGAAAATATAACATATAGCATGGTACATAGTATCACCATAGAGAGAAGTTAAACGAATTCCAGCCCCACATCCCATAGTACTAGGTCCGCCATCGTTTCAGACTACCCATTCTATCTTAAACTATTTTTTTGTATTTGTCTCGGGGACCTATCAACATTGAATTTTACCAAGAAATCGGCCACTGACTGGGCTTTAATCTCCGTTCGGGGTGCAAAATCAATATCAAAATCACCCTGCTCAACTGACCACTTGGTTATTCTGCTTGATACATCAGCTTTTTGAAGAACATTCTTCAAGGTAAAAGATGTTCGAAAGGCAATGGAATGAACTTTAAAGTATGGTCTCATTTTGCTTGCCGCAATTACCAAAGCCAAGGCCAAATTTTCTAACCTCAAATATCTTCTCTCAGCATCCAGCAGACTTTTGCTAATATAATAAACAGGACGAGGGTAATTATCCACTTCTCTTACTAGCACAACACTTATTGCATATTCTTATACAACTAAGTATATGTAAATTTTTACCCCATGAAAAAGTTTAAAGAGAGTCTTGGGAAAAATGGAGCTTATTTGTCTGATGATCTTCAAATAAACCTGTTCAACGCAGCCAATCGTCCAGTCAATCTTTGAACTTCTTTTGTGTTCCGAGGAGGATTAAAAGATAATAGAGCATTGAGCTAATCCAGAACGGTTGAATTCTCTTATTACATAAACCAAGAACTTTCCAGACCGGACCCGAAAAACACACTTTTCAGGGTTTAACTTTAAGTTCAAAGCCTCTAAGTTGGAAAACATTTCTTGAAGGTCAGATATGTGCGCATCTTCTTCAAATTTCTTCACCATCATGTCATCTATATAAAATTCTATACAACTGTCTAGTAATTCACTTGAATGATGCAAATATTCCTGCCAAGCTGACTAGCAAAGGCTTTATTTACTAACCTTTGATTGGTGGCCCCAACAATTTTCAATCTCAACAACATCATTTTACAATAATCAAGACCTCTGTCTGTAATAAAAGTGGTGTGATCTTGATCTTTGGATCTAGTTGCGTTTGGTTGTACTCTGAAAAAGCATACATGAAAGACAACAATTTGTTCCCATAAATAGAATCCACCAACTGATCTATCCGAGGAACATGATAAGGATCTTTGGGACATGTCCTATTAAGATCAGGGAAGTCGATGCACATGCACCATTTTCCATTCTTTTTCTTGACCAAAACAGGGTTGGCAGTCCATAATGGGTACTGAGCCTCATTAATGTGGCCCATCTTAGTCGGGTGAATAACTTCTTGAAAAATCACATCTGTTTTTCTTTAGAGAAGGAACTTCTTCATTGTACAAACGATCCAACATCAGCTCGTATGGACAACTTATAACAAATTATATCAGCAGGAACTCCGGTTACATCATCATTGCACCATGCAAATATATGTAGATTATTCATTAAAAAGATAACAGCATGTGTTTCAAACCCGGTGCCAACTTGGTACCAATTTTAACACTTTTTCCCTCAACTAAGGAATAAATTTCAACCTCTTTTACAAGTATTATGACACTAGGAGCCTCCCGGGGATCATCAATTTCATTCTCATCTGTAGAAGGCTCCAATAGCTGCTACTTTGTTAATTTTTACTGCCTCTACAGACTTAGAGCCAGGAGCCGTTGCATAACACTACTTGACTACCGTCTGAGTGCTCTAGATAACACCTACTTGTCCATGGACAGTGTATTTTAAACATTGATAGACCGTAGAGGCCACAACATGCATTCTGGAAAGCCAAGACCTCCCAAATATTGCATTATAAGATGTTGGGAAATCCACCACAACAAACAGTACCCTCAACATTTTCTTAAAATGTCATTTTTCTAGAAATACTTCTTCTTTCGAATTCTCCAATCACATCTACTGAACTCCCTGTGACGCCCACAATGGTTTTGTTCGAATGTTCTATAATTAAACGGTTTCTCGTCTGTTTGTAGGAGCTTAAAAATAAGATATTTGCTGAACTGCTTCTGTCAATGAGGATTCGGCGTATATCATTTCCCCCTATCGATGCCCCTATTACAACATCATCTTCAAGAGGCCCTGCAATGTCTCTTAGGTCATCCTCATCAAAAACTATGAAATAAGCTGGAGTTTGGTACATGTGTATGGACCTCTTACTTTAAAGCTATGAAATCATGAGTATCATGCCCTATATCATTATAGTACTTGCAGAAACGGGTACTCCAGTTTTCTCTAGGAGACTGCAACGCTGCTGGTTTTCTAAAATGTACTTCATTTTTAGTTTTGTTATATATTATAGCCATGCTTTTTCCCAATTCAGTAAACCACTCAGATTGAACCCATGGTCCCCTTTTATTTCTGACATGTTGGTTTTGGTTCTGGTTGGACTAATTCTACCTTGATCGGTTAGATCGCTGTCCAGTCTCCTTTGGTCTGTAACTGGACTGATTAGCAGCTTGAGTGTTGATGCTGTAGTTGTGGATCAAATCTAACGAGGCACTCTGGATTTCTTTGTTTTCTCAACATTAATCTGTTTTCCAACCTGATTCAACAACCCCCCCCTCAGATCATGGCCTTCTTCCAAGTCACTGAATGAGCTAAATTTCCCGGATTCAAACCTTGTCTAAGGGAAGAAAACACAACTTGTTCAAAGTAGTGTGCTAATCCATTCTTAGTATTCACAAAACTACTGATGTACTCTTTTAGAGACTCATTTGGCTCCTGAGCACAATGGGTGATGGTATCTCTATTACCCTTAAGCTTCTTGCTTCCAACGAAATGCCTCCGGAAGGCAACCCAAAATATGTCAAAAAAATTATAGATCCTTGAGGGAGACTATTATACCACTTAAGGGCACTTCCTGTGAAGGTTTAGGAGAAGACCCTACACAACAGGCTGCCATCATCATCGAATTTCATCATAAAATTCTTAAACTACTCAAGATGGGTGTTTGGATCTTTGTTCCCATCGTATTTTCCACCTTAGAGCTGTCAAACCTTTTAGGAAGATGTCTAGAGAGTATTTTGCAGATAAAGGCGATTGCCTCCAGTTCTTATTATGGCTAAACACACTATCGTCATTTGGAGTAGCAAAAATACATGGTTCGGACTTGAAAGCAAATTGATCAATCATTAAGCGGTCAATATGCTGATCAACTGAACTCTTTATCCTCCCATGATGTTTCTTGAGTCACCATACCTATCCCTTTTTCTTGAATGCTTTTTAGTAAGCCTTATTTTCTTTTTCGACCACCCTTCATTGTTGTTGGAGGAAATTGACTCTTCAAGCTCTGCATCATTAGATGAGCTGCTGGAGGATTCCGAAGTGAAGCTCTCCACATGTTTAGATCGATGCGTTTTTTTGGAGCTAAGATGAGTCTTTAGGGATTATCTAGTTCTCTCCAGTATGGTGAAGCACCGACAGACTGAATTTTTATTTAACCCCTTTCTCTGCTTTTTTTAGCGCTCTCAATATCTCCATTTCAGCCCTCAAATGATCGCGCTCCTCAACAGTGTATTCATTGTTTTCTTTTGCTACTTCCACCTCAGGAGGTGGAACATTCTGTGCATTCGGATCCATCCAAACTACCTTGTTTGCTGGTCTTGAATATAAAATTCAGAAAACGTCCCCTCCCATTGTGGTCGCCAATTTAGTGTGGGTTAATTCTGATCGAGGGTAAGTTTTTAAACTGTTTTGGGAATTTAATGTTTAAGGTGAAATGCAGAGAAATAATTAAGGTCTGTGCTAGCATTAAATTATGATCACCTTTATTAATGAAAGTAGTTGGGGTATTTATACTTAATTACTAACCCATTGGGCATTTCGGGTCGGATTGTGGGTGTGGGTTAAATTTAAGAACCCATTAGCCCAAGAGACGAAATGACCAGCACCTAGCTGAGTCACGTTCCACTAATTTTATTATGTATAGTTGCTCATGGTACTGGTTAGGTCCCAACTGCCCTTCAGATAGGTGTTAGGGGTAGTGTAAAAATTATCTGACCTTATCACTATCCAATCACTTTCCACCTCTTCCACTTCTCGATACTTCTTTTCTCTTTGTATAAATACCTCTTAGAATTATTGTTTGATTTTCACATATCATTTCTTGAGAGAGAAGCTGCATAAACTAAAAATTACTTGGCTACCTTCAATGGCTTCTTCAATCCGTTGGCTACCTTCATTGAGAAACTCAATTTTTTAGTTCAGTCTTCAACTGGTTTATGAGAAAGTATCCAAAAAACAGAAGATCTAAAGCCAAAATTCCCCCAAAACCCAAATCTCGAAAATCAAGTAACAAAGTCTTCGAATCGTACGACTACTTCAGTATAACCAAAAGAGCAGATTAATACAGATCAGTTGGATCAATAAACAACACTACTCTTGGTTTGTCCACAATAGAAATTTATAATAATAATTTTGATCCTAGCAAAACTCCCATCTTTTCACCTTCTGCAATTCTAGAAGAAAGTCAGTCATTAAGAACTCGAATACCAAAGTCACCTCGACTCTCACCTTCTCTTACTAGATCATCACCTCGAATGAGTCCTGAAGTAACTAAATATTCCTGAAAGAAATCCAAAGAAACTCCTTCTTCAATCAATCATAAGCCCCCTTGTCCATTGCGCAAGGAAACAAAAACTCAATCTCCTCAAACTTCGAAAACAAAAATGTTCATAGCTATGGGTGATGATGTAGATATCACTTCAAATATTGATGCTATTTCGAATACATCAACCATCTTTTCTCCCTCAAGGGACATTGGTGAGACAACAACAACATCTCAACAAAAATCCCTCAAGTAATCCTCCTTAACTGATGAACGAGGTGTCTGAAGAAGAAAATGATTATGAAGCTACACATTCAAATAACGAAGCTGAACATAAGAAGAAGCTTCAAAGGAATCTGAAAGTATAGTAACGAAAATTGCTTCAAAGGAAAAAGTTCCTAGAACCATGAAAAAGAGAATTGTTGTCACAATATCCGACGAGCTGCGTGCATCAGTTGATGAAAAATTAGGACCTTTTGAAGCACATTACATCTTGGCTTTAAAAACATTTCCTTATACATACTACCAAGAAAGGCAAGAAACTGATCTAAAAAAGCAATGGGGTATGGGGGATAACATTATACTCCGTCTCCCTAAAGAAGGGGAAATGTCTTTGGATTGCAAGAAAGATGAAATAATGGTCTACCCAAAGATCATCAACTGGGGTCTTTGATTTCCATTAGAACCCATGATAGTCGAGTACTTCGAAATTTTGGACCTGTGTCCAACCCAAGTGACACCAAATCAATGGTTCACTCTGCTCTTTCTAATCACGATTTCTCGACTATCTCAAATTCCCCTCTACATCAAGGACTTCATCTCCCTGATCAAATTATCGAAGGACTAGTACTTCCATGATATTATCTAACAATGGATGATGAGTTGAATATCATTTCTGACTTGCCGTAGGCACAAAAAAATTTGGAAACAAAAGTTTGTCTTCGTTTATGAAGCTAACCCATCTAAATTGAACATCGTATGGAGGACTAACCATAATTGTTTTACCCAATTACCTTGAATTATACTTTTAACTTATTTTCTCCTTATTTCTTATCAAATTCTATGTTCCGTGTAGAACTTTCGAGCCGGTATAGTATCCGTCGAAAAAATGCAAAATATACATTCATTAAGCTTGCTTCATGGGTTGAACAAGAATGGAATAATACATTTCACGCAGCCGTTCAACATATTAATTTTCTCAACAACCATCTGTGGAGAATTATTTTGGCAGCTCATCTCCCTGAAAATTTAATGGAGCTTCCCAACCCTCTACACATTGTCAAAAGGTTAGTGCATCTTGATTGCAAAGTATTCTTTCCAAATCGGAACAGATCAGACAATCACCTCCCCGAGAAGAAGAAGGAGAAAAAGAATAAAAAGGCAGCTAGCACATCTGGTGCTAGCCCTTCAGAAGAATCGATGCATAAAACTTTGAAGATTAAGGCAACAGAAAATCTCTTTCCCACTATCGAAGAAGGAGTAGAAGCTCAGCCTTCCCCAAAAAGGAAGAAAACAAACACCCCATCCAAAAAGAAAATCACTACCAAAACGAATCCTTAGAGAAAAGAAAAATAGAAGGTTATGCCAACTGTCGAGGAAGTGCAATCTGAGGCTGATGAAGAAGTTGTGGTTATAGAATATCAGCAAGGTCAACAAGAAAAGGACACATGTGTTGATGATGGTGGTATTTATCAAAGGGAAACATCTTCTGAAAATGATTGAGGTGATGATCACTTTAATCCGAATAGTTTTATCAATTTCGATCAGTCTCAAGAGCTTGCTGGAGACGAAGACCTAGCCTTTCAAGAGCTTTAAGACTCTCTATATAATCTTATTAAAAGATCTACTCCTGCTATTCCTGAAGCACTTTCACCAGAAGTTTATTTTCCTCAAAGTTCCCTTGCTCTTATTCATCTTCTTAACCCAATGGTCATCCCTCATGAGGAGCCATCTGAAGAAGTCATACTTACACTACAACCATTTTCCAACCTTCGCACTGCAGTACAGAAGTTAACCGAAGAGCTTGAATCTGGATGCAGTCATCTAGAGCATTTGGCTAAAGAGATTGTGCGTCAGAAAAATACCGATGCTGCTGAAAAAAGGATGAGAGACATTTTTGGAAGCTTGGTGGAGAACCAATTTCATGGATTTCAAATGGCCAGATCTGAATTCCTGAAAGGGCTTAACTATATCAAGAAGCACCTCAAAGATGTGCATCAAAAAGAAAATGAAGTAAACCAGCTTTAATTAAAGCATTCTGAAGAGTTAGCTGCTGAGAAGGAAGAGTCTGATGATCTTCAAGTTGCTCTTGGAAAAAGTGAGGCAGAAAAGAAAAATTTGACGGACGATATGACTGGTCTTAAAGCCCAATTCAAAGAAGAGAAAAAACGTGTTGTTACTGCTGCTGAAAATGAATGCGCAAAAAACATGTTAGCAGCTATCGCAATGTCGAAGAGCAAAGATCGACTAACCTTCTTCGGGAAATTCATGCTTTATTTCCTAAGGCTAACCTCTCCAGCTTTTGGAAGCGAATTCCCATCATAAGTCGCTTTAGCGGAGCTTTTGATCATATTCCTGGCTCTTTTTTTGTGATAGCCAGGAAATTTCTGATCAAAGGGAAATTTCTAAAAAAAGCTCCGAAGACGAGTCAATTTGCTATTTTTTTTGTGTGTGCCCGTCATTCAACCATTGTAACATTTTTTTTGATATTTTCCTATTTACTTGGCATTTAGGAAATGACTTTGTTTTCATTGAATCGATATTGAATGCAAAAAGGCTTCGTTTGTTCTTTATTTTCATAAGTCACCTTCACCTCGTAACATTACTTATATTCCTCGTTCAAAGTAGAAATATAATGTGGATTTTTGGAATATATTATGTATAGTACCTCAAATATTATGGTGCATTCAAATAATGTAGCACTTCAAATATTACAGTGCATTTGAAGAACATAGCACTTTGAATATGATAGCGCGTTTAGATAACGTAGCACTTCGAATATGATAGTGCGTTTAGAGAATGTAGCACTTCGAATATGATTGTTTCTTCAAAAAGTGCACTCAACACTTCATAATATTCTACTCTTGATCAACTTCAAAGATGATCAGTCTTTGACTAGTTATCAAAATAGTTTGAAGAAACTTTTGTAAACAACCATTGACCAAAAAATGTATTTTTATTGATAGCTTCGAATATTTAAATAGCACCTCGTTAAAACCTCCTTGGGCCAACAGGGTAGGAAATAGTGTGCTAATTTATCAGATAATACAATTTCAAAATACAACACAGTTACTCCAATACAACTTTAGATGCTGAATATTCCAAGGGTGTTGAAGCATTTTTCCCATGATTGTCACAAATGCGGTAAGAACCTGACTTTACCTTTTCAACAACCATATAAGGACCTTCCCAATTTGGGGTCATCTTATATAGGCTATTTTCCTTAGTATCTAGGAATACATTTCCTAAAACTTTATCACCCACCTTGAAATCCCTTCATTTCACCCTCGAACTATATCTACTCTTCATAAGAGTTTGATAATGAATCATAATCAGATAAGCTCGAACTCTTTTCTCTTCAATCAAATCCAAACCTTCTCTTTTAGCAACTCTAAAAGAAGGCAACGTAGATCCCACAAGACTAACAACAACTATCCCATATGCCAAATTAAATGGAGTTTTTTTAGTAGCTTCTCTAGGGGTTGTTCGATAAGCTCATAGCACCTCCTGCAAATAATTAGGCCATTTTCCTGCAGCTCCTGTCAGATTCTTTTTCAAACATTATAAAATAGATATGTTTGTCACTATTACTTGAGCATTTTCTTGTCGATGAAAAGGTGTGGAAAACATTGGTTTATCCCCTTCGAAGTACAAAAAGAATCCATTTCTTTGTTATTAAATTGAGGACTATTGTCTATAGTAATTTTTTGAGGTACGCCAAAACGATAACAAATACTGTTTACAATGAACTTAATCACATCCTTGGCTTTTGTTCCAGACAATGGTTTAGTTTTGGACCACTTTGTAAAATAATCCACTGCCACAATAATCATTTATCGTCCCCCAAAAGTCATTGACAAAGCTTCCACCAGGTCTATTACCCATCTGTCAAATGGGACGGCTTCGGTAATGGACATGCGTGGAGCTACTGGTTTATGAATTGATTTTGCGAATCGTTGACAAGTATCACAACTTCGAACTAAATATTTTGCATCGTTCATAATCGTAGGCCAATAATACCTTGCTAACAAAACTCGACGAGTCAATGCCTTAAACTCATAATGCGATGAACCTTCTCCATCATGTAATTCTGATAACACATCATGGGAATAATGATCTACTCAATGCCTTTATATACAGCAGCCCATCTAATACTATATATCCAAATGCTTTACCTTGCAACTTCTTAGCCAATTTCCTATCTTCAGGAAGCGCCCATCTAGTCAAGAAATCCAAGATGATTTTTCTCCAATCGACTCAGATTGTATCTAAAGTGACGAATACCTCCTTAATGTGCCTGTATTGTTCTGATTGGGTTAAAATCGATGGGCTTTCCTGTAATAAAATCCAACGATACTCCTCTTTGTATACAAATGTTGCCAAGGAGTCGGAAACTGTATTATTCCCTCGACTTATATGCTCCACAACAACATGATCAAACAGAAGAGTCAGATTTTGAATCTCTCGAAGATAAATAATCAAATGATCCTTTTTAGCTTTGAAAATACCAGCCACTTGATTTGTTACAAGTTGAGAATATGTTTCTAATCATATTGAAGTTTCTCGATATATATTTTGCAAGCCTTAGACCAGCCAATGCAGCTTCGTATTCAGCTTCATTATTCGATGCGTGGGAGCCAAATTTAATAGACTAAAATATTGTTTCTCTAGATAGAGCAATAACTTGAACTCCAGCACTGCAACATAAACTACTAGAACCCCCATCAGTTCGAACTATCCACATCAAATTGGCTGGAAAAACATCCTCATTAACCTCTTCAACCGACCTACTTGAATGGAATTCAACAAGAAAATCTACTAAAGCTTGGGCCTTGATTTCCATTCGAGGTAAAAAAATGATATCAAAGTCTCCCAATTCAACTGACCATTTAGTCATCCTCCCAAAATTATATGGGTGTTGCAAAACATTTTTAGGTGGAAATGAAGTTCAAACCTCAATGGTATGAGCCTGAACGTAAGGGCGCATTTATACTAGCAGCCACTACTAATGCTTATGCCAATTTTCCAAGCTTCAAGTGCCTATTTTCTACTGGTATCAAACTCTTGCTGATATAGTAAACTGGCTTCAGAATTCCTGAATCTTCACTTATCAATTCTACACACACTGCAAAAGCAGATACCGCAATGTACAAAACAAGTTGCTCGACTTCGGGGTTTGGGCAGTAATTCTTAGTGATGATAAAAAATCTTTGATACTTGAAAAGGCTGCTTCATACTCCGAAGTCCATTCAAATTTCTTTGGTGTTCGTTAAACTTGAAAGAAAGGAAAACATATCAGAAAATCTAGAAATAAATCTGTTAAATGCAACTAACCTTCCTGTCAAGATTTGCACTTATTTGATAGTTCAAGGCGATTTCCTGGATACTACAAATTTTAATCGATATGGGTCGACTTATTATCCCTTTTCACTAATAACATAGCCCAAAAATTTCCCTGATCAAACTCTAAAGGTGAATTTTTATGGATTCAACTTTAGCCTTATTGCTCTCCAATTCAAAAAAATCTCCTCTACATCTTCCAAGTGTGCATTATTTGTTAAGCTTTTAACCACCATATCATCGATATACACCTCCATATTTCTTCCGATCTGTGAGACAAATGCTTTATTCATCAATCTCTGATATGTAGCTCCAACATTCTTTAGTCCAAAAGGCATAACCCTGTAACAATGCAAGCCTCGGTCCATGATGAAGGTAGTACACTCTTGATCCTTTAGGTCCATCTTAATTTGATTATACCCTGTAAAAACATCCATAAAGGTCAATATTTTGTTTCCCGAGGTGGAATCAATTAACTGGTCTATTCGAGGAACGGGGAATGGGTCTTTAGGACAAGCTTGATTCAAATCTGTGAAATCGATGCACATTCTCCAATTCTCATTCTTTTTCTTGACCACTACCCGGTTTGCTGTCCACAAAGGATACTGTGAAATAATTGTTTCTGCTTTCTCACAAGAAGATTTTTTCTTTTCTGTATAACAGGGTTGACCTTTGAATTAATTTCTAGGTTATGGTAGATCACTTCGATTGAAACTCATATTACATTTTCTATTTGCCAAGAGAAAACATCCAAATTGTGATACAAAAATTATAATAGTTGTTGATGTAGAATTGGGGTAAGGTAGGTACCTATTCGAAGTACTCTTCCATCAGAAAAAGCATATACCTCAATATTTTCACTCACTGTCAATGACCCTAAGGTTTCCTTCGGATCATCAACCCTATATTCGAGGTCCGAGGTCAACCCCCTGACTTTTATTCATACATTTTATCACCACTACTAGATCCTAGGATCCAAAGAGCAGTGGTATAACACTCTTTAACAACATTTTGGTTCTTCAGACAACCCTCACTCGGTCTCCGACGACATACTTAAATCATTAATGGACTGTTAACACAAATCCTTACATCCTTGATATCCAAGATCTTCCATGAATGGCATTTTAGCTTGTTGGACAGTCCACCATAATAAAAAGCACATGAACTTTTTTCTTGAAAGCTCCATTTCCCAGACTCACTTCTCCCTCGAATTCCCCAATTATTTGCGTAGTCACTCCAGTAAAACCGATGATAGTACGTTCTAATTGGGAATTCCGAAAAGGGTTGGGCATTCTATCATAAGTTGTTTTCAAAAGAACATTCACAAAACTCCTTGTGTCTATTAATATACGTCAGATTTTGACGCCAACAACTTCTGCTCCGATAATTACTGCATCCTCATGTGGCCATGCAGTACCCCGTAAATCATGTTCATAAAAAAGAATAAAGGGAATGTCTCTCGTACCATAAAAATGAGTTGGCATCTTTCCCTCTATCTGAGTAGCTAGACTCACTATATGTCTTTTCCTTGAACTATCAGTACTATCAGTCATAGTACTGCCCCCAAATATTACCAATGATTCAAAATATCCGCAAAGACTTCGAACGTGACCTCGCTTTACAGGTTCCTATACTACCATTTAAATTAAATGATTTGGACCTGTATCTGAATATTTTGATGCTACATCAAAATTATCAACATTCAAATCCAAAATCATCGAATTTTGAGCATGTGCATTTGGATTGATTGTTTGTGAAGTCGATGCGACAGAATTTTTTGGTGTGTTGCTCTGCACTCTCACATAAGTCAATAATTTCCCATTTTTAATCAGAGTCTAGTTCTCCTTTTTTGAATGCAATGCAGTCCGTCGTATCATGCTCGATGTCATTGTGATATTTGCAAAACCTGTTGTATCACTCATCCTTTGGCGTGTTAATTGGGACATGCATCCTGAAATGCACATACCCTTTTACGTTTTCAAACATTGTGTCAACATTCTCAATTCGATCGGCATAGTACTCAGGCCTTATCGACTGGTTAGGCCTTGGCCTATAAAATTGGTATCATAATGCATGATTTGGATAACCCCCAGTTCAAAGAGGTAAGTTGTTGTTGCTCGAGTAGTGTGATGCTCCTTAGATGGTTTAAAGCATACTTTTTTATGTACACTTTTAATTCGGCGAGCTGTGCAATATCGATCAGATTGATCGCCAAAGTCATTTTTCTCGTCCACTTGTCCCACTTCTGATTTCAGCCGCTGATTGAATCCCCTGCTCTCTCTGGTCGTATTTTTTGTTCAGAATCGTAAAAAGTTGGTTCATTTGTACTTCTATCTTCGATTGAGTTTGTCAAACCGAAGTAGAATCTTCTTGCCTATCATCAGCTTCGTTCAAATATTTTTTCAATGTTCAACTGTCAATCGAACTAATGGATCATTCTCTGGATTCATTATCAAGTTTGAAGTTGTTTTCAAAGATTCGAAAGGGAGAGAAAGAAAATTCGAACATGTATTATAGGCACCAATCAGTGATCAGTACCTAGTGGAGTTGCCAATTTGGTGAGTTGATATTCAGATTTGCTAAGTAGAGTTGAGAGAAGTAAATAAAGTAGAGAGAGAAATATATTTTTGAGATAGAAAGTATAATAACAGAAGTGATCTATCTCAAATTGTCAGACCCTTTATTAGATCAGCATTGGCCTTTATATAGAGGCGCACAGACTTAGCTCTAACTGAAACAGTTATAAAAAGAGGTTAATTACATGCTAGTCCCTCCTAAAAATATAAAGTTCTAACTATCTCTTCTGATTATACAATCTGTCATAACAAGTTTTATTCTTTTACATTTCAGTCCTCGAAGTTCTATTTCTTTATCAGATACTACAAGTGATGTTATCTTATAAACTACTACTGGAGATGCTATAAAGGAGACAAATACAACATCAGGGGTAAATATTGCTAAATATGTAAGTAAATCTTATGTATATTAATATTAAACTTTAAATATTTTTTTACATTGTCATATATTATATGGTTGTAAAACACTAGATTATCATACATTTTTTGTTTGTTTTACTTGATCTCTCCTGTTTGTTTTATTTGTCCTGCATGCTTGTTTTCAATATCTCGCATATTTTATCCATGTATAGAGAGTCTCGTATTGTGTATCCATCTATGACGGGTCTCGTATCAAACTCAATAAAACGTGTCAATATATCGCATATATCCTTCATATAAATATGGGTTTGCATGTTTATATATTGGATATGTGGTCTCACATATTTCTTATAACATGTCAATTGTCCTATCTCTAATGATTTTCAGAAAGGAAAAGAACGCATGTAAAAAAATGATGAATGACTATTTTTAAAAGAAGTATAATATGAGATACAAGAGGTGTTTGAAACTGATTAGGAAATAGATACTGTAATAAAGCAATTCCTTAGTAGCGCATGTTGCATCTTCTATGTATTTTTATACAATTCTCGCATTAAAACTGATATCGTCTATTTTTTTAATACAGGTCTTGCATTATAACAATGGTCGAGTCTTGCATGTATGTATTCTATGGTATCACATGTCTTCAATTAACTCATGTCTTGCATTATAAATCGACTCACTCTCACATGACTAATATTTAACATTGCATTATCTCTCCTCTTGTATAACACGTCATATACTTGTTGTTTGGTAGACTATTGATGTTTGGATTTATAAGAACATTAAAGACAACAATTGTCAAGTACCATAGGTTTCGATGTGAAATTATCATATATATGCCACAAATAACATTTTCGGTCATATAGCAGTAAGTATAACTAAAATTAGGTATATATTATTAAACAATACATGTTTGTAATCTTTTATCTTAATTCAAATTTCACTTCCATAAATAAAGATGTAACATAAATGGTTGACAACGTATTACTCAGTATGCACATATTATGTATTGGTTCCGGTATGCACCACCTAGAAAGGTACAATAAATTATTATACATTGCTAATTATCGACCTTAAAAAATAATAAGAGATAAACTAACCCACTTTTAGCTACCAGTAAATTTGCACCATAAAAAGAAAAAAAAATTGTTGGACCACTAGTAAGTATTACAAGTCTTGCAGTATAATATTGCATTTTACATGTATTGTGAATTCCATGCATGCTTCTCAACTTGTATAGGTCACACATCTATATTTCTTAAAGGTATTTTGTTTAGCCTTTCAACTGTTCTCACCTATTACCTTTTAATTGATCTAGCCTATTACCTTTTTAATAGTCTCGTCGATTACCTACTAATTGGTTTTGCCTATTTACTTGTAATTAGTCTCGTTTTTTTTACTTATAGTTGGTCTCAACGATTTCCTTGTATCTTGTCTCACCTATTTATTTGTAATTGGTCTCACATTTTTCTTTGCATTCCTTCATCGTATGGTAATGGGTACAGGTCTCGCATTGTACATAATACATAGTCTCGCATTATTAAGTTATATAGTCTCACATTATAACATCACCCATGGTATCACATGTTTTATTCTTTATTGTCTGGTCTCGCTTTAATTTATTGCTTTGTTTACTTAAATCTTGTTTTACAGTTGGCGTATCTGGTGAAAAAAAATCATACCAATCAAACAAAAATATAAGGTAATTTCATATAGAGATATCCCACAACAAAAAACTATTAACATACGACTATTACGTTTTTATTTACAAATACGACATAGTGTTTATCAAGAATAGTTTTGTGTCTAAGAAATACAATGAATAGATGTGTACATTGAGAAAAACATAGATGTTTTATCGTTTCCCTAATGATGGTGAAATAAACATTCATTGGAAGAGTTGTTGATGAAGTAGTTTGTGATGTAATATATTTTTGTAAACTTACGTATTTTGTAATTCATATGTTATACAAGTAAACAAACATAAAATATTTATAAACTACTGTAATTTCTAGTCTCACATATTTAAATTGTAGTTGTCTCATGTGTAATACTTACAATAGTCACATTTGTATTTGTTCCAATATGACATCTTATTTAGCTCTAATATCGCATGGGGTTTTCATAGTAGTGTCGCATGTTGTTGTTGCATTAGTTTATTATATATTATTTTGTTCTAGTCTCGCAAGTTAAAATCACAAGAGTCTAGCGTTTATGGTTTGTGTAAGTACTGTATGTAATAATTAGAATTAGGCTCATATCGTATTTTATCCAATATCGTTTGTATTACGTTATAAAAAATATTAATTGTCAAGAGGATAGTTACAAAACTGAAGACGAATAAAATACACAAAAATCTTTAAAAAATATATTTGCTAATTATATAAGGATTATTTTTACCATCTAAATTCAATAACTATTTTATTTGTTTACTCTATCTCTATTTATTAACACAAAACCCTAATGGCCGAATACTAAAGTAACTATGAAACTCCTTCCTTGGAACTGACCATGATTTAAAGCCAATTCAAGAAGCATTGTGGTTAACTAATAGCGAGAAAAAAACAAATATCATTGAAGTTATGCGAGGGCTCTATCCTAATTATGCTAAGTCTAAAATTACACCGGCTACGTCTAAAATTAGTCAGACCACAGTTTGCAGAAGTACAAATCGATCTTCCCAGAAAGATTCAGCATCGCTTCCATACCAGCGACCCTCTAAGAAGTCTCAAAATAACCAGTAATCTCGAACCAATAAGGATGTAAATGCTGAAGAAGTCACAACTTTTATAAGTATCGATAGGGCACAACATTAGAGTGTAAGGACCCAACGTCCTAAGTCAAGTTCTTAGAAATCTGTTTATTCTATTCATTATTTTATTCTTCGATCAGAAAGTTATTCAGTTTTATCTAGTTTCGAAATGTACTTTACTTTATATGTTTGAATTTTACTTTATGTCTTTGAATTATCCTTTAATTTAAATTTAGGATTTTTCTATTTGGAATTGCAGTAGCCTTCATTGTATTTATTGTAGTCTCGCATCTGATATTCTCTAATCTCACATTTTGTAATTACACTAGCCTAGCGTGTAGTGTTTGTTAAAGTCTCACACCTAGTAAGTATATAAGTCTTTTTTGTATTTATTGTAGTCTAATGTATTATTTGATATAGTCTCGCATATTTTTATTACAATAGTATCGCGTGTGGTCTTTGCTACATTCTCGCATGTATTAGTCGCAATAGTCTTGCATACTAATAAGGTTGGTCTCTTATGTCTTTATAGATACACTCATATCTATCTAAAATTTTAAAGATAGTCTCGCCATAATAATAGAATAGGTCTCACATTTAGCCATAACCTCAAAGATGGTCTCGCATCTATCAAGTGATAACAAACATGGCCTCGCATCTATCAAATAACCCTAAACATGGTATCACATATTTAAAATAATATTAAACCTAGTCTCGCATCTAATTAGAAAAACATAACTTGATCCTTATCAAGGAAGACATGAAGAAACAATTTATAACATAAAAAATTATTGTATTCTAAAGTATCAAAATAAAGGAGCGAGGTTAAAACTATAAAACCTAAAAAAATCTCAAACATCTAAAATAATTTCTCATAAGTTGGTCAATTATGCCATAACTTTGACCAATAATCATACTTCATTTTCGGGTTGTTATTTCTCCTCTGGGCGATCGAGCTCATTTTTTCAAATTATGAGGAAAAAATATTGGCGCTTCGTTAGAGCATGATCCTTCACCAAAAATAGTTGAATCATGTATGCTAAAAGAGTAAGTTGACTTGTAATTACTGACAATATAAAATAATTCAATTAATGTTATTGTATCTTTCAGATTCGAATCTATTACAATAAAAGTATGAGAGCATGCAAAGAAATCTTGTGCCAAGCTCCACAAAAACGTTTGAAATCCACTAAAACCAGAATTGGTTCTAGAAAATAATTTAAATATGACTGTCCAAGAGTTACAGACTAGCCACAGCTATAGATGATTTGCCTCAATATTGACTTAAACTTGTTTTCATACTTATGACATAATTTATTTCTCCAACTTTGCCCCTTCACATAACGTCATGAAATTTGAGTCATAAGTAAAACTCTAATATTATCAATTAATTTAATAATAATGAGGATACATAGATCTTTAATCTTATGGTTAAAAGGTTCGACCGTAGAAGATGCCATAACACGATATCATTTTCACATAACAAAGGTTTGGGTATTTTTATCCTGAGGTAAATTATCAAGAAAGTTAATAACTCTCTCATTCATTAATTAATGGTTCAAGTCTTTCATTAAATATATCTATCGTTGGAGCATAAGCACATTATTTAAACTTAAAAACCATCATAGACTTAAACTTTGGATCTGAATGATTGAGAGCATACTTCATATTCTCAACAAGATGGAAACTACAGTAGGCATGATAGAATTTTGGATACGAAATAGAAACAACCTTAATGATAAATTAATGACGATTCAAAATAAATGTGATCTGACAATTCAATAAATTAGGTTCCAAACTCTTTAGAAACTAGAGCCAATTTTTGGTATCTCTACAACGAACAATATCTAATCCAACAAGAATTATACCTAAAAACAAATTAAAGTAGTATCATATGTATCTGGTCTTGCAACTATCTTTTTATAGGTCTCGCAAAGATATATGGTCACGACTCGCATGATTGATATAACCTATCTCGCATATCTCAAATAATGGCATGTATCTTACATGTTGGTAAAATAAAGCTACTATAAACTGGACTCGTATAAAGGATTGAGGGGATACTAAAGTATCATATCTTGCATGTATACTATATCATGGCCTTGCAAAAAGAATGTTTCTTATATAGTGGTCTCGTTTTTATCATATAAAAATCATGATGACTCTCATTTATCCTTATATGGGTCAAATAATTATTTTGATTATGTCTCGCGTAAGAAAATATTGTATATCTCGCATCTCTCACATACTAAGTCATATTGGCGTGTATCGTATGAAGTATGTATGAGATACTATATAATGGTCTAGTATTAATCAATGATGAGATACTGAAGTCTCGCATCTTTCAAGTATATAATATGTTGGTATCACATGTATGTTACTGGTAGTCTCACATCTAACCTATACTAAAACAACTAGTCTCACATATAACGCTAGCAAATTCTTCTAGTTTCGTGTCTTAAAAAACACATAATATTAAAAAGAAAATTGTATAAATAAGAAATTATAAGAATGAAACTTACTATTGTTACCATCTTTTGATATGGCAGAAAATAATAATCATGTATGCTTTCCAGTAAAAAATGTTACATCAACAAATAAAAATGGACGCGAAGAATGATTACCTTGAAGAAAAGACACGAATGTTATGAAACATCGCTTGAAGTTGTTTTCCGTATTATATTCTATATGAGAGTCATTCATAATATCAAGACTCTTTAATCTTTTGAAGTATCCCTTAACTAAATTAAACAAAATAGAATTATCTCCGTAAACTCCCCTCATTGATTTCTTTAAAGCATTGCATGAATGACGGTAAAAAATGACGAAAGTATAGTCATGTTTAACAAAACAATTTTACATTAATTATTATCATTAATTTTTTTGATCTAATAGAATCATGAATCTCTTTAGTAATCAACTAGGATGTCAAATGTTTCCTACTGTATTTGCAAAAGCCTATGTTGCAAGTATGCGGGTCAACAAAACCGTTTGATGACCATGAAGCTAGTGAACGAGTCTAGTGATGTATAAAGTCTTCATTTACATCCTTTTGAGACTTTATTATTGCAATGAGCAATAATTTTAGATCTTATATTATGCATACATTTGAAACAAAAACTATGCTCTAAAGTATAACGATATAAAACTAACTTTAGAGTTGGAACACTTTGGTAAAAAAAACATTCCCAACAATTGTAATTGTATCAACCTAACCAATTATAGCAAGTTTTATTTTTCTTTTGACAAAAAACTTAACCACTCTCACCACTAATTAATTCATTATCTCAGGCTTCAACTAAAATTAAACTAGACTCTATGCATTTTTCAGCAACCATATCAACCACATGTTGTTCTATATGGAAAATAACATTTTTTAAATGCTTAACATCAAGCAATGCTAGCAAACCTATAAAGTCGGTCTCATTCATAAATAAACAATTCATATTATCACCGCAACAGTAGGCTATACTATAATTACCTTTAACCAACACATACCATCTACTTTCAACATAATTTAGAACACTTTCAAAGTCTTCAAGCTCGAGGTCTAGAAATTGCTTACATGCATTGTATAGTTAAAAAACTATTAGTAGCCAGTATTGCGGCTCATATAATATACAGTTATAATCTCACATCTATCAATATTATACCAAACATGTCTCGCATCTCGGATTAGGAAGAATAGAAACTTCTTACAACTATGATTGATGTTAATGTCTCGCATCTATAATGCATGCCCATGTCTCATAGATACCATATAATACATGTTATAGTCTCATATATATCATACAAAATCTGTTATAGTCTCACATATACTTAGTGTAGTCGTGCCTTATTATGCATGCATACAGGTCTTACGTATCTTACATATGTATCGCACGCGAGCCGTATTGTAACTATGCAGCATCTCGCTTGAAATACCCCACATGTCTCTCATATTCTTATTTCAACATCTCATATCTTCTAAAATCTTACCTGCAAACTATAAAATTGACTACCCAAATATTTTACAACCTAAAAATAACTCATAACTCAAGAAAATACAGATTACAATGAGTTTATAACAAAAAAAGAAAAGAGATGAAAACTTACTATTTTAAAATCGGTATCTCGAATCTGTTTTACGACATCGTTATCTTGAACTGTCATAAGAAATCGGTGTCTCGCACCTTTAAAAAATGAAACTAAATCTTTGACGAATCTGATATACTTCATCTTTCACTAAAGGCTAAATATCTGAAAGATGAAAAAAAAAAGTTTTTTCGCTTTTGAAAGTAATTTTTTTTTTAAAAACGGTTTATAAAATTAGTTCGAGGTATTTAAAGTTAACATTGAATACCTTTATATACAATACCATAAAAAATAAATTATTTCATAAACAGCAGTTAGCTAGACGGCTAATCATTATAAAATTAAGCTACAACAGAATTTCGGATAACATAGCACTTACGCATATCATCTTATATTATTCAAAAATTATAAACCAGTAACGAATTCCAAATTTTGTGGACAAGAGTCTTAACAAGAAAATAATTATCCATCGGAGTTTATTTTAAAAGTTTGCCTCTTCTAATGTAAAATATTTTCACACAGAGAGGTTTCATAGGCGGTAGGAAAACACAAGACAGAGACAGAAATTAAGTTCATATTTGCTCGCTCTCTGGACGGCACTGTCTCCACATCGGCCGTTTTGCTTGTTGATATATAAAGGCTAGGTCCTTTGACATCTGCCATATCATATCCACAGTAAAAGTACACGTCATAATGTAATTAGAAATTAGGCACTATTGATTTTTGGGTGACATCAAAATATCAAAATTTAGAAAAATATGCTAAAAGTTACTATTTTTTATTTATAAAATCGCTGAATGGTTTTTGTCTCTATTTTTTTTTTATTTAGTCTTTTAATTTTGAAATCATTATTTTAGATTTTTAAGATTTGAAAAAAATTATAAATTTTGTTATTAAAATTGTCAAAATTTATAAATTTAGTTCCTACTTGTTTTTTCCCCGGTAGATACAAAACAATAATTTTGAAATCAAGAAATTAAACAAAAGAAAATGAAATAGATGGGAGACTAATCAACGATTTAAATTTAGTTTACGATATGTATAATAATGTTCGTAAAACAATTTTTTATGTTTATTTTTATATTAAGATCGATTTTTTTATATTTTGAGTGTTACATTTTTAAAATTTTGTTAAAACATAAAAAATTAATATGTGGCATTAAAAAAAATATGCAAAACTATTTGGTAATATTAGATGGTGGATGAAAAATTAAGTAAAATACTATATTATTGAAACACACTACAATGATCTTAATAAAAGAAAACATAAATAAATTATATTTCGACCGCATATTTACATAAAATATTTAATAAAATATTTTTAGGTTGTAAAATAACATATTTACGTATATGTGAAACAGTGATGATATAGTAAAAAACAGTGGATATATATTTAGGCAAAGTGAAACTCCATTATATTTTGGTTTCAATTAGAAAAGGTTCTGCAAAAATAAATTTATAAACAAAGGGCCTAAAATAAATTATTGAATAAGTTCTGCTAATATGGAAATCTCATATTATAAATTTTTTAATTATTATTTTGACTTATTTGCCCAAACCTGTGTGCTTAAAATTGATTTTTGGAAACTGAATATATATGTTTTTAATGCAATAACTAAAAAGGAAAAGAAACTGAATAATTAAAAAATGTAAAATACCCTTCTATTTTATCAAAATAATAATATATTTGTACCAGTACAGAGAAAAATAAAACCTTATAGAAATGGTCGAGCTTAATCCTGAGCTCCTCATGTGCCAATTTTATCGAGTTAACTGCCTCTTCAGTACTGAACATAAATACATAAAAGTTATAAATTAATATTATTGAATTCTCTATAATTATCATAAATAATATTCTATATTATCTAAAATAAATAGAGTTTTTAAATATTTATTATTATAATTAATATTTTCATTATTTAGATGAATTTAAAATTTTCTACCTTTTTAGTTCACCAGTTGACCAAATCTGCAGTGTCTTCTCTATTTCACAACAAACTTTCTGAGCACCAACCCTGCAAAAAAAGTTATATAATGGAAATGTTTTTACTATAATATACATTTAACTCAGTATCTCACTAATGGATTTTTTTATGATTTTTACTCAGCATTAAATTGTAAATTATAATTGTTTATTTCATTAATAAAAAGTTATTTACCCAGCACTGCTCCCTTTGAGACGATAGAGAATGTTTTCAAATTTCGCATAGCTATCGCGATCCTTTGGTTTCCTGTATGCAATAAATTGATAAAACAAATACATGTATATAATTTTTTTTTGACAAATTAGACTTGGTTATTTTATTGATTTATATATAATAATTTTTTTTTTTGTTAAACTATCTGAAAACTAGATTGTGCAATATGATTTTAAGATTTTTATCCTAATGAAAAATAGTGGTATATATAATTTAATATAGTAATAAAAAATATAGTAATTAAAAATAAACCATTGTAATAAATATATTAATTTTTTAGATGTTTTATAAATATTATTTTATAATGAAAATTCTATTGAATAAATAAGCCAATAGACATTGTGTTATAACGTGAAAGGACCAAAATTAGTCTAAAAACTTGATAAACAGGACTAAAATAACTATTATAGACTGATTTTTTTTTTTAAAAAAAATTATTTTTTTGAGCTCATAAGAATGTTGTCTTCTTTTCTCTAAAGATTAGAGAGAGTAGCACCCTTATGAACACGAGTTTTTATCTTCATTTTGAATTACATTGAAAACCAAAGGAAATCTTGAAACTTAACATTTTTAATAAAAAGTTGTATACATAATAAAAAAAATTAATTTAATAAATATATGCAATTACACAAAAAAAGTTAAAATTTGATATATATAATCTATTTCATACTTACAAATATTTTTCAAGATCAGCAATTTGTTCTGCCGAATGAGTGAGATAAATTTTCATAGTTTCTTCAGCAAAATGAGGGTGTTCATCATCTTCCAAACTTTCCAGAATAACAAAATGGTTATTTAATATTTTCTGCAAATTTTCATGTTTTACAAATATTTTAAGATTAACTCACACTGAAAATCAAATAAAGTAAGATTAAAGAGATATACCTGGTTGAATAAAGATTCTTTGAATTTTGTAAGTTTTTCTCGTAATATAATGAATTCTTCCATTCGTATAAATTGAGAAAAACTTGAAAACTGGTAATGCTCAGGGAAAACTAGTTAGCTATATAATAGAAAACAAGACACTTGGAGTTGGAGATAGAGATGGATAGAATTAAATTCGAATAACAAGTATTAATGAGTTTGTTATTGAATACTAAATGTAAAAAGTTACGAAATTAAATGAGATAAACTTTTGAATTGTTAGCACATAAGTCTCATATTTTATATTAAATTTTAAATAACTCTTAATTTATATGTTATTTCCAAACAATCCTATAACTATCGAAATGAAAGTAATGTTGGAATATTTATGGACCAGTATGCTAAATATATATATAGTCACTCTCATAAGGTAGCTCAATATAGTCACTTTAAATATTTATGGACCAGTATGCTAAGTAATTGTGTATTGGACCTATAGGTGAAAAAATGTTATAAACTTATAACTCTCGTAACCGGTTGAATTTGGGAACTGTGAAGGATTGTGCCGAAATATCAACACTTGAAGTTGAACTAATAAATCAATGAGTAAATTGATAAATTCAATTTACTCGGTTGTGGTCACTGATCAAAAGATGGTATATATTAATGAGCTTTTACAACTTAGAGTTTCAAGTTTGATGAGTCCGAATTCTGCATGCTCCCCGGAAGGGCAAATTAGTCTAAATCTCTCCGAATACCAGACAGACTACAGGGACATAAACCGGACAGATGATTTGGACCGGACAGATCACTTCGAACTCTGTGAACTTAAGGTTGTTCGAACTATGACTAAAGTACTAAAAAACCTAAACACTTCTTGACTAAGCTACCTGCCCTCCTGCTTAGAACTCATGGGTCTTTAAACATGACCCGGGTCCATTAAACATGACCCGAAAGCCCATAAAGGCCCAAACATCACACTATAAATACCCAACCACCAGCATTAACTATGGGTAATAAAAATTAACTGCTACCAAGCTGCTTAATTATCTCTCCACCGTTAAACACCCACACACCACTGTTAAACACCCACACACCACCGTTAAACGCCCATACACCACCTTGAAACTCCACTTGAAATTACTAGCCTACCCTCAGGCAATTATTATCCACACCAAATTGGCGACCACAGTGGGAGGAGAGAGGTGCCTGAATCAAGCATTCAAAACCTGCCAAGAAATTCTGTCTGTATGAATCCGGACAATCCAGAGCTTCCACCAGCTTTGCTCGAAGTGGTGGAAGAAAAAGATGAGTATACTGTCCAAGAGCGCGACAGGTTAAAGCTTGAAATAGAAGCTCTGAGGGCTGAAAAGGCCAAAATGGGCATGAAAGAAAAATCCAAGGCATCGGTTGTTCATCACACCGACAACCCTAGAGAGCCTGAGGCTTCGAAAACTCATGTGAGTACCAAAAAGACACATGCCAGTTCTAAAAAGTCCCGGTCCAAGCCTGTGGAGAGCTCTGACTCAAGCTCAGAATCTTCGGGTAGCTCTTCGGACAGTGAGGGAAATGAAAAATCCTTGTCCTCTAGCAGCGATGAGGGTCGAACTAAGAAAAAGCAAAAGCAGGTTAAGAAATATTCAAGAAAAAGAGATCACCATGGAAGAATGAAAAGGCATATTAGAAAGGGGTCATCTCACCACCGGAGGTATATGGACAAGATGCTGATGGATCCTTTTGCTTTCCATGATGAGCCAGGTATCTTTGCAACTCCCAATGAGGATACTGTGTTCAGTCGTGGAAGGAATTGGAGGCAGTCTTCACTGTCTTCTAAAATCCTGTCCGGTAACCTCCCCAAGAGGTTTAACAGTACTAAGATGGAGAAGTACGATGGCAGTACCGATCCGGACAATCATCTGGAGCAATTCAAGAACTTCATGATGAACTTTGATGATGATGATAAACTACTGTGTAGGGCATTCTCCCAATCTTTTACGGGGAGTGCTCTGAAATGGTACAACAGCCTACCTCAAGGTTGTATTAAAGATTTTGATACGTTTTGGGTGGCCTTTCGAAGGCAGTTTGTGGGATGTAAGGAGCTGAAGGGCAATGGAGACACAATAATCCATTGTGCCCAGGAGCCAAATGAGTCATTGAAGGAGTACATAAGCCGTTTTGTGAACACAAAGAATGGGTTGGTTGATTGCTTCGAACAGGTGGCAATAGCATCCCTAAGACAAGGTTTGAACCCAGGCAACCTGGCTGATTCGGTGACCAGAAAGAAGGCCATGACCTGGGGAGGATTTCTAAATCAAGTTGGCAAGCAAATAAACATTGATGAAACAAAGGAGACTAGGGTGCACAGACAGGTGAGATCCACCCCAGTGGCACCAACTCCAAATCAAAACCAGTCCGGGAATAAAGCAAGAGAAACCGGACAGGGGCATGGTAGAGCAAAAGCTCAATCTCAGCCAGCTGCTCCTGCGCAAAGTCAACAATCCAGAAACAAAAGAGGGTCATGAGTCCAACCGGAGTGGTTTGCAGAACTCAAAGAAAGTGTGGCTACCATTTTCGATAAAACAAAAGATGAGGTGCACTACCGGAGACCAGCAACCTTGCAGTCTCCCAGAGAGCATCGTAACAACTCCTTTTGCCAATACCACAATGATATTGGCCATACCACTGATGATTGCATAGCGTTGAAGCAAGAGGTTCAAAACTTGATTGAAAGGGGGAAGTTGGGTGCATACGTTAAAAGAAGAGGGGGCAACAGGCCTGACAACACTCACCGGGTTGGTCCAAGTAATGCGGCCCCGGAGGGGGCCATGGTAATAGTTGAAAGGTTTGATGTGGAATCTGAATACTTGGATCCTGATCCAACACGAAATAGGGTGGGTGCTATAGAGGAGTGTTCTAGGACGGTCTCCGGGCTCATTAAATTCTTCGAGTCACTGACGATTTTCGGAGGGGACACTATGACAGCTCCTACTGCTTCTTCGAGAAAGAGGCACGTTCATAATTTAACCTCCCAGCTAGAAGGAGGCTTGACATCTTATCAATCACCAAACTCATTCCCATTCATTGTCTTCGATGAGGATGATTTAAGAGATATTGCTGGCCCTCATGAGGATGCTGTTGTCATAGGAGCATCTATAGGGGGCAATGAGATAAGGAGAATTCTGGTGGATATTGGAAGCTCTGCCAATATCCTTTTCCTAACCACTTACAAGAAAATGAAAAATCCAGCTGTGATTCAAAAGTCGGACAGGTCAATCGTGGGCTTTACGGGCAGCTCAGCCGATGTGATCGGGGAGTTTGAAGAAGAAGTGTTATTGGGCAGGGGCCCTTTCAAGAAAATGGTTAGAATACTCTTCATCGTGGTGGATTGTCCCACATGCTATAATGCTATTCTAGGGAGATCTTGGCTCTCTAGGATGCATGCAGTGGCTTCGACAGTCCATCAGTGTTTAAAGTATGCTGTTCAGGGACAGGTTGGGGTTATCCGGAGCAGTCAAAAGATTGCAAGAGAATGCTATGCCACTGCCTTGGCTCCACGAATGCTGGGGGCAGTCCGTATAAATGATCAATAGCAGTTTGAGGGCCTTTCTGGGGGTGAGGGTGAAATTGATGACCCCAGAGAGACCCCTGGAGTGTTGATTCCAATTGAAGAGGTTGAAACGCACTGCTTGGAAGAAGGCAAAAGTGTCAAGATAGGGTCCAAGATGCCACCAATGTTGAAAGAAGAGATGTTGAAATTCTTGAAAGACCATCAGCACGTTTTTGCTTGGTGCAATGCTGATGTTACTGGAGTTCCAGCAGAAGTAATATCCCATCACATGTCTGTCCGGAGAGATGTGACACCAGTGGTTCAAAAGAGAAGAGCTTTTTCAAAGATGTCATAGTGCAAGAAGTTGACAGACTCACAAAGATGGGGCATATTAAAGAATCTCAATACCCTTTGTGGACTGCCAATCCTGTCCTGGTGAAAAAGAAAAATGGCAAATGGCGCATGTGCATTGACTTCACATATCTTAATAGAGCTTGCCCAAAAGATTTGTATCCGGTTCCCCGGATAGATCAGTTAGTAGACTCTACTTCTGGGAAAAACTGCTCTCCTTCATGGATGCCTTCTCCGGGTACAATCAGATCCAAGTAGATCCAAAAGATCAAGAATATACCACGTTTGTCACTGATAGGGGTCTACATTGCTACAAGGTGATGCCTTTTGGCTTGAAAAATGTTGGGGCTACTTATCAAAGGTTAGTCAACAAGACATTTGCTGATCAAATTGGAAGAAATATGGAGGTTTACATTGACGATATGATGGTGAAAAGCGTGGATGAGCAGTTGCACTTGTCCGACCTCCAAGAAACTTTTGCCAACTTGGCAAAAGTAAATTTAAAACTAAACCCTGAAAAGTGTGTGTTCGGATTGCAGTCCGGGAAGTTCTTAGGGTATATCATAAGTGAGCATGGAATACAGCCCGACCCGGACCAACTCAATGCCTTATTCCAGATGGAGCCTCCTCGAAACATTAAAGAAGTACAGCGACTAACACGGAGATTAGCTGCCTTGAACAGATTCATCTCCAGGTCTTCGGACAGGTGTGCTCCATTCTTTCAAACTTTGAAGGGTGCAAAAGGGTTCGAATGGACCCCACAGTGTGGTGAGGCATTCAATGAAATCAAGAAACATCTCTCCTCTCCTAAAACTTTGTTCAAACCAGTTGACGGGGAGACTCTTATTGTGTATCTGGCCGTTTCAAGTTGTGCCATTAGTGCTGTGTTGGTAAGAGAGGTCGATGGTTGTCCCTACCCAGTGTACTACATCAGCAAAAGCTTGATTTTACATTTTTTAATTTTTTAATCTTTTAATTTTGAAATCATCATTTTAGATTTTTAAGATTTGGAAAAATTTATAAATTTTGTTATTAAAATTGTCAAAATTTATAATATTTGTTCTTAGCGAGTGGTTTTTTTTCCTGTTATTAGGTACTAAATTCATAGATTTTGTCACATCGTGATACAGAACAATAATTTTGAAATTGAAAGACTAAACAGAAAAAATGAAATAGTCGGAGACTAATCCGTGATTTAAAATCATGTTCGTAAAATAATCTCTTATGTTTATTTTTGTATTAATATCGATTTTTTTTATATTTTAAAAGTGTTATAATTTTAAAATTTTGTTAAAACATACAAGATTAATATGTTGCTTTAAAAAAATATTCGAAACTATTTGGTAATATTAGATTAACATGAAAAATAAAGTAAAATACTATATTATTGAAACACTACCATGATCTTAATATAAAAAAACATAAAAAAAATTATATTTCGACCGTTTATATACATAAAATATTTAGTAAAATATTTTTAGGTCGTAAAATAACATGTTTACGTATATGTGAAACAGTGATGATATAGTAAAAAACAGTAAATATATATATAGGCAAAGTGAAACTCCATTATATTTTGGTTTCATTTAGAAAAGGTTCTGCAAAAATAAATTTTATTAACAGAGGGCCTAAAATAAATTATTGAAAAAGTTCTGCTAATATGGAAATCTCATATTATAAATTTTTTAATTATTATTTTGACTTATTTGCCCAAACCTGTGTGCTTAAAATTGATTTTTGGAAACTGAATATATATGTTTTTAATGCAATAACTAAAAAACAAAAGAAACTGAATAATTAAAAAATGTAAAATACCCTTCTATTTTATCAAAATAATAATATATTTGTACCAATACAGAGAAAAATAAAACCTTATAGAAATGGTCGAGCTTAATCCTGAGCTCCTCATGTGCCAATTTTATTGAGTTGACTGCCTCTTCAGTACTGAACATAAATACATAAAAGTTATAAATTAATATTATTGAATTCTCTATAATTAATATAAATAATATTCTATATTATCTAAAATAAATAGTTTTAAATATTTATTATTATAATTAGTATTTTCATTATTTAGATGAATTTAAAATTTTCTACCTTTTTAGTTCACCAGTTGACCAAATCTGCAGTGTCTTCTCTATTTCACAACAAACTTTCTGAGCACCAACCCTGCAAAAAAGTTATATAATGGAAATGTTTTTACTATAATATATATTTAACTCAGTACCTTAATGGATTTTTTTATGATTTTTATTCAGCATTAAATTGTAAATTATAATTGTTTATTTCATTAATAAAAAATTATTTACCCAGCACTGCTCCCTTTGAGACGATAGAGAATGTTTTCAAATTTCGCATAGCTATCGCGATCCTTTGGTTTCCTGTATACAATAAATTGATAAAACAAATACATGTATATAATTTTTTTTTACAAATAAGACTTGGTTATTTTATTGATTTATATATAATAATTTTTTTTAAATATCGGAAAACCAGATTGGTGGGATATGCTTTTAAGATTTTTATCGTAATGAAAAATAATGGTATATATAATTTAATATAGTAATTAAAAATATATAAATATAAACCATTGTAATAAATATATTAATTTTTTAGATGTTTTATAATTATTATTTTATAATGAAAATTATATTGAATAAATAAGCCAATAGACATTGTGTTATGATGTGAAAGGACCAAAATCATTCTAAGAGCTTGATAAAAAGGAATAAAATAGCTATTACAAACTGGTTTTTTTTTTTAAAGTTTATTTTTTGAGCTCATAAGAATGTTGTTTTCTTTTCCCTAAAGATTATAGAGAGTGGCACCCTTGTGAACACGGTTTTTTATCTTCATTTTGAATTACATTGAAAACTAAAGGAAATCTTGAAACTTAACATTTTTAATAAAAAGTTGTATACATAATTAAAAAAATAATAATTTAATAAATATATGCAATTACACAAAAAGTTAAAATTTGATATATATAATCTATTTCATACTTACAAATATTTTTCAAGATCAACAATTTGTTCTGCCGAATGAGTGAGATAAATTTTCATAGTTTCTTCAGCAAAATGAGGGTGTTCATCATCTTCCAAACTTTCCAGAATAACAAAATGGTTATTTAATATTTTCTGCAAATTTTCATGTTTTAAAAATATTTTAAGATTAACTCACACTAAAAATCAAATAAAGTAAGATTAAAGAGATGTACCTGGTTGAATAAAGATTCTTTGAATTTTGTAAGTTTTTCTCGTAATATAATGAATTCTTCCATTCGTATAAACTGAGAAAAACTTGAAAACTGGTAATGCTCAGGGAAAACTAGTTAGCTATATAAAAGAAAACAAGACACTTCGAGTTGGAGATAGAGATGGGTAGAATTAAATTCGAATAACAAGTATTAATGAGTTTGTTATTGAATACTAACTCTAAAAAGTTACGAAATTAAATGAGATAAACTTTTGAATTGTTAGCACATAAGTCTCATATTTTATATTAATTTTTAAATAACTCTTAATTTATATGTTATTTCCAAACAATCCTATAACTATCGAAATGAAAGTAATGTTGGAATATTTATGGACCAGTATGCTAAATATATATATAGTCACTCTCATAAGGTAGCTCAATAATAAAAGTAATCAGATTAATCATTTTATATAAGTAATTGTGTATTGGACCTATAGGTGAAAAAATGTTATAAACTTATAACTCCCGTAACCGGTTGAATTTGGGAACTATGAAGGACTGTGCCGAAATATCAACACTTGAAGTTGAACTAATAAATCAATGAGTAAATTGATAAATTCAATTTACTCGGTTGTGGTCACTCATCAAAAGATGGTATATATTAATGAGCTTTTACAACTTAGAGTTTCAAGTTGTAATCTCCTATATAAGAATTACTTATGGTTTTGTATTCCTTCAACCGACTTAGACAAACATATAGTCGTTGCCTTTTGTGATTGGAAGAGCTAACAGCCTGTTGAAGGTATCTATTAAACATGTTTTGAAGTCTATTAAAGAGCTGTAAAGTATCAAAGACCAGATTAATGGGTGACAATATGAGGAGAAAAAGTAAGTGTTTTTTCTATTTATTTTGTAGCAAAATCATAAGAGGGTTTATTATTTTTCCGCGCATTTGATGAACTGATTAATAGGATTCATTCAGTACTCATCGTCCAAAATAATTTCATTAACAAATAATGGTATTTTGATTCTATCTAAAGTTTTATATGACCTAGCATCAATCATGTAATGATTTCAATGAAAAACACTTCTAACAATTCAAAACTGCTATAAATTAAAATATAAACAATACCATTAAAATATATCTTGTCAAATTTTGAACAAAAACATATGCGACAAATGTAGACTAAGTCTGAACCAAAGCCTCACTAAAAGTGTTTATGTTAGGGTGACGACCAAAGTCCCACATCCCACATCGGTTAAACATGGGAAGGATCAGCGGTATATAAGTAAGAACATACCTGAACTAGTATGAGACCTTTTGGTAGTGGACCAAATGCAAAGCCGTGAGGGCTTTCGGGTGCCAAAGCGGACAATATCATACTAGTGTTGAGATCGTGTTGTTCTTACTTATATTCAAAAAAATATTTATTTATCAAAACAACTCAACATAAAATATTTCTTTCATTACATACGAAGTGGTATATTATAAAGATTCAAAAAAATAAATAAAGTGGTATATTATAATAATTAAAGCGATTATATAATAGGTAAATATTTATTTTGAATACTAATCTCGTTTGGTCCATATACAACATATAATAAAATATTGTTCATATTTGTATATCAATAAAGTTTTAAAAATATCTGTCTGCGATTTTAAAAGTGACTAAATAATTTAGTAAAACCTTTTAACAAAATGAATCAAAAATATGTGCATAACAAAACAATATAAAATAAAAATGTCCATCCTTAAAGTTTTTTAGTTTTATTTTGATAGTCAACGTATTCTTATGAAGAATAATATTGACATATTCTAATTAGGATTCGCATGTGAAATTTTTTTGTATTAATTTTTATAACTTAAAAATATTATAATAATATAACAATATTATTAAAAGGTTATGAAAAACTAATATAATAGTCGATGTTAACATATTTTTTTTGTTTATTCATTTTTTGAAGTCTTATTTGATATAAATACTAAATAAATATTTTAATTGGGAGAAACATAAAATAAAATATTAACTAATTCATATTTAGATATGTTAGAGTGACAACCAAAGTTCCACATCCCACATTGGTTAGATATGGGAATGATCGATGGTATATAAGTGAGAACATATCTCAACTAGTATGAGGCCTTTTGGGAGTGGACAAAAAAATAAATTCGTGCGGACCTTCGAGCGAAGTGGACAATATCATACTAGTGTGGAGATCGGTGACGTGATATGTGGTACTCGTATTCTCAACAAATGGTATCAAAGCTCTAGGCACAGACGGAATGCGATGTGGGTGAAATTCTCAGAGGTCAAACATTATGAACCAACAAGCCCTAGCTCAAGGTGAATAGGCTGATCTAGAGCTCCCAATTCGAAGTACCCGTGGCTTGTCAAGAAGTGTGGATTGATTGGAGTGTGGCTCTAAGGAACAAGACAGTTTCTGGCATATTACGAGATGATCAGTAACATTTGTAGTGCCTCCATGGATCAGGTAGCCTCAACCTGATTAGAATGAACAGATAGACATGGGAAGGATCGATGGTATATAAGTAAGAACATATATCAGCTAGTATTAGACTTTTTGGGAGTGGTAAAAAAACAAAGTCATGCAGACCTTCGGGTGCCAAAGCAAACAATAGCATACTAGTGTGGAGATCGGTTGTTCTTACTTATATACGAAGACAGAATATGTTGTACCTATATTCCCAACAAGATATATTATAAGGTTATATTCGTTTGACAATAAGTATTGTATCCAAAATAACATAAATGACATAAATAATATATATTAACAAGCTTTGAATAAATATTTAGGTTTTGCTAGATCTCATATCAAACTCTACGATTTATACAAATTTGTTTTTTAAAAGAAGTATATGTTAAACATATTTATTTAATATATCTATATAAATATACCGGCAATAATTTGAACTGACGTGTTAAACATACATATTTGGCCATTTTCTTAAGATAATCCAACAATAATAAAATTAATCGAGTTAATTAAGTTAAGTAACAAACTGAATCTGATCTATAAATGAAAAAGGGTTACGAGTTTAAATCTCAACACTTAACCCTGAACTTATAATTCAGGGTAAAAATTATCAATTATTGGGTTATGATCCCCAATCACGAGGTAGTAAAACAGGTCGAACTCTATAGTGTTGGGCTTCAAGTTGTAAAGTCTATAAATAAGAGGCTTAAATCTTGGAATTTCTTCACACTAAATCTAAATCAGCTCATAACCGTCACCCCGAGTGATTTGAAGACTTTGGCATTTTATTTCGTTATTTTCTCTCTTTTATGTTCCTTAAGAGGATTAAAGAAGAAACCAGATAAAAGAAATCAATAAGAAAACTAATGAATTTTCCTTTTTTTTATTTTCTTTTTTTTTACAAAAAATCATAAAAAAATTATTATTTTTTCAAAAATTTATGAAAAATGATTTTAGTACCGATATAGAAATTCAATACTTTGAAGGCCTTATTTGATATAAAAAGTGGAATATTAAATTGATATAAATCCATATACAGTTGTAATGGTTAATTATAAAAATGTATATTCATCAAATTATTAAAGTCATATGATAAATACTATAAATAAAATTGTCAAATGCGGATAAAATATTTAAGAACCATAAAACCGTGAAAATAATTAAATTATTTAGGTTTTGCCACCAAATTGATATTTTGATTATTTTTTTAAATTATTAGTCTCTCATTTTCGATTCGTACTTTCAGAATTCCAGACTTATCACGAACAATTCATTTTTTATTTTATTTTGTACGAAATATTTTATAGTTTTCGCAAAATTAACATTTGGTTTTTATATGATAATAACTAATAATAAAAAATAAAAAATAAAAAAACAAAACAACCTACTTTTTAATAATTTCATAGATAATATTTTGACAAACTCGAAAAACATATAATACAAAAAATAACCAATTATAAAAGAATAAATGATCAAGATATACTTCACAATTAATAATAATGAAATTTATCATCAACATTTATTGGATTTTGCCAACATTAATTGGTAAGCTTTAATTGATAGCAAATATTTAAATATAAGTTAATATGCATTATTATAGGTTAAATAGTTACATGTGTTAATCATATTCATCCCCATAAAAATATATGAGTTTCTTAATATCAAGTATTATATACTTTTAAAAAATTAATATAAATTTTGGTGATCTTGAAGATTGGATTTTTATGAGTTTCTTAATATCAAGTATTATATACTTTTAAAAAATTAATATAAATTTTGGTTATCTGGAAGATTGGAATGCATTATTTAATTTTAGCTAAATCTCATATGAAATATTATAATATATACTGGTTTAGTTTTAATAATGTTTGCCGATTCAAATTTAATATAAAAATTATATTTAAAATAATAAAAAAAATAAATATTTTAGTGATTCAATCATATATTAAATATATCAATATATATTACTTATAGTAATTAGTTATTTTTAACATTTAATTTTTTATATTTTCCAAATCATATACAAATTAATTTTTTAAATATATATATTATTTATATTTATATTCTTAAAAACGAATAAATAGGTAGTGGGTGATATTTTTGGATTTTTTTTCTTATCTTTGCCAGCAAAATATACGAATCCAGCAACTAAAATGGTATTAGTTTTTAGCAATTAAATTAGACATAATTCAACAACTGAAACACAATTCTTTTTCTAGACTAATTTTGCAACTAAATTGCACTTATTTTTGCAACTGGAACACATTCAAACTTTAAAAAGAAAATTCAACAAAAAAATGTACATATTTTCGCAACTACAAAATTTAGTTCTTTCATACCTAAGTATCATTTATTTACCAACCAAAGCTCTATTTTCGTATTTTCTTCTTATTTTTGCAATATATTTACACATAACTTTGCAACTCCAACATACTTGCTTTTTCCAATACATTTGCACTTAATTTCAAAACGGGAACAAAATATCGGAATATATTTATTTGATATAGTTATGGACCGTTAATAATTTGGACCGATATGCTAAAAAAACATATCGGGTTAATTATTTAATTAACTAAATTTGACATATGGGTGAAAGACGTTATGCGCTCAAATGTGGTAACCGGGTTGAATTTGGCTACTGTGATAAAGATCCAAAGCTCGACACTCAAGCCTGAATTAATAAATCAAGGATATATATATATATATATATATTAGATTATAAATTTATCGGTTTATGGTCCCCAGACACAAGGAAGTAATAAAATATGGGGTTTATAATATTTGGCTTCACATTGTAAAGACTATAAAGATGGGGCTAGGTTTAAGAATTTCATCATCCAAAACCCTAATAAAAAAGACGGTCCCTTCCTTCAGTGTCTGGAAAGCTTTTCTTTTTACTAACTACTTCTGCAGGTTTCTCAAGGCAATATACAGAATCGCTGAAGAACGAAAAAGAACAAAAGAATACTAGATGAAAAGCAGCAAACAAACACGTAAGTATTCTTGTTTTTGTTTATTCATTAGGTGAATCTTGAAACGGGTTTCTAATTATTTTTCAAAATTTGTTATATATTATTTGATGCAATTTCGGATTATATTTTAAAATTGGTATCAGGGCAAACAAAACCATTTTTTGGATTCGATATAATAATCGAATTGTATGAGGATATATATATTGATGCATGTTTTTTCTTCACTATAAATAATTCATGCCATTGAGATTATGTGTTAATTGAGCTGGTTATGGCATGGATTTAGTGATTGTATGAAAAGTATGTTTATGTCATTTATTCGTATTCAAAACATGTTTATCTATTTTTTCAAGTTTGATATGAATACATTTTAATTTTGATAGTTTGAGGTTTTTTCGGTTAAAGTAGGGTTGATTGATGTCTGTAATTTCTTCTCCCGAAATTATATAACGAATAAAATCAAAATTATTCGGACAGTGGCTCATCGACAGCTTAACCCCTGATGTTAACGCTGATCGAAATTTCTCTAACGATATTCATTAGGGTCAGCAAATTGCTGACGCTTTGGTGAAAATCGTGACCAACGAGGATTCGCAAGCCTGTTGCAGGTGCAACTATGCCGTTGCAGGCTGGGCCCACGCTTAAGGCTTATAGCACGTTGGGAGGGAAATAAATTCCAAAAAATAAAATAAATATAAAAATGTTTTTTTTTCGGAAATTTGTTTTTATTTTTATTATAAATTAATTATGTTATTAATTCAATATATTTGAATTAATTTATTTCACAAATATGATGTGTTTCACATGCTAATTGTTGTATGTTTATTTTCGAATTAAATTTTATGTGCTTGATAGATTAAATGATGATGCATGACTAATAATTTGTAGACCGGTAGGTGAAACTAATGAATTAATTTAATCGGCCTCAGGGAGGTTATAATTAATTTTTTTATGGATCCTAGTCTTAGAAAGGTTCGAGGATTAATTTAAATTCAAATATTACCGGTCTTGAAGAAGGTTCATGTTTGGGTTTAAATAAATCATGAACGGGAGAAAATTATTGAAAATGGTCATTGTGTTTATTTTAATTTGAAGTAGATGAAATCAGCCCTCTGGAATTTTTTGTCGGTACTTAGGATAAATTAATTCATCCTTGCAATTTTTGATTTTAAGTATGTGAAATCGGTCCTCCAGAAGGTTTCACCAGTACTTAAGAAAATTAATTTAGGGTTATTTTAATCTAAGTAAATGACATAGGTCTTTCGGAAGGTCTCACTGGTACTTAAGAAATTAAAAATAATGATCATGGTATTTATCTCAAACTCATATAATTCCATAGTAGTATGATTTTCCCTCCGATATCTATTATGGCGAAATTTTATGTTTTACATGTATTTTCCATGTTCATGCATGTATTTTCAATCATATGTCAAGATGTTAAATGTGCTTTGTTTGTTGTTTGTTCTTATTAAAGTGTCCACTAGTTACAAACTATTGGGAATCGTTCACCCATGTTGGATTGTTCAGACTTCCAATTATGGAAGGAAGATATGCCGATGTTCATGTCAGTATATGATTATGACCATGCACTGAGAACTCCTAAACCATCCCCTCTTAGTCCGGAAAGTACACCGAAGGAAACTAAGGCAGATGAAAGGGGAAATAAGTCAAATAAGTTGTGCATGACGCTCTTGTCACAAGGGATACCAGTAGCATTGCGTGGGAATGTCCCTAAAGATTTTACCACTGCCTCAGTCTTTCTCGTGGAGGTCGAGAAAGCCTTTGCAAAAAATGAGAAGGTAGAGATGCAACGTCTGCTTATCGAGCTAGCTACCAAAAAGGATACTGGCAAAGGTAAAATCCGGGAGTATATTATAGGAATGTGGATAATTTTCCAAAAGTTAAAGACTCTTGGTTTAAACCTTCCTGATGAATGCATAGTGAGGTTCAAATTTCATTCTCCGCAGACCGGTTTTTGCATTTCTAGTCAGCCTATAACGGCATGCGAGAAAAAAAATATCAATGAATTGGTTTCCCCACACTACAAAAGAGGAGGATAAACTTAAAGGCACAACAACTAGGGTAGGTGAGGATAATTGTCGCCTGAGGGTAGGCTTGTAATTTGTTTTATGTTTAGTAAAAGTATGTGGGTGTTTAATGTTTAGAGTAGAGTCTAGAGGGAGAATTAAGCAGCCTGGTTGTATTTAATTTTCATTACCCACATTTAATGCAGGTGGTTGGGTATTTATACCCTTACATTTGGGCCCTTATGGGCTTTCGGGTCATGTTTAATGGACCCGGGTCATGTTTAAAGACCCATGAGCTCTAAGTAGGAGAGCAAGTAGCTTAGTCAAGAAGTGTTTAGGTTTTTTAGTACTTTTGTCATAGTTCGAATAGTCCCATTAGCTAAGTGTTCGAAGTGCTCTGTCCGGTCCGGAGGGCTAGGTCCGATCTGTCCCTGTCCGGGGAGTAAGCAGAATTCGGACTCATCAGGAGCCCCTTTTTTAGGTGTTTGTTTAAATGCCTTTGTTAAAAACCTGAAAAACAGTCTGACATCAGGGGTGGTTTTAATCCGGACAGGTCGGTTTGTCTTATGGTATTGTTCGGACTGATAAAGCTTCATGAATCCAAAACGGTTTTTGCCAGAGGTTGTGGGACATGTGTCGCTTTCTGGTTGGTTGCTTCAGCCGTTTTTTCACTTTGAATTTCGAACCCACATTCTTCGAAAAGAAACCTCTTAATTAAAGGTGGTGACATCAGCGCCGTCTTTAATCATTACCAATCGTTTCGAATTCTCCTAGGAATCAAACTCCTTTTTCAGATTTACTATAAATTAAAACACTTTCTACTGTTTTTACCATCTCTCTCAAGTTTACTCTGCAACTTCTTAAAACTTTCTCTCTCTAAAGCAAAAATTCACCCAGATAGTTTATGTTTACAACGAGGAACGCACTGATCAAAGAGAAACGCACTAATCAAATTCACCCAGATAGTTTAGAAAAGGCGCAAAAAGTCGAAAGAGAAAGACGCATCGCAGTAGGACTACCCGTTTCACCCATCGACAGACCAGTAACTTCAGCCACAGAGTCGGATCAAGGCTCTTTTTCCTCTAAAGGCACCAAGCCGAAAAGGTTATTCCAAACCAATCTCTCCCCCATTATCTCAGGTTCTTCGGTTCAGGAATCAGAACCTGTGGTTGAGCCAGGCGTCACTGTAACCAGTTTCAAAAAACCCTCCCCCTTCATAGCTATGGGGTCAGATATCGAGCACTCCCCTCAAAAACTAGTCGACCGAAGAAAAGGCCGGTTAGTTAAAGGCCAAGGCTCTAAGAGCACTCATTCAAAGTCGGGTGCTAAAGACAGTAGCACTGGGTCAGAAGTGCCCATCAGAGCTCCCAAGGACAGGCTGTCCGGTCCGGAGGGCACCAGTCCAAGTCTTCAAAGAGAAGCATCTGCACCAGTCCAAGTCTTCGAGGCTCTCCGGGATTCCTCTGCCTATGGAGGAGTTTGCTGCTGTGGCCGGTCTTTGTAGAAACCCCAACATCCCTTTTTACCACTTCAATATGGGGGACAATCTCAAAGCTGTGGATGACCTGCTAGAGTCGGAGAGGAACTGGAGGACTCAATTTCTATTCGTAAGTGGGGCTTGGGGAAATAGAAGGAAAATCAAGTCCGGAGTGAACCCAAGTCTTCTCAGAAGCAGGTGGAGGAGTGATCATAAGTCTCTCGCTTTATACTTTTGTCTCTTTTTTTTAGAGTTAGTTTAAACTAATTGGTTTTACTTTTGCCTCAACAGAACTGCCCAAGGAATTCAGTGATTATCTGAAAACCGGGCAGGCTACTTGCACCAAGATCAATGCTTGGGCTGTTGAGAGGTGGGGGAACCGGTTCCATGCTGCTTTTACCGGAGGCAACTTGGCAAGGTCTCACATGTGGAACACCACAGGTCGGAGAGACTTGACTTGGGAGGAGCTCACCACTCAGCCTCCTCCGGATGTTGTGCTTAAAAGGACCCATGAACCAGATGGGACACTATACTTGCCAGGCCGGGCCAAAGGCCCAAGCAAGATGAAGGGTAAAAAGAAAGGCAAGAAAGTGGCGGGTGGTGTTAACCCTGTTGATGCAGAGGAGGATGCTCCAATAAACCCGGAGGGGCCAGTCCACAGCCAAATTGATGCTGCTCTCCTGGAAGTGGTGGAGCAGGAGACTGAAAGGCAAGAAGCGCACCCCCCAAAACCTCCAAGGGCTTCCAAAATAAATCATAAACAGGGAAGCGAAAGCAAAGACCGGGAGGCCAAGAAGAAGAAGATCTCTAAGGGTGACGAGCTTTCTCTCCGGGCTCCAGAGCCTCCTTCCCAAGCTGATCCCACTGACCCAACACTAGTAGAGGAGATACCGATCGACTTTCATACCGATGAGGTCGAAGGGGGAGATCTCAACATTGATGGGGTAGACATCACCGGTCTTGGTGGGCTTGATGAGTACTTCATTAATCTTCCCAGAGACGACTTTGATGGGCCTTATCTCCCTCCGAGCACCTCAAATACAGTCACTTTCAATGGTAAGACCTTTATTGTTTCAAGTGAAAGGGACGTCATAGCCCACTCTTTATTAAGCAATGTTCAACTTGTGCTTGCGTTGGAAAAACAAGTCCGGAATCAGGCTGACATTATCAAGGATCTTAAATCTGACAAAGAGAGGTTGTCCGATGACCTTCGTACTGCCACTTCAAACGCTGCCATCCTAAAGGAAGAAAATGAGGAGTTGAAGAGAAACCAAGAGGCAAGTACCACAAAAGTCACCACTTTAGAGGACACCATCACAAAGCTCCGGGAGAAGCTGTCCGGACTGGAGAAAGATCTTGCCACCTCAAAGGGGGAATCCAAGGCCAAAGACCAAATCATCACCAACTTGACCAATGATAAAATTGCTCTTGAGAATACAATGTCCAAGGCTGCCGAGGAGAAAGCTACTTTGCTAAGGGAGCAGGAGGCCAAGATTCAAGCCAAGATTGACGCTTATGCCAACAACGTGATCGACACCTAGGAGGAAATGTATGCCAAGGTGAGGTCTGACATGGTTCTACTCTTCCATGAGAAGTTTCCGAAGAGGAACCTAGGGGATTTATGGCTTCATGTTGAGTCCGACGACCTCCCGTATCATACAATGGCTGAAGGCGACAGACATGTTACTCTAGTGCTTCCTCATCAGATGACGAAGAACACATCGGGGAGAGCCCTAATGAAGAGAAAAGTGATCTCAAAGGGAAGAAAAAGACAGATAAAGGTAAGCCATCTTCAAAGGCTCAACCTTAACTCATGATTTACTTCTTACTTGTTTACCCAAACTAAAGTCCTTGGATGGCCAAGACACTCTTTTTTGTAATTGTGTCCGGTATTTGACCGGATAGGTTGTTTTTGTTTTATTTTGACAATTCAAAAGTCCTTGGAAGGCCAAGGCACTTTAATTTATTTTAATGAATATCTTTGTTTTGTGCAATTCTAATCCTCTTACATAGTCTGTTCCAATTTTGATGGCTAGAGTTTAAATAGCCCTTAGTTGTTTTAGTGAGAGTGTTTAAATTCTCCGATGACGAATGTTTAAGTGGTCATCATTCTTTTATTTCACTCTGGATGATGTGACAAAGGACAAAACTAAAATACTTCAGAATTTTTAATTTTAAGAAGGCATCAAATTTTATTCAAAAGGCCGGACACCTCATTAAAACCTCTCCGTGCCACCAGGGAGAGAAGAGTATGCCCCCAAATATTTACATGGATGTTCAAACAAGTAAATATTTACACAAATGCTACTACAAGTACATCCGGAGATGTTCGATATTCCAAGGGTGAGTCAAAACCCTTCCATCCTTGTCTTCTAGCAAATATGTCCCAGGTTTAAGCCTTTCAACAACCATATAAGGTCCTTCCCAAGTCGGAGCCAATTTGCCGAACAGTTTTTCTTTAGTGTTTAAGAAGACTTTCCTCAATATCTCGTCCTCCGGTTGGAAATCTCTTCTTTTCACTCTGAAAGCAAATCTGCTCCTTATCAAACCCTGATAGTGCGCAACTCTAAGGTGAGCTTTAACTCGTCTTTCTTCTACCAGATCGAGCTTACCTCTGATTGCCACCTCGTTAGCGCATTCGGAGAAGTTGTGAACACGAAATGAAGGGAGAGTTGCTTCTATGGGAGCTAATGCATCCATCCCATAGACCAAAGCAAAAGGTGATTCTTGTGTTGCAGCCCCAGGTGTTGTCCGGTAGGCCCACGAGACCTTTTATAAATAATTAGGCCACTTCCCAGCAGCCCCTTCCAAATTTTTCTTCAAACCGGACAGTATAGTTCTGTTAGCCACTTCAACTTGCCCATTTCTTGTGAGTGGAAAGACGAAGAGAAACAATGTTGTATACCCCTTGAGGCACAGAAGCTCTCCATTTCCTTATTGTCGAACCATGGCCCATTGTCTGTCGTTATCTTTCGTGGGACACCAAATCGCAACAGATGTTGGATATAATGAATTTTATGACAGCTTTTGACGTTGTTCCTGCTAGAGGGGCTGCTTCAACCCACTTCGAAAAGTAATCTATAGCAACAATTATAGTTCTACGCCCTCCAGACGCCATAGGGAGTGGGACCACTAAATCCAACCCCCAACGAGCAAAATGAATAGGCTCAGAAATTGACTCTAGAGGAATGGTTGGGACATGAATTTCATTGCTGTACCTCTGGCATGGGTCACATCTTCTTACCAATTCTTTAGCATCTTTTATGATGGATGGCCAATAGTAACCGACCAGTAAAACTCTCCTTGTTAAAGCCCTGAATCCACAATGAGCTGATCCCTCACCATCATGTAATTCGAAGAGGACTACTTGAGACTCATCATCCCCCAAGCAACGCAGAAGAGGTTTACTGTAAGACTTTTTATACAAAACGTCTCTCAATATGATAAAACCATGAGCTTTGTTTTTCAATATTCTTGCCAATGATTTATCTGGAGGCACGATACCATCCGAGAGGTATTGCAGGAGAGGAAATCTCCAGTCCTGAGGTTGTTTCATCTGTACTTCAAAAATTTCTTCTTCATTACCCATACCAAGTTGAATGGAGGGGCTCTCCAGCACCTGGATCCATGGATACGACTCTGTATATGCTATGGTTGCCAATGAATCTAGTAACTCATTTTCTGTTCGGGGTATATGTTCATAAATAACACTTTTAAACTTGAGTGCTTCATTTTTAAGAAGAAGTAAGTATTTCACAAGCTGTTCCTTTTTAGCCTCAGATTGACCTTGGGCATGGTGGATGAGAAGCTGTGAGCCACTTAGTAGCCTGACCCTCTTAGCCCCACAAATGTAGGCTAACTTTAATCCAGCTATAGCTGCTTCGTACTCGGACTCATTATTGGATGCCCTGAAAGCAAAACATATAACTTGGTACATTTTGTCACCATATGGGGAAGTCAAACACACCCCGGCACCACATCCCATAGTGCTAGATCCACCATCTGTTCGGACGACCCATACCTTTTTATCCTTTATGTCAGTAGTCTGCTCCGAATCTCTGTCGGAGTGAAATTCAACCAAAAAATCAGCCACTGCTTGGGCCTTAACTGCTGTTCGAGGAGCAAAATCTATGTCGACATCTCCCAGCTCTACTGACCATTTAGTCATCCTGCTTGAAATGTCTGCCTTTTGGAGGACGTTCTTCAAGGGAAAAGAAGTCCGGACGACGATAGGATGAGCCTGGAAATAAGGCCTCATCTTTCTAGCAGCTATTACCAGGGCCAATGCTAATTTCCCGAGTTTCAAGTAACGCCTTTCTGCATCTATTAAACTTTTGCTGATGTAGTACACCGGATGGGGATAATTATCCACTTCTCTTACCAACACAGCACTAATGGCACAACTTGAAACTGCCAAATATACGAAGAGTGTCTCCCCATTAACTGGTTTAAATAAAGTTTTGGGGGAGGACAGGTGCTTCTGGATTTCATTAAAAGCCTCATCGCACTGTGAGGTCCAATCGAATCCCTTTGCACCCTTCAAGGTTTGGAAGAAAGGGGCGCACCTGTCCGAAGACCTTGAGATGAATCTGTTTAAAGCAGCTAATCTCCCCGCTAGTCGTTGTACTTCTTTAACATCTCGAGGAGGCTCCATCTAGAATAGAGCATTAAGTTGGTCTGGATCGGGCTGTATCCCATGCTCACTTATAATATAGCCTAGAAACTTCCCGGACTGCACTCCGAACACACATTTTTCTGGGTTTAATTTTAAATTCACTTTTACCAAGTTGGCAAAAGTTTCTTGGAGGTCTGCCAAATGCAATTGCTCATCCACACTCTTTACCATCATGTCATCGATGTATACTTCAATATTCCTTCCAATCTGATCAGCAAAAGCTTTGTTGACCAATCTCTGATAAGTAGCCCTAGCATTTTTCAACCCAAACGGCATTACCTTGTAGCAATGAAGACCCCTATCAGTGATAAATGTAGTATGCTCTTGATCCTTTGGATCTACCTGGATCTGATTGTATCCGGAGAAGGCATCCATAAAGGATAGCAGCTTGTTCCCAGAGGTGGAGTCTACTAACTGATCAATCCGGGGGACTGGATACAAATCTTTTGGGAAAGCTCTATTGAGATCGGTGAAGTCAATGCACATGCACCACTTGCCATTTTTCTTTTTTACCAGAACCGGATTGGCAGTCCACAAAGGATATTGAGACTCCTTGATATGCCCCATCTTTGTGAGCCTGTCAACTTCTTGCACAATGACATCAGCCTTTTCCTTAGAAAAAACTCTTCTCTTTTGAACCACTGATGCTATGTCTTTCCGGATAGACAGGTGATGTGATATTACTTCTACTGGAACCCCAGTAACATCAGCATTGCACCAAGCAAAAACGTGCTGATGATTCTTCAAAAACTTTAACATTTCATTTTCAAAACGGGTGGCATCTTAGACCCTATCTTGACACTTTTTCCTTCTTCTAAACAATGCATCTCTACCTCTTCGACCGGTATCAACACTCCAGGGGTCTCTCTGGGGTCATCAATTTCACCCTCACCCCTAGAAAGCCCCTCAAACTGCTATTGTTCGTTGATACAAACTGCCCCCAGTGTTCGGGGAGCCAGAGCTGTAGCATAACATTCTCTTGCAACCTTTTGACTGCTCCGGACGACTCCCACCTGTCCCTGGACAGCATATTTCAAGCACTGGTGGACGGTTGAAACCACTACATGCATCCTAGAGAGCCAAGACCTCCCTAGAATACCATTATAGCAAGTGGGACAATCCACCACGTAAAAAGTATCCTGACCATTTTCTTGAAAGGGCCCTTGCCCAATAGAACTTCTTATTCGAACTCTCCGATCACATCTGCAAAGCTGCCGGTAAAGCCCACAATTGACCTATCCGAACTGTGAATTATAACTGGATTTTTCATTCTCTTGTATGTGGTTAAGAAAAGGATATTGGCTGAGCTTCCAGTATCCATCAGAAATCGTCTTATGTCATTGCCTCCAATAGATGCTCCTATGACAACAACATCTTCATGGGGGCCAGCTATATCTCTTAAATCATCTTCATCGAAAACAATGAAGGGGAATGGATTTTGTGATTGATAGGAAGTCATCCCTCCTTCTAGATGGGTGCACAAAGTGTGTACATGCCTCTTCCTCAAAGAAGCAGTAGGAGCTGTCATAGTATCCCCTCCGAAAATTGTAAGTGACTCAAAAAACTTAATGAGCCCGGAGACCGTCCTAGAACATTCCTCAATTGCACCTACTCTGTTTCGAGTTGGATCAGGATCCAAGTACTCAGATTCCACATCAAACCTTTCAATTATAACCATGGCTCCCTCCGGAGCAGCATTAGTTGGACCAACCCGATGAGTATTGTCAGGCCTGTTACCTCCTCTTCTTTTGACATAGGCCCCCAGTTTTTCCATTTCGATCAAGTTCTGAACCTCTTGCTTCAAAGCTATACAATCATCAGTGGTATGGCCAGTGTCATTGTGATACTGGCAGAAAGAGTTATTGCGATGCTCCCTAGGAGATTGCAGTGTGGCTGGTCTTCTATAGTGCACCTCTTCCTTTGTTTTATCATAAATGGTGGCCACACTTTCTTTCAATTCTGCGAACCACTCCGGTTGAACCCAAGGCCCTCTTTTGTTTCTGGATTGCTGACTCTGAGCAGGAGCAGCTGGCTGAGACTGAGCTTTAGCCCTACAGTGCCCCTGTCCGGTTTCCCTTGCCTTGTTCCCGGACTTATTCTGATTGGGATTTGGTGCCACCGGGGCAGACTTCACCTGCCTGTGCACCCTTGTTTTCTTTGTTTCGTCTACGTTAATCTGTTTTCCAACTTGATTCAGCAACCCTCCCCAGGTCATGGCTTTCTTTCTGGTCACTGAATCAACCAAATTGCCAGGATCCAAGCCCTGTCTTAAGGATGCTATTGCCACTTGCTCGAAGCAATCAGCCAACCCATTCTTGGTGTTCACAAAACGACTTATATATTCTTTTAAGGACTCGTTTGGTTCCTGAGCACAATGGATTATTGTGTCTCCATTGCCCTTTAGCTCTTTACTTCCAACGAACTTCCTTCGAAAGGCCACCCAAAAAGTATCGAAATTCTTGATACAGCCTTGTGGTAGACTATTATACCATTTCAGAGCACTCCCCGTAAAAGACTGGGAGAATGCTCTACAAAGTAGCTTATCATCGTCATCAAAGTTCATCATAAAGTTCTTGAATTACTCTAAGTGGTTGTCCGGATCAGTACTGCCATCGTACGTTTCCATTTTGGTGCTGTCAAACCTCTTAGGGAGGTTTCCGGACAGAATTTTGGAAGATAATGGAGATTGCCTCCAATTTGTACCACGACTGAACACAGTATCCTCATTGGGAGTTGCAAAGATACCTGGTTCATCGTGAAAAGCGAAAGGATCCATCAACATCCGGTCCACATGCCTCCGGCTATGAGATGACCATTTACCAATATTCCTCTTCATCCTTCCATGCCTATCTCTATTTCTCGAATATTTTTTAATCTGCTTTTGCTTCTTTTTAGTCTGACCCTCATCGCTGCTAGAGGATAAGGATTCTTCAACGCCCTCATCGTCCGAAGAGCTATCAGAAGACTCTAAGCTTGAGTCAGAGCTCTCCACTGGCTTAGATCGGTGAGACTTTTTGGAGCTGGCATGAGTCTTTTTGGTACTCACCTGAGTCTTTGAAGGCTCATGCTCTCTGGGGTTATCGGTGTGATAGGCAACTGATGCTTTGGATTTTTCTTTCATGCCCATCCTAGCCTTTTCTGCCTTTAGGGCTTCTATTTCACCCTTCAGCCTATCGCGTTCTTCGATGGTGTATTCATCGTTTTCACCCACCACTTCGAGCAGAGCTGGTGGTACTCCTGGGGCGTCCGGATTCATTCAGACATACTTTTCTTGCTGGTTTTGAATGCTTGATTCAGGCACCTTCGTCTCCCACTGTGGTCACCAATTTGGTGAGGATAATTGTCGCCTAAGGGTAGGCTTGTAATTTGTTTTATGTTTAGTGAAAGTATGTGGGTGTTTAATGTTTAGAGTAGAGTCTAGAGGGATAATTAAGCAGCCTGGTTGTATTTAATTTTCATTACCCACATTTAATGCAGGTGGTTGGGTATTTATACCCTTACATTTGGGCCCTTATGGGCTTTCGGGTCATGTTTAATGGACCCGGTTCATGTTTAAAGACCCATGAGCTCTAAGTAGGAGAGCAAGTAGCTTAGTCAAGAAGTGTTTAGGTTTTTTAGTACTTTTTTCATAGTTCGAACAGTCCCATTAGCTAAGTGTTCGAAGTGCTATGTCTGATCCGGAGGGCTAGGTCCGATCTGTCCCTGTCCGGGGAGTAAGCAGAATTCAGACTCATCAAGGGTTAATAGGATTACATCTGTAAAAGGGGCAGGGCCTATGCGGAAGACAAATGGAAAAGGACCGGGTCAAGGTGCGGTCAAGAAGAAAAGCATGAGGCCTTAGACAAGTTCAAAGCTTTTAGGACCGAAGTTGAAAAACAACCTAGTAAGAGGACTAAGACCATTATATATGACTGTGGTAGTGAGTAATATGGTAGATACGACAGGTTAGGTGAAAAACATCAATTACCTTTTGCTAAATACCTAAAGAAGTGTGGAATAGTCCCTCAATACACAATGTCGGGTCACCTCGTATGAATGGTGTATTTGAGAGACGGAATCAGACACTAAAAGATATGGTTAGAAGCATGACAAGTCACTCATCTCTACCACTATCTGTATGGGGGGAAGCCATCAAATGTGTTACTTATATACTCAACCGAGTACCCATTAAGGACACTGTTAGGACCCCGCATGTGCTTTAGAACAGGCGTACATCTAATTTAAAGCATCTTCATATGTGAGGTTGTCGACCTGTGGTGAGGCCTTACAAACCTCAAGAAAAAAATATAGACCCAATAACAGGTAGTTGTTTCTTCATAGGTTAATCCTAACATTCCAGAGGATTTAAGTTTTATGATTATCTCACTGACACAATATTTGAGACGGGAACGACCAAATTTCTAGAGGATGTTGAGTTTGGGGGAATAATAAGGGAACATATGTTGATTTTAAGGAATAATCCATTAAGATCCATGAAGGTTTTAATAAGGATACTCAGGTATTAGAAGATTGAGCTGTAATGCCAATCATTTCGGTCATATTAGAACAATGTAATTCTTAAATTAATAGTGATGCTCCACTTGAGGGTTCTAACCAGGATACAAATATGGTCCATGTAGAATAAGAGAAATCTCAAGATAATCTTCCACAAGAGAATCAAAATGACATTGTTCATAATGATCAAACTCTACGTCCTCAAGAAGTGGAACAAGAGGAAATAATTCCCTCTCGAAGGTCCGTTAGAGAAATGAATATTACTATAGGTCTAGAATTTATATTATATCTTTAGAAGCATGATGATTTATGTGCTGGAACTGTAGATGATCCATCATCATACAAACAAGCTATGGTAAGCTCTGACTCTCAAAAGTAGAATGACAATATGAAGGAAGAGTATAAATCAATGCAGGACAATGCCATATGTGATCTTGTCCCATTACCTGAAGAGAAAAAGGTAATTGGTTATAAATGGGTTTACAAAACCAAATTCGATTCCATGGGTAATGTGGAAAGACATAAAGCACATCTTGTAGCGAAAGGTTATACTCAACATGAACGTATTGATTTTAAGGAAACCTTCCCTCCAGTATCGACGAAGGAGTCCTTTAGAACAATCATGTCATTAGTTGCATATTTCAACCTTGAACTTCCTCAGATGGATGTTAAGACCGTTTTTTTTTCAATGGTAATATTGATGAAACGATCTCTATGGTGCAACCAGAATATTTTGTGGAAAATAACTCAAACGATATGGTTTGCAGACTTAAGTAATCTATATATTGGCTTAAACGGACCTCTCGTCAATGGTATCACAAATTCTTTGAGGTGATAGTCGATTATGACTTTGAGATCAACTCGGTTGAGAATTGTGTGTATCACAAGTTAAGTGGGAGTAATTTCAAATTTCTTATATTATATGTGGATGACATATTGCTTGCCTTGAACAATAAGGACTTGTTACACACTACAAAAGGATTTCTATCAGACAAGTTTGATATTAAGGATCTTAGTGATGCCAGTTTTGTGTTAGGCATCTAGATACATCAAGATCACTCTCGTGGTATTTTTGGATTATCACAAAAGTCATACATTAAAAGTGTGTTACAACGTTATGGATTGGCATATTGCAAACCTCTAAGTACCCCTATAGCAAAAGGTGACAGACTTAGTCTGGGTCAATGTCCTAAGACAAAACTTGAGATTGAGGAAATGAAAATGGTCCCTTATGCTTTGGAAATTGGGAGTTTAATGTATTCTCAAGTTTGCACTAGGCCGACATTGCCTTTATTGTAAATATGTTGGGGAGATATGGTAGTAACCCAGACATGGATCACTGGAAAACAGTTAAAAGGTTACTCTAATATCCGTAAGGAACAAAGGAGCACATGTTGACATATGGGAAGTCGGATAAACTAGAGATCAATGGGTATTTCGACTCTGATTTTGGTGGATGCATAAAGACACTTAATAGCACGTTAGGAAAATATTTATATTGATTGGAGGTGCAATATCTTGGAAAAGTGTAAAGTAAACACTCATTCCATCATCCACCATGGTGGAAGAATTTTTTGCGTGCTTTGAGGCATCAAACCGGTAATTGTGGTTGCAGAATATCACATCGCAATACTCTAACAATAATAGGAACTTTTCTAGGTCCAAACAAATAGACATAAAGTTATTTTATGTTAAAGTGATAGTTTAGATGGGTCAAATAAATATAGAGCACATCACCACAAACTCTATGATAACTAAGATCCTCTAACTAAGGTGTTTTTGCCTAAGGTTTTCCAGGGACACACCATCATTATAGATTTAGTTGATTTAGAGGATTGTTAGTTTTATTGAGAGAGTTTGTAATAGGATATGATGTTATATTTTTTAGCATGATGCACATTAAAGTTTATTGCAATATATATATATATATGCTTTGATATATATATTGGTATTTGTATAGTAATAGATGTCGAAAGGTAGGAACCATTTAGGAGTAGATATGTATGATTACAAGTCATATTACTCTTAGGCCATGCTCCATAATTGGCCCAAGTAATTGATTGATAATGGTAATGTGATTACTCTTGCATCCTATTGTTCACATTATCAGAAAGAGGTCTTTAGAACTTTATTGTTATCAGTCATGTACGGGGTTGTACCGTTTCCCTGTTTCAAATGAAGATAGGGATCCCATTAAAGTTGAATATGTATTCTTGAGTAGCATGTGGCACTCTAAGTGAGAGATTGTTGGAACATCTTTATTTAATATATTTATGGACCCAAAATAATTTGGACCGACATACTAAATAAATATATCCGGTCATTGTCTTAAGGAAGTCTAAATTAAAAGTAATCATGTTTGATAGGATCATATTATTTTGGATGTCTTTTGTAGTAAAGTGGGTTGGAATTTATTTAGAGGGGTAATTCAGACCAGATAGCTAAAACTTAATGAATAAGAAGTAAGCTAAGTAAGCTTAGTGACTCAGCTAAGTGCGTGGTATATTATTTTATGGGCTTAGGGGATTGTGAGATTGACACAAATAGGTGACCCGATCTGAATGGCCCATGCATCTCAAAAATAGTATAAATAACTCAACCAATAAATTATATGGGTTAGCCTTTTTTCTAAAAATATTAAATACAAACACCTAATTTCTCTCCTTATATTATATCACATAAACAAAATAACTTCCAAAACTACCCCAAAATTAGATTTCATCATCACCAGATTGACAACCACAGTGGGAGTGTGAGGTGCCTAAATAACTCTATTCGAAACCATAGTTACGGATTGTACCTTGGTGGAGGATTCTACTTCGAAAGTTTTTTATGCATGGATCTCAATATGCAAGAAATCCCCTCTCTTGACGATAAGGGGGTAAGAGGTGAAAATGAGCATGCTACTATTTCACATATCAATTATAATATAGAGGAAAGAAAGTTCATGCAAGACGAGTGTGATCAGTTGAGGACTGAAATTAATGCTTTAAGGGTCCAAAGGCAATCTGAAATAGAATTAAAAGGGAAGTGTGTTGCGGGATGTGTTGTTATGAACGAGCCAAGTAACAACCCCAAACATGATGAAAGTGATCAATCTCTTAAAGATCACATAAGTTCAAAAAAGGAACATCAGGCTAAGCAGTAAATGAACAGATGAGATTCTGCCACAAAATATGATTCAAATATTTCCACTTCATTATCTAGTAGTGATAATGGCCGTCATAATAAGAAAGAAAGGTTAACCAAGAATTATTCTAAGAAGAAGGATAGAAAGGGAAAAGGGAAAAAGAAAAATTATCAAGGGAAAATAAAAGGATCGACAGAAATTGATTATCTGTTAAGTGATCAGTTGGCTATCTAATCCGAACTAGGTATCTTTGTCACTCTTGATGAGGACCATATGTTTAGTCGTAGCCATAACTGAAGACAGTCACCTTTGTCTTCAAAGATTCTCTTTGGACATTTGCTAGACGGTGTGACAGCTCTAGAATTGAGAAATAAGATGGTAGCAAAAAAGTCTAATAATTACCTTGAAAAGTTCAAAACTTTATGATGAACTTTGATAATAATACTATCATTCATTATGCACAAGAACCGAATGAACCCTTAAAAGATTACATCAGTTGTGTTGTAAATACGAAAAACGGGTTGGCTGATTGTTTTGAGCAAGTAACCATCGCTTCTTCGAGGAAAGGTTTAGTACCGGGTGAGTTGGCTGACTCAATAACTTGGAAGAAAGCTATGACCTGGGGAGAAGTATTGAATCAGGTCAGAAAGCTAATGACAATGGAAGAAACCAAAATGTCTAGAGTACTGTGGCATAATAGGCCTGCTCCAACAACTTCAATCCCTCAAACCAGTACTCAATCCCTGACAACAGTCAATTACCGGCCTAAGACTCCAGACATGGTTCCCATCAGCCTAGTAAAAGTCAGTCAAATCAGGGTCAACCCTCTAGACCAACAAGAATTCAATGGGTCCAACCTGAATAGTTTGCCGACACAAATTCAAACCCCAAGGAAAAATCGGAACACTCGTTTCTGTAAATACCATAATGATGTGGGTCATGATACTGAAGATTGCATTTCCCTAAAGCAAGAAGTACAAACCTTGATTGAAAAAGGAAATATGTCCACTTTTGTTAAAAATAAAGAGGAAACAAAAAAGTCAACATTCACTCCAAGCCTAGTGCAAGACAAAACATGAAATATCACTAAATGCTCCGAGACAGATTATGGGAGCATCTAGACAAGAAGATTTTATGATGATTGTGGAAATATTTGATTTAGACCTGGAATATTTATACCCTGATCCAGATCAGAACCATGTTAGGGTGATAGTGGAAAAAACAAGAACATTATCTGATATGTGAAAATTCTTTGAATCTTTGACCTTTTTTGGGGGGAGATACGATGACTGCACCCTCATACTGCTCAAGAAAAAGGCATGTAAACAGTCTAACTACTCAGTTAGAAGGGAAAAGGCCTACACATCTTTATCAGGGGCCGACTTCATTCATTAACTTTGATGAAGATAACCTGGGAAACATTACAGGCCTACATAAAGATGTTGTGGTAATAAGAGCATCCATTGAGGGCAATGCTATACGTCGAATGTTGTGGTAAAAGGGACATGGTCGGATCTAAATTAACATTAGAAATGAAGGAAAATTAATTGTTTTTTTATGTAACAATCTACATATGTTTTCTTGATGTAACGAGGATGTAATTGGAGTACCAGCAAGCATGATTAGTCACAAACTGTCTGTTAGATCCGATGCAGGGCCGCTGGTACAACGAAGAAGAGTTTTTTCCAGAGAAAAATCCGAAGTCATAGTCCAAGAAGTAGATTGGTTAACAAAGGTGGGACACATTAAAGAATATCAGTACCCTCTTTGGACAGTTAACCCGGTCCTAGTATCAAAGAAAATTGGAAAATGGCGTATGTGCATTGATTTTACTGAGCTCAATAGAGCTTTCCCCAATGATCCATTTCCAGTACCCCGGATAAATCAGCTAGTATATTCCACATTGAGAAACAAGTTGTTATCCTTTATGGATGTTTTTTCAGGGTATAATCAAATACAGATGAATCCGAATGATCAATATCACACTACTGTTATCACTGACAAGGGGATTTATTGTTATAAAGTGATGCATTTTCGGTTGAAGAATGCTGGATCCACTTATCAACGATTGGTTAATAAGGAATTTACTAGCCAGATTGGAAGAAATGTCGAAGTTTATATCGATGACATGATGGTTAAGAGCCCTAAAGAGGAAGACCACATATCTGACCTCCAAGAAACGTTTTTTAACTTGGAAACCATCAACTTGAAATTAAATCTTGAAAAATGTACCTTTGGTGTTCGATCTAGGAAATTTCTAGTCTACATTATAAGTGAAAATGAATCCAACCTAACCCATATCAATTAATGCTTTGTTAACCATAGATCCACCTCTGAATACTAAAGAAATTTAAGTATTAACTGGAAGGTTGGAAGCATTAAATAGGTTTATTTCAAGGTCATCAGAAAAATGTGCACGGTTTTTCCAAGTCTTAAAAATGTTAAAGACTTTAATTGGTCCCCAAATTGTGACCAAGATTTCCTTGAAATCAAGAGACACTTATCTTCTCCCAAAAAATTATTTATATCTATAGACGGGGAAAGAGTCTATATGTATTTGGTTGTATCGGAGTATGTTGTGAGTGCAGTGTTGGTACGAGAAGTTGATAACTATCACTGTCATGTGTACTATATAAGTAAGATCTTGCTGGAAGCTGAAAAGAGGTACTTGAAGTTGGAAATATTAGACTTAGCCTTGGTGATAGCTACCCAAAAAATGAGGCATTATTTTCAAGCACATTCTATCACAGTTCAAACTTTGTTTCCCTGTAAGAATGTATTACAAAACACAAATATATCCGGATAAATGACCAAGTGCTCAATCGAACTGATGGATTATGATATTGACTTTACATCTCTCAATGAAATCAAAGCTCAAGCTATAGCTGATATTTTAGTTGAATTTCAGTCCAAAAGTCCTTATGAAGAAACTCAAACCAATAAGCCCAAGAAAGAATCGTTAATTTGAACTGATGGTAGGTCTAGTACAATGGGATGTGGAGTTGGTATCTTCTTAATCTCCCTCTTTGGGGATTCTATGTACCAAGCTATACGTTTTGGTTTTAGAGCATCCAATAATGAGTTAAAATATGATGCCGCCATAGCCGGATTAAGGTTAGCTCGAACATGTGGTGCCAAAAGAGTCTGATTGATCAACGATTCACAACTACTCATTCATCAGGCACAGAGACGATCTGAAACAAAAAAAAAAGTACTTGATAAATTATTTAGAAGTGTTGAAAGAAATCTCAACCGGGTTTAAAACACAATAAATACGAGCATGTCCCCATATCATAAAATTCAATGGCCGACTATTTAGCCACTATAGCTTATTCCGGAGCATATCCTTGGATCCTTATACTAGAATATCTTTCCATAGTCACAACTACAGAAATAAAGGGTGAAGGGGGAGAAAATCCACAAATATCCACCATAGTATCTAAAGATTAGAGGAATGAAATCCAAGAATTTATCACTGAATGAGTTTCACCTCAAGAAAAAAGCATCTGCCATAAAGATAAAGTACAAAGCTCGTGGACTTTCCATTCTAATGGGGGTTCTTTATTAAAAAAAAAATCAGTAGGCCTCTGCTACGCTGCCTCGGATCCAATGAATCTCAAAGTGTTATATCTGAATTACATGATGGGTAAAGATCAGCATATTGTGGCTATAACACTTTATTTAGAAGAGAGAGAAAGTAAAAAGAGAGAAAGCCTTGTTTAATCAGAAAGCGTAACCCTTTATTCAATGTCCTATGTCTTTATTTATAGGCGCAAAGACTTGTATAACTGATTCAGTTACATAAATGGGTTAATTGCATTTATGCCCCCATTATTTACAAATAGTCGAAAAATCATCCAACAGATATATAAGTTATCACATATGACATTTGTTCTATTACATTTAAGGCCTTAATATCTTATATCCTCATCAGTAGACCTCTAGTTCTTATCAAAGTGCAATGAATACTAACTAGTAATATTCGGACATCTTGGTAAGCAAAAAACATTCTTTGTCAAAAATTAATTTGCTTCGAGTTAGAACTTCCCTTTTCCTTGTCAAAAGTTATTTTGACAGGTTATGTTGTCTTCGAATAAAAACATATCCGAACTCTTCCTCGAACATTTATCAACTGACTCAAAAATATCAATCCATGTACTTATCCTCCTCGGATGAACTCGTACACATGTTTACCTCAAAACTAGTTTGACCCTTTGATTGCGCTTTGAATATTTACACTTAACATCATGAGCTGGATTTCTCATAATGGTAATAAACGTTTGGAATGGACTAGAACGCGTACGATGATCTACTAGGCCTATCATTAGGTCTGACAGCTAATAGGTGTCACCTTACTTCTTCACAAGCAACTGCTTGATATTCCTTATTTCTACATAATAATCATCGCCACCTCTTCCAGTTCTCTAACCATTCTTTTTTTTATTTTATAGATATTTCCTCCACCTGCTATTTATGTTTCAAAAATAACTTCTAGTTAGAGAAAGTAAATTTCCCATAAGAGAATCCTTAGCAACCTTTTCCTGAAAACTTAGTTTCTTGGCTACTTTCAAAAAAAATCATATTTCCCAGCCAACCTTTAAATTTATAAACTAATTTAAAGATCCTTCTTCATCTTAGTTTATGAAAAGATCTCTAGCTACAAAAAAACTAATTTTTGGGACTTACGACTACCTGTGTATTTGTGAAATGGCTGCTGAATACAAGGCAACAAGTTTAATTGAAAACTCTTCTAAGTTCTTTACTCAAACCATATTTTACGATAATTTCAACCCCAATCAAAGCTCCCATGAATTTCCAAATTCATCCACCCCAAAATCTCAACAACTTTTAACAACAAATTCTTCACAATCAACGCCTCAAGCTCTTCACAATCAATGTCTCAATATTATGTTACAACTCATAAGAACCGTAAAGTAACACAAATTTCATCTACTCAAAGAATTCCAGAAGATTCTACATCACTTATAAATTCTAATATTCCTCAAACATCATGCAAGGTAACTCATCGGATTCAACCAAAAGCTCATCGTTCTCATAGTTTTGTTGTTTGAAAGAAAACGTTTATACTTATGGGAGACGTCGAGGCTTACACTCCTTCTCAATACATCACCAATAACCCTACACCATCATCTCCTCCCCTGAGGGAGATTTATGAGACCATCACAAAGTCTCAACAAACTCCCTCGAACATCCAAGAGGAAAACCTAGTCTCAACCTAAAATCCTCATTGGCTAATAGACAAAACGTCTAATAAAGAAAATGATTCAGAAATGACTCATTCAAATGTCAAAGCCAAAGGAAGTGATGTTTCATTTGACACAGAAGATGATGCCTCAAAACAAGGAGCACAGAGAGAAAAATAAAGAAAAATAATTCTCTAGTTGAAATTCCCGATGACGTTGTTGCCTCCACTAGATTGTGGAGTAGCTGAATTGGTGGTCTATCCCGAGATCATCAATTAAGGTCTTTGATTCCTACTTGATCCGATGATAGTGGAGTACTTCGAAATGCTAAACTTCTGCCACACACAAGCAGCACCAAATTTGTGGTTCACACTCTTGTCAGTGATTATGGCTTCTAGATTAATCCAAACCCCTCTTTATCAAAGACTTCATTGCCATGAGTTGACTTTCGAAGGGACCGGTACTACACTTTTACTATCTAACACAAGTTGATGACTACAAAATAATTGACGACCTGCTCGAAACTGACAAATTATGGAAGCAGAAGTTTGTCTTTATATTAGGAGCTTGGGATAATGGTAAACCTATATCCGAGGAGAACCATTCCAAACTTAACATTATTTGGAAAAGGAACAGTAAGTTTTCTCATTTTCACCTCTTATTAATTTTTATAACTTAAATAATCTTTTTCTCATGCGTTGCTACTGTATTCAGAAATTTCGAAGAGGTACAATAGTCACAAAAAGGATGTGAAAGATGTTTTTTTCTTAACTCGCCACTTGGGTAGAAAATCAATGGGGAAATGGGTCCCACTCAACTTATCAACCCATGAATTTTATCGATAGTCATTTATGAAGGATCTCATTTGGTTACGACCTCCCCGAAAATTTAATGAAGTCACCAAACCCAAACCTAGTTGTGAAGAGATTGTTAGTGCCTGAGAATAAGGTTATTTTTCCTGTCTGAAACAAATCTAACAGTCATCTACCCTCAAAAAAGAGAAGGAAAAAAAACAACTAGTACATCTGGTACTAGCCCTTCAACCTAACCGAAGCCATAAAAGAAGAAAGACACTAAACCCAAAAGGAAATCAGCTGAATTTATCCTTCCAACAATCAAAGAAGGAGTCGAGGTTGAACCTTCTTCGAAAAAACAAGAAGACTACCACAAAAAACCCTTCGAAAACTTCACCAACTAAAAGAGTAGAAAAGAACTCTGAAGAAATTGTCGCAAAAATTCCTCCTAGCGAAGCTGAAGAAACTATAATGGAAGATCTTGAGGAGGAACTACATTACAAGATAATCAAGGGGAAATTTCAGCAACACATCACCGAGGAGATGACCACCGGTTTCCCAATGATTCAATTAGTGAAGATGAGCTTCAAGATCTCTAAAAATCTATGGATCTAAAGGTTCGACAAATTCAGGAACAACTTCGACAAGTTGGCCATCAGTTTACTGTCCGTCTTTTATATGAAATAGTGAAGTCAGACACTCCCCTGGCTTTCTCATCGTCTCTCATGCCTTACAATAACCAGAGGTCCATCCCTGTTCAAGAGCCATCCGATGAGGTTTTACTTGCACTACAACCTTTTTATAACCTTGAAGTAGCAACAAAAGCATTATGCACATAGGTAAATTATTCTCGAATCCATTTGGAAAACATGGCTAATTATATCTCACAATTTATGAGTCCAAAAGAAACCTAAGACCTCAATTGAGTACTTCGGTGTACACCATCGGCTCTCATGACTTGTAGTCCATCAGAGTCTCTTCAGGGATAAGAATCCTTACTTTAATTGATTCATGAAAACCCCACTTATTCTGAAGCTTATCCAAATTAGATGTGTGTGTGTGTATACATAAGATATTTTTATAAAGAAAGCAAGTATTTAACCTTAAACTTAGTGAAATTGGGCCCGACTCGCCCAACAATACATTCATAAAGTGGTTCAGATTCTATCAGAGGTATTTTTTTCTATTTTTTTGAGTTTCTTTTTTAGTATCCATAGTATAATCCGATGTTTCCAAAGGTGTATCTTCACTACTATCATACATTTTCTCTTCCATCATTTGTGGTCCCAATTTTGCTGGATCACCAGCCTGAGTACCAGGGTTATCTTCCTTAATATGGGGATGCTCAGCAGATGAAACTATTGGAATAGTAATAGTGGTGGTTTCCCCCTCAATCGGTTTTTGTTGAGAGAGTTTGATGGTATCAGTATAAATATTTGATGGCTTCTCCACTTCTTTCTCTAATGTGGAATGCCTGTTTTTAGCCTTGGAAAGTCTGTTAAGCCTACGAGGAGTGTTTTCTCCAATATCTGACCCCATAGGATTAAAATTTTATGGAGGTTTACGAGTGCTAATGACTTTTACTAAGAGAGTCTTAGTTGACTGAACAAACTGATCGGGGATTGTAGGAGATTGTGCAAGATGCTAAGTTTAGAAATAGATGGTTGTCTACTCTATAAAGAACATCTGTCTGGTTCTGAAATTTGAGTCACCGGAGAAGCGGGTAATCCGACAGTAATTCTGGTTTTCCTTTTTTCTTCCTCCAACTCGGACAAATTGAGCCAAACTCCTTTAATTAATACAGTCCTCGTTGTAAACATACAAACTTTAAAAGAAACTACAAGAACAAAATCTCGATGAAGTTGGAGTTTTCTCTATCTAGAACTATAAGATCAATCTATTTTTCACTCTATAAATATAAATAGTAAAAATTACCCTTATATATGAGTAAGGAAGATGCACTTAGGTGTTTTACTAGGGAAGATGAACCAACGATACTAATTAGGAACGACTATTTAAAGTAGTTGTTTTTCCTTTTTTAATAATATATACATCAATCTAAGTAATCTTAGTGACTCAGTTCAGTGCATAGTACATTGGTTTATGGGCTAGAGGTTCGCGAGATTGACTCGACCCGAATGGCCCATCGATCTAAAAATAGTATAAATAACTCAATCAACAACATCAAATGGCTTGGATTTTTTCTAAAAAATATTAAATACAAGCACATAATTTCTCTCCATAGATTATATTAAAACATTAATACCACATGAATAAAATATCTTCCAAAACTACCCTAAAATTAGATTTCATCATCACCAGGATTATTTATATAATTAACTAAATTGGACATATTGGTGAAAAGGCGTTATGGGCTCAAGTGTGGTAACCGAGTTGAATTTGGGAACTGTGACGAAGAAGGCTCAAATTTCAACACTTAAGCCTGAATTAATAAATGAGGGATATATATATATATATATATATATATTGAAATATCAATTTATCGGGTTATGGTCCCCGGACACAAGGAAGTAATAAAAGATGGGCTTTACAATGTTGGGCTTCACATTGTAAAGACTATAAATAAGGGGCTATGTTTAGGAATTTCATCATCCAAAACCCTAATCACAAAGACGGTCGTTTTTTTTTTTCAGTGTTTGGTAATCTTTTATTTTTACTAACTCCTTCTACAGGTTTCTAAAGGGAATATAAGGATTCGTTGAACAACGAAAATGAACAAAACAATACTAGATGGAAAGCAATAGACAAACCCGTAAGTATTCTTGTTTTTTTATTCATTAGCTGAATCTAGAAAAGGGTTTCTAATTATTTTCTGCGCTTTTTTATACATTTTTAATGCGATTTTGAATCATATTTAACACAGAAACGTTGATAGCAACCAAATCATAAGTAATTCTACAACTAAAACACAATTATATAATCCAAACTTATTTCGTAACCCAATGACACAAAACTACACAACTAAAAGTATCAAAATATATATTTCATAGATCTAGTTTTGTTCATATTAAGAAAACAAAACCAATAGTATTTTAGATTTATTTTTGGAACTATGGTTTGAAAGATATGACAAACAAAACATATGAGAGATAAAAAATGTTAAGGGGTCTTTTGGACTACCATTTATTTGTTTGTAAATACTTATTTATCACCGAGTGGTTATTTGTACTTTATCACATGAGTAGTTATCGATAAATAAGTTTGATAATAAGTAGTTATTGATATATCAACTCAGATCCACACATTCTGAGGAGTTAGCTACAGAGGAGCATAAAAATGATGATCTTCAAGTTTCATTTAAGCATATTGAGGAGGAGAAGACGAAATTGATAGAGGATATGACCGCTCTCAAAGCTCAATTTGAAGAAGAAAAGAAGTATGTTGTTACCGTTGCTGAGAATAAATGCGCAAAATACATGCTAACAGCTTGAAGAGCAAAAATCCATCAATTCACGAGATTCATGCTAGATTTCATAAAGATAACATCTTCAGCTTTTGAGAGCGAATTCCCATCGAAATTCATCCCAGCGAGTCTTTTGATCATATTCTTGGCTCTTCATCCGAAAATGAAGAATGAGGGGAAAGTGATTCTGACCAAACGGAAATTCTGAACAAATCTCTGAAGACGAGTAACTTTACTATCTCCTTTTTGTGCATGTCATTTGATCATTGTAATATTTTGTTTTTGATATATACCTTTGTACTTGATATTTAAGAAATCACGTTGTTCTCATCGAATCAAATTGAATTTATAAAAGCTTTGTTTATCCTTTATTTTCGTAACTCATGTTTTCCTTGAAATATTACTTATATTACTTATTCGAAGTGGAAATACAATGTATTTATATAATGTAACATTTTGAATAATATTGTACATATCATTTCAAATATTATAATATGTTTGGAGAATGTAACGTTCAAATATAATAAAACATTCAGAAAATGTAGCACTTCGAATATTATAATGCGTTTAGAGAATATAGCCCTTCAATTATCATAGTGTATTTAGAGAATGTAGCACTTCGAATATGGATCTTTCTTCGAAACGTGTACTCAACACTTCGGAATATTCTACTTTTGGTCAACCTCAAATACAATTAGTCTTTGACTAGTTACCCAAAATAGTTTAAACAATTATTTATAAATAACCATTGGCCAAAAATGCATTTTCATTGATAGCTTCAAATATTTACATAGCACCTCATTAAAACCTCCCAGACCAACACGGTAGGAAAGAGTGTGCTAATTAATCAAAGAAAACAATTTAAAAAACAAACAATTACTCCCAATAAAATTTTAGATATTGTATATTCCAAGGATGTTGAAGTATCCTCCTCTAATTGTCACAAATGCGGTAAGAGCTTGGATTTATCTTTTCAACAACAATATAAGGACAATCCTAATCTGGGGCATCTTATCGAGGCTCTTTACCTTAGTATGAAGGAATAATTTTCTTAAAACTTTATACCCACATTAAAATCTCGTCTTTTAACCCTCAAATTACATCTACTCCTCATAAGAGTTTGATAATGAATCATATTCAGGTGAGCTCGAACGTTTTTTTCTTCAATCAAATCCAAACTTGCTCTTTTTGCCTCGTCATTCAGGTATTCGGAGTATTGAGCTACTCTAAAAGAAGGCAATGTAGATTCGGCAGGACTAACAACATCCATCCCATAAGCTAAGGCAAAATGAGTTTCTTTAGTAGCTTCCCTATGGGTTGTTCGATAAGCCCATAGCACCTCCTGCAAATAATTAGGCCATTTTCCTACAAACCCATGTCAAATTCTTTTTCAGTCTTTCTAAAATGGATCTTCTTTTGACCTCTACTTGACCATTTTCTTGGGGATGAAAGGGTTTGGAAAAATATTGCTTTATCCCCTTCGAAGCACAGAAGAAAGCCATTTCTTTGTTATTAAATTGAGGACCGTTGTGTGTAGTAATTTTTCAAGGAACTCCAAAATGACAACAAATACTGTTTACAATGAACTTAATCACATCCTTGGATTTTGTTCTAGAAAATGTTTTAGCTTCTGCCCACTTTGTAAAATAATCCACTGCCACAATAATCAATTGTCTTCATCCAGAAGCCATCGAGAAAGGTCCCACAAAGTCTATTCCCCATCTGTCAAATGGGATAGCTTCGGTAATGGACATGAGTGGAACTGTTGGTTTATGAATCGAGTTTGCAAACCGTTGACAAGTATCACAGTTTTGTACTAGATTTTTTGCATCGTTCATAATCGTAGGCCAATAATACCCTACCAACAAAACTCGATGAGTCAATGCCTTGAACCCGCAATGCGTTGATCCCTCTCAATCATGTAATTCTAATAACACTTCATGTGATTCTTGTTTGCTCAAGAATCGCAATAATGGCCTACTCAATGCCTTTTTGTACAAAATCCCATCTAACATTATATATCCAAATGCTTTACCTTGTAATTTCTTTGCCATTTTTAAATCTTCAGGAAGCGCTCCTCTAGTTAAGAAATTCAAAATTTCAATTCTCCAATCTCCTCGGATTGTATCTAAGTAACGAATGCTTCCTCACTATGCCCATATTATTCTGAATGGGTTAGAATCGATGGGCTCTCTTATAATAAAATCCAAAGATGTTCTTCTTTGTATGGAGTAGTTGCCAATGAATCAGCAACTGTATTATTTTTGCGGCTTATATGCTCTATAATAACGTGATCAAACAGAAGAACCATATTCTGAAGCTCTCGAAGATACCGAATCAAATGGTCTTTTTTAGATTCGGAAACACCGGCCACTTGATTTGCTACTAGTTGAGAATCTGTTTATAATTGTACTGAAGTTGCGCCAAAGATTTTTGTAAGCCTCAAACCAGCAAATGCAGCTTCGTATTCAGCTTCATTATATGACGCATGAAAGCCAAATTTAATAGATTGAAGCATCATTTCTCAAAATCGAGCAATTAGTTGAACCCCAGCGTTGCATCCTAAAATGCTAGAACCCCTATCAATTCAAACTTTCCACGTCGAATTAGTTGGCAAAAAATCCCTATTAACCTCTTCATCTGACCCGCTTGGATGAGATTCAACTGACCATTTAGTCATCCTTCCAGAAATATCTAGGCGTTGTAAAACATTTTTGAGTGGAAATTAAGTTCGAACCTCAATGGTATGAGCTTGAAAGTAGGGAGCTTTTTTCTAGAAGCCACTACTAATGTCAATGCCAATTTTTCAAGCTTCAAGTACCTCTTTTCGGTTGCTACCAAACTCTTGCTGACATAGTACATTCGCTTCAGAATTCCTGAATGTTCACTTATCAATACTGTGCTTACCGTAAAATCAGATTTCGTATTGTACAAAAAGAGTTGTTCTCCACTTTGAGGTTTGGACAGTATTTCTGGTGATGACAACAAATATTTGATACTTAAAGACGTTGTTTCATGCTTTGAAGTCCATTCAAATTATTTTGGTCTCTGTAACACTTGAAAGAAAGGAAAACATTTATCAGAAAATATAAAATTGAATCAGTTAAGTACAACTAACCTTCGTGTCAAGATTTTCTCTTCTTTGATAGTTCGAGGAGATTTCATGGATACTAAAACTTTTAATTTCTCTAGGTCAGATTCTATTCCCTTTTCACTAATAACATAACCCAAAAGCTTTCCTGATCGAACTCCAAATATGCACATTTCTGGATTCAAGTTTAGCCTTATTGCTCTTAAATTTAAAAAAATATCCTCTAAATCTTCCAAGTGTGCATCATTTGTTAAGCTTTTAACCACCATGTGATATACACCTCCATGTTTCTTTCGATCTAAGAGGCAAATGCTTTATTCATCAATCTATGATATGTAGTTCCAACATTCTTTAATCCAAAAGGCATAACCCTATAACAATGTAAGCCTCGGTCCCTAATAAAGGTAGTACTCTCTTGATCTTTTGGATTCATCTGAATTTGATTATACCCAGCAAAAGCATCCATACAGGTCAATATGTTATTTCCAGAAATGAAATCAATCAATTGGTCTATTCGAGGAACGGCGAATGTGCCTTTAGGACAAGATCGATTCAAATCTGTGAAATCGACGCACATTCTACACTTCCCATTCTTCTTCTTGACAAGTACTAGGTTTGCCAGTTCATAAAGGATACTGCAACTCCCTTATATGTCCGACATTTGATAAACGATCCACTTTAGAAAAAATTGCTTCTGCTTTCTCAAAAGAGAATGCCCGCCTTTTTTGTATAACAGGTTTCACCTTCAGATTAATTATTAGGTTATGGAAAATCACTTCAATTGGAACTTCAATTACATATTATATTTTCCAAGAAAAAACATCCAAATTGTGAAACAAAAACTGTAGTAGTTGTTGACATAAAATTGGGGTTAGTAAGGTTCCTATTCGAAGTACACTTCCATTAGGAAAAGCATACTTCTCTATTTATTCACATACTGTCAATGAACCCGGGGTTTCCCTTGGATCACCAAACGCATCCTCGAGGTCTGAAGTCAATCCCCTTGGTATCTATTCATCCATTTTATCACCACTAATAGATCTTCGGATCCGAAGAGCAGTGACATAACACTCCCTATCAATATTTTGATCACTTCATACGACCCCCACTTGATCTTCGATAACATAGCATTGGTAGACTGTTGACACAACTCTATACATTTTTGATAGCCAAGATCTTCAAAAAATGAAATTGTAACAACTTGTTGGACAGTCCACCACCATTAAAAGCACATGAACCTTCTTTCTGAAAAGTCCCTTTCCCAGACTCACCTCTCCCTCGAATTCCTCAATTACTTGCATAGTCACTCTAGTAAAACCAATGATCTTACATTTGGATTGGGAAATATGAGGAGGGCTGCGCATTATACCATAAGTTGAATTGAAAAGAACGTTCGTAGAGCTCCCATTGTTTATTAGCACGTGTCAGATTTCAACGCGAGCAACCTCTGCTCCATTAACCATTGCATCCTCATGTGGTCTTGTAGTACCTCTTAAACCATCTTCATCAAAAAGAATAAAGGGAATGTCTTTCTTACCGTATATATGAGTAGAGATTGTTCCCTCTATATGAGTAGTTACACTCACTACATGCCTTTTCATTGAACTATCAGTATTACCAGCCATAGTATCGCCCCTGAATATTACCGAAGACTCAAAATACTAGCAAAGGCTTCGAACGTGACCTCGTTTTACTAGTTCCTCTACTACTATTATAATTAACCGATGTGGATCTGAATCTAAGTATTCTGATGTTTCATCAAAATTATCCACCTTTGAATCCAAAATCATCAAATTTTCAGCTTGTGCATTTGGATTCGTTGTTTGTGAAGTTTATGCAATAGGATTCTTCGACGCACTGCTCTTCCCTTTCACATAGGCCAACAACTTCCCATTTTCAATCAAAGTTTGTACTCTTTTTTTCAATACAATACAATCTGTAGTATCATGTCTAATGTCGTTATAATACTTGCAAAACCTCTTGTTTCATTCCTCCCTTGGCCTAGTAATTAGGGCAGGCTTCCTGAAATTCACATACCCTTTAGCTTTTTCAAAGATTATAGCAACACACTCCGTTAGATCGGTATAACACTCAGGCTTTATCCATTGGTTAAGCCTCAGCCTATGAAATTGGTACCCTGATGCTTGGTTTGAATATCCCCTAGTTCGAGGAGGTAAGTTGTTGTTGTTCCTCGGACGTGCCGGTTGGGCATAATCAAAGATTTCCCTTATTGTTTGGCAGAAATCCAAAATTCTTTTGACCAGGTCCAACTACTCCTCGAACTCTGGTCGAATCTTCTACCTTGAATTGGTGTTTCCACTTGAGCCACCAATGCTCCAAAATTCAAAGATTTTCGCTTTGTTGTTTCGTTTGCCAAATCCCCTGGTAACAATCCTTGTCGAAAGGCTGCCATTGCTACCAGTTCCTTACAATTATCTAAACCTACCTTGGTTAAGACAAAACGTTTAGTGTAATCTTTTAATTTTTCTCCCACTTCTTGCTTGAATTGAATTATTGTATCTCTAATTGATCGCATTTCTTTGTTCCCCATAAATTATCTTCGAAAAGCAGTGTAAAAATCCATAAAATTTGAAATTAACCCCCTCGGAATTCTGTTATACCACTTCAAAGTAGTTCCCTTGAATGTTTGAGAGAAATATGGACACACCATCCTCTCGTCATCCTCGAAATTCATCATGTAATTTTTGAACTGTTCGATGTGTTCGTTAGGGTCTTGCATCTCATCGAATTTCTCAAGATTTGAAATATTAAAGCGCTTCAAAAGAGAGATAGATCTTATCTCAGTTGTCAATGAAGAATTTCTCCAATCAACACCTTGAACATATTGATTTTCATCTTCATTTCCCATCACATGGTACAAATTTTGATCATCTACAACATTGTATTGGTTCAATGTATTTCTTTCACACCAATTAGCTTGCCTCAAGCATCGAGGTACACTTTCCCTCATATCTTTGTATTCTTTTCAAGATTTTTGAGATTGATCTTTTTCTTCATTCAAAGATCCTCAATATCTTTTGAAACCAGATCCATAAATTTTTATCTCTTTGTCACTGATGTGATATACATTTTTTTTATCTTTTTTGTCCTTTCCAGAAGTATGGCGCTCTTTCGAAGGTTCGAACTACGCTTTTTTCTGTTCACTTGTAATCTGATAAGCTGTGTAAGATCGATAAGATTGATCACCAGCTTCATTTTTATCGTCTGTTTGTCTCACTTCTGATCACAGCCTAGCTGACTGAATCTCATGCTCTCTCTGGTCGTATTTTTCATTCAGAGTTGTAATTTTGTCCAACAGTTGGTTCATTTGTACTTCTAGATCCGATTGAGTTTGTCGAACCGGAAGAGATTCTTCTTGCCTATCATCAGCCCGTTGCAAATATTTTTTCAATGTTTCAACAGTTGCTCGAACTAATGGATCGTTCACACTTCTTGGATTCATCGTCAAGTTTAAAGTTGTTTTCAAATATTTGAAAAGGAAGAAAAGAGAAAATTCGAACAAAGCACTAATCAGTGATCAGTTCCCCAATGAAGTCGCCAATTTGGTGACTTAATATCTGGATTCACCAATTTGGTGTCTTAATATCTGGATTCGCTAAGTAAGATTGAAAAATGTGAAGAATGTAGAGAGAGAAGTAGATTTTAGAAAGAGAAAGTCAAATAATAAGAGTGATTTTTATCAGAAATCAAGCTTTATTAGATCAACCTTGACCTTTATATAAAGGCGCAAAGACTTAGCTTAAATTGAAACAGTTACAAAAAAAAGGTTTAATTACACATTAGTCGCTGACTAAAACATAAAGCTCTAATTCTCTCCTTTGATTATACAATATCTTATAACAAGTTTTACTCTTAAGTTAAGAACTAGTTTATCAATTCAAAAAAAAATATTCTCTAAACTTTTTATGTTGTATTTATTTTCTTTATTATATATATATATATATATATATATATATATATATATATATATATATATATATATATATATATATTTAAAATTATAGCATTACAATATAATTTTACTATTTAGTTATAATACAGTATGTTATTTTAGAAAAATGACCGTATGTATCAAAAATAATATTATACATTTATGTGCTTATAATCACAGAGTTGCTAATAATGGTTTTAAAAAATGGAAAATCAAATAGCAACCGAACCGCGGCTTGGCGATCCGGTTAACGGTTTTAATTTAAAAACTTAAATGGATAAGAAACCCAAATCGGTAAAATCGGTTTAAAATCGAATAAATAAAATCGATAAATTTGTAGAGCAAATACGAAACTGAACCGATAAAACTGATCATATATATAAATAATATAATGGATGTGTTATTAATTTCAAATCGTTAAAGTTTTTTACTATAAACATGTCTATAAATAAACAAGTTATTTTTATATGTATATATAAATAAATCTAAATTATTTTTTATATATTTATAAATAATTTATAAAAATAGGAACCAAACCGGTAAAACCTGTTCAAAATCGAATAAATAAAATCGATAAACTTGTAGAACTGACCAATAAAACCGATAATAATAATGTGTTATTAATTTTACATCGTTAATTTTTTTTACTATATACATCTCTATAAATAAACAACTTATTTTATATATGTATAAATAAATAAATCTAATTTTTTTTTATATATTTATAAATAATTTATAAAAATAAAAACCAAACCGGTAAAACCTATTCGAAATCGAATAGATAAAACTGATAAAGTTGTAGAACAAATACGGAACTGAACCGATAAAACCGATAATAAATCGATATGATATATATTTATTTATTTATTGGAAGCATTATTAATTTCACATTATTAAAAAGAATTACTATAAACATGTCTATAAATAAACAAGTTATTTCATATTTGTATAAATGAATAAATTTGAATTGTTTTTCATATATTTATAAATAATTTATAAAAATAGGTTTAAGATATTATGAGTCCAATAAATTATATAATTTAGTTTTAGTTTAAGACGGAAAACACAAATTTATTTTTGTTTTTTTTTAATACTCATTTCTAAATTTTATAGGACTAAAATATTTATGAAAGCAAAATAGATCTCAGAAAAACAAAGACGCATTAATATACTCATTGTATAATTTTTTTGCTTAACATGTTTATCTCGTAGATTCAATTTCACTACTACTTTAACTCTGCTTTTTTTTTTCTTTTCACCAAAAAAAAAAATCTGCTTTTTAGATAATAAATAATGATAGAGGAACATTCTTTTCTGCGACTTCTATTTAATAGTTTTGAATAAAAATTTAAACGAATTTTATGTGCACTGAATATAATACATCGATGGTACTGAATGAAAAAAAAAATCTTCTTTTAATTTTGTTAGCGATAAAAAAAATGATAACATAACATAATATTATTTGGATTCTAAAGTTGGATCCCACGTCATTTTAGATGAATAATGAGATGAACTCTATATAATAACATACATGAAAATATTAATTTATTTAGAAAAATAGTCAAAAGCTAAGAAAAACAATTATGGTCCAAAATCAAACCTCATTAATTTATTAGTCCAAAATATTTTTGGGATACAACCTCACGAACGAGACAAAACTGAACCGTATCGGTTCAGTTCGATTCTATTTATCTAAACCGAAAATTTATCAGTACAATGTAGTTTTGTCAAAAAAATCAGATCGAGTCGGAACGATAACAACTTCAGCTATCACACATATAAAATTATATAATATTTTATAAACATTGATGTGTTCGGTTAATGATCTAATTTATTTATTGTATATAAATATTCAGTTTTGATTAAATTTTTATAGCTAACAGATTTAGCTACAAGGTTAAACATTAAACTATAACACTCATCTAATTTGTTAGAACATTTAGTTTTCTAATTTTAATATTTGATTTTGACGCATATATAGCTGTAAGGCTAAGTATTCAACCTAATACATTTAGGTATTAGGTTAGTTAATTTGAATGTCAAAAAAACTAAATTCATTATTGCATGTAAAATTAATTTGGTTGTTACACGTAGGATATTTCGCAGTTATTTTAAAAAATATCTATTATTTTAAAAAGAAATGCTTTCCATCAATTAATCTAAAACGTAGTCTAAATTTACGGATTTTATTTTGATAATCTATATTTATCTAGACGGTTACAAAATCTGTATATTTTTTCTTTATTTTTCTCATCACTTACAAAACTAAAAAACTAACTTAATTATAGAGTTAGTTGTATTATTTAATAGTCTAAAATTATAAAGTGTCATAATTTAATCTATATTTAGTTAAATTATAGACTAGCTGTTCCAATGCTCTTACTATTTGAGTATATAACAAAGTTATAAATATATCACGTGCAAGTGTTTGCTTTTATTGAGTAGAATTCCGGTGTTATTTTAAACACTATCCTGAATCGCTGTGTTTATATTTCATTATATTCTATGACATATCATTTATTTTTGGAACACACAGCTCTTCTTTATATAATGCAATGGGCTATAAAACAGAAGATTATAATTTTGAACCATTTTAACTTGATAGATATCATTGTTTTTTTAAGTAAATGAAAAAAGTACACAAAAATAATCAAATAAGTGAACTGCCCAAAACATTCTAGGAATGGCAAATAAACCCCTAAGATAATTCCAGCTGCAAATGGCTTTACAATTACGAAAAGGTTCTTGTCCGGATGGAGGGCTGAGACCGAATGTGTGAAAAGCCGGACAGAGACGCCTATCATGCTTGTAACAAGTATTGAGGTAATGGCTATGATCTTAAGTGGTAAGGCATTAGATTTGTAGTTGCATCATGCATGCATCTGTGGATTGGATTCGCTTTCACATTCGGATTCAGTAAATTACTAAAGATGTCTATAAATAGAAGTATTTTTTATTTGTATAAATAAATAAATTTGAATTCTCCTTTCATATATTTATAAATAATTTATAAAAGAGGTCTAAAATATTGTGAGTCTATAAATTATATAATTCAGTTTTAATTTAAGATGGAAAACACAAATTTATTTTTATTTTTTTAATACTCATTTCTGACTTTTATAGGACTAAAATATTTATGAAAGCAAAATAGATCTCAGTAAAACAAAGACGCATGAATGAGTACATTCTATAATTTTTTGCTTAACATGTTTATCTCGTAGATTCAATTTCACTACCACTTTAACTCTAGTTTGTAGATAATAAATAATGATAGAGGAACATCCCTTTTTTGTGGCTTTTGTTTAATAAATTTGAATAAGAATTTAAACGAATTTTATGTGCACTGAATATAAAAATACATCGGTGGTACTGAATGAGGAAAAATAATAGAATCTTCTTTTAATTTTGGTAGTGATAAAAAGTAAAGAAAATGATAACATAACACATTATTTCGACTCTGAAGTTGGATCCCGCATCATTTTAGATGAATAAAACATAGATGGATAATGAGAGAAACGATAAATTCTATATAAAAACATACATGAATATAGTAATTTGTTTAGAAAAGCAGTCAAAACTAAAAAAGAAATTATGGTCTAAAATCAAACCTCACATAATTAGTCTAATATAGTTTTGGGATCTTTATCATCAATTTAATGAACAAGACCAAACTGAACGGATTTTTATCTGTTTCAGGTCGATTCTGTTTAGCATAATCGAAAGTTTATCGGTATAATTTGATTTTGTCAAATATTGGAGTCAGACTGGACCGATAACCGCTGTGGCTATAACATATTAAATCATTAAGTGTTATATTAATATTACGTGTTCGGTTAATAATTTAGTTATTTATTGTATATAAATATTTAATTAAAATTAAAATTTTGTAGCTAACTCACTCAGCAACAAGATTAAACATTAAAGTATAACACTCATCTAATTTGTTCACTGACTTTTTCCGTCCGATAGAAAATTTCACCCCCAACGGATATGACCAAATAAAATTTACTTAAATCAAAAATAAAATAATCAAAATTAGAGATGTTTATAGTTTTTTGACCAAGTCTAACCAAAACCATACTAAAAAATCAGTTAGTAAGTTTTACCACCAACATAAGATGCGTTTCTGCCACGGGAGCATATAAAATGTTTAGTAAATTAGTGGTTCATTTGCCATTCCTAGAATGTTTTGGGCAGTTCACATAAATTTTCGTTTCAAGTTATGGCCCAACATCCACGATAAATTTACTAGTCCCTAGTCCCTAGTCCCTACGCTATTCGACTCGGGAGTACCATCCAACATCCACGATAGACTTACTAGAGCCTACTCTATTCTTGATAGAGCGTTAGGTAGACAGGTCCGTCGTCGTTTCTGCTGACTTAGTAAAAGCCTTGTATTCTCTCGGTCCCGTTTGATATTTGAAAAATGTAATAATTATTTTTATAAAAAAACATAAAATGAAAAAGTCTTAAGTGGTATAATATAATAAATAATATTAAAATTTATATTGGTATATGAAAATAGGGTTGAGATGGAGTGGGGGGTGTAATTTTCTATTTTTAATATTAGATAGCGATTTGAAATCTATTTTTTTTTGTTTCAGCATATATATTTAAATATTGAACAATTATAAATATTTTTTTGTTGTTTTTTTACATGTGTTTATTTTATGTTATTAGTTGAAGAAGTTTTTAATAAAAAAAATGAAAGTTAAAGATAATGTTTTATTAAAATTTAATTATGAATATTGAATTTTATGATTTTAATAGATTTAATAAATAAAATAACAGAAAAAATATTTAAAAAAGTATAATATAGTTTTGAATTTTATGATTTCAAATTGTGCAATATTATTCAGGTATTGAACTCATCAATCATATGTTTTATAACTAGATTTTCGTTCGGTGCTCTTGCTCACTCTATACAATAATGATTCCTTAATAAACAATTTTATATTATTTTATATTTGTTGAACGTTATGTTTGTATAAAAAAATGGGTACAAAATTGATTGATTTTAAACTATATTTAATTTAGAAAGTATTTAAAAAAACAGCAAAATCAAAGGGTGTGACCTAGTCATGATTATAAAATAATATCAAGAAAAAAGAAGCTATTTTTAAGCTAGAACGACCCTACCTTTCTAAATGCAGCTCTTTTGATATATTTTCGAGGAGGCTTTGTATTTGAAACATTCCTCCTTAATTAGGAGTTAATACGAATAGAAGATATTGAAGACAAACATAGCAAAATACCATAAACAAAATCCGAAGGAGAGTAAACTATTAACAATTTTTGTATCAATTAGAAAAGAAAAACACTCAAATTACATTCAAAATAAAAAATACAACTAGAAACTGCAAAGGTACATCAACACTTTCCTTCCCACAATATAAAAAACATACCCAAAATATAAAAACAGAAACAAAGTGCATTTATTAACAATTCTCTTAAGCCCATTTAGCCATGAGAGACATACCACCAGCACCCAAAAGCACAGCAGCAAAAGACTTGAGCTGCAACTTAATGCTACCTTGAAGTTTTGGGCCCATGAAATCCGATGCTAGAAGATCAACCAGAGCCATGTAGATCAAAAGACCAGCCGACGACGCGTTTAACAAACCAACCGCTATCAAAGCAGTCGGGCTATTGTCTTTGTATGTCTTCGATAGAGCGATCCCCAACACAATTCCAAATGGTGTAGTTACCGCAAAGAAAAACGCCATTGCAAACTTCTTGATGGCTTTGTACTTCGCCTACAGAGTTAAACAAATAGAAAAAAAAAAATTAGTCTTCGAAACAAAATTGATTTTATAAGTTTGAAAATTGGTCAGACTATATCAAAACCCGTTTTTTTTATAAGAACTGTTGGATCAAGATTGGTTTTTGTTATATAAGATCCCATTATGTACAACTTTATCACCCATATATATATAAACATTATTTATATAAAATCTACCACAAATTCTCTACCATAACCTAAAAGCTCTCAAAATATCCATTTAAAAAAAAATTGATCTTCAAAATCCAACTCAACAACTTTGTTAAGGTACCTATTGGTTTACTATTTATGTATTTTTCTAATTGTACCTGAAGAATGCAGCCACCGAGACCCATGCCTTCAAACATTTGGTGGAAACATAGAGCAGCAATCAGACCTTTTATACTGCATGTGTTGTTAGAGGCTCCCATTGATATACCTATCACTATGGAGTGGACTATGATTCCCAGCTCTAATACCTGCTCATAATTATACAAGTCCGGTGAGTTTAGATATTTTCCCATTAAACCTCAAAATACATGTGATTGTTTTTAGGAGAAAGAAACTAACCATAGCAATAACTCGGTAACGTAGCAACTGCGAATCGGGACCTTTATCAATCTGCCCATGGTGGTGTCCATGGATATGAGTTTGACCACCCATCTCTTGATCATTATCTTTGTCTTCACCACCTTCAACAGCCACAACACTTTTTTTGCTGTTCTTGCTGTAAAAGCTAGTGGCCATAGAGTCCACCATTAGAGTAAATATAGCCGATAACATAGCCACAAACCCGGTAAAAGGAAACTTATGCCATGGATTCTCCTTCAAGCAACTAGAAGACAACATGTCAAAAGAATCAGGCAACACATGCATGAAGCCAGTAGCTAAGATAATTCCGGCTGCAAATGCTTTTACAATTACGAAAAGGTTCTTGTCCGGATGGAGGGCGGGGACCGAATGTGTGAAAAGCGGGGCAGAGACGCCTATCATGCTTGTAACAAGTATTGAGGCAATGGCTATGATCTTGAGTGGTAAGGCTTTGGCTTTGTTGTTGCATGCATCTGTGGATTCGCTTTCACATTCGGATTCAGACAGAACTTGCGGAGCGAAGAGAGCAAGCATTATGATAGTGATTGAAAGGAGTTTTAAGAGTGATGAACAAGAACTAGCCATTGACATTGCTATTGTGTTGTTGATTGACTTTTTCTTCTCTTATGTTAATTAGTGTTTTGTTTGCTTTGATGGTTAGGACTATTGAAAGGAGGTCTTTATATAGAGTTAGAAGTACTATTGCTTTATTATTTAAAGGTAGGGATAAACTAAAACGTAACCCCACAGGTTGGTACGATTTTCAAGATATATTTTCATGTTTATATAAACTTAATACTAACATTATGCATTGTCCTAAATGTAACATTGTGACATCATGACTTATTTGAACACCATCGATTTGTAGGGTGATAATCGTTTAACTTCATCCTTTTTTCCATTTTTGTGTTTTGATGGTTGATAGTTTATAAATATTTTTTTAGAGTTATTGATAGTTTGAGATTATATAATTAGAATCGATGAAATTAATAAGTTCTTTAAAAACAAATTTGAAGAAAGTAAAACATTTAAAACTTAAAGGAAATTTCTTTGAGTGCAAACTATATAATTTTAAATTGGAACATATTAAATCTGTTGCGGTAAATTAAATAAAATATTAATTAATAAGTAATTTTTGTCAAACCTATTACTGTCCAGTATCTAAAAATGGGTTAATGTTCGCTTAATAGCCATCTCAATAAAACAATTCTCTTCAAGATCTAATTTTTTTTAATACCATAACACCATTAACCTACTATATAAGCCTTCTTATGAGAATTAATGGGTATTTTCACTCAATCATCAATTTCGAATTTTGAATTTTGAATTTCAAAACAGCCTCCATTCTCGATCTTTCTTCTATTACTTTTTTTTTCTCTCTCCTCTTCTTCTCTCTCTCCACCTTTGAACCCAATCAACAATTTTGAATTTTGAATCAGTGTATAGAAAAAATCGTGAAATTATTTTTTCTAATTAATGTAAATAATGGAATTTACGGCGGCAAAGTGACAACACAACCTCTTAGACATTTCTGGACTCCACGTCCACTGGGTGGCTACCAGAGGAGAAGACGGAACACTACCTAGCAAAACACCACTAGCCTAGAGAATAGGGATCATACATGAACATGGCCACTTACATTCTTGCTGTCATTCTCCAAACCCCTTCAACCGAAGCCGATTTCCTCTTGTCAAGCAAACCCGACCACCGAGGTTCAACGAACAAGAGTACGATTCATATGTCGATTCTGATCTCTGGGACTTGCCTTCAACGAAACTGGACTCGCTACACGGGGAATCCACGTCCGGAATCTTCATTAAAGGTGTCGAATCGTGTTCGCGTGAATTTGATTTTGGAAAATTTAATGTTAAAACTGCTCTTAATCAGGTACTATATTTACTTTTTAATTTATGCTACTATAAATATCTTTTTTATAGTGTTGATAGATTCGTTGGTTTGCATGAGATAGGTATTGGAGAAAGTTGGTTTAAGTTTAGATGATGTTCGAGATTGGAGTTTATAGAAATTCTTGGAGGAGCCTGAGTTTGGACCTGGATTGCCCGTCCATACAGTGTTTGTGACCGGACAGTTATCAGCTGGAGATCTACATTTAATCGGGTGAAATATGAGTTTTAGGGAGTTTTTTCTTGTGAGAGAATAACGAAATTGTTGTGCTTTGTACATTGACCTTCTGTTTTTTTCTTTCTGGTTTGGTCCCAAATTCTCCCTGTTCTTTGAAGTTTCAGGACTTGATGTCCTTTGTTCATTTTGACTGTGTAACTTCTTTTGTAAACTTCTGCTTCGAAGTTGATAATTGTTTCTATATAATTCATAGTTTGTAAAGAAAGTAAAGCAAAATTCGAGCTCCTGTTATTTTTTTTACCGCACAGTAGGAAAAGCTTTCAGTTCTTTAATTATTATAGTTATGTTATTATCTAAATAATTACTTTCAAAACAATGCAATATTCTGATTACATTTCTAGATATGCTATGATTACATTGCTAGATACTTGTTAATCATTTTGTAGTTGCATTGAAATTAAGTTTCTGATGCCATATTACTAGATACAGTGTAATATCTCTGCGATTGTAAGTCTACAATGAGATTGCTAGATATGTGTATATGAAGTTGCTAGATACATCATTTTCCAGACATAAACATTCCACTAACATGATGTACATGGACGTCCTAATCAGCATAAAAATGGTAGATGGGTTGTAACGAGAACATCAAAAGATTGCTAGATGGGTTGTAACGATGTTGCTAGATACAGCATGTGAACATTGCTAGATACAGTATAACTACTTTGATAGATTCAGCATCAAAACAATGGTAGATGGGTTGTAACGAGGTTGATAGATATAGCTGCATAATATTGCTAGATACCTTATAACGATATTGCTAGATACAACATCTGAACATTGCTGGATACAGTATAACGACTTTGATAGATGCATTGAAATTAAGTTTCTGAGGCCACATTGCTAAATACAGTGTAATACCTCTGCTATTGTAAGTCTACAATGAGATTTCTAGATACGTGTATATGAATTTGCTAGATACAGCATTTTCCAGACATGAACATTCCACTACCATGATGTACATGGACGTCCTAATCAACATAAAAATGGTAGATGGGTTGTAACGAGAACATCAAAAGATTGCTAGATGGGTTGTAACGAGGTTGCTAGATACAGCATATGAACATTGCTAGATACAGTATAACTACTTTGATAGATTCAGCATCAAAACAATGGTAGATGGGTTGTAACAAGGTTGATAGATACAACCGCATATCATTGCTAGATACCTTATAACGATATTGCTAGATACAACATCAGAACATTGCTAGATACAGTATAACGACTTGCAGCATCATTTGTAGTTGCATTGAAATTAAGTTTCTGATGCCACATGGCTAGATATAGTGTAATACCTCTGCGATTGTAAGCTTACAATGAGATTGCTAGATACGTGTATATGAAGTTGCTAGATACAGCATTTTCCAGACATGAACATTCCACTAACATGAAGTACATGGACGTCATAATCAGCATCAAAACAGTGGTAGATGGGCTATAACACGAATTGCTAGATACAGTCGCATATCATTGCTAGATACCTTATAACGATATTGCTAGATACAACATCTGAACATTGCTAGATACATTATAACGACTTTGATAGATACAACATCAAAAGATTGCTAGATGGGTTGTAACGAGGTTACTAGATACAACATGTGAACATTGCTAGATACAGTATAACGACTTTGATAGATTCAGCATCAAAATATTGATAGATGGGTTGTAACGAGATTGATAGATACAGCCACATAAAATTGCTAGACATGTTATATAGACATTGCTAGATACGTTATAAGGAGATCGATAGATACAACAGTGTAACATTGCTAGACACGATATAAAGACATTGCTAGATACATCAGTATAGGATTGCTAGCTAAGTTGAATTTATTCATACAATAAAAATGACAGGATCTCCCTATAAACTTTAGAAAAACATCACATTGGTAGAAATACTATAAAAATTGATAGCAATACTAAAGGTGGTAGAAATGACATTCAAGGCTGACATTCTCTTGTTTGAGATATCTCTCATTGTCTTGATTTTGTATCCACCTTTCACAGCAGGTATGTGTTTTTTCTTCATGCAATAGACCAACTGAAAAATCAAGGAACACCTTGTTATAATGCGATTTAGGAGACTACTTCATTGCTAGATACGACTTATGGCATTGTTAGATACAATAGGAGATATTGCTAGATACAGACTGAACTAGGTTGGAAAATGACCAGAATAGGTAGATAAATTAGGATTTTTTCTAGTAAGTCATCGGGTAGGGTTAAATCTAGAGATGGTATGGTACCTTCTCTTTTAACTTCATCAGTAAGATGCGAGGGAAAATCGAACTCACGAATATCTCTCTTTGTGTTGTCTTTGAAATGGCTAATCCATGAAGTTCCTCCGTCCATTATCAATAGGAGTTTAGAGAAATCTCCTTTCAATAAAGTAAGAAACAAAGCTAAAGGTCAATCAATACACTATATTATAATCTTCAAAAGAAACAAAAACACAAACAAAACAAGCAGTAATAAAATCAAAGACCAATTAGATCTCATTAACAATCAGACATTAACCAAACAGAAATACTCAATACCCTAAACAAATACTAGTAATCACTTACAAGTGCTCGAAAGTCCTAAGAAACATTTAGGAAGAACACCATATCAATTGATTATAGAATAAGGACTTTTGTACTGATTAAGCGAGACTCCGGATGTGAGAATCCGTAGAAATACTTTCAGATCTTCTTTTGGCTGGCCGACGTCAGCGTATGCCTCGACTACGGCTGTGTGAGCCACCACGTCAGGCATGTGACCTTTGTCTTTGATTTGTGCGAAGAGTTCGAGCGCTTCGTGAGTGAGCTCGTCTTTTGATAATCCGTCGAACATCTTGACTGCATTGTTTGTCAGGCCTTCTGTTCTCATTTTATGGAAGATAGATTGCAGGTCTGATGGATCTTCTGGATCTTCGATCGCTGGTTTCTTATTAAAAAGATCATACGGCGGAGGTAGCTTGGGGTTTTCTATCTCTTTGGTGGTAAGAGAGTCATCCGTATCGGAATCGGAGTCGGAGTCTGAGAGAGAGAAATTAACCTTCGTGTTGATTTTTTTCTCGGTCTTAACGGTGGATTGGGAATCAGATGGTGAGGTGACGAGTTGAAGAAAAGCTATGGAGTTTCGGTTCAAAATCGACGTTTCGGTTCGCTCTCGTTTTATGTATTTCTCTCTCCTCAAATTTAGAAATGTGAAAATAGAGGGAATTGGAACCCAAAAGTTAGATTAGAAGGTGAAAAAAGTGGGTTTCAACCAAAAAGCCCCCTTTTATACCCTAGCGGGTATTTTTATCCAAAATATGGCTTTAGGTATTTTATGGAACTAGTCTAAAAGTGGGTAGCATTTTGGTATTTGAAAATTGACTAGGTATTTATGGGTAGTTTCCTCATTAAAGTATTACAACAATAAATAATAATAATAATAATAATACCAATAATATATTATTATTTAATTTTAAAGTGTTATAAATAGTATGTGAATATTAGTTAGGTTAAATAATTTTTGTATATGGTTTATTAGTCTAGCAATTAAATATTAGATTTTAAGAGTTAAATAAATGTTATGGTTCAATTGGATAATAGAATAACATACAATTAAGTGGAAGAGAAACGTACAATTAAGTTATAAAAAGGTAACAAATATCCAAGTGTTAAGATCCGTCTTTTAGTTTTTATTGAAAATGCCACTGGCTCAAAATCATCAACCTCTACTTTGCAGACGATCTTATGATCTTTTTTCGAGCCAACACTCAGTCAATAACCTCATCTATGAAGCTTTGAAAAAATTCATAGTCCTTTCAGACCGTTAGTTAAATTTGAACAAAAGTCAAATTTACCTCTGAGGGACTCCAACAAGCACAAAAAACGCAATACTGAAACCTCCTAAAATTCAACGAGGGCTCTTTATCTGTTAGATATTTGGGGTTCCGTTCATCACTTCTAAACTCTCATACAATAACTGTAGTCCTCTTTTTCTCAAAGTTACCAACTGTATTAACTCTTGGACATCAAAATACATCTCGTATGTTTGTAAGGTACAATTAATCAAATCGGTTCTCTTCGCCAGCCAGGTATATTGGTCATCAATCTTCATTCTCCCATTAAGAGTCTTAAATGAAATCTCTCAACTTTTCCGACGTTTCTTCTGGCCGAGTTTGGAGATAAAGATCTCGGGGTCAAAGATCTCCTGAGAAAGGCTCACTTTGCCTAGAGATTAGGGTGACCTTGGGATCCCAAACCTAAACATTTGAAATCAAGCGGCTGCCCTGAAGCTTTTTTGGTTCATTTTAACCAAAAACTAAAATTCCATTTCTACCCAGTGGGCTCTTGCGGAAAAAATAAAAAACAAAAGCATATGGACTCTTTATCCTCCCTCCAACGTTAGTTGGGGTGGTAGAAAGATCTTAAAGCTTCGCAATCAAGCTACATGCCTCTATAAATGCCTTGTTTGAAATGGAAACGACACTTCTGCCTAGTATGAACCATGGATTTTTCCTACCTCCATCATAAACTGTTTTGGTCTCAACATTACAAATTTTGCTTGTTTGCGGAATATCTCCCGAGTCGCGGATCTCCATTGCAACGAAAGATGGGTATGGCCCTCCCACGTCAGGGCCCCAAGTAGACGCATAGAACCTCACTTTACTGAAATTAGGAACATTATAAGTTCTCTCCCTCTAGTTTTAGAAGCTAATGTCATTTTTCTCTGGATACCTAACAAATTCAGACTACATTTTACCATCAGCAGCACTTACGCTGCTCTTTGACCATCTACAGGTAAATTCGCCTGGGCATCTTAGTCTAGAATACGTACTATATCCCCCATCAGTCCTTTATCATCTGGATGACCATTCACAACAAGCTCACTACTCGGGATAAGCTAATTGACCGGGGGATCGACACCCCATCTGAGTACGTTCTCTGTTCCAATAGCCTAGAAACACCAGAACATCTTACCATTCTCTATCATTTATCCTCCTCTATCTGGGAAGAAATAACTAGAAAGCTTCACATTAAATGAAACCCCACATCATAGGTCTCTTGGCTTGTGGAGGCAACCGCTTGGAATACATCTAACAACGGAAAAGGCCACTTATGGCGAACAACTTTATGTTCAATTGTCTACTATATTTGGACCAAAAGACACGCTAGAATTTTCAAAAACACCCAAACGTTGAGCTCGAGTATCGCTCATCATGTTCTTTCTGACCTTCGTTACGGCTACCATGGTACAAATGTTGATTTACCCTTGTAATAGGTTATTCATTGTACTTTAAGTTTTTGTTGTCTCCATTAAGGCTTAGCCCTGGAATGTAATCAGGCCCGCTTGGCCGACCTGATCTCTTGTAAACAATTTTTATATATATATTACAATTTTTATACAAAAAAAATTAATTGGGGTTCATTAAAGAATTTATGATAGTAACTGATACACTTAAATTATTATACAAAGCTAACTGTAACCCTTATTTCAGACTACACTAAAATTCCTCGTTTTTCCACATTTTAGTATTTTCTCTCTTTTATCTGTAGGATCTTTTCTATAGATTTTTTTCACTATGTATATGTTCTACTTATTGAAGAACAAACTATTACCAGGTCTGAAGCCACTAGAAGAACCATAAGCTCATATCATTTTTTCAACAACAATTAAAGGCTTTTGCTTCCAAACCTAAAAATACTAGAGCGTATCATATTCTTGAACTACTTCAAATACTCAAAGTGTATTGTGGTATGTCCAATTTAAATTTTATCTATTAAGATAAAATTTAAGTTGCGTTGATGCACAATATAATGTGAGAATTTATATACTCATTCTCTATGACTGATTTATGGACCCGGTATCCCACCCGCGTGGGCAATATCAGGTGAGTTGTGAAAAAACGGTTTAGAGCCTCATATATTAAGGAACGGTTGTTGTGTGTATAGGTCGACCCTAACAGATGACTACTAACCTATTTCCCGATGGTGAGCACATGTTGGATGACATATTTGTTGCGTTCACACACACCTAACTCATTCATAGATGGTTTTGCATTACTGAAAGTTTTGTTCACTTACACTAATCAGTGAGGTAGGACCCTCACGGAAGGCTTGACTGATTATATATGACATAAAACCTATAATGTCTAGCCTTGAAGTGTTAGATCCATATATGATGTATAGTATGTTGACGCCAACTGTCTTTGCTAAAAAATATGATGATTGCAAGACATATGAATGCTTAGTCACAATCTTTAATTTGATAACCTTCATTACTTTGGTATAAAATTTAGATATGTTTACTATTACAATGTTTATTTTTTGTTGCTTATCTACAGAGCGGAGTCCCCAAATGTTTTTGATGCCCCAGACTGTTGACATTTTATTAACAAATGACCCGCTTTCTCACCTTTAGAGTAGTTTTAATAAGTCCTCAAAAGTTGAAATTGAAAATGTGATTATGAAACTTGTTACCATAAATTACAAGGGCCATCAGAAGGTTACATAGCACATCTTTGCGATATCTAATGTTTATGGGAAATTTAAAGCCCTACAAGCTGATTTCCTAGACACGATTGAAGTGGAATACACTTTCTTATCTTAACTTGTTAAATTTAGGGTCTTCAAAATAACCTACAAATCCTTAAGAAAACGAAGAATATGATCACTCGTATAATCAATTGGTCAATCTGGTTAATATTGACATGAGTAATCCTCAAAACAAGAGTAAATCTTCATCCTTATAAGCTACACAAGTTAAGCCTTTGGGATTCGCTAATAATAGAGGAGACTTCAAGAAGGGAAGAATAATAATTTTCCATGTTTCTACTGGAAGAGCATGAATCATTTAGAGAAGGATTTCCCCAAGTACAAGACATATATGGCCAAAAATGTAAACTATCTTTTATAACTTCATAGGTTAATTTAGTTTCCGTGATAAAGTACACATGATGAGTTGATACGACAACAAAAACTTGTGTATGTGTTACTTTCCATGGTTCATGTCAAAACATACCTCTCAATTATGGGGAGATCCAGATATATAATGTTGATAGAATGATACCTAATTTCAGACATGTTTCAATTTGAATTTTTATTTAAGTTCGTAACAAGTTTTGGTCTTAAAAGATGTTTTCTACGTTCCCTCATTTAGAAAAAATTTACTTATATTTCGTTATTGGACAAATGCGGTTATTCTTGTTCTTTTCTTAATTGAAAACTTCAAATCTTTTATGATCAACTTTTAGTTTGTTTTGGTGTGCTTTATTGTATTAATAACATGTATAAGTTAGTGTTTAATTATTATTGATGTGGATAAAAATTGCCTGAGGGTAGGCTAGTAATTTTAAGTGGAGTCTCAAGGTGGTGTAAGGGTGTTTAACGGTAGTGTAAGGGTGTTTAACGTTAGTGTAAGGGTGTTTAACGTTAGTGTAAGGGTGTTTAAAGGTGGAGAGATAATTAAGCAGCTTGGTAGCAGTTAATTTTCATTACTTATAGTTAATGCTGGTGGTTGGGTATTTATAGTATGATGTTTGGGCCCTTATGGGCTTTCGGGTCATGTTTAATGGACCGAGTCATGTTTAAAGACCCATGAGTTCTAAGCAGGAGGGCAGGTAGCTTAGTCAAGAAGTGTTTAGGTTTTTTAGTACTTTAGTCATAGTTCGAACAGCCTTAAGTTTGCAGTGTTCAAAGTGATCTGTCCGGTCCAAATGATCTGTCCGGTTTATGTCCTTGTAGCATGTCTGGTATTCAGAGAGATTTAGACTGATTTGCCCTTCCGGGGAGCATGCTGAATTCGGACTCATCAATTATCATATTGCAATGAATCTAAAACACAAAGTAATTTCTTAAACTTTAGTTTTTTATGGCATATGCGTTTAGGTCACATTTTAAAAATGGAATAAACAAGCTTATTGTTGAGGGTCTATTAGGTCCTCTTAATTACACTAATTTAGAAAAATGTGTAGAGTATATCAAGGGGAAACAGACCAAGGAGATAAGATTTTAAGCATTTCGTGCTAACTACGTCTCAGAGTTAATCCATATAGATATTTACGGCTCATTTCTTAAATGTAACGAAATGACTAACGATACTTTATTTATTTTATAGACAATTTTCATGATATGACCACATATACTTGCTTCATAAAAAATTAGATGTTATTGACATGCTCCAATCTTTTAAGGTCTAAGTTGAATTATCATGAAGCAAATAGATTAAGATTCGCAAATCTGACTACCGTGGTGTATACTATGGTAGATATGCTGAATTAAAGAAACACCATATTGGATCATTCGCTCTCTATATCCATGAGTGTGGGATTATCCCTCAATATACCATATCTGGGTCGCCGACTATGAATGATGTATTTGAGAGAAGAAAGGGAATATTACTGAACCTGTTATGAGTATGATAGCTTATACACATCTACCATATTTACTATAAGTGAAAGATTTTAAGTGTGAAACATATATCCTAAACAGGGTATTTTCTTCAGTGATAACTAAAAACCTCATGAACTATTCAGAGAGTGTAAGCCCAACTGTAAGCATTTTCATGTTTGGGGGTTTCTAGCATAAACAAGGCCTTGCAAGCCTAGTGAATAAAACTTAGACTTCAAAAATGGTTAGTTGAAATTTTATAGGTTCCACACACCACTCAAAGGGTTACAAGATTCACGATCCTACTACACGATCTATATTTGAGACGGGAACTATAATAGTTTTTCATGGTAAATAATTTGAGAGTAATGATTAAGATAAAAAAATTAATGTTTGGGGGTTTCTAGCACAAACAAGGCCTTGCAAGCCTAGTGAATAAAAGTTAGACTCCAAAAATGGTTAGTTGAAATTTTATAGGTTCCACATACCACTCAAAGGGTTACAAGATTCACGATCCTATTACACGATTTATATTTGAGACGAGAACTATAATAGTCTTTTAATGGTAAATAATTTGAGAGGAATGATTAAGATAACAACATCAATTTTCAGGAAGTATTGGAATGAATTCATACGGCATCTGACATTGATGTACCATATACAATTAGTTTACCGGTCATCAACAACGTGGCAGGGAATTCAGTTATAGTTCAATTGATTAATATCGTGCATGCACCTCAGATAAATAATTATAATATTTTTGATAAATAAATTTAAAAGCCTCAATAAATAAAACAACTTAGTGAGCCAACATTGCACATGCCTACTTGAGAGAGGAAAATCCAATTTGGACTATGTATTATTTCTTAGTGAACATGAAGGTATTTAAAACATTTTGGAAGATGACAGATTCACCTTTCAAGATGTTATAAAGAGTTCAAATTCTAAATTGTGGACTGAACCAATTAATGTAGAGTATAATCCAAGATAATTCATTTTGGGATCTTACCACTCTACTTGAAGTTATAAAAGCACTAGGATGTAAATAGTTGTTTAAAACCAACTATGATGCTTCATGGAAACTATAAATCTACAAAGCTCGTCTTGTAGAAAAATAGTACAATTAAACTGAAGTCATTGATTATAAAATGATATTTTCTCCTTTATCATCAAATGACTAATTCAAAATGGTCATGGCTCTTATTTATCATTTTGATTTAGAGCATCGCAAAACTAATATTAAAACGATTTTTCTCAATAAAGACGTTGAAAAAATGATTTACATGAAGCAATCTTACCATTTTATGGCCGAAGATCCAAATATGATGGTTTATAAACTAAATTAATCCCCTTACAAGCTCAAGCAGACGTCTCGGCAATGTTATCATAAATCCTTAGACATTGTTACCTCATTCGGTTTTAAGGTAAACTCAGTCGAAGATTGTGTATACCAAAATATTAGTAGGAGTAAATTATATATTTAGTTCTCTATGGCGATATCATACTCATGGATACTGATGACACAGTTTTCTTACATGCCACCAAGAAATTCTTATTAAATAAATTTGATATGAAAGACCATGGGAAGCTTCATATATGTTAAGGATCCGTATAGTAAGGAACCACCATATGGGCAACATTTATATCTCGTAGGAAGCTTACATTAAATGTAAGTTACGTCACTATAAACTGGATAATACAAAACCTTTGGATACCTCTTTAACAAAAGAAGAAATTTTTTTACTCCATCAGTTCCCTAAAATGGAATCAAAGGCTAGTTCATGCAGAAGAACCATATGCCTTGGCAGTTCGAATTCTTATGTATATTGATGTATGTACCAGACATGACATAGCCTTCATATTTAAAATGTGGGAAGTGCATGACCAAACCAAGAGTTTCTCATTGGAATATAGTGCAGAATATGCTCATGTATTTGAAAAATACCAAATATTTTGAGTTGGCATACAACATTGAAGATAATCTAGAGATCAAGGGATATTCTTATCTAAACTTTGTAGGGTGTATGAATACCAGAAATTCTACTAGTCGATTATATGTTCATTTTGGCGAGATGTGTTATATCGTGGAAGAGTAACTTTGACAATGACCACATACTATGTGGTGTGTTTTACTGCATCAACTCACATATTATGGTTAAAAATTCTTTTCATGACATTACATATAGTTGAAAGAACGGAAATACACTTTCTAATTTAATGTGACAATGCTTCAGTTATCATATACTCTAACGAGAATAATAATGCAACCAAGGCTAATCATATAGACATCAAGTTCGGATCCATAAAAGAGAAAATTTAAAGTGGCCAGAAAAGGGCGGACCATACGGATACATGTTCTATGGTAGCAAATCAATTTACTAAGGCATTACTACCTTAATTATTTCATAAACATTAGGTTTGCATGGTTGTCCTTAGTATTGAGGGTATGTAAGTCCAGTGAGAGTGGTGTATCGTGTTGATTTCTTTCATATTGTATAATTTTGATTTTATGTATACATTTTCAGCTTTATAATAGAATGATCCAGTTTATGCCTTTGTTATTCTAATGATATTTGATAAAAATTGGAATGATCTTAATTCAGTGAAAACAATTATGAAGTGGCATGCTGATTATAAGGTTGTGTCTTACTTTCATGATATACTTCAAGAGAAGTGAAGATCTAAAGATGGCGGTTAACAATGTGATTTATTATATAAATATTACAAAAAATTATTCGTGGTGCAACTTTTTAGTTGGTTGTTCGTTATCGCCTGACATGGATTAGTGTTCAGTTATTACTGTTAAGTAACATATTTATAAAAGTGCATATTTAGATGGATGCAATTGAGTATTTATTTATTTTTATCCAAGTGGGAGATTGTAAGAAAATTCTAAATTGGAATGTATTATCATGTGCAAGTTAGACTATTCAAGCCTATTATGGTAAATCTAATTAAAATAATCAATTAGAATATTAAACAACAAATAATAATAATAATAATCAGTATTATGTTATTATAAATAATGTGTGTATATTGGTTGATCTAAAGTGTATTTAGAGAGAAGGTCTTTTAGTCTAACAATTAAGTATTGGGCTTTAAAGATCCCAATAAGGGTTATGGTCCTTATTGGTGGTTAGTCCATCACGGACAATTGTGGATTTGATAATTAGAAACTAACCATATATAGAAGAGAAATATACAGTCGATTGGAATAGAAGCGTATCATTATGTGGTAAAAAATGGATAATTAAGTGAATATTATTAAAGAATTTATAATAATTTTAGTAAAGGCTTTATAATAGTAACCGATACACTACAGTTACTATACAAATACAACCTTAACCCTTAGTTCATACTACATTAAAACTTGTTGCTTCCCAAATTTTTAGTATTTTATCTCTTTTATCTCTAACATCTTTGCTATAGAGTTCTGAAGTAGGTATTTGTTACACTCATTCTTGAACACATGTCATAATCAAAGGCTTCTGTTTCAAAACCTAAAAGTATTATATGAGAATATTATGGCTAATCGAAAGTGTTCTATCTTATGTTTTTATTACTTCTATTGTATAATGAATTAGAATTCATGTTCTAAAATTATGGGCACGAATACATATTCTAACAGACCATACACAACTTGTTTAACTTAATTTTTTAGGTTTTAGTTTTGAACGATACCAATTTATGATATATCTTTTTTACTCATGAACAATCTAATTATAATATTCAAACAAATCATAATTTATTTGTAATTTTTAAGATAAAAAAATAACACATAGTTACTTTTGAATTGGAGTTTTGAAAGTTTGTATTCTAAGAAAAAGGTGCAGAATAATTTAAAAAGATAAAACATGACACACATTTATTCATTATTATAAGGTTTTATTTTCGTTTATATAACCAAGTTGGTGGTTATATATTACAATTTTAATTAAATTTACGGTGTCGGAGAACCATAAATTTTTTTACTTATGAAATATGCTACATAGTCAAATTTCTAACTATTATCGACAATAAAATCCAGTTTATTATTACTTGTAGGTCTCAAATTTGTTTAATTAAATTAATATATTAATCAGATTAACTATTTACTATAGGTAAAATACATCACTTTAAATTTCGTTGATCAATTTATTAATTTGCAAACTTTTTTATCGTTATTTATTCTAAAATGATGTATCCACTATAGATCGTTCTCAAATTACTATCAACTTGTTCATCTTGTTATTACATATATGACATATGCATACTTGATTGTCATGAGCTCTTAATTTATTTCAGTTATGATCTGTTAATATGCATAATCTTATTTTAAGCAATAACTATATAAGTTCATACATGATATACATATTAATTTACAAGTTAATGTATTTTTTTTAAAACACAAACATTTACTGTTATCAATCAAGTTTTTATGGAAAGTGAAAATAGATGGATCTATTAACTAGAAAATAGATATGAGATCAATTTTTTCGTCGAGCCAGGTTCTAAACTCTTTGTGATATTGATAAATTTGTCTTCGATCTTCTAGAAGAAACTATGTATTATTTCATAATTCAACTTAACCTACTTAAACTTTAAAAATATAAATAAATAAATGGTCTCAATTCTTTATTGTTATTATAGTTATTGATATTCACCATAAAATTATTTTTTTGGTCAAACAAAAACTTTTCTTCCTAATAGAGGGTTTAGATAGAATAGAACTAATATGTAAATTGTTAAATTTAAAGTTAATAACAACATCCTCAAATATGTTGATTACAAAAAATTTGGAACTTGATATTTTAGTGTACTATAAGGCAATCCTCTTAAAAGTATAATATTGCCCATGAACTTTATATAGTCTAATTTTAACACTGTGGTCTTAATCGTCATATTTTTATACTAATGACTCCGAATTTGAACTTTTAGAACTTAAAAAATAATAATTTTGATGATGAAATTTATAAACACGTTATTGATATGTTCCACTAATACTTCTATGAATATGGCCAGACTTATAAGGTCAGATCACACATTACTGTAATCCTCTTATTATTGACTAAATAATTATAGTAATCGTAATTAGTTTGTCTATCATCATGATCAGATTAAATAACTTACATGCCTTATGAACAAGTATGTCGTATTTTTATGTATTTGAGTTGCTAGTGAAGTTTGGTAATCGATTCCTTAGAAGATATATCTAAAATATAAGTTAAACAAACAACATATAATCAAATTTATTTTTATAAAATTATAGCAAACACGTTCAATTAACAACCTAAATATGCATACTTAAAATTGTTTCACTATTCAACTAAGGTGTTTGTGATAATCCTAAATGTAATACCTTTAAGTTAACATGTCATTTACTTTTTTTTTAAATGAGTTTTTAAAAATTTAAATGTTTTCTAACTATCCGATCTGAAAATAAAAAGAATCACTTAGCTTGATTCTTGTATTCTAAAATTAAATAAATACATTCAATATTACATATTTTGTTGTATGACACTATAATTTCTAAGTGGGTGTTCACATATGATATATGCAAATATAATATTCTTTTTACCTTTTTTACACAAATAGTCAATTATGTGGCGGATAATAATAAAACCATTGAATAAATAACACATACAGATTAGTCAAGCGTGATAATTGGTTTATCAAAATATATACAAATTTTATGTATTTAAGCTCTTTACACATGACTTGTACAAACACAGTATTATTTAATGATTAATTAGTATTTTTTTATCATCACATGAGAAAGATCTCTAAAGTATTATAATATGGCTCAATTCATTAATAAAGAAATAATCATTATATCCCATGGATTTCCTAGATATTTAAATCATGAAAATTATAAAAGAAACAAGAACATGAAAACACCAAAATGTACACTAGTTAATATGCCTTCAAATGTTCTAATTTTACACATATCGATGTTACACGAATAACACAAGTAATACAAGGTAGAAGGAATAATGTTATTTTAGATATTGATCATAAATATTCATATCTCACCATAAAAATAAAATAAATTCATAAAGATAAGTTTCACGAAGTTCGATCTGGATAAATTCAATAGAGATAATGATTTTGATCTCTAAATAACTGAGACCTAGTTTTTCTTACTACATAAAGGGTTGTTTATTTTCATTGATGAGAAAGCCAAAACAAAAATTTATCTTGAGGTGCTTCTCGAAGCCTATAATGTCCTAATATTGAGCTTGGGGGATGAGGTACTTCAAGAGCCATCTGATAAGCCTACACAAATAAAGATATTGAATCAGATGGAAGCCATTTGACGAAGTCTCTAGCTCATATATTGTATCTGAATAAGTAATTATGTATGCTGAAAATGGATGATAACAAAGATATCAAAAAACACTTAAATGAATTTAAAAGAATCATTATGGATTCAAATATAGTTTGATTCAATGTAGAAGATGATGACCAAACAATAATCCTTATGATTTTTTTGTAGAAGGTGTACAGAAAATTTATTAATACCATGTTATATGGTAAAAATATGTTTATGATGGCAGGAATTATGAGTCTTCTAAACTTAAAAGATCTTCAAAAGAAGAGTGGTTGGGAGAATGACTCATACGATCTCAGTCTGTTTGTTAGGGGAAAGTGTGGAAGAAGATATCAAATAAAAGTAGAGAAAAATCTCGGTTCAAATCTATAAAATTAGTTAGTGTATCTAAAGTGAAACTTTGGTTGTGTAAAAATAAAGGTCATATCAGTAAGGCATGTCATGAGAAAAGAAAATGAGATAATTATCTAAATCATGAAACGAAATATTTTTTAATCGTATCATATGATTATGAATGCACTAATATTTTAATAGCTTCAACTTGCAATTAAAATGACAAATGGTCGTTGAAATCATGAGCTTCATTTCACATCACTTTTAATCAATATTATTTTGTTAGCGTGAAATGGTTTAATAGTGGCAATGTCATATTAAAGAATGGTAATCTGTGTGTTATGAAGATAATGTGTAATATTCGTCTTAAGTTGTCTACATAACTTAAGAGAATGATAGGAAATATAAGGTATGTCCTCAAAGCTATATACAATCTTTTTTTATAATTGACATGTTAGATGAAGAGTGGTTTAATTAGAAGGATGAAGATGATAGACTTAGAAGTTTACAAGGCTCACTACTTATGAAATCTTATATGATTAATGGTGGTTTAGTCCTAGAAGGGTCTGTAGTGGTCAAATGTGTATCTAGTATAGAGAGAGAGATTCAACCAAGCTGCAACGTATGAGGTTAATGCATATGAGTGAGAAAAGCATTGATGAACTAAACAAAAAATGATGTTGGATGGTAACACATTTCAAAAGTTGATCTTCTCTTAAATTTGTGTGTTTAGTAAAAGAAAAACGATTAATTTCATGACTAACAACCATACAAACAATCATATGCTTGAATAGGTTCATTCAAAACTTTAGGGACTTGCAAAGCATCCCGTAATGTGCAGTGATGTACATTTTAAGTCATTGATCGATGACTATTCCAGATAAGTGTGAGTTATACTTTTGAAAGCCAATGATCAAACATTTTATGTTTCTAAGGATGAGAAAATACTGGTGGAGAATAATACCCAGTATATACTGAAGAAGTTAATGACTAGCAATGACTTGGAATATGAGAACTGATCATTTACTAGCTATTTTTCTAAACTTGGTAATTCTAAACACGTAACCATGAAGGGAACTCTCTGAAAGAATATCATTGATGATATGATGAACCGAATATATTTAGAAATAGTAAGGTGTATGATTTTGATAATTAGAATACGACATAAGATTTTGGGAAAAGCTGTAAAGATAGCTATATATATCATCAACATGAGTTTATCTAGGAAACTGATGTTTAACTTCCCATAAGATATATGGATGAAAAATAAACCAATGCTGGAACATTTGGAAGTGTTCAGAGGTGTTTTCTACGCACATATAAAACAAGATAAGGTTCAACTAGAAGTACTAAAGTATTTGTACCTCGTGCATCTGATAATATTACAATGGTATAGGTTACAGTGCTTGAAACCTATAAGTTATAAAGTTTAATTAGTCGAGACATATTTTGCAATTAAAATGTTATGCCCTTGGTGAAGGCGGTTCAGAACAAACCTAGTACTATCGAGAAATAGTGTATAGTGAAATTGAGGATACTTCTATCGAAAATGATTTCAAATTTTGTTCAGGTATATCTCATGTCGAGGTAGTATAAAACTGATTGAGAGTTTAATGTGTCATAACTTTTAGATTTTTGGACTTAAAAACAACATGATGATGTTAAGATTAATCAGTTGGTAAGGGATAGAGCGTGAAGACCTATAAAACTTATAAAAATATATGAATTCACTAATATTATAAGTTATGCCTTATTATCGAAATGCATGGAGATGTTCTTAAACCGTAGATTTATCATGATGCTATGAAGAGCAATAATAAGACAGACTGACTGAAGGCTATGAGAGAATAACTGAGTCATCTGAAGAAGAATGACGCTTGGATTCTTGTGAAGTAGTCTGATGGTTATACACTTTTTAAATGAATATTCATAAGAAAACAAGGTATTCCAAAAGTTGAGTTATTCAAATTCAACACTAGGTTGGTAACTAAGATAATCACGCAAAATAAAGTTGTTGATTTTAATAAAATTTTATCAACGATCATGAATAAACCTCAATAAAGGGTTTTATTGTCAATAATTAGTAGATTTTTATCTTAAGTTAGATCAAATGGATGTTACTACTACATTTCTACATGGTGAACGGGAGGAAGAAAAGAGATATACGTTTGATAAAGAAACCTCTATATGAGATGAATTAGTTTGTCGAGACAATATAATACAAAATTTGATTCTTTTGTAAGGTACATCTTGGTATGAGAGGAGCAATCATAAAAATGTATCTATTGAAATAAAGAAATACACATGGGTATGCTCATTTGTTTTGCTGATGTATGTAAATAACATAATCATAGTTAGAAAAGATATGAAGATGATTGAAATGAAGATTTATTTGAATGAAGAGTTTGAGATCAAAGATATGAGAGAGACTAAGAGGATTCCTCGTATAGAAATAACAAGAAACATATTGCGAGGGTATCTATTCTTATCACAACAAGAATACATACACAATGTTCTCTAGAAGTCTGGTATGTCTGTATCCAAAGAGGATGGAACTCTCATTAATGTACATTTCAAACTAAGTACCACTAAAGCACCAATCAAAGTAAATAATAATAATAATAATAATAATAATAATAATGTCATTGGAAGTATTATGTATGTAATGATATGCATGAAACATGATCTAGCATACTCAATTAATATTTTGAGCAAATTTATGTCAAATATGGAAAATCATCATTAGTAAGCCCTCAAGTGGCTCATGAGATATATAAAGGGTTAGGTCAATGGTGCGTTGTGTTATAATCAGAAGTAAAATATTGATGAAATATTGATGGTGTACGCTAATTCTTATTATGGATATTGTTTTGATACTAAGAAGTTAACTTTGGGATATCTATTTATTGTGTTTAGAGACGTGGTTAGCTGGAAAACATATCTTCAAAAGATTGTTTCCTTCTCATTTATGAGACCCTAATATATGACTATTATTGAACCAATGAATTAAGCCATATATTTGAAGGGGTTCATAAGTGAGATCATTGGTATAGATAAGATGCAAATATGTTATATCATAATACAAATTCTCTTCACTTAATGAAACATCCTAAGTAAAATAAGCAAACAAAACACATAGATACCAAACTTCAGTTCATTCGAGATATGTTTTAGAGACACACGAAAAGATAGAGAAGATTGTAAGTTTTGAAAACCCTTCAGATGCTCTAACCTACCAGTGTCAAAGGTCACAAACTACACGAGACTCGTGCAAGTATATGAAATAGGTGCAGTGGATGTATTTAAAGAGAAGTTAGAACATTGGGGAAATGGATATTGAAGTCGCTATAAGCCTATGCGGAGCATAATTAAGTGTAGGCTAAAAGTGAATGGTGTAGTTCTGTTGAGACTTAAATAGACTGATATTTAAAGATAGGACCTATCGAGACTCTAAAAGTTGTTAGGAATGAGCTTACCAAGACTTATTGATAAGTAATTGTTGGAACCGCAATGGTGTGATAATTACCTATTGGACTTGGGTGCATGAATTTATGCAATTGAGGCTTCTGAAGATACCTCTGTGTTTTTCGAAGTAACCGTAATCACTATTATGTTGGAGAATTTAAATTTATGAATCATTTCAACTATTGATCAAGTCATTGTTGATTCGAGTATGCTTAAAGATTGAAAATAATAGTAAAAAATGTAAAACCAATGTCAAGTGTCAGAAGTCGTGATACCACTATATGCCAGAGTGTACAAACAATACGATATTAGGGTAATTGCGTTATTACCTCTCGGTTGTCTATCCTAACAAATTGTAAGGTGGTATTGTAAGCCCGGGGTTTTATCTCATTTATCGTTGATTCCATAAATGGTGGAAAATATGGGTTAAATTGTTACACGTGAATTGCTAGAGCGAGAGAATGAGAAAGTATTTAGAGTTTTTAGAGAGATAAACAACTTATGTAAACTTGAAAAGCTGAGGACATAAAAATAGTGATTGTGTTAGAGTATCCGAGAGTTTCTTTATAATCTTTAGATAGAATTGATCTTTTGTTCGTGGATGTATGGTGCTTTTTATAATTTTAACCATGTTAAATATTATCTCTTGTGTTTTCTTTTATACATTTCTATTTAGAAAATTCACAAAGTTAAAGGTTTTTTTTTTCATGTGATACTTCCATAAAGTAAGTTATATATGGGTTAGGTTTCATCCTACCGTCAAAATTGTATCATTTAATTCAAAATCTCGAACCGAACAAAAAAATTAACATTATGATTACCGATGAATTTCAATTACAACTATCTCTGTAATGTTTGGTCGGTATTTTTCAAACAATTAATAATCTTGATGACTAATACAGTAGGTGATATAATAATGATAGTAATAAATTATAAATAAAAGTTTGTAAATCTTTTAATTTTTATTTTATGACCTCAATAAATTAATATTTTTAAAATTCAGCTTTTTTTCCTGGTACAATCCGATATTTTTAAAACAAATATAATTTGTGTAATGAAACCTTTTAAGAACTATAGGGCAAAATGTTGAATATAGATATTAAATTTCTTCAAATGTTAATTGGTAGATTTCGTAAAATTCTGGCTTTAATAGAACACACGAACTATTACTAATATGTGGTTGACTATTAGGAGATCAGCATGTTTAATTGATGCATGCCATGGCTACTTATCTCATACCGATCATTTAATTGTGGTTTCTCGTGTTTAGCTTGTGCTCACCTTAACTTAGTAATACGTGCCAAAAAACAATTGTAATTTATGTGCTTTTACATTCTAATACATACTGTATTTTATTTTATTATTTTTAGCAATCAAGTTTGTAACTATATATTCTATTTTATAACTTACGTTAAAATTTATATTTATATTTGAAATATAATGATGTGAATGGTGAAAAAAAAAATTATATTTATATTTGACAGCTAAATATAATTATTTTTATCGATTTTGGAATTGTTATTATTGAAAATCCATTAATATATGTGATAACGACAACACCTTATTTCGTATAAAAATTAAATTGGATCATTAATTGGACATCATGTGTTTGACATTTCAAGTTGCTGAAGTATTTATATCTCAACTATCAAAAGCGGCAAGTTTTTGGCAACATACATCTTATTGCTGGTCAACTCCAAATGTGGAAACATAAACTATTATTATTATTATTATTATTATTATTATTATTATTATTATTATTATTATTATTATTATTATTAATTAAATAATTAATTGGTTTATTGATGGATCGATCGATTGTGCATATTCTATAAGTGTCTATCCAGTGTATATTATAACTATACTTTGGAGTTTTGTGTAGAAATAAACTCATTGATAGGTTTAGGCTTATCAAATCAATGCTAACATTTTAGATTACACAAAAAAAATCTATTTAACTTTTTTACATACTTTGGACCAGAGGAATCAATTTAGATAAGCTTGACTCAACTTGTTTACTAAGAGATTTCACACCCAATTCAAGTGTAGTAAAAAAAAAAATTGTTTTGGCTAATTTATACTTGAAAATAAATTAATTGTTCCGTCTTTTAGTGTAGGGTAATTAGATAGGGAAAATAGATGGTTTAATCAATAATTAATCAGAGACTAAATCAATAATTAAAAATAAATTACGAGAAAATAATTGTGTAAATATTCGATAAAATTTGATTTTTGAAACAATTAAACTTGAAGTTGACAAGAGATGTATCCAAAATTAAATATAATTTTACGAGATCACACCGTATATTTTGTCGTAGTAAATGATTGTTTCATCTTGGAAACGGTGGGGTTCACCGCAGTGTCATTAGTTGCAACGATGCCAAATATTGGAATGAGATGATTTTGTTGTAACTGCGCATTTTGGAGTGCATATTTATAGATATTCTTTCGGTTTGTGACCACATGACATATATGGATTTTTTTTTTCTATATATGGTTTTTGTTTGATGTTTAATTGATATCCTAAATTTTATGGATAAAGTTGTCATGATTCTGGTAAATGAATCATGAAATTAATGTATCAGTCCAAATGAAGGTTGTTGGTGAATTCTAAAATTTAGAGTCTTGACAGTTCATGGTTACTACTTTTGTTTATCGGTCTAAGAGGAGGATTACTATTTGACATATTTAATCATGAATATGAGAATATCATTAGTGCATTGATCATTAAGGGTTTAATTAAAAATGAGAAAATCATCCTAGATGAGGGTGTACTCGAATTAAGTCAACTAAAAATAGATCAATATTTATTGTTCTCAAACTCATAAAAATGTATGTCGATATGTTTGTCTAGACGTATGTTTCGCATGTAATATCTCGTCTTTAAAACATTATTATGAAAAATTATATGTCAAATAATATTGTATCTTATGTGTTATGTGTTTGTTTTAGTAAATATATGTAACTTCTACCCATTATAAGATAAACCTATGGACGACGACTATTGTGAATTGAAAGAATATATGGAACTATATATGAAAAATTATGAATATGATCGAACATTAATGATTCTAAAGCTCATACTTCTTAATAAACTAAATAATCCTAAGTGAACACAAAAATTTAGGCTATAAAAGTAATTAAATAGGTCATGTATGGCCGTAATGGAACAGTGGATACATATTTGGATCTGACCCAAATGAGATCACTAGTGTTGTTGAGTTTCTCACTGAGGTATAAAATTTATTCTGCCGAAAATCAGAATGTGAAGATGCAAAGGCTTATGAATTGAATCTCCACCATTAAGAATAAAGTCAAATGGACTATCACATAACACATTATGGGGAATTGAATGATTTACACTAAGTCAATGTCTATCAAGATTGATCTCCCTGAGGAATGTGTTGTGGGATTTTTATTTCAATAACTTCCTATAAAATATAATATTTTTGAAACAACTTTTAGCTTGTAACTAAAAGAGTGAGAAATTGACAGTTAGAACACTAATTGTGCATGCTACACAAGTATAGGAAAGACTAAAATATGAATATGTTAAGGTGCACATGGTAAGCTCTAACGTGGGAACATGGCAAAAAAAGGAAACATGATGGAAAAAAACTTATAGTTTGGTGGTAGAAAAGTCAAATGAGTTGACTAACGGTCGGTGTTTCTTCTGGAAGAATAAAGGACACCAAAAAACAGATTATGAAAGGCACCATGCTTACACGAAAGCGAAATGTAATCTCACTAATTTTGTTTGTTCAAAATTAATTTGGTTTTAGTTTCATAAAACACATGGTGGGTTGATATGGTTATGAAAACTCATGGTGGGTTGATACAATATTTTTTGCTTGGTTTTAAATATTTTTTATTTTTATTTTTTTTACTTTATATTGGTCATTTTTTATTTTTTAAATCTTTTTTGTTTGCACCTTCATTTAGATTATTAAAAAAAATCTGATTTTAGGAAACTTTGGTTATCTTGTGTGTTTGAAATAATCAAATGGTTCTTTTATTAAATAATAATATGGTTGGCACTCTACTTTTGTAACAATTAGAAGCACCACTTTAATCTGAAGTGCATTGGATCTTAACACCACTGGTTCGAAGCAGAGCATTCTATTTACTAGGTCTACTATATTATTTAGGAGTTATTTCAGTTGTTGGTTAATGAGCTTTAATTTGGAGTGTCTGAGGAAGAATCATGGATTTCCCTAAACATATAGATAGAAAAAGATATTGTTATGCAATGTGCGATATGATAGTGGCGTAACTGTGATAGTCCAATTATGTGAGAAGATATTTCCTAAGCGAGTGAAATATCTCCAGGTCTTTTAGGAGATAAGTGATGTGAGAGATCATGACTGAATATAGGTATCTATGAATCACATCATCTTTTGTTACAAAAAATGATTGAGTCATTTGTGTTTAGAGAGTCTTTATGTAACCTACTTATATATAAAATAATATATATTGCCCGTCGATGTAGGATTTCTTCACAATCCAAACCACATTAAATTATGTCTTGTGTGTTTGGTTTTATTATGCTTCTTTTTATTTGTTGCTCGTCTTGTATAAACTAATCAGATAGTTCTTTTGTAGCTTCGTTTAATCATGTATTGTTTCTTACCACGATCAATTGGGCTACTAGTTTCTCCCAACAAGTGGTGTTATGATCATTGAAAAAGGGTAGAATAATTATAATGGTCACAAATGTGTATGTTGTAGAAGTAGATCTCGCATGGAAACTGAAAATCACAAAAGATAAGTTTTGTGAAGCTTAGCCTAGAAACATTCAAGAAATCCAAAAATTTCATTATATAGAGAATTAAGGTTGGCTTATCTAGTAAAAAAATATTTATGGCTTCAATTGACAATAAATCTACACAAGTTGATGTCGTGGTACTGTCTATAGCTCACGGTGACTATATATTGAGTTTGGGAGATGAAGTGCTACGAGACTTATCTAAAAGAGTCAACGACGTTAGGAATATGAAATTGGATGGAGTAGATTAACATGAAGAAGTCGTTGGAGAACATATTATATATGGAAATAAAATCTTTAGACGTTGTCGATGGATAGTAGCACAAAGATTCGAAGAACCTACATGATTACAACTGAATCTTACACGACTTGAATGCAGTTGATGTAAAAATAGAGAAAGATGATAAATCAATCATTCTATTGAGCTCTTTACTGAATTAGTATGAATAGTTCATGAAAATCATGCTTCACTGGAAAGACTCATTTACAATGGCTAGAATCAATATCACCTTGAACTTCAAATATTTTCAAAAGAAAAATGTTTTGAAGGGTGCATTTGTGGCATATACTAAGTGTGAGGGGTCATTCGAGAAAGAAATATTCAATTAAGACGAGAGAAAGCTCTCACTCAAAGTCTAAAGGAGTTGGGACAGTTTTAGAGGTAATATGTTAGATATGCAAGAAGAAATGATATATCACTCAAATATGCCCAGAAAACCAAAGCCGGAGATACTATAATGGTGTCTGATGATTGTGGGTATCCTGATGGGTTAATGACTTATTACTCTTGCATGTACAAGGATAAATGTGTACTAGATTAGGGTACGCTATTTCACATGACTTATAATAAGCATTGGTTTGAAGACTTGTGAATGCTTGATGGTAAAAGGGTCATTCTTGGGAATAATGAATCTTGTATTATCAAAGAGATTGGAACAATATGGCTCAAGTTGTCTATATGTCTTAAAAGAGTTATTAATAATGTACGTTATGTACCCGAAGTTAAATTTAACCTTATTTCTATTGGAATGTTAGATGAGGAAGGGTTTACTTATATAGAAGCATATAAGATTAATTGTACGTTAGATCTTGAGGGTATCATAGGAGTAGGGGGTTTGGTGTGCTGAAAGATTCTACCATGTCGTGGTATCATCGATTGGGGGATTTAAGTGAGAAGGGATTCAATAAACTTAGTAAACAATATTAGTTAAATGGTTAAATAATTTAGAAGCTGAGCTTTTGTGAAAGTTACATTTTGGGTAAGAGTAAGATGATGAATTTTATGCCCAACAATCAGACATCCAATAGATTACTTGATTATGTTCATTAATACCTTTAGGGTCCAACACGGGAACCTACCATTAGCGGTATAATGTACTATGAGTTTTAATTTTGAATACCAAAGATGAAATGTTTGTTGCCTTTGTAAATTGGAATACTTTGGTAGAGAATCAAACCGGAAAAGTGTTAAAGAAGATACGTACTAATAATGTTGTGGAACATGTGAATAAGAAGTTCACTAGATTTTGTGCAAAGTTATACATTGCTAGACTCTGAACCATACCTGGGAATTCTCAACAGAACGATCTTCCTAAGAGAATGAATCGAATTATTTTGGAACAAGTTAGATGTATGCTTCATGCGACTAGTATGGGTTGAAGGTTATGGGGAAAATTATTTATCAACAACAAGATTTCTTCAACGACGCTTAAGTATCTTTGTTCTTAAGAGGCCTGGACTGGAGAGAAACCTAATTTAGAGCATTTGAGGGCTTAAATCAGGATATAGTCCCTTGACTATCACGTTTTCTTTCATTTAGTCCCTCGACTAAAAAATTACCATTGAGAGTCCCTTGACTATTGAAAATTTTATAAATTTAGTCCTCGCGTGTGGTCTTTTTCCCGATTCTAGTATGTATCACCATAGTTAAATGATTCTTATCTCACAGATAGTCCTTTGATTTTAAGTCAACTGTGTTTATTGCCCAGAAGCTTTAAATACCTTACTTACCCTTATCACTTGCATATGTGACATCTAGGTCGAAAAATTTGATGATATGGATAATGGGTTTAAGAAGAAATATTTGAACCCGGTTTAATTGGTGAGTCAGACCTAAAGATAAAATTCTCAAATTAAATTTCAAACATCAAACCCTAATTCTATGACTTCTAAGTTCTTATTACCTTTTCATTTTTAATCCCTAATTTATTTTTCAAAACAACTCTTCTCCCCCCCCCCCCCCCCCAAACTCAACTTTCATCCGTAAAACCTTCCCTTTCTCGCGTTCAACCCTAAAATCCTTACTTCTCATTACCTTAAGCAATAAGATCATCTTCTGTAAACCTTAAATCGTTTCCTCTAACCTTACATATAATCACAGAATGAAGTGTTCGAGAAAATTGAAGGTGAAAAAAGAGTATGACTTCTCTTATATGAATATAAGTAAAGTTATCAAAAGTTGATTTTCTTTCAACCCTAAAGCTGGTTTTTCGTTTCTATTTTTTCAAAAGCATAACATTATTGTGGAAAAAGGAGTATGACTTCCTGATAATGTGTTTATTCTTGTTAGAAATCAGTCTAAATTCATTTTATTAGCCTCAATTTGGTGTATGGGTATAATCATGGTAGAGTACTTGGTATAGCATTGATGGAAAATTATATATTTTCGGGGTTGCATTCAATTCCTGTAAATGGGTATAATCATGGGTCAAATATTAATATTTTTGGTATTTCATTGAATTATTGTAACTGGGAGAAATATTTCTTGCCTTAGACAGTTTTGAAGATATTTTTATTGATTGAATTTAAAATAATTTGTAATAAATTGCATACTTGTTAATTAGAATGTATATTTTTTACGAGTGTATATTGTTTGGAATGTTGTTGATGTATTTATTATTTATTTTGCAGGCATAAATTCACACATGTGTACCCTCATTGTTAGACATTGGGGTAAATTTAGGGATAAATGTGGCTCTTTATGGTATTGTGGGGCACTAAAAGTATTGTTGATAATGCAAATCCAGGGAAGATTTCAAAAATATATTTGACGGAGCAAATATATCTGTCCTGCGAGCTAGCCGAGAAATTTGGTGTGTTGAACCTCACATAGCAACAGCCTGGTTGTCAAGATGACAACAACCTCACTCATATCACCAATGATGGAGATGCACTATAGATGTGCCACTTAGTTAATAGGAACATATACTTGAAGATATACATTGAGGTTGTCCGTCAGCTTGAAGTGATTATGTCTTTTACGTGAAATAAACCAAGTGATATACCTGTTGTAGAGCTGTTGACAGATTCTAAATTCCAAAGTGATGGGAATGATAGGGATAATGGATTGGGTAATGGTATTGGGGAGGAGACATATATTACTGTTGCTGGTATTGGGACAAATATTGCTACTGATATTAGGACATAGGCTGATATTGAGACAGAGGTTGGTATTAAGACAGAGGCTGGTTCTAAAACAGATGGTCCTGGGATTCATGAAATTGTTGATGGTAATACAAATAGGATTGATGAATCTGGTGGTGAAACTATTGGTGTGGATGAAGATGGTGCAACTGTTGCTGTTGATGAATGTATTTCTAATGAAACAGAGTTTGATGAAGAGGCTGCATCTGTTGGTATAACTGAAGAGCCTACATCTGTTCGTATAGATGAAAATGCTACGGTTGTTCCTACGGGTGTTGCTACGGATGAATATGTTGGTGGAGATGGGGTTGTTGGTGGAGAGGAAACTGTTGGTGAACAGGGGGTTGTTGGTGGAGAGGGGGTTGCTGGTGGATAAGGGGTTGTTTGTGAAGAGGCAAGGTCTGGTGGAGATGGGGCTGCTGGTGGAGACCCTACTTCCGGTAGAGAGGAGGATGTTAGTGGGAATATTGATGATGATATATGAGGCTTAAGTGACTTTATAAGGGAGCTAGAGCCTGATGTTAATTGGAATGATGTCCAATCAGGTGGACCAGAGGCTGCAGGTCGAGATGATGATATGACATAGTCAATGGGTGTTGATGAGGAGGCAGTGGGTGTTAAGGAGGATGAAGTGGGTGTTGAGAAGCAGACTAGAGGTATTAATGAGCAACCTAGTGGTGTTGAGAAGGAGGCAAGGGTGCCACCATTTGTTAGACAAGAATATGGGGATTATGTGGAGACAGACTACGGTAATAGTGATATTCTCCTCACACCTCCAAACTCTGATGTGGAAGTTGAATATAAGGACTGGTGGCATCGTCATGAGGACTTCAACCCTGCTGTGCCACTGGCTTCTGTTGAACTCCTGGTGGGTCATGAGTTTGTTACGACAACAAATTATAAGGAGGAAATAAAAAAAATACGGGATAAAACAGCCACGATATGTGGTAATGAAGAAGAACGATAAAAATAAAATTGTCTTCGTATGTTCATCAGAAACTTGCTTGTAGAGATGTTATCATAGCTCCATGAGAAGCAGTGGTAGGTGGCTGGTGAAGACACTCGTAGACAAACACATTTTTTCACCAACAAATAAAAATCCAAATATAACTGATATTTGGATTGCAAGATACTATAAACCACAGTGGGAGGCAGACATAAACTTGTCGATATCATCGATGATTGCTTCTCTTAGTAGGGAATTTTGTGTAAAGATAAATATGAGCAAGGGTTATAGGGCAAGAGTGATAACACTCGAGTTGATGCATGTAGGGCATGGTTCTACATGCATCATCAAGCAAGACGAAGGTGTTTTTGAGAAAATGTATATTTGTTTGGGGGCTGTCAAAAGAGGGTTCAAGACAGGTTGCAGGCCCGTGGTTATTTTAGATAGTTGCTTCCTTAAGGGATCATTTGGGAACCAATTGTTAGTGGTTGTTGGTGTTGATGCCAATGACCTAATGTATCTGATAGCTTGGTAAGTTATTGAAAACGAGAATCAGGAAAGCTGAAGCTGGTTTCTCAATCTATTGGGTGCGGTTTCAGAAATCCACAACCATGGTGCATGGTTGTGGATTAGTGACGAGGAGAAAGGGTTAGTGCAGGCTCTATTGGACATATACTCTAATTCTGAACATAGATTTTGTTGTAGACATTTGTACGGAAATTTTAAAAAGAGTTTTGTCGGTCGGTGAGAGAAATGAATCTTTTGGGTAGCTGCTAGAGCAAAGTACAAGCAAAAGTTTGATGCTGAGATGGAGCAGATGAATATGGTTAATATGGAGGCATATAACTAGTTATTAGAAAAACCAACAGGGCAGTAATCAAGGTCACACTATGATGTTGCAATACAATGCAACATCCAAACAAGCAAGCATACAAAAACTTTCAACATGTTTATCTTACATCTTTGAGAGAAAGGTATCATAACACTAGTGGATGGTATCAGGAAATACACGATGAAAAGAATAGCCAACAAAAAGAAGGTTTCTGATACTTGGGTGGGATAAATATGCATGCAATCAAGAAGAAGTTGAATGCCAATGGCCTTGTTGCGGGTAACTGTTTTGTGGTACGATGCAGGTTTTAGTAGAGATGGATGATAAAAGTTGTACTTGTATGTAATGGCAGCTTAGTGGCATACCATTTGAACACGGGGTGGCTGTCATATGGTGGAACCAAAAACAACTAGCTGACTACATTTCACCGTGTTACAGGGTGGCTACAAATAGAGCAACATATGCACATAACTTGAATCCAATCAATGACCAATTTCTTTGGGAGAAGTCAAATTTTCTAGAAGTAAAACCACCACAAATGGAAGCCAAGAGGGACACAAAAGTGTGGAAGAGAAATAAAGATAGGAGCAAGCTCGAACCACCTGCAATTGGAGAAGAACGACTCAACATAAAATATGTTAAACTAACATGTTCGATATGTAAACAAACATGAAACAACAAAATAAAGTATAGATCTGGTAACCCCTAAAGTACGCATACTGATGCTGCTTTTGTAGAGCAGAAAAGCACCACTATTGTTGCTTCTCCAATGGATCCTCAAACCAGTTAGCCTCTTACTGCTTCTTCTACAATTGACATTCAAACAATTCTGCATGGTGTTGATACTTCAATGAAGCCTCATAGCACTCGTGCTGCTTCCATAGATTTTATGACTCCTCCTAACATGAACACTAACGTTGCCGATGAGTTTACAGTGACCTGTAAGTTTCTTCTATGTCCTAAGGCTTAAATTTGACCATATTACCTTCTTTTTATAAAGTATTTGCTTTATTAGTATGAGTCTTTATTGGTTGATTGCTTTATTGGTATGAGTCTTTATTGGTTTATTGGTTGTGAAGGTAGATAAGATCTTCTATAGGTTAGGTATGAGTCATTATTGTATTATTCAAATGTCTGGTATTAGTGGGAGTCATTATTGGTTTATTGGTATGTCTGGTATTTAAGAAACACTTGGTATGCAGTAGTGTTGGTTGTGGATTGTTTGTTGTTGTTGAATTGTTTATATTATTGTATTGGTATGTTGTAGGTTCTAACTATTGTATATCTAAGTTAAGTAAATTGTATTGGCATGTTGTAGGTTCTTGCAGCAGTAGGTTTTTCTCGTTGGTATAACTAAGTTACTTTTATTGTGTTGGTATTTTGTATCAAGTTGGTGGAACATGGAATCATGTAAGGGATATGCAGCAGTATAAAAAGTTCAGAATTGTTGGTGCAACTGTGTCAAGAACTACGACGAGAAAGAAAAAGAGACCATCTGGAAGTTCAGCACGAAGAAGAAATACTTGAGGCAATGAGTCTTGACATGGAAGCTATTTTTTGTTGATGTCTAAACATGTTTTTTGTAAAGCCTATGTTGGTTTAAATATATCCTGTTTGTATGTGTGTTAAATTGTAGGAGTTTGTAAATTGGTCATGGAACCCAATTTTTTGTTGATGTCTGGTGTGGATAATAATCGCCTGAGGGTAGGCTAGTAATTTCAGTTGGTGTTTTAAGGAAGTATGTGGGTGTTTAAATGTTTAGAGTAGAGAGTAGAGAGATAATTAAGCAGCTTGGTAGTAGTTAATTTTCATTACCTATAGTTAATGCAGGTGGTTGGGTATTTATACCCTGATGTTTGGGCCCTTATGGGCTTTCGGGTCATGTTTAATGGACCCGGGTCATGTTCAAAGACCCATGAGCTCTAAGTAGGAGAGCAAGTAGTTTAGTCAAGAAGTGTTTAGGTTTTTTAGTACTTTTGTCATAGTTCGAACAGTCCTATGGTCATTGTGTTCAAAGTGATCTGTCCGGTCAATGTGATCTGTCCGATCTGTCCGGTCCGGAGGCCTTGGACTGATCTGTCCTTGTCCGGGGAGCATGCTGAATTCGGACTCATCAATGTCTGAATATGTATTTCAGGCATTGTATCTGCTAGTTATATCAGACATTATAACTGGTAAATTGTGGTTATGTTTAATATAAATGATTATTCTTCAAATACTTGTTATCTCATACATTGCATATGGTAAGTAGTGTTTGTACTTATATTTATCAAGCTTAATTAACTTAATACAGATTAATTTCATGTAAATCATTATTTGTAGGCTGCTTCACAATATAGAACAAATTACTGGAAATATAATTTTCATTCATACTTATAATGTGATGAAGATACAAAGAAAAATTACAGACATATATAAAAATAAACAACGACCGAAACACCTAACATAATTTAAATCCAAATGGTAACAACAAAGAACAAAGATATAAAGAAACATAAGCTACAATTGAAAATCTTAAACGATAGACTTGAAGACTCAAGAAAATGTTTTCAGCTTCAATTTTTGGCACATTTGTTTTCAATCCAATAATTATATCTTTCGATCGATCTGTCAATGGTGAATCAGCCCATTTTAAAAACCCGCAAGAACCTTCAATTGTCTTATATAAAGGCGACAAATTGGGTTAAAACAAAGTTTTGTTTAGGTTTAGAGTTTACGAATTGAAATAGAAATTTAAAATTAGGGTTCAAACTTACGCAGTAGTTTTTGCATCCAACGAATCGCCTCCCTGGGTTCAAATCAGTCGATGAAGTTCGAACAATAACCTGTTTGCCACAGTAACATTTTGTTTCGCGTTGATTTTCCTTTTAGGTATAAACTGAGGATTTACTTCTTGAGATTTTGTTTTGATAATAATAAGAAAAATAATGTAATAAGAGGTGAAGAGAGAGAAAAGAAGATGTGACAAAAATAGAGGGAATAATGGATTCAGATAAGGAAAAGAGAAGGGTTGAGGTTGATGGTAAAATAAAATAACAAGGTTTAAATATCATCTTTAATCCACATGGTGGGTCTAGCTATCTAACTCGTCCACATAAGAAAAAAATGCAAACTATGACATAGAAAATACCAGGTTTTCATTTTAGCCAAAGGGTAAAATAGGAATTAAAGACAATGGACTATTTGTGAGAAAAGAACCATTTAGCTATGGTGACACGTGGCAGACCCAGGGAAGAGGCCATACGCTGGGACTAAAATTATAGATTTTCAATAGTCAATGGACTCTCACCAGTGATTTTTTAGTCGAGAGACTAAACGAAACAAAATGTTATAGTTGAGGGACTATATCTTCATTTAAGACGCATTTGAGAGTATTTGAATGTACTGCCTATGCACATGTGAATCAGGATAAGCTTAGGTTAAGAACACTTAAATGTTTGTTCATTGGTTACCCAAAAAGAGTAAAAATATATAGGTTTTGGTATCTCGAACCTGGATGTCAGAAGACTTTGATTAGAAGGTAAATTGTTTTCAAGGAAGGGGACATGTCATTGAAGAAGGTGATGAAGACTCGACCTATTAATATCGGTGAGAGATATAATATTAATAATGTGTCTGAACAAGAAAATAAAGTTGGTGGTGCTTTTGCTCAAGATGATTTTGAGCTTGGTTCTGCTTCGGGTTGTACATAGAAAGTTTGCCATTATATGAGTCTGAAGTAGACTGAGGTTCTGTTGTTCCAAGGACTTTGGATGATCAGGTAGGAGAGAAATATGAGCGTGACAAATATTAACTGACGATGGGTAGAATATGGAGACCTTCAAAAAACCGGAAATGCATGGTTTTATAGATGTAATTTGTTATGATTTATCGATTGAAATGTAGGAAGGTCTTCTTGAACCCAAATCATATCATGATGCTATTAATATCAGTGATAATAAGAAATATCTTACATCCATGGAAAAAAAACTAAGATTTGTTAAGAATATGAATGCACCTGGATTTGTATGAAACAACCAAAAGGTCATAAGCTGGTTGCAAGTAAATGGATATTCAAGAGGTGTTCAAGTATTTTCGGTTTTGTATTACCCAAATACAAAGCTAGGATCTTGGCTAACGGTTTTACGCAAAAATAGATTGTTGATTTCAATGAAATATTTTCACCAGTTTTAAAACAAACCTCCATCGGGGTTCTAATGTAAATTGTTGCTAGATTTGATCTTGACCTATATCAAATTTATGTTACGAATGCCTTCATGCATGGTGAACTGGAAGATACAAATTACATATGTCACCTGAAGGTATTTGAAGAAAAGAATGAAAGTTATGCATCTTTAAAAAAAAAACCCTCTATAGGTTGAAACAATCGTTGATGTAGTCGAATAGAAGATTCGATTCTATTTTGAGATCCTTAAAGTATATCAATAGTTTCCATGACAACGTGTCTAGTAGAATTAGGAAATACACATGGCGAGAGAAGTCTTAAAATTGTTGTATATGGATGACATACTAACAACTGAAAAAAATAAAAGGAATATTGAAGTGGTAAAACTCAACTAAAATGAGAGTTTGAGATAAATGACATAGGAGAGGTTAAGCAGGTACTTGGTGTTGAGATCAAGAGAAACAGATGGAAGGGGTGTTTTTTTTATCTTAATAAGAATATGTACGTAAAGTCCTAAATAAGTTCTCGATGTTCGAATAAAAATGGTTGGAACTACCATTAGTTCCCAATTCAAACTTAGTATCAATCAAGTACCAACCAAAGCAACATATAAGAAGTACATGCTGGAGATACCTTATGCTAATATTATTGGTAGCATTATATATGTTATGATTTGCACGAGAATATAGCTTTCCTATGCAATAAGTGTTTTGAGCAGAATCATGTCAAATATGGTGGAAAACCTCATTGATATGCACTCAAGTGGTTCATGAGAAAATTGAAGGGTTTGGCTGTTGTAGGTTTGTTTTACAATCACAATGATACGAGTAATATAGTGCAGAAAAGGTGTGCGAAATCCGATTATGTAGGCTACTCGACACAATGAAGTCTACTTCGGGATATATGTTTATTTTTCTTAGAGGAATGGTTAGCTGTAATTCTTGTATACACACGGTCATTTTGTTGTCATTTATGGAAGCCGAGTATATGGCTGTTACAGAAGTCATAAATGAAGCAATTTGGCTGAAGGAATTATTGAGTGAACTCACTGGCATGAAGCAAGATGTAGTTCTGTTCAGAGACAATACTAGTGTTATTCATTTGATAAGAAATCTAAAGTTCCCAGAGAAAACTAAACATGTAGTACGTGGTGGAGAAATAAGCAAGTGAAGGTGGATAACATTGCTAGCAAAGAGAACCCTTGAATGTTATGACCAAGGTATTGTCGATTTCAAAGCTCACGTACTGCATGTGACTGGTGTAAGTCTGGGATGCAGGTGAGCTGGTCTCTAAAGAGTTGATCATTGGATCCAAATACTAGAGTTACTAGAAGTCTAGGTGAATAATTCTTAGGTTAAGGTTAAAAGTAACTCTTCAATAGAGCTAGTACCATAGGACTACATGGGTGTTGGATCTGTCGTTACGTGTATATGCAAAAACAGTTAAAACTCCCTATTACTTGAGCCATGACTTAGTTGCAGAGACGTTTCTTGATCCTAGGGGTTGAGACAAGTTGGAGAAGACCGGTGACTATTAGGTAGAATGAAATATTTGCAGAGCCGAAGTAGGCTGGCTCGAAGTAAAGGCCCCAAAGTGAGCTGGTCAGAAGCACCGCTCTAGTCCTAAATGCACTGGATCGTAGCACCACTAGGCCAAAGCGGAATATTCTATTTACTAGGTCTCTTATGTCAATTAGGATTTATTTCAAACGTTGATTAATGAGATTTAATATGGAGAGCCTGATGGAATTAAGGCTTTCCTTAAACCTATAAATAAAAGAAGATGTTGTTATACGATGTGCAATATAATAATAGCGTAACTAAGGTGGTGCAACTATGCAAGAAGATATTTTATGAGCAAGTGAAATAGATCTATGTTTTTTAGAGATAAGTGATGTGAGAGATAAACAATAAATAGATGGTTCTGTGAATCACGCCATCTTTTGTAGAGTGATTGATTGTTTTGTATTTGGATAGCCTTTATGTAACCTAACTATATATAAAAGAATGTCCATTTTCCGTTGATGTTGGATTTTTTCACAATTCGAACCACGTTAAATATTGTCTTGTATGTTTGGGTTGATTCATTGTATTTATTTCTTGTCTTGTACATAACAATTAAATCATTCTTTCGTGGATTCGTAAAATGATATATTAACTTTTACCACGATCGATCGATGTACTAGTTTCTTCACTATTGTATTCTATAAAATCTATTATTTGATGAAAAGGTTTTCAAATTGTTTCAAATATGTTTATCATATTAATTTTCTTGTATATAATTTTGTTATTATAAATAACATGATAAATATATTATCAAATCTCAAAATTATATTATAATTTTCTAAAAAGTTATAATAATCAAATTAAGCAAAACAAAATTTAACCAACTTTAAAAATACATATAATAGTTTACTAAATTTGGGGATAAATTTTTATAAATTTAATTAATCTATGGATAAATACTTCATTTTGTAATTCTTAATTATAATTCTATAAAAAACATTTTTTCAATAGTCTATGAATCTTGTTAATAGTTCATAAAGTTTCTAATCGACCACCTTATCCTCTTTTCTAAATGGTGAATAAAACTATCTAACACCAACATATTTTAAAACATTTGAATATATTTTCATCAAACAATAGTTTCTATAGAATACATTAGTGGATAAACTAGTACACTGGTCAATCATGGCAAGAATTAATATATGATTCTACAGTACTACGAAAGAATGATCTAATTGTCATGTACAAGGCGAGCAATAAAGAAAATGAAGTGTAATCAAACCAAACACACAATACAATATTTAACGTGGTTCACATTGTGAATAAATCCAACATCAACAGACAACCGACACTCTTTTATATATAGTTAGGTTACAGAAATACTATCCAAACACAAAACAATTAATCATTCTTTGTAACAAAAGATGGCGTTATTCACATAACCCTCTCTTCCGTATTTATCTCTTACCTCACTTATTTCTCAAAAGACCTAGAGTTATTTCACTCACTGAGGAAATTATGATGCTCACAAAATTATCATGTCACATCATACATTGTATATCTATATCATTTTTTATTTATAGGATAAGGGAAAACACTAATTCTTCATTAGACGCTTCTGAGTAAAGCCCATAAATAAATGACTAAAATGAAACATAATCCATTAATATATAAATACACAATCATTATTAATATAGAAGACCCGATTAATATAGAGAATTTAATTAATATAAGAAGATAAAAATAGGATATCAATTAATATAGGAGACCTAGAAACCTGAAAACTCTGCTTCGGTCCACTGTGGTATTACGGTCCAACTTGCTTCAAATCAGAGGGCTTCAGATCCGCTCACTTTGGACCATCCTACTTTTGGTCCAAACAGGTAGGTCAACACATATCAACTTCAACTTAATAGTCACTTGTCTTGTTAGCTTGTTTAACCCTTAAGATCTATCAAATATCGCTTCCTCAAAGTCACGACTCAAGCTTCACTGAGAGAGTTTCAAAACGTTTTGCCTAATACATGATATTTCCAACAATTCTCATGTTATCCTTCGACAATACCTCTGTTGACGATTTACTTTTAACCTACATCTAACACTTATTAATTGAGATTTCGTTATAATTAAGTTTCTTCAGACCAACATGCTTCTTTTCTCATTTTCTATGCCCGACGTATTTTCCTTGACAAGATCTTGACCAATAAATTGATAGAAGATCTATAGTTAGGACTGTTCTTTGTTTCCTCTTTGTTTTTAAATAATCATTGTTGTTGTTGTTGTTGTTATTTTCTTCATTATTTTATTATAGCTGAGTTACGAACTCATTTCTTTCTCCAATTCCCTTTTATAAGAAGTAGTGATTTTACGTAGTCATTACCCATAGTCTTTCATAATGGCTAGTGGTGATGTCTTAAACCCTTCCAACTTAGCACTAAATGGTTTCGACGAAGAATAAAACCTAGACTTTGTAATGTGCTCATACACACTACTTTCGTAGACTGAAATTTTTTAAAATTCGATGATTGGTCCATTCATCTTGACGTCCGCATTTGTTTTCCCAAAAACGTTAATACTATAGTCGACACTCTCATGATGAGGTTGTTTCCTTCTTTTATACTCTTTGTGATCGCTCTGCTTGACCCAAGCTGAAATCAATATATGAGTTAATTATATTTTTGCTTAAGAACACAAAATATGAAAAATGAAGAGTAAAGTAGTAAAGAGAAGAGAGAAGAGTAATGATACGTTCTGTTATTGATTGAAGTTGAACTTTTATATATAGATCGTGTTAGAAAATAAATATCTCCCAGACATGTGGGAATAATGAAGGATATTATTTGACCATCAAAATATGTAGTTAAGTGTATTTTTTACTTAACCTAATACAATATTTGCATGTTCAAATAAGATTTTTAAAATTGATTGGTTCAGACTAGACTAATTACACCTTTAATAATAATAATAATAATAATAATAATAATAATAATAATAATAATTTCACTAACCATTTTAAGGTCGATCTAGGTGTTCTCCTGGATTGTCATGTGTTTGTCCGCAAAATAGGCTTTGACTATTACTCATAAATTATAAGTCATTCCAAAAAGGACTTTTTTAGTCTTTTAGTTTTTTAACGTTTTGATTAAAAGTGAATTTCATTGAGAAACAAACATACAATATTTAATTTTTTTACAATCTCCATCAAAGTGATCCAAAACAATAATATTTGGTTTCAAAATTATAATTTTTTTAATAAAAAAAAGTTTTTATGTATAAATAAGAATAACTCTAACTTAAACTTTAAAACAATTTTATAATTGAAAACAACAACCTTATTGATGAATCTATTTGTTTAGTCGGTCAAATAATATAATTCAAAAACAACAAGCATCGCTAATTATGAAACAATATCAATATAATTCAAAAATTATTTTATTTTATGTTTATCAATAAAATATTATAAATTTGAATTTATAATGGAAATATAACTTGATTTGATTCTTAGCTAATGAGAAATAAATAATTTAAAATAAATAATTTACATATAATTTCTTAAATTGAATCACTTGTAATATAATAATAAATCATAGTTGATTTTTTATAATATTTTTATAAATTTATTTATTTAATTAACCATAAAATATTTTAAATTTTGCTTATTTGGTGAATTAAACAATTAAAGAATATATTTAATTAGTCATAAAATATTTTCAAATTTACTTATTTCACGTGTTCCATTTGTAAGATAATAATAAATTCAAAACAAACTTGTAAAATATATGGATTTCTAGTGAGAGAAACTCTCTTCACTCACTAGCTCAAAAAGCTATATTTTTCTAATAACGATAACCACAACCGTGCCCCCTGTTTGAGCTCTATCCCTTTGGCCTTGGTTTCATGGCCTCCTAGCCATCAAACATTGTTCCATTGTGGTCAGCTAGCTTAGAAAACTTGTTGATAAGTCTCCATCTTTCATTCAAGCTTGGTTTTTAGTCTCATTTCCTCTCCTTGGGAGCCTGTCCTCTTTTTTCAAGCCTTTTTCTCTGAAAATGGAGCCCTGGGTACTAGCCCTGCATCTCTCTCTAAGCTACCATGCTACTCAACTTGCCTTGGAAAACCTGTTGACAAGTCACCATCTCTCATTGAAGTTTGCTCTTTAGTTTTTTTTTTCTCATTGGGAGCGTGTCCCTCTTTTTCCAAGCCTCATTCTATGAAAAAGAAGTCATGGGAACTAGTCATGTATTCCCCTCTTAGCTACCTTGTAATTATAAATCTCATTTCCATCATCTTTCCTTTCAAGAAAATATTTCACAAGAAGCATTCTCACCCAACTGGGCATACTTTCAGCATTTACTGGCTCCGGCTCAGAAGCATTCCCTGAGACGCATGCCCTAGTATATTCTTCATAGTTTGCACCTAGCACATTTTAACTATCACAACATTCAATCCAATTACATCAAAGTATTATCCAGGTTCTTCCTCCCTTCTCTCTTCCTAAGTTTCTACCCCATATTCATAGGCAGATTTAGAGGGGAGATATGTATGCCTAGGATAACCTTAAGTTAAAAAAAATAAATTTAGTATAGTGGTTAAGTCCTTTAATAATATACTCGAGGTTTTGAGTTCAAGACCTACTATACTAAATGCAAATTACTTATATATTTTGTACAAAATATTCCAATAGAAATAATATTTTGTATATGGAGATAATTAAGAAAATTATTTGGTGGTTATAAATTATTTGGTACTTTTTTTACTAACACGATATTGTTCATGATTTCAAGATTTTGATTTTAATTTTATTTTTATTCATTGATTTATAATTTATGGACCACAAATTATGTTCAACTATTTGGTATTTTTATACTGACACAATGTTGTTCGTCATTTCAAGACTTCGATTGGACCACAAATTATGTTTAATTATTTGGTATTTTTTTACTCACATGCTGTTTTTATCATTTCAAGACTTTGATTTTCATTTTAATTTATATTCATTGATTTATAATTTATGGACCACAATTTATGTTTAATTATTTGGTACTTTTGTTTTACTAAGACGATGTTGTTCATCATTTCAAGATTTTGATTTTGATTTTGATTTTAATTATTATTCATTGCTTTATAATTTATGGACCACAAAGTATGTTGTTCATTTCAATACTTTGACACTAAATCACTTATGAGGTTGGTAAGATTCTACCCAAATGACTTTGGATATATTAGTGATAAGGAGATGTCTAGCCAATTTGAGACATATATTACATGTGCCAAAATAGATGGTAACTTTTCCAATTTGAAGATTATCTCGGATCTTTGTAAGATTCTTGTTCGTACAAAAAAACATAATATATTTGGATTTGTGTACACACTTTTAAAGCTAGGTTTGTCCTTACCAGCTGCTACCGCAAGTGTTGAGCGAGTATTTTCTCGTATGAAATATGTGAAGAATGAGTTGAGAAATATAATGGTCAATTTGAGGCTTAATGATTGTTTCGTGATATTTTTGAAGAAATAAGTGTTTTCTACAGTTGATGGTCTAGATATTTTCCAACGCTTTCAAGGAATAAGTAAGAGGAGAATGCATTTACTTTTGGACTATAATATATTTTCATTTTTAGTTGTAACTGGAATATGTACATATTTATTATGTAATTATGTAATACTCGAATATTTATTATTGAATTTTTTTTTTCGTAATATTTTTGGGCATACCCTAAATTTTAGTCCTAGATCCGCCATTGCCCATACCATGTTCATTGCCTCTAACTTGTACCCTATTCCCAGCTACAGTTTGTCGCTTTCATGCTTCATTCCCATCCCTTTGGATCCATCCAGCACTAAAAATATATATTTTTCCTTCCTCTGCATCTACCCCCGCTCCCCTCTTTTAAACCTGACATATAACATCCATATCACAATGCTTTTATTTAAACTACCCTAAATACATCTTTAGCCAGTTCTCTATTCTTAATAATCTACCTTTATTTGCTCTATATACCACAAACCTCTCCATACCTTTTCAAATACCCTATAACCTCACTCCATTTGCTCTCAGATTCCCAAACAACTCATTATTACCATCTGATATACATTAACCCTCTATACCGTACAACCATATCACATAACCCAGCTTCTCGCTCATTCCCAAATTCGCAACCTTATCTAACTCTTTCTACACATAAACATTACTATAAATTTCTCTCAAAACACATACCTTAATCTGTAGCAATGACCTCTTTTACTTCTCTTAGATATGGGAACCTTCCTGGATCGCATGGTTTTTTTCCTCTGGTAAGCTGTCAAATATATCATCCGCTCTGGTTTCCATCCCCCTAGAAGCTGGATTCTTCACAACTCTCCCCCTGAGTCCCTATTGACCCCCATGCTTTCATCACCCAACCTCCCCATCCCACCATCACTTTTGCCCATGAATTTACGGTTATTAAAGCTCTCGCAAAAGCCTGATACCATGTGGAATCCGGTATGGGGTTCCAAGTTCTTAGATATCCTGCATGCAACTAACTCATCCTCTCTCTTCCTCACCAGTAGTATGCTCCTGTTTCGTACAACTGGCTCTCTCCTAATCTCATCTTGGTATTTGCCTTCCCTTCATCTCGCTCGCGAATCTATTGTGCTGAAAACTCCATCACAAAGGCGTTTTCTACCATGATGTGATTGCTACAATCGAAAGCTCTCCTAAAGGTCCTCTACTTATCCCTCCAACTGAATTATTCCACTCTAAACTCTCTTCCTCCTCTCAGTTATCATTGCGATTATCCCGGACTCCTTTCACCACCCCATCCTTAATCCTGGATGGTGTTAACCACTCAATCCATCTTGTGATAAAGTCAAAAGTTGGCCTTGTTAAAGTCACTCACCTTTTTTACCGGATAACCTTGTCGACCCCGCTTTGCCCTAACTAAAACCCTAATCATAGCTCTTAAGATATATTTCCTGGAAACTTCGACCGATTAGAGAACTTGGCTAATTTGTTCCCCAATCCATCTTTTGTGGGCCTTTTGGGCCCAACCAATCCCATTTATTCTTATCCAACTAACCCCTTCAATGTCCCAACTCATTATTACAACTCAAATCATCCTAATGATTTATCAGCCTTTGGTTTCTTTTATGAAAAATATCCTAAGAATGCTAATGCCCTCATTGGCCCATCTGGTCCATCCAATTCTAGTGACTAATTTTCCAGCCCATATTTATCCCATTTCATATCCTTAATCATACCCAAAATTCCATATTTTCCCACTCTATCCAATCCAACTTCTATAAATCGTACAATTCTCACATCTTCCACCTCTTTCACTAATCCTTCATAAACAAACACTGTCTCCTTAATTCCCCTTCGTCCCATAGAGGAAGAGGCCCAAAAGAAAGAAAATTCAAAGATAATCTATACTCCCAACAACTTAAAAACCCATAATTCCACAGTCCATCATCTTTGTATCCCATCTTCATTCTCTCATCATCCAACAACTCTATCGAAACTAAACCTGATACAGAGTAAACGCAGAGAAGCCAATATAGGGAAACCCTAATTTTCTTTATCAAAATTCAACTCCCTTACATCGTAAACAAAGTCTGTTTAAATAAGGGTTCGAATGAAAATCCTAATACAAAAATACCAAAAATGCCCAAAAGTAATAAAAATTCGAAATAAAATAGTAAACGACTCTGAATGCCCAAAAAACGCCATGTGGAATCCGGTATGGGGTTCCAAGTTCTTAGATATCCTGCATGCAACTAACTCACCCTCTCTCTTCCTCACCAGTAGTATGCTCCTGTTTCGTACAACTGGCTCTCTCCTAATCTCATCTTGGTATTTGCCTTCCCTTCATCTCGCTCGCGAATCTATTATGCTGAAAACTCCATCACAAAGGCGTTTTCTACCATGACGCGATTGCTACAATCGAAAGCTCTCCTAAAGGTCCTCAACTTATCCCTCCAACTGAATTATTCCACTCCAAACTCTCTTCCTCCTCTTAGTTATCATTGCGATTATCCCGGACTCCTTTCACCACCCCATCCTTAATCCTGGATGGTGTTAACCACTCAATCCATCTTGTGATAAAGTCAAAAGTTGGCCTTGTTAAAGTCACTCACCTTTTTTATCGGATAACCTTGTCGACCCCGCTTTGCCCTAACTAAAACCCTAATCATAGCTCTTAAGATATATTTCCTGGTAACTTCGACCGATTAGAGAACTTGGCTAATTTGTTCCCCAATCCATCTTTTGTGGGCCTTTTGGGCCCAACCAATCCTATTTATTCTTATCCAATTAACCCCTTCAATGTCCCAACTCATTATTACAACTCAAATCATCCTAATGATTTATCAGCCTTTGGTTTCTTTTATGAAAAATATCCTAAGAATGCTAATGCCCTCATTGGCCCATCTGGTCCATCCAATTCTAGTGACTAATTTTCCAGCCCACATTTATCCCATTTCATATCCTTAATCGTACCAAAAATTCCATATTTTCCCACTTTATCCAATCCAACTTCTATAAATCGTACAATTCTCACATCTTCCACCTCTTTCACTAATCCTTCATAAACAAACACTGTCTCCTTAATTCCCCTTCGTCCCATAGAGGAAGAGGCCCAAAAGAAAGAAAATTCAAAGATAATCTATACTCCAAACAACTTAAAAACCCATAATTCCACAGTCCATCCTCTTTGTATCCCATCTTCATTCTCTCATCATCCAACAACTCTATCGAAACTAAACCTGATACGGAGTAAACGCAAAGAAGCCAATATAGGAAAACCCTAATTTTCTTTCTCAAAATTCAACTCCCTTACATCTTAAATAAAGTCTGTTTAAATAAGGGTTTGAATGAAAATCCTAATACAAAAATACCAAAAATGCCCAAAAGTAATAAAAATTCGAAATAAAATAGTAAACGACTCTGAATGCTCAAAAAACGCCATGTGGAATCCGGTATGAGGTTCCAAGTTCTTAGATATCCACCATGCAACTAACTCACCCTCTCTCTTCCTCACCAGTAGTATGCTCCTGTTTCGTACAACTGGCTTTCTCCTAATCTCATCTTGGTATTTGCCTTCCCTTCATCTCGCTCGCGAATCTATTATGCTGAAAACTCCATCACAAAGGCGTTTTCTACCATGATGCGATTGCTACAATCGAAAGCTCTCCTAAAGGTCCTCTACTTATCCCTCCAACTGAATTATTCCACTCCAAACTCTCTTCCTCCTCTCAGTTATCATTGCGATTATCCCGGAATCCTTTCACCACCTCATCCTTAATCCTGGATGGTGTTAACCACTCAATCCATCTTGTGATAAAGTCAAAAGTTGGCCTTGTTAAAGTCACTCACCTTTTTTACCGGATAACCTTGTCGACCCCGCTTTGCCCTAACTAAAACCCTAATCATAGATCTTAAGATATATTTCCTGGTAACTTCGACCGATTATAGAACTTGGCTAATTTGTTCCCCAATCCATCTTTTGTGGGCCTTTTGGGCCCAACCAATCCCATTTATTCTTATCCAACTAACCCCTTCAATGTCCCAACTCATTATTACAACTCAAATCATCCTAATGATTTATCAGCCTTTGGTTTCTTTTATGAAAAATATCCTAAGAATGCTAATGCCCTCATTGGCTCATCTGGTCCATCCAATTCTAGTGACTAATTTTCCAGCCCACATTTATCCCATTTCATATCCTTAATCCTACCCAAAATTCCATATTTTCCCACTTTATCCAATCCAACTTCTATAAATCGTACAATTCTCACATCTTCCACCTCTTGCACTATCCTTCATAAACAAACACTGTCTCCTTAATTCTCCTTCGTCCCATAGAGGAAGAGGCCCAAAAGAAAGAAAATTCAAAGATAATCTATACTCCCAACAACTTAAAAACCCATAATTCCACAGTCCATCCTCTTTGTATCCCATCTTCATTCTCTCATCATCCAACAACTCTATCAAAACTAAACCTGATACAGAGTAAACGCAGAGAAACCAATATAGGGAAACCCAAATTTTCTTTATCAAAATTCAACTCCCTTACATCGTAAACAAAGTCTGTTTAAATAAGGGTTCGAATGAAAACCCTAATAGCAAACCCGTGCGCGCCTACGGACGCAAAGCGGACAATATCTTGCTAGACCGCGAGATCCGGCATACACACTCGCACACCGAATTCTAACATTGTCAACTGTTAACTGACCGGCAAATTGCTGCTAGAAACAAATGAGAAGGGGCATATTTTTGTTACTCTACAAAACATGACTTGAAAACGCAATCAAGAAAATTCGATATATCCGCATATTTCTTAGTTAGATTTGCATGTCATAAATTGACTGGCTGGATTAAATCTTGCTGTGTTATCTATATAGCTAAACTTAAATCAATACAGCAGGTTGTCGGATGTTTATGTCCTAGTTTGGTATGGTTTTGCTATGGCTAGGTTCAAGAGCTTCGTGTTTGGTCGTTAGGATTAAGAGGCTCTATTGCTACTGGTGTTCTGTTTGACAAGTTAATTTCGCCAATTTATAGTAATAGACTGGTAGTGTTTGTTAGTGTTTTCTATTGATCGGTTTACAAGTTTTTGGCAGTAATTCCAATATTAAATAATAGTATTATCTTATTTAGTGATAAGGTTCTGTATTTTTGTTAAATCTAGGTCTTCTGTCAGTAGGGATCAGCATTCTCGTGTTATTTGTTTTTTTTTTGCGCTTTGTTTTTTATCTGCAGACTATTGATCATAACTATTCTTGCCTCTATGTTGGAACTGGATGCAAGATACGTGTGAGAGATTTAAAGTTATTTGCATGTTTTTTTTTCTTTTAAGTGATTACCTTTTTTTTATCTCGGGGGATTTATGACCAAATTTTGGGTCATATTTATGATAAGTGAATAGCCAGAGCTATTTCCTCCGTGATAATTTGTATTTCCTCCATAATTTGAAAATAATCTCATGTTGTTATTTCTTCTATAAAGGAAATTACACATTTGTTTTTCTACCCATTTATTCTATCTATTTCCTTTTCAAGAACGTCATTATTCTATTATCCTACCCATTAACAAATTCAAAGAAAAAAAACCATACTTATCTATCTCTTCAGTTTTCTACTGTCTTTTGTTTTCCAGTTTCCTTTCAAAACCCTAATCTCTTCAGTTTTGTAGTGTCTTTTTTTTCCAGTTTCTTTTGGCTATGGCTATTCTTGTTAGGTTAGGATTCTTATTTGATAGATTTAGGGTTCGATTAGGGTTCTTATTTGGTAGATTTAAGGTTCGATTAGGGTTCTTATTTGGTAGATTTAGGGTTCGATAAGGTTTATGCTTTTGGTTGGATCTGTTTTCGAGTTTGGTTCGATTTTGTAACCATATGGCTGTTCTTTTCTATTTTGTTTTTTTTACGACAGCATGTGATTCCGAGATGGCCTCTCGGAATCACATGCTTTCGTTAAAAAAAATAGCATGTAATTCCGAGATACTATCTCCGAATTACATGCTAATTGTTAAATTTTTTGGCTAGCAATAGTTGCTTCTGAACAAAACAACTGATTCCGAGATACCGTCTCAGAATCAGTTGTTTTTCGTTCAAAACTGCAGAAATCGGGTTTGACTGAAAAATAGAAGTTTCGAAATGGTAAAACAAAAAAAACAAGATTAAAAAACAAAGATTAAATTACCTTGTTCGTTGATTGAGTGTTGTTCTCCGGTTTAGTTTGGGTTTCTTCATTTTCCATTATTAATCTTCAATAAAATTGAAGTTCTTTGTTTTAGGGTTAATTTTAGAGGTAGAATATATATGTTGGATTAAAGTTAGGTTATTGATGTGTTTTTCATATAAGACTATCAATTAGATCAATGACATCTAGTGTTAAATTTGAAATAAAAATAAGAATAATTTGGTAAAAGCAAGTCACTCGTGTTTTTGAAAGTTTAAATGATTCGTGTTTTTGAAAGTTTAAATGATGGAGGAAATAAAAAATAACATGGAGGAAATAGCTTTGGCCTAAGTGAATTGATAGAAATAGAATATTTCTAATTGAAAGACAAACGAATATCTCTTATTCCAATATTGTTCGTATTGAGTTTCTAAGGGATAAGTAAGGCTATTGCATCTTCGTTTACTGTACTGGAAAAACTTTTGTGCTTAGCTAAGAGCTTATTCATAACTGGTGGTAATTTGTATTGTTTGGTTTGGTTAGATTATTGAGTTTACTCACATAGCACTATGTTATTTTAGGAGTTCTATCCTAATTTAATGGAGTCTTCTATTTGTATTATACAATTATGTGCTACAGTTTTTTGTTTTGTTTTACGCCAATGATTTGTTAATATTTGTTTTAAACTTACCTTCTGCTTTTGACAGAATGAAGCTGTATTTGTTGGTGGTGAATGTTAACGAACTAACAAGTTCTGCCATAGTAGGTCTACTATGTTTTAGTCAAGAAAGAGATCACTTTATTCATCGATAGGTTTTCTCTATTTATAATGTACAAATTAGTGGGTAGTTATATTTGGTTACGCTAAAACCGCCACTAACCCACTTAAATCATTATTCCTACAATTGTGGAACTAACAACCGTTACCACAGCTATCCCTATAATTATGGAATAACTAACACGTCCTAAATTCGCGGGTTAATCGTGTGTTTGTTTTATAAATAAAAGCTTTGAGTGCAATTTATTCTTCAATCTGAGCTGAACTCCTCTTAAATCGAGCTCGTTAACGATCGGAACCCGGTGTGATCTGCTATGCTGAGTTCGAACTCTCTTATGACGCGCCCAGGTCCTTTTCTTTTACCACATTCCCTGTTCTAGTCGATCAACTCTACAGTATCGTCATCGAGCTCATCCTGATCTTGAATTCAGTCGATCAATTCTACTTTATCATCATCGAGCTCATCCTGACCTCGAGCTCAGCAACCCCGTGCATGCTCTTAAGCTTTCTCCATTATCATGCTCAGAAACCCCGTGCATGCTCTTAAGCTTTCTCCATTATCATGCTATGTACTCCATTGGACTCGGTTTAGTGACGAGCCCAATAACTCTCTGAGATCATCTACGTTCTTTGTTAACAACGTCAACCTGCCATTGAGCTCATCCGCGCTATCTATCATTGATGTTGACCTGCTATCGAGCTCATCCAAGCCATAGAGCTCATTCTATTCTTTTCTGCTCATCGTAATCCAAACTCCCAGTGCTCCTTGCCCTAGTCCTGGGCAATCCCCCCTTATCAGGGCTCCCCTAGTTTAGAGATTTATTAAAATATTAATAAATATGTAAATTATAAGTAAATTAAATACTCTACTTATAATAATAATTTGAATCGTCCTGTGTCTGTTGCTTTCTGACACGTGTCGTCAAGACAAGTGGCGGTTTTCTGACAACGCCGTTTCTTGCAGTTACTTTTTCGCGACTTAGCTTCCTTGTGCAGTTTTCAAATAGATAATGACATCATAACTTACACGCGTTCGCAAAAATATTCCACTATTCAAATAACCTTATTTACTTGTAAAACCATAATTCTTCAAGTCTTCCGCTTTTTATCCTTCTTGAAAAACTCTCTGCAACCTGAATCCCATGCGTTCACCTCTTTTCTTCGTCAAGAGTCATTAAGGCAACATCCTTCTTGTCAACTAACTTGATTATGTTGAAACCTGTTGATAACCCAAACTACAGGTTTTAAAAACTTTACCCTTAGATGAGTCTCCAAAATCACTTGCCCTTACCATCACAATCATTCTGATTTATGTCCTTCCCTAATTGCAGTTTGTAGAAATTCCATGGCACCAAAAAAGGGAGTGAGGAGTAAGGTCGTCAAAATTGCAGAACCTAAGGCCGTCAAAATTGCAGAACCTTTATACGAGGACGAGAACGACTTAGAAAACTACTTTTCTGAAATAGCTCATAGATATACTAATTTAGATGATGATGGAATCGCCAATCTAAGGGAAAGATGCAACATTCATGAGAACGTAACCATTATGGCTCCTGGTTTAGGCGAACATCACTATCACACACAGGATACAGAAACTTGTCTTTTTACCATTTTGTTTGACTAGGGACTTAGATTACCCCTCCCCGAACTAATTCGTCCTGCGTATTTGCCCCACCCAGATGTCAGCAAATGGCTGGAGGCTGTTACTCAACATAGTTCTTAGTTCGCGCATGTTAAACATCGAAGTATGTTTATCAGACCTCCTTTCGGGTACCAATGTCACCAAATTAGCTAAAACACATTTCTTCTATACCCATTTTAAAGGGATTAAAAAGATTGTAGAACTACCCAACTCTGACAGAAATTGGAAAAACTTCTTCGTCTTTGTTTCGGGTAATTGGGAGCACAGCACCCCTACCCTCAATCTTCAATTAGAACGCAAATGGAAGAGAACTTGTAAGGGTCATTTAGATTTTGTATTGAAATATTAATTTGTTCGAATTTTTTGATCATACCCTCGTGCCTTCAGGTGAACTCTCGAACCAGACTTTGTGGAAAGAAGGAAGACCCAATAATTACATAAATCCTCTGATTAGAGTTAGAAGCTTGGTCTTTGAAGCCTGGCAACAAGACCCCAAAAAACTGTTCACTCGATACGACTACCTTCAATCAGGACTGTGGCCAATTCTCGAGCTCAGCATAACAGAAGGAGAAGTAATCGGGATGGCAGACGGCTCTAAAGCTACCATGGATTGTCTCAAGATGATTTTAGAAAAGAAACTTCGTGAGAAAAACCGTCACGGCGTTTGACTGGCAGTACCTCAAGTCACACGCAAAGCTTGCGAACCTGGGGATTCTGCCTTTGTAGCAACTCTCTCCATTGATCAAGGCAATGACGGCGGTAAGGAGAAAGAGAGGTCTGTCGAGCAAAATAAAAAAGAAGCACCCCCTGTGCCTGCAGCTGCTCAACCTACTAACCCTCGAGCAGAAAGAGAAGATGAAGACGAAGAGACTAACTGTGGTGCCCTCGATATAAGGAGGAAGAAAAAACAAAAGGTAATTGAAGCTATTCCTCTAACCACCAGAAAATTTATACTCCAAGATGAAGAAGCAAGGGGCAATAAAGCCACTTATAATGAAGGAACAGGTCCTCTTATCCCATCAATAAGAGAAGTTGGTGAAGGACAAAATCCTCCTAGGGCTAATGAGATAGTCGATCTAGTTATATCTGAGGAGAATGAACGTTGAGATGAAAAAGATACAGTGTTGCAACCCCCCACCCATTCGACATCAGCTCAGCAACTGGCACTGAACTTATCTGTGGGAGTTCAAGCTCCCTCTGTGGAGAATACTGAAAGGACTAACCCTATCGATAATGTTGCGGAAACCAGCCAACAAAGGGTACCTATAGGGAAGCTCCAAAAAGTGCAAGTTCCACGTCCCTCCTCTTATATGTTTGAGCAACTACGCAGGACACCTGATATTTCCTACTATGATAAGGTGTCCAACGCAGAGCTCTTACAAAGACAAACAGAGCTAGCTATCGAGGTAAAACATGTTAACTCATACACTCCAAATTGTATACTATATATGTATACTTACCTTCATTATTGAATGTTCAGATGTAACATAATTCATTCATCTTGAGTTATCAGAATATGTCTTCCGCTGATGTAAATGTGATGGAGAGATGGAAGCCCGAAGCCATGTTTTTTGGATCCTCCAAGTTCTGCACTGCTGAAGTCATCCGTTTGAGGAATGCATATGCGTCAGCCAAAGCTGTTAAACACGAAGCCTTGGATGCTAAAGCCGGGTTAGAGAAAGTGGTTGCATCTCTACAAGAAACTATGTTGTGCAATGACCAACGCGTCACGACTCTGTCTGAAAACCATAAGATGGGGGTAAATCAGAATGAGAACCTGCTGAAGAGGAACTGTGATCTGCAAACACAGAATGTTAAACTGCATGGTCTTTTCAGACTTGGTATTTGACTAGTTCGCTAATATACCCAGTACAAAGTATAGACATAGTATGGTCATTGCGTAGCCCGTAGACGTGGCTAATTAGCCCGTTCGTGTTTATAGACACTTAGTCTAGACTCCGTATGGTCTGTTGCGTAGCCTTACAATGGCGTGGTCATTTACCCATTCGCTGGTTATAAAAGTAAAACTCACACACACATTTGGCGAAAACGATGATCTATATTAAAAAGACTCAAAATCTGGTTCTTAGATGTGTCAGTAAAAAACCTCCCCGTGCCATCAGAGAGGAAAAAGAGCGCATCTTTACATCTTATACATTTCGGCGATACAATTTGAGGTGATTAACATTTCAAGGATGCTTGAGTGCTTGACCTTCTTGACGTGCTAATCTGTACGCGCCATGATGCCATGCCGATATGACTGAGTACGGGACTTCCCAATTTGGTCCTAACTTACCACATGCGCCGCTACCACAACCCTGAAACACCTTTTTGAAAACCAAGTCACCTTCCTTAAATGATCTTGGCTTCAACCAAGCATTGAAACGTCCTCTCATGAGACTTCGATAGTGCTATGCTGTAATCCTGTCCTGGTCTTCTCTTTCGTCAATTAGATCCAGAGACGTTGATCTGGCTATAAGGTTTGCTTCTTCCTCATAGTGTTGAATCTTGTGGCTCAGTATCATGACTTCCCATGGGATAACTGATTCAGCTCCGTATACCAAAAAAAAGGTTTATCACATGTTGTAGAACGCGGGGTAGTCCTATAAGCCCGTAGAACCTCTCCCAACTTGTCTGGCCATTGGCCCTTGGCTCCTTCCAACTTTTTCTTTAGCTCAACTAACAACGTTCTCTTGGTGACTTCAACCTGCCCGTTTGCCTGAGGATAATAAGGGATGGAAAACTGCTGCAGAATCTCATACCGTTTACAGAAGTTTGTAAGGACCGAATTTTGAAATTAAGGCCCGTTGTCTGTCATTAAAATTCGTGGAATCCCATACCCAGTCAGAATTTGATTGTGTATAAAATCACATACCTCTTGAGCGAGAGTTCGAAACAGAGCTTTAACTTCCACCCATTTCGAAAAATAATCGACTGCCATAATGAGAAATTGTCGCTTGCGTGTGTCCATTAGCAGAGGTTCTACCAAATGTATTCCCCATTTATCGAACGGACATAGGACAAGAATATTCTGCATGGGCTCGCTTGGTTTATGTTGCGTGTTTGAATATTCTTGGTAGTTATATCAATGCAATACGAGATTATCTGCATCATTTGCTAGCTCAGGCCAATAATATCCAGCGAGCAGGTATCGTGAAATCAACGTTCGGTATCCACAATGAGCTCCTGCTTTTCCCGAATGTAGATCTTCTAATACAGAATTAGCTTCAGTTAGATCAAGACATCGAAGCAGATGTCTTGTTCAGCTTTTCCTATATAAAATATCAAATGGACACAATACTTAGCCGCTCTGATTTGCAATGCACGAGCCTCAGTCTTACTTGCAGGCAACGCTCCTTGATTAAGGTAATGGAGATATGGATTCCGCCAATCATCTTTGTTAATAAATGAATCAACCGCACCAACCGTTAAAATCAGCTCTGTCGCAGAGAGTTGCCGGATCAAAATTGTTGGATTCCCTCCTGCAGTTGCTGCCTTTGCCAATATGCGAGTTGCCGAATTATCTCTTCAAGGGATCTGTTTATAAGAAATGTTAGTCAACTTGGACTCATATTCTTTGAGAATTACGAGATATTCCTTGATGCCATATTGCTTAACGTCATAAACGCCCCGTGCTTGATTTACCACCAACTAAGAATCAGATCTGATTTTGATAGCTCGAGCTCCACATATTAAAGCAAAATTCATACTACAAAGGGCAGCTTCATATTCCGTAGAATTATTTGTAACCGGAAAATTAAAACGCACTGCCTGCTTAATCTCCTCTCCTGTTGGAGTTCTGATTACAATGCTTGCACCCCCTTCTGTTGTTGAAGATGCACCATCCACTTCAATAATCCACTGATCGAGCTCGACCGTATGTTCCTCGCCTACCTCATCATGTTCTTCCCTTCACGAGTTGAACTCAGCTAAAAAATCTGCAATTGCCTGTCCTTTTATAGCTACACGTGGCTCAAAACGAATGTCATATTCCCCCAACTCTATGCTCCATTTACTTAACCTACCAGAAATTTCGGATTTTTGCAGCACTGTTCGCAAAGGATATGCCGTTCGCACCGTGATAACATGCCCTTGAAAATATGGCCTCATTCTCCGAGCTGCAACAACAAAGCTTAAGGCCAATTTATCAAGGTTTATATACCGTGTCTCTGCATCTGTCAACGTTTTACTTGTGTAATACACGGGCTGCTGTTTCCCATTTTGATCGCGCACAAGAACCAAACTTACAGAAAAAGGTGATACTTCCAAGTACATAAACAACGGCTCTTCTGGTGTAGGGGCAGCTAAAATCTCAGGAGATGTAAGATATTTCTTCAGGTCATCAAAAGCCTTATCGCACTCCTCTGTTCATGCAAATTTCTTGGCACACCGCAATACTTCAAAAAAAGGGATGACTTTTATCTGAAGCTCGCGAGATGAACCTTGAAAGAGGTGCTAACATTCCTATAAGACATTGGACTTCCTTAACATTCCTTGGCGGTTCCATTTGCAAAATCGCACTTAATTGAACCGGATCAGCCTCAACGCCCTCCTGAATTACCATGTAGTCTATGAATTTTCCCTTAGCCACACCAAAAGAATATTTTTCCGGGTTAAACTTAAGGTTATACTTGCGTAATAAATCAAATACAATTTGTAGAGTGCTAAGGTGCTGCTCCTCTTCGTAATTTTTAATAATCATGTCATCAATATACACTTCCAAATGTTGCCCCAAATTATCGTGAAAAATATGATTAACTAGCCTTTGATACGTTGATCCCGCATTCTTCAACCCAAAGGGCATGACCGTATAACATTATAGGCCTCGCTCGGTTTGAAAAGATGTGTGCTCTTGATCAGACGGGTGCATGTGAATCTGATTATATCCTAAATATGCGTCCATACAAGATAGAAATTTGCAACCTAAAGCTGAATCAAGGAGCTGATCTATCCTCGGCAATGGGAAAGCATCCTTAGGACATGCCTAGTTCAAATCGGTAAAATCCACACACATTCTCCATTGCCCGCTCTTCCTTTTCACTAAAACCGGATTAGCTATCCAAACCGGATACCTTGCTTTTCGAATATACCCCAATCAAGTGAGCTTAGTGACCTTTGCTAATATAGCAGCCTGCTTCTCAGCTGAAAATGCTCTTCGTTTCTGTCGCACTAGTTTAGCGCATGGATTGATAGCTAATTCATGACTTATAATTTGCAGGACTTACTCCGGAAACGTTAGTTGCCTCCCAAGCAAATACATCTAAATTCTTTGCTAATAAATCCACAAATCTTACTTTTGACTCTGTAGTCAGCTCATTGCCCAGGCGTAGCACTCTATTAGCAGCTATGACTGTGTTCGTTGTCGTAACATCTGTTGTGGGTGAATTCTCATTTTCTCGTAGATCATCCACTGGTTCTGGCGAGGTAAGAATTATTACATCTGGAACAATGTCCCCCCCCCCCGCCATTTAATTGTTATTGGATGGGATTTGAAGTATCCGACGCGATCGCATAATAAGCTCCCGCAGTCCTCTGGCTACCTCAGATTATACCTGTCGAACTACCCACTGGATACTTAATCCATTGATGATACGTACATGGCGTTGCTTCCATCCTATGAAGCCATGGTCGTCCGATGATTGCATGATAAAGACTCGGCGCATCAGAGATAAAAAATAATGTCTTTAATTTCTTATTTGTAGCTCAATGACCGACTTTAACCACCAGCTCGACCTCCCCAACACATTATGAAGATTTTCCTTCGTATCCTACCAAAGTTTGCTGAGTAGATCGATACGGTGGGACATTATGCATGCGATCAAAACTCCTGTTGAAAATAATATTCGCTGAGCTTCCTCCATCGACCAATACTCTTGTTACCATACTTCTCCTACTCTGGTTGAAAATTATGCATTGCTTCCTCCTACTCTGGTTACTCCTGCTATGGTTAGTAACCACTACTGCTTATTAACTTCCGGCCCCTCTCTAACTGCTGGTTTTTCGGTATTTAGAGGGAGAGCTTCTTCATGTTGATCTGGCTGAGTTCGTTTGATATACTGAATCAACTCACTATTGTCTATCAATCGCTGTATTTCATCCTTTAGCTGTCAGTATTCATCAGTCGAGTGCCAATGGTCATGGTGATACGCACAATAGTACCTATTAGATCGCTTAAACCCAAGCGCACTCATTTTTACAGAGCTTGGTACCTCGTACGCCCCTTTGTTCGGTCATAGATTACCGAAATAGCCTCTATCAATGGAGTGAAACATCTATTTGGTTGGTCGAGCTGCTGAGGTCTTCGATTGTAGTCCCTCCTTGGTTGATCTTCGAACTTTTTCTGTTCTGATCCACCATCTTTGACCTTTGGCTCACGCCACTAAGGTGACGTTCCTCTTCTAACATCGTCAACTCTAATAAAAGTGTCCGCTCTTGCAAGCAGATCTCCCATATTTTCAGTTGGGAACCTGTTAAGATCTGCATATAGTTCAAAGAGGCCACCGCCATGTTCTCAACTAGATCTGGTAAAGCATTCATGGCATGAGCAAATCGTCTAACATAAGTTTTGAGAGACTCACCTCGACGTTGATAAAGATCTATGATCGAATCCCGCTCGCGTTTGAGTTCCTTGTTGCCCACGAAGCTCTCTCTAAATGCTTTGCATATTCAAGCAAAATCATAGATAGACCCTTTCGGCAAGTTGCTGAACCAATCCATAGTGTTACCCTTAAGGGTCATGGACAATGCTCGACATAACATTGCATCGTCAGGATTAAAAGCCATCATCATGTTTCTGAACTGCTGTAAGTGCCTCTCTGGGTCCCCTGTTCCGTCATAAGCTTCCATCCTAAATGGATCAAATTTCCTCGGGAGTTGGATCTCCAGTATTTTCTCTGAAAACGGTGATTCTTCAATATGTAAGCTGATAACTTCGGGCAGATCTGGTTATAAAGAAGGTCATCGTCCTCTCGGGCTCGTTTGGTAGACGTTTTCTTGGCCTCATCACGTGGTCCTCTGTTACGATTTTCTCTTGCTTTCACCTTCACCTTCTTGTTTTTTGTCTTTTTTAGAAGAACGATCAGTCATGTTGACCTTGATTGCCTCTAGTCCTGATGGTTGATGAGTCTTGCTTGCACCTTTGATTCTCGCATTTAGAGCATGAATAGCATTATTCATACCTGCCATGGTAGCATGCATAGCTTGCTCTCTAGCGTCACGTTCAAACGCTATTTTTAGCTGCTCTTCCTACAAATTTTGGAGTAGTTATTCCAGTTGGAGAACTGCCGAGTCATTCGCTGGTATAGCTTCTGTAGCTCTTTGAGCTCCGAACACATTGTCGGTTTGATGATGATGAGTCTCTTCCCTAGGAGCAGTGCCTGTCTGGACCAGAGGTCCCTCTGCTACCACCGTTGATGGGGGTATCAAAAGATTGATCTCCTAGGAAATCGTAAGATCGAGACGACTAATGGTTCTCCTCTGATGAGTTTTTATTTCGCTAGTTTTCTGATTATCTATCTGAATTCCCGACCTTGTGACCACCATGGTGATTGGTTAAAGAGTTCCCACAAACGGCGCCAAATTTGTTAAGGAACTAAAAAGTTCTGCCACAATAGATATACTATATTTTAGTCAAGAAAAAGATCACTTTATTCATCGATTAGTTTTCCCTATTTATAATTTACAAACTAGTGGGTAGTTACACTTGGTTACGCTAAAAGTGCCACTAACCCACTTTCAACCATTATTCCTAAAATTGTGGAACTAACAACCGTTACCACAACTATCCCTATAATTATAGAATAACTAACATGTCCTAAATTCGTGGGTTAATCGTGTGTTAGTTTTACAAATAAAAGCTCTAAGTGCAATCTATTCTTCAATTTGAGCTGAAATCCTCTTAAATCGAGCTCGTTAACGATCAGAACCCAGTGTGATCTACTATGCTGAGCTTGAACTCTCTTATGACACGCTTAGGTCCTTTCCTTTTACCACATTCCCTGTTCTAGTTGATCAACTCTTCAGGTATCGTCATCGAGCTCATCCTGATCTTGAATTCAGTCGATCAATTCTACTTTATCATCATCGAGCTCATCCTGACCTCGAGCTCAGCAACCCCGTGCATACTCTTAAGCTTTCTCCATTATCATGCTATGTACTCCATTGGACTAGGTTTATTGACGAGCTCAATATCTCTCTGAGATCATCTCACTTCTTTGTTAACAACGTCAACCTGCCATTGAGCTCATCCGCGCTATCTATCATTGATGTCGAGCTGCTGTCGAGCTCATCCAAGCCATAAAGGTCATTCTATTATTTTCTGCTCATCGTAATCCAAACTCCCAATGCTCATTGCCCGAGTCTTGGGCAATCCCCCTTATCAGTGAGGAGTAAAATATTACTGCTCTGGATACAAATAGCGCATAACTTTTATGCTCTGCATTGAGGATGCACATTTTGCACGTGTGAAATGTATTGTCGAGATGACAAGAAATGACAATGGAGGTGCCGCGGAGGATTCCTATTTAGAGGCGTCTGCATCATCCAAAGATGTACTACATGTTTGGGATGTACGTATGGCCGTGAAAGAAAAGGAAAATTTGTTAGCTGAAATTAACACAAGGTAAGGCTGATTTGTCTCGTCGGCCCATCCTTTAAAAATAAGGGTATCTTTGCTAATTTTAGGTATTAAAATGATCTGCAGAGAGGCTTACATGTTTTTTTCTATACAAGTATAGTTGTTAAATCGTGTATCGTATTGTGTATCATTTTAGTTTTTTTTATCGTGTATCGCAAATCATATCGTATCGTAAGATACGGTCATATATAAAAAAATAGTATATATATATATATATAAAAAATATATTCAAAGATAGTTCAATAACTTCAGACTATATTAGTGATATACATACTTATAAGTTATAAGTTCTGTTATTATAACAAGTGAAAAGTAGCACTACTAGAAATAGTAGTTTTTACGACGAATTTTTTTTGTCGTAAAAGCTATTAATTTGTCTCAGCAAGTTTGTTCAGACAAAAAATTTGTCGCAAACAATTCGCTGCAACAGCACCCTCGCAGTAGGTGTTATGCGACAAATTTATTATTTCGACGCTACAGAAGTTATTTAAAGTGATGAACTATATTTTTCACAAAATGTACTATAAGGCGACCAACGTTGTTCGTCGCTAAATTTTTTTTGTCGCAACTGACTTGTTTTTTGAGAAACAAAATTTGTCGCACAAAAATACTTTTTGTTACAAAATCATTTTTTCGCAACTGATTTTTTCTAGTGACAGAATTATTTTTTCACAACTGACTTTGTTTTTGTGACAAAATCGTTTTTTCGCAACTGGTTTTTTTTTGTGACGAAATCATTTTCTCACAATTGAATTTTTTTGTGACGAAAACATTTTTCCGCAACTGAATTTTTTTGTGATGAAATCATTTTTTCCCAATTGATATTTTTTGTGACGAAATCATTTTCTCACAACTGTATTTTTTTGTGACAACATCATTTTTCACAATAAATTCTAAACTTTTTTGTGAGGAAATCATTTTTACACCGTTGAACTTTTTTGTAACGAAATTATTTTTACGCAACTGAATTTTTATTTGTGACAAAATCATGTTTTCACATTTTTTCGCTACTCTAAATTTTTAGAATCAATTTTTAATTTTGTCAAATAAATGTGGGATCCTATTTTTTTCCGAAAATCATACCAAATTTTATAAATAAATACATATATCATATTAATTTAATTAATTAAAATAAATTGAATAAATATGCTCAAAAACATAATATAGAATATATTATAAATTAAAAACAATAACAATTAAAATCAAATACAAACCAAATCAAGACATAAATAATAGTAGTTTTAAACAAATTTAAAATTTGAGTCTAAATATTTCTAGAAGGGAAATGCAACATAAGATAATCTATTTTTTCTGCATAAATAGCATCTCGTTTGCATTGATCTTCGCGAGCTTCTTTTAATTGGACTTCCAAACTATGCACTTTATCATTCCAATATTCAGCTTCTAAAACTGATGCTTGAGCGGATAAACCATCTTGAGAACCACAATGACGCTCGTACGCTCTTCCCAATCCTCACATTTTTGTTGTTTTTAACATCCGGTGTTTCCCTCTTCTTTTTTTACCTGTATTAAATATTAAAAATTACAAGCATGACGGTGCTTAAAATATAATAATAAGAATAAAATATTAACTAAATATTTTAATATTTTTTTTTCTTTTCTTCATATAATATGCCTATTTTAAAACCAAAAGACTGAAAATAATACAGACCACTCCCAATAAACAATTAATTAAGTTTTTTTAAAAAAATTGAAAAAAAACAGAATACATATTGAAAAACAGAATTTTGTTTTCCAATTTTAACCCGATTAAACAATTACTTAATTTTTTTTAATTTGAAAAGATGAATATATACCATTGACAAATCTCCTTAAACCTTATAAGATTGTTTACTGCTATCAAAAGTGATAAAGTTTGTTTTACTCCGAAAATCATTATTTTCCGAAAAAATGACGAAACATAATTTGCTAAAGGACAAAGATAGAATTGAACATAAAGAAAACTATTTGACTATTATACGTACCGCTTTCTTCTTTTCGCAAAGGAGACCTTCTTCTTTTTTTCTTTCTTGCACTCATAGGTGGAAAAATTCTGATTTTTGAACCATCTCCATTATTTGCAGGAGCTTCGTGCGATGGAAATAAAATATTTGGTGGATTTGGAATTGAAGTAGAAGGATAAACTACGAATTGATATTTATACGTTTTTCTACTTAATCCTCTAGTTTTTCTACTTAATCCGCTGTCTGACTTATTTCTAGAAGTCACTGATAAGAATAGATGCGGAGGCCATAACTTCCATCTATAACCATACTCCCTTAAAACGTGGTTGATGGAAGTTATGACTTAATAAATATAAATATTTATCCATCAATAATTATATCACCAATATCACCGTCCCAATTTACTTTTGGCGGTATCAAACATTTGCCACTCTTAATTTACTTTTGGCGGTATCAAATATTTGTCACTCTTAATTTACTTTTGGCGGTATCAAATATTTGCCACTCTTAATGTAGTGTATCACGAATTTTACCGTCCCAAAGTTTACATTTTTACTTAATAAAATAAAATACCTATTTATATAAATACTTTTATAAATTTATAAATATTTTTAAATTATTTTAAAAAAATTATAAAATTTCACGATATTTTAATTCTTATCCATTTTAAAATGTGATTTTATATATATTTTCTACATTAGTTGTTAACAATTTGGTAAATTAGTGGTTGTATCTAATAAAAGATAATGTTAAATTTATTTTAAAAAATATCATAAAATTTCAAGATATTTTAAATCTTATCTATTTTAAAATATGCGTTTAAAGATATTTTTTTTATGTTAGTTGTTAATAATTTGCTAAATTAGTGGTTTTATCGATAATGTTAAATTTATTTTTTAAAAAATCATAAAATTTAAGCACATTTTAAATCTTATCCATTTTAAAATATGATTTTAAATATATTTTCTACATTATTTAGTTGTTAACAATTTGGTAAATTAGTGGTTGTATCTAATAAAAGATAATGTTAAATTTATTTTAAAAAAATATCATAAAGTTTCAAGATATTTTAAATCTTATATATTTTAAAATATGAGTTTAAAGATATATTTTTTTATGTTAGTTGTGAATAATTTACTAAATTAGTGGTTTTAATGTAATATTTTTTTTAAATATCATAAAATTTAAAGATATTTTAAATCTTATCTATTTTAGAATATGATTTTAAAGATATTTTTTTACGTTGTTAATAATTTGCTAAATTAGTGGTTTTATCTAATAAAATTTCGAAATATTTTAAATCTTATCTATTTTAGAATATGAGTTTAAAGATATTTTATAAGTTAGTTGTTAATAATTGGCTAAATTAGTCGCGGTATCCAATAAAATATTTTAATTTCTAAAGGTATGGAATAAGGGCCTACAAAATAGGTCCATGTACTTAACTCGATTTCCTCTAACGGCTCATTGGAAACTAAGCCGTAAATTAATATTTAATAAATTTATATATAAAATAATCGTAAAGTATAAAAAAACTATTAATTCGATTTTTATATTTTAAATAATTTATTATATATTTAAGTGAATAGTTTAGATCCGGTTAACTAATTTAAATTGTTAAAAAATATTTAAATATTTTTTAATATTATATATTTATAAAATTTTATCAGATTTCTCAAATAATATCCCTACTTGTATTAAAAAAAATCAATTAAATTCAAAGAAATTATTGTTCTGATAATATATATATATATATATATATATATATATATATATATATATATATATATATATATATATATATATACTTTTTCTTACAAATAACTCATTTATATATTTGTATTAGATAATTATAAACAGGAATTTAGTTAATTTAAAAGCAATTATAAAAATTACTTAAATATAATATTAAATATGATTTTAGTATTTTTATAATTTTATATTAATTTGTTATTATTATAATATATATTAATTTGAACAAAAAGAAAGAGAATTAATCATAACTCATATTATAGATTTAAATTATAATATGATTTAAAAAATTAAGTAATTATATAAATTTAATATGTTAATGCATTAATTAAAGTATTAAAATAATAACAAATAAAAACTAGTATATTATTCATGTTTCAATCACTAAATATTATTAATTGATATTAAAATTTTAATAATGATATTAGGGTCAAAGAAAAATTCGATTGGTAAGGTTAAAATAGCTCAACTGATATTGAGCTAAATCCCTAAATACAAAGCTTAGATTTTTGCAAAAATATTTGGTTTTACCTTTTCTCTATAACAACTTATTCATTAAATACTTATAAATAATGTCCTATACTTAGTTGATTTGATGAGTTCCATTTAAATGGTATTTTTCTTTAAGCCTCTTTCTATCTTTTTCATATCCCTTTTCTAACTTTTTTTATCCAGACCCTCAAATCTTCCTCTCTAACGAAAGTTCACATATCCATCGAATCAAAGTTTTTCCTTCGTGCTTGTACTTATTTACTCCATTTAATTCCATTTTTTCAAGAATCAACTCCAAGAGGTACGTTCAAATTTTTAACTTTTTATAATCAATATATCTTTGTTTAACTTCTTATAATCAATATATCTTTGTTTTTCTAGTCGTAATTATTGGATTATGTTACAAATTAAATAATAAAAGTTTAAATTTTTAACTTTTTATAATCAATATATCTTTGTTTTTCTAGTCGAGTTGCTGGATTATGTTACAAATTATTCAATGATAATTTAAAATTGGTAATATTTCACTTTGTGTGGCAAATTTCAAGTTCATGTTAAATTTGTTTAATTTGTGAAATAATGATGAAATAAATATATATTTTTACGACTCAAATATATTTTTTTACGATTGATTTTTGTGTTTGTTTTCTTTTATAGGTGATTTGGAAAATGAACAAAGATTGGATCAAACTTTCAAACCATTGCACTAATATTTACATTAAAGGGATTTTTGAGTTTATCGAATTTGCTTCGAAAAATGCTCCGAGAGGTACAACAAGTATTAGATGTCCATGTCGTAATTACAATAACTTTATTAGTCATTCTTTTGATGTCGTTGAATCTCATCTAATGACATATGGTATGAGTTTTACATATGAAAAATGGATATATCATGGTGAATTAGAAGATAATGTTTCAAGCTCAATACATATTGATCATACACAACATCGCGATAATATAATAGATGAGAATGATGTGGTTAGAGATATTATAGATGATGTTTATCTATATCCAAACACAGATGAATTAGAAGAAAATATAAGCATCCAAATGGATGATGGATATAACAAAAAATACAAGAAGCTTTATATCTAGGGCATGAAGAGTTTTCTGTTCTTACTGCAATTGTGAAGTTAATGCATGGCAAAGTAAAATTTCATATGTCAAATAGTTGATTTGATTATTTCATTGGAGTATTTAAAAAAATGCTTCCTAAAGGGAACTTATTGCCTGAAAATCATTATAGAGCCCAAAAGATACTTAAAGATATAGGATTGGATTATGAAAAAATCGATGCATGTCAATACAATTGTTGTTTGTTTTATAAAGAAAATGAAAAATTAGAAGAATGTCATGTATGTGAGACCCCAATATATAAAGCTGCAACTGGAAAGAATAAGAAAAAATACCAAATAAAGTGTTGCGCTATTTTCCAATAAATCAAAAACTTATGCGTCTTTACATGTCACGACACACTGCGGAAGAAATAAGATGGCATAAAGAAAAAAATGATATAATGACGGTGTTATGAGACATCCGGCAGATGGAGAAGCATGGGCCTCATTTGATAAGTTATATCCTGATTTTTCAATTGATCCACGAAATATTAGATTAGGAATTGCAACAGATGGATTTAATCCATTCGGAAACCAAAACCTATCTTATAGTACTTGGCCGGTTGTTGTTGTTCCATGTAACTTGCCACCTTGGTTGTGTATGAACAAAGAATTCACTATGTTGAGTTTACTCATTCCGGGGCCATATTTTCCAGGGAAAGACATCAATATATATCTCAAACCTTTAATTGATGACCTCAATGACCTATGGAAGATAGGTGTTGAAACTTATGATCGTTATACAGGAACAATATTCAACATGTGCGCTGCTGTTTTGTGGACTATAAGTGATTTTCCAGCCTATGGAATGGTGTCGTCGTGGTCCACGAAAGGATATCAAGCTTGTCCAGTATGTTTTGATGATGTAAATTCTAGCTGGCACAATGGAAAAGTTTGTTATTTAGGTCATCGTCGATGGCTACCATTAGATCATAATTGGCGGAAAGATAAAAAAGCTTTTGATGGTCATGAAGAAAGTGGAATAAAACCTAAAAAATGGTCAAGAGAAGAGATACTTGCTTATTTAGATAAGTTAGAATTTGGACAAGTCGGGAATCATCCTGCTAATAAAGATCGAAAAATGCGTAGGTCATCTACACATCTTAATTGGACGGGTAAAAATGTATTTTTTGAGCTTGAATATTGGTCAAAATTGAAATTACGTCACAACCTAGATGTAATGCATGTTGAGAAAAATGTTTGTGATAGTGTAGTTGGGACCGTGTTAAATATTGATGGTAAATCAAAAGATACTTGGAAAGCCCGGGAAAAGATTTAGAAGCTATGGGCATAAGAAAAAATTTATGGCTGAAAAAAAAGGCGACAAATTTCATATGGGACATCCTTCGTACACAGTCAAACCAATGGATAAAAAATTATTTTTAACATGGCTTACATCTATGAGATATCCACAAGGATATGCAGCAAATATATCCAAATGTGTAAAATTGGATGGTGGTAAAATTTCTGGTTTGAAAAGTCATAATTGTCATGTGTTGCTCCAACGTCTACTTCCTATCGGAATTAGACCTTACTTAGGGCGCGATGTTGTAGAAACGATTATAATGTTGTCCAAATTTTTCTCTCAACTTTGCGCAAAAGAATTAAAAAAAGAAGATATCGTCCAACTTAAAGAAGACATTGTATACATTCTTTGTAGACTCGAGCGAATATTTCCTCCATCCTTTTTTGATATTATGATACATCTTATGATACATTTGCCAGACGAGGCACTCCTTGGTGGTCCCGTTCAGTTTCGTTGGATGTATCTAATTGAAAGGTGATTAAATTTTTGTAACAAATTGTTTTGTTTTGTTTTATTTTTAATCAACATGTTTTTAAAATATAATCTCTCATATGCAGGATACTTGGAACGTACAAAAAATATGTAACTAACAGAGCACGTCCAGAAGGATCTATTGCTAAAGCTTACATATCAAATGAGTCTCTTACCTTTTGTGCAATGTATTTGAATACCGCATCTAATGTATCCAATGAAGAGAAGTTTCAAAATTTTGAAAGTGATAGTTCACCAAATAAATTATCGGTATTTAACCAAGATGTTAAACCATTTGGCGTCCATCCAACCCGTGAACAACTAAATAGTGAGAAGTTAATGCTGGCACATTGGTGTGTATTGTAAAATTGTGAAGAGATTACAAATTTAGTTCAAGGACATCTTGAAGATATTAAAAAAAACATCCTCATAATTATTTGCAAAAACATCGTAAGGAGTTCCCAAATTGGTTCAGGACTTATGTAAGTATTTTTATTCTTTACATTTTTTTATATTGGATTATATTATATTTAATATTAATTTAAATAAAAAATGTTCGTTGTGTAGATTGAGAATCTTAGAGATGCTCAACATCCTGATTTCAGTGAAGATCTATATGCAGTAGCCAGAGGTCCTTTATACCGGATGCATTATTAATGGTGCAATAAAATATTTGGCTGCTCGGCGAGATGATAATTTGACCACACAAAATAGTGGTGTAATGGTGGTTGGGGATGGTAATGGCACTCATTATTACGGAAAACTTTTAAATGTTATCACGTTGTTTTACTTAGAGGGAAAACCAGTGGTTTTGTTTGAATGCCACTGGTATGACACATAAATTCGACAAGATTATGGTTTTAGTTCGATAAACACGGTAACATTTTGTTATGCTGATGACCCCTATGTTTTGGCAACAACGGCAGCACAAGTACTTTTTTTAGATGATCCCAAATTGGGTAGTGATTGGAAAATTGTTCAACGTTTGAACCACAGGAATATATGGAAGATGCCTACAGAAGGAAGTTACGTAAGTAACGAAAGTGAGTCGGCGTACCAAGAAGATTCATCTAGTTCTACCCAACTAACTAATTTTGTTAGATCGACTAATAATGTTGAAGAGTCGTTCGAGATAGATGATGTTTCTACAATAACATTTCCTATAAACGTTATAAATACACGACAATCAGAAACACGAAAGGATTTCATTGACGATTTTGAAGAATCAAATTGTGAAGTAGAGTCAGAGCCAGAAAATAAAAGCAGTAGCAATTACGAAGACGAGTCAACATATGATAACAATGATCATACTAGTTCAGATGATATTTAAAACAAACTCGGTTGTAATTCCATTGACATTTTTTCTTATATTTGACGTTTGATGCTTATTTACCTAAGCTACAAGTGGTTTTGTTTAATCGCTTATCATTAGCATATTTAGCATTATTATTTTTCCAACTATTTTATCTATAAATACCTTGCCTCATCTTCACTTATCTCTCAAATTACATCTCAAATTACATCTCAAGCAAATATCTAGTTATTAAATCTCTCAAATCATATATCATACTCACACAAATATCTAGTTCCTAAATCCCTGAAATCACAGATATATTTTTACATATCTAGTTCTCAAATCTCTCACACAAATATCTAATTCTTCAAATATTATGTTTCTGTTTTTTGTTAATTTAATTTTTTTAAACAATTAAAGATATTAATTGAGAAATCCTATAAAATTATAAAAATACATAACATTTGAAAATATCTTCTAACAATTTAAAAGATATATTATTTTAACTGTTAATTTAAATATCTAATAAACTATATAAAATATAAAAACTGGATTAATTTTTGTTTCCAATTATTTTATCTATAAATATATTAAATACCGACTTGCCCAATGGTTGTTAGTCACACATAGGATATCCGATATTCTAAATAAGATATCCGATTTGCCAAATAGGATATCTTATTTAGTATTATTTTTTTCCAACTATTTTATCTATAAATGCATTACCTAATCTTCACTTATCTCTCAAATCATATCTCACACAAATATCTACAAATTTCTAGTTCTTAAATCTCTTGAATCATACATCTTTCACACAAATATCTAGTTCTTAAATCTCTCAACTCACAAATCTATTTCTCAAATCTCTCACACAAATATATAATATCTAGTTCTCCAAATATTATGTTTCCATTTTTTTTTTATTTAATAAGTTTTTTTAAACGTTTAAAAATATTAATTGAGAAATCCGTTTAAAAATATTAATTGAGAAATCCAATAAAATTATAAAAATATATAATATTTGAAAATATATTCTAATAATTTAAAAGATATATTCTAAATATCTATTAATAAACTTATTAGTTGCAAGATTTTAATTATTAATTTGAATATCTAGTAAAATATTTAAAATATAAAATTCAATTTTTTTTATAATTGTTTCGATTATTTTATTTAGAAATATATTAAATACCGATTTAATATTAAATATTAAATAATTATAAATATTAAATAATCTTTTTTTCTTTTAGTTTTAACAATTAGTTTCTAAATATTAAATAATTATTTTACTAATTATTTTACTAGCCATAAACAACCACTAGAGAAAAAATAGGAATAATAGAAAATATAGGAATAAAATTTTCAACTGTTATAAATATTAAAAAAAATTAAGGGTAAGATTTTTTTAAAATTGGCAATAATCTTTTTTCTTTTACAAAATTAAAGAAGTTACAGATTTTTATATTTTTAAAGATAAGATTTTGAAACAGAATTTTATAGATAATATTTTGTTAAATTTTTTTTAATAGCGGATAATATCTTATTTTTATATTTTTAAAGATAAGATTTTGAAACAGAATTATATAGATAATATTTTGTAACAGTTTTTTTTTTAAATAGAGGATAATATCTTTTTTTTAAACTGCCGAAAAAACAGCGGAAAGTGTTTTTTAAAATATAAAAAAAGTTACGTATTTTTTTTTACTTCAAAATTCATATCGATTTTAATTAAAATTATTATTGATATATATATATATATATATATATATATATATATATATATATATATTTAAATGAATATTTATAATTTTCTTAGTTAATTAAAAAGTTTGGACAATTCAGTGTCTAAAATAATCATGTTCTAAAATATGGTTTTTATAAAAAATTAAATAAATAATTGTAAGATGAATGAAATTTAATATAATTTTTTTGGATAGTGAAAAATTATGAACAAATTTCACTTCATTATAGCAACAAAGATTTGTAACAAAAAATTACCTATTTCGTGACAAAAATTACTTTTTTAGACGAATTATAATTTTATTGCTATAGATACACTTGTTCTCACAAGTGTATAAACTCTTGAGATAAACTATATTTTATCGTAAAAAGTAATAAAAATTCTTCACTACAAATAAATGTTTGGAGACACTTTAAAATGTGTCATAATACTAATTAAAATTTTGTCACAATAAATACATATGTTCTTACGATTTTTTCGTCACAACAAGTTTGGTGTAGATTTGTGACAATTTTTTTATTTTGTCACTAAATAAGTTATGTTGCTACAAAATCACGTGGTCGCTAAAATAATCCTCACAACATATATAACTTTTGTGATAGACTATATTTCATCACAAAAAGTCATAGAAATTCGTCACTGGAGAAAAACTTTTAGAGACATTTTAAAATTTGTCACAATAAACTGTTTTAGCGACAAACATTTCGTGACAATTGTTACATCCCATTTTTTTGTGACAAGTTATAATTTTGTCGCAATAAATATATCTCTTCTTACGAAATTTTTGTCACAACAAGTTTAGCGTATATGTTGTGACAATCCTTTTATTTTGTCACTATATAAAACATGTTGCTACAAAATCTGGTTGTCGCTAAAATATTTCTCACAAGAACTATATTTTTTAGTAGTGGTATGCACTCCCTAAATCAACGACGGAATAGTGTATGTGTTCTGGTTTTGGAGTTGAATATAGAGGTCAAACTCCCATGTTTAAAGTATTCAGGCAATTAAGCTTCCTTTTTTACTAAAGGAAAACTGTAATTTCCGTTAACACATAGACTTAGGTCACAGTGACAGAATCCAGATATTAAAATCGCTGGTTTCAAAGGAAAAATACTTAAATTAGAAAAAAAGATAATGGCTTAATTTTAAATGTAGTTGAACGATTCTATACTAATTATATTTTAAATTTATATATATCCACTAAATTACACCGAGTTCGTCTACCTACGTTGTATTTTTTAAATCAAACTATCACATGATCAAGAGTTCATGCATGGGGTTATAAAACGTATTTAGTCAGCATTTTAAATAAAATAAATAAGATATTAAATTTGATCGATTCGTTTTTTACAAAACATTGATTTATAAAATTTATGGTACATTAGGCTTTTTAATATTTTTTATCTGCTTCAGTTTTACGTTATAAGTAACCTGAAAGAATACCATAATGTGTGAATGAGTTTTTACCAATGTTGAGATACCTCTATGTCGAGGATGCTCAGATGTTACTTGAATAAAAATATAGCAAGACTTAATATCCTTAAAATGCAGTTTTTGTAACAATTTTTAAAATAAATTTGTCCAATAAAATTTCATAAAAGAGAATAAAAGGGTTTAGATCAAAGTATCTCAAATGTACCTAATAAAAGGACATACAATTATACATAAGCATGTTTCTCCTCTTTGTTTACATCAATAAGACTTTTAGTAGTATTTGAACTAATAATTTATAGCCCGTATTTATTTTTGGATTTGGTGCGTCTATAAAGAGATTTAAAGATTTACCATGTTGCAAATGATGACGTGATTTGCGTTCGTCTGGATTATCTTAATTATTAAATTATTATTATCGCTGATCAATACTAATTGATGAAATATGATAAAAATAACTTTAAATTATGCGATGAACTTAATTTTGGATAAAAGTTTGTGTGTTGTATATGATGAACACTATACTCATTTTTTTGGTAGAATATATTACTACATTTTGGTTAAAAAAAATTATACAACACAACTATTTAGGTTAATAAAAATGCATGCTCATTGGGTAGAACAATCTTTGTCGATCTTGAGATTTATATATGAATAACCCTATATCATCAGATCGAGTAACCATATAAATAAAACATATGCTACACTTTTTATAAGATCTCTATTTTTTAAGATAGATACCGTTTTTTTAAAAACCATATGCCATTAAATATAGATAGAAATATTATTTCTAAATTCTTGATATTAAACGTTTTTTAATATCGTGTAAGTCAACCAATAAATCTAATCTCCCGTTAAGAATAGTCTTCTAACTAATTATATTGCGTACATTTAGAAGATATATCATCCTTATTTCTAGATTGTCACCAATACACAATACCAAAAATATAATATGACTTTGGATAACATTTTTCAGGACAAAAATTCCTTTTTTGTTCGCGATTAGTCTATATATTTTGACTAATCGTAAAAATAAACATTCTCACATCTTGATGCATGTTTTAAAATAAAATCATTAATTATGTAAGTAATCTCATAATTTATGTTTCCATAAATAGATTGTATTATGACATCTATTTTCAAAATTTTATATCGGTGATGAACCCTTAAAACTAAGGCTTGACTCTACTACATGAATCGCACTGGTTAGAAACCCTTAATCGTCATGAGATCATAACTACTCATACGTATATGTGTGTATCTATATATAAATATAAAAATAAGAAGACTATGATATACCTCTTTACATCTTGAAGACCTGAGAATATATGTAAGACCCGAAGCCACTGTCTGATTTTTGGAAGCCGGTAGCGGTAGTATTCTGACACCTTTGTTAGTTGTTCGCTAGAATGTTCTCGAATGATTATGAACAATCTCCTTCATGAAGTCGTTGGAGAAAACCGACAAATAAAAGCTAAGAGATAAGATAAATAAAAAAATTAGAAATGACATATTTGATTCGATATACAGAACAACATGAATTAAGGTTTGGTTAGACCAATTTATAGTTAGTGAACATATGGTTCGCTTAGTTATCGATTGGGCCAATGGTTTCATCTTCAACATAATCATTAGCCCAACTAATATCTATATTTATATACTTTCACGAGAATTAAATCTAAAAGTTTCCTATAGTAAAACCTAGATAAGTTTAAATACAGAAAATCATATATTATGGTAGATACCACGAGTAATTTATCATATTTTCTTACCAAACTACCTTTGTAACTGTTGATAAAACTGACCATATCAGTTTTCTTCTTAAAAATTATCTTTACTCTACAAATTTTACCTATTAGACGTGACATGAAATTTTTTTGTATTTAACTCTCGTACCTCTGTCCAATTTGTTAAATCAAAACTTTTAACGATATTTTGCAAGTTGTAGTTCAGCCGACTCTATGAGCAATAATTTTCTAGATAACTTTATAAAAAATGTACTTAGATATATTTTTGTGTTTTTTCTTACAAAACTAGTCAATGCGAGTATACTTATATTAATAGGAACTAAAATTACAAATGGTAGAGGGGACTAGACCAAAGCTTCACACAAAAAACATCCAGATAATAAATCGTACATGAAGTTTCAATATTTTCAACATACCCACCTGCAGGAGACTTAAAATAACAAGTCATTATAATTGCTTCCAGACACAATCGCATAGACTCCATGAAATAGAAATAGTTGGGCAGAATAACCCAATAGTACTTGGTGTCGAAGAAACGATAAATATATAAATTGGGGATATAACAATCCTAAAAGCAAAAATAAATCAAAAGTCTATTTGATCATCGGCATCGCATGAACCGAAATGTAGAGCACCAAGTTTCAAAAATCATCTTCTTTACTCAATATAAAATCACATTAAAACATGTTAAAAACCAATATAATATGTAAATTAAATCAAAAATGATAAAAAAAAATGTTATCGAGTTTGAAAAGATGCCAAACCCACGAATATTTCCTTATAAGGGCTTGTAGCTCAACGACATCAATAGCAAAAATGATATTATCCTCAGTGCCTCAATGTTCCCATTTAGCCAACCTATCAGCAACTTTATTGGCTCTCCACCAACATGTTCAAATTGAACCTCAAAACTAAGATCAATAATATCAAATAATTCAATTTGTAGAACCCAAGTTTACTACTTCCGCAACTTACTTTTCTACTTGCAAAGTATTAAAAAACTCTACTAAAACCTCAGAATGATCCGTTGTTTATCTAGTAATACCTAATTTTTTTATGTTCCACTTTACGCCATTATGTTTTTCTTAATACAATTGAGAAGCCGTGACAAACTTTTGCTGAATAAAAAAAATACAACTGTACTTCATGTAGTTGCCTTGTATTACGTTCACATTACAGTCCAAAAGCACGGTCTCCAAATATAAACAATGTGTCTTACCAAAAGTGGCATATCTTGTTTGTTGTCATTATGAAAGTCTTTTAGAAGCAAAGTTACGTTTGCGATCCTCATCCATTCGGTTGTGAAATCAGCAATACATTTTAAATATAATAAAATTAATTAATGTAAACAAATATCATAACAAGTTATTTTAAATACAAAAGAATTCATTTAATATCTCTTGAAACCATACACTAAAATTATGCTCGGAGCAGATCAAAAATACAATTACTCTAAATATGATAAAATTTGAAAGTATTATGTCGTTAAACCAATAATGGGAACAATATTTTTCTTCACAGCCTTACGGCTTTCTTTTTTAATACTTAGAGATATGTTTTGTGTTTTTATTTATAAAACTACTCAATGCGACTATATGTATATTATTAAAAAATAAAATTACAAATCATAGAGAGGACTAGACCAAAGCCTCTAAAAAACAAGATGCAAATAAACAATCGTACATGACATTTCAATATTTTAAACATACACACCTGCAAGAGACTTAATATAACAAGTCAATATAATTACTTGCAGACACAATCACATATACTCCATGAAATATAGAAAATAGTTAGATGAATAACCTAATAATACTTGGAGTCTAAGAAACGATAAATATGTAAGTGAATCTGATCATCTGCATCGAATTAGCCAAAATGTTCAACAACGAGTTTCAAAATCTTCTTCTTTACTCAAGATAACACATGGGAACATGTGAAAAACGTATAACATGGAAATCGAATCAAGTATGATAACAAAGAATGTTACAAAAAGATTCAAAATCTCACAAATCCTTCCATATACGGGATTTTAGCTCAACATCATCAATAGAAACAATGATATTATCCTCAAAGAATCTATGTCCCCATTTAGCCAGTCATTCAGCAACTTCATTTCCTCTCCACCAACGTGCCCAAACTGAACCTCAAAAGTAAGATCGTGAATTTCAAAAAATTCATTATATAGAACCCAAATTTATTAATTTCGCAACTTTACTATTTGCGACGAATTCAAAAACTCTACTAAAACTTCAAAAAGATCCATTGTTTATCTAGTAAATCTTAAAAAATCCATGTTCTCCTTTCCTTCATTATGTTTTTCTTGATACAAAAGCCATCATAAGAATCCGTGATAAACTATTTCGTTATAAAAGAAATATGGAACCCCACTTAATGTACCTCTCTTGTATTATGCTCACTAATATAAAAGTGTGATATTCAAATATATACAATGTGTCTTAAAAAATTGCCAAACGACGTTGTTTTTTTATAGCTTGTTTGTTATTGTTACGAAAGTTATTTGGAATCCAGATTGGGCTTTATATAGTATTCATCATTTGATTATCACATATTCTCTTCTGAACCCATCAATATATTTTGTTAAAAAAATCTATTGAATGTAAAAAGAATTCATAAATAAATAGTATTCCACTTAAGATCTCATAGACCATACCATTAAATTGTGTTGGAAGAATATCAAGAATACAATAACTCAAAATCTAGTGCAATTTAAAAGTACTCGATCCATATTCTAATAAACAGATAGTTTAAATTGATCTAATGTTGAAAAGTGTTTATGCATACTTCCTTTTTTAACAAAGGAAAACTAAATTTTTTGTTAATACGTGAGAATGGTTTATGAATACGACTAAGGTCGCTGATTTCAAAAATATATGATGTTCATACGTTCCAATCACTTAAGACTTAAATTTGAAAAGAAATAAGATATACGCATACTCTAAGTATACTAAATGAATATATGCCTTTCATATTTTAAATTGATACGCATTTATTCGATCCCACGTTGTGCATATTTAGGTGGTATTCATATGATGAAACTCAAACTCTCTCGCAACCAAGAATTCATCCATGGTATTAGAAAAGAAAACATGTATAGTTAGTATTGATGAGGATTGAATTAACTCAACCCACGAACTAAACTGGTGGAATATTGAATCAATATCTAGTTTATAATATAGACCTAACAAATGTATAATGTTAAGGGTCTTTTGTGTAATAAAGAATAATTTGGGTTTATTTAGCAAGTTAGCTGAGGGATTAGCCTCAAATGGACAAACAGTCTAGGTCCAATGGCCCAAAACGCCCAATAGGCCCAATAGGCCCAACACACCTACGTACCCATTACTTGCTATATAAAACAGTTTATATTGACTATTCGAATGATTTGATTGCATTAAATATGTGTGGCCTTCAAATGTCTTGATTGCTTTGAATTCGTATTTCCTTCGAATAGTCTGGTTGCATTCAATTCGCATTGTCTTCGAAATGTTTGGTTCCATTGAATTCGCGTTGCCTTCGAATGTCTTGATTGATAAATTTGCATTGCCTTCGAATGGTTTGATTGCATTAAATTCGTGTTGTCGTTGCCTTCGATTGGTTTGATTGCATTGAATTTGTTTTGCCTTCGAATATCTGAATATGGTCTATAAAGTACTTGGCACTACACGATCTAAATATTATCAATCATCGATTTCAAAAATAGATGATATTGATCGATAGGACAATATCACCGAATATCAGCTAACATGATAACCTAAAGCAAATTAAACTCAAACTATCCCACGGTTATAAATCAACATATTTAGTTAGTTCTTCCAAATTGATTAGAAAACGTAAATATAGATTATAATCGTTTTGTTTCATAACATCGTCCTAAGAATACCTTTGTAAGATCATCTAACCATACTTTATTTTAAATACCTAGATGAGTTTGGTTCTTTAATTGTTTTTATCTAGTTAGGTTTTCAATTGTGATTAAAACCTAGATGAGTTTGGTTCTTTAAATTTTTTTATCTAGTTTGGTTTTCAATTGTGATTAAAACCTAGATGAGTTTGGTTCTTTAAATGTTTAAAAAACACTGCATCATCCACACATGCATGGGAATGGATAGAAAAACATAGTTAGTGTGTGATTTTTGGATGTTGAGAGGTTACTTTAATAGTATTGTAACCAGACTTAATACGCTTAAAATGCAAAGTTGGTGACAGTAACAACTATTTCCATCATCACATCTTTCATCTCACAACAAAATAAAAAGAGCATTGATCATAACAATATTTTGTCTTTATAAAACTCTTAGGAGAGAATAGAATTGTATTAATAAGACAAAAAGTTTTAAACCTAGCGCTCATCTGATCTTCATGTTTTTTGTTAGGGTTAAGATGGATGCTATACATAATTTATGGGTACCTGTTTTAACTGTGATAGCATGCCCTATTTGACAAAACATTCCAAGACCACTTTGCCCAATGTGTATGCACTCATTGTAAGTAGTTGACCTAGAAAACAAAACAATTGATTCCGACCTGCCGGATTCGAACCAGCGACCTAAGGATTTTCTGTTAGGATCAACTTACTACAGTCCTCCGCTCTACCAACTGAGCTAAGGTCGGTTTCTTTGGTAGCATTAATCGAGTTCTGCTTTTGAGCTGTGATGAAAAAACTATTTTCAAAACATTTTTAGACAACTCAAACATAGCACCTTTAGATGCTTTAGTGAATTAGAACAGCCTGAACAATTGATTCTTCATGTCTAAAACAGTATTTGTTTGCAATGAAATTGGCACAGCGAACTGGAATGGGTACTTAAAGAGGCTATTCCTCTTGCAACAGAATGTAAATAGTTTGATTATGTCAGTTCGTTTTAATAGCTGAATCAAGTAGTTGCAATGTCTAAATTCCTGCACATATCCATAAAGTCAGAGTTAACTCTTTCTCATAAATCTTTTATACTCCAATCCAAGAAAAACAAATGCGTTCTTCCAATAAAAATAGTCTGAAGGAATGGAGATCTACAATGCCAACTTGATGCAGTCTCATAATGGTGAGGTCATTAAAAAAATAAAACAAGTAGGAAGGATGGATACCCTCATGTGGTTCCTAAGAGATAATCAATTAATTAATGATTTCAAACATCATGTAGTTTAGTTGAAGGATTTAAAAATCCGAAATGTTGAAAGTATGCACTCCCTAAATCAACGACGGAATAGTGTATGTGTTCTGGTTTTGGAGTTGAATATAGAGGTCAAACTCCCATGTTTAAAGTATTCAGGCAATTAAGCTTCCCTTTTTACTAAAGGAAAACTGTAATTTCCGTTAACACATAGACTTAGGTCACAGTGACACAATCGAGATATTAAAATCGCTGGTTTCAAAGGAAAAATACTTAAATAAAAAAAAAAGATAATGGTTTAATTTTAAATGTAGTTAAACGATTCTATACTAATTATATTTTAAATTTATACCTATCCATTAAATTACACCCAACGGGTTCGTCTACCTATGTGGTATTTTTCAAAATCAAACTATCACATGATCAAGAGTTCATGCATGGGGTTATAAAACCTATTTAGTCAGCATTTTAAAGAAAATAAATAAGATATTAAATTTGATCGATTCGTTTTTTACAAAACATTGATTTATAAAATTTATGGTACATTCGGCTTTTTAATATTTTTTATCATCTTCAGTTTTACGTTATAGGTAACCTGAAAGAATACCCCAATGTGTGAAAGAGTTTTTACCAAGGTTGAGATACCTCTATGTGGAGGATGTTGAGATGTTACTTGAATAAAAATATGGCAAGACTTAATATCCTTAAAATGCAGTTTTTGTAACAATTTTTAAATAAAATTTGTCCAATAAAATTTCATAAAAGAGAATAAAAGGGTTTAGATCAAAGTATCTCAAATGTACCTAATAAAAGGACATACAATTATACATAAGCATGTTTCTCCTCTTTGTTTACATCAAAAAGACTTTTAGTAGTATTTGAACTAATAATTTATAGCCCGTATTTATTTTTGGATTTGGTGCGTCTATAAAGAGATTTAAAGATTTACCATGTTGCAAATGATGACGTGATTTGGGTTCGTCTGGATTATCTTAATTATTAAATTATTATTATCGCTGATCAATACTAATTGATGAAATATGATAAAAATAACTTTAAATTATGCGATGAACTTAATTTTGGATAAAACTTTGTGTGTTGTATATGATGAACACTATATTCATTTTTTTCGTAGAATATATTACTACATTTTGGTTAAAAAAAATTACACAACACAACTATTTACGTTAATAAAAATGCATGCTCATTGGTAGAACAATCTTTGTCGATCTTGAGATTTAGATATGATTAACACTATATAATCAGATCGAGTAACCATATAAATAAAACATATGCTACACTTTTTATAAGATCTCTATTTTTTAAGATATATACCGTTTTTTCAAAAACCATATGCCATTAAATATAGATACAAATATTATTTCTAAATTCTTGATATTAAACGGTTTTAAATATCGTGTAAGTCAACCAATAAATCTAATCTCCCGTTACAAATTTTCTTCTAACTAATTACTTTACGTACATTTAGAAGATATATCATCCTTATTTCTAGATTGTCACCAATACACAATACCAAAAATATAATAGGACTTTGGATAACATTTTTCAGAACAAAAATTCCTTTTGTTCGCGATTAGTCTATTTATTTTGATTAATCGTAAAAATAAACATTCTCACATCTTGATGCATGTTTTAAAATAAAATCATTAATTATGTAAGTAATCTCATTTAGGTTTCCATAAATAGATTGTATTATGTCATCTAATTTCAAAATTTTATATCGGTGATGAACCCTTAAAACTAAGGCTTGACTCTACTACATGAATCACACTGGTTAGAAACCCTTAATCGTCATGAGATCATAACTACTCATACGTATATGTGTGTATCTATATATAAATATAAAAATAAGAAGACTATGATATACCTCTTTACATCTTGAAGACCTGAGAATATATGTAAGACCCGAAGCCACTGTCTGATTTTTGGAAGCCGGTAGCGGTAGTATTATGACACCTTTGTTAGTTGCTCGCTAGAATGTTCTCGAATGATTATGAACAATCTCCTTGATGGAGTCGTTGGAGAAAACCGACAAATAGAAGCTAAGAGATAAGATAAATAACAAAATTAGAAATTACATATTTGATTCGATATACAGGACAACATGAATTAAGGTTTGGTTAGACCAATTTATAGTTAGTGAACATATAGTTCGCTTAGTTATCGATTGGGCCGATGGTTTCATCTTCAACATAATCATTAGCCCAACTAATATCTATATTTATATACTTTCACGAGACTTAAATCTAAAATTTTCCTATAGTCAAACCTAGATAAGTTTAATCACAAGGAATACAGAAAATCATATATTATGGTAGATACCACGAGTAATTTATCATATTTTCTTACCAAACTACCTTTGTAAATGTTGATAAAACTGACCATATTAGTTTTCTTCTTAAAAATTATCTTTACTCTACAGATTTTACCTATTAGACGTGACATGAAAATAATAATTATTTAACTCTCGTACCTCTGCCCAATTTGTTAAATCAAAACTTTTAACGATATTTTGCAAGTTGTAGTTCAGCCGACTCTATGAGCAATAATTTTCTAGACAACTTTATAAAAAATGTACTTAGATATATTTTTGTGTTTTTTCTTATAAAACTAGTCAATGTGGGTATACTTGTATTAATAAGAAATAAAATTACAAATGGTAGAGGGGACTAGACCAAAGTTTCACACAAAAAACATCCAGATAATAAATCGTACATGAAGTTTCAATATTTTCAACATACCCACCTGCAGGAGACTTAAAATAACAAGTCATTATAATTTCTTCCAGACACAATCGCATAGACTCCATGAAATAGAAATAGTTGGGCAGAATAACCTAATACTACTTGGTGTCGAAGAAACGATAAATATATAAATTGGGGATATAACAATCCTCAAAGCAAAAATAAATCAAAAGTCTATCTGATCATCGGCATCGCATGAACCGAAATGTAGAGCACCAAGTTTCGAAATCATCTTCTTTACTCAATATAAAATCACATTAAAACATGTTAAAAACCAATATAATATGTAAATTAAATCAAATATGATAAAAAAAAAGAATGTTATCCAGTTTGAAAAGATGCCAAACCCACGAATATTTCCTTATAAGGGCTTTTAGCTCAACGACATCAATAGCAAAAATGATATTATCCTCAGTGCCTCAATGTTCCCATTTAGCCAACCTATCAGCAATTTTATTGCCTCTCCACCAACATGTTCAAATTGAACCTCAAAACTAAGATCAATAATATCAAATAATTCAATTTGTAGAACCCAAGTTTACTACTTCCGCAACTTACTTTTCTACTTGCAAAGTATTAAAAAACTCTACTAAAACCTCAGAATGATCCGTTGTTTATCTAGTAATACCAAATTTTTTTATGTTCCACTTTACGTCATTATGTTTTTCTTAATACAAAAGCTATTTGAGAAGCCATGACAAACTTTTGCTGAATACAAAAAATACAACTGCACTTCATGTAGTTGCCTTGTATTACGTTCACATTACAGTCCAAAAGCACGGTCTCCAAATATAAACAATGTGTCTTACCAAAAGTGGCATATCTTGTTTGTTGTCGTTATGAAAGTCTTTTAGAAGCAAAGTTACGTTTGCGATCCTCATCCATTCGGTTGTGAAATCATCAATACATTTTAAGTATAATAAAATTAATTAATGTAAACAAATATCATAACAAGTTATTTTAAATACAAAAGAATTCATTTAATATCTCTTGAAACCATACGCTAAAATTATGCTCGGAGCAGATCAAGAATACAATTACTCTAAATATGATAAAATTTGAAAGTATTATGTCGTTAAACCAATAATGGGAACAAGATTTTTCTTCACAGCCTTACGGCTTTCTTTTTTAATACTTAGAGATATGTTTTGTGTTTTTATTTATAAAACTACTCAATGCGACTATATGTATATTATTAAAAAATAAAATTACAAATCATAGAGAGGACTAGACCAAAACCTCTCAAAAACAAGATGCAAATAAACCATCGTACATGACCTTTCAATATTTTAAACATACACACCTGCAAGAGACTTAATATAACAAGTCAATATAATTACTTGCAGACACAATCACATAGACTCCATGAAATATAGAAAATAGTTAGATGAATAACCTCATAATACTTGGAGTCTAAGAAACGATAAATATATAAGTGAATCTGATCATCTGCATCGAATTAGCCAAAATGTTCAACAACGAGTTTCAAAATCTTTTTCTTTACTCAAAATAACACATGGGAACATGTGAAAAACCTATAACATGGAAATCGAATCAAGTATGATAACAAAGAATGTTACAAAAAGATTCAAAATCTCGCAAATCCTTCCATATACGGGATTTTAGCTCAACATCATCAATAGAAACAACGATATTATCCTCAAAGAATCTATGTCCCCATTTAGCCAGTCATTCAGCAACTTCATTTCCTCTCCACCAACGTGCCCAAACTGAACCTCAAAAGTAAGATCGTGAATTTCAAAAAATTCATTATATAGAACCCAAATTTATTAATTTCGCAACTTTACTATTTGCGACGTATTCAAAAACTCTACTAAAACTTCAAAAAGATCCATTGTTTATCTAGTAAATCTTAAAAAATTCATGTTCTCCTTTCCTTCATTATGTTTTTCTTGATACAAAAGCCATCATAAGAATCCGTGATAAACTATTTCGTTATAAAAGAAATATGGAACCCCACTTAATGTACCTCTCTTGTATTATGCTTAATAATATAAAAGTGCGATATTCAAATATATACAATGTGTCTTAAAAAATTGCCAAACGACATTGTTTTTTTATAGCTTGTTTGTTATTGTTACGAAAGTTATTTGGAAGCCAGATTGGGCTTTATATAGTATTCATCATTTGATTATCACATATTCTCTTCTGAACCCATCAATATATTTTGTTAAAAAAATCTATTGAATGTAAAAAGAATTCATAAATAAATAGTATTCCACTTAAGATCTCATAAACCATACCATTAAATTGTGTTGGAAGAATATCAAGAATACAATAACTCAAAATCTAGTGCAATTTAAAAGTACTCGATCCATATTCCAATAAACGGATAGTTTAAATTGATCGAATGTTGAAAAGTGTTTATACATACTTCCTTTTTTAACAAAGGAAAACTAAATTTTTTGTTAATACGTGAGAATGGTTTATGAATACGACTAAGGTCGCTGATTTCAAAAATATATGATGTTCATACGTTCCAATCACTTAAGACTTAAATTTTAAAAGAAATAAGATATACGCATACTCTAAGTATACTAAATGAATATATACCTTTCATATTTTAAATTGATACGCATTTATTAGATCCCACGTTGTGCCTATTTAGGTGGTATTTATATGATGAAACTCAAACTCTCTCGCAACCAAGAATTCATCCATGGTATTAGAAAAGAAAACATGTATAGTTAGTATTGATGAGGATTGAATTAACTCAACCCACGAACTAAACTGGTGGAATATTGAATCAATATCTAGTTTATAATATAGACCTAACAAATGTATAATGTTAAGGGTCTTTTGTGTAATAAAGAATAATTTGGGTTTATTTAGCAAGTTAGCTGAGGGATTAGCCTCAAATGGACAAACTGTCTAGGTCCAATGGCCCAAAACGCCCAATAGGCCCAACACACCTACGTACCCATTACTTGCTATATAAAACAGTTTATATTGACTATTCGAATGATTTGATTGCATTAAATATGTGTGGCCTTCAAATGTCTTGATTGCTTTGAATTCGTATTTCCTTCGAATAGTCTGGTTGCATTCAATTCGCATTGTCTTCAAAATGTTTGGTTGCATTGAATTCGCGTTGCCTTCGAATGGCTTGATTGATAAATTCGCATTGCCTTCGAATGGTTTGATTGCATTAAATTCGTGTTGTCATTGCCTTCGATTGGTTTGATTGCATTGAATTTGTTTTGCCTTCGAATATCTGAATATGGTCTATAAAGTACTTGGTACTACACGATCTAAATATTATCAATCATCGATTTCAAAAATAGATGATATTGATCGATAGGACAATATCACCGAATATCAGCTAACATGATAACCTAAAGCAAATTAAACTCAAACTATCCCACTGTTATAAATCAACATATTTAGTTAGTTCTTCCAAATTGATTAGAAAACGTAAATATAGATTATAATCGTTTTGTTTCATAACATCGTCCTAAGAATACCTTTGTAAGATCATATAACCATACTATATTTTAAATACCTAGATGCGTTTGGTTCTTTAATTGTTTTTATCTAGTTAGGTTTTCAATTGTGATTAAAACGTAGATGAGTTTGGTTCTTTAAATTTTTTTATCTAGTTTGGTTTTCAATTCTGATTAAAACCTAGAAGAGTTTGGTTCTTTAAATGTTTAAAAAACACTGCATCATCCACACATGCATGAGAATGGATAGAAAAACATGGTTAGTGTGTGATTTTTGGATGTTGAGAGGTTACTTTAATAGTAATGTAACCAGACTTAATACGCTTAAAATGCAAAGTTGGTGACAGTAACAACTATTTCCATCATCACATCTTTCATCTCACAACAAAATAAAAAGAGCATTGATCATAACAATATTTTGTCTTTATAAAACTCTTAGGAGAGAATAGAATTGTATTAATAAGACAAAAAGTTTTAAACCTAGCGCTCATCTGATCTTCATGTTTTTTTGTTAGGGTTAAGATGGATGCTATACATAATTTATGGGTACCTGTTTTAACTGTGATAGCATGCCCTATTTGACAAAACATTCCAAGACCACTTTGCCCAATGTGTATGCACTCATTGTAAGTAGTTGACCTAGAAAACAAAAGGATTGATTCCGACCTGCCGGATTCGAACCAGCGACCTAAGGATTTTCTGTTAGGATCAACTTACTACAGTCCTCCGCTCTACCAACTGAGCTAAGGTCGGTTTCTTTGGTTGCATTAATCGAGTTCTGCTTTTGAGCTGTGATGAAAAAACTATTTTCAAAATATTTTTAGACAACTCAAACATAGCACCTTTAGATGCTTTAGTGAATTAGAACAGCCTGAACAATTGATTCTTCATGTCTAAAACAGTATTGGTTTGCAATGAAATTGGCACAGCGAACTGGAATCGGTACTTAAAGAGGCTATTCCTCTTGCAACAGAATGTAAATAGTTTGATTATGTCAGTTCGTTTTAATAGCTGAATCAAGTAGTTGCAATGTCTAATAAATTCCTGCACATATCCATAAAGTCAGAGTTAACTCTTTCTCATAAATCTTTTATACTCCAATCCAAGAAAAACAAATGCGTTCTTCCAATAAAAATAGTCTGAAGGAATGGAGATCTACAATGCCAACTTGATGCAGTCTCATAATGGTGAGGTCATTAAAAAAATAAAACAAGTAGGAAGGATGGATACCCTCATGTGGTTCCTAAGAGATAATCAATTAATTAATGATTTCAAACATCATGTAGTTTAGTTGAAGGATTTAAAAATCCGAAATGTTGAAAGTATGCACTCCCTAAATCAACGACGGAATAGTGTATGTGTTCTGGTTTTGGAGTTGAATATAGAGGTCAAACTCCCATGTTTAAAGTATTCAGGCAATTAAGCTTCCTTTTTTACTAAAGGAAAACTGTAATTTCCGTTAACACATAGACTTAGGTCACAGTGACACAATCGAGATATTAAAATCGCTGGTTCCAAAGGAAAAATACTTAAATTAGAAAAAAAGATAATGGCTTAATTTTAAATGTAGTTGAACGATTCTATACTAATTATATTTTAAATTTATACCTATCCACTAAATTACACCCAACGAGTTCGTCTACCTACGTGGTATTTTTTAAATCAAACTATCACATGATCAAGAGTTCATGCATGGGGTTATAAAACGTATTTAGTCAGCATTTTAAATAAAATAAATAAGATATTAAATTTGATCGATTCGTTTTTTACAAAACATTGATTTATAAAATTTATGGTACATTCGGCTTTTTAATATTTTTTATCTGCTTCAGTTTTACGTTATAAGTAACCTGAAAGAATACCATAATGTGTGAATGACTTTTTACCAATGTTGAGATACCTCTACGTGGAGGATGCTGAGATGTTACTTGAATAAAAATATGGCAAGACTTAATATCCTTAAAATGCAGTTTTTGTAACAATTTTTAAATAAAATTTGTCCAATAAAATTTCATAAAAGAGAATAAAAGGGTTTAGATCAAAGTATCTCAAATGTACCTAATAAAAGGACATACAATTATACATAAGCATGTTTCTCCTCTTTGTTTACATCAAAAAGACTTTTAGTAGTATTTGAACTAATAATTTATAGCCCGTATTTATTTTTGGATTTGGTGCGTCTATAAAGAGATTTAAAGATTTACCATGTTGCAAATGATGACGTGATTTGGGTTCGTCTGGATTATCTTAATTATTAAATTATTATTATCGTTGATCAATACTAATTGATGAAATATGATAAAAATAACTTTAAATTATGCGATGAACTTAATTTTGGATAAAACTTTGTGTGTTGTATATGATGAACACTATATTCATTTTTTTCGTAGAATATATTACTACATTTTGGTTAAAAAAAATTACACAACACAACTATTTACGTTAATAAAAATGCATGCTCATTGGTAGAACAATCTTTGTCGATCTTGAGATTTAGATATGATTAACACTATATAATCAGATCGAGTAACCATATAAATAAAACATATGCTACACTTTTTATAAGATCTCTATTTTTTAAGATATATACCGTTTTTTCAAAAACCATATGCCATTAAATATAGATACAAATATTACTTATAAATTCTTGATATTAAACGGTTTTAAATATCGTGTAAGTCAACCAATAAATCTAATCTCCCGTTAAGAATAGTCTTCTAACTAATTACTTTACGTACATTTAGAAGATATATCATCCTTATTTCTAGATTGTCACCAATACACAATACCAAAAATATAATAGGACTTTGGATAACATTTTTCAGAACAAAAATTCCTTTTTTGTTCGCGATTAGTCTATATATTTTGACTAATCGTAAAAATAAACATTCTCACATCTTGATGCATGTTTTAAAATAAAATCATTAATTATGTAAGTAATCTCATTTAGGTTTCCATAAATAGATTGTATTATGTCATCTAATTTCAAAATTTTATATCGGTGATGAACCCTTAAAACTAAGGCTTGACTCTACTACATGAATCACACTGGTTAGAAACCCTTAATCGTCATGAGATCATAACTACTCATACGTATATGTGTGTATCTATATATAAATATAAAAATAAGAAGACTATGATATACCTCTTTACATCTTGAAGACCTGAGAATATATGTAAGACCCGAAGCCACTGTCTGATTTTTGGAAGCCGGTAGCGGTAGTATTATGACACCTTTGTTAGTTGCTCGCTAGAATGTTCTCGAATGATTATGAACAATCTCCTTGATGGACTCGTTGGAGAAAACCGACAAATAGAAGCTAAGAGATAAGATAAATAACAAAATTAGAAATGACATATTTGATTCGATATACAGGACAACATGAATTAAGGTTTGGTTAGACCAATTTATAGTTAGTGAACATATAGTTCGCTTAGTTATCGATTGGGCCAATGGTTTCATCTTCAACATAATCATTAGCCCAACTAATATCTATATTTATATACTTTCACGAGACTTAAATCTAAAATTTTCCTATAGTAAAACCTAGATAAGTTTAATCACAAGGAATACAGAAAATCATATATTATGGTAGATACCACGAGTAATTTATCATATTTTCTTACCAAACTACCTTTGTAAATGTTGATAAAACTGACCATATCAGGTTTCTTCTTAAAAACTATCTTTACTCTACAGTTTTGGCCTATTAGACGTGACATGAAAAAAATTTTATTTAACTCTCGTACCTCTGCCCAATTTGTTAAATCAAAACTTTTAACGATATTTTGCAAGTTGTAGTTCAGCCGACTTTATGAGCAATAATTTTCTAGACAACTTTATAAAAAATGTACTTAGATATATTTTTGTGTTTTTTCTTATAAAACTAGTCAATGTGGGTATACTTGTATTAATAAGAAATAAAATTACAAATGGTAGAGGGGACTAGACCAAAGTTTCACACAAAAAACATCCAGATAATAAATCGTACATGAAGTTTCAATATTTTCAACATACCCACCTGCGGGAGACTTAAAATAACAAGTCATTATAATTGCTTCCAGACACAATCGCATAGACTCCATGAAATAGAAATAGTTGGGTAGAATAACCTAATACTACTTGGTGTCGAAGAAACGATAAATATATAAATTGGGGATATAGCAATCCTCAAAGCAAAAATAAATCAAAAGTCTATCTGATCATCGGCATCGCATGAACCGAAATGTAGAGCACCAAGTTTCGAAATCATCTTCTTTACTCAATATAAAATCACATTAAAACATGTTAAAAACCAATATAATATGTAAATTAAATCAAATATGATAAAAAAAAGAATGTTATCCAGTTTGAAAAGATGCCAAACCCACGAATATTTCCTTATAAGGGCTTTTAGCTCAACGACATCAATAGCAAAAATGATATTATCCTCAGTGCCTCAATGTTCCCATTTAGCCAACCTATCAGCAACTTTATTGGCTCTCCACCAACATGTTCAAATTGAACCTCAAAACTAAGATCAATAATATCAAATAATTCAATTTGTAGAACCCAAGTTTACTACTTCCGCAACTTACTTTTCTACTTGCAAAGTATTAAAAAACTCTACTAAAACCTCAGAATGATCCGTTGTTTATCTAGTAATACCAAATTTTTTTATGTTCCACTTTACGTCATTATGTTTTTCTTAATACAAAAGCTATTTGAGAAGCCATGACAAACTTTTGCTGAATAAAAAAATACAACTGCACTTCATGTAGTTGCCTTGTATTACGTTCACATTACAGTCCAAAAGCACGGTCTCCAAATATAAACAATGTGTCTTACCAAAAGTGGCATATCTTGTTTGTTGTCGTTATGAAAGTCTTTTTGAAGCAAAGTTACGTTTGCGATCCTCATCCATTCGGTTGTGAAATCATCAATACATTTTAAGTATAATAAAATTAATTAATGTAAACAAATATCATAACAAGTTATTTTAAATACAAAAGAATTCGTTTAATATCTCTTGAAACCATACGCTAAAATTATGCTCGGAGCAGATCAAGAATACAATTACTCTAAATATGATAAAATTTGAAAGTATTATGTCGTTAAACCAATAATGGGAACAATATTTTTCTTCACAGCCTTACGGCTTTCTTTTTTAATACTTAGAGATATGTTTTGTATTTTTATTTATAAAACTACTCAATGCGACTATATGGATATTATTAAAAAATAAAATTACAAATCATAGAGAGGACTAGACCAAAACCTCTCAAAAACAAGATGCAAATAAACCATCGTACATGACCTTTCAATATTTTAAACATACACACCTGCAAGAGACTTAATATAACAAGTCAATATAATTACTTGCAGACACAATCACATAGACTCCATGAAATATAGAAAATAGTTAGATGAATAACCTCATAATACTTGGAGTCTAAGAAACGATAAATATATAAGTGAATCTGATCATCTGCATCGAATTAGCCAAAATGTTCAACAACGAGTTTCAAAATCTTCTTCTTTACTCAAGATAACACATGGGAACATGTGAAAAACCTATAACATGGAAATCGAATCAAGTATGATAACAAAGAATGTTACAAAAAGATTCAAAATCTCACAAATCCTTCCATATACGGGATTTTAGCTCAACATCATCAATAGAAACAACGATTCAGCAACTTCATTTCCTCTCCACCAACGTGCCCAAACTGAACCTCAAAAGTAAGATTGTGAATTTTAAAAAATTCATTATATAGAACCCAAATTTATTAATTTCGCAACTTTACTATTTGCGACGTATTCAAAAACTCTACTAAAACTTCAAAAAGATCCATTGTTTATCTAGTAAATCTTAAAAAATTCATGTTCTCCTTTCCTTCATTATGTTTTTCTTGATACAAAAGCCATCATAAGAATCCGTGATGAACTATTTCGTTATAAAAGAAATATGGAACCCCACTTAATGTACCTCTCTTGTATTATGCTCAATAATATAAAAGTGCGATATTCAAATATATACAATGTGTCTTAAAAAATTGCCAAACGACATTGTTTTTTTATAGCTTGTTTGTTATTGTTACGAAAGTTATTTCGAAGCCAGATTGGGCTTTATATAGTATTCATCATTTGATTATCACATATTCTCTTCTGAACCCATCAATATATTTTGTTAAAAAAATCTATTGAATGTAAAAAGAATTCATAAATAAATAGTATTCCACTTAAGATCTCATAAACCATACCATTAAATTGTGTTGGAAGAATATCAAGAATACAATAACTCAAAATCTAGTGCAATTTAAAAGTACTCGATCCATATTCCAATAAACGGATAGTTTAAATTGATCGAATGTTGAAAAGTGTTTATGCATACTTCCTTTTTTAACAAAGGAAAACTAAATTTTTTGTTAATACGTGAGAATGGTTTATGAATACGACTAAGGTCGCTGATTTCAAAAATATATGATGTTCATACGTTCCAATCACTTAAGACTTAAATTTTAAAAGAAATAATATATACGCATACTCTAAGTATACTAAATGAATATATACCTTTCATGTTTTAAATTGATACGCATTTATTAGATCCCACGTTGTGCCTATTTAGGTGGTATTTTTATGATGAAACTCAAACTCTCTTGCAACCAAGAATTCATCCATGGTATTAGAAAATAAAACATGTATAGTTAGTATTGATGAGGATTGAATTAACTCAACCCACGAACTAAACTGGTGGAATATTGAATCAATATCTAGTTTATAATATAGACCTAACAAATGTATAATGTTAAGGGTCTTTTGTGTAATAAAGAATAATTTGGGTTTATTTAGCAAGTTAGCTGAGGGATTAGCCTCAAATGGACAAACTGTCTAGGTCCAATGGCCCAAAACGCCCAATAGGCCCAACACACTTACGTACCCATTACTTGCTATATAAAACAGTTTATATTGACTATTCGAATGATTTGATTGCATTAAATATGTGTGGCCTTCAAATGTCTTGATTGCTTTGAATTCGTATTTCCTTCGAATAGTCTGGTTGCATTCAATTCGCATTGTCTTCGAAATGTTTGGTTGCATTGAATTCGCGTTGCCTTCGAATGGCTTGATTGATAAATTCGCATTGCCTTCGAATGGTTTGATTGCATTAAATTCGTGTTGTCGTTGCCTTCGATTGGTTTGATTGCATTGAATTTGTCTTGCCTTCGAATATATGAATATGGTCTATAAAGTACTTGGTACTACACGATCTAAATATTATCAATCATCGATTTCAAAAATAGATGATATTGATCGATAGGACAATATCACCGAATATCAGCTAACATGATAACCTAAAGCAAATTAAACTCAAACTATCCCACTGTTATAAATCAAAATATTTAGTTAGTTCTTCCAAATTGATTAGAAAACGTAAATATAGATTATAATCGTTTTGTTTCATAACATCGTCCTAAGAATACCTTTGTAAGATCATCTAACCATACTATATTTTAAATACCTAGATGAGTTTGGTTCTTTAATTGTTTTTATCTAGTTAGGTTTTCAATTGTGATTAAAACCTAGATGAGTTTGGTTCTTTAAATTTTTTTATCTCGTTTGGTTTTCAATTGTGATTAAAACCTAGATGAGTTTGGTTCTTTAAATGTTTAAAAAACACTGCATCATCCACACATGCATGGGAATGGATAGAAAAACATGGTTAGTGTGTGATTTTTGGATGTTGAGAGGTTACTTTAATAGTAATGTAACCAGACTTAATACGCTTAAAATGCAAAGTTGGTGACAGTAACAACTATTTCCATCATCACATCTTTCATCTCACAACAAAATAAAAAGAGCATTGATCATAACAATATTTTGTCTTTATAAAACTCTTAGGAGAGAATAGAATTGTATTAATAAGACAAAAAGTTTTAAACCTAGCGCTCATCTGATCTTCATGTTTTTTGTTAGGGTTAAGATGGATGCTATACATAATTTATGGGTACCTGTTTTAACTGTGATAGCATGCCCTATTTGACAAAACATTCCAAGACCACTTTGCCCAATGTGTATGCACTCATTGTAAGTAGTTGACCTAGAAAACAAAACAATTGATTCCGACCTGCCGGATTCGAACCAGCGACCTAAGGATTTTCTGTTACGATCAACTTACTACAGTCCTCCGCTCTACCAACTGAGCTAAGGTCGGTTTCTTTGGTAGCATTAATCGAGTTCTGCTTTTGAGCTGTGATGAAAAAACTATATTCAAAACATTTTTAGACAACTCAAACATAGCACCTTTAAATGCTTTAGTGAATTAGAACAGCCTGAACAATTGATTCTTCATGTCTAAAACAGTATTTGTTTGCAATGAAATTGGCACAGCGAACTGGAATCGGTACTTAAAGAGGCTATTCCACTTGCAACAGAATGTAAATAGTTTGATTATGTCAGTTCGTTTTAATAGCTGAATCAAGTAGTTGCAATGTCTAAATTCCTGCACATATCCATAAAGTCAGAGTTAACTCTTTCTCATAAATCTTTTATACTCCAATCCAAGAAAAACAAATGCGTTCTTCCAATAAAAATAGTCTGAAGGAATGGAGATCTACAATGCCAACTTGATGCAGTCTCATAATGGCGAGGTCATTAAAAAAATAAAACAAGTAGGAAGGATGGATACCCTCATGTGGTTCCTAAGAGATAATCAATTAATTAATGATTTCAAACATCATGTAGTTTAGTTGAAGGATTTAAAAATCCGAAATGTTGAAAGTATGCACTCCCTAAATCAACGACGGAATAGTGTATGTGTTCTGGTTTTGGAGTTGAATATAGAGGTCAAACTCCCATGTTTAAAGTATTCAGGCAATTAAGCTTCCTTTTTTACTAAAGGAAAACTGTAATTTCCGTTAACACATAGACTTAGGTCACAGTGACACAATCGAGATATTAAAATCGCTGGTTTCAAAGGAAAAATACTTAAATAAAAAAAATAATGGTTTAATTTTAAATGTAGTTGAACGATTCTATACTGATTATATTTTAAATTTATACCTATCCACTAAATTACACCCAACGGGTTCGTCTACATATGTGGTATTTTTTAAATCAAACTATCACATGATCAAGAGTTCATGCATGGGGTTATAAAACGTATTTAGTCAGCATTTTAAATAAAATAAATAAGATCTTAAATTTGATCGATTCGTTTTTTACAAAACATTGATTTATAAAATTTATGGTACATTCGGCTTTTTAGTATTTTTTATCTGCTTCAGTTTTACGTTATAGGTAACCTGAAAGAATACCCCAATGTGTGAAAGAGTTTTTACCAAGGTTGAGATACCTCTACGTGGAGGATGCTGAGATGTTACTTGAATAAAAATATGGCAAGACTTAATATCCTTAAAATGCAGTTTTTGTAACAATTTTTAAATAAAATTTGTCCAATAAAATTTCATAAAAGAGAATAAAAGGGTTTAGATCAAAGTATCCCAAATGTACCTAATAAAAGGACATACAATTATACATAAGCATGTTTCTCCTCTTTGTTTACATCAAAAAGACTTTTAGTAGTATTTGAACTAATAATTTATAGCCCGTATTTATTTTTGGATTTGGTGCGTCTATAAAGAGATTTAAAGATTTACCATGTTGCAAATGATGACGTGATTTGGGTTCGTCTGGATTATCTTAATTATTAAATTATTATTATCGCTGATCAATACTAATTGATGAAATATGATAAAAATAACTTTAAATTATGCGATGAACTTAATTTTGGATAAAACTTTGTGTGTTGTATATGATGAACACTATATTCATTTTTTTCGTAGAATATATTACTACATTTTGGTTAAAAAAATTTACACAACACAACTATTTACGTTAATAAAAATGCATGCTCATTGGTAGAACAATCTTTGTCGATCTTGAGATTTAGATATGATTAACACTATATAATCAGATCGAGTAACCATATAAATAAAACAAATGCTACACTTTTTATAAGATCTCTATTTTTTAAGATATATACCGTTTTTTCAAAAACCATATGCCATTAAATATAGATACAAATATTATTTCTAAATTCTTGATATTAAACGGTTTTAAATATCGTGTAAGTCAACCAATAAATCTAATCTCCCGTTACAAATTTTCTTCTAACTAATTACTTTACGTACATTTAGAAGATATATCATCCTTATTTCTAGATTGTCACCAATACACAATACCAAAAATATAATAGGACTTTGGATAACATTTTTCAGAACAAAAATTCCTTTTTTGTTCGCGATTAGTCTATATATTTTGACTAATCGTAAAAATAAACATTCTCACATCTTGATGCATGTTTTAAAATAAAATCATTAATTATGTAAGTAATCTCATTTAGGTTTCCATAAATAGATTGTATTATGTCATCTAATTTCAAAATTTTATATCGGTGATGAACCCTTAAAACTAAGGCTTGACTCTACTACATGAATCACACTGGTTAGAAACCCTTAATCGTCATGAGATCATAACTACTCATACGTATATGTGTGTATCTATATATAAATATAAAAATAAGAAGACTATGATATACCTCTTTACATCTTGAAGACCTGAGAATATATGTAAGACCCCAAGCCACTGTCTGATTTTTGGAAGCCGGTAGCGGTAGTATTATGACACCTTTGTTAGTTGCTCGCTAGAATGTTCTCGAATGATTATGAACAATCTCCTTGATGGAGTCGTTGGAGAAAACCGACAAATAGAAGCTAAGAGATAAGATAAATAACAAAATTAGAAATGACATATTTGATTCGATATACAGGACAACATGAATTAAGGTTTGGTTAGACTAATTTATAGTTAGTGAACATATAGTTCGCTTAGTTATCGATTGGGCCAATGGTTTCATCTTCAACATAATCATTAGCCCAACTAATATCTATATTTATATACTTTCACGAGACTTAAATCTAAAATTTTCCTATAGTAAAACCTAGATAAGTTTAATCACAAGGAATACAGAAAATCATATATTATGGTAGATACCACGAGTAATTTATCATATTTTATTACCAAACTACCTTTGTAAATGTTGATAAAACTGACCATATCAGTTTTCTTCTTAAAAATTATCTTTACTCTACAGATTTTGCCTATTAGACGTGACATGAAAAAAAATTTATTTAACTCTCGTACCTCTGCCCAATTTGTTAAATCAAAACTTTTAACGATATTTTGCAAGTTGTAGTTCAGCCGACTCTATGAGCAATAATTTTCTAGACAACTTTATAAAAAATGTACTTAGATATATTTTTGTGTTTTTTCTTATAAAACTAGTCAATGTGGGTATATTTGTATTAATAAGAAATAAAATTACAAATGGTAGAGGGGACTAGACCAAAGTTTCACACAAAAAACATCCAGATAATAAATCGTACATGAAGTTTCAATATTTTCAACATACCCACCTGCGGGAGACTTAAAATAACAAGTCATTATAATTGCTTCCAGACACAATCGCATAGACTCCATGAAATAGAAATAGTTGGGTAGAATAACCTAATACTACTTGGTGTCGAAGAAACGATAAATATATAAATTGGGGATATGGCAATCCTTAAAGCAAAAATAAATCAAAAGTCTATCTGATCATCGGCATCGCATGAACCGAAATGTAGAGCACCAAGTTTCGAAATCATCTTCTTTACTCAATATAAAATCACATTAAAACATGTTAAAAACCAATATAATATGTAAATTAAATCAAATATGATAAAAAAAAGAATGTTATCCAGTTTGAAAAGATGCCAAACCCACGAATATTTCCTTATAAGGGCTTTTAGCTCAACGACATCAATAGCAAAAATGATATTATCCTCAGTGCCTCAATGTTCCCATTTAGCCAACCTATCAGCAACTTTATTGGCTCTCCACCAACATGTTCAAATTGAACCTCAAAACTAAGATCAATAATATCAAATAATTCAATTTGTAGAACCCAAGTTTACTACTTCCGCAACTTACTTTTCTACTTGCAAAGTATTAAAAAACTCTACTAAAACCTCAGAATGATCCGTTGTTTATCTAGTAATACCAAATTTTTTTATGTTCCACTTTACGTCATTATGTTTTTCTTAATAAAAAAGCTATTTGAGAAGCCATGACAAACTTTTGCTGAATAAAAAAAATACAACTGCACTTCATGTAGTTGCCTTGTATTACGTTCACATTACAGTCCAAAAGCACGGTCTCCAAATATAAACAATGTGTCTTACCAAAAGTGGCATATCTTGTTTGTTGTTGTTATGAAAGTCTTTTAGAAGCAAAGTTACGTTTGCGATCCTCATCCATTCGGTTTTGAAATCATCAATACATTTTAAGTATAATAAAATTAATTAATGTAAACAAATATCATAACAAGTTATTTTAAATACAAAAGAATTCATTTAATATCTCTTGAAACCATACGCTAAAATTATGCTCGGAGCAGATCAAGAATACAATTACTCTAAATATGATAAAATTTGAAAGTATTATGTCGTTAAACCAATAATGGGAACAATATTTTTCTTCACAGCCTTACGGCTTTCTTTTTTAATACTTAGAGATATGTTTTGTGTTTTTATTTATAAAACTACTCAATGCGACTATATGTATATTATTAAAAAATAAAATTACAAATCATAGAGAGGACTAGACCAAAACCTCTCAAAAACAAGATGCAAATAAACCATCGTACATGACCTTTCAATATTTTAAACATACACACCTGCAAGAGACTTAATATAACAAGTCAATATAATTACTTGCAGACACAATCACATAGACTCCATGAAATATAGAAAATAGTTAGATGAATAACCTCATAATACTTGGAGTCTAAGAAACGATAAATATATAAGTGAATCTGATCATCTGCATCGAATTAGCCAAAATGTTCAACAACGAGTTTCAAAATCTTTTTCTTTACTCAAGATAACACATGGGAACATGTGAAAAACCTATAACATGGAAATCGAATCAAGTATGATAACAAAGAATGTTACAAAAAGATTCAAAATCTCGCAAATCCTTCCATATACGGGATTTTAGCTCAACATCATCAATAGAAACAACGATATTATCCTCAAAGAATCTATGTCCCCATTTAGCCAGTCATTCAGCAACTTCATTTCCTCTCCACCAACGTGCCAAAACTGAACCTCAAAAGTAAGATCGTGAATTTCAAAAAATTCATTATATAGAACCCAAATTTATTAATTTCGCAACTTTACTATTTGCGACGTATTCAAAAACTCTACTAAAACTTCAAAAAGATCCATTGTTTATCTAGTAAATCTTAAAAAATTCATGTTCTCCTTTCCTTCATTATGTTTTTCTTGATACAAAAGCCATCATAAGAATCCGTGATAAACTATTTCGTTATAAAAGAAATATGGAACCCCACTTAATGTACCTCTCTTGTATTATGCTTAATAATATAAAAGTGCGATATTCAAATATATACAATGTGTCTTAAAAAATTGCCAAACGACATTGTTTTTTTATAGCTTGTTTGTTATTGTTACGAAAGTTATTTGGAAGCCAGATTGGGCTTTATATAGTATTCATCATTTGATTATCACATATTCTCTTCTGAACCCATCAATATATTTTGTTAAAAAAATCTATTGAATGTAAAAAGAATTCATAAATAAATAGTATTCCACTTAAGATCTCATAAACCATACCATTAAATTGTGTTGGAAGAATATCAAGAATACAATAACTCAAAATCTAGTGCAATTTAAAAGTACTCGATCCATATTCCAATAAACGGATAGTTTAAATTGATCGAATGTTGAAAAGTGTTTATACATACTTCCTTTTTTAACAAAGGAAAACTAAATTTTTTGTTAATACGTGAGAATGGTTTGTGAATACGACTAAGGTCGCTGATTTCAAAAATATATGATGTTCATACGTTCCAATCACTTAAGACTTAAATTTTAAAAGAAATAAGATATACGCATACTCTAAGTATACTAAATGAATATATACCTTTCATATTTTAAATTGATACGCATTTATTAGATCCCACGTTGTGCCTATTTAGGTGGTATTTATATGATGAAACTCAAACTCTCTCGCAACCAAGAATTCATCCATGGTATTAGAAAAGAAAACATGTATAGTTAGTATTGATGAGGATTGAATTAACTCAACCCACGAACTAAACTGGTGGAATATTGAATCAATATCTAGTTTATAATATAGACCTAACAAATGTATAATGTTAAGGGTCTTTTGTGTAATAAAGAATAATTTGGGTTTATTTAGCAAGTTAGCTGAGGGATTAGCCTCAAATGGACAAACTGTCTAGGTCCAATGGCCCAAAACGCCCAATAGGCCCAACACACCTACGTACCCATTACTTGCTATATAAAACAGTTTATATTGACTATTCGAATGATTTGATTGCATTAAATATGTGTGGCCTTCAAATGTCTTGATTGCTTTGAATTCGTATTTCCTTCGAATAGTCTGGTTGCATTCAATTCGCATTGTCTTCGAAATGTTTGGTTGCATTGAATTCGCGTTGCCTTCGAATGGCTTGATTGATAAATTCGCATTGCCTTCGAATGGTTTGATTGCATTAAATTCGTGTTGTCATTGCCTTCGATTGGTTTGATTGCATTGAATTTGTTTTGCCTTCGAATATCTGAATATGGTCTATAAAGTACTTGGTACTACACGATCTAAATATTATCAATCATCGATTTCAAAAATAGATGATATTGATCGATAGGACAATATCATCGAATATCAGCTAACATGATAACCTAAAGCAAATTAAACTCAAACTATCCCACTGTTATAAATCAACATATTTAGTTAGTTCTTCCAAATTGATTAGAAAACGTAAATATAGATTATAATCGTTTTGTTTCATAACATCGTCCTAAGAATACCTTTGTAAGATCATCTAACCATACTATATTTTAAATACCTAGATGCGTTTGGTTCTTTAATTGTTTTTATCTAGTTAGGTTTTCAATTGTGATTAAAATGTAGATGAGTTTGGTTCTTTAATTTTTTTTATCTAGTTTGGTTTTCAATTCTGATTAAAACCTAGATGAGTTTGGTTCTTTAAATGTTTAAAAAACACTGCATCATCCACACATGCATGAGAATGGATAGAAAAACATGGTTAGTGTGTGATTTTTGGATGTTGAGAGGTTACTTTAATAGTAATGTAACCAGACTTAATACGCTTAAAATGCAAAGTTGGTGACAGTAACAACTATTTCCATCATCACATCTTTCATCTCACAACAAAATAAAAAGAGCATTGATCATTACAATATTTTGTCTTTATAAAACTCTTAGGAGAGAATACAATTGTATTAATAAGACAAAAAGTTTTAAACCTAGCGCTCATCTGATCTTCATGTTTTTTTGTTAGGGTTAAGATGGATGCTATACATAATTTATGGGTACCTGTTTTAACTGTGATAGCATGCCCTATTTGACAAAACATTCCAAGACCACTTTGCCCAATGTGTATGCACTCATTGTAAGTAGTTGACCTAGAAAACAAAAGGATTGATTCCGACCTGCCGGATTCGAACCAGCGACCTAAGGATTTTCTGTTAGGATCAACTTACTACAGTCCTCCGCTCTACCAACTGAGCTAAGGTCGGTTTCTTTGGTTGCATTAATCGAGTTCTGCTTTTGAGCTGTGATGAAAAAACTATTTTCAAAATATTTTTAGACAACTCAAACATAGCACCTTTAGATGCTTTAGTGAATTAGAACAGCCTGAACAATTGATTCTTCATGTCTAAAACAGTATTGGTTTGCAATGAAATTGGCACAGCGAACTGGAATCGGTACTTAAAGAGGCTATTCCTCTTGCAACAGAATGTAAATAGTTTGATTATGTCAGTTCGTTTTAATAGCTGAATCAAGTAGTTGCAATGTCTAATAAATTCCTGCACATATCCATAAAGTCAGAGTTAACTCTTTCTCATAAATCTTTTATACTCCAATCCAAGAAAAACAAATGCGTTCTTCCAATAAAAATAGTCTGAAGGAATGGAGATCTACAATGCCAACTTGATGCAGTCTCATAATGGTGAGGTCATTAAAAAAATAAAACAAGTAGGAAGGATGGATACCCTCATGTGGTTCCTAAGAGATAATCAATTAATTAATGATTTCAAACATCATGTAGTTTAGTTGAAGGATTTAAAAATCCGAAATGTTGAAAGTATGCACTCCCTAAATCAACGACGGAATAGTGTATGTGTTCTGGTTTTGGAGTTGAATATAGAGGTCAAACTCCCATGTTTAAAGTATTCAGGCAATTAAGCTTCCTTTTTTACTAAAGGAAAACTGTAATTTCCGTTAACACATAGACTTAGGTCACAGTGACACAATCGAGATATTAAAATCGCTCGTTCCAAAGGAAAAATACTTAAATTAGAAAAAAAGATAATGGCTTAATTTTAAATGTAGTTGAACGATTCTATACTAATTATATTTTAAATTTATACCTATCCATTAAATTACACCCAACGAGTTCGTCTACCTACGTGGTATTTTTTAAATCAAACTATCACATGATCAAGAGTTCATGCATGGGGTTATAAAACGTATTTAGTCAGCATTTTAAATAAAATAAATAAGATATTAAATTTGATCGATTCGTTTTTTACAAAACATTGATTTATAAAATTTATGGTACATTCGGCTTTTTAATATTTTTTATCTGCTTCAGTTTTACGTTATAAGTAACCTGAAAGAATACCATAATGTGTGAATGACTTTTTACCAATGTTGAGATACCTCTATGTGGAGGATGTTGAGATGTTACTTGAATAAAAATATGGCAAGACTTAATATCCTTAAAATGCAGTTTTTGTAACAATTTTTAAATAAAATTTGCCTAATAAAATTTCATAAAAGAGAATAAAAGGGTTTAGATCAAAGTATCTCAAATGTAACTAATAAAAGGACATACAATTATACATAAGCATGTTTCTCCTCTTTGTTTACATCAAAAAGACTTTTAAGAGTATTTGAACTAATAATTTATAGCCCGTATTTATTTTTGGTTTTGGTGCGTCTATAAAGAGATTTAAAGATTTACCATGTTGCAAATGATGACGTGATTTGGGTTCGTCTGGATTATCTTAATTATTAAATTATTATTATCGTTGATCAATACTAATTGATGAAATATGATAAAAATAACTTTAAATTATGCGATGAACTTAATTTTGGATAAAACTTTGTGTGTTGTATATGATGAACACTATACTCAGAATGATCCGTTGTTTATCTAGTAATACCTAATTTTTTAATGTTCCACTTTACGTCATTATGTTTTTCTTAATACAAAAGCTATTTGAGAAGCCATGACAAACTTTTGCTGAATAAAAAAATACAACTCCACTTCATGTAGTTGCCTTGTATTACGTTCACATTACAGTCCAAAAGCACGGTCTCCAAATATAAACAATATGTCCTTGGTGCTTGTTTTAGCCCGTAAAGAGCCTTCTTTAGCTTCAACACCTTATCTTCGTGAACTTTGACCTCATAGCCTAATGGTTGTTGAATGTAGACTTCTTCTTCAAGGACGCCATTTAGAAATGCTGACTTTACATCCATTTGTTGTATCTTCCACTTGTTTTGAGCAGCCAAAGAAATTATTAATCTAATAGTTTCTAATCGGGCAACGGGGGCGAATACCTCATCATAGTCAATTCCCGCCTTTTGACTATAGCCTTTTGCAACAAGCCTCGCTTTGTGTTTTTCAATCTCCCCCTTAGCATTTCTCTTGGTTTTGTATAACCATCTGACGCCTATTGTCTTGCACCCTTTGGGAAGTGAGGTGAGTTCCCATGTTTCATTCTTCTCGATGGCTCTAATTTCTTCATCCATCGCGTCTCTCCATTGTTTCTCTTGTGCAGCTTCTTGAAATGTCACTGGCTCACAATCAGCAAAGAGACAAAAGAGTGTAATGTTATCCATTGGTTCAGTTACCTCATAAAGATCACTAAGGCTTCTTATACGTTCCACAACTCTCTCATTTTGACTACCATTTGACAATGATGAAGGTGGTGAGTCTTCATGAGTAGTTGCTGTTGGTGAAGCATGTGGGGTTGCAACATCTTGTGATTGCTCATTCGGTGTCTTCTCATCTTCTTCAATTTGGGGAAAAAATGTGAACTCATTTGCATGAGACCCAAAATCCCATTCGCTTTCTTCATCAACTATCACGTCTCGGCTTATCACAACCTTCTTGTTGTTTGGGTTGTATAACTTGTAGCCTTTGGAACTTGAGTCGTAACCGATGAAGATAAAACTCTTGCTTTTATCATCAAGTTTGGTTCGTTGTTCGTATGGTACATGGACATGGGCTACGCTTCCAAATACTCTCAAGTGGGAAATTCCGGGCTTTCTTCCACTCCACGCTTCTTGTGGTGTCTTTCCCCAAACACTTCTTGTTGGAGATCGGTTGGACAAGTAGACCGCACATGCCACTGCTTCCGCCCAAAAATCCTTAGGCAGTTTCTTGTTTTTGAGCATGCTTCGCGCCATATCAAGGATTGTTCTGTTCTTCCTTTCTGCCACACCATTTTGTTGAGGAGATCTGGGAACTGTCAAGCGGCGACGAATTCCATGTGCTTCACAAAACTCCAGAAATTCATTGGATGTGAACTCTCCTCCTCGGTCAGATCTCATGGCTTTGATCTTATTTCTGGTTTCTTTTTCCACAACTGCTTTGAACTTCTTAAATATTCCAAAGACTTCGGATTTCTGTTTCAAGAAATATACCCAAGTTTTTCTTGAAAAATCATCAATGAAGAGAAGGAAGTAGTTCCTTTTACCTAGAGAGCTCGGCTTGATTGGACCACACACATCGGTATGAATAAGCTCGAGAGGTTTCTTGGCTCTTGATTCTGATTCCTTTGGAAAGCTTTTCCTGAATTGCTTTCCAAGAAAACATCCTTCGCATAGTTGGTCAGGATGGTTGATACATGGTAACCCTCTCACCATTTCCTTCTTGGACAATAACTCTAAATTTGTAAAGTTTAGATGCCCAAATCGAACATGCCATAGCCACGACGAATCTTTGTAACACGCCTTAAGACACTTTGCAACATCATTTTGAATATTCAAAGGGAACATTCTATTCTTTGACATTTGGACTTTAACAATTAAGTCTCCTTTGTCATCTCTTAGAAAAAGACTATAATTTTTCATATGAATATCATAGCCCTTTTCTAGTAATTGTCCCAAGCTCAAGATGTTTTTTTTCATGCTAGGTACGTAATAGACATTTGAAATCATTTGGTGACTACCATCTTTTGCACGAATAAGAATATTACCTTTTCCTTTCACCGATATTTTGCTATCATCTCCAAAAGACACATTTCCACTCACTTCTTCATTGATCTCTACAAACATGCTTCTTTTCCCACACATGTGGTTGCTTGCACCACTGTCAAGAAACCAAGTGTTGTCTTGACCTTCATTAGTGTTTTTGTATGTTAGTAATAACATATCTTTTTCCTTCGTCTTCTCCTCCACATAGTCGGCCCTCTCCTCAACTCTATTGTTGGGGTCTCTGCATTCTGTAGCATAATGTCCAAACCTTTGACATTTATAGCATTGGATTTGAGATTTATCATACCTCGAGTTCGGATTTCTTCTTCCACGACCTCGTGTTGAGCTTTCTCGTTTCTCGTAGTTGTAGTTGGAATTATTGTTGTTGTAATTCCAGCCACGTCCACTGCCGTGATAACCACCTCGTCCCCGGCCTCTGCCTCTGCCTCGGCTACGTTGGTTTCTATCATCTCCTTGATTTGCATGCATGTCCTTCAATTCTACTTTGAGGAGTTGCTCGGTGATCTCTTGCTTCTTCTGTGCTTTTCTTCATAGGCTTGTAATGATCCTTGGAGTTCTTCAATCATCATCTTCTCCAAGTCTTTAGTTTCCTCAATCGTCACGACGATGTGCTCAAATTTGGGATCCAACGAGCGGAGTATTTTTTCGATTACTCTCACATCTTCTAAGTTCTCACCATTTCTTTTTAATTGATTAGAAACGGTTGCTACTCTTGAAAAATATTCCGAAATAGATTTGGACGCTTTCATATGTAAAGATTCAAATTCACCTCTTAATGTTTGGAGACGTACCTTTTTCACCTTTTCGACTCCTTTGTAAGAGATTTGTAATTTCTCCCACGCTTGCTTGGCGGAAGATGCGCTTGAAATTTTTTCGAAGCCATCATCATCTAATGCTTGATAGATGAGGAAGAGAGCTTTTTTGTCTCTCTTTCTTGAATCCTTCAACGTTGTTTTCTCCTCTTGAGCAAGATTTGCTTCATCTTCGGGTTCGTCAAAACCTTTTTCAACGACATCCCACACATCATGTGCTCCAAGTAGAGCTTTCATCTTGATACTCCAATTGTCGTAGTTGTTGTTGTTGAGTGTTGGAACTTGGAAGGATGATACACCATTTGCCATATTTTTAAATATGCTCAAAAAATTTAAAAACAATTTTTTCGGATAGAGCTTGTGGCTCTGATACCACTTTGTTGGCGGAAAATATAAAACAACACTCTCTTTAAAACAAACAAACAACTTTGATATAGATGGAAAAGGAGAAATATTACAAAACACTCTTACAACTCACACTAGAAGAGATAATATTTTTTCTAACACTCAAGAGAGCATTTTTGTCTCTCTTTTCTCTCACTCTAACTTTCTCTCTAACTTTGCTTCTTAGTGTGTTTGGTGATTCTCTAGATGGTGGGAGAGCTCCACTATTTATAGGAATATAGTGGAGACAAAGATCCACCATCCAAGAGGTTTTTGGATACTAACACACTCAACATCAATACTACACTCAAAGTTAAGGTGTTTCTTACACTCAATCTTAAAGTGTGTCTTGCACTCAACCTAAACTACTAAATATTAATTTAAATGTTTCTAGAGTATTCTTTCTAGATGGGTCTTATTAAGTGGGTTGGACCCTTTGAGTGGGTTGGGCCCTTTAAGTGGATCAAGTTTATGATCCAACAAATACAATTGTATTAATAAGACAAAAAGTTTTAAACCTAGCGCTCATCTGATCTTCATGTTTTTTGCTAGGGTTAAGATGGATGCTATACATAATTTATGGGTACCTGTTTTAACTGTGATAGCATGCCCTATTTGACAAAACATTCCAAGACCACTTTGCCCAATGTGTATGCACTCATTGTAAGTAGTTGACCTAGAAAACAAAAGGATTGATTCCGACCTGCCGGATTCGAACCAGCGACCTAAGGATTTTCTGTTAGGATCAACTTACTACAGTCCTCCGCTCTACCAACTGAGCTAAGGTCGGTTTCTTTGGTTGCATTAATCGAGTTCTGCTTTTGAGCTGTGATGAAAAAACTATTTTCAAAACATTTTTAGACAACTCAAACATAGCACCTTTAGATGCTTTAGTGAATTAGAACAGCCTGAACAATTGATTCTTCATGTCTAAAACAGTATTTGTTTGCAATGAAATTGGCACAGCGAACTGGAATCGGTACTTAAAGAGGATATTCCTCTTGCAACAGAATGTAAATAGTTTGATTATGTCAGTTTCGTTTTAATAGCTGAATCAAGTAGTTGCAATGTCTAATAAATTCCTGCACATATCCATAAAGTCAGAGTTAACTCTTTCTCATAAATCTTTTATACTCCAATCCAAGAAAAACAAATGCGTTCTTCCAATTAAAATAGTCTGAAGGAATGGAGATCTACAATGCCAACTTGATGCAGTCTCATAATGGTGAGGTCATTAAAAAAATAAAACAAGTAGGAAGGATGAATACCCTCATGTGGTTCCTAAGAGATAATCAATTAATTAATGATTTCAAACATCATGTAGTTTAGTTGAAGGATTTAAAAATCCGAAATGTTGAAAGTATGCACTCCCTAAATCAACGACGGAATAGTGTATGTGTTCTGGTTTTGGAGTTGAATATAGAGGTCAAACTCCCATGTTTAAAGTATTCAGGCAATTAAGCTTCCTTTTTTACTAAAGGAAAACTGTAATTTCCGTTAACACATAGACTTAGGTCACAGTGACAGAATCCAGATATTAAAATCGCTGGTTTCAAAGGAAAAATACTTAAATTAGAAAAAAAGATAATGGCTTAATTTTAAATGTAGTTGAACGATTCTATACTAATTATATTTTAAATTTATATATATCCACTAAATTACACCGAGTTCGTCTACCTACGTTGTATTTTTTAAATCAAACTATCACATGATCAAGAGTTCATGCATGGGGTTATAAAACGTATTTAGTCAGCATTTTAAATAAAATAAATAAGATATTAAATTTGATCGATTCGTTTTTTACAAAACATTGATTTATAAAATTTATGGTACATTAGGCTTTTTAATATTTTTTATCTGCTTCAGTTTTACGTTATAAGTAACCTGAAAGAATACCATAATGTGTGAATGAGTTTTTACCAATGTTGAGATACCTCTATGTCGAGGATGCTCAGATGTTACTTGAATAAAAATATAGCAAGACTTAATATCCTTAAAATGCAGTTTTTGTAACAATTTTTAAAATAAATTTGTCCAATAAAATTTCATAAAAGAGAATAAAAGGGTTTAGATCAAAGTATCTCAAATGTACCTAATAAAAGGACATACAATTATACATAAGCATGTTTCTCCTCTTTGTTTACATCAATAAGACTTTTAGTAGTATTTGAACTAATAATTTATAGCCCGTATTTATTTTTGGATTTGGTGCGTCTATAAAGAGATTTAAAGATTTACCATGTTGCAAATGATGACGTGATTTGCGTTCGTCTGGATTATCTTAATTATTAAATTATTATTATCGCTGATCAATACTAATTGATGAAATATGATAAAAATAACTTTAAATTATGCGATGAACTTAATTTTGGATAAAAGTTTGTGTGTTGTATATGATGAACACTATACTCATTTTTTTGGTAGAATATATTACTACATTTTGGTTAAAAAAAATTATACAACACAACTATTTAGGTTAATAAAAATGCATGCTCATTGGGTAGAACAATCTTTGTCGATCTTGAGATTTATATATGAATAACCCTATATCATCAGATCGAGTAACCATATAAATAAAACATATGCTACACTTTTTATAAGATCTCTATTTTTTAAGATAGATACCGTTTTTTTAAAAACCATATGCCATTAAATATAGATAGAAATATTATTTCTAAATTCTTGATATTAAACGTTTTTTAATATCGTGTAAGTCAACCAATAAATCTAATCTCCCGTTAAGAATAGTCTTCTAACTAATTATATTGCGTACATTTAGAAGATATATCATCCTTATTTCTAGATTGTCACCAATACACAATACCAAAAATATAATATGACTTTGGATAACATTTTTCAGGACAAAAATTCCTTTTTTGTTCGCGATTAGTCTATATATTTTGACTAATCGTAAAAATAAACATTCTCACATCTTGATGCATGTTTTAAAATAAAATCATTAATTATGTAAGTAATCTCATAATTTATGTTTCCATAAATAGATTGTATTATGACATCTATTTTCAAAATTTTATATCGGTGATGAACCCTTAAAACTAAGGCTTGACTCTACTACATGAATCGCACTGGTTAGAAACCCTTAATCGTCATGAGATCATAACTACTCATACGTATATGTGTGTATCTATATATAAATATAAAAATAAGAAGACTATGATATACCTCTTTACATCTTGAAGACCTGAGAATATATGTAAGACCCGAAGCCACTGTCTGATTTTTGGAAGCCGGTAGCGGTAGTATTCTGACACCTTTGTTAGTTGTTCGCTAGAATGTTCTCGAATGATTATGAACAATCTCCTTCATGAAGTCGTTGGAGAAAACCGACAAATAAAAGCTAAGAGATAAGATAAATAAAAAAATTAGAAATGACATATTTGATTCGATATACAGAACAACATGAATTAAGGTTTGGTTAGACCAATTTATAGTTAGTGAACATATGGTTCGCTTAGTTATCGATTGGGCCAATGGTTTCATCTTCAACATAATCATTAGCCCAACTAATATCTATATTTATATACTTTCACGAGAATTAAATCTAAAAGTTTCCTATAGTAAAACCTAGATAAGTTTAAATACAGAAAATCATATATTATGGTAGATACCACGAGTAATTTATCATATTTTCTTACCAAACTACCTTTGTAACTGTTGATAAAACTGACCATATCAGTTTTCTTCTTAAAAATTATCTTTACTCTACAAATTTTACCTATTAGACGTGACATGAAATTTTTTTGTATTTAACTCTCGTACCTCTGTCCAATTTGTTAAATCAAAACTTTTAACGATATTTTGCAAGTTGTAGTTCAGCCGACTCTATGAGCAATAATTTTCTAGATAACTTTATAAAAAATGTACTTAGATATATTTTTGTGTTTTTTCTTACAAAACTAGTCAATGCGAGTATACTTATATTAATAGGAACTAAAATTACAAATGGTAGAGGGGACTAGACCAAAGCTTCACACAAAAAACATCCAGATAATAAATCGTACATGAAGTTTCAATATTTTCAACATACCCACCTGCAGGAGACTTAAAATAACAAGTCATTATAATTGCTTCCAGACACAATCGCATAGACTCCATGAAATAGAAATAGTTGGGCAGAATAACCCAATAGTACTTGGTGTCGAAGAAACGATAAATATATAAATTGGGGATATAACAATCCTAAAAGCAAAAATAAATCAAAAGTCTATTTGATCATCGGCATCGCATGAACCGAAATGTAGAGCACCAAGTTTCAAAAATCATCTTCTTTACTCAATATAAAATCACATTAAAACATGTTAAAAACCAATATAATATGTAAATTAAATCAAAAATGATAAAAAAAAATGTTATCGAGTTTGAAAAGATGCCAAACCCACGAATATTTCCTTATAAGGGCTTGTAGCTCAACGACATCAATAGCAAAAATGATATTATCCTCAGTGCCTCAATGTTCCCATTTAGCCAACCTATCAGCAACTTTATTGGCTCTCCACCAACATGTTCAAATTGAACCTCAAAACTAAGATCAATAATATCAAATAATTCAATTTGTAGAACCCAAGTTTACTACTTCCGCAACTTACTTTTCTACTTGCAAAGTATTAAAAAACTCTACTAAAACCTCAGAATGATCCGTTGTTTATCTAGTAATACCTAATTTTTTTATGTTCCACTTTACGCCATTATGTTTTTCTTAATACAATTGAGAAGCCGTGACAAACTTTTGCTGAATAAAAAAAATACAACTGTACTTCATGTAGTTGCCTTGTATTACGTTCACATTACAGTCCAAAAGCACGGTCTCCAAATATAAACAATGTGTCTTACCAAAAGTGGCATATCTTGTTTGTTGTCATTATGAAAGTCTTTTAGAAGCAAAGTTACGTTTGCGATCCTCATCCATTCGGTTGTGAAATCAGCAATACATTTTAAATATAATAAAATTAATTAATGTAAACAAATATCATAACAAGTTATTTTAAATACAAAAGAATTCATTTAATATCTCTTGAAACCATACACTAAAATTATGCTCGGAGCAGATCAAAAATACAATTACTCTAAATATGATAAAATTTGAAAGTATTATGTCGTTAAACCAATAATGGGAACAATATTTTTCTTCACAGCCTTACGGCTTTCTTTTTTAATACTTAGAGATATGTTTTGTGTTTTTATTTATAAAACTACTCAATGCGACTATATGTATATTATTAAAAAATAAAATTACAAATCATAGAGAGGACTAGACCAAAGCCTCTAAAAAACAAGATGCAAATAAACAATCGTACATGACATTTCAATATTTTAAACATACACACCTGCAAGAGACTTAATATAACAAGTCAATATAATTACTTGCAGACACAATCACATATACTCCATGAAATATAGAAAATAGTTAGATGAATAACCTAATAATACTTGGAGTCTAAGAAACGATAAATATGTAAGTGAATCTGATCATCTGCATCGAATTAGCCAAAATGTTCAACAACGAGTTTCAAAATCTTCTTCTTTACTCAAGATAACACATGGGAACATGTGAAAAACGTATAACATGGAAATCGAATCAAGTATGATAACAAAGAATGTTACAAAAAGATTCAAAATCTCACAAATCCTTCCATATACGGGATTTTAGCTCAACATCATCAATAGAAACAATGATATTATCCTCAAAGAATCTATGTCCCCATTTAGCCAGTCATTCAGCAACTTCATTTCCTCTCCACCAACGTGCCCAAACTGAACCTCAAAAGTAAGATCGTGAATTTCAAAAAATTCATTATATAGAACCCAAATTTATTAATTTCGCAACTTTACTATTTGCGACGAATTCAAAAACTCTACTAAAACTTCAAAAAGATCCATTGTTTATCTAGTAAATCTTAAAAAATCCATGTTCTCCTTTCCTTCATTATGTTTTTCTTGATACAAAAGCCATCATAAGAATCCGTGATAAACTATTTCGTTATAAAAGAAATATGGAACCCCACTTAATGTACCTCTCTTGTATTATGCTCACTAATATAAAAGTGTGATATTCAAATATATACAATGTGTCTTAAAAAATTGCCAAACGACGTTGTTTTTTTATAGCTTGTTTGTTATTGTTACGAAAGTTATTTGGAATCCAGATTGGGCTTTATATAGTATTCATCATTTGATTATCACATATTCTCTTCTGAACCCATCAATATATTTTGTTAAAAAAATCTATTGAATGTAAAAAGAATTCATAAATAAATAGTATTCCACTTAAGATCTCATAGACCATACCATTAAATTGTGTTGGAAGAATATCAAGAATACAATAACTCAAAATCTAGTGCAATTTAAAAGTACTCGATCCATATTCTAATAAACAGATAGTTTAAATTGATCTAATGTTGAAAAGTGTTTATGCATACTTCCTTTTTTAACAAAGGAAAACTAAATTTTTTGTTAATACGTGAGAATGGTTTATGAATACGACTAAGGTCGCTGATTTCAAAAATATATGATGTTCATACGTTCCAATCACTTAAGACTTAAATTTGAAAAGAAATAAGATATACGCATACTCTAAGTATACTAAATGAATATATGCCTTTCATATTTTAAATTGATACGCATTTATTCGATCCCACGTTGTGCATATTTAGGTGGTATTCATATGATGAAACTCAAACTCTCTCGCAACCAAGAATTCATCCATGGTATTAGAAAAGAAAACATGTATAGTTAGTATTGATGAGGATTGAATTAACTCAACCCACGAACTAAACTGGTGGAATATTGAATCAATATCTAGTTTATAATATAGACCTAACAAATGTATAATGTTAAGGGTCTTTTGTGTAATAAAGAATAATTTGGGTTTATTTAGCAAGTTAGCTGAGGGATTAGCCTCAAATGGACAAACAGTCTAGGTCCAATGGCCCAAAACGCCCAATAGGCCCAATAGGCCCAACACACCTACGTACCCATTACTTGCTATATAAAACAGTTTATATTGACTATTCGAATGATTTGATTGCATTAAATATGTGTGGCCTTCAAATGTCTTGATTGCTTTGAATTCGTATTTCCTTCGAATAGTCTGGTTGCATTCAATTCGCATTGTCTTCGAAATGTTTGGTTCCATTGAATTCGCGTTGCCTTCGAATGTCTTGATTGATAAATTTGCATTGCCTTCGAATGGTTTGATTGCATTAAATTCGTGTTGTCGTTGCCTTCGATTGGTTTGATTGCATTGAATTTGTTTTGCCTTCGAATATCTGAATATGGTCTATAAAGTACTTGGCACTACACGATCTAAATATTATCAATCATCGATTTCAAAAATAGATGATATTGATCGATAGGACAATATCACCGAATATCAGCTAACATGATAACCTAAAGCAAATTAAACTCAAACTATCCCACGGTTATAAATCAACATATTTAGTTAGTTCTTCCAAATTGATTAGAAAACGTAAATATAGATTATAATCGTTTTGTTTCATAACATCGTCCTAAGAATACCTTTGTAAGATCATCTAACCATACTTTATTTTAAATACCTAGATGAGTTTGGTTCTTTAATTGTTTTTATCTAGTTAGGTTTTCAATTGTGATTAAAACCTAGATGAGTTTGGTTCTTTAAATTTTTTTATCTAGTTTGGTTTTCAATTGTGATTAAAACCTAGATGAGTTTGGTTCTTTAAATGTTTAAAAAACACTGCATCATCCACACATGCATGGGAATGGATAGAAAAACATAGTTAGTGTGTGATTTTTGGATGTTGAGAGGTTACTTTAATAGTATTGTAACCAGACTTAATACGCTTAAAATGCAAAGTTGGTGACAGTAACAACTATTTCCATCATCACATCTTTCATCTCACAACAAAATAAAAAGAGCATTGATCATAACAATATTTTGTCTTTATAAAACTCTTAGGAGAGAATAGAATTGTATTAATAAGACAAAAAGTTTTAAACCTAGCGCTCATCTGATCTTCATGTTTTTTGTTAGGGTTAAGATGGATGCTATACATAATTTATGGGTACCTGTTTTAACTGTGATAGCATGCCCTATTTGACAAAACATTCCAAGACCACTTTGCCCAATGTGTATGCACTCATTGTAAGTAGTTGACCTAGAAAACAAAACAATTGATTCCGACCTGCCGGATTCGAACCAGCGACCTAAGGATTTTCTGTTAGGATCAACTTACTACAGTCCTCCGCTCTACCAACTGAGCTAAGGTCGGTTTCTTTGGTAGCATTAATCGAGTTCTGCTTTTGAGCTGTGATGAAAAAACTATTTTCAAAACATTTTTAGACAACTCAAACATAGCACCTTTAGATGCTTTAGTGAATTAGAACAGCCTGAACAATTGATTCTTCATGTCTAAAACAGTATTTGTTTGCAATGAAATTGGCACAGCGAACTGGAATGGGTACTTAAAGAGGCTATTCCTCTTGCAACAGAATGTAAATAGTTTGATTATGTCAGTTCGTTTTAATAGCTGAATCAAGTAGTTGCAATGTCTAAATTCCTGCACATATCCATAAAGTCAGAGTTAACTCTTTCTCATAAATCTTTTATACTCCAATCCAAGAAAAACAAATGCGTTCTTCCAATAAAAATAGTCTGAAGGAATGGAGATCTACAATGCCAACTTGATGCAGTCTCATAATGGTGAGGTCATTAAAAAAATAAAACAAGTAGGAAGGATGGATACCCTCATGTGGTTCCTAAGAGATAATCAATTAATTAATGATTTCAAACATCATGTAGTTTAGTTGAAGGATTTAAAAATCCGAAATGTTGAAAGTATGCACTCCCTAAATCAACGACGGAATAGTGTATGTGTTCTGGTTTTGGAGTTGAATATAGAGGTCAAACTCCCATGTTTAAAGTATTCAGGCAATTAAGCTTCCCTTTTTACTAAAGGAAAACTGTAATTTCCGTTAACACATAGACTTAGGTCACAGTGACACAATCGAGATATTAAAATCGCTGGTTTCAAAGGAAAAATACTTAAATAAAAAAAAAAGATAATGGTTTAATTTTAAATGTAGTTAAACGATTCTATACTAATTATATTTTAAATTTATACCTATCCATTAAATTACACCCAACGGGTTCGTCTACCTATGTGGTATTTTTCAAAATCAAACTATCACATGATCAAGAGTTCATGCATGGGGTTATAAAACCTATTTAGTCAGCATTTTAAAGAAAATAAATAAGATATTAAATTTGATCGATTCGTTTTTTACAAAACATTGATTTATAAAATTTATGGTACATTCGGCTTTTTAATATTTTTTATCATCTTCAGTTTTACGTTATAGGTAACCTGAAAGAATACCCCAATGTGTGAAAGAGTTTTTACCAAGGTTGAGATACCTCTATGTGGAGGATGTTGAGATGTTACTTGAATAAAAATATGGCAAGACTTAATATCCTTAAAATGCAGTTTTTGTAACAATTTTTAAATAAAATTTGTCCAATAAAATTTCATAAAAGAGAATAAAAGGGTTTAGATCAAAGTATCTCAAATGTACCTAATAAAAGGACATACAATTATACATAAGCATGTTTCTCCTCTTTGTTTACATCAAAAAGACTTTTAGTAGTATTTGAACTAATAATTTATAGCCCGTATTTATTTTTGGATTTGGTGCGTCTATAAAGAGATTTAAAGATTTACCATGTTGCAAATGATGACGTGATTTGGGTTCGTCTGGATTATCTTAATTATTAAATTATTATTATCGCTGATCAATACTAATTGATGAAATATGATAAAAATAACTTTAAATTATGCGATGAACTTAATTTTGGATAAAACTTTGTGTGTTGTATATGATGAACACTATATTCATTTTTTTCGTAGAATATATTACTACATTTTGGTTAAAAAAAATTACACAACACAACTATTTACGTTAATAAAAATGCATGCTCATTGGTAGAACAATCTTTGTCGATCTTGAGATTTAGATATGATTAACACTATATAATCAGATCGAGTAACCATATAAATAAAACATATGCTACACTTTTTATAAGATCTCTATTTTTTAAGATATATACCGTTTTTTCAAAAACCATATGCCATTAAATATAGATACAAATATTATTTCTAAATTCTTGATATTAAACGGTTTTAAATATCGTGTAAGTCAACCAATAAATCTAATCTCCCGTTACAAATTTTCTTCTAACTAATTACTTTACGTACATTTAGAAGATATATCATCCTTATTTCTAGATTGTCACCAATACACAATACCAAAAATATAATAGGACTTTGGATAACATTTTTCAGAACAAAAATTCCTTTTGTTCGCGATTAGTCTATTTATTTTGATTAATCGTAAAAATAAACATTCTCACATCTTGATGCATGTTTTAAAATAAAATCATTAATTATGTAAGTAATCTCATTTAGGTTTCCATAAATAGATTGTATTATGTCATCTAATTTCAAAATTTTATATCGGTGATGAACCCTTAAAACTAAGGCTTGACTCTACTACATGAATCACACTGGTTAGAAACCCTTAATCGTCATGAGATCATAACTACTCATACGTATATGTGTGTATCTATATATAAATATAAAAATAAGAAGACTATGATATACCTCTTTACATCTTGAAGACCTGAGAATATATGTAAGACCCGAAGCCACTGTCTGATTTTTGGAAGCCGGTAGCGGTAGTATTATGACACCTTTGTTAGTTGCTCGCTAGAATGTTCTCGAATGATTATGAACAATCTCCTTGATGGAGTCGTTGGAGAAAACCGACAAATAGAAGCTAAGAGATAAGATAAATAACAAAATTAGAAATTACATATTTGATTCGATATACAGGACAACATGAATTAAGGTTTGGTTAGACCAATTTATAGTTAGTGAACATATAGTTCGCTTAGTTATCGATTGGGCCGATGGTTTCATCTTCAACATAATCATTAGCCCAACTAATATCTATATTTATATACTTTCACGAGACTTAAATCTAAAATTTTCCTATAGTCAAACCTAGATAAGTTTAATCACAAGGAATACAGAAAATCATATATTATGGTAGATACCACGAGTAATTTATCATATTTTCTTACCAAACTACCTTTGTAAATGTTGATAAAACTGACCATATTAGTTTTCTTCTTAAAAATTATCTTTACTCTACAGATTTTACCTATTAGACGTGACATGAAAATAATAATTATTTAACTCTCGTACCTCTGCCCAATTTGTTAAATCAAAACTTTTAACGATATTTTGCAAGTTGTAGTTCAGCCGACTCTATGAGCAATAATTTTCTAGACAACTTTATAAAAAATGTACTTAGATATATTTTTGTGTTTTTTCTTATAAAACTAGTCAATGTGGGTATACTTGTATTAATAAGAAATAAAATTACAAATGGTAGAGGGGACTAGACCAAAGTTTCACACAAAAAACATCCAGATAATAAATCGTACATGAAGTTTCAATATTTTCAACATACCCACCTGCAGGAGACTTAAAATAACAAGTCATTATAATTTCTTCCAGACACAATCGCATAGACTCCATGAAATAGAAATAGTTGGGCAGAATAACCTAATACTACTTGGTGTCGAAGAAACGATAAATATATAAATTGGGGATATAACAATCCTCAAAGCAAAAATAAATCAAAAGTCTATCTGATCATCGGCATCGCATGAACCGAAATGTAGAGCACCAAGTTTCGAAATCATCTTCTTTACTCAATATAAAATCACATTAAAACATGTTAAAAACCAATATAATATGTAAATTAAATCAAATATGATAAAAAAAAAGAATGTTATCCAGTTTGAAAAGATGCCAAACCCACGAATATTTCCTTATAAGGGCTTTTAGCTCAACGACATCAATAGCAAAAATGATATTATCCTCAGTGCCTCAATGTTCCCATTTAGCCAACCTATCAGCAATTTTATTGCCTCTCCACCAACATGTTCAAATTGAACCTCAAAACTAAGATCAATAATATCAAATAATTCAATTTGTAGAACCCAAGTTTACTACTTCCGCAACTTACTTTTCTACTTGCAAAGTATTAAAAAACTCTACTAAAACCTCAGAATGATCCGTTGTTTATCTAGTAATACCAAATTTTTTTATGTTCCACTTTACGTCATTATGTTTTTCTTAATACAAAAGCTATTTGAGAAGCCATGACAAACTTTTGCTGAATACAAAAAATACAACTGCACTTCATGTAGTTGCCTTGTATTACGTTCACATTACAGTCCAAAAGCACGGTCTCCAAATATAAACAATGTGTCTTACCAAAAGTGGCATATCTTGTTTGTTGTCGTTATGAAAGTCTTTTAGAAGCAAAGTTACGTTTGCGATCCTCATCCATTCGGTTGTGAAATCATCAATACATTTTAAGTATAATAAAATTAATTAATGTAAACAAATATCATAACAAGTTATTTTAAATACAAAAGAATTCATTTAATATCTCTTGAAACCATACGCTAAAATTATGCTCGGAGCAGATCAAGAATACAATTACTCTAAATATGATAAAATTTGAAAGTATTATGTCGTTAAACCAATAATGGGAACAAGATTTTTCTTCACAGCCTTACGGCTTTCTTTTTTAATACTTAGAGATATGTTTTGTGTTTTTATTTATAAAACTACTCAATGCGACTATATGTATATTATTAAAAAATAAAATTACAAATCATAGAGAGGACTAGACCAAAACCTCTCAAAAACAAGATGCAAATAAACCATCGTACATGACCTTTCAATATTTTAAACATACACACCTGCAAGAGACTTAATATAACAAGTCAATATAATTACTTGCAGACACAATCACATAGACTCCATGAAATATAGAAAATAGTTAGATGAATAACCTCATAATACTTGGAGTCTAAGAAACGATAAATATATAAGTGAATCTGATCATCTGCATCGAATTAGCCAAAATGTTCAACAACGAGTTTCAAAATCTTTTTCTTTACTCAAAATAACACATGGGAACATGTGAAAAACCTATAACATGGAAATCGAATCAAGTATGATAACAAAGAATGTTACAAAAAGATTCAAAATCTCGCAAATCCTTCCATATACGGGATTTTAGCTCAACATCATCAATAGAAACAACGATATTATCCTCAAAGAATCTATGTCCCCATTTAGCCAGTCATTCAGCAACTTCATTTCCTCTCCACCAACGTGCCCAAACTGAACCTCAAAAGTAAGATCGTGAATTTCAAAAAATTCATTATATAGAACCCAAATTTATTAATTTCGCAACTTTACTATTTGCGACGTATTCAAAAACTCTACTAAAACTTCAAAAAGATCCATTGTTTATCTAGTAAATCTTAAAAAATTCATGTTCTCCTTTCCTTCATTATGTTTTTCTTGATACAAAAGCCATCATAAGAATCCGTGATAAACTATTTCGTTATAAAAGAAATATGGAACCCCACTTAATGTACCTCTCTTGTATTATGCTTAATAATATAAAAGTGCGATATTCAAATATATACAATGTGTCTTAAAAAATTGCCAAACGACATTGTTTTTTTATAGCTTGTTTGTTATTGTTACGAAAGTTATTTGGAAGCCAGATTGGGCTTTATATAGTATTCATCATTTGATTATCACATATTCTCTTCTGAACCCATCAATATATTTTGTTAAAAAAATCTATTGAATGTAAAAAGAATTCATAAATAAATAGTATTCCACTTAAGATCTCATAAACCATACCATTAAATTGTGTTGGAAGAATATCAAGAATACAATAACTCAAAATCTAGTGCAATTTAAAAGTACTCGATCCATATTCCAATAAACGGATAGTTTAAATTGATCGAATGTTGAAAAGTGTTTATACATACTTCCTTTTTTAACAAAGGAAAACTAAATTTTTTGTTAATACGTGAGAATGGTTTATGAATACGACTAAGGTCGCTGATTTCAAAAATATATGATGTTCATACGTTCCAATCACTTAAGACTTAAATTTTAAAAGAAATAAGATATACGCATACTCTAAGTATACTAAATGAATATATACCTTTCATATTTTAAATTGATACGCATTTATTAGATCCCACGTTGTGCCTATTTAGGTGGTATTTATATGATGAAACTCAAACTCTCTCGCAACCAAGAATTCATCCATGGTATTAGAAAAGAAAACATGTATAGTTAGTATTGATGAGGATTGAATTAACTCAACCCACGAACTAAACTGGTGGAATATTGAATCAATATCTAGTTTATAATATAGACCTAACAAATGTATAATGTTAAGGGTCTTTTGTGTAATAAAGAATAATTTGGGTTTATTTAGCAAGTTAGCTGAGGGATTAGCCTCAAATGGACAAACTGTCTAGGTCCAATGGCCCAAAACGCCCAATAGGCCCAACACACCTACGTACCCATTACTTGCTATATAAAACAGTTTATATTGACTATTCGAATGATTTGATTGCATTAAATATGTGTGGCCTTCAAATGTCTTGATTGCTTTGAATTCGTATTTCCTTCGAATAGTCTGGTTGCATTCAATTCGCATTGTCTTCAAAATGTTTGGTTGCATTGAATTCGCGTTGCCTTCGAATGGCTTGATTGATAAATTCGCATTGCCTTCGAATGGTTTGATTGCATTAAATTCGTGTTGTCATTGCCTTCGATTGGTTTGATTGCATTGAATTTGTTTTGCCTTCGAATATCTGAATATGGTCTATAAAGTACTTGGTACTACACGATCTAAATATTATCAATCATCGATTTCAAAAATAGATGATATTGATCGATAGGACAATATCACCGAATATCAGCTAACATGATAACCTAAAGCAAATTAAACTCAAACTATCCCACTGTTATAAATCAACATATTTAGTTAGTTCTTCCAAATTGATTAGAAAACGTAAATATAGATTATAATCGTTTTGTTTCATAACATCGTCCTAAGAATACCTTTGTAAGATCATATAACCATACTATATTTTAAATACCTAGATGCGTTTGGTTCTTTAATTGTTTTTATCTAGTTAGGTTTTCAATTGTGATTAAAACGTAGATGAGTTTGGTTCTTTAAATTTTTTTATCTAGTTTGGTTTTCAATTCTGATTAAAACCTAGAAGAGTTTGGTTCTTTAAATGTTTAAAAAACACTGCATCATCCACACATGCATGAGAATGGATAGAAAAACATGGTTAGTGTGTGATTTTTGGATGTTGAGAGGTTACTTTAATAGTAATGTAACCAGACTTAATACGCTTAAAATGCAAAGTTGGTGACAGTAACAACTATTTCCATCATCACATCTTTCATCTCACAACAAAATAAAAAGAGCATTGATCATAACAATATTTTGTCTTTATAAAACTCTTAGGAGAGAATAGAATTGTATTAATAAGACAAAAAGTTTTAAACCTAGCGCTCATCTGATCTTCATGTTTTTTTGTTAGGGTTAAGATGGATGCTATACATAATTTATGGGTACCTGTTTTAACTGTGATAGCATGCCCTATTTGACAAAACATTCCAAGACCACTTTGCCCAATGTGTATGCACTCATTGTAAGTAGTTGACCTAGAAAACAAAAGGATTGATTCCGACCTGCCGGATTCGAACCAGCGACCTAAGGATTTTCTGTTAGGATCAACTTACTACAGTCCTCCGCTCTACCAACTGAGCTAAGGTCGGTTTCTTTGGTTGCATTAATCGAGTTCTGCTTTTGAGCTGTGATGAAAAAACTATTTTCAAAATATTTTTAGACAACTCAAACATAGCACCTTTAGATGCTTTAGTGAATTAGAACAGCCTGAACAATTGATTCTTCATGTCTAAAACAGTATTGGTTTGCAATGAAATTGGCACAGCGAACTGGAATCGGTACTTAAAGAGGCTATTCCTCTTGCAACAGAATGTAAATAGTTTGATTATGTCAGTTCGTTTTAATAGCTGAATCAAGTAGTTGCAATGTCTAATAAATTCCTGCACATATCCATAAAGTCAGAGTTAACTCTTTCTCATAAATCTTTTATACTCCAATCCAAGAAAAACAAATGCGTTCTTCCAATAAAAATAGTCTGAAGGAATGGAGATCTACAATGCCAACTTGATGCAGTCTCATAATGGTGAGGTCATTAAAAAAATAAAACAAGTAGGAAGGATGGATACCCTCATGTGGTTCCTAAGAGATAATCAATTAATTAATGATTTCAAACATCATGTAGTTTAGTTGAAGGATTTAAAAATCCGAAATGTTGAAAGTATGCACTCCCTAAATCAACGACGGAATAGTGTATGTGTTCTGGTTTTGGAGTTGAATATAGAGGTCAAACTCCCATGTTTAAAGTATTCAGGCAATTAAGCTTCCTTTTTTACTAAAGGAAAACTGTAATTTCCGTTAACACATAGACTTAGGTCACAGTGACACAATCGAGATATTAAAATCGCTGGTTCCAAAGGAAAAATACTTAAATTAGAAAAAAAGATAATGGCTTAATTTTAAATGTAGTTGAACGATTCTATACTAATTATATTTTAAATTTATACCTATCCACTAAATTACACCCAACGAGTTCGTCTACCTACGTGGTATTTTTTAAATCAAACTATCACATGATCAAGAGTTCATGCATGGGGTTATAAAACGTATTTAGTCAGCATTTTAAATAAAATAAATAAGATATTAAATTTGATCGATTCGTTTTTTACAAAACATTGATTTATAAAATTTATGGTACATTCGGCTTTTTAATATTTTTTATCTGCTTCAGTTTTACGTTATAAGTAACCTGAAAGAATACCATAATGTGTGAATGACTTTTTACCAATGTTGAGATACCTCTACGTGGAGGATGCTGAGATGTTACTTGAATAAAAATATGGCAAGACTTAATATCCTTAAAATGCAGTTTTTGTAACAATTTTTAAATAAAATTTGTCCAATAAAATTTCATAAAAGAGAATAAAAGGGTTTAGATCAAAGTATCTCAAATGTACCTAATAAAAGGACATACAATTATACATAAGCATGTTTCTCCTCTTTGTTTACATCAAAAAGACTTTTAGTAGTATTTGAACTAATAATTTATAGCCCGTATTTATTTTTGGATTTGGTGCGTCTATAAAGAGATTTAAAGATTTACCATGTTGCAAATGATGACGTGATTTGGGTTCGTCTGGATTATCTTAATTATTAAATTATTATTATCGTTGATCAATACTAATTGATGAAATATGATAAAAATAACTTTAAATTATGCGATGAACTTAATTTTGGATAAAACTTTGTGTGTTGTATATGATGAACACTATATTCATTTTTTTCGTAGAATATATTACTACATTTTGGTTAAAAAAAATTACACAACACAACTATTTACGTTAATAAAAATGCATGCTCATTGGTAGAACAATCTTTGTCGATCTTGAGATTTAGATATGATTAACACTATATAATCAGATCGAGTAACCATATAAATAAAACATATGCTACACTTTTTATAAGATCTCTATTTTTTAAGATATATACCGTTTTTTCAAAAACCATATGCCATTAAATATAGATACAAATATTACTTATAAATTCTTGATATTAAACGGTTTTAAATATCGTGTAAGTCAACCAATAAATCTAATCTCCCGTTAAGAATAGTCTTCTAACTAATTACTTTACGTACATTTAGAAGATATATCATCCTTATTTCTAGATTGTCACCAATACACAATACCAAAAATATAATAGGACTTTGGATAACATTTTTCAGAACAAAAATTCCTTTTTTGTTCGCGATTAGTCTATATATTTTGACTAATCGTAAAAATAAACATTCTCACATCTTGATGCATGTTTTAAAATAAAATCATTAATTATGTAAGTAATCTCATTTAGGTTTCCATAAATAGATTGTATTATGTCATCTAATTTCAAAATTTTATATCGGTGATGAACCCTTAAAACTAAGGCTTGACTCTACTACATGAATCACACTGGTTAGAAACCCTTAATCGTCATGAGATCATAACTACTCATACGTATATGTGTGTATCTATATATAAATATAAAAATAAGAAGACTATGATATACCTCTTTACATCTTGAAGACCTGAGAATATATGTAAGACCCGAAGCCACTGTCTGATTTTTGGAAGCCGGTAGCGGTAGTATTATGACACCTTTGTTAGTTGCTCGCTAGAATGTTCTCGAATGATTATGAACAATCTCCTTGATGGACTCGTTGGAGAAAACCGACAAATAGAAGCTAAGAGATAAGATAAATAACAAAATTAGAAATGACATATTTGATTCGATATACAGGACAACATGAATTAAGGTTTGGTTAGACCAATTTATAGTTAGTGAACATATAGTTCGCTTAGTTATCGATTGGGCCAATGGTTTCATCTTCAACATAATCATTAGCCCAACTAATATCTATATTTATATACTTTCACGAGACTTAAATCTAAAATTTTCCTATAGTAAAACCTAGATAAGTTTAATCACAAGGAATACAGAAAATCATATATTATGGTAGATACCACGAGTAATTTATCATATTTTCTTACCAAACTACCTTTGTAAATGTTGATAAAACTGACCATATCAGGTTTCTTCTTAAAAACTATCTTTACTCTACAGTTTTGGCCTATTAGACGTGACATGAAAAAAATTTTATTTAACTCTCGTACCTCTGCCCAATTTGTTAAATCAAAACTTTTAACGATATTTTGCAAGTTGTAGTTCAGCCGACTTTATGAGCAATAATTTTCTAGACAACTTTATAAAAAATGTACTTAGATATATTTTTGTGTTTTTTCTTATAAAACTAGTCAATGTGGGTATACTTGTATTAATAAGAAATAAAATTACAAATGGTAGAGGGGACTAGACCAAAGTTTCACACAAAAAACATCCAGATAATAAATCGTACATGAAGTTTCAATATTTTCAACATACCCACCTGCGGGAGACTTAAAATAACAAGTCATTATAATTGCTTCCAGACACAATCGCATAGACTCCATGAAATAGAAATAGTTGGGTAGAATAACCTAATACTACTTGGTGTCGAAGAAACGATAAATATATAAATTGGGGATATAGCAATCCTCAAAGCAAAAATAAATCAAAAGTCTATCTGATCATCGGCATCGCATGAACCGAAATGTAGAGCACCAAGTTTCGAAATCATCTTCTTTACTCAATATAAAATCACATTAAAACATGTTAAAAACCAATATAATATGTAAATTAAATCAAATATGATAAAAAAAAGAATGTTATCCAGTTTGAAAAGATGCCAAACCCACGAATATTTCCTTATAAGGGCTTTTAGCTCAACGACATCAATAGCAAAAATGATATTATCCTCAGTGCCTCAATGTTCCCATTTAGCCAACCTATCAGCAACTTTATTGGCTCTCCACCAACATGTTCAAATTGAACCTCAAAACTAAGATCAATAATATCAAATAATTCAATTTGTAGAACCCAAGTTTACTACTTCCGCAACTTACTTTTCTACTTGCAAAGTATTAAAAAACTCTACTAAAACCTCAGAATGATCCGTTGTTTATCTAGTAATACCAAATTTTTTTATGTTCCACTTTACGTCATTATGTTTTTCTTAATACAAAAGCTATTTGAGAAGCCATGACAAACTTTTGCTGAATAAAAAAATACAACTGCACTTCATGTAGTTGCCTTGTATTACGTTCACATTACAGTCCAAAAGCACGGTCTCCAAATATAAACAATGTGTCTTACCAAAAGTGGCATATCTTGTTTGTTGTCGTTATGAAAGTCTTTTTGAAGCAAAGTTACGTTTGCGATCCTCATCCATTCGGTTGTGAAATCATCAATACATTTTAAGTATAATAAAATTAATTAATGTAAACAAATATCATAACAAGTTATTTTAAATACAAAAGAATTCGTTTAATATCTCTTGAAACCATACGCTAAAATTATGCTCGGAGCAGATCAAGAATACAATTACTCTAAATATGATAAAATTTGAAATTATTATGTCGTTAAACCAATAATGGGAACAATATTTTTCTTCACAGCCTTACGGCTTTCTTTTTTAATACTTAGAGATATGTTTTGTATTTTTATTTATAAAACTACTCAATGCGACTATATGGATATTATTAAAAAATAAAATTACAAATCATAGAGAGGACTAGACCAAAACCTCTCAAAAACAAGATGCAAATAAACCATCGTACATGACCTTTCAATATTTTAAACATACACACCTGCAAGAGACTTAATATAACAAGTCAATATAATTACTTGCAGACACAATCACATAGACTCCATGAAATATAGAAAATAGTTAGATGAATAACCTCATAATACTTGGAGTCTAAGAAACGATAAATATATAAGTGAATCTGATCATCTGCATCGAATTAGCCAAAATGTTCAACAACGAGTTTCAAAATCTTCTTCTTTACTCAAGATAACACATGGGAACATGTGAAAAACCTATAACATGGAAATCGAATCAAGTATGATAACAAAGAATGTTACAAAAAGATTCAAAATCTCACAAATCCTTCCATATACGGGATTTTAGCTCAACATCATCAATAGAAACAACGATTCAGCAACTTCATTTCCTCTCCACCAACGTGCCCAAACTGAACCTCAAAAGTAAGATTGTGAATTTTAAAAAATTCATTATATAGAACCCAAATTTATTAATTTCGCAACTTTACTATTTGCGACGTATTCAAAAACTCTACTAAAACTTCAAAAAGATCCATTGTTTATCTAGTAAATCTTAAAAAATTCATGTTCTCCTTTCCTTCATTATGTTTTTCTTGATACAAAAGCCATCATAAGAATCCGTGATGAACTATTTCGTTATAAAAGAAATATGGAACCCCACTTAATGTACCTCTCTTGTATTATGCTCAATAATATAAAAGTGCGATATTCAAATATATACAATGTGTCTTAAAAAATTGCCAAACGACATTGTTTTTTTATAGCTTGTTTGTTATTGTTACGAAAGTTATTTCGAAGCCAGATTGGGCTTTATATAGTATTCATCATTTGATTATCACATATTCTCTTCTGAACCCATCAATATATTTTGTTAAAAAAATCTATTGAATGTAAAAAGAATTCATAAATAAATAGTATTCCACTTAAGATCTCATAAACCATACCATTAAATTGTGTTGGAAGAATATCAAGAATACAATAACTCAAAATCTAGTGCAATTTAAAAGTACTCGATCCATATTCCAATAAACGGATAGTTTAAATTGATCGAATGTTGAAAAGTGTTTATGCATACTTCCTTTTTTAACAAAGGAAAACTAAATTTTTTGTTAATACGTGAGAATGGTTTATGAATACGACTAAGGTCGCTGATTTCAAAAATATATGATGTTCATACGTTCCAATCACTTAAGACTTAAATTTTAAAAGAAATAATATATACGCATACTCTAAGTATACTAAATGAATATATACCTTTCATGTTTTAAATTGATACGCATTTATTAGATCCCACGTTGTGCCTATTTAGGTGGTATTTTTATGATGAAACTCAAACTCTCTTGCAACCAAGAATTCATCCATGGTATTAGAAAATAAAACATGTATAGTTAGTATTGATGAGGATTGAATTAACTCAACCCACGAACTAAACTGGTGGAATATTGAATCAATATCTAGTTTATAATATAGACCTAACAAATGTATAATGTTAAGGGTCTTTTGTGTAATAAAGAATAATTTGGGTTTATTTAGCAAGTTAGCTGAGGGATTAGCCTCAAATGGACAAACTGTCTAGGTCCAATGGCCCAAAACGCCCAATAGGCCCAACACACTTACGTACCCATTACTTGCTATATAAAACAGTTTATATTGACTATTCGAATGATTTGATTGCATTAAATATGTGTGGCCTTCAAATGTCTTGATTGCTTTGAATTCGTATTTCCTTCGAATAGTCTGGTTGCATTCAATTCGCATTGTCTTCGAAATGTTTGGTTGCATTGAATTCGCGTTGCCTTCGAATGGCTTGATTGATAAATTCGCATTGCCTTCGAATGGTTTGATTGCATTAAATTCGTGTTGTCGTTGCCTTCGATTGGTTTGATTGCATTGAATTTGTCTTGCCTTCGAATATATGAATATGGTCTATAAAGTACTTGGTACTACACGATCTAAATATTATCAATCATCGATTTCAAAAATAGATGATATTGATCGATAGGACAATATCACCGAATATCAGCTAACATGATAACCTAAAGCAAATTAAACTCAAACTATCCCACTGTTATAAATCAAAATATTTAGTTAGTTCTTCCAAATTGATTAGAAAACGTAAATATAGATTATAATCGTTTTGTTTCATAACATCGTCCTAAGAATACCTTTGTAAGATCATCTAACCATACTATATTTTAAATACCTAGATGAGTTTGGTTCTTTAATTGTTTTTATCTAGTTAGGTTTTCAATTGTGATTAAAACCTAGATGAGTTTGGTTCTTTAAATTTTTTTATCTCGTTTGGTTTTCAATTGTGATTAAAACCTAGATGAGTTTGGTTCTTTAAATGTTTAAAAAACACTGCATCATCCACACATGCATGGGAATGGATAGAAAAACATGGTTAGTGTGTGATTTTTGGATGTTGAGAGGTTACTTTAATAGTAATGTAACCAGACTTAATACGCTTAAAATGCAAAGTTGGTGACAGTAACAACTATTTCCATCATCACATCTTTCATCTCACAACAAAATAAAAAGAGCATTGATCATAACAATATTTTGTCTTTATAAAACTCTTAGGAGAGAATAGAATTGTATTAATAAGACAAAAAGTTTTAAACCTAGCGCTCATCTGATCTTCATGTTTTTTGTTAGGGTTAAGATGGATGCTATACATAATTTATGGGTACCTGTTTTAACTGTGATAGCATGCCCTATTTGACAAAACATTCCAAGACCACTTTGCCCAATGTGTATGCACTCATTGTAAGTAGTTGACCTAGAAAACAAAACAATTGATTCCGACCTGCCGGATTCGAACCAGCGACCTAAGGATTTTCTGTTACGATCAACTTACTACAGTCCTCCGCTCTACCAACTGAGCTAAGGTCGGTTTCTTTGGTAGCATTAATCGAGTTCTGCTTTTGAGCTGTGATGAAAAAACTATATTCAAAACATTTTTAGACAACTCAAACATAGCACCTTTAAATGCTTTAGTGAATTAGAACAGCCTGAACAATTGATTCTTCATGTCTAAAACAGTATTTGTTTGCAATGAAATTGGCACAGCGAACTGGAATCGGTACTTAAAGAGGCTATTCCACTTGCAACAGAATGTAAATAGTTTGATTATGTCAGTTCGTTTTAATAGCTGAATCAAGTAGTTGCAATGTCTAAATTCCTGCACATATCCATAAAGTCAGAGTTAACTCTTTCTCATAAATCTTTTATACTCCAATCCAAGAAAAACAAATGCGTTCTTCCAATAAAAATAGTCTGAAGGAATGGAGATCTACAATGCCAACTTGATGCAGTCTCATAATGGCGAGGTCATTAAAAAAATAAAACAAGTAGGAAGGATGGATACCCTCATGTGGTTCCTAAGAGATAATCAATTAATTAATGATTTCAAACATCATGTAGTTTAGTTGAAGGATTTAAAAATCCGAAATGTTGAAAGTATGCACTCCCTAAATCAACGACGGAATAGTGTATGTGTTCTGGTTTTGGAGTTGAATATAGAGGTCAAACTCCCATGTTTAAAGTATTCAGGCAATTAAGCTTCCTTTTTTACTAAAGGAAAACTGTAATTTCCGTTAACACATAGACTTAGGTCACAGTGACACAATCGAGATATTAAAATCGCTGGTTTCAAAGGAAAAATACTTAAATAAAAAAAATAATGGTTTAATTTTAAATGTAGTTGAACGATTCTATACTGATTATATTTTAAATTTATACCTATCCACTAAATTACACCCAACGGGTTCGTCTACATATGTGGTATTTTTTAAATCAAACTATCACATGATCAAGAGTTCATGCATGGGGTTATAAAACGTATTTAGTCAGCATTTTAAATAAAATAAATAAGATCTTAAATTTGATCGATTCGTTTTTTACAAAACATTGATTTATAAAATTTATGGTACATTCGGCTTTTTAGTATTTTTTATCTGCTTCAGTTTTACGTTATAGGTAACCTGAAAGAATACCCCAATGTGTGAAAGAGTTTTTACCAAGGTTGAGATACCTCTACGTGGAGGATGCTGAGATGTTACTTGAATAAAAATATGGCAAGACTTAATATCCTTAAAATGCAGTTTTTGTAACAATTTTTAAATAAAATTTGTCCAATAAAATTTCATAAAAGAGAATAAAAGGGTTTAGATCAAAGTATCCCAAATGTACCTAATAAAAGGACATACAATTATACATAAGCATGTTTCTCCTCTTTGTTTACATCAAAAAGACTTTTAGTAGTATTTGAACTAATAATTTATAGCCCGTATTTATTTTTGGATTTGGTGCGTCTATAAAGAGATTTAAAGATTTACCATGTTGCAAATGATGACGTGATTTGGGTTCGTCTGGATTATCTTAATTATTAAATTATTATTATCGCTGATCAATACTAATTGATGAAATATGATAAAAATAACTTTAAATTATGCGATGAACTTAATTTTGGATAAAACTTTGTGTGTTGTATATGATGAACACTATATTCATTTTTTTCGTAGAATATATTACTACATTTTGGTTAAAAAAATTTACACAACACAACTATTTACGTTAATAAAAATGCATGCTCATTGGTAGAACAATCTTTGTCGATCTTGAGATTTAGATATGATTAACACTATATAATCAGATCGAGTAACCATATAAATAAAACAAATGCTACACTTTTTATAAGATCTCTATTTTTTAAGATATATACCGTTTTTTCAAAAACCATATGCCATTAAATATAGATACAAATATTATTTCTAAATTCTTGATATTAAACGGTTTTAAATATCGTGTAAGTCAACCAATAAATCTAATCTCCCGTTACAAATTTTCTTCTAACTAATTACTTTACGTACATTTAGAAGATATATCATCCTTATTTCTAGATTGTCACCAATACACAATACCAAAAATATAATAGGACTTTGGATAACATTTTTCAGAACAAAAATTCCTTTTTTGTTCGCGATTAGTCTATATATTTTGACTAATCGTAAAAATAAACATTCTCACATCTTGATGCATGTTTTAAAATAAAATCATTAATTATGTAAGTAATCTCATTTAGGTTTCCATAAATAGATTGTATTATGTCATCTAATTTCAAAATTTTATATCGGTGATGAACCCTTAAAACTAAGGCTTGACTCTACTACATGAATCACACTGGTTAGAAACCCTTAATCGTCATGAGATCATAACTACTCATACGTATATGTGTGTATCTATATATAAATATAAAAATAAGAAGACTATGATATACCTCTTTACATCTTGAAGACCTGAGAATATATGTAAGACCCCAAGCCACTGTCTGATTTTTGGAAGCCGGTAGCGGTAGTATTATGACACCTTTGTTAGTTGCTCGCTAGAATGTTCTCGAATGATTATGAACAATCTCCTTGATGGAGTCGTTGGAGAAAACCGACAAATAGAAGCTAAGAGATAAGATAAATAACAAAATTAGAAATGACATATTTGATTCGATATACAGGACAACATGAATTAAGGTTTGGTTAGACTAATTTATAGTTAGTGAACATATAGTTCGCTTAGTTATCGATTGGGCCAATGGTTTCATCTTCAACATAATCATTAGCCCAACTAATATCTATATTTATATACTTTCACGAGACTTAAATCTAAAATTTTCCTATAGTAAAACCTAGATAAGTTTAATCACAAGGAATACAGAAAATCATATATTATGGTAGATACCACGAGTAATTTATCATATTTTATTACCAAACTACCTTTGTAAATGTTGATAAAACTGACCATATCAGTTTTCTTCTTAAAAATTATCTTTACTCTACAGATTTTGCCTATTAGACGTGACATGAAAAAAAATTTATTTAACTCTCGTACCTCTGCCCAATTTGTTAAATCAAAACTTTTAACGATATTTTGCAAGTTGTAGTTCAGCCGACTCTATGAGCAATAATTTTCTAGACAACTTTATAAAAAATGTACTTAGATATATTTTTGTGTTTTTTCTTATAAAACTAGTCAATGTGGGTATATTTGTATTAATAAGAAATAAAATTACAAATGGTAGAGGGGACTAGACCAAAGTTTCACACAAAAAACATCCAGATAATAAATCGTACATGAAGTTTCAATATTTTCAACATACCCACCTGCGGGAGACTTAAAATAACAAGTCATTATAATTGCTTCCAGACACAATCGCATAGACTCCATGAAATAGAAATAGTTGGGTAGAATAACCTAATACTACTTGGTGTCGAAGAAACGATAAATATATAAATTGGGGATATGGCAATCCTTAAAGCAAAAATAAATCAAAAGTCTATCTGATCATCGGCATCGCATGAACCGAAATGTAGAGCACCAAGTTTCGAAATCATCTTCTTTACTCAATATAAAATCACATTAAAACATGTTAAAAACCAATATAATATGTAAATTAAATCAAATATGATAAAAAAAAGAATGTTATCCAGTTTGAAAAGATGCCAAACCCACGAATATTTCCTTATAAGGGCTTTTAGCTCAACGACATCAATAGCAAAAATGATATTATCCTCAGTGCCTCAATGTTCCCATTTAGCCAACCTATCAGCAACTTTATTGGCTCTCCACCAACATGTTCAAATTGAACCTCAAAACTAAGATCAATAATATCAAATAATTCAATTTGTAGAACCCAAGTTTACTACTTCCGCAACTTACTTTTCTACTTGCAAAGTATTAAAAAACTCTACTAAAACCTCAGAATGATCCGTTGTTTATCTAGTAATACCAAATTTTTTTATGTTCCACTTTACGTCATTATGTTTTTCTTAATAAAAAAGCTATTTGAGAAGCCATGACAAACTTTTGCTGAATAAAAAAAATACAACTGCACTTCATGTAGTTGCCTTGTATTACGTTCACATTACAGTCCAAAAGCACGGTCTCCAAATATAAACAATGTGTCTTACCAAAAGTGGCATATCTTGTTTGTTGTTGTTATGAAAGTCTTTTAGAAGCAAAGTTACGTTTGCGATCCTCATCCATTCGGTTTTGAAATCATCAATACATTTTAAGTATAATAAAATTAATTAATGTAAACAAATATCATAACAAGTTATTTTAAATACAAAAGAATTCATTTAATATCTCTTGAAACCATACGCTAAAATTATGCTCGGAGCAGATCAAGAATACAATTACTCTAAATATGATAAAATTTGAAAGTATTATGTCGTTAAACCAATAATGGGAACAATATTTTTCTTCACAGCCTTACGGCTTTCTTTTTTAATACTTAGAGATATGTTTTGTGTTTTTATTTATAAAACTACTCAATGCGACTATATGTATATTATTAAAAAATAAAATTACAAATCATAGAGAGGACTAGACCAAAACCTCTCAAAAACAAGATGCAAATAAACCATCGTACATGACCTTTCAATATTTTAAACATACACACCGGCAAGAGACTTAATATAACAAGTCAATATAATTACTTGCAGACACAATCACATAGACTCCATGAAATATAGAAAATAGTTAGATGAATAACCTCATAATACTTGGAGTCTAAGAAACGATAAATATATAAGTGAATCTGATCATCTGCATCGAATTAGCCAAAATGTTCAACAACGAGTTTCAAAATCTTCTTCTTTACTCAAGATAACACATGGGAACATGTGAAAAACCTATAACATGGAAATCGAATCAAGTATGATAACAAAGAATGTTAGAAAAAGATTCAAAATCTCACAAATCCTTCCATATACGGGATTTTAGCTCACCACATCAATAGAAACAACGATATTATCCTCAAAGAATCTATGTCCCCATTTAGCCAGTCATTCAGCAACTTCATTTCCTCTCCACCAACGTGCCCAAACTGAACCTCAAAAGTAAGATCGTGAATTTCAAAAAATTCATTATATAGAACCCAAATTTATTAATTTCGCAACTTTACTATTTGCGACGTATTCAAAAACTCTACTAAAACTTCAAAAAGATCCATTGTTTATCTAGTAAATCTTAAAAAATTCATGTTCTCCTTTCCTTCATTATGTTTTTCTTGATACAAAATCCATCATAAGAATCCGTGATAAACTATTTCGTTATAAAAGAAATATGGAACCCCACTTAATGTACCTCTCTTGTATTATGCTCAATAATATAAAAGTGTGATATTCAAATATATACAATGTGTCTTAAAAAATTGCCAAACGACATTGTTTTTTTATAGCTTGTTTGTTATTGTTACGAAAGTTATTTGGAAGCCAGATTGGGCTTTATATAGTATTCATCATTTGATTATCACATATTCTCTTCTGAACCCATCAATATATTTTGTTAAAAAAATCTATTGAATGTAAAAAGAATTCATAAATAAATAGTATTCCACTTAAGATCTCATAAACCATACCATTAAATTGTGTTGGAAGAATATCAAGAATACAATAACTCAAAATCTAGTGCAATTTAAAAGTACTCGATCCATATTCCAATAAACGGATAGTTTAAATTGATCGAATATTGAAAAGTGTTTATGCATACTTCCTTTTTTAACAAAGGAAAACTATTTTTTTTGTTAATACGTGAGAATGGTTTATGAATACGACTAAGGTCGCTGATTTCAAAAATATATGATGTTCATACGTTCCAATCACTTAAGACTTAAATTTTAAAAGAAATAATATATACGCATACTCTAAGTATACTAAATGAATATATACCTTTCATATTTTAAATTGATACGCATTTATTAGATCCCACGTTGTGCCTATTTAGGTGGTATTTATATGATGAAACTCAAACTCTCTCGCAACCAAGAATTCATCCATGGTATTAGAAAATAAAACATGTATAGTTAGTATTGATGAGGATTGAATTAACTCAACCCACGAACTAAACTGGTGGAATATTGAATCAATATCTAGTTTATAATATAGACCTAACAAATGTATAATGTTAAGGGTCTTTTGTGTAATAAAGAATAATTTGGGTTTATTTAGCAAGTTAGCTAAGGGATTAGCCTCAAATGGACAAACTGTCTAGGTCCAATGGCCCAAAACGCCCAATAGGCCCAACACACCTACGTACCCATTACTTGCTATATAAAACAGTTTATATTGACTATTCAAATGATTTGATTGCATTAAATATGTGTGGCCTTCAAATGTCTTGATTGCTTTGAATCCGTATTTCCTTCGAATAGTCTGGTTGCATTCAACTCGCACTGTCTTCGAAATGTTTGGTTGCATTCAATTCGCATTGTCTTTGAAATGTTTGGTTGCATTGAATTCGCGTTGCCTTCGAATGGCTTGATTGATAAATTCGCATTGCCTTCGAATGGCTTGATTGCTAAATTCGCATTGCCTTCGATTGGTTTGATTGCATTAAATTCGTGTTGTCGCTGCCTTCGATTGGTTTGATTGCATTGAATTTGTTTTACCTTCGAATATCTGAATATGGTCTATAAAGTACTTGGTACTACACGATCTAAATATTATCAATCATGGATTTCAAAAATTGATGATATTGATCGATAGGACAATATGACCGAATATCAGCTAACATGATAACCTAAAGCAAATTAAACTCAAACTATCCCACTGTTATAAATCAACATATTTAGTTAGTTCTTCCAAATTGATTAGAAAACGTATATATAAATTATAACCGTTTTGTTTCATAAGATCGTCCTAAGAATACCTTTGTAAGATCATCTAACCATACTTTATTTTAAATACTTAGATGAGTTTGGTTCTTTAATTGTTTTTATCTAGTTAGGTTTTCAATTGTGATTAAAACCTAGATGAGTTTGGTTCTTTAATTTTTTTTATCTAGTTTGGTTTTCAATTGTGATTAAAACCTAGATGAGTTTGGTTCTTTAAATGTTTAAAAAACACTGCATCATCCACACATGCATGGGAATGGATAGAAAAACATGGTTAGTGTGTGATTTTTGGATGTTGAGAGGTTACTTTAATACTAATGTAGCCAGACTTAATACGCTTAAAATGCAAAGTTGGTGACAGTAACAACTATTTCCATCATCATATCTTTCATCTCACAACAAAATAAAAAGAGCATTGATCATAACAATATTTTGTCTTTATAAAACTCTTAGGAGAGAATACAATTGTATTAATAAGACAAAAAGTTTTAAACCTGGCGCTCATCTGATCTTCATGTTTTTTGTTAGGGTTAAGATGGATGCTATACATAATTTATGGGTACCTGTTTTAACTGTGATAGCATGCCCTATTTGACAAAACATTCCAAGACCACTTTGCCCAATGTGTATGCACTCATTGTAAGTAGTTGACCTAGAAAACAAAAGGATTGATTCTGATTTGCCGGATTCGAACCAGCGACCTAAGGATTTTCTGTTAGGATCAACTTACTACAGTCCTGGCGGAACCAGGAATTTAGGTCAGGAGGGGTTGAAGTATTATATAAATTAGACATGTTTTTAAAAAAAAATCATTCACCTCGTACTTTTAATTTATTTTTTAATAATTTGTCTGGAAATATTAAAAAAAAATCCAGACATTTTTATTGATTAAGAAAATCATGAATATTTATTGAAATTAAATATATATAAAAAATTATACATTTGATTTATGGGGCATATGTCTAAATAATCTTATGTTTATATATGAGTTAGTACCTGTGATAGCATTTATGTATAAAATCAAAAGGCTTCATACTAGTTGAGATATGCTCTTACTTATTTGTCATTGATCCTTCTCATACCTATCCGACGTGGAAATTTGGTCGCACATAACAAATTCAACCACTTTTACCTCCCCTCAGTTGACTCACCTAATGCTCCCTCTAATTAGGTTGTTTCATGATTAATATCTAAGTCATAAAGTTTTACAATGGATATATTTGTTCACTCTTATTAGAGTATCTTAGAAGTTCCTTAGCGTCACTTCAATTAATCAAGTGACACTATCTTTATACACTCTAATAAAGTCACTCTGTTTGATGAGCATGACTGATGGTTCATCATCTTCGACATCCAAGAATTTCATCCATATCACGTTTTCGTCTGGGTATGGAGCTCTAATACCAACTATTAGACCCAAATAATAGTATATCAACCACAAGCGAGATTAACTTCAAAACAACCAATCAAATAATAAAACAATCGATTTATTAACAAAATCAATCAACGGTAAAATAAATCAACAACCAGAATATTTATATGAAAAGACCACTTCGTTCTGAAGAGTAAAAGACCACGAGGGTTATGAAGATTCCACCAAAAACACTTCTACTATTATGATAAGTTGAAGGTAAAAGTATCCAATTCAATATAATAAATATCTACAACCCGCCAACAATTTTAAACATAATAAACTAACAAAAATAGAAACAAAAATGAATAATATTACAAAAACTACTCCACTATTCCAAAAATTATTTCTCCCGAACCGTAGCATCAAATAACAATCCAACCGGACATATTGAAGCTTTATATGTCCCAAACATGCTATCGAAATTTCAGCCAAAACCGACACCGTTTGACCATTGATCAAACATTTTAAACATAACTTCTTTAAAAATTCCGAAAATAAAAATTTCCCCAATACTAATCTTCCTTTAGGTTTGGGGGGGCTCACGCCCCCCCTAGCCCCATAGTAAATCCGCCGGTGCCTCCGCTCTACCAACTGAGCTAAGGTCGGTTTCTTTGGTTGCATTAATCGAGTTCTGCTTTTGAGCTGTGATGAAAAAACTATTTTCAAAACATTTTTAGACAACTCAAACATAGCACCTTTAGATGCTTTAGTGAATTAGAACAGCCTGAACAATTGATTCTTCATGTCTAAAACAGTATTTGTTTGCAATGAAATTGGCACAGCGAACTGGAATCGGTACTTAAAGAGGCTATTCCTCTTGCAACAGAATGTAAATAGTTTGATTATGTCAGTTCGTTTTAATAGCTGAATCAAGTAGTTGCAATGTCTAAATTCCTGCACATATCCATAAAGTCAGAGTTAACTCTTTCTCATAAATCTTTTATACTCCAATCCAAGAAAAACAAATGCGTTCTTCCAATAAAAATAGTCTGAAGGAATGGAGATCTACAATGCCAACTTGATGCAGTCTCATAATGGTGAGGTCATTAAAAAAATAAAACAAGTAGGAAGGATGGATACCCTCATGTGGTTCCTAAGAGATAATCAATTAATTAATGATTTCAAACATCATGTAGTTTACTTGAAGGATTTAAAAATCCGAAATGTTGAAAGTATGCACTCCCTAAATCAACGACGGAATAGTGTATGTGTTCTGGTTTTGGAGTTGAATATAGAGGTCAAACTCCCATGTTTAAAGTATTCAGGCAATTAAGCTTCCTTTTTTACTAAAGGAAAACTGTAATTTCCGTTAACACATAGACTTAGGTCACAGTGACACAATCGAGATATTAAAATCGCTGGTTTCAAAGGAAAAATACTTAAATAAAAAAAAAAGATAATGGCTTAATTTTAAATGTAGTTGAAGATTCTATACTAATTATATTTTAAATTTATACCTATCCATTAAATTACACCCAACGAGTTCGTCTATCTATGTGGTATTTTTTAAATCAAACTATCACATGATCAAGAGTTCATGCATGGGTTATAAAACGTATTTAGTCAGCATTTTAAATAAAATAAATAAGATATTAAATTTGATCGATTCGTTTTTTACAAAACATTGATTTATAAAATTTATGGTACATTCGGCTTTTTAATATTTTTTATCTGCTTCAGTTTTACGTTATAAGTAACCTGAAAGAATACCCCAATGTGTGAATGAGTTTCTACCAATGTTGAGATACCTCTATGTGGAGGATGCTGAGATGTTACTTGACTAAAAATATGGCAAGACTTAATATCCTTAAAATACAGTTTTTGTAACAATTTTTAAATAAAATTTGTCCAATAAAACTTTCATAAAAGAGAATAAAAGGGTTTAGATCAAAGTATCTCAAATGTACCTAATAAAAGGACATACAATTATACATAAGCATGTTTCTCCTCTTTGTTTACATCAAAAAGACTTTTAGTAGTATTTGAACTAATAATTTATAGCCCGTATTTATTTTTGGATTTGGTGCGTCTATAAAGAGATTTAAAGATTTACCATGTTGCAAATGATGACGTGATTTGGGTTCGTCTGGATTATCTTAATTATTAAATTATTATTATCGCTGATCAATACTAATTGATGAAATATGATAAAAATAACTTTAAATTATGGAATGAACTTAATTTTGGATAAAACTTTGTGTGTTGTATATGATGAACACTATATTCATTTTTTTCGTAGAATATATTACTACATTTTGGTTAAAATAATTTACACAACACAACTATTTAGGTTATTAAAAATGCATGCTCATTGGGTAGAACAATCTTTGTCGATCTTAAGATTTATATATAAATAACACTATATAATCAGATCGAGTAACCATATAAATAAAACATATGCTACATTTTTTATAAGATCTCTATTTTTTAAGATAGATACCGTTTTTTCAAAAACCATATGCCATTAAATATAGATAGAAATATTATTTCTAAATTCTTGATATTAAACAGTTTTAAATATCGTGTAAGTCAACCAATAAATCTAATCTCCCGTTAAGAATAGCTTCTAACTAATTACTTTACGTACATTTAGAAGATATATCATCCTTATTTCTAGATTGCCACCAACACACAATACCGAAAATATAATATGACTTTGGATAACATTTTTCAGAACAAAAATTCCTTTTTTGTTCGCGATTAGTCTATATATTTTGACTAATCGTAAAAATAAGGCTTGACTCTACTACATGAATCACACTGGTTAGAAACCCTTAATCGTCATGAGATCATAACTACTCATACGTATATGTGTGTATCTATATATAAATATAAAAATAAGAAGACTATGATATACCTCTTTACATCTTGAAGACCTGAGAATATATGTAAGACCCGAAGCCACTGTCTGATTTTTGGAAGCCGGTAGCGGTAGTATTCTGACACCTTTGTTAGTTGCTCTCTAGAATGTTCTCGAATGTTGATAAACAATCTCCTTGATGGAGTATTTGGAGAAAACCGACAAATAGAAGCTAAGAGATAAGATAAATAACAAAATTAGAAATGACATATTTGATTCGATATACAGGACAACATGAATTAAGGTTTGGTTAGACCAATTTATAGTTAGTGAACATATAGTTCGCTTAGTTATCGATTGGGCCAATGGTTTAATCTTCAACATAATCATTAGCCCAACTAATATCTATATTTATATACTTTCACGAGACTTAAATCTAAAATTTTCCTATAGTAAAACCTAGATAAGTTTAATCACAAGGAATACCGAAAATCATATATTATGGTAGATACCACGAGTAATTTATCATATTTTCTTACCAAACTACCTTTGTAAATGTTGATAAAACTGACCATATCTGGTGAGAATAGAAATTGAATTGAGAAGATTGAGAATATTGACTCAGAGATTTTCAGATGGTGAATATAATCTTTCTCCTCTAATTATTTCATAGGCGTAATCAGTCTCCTCGGCCTCTTTAAATAGGCCCAGTGAGTTAGTTACAAAGTCGGTTACATAAGAGAGATATTTACAGTTCAGTCCCTATTCTTCTTATAAAACTTTAATCTTACTCTATATTAATAGAACTTATCATTCAAGTCCTTATTAATTACATTTAAGTCCCTTATGAATATATTTCCTTATCAGTAGCTCCATTAGTTCTTATAAAGATAATTTTATAAGAACTATTCAGTCTTCGAACATTACTCCAGGTGAATAACACTTCTTTCCTCCAGCTGCTTTATCATGACTGAGATCAGTGACTTGCAATTTCACTTCGAATATAAGAGTAAGTGCAAATAAACTTCCCACTCGCTTCGAATCTACCAATTAGAAATACAACTCTACTTCGACCTCGAATCTCCTGTCTTTAGCATTTTTCAACTAATGTACCCCTACTTGAAAGATTGATTTGACCCTTCTTGATAGGTCTATGACACAGCAAATTTTTCCCACGCTTGCATTCCACCCAATGAGAACAGTTCACTACTTTTGCCTCTTCAAATTCTCAACGTCATCTTTTCCCAAGTATAAATACTTAGCTCCGTCATACTAAAAACTTTTCAGAAAAATCATCGTTCCTAAGCTATCTTCATCTAGTTCTTCTTCAACCTTCAAACTCATTAGCCTCCTTCCCCAGAATCTACCAATTTCTTTAGTTACAAAAACCATTTCCCAATTAAAGTCTATTGTATGAGAAGATATCCCAAATACAAAAGATCTAAATCCAAAAACCACAGAAAACCAAAGAAATTTCTCTTCCATGGTCCTAGCAATCAAGTGTTTGGTGCTTACGATTATCTCTGTATAGGAGAAAGAGCTGAGGAATACAAAGCTGTTGGGTTAATCTACAACGGTCCTCGTTTCTCCTCTAACACCTTTAAATATGGTAACTTCAATTCCAACCTTGTTAATTCATCTTCGCCTCTAGCATCAAACCCAGAATCTAGCCAGCAATCTTCTCCTCCTCGAAATCAATCCACTTCTCCATCACTAAGAGCACATCGAAAACCTAAGCCTGTCAATTCTGACAAACCTCTAATTCCTCAAAAACTTCAATCCAAATCACCTACCCTACGATCCGTAGAAGTTAAAGTTTTTCGGAAAAAACCAACCTTCCTATCAATGGGTGATGATGCAGAAACCTCCTCTCCTCCCCCACAAGAGATGGTTGATGTTACTCCAGGAAACAGTCAACCAGCTCTTATGGAAAACGAAAAACAATCCCAAACTGAGACTCAAACTCGAAGTCTTCGCGATGAAGCTACTGATGAAGAAAACGATAAGGAAAATGATTCTGAAGCCACTGATTCCAATGCCGAAGGAGAATCCGAGGCAGAAGAAGTGATCCCTTCAAGGAATATTCGAGGAAATAAAGCTTCTATTACCCTCCCCGAAGATGTTGCCTCCTTGGTTCAGGAAAACCTTCAACCACTTTGTCCTCGATACATTTGTGCCCTAAAAAATGTACCCTATACTTATTACCTCGAATCAGAGAAAGAAGAACTTAAGAAACTATGGGGATTAACAGACAACATCGTTCTTCGTCTACCAGTAGAAGGAGAAACACCTTTGAGTTGTCAGAAAAACAAACTGGTAGTTTACCCTGAGCTTTTCGACTGGGGACTTCGATTTCCCCTCGATCCAATGATTGTAAAGTACTTCGAAATTCTTGGGTTGTGCCCAACACAACTCACTCCAAACCAACTGTTCACATTATTTTCCGCTATTATGGTGTCGAGGCTAGGAAGCATCCCCCTCGAAATAGAGGACTTCATCTCACTGACCAAAATTTCAAATGGGCCAGTTTTGCCATTCTATTACCTAACCTTGGAGAATGATCTGAAGATTATCGATGACCTCCTCGAGGCTGACAAGTTTTGGAAGCAAAGGTTTGTTTTTTTTTATCAGGAGCTTGGGAAAATGGTAAAGAAATTTCCGATGACAACCACTCAAAACTTACTCTCATCTGGAGAGATAACAGTAAGTAAATCATTATTATTATTGTTAATATTTTCTTCCCAACTTAATAAGCCTAGTCAAACTAACCAGACCTATTTATCTAATTGTTTACTCTTTTCCCAGAAATTCCGAGGAGATTCAAAAGTCGTCGGAAAGCTGCAAAGACCATCTTCAAGAGAATGGTTGAATGGGCTGAGAAATCCTGGGGAAATGGCTTTCACTCAGCCTTTCAACCGATCAACTTCGTCAACAGCCATCTTTGGCGCATAACCTTGGGAGCTGACTTCCCTGAAGACCCAATGCTTCCCCCAGATCCCATTGAAGCAGTCAAAAGAATACTCGCACCAGATGGGAAAACTTACCTTCCCACCAAGAACCGATCTGACAATCACTTGCCACTAAAAAAGAAGGGAAAGCTAGCCCTCAAAAAGCCAAACACAAGTAAGCCTAACCCTTCTAAAAATTCGAAGCCTACAGGGAAACGAAAAGCGCCTACATCTCAACTTCCTCTAATATCCGAAGAAGACGAACCTGTCCTTAAAAAGAAAAAGAAAGAATATAATACTCCAAAGAAGAAAAAGAGCAAGTCCGCTACCCCGAAGAAAAAGAACGAAGCTGAAATGCTCGAAGATGTATTGGCTTCCGAGGTCCATGAGAAAACCTTCATTGAATAAAATCCTCAAGGAGGATTGACACTAGGAGATAGCCAGGAAATCGAATATCTTAACCTCGACGATTTCAACTCGAGTGGGGATTTTGAATCCACCTATGAAAATTCCCCGCCTACCAACATCATTCCATCACCTTCTACCGGGGCTGCCATAACTTCAACTTCTAACGCAATTGTTCCTGTCCATCGCCCATCAAACTTGCCCAATCCTGAAAGATCCGATGAGGTAACTTCAATCCTTCGACCCTTTACTAACTTAAGTGCTGCAGCCAAAAAATTGTGTGAAGAAGTAAGCAATTCACATACACAATTGGAACTCCTTGCACAAGAATTAATCAAGAGCAAAAAGGAAGCAGAATCTGAAAAAGCTTCGAAGAACAAAGCACTTCAAAATTTCGAAGCTGAAAAAAGAAAGCTTCTTGACAAGCATAAAGAAAAAATCGAAACTATGGAGACTTCTCATCATATGGCTCTTGAAAATTTAAACTCTCAACATTTTATTGCCCTTTCTGGTGAAAAGAAAAAATCTACCGAGGCTGAAGAACTTGTTAAGAAAACTCAAGAAAGTCTGCAAAATTGTCAAACTCAATTGACTATGCTTCGAACAGGATTCGAGCAGGAAAAGAAGGACGCCATCCAAAAAGCCGAAGCTGATGTTGGTTCTGTGATGCTTGATGGTATCAAGAAGGCTCAAACCCAAACAACTATCAATCTTCTTCGAGAAATCCATGCCGCTTATCCAAGGTTAAATTTAACTGAATTTTGGAAACAAGTTCCAGAGGAAGATCACCCAAAGGAAGCATTCGAGGTTCCACCAAGCTCTTCAGAAGAAGATGACGATTCTGAAGGGTCATCGGAAGACGACTAATCAGTAGATTAGATTATATGTCATGTGTTTGTTGTTGTTGTTTTTTGTGTGTCTTTATTAAGTAATTTCTCCTTTTTGTAAACTTCAAGTTTTATCCGATGAAACAAGCAACTCTCTTAATATTTCAAAATTCTGGTGCACTTATAAAACGTGGCACCTCGAAAATTAGATGCACTCATAAAACGTGGCACCTTGAAAATTAGATGCGCTCATAAAACGTGGCACCTTGAAAATTAGATGCGCTCATAAAACGTGGCACCTCGAAAATTAGATGCGCTCATAAAACGTGGCACCTCGAAATAGGTTGTTTCTTCAAAGTTATTGCTTTGGAAAATTACTCTTGGTCAACTTTCAAAGATGATCAGTCTTTGTCAAGTTACCAAAATAACAAATCATTCATCATACTAAACAACCAATGGCCAAAAGAAATTTTATTATGAAATTCAATTTTAACCAGGCACCTCATTAAAACCTTTATGGGCCAACAGATAAGGAAAGAGTATGCATGTCTTGCAAAAATTCTAAGTTCAATTTTATTCACAATACAATTTCAAATGTTCTATATTCCAAGGGTGTTTGAGCATCCTCCCCTCACAATCAGACAACCTATATGACCCTGGCTTGACCTTCATTTTGACTTCATAAGGACCCTCCCAATTCGGAGCCAATTTTCCGAGGTGTTTATCCTTAGTATGAAGAAATACTTTTCGCAACATTTTATCGCCAACTTTGAACTCCCTCTTCTTAACTTTAGCATCGTTCCTGGTTCTCATTAAGGTTTGATAATGAATCACATTCAAATGTGCTTTGACCCTCTTTTCCTCTAATAAATCAAGCTCAACCTATCTAGCTTCATCATTATCTACTTCGGAATCACGCAATAACCTGTAGGAAGGTAATGTAGATTCAGCAGGGCATACAGCATCCATTCCATACACCAAAGAAAAAGGAGTCTCTTTTGTGGCCTCTCTAGGAGTTGTACGATATGCCCACAACACTTCTTGAAGACAATTTGGCCATTTCCCTGCTGCTCCCGCCAAATTTTTCTTCAAACCCTCCAAAATAGATCTATTTGTAACTTCCATTTGCCCATTTTCTTGTGGGTGGAAAGGAGTAGAAAATTATTGCTGTATTCCTTTCGAAGAGCAAAAAGAGTCCATTTCCTTGTTATTAAATTGGGGAGCGTTGTCTGTTGTGATTTTTCGAGGAACTCCAAAACGATAGCAGATGTTACTTAGAATAAACTTGATCACATCTTTAGCTTTTGTTCCAGCTAAAGGCTCTGCTTCTGCCCACTTTGAAAAATAATCAACTGCAACAATAATCATCTGTCTTCCACCTGAAGCCATAGGCAATGGTCCTACTAAATCAATCCCCCATCTATCAAAAGGAACCGCTTCAGAGATTATCATTAGAGGTGTCACTGGTTTATGTATCAGATGTGCATACCTTTGACAAGTATCACAACTTCGAACTAATAACTTGGCATCCTATAATATAGTAGGCCAGTAATATCCTGCCAACAATACCCTACGCGTTAAAGCTTTGAAACCACAATGAGCTGATCCATCTCCATCATGTAATTCAGATAAAATGTTTTGAGACTCTTGCTTACTCAAACATCGCAACAAAGGCCTCGACACATACCTCTTATACAATATCCCCTCCAATACCACATAACCAAGAGCTTTATTCCTTATTTTCTTAAGCAAGTGCTTATCAAGAGGTAGTATTCCCTTCGTAAGAAAATTTAACAAGTCAGTTCTCCAATCACCCCGAACGCGCGCCGAATCATTTACTACCTCCTCAAAAAATTCACATTGCTCAGAGCTTGATGTAATCGAAGGCAGTGGTTGTGTCACGATCCATGGATATTCTTCAGAGTAAGCCATTGTTGCTAAAGAATCAGCCATTGTATTATTTCCTCTTCGAATATGCTCCACCTCAACATTTTCAAATTGTGCCATCACACTTCGAAGTTCTTGCAAATACAAAACAAAACGTTCTTTTTTAGCTTCTGATACTCCTTTAACATGGTTAACCACTAACTGCGAATCTGTCTCTAAGCGCACGAATATTGCTCCACAAATTTTTGCTAATCGCAATCCTGCTTACACTGCTTCATATTCAGCTTCATTATTCGAAGCATAAAATCTAAATCTTATAGCTTGAAACATATACTCCCCTGTCGGTGCCACCAATTCTACCCCCGCACTCGACCCTTTATTACTAGACCCTCCATCAGTTCGTACCGTCCACGTCGGATTCGCGTGTATTTTTTCATCTTCTTTCTCTTCGGATCTACTCGAATGAAACACAACAAAGAAATCTGCTAAGGCCTGAGCTTTGACAGCCGTTCGTGGAGAGAATAGCACATCGAAATCTCCCAGTTCTACAGACCACTTAGTCATTCTCCCTGAGATATCTGGCTTTTGCAATACATTTTTCAATGGATAAGAAGTTCGAACCACAATTGTATGTGCTTGGAAGTAAGGACGCATTTTTCTTGCCGCCACTACTATACACAGTGCCAATTTCTCGAGCTTTAAGTAACGTTTTTCAGCATCAACCAAACTTTTACTGACATAATAGACAGGCTTCGAAACTCCCGTATCTTCACTAATCAGAACTGCACTCACTGCATAATCCGATACTGCTATATACAAAAAAATGTTCACCTTCTCGAGGCTTCGATAATATTTTAGGAGAGGACAAAAGATTTTTTATCTTAATAAAAGCTTCTTCACAATTCGAAGTCCACTCAAAATTATTCGGTCGACGCAACACCTGGAAAAAAGGCAAACATTTATCTGAAAAACGAGAGATGAATCTGTTCAGAGCTGCTAACCTGCCTGTTAACATTTGCACTTCTTTGATATTCCGAGGTGAAGACATTGATATCAAAGCCTTCAACTGTTCTGGATCCACCTCAATTCCTCTTTCACTTATCACATACCCCAGAAACTTACCAGATCGGAATCCAAACGTACATTTTTCTGGGTTCAACTTCAACTGTATTGCTCTAAGATTCAAAAACGTCTCTTCTAAATCGTCAATATGATCATCATCACTTTTACTCTTAACCAGCATATCATCGATGTATACTTCGATATTCCTCCCTATTTGTGAAGCAAATGCCTTATTCATCAACCTTTGATATGTAGAACCAGCATTCTTCAATCCAAACGGCATCACTCTATAACAATGTAAACCTCGATGAGTGAAAAAAGTTGTACTTTCTTCATCCTCTGGATTCATTCGAATTTGATTATATCCTGAAAATGCATCCATAAATGTTAAAATTTTGTTTCTAGAAGTAGAATCCACTAATTGATCCATTCGAGGTACTGGAAAAGGATCCTTTGGGCAGGCTCTGTTTAAATCTGTGAAGTCTACACACATTCTCCATTTCCCATTCTTCTTTTTCACTACTACAGGATTAGCTGTCCACTTCGGATAATTGGACTCCCGAATATGCCCCATTTTATACAATCTATCTACTTCAGCAACTATGGCCTCAGATTTTTCCAACGAAAAATCTCTCCTTTTTTGTATTATCGGCTTGATCTTCGAATCCACAACCAAACTATGACATATAATATCAATTGGGACCCCCACTACATCCTCAGACCTCCAAGCAAACACATCCAAGTTTTTAGACAAAAAATTCAACAAACTTTCTCGTACCGATAAAGACAATAAAGTCCCGATTCGAAGTACTCTGTCATTATTGAAAACATATTCTTTTATTTCTTCACTTACCACCACAGAACTCGGGGTTGACCTCAGATCATCAATTCCCTCATCTGTACTACTAGAAGGCAACCGCCCAAACTGCTATTTCTCCATTGGATCATCGGTACTTTTATCACGTAGTCTAAATGCAGCAGCGTAACACTCTCTAGCCACTTTTTGATCACTTCGAACTACACCAATTCGATCCCCCACTACATATTTCAAACATTGCTGAACTGTAGAAACTATAGCATATATTTTTGCCAGCCATGACCTTCCAAAGATAGCATTGTAGCTTGACGGACAATCTACCACCATAAAAAGTACTCACACTTTCTTTTTGAAAGGCCCTTTTCCCAGAGAAATTTCACCTTCAAACTCCCCTACTACGTTCGCTGTCGCACCAGTAAACCCAATTATAGTCCTTTCTGACCTTTCTATCCGAGGCGGAGCATTTAATCTATCATATGTTGATTTGAACAACACATTAGCAGAACTTCCAGTATCAATCAATACTCGTCGAATTTCTACCCCACACACTTCTGCTCCAATGACCACTGCATCTTCATGTGGTCCTGTGATTCCTCTCAAATCATCCCCATCGAAAATTATAAATGGATCATTCTTTTTATTGTATAGATGTGATGATGCTCCTCCCTCAATTTGATGCGTTAAATTTACTATATGTCTTTTCCTCGAATTATTAGTATCATTAGTCATTGAGTCTCCCCCAAATATTGTCAATGACTCAAAGAACGCACCTAAATCTAGAACACGTCCCTTACACATCGGCTCATCAACTGACATCAACAACAATCGACTGGGGTCTGGGTCGATATATTCCGAAGCCACATCAAATTCATCATCTGCAGCATCTAAAATCATCAGTGCACTTTCATGCTTAGAATTAGGATTGCCTACCTTTTGAGTTATGGCTTTAGCGTTCCTTTTGACATACTCCAACAATTTTCCATTCTCTATTAAAATCTGCATTTCCTTCTTCAAAGCAATACAATCATTTGTATCATGCCTAATATCATCATGATACCTACAGAACTTGTTATTGCGTTCCTCTCTTTGCCTATTAATTGCTGCCGGCTTTCTAAAATTTACTGTTCCCTTGGTTTTCTCATATATCGATGCCACACTTTCAGTCAAATCCGCATAATATTCTGGCCTTACCCACACATTCGGTCTTGTTCTGAATTGGTGTTGATTATTAAAATTGTGCTGATTAGAACCCCCTTGATATGAGTTCAAACCTCCTCGACTAGAAACATTTTGATTACCTCTCGCCCGTGAAGAGTTATTATTCGAAGCGATCACTTGATTATTTCCCACTTGACTATTCCCTTTCTGAGCAATACTATTTCCTCCTCGAACTCGAGTAGACTCTTCGACTTTGATCTGATCTTCAACCTGAGCCATGAGAGCTCCAAACGTTAATGCCCTACGCCTTGTTGTTTCATCAGCTAAATCTCCTGGCAACAATCCTTGTCTGAACGCTGCCATAGCTACCACTTCCTCACAATCATCTAATCCTGCTTTTGTTGACACAAATCTTTTAGTATAATCCTTCAACTTTTCTCCCACAGCTTGCTTACATTGTATTATCGTATCTCCATTAGCTCTCATTTCTTTGCTTCCCACAAACTGTCTTCGAAAGGATGTGTAAAAGCCTCTAAAATTTGCAATGGACTCCTTAGGAATCTTGTTATACCATTTTAGCGCAGTTCCTTTGAATGTCTGAGAGAATGCCCTACAAACCAATTTATCATCGTCCTCGAAATTAGTCATATAGTTCTTGAATTGCTCTATATGATCATCTGGATCTTGAGTTCCATCAAACTTGTCAATTTTAGAAATATCGAACCGCCTCGGAAGTGGTACAGATCTAATCGCACTGATCAACGGTGAATCCCTCCAATCTACTCCTTGAACAAACTGATCTTCATTCCTCATTCCCATAGTAGCATACAAACTTGACTCACCTTCAAATCTCCGAGGAGAATACACTCGTCTTTCCTTCTTTTGCCTTCCTTCCTTATACATTTTAGCTGGCCAAAATTCATATCCTCCTTCTTTTGAGTGACTTCGAAAATGCTTATATCTCGGTGTTTCATCTGATTCCGAATTTTCAAAATCATCTTCTTCACTAGAATCTACATACCGTCGCTTCTGCAACTTCTTTTTTTTTCTCATTCCACTATGCTCCTTCTTACGCTCAAAATGTATTTTACGCTGAACATCTTGAACGTCGCCGACGTCATTATATGAATCCGACTGATCATCCCGATCACCTCTTGCTATTTTAGATCTAAGTCTAGCGCCATTATTGTCTTGTTTCTTTTTAGCAAATTTATCAAGTTCTGCCATTTTTCTTATCAACTCATTCATTTTACCTTCAAAATCAAACTGGTTTGATTGAATCGGAATAGACTTACCTGCCTCTTTCTCCTGCAGATCAGAGCTTAACGTCTCCAAAGCTTTTCGAACAGGCGGATTATCTCCTTCCTCTGAATTCATCTCCGATCAACAAAAATACAAACGAATTACTTCAGAAAACGAAAAAATTCGAGACTCGATTTTTTATCTATCGATCAAGGTATCTTCGCCCCATCTTTCTAGTGCCAATTTGGTGAGAATAGAAATTGAATTGAGAAGATTGAGAATATTGACTCAGAGATTTTCAGATGGTGAATATAATCTTTCTCCTCTAATTATTTCATAGGCATAATCATTCTCCTCGGCCTCTTTAAATAGGCCCAGTGAGTTAGTTACAAAGTCGGTTACATAAGAGAGATATTTACAGTTCAGTCCCTATTCTTCTTATAAAACTTTAATCTTACTCTATATTAATAGAACTTATCATTTAAGTCCTTATTAATTACATTTAAGTCCCTTATGAATATATTTCCTTATCAATATCAGTTTTCTTCTTAAAAATTATCTATACTCTACATATTTTACCTATTAGACGTGACATGAAATTTTTTTGTATTTAACTCTCGTACCTCTGCCCAATTTGTTAAATCAAAACTTTTAACGATATTTTGCAAGTTGTAGTTCAGCCGACTCTATGAGCAATAATTTTCTAGACAACTTTATAAAAAATGTACTTAGATATATTTTTGTGTTTTTTCTTATAAAACTAGTCAATGCGGGTATACTTGTATTAATAAGAAATAAAATTACAAATGGTAGAGGGGACTAGACCAAAGTTTCACACAAAAAACATCCAAATAATAAATCGTACATGAAGTTTCAATATTTTCAACATACCCACCTGCAGGAGACTTAAAATAACAAGTCATTATAATTGCTTCCATACACAATCGCATAGACTCCATGAAATAGAAATAGTTGGGCAGAATAACCTAATACTACTTGGTGTCGAAGAAACGATAAATATATAAATTGGGGATATAACAATTCTCAAAGCAAAAATAAATCAAAAGTCTATCTGATCATCGGCATCGCATGAACCGAAATGTAGAGCACCAAGTTTCAAAATCATCTTTTTTACTCAATATAAAATCACATTAAAACATGTTAAAAACCAATATAATATGTAAATTAAATCAAATATGATAAAAAAAGAATGTTATCCAGTTTGAAAAGATGCCAAACCCACGAATATTTCCTTATAAGGGCTTTTAGCTCAACGACATCAATAGCAAAAATGATATTATCCTCAGTGCCTCAATGTTCGCATTTAGCCAACCTATCAGCAACTTTATTGGCTCTCCACCAACATGTTCAAATTGAACCTCAAATGTAAGATCAATAATATCAAATAATTCAATTTGTAGAACCCAAGTTTACTACTTCCGCAACTTACTTTTCTACTTGCAAAGTATTAAAAAACTCCACTAAAACCTCAGAATGATCCGTTGTTTATCTAGTAATACCTAATTTTTTTATGTTCCACTTTACGTCATTATGTTTTTCTTAATACAAAAGCTATTTTAGAAGCCATGACAAACTTTTGCTGAATAAAAAAAATACAACTGCACTTCATGTAGTTGCCTTATATTACGTTCACGTTACAGTCCAAAAGCACGGTCTCCAAATATAAACAATGTGTCTTACCAAAAGTGGCATATCTTGTTTGTTGTCGTTATGAAAGTCTTTTAGAAGCAAAGTTACGTTTGCGATCCTCATCCATTCGGTTGTGAAATCATCAATACATTTGAAATATAATAAAATTAATTAATGTAAACAAATATCATAACAACTTATTTTAAATACAAAAGAATTCATTTAATATCTCTTGAAACCATACGCTAAAATTATGCTCGGAGCAGATCAAGAATACAATTACTCTAAATATGATAAAATTTGAAAGTATTATGTCGTTAAACCAATAATGGGAACAATATTTTTCTTCACAGCCTTACGGCTTTTTTTTTAATACTTAGAGATATGTTTTGTGTTTTTATTTATAAAACTACTCAATGCGACTATATGTATATTATTAAAAAATAAAATTACAAATCATAGAGAGGACTAGACCAAAGCCTCTAAAAAACAAGATGCAAATAAACAATCGTACATGACCTTTCAATATTTTAAACATACACACCTGCAAGAGACTTAATATAATAAGTCAATATAATTACTTGCAGACACAATCACATAGACTCCATGAAATATAGAAAATAGTTAGATGAATAACCTCATAATACTTGGAGTCTAAGAAACGATAAATATATAAGTGAATCTGATCATCTGCATCGAATTAGCCAAAATGTTCAACAACGAGTTTCAAAATCTTCTTCTTTACTCAAGATAACACATGGGAACATGTGAAAAACCTATAACATGGAAATCGAATCAAGTATGATAACAAGAATGTTACAAAAAGATTCAAAATCTCACAAATCCTTCCATATACGGGATTTTAGCTCAACATCATCAATAGAAACAATGATATTATCCTCAAAGAATCTATGTCCCCATTTAGCCAGTCATTCAGCAACTTCATTTCCTCTCCACCAACGTGCCCAAACTGAACCTCAAAAGTAAGATCGTGAATTTCAAAAAATTCATTATATAGAACCCAAATTTATTAATTTCGCAACTTTACTATTTGCGACGTATTCAAAAACTCTACTAAAATTTCAAAAAGATACAACGTGTCTTAAAAAATTGGCAAACGACAGTTATTGTTATTGTTACGAAAGTTATTTGGAAGCCAAATTGGGCTTTATATAGTATTCATCATTTGATTATCACATATTCTCTTCTGAACCCATCAATATATTTTGTTAAAAAATCTATTGAATGTAACAAGAATTCATAAATAAATAGTATTCCACTTAAGATCTCATAAACCATACCATTAAATTGTGTTGGAAGAATATCAAGAATACAATAACTCTAAATCTAGTGCAATTTAAAAGTACTCGATCCATATTCCAATAAACGGATAGTTTAAATTGATCGAATATTGAAAAGTGTTTATGCATACTTCCTTTTTTAACAAAGGAAAACTAAATTTTTTGTTAATGCGTGAGAATGGTTTATGAATACGACTAAGGTCGCTGATTTCAAAAATATATGATGTTCATACGTTCCAATCACTTAAGACTTAAATTTTAAAAGAAATAAGATATACGCATACTTTAAGTATACTAAATGAATATATACCTTTCATATTTTAAATTGATACGCATTTATTAGATCCCATGTTGTGCCTATTTAGTTAGTATTGATGAGGATTGAATTAACTCAACCCACGAACTAAACTGGTGGAATATTGAATCAATATCTAGTTTATAATATAGACCTAACAAATGTATAATGTTAAGGGTCTTTTGTGTAATAAAGAATAATTTGGGTTTATTTAGCAAGTTAGATGAGGGATTAGCCTCAAATGAACAAACTGGCCCAAAACGCACAATAGGCCCAATAGGCCCAACACACCTATATACCCATTACTTGCTATATAAAACAGTTTATATTGACTATTCGAATGATTTGATTGCATTAAATATGTGTGGCCTTCAAATGTCTTGATTGCTTTGAATTCGTATTTCCTTCGAATAGTCTGGTTGCATTCAATTCGCATTGTCTTCGAAATGTTTGGTTGCATTGAATTCGCGTTCCCTTCGAATGACTTGATTGATAAATTTGTATTGCCTTCGAATGGCTTGATTGCTAAATTCGTGTTGTCGTTGCCTTCGAATGGTTTGGTTGCATTAAATTCGTGTTGTCGTTGCCTTCGATTGGTTTGATTGCATTGAATTCGTTTTGCCTTCGAATATCTGAATATGGTCTATAAAGTACTTGGTACAACACGATCTAAATATTATCAATCATCGATTTCAAAAATAGATGATATTGATCGATAGGACAATATCACCGAATATCAGCTAACATGATAACCTAAAGCAAAAAAAACTCAAACTATCCCACTGTTATAAATCAAAATATTTAGTTAGTTCTTCCAAATTGATTAGAAAACGTAAATATAGATTATAATCGTTTTGTTTCATAACATCGTCCTAAGAATACCTTTGTAAGATCATCTAACCATACTATATTTTAAATACCTAGATGAGTTTGGTTCTTTAATTGTTTTTATCTAGTTAGGTTTTCAATTGTGATTAAAACCTAGATGAGTTTGGTTCTTTAAATTTTTTTATCTAGTTTGGTTTTCAATTGGGATTAAAACCTAGATGCGTTTGGTTCTTTAAATGTTTAAAAAACACTGCATCATCCACACATGCATGGGAATGGATAGAAAAACATGGTTAGTGTGTGATTTTTGGATGTTGAGAGGTTACTTTAATAGTAATAGTAATGTAACCAGACTTAATACGCTTAAAATGCAAAGTTGGTGGCAGTAACAACTATTTCCATCATCACATCTTTCATCTCACAACAAAATAAAAAGAGCATTGATCATAACAATATTTTGTCTTTATAAAACTCTTAGGAGAGAATAGAATTGTATTAATAAGACAAAAAGTTTTAAACCTAGCGCTCATCTGATCTTCATGTTTTTTGTTAGGGTTAAGATGGATGCTATACATAATTTATGGGTACCTGTTTTAACTGTGATAGCATGCCCTATTTGACAAAACATTCCAAGACCACTTTGCCCAATGTGTATGCACTCATTGTAAGTAGTTGACCTAGAAAACAAAACAATTGATTCCGACCTGCCGGATTCGAACCAGCGACCTAAGGATTTTCTGTTAGGATCAACTTACTACAGTCCTCCGCTCTACCAACTGAGCTAAGCTCGGTTTCTTTGGTTGCATTAATCGAGTTCTGCTTTTGAGCTGTGATGAAAAAACTATATTCAAAACATTTTTAGACAACTCAAACATAGCACCTTTAGATGCTTTAGTGAATTAGAACAGCCTGAACAATTGATTCTTCATGTCTAAAACAGTATTTGTTTGCAATGAGATTGGCACAGCGAACTGGAATCGGTACTTAAAGAGGCTATTCCTCTTGCAACAGAATGTAAATAGTTTGATTATGTCAGTTCGTTTTAATAGCTGAATCAAGTAGTTGCAATGTCTAAATTCCTGCACATATCCATAAAGTCAGAGATAATGGGAACAATATTTTTCTTCACAGCCTTACGGATTTCTTTTTTAATACTTAGAGATATGTTTTGTGTTTTTATTTATAAAACTACTCAATGCGACTATATGTATATTATTAAAAAATAAAATTACAAATCATAGAGAGGACTAGACCAAAGCCTCTCAAAAACAAGATGCAAATAAACAATCGTACATGACCTTTCAATATTTTAAACATACACACCTGCAAGAGACTTAATATAACAAGTCAATATAATTACTTGCAGACACAATCACATAGACTCCATGAAATATAGAAAATAGTTAGATGAATAACCTCATAATACTTGGATTCTAAGAAACAATAAATATATAAGTGAATCTGATCATCTGCATCGAATTAGCCAAAATGTTCAACAACGAGTTTCAAAATCTTCTTCTTTACTCAAGATAACACATGGGAACATGTGAAAAACCTATAACATGGAAATCGAATCAAGTATGATAACAAAGAATGTTACAAAAAGATTCAAAATCTCACAAATCCTTCCATATACAGATTTTAGCTCAACATCATCAATAGAAACAATGATATTATCCTCAAAGAATCTATGTCCCCATTTAGCCAGTCATTCAGCAACTTCATTTCCTCTCCACCAACGTGCCCAAACTGAACCTCAAAAGTAAGATCGTGAATTTCAAAAAATTCATTATATAGAACCCAAATTTATTAATTTCGCAACTTTACTATTTGCGACGTATTCAAAAACTCTACTAAAACTTCAAAAAGATCCATTGTTTATCAAGTAAATCTTAAAAAATTCATGTTCTCCTTTCCTTCATTATGTTTTTCTTGATACAAAAGCCATCATAAGAATCCGTGATAAACTATTTCGTTATAAAAGAAATATGGAACCCCACTTAATGTACCTCTCTTGTATTATGCTCAATAATATAAAAGTGCGATATTCAAATATATACAATGTGTCTTAAAAAATTACCAAACGACATTGTTTTTTTATAGCTTGTTTGTTATTGTTACGAAAGTTATTTGGAAGCCAGATTGGGCTTTATATAGTATTCATCATTTGATTATCACATATTCTCTTCTGAACCCATCAATATATTTTGTTAAAAAAATCTATTGAATGTAAAAAGAATTCATATGATGTTCATACGTTCCAATCACTTAAGACTTAAATTTTAAAAGAAATAAGATATACGCATACTCTAAATATACTAAATGAATATACACCTTTCATATTTTAAATTGATACGCATTTATTAGATCCCACGTTGTGCCTATTTAGGTGGTATTTATATGATGAAACTCAAACTCTCTCGCAACCAAGAATTCATCCATGGTATTTGAAAAGAAAACATGTATAGTTAGTATTGATGAGGATTGAATTAACTCAACCCACGAACTAAACTGGTGGAATATTGAACCAATATCTAGTTTATAATATAGACCTAACAAATGTATAATGTTAAGGGTCTTTTGTGTAATAAAGAATAATTTGGGTTTATTTAGCAAGTTAGATGAGGGATTAGCCTCAAATGAACAAACTGTGTAGGTCCAATGGCCCAAAACGCACAATAGGCCCAATAGGCCCAACACACCTATATACCCATTACTTGCTATATAAAACAGTTTATATTGACTATTCGAATGATTTGATTGCATTAAATATGTGTGGCCTTCAAATGTCTTGATTGCTTTGAATTCGTATTTCCTTCGAATAATCTGGTTGCATTCAATTCGCATTGTCTTCGAAATGTTTGGTTGCATTGAATTCGCGTTCCCTTCGAATGACTTGATTGATAAATTCGTATTGCCTTCGAATGGCTTGATTGCTAAATTCGCATTGCCTTCGAATGGTTTGGTTGCATTAAATTCGTGTTGTCGTTGCCTTCGATTGGTTTGATTGCATTGAATTCGTTTTGCCTTCGAATATCTGAATGTGGTCTATAAAGTACTTGGTACAACACGATCTAAATATTATCAATCATCGATTTCAAAAATAGATGATATTGATCGATAGGACAATATCACCGAATATCAGCTAACATGATAACCTAAAGCAAATTAAACTCAAACTATCCCACTGTTAGAAATCAACATATTTAGTTAGTTCTTCCAAATTGATTAGAAAACGTAAATATAGATTATAATCGTTTTGTTTCATATAACATCAACCTAAGAATATTTTTGTTAGATCATCTAACCATACATTGTTTTACATACCTAGATGAGTTTGGTTCTTTAATTTTTTTTTATCTAGTTTGGTTTTCAATTGCCGTTAAAACGACGCGAGAACTACCTCTACAGTGGAAGAACATCGTATTCTTAAAAAACACTGCATCGTCCACACATGCATGATAATGGATAGAAAAACATGGTTAGTGTGTGATTTTTGGATGTTGAGAGGTTACTTTAATAGTAATGTAGCCAGACTTAATACGCTTAAAATGCAAAGTTGGTGACAGTAACAACTATTTCCATCATCACATCTTTGATCTCACAACAAAATAAAAATAAAAAGAGCATTGATCATAACAATATTTTGTCTTTATAAAACTCTTAGGAGAGAATACAATTGTATTAATAAGACAAAAAGTTTTAAACCTAGCGCTCATCTGATCTTCATGTTTTTTGTTAGGGTTAAGATGGGTGCTATACATAATTTATGGGTACCTGTTTTAACTGTGATAGCATGCCCTATTTGACAAAACATTCCAAGACCACTTTGCCCAATGTGTATGCACTCATTGTAAGTAGTTGACCTAGAAAACAAAAGGATTGATTCCGACCTGCCGGATTCGAACCAGCGACCTAAGGATTTTCTGTTAGGATCAACTTACTACAGTCCTCCGCTCTACCAACTGAGCTAAGGTCGGTTTCTTTGGTTGCATTAATCGAGTTCTGCTTTTGAGCTGTGATGAAAAAACTATTTTCAAAACATTTTTAGACAACTCAAACATAGCACCTTTAGATGCGTTAGTGAATTAGAACAGCCTGAACAATTGATTCTTCATGTCTAAAACAGTATTTGTTTGCAATGAAATTGGCACAGCGAACTGGAATCGGTACTTAAAGAGGCTATTCCTCTTGCAACAGAATGTAAATAGTTTGATTATGTCAGTTCGTTTTAATAGCTGAATCAAGTAGTTGCAATGTCTAAATTCCTGCACATATCCATAAAGTCAGGGTTAACTCTTTCTCATAAATCTTTTATACTCCAATCCAAGAAAAACAAATGCGTTCTTCCAATAAAAATAGTCTGAAGGAATGGAGATCTACAATGCCAACTTGATGCAGTCTCATAATGGTGAGGTCATTAAAAAAATAAAACAAGTAGGAAGGATGGATACCCTCATGTGGTTCCTAAGAGATAATCAATTAATTAATGATTTCAAACATCATGTAGTTTAGTTGAAGGATTTAAAAATCCGAAATGTTGAAAGTATGCACTCCGTAAATCAACGACGGAATAGTGTATGTGTTCTGGTTTTGGAGTTGAATATAGAGGTCAAACTCCCATGTTTAAAGTATTCAGGCAATTAAGCTTCCTTTTTTACTAAAGGAAAACTGTAATTTCCGTTAACACATAGACTTAGGTCACAGTGACACAATCGAGATATTAAAATCGCTGGTTTCAAAGGAAAAATACTTAAATTAGAAAAAAAAATAATGGCTTAATTTTAAATGTAGTTGAACGATTCTATACTAATCATATTTTAAATTTATACCTATCCACTAAATTACACCCAACGAGTTCGTCTACCTATGTGGTATTTTTTAAATCAAACTATCTCATGATCAAGAGTTCATGCATGGGGTTATAAAACGTATTTAGTCAGCATTTTAAATAAAATATTAAATTTGATCGATTCGTTTTTTACAAAACATTGATTTATAAAATTTATGGTACATTCGGCTTTTTAATATTTTTTATCTGCTTCAGTTTTACGTTATAAGTAACCTGAAAGAATACCCCAATGTGTGCTTCAGTTTTACGTTATAAGTAACCTGAAAGAATACCCCAATGTGTGAATGAGTTTTTACCAAGGTTGAGATACCTCTATGGGGAGGATGCTGAGATGTTACTTGAATAAAAATATGGCAAGACTTAATATCCTTAAAATGTAGTTTTTGTAACAATTTTTAAATAAAATTTGTCCAATAAAATTTCATAAAAGAGAATAAAAGGGTTTAGATCAAAGTATCTCAAATGTACCTAATAAAAGGACATACAATTATACATAAGCATGTTTCTCCTCTTTGTTTACATCAAAAAGACTTTTAGTAGTATTTGAACTAATAATTTATAGCCCGTATTTATTTTTTGATTTGGTGCGTCTATAAAGAGATTTAAAGATTTACCATGTTGCAAATGATGACGTGATTTGGGTTCGTCTGGATTATCTTAATTATTAAATTATTATTATCACTGATCAATACTAATTGATGAAATATGATAAAAATAACTTTAAATTATGCGATGAACTTAATTTTGGATAAAACTTTGTGTGTTGTATATGATGAACACTATACTCATTTTTTTCGTAGAATATATTACTACATTTTGGTTAAAAAAATTTATACAACACAACTATTTAGGTTAATAAAAATGCATGCTCATTGGGTAGAACGATCTTTGTCGATCTTGAGATTTATATATGAATAACACTATATAATCAGATCGAGTAACCATATAAATAAAACATATGCTACACTTTTTATAAGATCTCTATTTTTTAAGATAGATACCGTTTTTTCAAAAACCATATGCCATTAAATATAGATAGAAATATTATTTCTAAATTCTTGATATTAAACGGTTTTAAATATCGTGTAAGTCAACCAATAAATCTAATCTCCCGTTAAGAATAGTCTTCTAACCAATTACTTTACGTACATTTAGAAGATATATAATCCTTATTTCTAGATTGTCACCAATACACAATACCAAAAATATAATATGACTTTGGATAACATTTTTCATAACAAAAATTTCTTTTTTGTTCGCGATTAGTCTATATATTTTGACTAATCGTAAAAATAAACATCCTCACATCTTGATGCATGTTTTAAAATAAAATCATTAATTATGTAAGTAATCTCATTTAGGTTTCCATAAATAGATTGTCTTATGACATCTATTTTCAAAATTTTATATTGGTGATGAACCCTTAAAACTAAGGCTTGACTCTACTACATGAATCACACTGGTTAGAAACCCTTAATCGTCATGAGATCATAACTACTCATACGTATATGTGTGTATCTATATATAAATATAAAAATAAGAAGACTATGATACACCTCTTTACATCTTGAAGACCTGAGAATATATGTAAGACTCAAAGCCACTGTCTGATTTTTGGAAGTCGGTAGCGGTAGTATTCTGACACCTTTGTTAGTTGCTCGCTAGAATGTTCTCGAATGATTATGAACAATCTCCTTGATGGAGTCGTTGGAGAAAACCGACAAATAGAAGCTAAGAGATAAGATAAATAACAAAATTAGAAATGACATATTTGATTCGATATACAGGACAACATGACTTAAGGTTTGGTTAGACCAATTTATAGTTAGTGAACATATAGTTCGCTTAGTTATCGATTGGGCCAATGGTTTCATCGTCAACATAATCATTAGCCCAACTAATATCTATATTTATATACTTTCACGAGACCCAAATCTAAAATTTTCCTATAGTAAAACCTAGATAAGTTTAATCACAAAGAATACAGAAAATCATGTATTATGGTAGATACCACGAGTAATTTATCATATTTTCTTACCAAACTGCCTTTGTAAATGTTGATAAAACTGACCATATCAGTTTTCTTCTTAAAAATTATCTTTACTCTACAAATTTTACCTATTAGACGTGACATGAAATTTTTTTGTATTTAACTCTCGTACCTCTGTCCAATTTGTTAAATCAAAAGGTTTCACGATATTTTGCAAGTTGTAGTTCAGCCGACTCTATGAGCAATAATTTTCTAGACAACTTTATAAAAAATGTACTTAGATATATTTTTGTGTTTTTTCTTATAAAACTAGTCAATCAGAGAGATTTTTAGATGGTGAATATAATCTTTATCCTCTTATTATTTCATAGGTGTTATGAGTCTCCTTGACCTCTTTAAATAGGCCAAGTGAGTTAGTTACAAATACGGTTACAAAAAAGATTTATTTACATTTCAGTCCCTATTCTCCCTATGAAGCTTTAATCTTATTCTTTATTAATAGAACTTATCATTCAAGTCCTTATTAATTACATTTAAGTCCCTTATAAATCTATTTCCTTATCAGTAGCCCCCTTAGTTCTTATAAAAGTTATTTTATAAGAATTAACTGTCTTCGAAAGTTGGCTTAAGCAAATAGTTCTTTCCTTGTAAACAATTTGAGGCTCTCAACTTCACTTCGAATGTACAACTGATGTCAGTAAATAACCCTTTTGCTTCGGATTATACCCATTATACCACACTTCATCACTTCGAACTTATTGTCGTCTAATATAACTAATTGTTGCATTTCCACTTAGAACAATTATTAGACTTCCTCTAGTAGGTCTGCCAGTAGACCTATGACGTAGCAAACTCTCTTTCCTAGCTTAACGTTTAGTATTCTACCCAATTAAAACTCTTCACCCTTTCTACCTCTTTTAATTCTCTTTGTTACTTTTACACAAGTATAAATACTTAGCTCCATCTTACTAAGAACCTTTTAGAAAAATCATCGTTCCTAAGCTATCTTCATCTGGTTCTTCTTGAACCTTCAAACTCATTAGCTACCTTCACCGGAAACGTCGATTTCTTCAGTCACAAAAAACAATTTCCCAGATTAACGTCTATTGTATGAGAAGATATCCCAAATACAAAAGATCTAAACCCAAAAAACCAAGAAAACCAAAGAAATCTCTCTTCCCTTGTCCTAGCAATCAAGTGTTTGGCGCTTATGACTATCTCTGTATTGGAGAAAGAGCTGAGGAATACAGAGCTGCTGGGTTAATCTACAACGGTCCCCACTTCTCCTCTACCACCTTCAAATACGGTAACTTCAATTCCAACCTTGTTAATTCATCTTCGCCCCTAGCATCAAACCCAGAATCTAGCCAGCAATCTTCTCCTCCTCGAAATCAATCCACTTTTCTATCACTAAGACCACATCAAAAACCTAAGCCTGTCAATTCTGACAAATCTCTAATTCCTCAAAAACTACAACCCAAATCACCTATCCTACAATCCGAAGTAGTTAAAGTTAAATTTCACAAAAAACCAACCTTCCTAGCAATGGGTGATGATGCAGAAACCTCATCTCCTCCCCTACAAGAAATGGCTGACGTTACTCCAGAAAATAGTCAACCAGTTCTTATGGAAAACGAAAAACAATCCCAAACTGAAACTCAAACTGAAAAACAATCCCAAACTGAGACTCAAACTCAAGTTATTGATGAAGAAAATGATTCTGAAGCCACTGAATCCAATGCTGAAGCCTAATCCGAGGTGGAACAAGAAGTAAACCCTTCAAGGAATATTCGAGGAAAGAAACCTCCTATTACCCTCCCCGAAGATGTTGCCGCCTTGGTTCAGGAAAACCTAAAACCACTTTGTCCTCGGTACATTCTAGCCCTAAAAAACGTACCCTATACTTACTACCCCGAATCATAAAAAGAAAATCTTAAGAAACTATGTGGATTAACTGACAACATCATTCTTCGTCTACCAGCAGAAGGAGAAACACCTTTGAGTTGTCAGAAAAACGAATTAGTAGTTTACCCTGAACTTTTCAACTGGGGACTTCGATTTCCTCTCGATCCAATGATTGTAGAGTACTTCTAAATTCTTGGGTTGTGCCCAACACAAGTCACTCCAAACCAATTGTTCACTTTATTCTCCGTTATTATGGTGTCGAGGCTAGGAAACATCCCCCTCGAAATAGAAGACTTCATTTCACTGACCAAAATCTCAAAGGGGCCAGTTTTACCATTCTACTACCTAACTTTGGAGGATGATCTGAAGATTATCGATGACCTCCTCGAAGCTGACAAGTTTTGGAAGCAAAGGTTTGTTTTTTTATCAGGAGCCTGGGAAAATGGTAAAGAAATTTCCGATGACAACCTCTCAAAACTTACTCTCGTCTGGAGAGATATCAGTAAGTAAATCATGATTATTATTGTTAATACTTTCTTCCCAATTTATTAAGCCTAGTAAAACTAACCAGCCCTACTTATCTAATTATTTACTCTTTTCCCAGAAATTCCGAGGCGATTCAAAAGTCGTCAGAAAACTGCAAAGACCATCTTGAAGAGAATGGCTGAATGGGCTGGGAAAGCCTGGGGAAATGGCTTTCACTCCGCCTTTCAACCAATCAAATTCATCAACAGCCATCTCTGGCGCATAACCTTAGGAGCTGACTTCCCTGAAAACCCGATGCTCCCCCCAGATCCCATTGAAGCGGTCAAAAGAATACTCGAACGAGATGGGAAAACTTATCTTCCCACCAGGAACCGATCTGACAGTCACCTGCCACCAAAAAAGAAGGGAAAACTGGCCCTCAAAAAGTCCAACACAAGTAATCCTAGCCCTTCTAAAAATTCGAAACCTACAAGGAAACGAAAAACGCCTGCATCTCAACTTCCCCCAATATCCGAAGAAGACGAACCTATCCTTAAAAGGAAAAAGAAAGAAGATAATGCTTCAAAGAAGAAAAAGGACAAATCCACTACCCCAAGGAGTAAGAAAAAGAACGAAGCTGAAATGCTCGAAGATGTATTGGCTTCCGAGGTCCATGAGAAAACCTTCATTGAAGAAAATCCTCAAGGAGGATTGTCACTAGGAGATAGCCAGGGAAACGAATATCTTAACCTTGACGATTTCAACTCGAGTGGGGATTTCGTAGTCACCTGTGAAGATTCTCAGCCTACCAACACCATTCCATCATCTTCTACCGGGGCTACCATAACTTCAACATCAAACACAATTATTCATGTCCATCGCCCATCAAACTTGCCCAATCCTGAAAGATACGATGAGGTAACTTCGATCCTTCGACCCTTTACTAACTTAGGTGCTGCAACCAAAAAATTGTGTGAAGAAGTAAGTAATTCACATACACGATTGGAACTCCTTGCACAAGAATTAATCAATAGCAAAAAGGAAGCAGAATCTGAAAAAGCTTCAAAAGATAAAGCACTTCGAAATTTCGAAGCTGAAAAAAGAAAACTTTTTAACGAGCATAAAGAAAAAATCAAAGCTATGGAGACTTCTCATCGTCTGGCTCTTGAAAATATAAATTCTCAACATTCTATTGCCATTTCTGGTGAAAAGAAAAAATCTACCGAGGCTGAAGAACTTGTTAAGAAAACTCAGGAAAGCCTACAAAATTGTCAAACTCAATTGACTACGCTTCAAACAGGATTCGAGCAAGAAAAGAAGGACGCCATCAAGAAAGCCGAAGCTGTTGTTGGTTATTTGATGCTTGATGGCATTAAGAAGGCTCAAACCCAAACAGCTATCAATCTTCTTCGAGAAATTCATGCCGCTTATCCAAGGTTAAATTTAACAGAATTTTGGAAACAAATTCCCGAGGAAGATCGCCCACCCGAAGCATTCGAGGTTGCATCAAGCTCTTCAGAAGAAGATGACGTTTCTGAAGGGTCATCGGAAGACGACTAAACAATAGTTTTTTTTTAAGTAGTTTTCTCCTTTTTGTAAGCTTCAAGCTTTATCCAATGAAACAAGCATATTTAAATTTTATGAATCTCCTTACTTTATTTAGCACACAACTTTCTAATTATAACAAAATATCATAACTTTCTAACAAATCATGACAAAATGAATACAGTCAACTATCTTAATATTTCAAAGTTCTGGTGCACTCATTAAACTTGGCACCTCAAAAATTTGGTGCACTCATAAAACGTGGCACCTCGAAAATTTGATGCGCTCATAAAACGTGGCACCTCGAAAATTTGATGCGCTCATAAAACGTGGCATCTCGAAATAGGTTGTTTCTTCAAAGCTATTGCTTTGGAAAATTACTCTTGGTCAACTTTCAAAGATGATCAGTCTTTTCCAAGTTACCAAAATAACAAATCATTCATCATATTAAACAACCAATGGCCAAAAGAAATTTTATTATGAACTTCAATTTTTACTAGACACCTCATTAAAACCTTTCTGGGCCAACAGATAAGGAAAGAGTATGTCTGTCTTTTACAAAAAATTTAAGTTCAATTTTATTCACAATACAATTTCAAATGTTCTATATTCCAAGGATGTTTAAGCATCCTCCCCTCACAATCAGACAACCTATATGACCCTGGCTTAACCTTCATTTTGACTTCATAAGGACCCTCCCAATTCGGAGCCAATTTTCCGAGGTGTTTATCCTTGGTATGAAGAAATACTTTTCGCAACACTTTATCACCAACTTTGAACTCCCTCTTCTTAACCTTAGCATCGTACCTGCTTCTCATTAAGGTTTGATAATGAACCACATTCAAATGTGCTTTAACCCTCTTTTCCTCTAACAAATCAAGCTCAATCCTTCTAGCTTCATCATTATCTACTTCGGAATAATGCAATACCCTATAGGAAGGTAATGTAGATTCAGCAGGGCATACAGCATCCATTCCATACACCAAAGGAAAAGGAGTTTCTTTTGTTGCCTCTCTAGGAGTTGTACGATATGCCCATAACACCTCTTGAAGATAATTTGGCCATTTCCCTGCTGCTCCCGCCAAATTTTTCTTCAAAACCTCCAAAATAGATCTATTTGTAACTTCCACTTGCCCATTTGCTTGTGGGTGGAAAGGAGTAGAAAAACATTGTTATATTCCTTTCGAGGAGCAAAAAGAGTCCATTTCCTTGTTATTAAATTGGGGACCGTTGTCTGTTGTTATCTTTCGAGGAAATCCAAAACGGTAGCAGATGTTACTTAGAATAAACTTGATCACATCCTTAGCTTTTGTTCCAGCTAAAGGCTCTGCTTCTGCCCACTTCGAAAAATAATCAACTGCGACAATAATCATCTGTCTTCCACCTGAAGCCATAGGCAAGGGTCCTACCAAATCAATCCACCATCTATCAAAAGGAACCGCCTCAGAGATTGTTATTAGAGGTGTCGCTGGTTTATGTATCAAATGTTCATACCTTTGACAAGTATCACAAATTCGAACTAATAACTTGGCATCCTGCAATATAGTAGGCCAATAATATCCTGCCAACAATACCCTACGTGTTAAATCTTTGAAACCACAATGAGCTGATCCATCTCTATCATGTAATTCAGATAAAATGTTTTGAGATTCTTGCTTAGTCAAACATCGTAATAAAGGCCTCAACACAGACCTCTTATACAATACCCCATCCAACACAACATAGCCAAGACCTTTACTCCTTATTTTCCTGAGCAAGTGCTTATCAAGAGGTAGTATTCCCTTTGTAAGAAAATTTAACAAGTCAGTTCTCCAATCACCTCGAATGCGCGCCGAATCATTTACTACTTCCTCAAAAAATTCACATTGCTCAGAGCTTATTATAATCGAAGGCAATGGTTGTGTCACGATCCATGGATATTCTTCAGAGTAAGCCATTGTTGCTAAAGAATCAGCTATTGTGTTATTTCTTCTTTGAATATGCTCCACCTCAACATTTTCAAATTGTGCCATCATACTTCGAAGTTCTTGCAAATACAAAACTAAACGATCTTTTTTAGCTTCTGATATTCCTTTAACATGGTTAACCACTAACTGCGAATCTGTCTCTAAGTGCACAAATATTGCTCCAAAAATTTTTGCTAACCGCAATCCTGCTAACACTGCTTCATATTCAGGTTCATTATTCGAAGCATGAAATCCAAATCTTATAGCTTGAAACATATACTCCCCTGTCGGTGCCACCAATTCTACCCCCGCACTCGACCCTTTATTACTAGACCCTCCATCAGTTCGTACCGTCCACATCGGATTCGCGTGTATTTTTTCATCTTCTTTCTCTTCGGACCTGCTCGAATGAAACTCAACAAAGAAATCTGCTAAGGCCTGAGCTTTGACAGTCGTTCGTGGAGAGAACAACACATCGAAATCTCCCAATTCTACAGACCACTTAGTCATTCTTCCTGAGATATCTGGCTTTTGCAATACATTTTTCAATGGATAAGAAGTTCGAACCACAATTGTATGTGCTTGGAAGTAATTACACATTTTTCTCGCCGCCACTATTATACACAACGTCAATTTTTCGAGCTTTAAGTAACGTTTTTCAGCATCAACCAAACTTTTACTGACATAATAAACGGGCTTCGAAATTCCCGTATCTTCACTTATTAGAACTGCACTCACTGCATAATCCGATACTGCTATATACAAAAACAGTTGTTCACCTTCTCTAGGATTTGATAATATTTCAGGAGAGGACAAAAGATTTTTTATCTTAACAAAAGCTTCTTCACAATCCGAAGTCCACTCAAAATTCTTTGGTCGACGTAACACCTGGAAAAAAGGCAAGCATTTATCTGAAAAACGAGAAATAAATCTGTTCAGAGCTGCTAACCTGCCTGTTAATATTTGCACCTCCTTGATATTCCGAGGCGAAGACATTGATATCAAAGCCTTCAACTTTTCTGGATCTACTTCAATTCCTCTTTCACTTATCACATATCCCAGAAACTTACCCGATCGGACTCCAAACGTGCATTTTTCTGGGTTCAACTTCAATTGTATTGCTCTAAGATTCAGAAACGTCTCTTCTAAATCATCAATATGATCCTCATCACTTTTGCTCTTAACTAGCATATCATCGATGTATACCTCGACATTCCTCCCTATTTGTGAAGCAAATGCTTTATTCATCAACCTTTTATATGTAGACCCAGCATTTTTCAATCCAAACGGCATGACTCTATAACAATTTAAACCTCGATCAGTGATAAAGGTTATGCTTTCTTCATCCTCTGGATTCATTTGAATTTGATTATATCCTGAAAATGCATCCATAAATGTTAGAATTTTGTTTCCAGAAGTAGAATCCACTAATTGATCAATTCGAGGTACTGGAAAAGGATCCTTTGGGCAAGCTCTGTTTAAATCTGTGAAGTCTACACACATTCTCCATTTTCCATTCTTCTTTTTCACCACTACAGGATTAGCTGTCCACTTCGGATATTTGGAGTCCCTAATATGCCCCATTTTATACAATCTATCTACTTCAGCAATTATGGCCTCAGATTTTTCCAAAGAAAAAGCTCTCCTTTTTTGTATTATTGGCTTGATCTTCGAATCCACACCCAAACTATGACATATAATATCAATCGGGACCCCCACTACATCCTCAGACTTCCAAGCAAACACATCCAAGTTTTTAGACAAAAAATTCAATAACCTTTCTCGCACTAATAAAGACAATAAAGTCCCAATTCGAAGTACTCTGTTATTATCGAAGATGTATTCCTCTATTTCTTCACTTACTATCACAGAACTCGGGGTTGACCTCGGATCATCAATTCCTTCATCTTTACTACCAGAAGGTGCATACATCTTTGCAGCAGCATAACACTCTCTAGCAGCATAACACTCTCTAGCTACTTTTTGATCACTTCGAACTACACCAATTCGATCCCCAACTACATATTTCAAGAATTGATGAACTGTAGAAACTATAGCATACATCTTTGCCAGCCATGACCTTCCAAAGATAGCATTGTAACTCGACAAACAATCTACCACCATAAAAAGTACTTGTACTTTCTTTTTAAAAGGCCCTTTTCCCAGAGAAATTTCACCTTCAAATTCCCCTACTACGTTTGCTGTTGCACCAGTAAACCCAATTATAGTTCTTTCTGACCTTTCTATCCGCGGCGGAGCGTTTAATCTATCATATGTTGATTTGAACAACACATTAGCAGAACTTCCAGTATCAATCAATACTCGTCGAACTTCTGCCCCACACACTTCTGCTCCAATGACTATTGCATCTTCATGTGGTCCTATAACTCCTCTCAAATCATCTTCATCGAAAATTATAAATGGGACATTCTTCTTATTGTATAGATGTGCTGATGCTGCTCCTTCAATTTGATGCGTTAAATTTACTATATGTATTTTCCTTGAATTATTAGTATCATTAGTCATTGAGTCTCCCCCAAATATTGCCAACGACTCAAAGAACGCGCATAAATCTCGAACACGTCCCTTACACATCGGCTCATCAACTGACATCAACAACAATCGACTGGGATCTGGGTCGACATATTCCGAAGCCACATCAAATTCATCCTCTGCAACATCTAAAATCATCAATGCACTTTCCTGCTTAGAGTTAAGATTACTTACCTTTTGAGTTACGGCTTTAGCGTTCCTTTTGACATACTCTAACAATTTTCCATTATCTATCAAAATCTGCATTTCCTTCTTCAAAGCAATACAATTATTTGTGTCATGCCCAATATCATCATGATACCTACAGAACCTGCTGTTGCATTCCTCTCTTGGTCTATTAATTGGTGCCGGCTTTCTAAAATTTACTGTTCCCTTGGTTTTCTCATAAATCGATGCCACATTTTCAGTCAAATCAGCATAATATTCTGGTCTTACCCATACATTCGATCTTGGTCTGAATTGGTATTGATTACTAAAATTGTGCTGATTAGAACCCCCTTGATATGAGTTCGAACCTCCTCGATTGGAAACATTTTGACTACCCCTCGCGCGCGACGAGTTATTATTCGAAGCGTTCACTTGATTATTTCCCACTTGACTATTCCCTTTCTGAACACTATTATTCCCTCCTCGAACTCGAGTAGACTCTTCGACTTTGATCTGATCTTCAACCTGAGCCATGAGAGCTCTGAACGTTAATGCCCTACGCCTTGTTGTTTCATCAGCTAAATCTCCTGGCAACAATCCTTGTCGGAATGCTGCCATAGCTACCACCTCCTCACAATCATCTAATCCTGCTTTTGTTGATACAAATATTTTAGTATAATCCTTCAAATTTTCTCCCACAGCTTGCTTACATTGTATTATCGTATCTCCTTTAGCTCTCATTTCTTTGTTTCCCACAAACTATCTTCGAAAAGCTGTGTAAAAGCCTCTGAAATTTACAATGGACTCCTTAGGAATCTTATTATACCATTTTAATGTTGTTCCTTTGAATGTCTGAGAGAATGCTCTACAAACCAATTTATCATCGTCCTCGAAATTAGTCATATAGTTCTTGAATTTCTCTATATGATCATCTGGATCTTGAGTTCCATCAAAATTGTCAATTTTAGAAATGTCGAACCGCCTCAGAAGTGGTACAGATCTAATCGCACTAATCAACGGTGAATCCCAACAATCTACTCCTTGAACAAACTGGTCTTCGTTCCTCATTCCCACAATAGCATACAAACTTGGCTCGCCTTCAAATTTCTGAGGAGAATACACTCGTCCTTCTTTTGCCTTCCTTCCTTATACATTTTAGATGGCCAAAATTCGTATCCTCCTTCTTTTGAATGACTTCGAAAATGCTTATATATTGGTGTTTCATCTGATTCCGAATTTTCAAAATCTTCTTCACTAGAATCTACATATCGTCGCTTCAACTTTTCCTTTTTTTCTCATTCCATTATGCTCCTTCTTACGCTCAAAATGTATTTTACGTTGAACATCTTGAAAATCGCCGACGTCATTCGATGGGTCAGACTGATCATCCCGATTACCTCTTGCTATTTTAGATCTAAGTTTAGCGCCATTATTATCTTGTTTCTTTTGAGCAAATTTATCAGGTTCTGCCACTTTTCTTATCAACTCATTCATTTTACCTTCAAAATCAAATTGATTTGATCGAATCGGAACTGATTCATCTGCTTCTTTCTCTTGCAAATCAGATCTCAATGTCTCCAAAGCCCTTCGAATAGGCGGATTATCTCCTTCCTCCGAATTCATCTTCGATCAACGAAAATATAAACGAAATGCTTCAAGAAAACGAAAAAATTAGAACCCCAATTTTTTATCTATCGATCAAGGTATCTTCGACCCCTCTTTCTAGCGCCAATTTGGTGAGAACAGAAAATATTGACTAAGAATCAGCAAAGAGATTTTTAGATGGTGAATATAATCTTTCTCCTCTTATTATTTCAGAGGTGTTATCAGTCTCCTTGACCTCTTTAAATAGGCTAAGTGAGTTAGTTACAAATACGGTTACATAAAAGATTTATTTACATTTAAGTCCCTATTCTCCCTATAAAGCTTTAATCTTATTCTTTATTAATAGAACTTATCATTCATGTCCTTATTAATTACATTTAAGTCCCTTATAAATCTATTTCCTTATCAAATGCGAGTATACTTGTATCAATAAGAAATAAAATTACAAATGGTAGAGGGGACTAGACCAAAGTTTCACACAAAAACATCCAGATAATAAATCGTACATGAAGTTTCAATATTTTCAACATACCCACCTGCAGGAGACTTAAAATAACAAGTCATTATAATTGCTTCCAGACACAATCGCATAGACTCCATGAAATAGAAATAGTTTGGCAGAATAACCTAATACTACTTGGTGTCGAAGAAACGATATATATATAAATTGGGGATATAACAATCCTCAAAGCAAAAATAAATCAAAAGTCTATCTGATCATCGGCATCGCATGAACCGAAATGTAGAGCACCAAGTTTCAAAATAATCTTTTTTACTCAATATAAAATCATATTAAAACATGTTAAAAACCAATATAATATGTAAATTAAATCAAATATGATAAAAAAAAATGTTATCCAGTTTGAAAAGATGCCAAACCCACGAATATTTCCTTATAAGGGCTTTTAGCTCAACGACATCAATAGCAAAAATGATATTATCCTCAGTGCCTCAATGTTCCCATTTAGCCAACCTATCAGCAACTTTATTGGCTCTCCACCAACATGCTCAAATTGAACCTCAAAACTAAGATCAATAATATCAAATAATTCAATTTGTAGAACCCAAGTTTACTACTTCCGCAACTTACTTTTCTACTTGCAAAGTATTAAAAAACTCTACTAAAACCCCAGAATGATCCGTTGTTTATCTAGTAATACCTAATGTTTTTATGTTCCACTTTACGTCATTATGTTTTTCTTAATATAAAATCTATTTGAGAAGCCATGACAAACTTTTGCTGAATAAAACAAATACAACTGCACTTCATGTAGTTACCTTGTATTACGTTCACATTACAGTCCAAAAGCAAGGTCTCCAAATATAAACAATGTGTCTTACCAAAAGTGGCATATCTTGTTTGTTGTCGTTATGAAAGTCTTTTAGAAGCAAAGTTACGTTTGCGATCCTCATCCATTCGGTTGTGAAATCATCAATACATTTTAAATATAATAAAATTAATTAACGTAAACAAATATCATAACAAGTTATTTTAAATACAAAAGAATTCATTTAATATCTCTTGAAACCATACGCTAAAATTATGCTCGGAGCAGATCAAGAATACAATTACTCTAAATATGATAAAATTTGAAAGTATTATGTCGTTAAACCAATAATGGGAACAATATTTTTCTTCACAGCCTTACGGCTTTCTTTTTTAATACTTAGAGATATGTTTTGTGTTTTTATTTATAAAACTACTCAATGCGACTATATGTATATTATTAAAAAAATAAAATTACAAATCATAGAGAGGACTAGACCAAAGCCTCTCAAAAACAAGATGCAAATAAACAATCGTACATGAACTTTCAATATTTTAAACATACACACCTGCAAGAGACTTAATATAACAAGTCAATATAATTACTTGCAGACACAATCACATAGACTCCATGAAATATAGAAAATAGTTAGATGAATAACCTCATAATACTTGGAGTCTAAGAAACGATAAATATATAAGTGAATCTGATCATCTGCATCGAATTAGCCAAAATGTTCAACAACGAGTTTCAAAATCTTCTTCTTTACTCAAGATAACACATGGGAACATGTGAAAAACCTATAACATGGAAATCGAATCAAGTATGATAACAAAGAATGTTACAAAAAGATTCAAAATCTCACAAATCCTTTCATATACGGGATTTTAGCTCAACATCATCAATAGAAACAATGATATTATCCTCAAAGAATCTATGTCCCCATTTAGCCAGTCATTCAGCAACTTCATTTCCTCTCCACCAACGTGCCCAAACTGAACCTCAAAAGTAAGATCGTGAATTTCAAAAAATTCATTATATAGAACCCAAATTTATTAATTTCGCAACTTTACTATTTGCGACGTATTCAAAAACTCTACTAAAACTTCAAAAAGATCCATTGTTTATCTAGTAAATCTTAAAAAATTCAAGTTCTCCTTTCCTTCATTATGTTTTTCTTGATACAAAAGCCATCATAAGAATCAGTGATAAACTATTTCGTTATAAAAGAAATATGGAACCCCACTTAATGTACCTCTCTTGTATTATGCTCACTAATATAAAAGTGGGATATTCAAATATATATAAATGTGTCTTAAAAAATTGCCAAACGACGTTGTTTTTTATAGCTTGTTTGTTATTGTTACGAAAGTTATTTGGAAGCCAGATTGGGCTTTATATAGTATTCATCATTTGATTATCACATATTCTCTTCTGAACCCATCAATATATTTTGTTAAAAAAAATCTATTGAATGTAAAAAGAATTCATAAATAAATAGTATTCCACTTAAGATCTCATAAACCATACCATTAAATTGTGTTGGAAGAATATCAAGAATACAATAACTCAAAATCTAGTGCAATTTAAAAGTACTCGATCCATATTCTAATAAACGGATAGTTTAAATTGATCGAATGTTGAAAAGTGTTTATGCATACTTCTTTTTTTTTAACAAAGGAAAACTAAATTTTTTGTTAATACGTGAGAATGGTTTATGAATACGACTAAGGTCGCTGATTTCAAAAATATATGATGTTCATACGTTCAAATCATTTAAGACTTAAATTTTAAAAGAAATAAGATATACGCATACTCTAAGTATACTAAATGAATATATACCTTTCATATTTTAAATTGATACGCATTTATTAGATCCCACGTTGTGCCTATTTAGGTGGTATTTATATGATGAAACTCAAACTCTCTCGCAACCAAGAATTCATCCATGGTATTAGAAAAGAAAACATGTATAGTTAGTATTGATGAGGATTGAATTAACTCAACCCACGAACTAAACTGGTGGAATATTGAATCAATATCTAGTTTATAATATAGACCTAACAAATGTATAATGTTAAGGGTCTTTTGTGTAATAAAGAAAAATTTGGGTTTATTTAGCAAGTTAGCTGAGGGATTAGCCTCAAATGGACAAACTGTCTAGGTCCAATGGCCCAAAACGCTCAATAGGTCCGATAGGCCCAACACACCTAGATACCCATTACTTGCTATATAAAACCGTTTATATTGACTATTCGAATGATTTGATTGCATTAAATATGTGTGGCCTTCAAATGTCTTGATTGCTTTGAATTCGTATTTCCTTCGAATAGTCTGGTTGCATTCAATTCGCATTGTCTTCGAAATGTTTGGTTGCATTGAATTCGCGTTGCCTTCGAATGTCTTGATTGCTAAATTCGCATTGCCTTCGAATGTCTTGATTGCTAAATTCGCATTGCCTTCGAATGACTTGATTGCTAAATTCGCATTGCCTTCGGATGGTTTGGTTGCATTAAATTCGTGTTTTCGTTGCCTTCGATTGGTTTGATTGCATTGAATTTGTTTTGCCTTCGAATATCTGAATATGGTCTATAAAGTACTTGGTACTACACGATCTAAATATTATCAATCATCGATTTCAAAAATAGATGATATTGACCGATAGGACAATATCACCGAATATCAGCTAACATGATAACCTAAAGCAAATTAAACTCAAACTATCCCACTGTTATAAATCAACATATTTAGTTGGTACTTCCAAATTGATTAGAAAACGTAAATATAGATTATAATCGTTTTGTTTCATAACATGGTCGTAAGAATACCTTTGTAAGATCATCTAACCATACTTTATTTTAAATACCTAGATGAGTTTGGTTCTTTAATTGTTTTTATCTAGTTAGGTTTTCAATTGTGATTAAAACCTAGATGAGTTTGGTTCTTTAAATTTTTTATCTAGTTTGGTTTTCAATTGTGATTAAAACCTAGATGAGTTTGGTTCTTTACATGTTTAAAAAACACTGCATCATCCACACATGCATGGGAATGGATAGAAAAACATGGTTAGTGTGTGATTTTTGGATGTTGAGAAGTTACTTTAATAGTAATGTAGCCAGACTTAATACGCTTAAAATGCAAACATGGTTAGTGTTCAAAGTTGGAAGAATACCCCAATGTGTGAATGAGTTTTTACCAAGGTTGAGATACCTCTATGTGGAGGATGCGGAGATGTTACTTGAATAAAAATATGGCAAGACTTAATATCCTTAAAATGCAGTTTTTGTAACAATTTTTAAATAAAATTTGTCCAATAAAATTTCATAAAAGAGAATAAAAGGGTTTAGATCAAAGTATCTCAAATGTACCTAATAAAAGGACATACAATTATACATAAGCATGTTTCTCCTCTTTGTTTACATCAAAAAGACTTTTAGTAGTATTTGAACTAATATAGCTTGTATTTATTTTTGGATTTGGTGCGTCTATAAAGAGATTTAAAAATTTACCATGTTGCAAATGATGACGTGATTTGGGTTCGTCTGGATTATCTTAATTATTAAATTATTATTATCACTCATCAATACTTATTGATGAAATATGATAAAAATAACTTTAAATTATGTGATGAACTTACTTTTGGATAAAACTTTGTTTGTTGTATATTATGAACACTATACTCATTTTTTTCGTAAAATATATTACTACATTTTGGTTAAAAAAATTTATACAACACAACTATTTAGGTTAATAAAAATACATGCGCATTGGGTAGAACAATCTTTGTCGATCTTGAGATTTATATATGAATAACCCTATATAATCAGATCGAGTAACCATATAAATAAAACACATGCTACACTTTTTATAAGATCTCTATTTTTTAAGACAGATACCGTTTTTTCGAAAACCATATGCCATTAAATATAGATAGAAATATTATTTCTAAATTCTTGATATTAAACGTTTTTAAATACCTTGTAAGTCAACCAATAAATCTAATCTCTCGTTAAGAATAGTCTTCTAACTAATTACTTTACGTACATTTAGAGGAGATATCATCCTTATTTCTAGATTTTCACCAATACACAATACCAAAAATATAATATGACTTTGGATAACATTTTTCAGAACAAAAATTCCTTTTTTGTTCGCGATTAGTCTATATATTTTGACTAATCGTAAAAATAAACATTCTCACATCTTGATGCATGTTTTAAAATAAAATCATTAATTATGTAAGTAATCTCATTTAGGTTTCCATAAATAGATTGTATTATGACATTTACTTTCAAAATTTTATATCGGTGATTGGTGAGGTTAATTTATGTCTGAGGGTAATTGGGTAATTTGTTCAGAGTTTTGTGGAGGTTTATGGGTATTTAATATTTTGAGTAGAGAGTAAAGGGAGAATTAAGCTGCCTGGTTGTAGTTAATTTTCAGTACCCATAGTTAATGCATGTGGTTGGGTATTTATACCCTTACATTTGGGCTTTATGGGTTTTCGGGTCATGTTTAAAGACCCATGAGCTCTAAGTAGGAGAGCAAGTAGCTTAGTCAAGAAGTGTTTAGGTTTTTTAGTACTTTTGTCATAGTTCGAACAATCCAATGGGCTAAGTGTTCGAAGTGGTATGTCCGGTCCGGAGGCCTTGGTCCGATCTGTCCCTGTCTGGTGAGTAAGCAGAATTCGGACTCATCAGGAGCCCCTTTTTTAGGTGTTTGTTCAAATACCTTTGTCAAAAACCTGAAAAACAGTCTGATGTCATGGGTAGTTTTTCCCGGACAGGTCTCTCAACTTGGGCTATGGCTTTATCCGGACTGATAAAGCTTTGTGAATCCAAAAAGTTTTTTGCCAGAGTTTATGGGACACGTGTCGCTTTCTCGTTGGTTGCTTCAGCCGTTTTTTCACCTTGAATTTCGAACCCACCTTCTTTGAAAAGCAACCTCTTTATTAAAGATGGTGACATCAGCGCCGTCTTTAATCATTACCAATCTTTTCGAATTCTCCTAGGAATCAAACTCCTTTCTCAGATTTACTATAAATTAAAACACTTTCTACTGTTTCACAATCACTCTCATTTTTCCTCTCCAACTTTTTAAAGCTTTTTCTCTCCAAAACAAACCTTTACCCAGATTGTTTATGTTTACAGCGAGGAACACTTTGATCAAAGGTGGGTTGCTCAATCTCTCTGAACTAGAAAATGCGCAAAAGGTCGAAAGGGAAAGGCGCATTGCAGCAGGATTACCTGTTTCGCCTATCCACAAGCCAGTGACTTCAGCCACAGAATCAGACCAAGGTTCTTCTTCCTCTAAAGGCATTAAACCGAAAAGGTTATTTCAAACCAACCTCTCACCCATCATCTCAGGTTCTTCGGTTCAAGAATCGGAACCTGTTGTTGAGCCAGGAGTAACTGTTACTAGCTTCAAAAAACCCTCCCCCTTCTTAGCTATGGGGTCAGACACTGAAACCTCCCCTCAAAAATTAGTTGACCGGAGAAAAGGTCGGCTGGTCAAGGGTCAGGCTTCTAAGAGCACTCCTTCAAAATCGGGAACCAATGACAGCAGAATTGGGTTAGAAGTGCCCAACAGAGCTCCCAATGACAGACTGTCCGGTCCGGAGGGTAGTAGTCCAAGTCTTCGAAGAGAAACATCTGCATCAGTGCCCCAACCGGAGGCCAGAAACCAAGGAAACACTGAAGCTCAACAGTCCGGAGACCAGGCTGAGCCAAATCTAAACTCTCCCCTTGCCACTGCTACCGAAAACCCCTCATCGATTATGTAGGAAGTAATGGAGGACTCTATCGAAGAGGCTCCATTTGAGTCTGAGCCTTCCGGACAGACCAGTAGTGCTGTTGTTGCCAAAAAAGACAAAGGCAAAGAGAAGTTGTGTTTGAGGCATCTGGATCTGCCGGAGAGTCTTGAAGGAAGGGTGGGGCCTTGTTTTCACAAGGTCAATGTCAAGTACCTCATCGCTCTGCAAAAAATCAATTACGCATTCATCCACACAGCTGAACTAAGCCGGATGCGTACAAAGTGGGGAATTCCGGAGAACGTGAAGATAAGGATTCTTATAAACCCATAAACCCCCATGGATGGTAAATTGAGCGAAATAGTCATCTTCACGAAGCTGTTTAATTGGGGGCTCAGATTCCCCTTTGACCCAGAAATCGTTAGATACTTTCATCTGATAAAGCTCTGCCCAAGCCAGTTGAGTCCCAATGCCTGGTACGCCCTTATGGCCTGCATTATGGCCTCTAGGCTCTCCGAGATCCCTCTGCCAATAGAGGAATTTGCTGTTGTGGCCAGCCTCTGTAAAAACCACCACATCCCCTTTTACCACTTCAATATGGGGGACGACTTCAAGGCTGTGGATGACTTGCTGGAGTCAGAGAGGAATTGAAGGACTCAATTCCTCTTCGTAAGTAACACTTGGGAGAATGGGAAGAAAATCAAGGCCGGAGTCAACCCCAGTCTCCTCACCAGGAGATGGAGGAGTGATGGTAAGGCTCCTACCTTATATTTTTATCTCTTCTTTTATCAAATTTTTTTAAACTAATTAACTTTGTCTTCTTCTTATCAGTACTGCCCAAGGATTTCAGTGACTATGTAAAGTCCGGGCAAGCCACTTGCTCCAAGATCAATGCTTGGACTGCGAAAAGGTGGGGAATCGGTTCCACAATGCCTTTACGGCGAGAAACTTAGCAAGATCTCATCTTTGGAACACCACAGGTCAGAGAGACTTGACTTGGGAAGAGCTCACCACCCAGCCTCCTCCGGACGTAGTGCTTAAAAGGATGTATGAACCGGACGGGACACTTTACTTGCCAGGTCGGGCCAAGGCCCCGAGCAAAATGAAGGGCAAAAAGAAGAAAGGCAAGAAAGTGGCAGGTGGTACGGACCCTGCTGAGGTGGAGGAAGCCGCTTTACCAAATCCGGAGGGGTTAGCCCCAAGCCGGATTGATGTTGCTCTCTTGGAAGTGGTAGAGGAGGAGAGTGTCAGGCAAGAGGTTCGCTCCCCAAATCCTCCAAGGGCTTCCAAGAGAGACCGCAAACGGGGAGCTGAAAGCATAAATAAGGAGGTCAAGAAGAAAAAGACCTCTAAGGGTGACGAACTCTCTCTCCGTCCTCCGGAGCCTCTTCCCCAGGCTGATCCCACAGACCCAACACAGGCAGAGGAGAAACCTGGTGACTTTCAAACCGATGAGGTCGAAGGGGGAGACCTTAGCATTGATGGGGTAGACATCACTGGTCTAGGTGGGCTTGGTGAGTACTTCATCAATCTTCCCAGAGATGATTTTGCTGGACCTTATCTCCCTCCGAGCACTTCGAACACAGTCACTTTTAATGGTAAGACTTTTTCTGTTTCAAGTGAAAGGGATGTTATAGCTCATTCTCTGTTAAGCAATGTTCAGCCGGTGCTCGCGTTGGAAAAGCAAGTTCGGAATCAGGCAGACATTATTAAAGACCTCAAGTTTGACAAAGAGAGGTTGTCCGATGACCTTCGCACTGCCACTTCAAATGCTGCCATTCTAAAGGGGGAGAATGAAGAGCTGAAGAAAAACCAAGAGGCAAGTTCCACAAAAGTCGACACTCTAGAGAACACTATCACAGAGCTCCGGGAGAGGCTGTCCGGATTGGAGAAAGATCTTGCCACTTCAAAGGCGTAGACCAAGGCCAAGGACCAAATTATCACCAATTTGACCAGTGACAAAATTTCTCTTGAAAACTCAGTGTCCCAAGTTGCATGGGAGAAAGCTGATCTGCTAAGGGAGCAGGAGGCCAAGATTGATGTTTATGCCAACCACGTGATAGATACTCAAGAGCAGATGTATGCCAAAGTGAAATCAGACATGGTCCTGCTCTTCCATGAGAAGTTCCCGAAGAGGAACTTGGGTGATTTGTGGCTTCACGTAGAGTCTGAAGACCTCCCATATCACACAATGGCTGAAGGCGATAGGCTTGGCTACTCCAGTGCATCCTCATCCGATGACGAAGGGAACATTGGGGAGAGTCCAAACGAAGAGAAAGATGATCCTAATGGGAAGAAGAAGGTAGATGAAGTTGAGCCGTCTTCAAAGGCTCAGCCTTAATTTACGAATTACTTTTTACTTTTCATGTTATCTGAACTAAAGTCCTTGGAAGGCCAAGGCACTCTTTTTGTAAGTGTGTCCGGTATCTGACCGGATAGATCCTTTACTCTGTTCTGACAATTTGAAAGTCCTTGGAAGGCCAAGGCACTTAAGTTATTTTAATGAATATCCTTGTTTTGCACAATTCTCACCTTCTTTCATAGTCTGTTCCAATTTTAATGGCTAGTGTTTAAATAACCCTTAGTTATTTCATAGCGAGAGTGTTTAAATTCTCTGATGACGAATATTTAAGTGGTCATCACTCTTTTATTTCAGTCCTGATGGTGTGACAAAAGACAAAGTAAGAACACTTTGAAAAAAAATTTAAGAAGGCATCAAATTTTATTTAAAACCTGGACACCTCATTAAAACCTCCCCGCGCCACCAGGGTAGGAAAGAGTATGCCCCCAAATATTTACATGGATGTTTAAACAAGTAAATATTTACACAAATGTTACTCCAAGTACATCCGGATATGTTCCATATTCCAAGGGTGGGTCAGGACTCTTCCATCCTTGTCTTCCAGCCAATATGTTCCAGGTTTAAGCCTTTCAACAACCACATAAGGTCCTTCCCAAGTTGCGGCTAATTTTCCGAGCAGCTTTTATTTGGTGTGTAAGAAGACTTTCCTCAATACTTTGTCCCCCGGCTGGAAATCTCTTCTTTTGACTTTAGGATCAAATTTGCTTCTCATCAAACACTGATAGTGTGCAACTCTAAGGTGAGCTTTAACTCGTATTTCTTCCACTAGATCGAGCTGACCACTAATTGCCACTTCGTTAGCACATTCGGAGAAGTGGTGAACACGAAATGATGGGAGAGTTGCTTCTATGGGAGCTACTGCATCCATCCCATAGACCAAAGTAAAGGGTGACTCCTGAGTTGCAGCCCCAGGTGTCGTCCGGTAGGCCCAGAAGACCTCTTGTAAATAACTAGGCCACTTCCCAGCAGCCCCTTCCAAATTATTGTTTAAACCGGACAGAATAGTTCTGTTAGCCACATCAACCTGGCCATTTGCTTGTGGGTGGAAAGGTGAAGAGAAACAATGTTGTATACCCCTTGAGGCACAGAAACTCTCCATTTTGCCTATTGTCGAACTGTGGCCCATTGTTTGATGTTATCTTTTATGGGACACCAAATCTGCAACAGATGTTGGATAGAATGAATTTTATGACAGCTTTTGATGTTGTTCCTGCTAGAGGGGCTGCTTCAATCCACTTTAAAAAGTAGTCTATAGCAACAATTATAGTTCTGCGCCCTCCGGATGCCATAGGGAGAGGTCCCACTAAATCCAACCCCCATCGAGCAAAAGGTATAGGCTCAGAAATTGACTCTAAAGGAATGGCTGGGACACGAATTTCATTGCGGTATCTTTGGCATGGGTCACATATTCTTACCAGCTCCTTAGCATCTTTCATGATAGATGGCCAATAGTAGCCAGCTAGTAAAACTCTCCTCGTTAAAGCCCTGAATCCACAATGAGCTGATCCCTCACCATCATGCAATTCGGAGAGTACTACCTGAGACTCATCATCCCCCAAACAGCGCAGAAGAGGTTTACTGGAAGACTTTTTATATAGAATGTCTCTCAGTATGATAAAAACACGAGCCTTGTGTTTCAATTTTCTTGCTAGTGATTTATCCGGAGGCACGACGCCGTCGGAGAGGTATTGCAGGAGAGGAATTCTCCAATCTTGAGGTTGTTTCACCTGTACTTCAAAAATTTCTTCTTCTTTACCCATACTAAGTTGAATGGAGGGGCTCTCCAGCACATGGATCCATGGATACGACTCCGTGTATGCTATGGTTGCCAATGAATCTGCCAATTCGTTTTCTGCCCGGGGTATATGCTCATAAATAATGCTTTTAAACTTGAGTGCTTCATTTTTAAGAAGAAGTAAGTACTTCACTAGCTGCTCCTTTTTAGCCTCAGATTGACCTTGGGCATGGTGGATAAGAAGCTGGGAGTCACTCAGTAGCTTGACCCTCTTAGCCCCACAAATATGGGCTAACTTTAAACCAGCTATAGCCGCTTCGTACTCAGACTCATTATTGGAAGCCCTGAAAGCAAAACATATAGCTTGGTACATTTTGTCACCATATGGAGAAGTCAAACACACCCCTGCACCACATCCCATAGTGCTGGATCCGTCATCTGTCCGGACGACCCAGACCTTTTTGTCTTTCATGTCAGTAGCCTGCTCTGAATCTCTCTCGGAGTGAAATTCAACCAAAAAATCAGCCACAACTTGGGCCTTGACTGCTGTTCGAGGAGCGAAATCAATTTCAAAATCCCCTAATTATACCGACCACTTAGTCATCCTTCTTGAAATGTCTGCCTTTTGGAGGACATTCTTCAAGGGAAAAGAAGTCCGGACGATGATAGGATGAGCCTGGAAATAAGGCCTCATTTTTCTTGCAGCTATTACCAGGGCTAACGCCAATTTTTCGAGTTTTAAATAACGCATTTCTGCATCTATCAAACTTTTGTTGATGTAGTACACTGGATGGGGGTAATTATCCACTTTTCTCACCAACACAGCACTGATGGCACAACTTGAAACTACCAAATATACGAAGAGTGTCTCCCCATCAACTGGCTTAAACAAGGTTTTGGGGGAGGACATGTGCTTCTTGATCTCATTAAAAGCCTCGTTACACTATGAGGTCCAATCGAATCCCTTTGCACCCTTCAATGTTTGAAAAAACAGGGGGCACCTGTCCGAAGACCTTGAGATAAATCTGTTTAAAGCAGCTAACCTCCTCGTTAGCCGTTGTACTTCTTTAATATTTCGAGGAGGCTCTATTTGGAATAGAGCATTAAGCTGGTCCGGATCGGGAAGTATCCCATGCTCACTTATAATATAGCCTAGAAACTTCCCAGATTGCACCCCGAACACACATTTTTCTGGATTTAACTTCAAATTCACTTTCACCAAGTTGGTAAAAGTTTCTTGGAGGTCAGCCAAGTGCAATTTCTCATCCACACTCTTCACCATCATGTCATCGATGTATACTTCCATATTCCTTCCAATCTGATCAGCAAAAGCTTTGTTTACCAATCTCTGATAAGTAACCCCAGCATTTTTTAACCCAAATGGCATTACCTTGTAGCAATGAAGACCCCTGTCAGTGACAAATGTGGTATGCTCTTGATCCTTCAGATCTACTTGGATTTGATTGTATCCGGAGAAAGCATCCATAAAGGATAGTAGCTTGTTCCCAGAGGTGGAGTCTACTAGTTGGTCAATCCGGGAAACTGGATACAAATCTTTTGGGCAAGCTCTATTGAGATCTGTGAAGTCAATACACATGCGCCACTTGCCATTTTTCTTTTTTACCAGGACTGGATTGGCGGTCCACAAAGGATATTGAGACTCCTTGATATGCCCCATCTTTGTGAGCCTGTCAACCTCTTGTACAATAACATCAGCCTTTTCTTTGGAAAAATCCCTTCTCTTATGAACCACTGGTGCTATGTCTTTCCGGACGGATAAGTGATGTGATATCACATATGCTGGAACCCCAGTAACATCAGCATTACACCAAGCAAAAACGTGCTGATGACTTTTCAAAAACTTTAGCATCTCACTTTTCAGACCAGGTGGCATTTTAAACCCTATCTTGACGCTTTTTCCTTCTTCTAAACAATGTGTCTCTACCTCTTCGACCGGTATTAACAATCCAGGGGTCTCTCTGGGGTCATCAATTTCACCCTCACCCCTAGAAAGCCCCTCAAACTGCTATTGCTCGTTGATAAGAACTGCCCCCAACGTCCGGGGAGCCAGGGCTGTAGCATAACATTCTCTTACAACCTTTTGACTGCTCCGGACAACTCACACCTGTCCCTGAACAGCATATTTCAAACATTGGTGGACTGTTGAAGCCACTACATGCATCCTAGAGAGCCAAGACCTCCCTAAAATAGCATTATAGCAAGTGGGCAATCCACCACAATAAAAAGTATCCTGACCATCTTCTTGAAAGGGCCCTTGCCCAACAAAACTTCTTCTTCGAACTCTCCGATCACATCTACCGAGCTGCCAGTAAAGCCCACAATTGATCTGTCCGAACTCTGAATTACAGCTGGATTTTCCATTCTCTTGTATGTGGTTAAGAAAAGGATATTGGATGAGCTTCCAGTATCCACCAGAATTTGTCTTATGTCATTGCCCCCAATAGATGCTCCTATGACAACAGCATCTTCATGAGGGCCAACTATATCTCTTAAATCATCTTCATAAAAAACAATGAAGGGGAATGGAATTTGTGAATGATAGGAAGTCATGCCTCCTTCTAGTTGGGTGTCCAAAGTATGAACGTGCCTCTTCCTCGAAGAGGCAGTAGGAGCTGTCATAGTATCTCCTCCGAAAATTTTCAGTGACTCAAAAAACTTGATGAGGCCGGAGACCGTTCTAGAACATTCCTCAATTGAACCTACTCTGTTTCGAGTTGGATCAGGATCCAAGTATTCAGATTCCACATCAAACCTCTCGATTATAACCATGGCTCCCTCCGGAGCAGCATTACTTGGACCAACCCGATGAGTATTGTCAGGCCTGTTACCTCCTCTTCTTTTGACATAAGCCCCCAGCTTTCCCCTTTCGATCAGGTTCTGAACTTCTTGCTTCAAAGCTATACAATCATCAGTGGTATGGCCAATATCATTGTGATATTGGCAGAAATAGTTATTGCGATGTTCTCTAGGAGATTGCAGTGTGGCTGGTCTTCTATAGTGCACTTCTTCCTTTGTTTTATCATAAATGGTGGCCACACTTTCTTTCAATTCTGCGAACCACTCCGGTTGAACCCAAGGCCCTCTCTTGTTTCTGGATTGCTGACTCTGAGCAGGAGCAGCTGGCTGAGACTGAGCTTTAGCCCTACCATGCCCCTGTCCGGTCTCATTTGCCTTGTTCCCGGACTGATTCTGATTGGGATTTGGTGCCACCGGGGTAGACCCCACCTGCTTGTGCACCATGGTTTTCTTTGTTTCATCAACGTTAATCTGCTTTCCAACCTGATTCAACAACCCTCCCCAAGTCATGGCTTTCTTTCTGGTCACTGAATCAGCCAAATTGCCAGGGTTCAAGCCCTGTCTTAAGAATGCTATAGCCACTTGCTCGAAGCAATCAGCCAACCCATTCTTGGTGTTCACAAAACGACTTATATATTATTTTAAGGATTCATTTGGTTCCTGGGCACAATGGATTATTGTGTCCCATTTCCCTTTAGTTCTTTACTCCCAACGAACTGCCTTCGAAAGGCCACCCAAAAAGTATCGAAATTCTTGATACAGCCTTGTGGTAGGCTGTTATACCATTTTAGAGCACTCCCCGTAAATGATTGGGAGAATGCTCTGAAAAGTAGCTTATCATCGTCATCAAAGTTCATCATGAAGTTTTTAAATTGTTCCAAATGGTTGTCCGGATCAGTACTGCTATCGTACTTTTCCATTTTGGTGCTGTCAAACCTCTTAGGGAGGTTTCCGGACAGAATTTTAGAAGATAATGGAGATTGTCGCCAATTTCTGCCACGACTGAACACACTATCCTCATTGGGAGTTGCAAAGATACCTGGTTCGTCGTGGAAAGCGAAAGGATCCATCCGCATCCGGTCCACATGCCTCCGCCTGTGAGATGATCCTTTGCCGATATTCTTCTTCATTTTTCCATGTCTATCCGTTTTTCTTGAATATTTTTTGATCTGCTTTTGCTTCTTTTTAGTTCGACCCTCATCGCTGCTAGAGGATAAGTATTCTTCAACTCCCTCATCATCCGAAGAGCTATCAGAAGACTCTGAGCCTGAGTCAGAACTCTCCACTGGCTTAGACTGGTGAGACTTTTTGGAGCTGGCATGAGTCTTTTTGGTACTCACATGAGTCTTTGAAGGCTCATGCTCTCTGGGGTTATCGGTGTGATGAGCAACTGACGCTTTTGACTTTTCTTTCATGCCCATCTTAGCCTTTTCTGCCATGAGAGCTTCTATTTCACCCTTTAACCTATCACGCTCTTCGATAGTGTACTCATCGTTTTCACCCACCACTTCGAGCAAAGCTGGTGGTACTTCCGGGGCGTCCAGATTCATTCGGACTGATTTTTCTTGCTGGTTTCGAATGTTTGATTCAGGCACCTTTTTCTCCCACTATAGTCGCCAATTTGGTGAGGTTAATTTATGTCTGAGGGTAATTGGGTATTTTGTTCAGAGTTTTGTGGAGGTTTATGGGTATTTAATATTTTGAGTAGAGAGTAGAGGGAGAATTAAGCTGCCTGGTTGCAGTTAATTTTCATTACCCATAGTTAATGCAGGTGGTTGGGTATTTATACCCTTACATTTGGGCTTTATGGGTTTTTGGGTCATGTTTAATGGACCCTGGTCATGTTTAAAGACCCATGAGCTCTAAGTAGGAGAGCAAGTAGCTTAGTCAAGAAGTGTTTAGGTTTTTTAGTACTTTTGTCATAGTTCGAATAGTCCAATGGGCTAAGTGTTCGAAGTGGTCTGTCCGGTCCGGAGGCCTTGGTCCGATCTGTCCCTGTCCGGTGAGTAAGCAGAATTCGGACTCATCAGTGATGAACCCTTAAAACTAAGGCTTGACTCTACTACATGAATCACACTGGTTAGAAACCCTTAATCGTCATGAGATCATAACTACTCATACGTATATGTGTGTATCTATATATAAATATATAAATAAGAAGAGTATGATATACCTCTTTACATCTTGAAGACCTGAGAATATATGTAAGACCCGAAGCCACTGTCTGATTTTTGGAAGCCGGTAGCGGTAGTATTCTGACACCTTTGTTAGTTGCTCGCTAGAATGTTCTCGAATGATTATGAACAACCCCAGTCTCCTCACCAGCAGATGGAGGAGTGATAAAATTACAAATGGTAGAGGGGACTAGACCAAAGCTTCAATAAAAAACATCCAAATAATAAATCGTACATGAAGTTTCAATGTTTTCAACATACCCACCTGCAGGAGACTTAAAATAACAAGTCATTATAATTGCTTGCAGACACAATCGCATAGACTCCATGAAATAGAAATAGTTGGGCAGAATAACCCAATAATACTTGGTGTCGAAGAAACGATAAATATATAAATTGGCGATATAACAATCCTAAAAGCAAAAATAAATCAAACGTCAATCTGATCATCGACATCGCATGAACCGAAATGTAGAGCACCAAGTTTCAAAATAATCTTCTTTACTCAATATAAAATCACATTAGAACATGTTAAAACCAATATAATCTGTAAATTAAATCAAATATGATAAAAAAAGAATGTTATCCATTTTGAAAAGATGTCAAACCCACGAATATTTCCTTATAAGGGCTTTTAGCTCAACACCGTCAATAGCAAAAATGATATTATCCTCACTGCCTTAATGTTCCCATTTAGCCAACCTATCAGCAACTTTATTGGCTCTCCACCAACATGTTCAAATTAAACCTTAAAACTAAGATCAATAATATCAAATAATTCAATTTGTAGAACCCAAGTTTACGACTTGCGCAACTATTCTACTTGAAAAGTATTGAAAAACTCTAGTAAAACCTCATAATAATCCGTTGTTTATCTAGTAATACTTAATTTGTTTTTTTCTAATTTATGTCATTATGTTTTTCTTAATACAAAAGCTATTTGAGAAGACATGAGAAACGTTTGCTGAATAAAAAAAATACAACCGCACTTCATGTAGTTGCCTTGTATTACGTTCACATTACAGTCCAAAAGCATGGTCTCCAAATATAAACAATGTGTCTTACCAAAAGTGGCATATCTTATTTGTTGTCGTTATGAAATTCTTTTAGAAGCCAAGTTACGTTTGCTATCCTCATCCATTTGGTTCTGAAATCATCAATACATATTAAATATAATAAAATTAATTAATGTAAACAAATATCATAACAAGTTATTTTAAATACAAAAGAATTCATTTAATATCTCTTGAAACCATACGGTAAAATTATGCTCAGAGCAGATCAAGAATACAATTACTCAAAATCTGATAAAATTTGAAAGTATTATGTCGTTAAACCAATAATGGGAACAATATTTTTCAACACAGCCTTACAACTTTCTTTTTTAGTACTTAGAGATATGTTTTGTGTTTTTCTTTATAAAACAACTCAATGCGACTATATGTATATTATTAAACAATAAAATTACAAATCATAGAGAGGACTAGACCAAAGACTCTCAAAAACAAGATGCAAATAAACAATCGTACACGACCTTTCAATATTTTAAACATACACCTGCAAGAGACTTAATATAACAAGTCATCATAGGTTTTAATCACAATTGTAAAGATTTGTGAGATTTATTCAGATTCACTTGTACCATCAAACTATTTTAATAATAGAATTGTTCAAGGTAGACTCCTAATTTTCAAGGGGTTTTCCACATATAAATCTTGTGTATTGATTTTTGTTTCCGCTGATTATTTTTATTGTTGTTGTTTGGGAACTATAGTTAGTATCAGAGTTATTGTTTTGTTTAGTGAATATGGATTATAGTTATAGTAACTTTATGATTATTTTAATATCAACAAACCATTCTATCTGAAGACCAATGATGGAAGATCTGTTATATTGCAAAGATTTGTTTGATCTGATTGAGCTAGTTAAAAATTTTAATGGTAACTCTGTTAAACCGGTAAAACCGGAACATAAACAAGAAAAATATTGGGATAAGTTCAAAAGAAAGGCTTTAGGACTATTCGATAATGGGTTGATCTTAGAATCTTCAACCATGTTTCTCAAGAGCTCGACACATATGATCTTTGGAAGAAATTGGAAGGTCTTTATAAAAGAAAGACCGCTCATAACAAAGATTGTTTTAAACATTGAAAGTATTTTAAAAAAGTACACTAGACTATAACGGAGCGCATAAAAATTGAAACATTTAAGGTCTTTGGAGTGCATTCAGAAATCGGTTCGTTGGTAACAGAGCGCACAAAAAAAAATCTTATAATAAACATGTACCATAAGAAATGTGAATCATTGAAAAGCTATGTTTAAAGGCTCGTACGACAGATGAACGATTTGGAGAAGTTTAAAGAGGATGTAGTTATGACCTCGAGCACAATATGACTCAATCTAGAAAGTCAATTATATAAAGACCTCATCACATTTCATATAGATATTATATAAGATATTTTGGAGAGGTTGGAGTAGTTTATTAGTGTTGAAAAGTAAAAGAAGGGAGCCTCTTTTTATCCAAAACCTCATACATTAAATGTATTAGTACCGGACATGAAAAATAATTATCAGGTCAAGCATGAAGATGTCATGAGATCCTCATCAAGCAGGCCAACATATTATTATTATAACAACCCAACTTGAATGTTTACTTCTTTGACAAAAAATATCGCTACCATTTTCGACAAGCTGAACGGGAAAATAAATTATAGTTACCCTCGTGTAAGGTTGGCTCCAAATAACGAGAGATCTCGAAGATATTTCTGCACGTACCATAACGATCATCATTATGTGTTTAATTATTATTATTTTAGTTAAGAAATGAAATGCAGAGATTAATAGACAATGGAAAGCTAGTTAAGTTTTTCAAGAGTAAAGATGAAAAGAAAAACGATGGAAAAATAAAAAAGTACATAAAGATGAAATATTGGGATAATAGAGAAAATAATTGGAAACAATAATGGTTGTATACAATTACGGCCAATGTTATTTTTAAGAACAACTATGACAAAAAAATTGGGGTACCTCGTATAAGCCAACCGAGATGCAGTTGATTAGCTATGAAGATAAATATTATGGTTGTTTTAGTGAGTTTCATCTTCTTATAATTGTTAGTTACAGTAATACTGAGAAGATAGTAAGAACTCTGTTCATGATAACTGGTGTTTTAAGCTCGTGCAAATTTCAGCTTGTGGTTGCACAGAATTGAAGTGTGACTTCGTTATTCTGGAAAAAAAAATTAAGTATCATTTTTTTAATTTAGTTTGAATAATCAGAGGTAGTCAGAGAACAGACATAGATTGTTATAAAATCATTCAAGATCCTGGAAAATTGGTCATATAGCACATACAAAGTTAGGGAGAGGGTCGCCAACCAGCTGGAATTTACGATTTTGAAAAATAAGTTGACAATCCTATATATGACATATCATGTGATGAACCTTTTGGTGGAGTAATTGAAGAATATCTAGTAAGTGAACATGTGGATAAAATTAGGAATTAGTTAAGTCATAGCTTCAAGTTTAAACTAGTGGAGTTGTTAAAAAATATAATTCATATGCTTTTGCTTCGAATGCTGACGATGTTTCTGGGGTAAGCTCATTTATCATCTACCATGAGTTACCAATTATTAAAGAGATTAAGGCCACTTCATCAAAAGAGGATGGAAGTTTCTTCTGAGAAAGTAGAGGTCATCGTCAAAGAGGTAGAAATATTTTTGAAACTTAGACACATATAGGAATCGAAATATCCAACTTGGGTGGTTAACCCATTATTGGTCAAGAAGAAGAATGGGTAATGGATAATGTGTGTATACTTTAATGACCTCAACAAAGCGTATCCAAAAAACGTCTTTCATTTGCCTCATATTGGTCAACTAGTATTTGTAGCTTAAGATCATGAATTCTAGTCATTTATGGACGCCTATTCAGGATATAACCAGATCCAAATGCATCCAGAAGATGAGGAGGATACCGATTGTGAGACATAATTTTGTATTGTTATAAATTAATGCATTTTGGATTAAAAAATACAGGATTAACTTACCAAAGGCTCGTCAACCAGATAATCGAAAAATATATGAGAAAGAACATTGAGGTATATATAGACAACATGATTTAACAAGTAACAGTAAGGATCGGTAAATCGAATATTTATCTGAAATATTCGAGAATCTGAGAAAATATAACCTTAAATTAAATCTTTTAAATTTTTAATTTGAAGTTTGAAGTGTAAATTTTCTCGGGTATATCGTTAGTAAGAATGGAATTAAAATAGATTCAGATCAGTTAAAAGCATTGTTAAATATGGATCCTCCAAGAAATATCAAATAAGTGTCGAGGTTAACAGTTCAACTTACAGCGTTATCACGGTTGATTTATAAAGCTTCTGATAAGAGTCATCCTTTCTTCAAGGTTCTTAATGATCAAAAAAGTTTAGTTAGAATGAATAATGTGAAGAAGCGTTTCGCACTTTAAAATAATATTTGACTATAATAAAGATAATTTCAACTCTTATTCGAGATGAATCATTGTACCTATACATGTTTGTCATCAATCATGGTGTGAGTATCGTCATTATTATAGGACATGAAAGAGTGTAGAGACTAGGGATGGCTAATTTTTTCGAACCTGCAATGCTTTATCATTCTATTTAAAACTAGTTTATATTTAATAAACATAAAAATTTAAATCAAATAAATTTAAAAAAGAATTTACAATTTTTTTAATACATTTATATATTTAAAAACAATTATAATTTATGGATAACTTAAATAAATATGAATTATAAATAATATATATGTTTTAAATATTTATTACTAAATTTTTAGATTTGTTACTAAATTTAAGAGTGTATATTTGGTATATTATTATTATTATTATTTTAATGTATTACTTTTGGTTTTTCTAATTTTTTATTAGATAGTTAATTACGAAAAAATATTTTATAGATAAATAAATGATCAATGAATACCCATGAGTGGATACCCAAACCGGACGGATTTCAAAAACTAAAGACGAGATGGGTTATGGGTTTAACAATATACGCACCCATGTCCGCCCTTTGTCATCCTTAGTAGAGACCAATTTATTTCTTAAATAAAAGTCTAGTGGACGCTCAAAAGTATATATATGAATTTTTCCTTCAAGATGGTGTAGAATGTGATTTTTTTCGTAACTTATATTTTTTTATCTCTAATATCCTTCTCTTTCATCAGATTTATAATTTTGACTAGACTCGATCTGAAATGGTATGCTTTGAGAGCCATTTTATTTGTAAACGATGTATGATTCAAGGTATAAGTAGCTATTGTGCATTAGAGTGGATGAAATATGTGAGACAAGACATAATGAATTTGTGTGAGATGTGAGGTTTTGATATACTGAAATGTGTGATACAATAGATAATGAATATGTGAAAGATGTGAGACCTGTTTTAAGTAAATATGTGAGACCAGTGTAGCGAACATGTGCGAAACCTTTTGCATATGAACGATTTGAGACGAGACATAACGGGCATGTGAGACATGCGAAGCATCCCAGCAAATGCATGTCATGCACAAATACACATGGACGATCTGATACATGTGAAAAGAAAAGCACATATGGAAGATGAGATACATGTGAAAAACAAAGCTTAATCCCTGCAAAACCATACGAGACGTGGTATTGACACACGTGGAAGATGCGAGACATTGTGATTTTGAAATTCAAACTGAATGAAACCAAAAACATACAAAACAGCAAATGATAGGATTTCAGACCATACAATCGAATCGGATGATCAAAATGCAACACATCAAATGTAAAAGGAGAAAAACAATTATACTCTCAAACTCTAGTTTACCACAAAATCACTGTACAAACTTATATTTCTGGGAGAAACCTAGCAAACAAATTATATTTATCATTTTCAACATTTTGAAAGTAACCCTAAACCATGAAACTTACAAAATGATGAAGAATAATTACCTAGTCTTTTTTCTGATTGATTTTTGGGTTTTATATAAAGGTGAGAGGTTGAACTGAGAAGTTGCGATGACTTATTTTCCGAGCTTGAGCCGGAAAGGAAGATGTTCAAATCTGAGATCAATTTTGTTCAGTGAGGGTGGTTATAGTGTTCAAGATTCAGGTGAGATCTTTTCCTATCTAGATTAAGTGGTTCATAATGGGGTTTTATCCAATTTATAGTCCAAATAGCTATCGGTAACCTTCTAATTTTGGATATTATATGATAATAGAAAAAATGAAATGTATTTATGGATAATAAACCGAAAAAATTATTTTTATCTTGTTACAAAATTGATGCATAACAACACTCTTGAAAGGGCTTAATTGTGCCCCTAAACTCTGTTATGCATGTTTTCCTTATCTTTTTAGCTCGCACAACATGTCGCAAGCTAAATACATCACTGTTATTGATGGACAATTAGGATCGCTCATCTGACCAAGATACGCTCGCCATGGTTATCGAACCCCGACTCATGAAAATGATGTTCTCCCTTATTAATGAGACCTTGTGTAAAAAAGCACATATAATCTTCCCAATGTTGGATCATAAACTTGACGGGGTTTAAAGGTCCAACCCACTCAATAAGTCTCATCTAGAAATCATCTTCTACAAAAAAAAATAGATTAATATTTATTTATTAGTGGAGGTTATGTGTAAGACCATCCTTAGGTTGAGTACAAGATATTCTTGAGGCATTTTTGCCAATAAGGCATTTTTGCCTTGAGTGTAGTCTTGAGGTTAAGTGTTTAAATATCCATAAGATCTTGGATGGTGGATCCTTGTCTCCATTATGGTTCTATAAATAATGGAGCTCTCCCACCATCTAAAGCATAGCCAAACACACAAAGAAGTAAAATTAAAGAGAAAAGTTGAAGTGAGAGAAAAAAGAGACAATAATGCTCTCTTGAGTGAAAGAAAAATATTTCTCTTCGAGTGTGAGTTGTAAGAGTGTTCTTGTAACATTTCTTCTTTTGTAGTATTTATAAAAGTTGTTTGTTATTTTAAAAAAAATGTTGCTTTATATTTTACGCCAACAATGTGGTATTAGAGCCACAAGCTCTGTCCAAAATTTTGTTTTTAAATTTTCAACATATTGAAAAATATGGCAAATGGTGTATCATTCTTCCAAGTTCCAACACTCAACAACAAAATCTACGACAATTGGAGTATCAAGATGAAAGCTCTCCTTGGAGCGCATGATGTGTGGGATGCCGTAGAAAAAGGTTTTGACGAACCAGAAGATGGAGCAAGCCTTGCTCAAGGGGAGAAAACAACTTTGAAGGATTCAAGAATATGAGACAAAAGAGCTCTCTTCCTCATATATCAAGCATTAGATGGTGATGGCTTCGAAAAAATTCCAAGCGCATCTTCCGCCAAGCAAACGTGGGAGAAATTACAAATCTCTTACAAAGGAGTCGAAAAGGTGAAAAAGGTACGTCTCCAAACATTAAGAGGTGAATTTGAATCCTTACATATGAAAGCGTCTGAATCTATTTCGAAATATTAATCAATTAAAAAGAAATAGTGAGAAGTTAGAAGATTTGAGAGTAATAGGAAAAAAAATACTCCGTTCGTTGGATCCTAAATTTGAGCATATCATCGTGACAATTGAAGAAACTAAAGACTTGGAGAAAATGATGATTGGAGAACTCCAAAGCTCATTATCAGCCCATGAAGAAAAGCACAAGAAGAAGCAAGAGATCACCAAGCAGCTCCTCAAAGTAGAAATCAAGGATATCCATGCAAGTCAAGGGGATGATAGAAACCAACGTGGCCGAGGTAGAGGTACAGCCCGCGGACGAGGTGGTTATCATGGTCGTGGACGTGGCTGGAATTACAACAATAATAATTCCAACTACAAATAAGAGAAACGAGAACTCTCAACACGAGGTCGTGGAAGAAGAAATCTGAACTCAAGGTATGATAAATCTCAAATCCAATGCTATAAATGTCAAAAGTTTGGACATTATTCTTCAGAATGTAGAGGCCCCAACAATAGAGTTGAGGAGAGGGCCAACTATGTGGAGGAGAGAAGACGGAGGAAAAATATATGTTACTACTAACATACAAAACCATTAATGATGAAATATAGAAAATAGTTAGAAGAATAACCTAATAATACTTGGAGTCTAAGAAACGATAAATATATAAGTGAATCTGATCATCTGTATCGAATTAGCCAAAATGTTCAACAACGAGTTTCAAAATCTTATTCTTTACTCAAGATAACTCATGAGAACATGTGAAAAACCTATAACATGGAAATCGAATCAAGTATGATAACAAAGAATGTTACAAAAAGATTCAAAATCTCACAAATCCTTCCATATACGGGATTTTAGCTCAACATCGTCAATAGAAACAATGATATTATCCTCAAAGAATCTATGTCCCCATTTAACCAGTCATTCAGCAACTTCATTTCCTCTCCACCAACGTGTCCAAACTGAACCTCAAAAGTAAGATCGTGAATTTCAAAAAATTCATTATATAGAACCCAAATTTATTAATTTCGCAACTTTACTATTTGCGACGTATTCAAAAACTCTACTAAAACTTCAAAAAGATCCATCGTTTATCTAGTAAATCTTAAAAAATTCATGTTCTCCTTTCCTTCATTATATTTTTCTTGATACAAAAGACATCATAAGAATCCGTGATAAACTATTTCGTTATAAAAGAAATATGGAACCCCACTTAATGTACCTCTCTTGTATTATGCTCACTAATATAAAAGTGCGATATTCAAATATATACAATGTTTCTTAAAAAATTGCCAAACGACATTGTTTTTTTATAACTTGTTTGTTATTGTTACGAAAGTTATTTGGAAGCCAGATCGGGCTTTATATAGTATTCATCATTTGATTATCAAATATTCTCTTCTGAATCCATCAATATATTTTGTTAAAAAAAATCTATTGAATGTAAAAAGAATTCATAAATAAATAGTATTCCACTTAAGATCTCATAAACTATACCATTAAATTGTGTTGGAAGAATATCAAGAATACAATAACTCAAAATCTAGTGCAATTTAAAAGTACTCGATCCATATTCCAATAAACGGATAGTTTAAATTGATCGAATGTTGAAAAGTGTTTATGCATACTTCCTTTTTTAACAAAGGAAAACTAAATTTTTTGTTAATACGTGAGAATGGTTTATGAATACGTCGACTAAGGTCGCTGATTTCAGAAATATATGATGTTCATACGTTCCAATCACTTAAGACTTAAATTTTAAAAGAAATAAGATATACGCATACTCTAAGTATACTAAATGAATATATACCTTTCATATTTTAAATTGATACGCATTTATTAGATCCCACGTTGTGCCTATTTAGGTGGTATTTATATGATGAAACTCAAACTCTCTCGCAACCAAGAATTCATCTATGGTATCAGAAAAGAAAACATGTATAGTTAGTATTGATGAGGATTGAATTAACTCAACCCACGAACTAAACTGGTGGAATATTGAACCAATATCTAGTTTATAATAGAGACCTAACAAATGTATAATGTTAAGGGTCTTTTGTGTAATAAAGAATAATTTGGGTTTATTTAGCAAGTTAGCTGAGGGATTAGCCTCAAATGGAGAAACTGTCCAGGTCCAATGGCCCAAAACGCCCAATAGGCCCAATAGGCCCAACACACCTACATACCCATTAGGTGCTATATAAAACAGTTTATATTGACTATTCGAATGATTTGATTGCATTAAATATGTGTGGCCTTCAAATGTGTTTGATTGCTTTGAATTCGTATTTCCTTCGAATAGGCGGGTTGCATTCAATTCGCATTGTCTTCGAAATGTTTGGTTGCATTGAATTCGCGTTGCCTTCGAATGGCTTGATTGATAAATTCGCATTGCCTTCGAATGGCTTGATTGCTAAATTCGCATTGCCTTCGAATGGTTTGGTTGCATTAAATTCGTGTTGTCGTTGCCTTCAATTGGTTTGATTGCATTGAATTTGTTTTGCCTTCGAATATCTGAATATGGTCTATAAAGTACTTGGTACTACACGATCTAAATATTATCAATCATCGATTTCAAAAATAGATGATATTGATCGATAGGACAATATCACCGAATACCAGCTAACATGATAACCTAAAGCAAATTAAACTCAAACTATCCCACTGTTATAAATCAACATATTTAGTTAGTTCTTCCAAATTGATTAGAAAACATAAATATAGATTATAATGGTTTTGTTTCATAACTGTGATGAAAAAACTATTTTCAAAACATTTTTAGACAACTCAAACATAGCACCTTTAGATGCTTTAGTGAATTTGAACAGCCTGAACAATTGATTCTTCATGTCTAAAACAGTATTTGTTTGCAATGAAATTTGCGCAGCGAACTGGAATCGGTACTTAAAGAGGCTATTCCTCTTGCAACAGAATGTAAATAGTTTGATTATGTCAGTTCGTTTTAATAGCTGAATCAAGTAGTTGCAATGTCTAAATTCCTGCACATATCCATAAAGTCAGAGTTAGCTCTTTCTCATAAATCTTTTATACTCCAATCCAAGAAAAACAAATGCGTTCTTCCAATAAAAATAGTCTGAAGGAATGGAGATCTACAATGCCAACTTGATGCAGTCTCATAATGGTGAGGTCATTAAAAAAATAAAACAAGTAGGAAGGATGGATACCTTCATGTGGTTCCTAAGAGATAATCAATTAATTAATGATTTCAAACATCATGTAGTTTAGTTGAAGGATTTAAAAATCCGAAATGTTGAAAGTATGCACTCCCTAAATCAACGACGGAATAGTGTATGTGTTCTGGTTTTGGAGTTGAATATAGAGGTCAAACTCCCATGTTTAAAGTATTCAGGCAATTAAGCTTCCTTTTTTACTAAAGGAAAACTGTAATTTCCGTTAACACATAGACTTAGGTCACAGTGACACAATGGAGATATTAAAATCGCTGGTTTCAAAGGAAAAATACTTAAATAAAAAAAAAGATAATGGCTTAATTTTAAATGTAGTTGAACGATTCTATACTAATTATATTTTAAATTTATACCTATCCACTAAATTACACCCAACGGGTTCGTCTACCTATGTGGTATTTTTTAAATCAAACTATCACATGATCAAGAGTTCATGCATGGGGTTATAAAACGTATTTAGTCAGCATTTTAAATAAAATAAATAAGATATTAAATTTGATCGATTCGTTTTTTACAAAATATTGATTTATAATATTTATGGTACATTCGGTTTTTTAATATTTTTTATCTGCTTCAGTTTTACGTTATAAGTAACCTGAAAGAATACCCCAATGTGTGAATGAGTTTTTACCAAGGTTGAGATACCTCTATGTGGAGGATGCTGAGATGTTACTTGAATAAAAATATGGCAAGACTTAATATCCTTAAAATGCAGTTTTTGTAACAAGTTTTAAATAAAATTTGTCCAATAAATTTTCATAAAAGAGAATAAAAGGGTTTAGATCAAAGTATCTCAAATGTACCTAATAAAAGGACATACAATTATACATAAGCATGTTTCTCCTCTTTGTTTACATCAAAAAGACTTTTAGTAGTATTTGAACTAATTATTTTGTAGCCCGTATTTATTTTTGGATTTGGTGCGTCTATAAAGAGGTTTAAAGATTTACCATGTTGCAAATGATGACGTGATTTGGGTTCGTCTGGATTATCTTAATTATTAAATTATTATTATCGCTGATCAATACAAATTGATGAAATATGATAAAAATAACTTTAAATTATGTGATGAACTTAATTTTGGATAAAACTTTGTGTGTTGTATATGATGAACACTATATTCATTTTTTTCGTAGAATATATTACTACATTTTGGTTAAAAAAATTTACACAACACAACTATTTAGGTTAATAAAAATGCATGCTCATTGGGTAGAACAATCTTTGTCGATCTTGAGATTTATATATGAATAACACTATATAATCAGATCGAGTAACCATATAAATAAAACATATGTTACACTTTTTATAAGATCTCTATTTTTTAAGATAGATACCATTTTTTCAAAAACCATATGCCATTAAATATAGATAGAAATATTATTTCTAAATTCTTCATATTAAACGGTTTTAAATATCGTGTAAGTCAACCAATAAATCTAATCTCCCGTTAAGAATAGTCTTCTAACCAATTACTTTACGTACATTTAGAAGATATATAATCCTTATTTCTAGATTGTCACCAATACACAATACCAAAAATATAATATGACTTTGGATAACATTTTTCAGAACAAAAATTCCTTTTTTTGTTCGCGATTAGTCTATATATTTTGACTAATCGTAAAAATAAACATTCTCACATCTTGATGCATGTTTTAAAATAAAATCATTAATTATGTAAGTAATCTCATTTAGGTTTCCATAAATAGATTGTATTATGACATCTATTTTCAAAATTTTATATCGGTGATGAACCCTTAAAACTAAGGCTTGACTCTACTACATGAATCACACTGGTTAGAAACCCTTAATCGTCATGAGATCATAACTACTCATACGTATATGTGTGTATCTATATATAAATATAAAAATAAGAAGACTATGATATACCTCTTTACATCTTGAAGACCTGAGAATATATGTAAGACCCAAAGCCACTGTCTGATTTTTGGAAGCCGGTAGCGGTAGTATTCTGACACCTTTGTTAGTTGCTCGCTAGAATGTTCTCGAATGATTATGAACAATCTCCTTGATGGAGTCGTTGGAGAAAACCGACAAATAGAAGCTAAGAGATAAGATAAATAACAAAATTAGAAATGACATATTTGATTCGATATACAGGACAACATGAATTAAGGTTTGGTTAGACCAATTTATAGTTAGTGAACATATAGTTCGCTTAGTTATCGATTGGGCCAATGGTTTCATCTTCAACATAATCATTAGCCCAACTAATATCTATATTTATATACTTTCACGAGATTTAAATCTAAAATTTTCCTATAGTAAAACCTAGATAAGTTTAATCACAAGGAATACAGAAAATCATATATTATGGTAGATACCACGAGTAATTTATCATATTTTCTTACCAAACTACCTTTGTAAATGTTGATAAAACTGACCATATCAGTTTTCTTCTTAAAAATTATCTTTACTCTACAGATTTTACCTATTAGACGTGACATGAAAAAAAAAATTATTTAACTCTCGTACCTCTGCCCAATTTGTTAAATCAAAACTTTTAACGATATTTTGCAAGTTGTAGTTCAGCCGACTCTATGAGCAATAATTTTCTAGACAACTTTATAAAAAATGTACTTAGATATGTTTTTGTGTTTTTTCTTATAAAACTAGTCAATGCGGGTATACTTGTATTAATAAGAAATAAAATTACAAATGGTAGAGGGGACTAGACCAAAGTTTCACACAAAAAACATCCAGATAATAAATCGTACATGAAGTTTCAATATTTTCAACATACCCACTTGCAGGAGACTTAAAATAACAAGTCATTATAATTGCTTCCAGACACATTCGCATAGACTCCATGAAATAGAAATAGTTGCGCAGAATAACCTAATACTACTTGGTGTCGAAGAAATGATAAATATATAAATTGGGGATATAACAATCCTCAAAGCAAAAATAAATCAAAAGTCTATCTGATCATCGGCATCGCATGAACCGAAATGTAGAGCACCAAGTTTCAAAATCATCTTCTTTACTCAATATAAAATCACATTAAAACATGTTAAAAACCAATATAATATGTAAATTAAATCAAATATGATAAAAAAAAAGAATGTTATCCAGTTTGAGAAGATGCCAAACCCACGAATATTTCCTTATAAGGGCTTTTAGCTCAACGACATCAATACCAAAAATGATATTATCCTCAGTGCCTCAATGTTCCCATTTAGCCAACCTATCAGCAACTTTATTGGCTCTCCACCAACATGTTCAAATTGAACCTCAAAACTAAGATCAATAATATCAAATAATTCAATTTGTAGAACCCAAGTTTACTACTTCCGCAACTTACTTTTCTACTTGCAAAGTATTAAAAAACTCTACTAAAACCTCAGAATGATCCGTTGTTTATCTAGTAATACCTAATTTTTTTATGTTCCACTTTACGTCATTATGTTTTTCTTAATACAAAAGCTATTTGAGAAGCCATGACAAACTTTTGCTGAATAAAAAAAATACAACTGCACTTCATGTAGTTGCCTTGTATTACGTTCAAATTACAGTCCAAAAGCACGGTCTCCAAATATAAACAATGTGTCTTACCAAAAGTGGCATATCTTGTTTGTTGTCGTTATGAAAGTCTTTTAGAAGCAAAGTTACGTTTGCGATCCTCATCCATTCGGTTGTGAAATCATCAATACATTTTAAATATAATAAAATTAATTAATGTAAACAAATATCATAACAAGTTATTTTAAATACAAACGAATTCGGAGCAGATCAAGAATACAATTACTCTAAATATGATAAAATTTGAAAGTATTATGTCGTTAAACCAATAATGGGAACAATATTTTTCTTCACAGCCTTACGGCTTTCTTTTTTAATACTTAGAGATATGTTTTGTGTTTTTATTTATAAAACTACTCAATGCGACTATATCTATATTATTAAAAAATAAAATTACAAATCATAGAGAGGACTAGACCAAAGCCTCTCAAAAACAAGATGCAAATAAACAATCGTACATGACCTTTCAATATTTTAAACATACACACCTGCAAGAGACTTAATATAACAAGTCAATATAGTTACTTGCAGACACAATCACATAGACTCCATGAAATATAGAAAATAGTTACAATGAATAACCTCATAATACTTGGATTCTAAGAAACGATAAATATATAAGTGAATCTGATCATCTGCATCGAATTAGCCAAAATGTTCAACAACGAGTTTCAAAATCTTCTTCTTTACTCAAGATAACACATGGGAACATGTGAAAAACCAATAACATGGAAATCGAATCAAGTATGATAACAAAGAATTTTACAAAAAGATTCAAAATCTCACAAATCCTTCCATATACGGGATTTTAGCTCAACATCATCAATAGAAACAATGATATTATCCTCAAAGAATCTATGTCCCCATTTAGCCAGTCATTCAGCAACTTCATTTCCTCTCCACCAACGTGCCCAAACTGAACCTCAAAAGTAAGATCGTGAATTTCAAAAAATTCATTATATAGAACCCAAATTTATTAATTTCGCAACTTTACTATTTGCGACGTATTCAAAAACTCTACTAAAACTTCAAAAAGATCCATTGTTTATCTTGTAAATCTTAAAAAATTCATGTTCTCCTTTCCTTCATTATGTTTTTCTTGATACAAAAGCCATCATAAGAATCCGTGATAAACCATTTCGTTATAAAAGAAATATGGAACCCCACTTAATGTACCTCTCTTGTATTATGCTCAATAATATAAAAGTGCGATATTCAAATATATACAATGTGTCTTAAAAAATTGCCAAACGACATTGTTTTTTTATAGCTTGTTTGTTATTGTTACGAAAGTTATTTGGAAGCCAGATTGGGCTTTATATAGTATTCATCATTTGATTATCACATATTCTCTTCTGAACCCATCAATAAATTTTGTTAAAAAAAATCTATTGAATGTAAAAAGAATTCATAAATAAATAGTATTCCACTTAAGATCTCATAAACCATACCATTAAATTGTGTTGGAAGAATATCAAGAATACAATAACTCAAAATCTAGTGCAATTTAAAAGTACTCGATCCATATTCCAATAAACGGATAGTTTAAATTGATCGAATGTTGAAAAGTGTTTATGCATACTTCCTTTTTTAACAAAGGAAAACTAAATTTTTTGTTAATACGTGAGAATGGTTTATGAATACGACTAAGGTCGCTGATTTAAAAAATATATGATGTTCATACGTTCCAATAACTTAAGACTTAAATTTTAAAAGAAATAAGATATACGCATACTCTAAGTATACTAAATGAATATATACCTTTCATATTTTAAATTGATACGCATTTATTAGATCCCACGTTGTGCCTATTTAGGTGGTATTTATATGATGAAACTCAAACTCTTTCGCAACCAAGAATTCATCCATGGTATTAGAAAAGAAAACATGTATAGTTAGTATTGATGAGGATTGAATTAACTCAACCCACGAACTAAACTGGTGGAATATTGAATCAATATCTAGTTTATAATATAGACCTAACAAATGTATAATGTTAAGGGTCTTTTGTGTAATAAAGAATAATTTGGGTTTATTTAGCAAGTTAGCTGAGGGATTAGCCTCAAATGGACAAACTCAAATGGACAAACTGTCTAGGTCCAATGGCCCAAAACGCCCAATAGGCCCAATAGGCCCAACACACCTACATACCCATTACTTGCTTTATAAAACAGTTTATATTGACTATTCGAATGATTTGATTGCATTAAATATGTGTGGCCTTCAAATGTCTTGATTGCTTTGAATTCGTATTTCCTTCGAATAGTCTGGTTGCATTCAATTCGCATTGTCTTCGAAATGTTTGGTTGCATTGAATTCGCGTTGCCTTCGAATGGCTTGATTGATAAATTCGGATTGCCTTCGAATGGCTTGATTGCTAAATTCGCATTGCCTTCGAATGGTTTGATTGCATTAAATTCGTGTTGTCGTTGCCTTCGATTGGTTTGATTGCATTAAATTCGTGTTGTCCTTATAAGGGCTTCTAGCTCAACGACATCAATAGCAAAAATGATATTATCCTCAGTGCCTCAATGTTCCCATTTAGCCAACCTATCAGCAACTTTATTGGCTCTCCACCAACATGTTCAAATTGAACCTTAAAACTAAGATCAATAATATCAAATAATTCAATTTGTAGAACCCAAGTTTACTACTTTCGCAACTTACTTTTCTACCTGCAAAGTATTAAAAAACTCTACTAAAACCTCAGAATGATCCGTAGTTTATCTAGTAATACCTAATTTTTTTATGTTCCACTTTACGTCATTATGTTTTTCTTAATACAAAAGCTATTTGAGAAGCCATGACAAACGTTTGCTGAATAAAAAAAATACAACTGCACTTCATGTAGTTGCCTTGTATTACGTTCACATTACAGTCCAAAAGCACGGTCTCCAAATATAAACAATGTGTCTTACCAAAAGTGGCATATCTTGTTTGTTGTCGTTATGAAAGTCTTTTAGAAGCAAAGTTACGTTTGCGATCCTCATCCATTCGGTTGTGAAATCATCAATACATTTTAAATATAATAAAATTAATTAATGTAAACAAATATCATAACAAGTTATTTTAAATACAAAAGAATTCATTTAATATCTCTTGAAACCATACGCTAAAATTATGCTCGGAGCAGATCAAGAATACAATTACTCTAAATATGATAAAATTTGAAAGTATTATGTCGTTAAACCAATAATGGGAACAATATTTTTCTTCACAGCCTTACGGCTTTCTTTTTTAATACTTAGAGATATGTTTTGTGTTTTTATTTATAAAACTACTCAATGCGACTATATGTATATTATTAAAAAATAAAATTACAAATCATAGAGAGGACTAGACCAAAGCCTCTCAAAAACAAGATGCAAATAAACAATCGTACATGACCTTTCAATATTTTAAACATACACACCTGCAAGAGACTTAATATAACAAGTCAATATAATTACTTGCAGACACAATCACATAGACTCCATAAAATATAGAAAATAGTTAGATGAATAACCTCATAATACTTGGAGTCTAAGAAACGATAAATATATAAGTGAATCTGATCATCTGCATCGAATTAGCCAAAATGTTCAACAACGAGTTTCAAAATCTTCTTCTTTACTCAAGATAACACATGGGAACATGTGAAAAACCTATAACATGGAAATCGAATCAAGTATGATAACAAAGAATGTTACAAAAAGATTCAAAATCTCACAAATCCTTCCATATACGGGATTTTAGCTCAACATCATCAATAGAAACAATGATATTATCCTCAAAGAATCTATGTCCCCATTTAGCTAGTCATTCAGCAACTTCATTTCCTCTCCACCAACGTGCCCAAACTGAACCTCAAAAGTAAGATCGTGAATTTCAAAAAATTCATTATCTAGAACCCAAATTAATTAATTTCGCAACTTTACTATTTGCGACGTATTCAAAAACTCTACTAAAACTTCAAAAAGATCCATTGTTTATCTAGTAAATCTTAAAAAATTCATGTTCTCTTTTCCTTCATTATGTTTTTCTTGATACAAAAGCCATCATAAGAATCCGTGATAAACTATTTCGTTATAAAAGAAATATGGAACCCCACTTAATGTACCTCTCTTGTATTATGCTCAATAATATAAAAGTGCGATATTCAAATATATACAATGTGTCTTAAAAAATTTCCAAACGACATTGTTTTTTTATAGATTGTTTGTTATTGTTACGAAAGTTATTTGGAAGCCAGATTGGGCTTTATATAGTATTCATCATTTGATTATCACATATTCTCTTCTGAACCAATCAATATATTTTGTTAAAAAAAATCTATTGAATGTAAAAAGAATTCATAAATAAATAGTATTCCACTTAAGATCTCATAAACCATACCATTAAATTGTGTTGGAAGAATATCAAGAATACAATAACTCAAAATCTAGTGCAATTTAAAAGTACTCGATCCATATTCCAATAAACGGATAGTTTAAATTGATCGAATGTTGAAAAGTGTTTATGCATACTTCCTTTTTTAACAAAGGAAAACTAAATTTTTTGTTAATACGTGAGAATGGTTTATGAATACGACTAAGGTCGCTGATTTAAAAAATATATGATGTTCATACGTTCCAATCACTTAAGACTTAAATTTTAAAAGAAATAAGATATACGCATACTCTAAGTATACTAAATGAATATATACCTTTCATATTTTAAATTGATACGCATTTATTAGATCCCACGAAGTGCCTATTTAGGTGGTATTTATATGATGAAACTCAAACTCTCTCGCAACCAAGAATTCATCCATGGTATTAGAAAAGAAAACATGTATAGTTAGTATTGATGAGGATTGAATTAACTCAACCCACGAACTAAACTGGTGGAATATTGAATCAATATCTAGTTTATAATATAGACCTAAAAAATGTATAATGTTAAGGGTCTTTTGTGTAATAAAGAATAATTTGGGTTTATTTAGCAAGTTAGCTGAGGGATTAGCCTCAAATGGACAAACTGTCTAGGTCCAATGGCCCAAAACGCCGAATAGGCCCAATAGGCCCAACACACCTACATACCCATTACTTGCTATATAAAACAGTTTATATTGACTATTCGAATGATTTGAATTCATTAAATATGTGTGGCCTTCAAATGTCTTGATTGCTTTGAATTCGTATTTTCTTCGAATAGTCTGGTTGCATTCAATTCGCATTGTCGTCGAAATGTTTGGTTGCATTGAATTCGCGTTGCCTTCGAATGGCTTGATTGATAAATTCGCATTGCCTTCGAATGGCTTGATTGCTAAATTCGCATTGCCTTCGAATGGTTTGATTGCATTAAATTCGTGTTGTCGTTGCCTTCGATTGGTTTGATTGCATTGAATTTGTTTTACCTTCGAATATCTGACTATGGTCTATAAAGTACTTGGTACTACACGATCTAAGACTATGGTCTATAAAGTACTTGGTACTACACGATCTAAATATTATCAATCATCGATTTCAAAAATAGATGATATTGATCGATAGGACAATATCACCGAATATCAGCTAACATGATAACCTAAAGCAAATTAAACTCAAACTATCCCACTGTTATAAATCAACATATTTAGTTAGTTCTTCCAAATTGATTAGAAAACGTATATATAGATTCTAATCGTTTTGTTTCATAACATCGTCCTAAGAATACCTTTGTAAGATCATCTAACCATACTTTATTTTAAATACCTAGATGAGTTTGGTTCTTTAATTGTTTTTATCTAGTTAGGTTTTCAATTGTGATTAAAACCTAGATGAGTTTGGTTCTTTAAATTTTTTTATCTAGTTTGGTTTTCAATTGTGATTAAACCCTAGATGAGTTTGGTTCTTTAAATGTTTAAAAAACACTACATCATCCACACATGCATGGGAATGGATAGAAAAAATGGTTAGTGTGTGATTTTTGGATGTTGAGAGGTTACTTTAATAGTAATGTAGCCAGACTTAATACGCTTAAAATGCAAAGTTGGTGACAGTAACAACTATTTCCATCATCACATCTTTCATCTCACAACAAAATAAAAAGAGCATTGATGATAACAATATTTTGTCTTTATAAAACTCTTAGGAGAGAATACAATTGTATTAATAAGACAAAAAGTTTTAAACCTGGCGCTCATCTGATCTTCATGTTTTTTGTTAGGGTTAAGATGGATGCTATACATAATTTATGGGTACCTGTTTTAACTGTGATAGCATGCCCTATTTGACAAAACATTCCAAGACCACTTTGTCCAATGTGTATGCACTCATAGTAAGTAGTTGACCTAGAAAACAAAAGGATTGATTCCGACCTGCCGGATTCGAACCAGCGACCTAAGGATTTTCTGTTATTATCAACTTACTACAGTCCTCCGCTCTACCAACTGAGCTAAGGTCGGTTTCTTTGGTTGCATTAATCGAGTTCTGCTTTTGAGCTGTGATGAAAAAACTATTTTCAAAACATTTTTAGACAACTCAAACATAGCACCTTTAGATGCTTTAGTGAATTAGAACAGCCTGAACAATTGATTCTTCATGTCTAAAACAGTATTTGTTTGCAATGAGATTGGCACAGCGAACTGGAATCGGTACTTAAAGAGGCTATTCCTCTTGCAACAGAATGTAAATAGTTTGATTATGTCAGTTCGTTTTAATAGCTGAATCAAGTAGTTGCAATGTCTAAATTCCTGCACATATCCATAAAGTCAGAGTTAACTCTTTCTCATAAATCTTTTATACTCCAATCCAAGAAAAACAAATGCGTTCTTCCAATAAAAATAGTCTGAAGGAATGGAGATCTACAATGCCAACTTGATGCAGTCTCATAATGGTGAGGTCATTAAAAAAATAAAACAAGTAGGAAGGATGGATACCCTCATGTGGTTCCTAAGAGATAATCAATTAATTAATGATTTCAAACATCATGTAGTTTGGTTGAAGGATTTAAGAATCCGAAATGTTGAAAGTATGCACTCCCTAAATCAACGACGGAATAGTGTATGTGTTCTGGTTTTGGAGTTGAATATAGAGGTCAAACTCCCATGTTTAAAGTATTCAGGCAATTAAGCTTCCTTTTTTACTAAAGGAAAACTGTAATTTCCGTTAACACATAGACTTAGGTCACAGTGACACAATCGAGATATTAAAATCGCTGGTTTCAAAGGAAAAATACATAAATTAGAAAAAACGATAATGGCTTAATTTTAAATGTAGTTGAACGATTCTATACTAATTATATTTTAAATTTATACCTATCCACTAAATTACACCCGACGAGTTCGTCTACCTTGGTATTTTTTAAATCAAACTATCACATGATCAAGAGTTCATGCATGGGTTATAAAACGTATTTAGTCAGCATTTTAAATAAAATAAATAAGATATTAAATTTGATCGATTCGTTTTTTACAAAACATTGATTTATAAAATTTATGGTACATTCGGCTTTTTAATATTTATTACCTGCTTCAGTTTTACGTTATAAGTAACCTGAAAGAATACCCCAATGTGTGAATGAGTTTTTACCAAGGTTGAGATACCTCTATGTGGAGGATGCTGAGATGTTACTTGAATAAAAATATGGCAAGACTTAATATCCTTAAAATGCAGTTTTTGTAACAATTTTTAAACAAAATTTGTCCAATAAAATTTCATAAAAGAGAATAAAAGGGTTTAGATCAAAGTATCTCAAATGTACCTAATAAAAGGACATACAATTATACATAAGCATGTTTCTCCTCTTTGTTTACATCAAAAAGACTTTTAGTAGTATTTGAACTAATAATTTATAGCCCGTATTTATTTTTGGTTTTGGTGCGTCTATAAAGAAATTTAAAGATTTACCATGTTGCAAATGATGACGTGATTTGGGTTCGTCTGGATTATCTTAATTATTAAATTATTATTATCACTGATCAATACTAATTGATGAAATATGATAAAAATAACTTTAAATTATGCGATGAACTTAATTTTGGATAAAACTTTGTGTGTTGTATATGATTAACACTATACTCATTTTTTTCGTAGAATATATTACTACATTTTGGTTAAAAAAAATTATACAACACAACTATTTAGGTTAATAAAAATGCATGCTCATTGGGTAGAACGATCTTTGTCGATCTTGAGATTTATATATGAATAACACTATATAATCAGATCGAGTAACCATATAAATAAAAAATATGCTACACTTTTTATAAGATCTCTATTTTTTAAGATAGATACCGTTTTTTTCAAAAACCATATGCCATTAAATATAGATAGAAATATTATTTCTAAATTCTTGATATTAAACGTTTTTAAATATCGTGTAAGTCAACCAATAAATCTAATCTCCCGTTAAGAATAGTCTTCTAACTAATTACTTTACGTACATTTAGAAGATATATCATCCTTATTTCTAGATTGTCACCAATACACAATACCAAAAATATAATATGACTTTGGATAACATTTTTCAGAACAAAAAATCCTTTTTTGTTCGCGATTAGTCTATATATTTTGACTACTCGTAAAAATAAACATTCTCACATCTTGATGCATGTTTTAAAATAAAATCATTAATTATGTAATTAATCTCATTTAGGTTTCCATAAATATATTGTATTATGACATCTATTTTCAAAATTTTATATCGGTGATGAACCCTTAAAACTAAGGCTTGACTCTACTACATGAATCACACTGGTTAGAAACCCTTAATCGTCATGAGATCATAACTACTCATACGTATATGTGTGTATCTATATATAAATATAAAAATAAGAAGACTATGATACACCTCTTTACATCTTGAAGACCTGAGAATATATGTAAGACCCGAAGCCACTGTCTGATTTTTGGAAGCCGGTAGCGGTAGTATTCTGACACCTTTGTTAGTTGCTCGCTAGAATGTTCTCGAATGATTATGAACAATCTCCTTGATGGAGTCGTTGGAGAAAACCGACAAATAGAAGCTAAGAGATAAGATAAATAACAAAATTAGAAATGACATATTTGATTCGATATACAGGACAACATGACTTAAGGTTTGGTTAGACCAATTTATAGTTAGTGAACATATAGTTCGCTTAGTTATCGATTGGGCCAATGGTTTCATCGTCAACATAATCATTAGCCCAACAAATATCTATATTTATATACTTTCACGCGACCCAAATCTAAAATTTTCCTATAGTAAAACCTAGATAAGTTTAATCACAAGGAATACAGAAAATCATATATTATGGTAGATACCACGAGTAATTTATCATATTTTCTTACCAAACTACCTTTGTAAATGTTGATAAAACTGACCATATCAGTTTTCTTCTTAAAAATTATCTTTACTCTACAGATTTTACCTATTAGACGTGACATGAAAAAAAAAATTATTTAACTCTCGTACCTCTGCCCAATTTGTTAAATCAAAACTTTTAACGATATTTTGCAAGTTGTAGTTCAGCCGACTCTATGAGCAATAATTTTCTAGACAACTTTATAAAAAATGTACTTAGATATGTTTTTGTGTTTTTTCTTATAAAACTAGTCAATGCGGGTATACTTGTATTAATAAGAAATAAAATTACAAATGGTAGAGGGGACTAGACCAAAGTTTCACACAAAAAACATCCAGATAATAAATCGTACATGAAGTTTCAATATTTTCAACATACCCACTTGCAGGAGACTTAAAATAACAAGTCATTATAATTGCTTCCAGACACATTCGCATAGACTCCATGAAATAGAAATAGTTGGGCAGAATAACCTAATACTACTTGGTGTCGAAGAAATGATAAATATATAAATTGGGGATATAACAATCCTCAAAGCAAAAATAAATCAAAAGTCTATCTGATCATCGGCATCGCATGAACCGAAATGTAGAGCACCAAGTTTCAAAATCATCTTCTTTACTCAATATAAAATCACATTAAAACATGTTAAAAACCAATATAATATGTAAATTAAATCAAATATGATAAAAAAAAGAATGTTATCCAGTTTGAGAAGATGCCAAACCCACGAATATTTCCTTATAAGGGCTTTTAGCTCAACGACATCAATACCAAAAATGATATTATCCTCAGTGCCTCAATGTTCCCATTTAGCCAACCTATCAGCAACTTTATTGGCTCTCCACCAACATGTTCAAATTGAACCTCAAAACTAAGATCAATAATATCAAATAATTCAATTTGTAGAACCCAAGTTTACTACTTCCGCAACTTACTTTTCTACTTGCAAAGTATTAAAAAACTCTACTAAAACCTCAGAATGATCCGTTGTTTATCTAGTAATACCTAATTTTTTTATGTTCCACTTTACGTCATTATGTTTTTCTTAATACAAAAGCTATTTGAGAAGCCATGACAAACTTTTGCTGAATAAAAAAAATACAACTGCACTTCATGTAGTTGCCTTGTATTACGTTCAAATTACAGTCCAAAAGCACGGTCTCCAAATATAAACAATGTGTCTTACCAAAAGTGGCATATCTTGTTTGTTGTCGTTATGAAAGTCTTTTAGAAGCAAAGTTACGTTTGTGATCCTCATCCATTCGGTTGTGAAATCATCAATACATTTTAAATATAATAAAATTAATTAATGTAAACAAATATCATAACAAGTTATTTTAAATACAAACGAATTCGGAGCAGATCAAGAATACAATTACTCTAAATATGATAAAATTTGAAAGTATTATGTCGTTAAACCAATAATGGGAACAATATTTTTCTTCACAGCCTTACGGCTTTCTTTTTTAATACTTAGAGATATGTTTTGTGTTTTTATTTATAAAACTACTCAATGCGACTATATCTATATTATTAAAAAATAAAATTACAAATCATAGAGAGGACTAGACCAAAGCCTCTCAAAAACAAGATGCAAATAAACAATCGTACATGACCTTTCAATATTTTAAACATACACACCTGCAAGAGACTTAATATAACAAGTCAATATAGTTACTTGCAGACACAATCACATAGACTCCATGAAATATAGAAAATAGTTACAATGAATAACCTCATAATACTTGGATTCTAAGAAACGATAAATATATAAGTGAATCTGATCATCTGCATCGAATTAGCCAAAATGTTCAACAACGAGTTTCAAAATCTTCTTCTTTACTCAAGATAACACATGGGAACATGTGAAAAACCAATAACATGGAAATCGAATCAAGTATGATAACAAAGAATTTTACAAAAAGATTCAAAATCTCACAAATCCTTCCATATACGGGATTTTAGCTCAACATCATCAATAGAAACAATGATATTATCCTCAAAGAATCTATGTCCCCATTTAGCCAGTCATTCAGCAACTTCATTTCCTCTCCACCAACGTGCCCAAACTGAACCTCAAAAGTAAGATCGTGAATTTCAAAAAATTCATTATATAGAACCCAAATTTATTAATTTCGCAACTTTACTATTTGCGACGTATTCAAAAACTCTACTAAAACTTCAAAAAGATCCATTGTTTATCTTGTAAATCTTAAAAAATTCATGTTCTCCTTTCCTTCATTATGTTTTTCTTGATACAAAAGCCATCATAAGAATCCGTGATAAACCATTTCGTTATAAAAGAAATATGGAACCCCACTTAATGTACCTCTCTTGTATTATGCTCAATAATATAAAAGTGCGATATTCAAATATATACAATGTGTCTTAAAAAATTGCCAAACGACATTGTTTTTTTATAGCTTGTTTGTTATTGTTACGAAAGTTATTTGGAAGCCAGATTGGGCTTTATATAGTATTCATCATTTGATTATCACATATTCTCTTCTGAACCCATCAATAAATTTTGTTAAAAAAAATCTATTGAATGTAAAAAGAATTCATAAATAAATAGTATTCCACTTAAGATCTCATAAACCATACCATTAAATTGTGTTGGAAGAATATCAAGAATACAATAACTCAAAATCTAGTGCAATTTAAAAGTACTCGATCCATATTCCAATAAACGGATAGTTTAAATTGATCGAATGTTGAAAAGTGTTTATGCATACTTCCTTTTTTAACAAAGGAAAACTAAATTTTTTGTTAATACGTGAGAATGGTTTATGAATACGACTAAGGTCGCTGATTTAAAAAATATATGATGTTCATACGTTCCAATAACTTAAGACTTAAATTTTAAAAGAAATAAGATATACGCATACTCTAAGTATACTAAATGAATATATACCTTTCATATTTTAAATTGATACGCATTTATTAGATCCCACGTTGTGCCTATTTAGGTGGTATTTATATGATGAAACTCAAACTCTTTCGCAACCAAGAATTCATCCATGGTATTAGAAAAGAAAACATGTATAGTTAGTATTGATGAGGATTGAATTAACTCAACCCACGAACTAAACTGGTGGAATATTGAATCAATATCTAGTTTATAATATAGACCTAACAAATGTATAATGTTAAGGGTCTTTTGTGTAATAAAGAATAATTTGGGTTTATTTAGCAAGTTAGCTGAGGGATTAGCCTCAAATGGACAAACTCAAATGGACAAACTGTCTAGGTCCAATGGCCCAAAACGCCCAATAGGCCCAATAGGCCCAACACACCTACATACCCATTACTTGCTTTATAAAACAGTTTATATTGACTATTCGAATGATTTGATTGCATTAAATATGTGTGGCCTTCAAATGTCTTGATTGCTTTGAATTCGTATTTCCTTCGAATAGTCTGGTTGCATTCAATTCGCATTGTCTTCGAAATGTTTGGTTGCATTGAATTCGCGTTGCCTTCGAATGGCTTGATTGATAAATTCGGATTGCCTTCGAATGGCTTGATTGCTAAATTCGCATTGCCTTCGAATGGTTTGATTGCATTAAATTCGTGTTGTCGTTGCCTTCGATTGGTTTGATTGCATTAAATTCGTGTTGTCCTTATAAGGGCTTCTAGCTCAACGACATCAATAGCAAAAATGATATTATCCTCAGTGCCTCAATGTTCCCATTTAGCCAACCTATCAGCAACTTTATTGGCTCTCCACCAACATGTTCAAATTGAACCTTAAAACTAAGATCAATAATATCAAATAATTCAATTTGTAGAACCCAAGTTTACTACTTTCGCAACTTACTTTTCTACCTGCAAAGTATTAAAAAACTCTACTAAAACCTCAGAATGATCCGTAGTTTATCTAGTAATACCTAATTTTTTTTATGTTCCACTTTACGTCATTATGTTTTTCTTAATACAAAAGCTATTTGAGAAGCCATGACAAACGTTTGCTGAATAAAAAAAATACAACTGCACTTCATGTAGTTGCCTTGTATTACGTTCACATTACAGTCCAAAAGCACGGTCTCCAAATATAAACAATGTGTCTTACCAAAAGTGGCATATCTTGTTTGTTGTCGTTATGAAAGTCTTTTAGAAGCAAAGTTACGTTTGCGATCCTCATCCATTCGGTTGTGAAATCATCAATACATTTTAAATATAATAAAATTAATTAATGTAAACAAATATCATAACAAGTTATTTTAAATACAAAAGAATTCATTTAATATCTCTTGAAACCATACGCTAAAATTATGCTCGGAGCAGATCAAGAATACAATTACTCTAAATATGATAAAATTTGAAAGTATTATGTCGTTAAACCAATAATGGGAACAATATTTTTCTTCACAGCCTTACGGCTTTCTTTTTTAATACTTAGAGATATGTTTTGTGTTTTTATTTATAAAACTACTCAATGCGACTATATGTATATTATTAAAAAATAAAATTACAAATCATAGAGAGGACTAGACCAAAGCCTCTCAAAAACAAGATGCAAATAAACAATCGTACATGACCTTTCAATATTTTAAACATACACACCTGCAAGAGACTTAATATAACAAGTCAATATAATTACTTGCAGACACAATCACATAGACTCCATGAAATATAGAAAATAGTTAGATGAATAACCTCATAATACTTGGAGTCTAAGAAACGATAAATATATAAGTGAATCTGATCATCTGCATCGAATTAGCCAAAATGTTCAACAACGAGTTTCAAAATCTTCTTCTTTACTCAAGATAACACATGGGAACATGTGAAAAACCTATAACATGGAAATCGAATCAAGTATGATAACAAAGAATGTTACAAAAAGATTCAAAATCTCACAAATCCTTCCATATACGGGATTTTAGCTCAACATCATCAATAGAAACAATGATATTATCCTCAAAGAATCTATGTCCCCATTTAGCTAGTCATTCAGCAACTTCATTTCCTCTCCACCAACGTGCCCAAACTGAACCTCAAAAGTAAGATCGTGAATTTCAAAAAATTCATTATCTAGAACCCAAATTAATTAATTTCGCAACTTTACTATTTGCGACGTATTCAAAAACTCTACTAAAACTTCAAAAAGATCCATTGTTTATCTAGTAAATCTTAAAAAATTCATGTTCTCTTTTCCTTCATTATGTTTTTCTTGATACAAAAGCCATCATAAGAATCCGTGATAAACTATTTCGTTATAAAAGAAATATGGAACCCCACTTAATGTACCTCTCTTGTATTATGCTCAATAATATAAAAGTGCGATATTCAAATATATACAATGTGTCTTAAAAAATTTCCAAACGACATTGTTTTTTTATAGATTGTTTGTTATTGTTACGAAAGTTATTTGGAAGCCAGATTGGGCTTTATATAGTATTCATCATTTGATTATCACATATTCTCTTCTGAACCAATCAATATATTTTGTTAAAAAAAATCTATTGAATGTAAAAAGAATTCATAAATAAATAGTATTCCACTTAAGATCTCATAAACCATACCATTAAATTGTGTTGGAAGAATATCAAGAATACAATAACTCAAAATCTAGTGCAATTTAAAAGTACTCGATCCATATTCCAATAAACGGATAGTTTAAATTGATCGAATGTTGAAAAGTGTTTATGCATACTTCCTTTTTTAACAAAGGAAAACTAAATTTTTTGTTAATACGTGAGAATGGTTTATGAATACGACTAAGGTCGCTGATTTAAAAAATATATGATGTTCATACGTTCCAATCACTTAAGACTTAAATTTTAAAAGAAATAAGATATACGCATACTCTAAGTATACTAAATGAATATATACCTTTCATATTTTAAATTGATACGCATTTATTAGATCCCACGAAGTGCCTATTTAGGTGGTATTTATATGATGAAACTCAAACTCTCTCGCAACCAAGAATTCATCCATGGTATTAGAAAAGAAAACATGTATAGTTAGTATTGATGAGGATTGAATTAACTCAACCCACGAACTAAACTGGTGGAATATTGAATCAATATCTAGTTTATAATATAGACCTAAAAAATGTATAATGTTAAGGGTCTTTTGTGTAATAAAGAATAATTTGGGTTTATTTAGCAAGTTAGCTGAGGGATTAGCCTCAAATGGACAAACTGTCTAGGTCCAATGGCCCAAAACGCCGAATAGGCCCAATAGGCCCAACACACCTACATACCCATTACTTGCTATATAAAACAGTTTATATTGACTATTCGAATGATTTGAATTCATTAAATATGTGTGGCCTTCAAATGTCTTGATTGCTTTGAATTCGTATTTTCTTCGAATAGTCTGGTTGCATTCAATTCGCATTGTCTTCGAAATGTTTGGTTGCATTGAATTCGCGTTGCCTTCGAATGGCTTGATTGATAAATTCGCATTGCCTTCGAATGGCTTGATTGCTAAATTCGCATTGCCTTCGAATGGTTTGATTGCATTAAATTCGTGTTGTCGTTGCCTTCGATTGGTTTGATTGCATTAAATTTGTTTTACCTTCGAATATCTGACTATGGTCTATAAAGTACTTGGTACTACACGATCTAAGACTATGGTCTATAAAGTACTTGGTACTACACGATCTAAATATTATCAATCATCGATTTCAAAAATAGATGATATTGATCGATAGGACAATATCACCGAATATCAGCTAACATGATAACCTAAAGCAAATTAAACTCAAACTATCCCACTGTTATAAATCAACATATTTAGTTAGTTCTTCCAAATTGATTAGAAAACGTATATATAGATTCTAATCGTTTTGTTTCATAACATCGTCCTAAGAATACCTTTGTAAGATCATCTAACCATACTTTATTTTAAATACCTAGATGAGTTTGGTTCTTTAATTGTTTTTATCTAGTTAGGTTTTCAATTGTGATTAAAACCTAGATGAGTTTGGTTCTTTAAATTTTTTTATCTAGTTTGGTTTTCAATTGTGATTAAACCCTAGATGAGTTTGGTTCTTTAAATGTTTAAAAAACACTACATCATCCACACATGCATGGGAATGGATAGAAAAAATGGTTAGTGTGTGATTTTTGGATGTTGAGAGGTTACTTTAATAGTAATGTAGCCAGACTTAATACGCTTAAAATGCAAAGTTGGTGACAGTAACAACTATTTCCATCATCACATCTTTCATCTCACAACAAAATAAAAAGAGCATTGATGATAACAATATTTTGTCTTTATAAAACTCTTAGGAGAGAATACAATTGTATTAATAAGACAAAAAGTTTTAAACCTGGCGCTCATCTGATCTTCATGTTTTTTGTTAGGGTTAAGATGGATGCTATACATAATTTATGGGTACCTGTTTTAACTGTGATAGCATGCCCTATTTGACAAAACATTCCAAGACCACTTTGTCCAATGTGTATGCACTCATAGTAAGTAGTTGACCTAGAAAACAAAAGGATTGATTCCGACCTGCCGGATTCGAACCAGCGACCTAAGGATTTTCTGTTATTATCAACTTACTACAGTCCTCCGCTCTACCAACTGAGCTAAGGTCGGTTTCTTTGGTTGCATTAATCGAGTTCTGCTTTTGAGCTGTGATGAAAAAACTATTTTCAAAACATTTTTAGACAACTCAAACATAGCACCTTTAGATGCTTTAGTGAATTAGAACAGCCTGAACAATTGATTCTTCATGTCTAAAACAGTATTTGTTTGCAATGAGATTGGCACAGCGAACTGGAATCGGTACTTAAAGAGGCTATTCCTCTTGCAACAGAATGTAAATAGTTTGATTATGTCAGTTCGTTTTAATAGCTGAATCAAGTAGTTGCAATGTCTAAATTCCTGCACATATCCATAAAGTCAGAGTTAACTCTTTCTCATAAATCTTTTATACTCCAATCCAAGAAAAACAAATGCGTTCTTCCAATAAAAATAGTCTGAAGGAATGGAGATCTACAATGCCAACTTGATGCAGTCTCATAATGGTGAGGTCATTAAAAAAATAAAACAAGTAGGAAGGATGGATACCCTCATGTGGTTCCTAAGAGATAATCAATTAATTAATGATTTCAAACATCATGTAGTTTGGTTGAAGGATTTAAAAATCCGAAATGTTGAAAGTATGCACTCCCTAAATCAACGACGGAATAGTGTATGTGTTCTGGTTTTGGAGTTGAATATAGAGGTCAAACTCCCATGTTTAAAGTATTCAGGCAATTAAGCTTCCTTTTTTACTAAAGGAAAAATGTAATTTCCGTTAACACATAGACTTAGGTCACAGTGACACAATCGAGATATTAAAATCGCTGGTTTCAAAGGAAAAATACATAAATTAGAAAAAACGATAATGGCTTAATTTTAAATGTAGTTGAACGATTCTATACTAATTATATTTTAAATTTATACCTATCCACTAAATTACACCCGACGAGTTCGTCTACCTTGGTATTTTTTAAATCAAACTATCACATGATCAAGAGTTCATGCATGGGTTATAAAACGTATTTAGTCAGCATTTTAAATAAAATAAATAAGATATTAAATTTGATCGATTCGTTTTTTACAAAACATTGATTTATAAAATTTATGGTACATTCGGCTTTTTAATATTTATTACCTGCTTCAGTTTTACGTTATAAGTAACCTGAAAGAATACCCCAATGTGTGAATGAGTTTTTACCAAGGTTGAGATACCTCTATGTGGAGGATGCTGAGATGTTACTTGAATAAAAATATGGCAAGACTTAATATCCTTAAAATGCAGTTTTTGTAACAATTTTTAAACAAAATTTGTCCAATAAAATTTCATAAAAGAGAATAAAAGGGTTTAGATCAAAGTATCTCAAATGTACCTAATAAAAGGACATACAATTATACATAAGCATGTTTCTCCTCTTTGTTTACATCAAAAAGACTTTTAGTAGTATTTGAACTAATAATTTATAGCCCGTATTTATTTTTGGTTTTGGTGCGTCTATAAAGAAATTTAAAGATTTACCATGTTGCAAATGATGACGTGATTTGGGTTCGTCTGGATTATCTTAATTATTAAATTATTATTATCACTGATCAATACTAATTGATGAAATATGATAAAAATAACTTTAAATTATGCGATGAACTTAATTTTGGATAAAACTTTGTGTGTTGTATATGATTAACACTATACTCATTTTTTTCGTAGAATATATTACTACATTTTGGTTAAAAAAAATTATACAACACAACTATTTAGGTTAATAAAAATGCATGCTCATTGGGTAGAACGATCTTTGTCGATCTTGAGATTTATATATGAATAACACTATATAATCAGATCGAGTAACCATATAAATAAAAAATATGCTACACTTTTTATAAGATCTCTATTTTTTAAGATAGATACCGTTTTTTTCAAAAACCATATGCCATTAAATATAGATAGAAATATTATTTCTAAATTCTTGATATTAAACGTTTTTAAATATCGTGTAAGTCAACCAATAAATCTAATCTCCCGTTAAGAATAGTCTTCTAACTAATTACTTTACGTACATTTAGAAGATATATCATCCTTATTTCTAGATTGTCACCAATACACAATACCAAAAATATAATATGACTTTGGATAACATTTTTCAGAACAAAAAATCCTTTTTTGTTCGCGATTAGTCTATATATTTTGACTACTCGTAAAAATAAACATTCTCACATCTTGATGCATGTTTTAAAATAAAATCATTAATTATGTAATTAATCTCATTTAGGTTTCCATAAATATATTGTATTATGACATCTATTTTCAAAATTTTATATCGGTGATGAACCCTTAAAACTAAGGCTTGACTCTACTACATGAATCACACTGGTTAGAAACCCTTAATCGTCATGAGATCATAACTACTCATACGTATATGTGTGTATCTATATATAAATATAAAAATAAGAAGACTATGATACACCTCTTTACATCTTGAAGACCTGAGAATATATGTAAGACCCGAAGCCACTGTCTGATTTTTGGAAGCCGGTAGCGGTAGTATTCTGACACCTTTGTTAGTTGCTCGCTAGAATGTTCTCGAATGATTATGAACAATCTCCTTGATGGAGTCGTTGGAGAAAACCGACAAATAGAAGCTAAGAGATAAGATAAATAACAAAATTAGAAATGACATATTTGATTCGATATACAGGACAACATGACTTAAGGTTTGGTTAGACCAATTTATAGTTAGTGAACATATAGTTCGCTTAGTTATCGATTGGGCCAATGGTTTCATCGTCAACATAATCATTAGCCCAACAAATATCTATATTTATATACTTTCACGAGACCCAAATCTAAAATTTTCCTATAGTAAAACCTAGATAAGTTTAATCACAAGGAATACAGAAAATCATATATTATGGTAGATACCACGAGTAATTTATCATATTTTCTTACCAAACTACCTTTGTAAATGTTGATAAAACTGACCATATCAGTTTTCTTCTAAAAATTATCTTTACTCTACAGATTTTACCTATTAGACGTGACATGAAAAAAAAAAATTATTTAACTCTCGTACCTCTGCCCAATTTGTTAAATCAAAACTTTTAACGATATTTTGCAAGTTGTAGTTCAGCCGACTCTATGAGCAGTAATTTTCTAGACAACTTTATAAAAAATGTACTTAGATATGTTTTTGTGTTTTTTCTTATAAAACTAGTCAATGTGGGTATACTTGTATTAATAAGAAATAAAATTACAAATGGTAGAGGGGACTAGACCAAAGTTTCACACAAAAAACATCCAAATAATAAATCGTACATGAAGTTTCAATATTTTCAACATACCCACCTGCAGGAGACTTAAAATAACAAGTCATTATAATTGCTTCCAGACACAATCGCATAGACTCCATGAAATAGAAATAGTTGGGCAGAATAACCTAATACTACTTGGTGTCGAAGAAACGATAAATATATAAATTGGGGATATAACAATCCTCAAAGCAAAAATAAATCAAAAGTCTATCTGATCATCGGCATCGCATGAACCGAAATGTAGAGCACCAAGTTTCAAAATCATCTTCTTTACTCAATATAAAATCACATTAAAACATGTTAAAAACCAATATAATATGTAAATTAAATCAAATATGATAAAAAAAAAAGAATGTTATCCAGGTTGAGAAGATGCCAAACGACATCTTCCTTATAAGGGCTTTTAGCTCAACGACATCAATACCAAAAATGATATTATCCTCAGTGCCTCAATGTTCCCATTTAGCCAACCTATCAGCAACTTTATTGGCTCTCCACCAACATGTTCAAATTGAACCTCAAAACTAAGATCAATAATATCAAATAATTCAATTTGTAGAACCCAAGTTTACTACTTCCGCAACTTACTTTTCTACTTGCAAAGTATTAAAAAACTCTACTAAAACCTCAGAATGATCCGTTGTTTATCTAGTAATACCTAATTTTTTTTATGTTCCACTTTACGTCATTATGTTTTTCTTAATACAAAAGCTATTTGAGAAGCCATGACAAACTTTTGCTGAATAAAAAAAATACAACTGCACTTCATGTAGTTGCCTTGTATTACGTTCAAATTACAGTCCAAAAGCACGGTCTCCAAATATAAACAATGTGTCTTACCAAAAGTGGCATATCTTGTTTGTTGTCGTTATGAAAGTCTTTTAGATGCAAAGTTACGTTTGCGATGCTCATCCATTCGGTTGTGAAATCATCAATACCTTTTAAATATAATAAAATTAATTAATGTAAACAAATATCATAACAAGTTATTTTAAATACAAAAGAATTCATTTAATATCTCTTGAAACCATACGCTAAAATTATGCTCGGAGCAGATCAAGAATACAATTACTCTAAATATGATAAAATTTGAAAGTATTATGTCGTTAAACCAATAATGGGAACAATATTTTTCTTCACAGCCTTACGGCTTTCTTTTTTAATACTTAGAGATATGTTTTGTGTTTTTATTTATAAAACTACTCAATGCGACTATATGTATATTATTAAAAAATAAAATTACAAATCATAGAGAGGACTAGACCAAAGCCTCTCAAAAACAAGATGCAAATAAACAATCGTACATGACCTTTCAATATTTTAAACATACACACCTGCAAGAGACTTAATATAACAAGTCAGTATAATTACTTGCAGACACAATCACATAGACTCCATGAAATATAGAAAATAGTTAGATGAATAACCTCATAATACTTGGAGTCTAAGAAACGATAAATATATAAGTGAATCTGATCATCTGCATCGAATTAGCCAAAATGTTCAACAACGAGTTTCAAAATCTTCTTCTTTACTCAAGATAACACATGGGAACATGTGAAAAACCTATAACATGGAAATCGAATCAAGTATGATAACAAAGAATGTTACAAAAAGATTCAAAATCTCACAAATCCTTCCATATACGGGATTTTAGCTCAACATCATCAATAGAAACAATGATATTATCCTCAAAGAATCTATGTCCCCATTTAGCCAGTCATTCAGCAACTTCATTTCCTCTCCACCAACGTGCCCAAACTGAACCTCAAAAGTAAGATCGTGAATTTCAAAAAATTCATTATCTAGAACCCAAATTAATTAATTTCGCAACTTTACTATTTGCGACGTATTCAAAAACTCTACTAAAACTTCAAAAAGATCCATTGTTTATCTAGTAAATCTTAAAAAATTCATGTTCTCCTTTCCTTCATTATGTTTTTCTTGATACAAAAGCCATCATAAGAATCCGTGATAAACTATTTCGTTATAAAAGAAATATGGAACCCCACTTAATATACCTCTCTTGTATTATGCTCAATAATATAAAAGTGCGATATTCAAATATATACAATGTGTCTTAAAAAATTGCCAAACGACATTGTTTTTTTATAGCTTGTTTGTTATTGTTACGAAAGTTATTTGGAAGCCAGAATGGGCTTTATATAGTATTCATCATTTGATTATCACATATTCTCTTTTGAACCCATCAATATATTTTGTTAAAAAAAATCTACTGAATGTAAAAAGAATTCATAAATAAATAGTATTCCACTTAAGATCTCATAAACCATACCATTAAATTGTGTTGGAAGAATATCAAGAATACAATAACTCAAAATCTAGTGCAATTTAAAAGTACTCGATCCATATTCCAATAAACGGATAGTTTAAATTGATCGAATGTTGAAAAGTGTTTATGAATACTTCCTTTTTTAACAAAGGAAAACTAAATTTTTTGTTAATACGTGAGAATGGTTTATGAATACGACTAAGGTCGCTGATTTAAAAAATATATGATGTTCATACGTTCCAATCACTTAAGACTTAAATTTTAAAAGAAAGAAGATATACGCATACTCTAAGTATACTAAATGAATATATACCTTTCATATTTTAAATTGATACACATTTATTAGATCCCACGTTGTGCCTATTTAGGTGGTATTTATATGATGAAACTCAAACTCTCTCGCAACCAAGAATTCATCCATGGTATTAGAAAAGAAAACATGTATAGTTAGTATTAATGAGGATTGAATTAACTCAACCCACGAACTAAACTGGTGGAATATTGAATCAATATCTAGTTTATAATATAGACCTAACAAATGTATAATGTTAAGGGTCTTTTGTGTAATAAAGAATAATTTGGGTTTATTTAGCAAGTTAGCTGAGGGATTAGCCTCAAATGGACAAACTGTCTAGGTCCAATGGCCCAAAACGCCCAATAGGCCCAATAGGCCCAACACACCTACATACCCATTACTTGCTATATAAAACAGTTTATATTGACTATTCGAATGATTTGAATCCATTAAATATGTGTGGCCTTCAAATGTCTTGATTGCTTTGAATTCGTATTTCCTTCGAATAGTCTGGTTGCATTCAATTCGCATTGTCTTCGAAATGTTTGGTTGCATTGAATTCGCGTTGCCTTCGAATGGCTTGTTTGATAAATTCGCATTACCTTCGAATGGCTTGATTGCTAAATTCGCATTGCCTTCGAATGGTTTGATTGCATTAAATTCGTGTTGTCGTTGCCTTCGATTGTTTTGATTGCATTGAATTTGTTTTACCTTCGAATATCTGAATATGGTCTATAAAGTACTTGGTACTACACGATCTAAATATTATCAATCATCGATTTCAAAAATAGATGATATCGATCGATAGGACAATATCACCGAATATCAGCTAACATGATAACCTAAGGCAAATTAAACTCAAACTATCCCACTGTTATAAATCAACATATTTAGTTAGTTCTTCCAAATTGATTAGAAAACGTATATATAGATTATAATCGTTTTGTTTCATAACATCGTCCTAAGAATACCTTTGTAAGATCATCTAACCATACTTTATTTTAAATACCTAGATGAGTTTGGTTCTTTAATTGTTTTTATCTAGTTAGGTTTTCAATTGTGATTAAAACCTAGATGAGTTTGGTTCTTTAAATTTTTTTATCTAGTTTGGTTTTCAATTGTGATTAAAACCTAGATGAGTTTGGTTCTTTAAATGTTTAAAAAACACTGCATCATCCACACATGCATGGGAATGGATAGAAAAACATGGTTAGTGTGTGATTTTTGGATGTTGAGAGGTTACTTTAATAGTAAGTAGTTGACCTAGAAAACAAAAGGATTGATTCCGACCTGCCGGATTCGAACCAGCGACCTAAGGATTTTCTGTTAGGATAAACTTACTACAGTCCTCCGCTCTACCAACTGAGCTAAGGTCGGTTTCTTTGGTTGCATTAATCGAGTTCTGCTTTTGAGCTGTGATGAAAAAACTATTTTCAAAACATTTTTAGACAACTCAAACATAGCACCTTTAGATGCTTTAGTGAATTAGAACAGCCTGAACAATTGATTCTTCATGTCTAAAACAGTATTTGTTTGCAATGAGATTGGCACAGCGAACTGGAATCGGTACTTAAAGAGGCTATTCCTCTTGCAACAGAATGTAAATAGTTTGATTATGTCAGTTCGTTTTAATAGCTGAATCAAGTAGTTGCAATGTCTAAATTCCTGCACATATCCATAAAGTCAGAGTTAACTCTTTCTCGTAAATCTTTTATACTCCAATCCAAGAAAAACAAATGCGTTCTTCCAATAAAAATAGTCTGAAGGAATGGAGATCTACAATGCCAACTTGATGCAGTCTCGTAATGGTGAGGTCATTAAAAAAATAAAACAAGTAGGAAGGATGGATACCCTCATGTGGTTCCTAAGAGATAATCAATTAATTAATGATTTCAAACATCATGTAGTTTAGTTGAAGGATTTAAAAATCCGAAATGTTGAAAGTATGCACTCCCAAAATCAACGACGGAATAGTGTATGTGTTCTGGTTTTGGAGTTGAATATAGAGGTCAAACTCCCATGTTTAAAGTATTCAGGCAATTAAGCTTCCTTTTTTACTAAAGGAAAACTGTAATTTCCGTTAACACATAGACTTAGGTCACAGAGACACAATGGAGATATTAAAATCGCTGGTTTCAAAGGAAAAATACTTAAATAAAAAAAAAAGATAATGGCTTAATTTTAAATGTAGTTGAACGATTCTATACTAATTATATTATAAATTTATACCTATCCACTAAATTACACCCGACGAGTTCGTCTATCTATGTGGTATTTTTTAAATCAAACTAACTCATGATCAAGAGTTCATGCATGGGGTTATAAAACGTATTTAGTCAGCATTTTAAATAAAATAAATAAAATATTAAATTTGATCGATTCGTTTTTTACAAAACATTGATTTATAAAATTTATGGTACATTCGGCTTTTTAATATTTTTTATCGGCTTCAGTTTTATGTTATAAGTAACCTGAAAGAATACCCCAATGTGTGAATGAGTTTTTACCAAGGTTGAGATACCTCTATGTGGAGGATGCTGAGATGTTACTTGAATAAAAATATGGCAAGACTTAATATCCTTAAAATGCAGTTTTTGTAACAATTTTTAAATAAAATTTGTCCAATAAAATTTCATAAAAGAGAATAAAAGGGTTTAGATCAAAGTATCTCAAATGTACCTAATAAAAAGACATACAATTATACATAAGCATGTTTCTCCTCTTTGTTTACATCAAAAAGACTTTTAGTAGTATTTGAACTAATAATTTATAGCCCGTATTTATTTTTTGATTTGGTGCGTCTATAAAGAGATTTAAAGATTTACCATGTTGCAAATGATGACGTGATTTGGGTTCGTCTGGATTATCTTAATTATTAAATTATTATTATCACTGATCAATACTAATTGATGAAATATGATAAAAATAACTTTAAATTATGCGATGAACTTAATTTTGGATAAAACTTTGTGTGTTGTATATGATGAACACTATACTCATTTTTTTCGTAGAATATATTACTACATTTTGGTTAAAAAAATTTATACAACACAACTATTTAGGTTAATAAAAATGCATGCTCATTGGGTAGAACGATCTTTGTCGATCTTGAGATTTATATATGAATAACACTATATAATCAGATCGAGTAACCATATAAATAAAACATATGCTACACTTTTTATAAGATCTCTATTTTTTAAGATAGATACTGTTTTTTCAAAAACCATATGCCATTAAATATAGATAGAAATATTATTTCTAAATTCTTGATATTAAACGTTTTTAAATATCGTGTAAGTCAACCAATAAATCTAATCTCCCGTTAAGAATAGTCTTCTAACTAATTACTTTACGTACATTTAGAAGATATATATCATCATTATTTCTAGATTGTCACCAATACACAATACCAAAAATATAATATGACTTTAGATAACATTTTTCAGAACAAAAATTCCTTTTTTGTTCGCGATTAGTCTATATATTTTGACTAATCGTAAAAATAAACATTCTCACATCTTGATGCATGTTTTAAAATAAAATCATTAATCATGTAAGTAATCTCATTTAGGTTTCCATAAATAGATTGTCTTATGACATCTATTTTCAAAATTTTATATTGGTGATGAACCCTTAAAACTAATGCTTGACTCTACTACATGAATCACACTGGTTAGAAACCCTTAATCGTCATGAGATCATAACTACTCATACGTATATGTGTGTATCTATATATAAATATAAAAATAAGAAGACTATGATACACCTCTTTACATCTTGAAGACCTGAGAATATATGTAAGACCCAAAGCCACTGTCTGATTTTTGGAAGTCGGTAGCGGTAGTATTCTGACACCTTTGTTAGTTGCTCGCTAGAATGTTCTCGAATGATTATGAACAATCTCCTTGATGGAGTCGTTGGAGAAAACAGACAAATAGAAGCTAAGAGATAAGATAAATAACAAAATTAGAAATGACATATTTGATTCGATATACAGGACAACATGACTTAAGGTTTGGTTAGACCAATTTATAGTTAGTGAACATATAGTTCGCTTAGTTATCGAATGGGCCAATGGTTTCATCGTCAACATAATCATTAGCCCAACTAATATCTATATTTATATACTTTCACGAGACCCAAATCTAAAATTTTCCTATAGTAAAACCTAGATAAGTTTAATCACAAGGAATACAGAAAATCATATATTATGGTAGATACCACTAGTAATTTATCATATTTTCTTACCAAACTGCCTTTGTAAATGTTGATAAAACTGACCATATCAGTTTTCTTCTTAAAAATTATCTTTACTCTACAGATTTTACCTATTAAACGTGACATGTAATTTTTTTGTATTTAACTCTCGTACCTCTGCCCAATTTGTTAAATCAAAACTTTTCACGATATTTTGCAAGTTGTAGTTCAGCCGACTCTATGAGCAATAATTTTCTAGACAACTTTATAAAAAATGTACTTAGATATATTTTTGTGTTTTTTCTTATAAAACTAGTCAATCAGAGAGATTTTTAGATGGTGAATATAATTTTTATCCTCTTATTATTTCATAGGTGTTATCAGTCTCCTTGACCTCTTTAAATAGGCCAAGTGAGTTAGTTACAAATACGGTTACAAAAAAAATTTATTTACATTTCAGTCCCTATTCTCCCTATAAAGCTTTAATCTTATTCTTTATTAATAGAACTTATCATTCAAGTCCTTATTAATTACATTTAAGTCCCTTATAAATCTATTTCCTTATCAGTAGCCCCCTTAGTTCTTATAAAAGTTATTTTATAAGAATTAACTGTCTTCGAAAGTTGGCTTAAGCAAATAGTTCTTTCCTTGTAAACAATTTGAGGCTCTCAACTTCACTTCGAATGTACAACTGATGTCAGTAAATAACCCTTTTGCTTCGGATTATACCCATTACACCACACTTCATCACTTCGAACTTATTGTCGTCTAATATAACTAATTGTTGCATTTCCACTTAGAACAATGATTAGACTTCCTCTAGTAGGTCTGCCAGTAGACCTATGACGTAGCAAACTCTCTTTCCTAGCTTAACGTTTAGTATTCTACCCAATTAAAACTCTTCACCCTTTCTACCTCTTTTAATTCTCTTTGTTACTTTTACACAAGTATAAATACTTAGCTCCATCTTACTAAGAACCTTTTAGAAAAATCATCGCTCCTAAGCTATCTTCATCTGGTTCTTCTTGAACCTTCAAACTCATTAGCTACCTTCACCGGAAACGTCGATTTCTTCAGTCACAAAAAACAATTTCCCAGATTAACGTCTATTGTATGAGAAGATATCCCAAATACAAAAGATCTAAACCCAAAAAACCAAGAAAACCAAAGAAATCTCTCTTCCCTGGTCCTAGCAATCAAGTGTTTGGCGCTTATGACTATCTCTGTATTGGAGAAAGAGCTGAGGAATACAGAGCTGCTGGGTTAATCTACAACGGTCCCTGCTTCTCCTCTACCACCTTCAAATACGGTAACTTCAATTCCAACCTTGTTAATTCATCTTCGCCCCTAGCATCAAACCCAGAATCTAGCCAGCAATCTTCTCCTCCTAGAAATCAATCCACTTTTCTATCACTAAGACCACATCAAAAACCTAAGCCTGTCAATTCTGACAAATCTCTAATTCCTCAAAAACTACAACCCAAATCACATATCCTACAATCCGAAGTAGTTAAAGTTAAATTTCACAAAAAACCAACCTTCCTAGCAATGGGTGATGATGCAGAAACCTCCTCTCCTCCCCTACAAGAAATGGCTGACGTTACTCCAGAAAATAGTCAACCAGTTCTTATAGAAAACGAAAAACAATCCCAAACTGAAACTCAAACTGTAAAACAATCCCAAACTGAGACTCAAACTCAAGTTACTGATGAAGAAAATGATTCTGAAGCCACTGGATCCAATGCTGAAGCCCAATCCGAGGTGGAACAAGAAGTAAACCCTTCAAGGAATATTCGAGGAAAGAAACCTCCTATTACCCTCCCCGAAGATGTTGCCGCCTTGGTTCAGGAAAACCTAAAACCACTTTGTCCTCGGTACATTCTAGCCCTAAAAAACGTACCCTATACTTACTACCCCGAATCAGAAAAAGAAAATCTTAAGAAACTATGGAGATTAACTGACAACATCGTTCTTCGTCTACCAGCAAAAGGAGAAACACCTTTGAGTTGTCAGAAAAACAAATTAGTAGTTTACCCTGAACTTTTCAACTGGGGACTTCGATTTCCTCTCGATCCAATGATTGTAGAGTACTTCTAAATTCTTGGGTTGTGCCCAACACAAGTCACTCCAAACCAATTGTTCACTTTATTCTCCGTTATTATGGTGTCGAGGCTAGGAAACATCCCCCTCAAAATAGAAGACTTCATTTCACTGACCAAAATCTCAAAGGGGCCAGTTTTACCATTCTACTACCTAACTTTGGAGGATGATCTGAAGATTATCGATGACCTCCTCGAAGCTGACAAGTTTTGGAAGCAAAGGTTTGTTTTTTTATCAGGAGCCTGGGAAAATGGTAAAGAAATTTCCGATGACAACCCCTCAAAACTTACTCTCGTCTGGAGAGATATCAGTAAGTAAATCATGATTATTATTGTTAATACTTTCTTCCCAATTTATTAAGCCTAGTCAAACTAACCAGGCCTACTTATCTAATTATTTACTCTTTTCCCAGAAATTCTGAGGCGATTCAAAAGTCGTCGGAAAACTGCAAAGACCATCTTCAAGAGAATGGCTGAATGGGCTGAGAAAGCCTGGGGAAATGGCTTTCACTCCGCCTTTCAACCAATCAAATTCATCAACAGCCATCTCTGGCGCATAACCTTGGGAGCTGACTTCCCTGAAAACCCGATGCTCCCCCCAGATCCCATTGAAGCGGTCAAAAGAATACTCGAACGAGATGGGAAAACTTATCTTCCCACCAGGAACCGATCTGACAGTCACCTGCCACCAAAAAAGAAGGGAAAACTGGCCCTCAAAAAGTCCAACACAAGTAATCCTAGCCCTTCTAAAAATTCGAAACCTACAAGGAAACGAAAAACGCCTGCATCTCAACTTCCCCCAATATCCGAAGAAGACGAACCTATCCTTAAAAGGAAAAAGAAAGAAGATAATGCTTCAAAGAAGAAAAAGGACAAATCCACTACCCCAAGGAGTAAGAAAAAGAACGAAGCTGAAATGCTCGAAGATGTATTGGCTTCCAAGGTCCGTGAGAAAACCTTCATTGAAGAAAATCCTCAAGGAGGATTGTCACTAGGAGATAGCCAGGGAAACGAATATCTTAACCTTGACGATTTCAACTCGAGTGGGGATTTCGTAGTCACCTGTGAAGATTCTCAGCCTACCAACACCATTCTATCATCTTCTACCGGGGCTACCATAACTTCAACATCAAACACAATTATTCCTGTCCATCGCCCATCAAACTTGCCCAATCCTGAAAGATCCGATGAGGTAACTTCGATCCTTCGACCCTTTACTAACTTAGGTGCTGCAACCAAAAAATTGTGTGAAGAAGTAATCAATTCACATACACAATTGGAACTCCTTGCACAAGAATTAATCAATAGCAAAAAGGAAGCAGAATCTGAAAAGCTTCAAAAGATAAAGCACTTCGAAATTTCGAAGCTGAAAAAAGAAAACTTTTTAACAAGCATAAAGAAAAAATCAAAGCTATGGAGACTTCTCATCGTCTGGCTCTTGAAAATATAAATTCTCAACATTCTATTGCCATTTCTGGTGAAAAGAAAAAATCTACCGAGGCTGAAGAACTTGTTAAGAAAACTCAGGAAAGCCTACAAAATTGTCAAACTCAATTGACTACGCTTCAAACAGGATTCGAGCAGGAAAAGAAGGACGCCATCAAGAAAGCCGAAGCTGTTGTTGGTTATTTGATGCTTGATGGCATTAAGAAGGCTCAAACCCAAACAGCTATCAATCTTCTTCGAGAAATTCATGCCGCTTATCCAAGGTTAAATTTAACAGAATTTTGGAAACAAATTCCCGAGGAAGATCGCCCACCCGAAGCATTCGAGGTTGCATCAAGCTCTTCAGAAGAAGATGACGTTTCTGAAGGGTCATCAGAAGACGACTAAACAATAGTTTTTTTTAAAGTAGTTTTCTCCTTTTTGTAAGCTTCAAGCTTTATCCAATGAAACAAGCATATTTAAATTTTATGAATCTCTTTACTTTATTTAGCACACAACTTTCTAAGTATAACAAAATATCATAACTTTTTGACAAATCATGACAAAATCAATACAGTCAACTATCTTAATATTTCAAAGTTCTGGTGCACTCATTAAACGTGGCACCTCAAAAATTTGGTGCACTCATAAAACGTGGCACCTCGAAAATTTGATGCGCTCATAAAACGTGGCATCTCGAAATAGGTTGTTTCTTCAAAGCTATTGCTTTGGAAAATTACTCTTGGTCAACTTTCAAAGATGATCAGTCTTTGCCAAGTTACCAAAATAACAAATCATTCATCATATTAAACAACCAATGGCCAAAAGAAATTTTATTATGAACTTCAATTTTTACTAGACACCTCATTAAAACCTTTATGGGCCAACAGATAAGGAAAGAGTATGTCTGTCTTTTACAAAAAATTTAAGTTCGATTTTATTCACAATACAATTTCAAATGTTCTATATTCCAAGGATGTTTAAGCATCCTCCCCTCACAATCAGACAACCTATATGACCCTGGCTTAACCTTCATTTTGACTTCATAAGGACCCTCCCAATTCGGAGCCAATTTTCCGAGGTGTTTATCCTTGGTATGAAGAAATACTTTTCGCAACACTTTATCACCAACTTTGAACTCCCTCTTCTTAACCTTAGCATCGTACCTGCTTCTCATTAAGGTTTGATAATGAACCACATTCAAATGTGCTTTAACCCTCTTTTCCTCTAACAAATCAAGCTCAATCCTTCTAGCTTCATCATTATCTACTTCGGAATAATGCAATAGCCTATAGGAAGGTAATGTAGATTCAGTAGGGCATACAACATCCATTCCATACACCAAAGAAAAAGGAGTTTCTTTTGTTGCCTCTCTAGGAGTTGTACGATATACCCATAACACCTCTTGAAGATAATTTGGCCATTTCCCTGCTGCTCCCGCCAAATTTTTCTTCAAACCCTCCAAAATAGATCTATTTGTAACTTCCACTTGCCCATTTGCTTGTGGGTGGAAAGGAGTAGAAAAACATTGTTGTATTCCTTTCGAGGAGCAAAAAGAGTCCATTTCCTTGTTATTAAATTGGGGACCGTTGTCTGTTGTTATCTTTCGAGGAAATCCAAAACGGTAGCAGATGTTACTTAGAATAAACTTGATCACATCCTTAGCTTTTGTTCCAGCTGAAGGCTCTGCTTCTGCCCACTTCGAAAAATAATCAACTGCGACAATAATCACCTGTCTTCCACCTGAAGCCATAGGCAAGGGTCCTACCAAATCAATCCCCCATCTATCAAAAGGAACCGCCTCAGAGATTGTTATTAGAGGTGTCGCTGGTTTATGTATCAAATGTTCATACCTTTGACAAGTATCATAACTTCGAACTAATAACTTGGCATCCTGCAATATAGTAGGCCAATAATATCCTGCCAACAATACCCTACGTGTTAAAGCTTTGAAACCACAATGAGCTGATCCATCTCTATCATGTAATTCAGATAAAATGTTTTGAGATTCTTGCTTACTCAAACATCGTAATAAAGGCCTCGACACAGACCTCTTATACAATACCCCATCCAACACCACATAGCCAAGAGCTTTACTCCTTATTTTCCTGAGCAAGTGCTTATCAAGAGGTAGTATTCCCTTTGTAAGAAAATTTAACAAGCCAGTTCTCCAATCACCTCGAATGCGTGCCGAATCATTTACTACTTCATCAAAAAATTCACATTGCTCAGAGCTTATTATAATCGAAGGCAATGGTTGTGTCACGATCCATGGATATTCTTCAGAGTAAGCCATTGTTGCTAAAGAATCAGCCATTGTGTTATTTCCTCTTTGAATATGCTCCACCTCAACATTTTCAAATTGTGCCATCATACTTCGAATTTCTTGCAAATACAAAACTAAACGATCTTTTTAAGCTTCTGATATTTCTTTAACATGGTTAACCACTAACTGCGAATTTGTCTCTAAGTGCACAAATATTGCTCCACAAATTTTTGCTAACCGCAATCCTACTAACACTACTTCATATTCAGCTTCATTATTCAAAGCATGAAATCCAAATCTTATAGCTTGAAACATATACTCCCCTGTCGGTGCCACCAATTCTACCCCCGCACTCGACCCTTTATTACTAGACCCTCCATCAGTTCGTATCGTCCACATCGGATTCGCGTGTATTTTTTCATCTTCTTTCTCTTCGGACCTGCTCGAATGAAACTCAACAAAGAAATCTGCTAAGGCCTGAGCTTTGACAGCCGTTCGTGGAGAGAACAACACATCGAAATCTCCCAATTCTACAGACCACTTAGTCATTCTTCCTGAGATATCTGGCTTTTGCAATACATTTTTCAATGGATAAGATATTCGAACCACAATTGTATGTGCTTGGAAGTAATTACACATTTTTCTCGCCGCCACTATTATACACAACGTCAATTTTTCGAGCTTTAAGTAACGTTTTTCAGCATCAACCAAACTTTTACTGACATAATAAACGGGCTTCGAAATTCCCGTATCTTCATTTATCAGAACTGCACTCACTGCATAATCCGATACTGCTATATACAAAAACAGTTGTTCACCTTCTCTAGGATTTGATAATATTTCAGGAGAGGACAAAAGATTTTTTTATCTTAACAAAAGCTTCTTCACAATCCGAAGTCCACTCAAAATTCTTTGGTCGACGTAACACCTGGAAAAAAGGCAAGCATTTATCTGAAAAACGGGAAATGAATCTGTTCAGAGCTGCTAACCTGCCTGTTAATATTTGCACCTCCTTGATATTCCGAGGCGAAGACATTGATATCAAAGCCTTCAACTTTTCTGGATCTACTTCAATTCCTCTTTCACTTATCACATATCCCAGAAACTTACCCAATCGGACTCCAAACGTGCATTTTTCTGGGTTCAACTTCAATTGTATTGCTCTAAGATTCAGAAACGTCTCTTCTAAATCATCAATATGATCCTCATCACTTTTGCTCTTAACTAGCATATCATCGATGTATACCTCGATATTCCTCCCTATTTGTGAAGCAAATGCTTTATTCATCAACCTTTTATATGTAGACCCAGCATTTTTCAATCCAAACGGCATGACTCTATAACAATTTAAACCTCGATCAGTGATAAAGGTTGTGCTTTCTTCATCCTCTGGATTCATTTGAATTTGATTATATCCTGAAAATGCATCCATAAATGTTAGAATTTTGTTTCCAGAAGTATAATCCACTAATTGATCAATTCGAGGTACTGGAAAAGGATCCTTTGGGCAAGCTCTGTTTAAATCTGTGAAGTCTACACACATTCTCCATTTTCCATTCTTCTTTTTCACCACTACAGGATTAGCTGTCCACTTCGGATATTTGGAGTCCCTAATATGCCCCATTTTATACAATCTATCTACTTCAGCAATTATGGCCTCAGATTTTTCCAAAGAAAAAGCTCTCCTTTTTTGTATTATTGGCTTGATCTTCGAATCCACACCCAAACTATGACATATAATATCAATAGGGACCCCCACTACATCCTCAGACTTCCAAGCAAACACATCCAAGTTTTTAGACAAAAAATTCAATAACCTTTCTCGCACTAATAAAGACAATAAAGTCCCAATTCGAAGTACTCTGTTATTATCGAAGACGTATTCCTCTATTTCTTCACTTACTATCACAGAACTCGGGGTTGACCTCGGATCATCAATTCCTTCATCTTTACTACCGGAAGGCAACCCCCCAAATTGCTATTTCTCCATTGGATCATCGGTATTTTTATCACGTAGTCTAAATGCAGCAGCATAACACTCTCTAGCTACTTTTTGATCACTTCGAACTACACCAATTCGATCCCCAACTACATATTTCAAGAATTGATGAACTGTAGAAACTATAGCATACATCTTTGCCAGCCATGACCTTCCAAAGATAGCATTGTAACTCGACGAACAATCTACCACCATAAAAAGTACTTGTACTTTCTTTTTAAAAGGCCCTTTTCCCAGAGAAATTTCACCTTCAAATTCCCCTACTACGTTTGCTGTTGCACCAGTAAACCCAATTATAGTTCTTTCTGACCTTTCTATCCGCGGCGGAGCGTTTAATCTATCATATGTTGATTTGAACAACACATTAGCAGAACTTCCAGTATCAATCAATACTCGTCGAACTTCTACCCCACACACTTCTGCTCCAATGACTACTGCATCTTCATGTGGTCCTGTAACTCCTCTCAAATCATCTCCATCGAAAATTATAAATGGGACATTCTTCTTATTGTATAGATGTGCTGATGCTCCTCCTTCAATTTGATGCGTTAAATTTACTATATGTATTTTCCTCGAATCATTAGTATCATTAGTCATTGAGTCTCCCCCAAATATTGCCAAGGACTCAAAGAACGCGCATAAATCTTGAACACGTCCCTTACACATCGGCTCATCAACTGACATCAACAACAATCGACTGGGATCTGGGTCGACATATTCCAAAGCCACATCAAATTCATCCTCTGCAATATCTAAAATCATCAATGCACTTTCCTGCTTAGAGTTAAGATTACTTACCTTTTGAGTTACGGCTTTAGCGTTCCTTTTGACATACTCTAACAATTTTCCATTCTCTATCAAAATCTGCATTTCCTTCTTCAAAGCAATACAATTATTTGTGGCATGCCCAATATCATCATGATACCTACAGAACCTGCTGTTGCATTCCTCTCTTGGTCTATTAATTGGTGCCGGCTTTCTAAAATTTATTGTTCCCTTGGTTTTCTCATAAATCGATGCCACATTTTCAGTCAAATCAGCATAATATTCTGGTCTTACCCATACATTCGATCTTGGTCTGAATTGGTATTGATTACTAAAATTGTGCTGATTAGAACCCCCTTGATATGAGTTCGAACCTCCTCGATTGGAAACATTTTGATTACCCCTCGCGCGCGACGAGTTATTATTCGAAGCGTTCACTTGATTATTTCCCACTTGACTATTCCCTTTCTGAACACTATTATTCCCTCCTCGAACTCGAGTAGACTCTTCGACTTTGATCTGATCTTCAACCTGAGCCATGAGAGCTCCGAACGTTAATGCCCTACGCCTTGTTGTTTCATCAGCTAAATCTCCTGGCAACAATCCTTGTCGGAATGCTGCCATAGCTACCACCTCCTCACAATCATCTAATCCTGCTTTTGTTGATACAAATATTTTAGTATAATCCTTCAAATTTTCTCCCACAGCTTGCTTACATTGTATTATCGTATCTCCTTTAGCTCTCATTTCTTTGTCTCCCACAAACTATCTTCGAAAAGCTGTGTAAAAGCCTCTGAAATTTACAATGGACTCCTTAGGAATCTTATTATACCATTTTAATGATGTTCCTTTGAATGTCTGAGAGAATGCTCTACAAACCAATTTATCATCGTCCTCGAAATTAGTCATATAGTTCTTGAATTTCTCTATATGATCATCTGGATCTTGAGTTCCATCAAACTTGTCAATTTTAGAAATGTCGAACCGCCTCGGAAGTGATACAGATCTAATCGCACTAATCAACGGTGAATCCCTCCAATCTACTCCTTGAACAAACTGGTCTTCGTTCCTCATTCCCACAATAGCATACAAACTTGGCTCGCCTTCAAATTTCTGAGGAGAATACACTCGTCTTTCCTTTTTTTGCCTTCCTTCCTTATACATTTTAGCTGGCCAAAATTCGTATCCTCCTTCTTTTGAATGACTTCGAAAATGCTTATATATTGGTGTTTCATCTGATTCCGAATTTTCAAAATCTTCTTCACTAGAATCTACATATCGTCGCTTCAACTTTTCCTTTTTTCTCATTCCACTATGCTCCTTCTTACGCTCAAAATGTATTTTACGTTGAACATCTTGAACATCGCCGACGTCATTCGATGGGTCAGACTGATCATCCTGATTACCTCTTGCTATTTTAGATCTAAGTTTAGCGCCATTATTATCTTGTTTCTTTTGAGAAAATTTATCAAGTTCTGCCACTTTTCTTATCAACTCATTCATTTTACCTTCAAAATCAAATTGATTTGATCGAATCGGAACTGATTCATCTGCTTCTTTCTCTTGCATATTAGATCTCAATGTCTCCAAAGCCCTTCGAATAGGCGGATTATCTCCTTCCTCCGAATTCATCTTCGATCAACGAAAATATAAACGAAATGCTTCAAGAAAACGAAAAAATTAGAACCCCGATTTTTTATCTATCGATCAAGGTATCTTCGACCCCTCTTTCTAGCGCCAATTTGGTGAGAATAGAAAATATTGACTAAGAATCAGCAAAGAGATTTTTAGATGGTGAATATAATCTTTCTCCTCTTATTATTTCAGAGGTGTTATCAGTCTCCTTGACCTCTTTAAATAGGCCAAGTGAGTTAGTTACAAATACGGTTACATAAAAGATTTATTTACATTTAAGTCCCTATTCTCCCTATAAAGCTTTAATCTTATTCTTTATTAATAGAACTTATCATTCAAGTCCTTATTAATTACATTTAAGTCCCTTATAAATCTATTTCCTTATCAAATGCTAGTATACTTGTATCAATAAGAAATAAAATTACAAATGGTAGAGGGGACTAGACCAAAGTTTCACACAAAAAACATCCAGATAATAAATCGTACATGAAGTTTCAATATTTTCAACATACCCACCTGCAGGAGACTTAAAATAACAAGTCATTATAATTGCTTCCAGACACAATCGCATAGACTCCATGAAATAGAAATAGTTTGGCAGAATAACCTAATACTACTTGGTGTCGAAGAAACGATAAATATATAAATTGGGGATATAAAAATCCTCAAAGCAAAAATAAATCAAAAGTCTATCTGATCATCGGCATCGCATGAACCGAAATGTAGAGCACCAAGTTTCAAAATCAACTTTTTTACTCAATATAAAATCACATTAAAACATGTTAAAAACCAATATAATATGTAAATTAAATCAAATATGATAAAAAAAAGAATGTTATCCAGTTTGAAAAGATGCCAAACCCACGAATATTTCCTTATAAGGGCTTTTAGCTCAACGACATCAATAGAAAAAATGATATTATTCTGAGTGCCTCAATGTTCCCATTTAGCCAACCTATCAGCAACTTTATTGGCTCTCCACCAACATGTTCAAATTGAACCTCAAAACTAAGATCAATAATATCAAATAATTCAATTTGTAGAACCCAAGTTTACTACTTCCGCAATTTACTTTTCTACTTGCAAAGTATTAAAAAACTCTACTAAAACCTCAGAATGATCCGTTGTTTATCTAGTAATACCTAATTTTTTTATGTTCCACTTTACGTCATTATGTTTTTCTTAATACAAAAGCTATTTGAGAAGCCATGACAAACTTTTGCTGAATAAAAAAAATACAACTGCACTTCATGTAGTTGCCTTGTATTACGTTCACATTACAGTCCAAAAGCACGGTCTCCAAATATAAACAATGTGTCTTACCAAAAGTGGCATATCTTGTTTGTTGTCGTTATGAAAGTCTTTTAGAAGCAAAGTTACGTTTGCGATCCTCATCCATTCGGTTGTGAAATCATCAATACATTTTAAATATAATAAAATTAATTAATGTAAACAAATATCATAACAAGTTATTTTAAATACAAAAGAATTCATTTAATATCTCTTAAAACCATACGCTAAAATTATGCTCGGAGCAGATCAAGAATACAATTACTCTAAATATGATAAAATTTGAAACTATTATGTCGTTAAACCAATAATGGGAACAATATTTTTCTTCACAGCCTTACGGCTTTCTTTTTTAATACTTAGAGATATGTTTTGTGTTTTTATTTATAAAACTACTCAATGCGACTATATGTATATTATTAAAAAATAAAATTACAAATCATAGAGAGGACTAGACCAAAGCCTCTCAAAAACAAGATGCAAATAAACAATCGTACATGACCTTTCAATATTTTAAACATACACACCTGCAAGAGACTTAATATAACAAGTCAATATAATTACTTGCAGACACAATCACATAGACTCCATGAAATATAGAAAATAGTTAGATGAATAACCTCATAATACTTGGAGTCTAAGAAACGATAAATATATAAGTGAATCTGATCATCTGCATCGAATTAGCCAAAATGTTCAACAACGAGTTTCAAAATCTTCTTCTTTACTCAAGATAACACATGGGAACATGTGAAAAACCTATAACATGGAAATCGAATCAAGTATGATAACAAAGAATGTTACAAAAAGATTCAAAATCTCACAAATCCTTCCATATACGGGATTTTAGCTCAACATCATCAATAGAAACAATGATATTATCCTCAAAGAATCTATGTCCTCATTTAGCCAGTCATTCAGCAACTTCATTTCCTCTCCACCAACGTGCCCAAACTGAACCTCAAAAGTAAGATCGTGAATTTCAAAAAATTCATTATCTAGAACCCAAATTAATTAATTTCGCAACTTTACTATTTGCGACGTATTCAAAAACTCTACTAAAACTTCAAAAAGATCCATTGTTTATCTAGTAAATCTTAAAAAATTCATGTTCTCCTTTCCTTCATTATGTTTTTCTTGATACAAAAGCCATCATAAGAATCCGTGATAAACTATTTCGTTATAAAAGAAATATGGAACCCCACTTAATGTACCTCTCTTGTATTATGCTCAATAATATAAAAGTGCGATATTCAAATATATACAATGTGTCTTAAAAAATTGCCAAACGACATTGTTTTTTTATAGCTTGTTTGTTATTGTTACGAAAGTTATTTGGAAGCCAGAATGGGCTTTATATAGTATTCATCATTTGATTATCACATATTCTCTTTTGAACCCATCAATATATTTTGTTAAAAAAAATCTACTGAATGTAAAAAGAATTCATAAATAAATAGTATTCCACTTAAGATCTCATAAACCATACCATTAAATTGTGTTGGAAGAATATCAAGAATACAATAACTCAAAATCGAGTGCAATTTAAAAGTACTCGATCCATATTCCAATAAACGGATAGTTTAAATTGATCGAATGTTGAAAAGTGTTTATGCATACTTCCTTTTTTAACAAAGGAAAACTAAATTTTTTGTTAATACGTGAGAATGGTTTATGAATACGACTAAGGTCGCTGATTTCAAAAATATATGATGTTCATACGTTCCAATCACTTAAGACTTAAATTTTAAAAGAAATAAGATAGACGCATACTCTAAGTATACTAAATGAATATATACCTTTCATATTTTAAATTGATACGCATTTATTAGATCCCACGTTGTGCCTATTTAGGTGGTATTTATATGATGAAACTCAAACTCTCTCGCAACCAAGAATTCATCCATGGTATTAGAAAAGAAAACATGTATAGTTAGTATTGATGAGGATTTAATTAACTCAACCCACGAACTAAACTGGTGGAATATTGAATCAATATCTAGTTTATAATATAGACCTAACAAATGTATAATGTTAAGGGTCTTTTGTGTAATAAAGAATAATTTGGGTTTATTTAGCAAGTTAGCTGAGGGATTAGCCTCAAATGGACAAACTGTCTAGGTCCAATGGCCCAAAACGCCCAATAGGCCCAATAGGCCCAACACACCTACATACCCATTACTTGCTATATAAAACAGTTTATATTGACTATTCGAATGATTTGAATTCATTAAATATGTGTGTCCTTCAAATGTCTTGATTGCTTTGAATTCGTATTTCCTTCGAATAGTCTGGTTGCATTCAATTCGCATTGTCTTCGAATAGTCTGGTTGCATTCAATTCGCATTGTCTTCGAAATGTTTGGTTGCATTGAATTCGCGTTGCCTTCGAATGGCTTGATTGATAAATTCGCATTGCCTTCGAATGGCTTGATTGCTAAATTCGCATTGCCTTCGAATGGTTTGATTGCATTAAAATCGTGTTGTCGTTGCCTTCGATTGGTTTGATTGCATTGAATTTGTTTTGCCTTCGAATATCTGAATATGGTCTATAAAGTACTTGGTACTACACGATCTAAATATTATCAATCATCGATTTCAAAAATAGATGATATTGATTGATAGGACAATATCACCGAATATCAGCTAACATGATAACCTAAAGCAAATTAAACTCAAACTATCCCACTGTTATAAATCAACATATTTAGTTAGTTCTTCTAAATTGATTAGAAAACGTATATATAGATTATAATGGTTTTGTTTCATAACATCGTCCTAAGAATACCTTTGTAAGATCATCTAACCATACTTTATTTTAAATACCTAGATGAGTTTGGTTCTTTAATTGTTTTTATCTAGTTAGGTTTTCAATTGTGATTAAAACCTAGATGAGTTTGGTTCTTTAAATTTTTTTATCTAGTTTGGTTTTCAATTGTGATTAAAACCTAGATGAGTTTGGTTTTTTAAATGTTTAAAAAACACTGCATCATCCACACATGCATGGGAATGGATAGAAAAACATGGTTAGTGTGTGATTTTTGGATGTTGAGAGGTTACTTTAATAGTAATGTAGCCAGACTTAATACGCTTAAAATGCAAAGTTGGTGACAGTAACAACTATTTCCATCATCATATCTTTCATCTCACAACAAAATAAAAAGAGCATTGATCATAACAATATTTTGTCTTTATAAACCTGGCGCTCATCTGATCTTCATGTTTTTTGTTAGGGTTAAGATGGATGCTATACATAATTTATGGGTACCTGTTTTAACTGTGATAGCATGCCCTATTTGACAAAACATTCCAAGACCACTTTGTCCAATGTGTATGCACTCATTGTACGTAGTTGACCTAGAAAACAAAAGGATTGATTCCGACCTGCCGGATTCGAACCAGCGACCTAAGGATTTTCTGTTAGGATCAACTTACTACAGTCCTCCGCTCTACCAACTGAGCTAAGGTCGGTTTCTTTGGTTGCATTAATCGAGTTCTGCTTTTGAGCTGTGATGAAAAAACTATTTTCAAAACATTTTTAGACAACTCAAACATAGCACCTTTAGATGCTTTAGTGAATTAGAACAGCCTGAACAATTGATTCTTCATGTCTAAAACAGTATTTGTTTGCAATGAAATTGGCACAGCGAACTGGAATCGGTACTTAAAGAGGCTATTCCTCTTGCAACAGAATGTAAATAGTTTGATTATGTCAGTTCGTTTTAATAGCTGAATCAAGTAGTTGCAATGTCTAAATTCCTGCACATATCCATAAAGTCAGAGTTAACTCTTTCTCATAAATCTTTTATACTCCAATCCAAGAAAAACAAATGCGTTCTTCCAATAAAAATAGTCTGAAGGAATGGAGATCTACAATGTCAACTTGATGCAGTCTCATAATGGTGAGGTCATTAAAAAAATAAAACAAGTAGGAAGGATGGATACCCTCATGTGGTTCCTAAGAGATAATCAATTAATTAATGATTTCAAACATCATGTAGTTTAGTTGAAGGATTTAAAAATCCGAAATGTTGAAAGTATGCACTCCCTAAATCAACGACGGAATAGTGTATGTGTTCTGGTTTTGGAGTTGAATATAGAGGTCAAACTCCCATGTTTAAAGTATTCAGGCAATTAAGCTTCCTTTTTTACTAAAGGAAAACTGTAATTTCCGTTAACACATAGACTTAGGTCACAGTGACACAATCGAGATATTAAAATCGCTGGTTTCAAAGGAAAAATACTTAAATTAGAAAAAACGATAATGGCTTAATTTTAAATGTAGTTGAACGATTCTATACTAATTATATTTTAAATTTATACCTATCCACTAAATTACACCCAACGAGTTCGTCTACCTATGTGGTATTTTTTAAATCAAACTATCACATGATCAAGAGTTCATGCATGGGTTATAAAACGTATTTAGTCAGCATTTTAAATAAAATAAATAAGATATTAAATTTGATCGATTCGTTTTTTACAAAACATTGATTTATAAAATTTATGGTACATTCGGCTTTTTAATATTTTTTATCTGCTTCAGTTTTACGTTATAAGTAACCTGAAAGAATACCCCAATGTGTGAATGAGTTTTTACCAAGGTTGAAATTTTTTTGTATAAAACTAGTCAATGCGAGTATACTTGTATCAATAAGAAATAAAATTACAAATGGTAGAGGGGACTAGACCAAAGTTTCACACAAAAAACATCCAGATAATAAATTGTACATGAAGTTTCAATATTTTCAACATACCCACCTGCAAGAGACTTAAAATAACAAGTCATTATAATTGCTTCTAGACACAATCGCATAGACTCCATGAAATAGAAATAGTTGGGCTGAATAACCTAATACTACTTGGTGTCGAAGAAACGATAAATATATAAATTGGGGATATAACAATCCTCAAAGCAAAAATAAATCAAAAGTCTATCTGATCATCGGCATCGCAGGAACCGAAATGTAGAGCACCAAGTTTCAAAATCATCTTCTTTACTCAATATAAAATCACATTAAAACATGTTAAAAACCAATACAATACGTAAATTAAATCAAATATAATAAAAAAAAAGAATGTTATCCATTTTGAAAAGATGTCAAACCCACGAATATTTCCTTATAAGGGCTTTTAGCTCAACGCCATCAATAGCAAAAATGATATTATCCTCAGTGCCTCAATGTTCCCATTTAGCCAACCTATCAGCAACTTTATTGGCTCTCCACCAACATGTTCAAATTGAACCTCAAAACTAAGATCAATAATATCAAATAATTCAATTTGTAGAACCCAGGTTTACTACTTTCGCAACTTACTTTTCTACTTGCAAAGTATTATAAAACTCTACTAAAACCTCATAATGATCCGTTGTTTATCTAGTAATACCTAATTTTTTTATGTTCCATTTTACGTTATTATGTTTTTCATAATACAAAAGCTATTTGAGAAGCCATGACAAACTTTTGCTAAATAAAAAAAATACAACTGTACTTCATGTAGTTGCCTTGTATTACGTTCACATTACAGTCCAAAAGCACGGTCTCCAAATATAAACAACGTGTCTTACCAAAAGTGGCATATCTTGTTTGTTGTCGTTATGAAAGTCTTTTAGAAGCAAAGTTACATTTGCGATCCTCATCCATTCGGTTCTGAAATCATCAATACATTTTAAATATAATAAAATTAATTAATGTAAACAAATATCATAACAAGTTATTTTAAATACAAAAGAATTCATTTAATATCTCTTGAAACCATACGCTAAAATTATGCTCGGAGCAGATCAAGAATACAATTACTCTAAATATGATAAAATTTGAAAGTATTATGTCGTTAAACCAATAATGGGAACAATATTTTTCTTCACAGCCTTACGGCTTTCTTTTTTAATACTTAGAGATATGTTTTGTGTTTTTATTTATAAAACTACTCAATGCGATTATATGTATATTATTAAAAAATAAAATTACAAATCATAGAGAGGACTAGACCAAAGCCTCTCAAAAACAAGATGCAAATAAACAATCGTACATGACCTTTCAATATTTTAAACATACACACCTGCAAGAGACTTAATATAACAAGTCAATATAATTACTTGCAGACACAATCACATAGACTCCATGAAATATAGAAATTAGTTAGAAGAATAACCTAATAATACTTGGAGTCTAAGAAACGATAAATATATAAGTGAATCTGATCATCTGCATCGAATTAGCCAAAATGTTCAACAACGAGTTTCAAAATCTTCTTCTTTACTCAAGATAACACATGGGAACATGTGAAAAACCTATAACATGGAAATCGAATCAAGTATGATAACAAAGAATGTTACAAAAAGATTCAAAATCTCACAAATCCTTCCATATACGGGATTTTAGCTCAACATCATCAATAGAAACAATGATATTATCCTCAAAGAATCTATGTCCCCATTTAGCCAGTCATTCAGCAACTTCATTTCCTCTCCACCAACGTGCCCAAACTGAACCTCAAAAGTAAGATCGTGAATTTCAAAAAATTCATTATATAGAACCCAAATTTATTAATTTCGCAACTTTACTATTTACGACGTATTCAAAAACTCTACTAAAACTTCAAAAAGATCCATTGTGTATCAAGTAAATCTTAAAAAATTCATGTTCTCCTTTCCTTTATTATGTTTTTCTTGATACAAAAGCCATCATAAGAATCGATGATAAACTATTTCGTTATAAAAGAAATATGGAACCCCACTTAATGTACCTCTTTTGTATTATGCTCACTAATATATAAAAGTGCGATATTCAAATATATATAATGTGTCTTAAAAAATTGTCAAACGACATTATTTTTTTATAGCTTGTTTTTTATTGTTACGAAAGTTATTTGGAAGCCAGATTGGGCTTTATATAGTATTCATAATTTGATTATCACATATTCTCTTCTGAATCCATCAATATATTTTGTTAAAAAAATCAATTGAATGTAAAAAGAATTCATAAATAAATAGTATTCCACTTAAGATCTCATAAACCATGCCATCAAATTGTGTTGGAAGAATATCAAGAATACGATAACTCAAAGTCTAGTGCAATTTAAAAGTACTCGATCCATATTTCAATAAACGGATAGTTTAAATTGATCGAATGTTGAAAAGTATTTATGCATACTTCCTTTTTTAACAAAGGAAAACTAAATTTTTTGTTAATACGTGAGAATGGTTTATGAATACGACTAAGGTCGCTGATTTCAAAAATATATGATGTTCATACGTTCCAATCACTTTAAATTTTAAAAGAAATAAGATATACGCATACTCTAAGTATACTAAATGAATATATACCTTTCATATTTTAAATTGATACGCATTTATTAGATCCCACGTTGTGCCTATTTAGGTGGTATTTATATGATGAAACTCAAACTCTCTCGCAACCAAGAATTCATCCATGGTATTAGAAAAGAAAACATGTATAGTTAGTATTGATGAGGAATGAATTAACTCAACCCACGAACTAAACTGGTGGAATATTGAACCAATATCTAGTTTATAATATAGACCTAACAAATGTATAATGTTAAGGGTCTTTTGTGTAATAAAGAATAATTTGGGTTTATTTAGCAAGTTAGATGAGGGATTAGCCTCAAATGAACAAACTGGCCCAAAACGCACAATAGGCCCAATAGGCCCAACACACCTATATACCCATTACTTGCTATATAAAACAGTTTATATTGACTATTCGAATGATTTGATTGCATTAAATATGTGTGGCCTTCAAATGTCTTGATTGCTTTGAATTCGTATTTCCTTCGAATAGTCTGGTTGCATTCAATTCGCATTGTCTTCGAAATGTTTGGTTGCATTGAATTCGCGTTCCCTTCGAATGACTTGATTGATAAATTTGTATTGCCTTCGAATGGCTTGATTGCTAAATTCGTGTTGTCGTTGCCTTCGAATGGTTTGGTTGCATTAAATTCGTGTTGTCGTTGCCTTCGATTGGTTTGATTGCATTGAATTCGTTTTGCCTTCGAATATCTGAATATGGTCTATAAAGTACTTGGTACAACACGATCTAAATATTATCAATCATCGATTTCAAAAATAGATGATATTGATCGATAGGACAATATCACCGAATATCAGCTAACATGATAACCTAAAGCAAATTAAACTCAAACTATCCCACTGTTAGAAATCAACATATTTAGTTAGTTCTTCCAAATTGATTAGAAAACGTAAATATAGATTATAATCGTTTTGTTTCATATAACATCAACCTAAGAATATTTTTGTTAGATCATCTAACCATACATTGTTTTACATACCTAGATGAGTTTGGTTCTTTAATTTTTTTTTATCTAGTTTGGTTCTTCTACAGTGGAAGAACATCGTATTCTTAAAAAACACTGCATCGTCCACACATGCATGGGAATGGATAGTAAAACATGGTTAGTGTGTGATTTTTGGATGTTGAGAGGTTACTTTAATAGTAATGTAGCCAGACTTAATACTCTTAAAATGCAAAGTTGGTGACAGTAACAACTATTTCCATCATCACATCTTTGATCTCACAACAAAATAAAAATAAAAAGAGCATTGATCATAACAATATTTTGTCTTTATAAAACTCTTAGGAGAGAATACAATTGTATTAATAAGACAAAAAGTTTTAAACCTAGCGCTCATCTGATCTTCATGTTTTTTGTTAGGGTTAAGATGAGTGCTATACATAATTTATGGGTACCTGTTTTAACTGTGATAGCATGCCCTATTTGACAAAACATTCCAAGACCACTTTGCCCAATGTGTATGCACTCATTGTAAGTAGTTGACCTAGAAAACAAAAGGATTGATTCCGACCTGCCGGATTCGAACCAGCGACCTAAGGATTTTCTGTTAGGATCAACTTACTACAGTCCTCCGCTCTACCAACTGAGCTAAGGTCGGTTTCTTTGGTTGCATTAATCGAGTTCTGCTTTTGAGCTGTGATGAAAAAACTATTTTCAAAACATTTTTAGACAACTCAAACATAGCACCTTTAGATGCTTTAGTGAATTAGAACAGCCTGAACAATTGATTCTTCATGTCTAAAACAGTATTTGTTTGCAATGAAATTGGCACAGCGAACTGGAATCGGTACTTAAAGAGGCTATTCCTCTTGCAACAGAATGTAAATAGTTTGATTATGTCAGTTCGTTTTAATAGCTGAATCAAGTAGTTGCAATGTCTAATAAATTCCTGCACATATCCATAAAGTCAGAGTTAACTCTTTCTCATAAATCTTTTATACTCCAATCCAAGAAAAACAAATGCGTTCTTCCAATAAAAATAGTCTGAAGGAATGGAGATCTGCAATGCCAACTTGATGCAGTCTCATAATGGTGAGGTCATTAAAAAAATAAAACAAGTAGGAAGGATGGATACCCTCATGTGGTTCCTAAGAGATAATCAATTAATTAATGATTTCAAACATCATGTAGTTTAGTTGAAGGATTTAAAAATCCGAAATGTTGAAAGTATGCACTCCCTAAATCAACGACGGAATAGTGTATGTGTTCTGGTTTTGGAGTTGAATATAGAGGTCAAACTCCCATGTTTAAAGTATTCAGGCAATTAAGCTTCCTTTTTTACTAAAGGAAAACTGTAATTTCCGTTAACACATAGACTTAGGTCACAGAGACACAATGGAGATATTAAAATCGCTGGTTTCAAAGGAAAAATACTTAAATAAAAAAAAAAAGATAATGGCTTAATTTTAAATGTAGTTGAACGATTCTATACTAATTATATTTTAAATTTATACCTATCCACTAAATTACACCCGACGAGTTCGTCTACCTATGTGGTATTTTTTAAATCAAACTATCTCATGATCAAGAGTTCATGCATGGGTTTATAAAACGTATTTAGTCAGCATTTTAAATAAAATAAATAAAATATTAAATTTGATCGATTTGTTTTTTACAAAACATTGATTTATAAAATTTATGGTACATTCGGTTTTTTAATATTTTTTATCTGCTTCAGTTTTACGTTATAAGTAACCTGAAAGAATACCCCAATGTGTGAATGAGTTTTTACCAAGGTTGAGATACCTCTATGGGGAGGATGCTGAGATGTTACTTGAATAAAAATATGGCAAGACTTAATATCCTTAAAATACAGTTTTTGTAACAATTTTTAAATAAAATTTGTCCAATAAAATTTCATAAAAGAGAATAAAAGGGTTTAGATCAAAGTATCTCAAATGTACCTAATGAAAGGACATACAATTATACATAAGCATGTTTCTCCTCTTTGTTTACATCAAAAAGACTTTTAGTAGTATTTGAACTAATAATTTATAGCCCGTATTTATTTTTGGATTTGGTGCGTCTATAAAGAGATTTAAAGATTTACCATGTTGCAAATGATGACGTGATTTGGGTTCGTCTGGATTATCTTAATTATTAAATTATTATTATCACTGATCAATACTAATTGATGAAATATGATAAAAATAACTTTAAATTATGCGATGAACTTAATTTTGGATAAAACTTTGTGTGTTGTATATGATGAACACTATACTCATTTTTTTCGTAGAATATATTACTACATTTTGGTTAAAAAAAATTATACAACACAACTATTTAGGTTAATAAAAATGCATGCTTATTGGGTAGAACGATCTTTGTCGATCTTGAGATTTATATATGAATAACACTATATAATCAGATCGAGTAACCATATAAATAAAACATATGCTACACTTTTTATAAGATCTCTATTTTTTAAGATAGATACCGTTTTTTCAAAAACCATATGCCATTAAATATAGATAGAAATATTATTTCTAAATTCTTGATATTAAACGTTTTTAAATATCGTGTAAGTCAACCAATAAATCTAATCTCCCGTTAAGAATAGTCTTCTAACTAATTACTTTACGTACATTTAGAAGATATATATCATCATTATTTCTAGATTGTCACCAATACACAATACCAAAAATATAATATGACTTTGGATAACATTTTTCAGAACAAAAATTCCTTTTTTGTTCGCGATTAGTCTATATATTTTGACTAATCGTAAAAATAAACATTCTCACATCTTGATGCATGTTTTAAAATAAAATCATTAATTATGTAAGTAATCTCATTTAGGTTTCCATAAATAGATTGTCTTATGACATCTATTTTCAAAATTTTATATTGGTGATGAACCCTTAAAACTAAGGCTTGACTCTACTACATGAATCACACTGGTTAGAAACCCTTAATCGTCATGAGATCATAACTACTCATAAGTATATGTGTGTATCTATATATAAATATAAAAATAAGAAGACTATGATACACCTCTTTACATCTTGAAGACCTGAGAATATATGTAAGACCCAAAGCCACTGTCTGATTTTTGGAAGTCGGTAGCGGTAGTATTCTGACACCTTTGTTAGTTGCTCGCTAGAATGTTCTCGAATGATTATGAACAATCTCCTTGATGGAGTCGTTGGAGAAAACCGACAAATAGAAGCTAAGAGATAAGATAAATAACAAAATTAGAAATGACATATTTGATTCGATATACAGGACAACATGACTTAAGGTTTGGTTAGACCAATTTATAGTTAGTGAACATATAGTTCGCTTAGTTATCGATTGGGCCAATGGTTTCATCGTCAACATAATCATTAGCCCAACTAATATCTATATTTATATACTTTCACGAGACCCAAATCTAAAATTTTCCTATAGTAAAACCTAGATAAGTTTAATCACAAGGAATACAGAAAATCATATATTATGGTAGATACCACGAGTAATTTATCATATTTTCTTACCAAACTACCTTTGTAAATGTTGATAAAACTGACCATATCAGTTTTCTTCTTAAAAATTATCTTTACTCTACAGATTTTACCTATTAGACGTGACATGAAAAAAAAAATTATTTAACTCTCGTACCTCTGCCCAATTTGTTAAATCAAAACTTTTAACGATATTTTGCAAGTTGTAGTTCAGCCGACTCTATGAGCAATAATTTTCTAGACAACTTTATAAAAAATATACTTAGATATGTTTTTGTGTTTTTTCTTATAAAACTAGTCAATGCGGGTATACTTGTATTAATAAGAAATAAAATTACAAATGGTAGAGGGGACTAGACCAAAGTTTCACACAAAAAACATCCAGATAATAAATCGTACATGAAGTTTCAATATTTTCAACATACCCACCTGCAGGAGACTTAAAATAACAAGTCATTATAATTGCTTCCAGACACAATCGCATAGACTCCATGAAATAGAAATAGTTGGGCAGAATAACCTAATACTACTTGGTGTCGAAGAAACGATAAATATATAAATTGGGGATATAACAATCCTCAAAGCAAAAATAAATCAAAAGTCTATCTGATCATCGGCATCGCATGAACCGAAATGTAGAGCACCAAGTTTCAAAATCATCTTCTTTACTCAATATAAAATCACATTAAAACATGTTAAAAACCAATATAATATGTAAATTAAATCAAATATGATAAAAAAAAAGAATGTTATCCAGTTTGAGAAGATGCCAAACCCACGAATATTTCCTTATAAGGGCTTTTAGCTCAACGACATCAATACCAAAAATGATATTATCCTCAGTGCCTCAATGTTCCCATTTAGCCAACATATCAGCAACTTTATTGGCTCTCCACCAACATGTTCAAATTGAACCTCAAAACTAAGATCAATAATATCAAATAATTCAATTTGTAGAACCCAAGTTTACTACTTCCGCAACTTACTTTTCTACTTGCAAAGTATTAAAAAACTCTACTAAAACCTCAGAATGATCCGTTGTTTATCTAGTAATACCTAATTTTTTTATGTTCCACTTTACGTCATTATGTTTTTCTTAATACAAAAGCTATTTGAGAAGCCATGACAAACTTTTGCTGAATAAAAAAAATACAACTGCACTTCATGTAGTTGCCTTGTATTACGTTCAAATTACAGTCCAAAAGCACGGTCTCCAAATATAAACAATGTGTCTTACCAAAAGTGGCATATCTTGTTTGTTGTCGTTATGAAAGTCTTTTAGAAGCAAAGTTACGTTTGCGATCCTCATCCATTCGGTTGTGAAATCATCAATACCTTTTAAATATAATAAAATTAATTAATGTAAACAAATATCATAACAAGTTATTTTAAATACAAAAGAATTCATTTAATATCTCTTGAAACCATACGCTAAAATTATGCTCGGAGCAGATCAAGAATACAATTACTCTAAATATGATAAAATTTGAAAGTATTATGTCGTTAAACCAATAATGGGAACAATATTTTTCTTCACAGCCTTACGGCTTTCTTTTTTAATACTTAGAGATATGTTTTGTGTTTTTATTTATAAAACTACTCAATGCGACTATATGTATATTATTAAAAAATAAAATTACAAATCATAGAGAGGACTAGACCAAAGCCTCTCAAAAACAAGATGGAAATAAACAATCGTACATGACCTTTCAATATTTTAAACATACACACCTACAAGAGACTTAATATAACAAGTCAATATAATTACTTGCAGACACAATCACATAGACTCCATGAAATATAGAAAATAGTTAGATGAATAACCTCATAATACTTGGATTCTAAGAAACGATAAATATATAAGTGAATCTGATCATCTGCATCGAATTAGCTAAAATGTTCAACAACGAGTTTCAAAATCTTCTTCTTTACTCAAGATAACACATGGGAACATGTGAAAAACCTATAACATGGAAATCGAATCAAGTATGATAACAAAGAATGTTACAAAAAGATTCAAAATCTCACAAATCCTTCCATATACGGGATTTTAGCTCAACATCATCAATAGAAACAATGATATTATCCTCAAAGAATCTATGTCCCCATTTAGCCAGTCATTCAGCAACTTCATTTCCTCTCCACCAACGTGCCCAAACTGAACCTCAAAAGTAAGATCGTGAATTTCAAAAAATTCATTATATAGAACCCAAATTTATTAATTTCGCAACTTTACTATTTGCGATGTATTCAAAAACTCTACTAAAACTTCAAAAAGATCCATTGTTTATCTAGTAAATCTTAAAAAATTCATGTTCTCCTTTCCTTCATTATGTTTTTCTTGATACAAAAGCCATCATAAGAATCCGGGATAAACCATTTCGTTATAAAAGAAATATGGAACCCCACTTAATGTACCTCTCTTAAAAAATTGCCAAACGACATTGTTTTTTTATAGCTTGTTTGTTATTGTTACGAAAGTTATTTGGAAGCCAGATTGGGCTTTATATAGTATTCATCATTTGATTATCACATATTCTCTTCTGAACCCATCAATATATTTTGTTAAAAAAAATCTATTGAATGTAAAAAGAATTCATAAATAAATAGTATTCCACTTAACATCTCATAAACCATACCATTAAATTGTGTTGGAAGAATATCAAGAATACAATAACTCAAAATCTAGTGCAATTTAAAAGTACTCGATCCATATTCCAATAAACGGATAGTTTAAATTGATCGAATGTTGAAAAGTGTTTATGCATACTTCCTTTTTTAACAAAGGAAAACTAAATTTTTTGTTAATACGTGAGAATGGTTTATGAATACGACTAAGGTCGCTGATTTCAAAAATATATGATGTTCATACGTTCCAATCACTTAAGACTTAAATTTTAAAAGAAATAAGATATACGCATACTCTAAGTATACTAAATGAATATATACCTTTCATATTTTAAATTGATACGCATTGATTAGATCCCACGTTGTGCCTATTTAGGTGGTATTTATTTTTTCAAACTCAAACTCTCTCGCCACCAAGAATTCATCCGTGGTATTAGACAAAAAAACATATATAGTTAGTATTGATGAGGATTGAATTAATTCAACCCACGAACTAAAGTGGTGGAATATTGAACCAATATCTAGTTTATAATATAGACCCAACAAATGTATAATGTTAAGGGTCTTTTGTGTAATAAAGAATAATTTGGGTTTATTTAGCAAGTTAGCTGAGGGATTAGCCTCAAATAGACAAACTGTCTAGGTCAAATGGCCCAAAACGCCCAATAGGCCCAATAGGCCCAACACACCTACATACCCATTACTTGCTATATAAAACAGTTTATATTGACTATTCGAATTATTTGAATCCATTAAATATGTGTGGCCTTCAAATGTCTTGATTGCTTTGAATTCGTATTTTCTTCGAATAGTCTGGTTGCATTCAATTCGCATTGTCTTCGAAATGTTTGGTTGCATTGAATTCGCGTTGCCTTCGAATGGCTTGATTGCTAAATTCGCATTGCCTTCGAATGGTTTGATTGCATTAAATTCGTGTTGTCGTTGCCTTCGATTGGTTTGATTGCATTGAATTTGTTTTACCTTCGAATATCTGAATATGGTCTATAAAGTACTTGGTACTACACGATCTAAATATTATCATTCATCGATTTCAAAAATAGATGATATTGATCGATAGGACAATATCACCGAATATCAGCTAACATGATAACCTAAAGCAAATTAAACTCAAACTATCCCACTGTTATAAATCAACATATTTAGTTAGTTCTTCCAAATTGATTAGAAAACGTATATATAGATTATAATCGTTTTGTTTCATAACATCGTCCTAAGAATACCTTTGTAAGATCATCTAACCATACTTTATTTTAAATACCTAGATGAGTTTGGTTCTTTAATTGTTTTTATCTAGTTAGGTTTTCAATTGTGATTAAAACCTAGATGAGTTTGGTTCTTTAATTTTTTTTATCTAGTTTGGTTTTCAATTGTGATTAAAACCTAGATGAGTTTGGTTCTTTAAATGTTTAAAAAACACTGCATCATCCACACATGCATGGGAATGGATAGAAATACATGGTTAGTGTGTGATTTTTGGATGTTGAGAGGTTACTTTAATAGTAATGTAGCCAGACTTAATACGCTTAAAATGCAAAGTTGGTAACAGTAACAACTATTTCCATCATCATATCTTTCATCTCACAACAAAATAAAAAGAGCATTGATCATAACAATATTTTGTCTTTATAAAACTCTTAGGAGAGAATACAATTGTATTAATAAGACAAAAAGTTTTAAACCTGGCGCTCATCTGATCTTCATGTTTTTTGTTAGGGTTAAGATGGATGCTATACATAATTTATGGGTACCTGTTTTAACTGTGATAGCATGCCCTATTTGACAAAACATTCCAAGACCACTTTGCCCAATGTGTATGCACTCATTGTAAGTAGTTGACCTAGAAAACAAAAGGATTGATTCCGACCTGCCGGATTCGAACCAGCGACCTAAGGATTTTCTGTTAGGATCAACTTACTACAGTCCTCCGCTCTACCAACTGAGCTAAGGTCGGTTTCTTTGGTTGCATTAATCGAGTTCTGCTTTTGAGCTGTGATGAAAAAACTATTTTCAAAACATTTTTAGACAACTCAAACATAGCACCTTTAGATGCTTTAGTGAATTAGAACAGCCTGAACAATTGATTCTTCATGTCTAAAACAGTATTTGTTTGCAATGAAATTGGCACAGCGAACTGGAATCGGTACTTAAAGAGGCTATTCCTCTTGCAACAGAATGTAAATAGTTTGATTATGTCAGTTCGTTTTAATAGCTGAATCAAGTAGTTGCAATGTCTAAATTCCTGCACATATCCATAAAGTCAGAGTTAACTCTTTCTCATAAATCTTTTATACTCCAATCCAAGAAAAACAAATGCGTTCTTCCAATAAAAATAGTCTGAAGGAATGGAGATCTACAATGCCAACTTGATGCAGTCTCATAATGGTGAGGTCATTAAAAAAATAAAACAAGTAGGAAGGATGGATACCCTCATGTGGTTCCTAAGAGATAATCAATTAATTAATGATTTCAAACATCATGTAGTGTAGTTGAAGGATTTAAAAATCCGAAATGTTGAAAGTATGCACTCCCAAAATCAACGACGGAATAGTGTATGTGTTCTGGTTTTGGAGTTGAATATAGAGGTCAAACTCCCATGTTTAAAGTATTCAGGCAAGCTTACTTTTTTACTAAAGGAAAACTGTAATTTCCGTTAACACATAGACTTAGGTCACGGTGACACAATCGAGATATTAGAATCGCTGGTTTCAGAGGAAAAATACTTCAATTAGAAAAAAATAATAATGGCTTAATTTTAAATGTAGTTGAACGATTTTATACTAATTATATTTTAAATTTATACCTATCCACTAAATTATCCCCAACGATTTCGTCTACCTATGTTGTATTGTTTTAAATCAAACTATCTCATGATCAAGATTTCATGCATGGGTTACAAAACGTATTTAGTCAGCATTTTAGATATAAAAAATAAAATATTAAATTTGATCGATTCGTTTTTTACAAAACATTGATTTATTAAATTTATGGTACACGATCTTCTAATAACATGATAGAGTTCGGCTTTTTAATATTTTTTATCTGCTTTAGTTTTACATTATAAGTAACCTGAAAGAATAACCCAATGTGCCAATAAGTTTTTACCAAGGTTGAGATAGCTCTATGTGGAGGATGCTGAGATGTTACTTGAATAAAAATATGGCAGGACTTAATATCCTTAAAATGCAGTTTTTGTAACAATTTTTAAATAAAATTTGTACAATATAATTTTATAAAAGAGAATAAAAGGGTTTAGATCAAAGTATCTCAAATGTACCTAATAAAAGGACATACGATTATACATAAGCATGTTTCTCCTCTATGTTTACATCAAAAAGACTTTTAGTAGTATTTGAACTAATAATTTATAGCCCGTATTTAAGAATGGATTTGGTGTGTTTGTAAAGAGATCTAAAAATTTACCATGTTCTCGATTATCTTAGTTATTAAATTATTATTATCACTCATCAATACTACTAATTGATGAAATATGATAAAAATAACTTTAAATTATGCGATGAACTTAGTTTTGGATAAAACTTTGTGTGTTGTATATGATGAACACTATACTCATTTTTTTCCGTAAAATATATTACTACATTTTGGTTAAAATTTTGTTATACAACACAACTATTTAGGTTAATAAAAATACATGCTCATTAGGTAGAACAATCTTTATCGATCTTGAGATTTATATACGAATAACCCTATATAATCAGATCGAGTAACCCAATAAATAAAACATATGCTACACTTTTTATAAGATCTTTATTTTTTTAAGATAGACACTGTTTTTTCAAAAACCATATGCTATTAAATATAGATAGAACTATTATTTCTAAATTCTTGATATTAAACGTTTTTAAATATCGTGTAAGTCAACCAATAAATCTAATCTCTGGTTAAGAATAGTCTTCTAACTAATTACTTTATGTACATTTAGAAGAGATATCATCCTTATTTCTAGATTGCCACCAATACACAATACCAAAAATATAATGACTTTGGATAACATTGTTCAGAACAAAAATTCCTTTTTTGTTCGCGATTAGTCTATATATTTTGACTAATCGTAAAAATAAACATTCCCACATCTTGATGCATGTTTTAAAATAAATTCATTAACTATTTAAGTAATCTCATTTAGGTTTCCGTAAATAGATTGTATTATGACATCTATTTTCAAAATTTTATATCCGTGATGAACCCTTTAAACTAAGGCTTGATTCTACTACATGAATCACAATGGTTAGAAACCCTTAATCATCATGAGATCATAAATACTCATACATACATGTGTGTGTATCTATATATAAATATAAAAATAAGAAGAGTATTATATACCTCTTTACATCTTGAAGATCTGAGAATACAGTTAGCAGCCGAAGCGACTGTCTGATTTTTGGAAGCAGGCAGCGGTAGTATTCTGATACCAATGTTAGTTGCTCGCTAGAATGATTATGAACAATCTCCTTGATGGAGTCGTTGGAGAAAACCAACAAATAGAAGCTAAGAGAGAAGATAAATAACAAAATTAGAAATGACATATTTGATTCGATATACAGGACAACATGAATTAAGGTTTGGTTAGACCAATTTATAGTTAGTGAACATATAGTTCGCGTAGTTATCGATTGGGCCAATGGTTTCATCTTCAACATAATCATTAGCCCAACTAATATCTATATTTATATACTTTCACGAGACTTAAATCTAAGATTTTGTTATAGTAAAACCTCGATAAGTTTAATCACAAGGAATACAGAAAATCATATATTATGGTAAATACCACGAATAATTTATCATGTTTTCTTACCAAACTACCTTTGTAAATGTTGATAAAACCGACCATATCGGTTTTCTTCTTAAAAGTTTATCTTTACTCTACAGGTTTTACCAATTAGACGTGACATGGAAAAAAATCGTATTTAACTCTCGTACCTCCGCCCAATTTGTTAAATCAGATCTTTTAACGATATTTTGCAAGTTGTAGTTCATCCGACTATATGAGCCATAATTTTCTAGACCGCTTTATAAAAAATTGTACTTAGATATATTTTTGTGTTTTTTCTTATAAAACCAGTAAATGCGAGTATACTTATACTAATACGAAATAAAATTACAAATGATAGAGGGGAGTAGACCAAATCTTCACAAAAAAATATCCAAATAATAAACCGTACATGAAGTTTTAATATTTTTAACATACCCACCTGCAGGAGACTAAAAATAACAAGTCATTATAATTGCTTGCAGACACAATCGCATAGACTCCATGAAATAGAAATAGTTGGGCAGAATAACCCAATAATACTTGGTGTCGAAGAAACGATAAACATATAAATTGGGGATATAACAATCCTAAAAGCAAAAATAAATCAAAAGTCAATCTGATCATCGGCATCGCATGAACCGAAATGTAGAGCACCAATTTTCAAAACCATCTTCTTTACTCAATATAAAATCGCATTAGAACATGTTAAAAACCAATATAATCTGTAAATTAAATTAAATACGATGAAAAAAGAAGGTTATCTATTTTGAAAAGATGTCAAACCCACGAATATTTCCTTATAAGGGCTTTTAGCTCAACGCCATCAATAGCAAAAATGATATTATCCTCAGTGCCTCAATGTTCCCATTTAGGCAACCTATCAGCAACTTTATTCGCTCTCCACCAACATGTTCAAATTGAACCTCACAACTAAGATCAATAATATCAAATCATTCAATTTGTAGAGCCCAAGTTTACTACTTCCCCAACTATTCTACTTGCAAAGTATTGAAAAACTCTACTAAAACCTCATAATGATCCGTTGTTTATCTAGTAATACATAATTTGTTTATGTTCTACTTTACGTCATTATGTTTTTCTTAATACAAAAGCTATTTGAGAAGCCATGACAAACTTTTTCTGAATAAAAAAAATATACAACCGCACTTCATGTAGTTGCCTTGTATTACGTTCACATTACAGTCCAAAAGCACGGTCTCCAAATATAAACAATGTGTCTTACCAAAAGTGGCATATCTTGTTTGTTGTCGTTATGAAAGTCTTTTAGAAGCCAAGTTATGTTTGCGATCCTCATCCATTTGGTTATGAAATCATCAATACATTTTAAATATAATAAAATTAATTAATGAAAACAAAAATCATAACCAGTTATTTTAAATACAAAATAATTCATTTAATATCTCTGAAACCATATGATAAAATTATGCTCGGAGCAGATCAAGAATACAATTACTCCAAATCTGATAAAATTTGAAAGTATTATGTCGTTAAACCAATAATGGGAATAATATTTTTCTACACAGCCTTACGACTTTGTTTTTTAATACTTAGAGATATGTTTTGTGTTTTTCTTTATAAAACTACTCGATGCGACTATATGTATATTATTAAACAATAAAATTACAAATCATAGAGAGGACTAGACCAAAGCCACTGAAAAAGATAGGTAAATAAACAATCGTACATGACCTTTCAATATTTTAAACATACACACCTGCAAGAGACTTAATATAACAAGCCAATATAATTACTTGCAGACACAGTCACATAGACTCCATGAAATGTAGAAATAGTTATAAGAATAACCTAATAATACTTGGAGTCTAAGAAACGATAAATATATAAGTTAGGGAAATAATAACCCTAAAAGAAACATTAAATTAAAGTGAGCATAAATCAAGTTTTATGCTCCGCAAAGGATTGAAAGAAATGAAAGTGAATCTGATCATCTGCATCTAATTAGCCAAAATGTTCAACAACGAGTTTCAAAATCGTCTTCTTTACTCAAGATAACACATGGGAACATCTGAAAAACCTATAACATGCAAATCGAATCAAATATGATAACAAAGAATGTTACAAAAAGATTCCAAATCTCACAAATCCTTCCATATACGGGATTTTAGCTCAACATCATCAACAGAAACAATGATATTATCCTCAAGGAATCTATGTCCCATTTAGCCAGTCATTCAACAACTTCATTTCCTCTCCACCAACGTGTCCAAACTGAACCTCAAAAGTAAGATCATGAATTTCAAAAAAATCCATTATATAGAACCCAAATTTATTAATTTCGCAACTTTACTATTGGCGACGTATTCAAAAACTCTACTGAAACTTCAAAAAGATCCATTTTTTATCTAGTAAATCTTTAAAAAAATCATCTTCTCCTTTCGTTCATTATGTTTTTCTTGATACAAAAGCCATCATAAGAATCCGTGATAAACTATTTCATTATAAAAGAAATATGGAACCCCACTTAATATACTTGTCTTGTATTATGCTCACTAATGTAAAATGCGATATTCAAATATATATAATGTGCCTTATAAAATTGGCAAACGACATAGTTTTTTTATAGCTTGTTTGTTCTTGTTACGAAAGTTATTTGGAAGCCAGATTGCGCTTTATATAGTATTCATCATTTGATTATCACATATTCTCTTCTGAACCCATCAATATATTTTGTTAAAAAAAATCTATTGAATGTAAAAAGAATTCATAAATAAATAGTGTTTCACGTAAGATCTCATAAACCATACCATAAAATTGTGTTGGAAGAATATCAAGAATACAATAACTCAAAATCTAGAAAAATTTAAAAGTACTCGATCTATATTCCAATAAACGGATAGTTTAAATTTATCGAATGTTGAAAAGTATTTATGCATACTTCCTTTTTAACAAAGGAAAACTACAATTTTTGTTAATACGTGAGAATGGTTTATGAATACGACTAAGGTCACTGATTTCAAAAATATATGATGTTCATATGTCCCAGTCACTTAAGACTTAAATTTTAAAAGAAATAAGATAAACGCATACTCTAAGTATACTAAATGAATCTATAGCTTTCATATTTCAAATTGATACGCATTGATTAGATCCCACGTTGTGCCTATTTAGGTGGTATTTATTTTTTCAAACTCAAACTCTCTCGCAACCAAGAATTCATCCGTGGTATTAGACAAAAAAAACATATATAGTTAGTATTGATGAGGATTGAATTAATTCAACCCACGAACTAAAGTGGTGGAATATTGAACCAATATCTAGTTTATAATATAGACCCAACAAATGTATAATGTTAAGGGTCTTTTGTGTAATAAAGAATAATTTGGGTTTATTTAGCAAGTTAGTTGAGGGATTAGCCTCAAATGGACAAATTGTCTAGGTCCAATGGCTCAAAACGCCCAACAGGCCCAATTGGCCCAACACACCTACATACCCATTACTTGCTATATAAAACAGTTTATATTGACTATTCGAATGATTTGATTGCATTAAATATGTGTTGCCTTCAAATTGCTTGATTGTTTTGAATTCGTATTTCCTTCGAATAGTCTGGTTGCATTCAATTCGCATTGCTTTCGAAAGGTTTGGTTGCATTGAATTCGCGTTGCCTTCGGATGGTTTTATTACTAAATTCGCATTGTCTTCGAATCGTTTGGTTGCATTAAATCCGTGTTGCCTTCGATTGGTTTGATTGCATTGAATTCGTTTTGCCTTCGAATATCTGTTGATATAAAAAATAGGCGATATTTTAAATTGATCGATAGGACAATATCACAAAATGTCAGCTAACATGATAACCTAAAACAAATTAAACTCAATCTATCCCACTGTTAGAAATCAATATATTTAGTTAGTTCTTCCAAATTGATTAGAAAAGGAGATTATAATCGTTTTGTTTCATAACATCGACCTAAGAATATATTTTAAATACCTAGATGAGTTTGGTTCTTTAATATATTTTTTATCTAGTTTGGTTTTCAATTGTGATTAAAAGGTAGATGAGTTTTGTTCTTTAAAATCTTTTATCTAGTTTGGTTTTCAATTGTGATTAAAACCTAGATGAGTTTGGGAATGGATAGAAAAACATGGTTAGTGTGTGATTTTTGGATGTTGAGAGGTTACTTTAATAGTAATGTAGCCAGACTTAATACGCTTAAAATGCAAAGTTGGTGACAGTAACAACTATTTGCATCATCACATCTTTCATCTCACAACAAAATAAAAAGAGCATTGATCATATATAAGAATATTTTGTCTTTATAAAAATCTTAGGAGAGAATACAATTGTATTAATAAGACAAAAAAGTTTTAAACCTAGCGCTCATCTGATCTTCATGTTTTTTGTTAGGGTTAAGATGGATGCTATACATAATTTATGGGTACCTGTTTTAACTGTGATAGCATGCCCTATTTGACAAAACATTCCAAGACCACTTTGCCCAATGTGTATGCACTCATTGTAAGTAGTTGACCTAGGAAACAAAAGGATTGATTCCGACCTGCCGGATTCGAACCAGCGACCTAAGGATTTTCTGTTAGGATCAACTTACTACAGTCCTCCGCTCTACCAACTGAGCTAAGGTCGGTTTCTTTGGTTGCCTTAATCGAGTTCGGCTTTTGAGCTGTGATGAAAAAACTATTTTCAAAACATTTTTAGACAACTCAAACATAGCACCTTTAGATGCTTTAGTGAATTAGAACAGCCTGAACAATTGATTCTTCGTGTCTAAAACAGTATTTGTTTGCAATGAAATTGGCACAGCGAACTGGAATCAGTACTTAAAAAGGCTATTCCTCTTGCAAGCATTGAACATTTCGTATAAAACAAGCTTGAAGCTAAGAATAATGACACGGGACCATCAGGTTGCGTTGGTGATCGGCAACACGACAAATAGTTTGATTATGTCAGTTCGTTTTAATAGCTGAATCAAGTAGTTGCAATGTCTAAATTCCTGCACATATCCATAAAGTCAGAGTTAACTCTTTATCATAAATCTTTTATACTCCAATCGAAGAAAAACAAATGCGTTCTTCCAATAAAAATAGTCTGAAGGAATGGAGATACTTGATGCAGCCTCATAATGGTGAGGTCATTAAAAAAATAAAACAAGTAGGAAGGATGGATACCCTCATGCTGTTCCTAAGAGATAATCAATTAATTAATGATTTCAAAGATCATGTAGTTTAGTTGAAGGATTTAAAAATCCGAAATGTTGAAAGTATGCACTCCCTAAATCAACGACGGAATAGTGTATGTGTTCTGGTTTTGGAGTTGAATATAGAGGTCAAACTCCCATGTTTAAAGTATTCAGGCAAGCTTACTTTTTTACTAAAGGAAAACTGTAATTTCCGTTAACACATAGACTTAGGTCACGGTGACACAATCGAGATATTAAAATCGCTGGTTTCAGAGGAAAAATACTTCAATTAGAAAAAAATAATAATGGCTTAATTTTAAATGTAGTTGAACGATTTTATACTAATTATATTTTAAATTTATACCTATCCACTAAATTATCCCCAACGATTTCGTCTACCTATGTTGTATTTTTTTAAATCAAACTATCTCATGATCAAGATTTCATGCATGGGTTACAAAACGTATTTAGTCAGCATTTTAGATATAAAAAATAAAATATTAAATTTGATCGATTCGTTTTTTACAAAACATTGATTTATAAAATCTATGGTACACGATCTTCTAATAACATGATAGAGTTCGGCTTTTTAATATTTTGTATCTGCTTTAGTTTTACATTATAAGTAACCTGAAAGAATAACCCAATGTGCGAATAAGTTTTTACCAAGGTTGAGATAGCTCTATGTGGATGATGCTGAGATGTTACTTGAATAAAAATATGGCAGGACTTAATATCCTTAAAATGCAGTTTTTGTAACAATTTTTAAATAAAATTTGTACAATATAATTTCATAAAAGAGAATAAAAGGGTTTAGATCAAAGTATCTGAAATGTACCTAATAAAAGGACATACGATTATACATAAGCATGTTTCTCCTCTATGTTTACATCAAAAAGACTTTTAGTAGTATTTGAACTAATAATTTATAGCCCGTATTTAAGAATGGATTTGGTGTGTTTATAAAGAGATCTAAAAATTTACCATGTTCTCGATTATGTTAATTATTAAATTATTATTATCACTCATCAATACTACTAATTGATGAAATATGATAAAAATAACTTTAAATTATGCGATGAACTTACTTTTGGATAAAACTTTGTGTGTTGTATATGATGAACACTATACTCATTTTCTTTCCGTAAAATATATTACTACATTTTGGTTAAAATTTTGTTATACGACACAACTATTTAGGTTAATAAAAATACATGTTCATTAGGTAGAACAATCTTTATCGATCTTGAGATTTATATAGGAATAACCCTATATAATCAGATCGAGTAACCCAATAAATAAAACATATGCTACACTTTTATAAGATCTTTATTTTTTTAAGATAGACACTGTTTTTTCAAAAATCATATGCTATTAAATATAGATAGAACTACTATTTCTAAATTCTTGATATTAAACGTTTTTAAATAAGGTGTAAGTCAACCAATAAATCTAATCTCCGGTTAAGAATAGTATCCTAACTAATTACTTTATGTACATTTAGAAGAGATATCATCCTTATTTCTAGATTGCCACCAATACACAATACCAAAAATATAATGACTTTGGATAACATTGTTCAGAACAAAAATTCCTTTTTTGTTCGCGATTAGTCTATATATTTTGACTAATCGTAAAAATAAACATTTCCACATCTTGATGCATGTTTTAAAATAAATTCATTAACTATTTAAGTAATCTCATTTAGGTTTCCATAAATAGATTGTATTATGACATCTATTTTCAAAATTTTATATCCGTGATGAACCCTTTAAACTAAGGCTTGATTCTACTACATGAATCACAATGGTTAGAAACCCTTAATCGTCATGAGATCATAAATACTCATACATACATGTGTGTGTATCTATATATAAATATAAAAATAAGAAGAGTATTATATACCTCTTTACATCTTGAAGACCTGAGACTACAAACAGCAGGCGAAGCGACTGTCTGATTTTTGGAAGCAGGCAGCGGTAGTATTCTGATACCCATGTTAGTTGCTCGCTAGAATGATTATGAACAATCTCCTTGATGGAGTCGTTGGAGAAAACCGACAAATAGAAGCTAAGAGAGAAGATAAATAACAAAATTAGAAATGACATATTTGATTCGATATACAGGACAACATGAATTAAGGTTTGGTTAGACCAATTTATAGTTAGTGAACATATAGTTCGCGTAGTTATCGATTGGGCCAATGGTTTCATCTTCAACATAATCATTAGCCCAACTAATATCTATATTTATATACTTTCACGAGACTTAAATCTAAGATTTTGTTATAGTAAAACCTCGATAAGTTTAATCACAAGGAATACAGAAAATCATATATTATGGTAAATACCACGAATAATTTATCATGTTTTCTTACCAAACTACCTTTGTAAATGTTGATAAAACTGACCATATCAGTTTTCTTCTTAAAAATTATCTTTACTCTACAGATTTTACCTATTAGACGTGACATGAAAAAAAAAATTATTTAACTCTCGTACCTCTGCCCAATTTGTTAAATCAAAACTTTTAACGATATTTTGCAAGTTGTAGTTCAGCCGACTCTATGAGCAATAATTTTCTAGACAACTTTATAAAAAATATACTTAGATATGTTTTTGTGTTTTTTCTTATAAAACTAGTCAATGCGGGTATACTTGTATTAATAAGAAATAAAATTACAAATGGTAGAGGGGACTAGACCAAAGTTTCACACAAAAAACATCCAGATAATAAATCGTACATGAAGTTTCAATATTTTCAACATACCCACCTGCAGGAGACTTAAAATAACAAGTCATTATAATTGCTTCCAGACACAATCGCATAGACTCCATGAAATAGAAATAGTTGGGCAGAATAACCTAATACTACTTGGTGTCGAATAAACGATAAATATATAAATTGGGGATATAACAATCCTCAAAGCAAAAATAAATCAAAAGTCTATCTGATCATCGGCATCGCATGAACCGAAATGTAGAGCACCAAGTTTCAAAATCATCTTCTTTACTCAATATAAAATCACATTAAAACATGTTAAAAACCAATATAATATGTAAATTAAATCAAATATGATAAAAAAAAGAATGTTATCCAGTTTGAGAAGATGCCAAACCCACGAATATTTCCTTATAAGGGCTTTTAGCTCAACGACATCAATACCAAAAATGATATTATCCTCAGTGCCTCAATGTTCCCATTTAGCCAACATATCAGCAACTTTATTGGCTCTCCACCAACATGTTCAAATTGAACCTCAAAACTAAGATCAATAATATCAAATAATTCAATTTGTAGAACCCAAGTTTACTACTTCCGCAACTTACTTTTCTACTTGCAAAGTATTAAAAAACTCTACTAAAACCTCAGAATGATCCGTTGTTTATCTAGTAATACCTAATTTTTTTATGTTCCACTTTACGTCATTATGTTTTTCTTAATACAAAAGCTATTTGAGAAGCCATGACAAACTTTTGCTGAATAAAAAAATACAACTGCACTTCATGTAGTTGCCTTGTATTACGTTCAAATTACAGTCCAAAAGCACGGTCTCCAAATATAAACAATGTGTCTTACCAAAAGTGGCATATCTTGTTTGTTGTCGTTATGAAAGTCTTTTAGAAGCAAAGTTACGTTTGCGATCCTCATCCATTCGGTTGTGAAATCATCAATACCTTTTAAATATAATAAAATTAATTAATGTAAACAAATATCATAACAAGTTATTTTAAATACAAAAGAATTCATTTAATATCTCTTGAAACCATACGCTAAAATTATGCTCGGAGCAGATCAAGAATACAATTACTCTAAATATGATAAAATTTGAAAGTATTATGTCGTTAAACCAATAATGGGAACAATATTTTTCTTCACAGCCTTACGGCTTTCTTTTTTAATACTTAGAGATATGTTTTGTGTTTTTATTTATAAAACTACTAAATGCGACTATATGTATATTATTAAAAAATAAAATTACAAATCATAGAGAGGACTAGACCAAAGCCTCTCAAAAACAAGATGGAAATAAACAATCGTACATGACCTTTCAATATTTTAAACATACACACCTGCAAGAGACTTAATATAACAAGTCAATATAATTACTTGCAGACACAATCACATAGACTCCATGAAATATAGAAAATAGTTAGATGAATAACCTCATAATACTTGGATTCTAAGAAACGATAAATATATAAGTGAATCTGATCATCTGCATCGAATTAGCCAAAATGTTCAACAACGAGTTTCAAAATCTTCTTCTTTACTCAAGATAACACATGGGAACATGTGAAAAACCTATAACATGGAAATCGAATCAAGTATGATAATAAAGAATGTTACAAAAAGATTCAAAATCTCACAAATCCTTCCATATACGGGATTTTAGCTCAACATCATCAATAGAAACAATGATATTATCCTCAAAGAATCTATGTCCCCATTTAGCCAGTCATTCAGCAACTTCATTTCCTCTCCACCAACGTGCCCAAACTGAACCTCAAAAGTAAGATCGTGAATTTCAAAAAATTCATTATATAGAACCCAAATTTATTAATTTCGCAACTTTACTATTTGCGATGTATTCAAAAACTCTACTAAAACTTCAAAAAGATCCATTGTTTATCTAGTAAATCTTAAAAAATTCATGTTCTCCTTTCCTTCATTATGTTTTTCTTGATACAAAAGACATCATAAGAATCCGGGATAAACCATTTCGTTATAAAAGAAATATGGAACCCCACTTAATGTACCTCTCTTGTATTATGCTCAATAATATAAAAGTGCGATATTCAAATATATACAATGTGTCTTAAAAAATTGCCAAACGACATTGTTTTTTTATAGCTTGTTTGTTATTGTTACGAAAGTTATTTGGAAGCCAGATTGGGCTTTATATAGTATTCATCATTTGATTATCACATATTCTCTTCTGAACCCATCAATATATTTTGTTAAAAAAAATCTATTGAATGTAAAAAGAATTCATAAATAAATAGTATTACACTTAACATCTCATAAACCATACCATTAAATTGTGTTGGAAGAATATCAAGAATACAATAACTCAAAATCTAGTGCAATTTAAAAGTACTCGATCCATATTCCAATAAACGGATAGTTTAAATTGATCGAATGTTGAAAAATGTTTATGCATACTTCCTTTTTTAACAAAGGAAAACTAAATTTTTTGTTAATACGTGAGAATGGTTTATGAATACGACTAAGGTCGCTGATTTCAAAAATATATGATGTTCATACGTTCCAATCACTTAAGACTTAAATTTTAAAAGAAATAAGATATACGCATACTCTAAGTATACTAAATGAATATATACCTTTCATATTTTAAATTGATACGCATTTATTAGATCCCACGTTGTGCCTATTTAGGTGGTATTTATAAGATGAAACTCAAACTCTCTCGCAACCAAGAATTCATCCATGGTATTAGAAAAGAAAACATGTATAGTTAGTATTGATGAGGATTGAATTAACTCAACCCACGAACTAAACTGGTGGAATATTGAATCAATATCTAGTTTATAATATAGACCTAACAAATGTATAATGTTAAGGGTCTTTTGTGTAATAAAGAATAATTTGGGTTTATTTAGCAAGTTAGCTGAGGGATTAGCCTCAAATAGACAAACTGTCTAGGTCAAATGGCCCAAAACGCCCAATAGGCCCAACACACCTACATACCCATTACTTGCTATATAAAACAGTTTATATTGACTATTCGAATTATTTGAATCAATTAAATATGTGTGGCCTTCAAATGTCTTGATTGCTTTGAATTCGTATTTCCTTCGAATAGTCTGGTTGCATTCAATTCGCATTGTCTTCGAAATGTTTGGTTGCATTGAATTCGCGTTGCCTTCGAATGGCTTGATTGATAAATTCGCATTACCTTCGAATGGCTTGATTGCTAAATTCGCATTGCCTTCGAATGGTTTGATTGCATTAAATTCGTGTTGTCGTTGCCTTCGATTGGTTTGATTGCAATGAATTTGTTTTACCTTCGAATATCTGAACATGGTCTATAAAGTACTTGGTACTACACGATCTAAATATTATCAATCATCGATTTCAAAAATAGATGATATTGATCGATAGGACAATATCACCGAATATCAGCTAACATGATAACCTAAAGCAAATTAAACTCAAACTATCCCACTGTTATAAATCAACATATTTAGTTAGTTCTTCCAAATTGATTAGAAAACGTATATATAGATTATAATCGTTTTGTTTCATAACATCGTCCTAAGAATACCTTTGTAAGATCATCTAACCATACTTTATTTTAAATACCTAGATGAGTTTGGTTCTTTAATTGTTTTTATCTAGTTAGGTTTTCAATTGTGATTAAAACCTAGATGAGTTTGGTTCTTTAATTTTTTTTATCTAGTTTGGTTTTCAATTGTGATTAAAACCTAGATGAGTTTGGTTCTTTAAATGTTTAAAAAACACTGCATCATCCACACATGCATGGGAATGGATAGAAAAACATGGTTAGTGCGTGATTTTTGGATGTTGAGAGGTTACTTTAATAGTAATGTAGCCAGACTTAATACGCTTAAAATGCAAAGTTGGTGACAGTAACAACTATTTGCATCATCACATCTTTCATCTCACAACAAAATAAAAAGAGCATTGATCATATATAAGAATATTTTGTCTTTATAAAAATCTTAGGAGAGAATACAATTGTATTAATAAGACAAAAAAGTTTTAAACCTAGCGCTCATCTGATCTTCATGTTTTTTGTTAGGGTTAAGATGGATGCTATACATAATTTATGGGTACCTGTTTTAACTGTGATAGCATGCCCTATTTGACAAAACATTCCAAGACCACTTTGCCCAATGTGTATGCACTCATTGTAAGTAGTTGACCTAGAAAACAAAAGGATTGATTCCGACCTGCCGGATTCGAACCAGCGACCTAAGGATTTTCTGTTAGGATCAACTTACTACAGTCCTCCGCTCTACCAACTGAGCTAAGGTCGGTTTCTTTGGTTGCATTAATCGAGTTCTGCTTTTGAGCTGTGATGAAAAAACTATTTTCAAAACATTTTTAGACAACTCAAACATAGCACCTTTAGATGCTTTAGTGAATTAGAACAGCCTGAACAATTGATTCTTCATGTCTAAAACAGTATTTGTTTGCAATGAGATTGGCACAGCGAACTGGAATCGGTACTTAAAGAGGCTATTCCTCTTGCAACAGAATGTAAATAGTTTGATTATGTCAGTTCGTTTTAATAGCTGAATCAAGTAGTTGCAATGTCTAAATTCCTGCACATATCCATAAAGTCAGAGTTAACTCTTTCTCATAAATCTTTTATACTCCAATCCAAGAAAAACAAATGCGTTCTTCCAATAAAAATAGTCTGAAGGAATGGAGATCTACAATGCCAACTTGATGCAGTCTCATAATGGTGAGGTCATTAAAAAAATAAAACAAGTAGGAAGGATGGATACCCTCATGTGGTTCCTAAGAGATAATCAATTAATTAATGATTTCAAACATCATGTAGTTTAGTTGAAGGATTTAAAAATCCGAAATGTTGAAAGTATGCACTCCCTAAATCAACGACGGAATAGTGTATGTGTTCTGGTTTTGGAGTTGAATATAGAGGTCAAACTCCCATGTTTAAAGTATTCAGGCAATTAAGCTTCCTTTTTTACTAAAGGAAAACTGTAATTTCCGTTAACACATAGACTTAGGTCACAGAGACACAATGGAGATATTAAAATCGCTGGTTTCAAAGGAAAAATACTTAAATAAAAAAAAGATAATGGATTAATTTTAAATGTAGTTGAACGATTCTATACTAATTATATTTTAAATTTATACCTATCCACTAAATTACACCCGACGAGTTCGTCTACCTATGTGGTATTTTTTAAATCAAACTAACTCATGATCAAGAGTTCATGCATGGGGTTATAAAACGTATTTAGTCAGCATTTTAAATAAAATAAATAAAATATTAAATTTGATCGATTCGTTTTTTACAAAACATTGATTTATAAAATTTATGGTACATTCGGCTTTTTAATATTTTTTATCTGCTTCAGTTTTACGTTATAAGTAACCTGAAAGAATACCCCAATGTGTGAATGAGTTTTTACCAAGGTTGAGATACCTCTATGTGGAGGATGCTGAGATATCACTTGAATAAAAATATGGCAAGACTTAATATCCTTAAAATGCAGTTTTTGTAACAATTTTTAAATAAAATTTGTCCAATAAAATTTCATAAAAGAGAATAAAAGGGTTTAGATCAAAGTATCTCAAATGTACCTAATAAAAGGACATACAATTATACATAAGCATGTTTCTCCTCTTTGTTTACATCAAAAAACTTTTAGTAGTATTTGAACTAATAATTTATAGCCCGTATTTATTTTTGGATTTGGTGCGTCTATAAAGAGATTTAAAGATTTACCATGTTGCAAATGATGACGTGATTTGGGTTCGTCTGGATTATCTTAATTATTAAATTATTATTATCACTGATCAATACTAATTGATGAAATATGATAAAAATAACTTTAAATTATGCGATGAACTTAATTTTGGATAAAACTTTGTGTGTTGTATATGATGAACACTATACTCATTTTTTCGTAGAATATATTACTACATTTTGGTTTAAAAAAATTATACAACACAACTATTTAGGTTAATAAAAATGCATGCTCATTGGGTAGAACGATCTTTGTCGATCTTGAGATTTATATATGAATAACACTATATAATCAGATCGAGTAACCATATAAATAAAACATATGCTACACTTTTTATAAGATCTCTATTTTTTAAGATAGATACCGTTTTTTCAAAAACCATATGCCATTAAATATAGATAGAAATATTACTTCTAAATTCTTGATATTAAACGTTTTTAAATATCGTGTAAGTCAACCAATAAATCTAATCTCCCGTTAAGAATAGTCTTCTAACTAATTACTTTACGTACATTTAGAAGATATATATCATCATTATTTCTAGATTGTCACCAATACACAATACCAAAAATATAATATGACTTTGGATAACATTTTTCAGAACAAAAATTCCTTTTTTGTTCGCGATTAGTCTATATATTTTGACTAATCGTAAAAATAAACATTCTCACATCTTGATGCATGTTTTAAAATAAAATCATTAATTATGTAAGTAATCTCATTTAGGTTTCCATAAATAGATTGTCTTATGACATCTATTTTCAAAATTTTATATGGGTGATGAACCCTTAAAACTAAGGCTTGACTCTACTACATGAATCACACTGGTTAGAAACCCTTAATCGTCATGAGATCATAACTACTCATACGTATATGTGTGTATCTATATATAAATATAAAAATAAGAAGACTATGATACACCTCTTTACATCTTGAAGACCTGAGAATATATGTAAGACCCAAAGCCACTGTCTGATTTTTGGAAGTCGGTAGCGGTAGTATTCTGACACCTTTGTTAGTTGCTCGCTAGAATGTTCTCGAATGATTATGAACAATCTCCTTGATGGAGTCGTTGGAGAAAACCGACAAATAGAAGCTAAGAGATAAGATAAATAACAAAATTAGAAATGACATATTTGATTCGATATACAGGACAACATGACTTAAGGTTTGGTTAGACCAATTTATAGTTAGTGAACATATAGTTCGCTTAGTTATCGAATGGGCCAATGGTTTCATCGTCAACATAATCATTAGCCCAACTAATATCTATATTTATATACTTTCACGAGACCCAAATCTAAAATTTTCCTATAGTAAAACCTAGATAAGTTTAATCACAAGGAATACAGAAAATCATATATTATGGTAGATACCACTAGTAATTTATCATATTTTCTTACCAAACTGCCTTTGTAAATGTTGATAAAACTGACCATATCAGTTTTCTTCTTAAAAATTATCTTTACTCTACAGATTTTACCTATTAAACGTGACATGTAATTTTTTTGTATTTAACTCTCGTACCTCTGCCCAATTTGTTAAATCAAAACTTTTCACGATATTTTGCAAGTTGTAGTTCAGCCGACTCTATGAGCAATAATTTTCTAGACAACTTTATAAAAAATGTACTTAGATATATTTTTGTGTTTTTTCTTATAAAACTAGTCAATCAGAGAGATTTTTAGATGGTGAATATAATCTTTATCCTCTTATTATTTCATAGGTGTTATCAGTCTCCTTGACCTCTTTAAATAGGCCAAGTGAGTTAGTTACAAATACGGTTACAAAAAAAAATTATTTACATTTCAGTCCCTATTCTCCCTATAAAGCTTTAATCTTATTCTTTATTAATAGAACTTATCATTCAAGTCCTTATTAATTACATTTAAGTCCCTTATAAATCTATTTCCTTATCAGTAGCCCCCTTAGTTCTTATAAAAGTTATTTTATAAGAATTAACTGTCTTCGAAAGTTGGCTTAAGCAAATAGTTCTTTCCTTGTAAACAATTTGAGGCTCTCAACTTCACTTCGAATGTACAACTGATGTCAGTAAATAACCCTTTTGCTTCGGATTATACCCATTACACCACACTTCATCACTTCGAACTTATTGTCGTCTAATATAACTAATTGTTGCATTTCCACTTAGAACAATGATTAGACTTCCTCTAGTAGGTCTGCCAGTAGACCTATGACGTAGCAAACTCTCTTTCCTAGCTTAACGTTTAGTATTCTACCCAATTAAAACTCTTCACCCTTTCTACCTCTTTTATTTCTCCATCTTACTAAGAACCTTTTAGAAAAATCATCGTTCCTAAGCTATCTTCATCTGGTTCTTCTTGAACCTTCAAACTCATTAGCTACCTTCACCGGAAACGTCGATTTCTTCAGTCACAAAAAACAATTTCCCAGATTAACGTCTATTGTATGAGAAGATATCCCAAATACAAAAGATCTAAACCCAAAAAACCAAGAAAACCAAAGAAATCTCTATTCCCTGGTCCTAGCAATCAAGTGTTTGGCGCTTATGACTATCTCTGTATTGGAGAAAGAGCTGAGGAATACAGAGCTGCTGGGTTAATCTACAACGGTCCCTGCTTCTCCTCTACCACCTTCAAATACGGTAACTTCAATTCCAACCTTGTTAATTCATCTTCTCCCCTAGCATCAAACCCAGAATCTAGCCAGCAATCTTCTCCTCCTCGAAATCAATCCACTTTTCTATCACTAAGACCACATCAAAAACCTAAGCCTGTCAATTCTGACAAATCTCTAATTCCTCAAAAACTACAACCCAAATCACATATCATTCAACCCGAAGTAGTTAAAGTTAAATTTCACAAAAAACCAACCTTCCTAGCAATGGGTGATGATGTAGAAACCTCCTCTCCTCCCCTACAAGAAATGGCTGACGTTACTCCAGAAAATAGTCAACCAGTTCTTATGGAAAACGAAAAACAATCCCAAACTGAAACTCAGACTGTAAAACAATCCCAAACTGAGACTCAAACTCAGGTTACTGATGAAGAAAATGATTCTGAAGCCACTGAATCCAATGCTGAAGCCCAATCCGAGGTGGAACAAGAAGTAAACCCTTCAAGGAATATTCGAGGAAAGAAACCTCCTATTACCCTCCCCGAAGATGTTGCCGCCTTGGTTCAGGAAAACCTAAAACCACTTTGTCCTCGGTACATTCTAGCCCTAAAAAACGTACCCTATACTTACTACCCCGAATCAGAAAAAGAAAATCTTAAGAAACTATGGGGATTAACTGACAACATCGTTCTTCGTCTACCAGCAGAAGGAGAAACACCTTTGAGTTGTCAGAAAAACGAATTAGTAGTTTACCCTGAACTTTTCAACTGGGGACTTCGATTTCCTCTCGATCCAATGATTGTAGAGTACTTCTAAATTCTTGGGTTGTGCCCAACATAAGTCACTTCAAACCAATTGTTCACTTTATTCTCCGTTATTATGGTGTCGAGGCTAGGAAACATCCCCCTCGAAATAGAAGACTTCATTTCACTGACCAAAATCTCAAAGGGGCCAGTTTTACCATTCTACTACCTAACTTTGGAGGATGATCTGAAGATTATCGATGACCTCCTCGAAGCTGACAAGTTTTGGAAGCAAAGGTTTGTTTTTTTATCAGGAGCCTGGGAAAATGGTAAAGAAATTTCTGATGACAACCCCTCAAAACTTACTCTCGTCTGGAGAGATATCAGTAAGTAAATCATGATTATTATTGTTAATACTTTCTTCCCAATTTATTAAGCCTAGTCAAACTAACCAGGCCTACTTATCTAATTATTTACTCTTTTCCCAGAAATTCCGAGGCGATTCAAAAGTCGTCGGAAAACTGCAAAGACCATCTTCAAGAGAATGGCTGAATGGGCTGAGAAAGCCTGGGGAAATGGCTTTCACTCCGCCTTTCAACCAATCAAATTCATCAACAGCCATCTCTGGCGCATAACCTTGGGAGCTGACTTCCCTGAAAACCCGATGCTCCCCCCAGATCCCATTGAAGCGGTCAAAAGAATACTCGAACGAGATGGGAAAACTTATCTTCCCACCAGGAACCGATCTGACAGTCACCTGCCACCAAAAAAGAAAGGAAAACTGGCCCTCAAAAAGTCCAACACAAGTAATCCTAGCCCTTCTAAAAATTCGAAACCTACAAGGAAACGAAAAAACGCCTGCATCTCAACTTCCCCCAATATCCGAAGAAGACGAACCTATCCTTAAAAGGAAAAAGAAAGAAGATAATGCTTCAAAGAAGAAAAAGGACAAATCCACTACCCCAAGGAGTAAGAAAAAGAACGAAGCTGAAATGCTCGAAGATGTATTGGCTTCCGAGGTTCATGAGAAAACCTTCATTGAAGAAAATCCTCAAGGAGGATTGTCACTAGGAGATAGCCAGGGAAACGAATATCTTAACCTTGACGATTTCAACTCGAGTGGGGATTTCGTAGTCACCTGTGAAGATTCTCAGCCTACCAACACCATTCTATCATCTTCTACCGGGGCTACCATAACTTCAACATCAAACACAATTATTCCTGTCCATCGCCCATCAAACTTGCCCAATCCTGAAAGATCCGATGAGGTAACTTCGATCCTTCGACCCTTTACTAACTTAGGTGCTGCAACCAAAAAATTGTGTGAAGAAGTAAGCAATTCACATACACAATTGGAACTCCTTGCACAAGAATTAATCAATAGCAAAAAGGAAGCAGAATCTGAAAAAGCTTCAAAAGATAAAGCACTTCGAAATTTCGAAGCTGAAAAAAGAAAACTTTTTAACGAGCATAAAGAAAAAATCAAAGCTATGGAGACTTCTCATCGTCTGGCTCTTGAAAATATAAATTCTCAACATTCTATTGCCATTTCTGGTGAAAAGAAAAAATCTACCGAGGCTGAAGAACTTGTTAAGAAAACTCAGGAAAGCCTACAAAATTGTCAAACTCAATTGACTACGCTTCAAACAGGATTCGAGCAGGAAAACAAGGACGCCATCAAGAAAGCCGAAGCTGCTGTTGGTTATTTGATGCTTGATGGCATTAAGAAGGCTCAAACCCAAACAGCTATCAATCTTCTTCGAGAAATTCATGCCGCTTATCCAAGGTTAAATTTAACAGAATTTTGGAAACAAATTCCCGAGGAAGATCGCCCACCCGAAGCATTCGAGGTTGCATCAAGCTCTTCAGAAGAAGATGACGTTTCTGAAGGGTCATCGGAAGACGACTAAACAATAGTTTTTTTTAAGTAGTTTTCTCCTTTTTGTAAGCTTCAAGCTTTATCCAATGAAACAAGCATATTTAAATTTTATGAATCTCTTTACTTTATTTAGCACACAACTTTCTAAGTATAACAAAATATCATAACTTTCAGACAAATCATGACAAAATCAATACAGTCAACTATCTTAATATTTCAAAGTTCTGGTGCACTCATTAAACGTGGCACCTCAAAAATTTGGTACACTCATAAAACGTGGCACCTCGAAAATTTGATGCGCTCATAAAACGTGGCATCTCGAAATAGGTTGTTTCTTCAAAGCTATTGCTTTGGAAAATTACTCTTGGTCAACTTTCAAAGATGATCAGTCTTTGCCAAGTTACCAAAATAACAAATCATTCATCATATTAAACAACCAATGGCCAAAAGAAATTTTATTATGAACTTCAATTTTTACTAGACACCTCATTAAAACCTTTATGGGCCAACAGATAAGGAAAGAGTATGTCTGTCTTTTACAAAAAATTTAAGTTCGATTTTATTCACAATACAATTTCAAATGTTCTATATTCCAAGGATGTTTAAGCATCCTCCCCTCACAATCAGACAACCTATATGACCCTGGCTTAACCTTCATTTTGACTTCATAAGGACCCTCCCAATTCGGAGCCAATTTTCCGAGGTGTTTATCCTTGGTATGAAGAAATACTTTTCGCAACACTTTATCACCAACTTTGAACTCCCTCTTCTTAACCTTAGCATCGTACCTGCTTCTCATTAAGGTTTGATAATGAACCACATTCAAATGTGCTTTAACCCTCTTTTCCTCTAACAAATCAAGCTCAATCCTTCCAGCTTCATCATTATCTACTTCGGAATAATGCAATAGCCTATAGGAAGGTAATGTAGATTCAGCAGGGCATACAGCATCCATTCCATACACCAAAGAAAAAGGAGTTTCTTTTGTTGCCTCTCTAGGAGTTGTACGATATGCCCATAACACCTCTTGAAGATAATTTGGCCATTTCCCTGCTGCTCCCGCCAAATTTTTCTTCAAACCCTCCAAAATAGATCTATTTGTAACTTCCACTTGCCCATTTGCTTGTGGGTGGAAAGGAGTAGAAAAACATTGTTGTATTCCTTTTGAGGAGCAAAAAGAGTCCATTTCCTTGTTATTAAATTGGGGACCGTTGTCTGTTGTTATCTTTCGAGGAAATCCAAAACGGTAGCAGATGTTACTTAGAATAAACTTGATCACATCCTTAGCTTTTGTTCCAGCTAAAGGCTCTGCTTCTGCCCACTTCGAAAAATAATCAACTGCGACAATAATCATCTGTCTTCCACCTGAAGCCATAGGCAAGGGTCCTACCAAATCAATCCCCCATCTATCAAAAGGAACCGCCTCAGAGATTGTTATTAGAGGTGTCGCTGGTTTATGTATCAAATGTTCATACCTTTGACAAGTATCATAACTTCGAACTAATAACTTGGCATCCTGCAATATAGTAGGCCAATAATATCCTGCCAACAATACCCTACGTGTTAAAGCTTTGAAACCACAATGAGCTGATCCATCTCTATCATGTAATTCAGATAAAATGTTTTGAGATTCTTGCTTACTCAAACATCGTAATAAAGGCCTCGACACAGACCTCTTATACAATACCCCATCCAACACCACATAGCCAAGAGCTTTACTCCTTATTTTCCTGAGCAAGTGCTTATCAAGAGGTAGTATTCCCTTTGTAAGAAAATTTAACAAGTCAGTTCTCCAATCACCTCGAATGCGTGCCGAATCATTTACTACTTCCTCAAAAAATTCACATTGCTCAGAGCTTATTATAATCGAAGGCAATGGTTGTGTCACGATCCATGGATATTCTTCAGAGTAAGCCATTGTTGCTAAAGAATCAGCCATTGTGTTATTTCCTCTTTGAATATGCTCCACCTCAACATTTTCAAATTGTGCCATCATACTTCGAAGTTCTTGCAAATACAAAACTAAACGATCTTTTTTAGCTTCTGATATTCCTTTAACATGGTTAACCACTAACTGCGAATTTGTCTCTAAGTGCACAAATATTGCTCCACAAATTTTTGCTAACCGCAATCCTGCTAACACTGCTTTATATTCAGCTTCATTATTCGAAGCATGAAATCCAAATCTTATAGCTTGAAACATATACTCCCCTGTCGGTGCCACCAATTCTACCCCCGCACTCGACCCTTTATTACTAGACCCTCCATCAGTTCGTATCGTCCACATCGGATTCGCGTGTATTTTTTCATCTTCTTTCTCTTCGGACCTGCTCGAATGAAACTCAACAAAGAAATCTGCTAAGGCCTGAGCTTTGACAACCGTTCGTGGAGAGAACAACACATCGAAATCTCCCAATTCTACATACCACTTAGTCATTCTTCCTGAGATATCTGGCTTTTGCAATACATTTTTCAATGGATAAGAAGTTCGAACCACAATTGTATGTGCTTGGAAGTAATTACACATTTTTCTCGCCGCCACTATTATACACAACGTCAATTTTTCGAGCTTTAAGTAACGTTTTTCAGCATCAACCAAACTTTTACTGACATAATAAACGGGCTTCGAAATTCCCGTATCTTCATTTATCAGAACTGCACTCACTGCATAATCCGATACTGGTATATACAAAAACAGTTGTTCACCTTCTCTAGGATTTGATAATATTTCAGGAGAGGACAAAAGATTTTTTTTATCTTAACAAAAGCTTCTTCACAATCCGAAGTCCACTCAAAATTCTTTGGTCGACGTAACACCTGGAAAAAAGGCAAGCATTTATCTGAAAAACGAGAAATGAATCTGTTCAGAGCTGCTAACCTGCCTGTTAATATTTGCACCTCCTTGATATTCCGAGGCGAAGACATTGATATCAAAGCCTTCAACTTTTCTGGATCTACTTCAATTCCTCTTTCACTTATCACATATCCCAGAAACTTACCCGATCGGACTCTAAACGTGCATTTTTTTGGGTTCAACTTCAATTGTATTGCTCTAAGATTCAGAAACGTCTCTTCTAAATCATCAATATGATCCTCATCACTTTTGCTCTTAACTAGCATATCATCGATGTATACCTCGATATTCCTCCCTATTTGTGAAGCAAATGCTTTATTCATCAACCTTTTATATGTAGACCCAGCATTTTTCAATCCAAACGGCATGACTCTATAACAATTTAAACCTCGATCAGTGATAAAGGTTGTGCTTTCTTCATCCTCTGGATTCATTTGAATTTGATTATATCCTGAAAATGCATCCATAAATGTTAGAATTTTGTTTCCAGAAGTATAATCCACTAATTGATCAATTCGAGGTACTGGAAAAGGATCCTTTGGGCAAGCTCTGTTTAAATCTGTGAAGTCTACACACATTCTCCATTTTCCATTCTTCTTTTTCACCACTACAGGATTAGCTGTCCACTTCGGATATTTGGAGTCCCTAATATGCCCCATTTTATACAATCTATCTACTTCAGCAATTATGGCCTCAGATTTTTCCAAAGAAAAAGCTCTCCTTTTTTGTATTATTGGCTTGATCTTCGAATCCACACCCAAACTATGACATATAATATCAATAGGGACCCCCACTACATCCTCAGACTTCCAAGCAAACACATCCAAGTTTTTAGACAAAAAATTCAATAACCTTTCTCGCACTAATAAAGACAATAAAGTCCCAATTCGAAGTACTATGTTATTATCGAAGACGTATTCCTCTATTTCTTCACTTACTATCACAGAACTCGGGGTTGACCTCGGATCATCAATTCCTTCATCTTTACTACCAGAAGGCAACCCCCCAAATTGCTATTTCTCCATTGGATCATCGGTACTTTTATCACGTAGTCTAAATGCAGCAGCATAACACTCTCTAGCTACTTTTTGATCACTTCGAACTACACCAATTCGATCCCCAACTACATATTTCAAGAATTGATGAACTGTAGAAACTATAGCATACATCTTTGCCAGCCATGACCTTCCAAAGATAGCATTGTAACTCGACGAACAATCTACCACCATAAAAAGTACTTGTACTTTCTTTTTAAAAGGCCCTTTTCCCAGAGAAATTTCACCTTCAAATTCCCCTACTACGTTTGCTGTTGCACCAGTAAACCCAATTATAGTTCTTTCTGACCTTTCTATCCGCGGCGGAGCGTTTAATCTATCATATGTTGATTTGAACAACACATTAGCAGAACTTCCAGTATCAATCAATACTCGTCGAACTTCTACCCCACACACTTCTGCTCCAATGACTACTGCATCTTCATGTGGTCCTGTAACTCCTCTCAAATCATCTCCATCGAAAATTATAAATGGGACATTCTTCTTATTGTATAGATGTGCTGATGCTCCTCCTTCAATTTGATGCGTTAAATTTACTATATGTATTTTCCTCGAATCATTAGTATCATTAGTCATTGAGTCTCCCCCAAATATTGCCAAGGACTCAAAGAACGCGCATAAATCTCGAACACGTCCCTTACACATCGGCTCATCAACTGACATCAACAACAATCGACTGGGATCTGGGTCGACATATTCCAAAGCCACATCAAATTCATCCTCTGCAACATCTAAAATCATCAATGCACTTTCCTGCTTAGAGTTAAGATTACTTACCTTTTGAGTTACGACTTTAGCGTTCCTTTTGACATACTCTAACAATTTTCCATTCTCTATCAAAATCTGCATTTCCTTCTTCAAAGCAATACAATTATTTGTGGCATGCCCAATATCATCATGATACCTACAGAACCTGCTGTTGCATTCCTCTCTTGGTCTATTAATTGGTGCCGGCTTTCTAAAATTTACTGTTCCCTTGGTTTTCTCATAAATCGATGCCACATTTTCAGTCAAATCAGCATAATATTCTGGTCTTACCCATACATTCGATCTTGGTCTGAAATGGTATTGATTACTAAAATTGTGCTGATTAGAACCCCCTTGATATGAGTTCGAACCTCCTCGATTGGAAACATTTTGACTACCCCTCGCGCGCGACGAGTTATTATTCGAAGCGTTCACTTGATTATTTCCCACTTGACTATTCCCTTTCTGAACACTATTATTCCATCCTCGAACTCGAGTAGACTCTTCGACTTTGATCTGATCTTCAACCTGAGCCATGAGAGCTCCGAACGTTAATGCCCTACGCCTTGTTGTTTCATCAGCTAAATCTCCTGGCAACAATCCTTGTCGGAATGCTGCCATAGCTACCACCTCCTCACAATCATCTAATCCTGCTTTTGTTGATACAAATATTTTAGTATAATCCTTCAAATTTTCTCCCACAGCTTGCTTACATTGTATTATCGTATCTCCTTTAGCTCTCATTTCTTTGTTTCCCACAAACTATCTTCGAAAAGCTGTGTAAAAGCCTCTGAAATTTACAATAGACTCCTTAGGAATCTTATTATACCATTTTAATGATGTTCCTTTGAATGTCTGAGAGAATGCTCTACAAACCAATTTATCATCGTCCTCGAAATTAGTCATATAGTTCTTGAATTTCTCTATATGATCATCTGGATCTTGAGTTCCATCAAACTTGTCAATTTTAGAAATGTCGAACCGCCTCGGAAGTGGTACAGATCTAATCGCACTAATCAACGGTGAATCCCTCCAATCTACTCCTTGAACAAACTGGTCTTCATTCCTCATTCCCACAATAGCATACAAACTTGGCTCGCCTTCAAATTTCTGAGGAGAATACACTCGTCTTTCCTTTTTTTGCCTTCCTTCCTTATACATTTTAGCTGGCCAAAATTCGTATCCTCCTTCTTTTGAATGACTTCGAAAATGCTTATATATTGGTGTTTCATTTGATTCCGAATTTTCAAAATCTTCTTCACTAGAATCTACATATCGTCGCTTCAACTTTTCCTTTTTTCTCATTCCACTATGCTCCTTCTTACGCTCAAAATGTATTTTACGTTGAACATCTTGAACATCGCCGACGTCATTCGATGGGTCAGACTGATCATCCCGATTACCTCTTGCTATTTTAGATCTAAGTTTAGCGCCATTATTATCTTGTTTCTTTTGAGAAAATTTATCAAGTTCTGCCACTTTTCTTATCAACTCATTCATTTTACCTTCAAAATCAAATTGATTTGATCGAATCAGAACTGATTCATCTGCTTCTTTCTCTTGCAAATTAGATCTCAATGTCTCCAAAGCCCTTCGAATAGGCGGATTATCTCCTTCCTCCGAATTCATCTTCGATCAACGAAAATATAAACGAAATGCTTCAAGAAAACGAAAAAATTAGAACCCCGATTTTTTATCTATCGATCAAGGTATCTTCGACCCCTCTTTCTAGCGCCAATTTGGTGAGAATAGAAAATATTGACTAAGAATCAGCAAAGATATTTTTAGATGGTGAATATAATCTTTCTCCTCTTGTTATTTCAGAGGTGTTATCAGTCTCCTTGACCTCTTTAAATAGGCCAAGTGAGTTAGTTACAAATACGGTTACATAAAAGATTTATTTACATTTAAGTCCCTATTCTCCCTATAAAGCTTTAATCTTATTCTTTATTAATAGAACTTATCATTCAAGTCCTTATTAATTACATTTAAGTCCCTTATAAATCTATTTCCTTATCAAATGCGAGTATACTTGTATCAATAAGAAATCAAATTACAAATGGTAGAGGGGACTAGACCAAAGTTTCACACAAAAAACATCCAGATAATAAATCATACATGAAGTTTCAATATTTTCAACATACCCACCTGCAGGAGACTTAAAATAACAAGCCATTATAATTGCTTCCAGACACAATCGCATAGACTCCATGAAATAGAAATAGTTTGGCAGAATAACCTAATACTACTTGGTGTCGAAGAAACGATAAATATATAAATTGGGGATATAAAAATCCTCAAAGCAAAAATAAATCAAAAGTCTATCTGATCATCGGCATCGCATGAACCGAAATGTAGAGCACCAAGTTTCAAAATCATCTTTTTTACTCAATATAAAATCACATTAAAACATGTTAAAAACCAATATAATATGTAAATTAAATCAAATATGATAAAAAAAAGAATGTTATCCAGTTTGAAAAGATGCCAAACCCACGAATATTTCCTTATAAGGGCTTTTAGCTCAACGACAACAATAGAAAAAATGATATTATCCTGAGTGCCTCAATGTTCCCATTTAGCCAACCTATCAGCAACTTTATTGGCTCTCCACCAACATGTTCAAATTGAACCTCAAAACTAAGATCAATAATATCAAATAATTCAATTTGTAGAACCCAAGTTTACTACTTCCGCAACTTACTTTTCTACTTGCAAAGTATTAAAAAACTCTACTAAAACCTCAGAATGATCCGTTGTTTATCTAGTAATACCTAATTTTTTTATGTTCCACTTTACGTCATTATGTTTTTCTTAATATAAAAGCTATTTGAGAAGCCATGACAAACTTTTGCTGAATAAAAAAAAATACAACTGCACTTCATGTAGTTGCCTTGTATTACGTTCACATTACAGTCCAAAAGCACGGTCTCCAAATATAAACAATGTGTCTTACCAAAAGTGGCATATCTTGTTTGTTGTCGTTATGAAAGTCTTTTAGAAGCAAAGTTACGTTTGCGATCCTCATCCATTCGGTTGTGAAATCATCAATACATTTTAAATATAATAAAATTAATTAATGTAAACAAATATCATAACAAGTTATTTTAAATACAAAAGAATTCATTTAATATCTCTTGAAACCATACGCTAAAATTATGCTCGGAGCAGATCAAGAATACAATTACTCTAAATATGATAAAATTTGAAAGTATTATGTCGTTAAACCAATAATGGGAACAATATTTTTCTTCACAGCCTTACGGCTTTCTTTTTTAATACTTAGAGATATGTTTTGTGTTTTTATTTATAAAACTACTCAATGCGACTATATGTATATTATTAAAAAAATAAAATTACAAATCATAGAGAGGACTAGAGCAAAGCCTCTCAAAAACAAGATGCAAACAAACAATCGTACATGACCTTTCAATATTTTAAACATACACACCTGCAAGAGACTTAATATAACAAGTCAATATAATTACTTGCAGACACAATCACATAGACTCCATGAAATATAGAAAATAGTTAGATGAATAACCTCATAATACTTGGAGTATAAGAAACGATAAATATATAAGTGAATCTGATCATCTGCATCGAATTAGCCAAAATGTTCAACAACGAGTTTCAAAATCTTCTTCTTTACTCAAGATAACACATGGGAACATGTGAAAAACCTATAACATGGAAATCGAATCAAGTATGATAACAAAGAATGTTACAAAACGATTCAAAATCTCACAAATCCTTCCATATACAGGATTTTAGCTCAACATCATCAATAGAAACAATGATATTATCCTCAAAGAATCTATGTCCCCATTTAGCCAGTCATTCAGCAACTTCATTTCCTCTCCACCAACGTGCCCAAACTGAACCTCAAAAGTAAGATCGTGAATTTCAAAAAATTCATTATATAGAACCCAAATTTATTAATTTCGCAACTTTACTATTTACGACGTATTCAAAAACTCTACTAAAACTTCAAAAAGATCCATTGTTTATCTAGTAAATCTTAAAAAATTCATGTTCTTCTTTCCTTCATTATGTTTTTCTTGATACAAAAGCCATCATAAGAATCCGTGATAAACTATTTCGTTATAAAAGAAATATGGAACCCCACTTAATGTACCTCTCTTGTATTATGCTCACTAATATAAAAGTGGGATATTCAAATATATACAATGTGTCTTAAAAAATTGCCAAACGACATTGTTTTTTTATAGCTTGTTTGTTATTGTTACGAAAGTTATTTGGAAGCCAGATTGGGCTTTATATAGTATTCATCATTTGATTATCACATATTCTCTTCTGAACCCATCAATATATTTTGTTAAAAAAAATCTATTGAATGTAAAAAAGAATTCATAAATAAATAGTATTCCACTTAAGATCTCATAAACCATACCATTAAATTGTGTTGGAAGAATATCAAGAATACAATAACTCAAAATCTAGTGCAATTTAAAAGTACTCGATCCATATTCCAATAAACGGATAGTTTAAATTGATCGAATGTTGAAAAGTGTTTATGCATACTTCTTTTTTTAACAAAGGAAAACTAAATTTTTTGTTAATACGTGAGAATGGTTTATAAATACGACTAAGATCGCTGATTTCAAAAATATATGATGTTCATACGTTCCAATCACTTAAGACTTAAATTTTAAAAGAAATAAGATATACGCATACTCTAAGTATACTAAATGAATATATACCTTTCATATTTTAAATTGATACGCATTTATTAGATCCCACGTTGTGCCTATTTAGGTGGTATTTATATGATGAAACTCAAACTCTCTCGCAACCAAGAATTCATCCATGGTATTAGAAAAGAAAACATGTATAGTTAGTATTGATGAGGATTGAATTAACTCAACCCACGAACTAAACTGGTGGAATATTGAATCAATATCTAGTTTATAATATAGACCTAACAAATGTATAATGTTAAGGGTCTTTTGTGTAATAAAGAAAAATTTGGGTTTATTTAGCAAGTTAGCTGAGGGATTAGCCTCAAATGGACAAACTGTCTAGGTCCAATGGCCCAAAACGCTTGATAGGTCCGATAGGCCCAACACACCTACATACCCATTACTTGCTATATAAAACCGTTTATATTGACTATTCGAATGATTTGATTGCATTAAATATGTGTGGCCTTCAAATGTCTTGATTGCTTTGAATTCGTATTTCCTTCGAATAGTCTGGTTGCATTCAATTCGCATTGTCTTCGAAATGTTTGGTTGCATTGAATTCGCGTTGCCTTCGAATGTCTTGATTGCTAAATTCGCATTGCCTTCGAATGGCTTGATTGCTAAATTCGCATTGCCTTCGAATGGTTTGGTTGCATTAAATTCGTGTTGTCGTTGCCTTTGATTGGTTTGATTGCATTGAATTTGTTTTGCCTTCGAATATCTGAATATGGTCTATAAAGTACTTGGTACTACACGATCAAAATATTATCAATCATCGATTTCAAAAATCGATGATATTGATCGATAGGACAATATCACCGAATATCAGCTAACATGATAACCTAAAGCAAATTAAACTCAAACTATCCCACTGTTATAAATCAACATATTTAGTTGGTACTTCCAAATTGATTAGAAAACGTAAATATAGATTATAATCGTTTTGTTTCATAACATCGTCGTAAGAATATCTTTGTAAGATCATCTAACCATACTTTATTTTAAATACCTAGATGAGATTGGTTCTTTAATTGTTTTTATCTAGTTAGGTTTTCAATTGTGATTAAAACCTAGATGAGTTTGGTTCTTTAAATTTTCTTATCTAGTTTGGTTTTCAATTGTGATTAAAACCTAGATGAGTTTGGTTCTTTAAATGTTTAAAAAACACTGCATCATCCACACATGCATGGGAATGGATAGAAAAACATGGTTAGTGTGTGATTTTTGGATGTTGAGAGGTTACTTTAATAGTAATGTAGCCAGACTTAATACGCTTAAAATGCAAACATGGTTAGTGTTCAAAGTTGGAAGAATACCCCAATGTGTGAATGAGTTTTTACCAAGGTTGAGATACCTCTATGTGGAGGATGCTGAGATGTTACTTGAATAAAAATATGGCAAGAGTTAATATCCTTAAAATGCAGTTTTTGTAACAATTTTTAAATAAAATTTGTCCAATAAAATTTCATAAAAGAGAATAAAAGGGTTTAGATCAAAGTATCTCAAATGTACCTAATAAAAGGACATACAATTATACATAAGCATGTTTCTCCTCTTTGTTTACATCAAAAAGACTTTTAGTAGTATTTGAACTAATATAGCTTGTATTTATTTTTGGATTTGGTGCGTCTATAAAGAGATTTAAAAATTTACCATGTTGCAAATGATGACGTGATTTGGGTTCGTCTGGATTATCTTAATTATTAAATTATTATTATCACTCATCAATACTTATTGATGAAATATGATAAAAATAACTTTAAATTATGTGATGAACTTACTTTTGGATAAAACTTTGTTTGTTGTATATTATGAACACTATACTCATTTTTTTCGTAAAATATATTACTACATTTTGGTTAAAAAAATTTATACAACACAACTATTTAGGTTAATAAAAATACATGCGCATTGGGTAGAACAATCTTTGTCGATCTTGAGATTTATATATGAATAACCCTATATAATCAGATCGAGTAACCATATAAATAAAACATATGCTACACTTTTTATAAGTTCTCTATTTTTTTAAGATAGATACCGTTTTTTCAAAAACCATATGCCATTAAATATAGATAGAAATATTATTTCTAAATTCTTGATATTAAACGTTTTTAAATACCTTGTAAGTCAACCAATAAATCTAATCTCTCGTTAAGAATAGTTTTCTAACTAATTAGTTTACGTACATTTAGAGGAGATATCATCCTTATCTCTAGATTGTCACCAATACACAATACCAAAAATATAATATGACTTTGGATAACATTTTTCAGAACAAAAATTCCTTTTTTGTTCGCGATTAGTCTATATATTTTGACTAATCGTAAAAATAAACATTCTCACATCTTGATGCATGTTTTAAAATAAAATCATTAATTATGTAAGTAATCTCATTTAGGTTTCCATAAATAGATTGTATTATGACATTTACTTTCAAAATTTTATATCGGTGATTGGTGAGGTTAATTTATGCTTGAGGGTAATTGGGTAATTTGTTCAGAGTTTTGTGGAGGTTTATGGGTATTTAATATTTTGAGTAGAGAGTAAAGAGAGAATTAAGCTTCCTGGTTGTAGTTAATTTTCAGTACCCATAGTTAATGCATGTGGTTGGGTATTTATACCCTTACATTTGGGCTTTATGGGTTTTCGGGTCATGTTTAATGGACTCGGGTCATGTTTAAAGACCCATGAGCTCTAAGTAGGAGAGCAAGTAACTTAGTCAAGAAGTGTTTAGGTTTTTAGTACTTTTGTCATAGTTCGAACAGTCCAATGGGCTAAGTGTTCGAAGTGGTATGTCCGGTCCGGAGGCCTTGGTCCGATCTGTCCCTGTCCGGTGAGTAAGCAGAATTCGGACTTATCAGGAGCCCCTTTTTTAGGTGTTTGTTCAAATACCTTTGTCAAAAACCTGAAAAATAGTCTGATGTCAGGGGTAGTTTTTCCCGGACAGGTCTCTCAACTTGGGCTATGGCTTTATCCGGACTGATAAAGCTTTGTGAATCCAAAAAGTTTGTTGCCAGAGTTTATGGGACACGTGTCGCTTTCTGGTTGGTTGCTTCAGCCGTTTTTTCACCTTGAATTTCGAACCCACCTTCTTCGAAAAGCAACCTATTTATTAAAGATGGTGACATCAGCGCCGTCTTTAATCATTACCAATCTTTTCGAATTCTCCTAGGAATCAAACTCCTTTCTCAGATATACAATAAATTAAAACACTTTCTACTGTTTCACCATCACTCTCATTTTTCCTCTCCAACTTCTTAAAGCTTTTTCTCTCCAAAACAAACCTTTACCCAGATTGTTTATGTTTACAGCGAGGAACACTTTGATCAAAGGTGGGTGGCTCAATCTCTCTGAACTAGAAAAGGCGCAAAAGGTCGAAAGGGAAAGGCGCATTGCAGTAGGATTACCTGTTTCGCCTATCCACAAGCCAGTGACTTCAGCCACAGAATCAGACCAAGGTTCTTCTTCCTCTAAAGGCATTAAACCGAAAAGGTTATTTCAAACCAACCTCTCACCCATCATCTCAGGTTCTTCGGTTCAAGAATCGGAACCTGTTGTTGAGCCAGGAGTAACCGTTACTAGCTTCAAAAAACCCTCCCCCTTCTTAGCTATGGGGTCAGACACTGAAACCTCCCCTCAAAAATTAGTTGACCGGAGAAAAGTTCGGTTGGTCAAGGGTCAGGCTTCTAAGAGCACTCCTTCAAAATCGGGTACCAATGACAGCAGAATTGGGTCAGAAGTGCCCATCAGAGCTCCCAATGACAGACTGTCCGGTCCGGAGGGTAGTAGTCCAAGTCTTCGAAGAGAAACATCTGCATCAGAGCCCCAACCGGAGGCCAGAAACCAAGGAAACACTGAAGCTCAATAGTCCGGAGACCAGGCTGAGCCAAATCTAAACCCTCCCCTTGCCACTCCTACCGAAAACCCCTCATCGATCATGGAGAAAGTAATGGAGGACTCTATCGAAGAGGCTCCATTTGAGTCTGAGCCTTCTGGACAGACCAGTAGTGCTGTTGTTGCCAAAAAAGACAAAGGCAAAGAGAAGTTGTGTTTGAGGCATCCGGATCTGCCGGAGAGTCTTGAAGGAAGGGTGGGGCCTTGTTTTCACAAGGTCAATGTCAAGTACCTCATCGCTCTGCAAAAAATCAATTACGCATTCATCCACACAGCTAAACTGGGCCGGATGCGTACGAAGTGGGGAATTCCGGAGAACGTGAAGATAAGGATTCTTATAAACCCATAAACCCCCATGGATTGTAAATTGAGCGAAATAGTCATCTTCACGGAGCTGTTTAATTGGGGGCTCAGATTCCCCTTAGACCCAGAAATCGTTAGATACTTTCATCTGATAAAGCTCTGCCCAAGCCAGTTGAGTCCCAATGCCTGGTACGCCCTTATGGCCTGCATTATGGCCTCTAGGCTCTCCGAGATCCCTCTGCCAATAGAGGAATTTGCTGTTGTGGCCAGCCTCTGTAAAAACCACCACATCCCCTTTTACCACTTCAATATGGGGGACGACTTCAAGGCTGTGGATGACTTGCTGGAGTCGGAGAGGAATTGGAGGACTCAATTCCTCTTCTTAAGTAGCGCTTGGGAGAACGGGAAGAAAATCAAGGCCGGAGTCAACCCCAGTCTCCTCGCCAGCAGATGGAGGAGTGATGGTAAGGCTCCTACCTTATATTTTTATATCTTCTTTTATCAAATTTTTTTAAACTAATTAACTTTGTCTTCTTCTTATCAGTACTGCCCAAGGACTTCAGTGACTATGTAAAGTCCGGGCAAGCCACTTGCTCCAAGATCAATGCTTGGACTGCGGAAAGGTGGGGAAATCGGTTCCACAATGCCTTTACAGCGAGAAACTTAGCAAGATCTCATCTTTGGAACACCACAGGTCAGAGAGACTTGACTTGGGAAGAGCTCACCACCCAGCCTCCTCCGGACGTAGTGCTTAAAAGGATGTATGAACCGGATGGGACACTTTACTTGCCAGGTCGGGCCAAGGCCCCGAGCAAAATGAAGGGCAAAAAGAAGAAAGGCAAGAAAGTGGCAGGTGGTACGGACCCTGCTGAGGTGGAGGAAGCCGCTTTACCAAATCCGGAGGGGTTAGCCCCAAACCGGATTGATGTTGCTCTCTTGGAAGTGGTAGAGGAGGAGAGTGTCAGGCAAGAGGTTCGCTCCCCAAATCCTCCAAGGACTTCCAAGAGAGACCGCAAACGGGGAGCTGAAAGCAAAGATAGGGAGGTCAAGAAGAAAAAGACCTCTAAGGGTGACGAACTCTCTCTCCGTCCTCCGGAGCCTCTTCCCCAGGCTGATCCCACAGACCCAACACAGGCAGAGGAGATACCTGGTGACTTTCAAACCGATGAGGTTGAAGGGGGAGACCTTACCATTGATGGGGTAGACATCACTGGTCTAGGTGGGCTTGGTGAGTACTTCATCAATCTTCCCAGAGATGATTTTGCTGGACCTTATCTCCCTCCGAGCACTTCGAACACAGTCACTTTTAATGGTAAGACTTTTTCTGTTTCAAGTGAAAGGGATGTTATAGCTCATTCTCTGTTAAGCAATGTTCAGCCGGTGCTCGCGTTGGAAAAGCAAGTTCGGAATCAGGCAGACATTATTAAAGACCTCAAGTCTGAGAAAGAGAGGCTGTCCGATGACCTTCGCACTGCCACTTCAAATGCTGCCATTCTAAAGGGGGAGAATGAAGAGCTGAAGAAAAACCAAGAGGCAAGTTCCACAAAAGTCGCCACTCTAGAGAACACTATCACAGAGCTCCGGGAGAGGCTGTCCAGATTGGAGAAAGATCTTGCCACTTCAAAGGCGGAGACCAAGGCCAAGGACCAAATTATCACCAATTTGACCAGTGACAAAATTTCTCTTGAAAACTCAGTGTCCCAAGCTGCATGGGAGAAAGCTGATCTGCTAAGGGAGCAGGAGGCCAAGATTGATGTTTATGCCAACCACGTGATAGATACTCAAGAGCAGATGTATGCCAAAGTGAAATCAGACATGGTCATGCTCTTCCATGAGAAGTTCCCGAAGAGGAACTTGGGTGATTTGTGGCTTCACGTAGAGTCTGAAGACCTCCCATATCACACAATGGCTGAAGGCGATAGGCTTGGCTACTCCAGTGCATCCTCATCCGATGACGAAGGGAACACTGGGGAGAGTCCAAACGAAGAGAAAGATGATCCTAATGGGAAGAAGAAGGTAGATGAAGTTGAGCCGTCTTCAAAGGCTCAGCCTTAATTTACGAATTACTTTTTACTTTTCATGTTATCTGAACTAAAGTCCTTGGAAGGCCAAGGCACTCTTTTTGTAAGTGTGTCCGGTATCTGACCGGATAGATCCTTTACTCTGTTTTGACAATTTGAAAGTCCTTGGAAGGCCAAGGCACTTAAGTTATTTTAATGAATATCCTTGTTTTGCACAATTCTCACCTTCTTTCATAGTCTGTTCCAATTTTAATGGCTAGTGTTTAAATAACCCTTAGTTATTTCATAGCGAGAGTGTTTAAATTCTCCGATGACGAATATTTAAGTGGTCATCACTCTTATTTCAGTCCTGATGGTGTGACAAAAGACAAAGTAAGAACACTTCGAAAAAAAATTTAAGAAGGCATCAAATTTTATTTAAAACCTGGACACCTCATTAAAACCTCCCCGCGCCACCAGGGTAGGAAAGAGTATGCCCCCAAATATTTACATGGATGTTTAAACAAGTAAATATTTACACAAATGTTACTCCAAGTACATCCGGATATGTTCCATATTCCAAGGGTGGGTCAGGACTCTTCCATCCTTGTCTTCCAGCCAATATGTTCCAGGTTTAAGCCTTTCAACAACCACATAAGGTCCTTCCCAAATTGCGGCTAATTTTCCGAGCAGCTTTTCTTTGGTGTGTAAGAAGATTTTCCTCAATACTTTGTCCCCCGGCTGGAAATCTCTTCTTTTGACTCTAGGATCAAATTTGCTTCTCATCAAACACTGATAGTGTGCAACTCTAAGGTGAGCTTTAACTCGTCTTTCTTCCACTAGATCGAGCTGACCTCTGATTGCCACTTCGTTAGCACATTCGGAGAAGTGGTGAACACGAAATGATGGGAGAGTTGCTTCTATGGGAGCTACTGCATCCATCCCATAGACCAAAGTAAAGGGTGACTCCTGAGTTGCAGCCCCAGGTGTCGTCCGGTAGGCCCAGAAGACCTCTTGTAAATAACTAGGCCACTTCCCAGCAGCCCCTTCCAAATTATTGTTTAAACCGGACAGAATAGTTCTGTTAGCCACTTCAACCTGGCCATTTGCTTGTGGGTGGAAAGGTGAAGAGAAACAATGTTGTATACCCCTTGAGGCACAGAAACTCTCCATTTTGCCTATTGTCGAACTGTGGCCCATTGTTTGTTGTTATCTTTTGTGGGACACCAAATCTGCAACAGATGTTGGATAGAATGAATTTTATGACAGCTTTTGACGTTGTTCCTGCTAGAGGGGCTGCTTCAATCCACTTCGAAAAGTAGTCTATAGCAACAATTATAGTTCTGCGCCCTCCGGATGCCATAGGGAGAGGTCCCACTAAATCCAACCCCCATCGAGCAAAAGGTATAGGCTCAGAAATTGACTCTAAAGGAATGGCTGGGATACGAATTTCATTGCGGTATCTTTGGCATGGGTCACATATTCTTACCAGCTCCTTAGCATCTTTCATGATAGATGGCCAATAGTAGCCAGCCAGTAAAACTCTCCTCGTTAAAGCCCTGAATCCACAATGAGCTGATCCCTCACCATCATGCAATTCGGAGAGGACTACCTGAGACTCATCATCCCCCAAACAGCGCAGAAGAGGTTTACTGGAAGACTTTTTATATAGAATGTCTCTCAGTATGATAAAACCACGAGCCTTGTGTTTCAATTTTCTTGCTAGTGATTTATGCGGAGGCACGACACCGTCGGAGAGGTATTACAGGAGAGGAATTCTCCAATCTTGAGGTTGTTTCACCTGTACTTCAAAAATTTCTTCTTCTTTACCCATACTAAGTTGAATGGAGGGGCTCTCCAGCACATGGATCCATGGATACGACTCCGTGTATGCTATGGTTGCCAATGAATCTGCCAATTCGTTTTCTGCCCGGGGTATATGCTCATAAATAATGCTTTTAAACTTGAGTGCTTCATTTTTAAGAAGAAGTAAGTACTTCACTAGCTACTCCTTTTTAGCCTCAGATTGACCTTGGGCATGGTGGATAAGAAGCTGGGAGTCACTCAGTAGCTTGACCCTCTTAGCCCCACAAATATGGGCTAACTTTAAACCAGTTATAGCCGCTTCGTACTCAGACTCATTATTGGAAGCCCTGAAAGCAAAACATATAGCTTGGTACATTTTGTCACCATATGGAGCAGTCAAACACACCCCTGCACCACATCCCATAGTGATGGATCCTTCATCTGTCCGGACGACCCAGACCTTTTTGTCTTTCATGTCAGTAGCCTGCTCTGAATCTCTGTCGGAGTGAAATTCAACCAAAAAATCAGCCACAACTTGGGCCTTGACTGCTGTTCGAGGAGCGAAATAAATTTCAAAATCCCCTAATTATACCGACCACTTAGTCATCCTACTTGAAATGTCTGCCTTTTGGAGGACATTCTTCAAGGGAAAAGAAGTCCGGACGATGATAGGATGAGCCTAGAAATAAGGCCTCATTTTTCTTGCAGCTATTACCAGGGCTAACGCCAATTTTTCGAGTTTTAAATAACGCAATTCTAAATCTATCAAACTTTTGCTGATGTAGTACACTGGATGGGGGTAATTATCCACTTTTCTCACCAACACAGCACTGATGGCACAACTTGAAACTGCCAAATATACGAAGAGTGTCTCCCCATCAACTGGCTTAAACAAGGTTTTGGGGGAGGACATGTGCTTCTTGATCTCATTAAAAGCCTCGTTACACTATGAGGTCCAATCGAATCCCTTTGCACCCTTCAATGTTTGAAAAAACAGGGCGCACCTGTCCGAAGACCTTGAGATAAATCTGTTTAAAGCAGCTAACCTCCCCGTTAGCCGTTGTACTTCTTTAATATTTCGAGGAGGCTCCATTTGGAATAGAGCATTAAGCTGGTCCGGATCGGGCTGTATCCCATGCTCACTTATAATATAGCCTAGAAACTTCCCAGATTGCACCCCGAACACACATTTTTCTGGATTTAACTTCAAATTCACTTTCACCAAGTTGGTAAAAGTTTCTTGGAGGTCAGCCAAGTGCAATTGCTCATCCACACTCTTCACCATCATGTCATCGATGTATACTTCCATATTCCTTCCAATCTGATCAGAAAAAGCTTTGTTTACCAATCTCTGATAAGTAGCCCCAGCATTTTTTAACCCAAATGGCATTACCTTGTAGCAATGAAGACCCCTGTCAGTGACAAATGTGGTATGCTCTTGATCCTTCGGATCTACTTGGATTTGATTGTATCCGGAGAAAGCATCCATAAAGGATAGTAGCTTGTTCCCAGAGGTGGAGTCTACTAGTTGGTCAATCCGGGGAACTGGATACAAATCTTTTGGGCAAGCTCTATTGAGATCTGTGAAGTCAATACACATGCGCCACTTGCCATTTTTCTTTTTTACCAGGACCGGATTGGCGGTCCACAAAGGATATTGAGACTCCTTGATATGCCCCATCTTTGTGAGCCTGTCAACCTCTTGTACAATAACATCAGCCTTTTCTTTGGAAAAAGCCATTCTCTTATGAACCACTGGTGCTATGTCTTTCCGGACGGATAAGTGATGTGATATCACATCTGCTGGAACCCCAGTAACATCAGCATTGCACCAAGCAAAAACGTGTTGATGACTTTTCAAAAACTTTAGCATCTAACTTTTCAGACCAGGTGGCATTTTAAAACCTATTTTGACGCTTTTTCCTTCTTCTAAACAATGTGTCTCTACCTCTTCGACCGGTATTAACACTCCATGGGTCTCTCTGGGGTCATCAATTTCACCCTCACCCCAGAAAGCACCTCAAACTGCTATTGCTCGTTGATAAGAACTGCCCCCAACGTCCGGGGAGCCAGGGCTGTAGCATAACATTCTCTTAAAACCTTTTGACTGCTCCGGACAACTCACACCTGTCCCTGAACAGCATATTTCAAACATTGGTGGACTGTTGAAGCCACTGCATGCATCCTAGAGAGCCAAGACCTCCCTAAAATAGCATTATAGCAAGTGGGCAATCCACCACAATAAAAAGTATCCTGACCATCTTCTTGAAAGGGCCCTTGCCCAACAAAACTTCTTCTTCGAACTCTCCGATCACATCTACCGAGCTGCCAGTAAAGCCCACAATTGATCTGTCTGAACTCTGAATTACAGCTGGATTTTCCATTCTCTTGTATGTGGTTAAGAAAAGGATATTGGATGAGCTTCCAGTATCCACCATAATTTGTGTTATGTCATTGCCCCCAATAGATGCTCCTATGACAACAGCATCTTCATGAGGGCCAACTATATCTCTTAAATCATCTTCATCAAAAACAATGAAGGGGAATGGAATTTGTGAATGATAGGAAGTCATGCATCCTTCTAGCTGGGTGTCCAAAGTATGAACGTGCCTCTTCCTCGAAGAAGCAGTAGGAGCTGTCATAGTATCTCCTCCGAAAATTTTCAGTGACTCAAAAAACTTGATGAGCCCGGAGACCGTTCTAGAACATTCCTCAATTGAACCTACTCTGTTTCGAGTTGGATCAGGATCCAAGTATTCAGATTCCACATCAAACCTCTCGATTATAACCATGGCTCCCTCCGGAGCAGCATTACTTGGGCCAACCCGATGAGTATTGTCAGGCTTGTTACCTCCTCTTCTTTTGACATAAGCCCCCAGCTTTCCCCTTTCGATCAGGTTCTGAACTTCTTGCTTCAAAGCTATACAATCATCAGTGGTATGGCTAATATCATTGTGATATTGGCAGAAATAGTTATTGCGATGTTCTCTAGGAGATTGCAGTGTGGCTGGTCTTCTATAGTGCACTTCTTCCTTTGTTTTATCATAAATGGTGGCCACACTTTCTTTCAATTCTGCGAACCACTCCGGTTGAACCCAAGGCCCTCTCTTGTTTCTGGATTGCTGACTCTGAGCAGGAGCAGCTGGCTGAGACTGAGCTTTAGCCCTACCATGCCCCTGTCCGGTCTCATTTTCCTTGTTCCCGGACTGATTCTGATTGGGATTTGGTGCCACCGGGGTAGACCTCACCTGCTTGTGCACCATGGTTTTCTTTGTTTCATCAACGTTAATCTGTTTTCCAACCTGATTCAGCAACCCTCCCCAAGTCATGGCTTTCTTTCTGGTCACTGAATCAGCCAAATTGCCAGGGTTCAAGCCCTGTCTTAAGAATGCTATAGCCACTTGCTCGAAGCAATCAGCCAACCCATTCTTGGTGTTCACAAAACGACTTATATATTATTTTAAGGATTCATTTGGTTCCTGGGCACAATGGATTATTGTGTCCCCATTTCCCTTTAGTTCTTTACTCCCAACGAACTGCCTTCGAAAGGCCACCCAAAAAGTATCGAAATTCTTGATACAGCCTTGTGGTAGGCTGTTATACCATTTTAGAGCACTCCCCATAAATGATTGGGAGAATGCTCTGAAAAGTAGCTTATCATCGTCATCAAAGTTCATCATGAAGTTTTTAAATTGTTCCAAATGGTTGTCCGGATCAGTACTGCTATCGTACTTTTCCATTTTGGTGCTGTCAAACCTCTTAGGGAGGTTTCCGGACAGAATTTTAGAAGATAATGGAGATTGTCGCCAATTTCTGCCACGACTGAACACACTATCCTCATTGGGAGTTGCAAAGATACCTAGTTCGTCGTGGAAAGCGAAAGGATCTATCAGCATCCGGTCCACATGCCTCCGCCTGTGAGATAATCCTTTGCCGATATTCTTCTTCATTTTTCCATGTCTATCCCTTTTTCTTGAATATTTTTTGATCTGCTTTTGCTTCTTTTTAGTTCGACCCTCATCGCTGCTAGAGGATAAGTATTCTTCAACTCCCTCATCATCCGAAGAGCTATCAGAAGACTTTGAGCCTGAGTCAGAACTCTCCACTGGCTTAGACTGGTGAGACTTTTTGGAGCTAGCATGAGTCTTTTTGGTACTCACATGAGTCTTTGAAGGCTCATGCTCTCTGGGGTTATCGGTGTGATGAGCATCTGACGCTTTTGACTTTTCTTTCACGCCCATCTTAGCCTTTTCTGCCATGAGAGCTTCTATTTCACCCTTTAACCTATCGCGCTCTTCGATAGTGTACTCATCGTTTTCACCCACCACTTCGAGCAAAGCTGGTGGTACTTCCGGGGCGTCCGGATTCATTCGGACTGATTTTTCTTGCTGGTTTCGAATGTTTGATTCATGCACCTTTTTCTCCCACTATGGTCGCCAATTTGGTGAGGTTAATTTATGTCTGAGGGTAATTGGGTAATTTGTTCAGAGTTTTGTGGAGGTTTATGGGTATTTAATATTTTGAGTAGAGAGTAGAGGGAGAATTAAGCTGCCTGGTTGCAGTTAATTTTCATTACCCATAGTTAATGCAGGTGGTTGGGTATTTATACCCTTACATTTGGGCTTTATGGGTTTTTGGGTCATTTTTAATGGACCTTGGTCATGTTTAAAGACACATGAGCTCTAAGTAGGAGAGCAAGTAGCTTAGTCAAGAAGTGTTTAGGTTTTTTAGTACTTTTGTCATAGTTCGAATAGTCCAATGGGCTAAGTGTTCGAAGTGGTCTGTCCGGTCCGGAGGCCTTGGTCCGATCTGTCCCTGTCCGGTGAGTAAGCAGAATTCGGACTCATCAGTGATGAACCCTTAAAACTAAGGCTTGACTCTACTACATGAATCACACTGGTTAGAAACCCTTAATCGTCATGAGATCATAACTACTCATACGTATATGTGTGTATCTATATATAAATATAAAAATAAGAAGAGTATGATATACCTCTTTACATCTTGAAGACCTGAGAATATATGTAAGACCCGAAGCCACTGTCTGATTTTTGGAAGCCGGTAGCGGTAGTATTCTGACACCTTTGTTAGTTGCTCGCTAGAATGTTCTCGAATGATTATGAACAATCTCCTTGATGGAGTCGTTGGAGAAAATCGACAAATAGAAGCTAAGAGATAAGATAAATAACAAAATTAGAAATGACATATTTGATTCGATATACAAGACAACATGAATTAAGGTTTGGTTAGACCAATTTATAGTTAGTGAACATATAGTTCGCTTAGTTATCGATTGGGCCAATGGTTTCATCTTCAACATAATCATTAGCCCAACTAATATCTATATTTATATACTTTTACGAGACTTAAATCTAAAATTTTCCTATAGTAAAACCTAGATAAGTTTAATCACAAGGAATACAGAAAATCATATATTATGGTAAATACCACGAGTAATTTATCATATTTTCTTACCAAACTACCTTTGTAAATGTTGATAAAACTGACCATATCAGTTTTCTTCTTAAAAATTATCTTTACTCTACAGATTTTACCTATTAGACGTGACATGAAAATTTTTTGTATTTAACTCTCGTACCTCTGCCCAATTTGTTAAATCAAAACTTTTAACGATAGTTTGCAAGTTGTAGTTCAGCCGACTCTATGAGCAATAATTTTCTAGACAACTTTATAAAAAATGTACTTATATATATTTTTGTGTTTTTTCTTATAAAACTAGTCAATGTGGGTATACTTGTATTAATAAGAAATAAAATTACAAATGGTAGAGGGGACTAGACCAAAGCTTCACTAAAAAACATCCAAATAATAAATTGTACATGAAGTTTCAATGTTTTCAACATACCCACCTGCAGGAGACTTAAAATAAAAGTCATTATAATTGCTTGCAGACACAATCGCATAGACTCCATGAAATAGAAATAGTTGGGCAGAATAACCTAATAATACTTGGTGTCGAAGAAACGATAAATATATAAATTGGCGATATAACAATCCTAAAAGCAAAAATAAATCAAACGTCAATCTGATCATCGACATCGCATGAACCGAAATGTAGAGCACCAAGTTTCAAAATAATCTTCTTCACTCAATATAAAATCACATTAGAACATGTTAAAACCAATATAATCTGTAAATTAAATCAAATATGATAAAAAAAGAATGTTATCCATTTTGAAAAGATGTCAAACCCACGAATATTTCCTTATAAGGGCTTTTAGCTCAACACCATCAATAACAAAAATGATATTATCCTCACTGCCTCAATGTTCCCATTTAGCCAACCTATCAGTAACTTTATTGGCTCTCCACCAACATGTTCAAATTAAACCTTAAAACTAAGATCAATAATATCAAATAATTCAATTTTTAGAACCCAAGTTTACGACTTGCGCAACTATTCTACTTGCAAGGTATTGAAAAACTCTAGTAAAACCTCATAATGATCCGTTGTTTATCTAGTAATACTTAATTTGTTTTTTTCTACTTTACGTCATTATGTTTTTCTTAATACAAAAGCTATTTGAGAAGACATGGCAAACGTTTGCTGAATAAAAAAAATACAACCGCACTTCATGTAGTTGCCTTGTATTACGTTCACATTACAGTCCAAAAGCACGGTCTCCAAATATAAACAATGTGTCTTACTAAAAGTGGCATATCTTGTTTGTTGTCGTTATGAAATTCTTTTAGAAGCCAAGTTACGTTTGCTATGCTCTTCCATTTGGTTCTGAAATCATCAATGCATATTAAATATAATAAAATTAATTAATGTAAACAAATATCATAACAAGTTATTTTAAATACAAAAGAAATCATTTAATATCTCTTGAAACCATACGATAAAATTATGCTCAGAGCAGATCAAGAATACAATTACTCAAAATCTGATAAACTTTGAAAGTATTATGTCGTTAAACCAATAATGGGAACAATATTTTTCTACACAGCCTTACGGCTTTCTTGTTTAGTACTTAGAGATATGTTTTGTGTTTTTCGTTATAAAACTACTCAATGCGACTATATGTATAATATTAAACAATAAAATTACAAATCATAGAGAGGACTAGACCAAAGCCTCTCAAAAACAAGATGCAAATAAACAATCGTACATGACCTTTCAATATTTTAAACATACACACCTGCAAGAGACTTAATATAACAAGTCATCATAGGTTTTAATCACAATTGTAAAGATTTGTGAGATTTATTCAGATTCACTTGTACCATCAAACTATTTTAATAATATAATTGTTCAAGGTAGACTCCTAATTTTCAAGGGGTTTTCCACATATAAATCTTGTGTGTTGATTTTTGTTTCCGCTGATTATTTTTATTGTTGTTGTTTGTGAACTATAGTTAGTATCAGAGTTATTGTTTTGTTTAGTGAATATGGATTATAGTTATAGTAACTTTATGATTATTTTAATATCAACAAACCATTCTATCTGAAGACCAATGATGGAAGATCTGTTATATTGCAAAGATTTGTTTGATCTGATTGAGCTAGTTAAAAATTTTAATGGTAACTCTGTTAAACCGGTAAATCCGTAAGACAAACAAGAAAAATATTGGGATAAGTTCAAAAGAAAGGCTTTAGGACTATTCGATAATGGGTTGATCTTAGAATCTTCAACCATGTTTCTCAAGAGCCCGACTCATATGATCTTTGGAAGAAATTGGAAGGTCTTTATAAAAGAAAGACCGCTCATAACAAAGATTGTTTTAAACATTGAAAATATTTTAAAAAAATACACTAGACTGTAACGGAGCGCATAAAAATTGAAACATTTAAGGTCCTTGGAGTGCATTTAGAAATCGGTTCGTTGGTAACAGAGCGCACAAAAAAAATATTATAATAAACATGTACCATAAGAAATGTGAATCATTGAAAAGCTATGTTTAAAGGCTCGTACGACAGATGAACGATTTGGAGAAGTTTAAAGAGGATGTAGTTATGGCCTCGAGCACAATATGACTCAATCTAGAAAGAAAAATATATAAAGACCTCATCACATTTCCTATAGATATTATATAAGATATTTTGGAGAGGTTGGAGTAGTTTATTAGAGTTGAAAAGTAAAAGAAGGAAGCCTCTTTTTATCCAAAACCTCATACATTAAATGTATTAGTACCGGACATGAAAAATAATTATCAGGTCAAGCATGAAGATGTCATGAGATCCTCATCAAGCAGGCAAACATATTATTATTATAACAACCCAACTTGAATGTTTACTTCTCTGACCAAAAATATCGCTACCATTTTCGACAAGCTGAACGGGAAAACAAATTATAGTTACCCTCGTGTAAGGTTGGCTCCAAATAACGAGAGATCTCGAAGATATTTCTACACGTACCATAACGATCATCATTATGTGTTTAATTATTATTATTTTAGTTAAGAAATGAAATGCAGAGATTAATAGACAATGATGATCATTATGTATTTGAATCTGGTTATATCCTGAATAGGCATCCATAAATGCAGAGATTAAGAAATGATGATCGTGTATTATTATTGTCATTTATGGATGCCTATTCAGGATATAACCAGATTCAAATACATCCAGAAGATGAGGAGGATACCGATTGTCAGACATAATTTTGTATTGTTATAAATTAATGCATTTTGGATTCAAAAATACAGGATTAACTTAGTAAAGGCTCGTCAACCAGATAATCGAAAAATATATGAGAAAGAACATTGAGGTATATATATAGACAACATGATTTAACAAGTAACAGTGAGGATCGGTAAATCGAACATTTATCTGAAATATTCGAGAATCTGAGAAAATATAACCTTCAATTAAATCTTTTAAATTTTTAATTTGAAGTTTGAAGTGTAAATTTTCTCGGGTATATCGTTAGTAAGAATGAAATTAAAATAGATTCAGATCAGTTAAAAGCATTGTTAAATATGGATCCTCCAAGAAATATCAAATAGGTGTCGAGGTTAACAGTTCAACTTACAGCGTTATCACGGTTGATTTATAAAGCTTCTGATAAGAGTCATCCTTTCTTCAAGGTTTTTAATGATCAAAAAAGTTTAGTTAGAATGAATAATGTGAAGAAGCGTTTCGCACTTTAAAATAATATTTGACTATAATAAAGATAATTTCAACTCTAATTCGAGATGAATCATTGTACCTATACATGTTTGTCATCAATCATGGTGTGAGTATCGTCATTATCATAGGACATGAAAGAGTGTAGAGACTAGGGATGGCTAATTTTTTCGAACCTGCAATGCTTTATCATTCTATTTAAAACTAGTTTATGTTTAATAAACATAAAAATTTAAATCAAATAAATTTAAAAAAGAATTTACAATTTTTTTAATAAATTTATATATTTAAAAACAATTATAATTTATGGATAACTTAAATAAATATGAATTATAAATAATATATATGTTTTAAAAAATTATTACTAAATTTTTAGATTTGTTACTAAATTTAAGAGTGTATACTTAGTATATTATTATTATTATTATTTTAATGTATTACTCTTGGTTTTTCTAATTTTTTATTGGATAGTTAATTAAAAAAAATATTTTATAGATAAATAAATGATCAATGAATACCCATGAGTGGATACCCAAACGCGACGGATTTCAAAAACTAAAGACGAGATGGGTTATGGGTTTAACAATATACGCACCCATGTCGGCCCTTTGTCATCCTTAGTAGAGACCAATTTATTTCGTAAATAAAAGTCTAGTGGACGCTCAAAAGTATATATATGAATTTCTCCTTCAAGATGGTGTAGAATGTGATTGTTTTCGCAACTTATATTTTTTTATCTTTAATATCCTTCTCTTTCATCAGATTTATAATTTTGACTAGACTCGATCTGAAATGGTATGCTTTAAGAGCCATTTTATTTGTAAACGGTGTATGATTCAAGGTATAAGTAGCTATTGTGCATTAGCGTGGATGAAATATGTGAGACAAGACATCATGAATTTGTGTGAGATGTGAGGTTTTGATATACTGAAATGTGTGATACAATAGATAATGAATATGTGAAAGATGTGAGACCCGTTTTAAGTAAATATGTGAGACCATTGTAGTGAACATGTGCGAAACCTTTTGCATCTGAACGATGTGAGACGAGACATAACGGGCATGTGAGACATGCGAAGCATCCCAGCAAATGCATGTCATGCACAAATACACATGGAAGATCTGATACATGTGAAAAGAAAAGCACATATGGAAGATGAGATACATGTGAAAAACAAAGCTTAATCCCTGCAAAACCATACGAGACGTGGTATTGACACGCGTGGAAGATGCGAGACATTGTGATTTTGAAATTCAAACTGAATGAAACCAAAAACATACAAAACAGAAAATAATAGGATTTCAGACCATACAATCGAATCGGATGATCAAAATGCAACACATCAAATGTAAAAGGAGAAAAAAAATTATACTCTCAAACTCTAGTTTACCACAAAATCACTGTACAAACTTATATTTCTGGGAGAAACCTAGCGAACAAATTATATTTATCATTTTCAACATTTTGAAAGTAACCCTAAATCATGAAACTTACAAAATGATGAAGAATAATTACCTAGTCTTTTTTCTGATTGATTTTCGGGTTTTATATAAAGGTGAGAGGTTGAACTGAGAAGTTGAGATGACTTATTTTCCGAGCTTGAGCCGGAAAGGAAGATGTTCAAATCAGTGAGGTTGAAATTCTAGGTGGTTATAGTGTTCAAGATTCAGGTGAGATCTTTTCCTATCTATATTAAGTGGTTCATAATGGGGTTTTATCCAATTTATAGTCCAAATAGCTATCGGTAACCTTCTAATTTTGGATATTATAGGATAATAGAAAAAATGAAATGTATTTATGGATAATAAACCGAAAAAATTATTTTTATCTTGTTACAAAATTGATGCATAACAACACTCTTGAAAGGGCTTAATTGTGCCCCTAAACTCTGTTATGCATGTTTTCCTTATCGTTTTTAGCTCGCACAACATGTCGCAAGCTAAATACATCACTGTTATTAATGGACAATCAGGATCGCTCATCTGACCAAGATACGCGGGCCATGGTTATCGAACCCCGACTCATGAAAATGATGTTCTCTTTTATTAATGAGACCTTGTGTAAAAAAGCACATATAATCTTCCCAATGTTGGATTATAAACTTGACGGTGTTTAAAGGTCCAACCCACTCAATAAGTCCCATCTAGAAATCATCTTCTATAAAAAAAATAGATTAATATTTATTTATTAGTGGAGGTTATGTGTAAGACCATCCTTAGGTTGAGTACAAGATATTCTTTTATGTTGAGTGTAAGAAACATTTTTGCCTTGAGTGTAGTCTTGAGGTTAAGTGTTTAAATATCCATAAGATCTTGGATGGTGGATCCTTGTCTCCATTATGGTTCTATAAATAATGGAGCTCTCCCACCATCTAAAGCATCACCAAACACACAAAGAAGTAAAATTAAAGAGAAAAGTTGAAGTGAGAGAAAAAAGAGACAATAATGCTCTCTTGAGTGAAAGAAAAATATTTCTTTTCGAGTGTGAGTTGTAAGAGTGTTCTTGTAACATTTCTTCTTTTGTAGTTGTTTGTTATTTTAAAAAGAGTGTTGCGTTATATTTTACGCCAACAATGTGGTATTAGAGCCACAAGCTCTGTCCAAAATTTTGTTTTTAAATTTTCAACATATTGAAAAATATGGCAAATGGTGTATCATTCTTCCAAGTTCCAACACTCAACAACAAAATCTACGACAATTGGAGTATCAAGATGAAAGCTCTCCTTGGAGCACATGATGTGTGGGATGCCGTAGAAAAAGGTTTTGACAAACCAGAAGATGGAGCAAGCCTTGCTCAAGGGGAGAAAGCAACTTTGAAGGATTCAAGAATATGAGACAAAAGAGCTCACTTCCTCATATATCAAGCATTAGATGGTGATGGCTTCGAAAAAATTCCAAGCGCATCTTCCACCAAGCAACCGTGGGAGAAATTACAAATCTCTTACAAAGGAGTCGAAAAGGTGAAAAAGGTACGTCTCCAAACATTAAGAGGTGAATTTGAATCCTTACATATGAAAGCGTCTGAATCTATTTCGAAATATTAATCAATTAAAAAGAAATAGTGAGAAGTTAGAAGATTTGAGAGTAATAGAAAAAAATACTCCGTTCGTTGGATCCTAAATTTGAGCATATCATCGTGACAATTGAAGAAACTAAAGACTTGGCGAAAATGATGATTGAAGAACTCCAAAGCTCATTATAAGCCCATGAAGAAAAGCACAAGAAGAAGCAAGAGATCACCGAGCAACTCCTCAAAGTAGAAATCAAGGATATCCATGCAAGTCAAGGGGATGATAGAAACCAACGTGGCCGAGGTAGAGGTACAGCCCGCGGACGAGGTGGTTATCATGGTCATGGACGTGGCTGGAATTACAACAATAATAATTCCAACTACAAATAATAGAAACGAGAACTCTCAACACGAGGTCGTGGAAGAAGAAATCTGAACTCAAGGTATGATAAATCTCAAATCCAATGCTATAAATGTCAAAAGTTTGGACATTATTCTTCAGAATGTAGAGGCCCCAACAATAGAGTTGAGGAGAGGGCCAACTATGTGGAGGAGAGAAGACGGAGGAAAAATATATGTTACTACTAACATACAAAACCATTAATGATGGTCAAGAGAACACTTGGTATCTTGACACCGGTGCAAGCAACCATATGTGTGGGAAAATAAGCATGTTCGTAGAGATCAATGAAGCAGTGAGTGGAAATGTCTTTGTTGGAGATGATAGCAATATATTGGTGAAATGAAAAGGTAACATTCTTATTCATGCAAAAGATGGAAGTCTCCAAATAATTTCAAATGTCTATTACGTATCTAGCATGAAAAACAACATTTTGAGCTTGGGACTACTAGAAAATGGCTATGATATTCATATGAAAAAATATAGTTTTTTATGAGAGATGACAAAGGAGATTTAATTGTTAAAGTTCAAATGTTGAATAATAGAATGTTTCCTTTGAATATTCAAAATGATGTTGCAAAGTGTCTTAAGGTGTGTTACGGAGATTCATCATGGCTATGGCATGTTTGATTTGGGCATCTAAAATTTACAAGTTTAGAGTTATTTCCCATGAAGGAAATGGTGAGAGGGTTACCATGTATCAATCATCCTGACCAACTATGTGAAGGATATTTACTTGGAAAGAAATTCAGAAAAAGCTTTCCAAAAGAGTCAGAATCAAGAGCCAAGAAACCTCTCGAGCTTATTCATACCGATGTGTGTGGTACAATCAAGTCTAGCTCTCTAGGTAAAAGTAACTACTTCATTCTCTTCATTGATGATTTGTCAAGAAACACTTGGATATATTTCTTGAAACGGAAATCTGAAGTCTTTGGAATATTTAAGAAGTTCAAAGCAGTTGTGGAAAAAGAAAGCGGAAATAAGATCACAGCCATGAGATCTGACTGAGGAGGGGAGTTCACATCCAATGAATTCCAAGATTTTTGTGAAGCACATGGAATTCGTTGCTGCTTGACAGTTCCTAGATCTCCTCAATAAAATGGTGTTGCAGAAAGGAAGAACAGAATCATCCTTGATATAGCACGAAGCATGCTCAAAATTAAGAAATTGTCTAGGGATTTTTGGTCAGAAGCAGTGGCATGTGTGGTCTACTTGTCCAACCGATCTCCAACAAGAAGTGTTTTGGGGAAAGACACCACAAGAAGCATGGAGTGGAAGAAAACCCGGGATTTCCCACCTGAGAGTATTTGGAAGTGTAGCTCATGTCCATGTACCAGATGAACAACAAACCAAACTCGATGATAAAAGCGAGAGATTTATCTTCATTGGTTACGACTCAAGTTCCAAAGTTTTAGCGCCGAATTATGAGATGGAACAAACGGCGGAAAATACAGAGAAAATAAAGACGAACTCATAAAATTGATAATCTTTAACCCTAGGTCAAAGTATAGGAGACTTTGGAGAAAACTCAAATTATATTCCAAAAGGTTTGACGGCAAAAATAGGGTTTGAGAGCCTTTTACAGAAGTGTTCGAAACCCTACGCCAAAATTACAACTTGTTCCTTACGAGATAAAAAAAAATCCCATCCCTATTTCAAAGTGATTGGAGCTGGTTAAGTATTTTAATTAAATCCGATAGAAATAGAAAAATGTAGAAAATTCACTAAAACAACAAAAAGAGGACTTAAACAATGGAATTTTGGGCCTGAAGTTCCTTAGCGGGCTTTACCCTATGATGCTTCCAAAAATTGTTGGGCTTCTCGACGTGTTCGATTTGAGTGGTCGCAACGCCTAATTCAGATATATGGGCCCCAAATAAATCTCGTTACCATTTGTCCAAAAGGGTCATATAGCCATGGGCTCGTGCAACTACATCATCATCTCTCTCTTTGGAAGAATTCGCCCACGAATTCTCAACTTCATCATCCTCAGCAACATTGGTAAACGACACCGGTGCTTCACGTTGAAAACGAAATGGGTCTTCATGTGGTTGAGTAGCTTTAACCTGTATGCATTAGGTTAATCTTCTCAATGATTTCAAACGGAGCCACATTCCTTGCACCTAACCTGTTGTACTCGTGCGCAAGATAGCAATCTATGGTCAAAACTGCCCATACAAAGTCACGTACTGCAATCCGCCAGCCGGCGCTTCTTATCTACGGCAACCTTGTACTTCTGTGTTATTTCCTCCAGGTGTTTGTGTGTCTTCTCATGGATCTCCCATAGATCAGCAATGGTGTTCTCGACCTAACTGGAACCTTGTCAAGCATTGGGAAAGCCAAATACATAAGACCCTAGCGTTATAACCATAGACTGCCATGAAGGGACTATACCGAGTACTGCACTTATGGTGGATGTTGTAGGCGAACTCAACGTGATAAAGGCGGTAATCCCATGCTTTCAAGTTCCAGGATACCTCTGTGCGTAACATGTTGCCTAACGTTCGATTATTTACCTGGGTTTGGCCATCTGTCTGCGGGTGATACGAGCTGCTGAAACTCAGCTTTGTGTTTGTGAGGCGCCACAAAATCCTCCAAAAATGCCCGAAAAACTGCGTATCGCGATCAGAAATAATATTCAGGGGTAGGCCATGTAAGCGGTAGACCTCACAAAAAGTATAAAGTAGCAACATTCATAACATATGTAGTTTTCTTGCAGACAATAAAGTGGGCCATCTTAGAAAACCTATCAACCACTACAAAAATAGAATCGTTACCTCTCTGTGTTCTTGGCAGTTCAGAGACGAAATCCATGTTGACGCTTCGCCACAGTCCCTTCGGTATTGGGAGTGGTAGGTATAGACCTGGATGTACCTTTTGCCACCTGGAAACCCGACAACCAGCTTCAAAACGGATAACATATCGCCTCAAATACGACCAGAAGAACTGACTGGATACAGAGTGAAGGGTTTGATCTCTACCACCATGCCCCTCGTTGTGTCTCTCTTGTACAATTAGTAACCCCAAACTTCCCTCAGGAATATAAAGTAAATTACCTTTCAAGAGGTAATTGTTGCTCACTGCAAAATCTTTTCTCAAACCTGCGCTGACGTCATCTACAATAGGACCAAAATATGGATCGATTTCCAGTTGATCCTTCATCATCTCGAATCCCATAACTTCTCCTTCCATACGAATCATCATATTGCGTCGGCTCAGTGCATCAGCTATGTGGTTAACTGCCCCCGAAGTATGCTTGATGAAAAAGGTAAATTGTTGAGTAAATGTTGCCCAACGTGCATGGCGAGAAGAGAGCTTCTCCTGACTCTGCATATGCTTTAAGGCATCATGATCGATGTATAGGACAACGTCATTATAGGCCAAGTGGGAACTACAGTGCTTCAAAGCTCGTACAACTGCTTAAAACTCCTTGGCATATGTGTTGTAGTTAAGTTTGGCTCCACTCAACTTCTCACTGAAGTAGGCTACAAGTCGGCCTCATTGGTTGAGTACAGCTCCAATTCCCAATCTGGACGCATCACAATGCAGTTTAAACCCAGTACAAAAGTCAGGTAAAACCGAATTGATGCAGTGGTCAGTCTTAGCTTGATCTTTTCAAACACGGTAGTTGCTTCAGGGGTCCAGCAGATCATCTTGGCCTTCATACAATCTATAATACAAGCCATGATAGTGTTGAAGTTATGTATGAACCTCCGGTAAAAGGAGACCAATCCGTGAAAAGAGCGGACTTTAGTGATAGAAGTACGTATCGCCCAGTCACGCACTATTGCCACTTTTGACTTATCCAATGACAAACCATCTTTTGACACAATATAACCCCAGAAGAGAACTGAATCTGTCATAAAGAAACACTTGTCGAGTCTTCCATAAAACTCTTCTCGTTTCAAAACAACCAACACTTCTCGTAAGTGCTGGAGGTGCAGCTCCTCCGTAGTGCTATATATGAGAATATCGTCAAAGTACACAACTAGAAATTTTCCAATGAACGGGCAAAATACCTGGTTTATAACCCGCATGAATGTGCTAGGAGCGTTGGAAAGGCCGAATGGCATGACCATCCACTCAAACAGACTTGCTCGGGTTTTAAAGGCTGTTTTACGCTCATCTCCCATGCGAATACGAATTTGATGATATCCGCTCTTCAAATCCCGTTTCGTAAATACGGTAGCACCACTAAATTGATCCAGTAAATTATCAAGGCGAGGAATAGGAAACAGATACCTTAGTGTAATTTTTTTGATAGCCCGGCTATCCACACACATCCTCATTGATCCATCCTTCTTTGGTGTTAACAGCGTAGGAATCGCACAAGGACTAAGACTCTCACGGATGTGGCCTTTCGTCAACAGTTCTTCCACCTGTCTGCGGAGCTCTTCATACTCTTTTGGACTCATCCGGTAATGCGGTCAGTTTGATAGGCTAGCCTCGGTAGTAGGTCAATCTAGTGTTTGATGTCTTTTAATGGAGAAATAATTGTATGCAGATTATCGGGAAATACAACATGATTTTTCTGCTAATAGCGGTCGAACGCGTTTAGGTATCCCAGCAAACGGATCAGCAATAAATTCTTTAACCACCAAAAGATAAAAAAAATCCATGTGACTAGTAATAAGTGTCAGAATATTTAGGATGATTTATCGGGACACGTTTTAAAGGTGTCAGACTAGCAAGTACAAAAGTAGAGAGAGAAAGTAGGCAAAATCAAGTACTAATCATTAGAAGGTCCCCTTTTGGGGGGACAGAATCTTTCTTTATATAGTGACGGCCGTGGGACCCATGGTCACATGCCATACTTATTCTAATTGCATGTTACCCCCTTTAGTTGTACTTGTGTTACTTATTTCTTACTTTACATTTAAGTCTCTGCACATAATTACATTATAATTTGAGCCCTATATTTCACTTAGTATTTTATGCCCTTATCAGTAGCCCCCTAGTTTTGCGGAGAGTCGAGCAAAAACTAATTGTGTGCAGAGCACTGGGTCGATGATTTACCCCTCGATTTGGTTGTGTCAAACGTAGGGTCGGCATCCCACTATTGATGCAGTTGTTACCAAGTTAGAATTTACTGATGATGAAATGTTGTTGCCAGGGTCGACATCCTATCAAACGATGATAAATGTCAATGCTAAGATCGACAACTCTACTGATCTGATTATTACTGTGGTCGAGGTCGACACTATGTTAGATGTCGATGCTAGGGTTGACAAATTATCGTTGATTGTTGATACCAGGGTCGACTATTACCTGGTTTGAATTCGAGTATTACCGATTTGTCGATGCTGTGATCGGCATACTATCTTTAATGTTTTTCACTTAAGTACCGAAAATTGGTGAACTGGCTTGGGACACTTTAATGGGCTTGAAAACGGGTTTAAATATCTCGAGGCCCACCAAGCCCCATACCCTGATCGGTCCTTTCTTCCTATCCACGTGTCTTATTGTAATTGATCGGTGCGTTTTTCATCATTAGTTACCTATGTGCATGCTAAGATCGTATCCCTCTAGGTCTATTGTAGCCCCTTGGTTTGACATGTGTCACATAGTGATTGGGTCGTACTTGAACCCGTATTTTGGTTAAGCGACTCTTGAAATTCTCGAGGATCTTTTCGATTGCACTTCTCCATTGAGCGGATCTTTACCACACTTGCTTCCCTTATAAATAGTTCTTGTTTTCATTTTCACTTTCACTGAGTAATTTCTAGAGAGATAAGCTCTGGCCAATTCACCTTTCTAGAGACAGAAATCCCAAGTTTGTGAGAAAACCTTTGTCTCACAAGAAACCGACGAAGAAATCTGACGCTCTTGAAAAGCCTATCTTTCGCTTCGTCGACTACTTGCAAATCACTCAAAGGTCGGAAGAATACCGAGCAGCTGGGCTGATCCACAGAGGTGCTGTTTCACCGGCGTACTCGGAGCTTCTTGTTTTTCCAAGACCTAATAATCCTGGTCCGTCGAACCTTTCCACCTACAAAGATTTTTCGCCCTCGCAAAAAGCATCTTCTTTAAAGCCACCTGCTGCTTGAGCTTCTCCCAGAATATCCAATACCGAAAATCTTCCCTCGTCTTCACCGCCTCGGAATCTCAATAGCCGACCGAAAACTCCATTTCTGACTATGGGTGACTCCAGTTCCTCCTCTACGCCTCCTCGTGAGTACGTTCCTCCACGCGAGTACGTTCAACTTACTCACGATACCATCGGAATAAAAACAAGTAACAACACCGCGACAACTGCCAAGAGAGGCGTTCTGACAGATGAAGAAAGAAAGAAACAAAAGAGGGCTCTGTCGAACGTCGAAGCTAAAGGTCCTGGCCATATCCGAACTCATAGCAGCTCGAGTGTTGTTCTAGCTACCCCTTCTCCTCGGGACCTAATGTCTGCCGACAAGCATCCGCTCGCAGGATCGATGACTGCAGATGGTACGCCCCCAATTTCCAAATCCTCCTCAAAACCAGCGTCGGCTGATGTTAAAGGGAAAAACACTGACCTGCCTGCCAACAAGCCTTCGCCCAAGTCTTCAAAACCTAACGTGGTGATAAAAATCGGCGACGACGTACCTAAAACAGTCGCCCCTAGGCCTCCTCCCAAAACCATTCCACTGACAAAGTCTTAGGAGAAAGACTCCAGGTCGGTGAAATCTGGGATCAAGGACAGCCGATCTTCACACACTTCCAAAGACCGCGGCGATAAGTCTGGGGAGAAAGACTCCAGGTCGGCTGCAAGTAGTGATAAGTCTCCTACTGCTGTCCTAGGAAGGAAAAAACACCGCGGCGAGAAACGAAAGAAGGGTCCTTTGGTTGAAGAAGGAGACAAATCCTCCTTAAGCAAGAAATCCAAAGGGAAAGCCATTGCTCAAGAGGTAAGTGTCAACCCTACCAACGAACAAACTACCATACCCTTGATGTTTGAACATTTCGAAGGTACGAAACTTCCCGCTCCCGTTGCCTGTCTCGAGACAAAGGCGAACTCAGAGGACCCTACCCCTCCTGGACAAGGAACTTCAATTTTGCCCGCTCACGCCCAAAGTTCGAGCTTCTTCTTTCTTCAGGACTCGGATGTTTTGGCTAACTCTCTACAGGCCCTGCTTGTTCCTATAGCTCAAAAAAAGAGAGAAGTATTGAAACTTCAGAAGGAGCTTGTTGAACTCAAGAGGAGCATCTCGACCCAAGCTAAAGAATCGCAAAAATCGGTCGATCTTGTTAAAGAACGAGCCGACGCTGCTGAGGCTGAAGTTAGAGCTTTTGGGGTGAAAGAGAAGGAGTGGGAAAAAACCCTCTCCAAAATCTAGGAGAACCATACCAAGGCCATTGAGGAACTTGGTGCTCAGAAAATTCAGAACGAATTTCTTCGAAGGCGGTCGAAGAAGACAACCAAAGAAGTTCAGAAGCTCCAATTGGCTCTTGACCAAAGCAAGGAGGAGAACCATGCTTTTGGAGTTAAGTGTAAAATGGTCATAGATCAACAAGTTGCCGATGTGAGGGCCAGTTATGTCTTGAATTTCCATGCCTTGTGGCCTCAGATTCCACTTAGGTCATGGATCGACTGTTCTGACCATGCCATCGAAGAATCTGAACCTTCTGACCATTTCTCTCATGCCTGATTTTGTTAACTCAGATTTTATGCTGTCTTTTCTTCACTTCTAGCTTATTTTGTGACTGGTTTTTATTTTGTAAACCGAACCGCTTATGTCCGATGCTATTTGTTTAATGTAAACCGAACCGTTTATGTCAGATGCTATTTTTTTCCATTGGAAGTGATCAGTTTCCGATGCTAATTATTTTTATGTTTTTAGTTACATCTTTAAATTGTAGATCAACTTAAAAGTTGAAAGAAACCCTTTGATAGGTTCGATATTTTGTAGATCAACTTAAAAGTTGATAAAAAACCTTTGATGGGTTCGACATTTTGTATATCAACTTAAAAGTTAAAAAAAACCCTTGATTGGTTCGACATTTTGTAGATCAACTTAAAAGTTGAAAACCCCATTTGATGGGTTCAACATTTTGTAAATCAACTTAAATGTTGAAAAACCCCTTTGATGGGTTCGACATTTTGTGGATCAACTTGAAAGTTGAAAAACTCCTTTGATGGGTTCGACATTTTGTAGATCAACTTAAAAGTTGAAAAATCTCTTTGATGGGTTCGACATTTTGTGGATCAACCTGAAAGCTGAAAAACCCCTTTGATGGGTTCGACATTTTGTGGATCAATTTGAAAGTTAAAAAACCCCTTTGACGGGTTCGAAATTTTGTAGACTTATTTTTAGGCTCTGAATATTTACTATAAAGGGGTCTGTTTAAGTAGACAACTTATTAAAACATCCCTGGGCCACCAGGGTAGGAAAGAGTGTGCCCCCAACTAAAGTTTCAATTACACTTCAAAAATTAGAAAGATAAAAGTTACAAATCATTCGAGATACAATTTGAGGTGCTCGATATTCCATGGGAGGCGTAGGGGACGATCGTATTTGTCTTTTAAACGATAAGTTCCCAATTTTATCTTCTCCATCACTTGGTACGGTCCTTCCCAATTTGGTGCTAACTTTCCAAGCTGTTTATCTTTAGTGTGGAGAAAAACATTTCGTAAAACTTTGTCCCCGACTTTGAAATCTCTTCTTCGAATTTTCGAGGCATACCTGCTTCTCATCAGGGTCTGATAATGTAGAGAACTGAGATGAGCCCTTGCTGGTTTCTCTTCTATCAAATCTAAAGCCAAATCTCTATTTTCATCGTTACTACTTTCTTCGTAATGATCGACCCGGAAAGATGGGAACATGGTTTCTGCTGGTATTACCGCATCCATCCCATACACCAATGCGTAAGGTGATTCTTGTGTCGCTGTTCTAGGTGTCGTTCGGTGGGACAATAATACCTCTTGTAAAAAAATCCGGCCATTTTCCCGCCTTTCCTTCTAATATTATTTTCAACCCATTAATGATTGTTCTGTTGATGACTTCAACCTGCCCATTCGCCCGAGGATGGAATGGAGCTGAAAAACACTGTTGTATGTTATGATTAGCACAGAATTCCCTCATCTCATTGTTGTCGAACTGAGGTCCATTGTCCATGGTTATCTTCTAAGGAACACCGTACCTACAGCAAATGTTTGACCATATGAACTTCACCACATCTTTGGCTCGGGGCTCCCCGACAATGGTTCTGCTTTGACCCATTTCGAATAATAATCCACCGCTACCATAGTAGTCTGCCTTCCTCCATATGCTAGTGGAAGTGGTCCCACCAAGTCTATTCCCCATCTATCAAACGGTAACCCCTCATAAATGGTTTCTAGAGGAACTGCTGGAGTGTGGATCAAATTTGCAAACCTCTAGCAAGTGTCGCACATTTTGATTAATTCTTTAGCGTCTACCGATAGCGTAGGCCAATAAAAACCCGAAAAAAAGACTCTCATGATTAATGTCTTGAAACCACAGTGTGCCGATCCTTCGCCGTCGTGCAACTCGGACAAGATCATTTGTGATTCTTCGTGACTCAAACATCTTAAGAGAGGTCTGGTTGCAGATATTTTGTAAAGAACATTTCCCAAAAACACATAGCCTCGTGCCTTGTTCCGAATACTCTTCCCTAAATTCTTATCATCGGGCAACACCTCTTCGGTTAATAATTTTATAATATTACTCATCCAATTAGAACTTGAAGCCGTCGAGATTTGACAGGCTACATCCGGTCGATTCTCTAGATGTTTCCTCTTAAGAATGGATGGATGCTCTTGCGTTAAAATCCAAGGGTATTCTACTAAATATGTTGTTGTGGCCAACGAGTCTACAATTGTGTTGTCTTCCCTTCGGACGTGTTCATAAGTTACCTTTATTAATGACAATGCCAGGATTCTTAAAGCCGCTAAATATTTCACCAGCTGCTCTTTCCTTGCCTCTGATTATCCAGTTGCTTGATTTATTAGTAGCTGTGAATCACTGATCAAGCGAACATTTCTTGCCCCACAAATTTGTGCCAATCGCAGTCCTGCCAATGCAGCTTCATACTCTGCTTCGTTGTTCGAAGCTTTAAAACCAAAACGGATTACTTAATGCATCGCGACTCCTGAAGGTGTAGAAATTTGAACGCCACCCCCACATCTGATGATACTGGAGCCTCCGTCCGTTCTAACTATCCACTCGTCCGTGTTAACATCTGCTTTCTCCGGTACTTCCTCGGGTCTACTAGAATGAAATTACACTAGGAAATCTGCTAACGCCTATCTCTTGATAGCCGTTCTTGGTTCAAAATCGATGTCAAAATCCCCCAGTTCTACCGACCATTTCGTCATTCGATCAGAAATATCGGGCCGCTGTAAAACATTTTTTAGAGAAAATGCGGTTAGAACTGTGATAGAATGTCCTTGGAAATACGGTCGCATTTTTCTAGCGGCTGTTACCAACGCCAGCGCCAATTTCTTGAGCTTTAAGTACCGCTTTTCTGCGTCCAGTAAACTTTTGCTCACATAATAAACTGGCTTAGGGATTTTATCCTCTTCTCGAACCAGCGCTGCACTGACTGCGTGTTCCGAGACCGCTATATAATCCAATAACCTTTCTTGGGGTGATGGCTTTGTTAAAAATGTTGAGGACAACAAATAATTCTTGATGCCGACGAACGCTTCGGTACATTCAGGATTCCAGCAAAAATTGTTGGCATTCCTTAGAATTTGAAAAAATGGTACGCATTTGTCCGAAGATCGCGAGATAAATCTGTTCAAAGCCGCTAAACGCCCGGTTAAAATCGGCATCTCTTTAACGTTTCTTGAAGGCACCATGTTGTTCAAAGCGTTTAGCTGAGCTGGATCTGCTTCTATCCCCTTCTCGCTAATCATGAACCCTAAACAATTTCTGGACCAAAATCCGAAGGAACATTTCTTTGGGTTCAATTTAAGATTCACCTTCCCAAGATTCCTGAATGTTTCTTCAAGGTCTGCAAAATGACTCTCGTCGGTTATGCTCTTAACCAGCATATAATCAATGTAGACCTCTATATTTCACCTGATTTGCTCCTGGAACAATTTATTCACAAGCCTTTGATAGGTGGCCCCCGCGTTTTTCAGACCCAACGGCATAACTTTGTAGCAATACAAGCCCCTTCTTGTGATGAACGTAGTATTTTATTGGTCTTTAGGATCCATATTTATCTGGTTAACCCTGCATAAGCATCCATGAAAGAAAATATCTTATTTCTTGATGTCGAGTCTACCAACTGATCAATCCTCGATATGGAAAAATGATCATTGGGACAAGCTCTGTTAAGGTCTGTGAAATCTACGCATATTCTCCATTTTCCGTTTTTTTTTTACTAGAACCGGATTAGCTGTCCATTGTGGGTAGCGAGACTCTCGAATATGCCATACCCTTGTCAATCTTTCGGCTTCTGAAATGATCACCTCTGTCTTTTCTTGAGATGATGCTCGGCGCTTCTGTGTTATGGGTCAAACACTTGGGTTTATAGACAACTGGTGGTAGATGACGTTTTCAGGGACCCCTGTTACATATTCTGAACACCAAGCGAAAAGATGTAACTTCTGTTTGAGAAAATCAATCAATTTCTTTCGGAACAAGGGGACAAATTTACCCCAATCTTCAACACCTTCCTTTTGGAAAATTCGTAACTCTCACAACTTTCATCTGTGAGAAAAAAACCCGGGGTCTCCCTAGGATCATCTGCAGGTTCTGATCCACAGGCCGACCCCGCTAATTGTTAATGCCTTACATCGACCATTTCCTTATCCGGTTTTACTGCCAAAGCTGCCCGATAACATTCTCTTGCGGTCTTCTGGCTGCTTCTGACAAATCCTACGTTATTTCCTATCACATACTTCAGGCACTAGTGAACTGTATAGGTTACAGCATGCATCTTTGATAACCAGGAGCGGCCGAAAATTGCGTTGTATGAAGTAGGTGCATCGACAACAATGAATAAAACCGTCACTTCTTTCTTAAATGACCCTTTCCTAAGCTGAACTACTCCTTCGAATTCTCCTACGAATTGTGTCGACGCCCCTGTAAAACCGATGATTGTTCGATCTGACTTCACAATTATTGGTTTATTCCTAAACCCTGAAAACGTTGATAAGAAAATTATGTTTATTGAACTGCTGGTATCCACCAACATTCTTCGCACCTCCTCCCCTGCGATAGTCGCGCCGATTACGATTGCATCCTCATGAGGGCCTGCCACGTCTCTCATGTCGTCGTCATCAAAGCATAAGATAGAAGAAGGATTCTGATACAAATGAGGTGAAGTTCTCGCTTATAACTGAGTTGCTAAATTCACTATATGCCTCTTTCATGAAGAATTTGTGGTACCTGCCATCGAATCGCCCCCGAAAATAGTCAGAGATTCGAAAAATTTGCACAGATCTCTTACCTTTTCTCGTGCTGGATGCACCCTTTCCTCAATTACTCCAATCAGATTCCTATTCTTGTCCTGATCTAGGTATTGAGTGGATACGTCGAACGAGTCACTGACCTCGGAAATTACCAAAGAAACCTCCTGTTTAGGTGCTGCTACGATTTGCTTAGCCGCTCCCACTTGTTGAGCTTGCTTTTTCACATACTCAAGTAATTTGCCACTGTCGATTTGTGCATGGACTTCCTTCTTGAGCGCAATACAATCCTTGGTATCATGACCTACAACATCATGGTACCTACAAAAGCAGTTGTTATGGCCTTCAGGGGGGTTCCAATAGGAAACGGCTTCCGAAAATGTATGTTCTTCCGCGACTTGTCAAAGATAGTCGCAACACATTCAGTTAAATCAGCAAAATAATCAGGTCGAACCCATTTGTTTGATATGGGTTGATAATTATTCCCTTGATAATTACTTCCTTGGTAGCCGTTTTATGTCCTGTGTGTCTGATTTCTCGATCATTTCACGTATGCTGCAGGAGATACGGTACTTATCGGTTGCGGCTGAGGGATCGAACTTGTCTTTGAAACCTTTTGATTTGTAACCACCGAAGCTTGGTTTTTTGTTGGATCTGCGCTGCTAATTCCGAGACTTCGGTTTCCTCAATGAGGATCTGCTTTTCGACTTGGGCTAACAAGGCTGAGAAAGTGAAGGCTTGCTTCTTTGTCACAGCTTGCTTCATCGACCCTGGTAATAAGCTCAACCTGTAACTAGTTAAGGCTACACTTTCATCACAATAATCTAGATGTGTTTTCGCGTCTATGAAACGCCGAGTATAATCTCTCAGACTTTCTCCAACCTTCTGTCGGCAATTGACTATTGTGTCCCCGTTTGCTCTGAAATTTTTACTACCGACGAATTGATGTCTGAACATCATCCAGAACATATCAAAATTCTTGATGCATCCTTGTGGTAACCGATTATACCACTTCGACGCCCGATCTTTAAATGTCATTGAAAAAGCTCGACAAACCAGTTTGTCGTCATTGTCGAAACTCAACATAAAAAATTTGAAAGCCTCCAGATGATTATCTGGGTCTTTCTTTATGTCATACTTCTCAAGTTTAGAGATGTCGAAATGCTTCGGGAGGTTTCCTGACAAAATCGCATCTGATAATGGAGACGACCTCCAGTTATGCCTGAGGTTGAAGATCCCTCCTCCTAGGCTTTCTGCTCGACTTGTGAACAACCCTTCATCGAGTGGGTTGGCAAATTGACTCCCCACTCTGTAACCCTGTGACTGGCTTTATGACGGAAACTAGAACTGAGGACCGATCACCTGCTCTCTGTTGAAGGTAACTGTTCTAATTTTTTCAGCTGATGTGGGCGTTATTTTGTCGATGTTAACTCCCTGAGGTTCGACCATTTTAGCTCTTGACGACTTTTTCCTTCTGAGCTCTATTTCTTTGATCATCCTTTTATATTTACTGAAGCGTCGGAAATCTCGAACCGGGGAAGAGGACTCGCTCAAATCCTCCCCTGCAGAAAATTCGTACTCCAACCTGGATCGGAATCCATACTTCTTTCCTACAGCCTCGTCGATCCTCCTCGGCCGACTCCTCCCCTTGAAAAAATCCACCTTTTCTCGACCAGCACTACATCGAAACTCTTTCATTTCTTGATCTGATCGTTCACTTCAACCATCCAACCGACCTTTCTTTTCAGCCAAAGCCAAATCCCTCTCAGCATTCAGCTTGGCAATGTCATCCAAAAGTTGTTGCCTAGTCATGATTAAGGTCGACTGGCTGCTTCGGCCCTGATTTCCATCATTACCTAATAACTCCTCAGAATTCCGACCCTCTGAGAATGACATCTCCTGGTCAGACCCTTTCTCCTTTGCCTTTCCCTTCCTAGCCTCGGTATTCATTCGTTAACTTTTATTTTCGTAAGGTCAAGATTTTGGGGAACTTAATCTCCGGGTATCTGTCTTTCCCACAGACGGCGCCAATGATAAGTTTCAGAATATTTAGGGTGGTTTATCGGGACACGTGTTAAAGGTGTCAGGCTAGCAAGTACAAAAGTGTAGAAAGAGAAAGTAGGCAAAATCAAGTACTAATCATTAGAAGGTCCCCTTTTGGGGGGACAGAATCTTTCTTTATATAGTGACGGTTGTGGGACCCATGGTCACATGTCATACTTATTCTAATTTCATGTTACCCCCTTTAGTTGTACTTTTGTTACTTATTTCTTACTTTACATTTAAGTTCCTGCACATAATTACATTATAATTTGAGCCCTATATTTCACTTGGTATTTTATACCCTTATCAACTAGTATGCTCTATAAATGTTTTTCGAGCTAAAACGTTCTTACCTGACTCCTGTGATACAACAAGTGCAGGTTTTGGGGATACCTCATTAGTTGGTGTTAACATAAATCTAACGTTATTCTATATGAAACTATAGCGGTTTTTCTTACCATCACATGTGACACTGCTATCATATTACTATGGTCGGCCTAGCAATAAGTGACAAGCATCCATAGTAATGACATCGCACCATGCCTTATCCTTATAATTACTAACAGAAAAAGACATCGGACATCTTTTAGAGATTATTACCTCACTACCTTTGTTTAACCAGGCGAGCTTGTAGGGGTTCTGGTGGTCTTCTGTTTTCAGGGCCAGCTTCCGCACAGCTTTTTCACAAATAACGTTTTCGCAGCTCCCTAAATCAACAACGAATTTGCATACCTTTCCCCGATAGTACAAGTCGACTGGAAAATATTGTTTCGTAGCCAATCATTCCCTTAACTTTCATATTTTGGGCGTAAAGAAGACATGCCTTAAAACCAATGCTTGTCCAACATATCCTCTTGTAACCTAGTCCTCCTGAACCTCATCAACAGCATCATCTGGTTCAGTGAACAAACCATGGGTCACCTTCCAGGTCAAAATCAGCAGCTTCAGTGAATAAACCCTTCAATTTTTGTGGTTGTTGTCGTAATTTTGGACACTATAAAGCAACGTGTCCTAGTTCATGACAATGGTAGCACATGACCTACGAGGAAGTACATACGCGACTAGGGACTTGCGAATTAGCACTTGTACGCATAGGAGTGGCAGTTGGTACTCCTGGGTTAGGACCTAGAACCATCATTTTTGGAAACACCATTGGAGTTGTTTTGGCAGTATCTCCTCCATAAGGCCTTCGTGAAAGGGCTTTCTCCAGATGTAGTGCGCACTGATGTGCTTCAGACACATTCACAAGGTCGAACATGTTCACCTGGTCCTGAAAGTGTTGTCTCATCCCACCTATGCAGCGAAATACTAATTGATCTGTTGAATCAACAATATCGACACAGTTTTGTAACTTGAAAAAATCGTTAGTGTATTCGTCAACCGCCCTTGACCCTTGTTTAAGGTATTGGAATGGCAAAAATGCATCCCTCAAGTGTTTCACAAATTTAGCTGAAGTTGTTATATTTGGCTTACCTTTCCTTGATCTGATCCGCTTGAGCTATTGCTACCAAGATCCAGCTCGGCCTCGAAACTTAGTTGCAGCCAACTGTACCCGTTTTACATCCGGAACCTCTTTGAAATCAACGACTTCTTCAACTGAGTCGATCCAATCTAAAAACTCCTTCGGTTCGAGACCCGCTTGGAACTCTGGGATCTCAAGTCTGAATCCAGATTCCCACCGATTGTTGGAGTTCTAATCGGAATCTTTCGCTGGCGGCTGCTCAAAGACTTCTTCACGACAGTCTTGTGGGTAATATTGACCCCTACCTTGTTCTCTCCAATGAGCAAACGGATTCTGCTCGCGGTCGGGCTCTCTCTCAAACCCCGACGGCTGGTTGTTCGAACCTGGAGCTCGAAATATGTTGGTTTGGTTGTTCAATAGTTTGTGTAGTGCTTCATATACGTCTTTCATCTGGTTTCCCATCGAGTGCATCTGTTCTCCAACCTGGCCGAATTGATTTTCGAATTCATCACGGTTGACCGATTCTGCAATTAAAAGAGTGGACTTCCTATGCAAGGATCTCTTGGGCTTCTTGACGCGTTCGATTTGAGTGGTCGCAGTGCCTAATTCGGATACCTGGGCCCCAAATAAAGATTGTTTCTGTTTATCCAAAAGGGCTATATAACCATGGGCTCGTGCAACTACATCATAAAGGCTACAACCTGTACAGCCCAAACAATAAGAAGGTTGTGATAAGCCGAGACGTGATAGTTGATGAAGAAGACGAATGGGATTTTGAGTCTCATACAAATGAGTTCACATTTTCCCCCAAATTGAAGAAGATGAGCAGACACCGAATGAGCAATCATAAGAGGTTACAACCCCATATGTTGCACCAACATCAACTACTCATGGAGACTCACCACCTTCATCATCATCAAATAGTAGTCAAAATGAGAGAGTTGTGGAACGTACAAGAAGCCTTAGTGATCTTTATGAGGTAACTGAACCAATGGACAACCTTACGCTCTTTTGTCTCTTTGATGATTGTGAACCAGTGACATTTCAAGAAGCTGCACAAGAGAAACAATGGAGATACGCGATGGACGAAGAAATTAGAGCCATCGAGAAGAATGGCACATGGGAACTCACCTCCTTTCCCAAAGGTTGCAAGACAATAAGTGTCAGATGGTGATACAAAACAAAGAGAAATGCTATGGGGGAGACTAAAAAACACAAAGCGAGACTTGTTGCAAAAGGCTATAGTCAAAAGCCAAAAAATGACTATGATGAGGTATTCGCCCCCGTTGCCCGATTATAAACTATTAGACTAATAATTTCTTTGGCAGCCCAAAACAAGTGGAAGATACAACAAATCGATGTAAAGTCAGCATTTCTAAAAGGCGTCCTTGAAGAAGAAGTCTACATTCAACAACCATTAGGCTATGAGGTCAAAGGTCACGAAGATAAGGTGTTGAAGCTAAAGAAGGCTCTTTACGGGCTAAAACAAGCACCAAGGGCATAGAACAGTAGAATCGACAAGTATTTCCGAGAGAACGACTTCAACAAATGTCCCTACGAGCACGCTTTATATACCAAGATCAAAGATGGAGATATTTTGATTATGAGCCTCTACGTGGACGACTTGATCTTCACCAGAAGCAGCCCAAGCATGTATAATAAATTCAAGGAAGTGATGACAAAGGAATTCAAGATAACTAACTTGGGCTCATGGCGTACTACCGTGGCATTGAAGTTAAGCAGCATAAAGATGGAATTTTCATCTCACAAGAAAGCTATGCAAAAGATATCCTTAAGAACTTTAAGATGGAGAACTGTAACCCGATAAGCACACCCATGGAGTTTGGAGTCAAAATGTCCAAGCATGAAGAAGATGAAAGTGTAGATCCACCATTATTCAAGATTTTGGTGGGAAGTCTACGCTATCTAACTTGCACGACACCAGATATTTTTCCTGTAGTTGGATTGGTTAGCCGCTACATGGAAACTCCAACAACAACTCATTTCAAGGCTGCAAAGAGAATCCTGCTTTATCTTAAAGGTACAATTGACTTTGGCTTACTCTATTCAATTTCTAATGATTATAAGTTTGTTGGGCATACCGATAGTGATCGGGGTGGAGACATATATAATCGAATGAGTACTATTGGATTTGTATTTTTTGTGGGAAATACGTCTTTCACATGGATGTCAAAGAAACAAGCGATTGTCACGTTATCTATTTGTGAGGCAGAATACGTTGTTGTTACTACTTGTGTTTGTCATGAAATTTGGCTTAGAAATCTATTAAAGGAGATAGACCTAACACAATATGAGCTGACTAAAGTGTGTGTCGACAATAAGTCAGCCATTGCCTTAGCCAAGAATCCAGTATTCCATGATCGAAGCAAGCATATCGATGTCTGTTACCACTACATAAGGGAGTGTATTTCAAGAAAGAATGTGCAAGTTGAAAATGTGAAGACACAAGATCAAGCTGTCGAAATTTTCACTAAGCCACTGAAAAGCAAAGACTTCAAACGATTAAGGAAACTACTTGGGATCATCGGATCAAGTTTAAGGGGGAGTGTTGGATCATAAACTTGACCTTATTAAAGGGTCCAACCCACTCAATAAGGTTCATCTAGAAAGCATTTTCTAGAAAAAATTAAACTAATTTTTATTTAGTAGTGGAGGTTGTATGTAAGACCATCCTCAGGTTGAGTACAAGATACTCTTTTATGTTGAAGGTAAAAAAACACTTTTGCATTGAGTGTAGTCTTGAGGTTGAGTATTTAAGTATCTATAAGATCTTGGATGGTGGATCCTTGTCTCCACTATTGTTCTATAAATAAAGGAGCTCTCTTAGTGCATCACAAAACACACCAAGAATTAAAAATTAGAGAAAAAAGTTATACTGAGAGAAAAGAGAGACAAGAATGCTCTCTTGAGTGTTTATCTTCTAATGTGAGTAATAGTGTTCTTGTAATATTTCTACTTTTTCGATATTTATAAAAGTTGTTTGTTGTTTGAAAGAGTGTTATTTTATATTTTACTCCAAGCAGATGAACTAGTATTCAATTCAAGTCGTATTCAACTATTCATGGTTCGTTCTTTTACCTCTGGTGCTGCTCTCATGAAAGATTTTAAGTTTGAAACACCAGGTCAAATGGCTTGTCTCAATGCCTTTAATAATCTACAACTTCGTGAATTTTAAAGCGTGTAGCTTTAATATTATAAAACTTCGAAGTTACTTAATTTAAAAATTCTTGAACTTGTCAAAATTAAAGTTTATTATTTAATAAATTCCTGCACTTATCTGAATAGTTGAAAAAATAAAATTAAAACATTTAACAGTAATTTTGGCTGAAATTACGGTTACAAATGTGATACATTTTTGTGGTACTACAAAACTGGGGCCATCCTTCAAATTCAGATTTGAGGTTCAGAATACATCAGGTCTCTGTTTGGTGTTAAACCCAGACCCCAAGTCCAAGGGTTACTTGGTTTCACTAACAATAGTTATGCTATCTTCGTGAACAAGAAACAAAGAAAGGGATATATCACATTTATACTTTATAGAGAGAAATTAGATAGCCACAAGAATTACTAACATCACGGAAGGCTATCACGAAAGATATCAGCATCATCTAGAGTTTAGATGTCAGAAAATAATTTAATTTTCAAATTTTAAAAAATAAGTTAAAACCAACGAACCATCCAATAAACATCTGTTACTACTTTCAGTCGAACTAATTACTTTTTTTGGCGGATTTTGTTGTTGGCAGTGTGCCAAATACTTTGTCCCAAAGTGCGGAAGTGATCCCAAAACCTTTGTTCTGAATCCTGAAGTGGTGATTTAAGTGATATTTCTGCAATATATTAAAAAAAAAACCGGTACAAGGATTGTCAGATTCATTTCGAAAATAATTCGTTAAAACAAAAACAATTTTTTTAGTGCTTCTTTAAGGATATAATGAATTTGGATATTTAAAGGTAAACAAGCTGACCTTGAGATTTTTCGGTATTTCACTTGTGGGTTGAGCATGGTGTAGGTAGTAATGAGTTACATCATACATCACGTAACCAAGTAAACCACCTCCAAGAAGACCAGGAGCTGTAGAGGGAGTGGCCAAAAGATGAAGCAATTTCCAGAACTGTCAAATAAATCCGAAATTAGATTATTAGATGATAATAAATGATTAGATAAAAAAAAATCGTGATACATCTAAACAAATGAAGATTAGCTGCAAACAGTTCTCTTTTTCTATTACAAGAATACGAGTTTGTCATATGGAGATGCACGGAAATACTAATGCAAAGTAATGAAGGGAAAGCATACATACCGGTACCAACAGTACAGCCGTTGCAGCAGGAGGGAAAACAAGCCTTAGGTGATCCATTGGATGCTTATGATGGCAGCCATGAATAAGATAGTGCAGTGTATTTCCCCTGAAAAATCAAATTTTCTCAGGTAAACTAATGGTATATGAGAAAATGGATGATTCTTAGAAGTTAGATGTGACGATGTTCTCATTGAAGTAACACAATCATGCTGAAATCTAAGTAGTGATAAATTAGTAATTAAATGGTAAGTTTTTCTTTTGGTAACTAAATCAGCGGGTTAATAAAGAATAGTAGATTAATAGATAAAACCACGGTCGCATCTAATTTGTATCATAAGAAGACGTAAAATTCAACAATTTTAGTATAAGAAAAAAAAAGTAGATACGATAGTTTGGAATGATTATAAGATGGAGAGAGCAGTGGACTAACCAGTAACTCTTTGTTTTGATATGAAACACGAATCGATGCAATGAGTACTCAACTAATGTCCATACGAATACGCCAAAGACCACCATCGAAGCCAACTCGGCATACGTATGGCCCATCTTTGCTGACATTGAAACAAAGTAGCATACAGCAGGCAGCCATATTACTGGAATCGCCCACCAAACAGTAAGCGTCAAGAACTGTTTCGAAAACCAAAACCAAAACCAGAAAGAAGTTAATACAGCAGAAGCATAATCATTATGATCCTTTCTTGTTTTTTTATACTCTACGGAAACTTTTAACACTAAAATGAAAAGATAATATACCTCCCAGAAATCACTCTCAAAGAAACGGGGACCTTCCTTGGTGACAATAGGTTGGTGAACCCATTCTTCATAAGCTTCACCAAGATGGCCAACCTAATATCCATTATCAAAGAGTTAAGTGCTTAAGATTTTACCAACTTCTGATTTTGCCACCTCGTTTTAACACATTGCAAAAGATAGCTTGGTTTTATGATATCATCGCCATAATTTAGAATAAAATATGTTTACAAGATTAAAGAAAATTAATCAATTTAAAAAGTTATGGAATACCTCGTCTCCAGAATCAACCATAGAAATTAAACTAATTCTTAAAAACAGACAACTATGTCATAATCAACTGCATCATTACCTGGAACACAAGGGGCTTATCTAAATCAACTGTGAAGTTTTGAGCAACCATCTTAGCAACTTTTCACTGACCTGAGAACAAGAATAAGAAAAAATATATTTAAATAGCAAAAGAACAACAAGTTCCTAGTAACACCTTCTACCGAAACAAAATGCAAATGAATAATTCAGGAGCACTAAGATACGTTTTCGCGTTTTCCCCGTTTTAGTAGTCGCCTTACCGCACCAATCATATAACTTGACCGCTCGTCATTTAAAATATCCTAGTTTGCAATCTAGAAACAAGGCCATAACTTTCACGATTTTACACGCAATTACGTTACTAAATCATGAACCACCCCAGAATTCCACACAAAGTATATCCAAAACTAATCAACTGACTAGTCCACTATCGAGATGGAAGCTGATACCGGCGGAAAAACTAATCGACCCCTAAACCTACAACGTGATGACTACTTGTTACATCACACATCCTACATTTCTAGTCAAAAAACACCATGCTTGCTAAATATCTCAAGATCTTAGGCACAGTATGTTTCTAATCGCGGCATAAGTACATTCAAATCAATTACTATACTACTTCAGGATCAAGCTCGTTACACAATCCATCCCTAAAACCTAAATCACACCAAAATCTAAGGTTGGACAACCAAAAAGGTGTCTTTTAGAGAACAATGCCCTCAAATTACAGACCAGCTTTAACATCAAACTAATAGTATTGTATTTTACAAATTGAAGAAATTAAACTATAAGTTTACTCACCAATTGGCTTGGATACACTCCACCAAACTATTCAATTCACTAGAACCAACTCTAAATCGTTTATTAAACTTTAGAATAGAAAGAAAAAAAGAAAAAAAACAATCCTCGGGTGATTATCATCTGAAAATATAAATTTATATCCCTAAATCAATGTAAAACGAACCTACAGACTGTAAAACCTCAGTCTTTATCGACTAGAAGATCTAAAACACAGTTTAAGCATCCAAATAAAATATAATTTTGACGAGAATTTCGAAAATCAAAATGAACACAGATCCAAAATTCTAAAACAGGACCTAGAAATAGAATAATCAAGAACAATGTGGGTTGAAATCTTAGAAAACCTACCGGAGAAAAGTATCAAAATCTTAGAAAACCTACCGGAGAAAAGTATCAATCTTGACCCCAAAAAGAATTATCTCCTCAACTCCGAACCCCAGGAACCTAACCAATCAGCAGTCTAAACCACTGTCACACCACAAGAGCCCTGCAACGTTTCGTCCAATGAGTAGTGTTTTTATATACTTAGTGGAGAAGAAAATGAGCTATAGCGAACAATATCGCGATTCTTTTGATAAAATAAACTTGCTGGATATATGTTCTGGATATTGATACGGGAAATCTGGACCGTCCGTTAGAAATTAGAGCATATATATATATTGGAATCAGCCAGCGGATTTTATACTGGCTTACAATAATAGGGGCTGCAATTTTGGTCCTCAAGCTTTTCTTAATTTTGTGTTTATTCTTTAATTTTTATTTGGCGCTTAATCAGCCAGCAGAGTTTTTTATAAATATATTTTTTTTTAGCAAGTAAAGAAATTTTATTACGAAATTAAAAGAAATATAAAGTTTAAGATCGATTTGAAAGATACATAAAATTAAAGGGACTAAAATTCAAACTTCAAGGCGCCCAAAAATTTGAAACCATCGTCTTTTTCATAACACCAGTTTCGACAACAATCAGGTAATATACCATAACCCTAAACTCTCCAACAACACCATCGATCGAAGCTCGTCAGGGGGAGTTACGAAATGAATGTTCTTCTTGGATTTGATCACAGTTTTTGCGATCCAGTCAGCACACTGGTTTTGAAGACGAGAAACATGCCTACTCGACATCTTAGGATGGATTAAGGATCTGCAAATCTCCATTGAATCGAACAGGTACCAAGCTTCCTTCCTATCAGCTATAAGATTAATAAGAATCAGGTTATCCGATTCTACATCAACCTCAGTCCATTGATTTTGCTTGCACTTTATCAGGCCTTCGATTAGAGCACTAATTTCAGCAAAAAGAGGGTTTAATTTTCCTAGAAGAGAGCCAGAACCCAGGAGAACATCACCCTCAGAGTTGCGAATCAGAATCCCGGTGCTGGATTCACCAAACTTGTTGCACGAACCATCAACGTTGAGCTTCATCCTCCCGGGATTAGGGGCGATCCATCTCAGGTACCTTGGAGTTTTCCGATTGTTTTTCGTTGAGTTGCAACCTAGGGATACACCAACATGAAATGCTTTAGACCAATGCTTGTATGTAATCATGTTGGCCAAATCCGTACTTTTAATTATGTGAATAATTCTGGCTATAGCTTTCTTGACATTATCAGGAGAACCATCAAACTTAGATAAGTTTCTGTTTCTCCAGATAACCCAACAAATAACTTGAGGGATGATGTGAGTTATATGGAATTTAGCTTTTGAAAACCAAAACCAAGTATGCAATACATGAGTCAAGGCCATATGCCTTCTAATATCGATCTTGAAAAGGCTACTGAAATAAATCCACAGAGGCCAAGTAAAGCTACAGCTGACAAAGATATGATTTTTCTCTTCACAGTTATAGCAGAATTGACATTTAGAAACTATACTAGTATGCCTTTTCATTAAAATATTATCAATAGGAATGAAGCCTTTTATAAGCTTCCAACATAAGAAAGAGAATTTCTTAGGAATAGAGTGATTCCAGATTCTAGAAAACAGGCCAGACTTGGTATAAGTATGTCTGATACTTTCCCAAGTAGATTTAAAATCAAATTATTTGTTATTTGAAAGCTTCCATATGATTCTGTGAGGTTTATTAGTATCTATTTATAATTTGAAATGTGATTTACTCTCAGAAGATAAGATGTTGTGTAAAACATTGTAATCCCAATTATCATTTTTCCAAAAAGAGTTTACACTAGCATATAAATACCAGCTATAAGAGTTAAGGTCGCTTATCATAGGAATTTTCATGCCAGTCTTCTAGCCAGAAGTCCATACACCCTTGACCTAGCCTCCATTTGATGTTCTTGTCAACAGTGTTTTTAATAGCATGAAGTCTCTTCCACACAATAGAGTCAGTTGTTTTGCAATTGGCTTTAAGAGCATGAGAGTCTTTACAGTAGGTCTTGTGCATCACATAGGCCCATAAGCTGTTATTTTTCCTGAAAATGTACCACAATTTATGAGAGAATGTTATTTGAATATCATGTAGACTCTTTATGTTTAAGCCACCCTCGGCATAAGGTTTACACAGCTGATTCCAGTTAGACCAGTGAATAACTTTAACATTATAGTTAGACCTCCACATAAATTTGTTAAAATAACCCTCAATCTTCTTGATGATATTATTAGGGACAAGAGAATTTTGCATCCAATAGTATATAATAGGCATTAACACATAATTGATTAATGTCAACCTGCCCCCAAAAGACAAGTTCTTAAGGTCCCAACCCACAATTCTATCCTGAATTTTATCAAGAAGGGTCTGAAAAAACTTCCCTATATTGTTTCTTGCAATAGTTATCCCCAAGTAGTTGAATGGCAGAGTGTCAGTATTAAAGCCAGCTTGAATCTTTATGTTGTTAGTAGTTGTTTGATTGACTCTTCTTGAAATGATAAGCTTTGTTTTTTCTTTGTTCACAGATTGACCAGAGATAAGTTGATACTTATCCAACAAACTGTTAAGCAAAGCAATGGAACTAGCCTTGTAGTTTGTGAAGATCAATACATCATCTGCAAAGGCCAGACAAGGCACCAAGAAGTTAGATCTAGAAGCATAGAGTAGAGATTTATTATTTTTAAAGAGATTTTAAATCCCTCTGAGCAAGACCTCCTCAGCAAGGATAAACAGGCTAGGAGACAGAGGTTCTCCTTGCCTAATACCCTTGTTTTGTTTAATATAGCCATTGATAGAACCATTAATAAGCACAGAACAATGAACATGTGTAACCATTTTCTTTATTAGTTCAACACAATATTCAGAAAAACCAAAGCATGTAAGAACTCTTAGAATGAATGCATGAGATAACTTATCAAAAGCTTTAGACATATCTAACTGAATAATTGCATTTCCAGATTTAGGTTTTCTATCAATGTCATGAATCAATTCTTTAGTAGTTAAGATATTATCATGGATCGGCCTGCCTTTGATAAAGGCACCCTGTATCTTAGAGATAATGTTGGGAAAAATATTAGACAATCTAGACTTTATAAGGTTTGAGAAAATTCTATTAAAAATGGAACAAAGACTTATCGGTCTAGAGGATTTCCAGTCAGTTGGATTAGCACTTTTTGGAACAAGGCAAAAACCAGTAGCAAACAGACCCCCTGGAATGTTGTTTCCTGCAAGATAATAGTAAAAAGCATTGCACAGATCATTACTTATAATAGACCAACAAGATTTGAAGAAAAAGATATTAAAGCCATCCAGCCCCGCAGCACTATCATTCTTCATTTTAGAAATAATGCTCCAAACTTCATCCTTATTAGTTTGCTTGATAATGAAGTCACTGTCCTCCTTATTAACAATGTTAGGAATATTGCTAAAGATCTCATCCTGCATTAAGAAGGCTTCCTCACTTCTGTTAGTGTAAGAGTTTGTAGATAATATAGATTTGAAATAACACACAACTGAATTAGAAATATCAGAAGGATTGTCAAGCCAAATCCCTTTGTCTTTGATCCCCTTAATAATGTTCAGTCTTATTTTCTTAGAGACATACGCATGGTAAAGCTTGGTGTTACCATCCCCATCTTTTATCCAACCATTGTAACACTTTTGATGCCAGAAACTTTCTTCATTTCTGAGAGCCTTCAAGTACAAACTATTAGTTTTAGAGAGGTCTGATTTAGAGGTGTTAATATTGGATTCAATATGGATGATTTCCATTCTCCTAACAGCTTCAGCAGTCTCTTTCACCTTACTGAAGATGTTGCCAAAAGTATTAGCATTCCACTTCTTAAGACGGAACTTAAGCCTCCTCAACTTATACCAGAAGACTTGGCCCTGATTAACCTTGCAATCCAAGCTCCAATTCAGCTTAACAGAACTAAAAAAACTATCATCATTAGTCAAAGCATTAACAAATTTAAAACTTTTCTTGTAGCTAATATAATTAAAGGTATAGTTTGATTGAATTAAAAAGGGAGCATGGTCAGAACAAGTTCTGACCATGTGATAAACCTGGGTATCCTTGAAAGTGTTGATCCACAGCTCATTAGCCAAAGTTCTATCCAACCTTTTCCAACGAGTACCCTTATTCCAAGTGTATCTCGAACCAATGTAACCAACATCTTCAAGATTACAAAGCCTGATAGCCTCATTGAAGTCATTAATACTATTATGATCATATGTAGAACAACCAATCTGATCCTCAGAACATGTAATGGCATTGAAGTTTCTAATAATGATCCAAGGGACTTCATCAGTAACAATCATTCTCATCTGATTCCAGAGATCCATTCTAAGCACACGTTGACTCTTAGCATAAACAACAGATAAATTGAATAAAGTATTACAATCAGGATAAGAAACGACCATGTTAACCAGATGATCATGATCATTGAGGATGCAAATTTCGACATCTTCATTCCAAAAAATCCAGACCTTATTGGAGCAGTTTGAATAAGAATTTTTAAAGCCAAGAACATCAAACACACCATTTAACTTGCAAGGATCAGCCATATGCTCTTGATTAGACAAAATCTTTGATTTGTTATCTTTGATAACAGAAAAGGAGCCTTCTCAAAGTAGGCTTATTATTCAGGCCTCTTGCATTCCAGTTAGTTATCTTTATCATTGTCTGATAAAGATTTGTGTTTCGATTTTTATCGTTTCATTGATAGAGAATTGATGGTGAGCTTCTTTGATTTACTTTTCTTCAATTGAGATTTTAACTTTCCACTGATGATAGAACCAAAGTCATTGCTGAAAGAATGGTTTCTAGGGGAGTTTTCACAGCTTTCTATATTTTCAATCATATCATTTTCTTCAAGCTGGAGATTGCTTTGAGCAAAATCTTGATCAATCATATGCAGTGCTTCAATTACTTCCATATTATTTTCAATCTCATTGTGTTTACCACATTCAGTAGCACTTGATTCTTTTGCCTCAAGATCTTTATCCTTTTCTTTTATAACAGACTTCAACTTCCTTCTATAGACTTTACAGAAGGTTTGGGTGTTACTAGAGTTATTATTAGATGTTTTTGGCTCCCTAAGAGTTTCTTCTTTCTCAGTTTCAATTATATCATTATCTTTATTGATTACAGTCCTTAAAACCTCCTTGCTAGTATCATTGACGCTTTCTTCACAATTTCCAATCTTTTCATCTTCTTTAACTTGTAGAAGTTTCTTTTTACATTCCTCCTCTTTATGACCAATATGAAAACAAGTGTTACAATATGGAGGAACGTTCTTGTAACTAATGTTAATCCAACATCCCTCGTTTGATCCAAAACCAGTCTAAACTCTATATTTTAGACTTCTTGAAACATCGATCTCAACATGGGCATAACATGCGTTCATTAAAGCTTTATTTTCTGGTACAATAACCTTGAAAACAGTTTTGATTGATGAAGCCAAACTATGTATAACATATTTATTATACATAAACTCAGGGACCCTTTCAAATCGAATCCAAACTAAAACCTTTGGACTCTCATATTTTTTGTTGAATTCAGAATCCCAACGAAGAATTCTCATGGATTTTCCTTCGATGTTCCAAACATTTTTGGACCAGATACTACTTACATCTTCTTTGTACAGAACTCAATAAAGATGTACCTCGAGTCGAAGCTAGAAAACTTATAGGAACCTTTGAATTTGAAGGTTTGAAGAAAGCCTTCAAGAACAGATTTTCGTGAAATTCCTTCCTTGAACTTGCAAATGATTGTAGTTGAAGAATTTTCGAGCAAAAAATCCTTAACTTCTTTCGAATATTGAGTGGAATAGTGGTCAGCTGATTCTTTATAGAACTCAGGCCTGAGATCAGGAATTCGGTCAGGGATAGAGATTGACTGCTTCACAGTTTCAGTATACAATTTTTTTGATTTTGAAGATTCAATCACATTTTGAAGAGCAAGGAATTCTTCAATGGATTGAAGCTTGATTGAATTTGAATCCATGGCTGGATTCAAGGAGCAGAAGAAGAAAGATCACTAGGAAGGAGAAGAGAAGAAGACCAAGAAACGGTTATATATATATATATATATATATATATAATATAACTTTTATAAGTGAATTTGGTTTTCAAATTAACTATAGGATGAAAATATAATAATCCATAAGATTGAGAAGTGTATAAAATTTGTTAAAGGGTACTATCTATTTTTATTGATTTAATTTAAATTTCTATTAAGTTTTATATATTTTTATTATGTTTAAGCTTCTTCCTTTTTTTTAATCAAAATAGATTTTATTAGAATAATAAAAATTACACTATGGTGTATAGATATTTGTGAAAAATTGAGTCTCATTATCAAACCCTAAACTCTAAATTAAGCGCCAAATCAAAATCGGAAGGAAAAACCAAAAGATGTAACAAGGTTATTTTTAGTTAAAATCCTTCTCTTTCTCTCCCAGAGCTCCACTTCCAAAACTATATCCGGACTGATTTTGTCTTTAGAGAAGCATATGATTTTTTTCATAATTCGATCCGGATGTTAGTTCGATGTAGAGCCGACAACTTGTAGCCTCCAGAATCAAACTGATTTCAACTTGTTTGGTAGATCCTTCTCACTGAGAAGTTTAAGTCTTCTTCATAAATCGATCATGATGCCAGCTCGAGGCTAAGAAAGACATAAGCCAACAAAATACAGCTTCTGATAAAATCACAGGTAAGTCACCAACCTGCAACTAAAATCCAAAGATACATGTTGACTCTGAAGCTAGTCATAAATCATCCTGCTAACAACGCAATTTTTAAACAATGTTAGAGATCGCAGAGACTTTAATTTTATCAAATGATATTGGGATTAATATAGCTCATGCCTATACTTTCTAACAGAGCAATGGCTAGCAAATTATTATGAGGTTGAAAGTGAGTAAAACTTTGTTTCATCTTACGTCTCAGAGTCCATTTTGCAAGCCAATATGCAGCTTGATTTTGGACTCTGGATATGTGATGAATGATCATCGATGAAGCTATTAAGTTCCTACAGCTAGTTAACAGAGGTTTAAGATGCCAAGGGAATTTCTCATTAGATAAAAGATTAACGATAATTAAGGAGTCGGTTTCAATGTTTACATTAATCTAGTTGTAATTTTTGCAGATAAAAAGACCCTCAAACAAGGCTCTATATTCAGCCAAAGGAGAAGACAACTTACTATATAAATTATTTGATCCATGCATGATTTCTCCATCGCTATTTCTGATTATAATAGCACCACTCGATTCGTCATTCCTAATGCAAAAATGTGTTTATCTTTAGTTTGCCTGAGATAGGAGCTTTCTATTTTAGATATAAAGGCTCTTCTTCTTGTTTATAATCATAGACAACCTAGGTTTAACCCGGCATTAGTAGAGTATTCTAAACTATTAATTATATGCTTAATATGATTTATTGAAGACCATGAAGAATACACAAACCCTTTAAACTTTTCTTTGTTACGATTCTGCAAAATTAATGGATAATGTGAACATCCTTATCTGAAAACCAAAACCAAATTCTAATGATATGAGTGATAGTCATAAATCTTTCAATTTTGACTTTGAACAAATTAGTGAAATGCAGCCAGATATCCCAAGCATAGCTACTAGCAACAAACAGATGATTAGTATCTTCACAATGATTACAAAATTGGCATTTAGATGCAAGATTGAAATAATTGTTTTTATAAAATAGAGTCTATTGGAATGTAATTGTTAACTAGCTTTCATAAGAGGAATGAAAACTTCCTTAGGGTAATATCGTTCCACATTTTCTTGAACAGGCCTGATTGGGGGATGGTGGTGTCTAATGTTATTCTAGGTGTATTTGGTGTTGAACTTGTAATCAGGTGAGACCCTCCATATCATCATATATTCCTTATTATTGTTGACGTTTGTCTAAAATTTGATCTGATTGATAATGTTTGGAGGCAGAAAGCTTTGAAATTTGTTAATTTTCCAACTATTATTCAGCCATAAAGTATTTACATTGGTTGTCTGAAACCAACTATTGTTTTATTTATCATTAAGAATTATAAGGGAAGAATTATCCAGCCAACTATTGAGCCACATATCCATATCTCCTTTACCCAACAACCACTTTATGTTTTGCTCTACAATAGATTTAATGCCTGCAAGCCTTTTCCAAGTCAAAGAACCAGTGTTATTATAGTATGACTTTATAGGATGAATAGTTTGTTGTATATGTTATGCATGATCTGAGCCCAAAAACTTATATTTTCTCTAAATGTAAACCTAATTTTTTGGGAGAAAGTGTTCTGAATATCAGAAAGATTTTGGATATTCATACCACCTTCCGCAAAAGACATGCATAGTCTAGAACAGTTAGACCACTGGATACACTTATCAGTAGAGCTTGATCCCCAAAGAGATTTATTGAAATATTTTTCAAGTCTATTGATAATGATCTTAAGAATGCAACTGTTTTGCATCCAGTAAAAAGGAATAGATATTAGAACAGGGGAAATAAGAGTTAGCTTTCCCCCGGATAATAGGTGTTTGCTTTCCCATTCAATGATCTTGGTGTTGACTTTGTCTAGGATAGATATGTAGTTCAAAGCTTTATTATTGTTGATTAAGGTAATTTATTTATAGTCAGTAGGAATATGATTTGCTACGAATCCAGTTTGTCCAACCAATGTAGCTAATCTGTTTTGCTAAAATTTGTTTGAAACAATTATTTTGGTCCTGTCCTTGTTGATAGATTGATCAGAGACATCTTGATAACTTTGTAAAAACTGCTCAAGCTATCAATTATATATTCTAAACTGCTAGTGAATATGAAAATGTCATCGACAAAAGCTAAATAGGAGATAAGAAAATCAGGTATAGATGCAAATTACATTTTTTTGTTAAAACTGAATAAATTAAACAATCTCCGAAGAAGAACTTATTCTCCAATAATAAAGAGGCTATGAGACAATGGAGTTGAAGTATCCAACGACATTTCCAATTATAAACAAGTAAATATAAAAATATCTTATAAACTTGTCAATTAGGTTCACAAAGTTCTTAGCAAAACCAAAATAAATCAGGACTTTGTTAATAAAGGAGTCTGACATTTTTTCGAAAGCTTTCGACATATCAAACTGTATCATAATATTCCCAGCTTCAAGGTTTATGGTAAGGTCAAAGTCTAATTCCTTAGCAATCAAGATATTATCGTGAATCAACTTATCTTTGATATAAGCTTCCTGAGCTTTAAAAATAATTTTTGGCAGAATATTGGCTGACCTATTATTGATTATCTTGGACATTATTTTATTAAGCACGGTACACAAACTAATTGGCATGAAGTTTTTCCAACTAGTAGGAGTAATAAATTTAGGTATTAAGCACAGACCTGTAGCCATGATACCTGTAAGAATAATTTTGGCCTTGCAGAATAGCTTTCATTCCTTGACATAATTCATTTATTATTATTTTCCAGCAACACTTGAAGAAACAAATGTTAAATCCATCTAATTCTGCAGCACTAGAGGGGCTCATAGTGTTGATGATTTCATGGATTTCATCTTCAAACTAAGTCAACAATAGAGAGATGTTATCCTCATTGCTAATTAGCTTATGTATGTTGTTGAAAATACTTTCCTGCATTTTGTTCATTTCATCCTCAATATTGTTGTAAGACTGAGTAGAAAGAATGTTTTTGAAATATGTTTTAGCTAATTTTCCAATCTCTTCATTATCAATGATCAAGTTATCTCCATCTTTGATGATTTTTATATAATTTCTTCTTCTTTTCTTGGAAACATAGCTATGATAGGCCTTTGTGTTTTTGTCCCTGTATTTTAACCAATTGCCATAAAATTTCTGTTGCCAATAGTTCTTTTCCATATTCAGTGCTTGAAAAGCATCCTTGGTATCAAGGTTATTAGTGAAAGCTAACAAATCACCCAGTTTCTGACCTCTTCCTCAGCTACTTTAACTTTGCCAAACACATTACAAAAATGGTTAATGTTCCACTTCTTAAGGATTTCTTTGAGTCTTCTCAATTTATTCTAAATATGTGAAGAGGATATCCCTCCATCCTTCGATTCCAGTTATGTTCAACAAAACTTATAAAATTGTCATCAAGTGGCCACATATTTAAAAACTTAAAAAAAATTATTGTTTATGTTGTATATATAAATTGATACATAAAGAGGGGCATGGTCAGAACAAGTTATGGCTATGTGAAAAACCCGAGTCTCCTTGAAATAGCTTAACCAAGCAGCATTAAATAGGGCTCGATCAAGGATCTTCCATTTGGAATTTCTGCTCCAAGTGAACTTTGATCCAGCAAACCCAACATCTTCTAAGTAGCAGTGCCTTATAGCCTCGTTAAAGTCATCAATATTGTTATGATAGTAAGTAGAGCATCCCAATTTCTTCTCAGAAGTTGTTATAATGTTAAATTTAAAATTGTTAGCTATTCATTATTTGTAGTAGCAATATTTCTCAGGTGAAACCAAAGCTCTCTTCTTTGAATTTTCTGACATTTAGCGTACACAATAGTTAATAAGAAGCTTTTGTCTAAACCCTGGTGAGTGATTTTCATATGCAGACATTAAGTGTGATCGGTAAGGATATTAATGTTGAATTCATCACTGCAAAAGAACCAAATCTTATTAGAAGTATTAGCAATGTAGTAATTAGAATCCAACATCTTAGCAATACCTTCTAGCTTCAACTTTTGTCAGAGGTTCTTGGATAGCAAGTAAGTTGATATTTTTTTAGTAACAATTAATTTAATTCTTCTAACAATAGTATTGTTGTTGATATCCCTAACATTCCAGTTAATCATCCTTGTCATTATCAGACAGAGAAAGATGAACCTTATTAGTCCCTGAGAATTTTAGAGATTTAATAACTAATCTGTTTGGTTTTTTGTATTTTTAGCCTTTTTAAGCTTCTTGTGGAGAATTTCCTGAAGTGCATTGTCTGTGTCATTGTCTTTGAGAGTTGAAGAATTACTCATACTGCCAATATTTTCATGTTGTGGAGTAATATTCGTGCGCTTAGAAACAGATTCGCAGTTAGTAGTTAACCATGTTAAAGGAGTATCAGAAGTTAAAAAAGACCGTTTAGTTTTGTATTTGCAAGAACTTCGAAGTATGATGGCACAATTTGAAAATGTCGAGGTGGAGCATATTCGAAGAGGAAATAACACAATGGCTGATTCTTTAGCAACAATGGCTTACTCTGAAGAATATCCATGGATCGTGACACAACCACTGCCTTCGATTACATCAAGCTCTGAGCAATGTGAATTTGTTGAGGAGGTAGTAAATGATTCGACGCGCATTCGGGGTGATTGGAGAACTGACTTGTTAAATTTTCTTACGAAGGGAATACTACCTCTTGATAAACACTTGCTCAAGAAAATAAGGAATAACGCTCTTGGTTATGTGGTATTTGATGGGATATTGTATAAGAGGTCTGTGTCGAGGCCTTTGTTACGATGTTTGAGTAAGCAAGAGTCTCAAAACATTTTATCTGAATTACATGATGGAGATGGATCAGCTCATTGTTGTTTCAAAGCTTTAACGGGTAGGGTATTGTTGGCAGGATATTACTGGCCTACTATATTACAGGATGCCAAGTTATTAGTTCGAAGTTGTGATACTTGTCAAATGTATGCACATTTGATACATAAACCAGCGACACCTCTAATGATAATCTATGAGGCGGTTCCTTTTGATAGATGGGGGATTGATTTGGTAGGACCATTGCCTATGGCTTCAGGTGGAAGACAGATGATTATTGTTGCAGTTGATTATTTTTCGAAGTAGGCAGAAGCAGAGCCTTTAGCTGGAACAAAAGCTAAGGGTGTGATCAAGTTTATTCTAAGTAACATCTGCTACCGTTTTGGAGTTCCTCGAAAAATAACAACAGACAACGGTCCCCAATTTAATAACAAAGAAATGGACTCTTTTTGCTCCTCGAAAGGAATACAACAATGCTTTTCTACTCCTTTCCACCCACAAGCAAATGGGCAAGTGGAAGTTACAAATAGATCTATTTTGGAGGGTTTGAAGAAAAACTTGGCGGGAGCAGCAGGGAAATGGCCAAATTATCTTTAAGAAGTGTTGTGGGCATATCGTACAACCCCTAGAGAGGCCACAAAAGAGACTCCTTTTTCTCTGGTGTATGGAATGGATGTTGTATGCCCTGCTGAATCTACATTACCTTCCTACAGGTTATTGCGTTATTCCGAAGTAGATAATGATGAAGCTAGAGGGGTTGAGCTTGATTTGTTAGAGGAAAAGAGGGTCAAAGCATATTTGAATGTGGTTCATTATCAAACCTTAATGAGAAGCAGGTACGATGCTAAAGTTAAGAAGAGGGAGTTCAAAGTTGGCGATAAAGTGTTGCGAAAAGTATTTCTTCATACTAAGGATAAACACCTCGGAAAATTGGCTCCGAATTGGGAGGGTCCTTATGAAGTCAAAATGAAGGTCAAGCCAGGGTCATATAGGTTGTCTGATTGTGAGGGGAGGATCCTCAAACACCCTTGGAATGTAGAACATTTGAAATTGTATTGTGAATAAAATTGAACTTAGAATTTTTGCAAGACATACATACTCTTTCCTTATCTGTTGGCCCAGAAAGGTTTTAATGAGGTGTCTGGTTAAAATTGAATTTCATAATAAAATTTCTTTTGGCCATTGGTTGTTTAATATGATGGATGATTTGTTATTTTGGTAACTTGGCAAAGACTGATCATCTTTGAAAGTTGACCAAGAGTAATTTTCCAAAGCAATAGCTTTGAAGAAACAACCTATTTTGAGGTGCCACGTTTTATGAGCGCATCTAATTTTCGAGGTGCCACGTTTTATGAGCGCATCTAATTTTCGAGGTGCCACGTTTTATGAGTGCATCTAATTTTCGAGGTGCCACGTTTTATGAGTGCATCTAATTTTCGAGGTGCCACGTTTTATGAGTGCATCTAATTTTCGAGGTGCCACGTTTTATGAGTGCAATAGAACTTTGAAATATTAAGATAGTCGCTTGTTTCATTGGATAAATCTTGAAGCTTACAAAAAGGATCATACTACTTAATAAAAAAAACAACAACAAACACGTGACATACATAATCTACTGTTTAGTCTTCTTCTTCTTCCGATGACCTTTCAGAAACGTCATCTTTTCTGAAGAGCTTGATGCAACCTCGAATGCTTCCTTTGGGCGATCTTCCTCTGGAACTTGTTTCCAAAATTCTGTTAAATTTAACCTTGGATAGGCGGCATGGATTTCTCGAAGAAGATTGATAGCTGTTTGGGTTTGAGCCTTCTTGTTACCATCAAGCATCACAGAACCAACAGCAGCTTCGGCTTTCTTGATGGCATCCTTCTTTTCTTGCTCGAATCCTGTTTGAAGCATAGTCAATTGAGTTTGACAATTTTCCATGCTTTCTTGAGCTTTCTTAACAAGTTCTTCAGCATCGGTAGATTTTTGCTTTTCATCAGCAATGGCAATAGAATGTTGAGAATTTATATTTTCAATAGCCAGACGATGAGAAGTCTCCATAGCTTTAATTTTTCTTTATGCTCCTTAAGAAGTTTTATTTTCTCAGCTTCGAAATTTTGAAGTGCTTCATCTTTCGAAGCCTTTTCAGATTCTTTTTCCTTTTTGCTCTTGATTAATTCTTGTGCAAGGAGCTCCAATTGTTTATGTGAATTGCTTACTTCTTCACACAATTTTTTGGCTGCAGCACTTAAGTTAGTGAAAGGTTGAAGGATTGAAGTTACCTCATCGGATCTGTCAGGGTTGGGCAAGTTTGATGGGCGATGATGGACAGGAATAATTGCATTAGATGTTGAAGTTATGGCAGCCTCGGTAGATGATGATGGAATAGTGTTGGTAGGCTGAGAATTTTCACAGGTGATTATAAAATCCCCACTCGAGTTGAAATCTTCGAGGTTAAGATATTCGTTTTCCTGGCTATCTCCTAGTGCCAATCCCCCTTGAGGATTTTCTTCAATAAAGGTTTTCTCATGGACCTCGGAAGCCAATACCTCTTCGAGCATTTCAGCTTCGTTCTTTTTCTTACTCCTCGGGGTAGTGGACTTGTCCTTTTTCTTCTTTGAAGCATTATCTTCTTTCTTTTTCCTTTTAAGGACAGGTTCGCCTTCTTCGGATATTGGAGGAAGTTGAGATGCAGGCGCTTTTCGTTTCCCTATAGGCTTCGAATTTTTAGAAGGGTTAGGCTTACTTGTGTTGGACGTTTTGAGGGCCAGCTTTCCCTTCTTTTTTAGTGGCAGGTGACTGTCAGATCGGTTCCTGGTGGGAAGGTAAGTTTTCCCATCTGGTGCGAGTATTCTTTTGACCGCTTCAATGGGATCTGGGGGGAGCATTGGGTTTTCAGGGAAGTCAGCTCCCAAGGTTAAGCGCCAGAGATGACTGTTGACGAAGTTGATTGGTTGAAAGGTGGAGTGAAAGCCATTTCCCCAGGCTTTCTCAGCCCATTCAGCCATTCTCATGAAGATGGTATTTGCAGTCTTCCGACGACTTTTGAATCGCCTCGAAATTTCTGGGAAAAGAGCATACAATTAGATAAGTAGGCCTGGTTAGTTTGACTAGGCTTAATAAGTTGGGAAGAAATTATTAACAATAATAACAATGATTTACTTACTGTTATCTCTCCAGATGAGAGTAAGTTTCTAGGGGTTGTCATCGGAAATCTCTTTACCATTTTCCCAAGCTCCTGATAAAAAAACAAACCTTTGCTTCCAAAACTTATCAGCTTCGAGGAGGTCATCGATAATCTTCAGATCATCCTCCAAAGTTAGGTAGTAGAATGGTAAAACTGGCCCATTTGAGATTTTGGTCAGTGAAATGAAAGTCCTCTATTTCGAGGGGGATGTTTCCTAACCTCGACACCATAATGACGGAGAATAAAGTGAACAGTTGGTTTGGAGTGACTTGTGTTGGGCACAACCCAAGAATTTCGAAGTACTTTACAATCATTGGATCGAGAGGAAATCGAAGTCCCCAGTTGAAAAGTTCAGGGTAAACTACCAATTCGTTTTTCTGACAACTCAAAGGTGTTTCTCCTTCTACTGGTAGACGAAGAACGATGTTGTCTGTTAATCCCCATAGTTTCTTAAGTTCTTCTTTCTCTGATTCGGGGTAGTAAGTATAGGGTACATTTTTTAGGGCGAGAATGTACCTAGGACAAAGTGGTTTTAGGTTTTCCTGAACCAAGGCGGCAACATCTTCGGGGAGAGTAATAGGAGCTTTCTTTCCTCGAATTTTCCTTGAAGGGATTACTTCTTCTGCCTCGGATTCGCCTTCGGCATTGGATTCAGTGGCTTCAGAATCATTTTCCTTATCATTTTCTTCATCAGTAGCTTCATCGCGAAGACTTCGAGTTTGAGTCTCAGTTTGGGATTGTTTTTCGTTTTCCATAAGAACTGGTTGACTATTCTCTGGTGTAACGTCAACCACTTCTTGTGGGGGAGGAGAGGAGGTTTCTGCATCGTCACCCATTTCTATGAAGGTTGATTTTTTGCGAAATTTAACTTTAACTGCTTCGGATTGTAGGATAGGTGATTTGGGTTGTAGTTTTTTAGAAGTTGGAGGTTTGTCAAAATTGACAGGCTTAGATTTTCGATGTGGTCTTAGTGATGGAGAAGTGGATTGATTTTGAGGAGGAGAAGATTGTTGGCTAGATTCTGGGTTTGATGCTAGGGGCGAAGATGAATTAACAAGGTTGGAATTGAAGTTACCGTATTTGAAGGTGGTAGAGGAGAAGCGGGGACCGTTGTAGATTAACCCAGCAGCTCTGTATTCCTCAGCTCTTTCTCCAATACAGAGATAGTCATAAGCGCCAAATACTTGATTGCTAGGACCAGGGAAGAGAGATTTCTTTGGTTTTCTTGGTTTTTTGGGTTTAGATCTTTTGTATTTGGGATATCTTCTCATACAATAGATGTTAATCTGGGGAATTGTTTTTTGTGATTGAAGAAGGTGATGTTTCTGGGGAAGGTAGCTAATGAGGTTGAAGGTTGAAGAAGAACCAGATGAAGATAACTTAGGAACGATGACTTTTCTAAAAAGTTTTTAGTAAGATGGAGCTTAGTATTTATACTTGGGAAAAGATGACGTTGAGAATTTGAAGAGGCAAAACCAGTAAACTGTTCTCATTGGGTGGAATACAAACATGGATAAACTTGCTGTGTCATAGACCTATCAAAAAGGGTCCAATCAATCTTTCAAGTAGGGGTACCTTAGTTGAAAAATGCTAAAGACAGGAGATTCGAAGTCGAAGTAGAGTTGTATCTCTAGTTGGTAGATTCGAAGCGAGTGGGGAGCTTCTTTGCACTCATTCTTATATTCGAAGTGAAACTGCAAGTCACTGGGCTCAGTCATGATAAAGGGGCTGGATGAAAGAAGTTTTATTCAGTTGGAGTAATGTTCGAAGACTAAATAGTTCTTATAAAATTGTCTTTATAAGAACTAAGGGGGCTACTGATAAGGAAATATATTCATAAGGGACTTAAATGTAATTAATAAGGACTTGAATGATAAGTTCTATTAATATAGAATAAGATTAAAGTTTTATAAGAAGAATAGGGACTGAATTGTAAATAAATCTCTTATGTAACCAATTTGTAACTAACTCACTGAGCCTATTTAAAGAGGCCGAGGAGACTGATTACACCTATGAAATAATTAGAGGAGAAATATTATATTCACCATCTAAAAATCTCTCTGCTGATTCTTAGTCAATATTCTCAATCTTCTCAATTCAATTTCTATTCTCACCAAACTGGCGCTAGAAAGAGGGGGCAAAGATACCTTGATCGATAGATCAAAAATCGAGTCTCAAATTTTTTCGTTTTCTGAAGTATTTCGTTTATATTTTTGTTGATCGGAGATGAATTCGGAGGAAGGAGATAATCCGCCTGTTCGAAAAGCTTTGGAGACGTTGAGATCTGATCTGCAAGAGAAAGAAGCAGGTGAGTCAGTTCCTTTTCGATCAAACCAATTTGATTTTGAAGGTAAAATGAATGAGTTGATAAGAAAAATGGCAGAACTTGATGAATTTTCTCAAAAGAAACAAGATAATAATGGCGCTAGACTTAGATCTGAAGTAGCAAGAGGTAATCGGGATAATCATTCGGATCCATCGAATGACGTCAGCGATGTACAAGATGTTCAACGTAAAATACATTTTGAGCGTAAGAAGGAGCACAGTGGAATGAGAAAAAAGGAGAAGTTGCAGAAACGACGGTATGTAGATTCTAGTGAAGAATATTTTGAAAATTCGGAATCAGATGAAACACCAAGATATAAGCATTTTCGAAGTCATTCAAAAGAAGGAGGATATGAATTTTGGCCAGCTAAAATGTATAAGGAAGGAAGGCAAAAGAAGGAAAGACGAGTGTATTCTCCTCAGAGATTTGAAGGTGAGCCAAGTTTGTATGCTACTGTGGGAATGAGGAACGAAGACCAGTTTGTTCAAGGAGTAGATTGGAGGGATTCACCGTTGATTAGTGCGATTAGATCTGTACCACTTCCGAGGCGGTTCGACATTTCTAAAATTGACAAGTTTGATGGAACTCAAGATCCAGATGATCATATAGAGCAATTCAAGAACTATATGACTAATTTCGAAGATGATGATAAATTGGTTTGTAGAGCATTCTCTCAGACATTCAAAGGAACTGCATTAAAATGGTATAACAAGATTCCTAAGGAGTCCATTGCAAATTTTAAAGGCTTTTACACAGCTTTTCGAAGACAGTTTGTGGGAAGCAAAGAAATGAGAGCTAACGGAGATACAATAATACAATGCAAGCAAGCTGTGGGAGAAAAGTTGAAGGATTATACTAAAAGATTTGTGTCAACAAAAGCAGGATTAGATGATTGTGAGGAAGTGGTAGCTATGGCAGCGTTCCGACAAGGATTGTTGCCAGAAGATTTAGCTGATGAAACAACAAGGCGTAGGGCGTTAACGTTTGGAGCTCTCATGGCTCAGGTTGAATATCAGATCAAAGTCGAAGAGTCTACTCGAGTTCGAGGAGGAAATAATATTGTTCAGAAAGGGAATAGTCAAGTGGGAAATAATCAAGTGATCGCTTCGAATAATAACTCGTCACGGGCGAGGGATAATCTAAATGTTTCCAATCGTGGAGGTTCAAACTCATATCAAGGGGGTTCTAATGAGCACAATTTTAATAATCAACACCAATTCAGACCAAGATCGAATGTGTGGGTAAGGCCAGAATATTATGCGGATTTGACTGAAAGTGTGGCATCGATATATGAGAAAACCAAGGGAACATTAAATTTTAGAAAGCCGGCAGCAATTAATAGGCCAAGAGAGGAACGCGATAACAGGTTCTGTAGGTATCATGATGATATTGAGCATGATACAAATGATTGTATTGCTTTGAAGAAGGAAATGCAGATTTTGATAGAGAATGGAAAATTGTTGGAGTATGTCAAAAGGAACGCTAAAGCCATAACCCAAAAGGTAAGTAATCCTAACTCTAAGCAGGAAACTGCATTGATGATTTTAGATGTTGCAGATGATGAATTTGATGTGGCTTTGGAATATGTCGACCCAGACCCTAGTCGATTGTTGTTGATATCAGTTGATGAGCCGATGTGTAAGGGACGTGTTCGAGATTTGTGTGCGTTCTTTGAGTCATTGGAAATATTTGGGGGAGACTCAATGACTAATAATACTAATAATTTGAGGAAAAGACATATAGTAAATTTAACGCATCAAATTGAAGGAGGAGCATCAGCACATCTATACAATAAGAATAATGTCCCATTTATAATTTTCGATGGGGATGATTTGAGAGGAGTTACTACACCACATGAAGATGCAGTGGTCATTGGAGCAGAAGTGTGTGGGGTAGAAATTCGACGAGTATTGATTGATACTGGAAGTTCTGCTAATGTGTTGTTCAAATCAACATATGATAGATTAAACGCTCCGCCTCGGATAGAAAGGTCAGAAAGAACTATAATTGGGTTTACTGGTGCAACAGCGAATGTAGTAGGGGAGTTTGAAGGTGAAATATCTCTGGGAAAAGGGCCTTTTAAAAAGAAAGTGCAAGTACTTTTTATGGTGGTAGATTGTCCGTCGAGCTACAATGCTATCTTTGGAAGGTCATGGCTGGCAAAAATGTACGCTATAGTTTCTACAGTTCATCAATGTTTGAAATATGTAGTCGGGGATCGAATTGGTGTAGTTCGAAGTGATAAAAAAGTAGCTAGAGAGTGTTACGCTGCTGCATTTAGACTACGTGATAAAAGTACCGATGATCCAATGGAGAAATAGAAATTTGGGGGTTGCCTTCTAGTAGTAAAGATGAAGGAATTGATGATCCGAGGTTAACCCCGAGTTTTGTGGTAGTAAATGAAGAAATAGAAGAATACGTCTTCGATAATAACAGAGTACTTCGAATTGGGACTTTATTGTCTTTATCAGTGCGAGAAAGGTTATTGAATTTTTTATCTAAAAACTTGGATGTGTTTGCTTGGAGGTCTGAGGATATAGTGGGGGTCCCAATTGATATTATATGTCATAGTTTGGTTGTGGATTCGAAGATCAAGCCGATAATACAAAAAAGGAGAGCTTTTTCTTTGGAAAAATCTGAGGCCATAATTGCTGAAGTAGATAGATTATATAAAATGGGGCATATTCGGGAGTCCAAATATCCGAAGTGGAAAGCTAATCTTGTAGTGGTGAAAAAGAAGAATGGAAAATAGAGAATGTGTGTAGACTTCACAGATTTAAACAGACCTTGCCCAAAGGATCCTTTTCCAGTACCTCGAATTGATCAATTAGTGGATTCTACTTCTGGAAACAAAGTTCTAACATTTATGGATGCATTTTCAGGATATAATCAAATTCGAATGAATCCAGAGGATGAAGAAAGCACAACTTTTATCACTGATCGAGGTTTACATTGTTATAGAGTGATGCCGTTTGGATTGAAAAATGCTGGGTCTACATATCAAAGGTTGATGAATAAGGCATTTGCTTCACAAATAGGGAGGAATATCGAAGTATACATCGATGATATGCTTGTTAAGAGTAAAAGTGATGATGATCATATTGATGATTTAGAAGAGACGTTTCTGAATCTTAGAGCAATACAGTTGAAGTTGAACCCAGAAAAATGTACATTTGGAGTCCGATCTGGTAAGTTTCTGCGGTATGTGATAACTGAAAGAGGAATTGAAGTGGATCCAGAACAGTTGAAGGCTTTGATATCAATGTCTTCACCTCGGAATATCAAAGAAGTGCAAATGTTAACAGGCAGGTTAGCAGCTCTGAACAGATTCATTTCTCGTTTTTCAGATAAATGTTTGCCTTTTTTCCAGGTTTTACGTCGACCGAATAATTTTGAGTGGACTTCGGATTGTGAAGAAGCTTTTATTAAGATCAAAAATCTTTTGTCCTCTCCTGAAATATTATCAAAACCTCGAGAAGGTGAGCAACTGTTTTTGTATGTAGCAGTATCGGATTATGCAGTGAGTGCAGTTCTGATTAGTGAAGATACGGGAGTTTTGAAGCCCGTCTATTATGTCAGTAAAAGTTTGGTTGATGCTGAAAAACGTTACTTAAAGCTCGAAAAATTGGCATTGTGTATAGTAGTGGCGGCAAGAAAAATGCGTCCTTACTTCCAAGCACATACAATTGTGTTTCGAACTTCTTATCCATTGAAAAATGTATTGCAAAAGCCAGATATTTCAGGAAGAATGACTAAATGGTCTGTAGAATTGGGAGATTTCGATGTGTTATTCTCTCCACGAACGGCTGTCAAAGCTCAGGCCTTAGCAAATTTCATTGTTGAGTTTCATTCGAGTAGATCCGAAGAGAAAGAAAATGAAAAGATACACACGAATCCGATGTGGACGGTACGAACTGATGGAGGATCTAGTAATAAAAGTTCGAGTGCGGGGGTAGAATTGGTGGCACCGACAGGGGAGTATATGTTTCAAGCTATAAGATTTGGATTCCATGCTTCGAATAATGAAGCTGAATATGAAGCAGTGCTAGCAGGATTGCGGTTAGCGAAAATTTGTGGAGTAATATTTGTACGCTTAGAAACAGATTCGCAGTTAGTAGTTAACCATGTTAAAGGAGTATCAGAAGCTAAAAAAGACCGTTTAGTTTTGTATTTGCAAGAACTTCGAAGTATGATGGGACAATTTGAAAATATCGAGGTGGAGCATATTCGAAGAGGAAATAACACAATGGCTGATTCTTTAGCAACAATGGCTTACTCTGAAGAATATCCATGGATCGTGACACAACCACTGCCTTCGATTACATCAAGCTCTGAGCAATGTGAATTTGTTGAGGAGGTAGTAAATGATTCGACGCGCATTCGGGGTGATTGGAGAACTGACTTGTTAAATTTTCTTACGAAGGGAATACTACCTCTTGATAAGCACTTGCTCAAGAATAAAAGGAATAAAGCTCTTGGTTATGTGGTATTGGATGGGATATTTTATAAGAGGTCTGTGTCGAGGCATTTGTTACGATGTTTGAGTAAGCAAGAGTCTCAAAACATTTTATCTGAATTACATGATGGAGATGGATCAGCTCATTGTGGTTTCAAAGCTTTAACGCGTAGGGTATTGTTGGCAGGATATTACTGGCCTACTATATTACAGGATGCCAAGTTATTAGTTCGAAGTTGTGATACTTGTCAAATGTATGCACATTTGATACATAAACCAGCGACACCTCTAATGATAATCTATGAGGCGGTTCCTTTTGATAGATGGGGGATTGATTTGGTAGGACCATTGCCTATGGCTTCAGGTGGAAGACAGATGATTATTGTTGCAGTTGATTATTTTTCGAAGTGGGCAGAAGCAGAGCCTTTAGCTGGAACAAAAGCTAAGGGTGTGATCAAGTTTATTTCTAAGTAACATCTGCTACCGTTTTGGAGTTCCTCGAAAAATAACAACAGACAACGGTCCCCAATTTAATAACAAAGAAATGGACTCTTTTTGCTCCTCGAAAGGAATACAACAATGCTTTTCTACTCCTTTCCACCCACAAGCAAATGGGCAAGTGGAAGTTACAAATAGATCTATTTTGGAGGGTTTGAAGAAAAAATTGGCGGGAGCAGCAGGGAAATGGCCAAATTATCTTCAAGAAGTGTTGTGGGCATATCGTACAACCCCTAGAGAGGCCACAAAAGAGACTCCTTTTTCTCTGGTGTATGGAATGGATGTTGTATGCCCTGCTGAATCTACATTACCTTCCTACAGGTTATTGCGTTATTCCGAAGTAGATAATGATGAAGCTAGAGGGGTTGAGCTTGATTTGTTAGAGGAAAAGAGGGTCAAAGCACATTTGAATGTGGTTCATTATCAAACCTTAATGAGAAGCAGGTACGATGCTAAAGTTAAGAAGAGGGAGTTCAAAGTTGGCGATAAAGTGTTGCGAAAAGTATTTCTTCATACTAAGGATAAACACCTCGGAAAATTGGCTCCGAATTGGGAGGGTCCTTATGAAGTCAAAATGAAGGTCAAGCCAGGGTCATATAGGTTGTCTGATTGTGAGGGGAGGATGCTCAAACACCCTTGGAATGTAGAACATTTGAAATTGTACTGTGAATAAAATTGAACTTAGAATTTTTGCAAGACAGCCATACTTTTTCCTTATCTGTTGGCCCAGAAAGGTTTTAATGAGGTGTCTGGTTAAAATCGAATTTCATAATAAAATTTCTTTTGGCCATTGGTTGTTTAATATGATGAATGATTTGTTATTTTGGTAACTTGGCAAAGACTGATCATCTTTGAAAGTTGACCAAGAGTAATTTTCCAAAGCAATAGCTTTGAAGAAACAACCTATTTTGAGGTGCCACGTTTTATGAGCGCATCTAATTTTCGAGGTGCCACGTTTTATGAGCGCATCTAATTTTCGAGGTGCCACGTTTTATGATTGCATCTAATTTTCGTTTTATGAGTGCATCTAATTTTCGAGGTGCCACGTTTTATGAGTGCATCTAATTTTCGAGGTGCCACGTTTTATGAGTGCATCTAATTTTTGAGGTGCCACGTTTTATGAGTGAAATAGAACTTTGAAATATTAAGATAGTCGCTTGTTTCATTGGATAAAGCTTGAAGCTTACAAAAAGGAGAATACTACTTAATAAAAAAAACAACAAACATGTGACATACATAATCTACTGTTTAGTCATCTTCTTCTTCCGATGACCTTTCAGAAACGTCATATTCTTCTGAAGAGCTTGATGCAACCTCGAATGCTTCCTTTGGGCGATCTTCCTCTGGAACTTGTTTCCAAAATTCTGTTAAATTTAACCTTGGATAGGCGGCATGGATTTATCGAAGAAGATTGATAGCTGTTTGGGTTTGAGCCTTCTTGATACCATCAAGCATTAATGAACCAACAACAGCTTCGGCTTTCTTGATGGCGTCCTTCTTTTCTTGCTCGAATCCTGTTTGAAGCGTAGTCAATTGAGTTTGACAATTTTCCAGGCTTTCTTGAGCTTTCTTAACAAGTTCTTCACATCGCTAGATTTTTGCTTTTCATCAGCAATGGCAATAGAATGTTGAGAATTTATATTTTCAATAGCCAGACGATGAGAAGTCTCCATAGCTTCGATTTTTTCTTTATGCTCCTTAAGAAGTTTTCTTTTCTCAGCTTCAAAATGTTGAAGTGCTTCATCTTTCGAAGCCTTTTCAGATTCTTTTTCCTTTTTGCTCTTGATTAATTCTTGTGCAAGGAGCTCCAATTGTTTATGTGAATTGCTTACTTCTTCACACAATTTTTTGGCTGCAGCACTTAAGTTAGTGAAAGGTTGAAGGATTGAAGTTACCTCATCGGATCTGTCAGGGTTGGGCAAGTTTGATGGGCGATGATGGACAAGAATAATTGCATTAGATGTTGAAGTTATGGCAGCCTCGGTAGAAGATGATGGAATAGTGTTGGTAGGCTGAGAATTTTCACAGGTGATTATAAAATCCCCACTCGAGTTGAAATCTTCGAGGTTAAGATATTCGTTTTCCTGGCTATCTCCTAGTGCCAATCCCCCTTGAGGATTTTCTTCAATAAAGGTTTTCTCATGGACCTCGGAAGCCAATACCTCTTCGAGCATTTCAGCTTCGTTCTTTTTCTTACTCCTCGGGGTAGTGGACTTGTCCTTTTTCTTCTTTGAAGCATTATCTTCTTTCTTTTTCCTTTTAAGGACAGGTTCACCTTCTTCGGATATTGGAGGAAGTTGAGATGCAGGCGCTTTTCGTTTCCCTATAGGCTTCGAATTTTTAGAAGGGTTAGGCTTACTTGTGTTGGACTTTTTGAGGGCCAGCTTTCCCTTCTTTTTTAGTGGCAGGTGACTGTCAGATCGGTTCCTGGTGGGAAGGTAAGTTTTCCCATCTGGTGTGAGTATTCTTTTGACCGCTTCAATGGGATCTGGGGGGAGCATTGGGTTTTCAGGGAAGTCAGCTCCCAAGGTTAAGCGCCAGAGATGACTGTTGACGAAGTTGATGGGTTGAAAGGCGGAGTGAAAGCCATTTCCCCAGGCTTTCTCAGCCCATTCAGCCATTCTCATGAAGATGGTATTTGCAGTCTTCCGACGACTTTTGAATCGCCTCGAAATTTCTGGGAAAAGAGCATACAATTAGATAAGTAGGCCTAGTTAGTTTGACTAGGCTTAATAAGTTGGGAAGAAAGTATTAACAATAATAACAATGATTTACTTACTGTTATCTCTCCAGATGAGAGTAAGTTTTGAGGGGTTGTCATCGGAAATCTCTTTACCATTTTCCCAAGCTCCTGATAAAAAAACAAACCTTTGCTTCCAAAACTTATCAGCTTCGAGGAGGTCATCAATAATCTTCAGATCATCCTCCAAAGTTAGGTAGTAGAATGGTAAAACTGGCCCATTTGAGATTTTGGTCAGTGAAATGAAAGTCCTCTATTTCGAGGGGGATGTTTCCTAACCTCGACACCATAATGACGGAGAATAAAGTGAACAGTTGATTTGGAGTGACTTGTGTTGGGCACAACCCAAGAATTTCGAAGTACTTTACAATCATTGGATCGAGAGGAAATCGAAGTCCCCAGTTGAAAAGTTCAGGGTAAACTACCAATTCGTTTTTCTGACATCTCAAAGGTGTTTCTCCTTCTACTGGTAGACGAAGAACGATGTTGTCTGTTAATCCCCATAGTTTCTTAAGTTCTTCTTTCTCTGATTCGGGGTAGTAAGTATAGGGTACATTTTTTAGGGCGAGAATGTACCGAGGACAAAGTGGTTTTAGGTTTTCCCGAACCAAGGCGGCAACATCTTCGGGGAGAGTAATAGGAGCTTTCTTTCCTCGAATTTTCCTTGAAGGGATTACTTTTTCTGCCTCGGATTCTCCTTCGCCATTGGATTCAGTGGCTTCAGAATCATTTTCCTTATCATTTTCTTCATCAGTAGCTTCATCGCGAAGACTTCGAGTTTGAGTCTCAGTTTGGGATTGTTTTTCGTTTTCCATAAGAACTGGTTGACTATTCTCTGGTGTAACGTCAACCACTTCTTGTGGGGGAGGAGAGGAGGTTTCTGCATCGTCACCCATTGCTAGGAAGGTTGATTTTTTGCGAAATTTAACTTTAACTGCTTCGGATTGTAGGATAGGTGATTTGGGTTGTAGTTTTTTAGAAGTTGGAGGTTTGTCAAAATTGACAGGCTTAGATTTTCGATGTGGTCTTAGTGATGGAGAAGTGGATTGATTTCGAGGAGGAGAAGATTGTTGGCTAGATTCTGGGTTTGATGCTAGGGGCGAAGATGAATTAACAAGGTTGGAATTGAAGTTACCGTATTTGAAGGTGGTAGAGGAGAAGCGGGGACCGTTGTAGATTAACCCAACAGCTCTGTATTCCTCAGCTCTTTCTCCAATACAGAGATAGTCATAAGCTCCAAATACTTGATTGCTAGGACCAGGGAAGAGAGATTTCTTTGGTTTTCTTGGTTTTTTGGGTTTAGATCTTTTGTATTTGGGATATCTTCTCATACAATAGATGTTAATCTGGGGAATTGTTTTTTGTGATTGAAGAAGGTGATGTTTCTGGGGATGGTAGCTAACGAGGTTGAAGGTTGAAGAAGAACCAGATGAAGATAGCTTAGGAACGATGATTTTTCTAAAAAGTTCTTAGTAAGATGGAGCTAAGTATTTATACTTGGGAAAAGATGACGTTGAGAATTTGAAGAGGCAAAACCAGTGAACTGTTCTCATTGGGTGGAATACAAACGTGGAAAAACTTGATGTGTCATAGACCTATCAAAAAGGGTCCAATCAATCTTTCAAGTAGGGGTACCTTAGTTGAAAAATGCTAAAGACAGGAGATTCGAAGTCGAAGTAGAGTTGTATCTCTAGTTGGTAGATTCGAAGCGAGTGGGGAGCTTATTTGCACTCATTCTTATATTCGAAGTGAAACTGCAAGTCACTGGGCTCAGTCATGATAAAGGGGCTGGATGAAAGAAGTTTTATTCACTTGGAGTAATGTTCGAAGACTAAATAGTTCTTATAAAATTGTCTTTATAAGAACTAAGGGTGCTACTGATAAGGAAATATATTCATAAGGGACTTAAATGTAATTAATAAGGACTTGAATGATAAGTTCTATTAATATAGAATAAGATTAAAGTTTTATAAGAAGAATAGGGACTGAATTGTAAATAAATCTCTTATGTAACCGAATTTGTAACTAACTCACTGAGCCTATTTAAAGAGGCCGAGGAGACTGATTACACCTATGAAATAATTAGAGGAGAAAGATTATATTCACCATCTAAAAATCTCTCTGCTGATTCTTAGTCAATATTCTCAATCTTCTCAATTCAATTTCTATTCTCACCACATGGTTCCAAAATTGGTGGTGCAAGCCTTCAAAACCGATGGTGATTAGTTCTTGCACCGCCCGTAGATTTCGTTATCTTTTTCGGTGACTTAGTCTCTTCTTTGGCGAATCTGAGCTAATTCCGTTCTCTTGATTTATGTTTAAGCTTTTGTTTTTGTTTGAATGTTGATGGAAAAATGTTTGAAAGTTGAACAAGGTTGTGTAAGAACATCGTGATAGGAAAAATAAATTTAATTTTAAAACTTAAAAGTTTTTTATGGATTGGATTAATAAATTAGATTGATTTTGTAATAGGAACCGTTAGTATTTTATTTTTATTAATTATGATTTCGTAAATAAATTCAACTTAAAATAAATTTGATACTAAAAAATCAAATCTCGTTCAACAATATATTTAGATAAAAATAGACGTGAATTAAATGATTTTAACCTACCTCCCAATAAAATTAAAGTTATTAAAAACATATATAATTTTCATAGATGTATTTCGACACATAACGATATTAAATGCTCTCTAATCATTAAAAACAAATATACTATTTCTATAGGTTTACTTTGACATTTTGAAAAGATGTTGATTAACTGAAACACAATTTATTAAAATCATTAAAAATATTTTATATGTAACACTATATTTTTTAGTTTAAACTTTTTAGTTTATTTTTCAAATTGCAAAATTTTTAACTCGACTAAATAGAATATAAATTTTTTAAGTCGAAATCCAAAAATTGGTAAATTGAATGGTTCGAAAACAAAAACTTCAGCTCGTACAGTGCTATCACTTCAACTATAAAGTTGTTCTATTAAGTTTGAGATCTTTTTACTCGGACTATACACGTTATCATTTTTACTAACTGAAGCTAAGAAATATGATTCGTTTCTAGCTGATGTTAGCACAAATGTGAAGAGCAGAGAATATCATTCGTTTGTGATGTTTTAACTGCAGTCCGGCCTAGCTGATTGCGAATATTTTTTGTCAAGATTATCAGCATTCAGCACCAAGAATTTATAGTCTCTCTTTGACTTTTCTTTCCTTCGTATTTTTATATTGTCATTTGATTTTAGATTTTTTGTGGGTATAAATTATAGTTGGAATATCGTAGGTAACTGGTTAATTCACATAAATGTATCGAACAACTTTTACTTGTAAAACAACTAAACGATTAGTATATAAAATAAATTAATATAAAATAACTACTGTTTAATTGCAGCAACCAAATGAGTTAATTCATGGCTAAATATCTACAACCCAATTAAACAAGAATAGTTAATTAGTTTAGAGGATTGTTTGGTTCACTTATAAGGTAAAAAAAAAAATTTAAAAAATATTTTGATGGGTTGTTCGGTGTATTTATGAATTAAAATAGTTTAAATGAAATTTATTTTAGAATGTTGTTTGATGTATTTACAAACTATTTTTTTTTACTCTTTAGACACATACATGTTTAATTTATGGTATTATAAAGAATTGGTCAAGTAGTTGTAGACAAACAGATCATGGAATAATGGTAAGCTCTTTGTTTTACCGTCAGACGTGGAAAAAATCAAGAGATTGGTTATTTAAAAAACATAAGCAGACTCAATTATTTGGACTATTAATCACGAAAATACATTCTGAACAAAAGATACCTCAAATCAAGTAAGTACGTATGGAACTAAATCCAAGCTTTTTAAGCAAATCTGGAACAATATATCTCCAAATAAATACTCTCTTTTTTCTCTGGAGATTACTGTAAAATTGGATTTCAATGGACTCAATTATTCAGAATAAAAACATACATTTGGCTTTTAAGTATCTATTCTGTAATAATTGTGAAACTGTCAACCACTACTTTGTTTAATGTAAAGCATCGTGGAAAGTTTGAAGTTATTTTAGAAGCATATTTAATGTAAGTATTGCGAGTTATATGACTTTGGAGCATATAATATATGTTGGTTCTCGTCTTCTCCAAAAGACTTTCATATTCATATCATTTTACCGTTAATAGTATGTTGGACTCTTTGGGATCAAAGAAACAAAATCAAATTCAATCAACGTACCTTTACAGTCTCGGCAATCATCTAACAAATCGCATATCAAATCCAAAAGTTTGATATAGCTAATCTCTTGAAAAGAGAACAGTGGTCCCCTGATATGGACCCTGCGTACATTTTAGGTTGCAACAATCTTCTATAGAATCCATGTAAGAAAATTGTACCAAAATACAACCCTCATATGGCTCAAATACTAAAGATATACATAGATGACCCATACTCACAAGATGTGAATCAAATGGAGCTATGATTATAAGAAACAATCAAGGTAAGGTAAATACAACAATTGGAAGACTATATAGTAAACAGAGCCTTCTAATAGCTGAAAGTCGGGCTCTATTAGATGGTTTATATATATGTCATAACATGAATACTATAATTTTGAAATAGAACAGACTCGCTAACACTAGTAGTTATCTTAAAGAAATTCAATACGTCATGGTACCTCTCTTATTTAATTTATTGTTGCAGAAAACTAATAGTTCCATCAATAACAATGACTCACATCTTTAGAGAGCAGAATGCAGCAGCAGGCTAGCTAGGAAAATTAACACATAAATACAAGTTCAAACAGTATTTACAGGCTAACCAGCTATCAAATCATCCAAGGGTAATTCTGCTACTAAACAACATTGCAGTAGGCACAATCAGGTAGTTAAACTAACATTCAAAATAATAGATATCCTTCTATGATTCTTTCTTATGTTCGATTATATAAAGATAATCTATAATATTTTTAGCAGGTAGAAATACATGACAAAACATATTATGCAGAGCAAGAAACCCATTTCTAAATCAAAGATCATTGAGGATATTGGAATCAAAATTGGAAGTAAGCCCCAACAGACAAAGCTCAAAATCAGAAATAAGAAAATCAAAGACAGAGGAAGATGAAGAAGAAAGGTTGAGGAATTGAAACGATAACAAAGAATACTAACCATGAGAGAACATAATACTAGGAAGATAAAGCTTGATGCTATAGCTAATGATCATGAATTGTATACCAAAAAACTATCGTAACTCAGATCGAGTCCTAGTTGTCAAAACATAAATAGCTTAATGAAGCTTCATTACGCTCAAAAGACATGTTGAATTTTAAAATGCTTAAAGGTGGGGATTGAAATAATTCATGCGCCAAATGTTAAAACATCATTTGTATCAAATTTTCCATAATAGGTTTGGGCTAGGTCCAAATATGTACCAAATATGAATTAAAAGGTTGTGGCCTAATGTAATTTACCCAAATTTAAAAAAAATCTTTAATTTAAAAAATAAACTAAAAAGTTTTAAAAAATATATGTTCTGAGTGAGTCTGTTTTGTGCAAAAGATGAAAAATGTAAATGTAAAAAATTTGGAAATATATACGCAAAATATAGTTAAATATAATTAAATGCAGGTATGTATTTGGAAATGTAGGTGCAAAAAATAGTTATAGTTAGTAGAAACATTGATTTGAAACACTAATTGTTGGGAATATGGGTACCACATATTCTGTTTTCGTATATAAGTTTAAACAATCTAATCTCGACAATAGTATGATATTGTCTATTTTGGGCCTAAAAGGCCCGCATGGCTTTGTTTTTGGTCCATTTTTACAATGCCTCATTCTAGTTGAGATATGTTCTTTTATATGAAATTGATCTTTCATATGTCTAACCGATGTAGAATGTGAGATTTTGATTGCCACTCAAATAAATCTTTCTCTCGAACAAAGTATCACTTTTAGCCTCCTCTTAATTGAATTCCATCCGTCCACTCTAATCAGATTGCTCAAAGTTTTTCAACTTGAGCCATAGAGATTTGCAACAAATCTACCCACTCCCTCCTGACTATGTAACAAAGTAGAATCGTCAAAAGTCACGTCTCTACTGATGAGAAAACCTGGAGAATTTGGAGAGGTACATCATAACCTACATCCTTTCACTCAAGTATCATATACCAGAAATATACACCTCTTTTCCTTCGGTTCAAGTTTACCATATCTCACATGAGCGTACACAGAACAACCGAACACCCTCAACTGTTCCTAATCAACCAATGATCCATACCAAATCTCAAATGAGTTTTATAATCAATAGCCATTGATGGACACCGATTCACTAAGTAACACGTTATATTGATAGCTTCAACCCAAAAGTCCTTTCCCACACCAAGATGCGAGAGCATACTTCGTGCCTTGTTGTAAAGTGTTCTGTTCATTTTTTATACGACCCCATTCGGTTATGGTGTTCTAGAATAAGTACAATGTCGCATTATTCCCTCAGGTTTTTAGAACTCGTTAAACTCATAACTGCAAAATTCTAACCCATTATTTGTCTTAAGATGCTTGATCTTTCTTCATATCTGCTTCTCAACCATCGTTTTCCATTTGATCGAGCCTTTTGTCACTTTAATTGCATCTTCGTCTGCATGATACTTGTGACCCTGTGAGTCTAGTGTTCCCGGAGATATCATGTTTTTATTTAACCCAGGAACATGCCAGCACACCACTATTAAAAAAACCCCATCAAACATTTTGATTCTGAAGTTACTGACACCATCAACATGCAACGAATGATTGTTCCTTATATAAACAGTATCCTGTATTGGCGTGTAAGTATCGAACCATTGATTGAATGACACATGTGATATATAGTGCCAGTACCGAGCACCCATGAGTTTTTCCCATAGCCTGAACTCAAAGATAATATATCTCATCTACCATTATTTTCACTGTCGTCGGAATTTTTCACACCTTCCGCTAGGTTTCTAGCATTTTCGTTTTGATTTCCCTTCTTACCTTTTAGCTTCAGACAAATCTTTATTATAATATCCTAGAAATGTTGGTAGCTGAATTATTATTAACCTGTTTTTTAGAATAACTACAAGTGTTATCTTCAAACAATATAGACAGATATACCAAATAAGATGAAGCATTTTTAGTAACTTGGACTTTAGGAATTGAGGAACTTTGAAAAGGCTTAATTATATATTTTTAATTACCGATAGTATTTTTTCTATTTGGAGTGTTCTGACTTATGATGGTTGGAAGGAGCATCAACGATCAAATTTTTTATAAAAATATATTTCATTTATCAACAATAATCTCGACTGGCATGCTCGCTGTTAAGACCTCAGCAACATTGACAGGTTTAGGCGCGTCAGATGGCTCGATAATCATTAGGATATGTTGCATCCTCCTTATCAATATTTTCATATTATTCAAGTCACGAGGACCTTTTATTTCAAACATATACCAGTATTTTATAAATTAAACATAGAAGCTAGATAATAAAATGAAAATGAAAAGAAAAAACAAGTATAAATGAGAAAATGCTCACATTTATGAATCCAAACATGGGAACAAATGTTTTTCTTCTCTTTTTCGTCGGTTTCCACTTATGTTCAGAGTTACAGAAATTATCAACAAGACCTTAACCAGAAGCCATAGTAAAAAAATGATTTCATTTTCTGATAGAAAGTTTGGCCAATTCCGAGAAATCGCAAATTTTAAAAATGTTATACACGCGTTAGAAAAGAATAATGACACTTAGTAACATCATCCAAGCGCTGGAACAAAGATGGTTGGGACATATAAAGGTTCCGTATAAAATTATTTAACAAGTATTTTCTCCATAGGATCGATATTCCCAATATTAAACATAGATTGAAGATAATATTACTTCTTCAGGCAAATCATCCAAAAGAGTTTCTTCCTCTTTAAGATAACTAATCTGAAAATTAAAAAGAAATGCTAAACTGCACAGGGCCATGGGTAGTTCAACACTACCAAATTCACAATGAACATGATCAATTGTGTGAAATGATAGTATTATATGTACAGAAATAGCTTCAATGATAAGAATTGGATAAGGAATATCTGGATAATTGCCACAATAAGAAGGAACAAAGGGATTTATGGGAGAATGGTGAGAAATTATAACTTATTCAGAAGAATTAGAATTTTTAAGTGAATTATGGGTAGAAATTGGTCCAAATCGAGCACTGCTGCTTTGATTCTTGCTATTGTGATAACACAAAATATGAATAACTTTTACCAAAAGATAGAGAAACAAAAACTTTAAGTGTCAAAGAAAAATAAAACAAGAAGACAAAAAAACCTTTAAAGAATAAATATGTTGGAATCTGCTAAAAATGAAATGATGAAAGAATGACACTACTTTTAGAAAATGTAAATAAATTGTAACTTTTAATTTATTTAAATAAAGTCTTTATATTGTTTTGCATATTAAATACCACGACAAAAACTAATCCATAAGTCAGTTTGAATTGAGCTTAACATGCAACACATGTACGAAAATAATCAAACTGCTACACGTCTCAGGAATCTGTTAAACGACTATTTACTCATCTAGATAGCATGCAAACCATTTTTATTCATTGCTTCAATATTTAGTCATTTTCACTTAATGTGAAAAGTTCCGGCAAAGTAGAAATTTCAGAGATAATATTCAAAAATAATATTCAAGGATAAAACAAAGTTTCAGACAAGCCAAAATTATTATATTACTAGTTAAGAAAACCAAGATCATTACTTAGTCCTTCCTTCATACTTTGAAAGGACTAAGGAGGAAATTTGTATATAATCACATGCAATCCGAGTTTTTTCACAATTTAAGATCTCTTAACTTTCTGCCAACGTTAAACTGATAAAGTTTTTGTCTATAAGAGGACTAGCTACTAGTAAATAAAACATAGAGGAAATACTGTTTATTCTTGTACTTTTTTCATTTTAAAAAAAATAGATATTTTTATTCTCATATGAGGTTTGGGCTTATAACGGGTTTTTAATGAAGCAAGTATAAATATAACAGAGTTCATACTCTCACGAGTATAACCTTACTTGGCTCGGTGGTTTGGTTGGACAAGACATCATTTGGACAAGAACATTAGATTTCTAGATTATAAGATAATTAAGTTTCAACAAAATCTAAAAAATAAAGGAAATAGGTAGCTTCAGCCATATAAAAGTATTTCAAAGTTTTAGTTTTTTTTTCGATACTCTTGCAAGAACTAAGAAGAGCTACTGATAAATATATAAATATCTAAGTTAAATCTGATTTTTTATTGTATTAATTGTAATATATAGATTTGTGCTAAAACCTATATTATAAGGTTAAAGTCATAAAACCCATATTGTGACACTAAGAGATTTAAATCAAAAGCTCAAGTAGACTTTTGGCCAAAGTCTCTACCTAAATAATATAAATATTAGCATTCGAGGAATCACTTGATATTCTAACAATTAAGATTCTCCTTTTGCCCTTTATGTTTCTCTCTATCACGTTTAAATTCGAAATATTTTCTACTCTAACTAAATCTCTACTTACTCTTTAATAATCATAACAACTCTCATACTTATTCTCAAATATTTTCTAGTCCGCTGCACCTTCATCCAAACTTCAGCCAACATCTCCCAAGTCTCGGTCATCCTCCACTAAACTTTTTCCAATGACTTATTTACCTTCATGATTAGATAACTTTTCAAAATAACATGCTAACAAAAATAAGCCTTACCAAACTTAAATAAGTAAAAATAATAACATTATATTAATTTAATTAAAATATAAATTAAAATTATTAATCATAAACTAAATCTATTCTTTTACCTATTTAATTACAAGATTATATTACTTTCGTACTAATTAAAATATTATTATTATTTTGGTACACAATAATATAAACCGGAAAAATCCAACCAAGAAATTTAGATGTACTTTATATTAGATGAAAATTATAATATTTACAAGTTTTAACCTTGATTGAGACTTAGGCTATAATTGATGAACATCTGCTAAAGCAATATGAAATAACAAAGCTTCAACTTTTTACTCTTTAAAACATAAAGTTGACAATAATAAACTTGAAAGTTAAAATTAAAAACACAACACAAGAGATTTAATGTGGTGTAGATTGTAAAAAAAATCTAAATTCATGGACAACATATACAGATTTTATATAGAATAATGTTACAATGAGAATCTCTCAAGCAAAACTAATACAATTATTATTCTTATGTTATAAAAGATGTTGTGCTTACATAAAACATTATGTATTTCGGTGTTTATCTCTTACCTTTCTTCTCTTTTCAAAAGAAAATAAGCTTAAGACTTAAGTGACACACTTCAGCAAATGGCTTCATACCTCTATTTTACTATATATATAATCAATGATGAGTTAGTTCCCTCAAACTCATAAAAAAAACTTACAACATGTTTCCCAATGAATTTAAACCAAACTATGACCCCATCTTTAACATTCGTATGACAGTACATTGCACCTAGTAATGGCACCATTAATCCGACGCTGCTATACCTTGTATTATTCTACTTATTCTTCAAGAATACTTAGATAAAAAGTTACTTGATCAATGAACGAAAACAATTCATCACTTTCATATTCTTCAATATATTAGTGAATAATTATTTTTAGAACCAGCATGCTGAACCTTCGGCTCATACAGTTACACAATACTTGTTTCTGGAAAAGTTCGTCCCTTAAGTTTCAACAGATGTCTCTGCATCTAAGTTTCGGATAAAAAATTGGCCACGAGAGATTCAGAAACTACAACCCTTAAATATTGGCTTACTTGCATTTTACATTAAGGTTGGTCATCCCACCTTAGTCACTTGTAGGTTCCATCCTTAGTACTTAGTTCTCGCTTCAAAACTTAATTATCTTCAACACTCAGTTACATCATATATCATTTAGTTTAAGCTTTAAAACATAGTTACAACTTCAAGAGTAAGTTCCAGTCTTCGACACTTAGTTACAACTTTAACTCTTAGTTACAACTTTAAAACTAATTTATAGTCTTCGACACTTAATTATAACTTCAAAACTTAGTTACAACTTCAAAACTAGGTTACAACATTCGATAATAAGTTTCCATTTTCAACTCTTATCCTTCAATTCCATTAAATGTCGACTGAACTCTTATCTCATACATTTTAAATATACTCTTAACTTTAAGACTCTTAACTTACTTAAATTCATAAATTCAATTGAACTTATATCAAAATTTGCATTTAGTAAATATAATTGATTGGTGTTTTTTTTCAATCTTACGATAACTAGACCAATTATTGGTACTGGGCATACGCACCGATGGTGCTGCCCTAGGCGCACCACCAGCGCTGCCGGCCGGCCATTTTCCAGCCGATAACCGGGCTGGAAAATGCCCCCTAAACCCTAAATTCTACCCAACCGTACCCTAAAATCTATCCTAAATTCATACCTAAACCATAAATTCATACCTTAATCTAACATTAATCCTAAAATTTAACATAGATATAAGTAAATTAAAATGCAAAATTAAATTAGGAGACTTACGTAGTTGGTGGTGGTGGGTTTTTGTTCTTCAACATGATGGAGGAGGAGGAGTAGTGGTGGCTCGCCGGAAAATCTTAGAGAGAGGTGGGAGTGTTTTGAGAGAAAAGAGTTTAGAGAGAAGTGAGAGAAGTGAGGGAAATGAGAGAAAGTTGAGGAGAAAATGTGTTGGATGAAATTTTGTAAAAAAATGACTTATATACCTTAAAAAGGGTATTTTTGGAAAACATTGGGTATACTTAGATCACCTTTGGGTATACTTAAACTAGAATTGGGTATATATAGATTGACCCTAAAAGAATTCAAGCTCACTAGTTAATTATTTTTGTATGAAAATACTTTTATATAATGTACCCTTGTCTAATTATTTAACAAATTAAAAATAGGTAGAGTTACCGTTACTGATAGCCATCTGAGAAAAATTAAAATTTTCGATAATCAATTGGATTTTAAAGTTTACCAAAAACCACCTACAACATAAATACTTCCAACAATATCCCTTAACACACAAAATATGTACAACTATAATAATAAGATATTTTTAATATTTAAAACTTCATATCTTTCAAATCCTAACTCAAAATAATAATAATCCAAAAGTACATATATTTTTATCTTTTAAAGACAAACAAGGTAAAATTCATGAGTTAATTTTTTTGAGATTTTTTTTCCCGGATTTTTGCAACCAAATTACATGTAATTACGCAACCGAAACATAATTATTTTTAGCAACCAAATTACACGTAATTTGTGTAACTGGAAAACAATTGATTTTTCAAGACTTATTTCACAACCAAAGTCCTATTGATGCAACTATTTTCATCTTATTTACGCCACTCATTAATCTGTAACTACGCAACTGGTTACACTTGTTTTTTCGCACTCAAAGTAATATATACATAACTATTTTTTTTCTTATTTACGCAACTCATTTGTGTATAATTCCGTATTTGGAAACAAATTTTTTTCGCAATTAAAGTACTATTTGCGCAACTATTTTCTTCTTATTTACTCAACTCATTTGCACGTGATTCTGTAACTTGAAAATAATTATTGTTTCATAATACAATTACACATAATTTTGTAACTAAAACACAATTGTTTTTCCGCAACCGAATTATACATAATTACGCAACTAAAAAATAAAAAATATTTAAAAAATATATTTCATGGATCTAGTTTTGTTTCTTTAGAAAAACAAAATCAATATTTTCAATTTTTTTTTGAAGTTATAGTTTAAAATATATGATATTAAAAAAACAATTAAAAAAATATTTGAAACTATCAAATGATTTTTGATTTTTCAGTAATCATATAATTATTGTACCTTATTAAACTTTGAATAGTCATTGCTAAATAAATTTAATGGTCGACAATAATTATTAAATTATCATTAGAAATAATGTCCCATTTATTGTTGTAAATTAACGTGAGCATAAATTAAAGATAAAAACAAAAGATCGGATAAAACGAGGGATGTTGATGCAAATGCAAAACGGAGAAAACGTGTGAAAGTATGGAGAACCCAAAATGCAATTAACGATAAAAAGCCGACAGACTGGGCCATTTAGGAAGACAGCTTTATTACTGAAAAAGAAAGGCATCGTAGATGTGAAGAACACTTATTTTTAATTTTATTCAATTTTCGAAGTATGCTATTGGCTACATTTATTTTAAGGTCACATGAAATGGTCCAGCATTTGCTGGATGTTAGATGTTAACTAAAGTTGGATTGGACAAAAGAATGTTGAATTTGAGTTCAGTGGCAATGATGCTATTTGCATATTTAAAGGAATAAGAAAAGCATGGGCGCGTAAACATGACTTTTAGTTGTGAAATCACATATGATTATGTTAAAAAGATAAAATACAACTTGTTTATTTAAAAATAAGAATTAATGCAATGCGAAACAACTAATTTTTTTTTTCATTTGTTAAAATATGTGTATTTTTATGTTGAAAAAAAGTTGTTTTCATTTTTTTTATAACATTTGGTTGCGAAAATAAGAGTAATCGGGTTGTAAAATTAAGAATAAAAAAGTTGCATAAACTGGACTTCGGTTATGAACAAACAATTGTATTTGAGTTTTTGTATATGATATATATTTAGCTTTAAAAAATTCAAAAATATCATTGGTTTTTTAAAGACGAATACAACTAGATCTATGATTATTTTTAAATTTTTTTACTACATTTGGTTGCGAAATTAAGAAAAATAATTTGCGTAAATAAGACTTTGGTTGTGAAAAAAAATTGTGTTAATAATTTAATTTGAGAGATTTATGAGTTTTGATTTTAGACGGAGAGAAATATAGAGTCTCGAGCTAAAGAAGAAGATGAGAGTTCTTGGTTTTTCAGTTTTTATATATGAGGGGTATTTTTGGCAGATTTTATATAGCAGGTTGTTTTGAGTAAACTTGAAATCAAAATTGTTATGGGTAGTTTTAATCTTTCCTGAATTGTTATTGGTAACTTACCCATACAAAGGAGTAAGAATTATATTTATTATATTGTATTAATTGCTTATTTCATTCTAAAAGATCGTAACACGTGAGTACATTAAGATAGATACTTTTAATATTGTCAAAACATAAGCTTAAAAGTCTTGATGATGTTGTAAAAAATTGTATTAATGTTTTAGTTCAAGTTGAAGGGGCACTAGGCCAGGTGAGATAGTTATTCGTCTAAGACATTCATACATTGAGCCAGATAGTCTTTGGTGTGAGGACATTCATACATTGAGTCAGATAGTATTTGGTTGGATGGATCTTTAATTAAGTGTGTTATTAAATAAAATTTATCCTTATTGAATATATTATTCAATAATACAACTAATGTATATAATTTTTATTTTGAAAATATAGATTGTTATTAAATTTTGTAAATTTTATTCAGCACAATTGTGTGTTAGTTTTTGCTAATATTGAGAAAAATTCTGTTAAATTTGATAAAGAAAAATTTGGTCAGTTTATAAGTTAGATTATAAACCATTCCAATTAATATTTATTATTATGAGTAAAATGTGCAAAGAGGGTTATTTATGTATTTTTAGTCAATCGAGACACCAAAGGTCCAAAGGCTAAAAAAATCACTATAAAGAACACTTGTCACCTCATTTGGAGGGGAATAAGCTTTCATTGTACTATTCACGAGTTGTTACAACTTAATCTATCTCAATTTACTCTCTTGTCCTACCAACAAATATTATATTGAGTTGGTCATGTAACAATTAAGAGCATTTCGATCACACGAAAACACAAGATTTCATCCAAAGCACTTCTAATCAAATCTAGACTCATCGCTAACAACCACAATGAGATTTTTTTGGAATGGTATACAAAAATGTTTTCAAAACCAGATTTCCGAATTAGTTCCAACTTTCCAAAGTGAGTTGTTACAACATGCTTACTCCAAGAGCAACCAATACGACTATCTCCCTGAGGAGTGAGATCATATATGCAGGATCAAGAAGCTCGACATGTCCGGACCTACAAAAACCTCAATTAGAAGAGTATATATTATGGTTTGAGTTCCAAATCACGACACGACCTACTGAGAAGAAGGAAAATGATTAAACTATTTTTATGTCCAGAACACCCATTATTCAGATTAGAAATGATGATTTGCCTATTAACCAATTTGAGGTGCAATCATAGATTCACATCAACTCGTCATTCAAGAAGATGTTAAAGGATGATACATACATGTCACTGGACCTTGTGGTCCAGCTCACCCCAAGAATTTTCGGGATGAGATTTTCGGAAGAAATAACATTATTCATCAATATCAACAAGTGATTATGAAAAGTCACCTTCCTTTAAAGATCGAACACTCCACTTAGGGCTTACAATGGGTCGGGATGGGTGCGGGTATAACTATACCCGTAACCCATCTCTTATATATTTTCCCAAACTCATACCCACAATCCATATATGAGAAAGTTTTAAAACGCATAACCCATCATATCGGGTCGGGTCGGTTCTGGTACACGCGGGATCAAAAAAAAATTCTCATCCCTAGCTCCACTGATAAAAATAAGGAATACTATAGGCATAATAAGCGTACACATCCGCAAGACGTCATAAGATTCAGAACAAGGATTGACATGGATCTCGCAGAGAATTGGGGAAGTTTTAGGCGAGATTTTTTTACGAGGAGTTGGGGTACCCTGGTCAAATATTTCGTCCGGGGAAAATATAACAGTTGAGGGGAAACAACGAGTCAGTCATGTAGATCACAAGTCTCAGGATAGACTACACACAATACTTTGTGCACACCAGACGTCGAATAGTATTGCAAAGATATATTAGTTGTCTCTTTTAGAAAATTGATTTTCCGTATGAAATATAATGCTAAGGGGGTGATGAAGAGGAAAGTTTGCACTTTTGGCGCATTATTAGAGAATTTCTATGCACATGGCCATTCAGAGGAAGTTATACACCATCGAAGATTTATAAACAATGCTCTAGCGTCGTGTCGCCATGAGCTGAATCCTGTTTCGATGGACGTCGTGATCACAAGTAGCATCATGGAAACTCTGTAAGAAAAGTAAGTGTCCCAAGGACTTTGGTTACAATATCAAGTACCCGAAAAGCTTTGCATGCATGTAACCAACCAATTTCGAGTACTTGATATTGTAACACGCCAATTGAAAATTTAAAGACAAAATAAAGTATTTTTCGTGAAAACCCGATTTAATAGTTTATTTATGTTGAAATATTTGAGATTTTACTGAATTTTGTTGCATAAATCTTTAATTTGAGATATTTATGAGTTTTGATTTTTAGACGGAGAGAAATATAGAGTCTCGAGCTAAGGAAGAAAATGAGAGTTCTTGGTTTTTTCAGTTTTTATATCTGAGGGGTATTTTTGGTAGATTTTATGTAGCAGGTTGTTTTCAGTAAACTTGAAATCGAGATTGTTATTGGTAGTTTTAATCTTTCCTGAATTGTTATTGGTAACTTACCCATAAAATTTAGTAACAATTATATTTATTATATCGTATTAATTGCTTATTTCATTTTAAAAGATTGTAAACACATGAGTACAATAAGAAATATATTTTTAATATTGTTAAAACATAAGCGTAAAAGTCTTGATGATGTTGTACAAATTTGTATTAATGTTTTAGTTTTAGTTGAATGGGCACTATGCTAGATAGTTATTCGTCTAGGAAATTCAGGCGAATAGTTAGTCGACTATGACATTTGTACATTTGGACACTTTACCTCGGCATACTCAGGAATTCAAAAAATGGTAAAACAAAAAAGAAATGAAGGGCATTCATATGATGTGAAACAATAAAATCACTTGTCTGAAAGGGAATTTAGATCATTCCCATCAGCAACAACGTGGATAGGTTGTCAATATTTTGTTCCTCCCCGTCACCTTTTCCATTGAACTCTTCATCTGTGTCATCCATCTCTATGTTGTTATCTGTAATGAACACTCCAGCAGGCATTTTATCATCTGGTACGACCTGCCATAAAGATCTGAGGTGCAGATCAGGAAAATTCTCGTGGAAAGCATAGACCATTGTAGATGTGATATTTTAGGCATATTTACCAAAGTATCGAGAATTTGTTTCCTCAACATCGAAATAACATTAATCTTTTTAGTTTTTGCGTGATCCAACAAAGTTTTGTATGATTTGGAGTTTGCAATTCCTTCGTTCTCTAAGTTAGTCACTTTGGCTTCTGGCGTTGGCACTCGTCATACACGGGCCTTTAGCTCGTCAATATCCTCCGATAATTATTTTATCTTCCCCTCACGCTCTTTTTCTCTTCATCTTGAAATATTTTGTTTTAACGGGTAGGTATATTTCCAAATCATCATTGCAGAGATAGTTACATCATCGTCCGGGACATGTTTAATATGTTTTTTATCAGATTAGAAAAGTCAGGGAGATTTAAATGATTTTGATCATCCACGTTTTGAACTACCCCGAAGATAATGTTCAATATCTTCAAAAATTGTTATTTAAAACAAGAATAGAGAAAATAGCTAAGAGAAAGAAACAATAGGATGCGATATGTATTGGGCAAGCTTTATTGGCGTACATATCAAGCAGTTCAAAGAATTTGACAAGATCTGGATGAAGAGGGAACTGAATCCCTCTAGCAAATATTCTGTAAATACCACTAACTCATCTTCCTTCGCAACAATAGAGAGATTTGCGGGTTTAGGTAGTTAGATGTGGACATTTGAGAAAATGGACCACTTACTACGCATGTTGAACACTTCATCCGGATAATCATAGATATAGGAAATTTTACACAAGTTTATGAGTTTGGGGTCCCCAATGTTTTCAAACAGACAAAAAGCCTCAATTTTGGTCAAATCACTACTTGATGCAACGTTAGGAGCCCTTTTTATTCCTTTGCTTAACATAGTCTCGGTCTCATCTATTTCTAGGGTATTTTTTCCTTTTCCTATCAGGTTTAGTGGACTCCCCGGGAGAAGTAGCCTTCGCCTGACAACTATCAGTTATTGAATGGGTAATCTCATTATGGAGCATCGGTATCACCGTGGGGAGAATCTACCAAAGGAGTCCCGGAGGAGGTACTGCTCGAGGTGACGAAAATATATATCATACAGTCTTTATTTCTCACGTTGTGAGAGGGATGCTCTAAAACTTGAGTTATTTGGGAGTCTGGGTATTCCTCCTCCAAACCTCTGGAAGAGGAATATGTCACACTATCATCACCCTCATTCTCGATCTTAAGTAAGTTGTTCTGTAACGCCGAATCCCTTCGAAGGTTTTTATAGTTCTTACCACCCATAAACTAGTAAGAGAAAATTATATAATTGTGGGAAGTGCACCTGAGTAGGAGTTACTAAATCGGGAAGCCTAAGTTGAGTGTTTTGCATACCGATCGACGTTAGATTCTATCTTTTTCAGAAAAACGTTTGCAGTGGTTTGGTTTGTTGGAAAAGAGTTTACAGTGATCAGTGTAGCTATTGGGGGTTGTTTTTCTCTCTAAGAATTTTTTATTTTAAAAATTAGGAAATCCTCAATGAATGTATAGTTTCTATTTATAGACGCTCCAGCCGCTCGTGTGAAAACCTCGATTTGATAAGAGTAACGATTGTCTTGAGTACTCCGAAAGACAGAGAGGCATACGCATACCATGAACAATAGGTCGGCTCAAGGTTTGACACGTGACGTTCGGACGACTGACGAATTAAAAGAGGTATTTTATATCAGATTTCAAAATGTTTGGGTTTTTCTAGATGCCTCTTCATATTCCTCCCAGCTCTTCGATGGATTTTTTCTAACATGCATCGAAATGACTCCAACCGAAAGAAACCTTAGAGTCAACATATCCGACTTAAGGAGAGCTACTTCCCTTTGAACAAAAGAAATTTATTCTGCTCGTCGGGGTAGTGTTTCACCTACCAGAGAGGGTACTCTCTGAACCAATCTCACATACAAGCGAAGTGTTTTGGCATCTTATAATCCTACTTCGACAAGATCGTTACAAATATGCAGTTACTGATAAAGGGTGATTTGGCCAATTTGTAGGTCAGATTGTAAACTGGTCCACTTAATAATTAATATTATTAGTGGTGAGTCTGATTACTTAAATTACCTTGGTAAATGAGTGAAGTCAAGTTATATAGGGAGAAATAGATTCTAGAGAGAGAAATTCAGAATGCTCAAATGTTTTAACTCAAAAATCCAACCCCTTTATTGGAGCTTCATTGGCCTTTATATAGAGGCGCAAGGATTTAGTTCATAACTGAAACGGTTACAGAAAATGGGATAATTACATGTTAGTCCATGTAAAAAATACAATATACCAATTCCTTCCTATAATTTTACAATCTCTCATAAGCTATTTTATTCTTCTCATTTCAGTCCTTGAAGTCTCATTTCCTTATCAATAGCTCCCTTAGTTCTCATCTCAATAAATGAATGAGAACTATCTAGCCTCGAGAAGTGAAGATAATTTCATTTTTTTCTATAATTCGAATTGTGTTGATTATTCTGTTATACCATTATGTGTCAAGTGCATCGAAATATTTCAATAGGAAATCACCTCCTTACATCACATTTCGAAGTAGTAGCTAATATTCTTAGATGTCAAGCCTACTTCTCAGCAAATAATGACACCCTACGGGTTAGGTCTGCGACTAGGACCATAACGTGACATATGCTGAATTCTTATCTACCTAACCACTTCAACTCTGTCCAATCAAAGTCCACCTTTTCCACATCTCAACACGACCTTTCTCTTCTTATAAATCCCATTGTGACGCATTGTTTGATTCACGAATAGAATTCCTTGAGAGAGAAAGCGCAAACACTTTAAACTCCTTTGTTACCTTCACCGGCTTCTTCAATATATTGGCTACTTTAACCGGAAAACTAATCTTTTCCATTCAATCTTCAACCAGTTTATGAGATAGTTTCCAAAATCCATGAGATCTAAAGCCAAAATTCCCAAAGAACCTAAATCCCCAAAGTTATACAACGACGTCTTCGGAGCTTACGATTAATTCTACATCAGTGAAAGGGCAGAAAAATATACAGCAGCTGGATTAGTAAGAAACGCTCCCCTTGGTACATCTATGAAGACCATATATCACGGTAACTTCAATCCTTCCAAAACTCGTGCTTTTTCACCTTCTCTTTTTTCAGAAGAAAGCCAGTCCTCAAAAAATCGAACACCAAAAGCACCTAAAATCACACATTCTCTTACTAAATCATCACCTCAAACCAGTCGTGAAATAAGCAAATCCTCCTCGAAACAATCTGAAGCAACCTCTTCCTCAACCAACCTTTCAAAAAAATTTCCTCCTCGAGCTCCTAGAAAAAGACTTTCATAGCTATGGGAGACGCTGCGGATATCACGTAAAATCCATCAACCATTTCTCCTCCCCGATGGAGATTATTGAGATAGGTATATCGTCTCAACAAAATCCCTCGAATAATCCTCCTTGACTGATAGACGAGGGATCTATAGAAGAAGTTGACTCTGAAGCTACTCAGTCAAATAACGAGGCTGATACAGAGGAAGAAGCTTCAAAAGAATCAGAGAATGCTACACAAGAAAAAATCCATAGACCGAGAAGAAAGAAAGATCTCATCACCATATCCGAAGAGGATCTAGAATCAAAAGGTGAGAATTTGAGGTCTCTCGACGCGAACTATATAGTGGCTCTTAAAAACGTTTTATTTACATACTACGAAGAGAGGCAAGCCAGTGATTTAAAGAAGCAGTGGTGAATGATAGATAACATTACACTTTGTATTCCCAAGAAAGGATAAACACCCGTAGATTGTAAAAAAGATGAACTGGTGGTCTACCCAAAGATCATCAACTTGGGTATTCGATTTCTACTAGACCCCGTGATAATGGATTACTTCGAGATTTTGAATTTGTGTCCAACCTAAGTGACACCAAATCAATGGTTCACGCTGCTTTCTGTAATTATGGCTTCCCTCTTATCTAAAATTCCGATCTGCATCGAGGATTTCATATCTTTAACCAAATTTTTAAAGGGACCAATGCTTCCATTTTACTATCTTACGTTGGATGATGACTTAAAAATCATCAACGATCTTCTAGAAGCAGAAAATTTTTGGAAGCAAAAATTCATCATCATTTCAAGAGCGTGGGAAAATGGTAGAGCTATATCCGAAGTGAACCCATCAAGATTGAATCTCGTCTGGAGGAGTAATCATAAGCCTTTTAATATTATTTATCTAAATTAAATTTTCAAAAAATACTATCCTCATTCACTATCAAATCATATATTTCGAACATAAATTTCAAGAAGTTATGCAATTTGTCGAGGAAAAACAAAAGATACTTTCATTAAGCTTACTGTTTGGGCTGAAAAGGAATGGAATAATGATTTCCATGCAACAGTCGAACCCATCAACTTTCTCAGCACTCATCTATTCTTGATCACATCAAGAGCTTTTCCTCTCAAAAACTTGATGGAGCCATCCAATCCTCAATAAGCTTTTAGAAGGTTGGTCCATCCCGACTGTAAAGTGTTCTTGGAAATTTGTAGTAGATCAGATAACCATCTTCCCCAAAAGAGGATTACAAAAAAGAATAAAAAGGCAGCTAGTACATCTGGTGCTAGCCCTTCAACATATTGAAAGCCAAAAGGTTCGAAGCGAAAAATGAAAGAAAACACGCTTTCCACAATTGAAAAAGGAATAGAAGAGAAAAAATCTCCAAAAAAAGAAGAAAAGTGTCGCGTCTTCGAAAAAGAAAGGTACCACTAAAGGAAAATAAAGTTATCAAAGTCATCAAAAGGAAAATGAAGGCAATGTTGAAGATGCTACCAACCAGTAAAAGAAAACTGTTGCTGTAGAAGATAACCAAGGTGATGATCACTTCGATCCTGAAAAATTCATTAACTTCGACGAATCACAAGAGCTTACTGGAGAAGAAGATCCCATAATTCAGGAGATTCAAACTCATCTGCATAATCTTGGTAGAAGGTTTGCACCTGCTACCACCGAAACAGCATCTCCTGAGGTTATTGTTCCTACAACCTCCTTAGCTCTTATTCCTCGACCTATCCCAGTGATCTTTCCTCCCGAGAATCCTTCCGAAGAAGTCCTAGCTGCTCTTCAGTCTTTCACCGATCTTGACACAATAGCGAAAAATCTTTCTTAAGAAATTGAGGTCTCTCAAAATCAACTGAAACGTATGGGTAAAAAAAAGGATCGGTATAAAGGTGTTGCTGAAGCTGAGAAAAAGATGAGGGATATCTTTGGTGACCTTGTATCTCCGAGAAAAGCATCGAATCGAGAAAGAAGATCTCAACACTTCGCACCAGGAATAAATAAATCAACTTAAGACTAAACATCTTGAAGAATTAGTTGTTGAGAAGAAAAAACTTGATGACCTTCAGACTTCTCTTGTCAAAAGTGAAGCAGAAAATAAAAACTTAACCGATGAGATTACCAACCTCAAAACTCAATTTGATAAAGAAAAGAAACTTGTTGTCGCTGCTGTTGAAGATGAGTGTAAAAAAGACATGTTAGCAGATATCAATAATGGCAAAGAACAAAAATTCATCACACTCCTTCGAGAAATTCATGCCATGTATCCTAAAATGGATATTTCCAACTTTTGGAGTGAAATTCTCATCGAACGGCGCCCTAGTGAAGCTTTCGATCATATTCCAAGTTTATCATCCGAAGAGGAAAAATCCGAACAGAGCTCTAGTGACGAGTAATTTTACTATCTTTTGATTTTTTGTACCTATCATATCATCACTATAACTTTTGTGCCCATCGAATTAATTTAAATGAACAAAGTTTTTGTTTATGCTTCATTTCTCATTTTAAGTTATGTTCACATTCGATTGTTATTTATATTAGTTATTCGGGATAAAAACATAATATAATACTTTGAACAATCATTACATATGCGCAACACCTCGAAACTTATAGTGCATTTTATGAACGTAGCACTTCGAACATCATATAATGTTTAATGAATGTTATACTTCGAACACCATAGAGTGTTTAATGAGTGTAACACTTCGAACATCATAGTGCATATAATGAATGTAGTACTTCAAATATCATAGAGTGTCTAATGAACGTAACACTTCGAACATGGTTGTTTCTTCGAAAAGTGTATGCAACACTTCAGAATATTCTACTTTTGGTAAACCTCAAAGATAATCAGTCTTTGATCAATTACCAAAATAGTTTAAATAAGAAATTGTAAACAACCATTGGCAAAAAAATGAATTTTATTGATAACTTCGAATATGTACATAGCGCCTTGTTAAAACCTCCCTGGGAAAACAGGGTAGGAAATAGTGCGCTAATCAATCAAAGAAAACAAGTTCAAAATACAACACAGTCATTCCCAGTACAATTTTAAATGTTATATATTCCATGGATGTTGAAGCATCTTCCCATGACTATCACAAAGGCGATAAGAACCCAGCTTTATCCTTTCAACAACCATATAAGGTCCTTCCCAATTTGGGGCCATCTTAGCAACACTCTTTTCCTTGGTATGCAGGAATACATTTCTCAGCACTTTATCACCTTCCATAAACTCCCTCTTTTTCATCCTCAAATTATATCGATTCCTCATAATAGTTTGATAATGAATTACATTTAAATGAGCTCAAATTATTTTCTCATCAACCAAATCCAAACTCGCCCTTTTAGTTTTGTCATTAAACTCTTTAGAATATTAAGTTATTCTAAAAGACGACAAATTAGATTCCACGGGACTAACAACATCCATTCAATACACTAAAGCAAAATGAGTTTCTTTAGTAGTCTCCGTAGGAGTCGTTCGATAAGCCCAAAGTACATCTTGCAAATAATTAGGCCACTTTCATGCTGCTATTGTTATATTCTTCTTCAAACCTTCCAAAATAGTCATGTTTGTCACCTCCACTTGACCATTTACTTGGGGATGAAAATGTGTAGAAAAATATTGCTTGATTCCCTTCGAAGTACATAATGAAGCCATTTCTTTATTATTAAATTGAGAACCATTGTCTGTAGTAATTTTTTGAGGCAGTCCAAAGCGACAACAAATGTTATTCATAATGAATTTAATCACATTCTTAGCTTTTGTTCCTGATAAAGACTCTGCTTCTGCCCACTTCATAAAATAGTGCACTGCAACAATTATCATTTGTTGTCCTCCATAAGCCATCTATAGAGGTCCCACTAAATCTATTCCCCATCTATCAAACAGAATGGCTTCGGTAATATACATAAGTGAAACTGCTAGCTTATGAATAGAATTAATTTTTTTTGACAAGTATCACAGCTTCAAACCAAATTCTTGATATACTTCATAATGGAGGGCCAATAAAACCCTCCAAGAAAAACTCGACGAGTTAATGCCTTAAACCCACAATGCGTTGATCCTTCTCCATCATGCAGCTATGATAAAACCTCTTGTGATTCTTGTTTATTCAAACGTCGTAGTAATGGCCTACTCAATACTTTCTTATACAAAACTTCATCCATACTATGTAGCCAAAAGCTTTACCTCGCAATTTTTTGGCCAATTTTGCATCTTCAGGCAACTCTCCTCTAATCAAAAAAATTTAAAATATTAATTCTCCAGTCGCCTCGTACTGTATCTGAGGTGACAAACAATTCCTCAATATGTTCACACTAGTCTGATTGAGTTAAAATCGAAGGACTTTCTTGTAACAAGATCCACACATACTCTTCATTGTATGCAAGATTTGTTAAGGAATCAACAACTATGTTACTTCTTCTATTTATATGCTCCACAACAACATGATCAAATAGAAGCATCAAATTTCGAAGCTCTCGAAGATATAAAATTAAGTTATCCTTTTTTTCCTCGGAAACTCCAGACACTTGATTTGCTACCGATTGAGAATATGTCACTAGTCGCACTGAAGTTGCACCACATATCTTTGCAAATCTCAATCCAACTAGAGCAGCTTCGTATTCGGCTTCGTCATTCGATGTATGAAAACCAAATTTAATAGATTGAAGCATTTTTTCTCCAGATGGAGCAACCATTTGAACTCCAACATTGTATCCTAAAAAACTAGAACCTCCATCAATTCGAATAATCCATATCAAATTAATTGGCAAAAAATCCTTGCTCCCCTCTTCATCCGATCTGCTTGAATGTAATTCAACAGGAAAATAAGCCAAAGCTTGTGCCTTAATCGCTGTTCGAGGAGAAAATGTAATATCAAAATCCCCTAATTCCACTGACCACTTAGTCATTCTCCCTGAAATATGAGGACGTTGCAAAACATTTTTCGATGGAAAATGAGGTTCGAACTTCGATGGTATGAGCTTGTAAATAAGGGTGCATTTTTCTAGCAGCCACCACCAATGCCAATGCCAATTTCTCAAGCTTCAAATACCTCTTTTCTGCTGCCATCAAACTTTTGCTGACACAATACATCGACTTCAGAATTCCAGAATCTTCACTTATCAACATTGCACTTACTGCAAAATTCATACCGCAATGTATATAAAGAGTTGTTCTCTGCTTCAAGGCTTAGATAATATTGCTGGTGATGATAATAAATATTTGATGCTCACAAATATTTCTTCACAATCCGAAGTCCAATCAAACTTATTTGGTCCTCGTAACACTTAAAAGAAAGGGAAACATTTATCAGAGAATCTAGAAATAAATCTGTTAAGTGTTGTTATCCTTCCTGTCAAAATTTGTACTTCTTTGATAGTTCGAGGAGATTCCATATATATTAAAGCTTTTAACTGTTCTGGGTCAGCTTCTATCCCTTTTCACTGATAACATAACCTAAGAATTTCCCTGCTCGAACTCCAAAAGTACATTTTTCTGGATTCAATTTCAGCCTTATAACCCTTAAATTCAGAAATGTCTCCTCTAAATCTTCCAAGTGCACATCGTTTGCTAAACATTTTACCACCATATCATCGATGTATACCTCCATGTTTTTTTGATCTGGGTAGCAAATGCTTTATTCATCAATCTTTGGTACGTGGCCCCAACATTTTTCAATCCAAATGACATAACTCTATAATAGTGCAAGCATTTATCTATGATGAATGTGGTACGTTGTTGATCATGCGGGTCCATCTGGATATGATTATATCATGAAAAAGCATCCATAAAATTCAATATTTTGTTTTCTAGAAGTGGAATCAATCAGCTGGTCTATTTGAGGCACATGAAATAGATCTTTAGGACAAGCTCGATTTAAGTCCGTAAAATCAACAGACATTCTCCACTTCCCATTTTTATTCTTGACCACTACTGGATTCTCCCTCCATAAATGATACTGTGATTCCCTTATATGTCTAACCTTGGATAAGCGTTCCACCTCGAAAACAATATATTTTGCCTTTTCTGATAAAAATGCCCACCTTTTTTGAATTACAGGCTTCACCTTCTGATTAATGGCTAGGCTATAGTAACTTACTTCAATCGGTACTCCTACCACGTCCTCTATTTTCCAAGTGAAAACATCCAGATTATGAGACAAAAATTATAAAAGTTGTTGACGTAGAACTGAGGTCCGTAAGGTTTCTATTCAAAGTACTCTCCCCTCAAAAAAAGTATACTCTTTTATCTCTTCACTTACTGTTAATGACCGTGGGGTTTCTCTCGGATCGTCAACCCTTGCATCAGAATCTGAGGTCAACCCCCATGACTGCTATTCATTTATCATATCACCACTGTTGGATCCTCGAATTCGTAGCGCAGTGGCGTAACATTTCCTTGCAATCTTTTGGTCGCTTCGAACGACCCCTACACGATCTCCAATCGACATATTTGAAACATTAATGGACTGTTGATACAACACCATACATCCTTGAAAACCAAGATCTTCCAAAAATGGCATTATAACCGGTTGGACAATCTACCACCATATATAGCACTTGAACCTTCTTCTTAAAAGGCCCCTTTCCCAAACTTACCTCCCCCTCGAAATCTCTTACTACCCGTGCAGGTATTCCAGTAAAATTGATAAAGGTGCTCTCTGATTGAGAAATCCGAGGAGGATTGTGCATCCTGTCATAAGTTGCTTTAAAAAGGACATCTGCAGAACTCTCAGTATCTATCAGCACGCGTCTAATCTCAACGACAGAAACTTCTGCTCCAATGACCACTACATCCTCATGTGACCATGTAGTGCCCCACAAATCATCCTCATCGAAAAGGATAAAAGGAATATCTCTATTTCCATACAAATAGGTAGACATGTTTCCCTCTATCTGAGTAGCCAAACTTTGAATATGTCTTTTCCTCGAGCTATTAATATTACCAGTTATAGAATCGCCCCCAGAAATGGCCAATGACTCAAAATACTCACACAAGCTTTGAACATGCCCCTTATTTACTGGTTCTTCCACCGCCATCAAAATTAACCTATCTGGATTCATATCCAAATATTCCGAGGCAACATCAAAATCATCAACCTTTGAATCCAGAATCATCAAATTTTCAGCTTGCGCATTTGGATTGGTTGGTTGTGAAGTCGATACTATGGGATTTTTTGACGCATTGCTGTGTGCCTTCACATAAGTCAATAGTTTCCCATTTTCAATCAAAGTTTGGAATTCCTTTTTCAGAGCAATGCAATCAGCCGTATCATGACCAATATTATTATGATACATATAGAATTTTTTGTTCCGCTCCGCTCTATGCCTTTTGATTGGAGCAGGCTTCCTAAAATTTACTTATCCCTTAGTTTTATAAAAAATTGAAGCCAGAATTTCAGTCAAATCTGCATAATATTAACGCCTTATCCATTAATTTGGCCTCGGCCTCTTGAATTGGTATGATGGAGCTTGATTCAAATATCCCGCCCAGTCCGAGGTGGTAGGTTATTGTTCCTCGGGCGCGGTTGCTGAGCAGCATTTTGAAGATTTCCCTTGGTTATGTGGCGTCTGTCCTGAATTCATTGGAATGTTAACCACTACTCCTTGAACCCTGGTTGATTCTTCAACCTTAATCTGGTCCTCAACTTGAGCCATTAAAGCTCCAAAAGTTAAGGCTTTTTTTGTTGTTGTTTCATTAGCAAGATCACCTGCAATAATCCCTGACGAAAGACAGTCATTGCCACCAGCTCTTCACAATTATCGAGAATTGCTCTTGTCAAAATAAAGCACTTCGTATAATCCTTCAACTTCTCTCCAACTGCTTGCTTGCATTGGATGATTGTATCCTCATTTTCCCTCATCTCCTTAATCCCAACAAACTGTCTTCGATAGGCAGTGTAAAAGTATCTGAAGTTTGAAATGGATCCCCTTGGAATTCAGTTATACCACTTTAAAGCCATTCCCTTAAAAGTCTGTGAAAAATCCTAACATACTAGCATGTCTTCGTCCTCAAAATTCATCATATAATTCTTGAATTGTTCGATGTGATCATCTGGATCTTGCATCCCATCGAACTTTTCAACTTTTGAGATGTTAAAACATTTTGGAAACGTAACCGATCTAATTTCACTTGTTAATGGAGAATTCCTCCAATGAACACCTTGAACGTACTGATCATCAGTTCCCATTAGTTCATATAAATTCAGATCAAACCCATCGTACTGATTGGACGTATTTCCTTCACACCAGTTAGACTCCCTCAAACATCGAGGTATACTATCTCTCCTGGCTTTATGTTATTTCTTAGATTTATGATGTTGACCCTTCTTTTCTTTCGAAGAGTCGTGATATCTTTTAAAACCTGATCCAGAGCTTTCAACCTGTTCATCACTAGATGTGATATACCTTTGTTTATCTTTCTTTTCTTTTCGAGAAGAATGACGCTCTTTTGGCACTTCGAAGCGCGCCTTCTTCTGCTCACTTCTGATTTTGACGATCAGTGCAAGATCGATTAGATTCACCTCCAACTTCATTTTGATCATTCATTTGTCTCACCTCAGATTTCAGCCTTGCTGACTGAATCTCCTGTTCTCTCTAATCGTATTTCTTGTTCAGAGCATTTATCTTGTCCAGAAGGTGATTAATTCATAACTCTATCTTAGATTGAGTCTGATGAATCGGAGTAGACCCTTCTTGTCTCTCATCAGTCCTTTGTAAATGTTTTTTTCAGCATTTCAACAGCTGATCGAACCAACATGTCATTTTCTAGATTCATTGTAAAGTTTCAAGATTGTTTTTCGATATCGGTAAAATTCAAACAAGTAAAATAGGCACTAATTTGTTGAGTTGTCCCAAGTGGAGTCGCAAATTTGGTGAGTATAATTACTTGAATTGCCTTGGTAAATGAGTGAAGTCAAGTTATAGAGAGAAAAATAGATTCTAGAGAGAGAAAATCAGAATTATCAAATGTTCTAACTCAACCTTGGCCTTTATACAGAGGCGCAATGACTTAGCTCATAACTGAAATGATTACCGAAAATGAGATAATTATATGTCAGTCCCAAAATACAAAATACCAATTCTTTCTTCTAATTTTACAATCTGTCATAAACTGTTTTATTAATTAATTCAGTATTTGAAGTCTCATTTCCTTATCGATCAGTAAAAAACTCAAAATAATATTATTAATGTATTTTTGGAACAATAAAACAAATAAACTCTAAAAAAATTCATCACATATAAAAGTTAACACCTCATTTAGAATTTAGTCATTTTATTATTCACGAACTTTTACAATTCTCTTTCGGAATTTACTTTATTTTACTTACAAGGTGAATCGATCCCACATTGATAAGGAGAATTTTCTATTATACCAAAACACAAAAATTGAAGTCATCCGAAAAAATTCCAACCAAATAAGACTCATCAAAATTTATATATACTTTAAATTTAACTCTTATAAAACTATGAAAACTAGCCAGAATATAGATAACAACGTGCTCAGAATGAGTTTTTTATTTGTCTGAAGAGTCCGGAAGAAAAAGAACACCTCACTTTCACATTGGCAGACGAGTTTGGATATATAGGAAAATCTCTCCCTTTTAATGAAATTCGAAGCTATGACGGAACTTCGAATGAAAATGTATATCAGCTTAAAAGAAGCTTGGGGTTGAAAAAAAAGTTGTATCATTGATGGAATTGCATTTCAAACTGAAATACTGTGTTACCATTAATGGAGTTCCGTCGAAGTGCAACCTTATCTTCAAATGGAGCTCTTTTTCAATTAAGTCTAAAATTTAATGACATGCATTTCGAATCGAAACGCGGTGAAGTTGCACTTCGATTTGTAAAGCTGATCGCCATGGTCCATGGATAGAGTTTTGAATCAAAATATAACCTCGCCACAAATGAAAATGCGTAGAAGTGGTACTCAGGCGGGTTCGATGTGACTTATTTCTGATTTTTTTTCTAAAATTAAAATTCGGATATAGGTTATTTTTTTTAGATCTTAACCCATATCATTCGAGCCATTGGTTCGATATATGCCGTGACACACCGACCGGTCCTTACCTATCTGAAATGTTTTGTTCAATTAAGTCATGAATTTCTATCCTAGGTTCAGTATAATTTAATCGAATTGAAGGTTTTTTTTTTTAACTTTTTGAAACTATCTCGAGACTAATAATTATATTATATTGTATGATATTATTTTTATATATTTTGAATGAGACAGGAAAGGATTGATTTTTGAAAGATAATTTTAAAATGGTGTGGTTATGGTTACCAGTGATAAAAATTAAAAAAAAAAAAAGATTCACAAAAAAATTATACAAAAATTGAATGATATTATTTTCGTAAGATGTCCGAATTTAAAGCATGCTAATTACATCTAAAAAAATCATATAATTGTGTATATATATTATATATTTAAACAACCATACAGCCAATTACAAATTTAAAGCGGTCGCAGACACTGGTCTACATAATTTTTTTAATCTAGTTTTTTCTCTGTTTTATTGGGTTATTTTTTAATATGTTTTTTGGGTTATTTCCATTATAATATCAAAATAAGTCAATAATTCCCTTTTGGTCCACCCCTAAATGCCTATTTCCTATTATGACCTAATAAAAGTTCATTAAACCATTTTAATACTAAGTATTTTGAAAATACCTAACTTACCATTCTCTAACAAATAACAACAAAAATAAGTTTTTTTCTTCTTTTTTTTAGAAGTTCATATCTTTTGATTTATAATTCCAAAAATAAAACCGAAATCATCGTTCTGTTTATATTTACAATACAAATCAAACAAGTGGTCTATTTGATATGTTTCGGAAAAAAATTAAAATTGCTAAAAAATAAGTTAGAACTGTTAAAAATTTAAAACTGCTAATTATTAGTTTTAATTCTATTATTAATGCTACTAAAACTGCTAATTAGCAGTTTTAAATTTTTAATAGTTCTAACTTCATTTTATAGCAAATTTTTTTTTTCCGAAATATGTCAAATAGACCACTTGTTTCGTGTAAATATAAAAACAATGGTGGTTTCGGTTTTATTTTTGGAATTATAAATCAAAAGATACGAACTTTAGAAGAAAAAAAAGGAAAAAAAAAGAAAATTTATTTTTTGTTACAAGTTACTGGATAATATTATAAAGAAGGTATTATAGTATTTTTGTTGATGTTTGGTATAAAGAAGGTATTATAGTATTTTTGTTGATGTTTGGTACAAATTTGGATAATCATCTTGTTTGGTATCAAATGTTGATTTAGAACAAATTTTGGCACTTATATGGAAGTCTCCCATGTTTTTTTATAATTCTGAAACACTCTTTAATATCATTAACTTACTAAAATTTAAATTTAATTTTAATTACTAGTTATTAAATCATAAATTTTATATTATAATATTTGGACTCAAAATTTATTACGAATAATCATGATATTTATATAATTATCATACATAATTTATTTATTTTTATTAAAAATAATAATAAATACATCGATAAAACATGTGACAATCTATGAGATGGATGATCATCTAGCAAAATTAAGTTAACTATGAAAAGTAAACAAGTCTGATAAGTGGATTCATGTTGTATACGAGGTGGCTTTTTGTCCGAACCAAAAAGCAATATGGAAGGATCTCGTAGGACAATCGTAAAAAATACTTGAACTTTTTTTTAAACGGTCCACGGCCTAGTAAAACCTCACGTTCAAACTCTTCAATAACATGTGTTGTTACTCCAGTAAATCTCACTATGGTACGCTCAGATTGGAGAATTACAAGTGGGTTATGCATCTTCTTCTATGTTGATAAAAACAACACATTAACCGAACTACCAGTGTAAATAAGTATCCTTCGGATCCCAATACCTGTTATTTCCGCCCCAATCACTACTGCATCTTCATGAGGACCAGCTATTCTTTTTAGACCATCTTCATCAAACAAGATAAATGGTGTAACACTCTTGCCAGAACGATGAGTGAAAACTCTTCATTCCAACTAAGCAGTCACACTTACCACATATCTTTTCGTAGAACTATTAGTGTTTCCAGTCATAGTATATCCTCCAAAAAAATTCAAAGACTCGAAATACTCATACACTCTAAACTCTTCCTTGTACAATTGGTTCATTCACCACCAGTACTACCCTCCAATCTGGATCAGAATCTAGGTATTTTTAAGACACATCGATGCATTCATTAGGCCCATCTATCAGCAATATATTTTCTTGCTTCGAAGAAAAATTCACAAACTTCTTCGTATGTCAACCACTTTCTTGTCATTTAACAACAATTTTCAGCTTTCATGTATCAAAATTTGAATTTATTTCTTTAGAGCTATGCAGTATGCAGTATCATGCTCAATATCATTGTGATATTTTAAAACCTTATTATTTTGCGCCTCATTCGGTCTATTTATTTGTGAGGCTTTCGAAAATGAACATGGTTTTTAAATCTTTCAAAACTTGTTGCCAAATTTTTAGTCAAATCCGCAAAATAATCTAATCGCACCCACTGGTTTGACTTAACATGAGAAGGTTAGTAATTAGAAGCCAACACATGTGATGGTCCAAATCGATAAGGCAAATTAGCAGACACCCTCGGTCGAGAAGGTGCTTGAGAATGTGAAGTACTACCCTGATAGCCTTGACTAGGGAGCATTCTCTTGTCTTGAGTGCCTCTCAGATAAACTAGGCCTTATCATAATTCTTGTTGATTCATCCACTTTAATATGCTCTTCAACTTGAGCCATTGAAGCCCCAAAAGTAAGCACCCTTCTCATCGAAGTTTCATTTTCTAAATCTCCAGGGAGAAATCCTTGTCTAAAAGTAGCGCATGCTACCTGTTTGTCACAGTCATCCAACTCAGTCTTGGTTAACATAGCGCGCCTAGTATAATCTTTGATTTTTTTCTCAAACTGCCTGTTTGCATTGGAATATAGTATCCCCACTAGCTCGCATTTCTTTTCTCCCCATAAATTGTCTTCGGAAAGCTGTATAAAAGGTATAAAAAATGGTTATTGATCCCTTTGGAATCCTATTGTACCACTTCAACGTTGTCCCCTTGAAAGTTTATGAAAATTCCATGTACACTAGCTTGTCATGATCCTCAAATTCATCATGTAATTTATAAATTGCTCGACACAGTCATCAAGATCTTGTGTGCCATCGATTTTTGTAACTTTAGTGATATCAAAGCGTTTCAGGAGCAATATCAATCTTATCTCAGCGGATAAATGAGAAATCCTCCAATCGACTTATTGCTTGTATTGGTTACCTCATATACCATTTCGCATGATTGCGTACAAGCCTTGCTCTGCGGGATTGGCCACATTATATTCGAAGAGTGGATTCTCAATCACAAATTTGGATTCATCTGGTTTTTTAGATTTTTGCTCCCTTCAAGATTTTTGAGGTCGACTATCATGTCTCCTCAACGAACGCCTGAAGTTTTCTCTTCTGTACGGCTCACCCATCTCAAGATTATGAGAAAACTCATCGAATTATATCCCAGAAGACTCACTTGTATCCATAAGAATATAACAATACTTGTCTTTCTTCTCTTTCGTAGAGGAATGATATCTATATTCTGACTGAAATTGTACCTCTCGACGATTACCTTTGCTCGATAGACACTGTGAGAATTATCGGATCAGTTTTCTAAATTTCTTTTCTCATTTACTTTTTGTACCTCGGATCACACCCTACCAGCTTTAACTAGTTGTTCTCTTTGATTAAGATGGTCGTTCAAATTAGCTATATGTTCTAATAACTAATCTTTAATATTAGACTGATCACGTTCATCATTTACTTGTATACCATATCAATATCCTTCTCTACCCATACTTGACTCAAACACCTCTCTTTCCACAAATACTGTTAGATCAATTTGAACTTTAGGATCCATAGTGCTTATGTTATCCGATTGTTTGCTTATTTGGTTTTAGATTTCAAATATGGGTACCAAGCTTAGCTCCCACTATGGCCGTCAATGATAAGTCTAAGTATTTTCACGGGAGATAGAGAGGTCCAAAAATATTTATGCTTAAATTAAGCTTTTTTAGAGAGATAAAGTTGCTTAAGAATATTTAAATAGAGAAAGTAGTCAAAAGTCAAAAGTGTCAAATCATCCTCATTCCCAAAAGTACACTTATGTATAGATAATGTGGTTACATGTAACAGATTTAGTTTTTTATGTGGATATTTCACCTCACTTTACTACTTTATACAAACATATTTCTTAGAAATTACAAATATAATCTTTTATATTTACATTTTACACCAATCATCCCTCATACATTATAAAATAGTTACTTTGCCTATCGAATAGTATTTATTTTTACTCCTCATTTATTTATGTCCTCATCATCTTTAGAATTAACATTGATTAAAGAGGTCCATAATGACTTTATCCCAAGTCTTGTACAAAATGGTCGCAGTTGAAGCTTTAAGATGAGTAAACTTTATGCTCGGTTTTTCATAATATGAATATGTAGGTTGTTCGTTATCTTAACGGCCTCGCTCAGTCTTTCATCTTCAATATGCTTTCTATCACACCGACCAATTCTTTATTCTGTAGATTTCATTGACACAATGTCCTCTCTCTAGTTTCTTCTACTTTAAAGAACATATGAAATATTCTCAATAAATTCCCAATACTATCAAATGGATACTTAACCAAGTCCTCATAAAATTTATTATCTGTCGGTAAATATATTTTAATGGTTATTAAATCCACCCCTTCAACACAACCATCTTGACTTATTCATTTCTTAGGTGAACCATTGCGTATAATTCCTTAAAGATTCAACCCGCTTCTGGTACTCTTTAAAAACTTTAATTGGTTAAAATGAAATTTATTAAACCAGGCTAGTGTGTTTCCACTAAGTATCATAGAAAATGTTTTACACAAGAGAGTGTCATCAAGACTAAAACCAAGTATACTATTTCTTAATTATTCTAGATGATGCTCTGGATCTTTGGTTCCATCATACTTGTCAATCCTATATGGATCAAACTTGCTTGGTTAATCACTTTCAAGAATCATTTAGGCAAAAAAGAATATGTAAGAATGTAAGCAGCTAAATTCAGTCTTTTGAAAGTTTTTTTAAATTCATCTATTAATTTTCCTTTTTCTTTAGAATCTACTTCGTCATTAAAACGTCCGTAATTTTTCTAATACTTATCTTTATTCCTTGTCTAAAATTTCTTGAACAACAATCTTGTTTTGATTTTTGTTCTATTTTTTGTAATATATTTAGTTAACAATTACAAAGTTTTAAACAAGTGATCAAGTCTATTTTTTCGTTATTCATCTCTTTAATTGTGTAACATGTTGAATTTATACTGCTTTTGTTTCAGTTTGATAATTTAAAATTGTAAATCATTGAAAATTGATTAATTCTCACCTTAACATGTAACACATTTTTATCTTGAAGAACCTAATTCAAACACAGCTCATTAGATTGATAATTATTTGTTATATTAACAAGTGTGATTCTCATCTTTTATGTTCGAAAATTGACTGAATTAACTGGATAAACTACTCTAGAAACACCTCGAATTCCTTCATTTAGATGCACCGGTAAGACAATACTTGTTATTCTTTGGACTAAATCATTCTCAATAGTGGAAACACAATATTAAAAAGTTCTTAAAAACTCGTTGGGGACTTCGGAACTGAGAAATCTTGAGATGAATTCCTCTCAAATCATGGGTAAGTCAATACCATTAGTTAACGATTCTTTCACCAAGGGATTTCCCACAGACGGGGAAAATATAATAAGGATAAATCTTTAACAAACACTTTTAATGGTAAAAAAATACTGAACAACTCAAGACAACAAGGATTTTTTACTATTTATTAGATTTCTCTTAAGATGACAATAATGTAAAAGTCTTTGCAATGAAGCCAAACCTCTATATATAATTCTATTTTAGCAATAGTCTCAATTCTATGGATGAATGACACATATTTTTGTATCCACGTGGCATTCATCTAAGAAAGAAATAGTTACAAACATTACATATTTACCACGGACCTACTTGAGATATTTTAGACATACCGACTAGTGTATTAATAGATCTTAGAAGATTCTTAAGTATTCTTTAACATGCCACCTTGTATATTCTCTTTATTTTTTTATTCTCGTTATGTTATATTCCTTTGTGCATATATATGATTGTGACATTCAGGTCGTCGAACATGCTTCATTTTCAGGTATTCGACTCGCTTACTTGTTCTGATCAGTTTATTCCTTATATCAAGATCGTCATAATACTTAGGAAGTTCCTTTCATTTGCATATTTACGTTACTTGCTTCTATGATCAACTTATTCTTTATATTGGATTCGTCATAATACTTGGAAGGTTTTGCTACAAGTCATTTCCTCAATCATGTTTAGTTTAATCTATTTTCTTTAGGTCGTTATATTATTGGACCCTCTTTTGGGTCGTTATCATTAATATGACATTTTTTATTTAGTATAGTTTTATCTTGATGAATGATATTTACCTCTTTAATAAAGATATAAGACCTATAGGGAAATGTGATCTTATCATTATGCTCGCCTCTATAATGTATCATATTTTCGCGGTGAAAGATCACTCGTTATAAAGATTATGATGGTTTTAAATATTACTTTAGATCTATAAAGATAAAGGACTGATCATAGTTAAAATCATCAAAAAATATTTAAAATTATAGATTTTTTACTTTCGTAAGTCATTATATCTTTGATCATTAAAGGTTTTTAAAGGGTTTTGCTTTATAGTTACTTATATTAAAACTAAAAAGGTTTTTATATCAAGCTTTATGTTTGAAATTTTATAGACAATGTACTATGATCAGTCTATATCGTATCAACGTACAAGCAAATGGAAAACCCTCTAAATATTATTCGGATAGATCGGACTATTATGGGATTGACTGGAGTGACTACTGAGGTAGTAGGAGAGTTTGAAGGGATTGTAAAATTAGGCTGAGAGCCGTTTAAGAAGGAAGTTACAATATTGTTCATCGTGGTTGGTGCGTCGACGTCATACATTACAATTTATGCCAAGTCTTGGTTATCTAAGATGAATGCGGTAGCATCAAGAGTCCGCCAATTCTTGAAGTACGTTGTAGGTGGAAATGTGGAAACCGTTCGAAGTAGATAGAAGATAGCCATGGAATGTTATTCGATATCTTTGGCTTTGAGGCAAAGAAAAAAGGTTGAACCAAATGACTAACAGTTAATGGGATCGACTTTGGGATCTAATCCCTTAGATGATCTGAGAGAGACTCCCGTTTTTTTAGTCCTTGATGAAAATGTGAAGATTATGTTTTTCCTGGTGGGAAGGGTTTAAAGATTTGAACTATGTTATCTCCGGAGGTGAGGGAAAAGTTAATTCATTTTTTGTCTACCAAATTACACATGTTTTCATGGTGCACCGAAGAATTTATATGGGTACCTAAGGAGATTATTTTCCATAATTTAGCTATCGGATGCAACGCGCGTCCGATCATTCAAAAAAGAAGGTCTTTCTCTTGAGAAAAATCTGAGGTGATCATGGTCGAGGTGGATAGAATATCAAAAGTGGGCCATATCTGAGAATCCGAGTACCTACTGTGGAAAGCCAAACCCGATCTTATTGAAAACAAAGATTGGTATGTGGAGAAGGTTCGTGGGCTTTACGGACTTGAACAAGGTTTTCCAAATGATGCGATCAGTTGGTAGATTCCACGTCGAGAAACAATTTTTTTGTTCATGGATGCCTATACATGCTACAATCAAATTTAATTGAATCTGAGAGATCATGAAACTACATCGTTCATAACTGAGAGAGGCTTGCATTATTATAAGATTATGTCATTTCGATTAAAAAATATCGAGGTGACTTACCGACAGTTGTTGAACAAAGCCTTTAAGGGTCAGATCAGACGCAATGTTGAGGTATCAAGGACATGCTAGTGAAAATGCTAAGGACGATGATCAATTCTCATACTTGGAGGAGGCGTTTGGTAACTTGAAAATTATAAACTTAAAGTTGAATCCGGAGAAATGCACGTTCAAAGTTCAGTCTGGGAAATGTTTGGCTACATAATTACTAAGCGAAGAATGAAAGTCAACCCGGTTTAATAAAATGTGTTAAATACCATGGATCCTTTAGGTCCATCAAAGAGTTACAAATATTAACTAGAATATTGGCCACCCTCAACAGATTCAAATCTAGGTCGTCAGACAAATATTCTCCGTTCTTTCAAGTGCTTAGGCCGACAAAGTGTTTCAACTAGACTCCGAAATGTATCAAGGATTTTATCTGAATCAAATAGTATCTTTCTTCTCCAGCAATTTTAAGAAATCTGAGCTCAAGAGAAAAGTTATTCATTTATATAGTTGTATATGATTTCCTAGTAAGTGCAGTGTAAATTCACGCGACCAATAATTCTCCTTGACCGGTTTATAATGTGAGTAAAAGTATTGGACGTTGAAAATGGGTGTTTGAAGTTAGAAACGCTAGTTCTCGCATTGGTTACCGCAGCCTAGAAAAATGAAACCCTATTTCCAGGCACACTTCATATTAGTCATAACATATTTTCCTTAAAATTGGGTGGTTTTGACATCGACTTTGAACCTCAAACTGCAGTTACGGGACAAGCATTGGCAGAATTTTTGTTTGAGTTTCACTCCGAACTACAAGATATGAAAATAGATCAATAAGAAGTCAAGACTCATTGGATTTTTTGGACCAATGGAGGATCAAGTGCTCCGGGTTGTGGGGCAAGAATTGAGTTATTTACTCTGTCGAAATTGGATATGTATCAGGTTGTATGCTTCGGGTTTCCAGCATTGAGTAATGAAACAATGTACTTGGTTAATTCAGTCACGTAGGAAAATCCATCCATAACGAAAAGTTTTGAGAAGGCTATTAATTCAGACGAAGTTTTTCAAATATAAACGAGAAGTGGTAAGGATTGGAGGTATGAAATTAAATAGTTCTGTTTTAATAACATTTTATCCGGTGGCAGGATAATTGCTAAGAAAGTGTGATCTAAAGCGCATGGGTTCACGATCCTCGGAAGAATACTTTAAAAGAAGTCTTTATGCGGACCATTGTTGCGTTATCTCGGAGACAATGAGTCACAAATGATATTATCTGAATCCAACGATGGGGAGGGGGTCGGCCAATTGCGGGTTCGAAGCTTTGGTAAGGATAGTTCTTATAACATGCTACTATTGGCCAACGATTATGATTGATGCCAAAAAATTAGTAAGAATGTGTGATATTTGTCAATGATTTGCCAACTCTACTCACATGTCGATGGTATCACTCGAGTCTATTTTTGAGGTTCTGCCATTCAACCGAGGATGCATAGATTTAGTGGGGCCTTAACCGATAGCGTTAAGAGGAAATCATACGATAGTGGTCGCATTGTATTATTTCTCTAAATGGGTCGAAGCAGAGACATTGTCTGGAACAAAGGAAAAAGATGTGATAAAATTCATTTTACCAAATATATGCTGTCGTTTTAGCGTCCAGAGGAGATTGACTATAGATAATAACCCGCAGTTTGACAATAAGGATATGTAATATTTTTGTTCAACCTAAGGGGGTACATAAATACTTTTCAGAACCTTTTCACTCACAGGCTAACATGAAGATTGAAGTGAGAAACAGAACTATTCTTGACGACCTCAAGAAGAATTTAGAAAGAAATGCTGGGAATTTGGCCAAATTAGTTACAAGAAGTATTATTAGCATATCGAACCACTCCTAGCACCGCAACTCAAGAGTCATATACACTGGTCTACCAGATGGATGATGTAACCCCATCCGAGGCTATGCTCCTTTCATATTGTGTTAAAAAGTATATTACCAAGAGGATAATGATGAGGGTAGGCAAGCGGAGCTCGATTTGATTGGCAAAAAGAGAAGGAGAGCACATATAAAGTCTTTACATTAGCAAACTCTAATAAGGGGTAAGTATGTGTCAAAATTTAGATGATGAGAGTTTAGGATGAGATAAGGTCGGAGAAAAGCGTTCTTATACACTAAAGAAAAAAGACTAGGAAGGTTAGCCTTGAACTAGGAAGGCCCGTAGATTGTGACCGAAATGGTGAAGCATCGAACGTACCGATTAAGCGACAAAGAGGAAAGACCATTTCGACACCCGTGAAACATCGAACATTTAAAATTATACCTAAAGTAAAGGGTTAAAAACACCACAGGTCCTTCATGTTTGTCACTTGTAACACATCAGTCCCTATTCTCTGTCTCTGTAATAAATCGGTCCCCTATGTTTTAAAAACGTAACAAACAGATCCTTTTCTGAAAATTTGAGAGACTTGTTTATTACAAATTGAAAACGGGAGGGACCTGTTTATTACAGACATAAATGACCTATTTATTACAAAAAATAATCTGTTTGTTACATTTTTAAAACATAGGGGACCGATTTATTACAGAGACAAAGAATAGGGACTGATGTGTTTCAAGTGACAATCATGGAGGATATGTGGTGTTTTTTACCCCTAAAGTAAATAATAACATGTTGTACACTTTTTTCTATATTTTGTATGAACCGATCGTTAGCACACTATTTCCTACCCTGGTGGCGCATGAAAGTTTTAACGAGGTGCTTACTTAGCCGATTTATGAATATAAGTCCTTGTCTTCTTATATGTATTTCAAGATTCAAACCCTACTTCCATCTATTATTAATTTTGGATCTAAGTGGTCTTCCAACTTTGATTGGTCAACATTTATCTATGTTTAATTTTCTACCCGAGAGGTCTTCCAACTTTGGTTGGTCAACTTCTATCTATTTTTAATTTTGGTCATGAGGGGTCTTTGAACTTCGGTTGGTCAACATCTATCTATTTTTAATATTAGACCTTCGGGGTCTTTCAATTTCGGTTGGTCAACATTTATCTATTTTTAGACCTGAGAGGTCTTCCAACTTCTGTTCGTCAACACGTACCTAGATGAGGTTTGTCTTTGAATTGTAATTTGATCACTTTCAATAAAAGATATAATCAAAATCTAAAATTAAAAGATAAAACCAATGCATTTAATTTAAAAATAAAACAAAGATTCACAAATACACCTCGAGGGGCAAAGTAGTATGACTACCCGAATTCAAAATGACATGCGTAGCCAGGATCTTTTCAGCAAAAATAATAAAAAAACAATTTTAAAAAGCAGTTAGCTCTTGAACATCTTCATCATTCTCCTTCGCGGTTACTTTCACAACAATTCCCAATTCTTCGTGACGCAATTTGTACTCTTTATCCTGCTTCACTACAACCTTACGACAATGGTTAAGCTCTTTTCGAGAAGCTTTGCCTCATTTTTCCGGTTCTTTGGAAGAAGACCGAGCTCACTCTTCAGCACGTTAAATTCGTTGGTCTTTCTCCTCGAGTTGTGAAATGAAAAACTCCCTATGGGAAAACATATTTTTCAGTATCTTTGTGTTTTTTTTTCAAGCATGGCAACTGGAGCCACTATATAATTCAACGGGCAAGCATGGGAGTTCGACCATTTAAGCTGAAATGATCCAGTTGCTACCGAGTCAACTAATAAAGCTTGATCATCCAAACCGTCAGCATGAGGTCTTGAAAGGATGGGAGCAACTGATTATCTGGGACCGCGGAACAGGCACTGAGGGCGGACTCTACATCTCGACACCAACATTAATCTGTTCCAAGTGTCATTCCACATCAAAATCTATTTGTTTCTTGTTAGGGTTGCTGGGAGCTTGATATTTTTATTCCTCAACCTCATTATTATGTTGTACTGAGTCAACCCCGTCGACACCGGTATGGCTTCCTAATGGTCGGGGCGGTGTATTTCCCGGACATATTAGAAATCGTGGTTTGATCATTAGCAGAAATTTTGGTTGAGGGTTCAACTACGAGCGTCAGCTTCTTCTTATCGGGCATAACTTTCTCTTTGGAATTTGTTTTCTCTTCCGGTGTCGAGTTTTTTCTCTTCGCCCTCAAAGTTCATTTTTATTGTTAGCCTCATTTTTTATGGTTTTCCCCGTCGCAGCAGCATCATAACATGTAGCAATATTTTCCACCTCGGTCGCGTGAGTTTGTGTCTTCTCTTAAGCGGGACCCTCCGCAGATTTCTTCTTCTCCCGATAATTAGGCACCCTCTTCCGATTAGGAAGTACAACTCGCATGTCGGGGTTGTTTAACCTTGTCATGATGGTAGCATGATAAAGAGGTGTCATCAATTATTCTTCACTAAGTTCATCTTTTGAGAAGCGCCATAGAGGGTTGCAAACCATGTTCAAAGGTGTAAAACATCGGGTAAAAAACAACACAAGTCCTCCATATATTCTTCGATGTATGCCACTTGTAACAAATCACTCCTTATTCTTTGTCTCTTTAATAAACCGGTCTCCTTGATTTCGAAAAACGGAACAAACAAATCTTTATTGACCCTAGTCCATTTTTTCTACCATAAATTCTATTTGACTTGCCACGTTAGCGTTCCACGTGGATCTGATGTAGTAGTAAAAAAAGTAAAATTTATTCTTTTACCTTATTCTCTTAACTTATATTCTAACCCAAATAACCCGTCCCAACCAATCTAATAACCCTAATTTTAATCAAAATTATATATATATATATATATATATATATATATATATATATATATATATATATATAATAATAATAACAATAATAATAATAATAAAAAGTTTGACTATATATATCGTCAAACTTTTTATTATGTAAGCGATGTAGGTTTGTATGTGTTATATTGTCAAACTTTTTATTACGTAACCGATGTAGGTTTTAATGAACACAATATGAAAAGAACACAACCGGACACTTGTTGTTATCGCTTCTCCCCACAAAGGTAACCAACACTGAGGGGCTTCAGGCAATGATCTCAGAACCAAGTATCTTGTGGCAATGACAAGCAACAAGCCTATGACCATCCTCACTTTCAGATACCTTTTCTACCTTCGAGCGGAGATATGAGACATCTGACTCCACACACCTAGGACAAAACAATTTTCGATTTCGCATCACTTTTTTTTAGTACATTCTCAATCACATTCTAAGCACGCGGTGCAGCTGTTTCAGTAGTATAGCACCCATGCTATAATCGTATTTATAGCAGTAATCTTTTATGCTACTAAAATTTGCTCACCGACTAAATACTGAAACAGTACATTTCCTAACATATACTTTAGAATGACATGTATAGCTTGAGTTTCTTATATGCGTGCTAGATTAGGACCACTTATGTGGGCAGAAGACCTCTACAAACAAATTTATTTAGATGTCTAGTTATATTATATTTTAAGGATTTATTTAACATAACAAATTAAATCTGAATACGTTCAAATTTAAAAGGATATTATTTTATTTCTTTTATGTTTGTTTTCATATTTTGTATTAGGGATTTTGGTGATTCCTATTTAAAGCGTCTCAAATTTTACTTTTGTGTTTAGACTTTGATGAATAAAAGTTGAGAAATTTCTCTGAATTTTTTCCCCTCTAACCTAGGGTTAGGGTTTATATATACTCTTTTCGTTTTTTTTTGATTTCTTGTAGTCGTCGATTGTATTTCGACTATCCCCTCCACCGGTTGGTATCAGAGCGTCGATGCTCGTAAGGCGTGGGTTGCAGAGATATGCCGCCTAAAAGAACCGCTCGCGGGAAGTCCACTACTCCAATAGTAGAACCAATCTATCAGGAGGAGATGAAATATCAAAATGGTCAGATAGGTGAACGGATGAATTCGCTGCGACATCAAATGAAGAAAGCGATAGAAGATATAGAGAAGATAACCACCACCAGATTCCAACCTTCGAAATTCAAAGGTGAAAGTCTTTTTTCCGCTCTAACCTAGGGTTAGGGTTTATATTTACTCTTTTCGTTTCTTTTTTTATTCCTTGTAGTCGTCGATTGTATTTCGACTATCCCCTCCATCAGTTGGTATCAGAGCGTTGATGCTCGTAAGGCGTGGGTTGAAGAGATATGCCGCCTAAGAAAACCGCTCGCGGGAAGTCCACTACTCAAATAGTATAACTAGTCTATCGGGAGGAGATGAAATATCAATATGGCCAGATAGGTGAACGGATGAATTCGCTGCGACATCAAATGAAGAAAGCGATAGAAGATATAGAGAAGATAACCACCACCGAATTGCAACCTCCAATCAGAAATTCAAAGGCGAAAGTCTTTTTCCACGTAATCCAACGACATCCATAGCTATAATTTGGAAAAACCAAAGGGGAAGGAAATCCATCAAGTAGCTGTTGGTGAGATGGAGAAGTCGCCGATACTCGAGTATCCACTCTTTGTTGAGTATGAAACTGACTACCAGGGTAAAATTTCTGATAAAACTTGGCCGGAATTGAAAGATCCAATTTACGATGTATTCGTAGATAAGAGTCAGATCATTGTTAAAGACCAAAATGATTGGATGAAAAAAAAATCTCTCATTATTTCAGCAAGGTAAACAATATAAAAATATCTCTCTGCAACAATTTCTAGTGACGAAATTGTTGCATATTTGATTGATAGCTTTTTTTTTTTACTCTAAAAAGAAAAAAAAAGTTCTATAATTACGAATAAAAAATTTACCAAAATATCAAAATAACTGGACTGTTAAATTAGTTACCAGAATCCTTGCTTTCGAGCCAGTAAGAAAATATCAGAGCCCTGAATTAGACTCAGAAGCAAAAAAAAAAAAACGAACGTTGAAGGTGAAATAAGAGCAGAACCGCCGAGGTACAAATCTCTTGATTCGAAACAAATCCCTGTGGAAGAAGAAACTCAGATAAAAGAGAATAAGCCAACAAAGGAAATGTCAACTTCACCTCCCACCATCGGTACATGATTTAAAAGCAGGACCTCATCGCGACTACAAATCTTGCATATCCAAACACCCACAGGTGTGAAGACGCTAAAACGTCACAAAAGACATGAATACGTCGCTAATACAAAACAACGCCGAAAAACATGGACGATAAAAAAAAAACAAAAAATAGTCCGTATAACAGAGTCGTTCACAAAAAAGGAGAAAAAAAAAGCACTCTCTATAAAAACGGAAAAAAGCAGTGCTTTAAAAAAGTGGTATTTTAAAATTGATTCAAATCTTTTGTAGGTGCCGATAGACGAAGAGAAAGGGGTTGGAACTGAGAGGATATGTATAGTAAAAGACAAACTATTTTTGAACGGAAAAAATAGGCTTTGTTTTTTACTCACTCTCTCATTCAATTAACTTACATAGCTCCTTAGGTTTTTCTTTCATCTATCTCTCGTCTCATCCACAAACCCACCAATTCATTCTCCCGACTAAAATCTAGGACTTCTTACGGTCAAGTGACTGACCGAGAGGCTGAGAGGCCACATGGGATGAGAGAACTCTTAAGTCTATGATGAACACGCCAATGCCAGTGACTGACTGAGAGGGTGGCAATGTAGCCCTAGCAGCCAAAATGGGTTTAGACCGTAAGAAAACTGTGAGAAAGTTTTCTCGCCATGGAATCTTTTCTAAAGCAAGTGAATACACACATGAATCTCTCCTGTCTTCACCGTTCAGAAGGATTAGTCGAGACATGCATAAGAGAACAACGATGGTGAACATACTGGTGACTCAAGAGACTGTATTGAAGATAACCAGGAGTCATTTTCTTTAACCAATCCTTCTCGATCATCATAAGCAAAAGTTTGAAATTTTTAAACCGATGAGATGTTTATGCACATCAGATGAAATGCTTTTGAAATGTTGTTTGCAAAAGATCATCGCGAGTAGAAGTTTAAAATATTTATGCCCAACGTACAACTGGAAATGTTGTTTCGCAACTTAGCTCGAAAACTTTCAACAATAATCTAACCGATAAGATGGTCATCACTCATGATGAGTTTTTAACTTGTCAAATTCAACTCTTCTCCAATACGACCTGGCTCTTCACAGTTCGGATTCAATTCAAAAAGGAAATCAAAAGGCACATAATGCTCCATTTTTCTTGTTTTCTCTGGTCAAGCACTAGGTGGTGTAAGCGGTGTCACTGGATTAAATCCAATTACTACCTGATGTGACATCTTTGATGGCCAAGTTCAGTAACAATAATAATCAATTCCTTAAACTCCATCAACACACTAATATTATTCTTTTCAAGAATTCGACCCTGATGGATCTTAAATTGGATATCAACCTTTCAGCTCCATCAGATAATAGCAACGTAAACTGAAATATGCCAGCATGTGGACTCCCAACAGTTATTTTCTTTCATCGCTGGGTTAGTGTTGTAGGAGAAGACAAATTAAATGACAATAACGATAACAAAAGCAAAGATGATAATAAATCTTCACACAGTTTTTTCTCTGTATTTTCTTGCAACTAGACACAAGTATAAATCTCCATAATGTCTTACACAAAACCAAGTCATAAAGTATACACCACAACTAAAGTAGAGTATACATCGAAAACATGTGTATTAAATGCAGTAAAATGTGAACTTTCTTTATTAGTTTATCATTGAATAAAAATTATAGGAAGGTAAATTATTTACGTAAACTAGTTTTCGTAAAACTAAGGTATAGGATCAACTAAAGGATTAGGTTCTCACAATCAAAAACTAACAATCCTCTTCTTGTTCAATATATATACTCGATGACTAACAACAAGGCTGAAAAATCTCTGAGATATTTTCATTTGCAAATCCATTCTTAAATCCAAACATTATGGATCCAGCAGTCACCCTTCTTCCTACAAATGTTTCAATCCAGCCGAATTGTACAACTCCATAATCAGATTACGATAATGCTATAATAACTAACTAGCAAGCTTAAAAGCATCGATAAAGAGGCCATAAGTGAAACCCATCTTGAAGTTATTGAGTAAAGCAATTGGAAAAGTTACCTTGGGACGACTATAATAGAATTTAGTAACATACTCTGTTAGGAGAACGCAGACAACAGCAGCAATCACATCGTTTACTCCTAAAGCACCGAATGACAAAGAGATTGTTTGTGCGACGTAAAAGCCACCTAACAGAGATATTCCTCCAAAAAGTGCTCTCCTAGAAGGACTACGGAAATAGTTACGAGATACCTCTGGTACAATTCGTATAATATCAACTAATCTTCGAGCTCCTCCTCCGTTTTCCTGCACAGCTCTGATTCTCAATGATCTTGACCCGTGTTTTGCATGAAAAATTGTTGTACGAGGATGCAAGCTAAGTTTATGAAAGCTTGAAGAAATTATCACACCAGCCATCTAATCATCACAAGAAGACTATGTCAATTGACTATGAAGAGCGAAAAATAACAATTACTTCTTATCTTCCACATTGAACCTGATGCTTAACCCAAACCATATCAATTGTATAGTACTTCAGGATCAAGCTGGTTACACAATCCCTACTTAAACCCAAACATTAACTAGTTAAACCCAAATCATACAAAAAGCTTGGTCTAACAACGAGGTTCCTTCCAGACAACTATGCTCTCAATCTATAGACCCACCTTAACATCATACTAACAAAATTGTATTTTACAAGTAAAAGAAATCAAATTATGAAGCTTACTCATCAGCTGGCTTTGACTTACTCCACTAAACTATTCAATTTAGTGGAACAGACTCTAAATCAAAGGGAAAAAACATACAAGCTGTAAAAACTCAATCTTTATAGACTAGAAGATCTATAACACAATGCAAGCATCCGAACAAAGCATAAGGAGGAGCAAATCTATTTTTGACGAAACTTTTGAAAATCAACTAGAAGACAGATCCAAAATTCAAGAAAACCTAAAAAGATACAATAGTAAAGAACAATGCGGGTCGAAACTTAAAAAGACGTACCCGAGAAATGTATAATCTTTACCCAAACAATTTATCTCGGCGACTCCAGAAACCAGGAACCAAACCAAGCAGTAGGTGAAACCAGTCACTACAACTCCCCTGCAACCAGTCGTGAATGACTGTGTTTTTATAGTTCTGGGAGAAGGAAGACAGTTATATGAAAGAAAAAGAAATCGGAATTTTGTCCATTATCTTTTTTGCCGAATATATATTCTGGATAGAGGAACGGAGATCTAGACCATCCACTTGATAATGGGTAGGGCCAAGTTACTATAACTATTTGGCCCCAAATCGGAATACATATAGTTTTGGTTCAATTTTTTTTATTTTGATAAAAAATATGGCCAAAGCTAGAATTTTTATTTCTTTTATAAATTGAAAAAAATCTCATGTTATTTCCTTCATAAATGAAATTACACATTTGTCTTTCTACCCATTTATTCTACCTCTTTCATTTCCGAGAATGTCATTATTCTACCAATTTATTATATTATCCTACCCATTAACAAATTCAAAGAAAAAAAAATCATACTTATCTATTTCTTCAGTTTTCTACCTTTTGTTTTCCATTTTCCTTTTAAAACCCTAATCGAAGATAGAGAGAGCAGCCCTTCCTCAAGGTAAGATTTAGGGTTCGATTAGGGTTCTTACTTGGTAGATTTAGGGTTCGATTAGGGTTCTTATTTGGTATATTTATGGTTCGATTAGGGTTTATGCTGTTTGTTTGGATCTATTTTCGAGTTTGGTTTGGTTTTGTGTCTATATGGTTGTTCTACTATATTATATTTTTTTTAACGATAGCATATGATTCCGAGAGGCCATCTCAGAATCATATGTTTTTTAACTGCAAAACACCTGATTTCGAGTGGTCATCTCGGAATCAGGTGCAATTGTTTTTTGAAAAATTACATCTGATACCGAGTGGCCATCTCAGAATCAGAAGTAATTTGTGAAATATTTTTTGCACCTGATTCCGAGATGGTCACTCGGATACAGGTGTAATGTCTTTCAATAACTAATTTTAGCATGTTTTGTTTTTTGTCTCGTTTTATTGATTCAGTTGGTCCGATGATGTATTGTGGAACCCGAATCTGCAAATGGAAGCTTGCTACAAAGACTTCGTTTGTGTTGAAAATGCCAAAGTATTTATCGAGTGACCATTTTATTTTCTTGCGATTCTCTTTAGTATATATTTCCAACGTTGGAAACATTTCCTGAATTGATCTGATTTTTTACATGACCATTCAGATCGGAAATGTCGAGCTACAGCCAGAACAATCTTGGACAGCTACTAAACATCTTAGTATCAACTGAACTGATGAAATGAGACCAACCGTTTTCAGTTGAATGGTTGAGGTTTAATTATCCCTTTTTTATGTTTTTTCTTAAGGTAAAGTTGGTTTTATTCATTGTTCGGAATAATGTAATCAGACACAATTATATCTTTTATATCAAATTTCGTTTTTGACATTCTGCCAGTAAAAGTTCTCTCTCGGTCCCTGTAAACTTAGTTTCTATGTTTGGTCTAAGGAAATACTGTAAAGAAGCATAACTGAGTTCAAATTCATACACATCTATGCTCAGTATATTGACCTGTACTTGACAAATTATAAGTACAAATTTCAAAATCAGATATGTAGGATTAAAAATAGGTTAATGATATGTTTTTTCACAGTGGGCTATCTATTTCAATAATGACACGTAATATTAAAGTTGAAAACAAAATAAGGGTAAAATAGTAATATTATGTTTCAAATGTTTTAGATATTTCAAATTATTGAGGAAATAAAATTCTCAAGGAGGAAATAGCTTTGGCAAAAAAATATTCATTTGAAAGACGAGTTATTATTTAATAGGGAAATGGTATTAGCAGTGGAGTTGTTACAGAATTTTCTAGCCCGTTAGTCCGTCTTGGGTTTGGTAAAATTTCTACGAGACCGGTAAATTATAGAATAGGTTGGGGGCTAATTCGTGAACGTTATCTGTTTAGACCGGTCTGTCCCGTAACCAACCGGGAAAATAAGAGATTTTTTTAATCTACGTATGATTTTAACTAAAATTTTAAAAAAATTATGATAAACTAGCATACTTGTTTTTCAAGGATCAGACGAGACTGATTCTTAACGAGTTGGTTTTGTTCCATAATATTTGATTTCTTTTATTTAATGATCTGAACTAGATTCGTCTGATAGCTTATTGAACCGGTCTCGATCTACTCCAAACCCAGAATTTACACGGATTGCAATCCTCCATATTCACCTTTTTCAAGATCTTTAATTTGAACGACAAACAAGAAAAAAGAAGGTTGACAGTCCACTATTGCGTGTTTGTTTCCCAGCTCCCGCTTATAGAAAACAATGACTCCTTATAATCGTTTGGTTGATTATGATGTAAAGCTAACTCGTCTACACCGACTAAATAAAGTTTGGTTTGGAGCTCTCTCTTCATAAGATTGATCTAATCTACAAAATGAAGTTGGTGATGTTTCTGCCGATAGAAATTATATGGTCCTTCTTTTGAGACCCTGTGTCGTTTAAGTTTTATATCCCAAGTAGAGATCTATTTAATTTATAATATCTCTTTATTCAGGTTCCGTATTTCAAGTAAATCAAGGTTGCACAATTTTAGTATTATAACTTGAATACGTGTTATAACTTGAAACAAACGGTTTCCCATAAATTGTATAAATTATAACATGTTATACGAATATTTAGAACATAATGTTTCACAAATACAACATCCTAACTATTAGTTTACCTGAATGATAAAATAAATATTTAACAAATGTATAGTGCTCACGCAAAAGAAATGAAATGGATTATACGCCAAGGCAAAATCAGTGGATAAGATCAAGAAATTGAATTGATTTTTCAGATGAAGATAATTAAGAAATTGGGTTCTTAATAGCAATTAACTTATCTATGCACCTAGAAGGATCTTTGTAACATAATAAATTGACTTTGAACTGCTCTATACTTCCATAACCAACAATGCACTAAAAACTAACACATATGGAATGTAGCGCCAATATCGACTCCGTAAGAATCCTGACCCAATAACACGACTAACTAGAGATACCTACTAACAAACTATATGCTTACTTAATACCCATATCATCTATATAACTCTTGATCATTACGTAATTCTTTAATAATACCTAAAATACCAACGCTTGATCACGAGTCACATAACCACTTATAATTCTTGAACCAAAAATTATTTTCTTACTTTTATTTTATTTCATTTTTTAAAATTCCATATCTTTTAAGCTGGAGTTCGGAAAAAATATCCAAAAGTATCATCGCATTTTTTAAAGATGAACAAAACTAGATCCATTGATGATATTTCTTTAAAAAAAAAATTTCACCAGTAACATGCAGGTTCTTTAAAAATTAACCATGAGAGTTCTTTGAAAAATTAACAATGTTATTTTGTTTGGAAAATTAACCATGCGAGTTCTTTTAAAAATAAAACATGCGAGTTCTTTGAAAAATCAATCATGAAGTTCTTTGAAAAATCAAACATGCGAGTTCTTTGAAAAATTAACAATATTATTTTGTTTGAAAAACAACCATATGAGTTCTTTGAAAAATCAATCAAGCGAGTTCTTTGAAAAATTAAACATGCGAGTTCGTTGAAAAAATAACAATGTTATTTTGTTTGAAAATTCAATCATGAGAGTTATTTGAAAAATTAAACATGTGAGTTCTTTGAAAAATTAAACATGTGAGTTCTTTGAAAATTTAACAATGTTATTTTTATTTGAAAAATCAACCATGCGAATTCGTGGAAAAATCAATCATGAGAGTTCTTTGCAATCATGTGAGTTCTTTGAAAAATCAATCACGAAAGTTCTTTAAAAAATTAAACACGCGAGTTCTTTGAAAAATTAACAATGCTAATTGGTTTGAAAAAACAACCATGCGAGTTCTTTGAAAAATTAAATATGCGAGTTCTTTGAAAAATTAACAATGCTATTTTGTTTGAAAAATCAACCATGTGAGTTACTTGAAAAATCAAACATGTGAGTTCTTTGAAAAATCAACAATGTTATTTTGTTTGAAAAAAACAACCATACGATTTTTTTGAAAAAATAATTATGCGAGTTCTTTAAAAAAAATAAACATGTTCGTTCTTTGAAAAATTAACAATGTTATCTTGTTTTAAAAATCAACATGCGGGTTCGTTGAAACATTAAACATGTGAGTTCTTTGAAAAATAACAATGCTATTTTGTTTGAAAAATCAACCATGCGAGTTCTTTGAAAAATTAAACATGAGAGTTCTTTGAAAGATTAAACATGCGGGTTCTTTGAAAAATTAACAATCTTATTTTGTTTTAAAAAAATTCAATCATGCGAGTTCTTGGAAAAATTAAACATGCGAGTTCTTTCAAAAATCAACAATGCTATTTTTTTTGAAAAATCAACCATGCGGGTTCGTTGAAAAATTAAACATGCAAGTTCTTTGAAAAGTCAATCATGAAATTTATTTGAAAAATTAAACATATGAGTTCTTTAAAAAATTAAACATGTGAATTCTTTGAAAATATAATAATGTAATTTTAGTTTAAAAAATCAACTATGCGAGTTCTTTGAAAAATTAAACATACGAGTTCTTTGAAAAATCAATCATGCGAGATCTTTGAAAAATCAATCATGAGAGTTCTTTGAAAAATCAATCATGCAAGTTCTTTGAACAAAAAGTAAAAAAAAAATATCATTAATTGATCTACTTTTGTTCATGTTAAAAAAACAAAGCCGGTGGTATTTTCAATTTTTTTTCTTCTGAACTACTGTATGAAAGATACAAACTTTTTTTAAAGAAAAAGTAAGAAAGATAAATTTGGTTCCAAAAGATAAAAAGGAGGTTAACTTGTGGTTTCACCTCATTGGAGGTAGTTGTTCATAGTATGCAAATTTAAGATATTAAGAGGTAATGAGATAGTTGAGTATGTATTTATGGGTATTTTGTTTTCTATTTAATATTCGTCTAAGACCTCTAATTATTTTTTATTTAAAGTATTTTTATATAAAATCACTAAACACGTTTTTAATAAGATTTTTAAAGTTTTGTGTTTTTCAAACTGTAACTAAAAGAATCTGAAAATATCCCTCTTTTTTAAGACGAAAAAAAACTTTCCAAAATATCACTATTTTTTAAAACAAACAAAATTAAATCAATAATATATTTTTTACGAACCCAAGATCTATTGTTTAACAATTTCAATTTTACATTGGTCTCACTCTACAAGAAATCCAAGAAGCTTTCAAGAACCCATCTTGAGCATAACCCAAAATCATTAAAAGAACTATATCTCTGCTAGCAGTCGCCTATGTGAGGAAAGTCTAGCCATCAATGGCTTCAAATCTCCAATTACCTCATCTCGAGGTACGATCCAAGAAACAACATAAGGCATCCACCACATCCTAATCCACTGTCCCCAAAATCTATATAAAAACCCACAATCAAGCTCTTTAGAATATAGAGGAATTTCCAGCTCTAAAGGAGTAAAAAAAAATCTAAATCCAAGATAACAACATGATATTGATCAATAATCCTGCCTTCGAAACAACTTTAGTCTACTTTGAAAGAAAACAAGTTGTAGTCAATATTAAGAATGCAAAATCTTATGCGGAAGCATTGGGTTCTTCAATACCTGAATTCAAGCATGCTAATGTCATTCACGAGGTCAGAGAGGACTATATTGCGGTTTAATTCCAGGAATCAGATACATATATTCTTCTCTCCCTCTTTAGAATAACTATGATTGTAAAGTTATCCTTTGGAAGACCATCTCTAAATGAATTTAAAACTTATCTAGGATCATATAGATTTAAAGGTGTATCTAGTGTTTACATTTGAGATTATCGTCACTTCTTTATAGAATTCTATTTGCTAGAACCATTGGTAAATTTTCCTTTAGAATATTCAAATGGCCGTTTGAATTTCACCCCAGACTAGAGTATCATTTGACTCAAGTCTGGATTTCCATGCCCAAAATTCTTGAGATGCTTTACAGTATTGATTCGGTCACCCATATTTCCAAAGTTGTTGGCACACTTTTGGCAGTATAGGTTCTCCATAAAAACCATGCAAGCTTTAATCTCTGTAAAGCATGGATCATTGCAGATGCGTCTAAGTCTCTTCCCCAAAATAATTGAATCAGTTTTGAGAAACGAGATGGTTATTGACAGGATATCACATACTGTGATAAACCTGCCTATTGTGAAACATGTAAGCATTTAGGTCACAAGGATGTTCACTGTAAAAAAAACTTTAGGAATGAAAAAAAAAGTTTTAAACAATCCCAATTCTCCTGATTCGTCAAATAACCTAAGGCAAAAACTTGAAAAACCCAAAGAAATATGGGTACAAAATACAAAATCGGTAATAATTTACCCTGATGTTAATATTTCAAAAAACTTAATAAAGAAAAACTCAATCACAATGGATGAAAAATAAAATTTTAATCAATCTATACAACTTTATCATGTGCCAATTGTCTCAAACCTTTCCAAATGATCAAATATTAAAGAAAGTTATCCTCATAAAACTCAAAATTAATTCAAAGAAGATAAAATATTAATTCTAAACCATGAATCTGAACCACCTGATGTTTCTGACAGAGATGTGGCTGAAGCAATTCAATCCATCAATCTTGGAAAAACTTTAAGTATATTCAACGAGGATAAAAACTATGATAATGATTTTGAAAACCCAAAATCTAGACCTACATTGAGTCTAACACCTTCACCAATCAAAGAAAAAGTCTATCTTAAAAAAACATCAAGCCAAAAATTATCTTAAGAAACCAAACATAACTAAAATTAAAAGTCTTAAGGGAAATTTAATCAATGCACCTCTAAATCCAAATGACAATAAATATATTAAATTGGAACAAAAGAGATGTAGGAAACCAAGGTACCATAAGAAGAATCAAATCCATAGTCAAAACTAATAATATAGATTTCATTGTTCTTCAAGAGCCAATAATACCTAATGCTAAAATTGACAAAATAACTAATAAACTTGGTTTTGATACTAACTTTGCAAACAATAACAATAAAATATAGTTAATTTTGGAAAAACAACTTCAAAATTTAGATCATTAACAATAATAAACACTCTCTTCACGCAATAGTGACTTACCCTTCTTCCAACAAAGAAGTTATAATCACCATTATTTATGCAAAATATACTAGATCCCAAAGACCATCTATTTGGGATAATTTGAGACAAGTCTTTAGTAGCCCTTACCTCTGGCTCATTGTTGGACAGTTTAACACAATCTCCAAAGCATCAGAACAATTGTTCTCTTCAACCTTCTATATTAGAGGGATTAATGAATTTAACAACATGATGTTTTTACTTAATCAAACTTTACAAGGTCAAATAACAACAAATAAAAAAGGCTTGATATGGCATTACACAATGCCCTTTAGAGACATGCTTTCGATATCACTAGGGTGAAGTATCTGGCTAAAGATGGTTCAGATCATTCACCATTAGTGATATATGTCTCAACCACCTTAAACATACCTAACCCACCATTCAAATCACATATGTCTTCTCTACACAGACTTCATCAAATTAGTGGAAAACAATTGGAAGGAACCTATGTATGGCAACCCTATACATATTTTATGGTTTAAATTAAGAATGCTAAATATTTTTCTTAAAACATAGAATAAAAAAGTTTTTTTGGCAATATATTTGATAGTATTGCCAAGCTAAATAAGATGTTAATATAACTGAAAGAAATCTTTAAGAATCCAATAATTCTGAAAACCAATATGCTCTCTCCAAAGCCAGGGCTACCCACTTGGACTTGCTGTCTATAGAAGAAACATTCTGGCAATAAAAAAAATACTACTTTTTGCCTTAAAGATGGAGATAAAAAGACTCAATATTTGTATAATTATGTTAAAATGAGAAGAAAAATAAACATAATCAATGGAATTAATATAAATGATATATGGAATAAAGACCATGCTTCAATTGGTGATTCTGGTGTCAATTACTTCAAAAACATTCTAAACAAGAATAAGAGTCATGTAAACAACTAATCAAATTGAACCTTAATCAGTGATCTTATTCCAAAAATCATTTTAGACAAGGATAATCAATATCTAATTATCAATCATTCAATTTATGAGATCTATATAACAATTAATATTCTTAACACTAAAAGTGTTTCTGGAGTTGATGGTTTCAACTCCACATTCTATCAATCATGCTGGACGATAATTAAACATGACTTATTTGAGGCTAATACAACCTATTTCAACAATTTTTATTACCCACAAGGTATTTCTACCACAACAATGTGTTTTAATCCAAAATTCTACATCACCTAAAACCTCGCAAGACTATAGGCCTTTCAACCTTTGTAAAATATTCAATAGAATATTTTTAAATCTCATTAATATCAGACTTGCAAAACTTCTTCCCAAAATTATATCTGTTGAAAACATAATTATCCAAGAAAAATATATTATTAAGTCATGATCTTACTCATGACTTAATTAAAAAGTCTAAGGGATGAAACATTATTATTAACCTAGATATATCAAAGGTCTTTGATAGGTATAAATTAATTTCATATATAAAATACTACGGGCATTTGGCTCTAATTACGAATTTATCAATCTTATAAAAAGAGGAATAGAAAATATACATTACTCAATTCTTATAAATGGTAAATCATTTGGTTATTTTCCTTTCAGTAGTGGTATCAGACGTAGTGTCTCTTTGTCACCCAACCTATTTATCATTACTGAATAAATTATTGATAAAAGGTATTAAAACACTAATGCAACATTACACTTCCATGAAATATATCTAAAATAACTCAATTAATATACCATGTCTACCTTTCGCAGATTACATAATAATTATCACTAATGGATCTATAAGTAATGTCAAGATTTTTTTTAATTTGCTTGAAATTTATCAAAACAATTATGGTCAACAGGTTAATAAACAAAAAACAACTTTCATCTTTTCTAATTAAATGCATAAAACTAGAATAACTTCTCTTGAAAAACACACTAGGATTCAAACATAAATTCCTACCTTTCAAATAGTTAGGTATCCAAATCAACTCAAAACATAACTTTTATTACTTTGATGATCGGATTGACAAAATCAAATATAAAATATCATATAAGAACTCTAAAATTAGGGATTGGAATGGGCTGTCCCTTATATTTTCAAACCCGAACCCGGCCCAACCCGCTCCCGGACTTATATTTTCAAACTCGAGCCCGTCCTTTCATGTCCGTCGGTCAACGCGGCCCGAACCAAGGTTATATTAAAAAAAAGCTTATATTTTTTAAACAAATTTTTATATTTAATAAAAAATATAATTTAACAAAATTTAAGTAAACATGAAATTTTAAGTAGTAAATATATTTTATATTTGTCTTACTAATTTTTTTAGATTTGTTATTAAATTTTAGAGTTTATATTTAATATTTTATTATTTATTATTTTTGGTTTTTCTATTTTTTTATTAGATGTATGATTATGATTGTTTTTAGATAAATAAATGATTAATGGGTACCCGTGGCAGGTATCCGAACCGATGAGTTGGGCATAGGAAAAAGTCTCATATCTAATAGGTATTGAATCTGACGGGTTTAGAACAATAAATATGGGATGTGTTACAGATTTAGTTATACCCGCACTTATCCCGATCATTATCATCCATGTCAAGAGCACACCACATTCGTCATAAAAATGGGGCTATATTGCTATAAAGTGATGTCTTTTTGTTTAAAAAACGTTGGATCCACATACCAACCCTTGGTCAACATGATCTTTTTTTATGTTGTAGGATTATATTGATGATATGTTGATCTTAAGAAAAGAATATAAAGACCATATCTTCGGCATGTAAAGACATTAAAAAACATACAAATGGTCAACCTTAAGCTCAACCCGAAGATGTGTACCTTTGGCGTACGTTCAAGAAACTTTCTTGGCTACATGGATAACGAGAAAAGAATTGAAACATATCCAACATAATTAGAAAATTTGGCAACCATGGATGCTTCGTGAATAATAAAATAAGTTCAAATCTTAACTAGCCGACTTGCTGCTTCAACTATTTCATCTCACGGTATTCAGATAAATTCCAACCTTTATTTCAGATACTTCGAGAAGCATGAAAATTCCAATGGACACCTGATGCGATGAGGCTTTCCACAACATCAAGAAATTTCTTGCATCACCAGAAATTCTAACAAAACCTAAACCAGAAGAGCCCCTTTACATTTTACCTAGTTGTATGAGACTATGTCGTAAGTATCGTCCTCATACGGGAAGATAGAGCTGAGTTCAAACCAATTTATTACATAAAAAAATCCTTGATTAATGTAGAAACACGTTAATTACAACAAGAAAAATTTGGTAGTCGTGAGAAAAATGAGGTAATATTTCGAAACACACAATATCCTTCAATATGAGAAATGCAATACAAAAGTTGGACCTGTCGGGAACGTTAACAAAATGGTATGTGGAGCTTGGAAACTATGAAATCCAATACGAGGCAAGAACAATAATCAAATCTAAGACTTTGCAGATTTCATTATTGAGTTCCAGTCAAAGCGACTGATACTAGCACCATTACAAAAAAATCAATTAGGCAAGTCTGAATAGACAGGGGCAGCAACAAATAAGGATCCATCGCATAAATACAACAAATAAGGATTCATTAAGCTTGTTTTGCCACCTACACCAATGAATTTGAGTAAAAAGATGCAATTTTAAGTATTCGCTTAGCGCACATCTGTGACGTTAAGTGCATCCAACCATTCATAAAGTCCCAACTATTGGTCAACCTGTTTTTGGGACAAGCCAAAGCGAAGAAGGATAACATTATATAATATTTTAAGGAAATCTAGAAACAAATATCATTTTTTGAAAACGTATATTTCGAACAAGTACCTCGTGTAGAAAATAATGAGGCCGACGTTCTGTATTGTCGGCATGTACCAACATGGGCAACTACATCATCTTTCAAGATAAACCATCAATCTCACTACCGACAAAATTTGTTACAGTAACGTTTGAATCATGAGTAATGATGATTAAAGAGGTAAAGGAAACAAACGACTGGAGGTCTCGTATAAAAAGCTACCTTGCTAATAATAACTAGCTAGAAAACAAGTTCGCAATATGACAACTAAAAATGAAATCCGTCTGATTCGTCCGACTATCAGGCACATTATACAAACGTGGATTGAAAAAATTAAAATTGTGAGTCTCAAACAATAGGAGGTCAAGTTTATTATAGGATACTTACGTGTTGGAGAAGGCAGTGCACACTGCGGTTGCAAGGCTTTGCACAAGCGCATACTACTCCAAGGCTACTATTGGTCAATTGTTCTCGGTGATGCCAAAAAGAAAGTAAATCAATGTGATGCTTGCAAAACCTACTTAAATTCAGTTCAAGTCCTAACGACTCTTCTCAAAATAATATTGGAGGCCATATCATTGGACTGATGATGAATGATATTGTTAGCCAATTTCCCCCAACATTCGAATGGCATAAATTTTGTATCGTCGTTGTCCATTTTTTTTGAAAGTGGGAAGAAGTCAAATCATTAAATGATCGATTCTTAAATTTGTTGTCGTGATGGGTTACCACGAATCATTACTTTCGACAATAGCGTGCAATTTCAAAATGACAACATCATTGACTCCTATAAAAACAAAGGTATCAAACATAACTTTTTTTCATTATTCATCTGCAAACCAATGGCCAGGTGGACGTAACCAATAAATATAATACTAGAGGGCATAAAAAGAATATTCGTATGATCAGCCACTAAATGGGCAGATCTTATCCCATACGGACGATGTTGTTAAAAAACAACTTCTAGAGCGGCTACAAATGAAATTCATGTATGTCAAGAAAATGGTCATCCCGACTGAAACAGTCGTGGCCCCATACCGAATCTCAAAATATAATTTAAACACATACGACTTTAGAATTCAAACCGAGATGGATGTTATAGAATAAAGTCGTATAGAGACCCATAACGATCCAATCATTACATGGCCCTCATGCACAAATATCATAAATCCGAAGTATGATTTTGGAGCTTCGATCCCTGAGATAAAATACTACGATGAGTGTTCTTAAAAAACAAAGATAAATGTCTGGACAAGCTTATCCCAAGCTGGAAGTGTCCATGTACCATAGAATCCAAGCTCAAACCGGGAACGTATCGGCTCCTCGACAACGAAAGAAACCAATCCATGTAATGTGGAGCAGCTAAAATTATACCACAATGTTTGTGTTTATTTATAATTAAACTATTATTATCCATAATATTTACATACTATTTCTCACCCCACACCACGGGTACAGTTTAACAAAGTACTTTTATTATTAAAATCATTTTGTTACTGATGAGCTAAGTGAATCTTTAGTGAGACTCAAGAGCGAAGATGTTCGCGTGAAGAGGTCGGACTAAGGAATGTTCGTATGACGTAAAAATGAACAGTAGATTACTAGAAATGGAAAAGACAAATAGAATATGTGTTGTAATTATTACTCAATCATTGGCCCCTTTTCTCAAAAGGGAATGTTCTTGATATAGGAAAAGAGATGGAGGGTGAAATTACGTGTTTACCACTACAAGACTGGATTTCTTACCCCACTATTTTACTATTTACAAACAAGTTCTATGGGACTATCACTTAAGTCCCTCACTTCTTATGTGTGCTTTACTTTGGTCCTTACCCACTAAATATATTAGCCTTGACCTTATTAGTGGGTTGAATTACATACCAAACACCTATATTTTACTTCCCTTATCACTAGCCCCCCAGTCCATGTGCAGTTCTCTGGACGTGGACTTGAAATAAGACTTAACACTGTTCGGATCGGATCGGGTGCTACCCTGATCGGGAGCTTCACTTTTTGGGAGAATTTTATTGGGATCAGATTTTATCGCGATCGGATTTTGACTCCCCCTGGTGAGCTTCTGACTCGGATCGGATTTTATCTTGTTGACCTCACCTCTTGGTCAGTTCTATGTCACCTAAATATACATTTAATGTCAGACGCGCGTGCTTGGTTTTGCTATTTATCGAATCAAAAGCTTTTTTTAGGCAGCGCAACTGTCATGACACGTGTTATGCTGCCGTTACGCTTCAACTATTCATCTTCTCTTCAATTGCATATATAAACTCCCATTTATCTCTTAACAAAGGTTTCTGATTTTCCTTAAACAAATTTTGTTCTAGAAAGAAAAGCCGTGTCAATCAAAAAAATTCAAGTCTGAATTTTCATGCCTGAAGAGTTTCTTAATCTTGGAAAGTATAAGCATTGGAGGTGGTTCAATATCTCCAATCGGATTGGTACTGGTAGACCTTTTAGTGCAAGAGAATATCCCTCTCCTGCTGATATTTTGGAGTCTGACTTTCGAGATAACTGGGATCCAATTTGCGAACGTTCTGCCCGAATTGCTGCATCCTCCCCTGGTCAAACACACCCTTCAAGTAGTGAGGTTGATCATTCTACTCTTCCAACTCCCCGACTCTACCTTCTTGGTCTTCTCCTTTCGTTATAATAGGCTAGGAAAGAGAAAGATCAACGACTAGAGAACACCGAGATCATCCTAAAAGAAAAAGGTCGCCGGATCCAGTCGTTAAATCGGTTCGAATGAGGATTCCCTCCTCGGCGCTGACTCCATCTACATCTCCCAAGGGCTCTCCTCAAACGATGCCAGACGTCAGCCCTAGAAATTTTTTTCCTAGAGGGACTCAGGTGGAACCGTCCCTTACTCCCATTCCAGAGGCCCAGGAAAAATCTTTATCCGATGACCCTGAGCACATTACAGTGATTGAGGAAGAGCCTCTTCGGGTTGTTCCTACCGATGCCACTCCCTCAGACCTGTAGCTGATCCTTCCAATCATCCAGGCGAAACTTCCCTAGTAAAAAGCAAAAAGAAAAAGAAGAGGTCACGTCCGATGAGCCTGCCCTCGAATGCAGAAGATATCTTGAGCGACCATCTTTGAAACCTTGAGACCAAACATCTCTTAGCTTTATACAAGGTGAAGTACAAATATTTCCACCCAACCGAGGAAATCAAGCTAAGGGACCGATGGGGTATCCCTACCAATATTACAATCTGATTCCCTACTGCCTTAGAGACTTCTTTGTCGGTCCGCTCTAACGAATTGGTGCTTTACACGGAGTAGATGAACTAGGGTCTCCGACTGCCTCTTGACCCTCTACTAGCTGATTACTTTCACTTGGTCAATCTTTATCCTTCTCAAGCCAGGGCCAACATGTGGTACACTCTAATGGCTTGCATCATGGCTTCACGTCTCTCCAGACATGCTTTTTCTATGGAGCAACTCGTCGCTGTTTGTGGAGTAGCTAAAAACTCTCACTACCCCTTTTACTCACTTGGTTTTGCTAGAAACCTTAAAGTGATAAAAGATTTCTTAGAGGCTAACAAAAAATAGAAGCAACAATTTCTGTTCATCTCCGGATTGTGAGAGACTGGGTTCAAAGATTCTGAGGACCTTCCTCATCGACTTACTCTGCAATGGAGTGGACGAGGTAAGTACTTTCACCTAAGTGTTTTCCGACCTACCTTCCTCGGTAAATTCTGACTGTTTGGTTTTTCAGCTATAAAAGGAATCGCCAGGTCTTTTAAGCGTCATGCCAAATCCGGAAAGGCTGTCTTTGAGAAGCTGAGCCTTTCGGCTGGTGAACACTGGGGCCACAAATTCCACTCAAGATTTATGCCGATGAACTTCACTAAGAGTAATCTGTGGCGAATCGACCTTAGCGAAAAGAAGACTCCTTTGGAGCTTATGGTGGCCCCTCCACGTGATGATGTTCTTGCTCGCTTGGAACGGTCTAATAACGTCGTCTACCTCCCCACTCGGGCTCGAGCTTTGAGTAATCAGAATACAGATAAGCCCGAGGAGGGTGAGGAAGCAGATACTGAGGGCAATGCTGAGTCCGATGATGATACAGATAAACCCGATGCTGAGGGTGATCTCCAAGAGAAAGTGCATGTCAGTCATCCCTCAGAAGTTTTGGGTGATCAAGGTGAAACCTAAGTAAGCTTGCCTCCGGGCACGATACCATCAGATCCTCATTAGCCAGCCCCTTCGATACTCAGGTATTTTCTCCCTCCTCTCAACCTGACAATCAACCCGACGATGCTGATGACCGGGTTGTAGTTAGGCCACAAGGTCGTGCTGGTGCCACCCGGCCACAAAAGTTTACTGCTGAGGAGAAGAGGAAAAAGATTGCTGAGAATGGGGGGAGAGTGACAACACCAACCGTCCGAGTATGCCACCATCTCGAAGACTTGTGATTTTGGATTCCGAATCTGGTGGAGAGTTTGTTTCCGCTCGGGGGGGAGGCCAAGAGGGTGGTTCGGATGTAGAAGGGTATTGCTCTCCGGATTCTCCTTACTTCGATGTTTATGGCAATGACTACGTGGCGAATGAACTTAACAAGCTACTGCATGCTGCTGCTCTACTCGAACGCAAGGCAAATCGGAAAGACCGCTATAAAGAATAGGTTGTTGCAAGGAGGGCAGAGGTAATAGTTTTGACATCAGAGATTTATGAGCTAAAGGGCAAAGTAAATGACTTGACCGATCAGGTGACTGAGCAAACCAAGATATCTTCTAAGGTAGAAGGCTTAGTTACTGAGTCCGACGGCTTGAAAAAAGAAGTAAAAGAACTAAATGAGGAATTGGCTAAGACATCAGAGGTTACCGCAAAGGTGCAGTCTTTATCTTCCGAGTCCGAAGAGCTTAAGAAGAGAGTCAAATAGCTAACTGACGGATTGACCAAGAAAAAGAAGACCTTCGACGAGCGTTTGACTACTATTACCTCCCTTGAGGCTGAGCTTTCCGAGGAGAGAAAAAAGTTTGACGATGAGATGGAGAAGTTTATGCTGAAAGATTTCGAGCGCGATGCTACTATTGATGGTCTCCTCCAAGGTTACTGCAAGGTCAAGGTATACTTCGAGAATTGTGTTCAAGATCTTGAAAAATTAGCTGCAGCCCATAAGAGTTTACAGACAGACTTCAAGGCTAAGAAGAAGGAAAACCTCGATGAATATGCTGCTAATGTTGTTGCTCGTCTTGAGGAGCGAGATGCCAAACTAAGATCAGCCATGGTGATGGAGATGCACGAGAAATTCCCAGACTTACACCTTGGTAGCCTCTGGACTCGAGTCATCGAACAACATCATCCCCTTGGAGTATCCGTGGAGGACCCCTAATCCAGTGAAGAGTTGGAGAGTTCTTCGTCGGACTCGGACTCTCCTGCTGGTAGCAAAGGAAATTCAGCCTCCGAGTAGCTTTTACTGGGTAGTCTTTACTTTGTTAATTTTTTAGTGTATGATTCCTTTGATGAGAAAAACCTTTAGTGTAATACCTTCTTTTTGTTATTGATACTTTTAACAATGCTTTCTTAACATGGTATTTTTCTCATATATTTCTTACTTTGAGTATAAACATTCTTGAGATTGTTTTGAGTTCAAAAAGATGAACTTGCTTGTCCAAACTTCTTTGGAATATGTTTTGAGCTCAAAAGGATGAACTTGCTTGTCCAAACTTCTTTGGAGTATGTTTTGAGTTCAAAAGGATAAACTTGCTTGTACAAACTTCTTTGGAGTATGTTTTGAGTTAAAAAAGATGAACTTGCTTGTCCAAAACTTCTTTGGAGTATGTTTTGAGTTCAAAAAATGAACTTGCTCAAGTTTTTAAAGAAGGCAATAAAATTTGATATAAGCCCGACTATTTAGGCACCTCATTAAAACCTTCCTGTGCCACCAGGGCAGGAAAGAGTATGCTACCGGAACTTACATAAATTGTTAAAGAAAATATTTACAACTCACTTAATCAAACTAGATAAGCCTTTAGATGCTCAATGTTCCATGGATAGGGAAGATCTCTTCCTTCTTTATCTTTTAAGCTGTATGTCCTCGGTTTCAACTTTCTTGTGATTGTGTATGGCCCTTCCCAATTTGGGGCGAGTTTGCCGAGTCTCTTGTCCTTTGTGTGCAGGAAGAATTTTCTTAGTACCCTGCCTTCCACCTCGAATTCTCTTCTTCTGACCTTTGACAAATAACGGCTTCTCATCAACGTTTGATAGTGCAAGGAGTTCAGTTGTGCCGTTCTTCTCTTTTCTTCTATCAAATCAAGCTCTATGCGCTTTCCCTTTTCATTCCCCTCCTCGGAATATTCACTTAATAGGAAAGATGGGAACATGGTTTCCAATGGTACCACCGCGTCCATTCTGTATACAAGTGCAAAGGGTGACTCATGTGTTGCTGTCCGATGAGTGGTCCTGTATGCCCATAGTACTTCTTGTAAGTAGATAGGCCACTTCCCTGCTTTGCCTTCTAAATTCTTTCTTAGAACGTCCAAGATCGTTCGATTGGTTACTTTGACCTGACCATTTTCTTGGGGGTGGAACGGTGTCGAAAAACATTGTTGTATCCCCTTGGAAGCGCAGAAAGCTCTCATTTCATTGCTATCAAATTTGGGGCTATTATCCATCAAATTTGGGGCTATCAAATTGGCGTACGGACTGGTGCTCCTTCACGGACTTCGGCGTCCAAACCAGTTCCACGTCCAACCGTTCCCATTGTTCCCATTGGTGCAACCAACCGTTATGTTGGTAAGTTATGTTGCTTTGACTGTGGAGAATTAGGGCATCGTCAGGTAGAATGTCTGAATGATGCGGGTGCTAGGGGTCTTTTCTCTCACGAGACATTTGAACTGGCCTCCATTGTTCCCGATGGTCTCCCAAAGTTTGATACATATGATGATGATATGATAGAGGTTACGGCGGAGGTTGTGACAGTGGATGTGTTTGCAGATGTGTTTCCTGTTGCTAGCCCTGTTGTGACTAATGTGTTTGCAGATGTGTTTCCTATTGCTAGCCCTGTTAGGACTGATGTGTTTGCAGAGGTGTTTCCTATTGCTAGCCATGTTGGGACTGATGTGTTTGCAGATGTGTTTCCCGTTGCTAGCCCTGTTGGGACTGATGTGTTTGCAGATGTGCTTCCTGTTGTTAGCCTTGTTGGGACTGATGTGTTTGCAGATGTGTTTCCCGTTGTTAGCCCTGTTGTGACTAATGTGTTTGCAGATGTGTTTCCTATTGCTAGCCCTGTTGGGACTGATGTGTTTGCAGAGGTGTTTCCTATTGCTAGCCATATTGGGACTGATGTGTTTGCAGATGTGTTTCCCGTTGCTAGCCCTGTTGGGACTGATGTGTTTGCAGATGTGTTTCCCATTGCTAGGTCTGTTGTGACTGATGTGTTTGCCGATGTGTTTCCTATTGCTAGCCCTGTTGGGACTGATGTGTTTACAGATGTGTTTCCTGTTTATGACCGTGACACCAGGTTTGTGAGTCATTTCTGGCGTAGTTTATGGCGCATGGTGAATATGCAGCTCAGTTTCAGTCGTACCTACCACCCCCAGACTGATGGTCCGACAGAAGTGGTTAATCGTTCGCTCGGTAACTTGTTGCGCAGCCTGGCGGGAGATCACCCGAAGGCATGGGATCAGCGCCTACTGCAGGCAGAGTTTGCCCACAATCATGCCCTTCATCGCTCGACGGGTCATTGTCCTTTCCAGGTGATGTATGGTGTTTTGCCCCGGGGGCCTGTCGACTTGCTCGTCCTGCCTAGTAAAATTAGTGTTCACACAACTGCTGAGGAGCCTGTATCGCAGATTCGCCAAACCCACCAGACGACTTACGATCAGCTTGTCTTGAGCACCGCCAAGTATAAATCTCAGGCGGATTCTCAACGTCGTCCTGGTCAGTTCGAAGTTGGTGACTATGTGTGGGCAGTTTTAACCAAAAATCGGTACTCTGCTAGTGAGTACAACAAACTGGCCGCCCGGAAGATTGGCCCGGTGGAGACTCTTCTGACGAGGAGACTGGTTCTGATTCGAGGACGAATCTTCTCGACCCCGGCGGGAATGATGCAGACACTTTAGCGCTGAAATTTATGAAGACTGGCGATCACCCGAAGAATGCGGTGAATTGACAGTTTGGAGCTCCGGTGTCTGATTTTGACCCACAACACCTTGTTTCGAAGGAAACGACGCCACGAATGCAAGTCACCAGCTATGCTTGTGTCATATGGGATTTTTAGGCATTTGGCCTCATCTATCAGCTTATTTCGAGTTTTTAATACTTTAGAATATTTTAGTAATTTTCTTATTTTAGTTTTAGGGTTTCAATTGAAACCTTATATAAACATATCTTCTTTACATTGTTTGGGAAGTTGTTTTTTATTAATAAAATTAGGGTTTATCCCTCTATCTAGCTTCTTTTGCGTTCTACTCTGAATCACCTTTCCTCGTCTAAAGCCTAAATAGTCATTAATTCATTTTTAACAAAGACTAGAGAGCTACCACATCGTTCCCACGAGAAACACATTTTGTTTTCCTAAGTAATTTTAAGTCCAAATCAATGAAGCAAACAACTCCAAGGTCACGTCCAAAATTCTAGCAACATACTACCTATTCTACGAATCTTTTCCTTTTGGTAAAATAAAGGTTTTTGTCTTCAAGGTAGGTTTTGACCGACATTGGGTTTTTTACGAAGGTTGGAACAAGTTCAATATGGATTAAATCTAAAGAGACTTCTCTAGGGTTAGCTCGGCTAGAGTAGAAACCCAATTTACCAAGATATTCAAAGACTCTTAGGAGTTTGGCCAAACAAGGCTTATTTTGATTGGTATTCTTTACACTAAACAAACAAATAATTGAAGACACCCATTAAGCTTCAAAAATCATATGTAAAATAATTAAGAACATTAAAAATCCCTAAGATAGTTGTTTCTTAATTCTTTTTTAAATACTAAGAGTATACTAATAAGGGTGGATTTCACTCGTACTGTCAATGCCTTCCAGTCGACAACCCACCATACTATCAATGCCTCATCACCTTCTATGTAGACTCACCTAAAACATGGCATGATTTCAGGAATATTAGCTTATCTACTGTATTCAATAACATACTTTCTAAAGTTATAAATAAAAGGTTTGCCACCATCCTTCCTAAGATTACATCTCAGGAGTATGATGGATTTATAAATGGAAAAAACATTCATGAGAACATGCTAATAACAAATGAATTGTATCATAACCTAAGTAAGAAAACCAAAGATGGTATGTTATTCTAAATTTAGTTATGGAAAAATCCTTTGACATAATATCTTTCAACTCTATTCTCAATATAATGGCATCATTTAATTTCAGCAACCAATTTCTAAAACGGATTAAAGAAGACATTAACTCAACTTGTTTCTCTATAATTATAAATGTCGCTCTATGGATACTTAAATTATTACAATGGTGTAAGGCAGGGTGACTCATTGTCCCCTAGCCTTTTCATCATTCTTGAAGAATATCTCATTAGAGGAGTAAAAAAACTATTCCAAGATAATAATAATATGTGATATCATTCTAAAAGCTCAATCAACATACCTTTCCTTTCATGTGCATGCACCATTATCAAAGTATCTCTGGTCAGATAATCAAGATAATTAAAAAATCATTCATCTCATTTACCAGAATGCCTAGAAATATAATTAAGATAGTTGAATATATCATTGATTTTAAACATAATTTCCTGCCACTTATATACATTGGTATTAAAATTTACCTAAGTAACAAGGCATGTTACTTTGATGAATTAGTGACAAAAATAATAAACAAGATATTGGAATGAGATCGTAAAATATTATCCTTTGGAGGAAGACTGATCCCAACATAATTTATCCTATTGGTTATTGCTATATATTATGTCCAAAGTTATATCCTTTCTAAATTATTCAAATCTAGAATTAATAGGTTGCTTAGAAAATTTAATAGGGTTGTAAGGAAAACATTAAAGTTATAATATGGTCCAGAGGGTCTAATCTATGTAAACTATTTGAGGAATATTGACTAAACTTAAGAATGATTATGTATATTGAAAATTATTTCGCTTGCAACTTATAGTTTATATTGAGAGAACATAAATAAATTTGGTCTAGATTCATGTATTCAATTAGTGTCCAACTAAGTATCTACTCCAAACTCAAATTAAACGTAAAGACTCTAAAAATGGAAACGATTACTTAACATTAGATAGACATCTAGAAGTTTTATCTTTTGAAATATTGGTAATTGTGATATTAAATTCTGGATTAAGAGATAGAGTTACATTCATCCTCTAACTATACTTTCTAATGATGACAATAACAATTGGTATAAAGAAGAAAAAAAATACAAAATTACTAGTAGAATAGATCTTGGAACTTTGAGAAACTAAAATATAATATCTTAACATCTGACATTAATAAAATAAAGAAAATTATTTTACATCAAAATAATGAATGCATTATTAAATGGAATTCATATTCTAATGGTTGTTTTAATACTAATAAAACCCAGAATAACATTAGAGAAAATGGTATACCATCAAATTTATTCAAGAAAATCTAGAATAACACCACTCACAAAATGTTTATTCATTATTTTGAGGTTGCTTAACGGACTATTTATCAGTAGAAATTGTTCTCCAACAGAATAATTGAAGTATAGCTTCTAAATGCCAATAACTTGAATATATCAACCATCTCTTTTCCACTGTAATACTACATATGAAGTATGGAACTACTTCACAAGTCTCTGTGGTATCCTAATAGATAATCTATGTTATTACAACATATTATTAATTGCTGGTACTAGTCAACTAATAAACCTATCCATAAAAAAATTATTTTGCCCCTAATCATATGTTGGGTTATTATGTTAGCTAGAAACAAATATAAATTCTATGATCAAAATATTTCAACCAATAATATAGTGGACATAATATTATATATGGTAGCTAAACTTGATTGTGCTAATCTATTTAAACCGGAATTCTGGTATGGCGATTTAAAGACAACGTAAACTAGGTTACTTTCATCATCTTACTAACTCTACAAAAACCATTTATGTCAAATGAATACCTCATATATGCAATAGACTCAAACTAAATTCTGATGGATCTTGTTTATTAAATGAGAAATCTAGTGAAGGTATTCTCATTAGAAACATCAAGGGAGATATGATTGCTTTTATTATCAGATTGTATGCGAAATAGTCTCATCTATAGATGAAACTAAAGCTCACACACACACACCCACACCCCCTCATATATATATATATATAGTAAAATTATATTGTTTTTTGGGTTACAAAATAGACACTCAATTGTAAAACTAACTATAACATCAACTAAAATCATGCCCTTGCTCAACTAAGGGCCATCCTCATACTTGGAAGTCTAGATTTTGGTTATCTAAGAATAAATAACTAATAGCTTAGCAGTTGAGTATATGTTCACAATCTTATCATTAAATATAAAATTCAAATCTTCAGTTCTAATATCATTAAAAACTAGTAGACTATTACTAAGATAATTTGAAAGCAAGTCGTAATACTTGACTTATTTTGAAATTGCTAGATCTATGTGTTTTATATGTATATTCCGTTATAATCTCATAATGGTATGATGGGTAGCATTCAATCAATTTCAACCTTTATAGCTTTTAAGAACTCTACCTAATGAAAAGTCAAAATTCAAAATAAGCCAAAAAACTAATCAACAAGACTTGATAGCCAATTAAAAAAACAATTAACATTATAAAGGAATATACTCTCATGACATAGTCAAATACCTCACATTTGATAACAATTTTAAGTAGACATGTATTAAATAGAAGAATATAAAATTTAGAAAAACATTATATATATCCTTCAAAATTTTAGTAAAAAAATAATGTTAGTGAAATATATAGAGGAGACATTTTTGGAGGTGAAATATTAACTACATCTTTTATAAATAAAAAATCGTTAAAAAAATTAACAACTTTTTTTTTATTTATAAAACAATTATCGGTAGTTTCTTTTTAATAATTTAAAAGTTCTCTTTAACTTTAATTTAGTTTTTTAAATTTAAACCCATTTTAAAAACGTTTTTATAACTATTTTATATTAAAACTAAATTTGTACTAGTTTGATTGGTTAGGTATTTAAAAAACATGTATAAAAGCTTCAAAATAATAATAATATTTTTATCTAAATCTCATATCATATTTTGGGTTAGGAAAAATAAGTGATATATAATAATATTGTGTGCATTGGTTAATGTATATTGGTCACTTAGTTTTTATAATATTTTAAAGAACGCAAACAACTGAAATAAATAAATAATTAAAGAAGTTTCATGCTAACAATTTTTTTTTCCAAAAAAATAGGTTGATATGATTTTAATTGAATAATAGTTTACGGATATCTCAATGCGTTACCATCCATGTCTTCAAGTCGATAGGTCCCAAGATGTTTTAGAGATTACTTTGTATGGTTTGTCTCAACGGATGACAGCTTTCCCAAGTTCTAGTCTCACACATGTTGGAATATCTTTTTCTTGACTAGGTTGTCTATTTGCAAAGCTTTATGTTTTAGTTTAGAGTTGAAGCTACTTCTCATTAGACTCTTGTAGTGTTCGGATTGAACTCTCATTTGCTTTTTTTTCTCTTCAATTAAGCAAGGAATACATGTCGTTCCTCTATGTTAAGCTCCTCTAAATAATTTGTGAACGGTGGGTGGGAATGATAATTTTGACATGATTCACAACTTCTATTCCATACACCAAAGAGAATTAAGTTTTGTATGTGGATGATCGAGGGGCCGTCCGATATGCCCATCGTACTTCGACTAATTTATCACGCCATTTTCCTTTAGCCCTATCTAATTTATTTTTTACCCCGTCGAGAAATTTTCAATATGTTACCTCGACTTCACCTTTAGCCCGCGTATAGTACAGTGTCGAAAGGTGTTGATTTATTCCATACGTGCTGTAGAAAATTGTTACGAATGTTTTTGTAATTGGGGCCCACTGGTTGTCATCAATAGGAAAAAGATTCCAAATCGGACAAAATTTTATTTTGAAAAAAATCACAAATCTCTTAGGTTATAGTCCTAGACAAAGCCATCGCTTTGGTGAAGTAGTCGACCGCTACAACCAAGTCTTGCATTTTTCCAATAATTATAAGGAGGGGTCCCACAAGGTCAATCCCCTATTTATCAAAAGGACATTATAAAGGGAAATACTCGTTGGCTTTCTTGGAAGATGAGGCATATTGGCCAACTATTGGCAAGGATAAGAATAACATCCGTGTACGAAGGCTTCTACACCTGCTGCTAGTTTGGGCATGTGGAATCCTGCTAAAATAAAACCCCTAATTAAGTTTCGATAGCCTAAAGCTTAACTAATTCTTTTATGTATCTAGGTTAATATGAGGATATCTTCCTCTTGATTCACACAACACAGTAGCGGTCACGTGCCACTTTGCCAATACATGATATTATAGAGGAATGTATACTTAGCCATTCATATTTGCACGCCCCCACCTCGAATTTGTATTTAGGGATATTTTGGTCCCTTTAGTTGGAAATATACTCATGTCTCAAATTTGTTACTTAAGTATCTAGGAGCTCATCAATAGGTCGGTTTTTCATGTATAGTGGCATAGTCTTGAGTAATGATGAACAAAATATCGTTGCATGTTGTTTCCTTAGCTAATGAATCCACAGTCGAATTATCGAGATATTGTATTTGCTCATATTATGTTTTGCAAAATTTTCACTCTCGGTCTTTCAGTGAGTTGAGGTATCCATGCATGCTATCTTGCTTGGCCTTTATACAAGGCGTTAGTGTGGTTGATAATAAGTTGGGAGTCTGATTGCACACGTAGAACCTTAGCCCCACAAACTTGAACTAGCTTCAAGCTTCTCAAGACAACCTCATATTTTGTTACATTGTTTATTACCTTGAAACAAAATTTGATATATTATATAATATCTTCTCTAAAAAAAGGTTTTAACATGATTCATGCTCCCCGCTAGTGGTGTTTGATACCCCCATCGGTTTCCGCTATCCACTTGAGGTGTTTCTCTCTGCATAACTACTATTTTTCCTCGTATTTATTTCTAATACTCGTGAATTCGTTGATGAATTTGACTATTGCTTGACCTTTTATTACTATATGAGTCTCGTAGACAATTTTATACTCTTTTAATTCAACGGACCACATAGTAAACCTTCCTATACTATCGGGTTTTGTAGCATATTTCTTAGGGGAAATGACGCACTTAAGATTATGACGCGGCTTTGGAAGTTTGATCGTATTTTCCTAGCAGCCACCAATAGCTTCAAGGAAAGCTTTCCAAGTTCAAGTATCTCGTTTCAGCATCTAACAAACCCTTTCTTATGTATGAAATCGACTTCTGTATCCTAACGTTTCCCTTACGGGGACCCAATCTCTGCATAATTTGATACAGACAAGTAAAGATATAGTGGTTGACCGCGTATCGGTGTTGAGAGCACCTTATGCTGATTTAGGTATTTTTAGTGTCTTGAAACGTATCGTTGCAACTGTTTGTCCAAGAAAATATTTTAGCTCCCATTAAAACTTTGAAATTTTTTGGCTCTTATCTGATGCCTTGGAAATGAAGTGAGACAAATTCGCGAGAAGCATGGTTAAGCACAAAACCTTTTTAATCTTTTGTGGTGGCTCCATAATTAGAAATGTTTTCAATTGGTTGGGGTCACTTTTGATTCCCTTTTTTATGACGATGAAACCTAAAAACATTCTATTTTGCACACTAAATGAAAATGTTAGGATTTACATTCCAAATCGATAAGATAATTTTCTTTTAGTTTTGCTCAATTAGAACTTCGGCAACAGCTAAAATGGACTCTTTTAAAATATATTTTATTTATTCACTTTTAGCTTTTTCAAAGCTAGCAAGTTTCTTTAAAAGTGTTTAAATTCTGAGTTCATGTAGAATTTTGGACAACAAGAGTTTGGATTTGGGTGTTCAAAGATTTGTTTTCATTAGATAAAGTGACATTTTTAGCGATCAGGTTGGTATCAAGAGAAGTAAGAAAGATATATTGTTTAAAGTTTCATTCTAAGAGGCCAGTTGGTTGTTTTGGGCCATCACACATCATTTTAGCATGCATAGTAGCAGCAAAGTTATCAATATTTATTTTATCCTTTTTCAGTTTCTTATAAGTCTGTTTTAAAGCGTGAAGCCTCTACTGAAACGCTATTAAATTGTTTATGACTTTTATATACTCAATCATTATAGGTGCAGGTTTAAAGTTGGTCAATGCATCGATATTTGGTAGCAGCCATTTGTATATATGCTAGAGCTACTGAATTATGTATAGTCTAAAAATGACAAAAAAAAGAAGATAAAATGGGATTTGAAAAGATAAAAAAAAATTATGATAAAAGTAAACCTCTAAATTAAGTCCAAATTTCCTTCACATGATGTTAGATACTTTCATGTTGTTATAGTGAGCCATACTAGGGAAACAAAGTTGATAAGATATAATTAATGACGATGATAATAGATGTAAAATAACATGATCATATACCAGATTGAGAACAAACTTCTTTGGCAGAACGATTGCCTGTAGTCATAGTGTTTATATTAATTCTAATTTGATGATGTTGCAACAGCCTTAGTTTTGTGCACATGGATATGTACCTTGTACAATTTCATTTTTTCTTTTGTTAAATTTTTTGTTTTATTGACCAGATAAAGTGGGAGGAGCCTCATTAGAACTTTTCTATTACCATATTTCTAATACAATATTTTTAATATCATCATCTTTACTTCATTCATATGTTGTGGCCTCACGAAAAGAAATCATTTTATAATACTATATTCCTAATAAGTTTGAACTGGACCTCACTGGTAATATCGATAAAATCTTTACCATGCGTACTCTTTAATAATTTCTTATTGTAATGAGTAAGACCAATTACACAATAAGTAACCAGTGATTCTAACGCAATTTATCTTTGAACAGAGTGCTTTGGGAAGATATTGATCAGGAAAATTTATGATAAGCTAATAATATGACTTATGTATGTGGGATCTGAATCAGTTGGATCAGTTCCCATCTTGAACGGAGTGTTTTAGTAAGATGTTGATGGATCAAATTTATGTTAAGTCATAGAATAATTGGATATCTGGAGAGTGGGCTTGTAAATAAACTTGCAGTTTTTAAAAAATGGTAATTTATTGAAAAGGTGAAGCCACATGTACCATATTGTAATTCATCTTTCACTCACGAACAGTCTCTCACCCAAAACACAGTGATCACTTTCTTTCAATTTATAATGAGCTAATAACTTATGTATGGTAAAGTTGGATAATTTATTTTATTTCTTAGGTCTGGTTCCCGCTTTAGTGTCCGACCCTGGATGCAAACTCTTAGATTCTAGAACCATAGCGTTGTCAGCTCTAAAAATATGTATCGTATTTGAAGTAAAAAAATGATAAAAATTAAATATAATTTAAATTTTCAGTAAATGTCAAATATAATTAAACTTTCAAATATAATATAACAAAACAACCTGCTTTAACAAAACATACTATAACCTCTAATAGCAATTGAAGCCAATAATGCTGGATCGAATACCCAAACGACAAATAAATCAAGAAGCAATATAGATCACACAAACTTACATTATAGAGGATATAGTAATATTGATTAACATTTATAATTTACGCTTGCAAATTAAAAAATTTACTCCTTCTCTTTCATAGAAAGTCCGTAATATGGATCACAAAATATTCTTATGAAACGAGAAGCACTCAATCAAATTCGAAGAGTTTATTGTCTTGAAATATAAAAAATATAGAAAAAAAATCACACGCATTAGCTCACAAATTAAAAAAACAGCGAGAGCCAAAAAAACAAAAGAGACACGCCAATGACCATGTCATGACTCAATCATGTAGCATTGATGAAACAGTTTACTGCGAATGTGAATTTTTATTTAAGATATAAGCGGTTTTGTCTCGTATAAAAAGAAAACATTAAATTTTTTTATCTAAAGGATCATGATTTTTCTAATTTATACTTTATAACATAAAATTGAAATTTTAATTAAATTTTATATAATCAAAGTAACCTAATTTTTACATATATTAGTGTTCTTTTTCAGAGTGTTGTAATCATTTCTCGATCTCACACAACTAACCTTGTAGTATGGCTGATTATATCTCTAGTTCTCTACCTCATACACTTAGATCACAAATTCTAAGAGCATATTTTAGACTTCACTAGGTCATGACCATATACTACTCATTCAACCTAGTGTTATTGATATAGTTTAGAATTAAATTGGTACATCTTTGTCTCAACCTAAAATTAAGATGAACCAATTAATCTCGTAGGAAGTTGAAAGAATAAAGATTAATATACTAAAGAATAAAAATAAGTTTTATATATATCTCATAACAAAAATGTTTAGTTCTTACTCAACATAATTACATAAAATATGGAACAAAAGATAAAGAAAATAAAATAGTGAAAGACTCTATATTGTGTTTACATTTCCACAAATTTTGATGTCCTCTTTTTTATTTTGTTCGGATTTTATTTATAAAAAACGTTGTGATTTTTTTTATAAAAAAAGTTGTGATTTTTTTTTCTAAACCATAATATCCTACAAATAAAACTTATTTTTACAAAAAATAAAATCATAATTACCATCAAATAAAATAAAAATGATTTTATTCTTTTAAATTAAATAATAAGAATTTTTTTATTTTTCAAAGATCAAATTGATATATTCTTAAATTTTAATTGATTCCCTATCATTTTTATTTATTGATTTATTTATTTTCAACTTCTTTTTATCATTTTCTTCAATTATAGCTTTTATTTTAAATTTTAAATTTTGTTATTCTTAAATGTTTGCTAATAAATAAAAAATAACCAAGTAAAAATATTTTATCGATAATTAATTAAAAGTATCATTTAAATTAATATAAAATCTATTAAAAATATCACTATTAATTTTTAATAATAAAATAGTTAAAAATACACCAAAAATTTCCGTCTATAATAAATAACAATTTATAAATATTTGATGGAAAATCTTGGTGACACCACTTGTACCTATCACCACTTAAAAAACAGGAGACAAATTAGTATAAAAATGTGAGTTTAGTAGGTTAGAGTGGCCAATCCAAATTGAATGATATTTTAGGCTTCTTGTTAATCGGTCTCGATATTGAATCAATAACAACAAATAATAATGGGCAGCAAATGCGTCTCAAATCCAACTTTTACTCTTAGCTTACACCACCGAATCAAGTCATCAATACAAAATACAAATGTAAATTAAATAATATCCAACCAATTTTTATAAAATTTATGGAAGTATCAACAACTATATTTTTGTTTAACTCTTTTAATAGATTACATATATAGTTTAACTTTCGAAATATATCAATTTTAATAGGTTATCAAATTTCATAAAAGAAATCACCACGGTTGATTCGTTGAGCGTTAATCTTTTGTAGATCAAATCTATTTCATTTCAAAAAATCGATGGAATTTTGATTTCCCTTATCAGTATATTCGTTGAATCCTAAAAAGTTAAATCCTCACGTTCATCCAATATAGCCTGAATTGAATAATGTTATTCCTAGTTGGATAATTTTCGTATTTTCTAAATTATATTTCCTATCTTTAAACCACCGATAGTCTTCCGATGTAAATCTAAGAGTTGTATAAAAACAATCTATAAATTTTGTATCTATAGCGATCATAGGAAAATGTTGAAGATAAAAATATAAATTGTTTAACTCCAAACTCAAGTTGAAGTTCAAACTTCTATAATCGGTTTCTGATTATCCTACTAACTATGAAATGTGGTTGTCGGGCTTCCATATGATGAAAGCAGTTGTCAAAACATAAAAAGAACTTGAACTCAAAGGTTTATTATGAAGAAAAATTCAACTTTTTTAACAAAATAATAAATAACATAAAAACATAATAGATCTAAATTTAAAATTATGAAATTGCATCATAATATGTGATATGTGAATCTCCAATAGGAAAAAATACATATATTCAAATTAAAGATTATATATAAAGAAGAGTAATAACTAAAAAGTTAAACTTACATGTCCGTCTAGTGTTGCCTTTTGAGAGAGTTTTTAAAACAAGAGACTAACCTTGCATGAAAGTAAATGGATCACCTGAATTAATAATGTAACGTGGGGTCTGAATCCTGAACCAAATGTTTTGGTAAGGTATTGATTGATTTCAATTTTCAAGCGAATAAATTACCGAATATTTGGAGATTTGTTTTGTAAGTGAACCTATATTTTAAGATAATATTACTAGATATTTAGCGAGTCTTTTTGTAAATATACTATTTAAGAGGGAGAAAGTGTTTTTCAAATGAACCTATAAAATATTACTGAATATTTTAGAGAGTGTTTTTATAAATAAAGCTAAATAAAGTAGTAGAAGATTTTTTTTACGGATGTCCAAATAAGATATCTAAATAAGATAAGATAAATATCTCGGTTTCATTTTTATATACAAAATCTTTCTATAAAGCCACCAGATATGGTCTCATTTTCATATAGAAAATGAATATATAAAATCTTACTATAAGAGTATCATCTATATAATAGCCTACCGACGAAGTTTAGATGACCAATCTAAAGTCTGTTCTTTTTGTATTTGTCGATTAATATCGTCCTGTCATCTGGTCCGCAGACACAATTTATATATTTTAATATTCTAAATATATTACATTATATTTTATATACATTATATTAGTTTGTTGCACAATATTAATTAATCATATCTAGATTTATCTTATAACAGTAACATTTTTTGAGTCAGGATTTTCTACCTGACTTGCTCTTTGAGTAGATTTTGGAATTTGGCAGGAAATAGGTTCATTAGAAATAATTTGAAGAAGAGAAAAAGGAAAAGTTACAGCAATGGAAGAATCCCCTCCATTAAGATTATCCAACCTTGCACCTTCTTCATTTCTAATGAAATTTGCTGCGTGCTCTCAGATACTTGCACCTAGCCCATCTATTTCCAAAGTCGCTGCCAACCTGCATATTGAAGTCACAATTTCGGTCACCCTGACCATCTATTTCCAAAGTCGCTGCCAACCTGCATATTGAAGTCACAATTTCGGTCACCCTGACGTCTACATCCATGTTCATCATACCGTTTGGCATGTGGACTACATGTGTTGAGAAAGCTTTTTAAAAGCTGCAAACTTCCTTTAGTATGGTCATTTTCTTTTGCTTCTTCCTAAATTTTACTTCATTTTCAACCCTCTATTTGTACCTGCAAAGAATAAATCTCTAAACTTTAACCACTATGGTTTGTGGGAAAGCGTTAGAAAAAAAAAAACCTTACCTGGGTTTGCCTAATGACCTCTCTCTGTACAATTTCTTTGCTACATGTGAAGCTCACATTAGGTGGTTCCTCTTCTCCTTTTTACTTCTTGAGTATTGCACGTTTCGGAGAAGCTAAGTTTCCGACAAAACATTTACCCTCGACTCAGGTTGCTATCTTCGGTGAGGTGAACGTGACCGTATGATAGAAGCCGAAATATAGTGGTGAGTTATTTGATGGTTTTATACTGTTGAATACATGATTGAACTTCGACCGACAATGAGGCACCATCAGAAGAACCAAACAGGAGAATTTTAGCCACGATCCTTGTTAAGCAAGCCTGCCAAACATACTTTGATTTTCTAATTTAATCGGGAGCTACTACCCCTTTGCAAACATCTTACATTGAACGAGTTGCGTGCTCAAGGAGGCCGCCGGTTTTCTTATAGGTGATAAGTGGCTTTTTATTCATTGCATTTCTAGGAGGACTGCATTTCCAAGAGGATCTTATGTTGGTGTTGATGAATTCAAATAATTCGTGGTAGTAAGTTCGGATGCGAAGATATTTGTGTGGATGTGTCTGTTTAAGAAATGTTCGTATCGGGTGCTTTTAGAAAGAGAATTAGTATTTAATAGAAAGAAAAAGAGACCAAAGGAATAAATGTAGTAATAATTGACTAATCATTTGACCTTTTTCTCAAAATGGATTGTCCTTTATATAGTAAATGAGATAAATAATGAAATTACATAATTACCACTGTTGAAGTGGATCTCTCACCCCCAGTTCTTTATTATTCATGAACAAGTTTACTAGGTATTACATTTGACCCCCTCATTCCTTACGTTTGCTTTAGACTAGTTATTGAAAATTAATTATATTCATTTGACCATTGTATTTGCTAGACCAAGCTTATTTATCATCATATTTTTCTTGCCTTATCAGTAGCCCCCAATCTATATGAAAGTATTTGAGGAAGGACTGATTTTGGGAACAAATGTTTTTTTCTATTAAACCTCCCCGAACTTTTCTTCTTGAGAGCCTCCTCAGACTGATGTTGGGAATGATTTTTTTCTTCTTTTGAGTCTATTGGCATTTTCATTTCCTTGGGCCTCCTTAGATCATTCTTGTTTCATATTTTAGTTTGACGATTTCGTTACTAATGGTTTTTGTGTGAATCTTTCCATGGGGCTTCCATAAATCACATTTTGTAATATTATTCGGATTTGTGACCTCACTCTTGGTCATGATGACCTCATCATACCCATTATTTTTGTAGCTTCGCGTGTGATTATCAATCCGTTGTGGTGTCATAAATTTCCTAGGGCAGTGACATCACTTCTGACCACGTGTTGATCATCTCCAAACACACGTTAGCCTGCTTTTTAGAAAATCGTTTGAGTTGGATAACGTGTTGAAGAGGCTCTTGAAAATGAATCTTTAACTTATGCTTGAGAGAAAACGATTTCTATTTATAAATACCCATATCCCTTCATTATTTCAAGTTTACACACTTTGATTTAGAGAGAGCCTATTCTAGAGAGATAAGCAGGTTTTAGATCAAGTTATTTTCTTAACCTTTCATGCCTGGTGAGTTTTTTATTCTTGAAAGATACAAACCGTGGTTCAACATATCTAAAAGAGGAGAGAAGAGAAAAGCTTATAGTGTTAGAGAACACCCAACACCTGGAAAAAAAATTCAAGCTACATTTCATGATAACGGGTCTCATTTTCAGTTGTGATTTGACAGAGTAGGAACTTCAGGTAAAAACTCAACGTATTTTTCATCTATCGCCCTTTGCTTCACATGTCGTGCAGCCTCCCAGTCAATCTTGTTTAGGGCAAAGCAAGGATGACCTTTTTGATTTCAACAGTAATCACAAATCTATCCCATTCTTAGCCATGGGTGATGATAAGGACAATCTTCCCAGGATGGATAGAGGAGAGCGGGCCAAAATAAAACAATCTTCGGAACCGGTTAAGATATCTATCAAGATTAAATTAGCATCCTCAATCGCGACTCCGTAGGTAACTCTCCAAGGATCTCCGCAGACTATTCTTGAGGTTAGTCCTTGGAAACCCTCTTTCAAAAACGTTCGTCCCAGGAAGCTTTTGAATCTCAAAAAAATAGGATGTCTGATATATGAGACACTCACCGGGGAGTTAACCTTATGGCCCCAGTTAAAGAGAATCTTATTCAGTCAATCCCCAAATTAGCATCTACTCCCGAGTTAAGAACTCTATTCTCCCCCCCCCCCCAATATTGTTACCATTTATCCTAATCATAGAGGAGAAACTTGCAAGGGAAAGAAAAAGAAGCATACAAGAAAACGCGCCTTGAATCTCCCTTCAAATATAGAAGACATCATTAGTAATAATCTTCGTGGAATCGAAACCAAACACTTGCTTGCAGTATTTTGGGTTAAGTACAAATATTTTTATCCAACCGATGAGGTAACTCTGAGGGACCTGAAAATGGTATAATCTGATTCTTAACTTTTAGAGAAACACCCGTGTCTGTTCGTAACCATGAATTAATACTCTATACAGAACTCATGAATTGGGGTCTTCGTCTGCCCCTTGGTCCTGCTTTTTGTGGAGTAATTCAACCTCATCAACTTATGTCCATCTTAGGGAAACCCCAATATGTGGTACACGCTTATGGGTTGCCTTATGACTTATTAGATTTCAAAAACCGAATTCTCAGTCGAGCAGCTTGATTCTATTTCGGGTGTAGCCAAACATTATCACTACCCTTTCTACTCTTTAGGGCTTGCAAGGGAATATAAAGTAGTCAAGGACTTCATATAGGCAGACAAGAAGTGGAAACACCAGTTTATCTTTATCTCTGGGCTATAGGAAACCGGCTTTAAAAACTCCAAATAAATGCCTCATTGACTATCTTTAGAATGGACTGGATAAGGTACTTGTCTACTTACTAATTCTGTTTTACTCATTTAAATTGACCACACTAAAATATTTCTTTATGAACAACTATGAAATGTATTGCTAAGCCTATCAAATACTATGTTGAATCCGTAAAGGACATCTTGGAGAGGTTAAACATTTAGGTAGGTACCAATTGGAGATAAATTTCATAGGTGCTTTACCCCCTCGAATTTAGTCAGGAGAAATCTTTGGAGGTATATTCCAGGTCAAAATAATTCCTTGAAGAATTTGATGATACCTTCTTTGAAAGATGGTGTTCTCAAACGTTTGGAAGAGGGGTTAGACAACCAGGTCTTTCTTCTCATTATAGTCAGGGCTCCAAGTTATCAGGATGCCGAAAAGTATGATGGTGAGGAAAAAAAGACTGAGGATGATGTTAGCTCAGAGGAAGATATCCGGTAAGAACAAAGAACTGAATCCCATGAGTAAAAATGGACTGTTGTCAATGATAGACCACAAGTTGAGGTCCGGGAAGACCAACTGACTGATCTTTGAGGAGGATCTCAAGTTGATGTTCCAGAATAATACCAAGCAGATATTATTCATAAAGACGTGATCAAAGTGATTCCGGCAGGGAGAGAATGTGTTGTGAGGCCAATAAGATTTTATGCTCAAGAAAACAAAAATAAGTATATTGATAGTGAAAAAGATGATGACAACACCACGAGTCAAGTCTACCCAATGTGAAGAAGGTTGTTATATTCGACTCAGACTTTGGTGGGGAGTTTGTCCAAAGTAAACAAGTTATTAGTCAAAGGGATCAAGAAGAAATTCTTTGGGAGGGTGAAAATCTGTCTCACGCCTCAGCTTATTTGATGTCTACGAAAATGACTTCATTGCCAACGAGCTTAATAGGTTACTCCCCCGTGTTGCTCCTCTCCTGGAAAAGAAGGCCAACAATAAAGACCATTTTAAGAATGAAATTATTCAAAGGATAAACAAGGTGAAAAACTTAACCGTTGAGGTTAATAACTTGAAAGATGAGCTTGTCCGCTTAAAGAAGACAACTAAAGATCAACGGAAAACGGAACTGAAGAAGGTGGAGGGTGAACTCGCTAATGAGAAATAAGTATCTGCTGACCATTTAAATAATATCACTTCCTTGGAGAATAAACTTTCTAAGGAGAAAACAAAGTTCGATGATAAAAATAGAGCATTTCATAACTAAGGATATTGAACGGAACACCCTTCTTGATGGTCTCATTAATTCCCGTGTGATCACTAAATAGGATGCTGTTAACAAAATAGAAAGACTAACCAAGAAAAAATAGTCTATGAAGAAGAAATTTGAAATTGAGAAGAAAAAAATGCTCCGATGCTTATGCTACCGACTACATTTCTCGTCTTGAAAAAAGAGATGTCAACCTCAAATCAGCTTTGGTTATGGAATTGCATGAATTTTTTCGTGCCTTGAAACTATGAATTCTTTGGCTAGGTGTTAACGAAAGACATTGTCTAGTTTGCATTTATCCAGAAGAATTAGTGAGTAGCAGTGACTCGGAAAGCTCTTCATCTGATCTGACTCCTTAGAAGACAGCAAAGACGAATCTGTGCTCAAAAAAAATTAATGTCCGTTGTTTCTTTATATTCGAACTTTATCTTTTGTGTAACCTTTGTAAATCTATCTTTTGGAACCCTGAACGGACTTGCTTAAGTATTTTTAATTTGTAGGATTTTTTATGAGCTATCTAAATGAAACACTGTTTTGTGTAATAACCATTTGTTGCTTTATGATAAAGTTATATTTCTCCAATTTTTTCATATGGTTCATAAATTTTGCTAACCAAACTTCATTACTCTATCTTTCTACCTCAAAAAGATGAGCATTCAAATTATACCATTGTTTAAGTGGACATTATTCTTTGGCCTTCAACAAAAGACTTTTTTAGTTCAAAATAATGAATATTGAATCCCAACACTTGTTGGGCAACCATTTGACTAAAAAATATGAGCATTATCACCCAAGTGGATATTCTTTTAGGTTAAAAAAGGTGAACACTATCATCCAAACGGTTTTGGAATGTCTTTTGATTCCAAAAAGATGAACATTTATGGAAGTTATTTTTAGATGGTAAAAGAATTTTTTATATAACTCGGCTATTATGGCACCTCATTTAAACCTTCAGGCACCACCAGGGTAGGAAAGAGTATGGCGCTGATACTTACATAAGTTCATAATGAAAATATTTACAAATTTACACATTCATTCTAGATAAACCTTGAGGTGCTCAATGTTCCAGGGGTGGGGAAGATCTCTTCCTTCTTTATATTTAAGTCTGTATATCCCCGACTTGACTTTTTTTTGTTACCGTGTACGGACCCTCCTAGTTAGGAGCTAACTTGCCAATCCGTTTTTCTTTTGTTACCGTGTACAGACCCTCCCAGTTACTGTGTATCCCCTGTTTTAAATTCTCACCTTCTAACTTTTGAAGCATATCGACTTATCATCAAAGTTTGATATTGTAAAAAGTTTAGTTGTGCCCTTCTTATTTTTTCCTCTACGAGATCTAACTCTGTGCGCTTTCCCTTGTCATTTGTCTCCTCGGAATATTGGTTGCGCCTAAATAAGGGAAAGATTGTTTATGATGGTACCACTGCATCCATCCCATAAACGAGTGTGAATGGTGACTCTTGCGTTGCGGTCCGGGGAGTAGTTCTATAAGCCCATAAAACGTTTTGTAGATAATCCGTCAATTTTCCAACCTTACCTTCCAAGTTTTTTTAGAATATCTAGAATTGTCCTATTAGTCACCTTGACTTGGCCATTTTCTTGGGGATGGAAGGGTGCCAAGAAAAACTGTTGTATCCCCTTGGATGCACAAAAATCTTTCATCTTTTTATTGTCGAACTGGGGTCCGTTGTCCATTGTTATTTTCCTTGGAACCCCAAAACGATACCAAATGTTAGAATCAATAAATCTGATCACATCCTTAGCTTTCGTCTCTGCCAAAGGTTCAGCTTCCACCCACTTAAAAAAGTAGTCGACTGCTACAACGATTGTATTTCGGCCTCCAAATGCCATCGGTAAAGGTCGACCAGATCAATGCCTCATCGGTAAAAATGGTAAAGATTCATGTATTAATTTGAAGGGAACACCTAGTGCATGGATTACGCTAGCAAATATTTGGCAGGTATCACACTTCTGCACTAATTCCTAAGCATAGAAAGAGAGAGTCGGCCAGTAATATCCTGCAAGAAGAACTCCCTGTATCCGTGTTTTGTAGCCATAGTGCGCTGACCCTTCCCCGTCATGTAGCTCTAAAAGTATCATCTGCGACTCATCTCTTCCTAAAAATCTAAGTAAAGGCCGACTAAAAGATTTTTTATACAATACATTACCGAGTACAACATACCCATATGCCTTAAATCGCATTCTTTTAGCCGTCACCTTATCAACCGATAATATGTCATTCACGAAAAATTCTTGAATCTCACTACTCCAATAGATTTCAATTGTTTCAGATCATTTTACAATAAAAGGGTTTTCTTTTGTAATTATCATAGGGTACTCCTCTGATTAAGAAACTTTCGCCAAAGAATCAGCTACTAAATTTCGAGCTCTGTGAATATGTGTGAGTATGACTCCTTCAAAAGCCAACGTTAAAACATTCAAAGCCTCCAGATATTTCACTAAATGATCATTTATTTCTTCTGATTGGACAGATGAATGGTTTATGAAAAGCTGTGAATCAGTTATCAACCCTACTCTTTAACCTCCGCAGATTTTAGCAAGTCTCATGTCTGCCAAAGCAGCTTCGTACCCAGCTTCATTATTTGATGCTTTAAATCGAAATCGTATGGCTTGATACATTGCAATTACTTCAGGAGTAACCAATTGCACCGCTGCTCTACACCAGACGAGCTTGAACCCCATCAGTTCGGATTTTCAACTATGCTCTAAGTTTTTCTTCATTGATTTTCACATCAGTTCGTTCGGAATGAAATTCGACTAGGAAGTCAGCTAATATTTGTGCTTTAATGGCAGTTCTTGGCTCAAATTCAATGTTAAAGTCCCATAGTTTATGATGAGTCTGAAAACTGCTTCCTCTCCGGACAGGGACAGATCAGACCAAGGCCACTGGACCGGACAGACCACTTCGAACACTTAGCCCATTAGACTGTTCGAACTATGACAAAAGTACTAAAAAACCTAAACACTTCTTGACTAAGATGCTTGCTCCCCTTCTAAGAGCTCATGGGTCTTTAAACATGACCCGTGTCCATTAAACATGACCCCAAAACCCATAAAGCCCAGATGTAAGTGTATAAATACCCAACCACCTGCATTAAATAGGGGTAATGAAAATTAACTGCAACCAGGCAGCTTAATTCTCCCTCTACTCTCTACTCAAAATATTAAATACCCATAAACTTCCACAAAACTCTGAACAAATTACCTAATTACCCTCACACATATATTAACCACACCAAATTGGCGACCACAGTGGGAGCATGAAGGTGCCTGAATCGAGCATTCGAAACCAGCAAGAAAAGCCACTCCGAATGAATCCGGACGCCCCGGAAGTGCCACCGGCTTTGCTCGAAGTGGTGGGTGAAAACGATGAATACACTATCGAGGAGCGCGATAGGCTAAAAGGCGATATAGAAGCTCTGAGGGCAGAAACGGCTATGATGGGCATGAAAGAAAAATCGAAAGTGTCAGTTGATCATCAGACTGATAACCCCAGAGAGAATGAGCCTTGAAGGACTCATGTGAGTACCAAAAAGACTCATGCCAGCTCCAAAAAGTCTTACCGGTCTAAGCCAGTGGAGAGTTCTGACTCAGGCTCAGAGTCTTCTGATAGCTCTTCGGATGATGAGGGAGTTGAAGAATCCTTATCCTCTAGCAGTGATGAGGGTCGAACTAAGAAGAAGCAAAAGCAAATAAAAAAATATTCAAGAAAAAGGGATAGACATGGAAAGCTGAAGAAGAATATTGGCAAAGGGTCATCTCACAGCCGGAGGCATGTAGACCGAATGCTGATGGATCCTTTCGCTTTCCACGATGAACCAGGTATATTTGCAACTCCCAATGAGGATACTGTGTTCAGTCGTGGCAGAAATTGGAGGCAATCTCGATTATCTTCCAAAATTCTGTCCGGAAACCACCCTAAGAGGTTCGACAGCACCAAAATGGAAAAGTACGATGGCAGTACTGATTCGGACAACCATTTGGAACAATTTAAAAACTTCATGATGAACTTTGATGACGATGATAAGCTACTTTGCAGAGCATTCTCCCAATCATTTACGGGGAGTGCTCTAAAATGGTATAACAACCTACCACAAGGCTGTATCAAGAATTTCGATACTTTTTGGGTGGCCTTTCGAATGCAGTTTGTTGGGAGTAAAGAACTAAAGGGCAATGGAGATACAATAATCCATTGTGCCCAGGAACCAAATGAATCCTTAAAAGAATATATAAGTCGTTTTGTGAACACCAATAATGGGTTGGCTGACTGCTTCGAACAGGTTGCAATATCATCTCTAAGACAGGGCTTAAACCCTGGCAATTTGGCTGATTCGGTGACCAGAAAGAAGGCTATGACTTGGGGAGGGTTGCTGAATCAGGTTGAAAAACCGATTAACGTTGATGAAACAAAGAAAACAAGGGTGAACAGGCAGGTGAGGTCTACCCTGGTGGCACCAAATCCCAATCAGAATCAGTCCGAAAATAAGGCGAAGGAGACCGGACAGGGGCATGGCAGGGCTAAAGCTCAATCTCAGCCAGCTGCACCTGCTCAGATTCAGCAATCCAGAAATAAAAGAGGGCCTTGGATTCAACCGGAGTGGTTCGCTCAATTGAAAGAAAGTGTGGCCACCATTTATGATAAAACGAAGGAAGATGTGCACTATAGAAGACCGGCCACACTGCAATCTCCTAGAGAACACCGTAATAACTCTTTCTGCCAGTATCACAATGATACTGGCCATACCACCGATGATTGTATAGCTTTAAAACAAGAAGTTCAGAACTTGATTGAGAGGGGAAAGCTGGGGGATTACGTTAAAAGAAGAGGAGGTAATAGGCCTGACAATACTCACCGGGTTGGTCCAAGTAATGTTGCTCCGGAGGGAGCCATGGTTATAATCGAAAGGTTTGATATGGAATCTGAATACTTGGATCCTGATCCAACTCGAAATAGAGTGGGTACCATTGAGGAATGTTCTAGGACAGTCTCCGGGCTCATTAAGTTTTTTGAGTCACTTACAATTTTCGGAGGGGATACTATGACAGCTCCTACTGCTTCTTCAAGGAAGAGGCACGTTCACACTTTAGCTACCCAGTTAGAAGGAGGCATGACTTCCTATCAATCGCAAATCCCATTCCCCTTCATTGTTTTTGATGAAGATGATTTAAGAGATATAGCTGGCCCTCATGAAGATGCTGTTGTCATAGGAGCATCTATTGGGGGCAATGCCATAAGACGAATTTTGGTGGATACTGGAAGCTCAGCCAATATCCTTTTCTTAATCACATACAAGAGAATAAATAATACAGCTGTAATTCAGAGTTCGGACAGATCAATTGTGGGCTTTACTGGCAGCTCAGCAGATGTGATCGGGGAGTTCGAGGAAGAAGTTTTGTTGGGCAAGGGCTCTTTCAAGAAGATGGTCAGGATACTTTTTATTGTGGTGGATTGTCCCACTTGCTATAATGCCATTTTAGGGAGGTCTTTGCTCTCTAGGATGCATGCAGTGGCTTCAACAATCCACCGATGTTTGAAATATGCTGTTCAGGGACAGGTGGGAGTTGTCCGGAACAGTCAAAAGGTTGCAAGAGAATGTTATGCTACAGCCCTGGCTCCCCGGACGTTGGGGGCAGTTCGTATCAACGAGCAATAGCAATTTGAGGGGCTTTCTGGGGGTGAGGGTGAAATTGATGACCCTAGAGAGACCCTTGGAGTGTTAATACCAGTCGAAGAGGTAGAAACACATTGTTTAGAGGAAGGGAAGAGTGTCAAAATAGGGTCCAGAATGCCACCCGATCTCAAAAGAGAGATGCTAAAGTTTTTAAAAAGCCATCAACATGTTTTTGCCTGGTGCAATGCTGATGTTACCGGGGTTCCGGCAGATGTGATATCACACCACCTATCTGTCCGGAAAGATGTAGCACCAGGGGTTCAAAAGAGAAGGGCTTTTTCCAAGGAGAAGGCTGATGTTATTGTGCAAGAGGTTGACAGGCTCACAAAGATGGGGCATATCAAGGAGTCTCAATATCCTTTGTGGACTGCCAATCCTGTCTTGGTGAAAAAGAAAAGTGGCAAGTGGCGTATGTGTATTGACTTCACAAACCTTAATAGAGCTTGCCCAAAAGATCTGTATCCAGTCCCCCGGATTGACCAGCTAGTTGACTCTACCTCTGGGAATAAGCTGCTGTCCTTTATGGATGCTTTCTCCGGATACAATCAGATCCAAGTAGATCCGAAGGATCAAAAGCATACCACATTTGTCATTGACAGAGGTCTTCATTGCTATAAGGTAATGCCTTTTGGGTTGAAAAATGTTGGGGCTACTTATCAGAGATTGGTAAACAAATCCTTTGCTGATCAGATTGGAAGGAATATAGAAGTATCCATCGATGACATGATGGTGAAGAGTGTGGATGAGAAATTGCACTTGGCTGACCTCCAAGAAACTTTTACCAACTTGGTGAAAGTGAATTTAAAGTTAAATCCGGAAAAATGTGTGTTCAGAGTACAATCCAGGAAGTTTCTAGGCTATATTATAAGTGAGCATGGGATACAGCCCGATCCGGACCATCTTAATGCTCTATTCCAAATGGAGCCTCCTCGAAATGTTAAAGAAGTACAACGGCTAACGGGGAGGTTAGCTGCTTTGATCAGATTTATCTCAAGGTCTTCGGACAGGTGTGCCCCGTTTTTTCAAACATTGAAGGGTGCGAAGGGATTCGATTGGACCTCGAAGTGTGATGAGGCTTTCAATGCGATCAAGAAGCACATGTCTTCCCCCAAAACCTTGTTTAAACCAATTGATGGAGAGACATTCTTCGTATATTTGGCAGTTTCAAGTTGTGCCATCAGTGCTGTGTTGGTAAGAGAAGTAGATAATTACCCTCATCCAATGTACTACATCAGCAAAAGCTTGATAGATGCAGAAAGACGTTATTTGAAACTTGAAAAACTAGCATTAGCCCTGGTGATAGCTGCTAGAAAGATGAGGCCTTATTTCCAGGCTCATCCTATTATCGTCCGGACATCTTTTCCTTTGAAGAATGTTCTCCAAAAGGCAGACATTTCAAGCAGGATGACTAAGTGGTCGGTAGAATTGGGGGATTTCGATATAGATTTTGCTCCCCGAACATCAGTCAAAGCCCAAGTTGTGGCTGATTTTTAAGTTGAATTCCACTCTGATAGAAATTCGGATCAGACTACTGAGATGAAAGACAAAAAGGTCTGGGTCGTCCGGACGGATGGTGGATCCAGCACTATGGGATGTGGTGCAGGGGTGTGTTTGACTTCTTTATATGGTGACAAAATGTACCAGGCTATATGCTTTGCTTTCAGAGCTTCGAATAATGAGTCTGAGTACGAGGCAGCTATAGCTGGTTTGAAGTTAGCTTTTATTTGTGGGACTAAGAGGGTCAAGCTATTGAGTGACTCTCAGCTTCTTATCCACCATGCCCAAGGTCAATCTGAGGCTAAAAAGGAACAGCTAGTGAAGTATTTACTTCTTGTTAAAAATGAAGCACTCAAGTTTAAAAGCGTTATTTATGAACATATACCCCGGACAGAAAATGAGTTGGCAAATTCATTGGCAACAATTGCATACACAGAGTCGTATCCATGGATCCATGTGCTGGAGAGCCCCTCCATTCAGCTTAATATGAATGATGAAGAATAAATTTTTGAAGTACAGGTGAAACAACCTCGGGATTGGAGATTTCCTCTCCTGCAATACCTCTGCGACGGCATCGTGCCTCCGGATAAATCACTGGCAAGAAAACTGAAACACAAGGCTCGTGGTTTTATCATATTGAGATATATTATGTATAAAAAGTCTTACAGTAAACCTCTTCTGCGCTGTTTGGGGGATGATGAATCTCAAGTAGTCATCTTCGAGTTGCATGATGGCGAGGGATCAGCTCATTGTGGATTCAGGGCTCTAACGAGGAGAGTCTTACTAGCTAGGTACTATTGGCCATCTATCATGCAGGATGCTAAAGAACTGGTAAGAAGGTGTGACCCATGCCAGAGATACAGCAATGAAATTCATGTCCCAGCCATTCCTTTAGAGTCAATTTCTGAGCCTATACCTTTGGCTCGATGGGGGTTGGATCTAGTGGGGCCTCTCCCTATGGCGTCCGGAGGAAGTAAAACTATAATTGTTGCAATAGATTATTTTTCGAAGTGGATTGAAGCATCCCCTCTAGCAGGAACAACGTCAAAAACCGTCATAAAATTCATTATATCCAACATTTGTTGCAGATTTGGTGTCCCACAAAAGATAACAACAGACAATGGGCCACAGTTCGACAATAGGGAAATGGAGAGTTTCTGTGCCTCAAGGGGTATACAACATTGTTTCTCTTCACCTTTCCACCCACAAGCAAATGGTCAGGTTGAAGTGGCTAACAGAACTATACTATCCGGTTTAAAGAAGAACTTGGAAGGGGCTACTGGGAAGTGGCCTAGCTATTTACAAGAAGTTTTGTGGGACTACCGGAAAACACCTGGAGCTGCAACACAGGAGTCACCCTTTGCTTTGGTCTATAGGATGGATGCAATAGCTCCCATATAAGCAACTCTCCCATCATTTCGTGTTCACAACTTCTCCGAATGCGCTAACGAAGTGGCCATCAGAAGTCAGCTCGACTTAATAGAAGAGAGACGAGTGAAAGCTCACCTTAGAGCTGCACACTATCAGGGTTTAATGAGGAGCAGATTTGCTTCTAGGGTTAAAAGAAGAGATTTCCAACCGGGGGACAAGGTGTTGAGGAAAGTTTTCTTACACACTAAAGAGAAGCTGCTCGCCAAATTGGCCCCGACTTGGGAAGGACCTTATATGGTTGTTGAAACGCTTAAACCTGGAACATATTGGCTAGAAGACAAGGATGGAAGAGTTTTGACCCACCCTTGGAATATCGAACATCTCCGGATGTACTTGGAGTAGCATTTGTGTAAATATTTACTTGTTTAAACATCCATGTAAATATTTGGGGGCATACTCTTTCCTACCATGGTGGCGCGGGGAGGTTTTAATGAGGTGTCCGGGTTTTTAAATAAAATTTGATGCCTTCTTAAAAAATTTCCGAAGTGTCCTTACTTTGTCTTTTGTCACACTATCCGGATTGAAATGAAAGAGTGATGACCACTTAAACATTCGTCATCGGAGAATTTAAACACTCTCGCTATGAAATAACTAAGGGCTAGCTATTTAAACGCTAGCCATCAAAATTGGAACAAATTATGAAAGAACGTGAGAATTGTACGAAATAAGGGTATTCATTAAAATAACTTAAGTGCCTTGGCCTTCCAAGGACTTTCAAATTGTCAAAACAGAGTAAAAGGATCTATCCGATCAAATACCGGACATATTAATAAAAAGAGTGCCTTGGCCTTCCAAGGACTTTAGTTTAGATAACATGAAAAATAAGAAGTAATTCATAATTTAAGGCTGAGCCTTTGAAGATGGCTCAGCTTCTGTCTTCTTTTTCCCTTTGGGATCATCTTTCTCTTCATCTGGGCTCTCCCCGGTGTTTTCTTCGTCATCGGATGAGGAGGCACTGGAGAAGCCAAACCTGTCGCCTTTGGCCATTGTGTGATATGGGAGGTCTTCGGGCTTTACGTGAAGCCACAAATCACCCAAGTTCCTCTTCAGGAACTTCTCATGGAAGAGTAGGACCATGTCTGATTTCACTTTGGCATACATTTGCTCTTGAGTATCTATCACATTATTGGCATAAGCATCGATCTTGGCCTGGATTTTTCCCTCCTGCTCCCTTAGCAAACCAGCTTTCTCCTCTGCAGCTTGAGACACTGCTTCTTCCAGGGCAATCTTGTCGCTGGTCAGGTTGGTAATAATTTGGTCCTTGGCCTTGGTCTCCTCTTTTGACGAGGCAAGATCTTTCTCCAATCGGGACAGCTTCTTCCAGAGCTCTGTGATAGTGTTCTCTAGTGTGGAAACTTTTGTGGTACTCACCTCTTGGGTTCTCTTCAACTCTTCGTTTCCCCCCTTTAGAATGGCAGTGTTTGAAGTGGCAGTAAGAAGGTCGTCGGACAACCTCTCTTTATCAGACTTGAGGTCTTTGATAATGTTTGCCTGATTTCGAACTTGTTTTTCCAACGCGAGCACCGGCTAAACATTGCTTAATAAAGAGTGGGCTATAACATCCCTTTCACTTGAAACAATAAAGGTCTTACCATTAAAAGTGACTGTGTTTGAAGTGCTCGGAGGGAGGTAAGGCCCAACAAAATCGTCTCTGGGAGATTGATGAAGTACTCACCAAGCCCAGCAAGACCAGTGATGTCTACCCCATCAATGTTAAGATCTCCCCCTTCGACCTCATCGGTTTGGAAGTCACCAGGTATCTCCTCTGCTTGTGTTGGGTCAGTGGGGTCAGCTTGGGAAAGAGGCTCCGGAGGTCGGAGAGAGACTTCATCACCCTTAGAAGTCTTTTTCTTCTTAGCCTCCATATCTTTGCTTTCAGCTCCCCGTTTACGGTCTCTTTTGGAAGCCCTTGGAGGATTTGGGGAGTGAACCTCTTGCCTAACACTCCCCTGCTCTACCACTGCCAAGAGAGCAGCATCAATTTGACTAGGGGCTGGCCCCTCCGGATGTTTTGAAACATCATCCTCTACCTCAACCGGGTTAGCTCCACCCACCACTTTCTTGCCCTTCTTCTTGCCTTTCATCTTACTCGGGGCTTTGGCCCGGCCTGGCAAGTAAAGTGTCCCATCCGGTTCATGCATCCTTTTGAGCACAACATCCGGAGGAGGCTGGGTGGTGAGCTCTTCCCAAGATAAGTTTCTCCGACCTGTGGTGTTCCACAGATGAGACCTTGCCAAGTTGCACCCAGTAAAAGTAGCATGGAACCGGTTCCCCCACTTCTCAGTAGCCCAAGCGTTGATCTTGGTGCAAGTGGTCTGCCCGGTTTTCAAGTAGTCACTGAAGTCCTTGGGCAGTTCTGCTAAGGCAAAGATAAGACCAATTAGTTTAAATTAATTTAAAAAAAAAATAGAGAGAAGAATTTAAAGTAAGAGACTTACGATCACTCCTCCATCTGCTTGTGAGAAGACTTGCATTGACTCCGGACTTGATTTTCTTCCCATTCTCCAAAGCACCACTTACGAACATGAATTGAGTCCTCCAATTCCTCTCCAACCCTAGCAAGTGATCCACAGCTTTGAAGTTATCCCCCATGTTGAAATGGTAGAAGGGGAGGTGATGGTTTTTGCAGAGACTGGCCACAGCAGCAAACTCCTCCATTGGTAGAGGAATCCCGGAGAGCCTTGAAGCCATAATGCAGGCCATGAAGGTGTACCAAGCATTGGGGCTCAGCTGGCTCGGATATCAGATGAAAATATCTGACAATTTCAGGGTCTAGATGATTATCTCGCTCAATTTACAGTCCATGGGAGTTTTGGGGTTGATAGGGATTCTTATCTTCACGTTCTCCGAAATTCCCCACTTCATACGCATCCGACCCAGCTCGGCTGTGTGGATGAATTTGTAGTTGATTTTTTGCAGGGCAAGGAGGTACTTGACATTGACTTTGTGAAAACAAGGCCCCACCCTTCCTTCAAGACTCTCCAGCAGATCCGAATGCCTCAAGCACAACTTTTCCTTGCCTTTGTCTTTTTTGGCAGCAACAACACTACTAGTCTGTCCGGAGGGCTCAGACTCGAATGGAGCCTCTTCGATAGAGTCCTCCATTACTTCCTCCATGATTGATGAGGGGTTTTCAGCAACTGTGGTAAGGGGAAGGTTTAGAGTTGGCTCAGCTTGGCTTCCGGACTGCTGAGTTCCAGTATTTTCTTGGTTCCTGGCCTCCGGTTGGGGCTCTGATGCAGATGTTTCCTTCCGGAGACTTGAGCTAGTGCCTTCTGAACCGGACAGCCTGTCCTTGGGAGCTCTAATGGGCACTTCTGACCCTGCACTACTATCTTTGGCACCCGATTTTGAAGGGGTACCCTTGGAAGCTTGGCCCTTGACCAACCGTCCTTTTCTCCGGTCAACTAATTTTTGAGGGGAATTTTTGGTGTCTGACCCCATAGCTATGAAGGGGGAGGGTTTCTTGAAGCTGGTAACAGTAACACCTGGCTCAACAACATATTCTGATTCTTGAACCGAAGAACCGGAAGTGATGGGTGAGATATTGGCTTGAAATAACCTTTTCGGTTTGACGCCTTTTGAAGAAGAAGAGCCCTGGTCTGATTCTGTGGCAGCAGTCACTGGTTTGTCAATAGGAGAGGTGGGTAAACCTGCCGCAATGCGCCTTTCCTTTTCGACCTTTTGCCCCTTTTCTAGTTCAGAGAGGTTGAGCCACCCGCCTTTGACCAAAGCGTTCCGAGCCGTGAACATAAACAAACTGGGTAAAAATTTGTGTTGGAGAGAAAAATGCTTTGAGAGTTTGCAGAGTAAAAATGAGAGTGATGGTGAAACAGTAGAAAGTATTTCAATTTATAGTGAATTTGAAAAAGGAGTTTGATTCCTAGGAGAATTCGAAAAGATTGATAATGATTAAAAGACGGTGCTGATGTCGCCCTCTTTAATGAATAGGTTGCTTTTCGAAGAAGGTGGGTGCGAGATTCAAGGTGAAAAAACGACTGAAACAACCAACCAGAAAGTGACACGTGTCCCATCAACTCTGGCAAAACACCGTTTGGATTCACAAAGCTTTATAAGTCCGGATAAAACCACAAGACAAACAGACCTGTCCGGATTTAAGCTGCCCCTGAACACCGGACTGTTTTTCAGGTTTTTGACAAAGGAATTTGAACAAACACCTAAAAAAGAGGCTCCTGATGAGTCCGAAAACTGCTTCCTCTCCGGACAGGGACAGATCGGACCAAGGCCACCGGACCGGACAGACCACTTCAAACACTTAGCCCATTGGACTGTTCGAACTATGACAAAAGTACTAAAAAACCTAAACACTTCTTGACTAAGCTGCTTGCTCCCCTTCTAAGAGCTCATGGGTCTTTAAACATGACCCGAGTCCATTAAACATGACCCGAAAACCCATAAATCCCAGATGTAAGGGTATAAATACACAACCACCTGCATTAAATATGGGTAATGAAAATTAACTGCAACCAGGCAGCTTAATTCTCCCTCTACTCTCTACTCAAAATATTAAATACCCATAAACTTCCACAAAACTCTGACAAATTACCTAATTACCCTCAGACATAAATTAACCACACCAGTTTACTTGAAAGATGAAATTTATTGGTACGAAATAATCCATCATCTTTTAGTAGATTTCTTAACTTTTATGTTGGATTTCAGTCCATCATCTTTTAGTAGATTTCTTAGCTTTTATGTTGGATTTCAGCCCCCCTACCAGTATTGCATAAGTAAAATGTTATTTCATTTTTTTACACCAAACTGTAATTCATCTTTGACTCATGAACCTTCTTTTTCCCAAAACACATTTATAAGTTTCATTCAATTTATAATGAACTGATATCTCCAATAAAGTTGTATAATTTCGAGAAGCGCATAATCGAATAAAAAGAGTCCGTTGTCTGTTGTGGAATACAAAAAATGTATAATTTCGAGAAGAGCATAATCGAATAAAAAGAGTCCGTTGTCTGGTGTGGAATACAAAAAATGTAAGGAAACCATACTTGTAGCCCGCAAAATAAAAATAAAAAACAGTTGTAGCCAGAAAAAAATGTAGCACACACTATAAGACAGTGCGATAGCCTGTTCCATATAGCATGCATGATATAATTGGTTTTTATCTTTGGTGAAAGGTACCAATGGTATTCATCAAGGTTTTTATTGGTACAAATGGTATTCATCAAGATTTTTATTGCTTGTGATAAGTATAAATGGTATTGAACAAAATATCGTAGATCTATAATTTTTATTGTAATTTTTAAATATTTTAATATCTAATATTAAGTTTATTAATGAATAAAAAAATAAATTTCAAATTTATGATCCATGATATTAGGATTTTTTATATCAAACAAAATAATTAAAATCAATTTTACGATCAATCAATAAGAAAACTATTCTAAATTACTAAAATTCATATTAAAAGAATAAAAGCATTAAAAAGCTATTCTAAATTACTAAAATTTATATTGGAAAATAAAAGTAGTTTTATAATCTAGGCGTAACCAGTTTGTGCTCAAAACAAGCTATTTTAGTGTTATCCACCAAGCACGGGAGTATTTAAATATTATGTATAGAATGTTTATAAATTTCTACTAGAAAGAAGATATAGATGTTAGAAGTGAAGGTCATGTTCATCATACGTTGTTTCTCATGTAAACCTATAGGTATGATTTTATTTTCTAAGGTATGTGTTAAGCATTGTTTATTTTTTTCACCTTTGAAATACATTCTCTTTAAAGCATATGATCATAATAAAAAAAAGTCCTCAAGTATTTTGTCATTGACACGTATGGAACAAAGATTACCTGAAAACTTAAATAATATATTGGAAAAAAAATCATAATAGCTTTCTCAATGATAAAGAAGATAAGAAAGTAAAGCCATAATTTAAATAAAAGGAAATTTTGAATTTTGAATATAATTTTTTTCCTCTATACAATAGTGTACAATTTAAAAAATGAAGCTAATAATCTAGATCAAATACCCAAACAACAAATAAACAGTTTGGACCAAACAAACTCGTGTTATTTAATTGAATATAATAACATTGACTAATATTTTTTTTTAAGACTTAGATCTGAATAGTATTTCATGTTTGCATTTCTAAATACAAGTTTCATTGTTTTATGCAAAGTCAATAAGATGACCACATCAATCTAAACGAGAGCACTAATTCAAAGTTCAGGAGACCGTTATTTTGGAATAAATGGAAAATAAAAAAGACAAATGGGAGTGAGTGGCATCATAGTTGTAAAACAAAAAAATCTACTAGAGAGTGAGGTGTCCGACATGAAAAATAAGGAGTACACGAGAGAGATTAAGGTGTTAGAGCTGGAAAATAACGATGACATACGAGAACACGTGGTCTTGTTATTTTATGTTTCATTTCATATAGCATTCCCCTGAAAGAGTGGACCTGTCACATACGTGTAATCTTATTATCCTGTCACATACGTGTAATCTTATTAACTCATCCAGCATAGTGGCCGACTCAAACTCTCTTAATTTTAAGATCTTTAGCAAGTCCATTTTTAGAGTCAAAATTTTCATGCCAATAATTGATAATGAACTTCACATGTCCCAAATTATATACAATCATCTTTACCAAATTTATTAAAGTATCAGACCCATATTTTTGGTTAATCCTTTTATCAAATAGCCTATATCGTATAATCTATTAAACGTGACCCATATAAAATTTTATCGTACTAACTTTGATAGATTAGTACATTTTCTACAATTATCATACGGTTTAACTCTCTGAGCGTTAATTTTTTTAGATCAAGGCAATTTTATTTCATAAAACGGTGGAATTTTGATTCATATTATCCGTACATTTGTCAAACTATGAAAAGGTAAACTCTCATATTTATCTAATGTGATTCTGAGCTACATGATTTTAATATTTTTCAAGTTGTATTTCCTATCTTCAAACCACATATCATCTTTTGATGTGAATCTAGGAGTTGTGCGAATATATCCCAATTTTGTTGTAACTACGATGATGATAGAAAATGGTGAAGATAAAAGTATAAATTCTTTAACTCCAAACTAAAGTTTAAGTTCCAAACTTCTATAATCATCTGTTTGGATTCATTCGAACTTGAAATACTCCGATTACCGGCACTAGCAAAATATTTTTGTTGGACTCTATATTGATCAAACAGAGGTGTAAATATTGGCTAATGAGAAACGAAAACAAATCACAAAAATTAGCCACAAACATTACACTATCTTATTGTTTTTAACATCGTATTTTTAAATTGTTGGTGTGATTTTAGGATTTACGCCAACTTATTGTTGGTCACTAAAAATACATGTATTTAAAAAGGTATTATATAAAGAGAAGGAAATATCGTGGATTCAAAAGTCTGGATCCGTAATGTGTGAAATGGATTAATGGCCACAACGATTCGTGGTATACATAGATATTTAATAAGAAAAACAAATTAAAAAAAGGAAACCCAAAATTTATTTATTTCATTTTATGAAAAATTAAAAATATAAAACATAGTAGATCTACTTTTTCGAAGTTCTGAAATTGCACCCTGATATATGAGAATCTCAAATAGACACTCCAATAGACAAATACTTTGATTCAAATTAAGGATTAGTAATAAAATCAATATTGTATGTATATGTAATATTTAAATATAAAAATAACAAAAAAAAAAGAGATTAGACCAAAATAGAAAGAAAGAATATCTTGTTACTCCAATGTAAACAAACATAAATTTTAAGTTCAAAAAACTTAGATCACTACTTACGCGAGAGAGTTTCGAAAATATGTTTAAGATAATTGTTTAAGATGCAATTAATATTGCTTATATAAAGAGGGGAAAGACTAACCTTGAATGAAGGTAGATGGATCGCCTTTTATTGATGAAGTGGTTTATACATGTGGGATTTGAACAAGATGGATTAATGTCACGAACTATTTTGCTAAGGTATTAATCAATTTCAATTTTTCAAATTAAATAATTATAGAATATCTCGATAGTGTTTTGTAAATAAAGCGGTAGTTTTTAAGAGAACGAATTGATGAATATTTGGAGAGTATTTATGTAAAATGAACCATTGATTTTTAAGTGTGGGTAATTTACTGAAGAAGTTAAGCTAATTTACAAGAGCTTACTCTCACTAACAGTATTAATGAAACAATATATATAAAATCTTACAATAAGAAAATCATTTATATACTAGTTCAATAATGGGCGGGACCGTAAGGTTCAGATGGTCAGATCAATATTTTTCATATATTTGAATTTGAATCTGGCCCAAGTCCGATTCGTTTGTATTTGCGGATTAATATAGTACATAATTTTTTGTATATTTGAATATGTTATATATAATATTATATATTACTTTAATTTTTAAATAACAACAACAATTGGAAAAGAATACAATTGTACTAGAATAGAAATATATGAACAAAAGAAAAAGGAAAAATAAATAAAAATGAAAGAGAAAATATGTTTATCGAAATAGAAAGAAAGGGTGTCTCGTTTTTCAAAAAGATAAATTATAATTCAAAACAATTTGGAGCACTAGTGACGTGAGAGAGTTTTGAAAAAGTGTTTAAAATAATTATTTAATATACATTAATTATTTTTTGTATTTTTTCAAAGGTAACCCGCAGCCGCTACTTAACAAAAACAACAAACAATGATGGCAATGAATTAGTCTCCAAAAGAGAGCATGTCCTTCTTCTTGCTAACCAGTCTCTCGTGATCTTGGATTGACCAAAAACAATAAACAATGATGGCAGTGAATTAGTCTCCAATCCAACCTTTGTTGGAGCTTACGCCACCAACCTTTGTTGGAGGTTACACCACCAACTCAAGTTATCGGTACCAAAACAAACCAAATAATATCCAGCCGGTTTTACAAAATTTATTGAAGTATCAGGAACTATACTGTCGTTTAACTCTTTTAATAGATAACATATATCGTATAATCCATGAAATGTGATCTTGATAAATCCCCCGCCAACTTTAACAGGTTAGTAAATCTCATAAAAATATTGCGAGGATTGATTCCTGGAGTGTTATCGATCAAACTCATTTTGTTTCAAGAAATTGGTGGTATTTTGATTCCCTTTATACGTACGTTCGTTGAACCGTGAGAACTTGAACTCCTACGTCCGTCTAATATGGCCTTCTGAATTGAATAATCTGATTCCAAATTGAATAATATTCACATTTTTCAATTTATATTTCATATCTTTGAACGAGCGATAGTCTTCCGATGTGAATCAAGGAGTTTTGCAAAAACAACCCAAATTTTTTGTAACTCTAACAATCATAGGAAACCGCTGAGATATAAATTGTTTAAATCCAAACTCAAGTTGAAGTTCCAAACTTCTATAATGTGTTGGGATTCACTCAAACTTGAAAATCTCTCATTATCTATACTAACTATGCAATGTGGTTGAGGGCTTCCATAATGATCAAAGCAGTTGTAAAAACATAAATAAATAAAACAGTAGACTCAAAGGCCTATTATGAAGAGAAATTCATAATATTTTTTAATTTTTAAAAAAAATATAAAATATAAAAACATAATAGATCTAATTTTGAAATTCTAAACTTACATCATGATATGAAAATCTCAAATAGAAAAAACATTATTCAAATTCAGGATCAAGAATATAATCAATATTATATCTAAATAAGAATAACAACTGAAAAATTAAACTCTTATATTCATCCAATGTGGCCTTCTGAGAGAGTTTTGAAAACGGGATCTGAAAGGTAATATTGAATGAAAGTAAAAGGATCACCTGAATTAATAATGTGATATGAGATCTGAATCAACTGATCAGTGTGGATCTTGAACGAAATGCTTTGGTAAGAGACTGATCGATCTTAAATTTCAAGCCAATGAGTTACTGTATATTTCGAGAGTGTTTTTAAAATGAACTAATAATTTTTAAGAGAGAGAATTACTAAATATCTAGATAGTGTTTTGTGAATGAACCTATACGTTTTAAGAGATGGAGAGTGTTTTTTTAATAAACCTAGAAAATATTACTGAATATTTGGAAAGTGTTTTTGAAAATAAAGTCGTAGTTTTTTTCATAAGATTTCTTATAAATATTCATATAAGATACTTAGATATCTATATAAAATATCTAATTTGTTATCATTTTCTGAAAGAGAAAGTTACCAGTAAATATCTTTTCACCAAATTAATTACCAAGTGGTACCCACTTTTTGGATAGTGTCAATTGGTACCTCGAATTGAAGTTTGGACAAAAATACCCCCGACCAAATATACCCGCTGATACTTCAAGGTGTTTGCAATTCTCATGATAAGATGCGAATTTTTTGCATTTCCTGAACAATTCTCATGATATCATGAGAATTGTTTGCAACTCTTAGGATTTCCTGAACAATTCTCACGATAGGATGCGAATTGTTGCAACTCTCTAGGTTTCCTGAACAATTCTCATGATATGATGAGAATTGTGTGCAACTCTGGGTTTCTTGAACAATTCTCATGATATGATGCAAATTGTTTGCAACTCTGGGTTTACTGAACAATTCGCATGATATGATGCGAATTGTTTGCAACTCTCAGGATTTCGTGAACAAGTCTCATGATATGATGCGAATTCTTTGCAACTCTCAGGATTTCCTGAACAATTCTCATGATATGATGCGAATTGTTTGTAACTCTGGGTTTCCTGAACAATTCTCATGATATGATGCGAGTTGTTTGCAACTCTCAGGATTTCCTGAACAATTCTCATTATATGATGCGAATTGTTTGCAACTCTGGGTTTCCTGAACAATTTTCATGATATGATGCGAATTTTTTGCAACTCTGGGTTTCCTGAACAATTCTCATGATATGATGTGAATTGTTTGCAACTCTTAGGGTTTCTCGAACAATTCTCATGATATGATGCGAATTGTTTGCAACTATGGGTTTCCTAAACAATTCTCATGATATGATGCGAATTGTTTGCAACTCTCAGGATTTCCTGAACAATTCTCATAATATGGCATGTGGACTGTCTATGCTGAGCAAGATTTTTTAAAACACTAAACTTCTCTAGTATGGTCGTTTTGTCTTATTCCTTCCTGAACTTTACTTTCGTTTTAACCCTCTCTTCGTACCTAAAAACAATAAATCTTATGTTGTAACCCACATTTCGTAAAGGTTAACTACTACGGTTTGTGGGAAAGTTTCAAAAACTAAAAACCCTTACCTAGGTTTGCTGAATGACCCTTCACTGTATAATTTATTTGCAGCATGTATTGTAGGTTTTGGAGAAGCCAATTTTTTCGCAAATCATGTACCCTCTACTCAGGTGTTCTCTTTGGTGAGGTGAACGAGACAATATGATAGAAGCCTGCTAAAATAAGGTGGTGTGATTCCTAATATTGTTTAACTGTTGAGGAGGCAACATGTTTTAACTTCGGACGACACTGCGACACCAAAAAAGAAAAACGTTTAACCATGATCCTTGTAACAATTCTGCCAACCTTACTCTGATTTACTAATTTAATTAGGAGTTTCTAACCTCTTTCAGACATGATCTATTGAACAAGCCGAGTACAAGAGGAGGCCACCAGTTTTCTTATAGGTGATGATTGGATTTCTTCTTCATTGGATTACCAGGAGGATCCTATGTTGGTAGCACGTTAGGTGGGGATGATGCTGTTGGAGCATTATATTAGATAATTAGTTGTGGTTCCCACTGTTATTGTGGTGGCACAATGACAGAAACCCTAGATTCAGAAGTCTGAAACAGTATCCATTGGTTTATCTTCTATTTAAATAAATGGAAGACCACCTTTGGACTATGGTTGTATTATTTGGGTAGGGTCCGTTATGCTTTTGGTCTAGGCTTATGTTACATGGCTCAACCCTAGTATTTACTCGAAAAAAAAACAATTCTTTATGTAATTCTTTAAAAAAACAATTAAAGGCTAAAACTTTATTAAAAGGAAAAAAGAATTCAGGCCAATAAAAAAATAAGAGCTTACAAAAAACCTATAGCAGGCAAAGGAAGAGAAAGATACAATTGAAGGCGCCAAAATGAAAAATTATAATTTTTAGATTCCTCTAAAAAATTAAGCTGACAAGGAGATAAGGAGATGTAAACTCAAATCTATGAATACTGAAGAGCATACCACAAGAGATTTAATATAGCCATCATCTAAAGATACTGAGGTATAAAACAAAATTAGGCAGTTTGAATTCAGTTAATCAGAGGATATCAGAAGGTCGATGATAAGGCAAGATCACTAAAATTAAGTTGAAGAGCGCAAGAAAGGTCTGGATACAAAATCAACTGCTCCGAGAAGGCCATAGATGGAGACATTTGGAAGATTCGAGAACATAAACTATTGCGTCAAAATAATCTTTCAAAAAGGAGCATCAATCCATACAACATCAATTGAATTTCTCTTGAAACGAAGGAAATGAAGAGCACGGGAAGAAGCAGCGAACTACAACATGAATCACCAGAGAGGAATTGAGATAAGAGAGTATCTATACACGAAGCTTATTAAAGGAGCTTCTACCAAATTGATAAAAAAAAAAGATAAGATGGAAGGTTATAATTTGATTAGGAAGAAGGAAACAGTCAATCAAGTCTTAGGTAGCCCAAACGTAAACTTTCTAAAAAGGTAATGGCTTCTAGCTGGTGAGGAACTTTAATGGTTATATGGTCGATTTTCATCTTGTATTTCAGAGTCCATCGAGTAAGCTAATCAGCCGCTTGATTTTGCTCTGAAAATATGATGAAGAATTATATTATAAGAAATTAAGTTTCTAATACAATTAAGAACATACTGCAATTGAGAAGGGTAATGGCCAGAAGAGCGGAGTGATACTAAAATCTCATAATCTGTTTCAATATCTATGTTACTTAAACTTTTAATCTTGCTGATTTGAAGACCATCATATAGAGTTCTTAATTCAGTTTTGATTGGGGAAAGTGTTTCATAGAGATTACTATATCCATAAAGGATGGTGTCATTGTTGTCATGAATTAGAATAGCTATGCTAGATTTACCTGAAGTGAGACATCAAGCATTATTGTTGAGTTTGTATCTGCCAAGAAGAGGACAAATTCAGGAGATCTGAGAGATTTTCTTATTATTGTTGCGATGGTGGAAGTATCCCATGGTATTAGCAGCCTCTTCAATATTTTTCCAATGTTTGTGCTTAGAAAGGTTAGAGTGATTGAAGCTGGTAGGTATGTTCTTAATATATTTAATAGATAACACTGAAGAGAAAGAACCTCATTTGAATTTAACTTTATTCCTGGTATGCCATATAACCCATTTGATAATAGCTGAAAGAATAGTCTTAATGTGAAATTTGTTGGGATATGACCAAACCTAGCATCCATGTGCTTTATAATGATGAATTTACTAATGTTGATTTTGAAAATGTCATTAATATAAGACCAAATGTTTCAGGATAAATTACAAAAACAAATAGATGATAAGTAGCTTCCAAGTTATTACAAAAATGGAATTTAGAGACTAGAGTAATATGCTTGGATTTCGTAATAGAGTCTATGTGAAGCTTATTTTCTAAGATCCTCCATAATAGAAAGAAGTATTTTATGGGATTGATCTGGTTCCGAATTATATCATATATAACCAATCCTATCATATATAATGGATTTATTATGGTTGACTCTAATGATTTTCATAGCATCCTTGATGTTAAATTTACCATCTTTAGATGGATTCTAAAGCTTAGAGTCTAAGTTAATATTAGTAGCAGTAAATAAATGATAAATCCTAGTCATCTTCCATGCATTGTTATCCAAAAAGATAGATCTCTTATCAATAAACAATAGATTACAGAAACATTGATAGTTCTCTTATCGATGTATAATTTATTAGCTTTTTGATTTTTTGTTCATCAATTTTGCAATGTTTTTAGAAATCAGTAATGTTTGGGGGTCTATTAGGAGAAAATTTATTAATGTAATGAAGAATATGAATACATTTTTATATATGTATAAAAAAGGTGAATTTGGAAATAAATTATGAAAAAATCAAAAGCATAGAAGATAAACTAAAACTGGTAAAAGGGAAAGCTACTTACCTTCAACTGATGGCTATAGAGGAAGTCTACCGGCAACGGTGACAGAAAAGTAATATAAGTTGGCTCAAAGATGGAGATAGAAATTCTGCAACATACCAAAATTATTTTATAAAGAAAGAAAGAAATAATAGAATAAATTGTATTCATAAAATGAGAATGGATCACTGATCAAAATATTATTGGTTCATTAGTTGAAGCTTATTTTAAATGTAGCATATCCTTTCAGTCTAATTCAAAATAAGAAAATGGGATGTTTGATTTTATTCCCAAGCTAATATCAAATGAGGATAAAAGAATGTTAATGGAAATCCCTACTAAAAATGAAATATGGGAGGTTGTTAAACTTCTACATTTTTCTAGTGTTGCATGAATAGATATATTCAATGAAATGTTCTTTCAAAATTCTTGGAAAATAATTCAAAAAGATCTTTGTGCTGCTATTGCAACATTATTTAATGGTCAAGCAACTCCACAAATAATATATGCTACAATCATATGTCTTATACCTAATGTAACAATCCTTCAATCATGAAATGAATATAGAATAATAAGTTTATGTACCTTGTTTAATAGATTAATCTCTAATATTATTAACAATAGATTTAGTTTTATTCTTCCTAAGATAATCTCCGATGAGTAATGCGGACTTGCCATTAGTATGAATATCCAAGACAATATCGTGCTTGCTCGAGTATTGGTTTATTATCTTAACAAAAACGTTATGGGAGGTAATGTATTGATAAAGTTGGACATGTCAATAGTGTTTGAGAGATTATCTTACAAGTTTATTCTAAAATTAATGGAGCGATTTGGATTTGATAGGTCATTCATAGATAGAATAGCTAAGAGTATCACAGATTCCTGGTTTTCAGTCATTGTTAATGGTGAATCTAATGGTTATTTCAAAGCAACCAAATGAATTAGGAAATGGGATCTTATATTATCTAGCCTTTCCATAATAGCAGAAGAATGTTTAATTAGTGGCTTGAAAAAATTATTTAAATCAAATAAGGACATGAGGTAAATATTTCTTAGCCTTTACTGATGACTTTATTATTTTCACAAATGGTGAAGAATATAAATCAATACCTTAAGTGAAATCTTACCTCATTATCAAAACAAGTCTGGACAAATTATTATTAAGAAGAAAACCAAGGTTATTACTTCAACCAGATTAGCTCATTAAAGGTCTGAATTATAGGAATACAATCAGGTTTTCAAATATTTAACTTCCCTCTACTTATCTAGGTATAAGTATGCATGATAGTAATAAGGCTAACAATTATGATGATATGATTTTTAAGATTAGAGGTAGGATAATGGAGTGCGAAAGTAAACACATATCATTTAGTGGTAGACTCATTTTAATCCAAACTATCTTGATGAACTTACCAATTTATTAGCTTCAATATTGTTTTACATAAATTAATGATATATAGAATTGAGAAACTATTCAAAAGATTCTTATGAGGATCTTTAGATGTTAACAAATCCATAAATTGGACAAGATGGTCCCATCTTTATAGTCCGGATGAAAAGGTGGTCTGAATGTAAGAAGCCTTAAAGATTTACATTATACATATTCTTATAATATTTGGTTTAGGTTTAAAGAGAAGAAATCATTATGATTTAGGTTCATGCATAATATATATTGCAAAACCCTTCATCCCATATATGTCAATTACTCAAAACGTCACTATAAAGTCTGGAAAAAAACTAAAGAATGTAAGAGGTCTAGTAGAGGGGTTTCTATATTGGAAAGTAGGTAAAGAGGATATAGACTTTTGGACAAAAAAAATGGTGTAATACAAGGCCCTTCGTTGTTCAATCTAGTGAAGAAAATAATAGTTGTTATTCATAAGATAAAATAAACACTTACTGCAACAGTAAGGGATGAATGTTGGACAAACTAAAAACTTATGTTCTAGCCTATAATATCTAAAAAATTCAAAAAAATATCTATTAAACAGGGTGAGAATGATGAACTTAGGTGGTCCATATCTTCTAGTAGAGCTCTTAAAGTGAAGAATATATGGAATATTATCAGGAACAAAGTTAATAAGTCTAGTTTATATAAGAAAATATGGAATAACGTAACTCTTATGAAGTGTTCCTTCCTAGTAGGAAGGTTATTAAACAAATGGATACCAACAAACTTTATCTTACAATCTAGATATTTTTCTTTAGCTTCCAAATGCCAAATTTGTTGCAGTTCAGAAACTGTAAACCACTTATTCATTCATTTCAACATATCCTGGGATGTTTGGAATTGTTTCTATATTTTTTTTATGTAAATATAGATAGATACATGATATTTCCTCACGTATTACGCTCATGGTTCTCATCTATAGATACAAATATTCATATTAAAACTATATTTCCTCCCATCATTTGCTGGGTATTATGGACGACAACAAACAAATCAAAAGATGAGGGGATGAGCTTTGCATTTAACTCAAATATTAGACATATTACACATATATTAGTAAGCTTACATTTAACTAAAATGTTCAATAAGATCTCAATATATTGGAGATTTCAATTTAGCTGTTGAGTTAGACTATTTTAATCGCATAGTTAAGAAAAATAAGTGTACTTCACTATTCTAGGAAACGTCCTATATAAAAAAATATTGAAGTTAAATATAGATGGTTCTTGTTATACCAAAGGAGAAGCTAGTGGAGGGGACCTTCTTAAAAATAATGAGGAAATATTTGCTAGATTTTATATGTTATATGGTAAGTTAAAATCCTATATTAGGAGAAAGTATGGAACTTTTAGATGCGTTTAACCCTTGTGAGGAAATGAACATAACCAACATGGATATAGAATCAAACTCTTTAGGGCTTATTGAAATGTTTCCAAAGGAAAATTTTCATGGCTCTTAAATCTATTACTAGTTTGCTGTAGAAATCTTGATGACATCTAATATGTCTATATCACATATATTCATGGAACAACATATGGTAGCCGGTTGGATTGCCAAATGGACCTCTAAATGCAAAATGAAAATCGATTTCAATAAAAACCAAACTGTTAATCAACTTAGAGCTATTACCTTATTGAAAAGTTTAGGAATATGTTACATAAGACTATACGAGTAACTATATTACTACATAAGTTGGGGTTTATGAAATTCTATCAAGAAATGGAAATCATTGTTAAGTTTTGTATGAATGTTGTGCTCTTCACTCTCTTATCAAAATACTATGATTTATATTACAATATTTATATATTTGCTATTCAACATATATATGATTTACTAATAAATTTTCCAAGCAGGTTTTTCCAGACTCATGTATTGCTGGAAAGAATTTTTATTGCAGGTTTAACATCTATAAGCAAAAACTTCAGAATATGCCTATAATGGAAGGAATTGGTGGTAGCTAAGGGAAAGTAAGCTATTCACATAGAAACCGAGCTTAAAAGCTGGAAAATCAAAATTTATACAAATGGTTGATGGAACAAGATGAATAATTTGTCATTTTATGACATCAATACGAACTTGTAAGTAATTTACCTAGCTGAAGATCGTCTTCACGCTATTAAAGTATAATCTAGCTTTCTGGGCTTTATTTATCTTGAAGGATTTCAAGGTATAAATAGTTGGAATTGGAAACCAGCAAGAGTTAGCTACAAAACAAGAGTATGGAACAAGAAATCTTACATATTTAAAGTGAAGAACTTATTAGTTAAATAAGAAATCCCAAAGTAGTTTTACTAATCCCGAAGAAAATTGATAGCTTGCCAAATATTGAGGAGTATAGAGATTTGTTTAGCAAAGAGTAAAAGCCTAAATTTCATCTAGAAATTGAAAGTAATTTGGGATAAAAAAAAATAATACACCTCATAGACAAGAAAGATAAATTGAAAGATTGTTTGAAAAAGTTCAAAATTTGGTGATCTGTCAGATTTAGTTTGGCGAGTCTTTTTTATTAATATTTTTTAGTTGATAACAAGGATAACATGTGTATAATTTGTTTACCAAGAGTCTTGAACTCAAGTATTATTGATTAATATCAATATGATATAAAAAAATTAACCTAAATTTTGTAATTATTCGCTAAAGCAAGGCCTTTTTTTAGTGTTGTCATGATTCTTGGATGTACACCAATTAATCTTCTTTTATGGCTGGTTATATTTATAATCCAGTACCTCCCACAATTAGGTCATAAATTCTAAGAGACTAGTTTGGACTTCACTATGTTATGACACTAGTAAATTACTCATTCAATGTAGTGGTATTGATATAGTTCAAAAGTAGATATTACCTCATGGTCTCAACCTATATTTAAGTTTAATCAATTAATCTGGTAGGAAATTCAAAGCATTATGATTAATATCAATACTAAATAATAAAAGAAAAACTAAATTAATTATATATATTACATTATAAATTGTATCTACTTAAGTTTAATAACTTCATTACAAATAAATGGACGAAAAAGAAAAGAAAAGGAAAATAAAAAAAGCTAAAAACTATATGTCGTGTGTATTTCATTGTTCTTTGATCTCCTATGTTTGATGTGTTATAGTTTTATTTTTACGATGAGTTATGATTTTTTATTTCTGAACTCCAATGTTCTACAAATAAAAGTCATATTTATAAGAATAAAATCATAATCATCATCAAATAAAAAAAATATTATTCTAAATTGAATAATACTAAATTTTATTTTATTTTTTAGAGATCAAAATAATTTCTTCTTAAATTTGAATTAGTTCAACGTCTCTTCATTTTCTCCTCTTTATTATGGATTTATTTATCTTCAAGTCCTTCTCTTTTATCATCTTCTTGAGGTCTAACTATTATTTATATTTTTAACTAATTTTTGCTCATTTTTGCTATCGCTTCACTAATAAATAAAAAATAACCAAATTAGAGCATTTTTTTTCAAAATTATATCATATAGATAGTATATATTTCTTATAATATTGAGGTAAACATATATTAAATGTTAATGAAAGAATAAGATACAATTCATGAAGATGTACGAGATGAGAGCCATAAAGAGAAGAGGGTCATAAAAAGGGCTTGTGAAGTAAGACATAGGTTATACAAAAATACAAGATAAGAGTCATAAAGATGTACAAGATGAGGGTGATAAAAAGGATATAGACAAGGATCATATGACGTTTTAAGATGAAGGACGTAAATAATATATGAACGAGAGATATAAGGAGATTTAAGGCGAGGGTCGTATAAATTGAAATCAAGCTTATAGAAAAATTTAAAAGAGAATATGATACGAGCGTATAAAGAGGTTGTTAGACAGTTATAAGTGCATTTACATGTGTCATCATATAAAACGTCATCAAGAAAGTTTATTAGTTGGTTATAATGGAATGACAAATAGGGATAAAGCTCTTTATTTGAAGACTAATCAATTTATCAACAAAGTGTGTCTGAATGATGCATTTCTATTCTCGCATTAACGAGTTAGTAGACACGAATTTAGGTCACAATGTTTTGTTATTTATGGACACATACTCAAGATATAACCATATATGAATATATCAAAACGAAAAGGGGAATACAAATATAAATAGGTTTATATCGTTATAAAATAATATCTTTTGAATTAAAAAATACATTATCGACTTACCAAAGGCTCTCAACCGGATATTTGAAAAGTAGCTATGAAAAACATGGAGGCATACATTGATGTCATGATTTTAAAAAGAAACAGTGAGGATCGACAAATCAAAGTTTTGTTTGAAATATTTGATAACCAGAGAAAGTTTAATCTTAAATTGAATAATTTAAAATGTTCACTTGAAGGTAAAAGTGGAAATATTCTCTGGTATATTGTTAATAATAATAAAATTGAATTTGATTCAGAGCAGCAACAATTGTTGTTAAATATGAAGCCTCCGAGAACTATCAAATAAGTAGAGAGGTCAACAGGTCATGTAGCAGCATTGTCACAATTTGTTTTTAAAGCTTTTGATAAAAATCAACATTTGTCGAGGTTCTTAAAGGAACAAATAATTTTAGCTAAGATGAACATTGTGACGAGATATTTCATGTTTTAAAATAATATATGACCTCAATAGAGATCCTTTTAGCTCCAATACGAGGTGAATCATTTTACATATACTTGTTTGTGTCTGATCCTGTTGTGAGTGCTGATATGATTAAAGAATTAGAGAGAGTGCATAGACCAATATATTCCGTAAGTAAAAGTATAATTGATCTGAAAAATAAATTTAAATTTAGAGAAATTGGTTTTAGGGTTTGGTGGTAGTTAAAAAGAAGATGATGACTTATTTTCAAAGTCACATTATTATTCAGCAAAGTTCTTTTCCTTTGAGAAACGTGCTATAAAAAACATATTTTTCAGGAGGACTCACATGTCACTCGTAGATTTGGGAGAACATGAGATTTTATATGAACCTTATACTACAATCAAATCTCAGGAAGTTGTGCATTTTATAAACAAGTTTTTGGTGAAAGAACGAATGATAACTTGGGTGTGCAACCACATTTCGAAAGGGATCTTGAATGCATAACTAAAGTTGACATGACTTCAGGTCTTAATAAAAAATGAGCTAGATTATCTTGAAAGCACTATTCGATAATGAAATTAAACTATCGATACAATTAAATTTTTATGTTAATGGTGATTGTGAAGAAAAGCAAGAAAGTATGAGAGAGTACGTAAATGTATTAAAAGAATGGAGAAGAAATTCAAAAAGGTAGAATACAAACAAAGACCTTGTCTAGATAAATCGATTGCGACTTCTTTAGTAAGGATATAATTATTGGGAGGAAATTCATTTTTATCATTCAAGATATGCCATCTAAATATGATAGAAATGAGACAGTCAAAGTATTAATTATTGAAATGGCTGATTATTTGAGACACAAATATTTGTTGTATTTGAAATATCAAATACTTCAAGAAGTTAAAGATGAGGCCCGAGCATGGAGAGTATGTGATGTTGAACATAGGATTCTTAACGACATCCTATATAGAAAGAGTGTTACTAAACTGATGTTATAATGTTTGAATAATGATGAAGCACTTTTAATTATTGTGGGTTTTTATGGCCAAAATTAGCAGCAAATGTCACTGCCATTGTGCAAATATATGATATCTGTGAGAAATATGCTAATATGAGCCACTTACCAAACGAACCAATGAGCATAGTCACAATCTCTTCTCCATTTGATAAACGGGGGATCTATTTAGTCAAACGTATGCTAATGACTACAAATAAAATAATCTTTTTACTAATGTTTGTTAACTACTTTACAAATTGGGTGGAGGAAAATATATTTTGTAAGAACAGAGTTCAAGTAATTGTGATTTTTTTACAAGTATTTTTATTTAGATTCGAGGTTCGAATAATGTTAATAACAGATAATAGGCCCCATGTTCGAATAGACAAGTGGAAGTATCAAACATAACTATTATAGTTTGAATCAAGAAGAAGATTGAATGGCCTAAAGGAAATGAAAGGATAGATTATTAGAAGTGTTTTGGGCGTACATGATGACCCCTAGGTCTTCTATAGGGGTAATACCATTTGTTATGGGTTACGAGGTTCCAACAAAGATTGTCATTCCTAATCGTATAATATAATATTACCCAGAAGAAATAAATAATGAAGGAATGAAAGTTTTTATCGTTTTAATTGAAGAATGATGAGATCAGACTTTGGCTAGATTAAAATATTTTAGAGCTTACTGGTGAGAATATTTTGATGAATCCGGATTCTGTTACTTCTACGGACAGGGACAGTTCGGACAAAGACCACCTAACCGGACAGGGCAGTTCGAACACCTCATCCATTGGACTATTCGAACAAGAACTAAAGTACTTAAAAAACCTAAACACTTCTTGACTAAGCTGCCTGCTCTCCTACTAAGAGCTCATGGGTCCTTGAACTTGACCCGGGTCCATTAAGCATGACCCGAAAGCCCATAAGGCCCAAATGTTAGGGTATAAATACCCAACCACCAACATTAAATGAGGGTAATGAAAATTAAATACAACCAAGCTGCTTAACTCTCCCTCTACTCTCTACTCAAACATTAAATACTTACAAACTTCCACAAACTCTAAACAAAATTACAAACTTACCCTCAGACGAGAATAAACCTCACCATATTTGATTCAAAATTGAAGCCGTGAGTTCTTAAAGAAGGAGGTCTGGTTACGACGAAAAGTTTTGAAGGGTCAAATAATAAAAATGTTGGAAAATTGGCGCCAAATTTGGATGGACCATACAAAGTTATTTCTAGTGACTTCATGTGGCGTATCGGTTGGAAGATATGAATATAAACATATTAAAGCATCTTTGGAATATTTAACATTTTTCAAATATATAAGAAAATCTTATAATATGGTTGTGCACTCTTTTTCTATTCTGGTGTAGCGTAAAGGTTTTATAATGAAGTTTGTTGTAAGCCAATTTATTAATAACGTTTTTTGCTTTCGAATCAAGAATATAATTATTTGAAAATAAGAATCAAATAACAAAAATAGCTATTTAAGTAATAAAGAAACCATATAAGGGGGTCGTATATAGTCATAATTAAGCGGGCATGGTTCATAAACAAAGCCTAAGGATGACAATCCAAAAGGTTACGCAAGAAACCATAACGTTTCATGACTTAAAATATCAAATTCGTGAACATTGTTAATAAACTAAGCCTAAGGTTATGTAAGAACCTTTAATTTACCCTGACTTAGAATGTCAAATTCGTGAATATGATTAATAAACCAAATTCACGATTGAAAAATGAGAAAGTTACACAAGTGGCCATATTGTGCCTTGATGTAACAGTTAAATATAGATACCGACCCAGAACGATAATAAAAGTATATATATGTTGCCGAAATAAAGATAAGTAAAGATATCAAATTTTCTAACAATACAAAAATATGTTAATAATTACTTCATCAACTCAACCAGTATGAAGTGGTGATTTGTTTTCAATAACAACTTTATCAGCATTACGAGTACAAGGTAGATGTATGTAAAGATAAAAATGAAGTTATGAGGTCAAATTAAACTACAAATATTCATAATTAAAACACATACTATACAAATATCGAGATAAAAGTCATTCATGATGTATGAAACATAAAGTACAAACCACTTTTCAAAATATTTCAAGAAAAATAACATTTAATCATGTAACCACCTCGTCAAGTGTTTTTGGTAATATGTTCAGGTGGAGGAACGTTGGGAGGTACTGCATCAATTTTTATTTCTAGTTGTTCATTGTTAACATGGGAGGCTTAATGAATGACCGCTTCTTCAATTTTGTATATATCAACAATAATCACGGAAGGAGTTTCCTTACTAGCTTCATCAGTATTTCTAATTTTCTCATCTATTTCATCTTTTATTAATGATTTAGTATGTATGTCCGGTCGCTCGTCTTCACGTATTAATTTTTTAGATCTCACAAGCAAATTTTAGGATTTACATTCCAAATCGATAAGATAATTTCCTTTTATCTTTGCTCAATTAGAGCTTTAGCAGCAACTAAAATGGATTTTTTTCAAATATATTTTATTTATTCACTTTTAGCTTTTTCAAAGCTAGCAAGTTTCTTTTAAGGTGTTTTAACTTCTGAACTCATGTAGCATTATGTGCAACAAAAGTGTGGATTTGGGTGTTCAAAGATTTGTTTTGATTAGATAGAGTGACAATTGTAACGATCAGGTTGGTATTGAGAGAAGTAAGAAATATGCATTGTTTAAAGTTGCATTTTGAAAGGTCAATTGGTTATTTTGGGCCATCACACATCATTTTAGCATGCATACTAGCAACAAAGTTATCAGTATCAATTTTCTCCTTTTTCAGTTTTTTATAATCCTGTTTTAAAAGCGTGAAGCCTTTGCTAAAAATCTATTAAGTCGTTTATAACTTTTATAGAATCAATCATAATAGGCGCAGGTTTAAAATTGGTCAAGACAATGATATCTGGTAGATTAAATTGTATACATGCTATAGCTATTGAATTATGAATACTCTAAAAATGAGAATAGAAATATATAAAATGGGATTTGAAAAGATAAAAAAATGTATTATAATAAAGGCAAACCTCTGAATTGAGTTAAAATTTTCTTCACGTGATGTTAGATACTTTCATGTTGTTATATTGAGCCATACTAGGGAAAATCAAGAGTTGATGAGATATAATTAATGATGATGATAGATAGATAAAAAAATGTAATCTTATACTAGATTGAGAACGAACTTCTTTGGCATAAGAAGGACTACATGTAGTCATAGTGTTTTTATTAATCTTCTGATTTGATGATGTTGCAGCAACCTTAGTTTTGTGAAGACGGATATGTAGCTTCTACAATTTCATTTTTTATTTTGTCAACGTTTTTGTTTTACTGACCAGATAAAGTGGGAGGAGCCTCATTAGAATTTTTCTAATACCATATTTCTAATACATTATTTCTAATAACATTGTCCTTACTTCATTCATATGTTGTGGCCTCACGAAAAAAAGAAGTATTTTTGAACTGGGCCTCACTGGTAATATCTTTAAAATCTTTAGCATACATACTCTTTAATAATATCTTACCATAATAAGTAAGGTCGATTACACAATACATAACCAGTGTCTAACGCACAATAAATTATATTTTATAATTTAATGATTTAATGTTTCGCAATTATAATTAACCATGTTTTGTAACTAAATTGTGCAAGGATAATTATTGCTATATTTTTCAATTTTAGCATATAATATTTTGCAACTTAGCATTTAGATGGAATATATAATGCTACATGAATGTTTGGCACTTTAATATTTTGCAATAATAAATATTATTATATTTTGCAATTTTAACATATCGTGCTTCACAGCTTAACATTTAGCACTAATACATAATCCTACGCTTCAAATCTTAACATTTTGCAAGAATAAATATTTTATATTTTGCAATTTTAACATAACATATTTCACAATTTAACATTAAACATGAATATATAATGATATGTTTTACAAGTTTAATATACCATGTATTGCAACTTAACATTTCACAAGAATAAATATTGCTTTATTTTACCGCTTTAACATATGTATTTAGCAAATTAACATCTAACAATAATATACAAGGTTAGGTTTCGCGAGTTTAATATACTATGTTTTACAACATAAGAATTCCTAAGAATAAATATTATTTTTTGTATTGCAATTTTAATATATTGTGTGTTGCAACATAACATTTAGCTATAATATATATAATGCTATATTTTGCAAGTTTAATATACTATGTTTTGTAACTTAATATCTTGTAATAACAAATATTACTTTATTTTACAGTGTCAACTTACCGTGTTTCGCAACTTGACATGTATGAGAAATATATAATGTTATATTTCGCAACTAACAATGTGCAAGTATGATTATTATTATTATTTTGAAATTCTCATATATCATGCTTTGCAACTTAATATTTGGAAGAATAAATATCGCTACGTTTCGCAAGTTTACATATTATGTTACACAACTAAACATGATGCATGAATAAATATTACTATGTTTCGTAACTTTAACATATCGTGTTTTGAAACCTAGCATTTTGCATGAATACATAATGTTATGCTTTGCAAGTTTAATATAACATATTTTGAAATTTATTATTTCTGAAAAATAAGTAATCCTGAGTTTTGTAAGTTTAATATATTATGTTTCTGAAACCTAATTTCAATAAAATTTTGCAATTATAAACTAAAATTACACAAAATGAAATTGTATTGCCTTACGGTAATATGTACCAACAATACATATATTCGTTTAAGATATAAGAGTATAGTTATAATATTATTTTGTTATTTCATATTTGGTAAGCTGTATCTTTCTTTAAACTTGGAAATCACTCAGGTATCTATAAGATAGATAGCCTTTATTTCTTCGTATGTCACACGAAATGCTCTCATGTTTGTGGAAATTTTGTATTCTACTAGTCCAAAAAGTGCGAAAGAACCAATTTCTTTATTCTGCATCCGTATAAAGTTTATTTTCTTAATCCATCTCAGTACGCAATCCTTGACCGTATCTAGAACTTTATAAAAAAAATAAAACAACCGTATTAGTACCAACACACATAAAACATGTTAAAATTAGCTCAAAATTATTTTGCATATTTGTACATAATAAACATTGCAAGTTCAGTTCAGTTTTAACATTTCTCAATTTTGTTATTTTGCGAATCTTTATATTTTGGAATTCTACTTAGCTTACAAATTTTTCAAGCGCAAGATTTTGCAAGTTTATTGGTTTATGATTTTGTAGGCTTACAATTTCAAAAATTTAAAAGTCATCTTTTGTAGCTATAATATGGTGTGTTTTGTAAATTAAATACAATATTTTGCAGCTTAGTTATGTCATATTCCGCAAAATATATATCGCAACTTTTAAGAAGATAATGAAATTCATTAGTTTTTATCCAATTTTAGTTGAGTAAATTTTATCATCTTTTTTCGTCAAGCTTTCGTCGAAAAAAAGGTCAAAAGGTAGAAAAAATGGTTGATATATAAAATCGACAACCATCTCCAGTAGCAACAACATTAATCTAACTTAAACTTACCCAAATTCGATTTACAATTTAATTTGTTTTATTAAAAAATGAAAAAAAATGAAAAAATATCGAATACATACTTTAGAATTAAGCTTTGAAAATCGATTTATCTAATAAATAAAAAATTGACTTTGAAAGTCAGATTTTAAAATTAAAAAAAAATTGTATAATTGAATTAAATTTTAGAAAAAAAATGTTCTCTTAAAATTGTGAGCTGAACCCTTTGGCCAAAAAGGTACAATCCAAGACTTTTGGTTACGTTTAGGAACCATTTTTTAGGAACCAAGAACATAAGCAGGATGAAGATTACATTATAAATTTTTACCAACTAATGGGGGAGCCGCTCAAAAGATATCTTTGAAAGGTTTGTCCGTGAGATGAACTTTTTGTCAACTTACGAAAAGTGAGTAAAAATCACCGCTTTTAATAGATAGTTGGACCGTGAGGGCTCATTCTACACTGAACTCGTCCGGTTCCGCGTTAGAAAAATAGGGGACATTCTAGCAAGGTTTGTTCAGTTTATTAGGGTCGATGACTCGAAGAAAAATAATTCTCCCTACCCACCTCGTCAAAAATCCCAAGAATCTAAAACTTTTTGTCCGAGATATGAGGTGCATTGACGAGATACCTTAAGGTCATTTTATTATTAGGTTAATCCCGCTTGAAAATCCATACATCTTATTAAAAACATAACTGGTGAGGTTTATTCTCGTCTGAGGGTAAGTTTGTAATTTTGTTTAGAGTTTGTGGAAGTTTGTAAGTATTTAATGTTTGAGTATAGAGTAGAGGGAGAATTAAGCAGCCTGGTTGTATTTAATTTTCATTACCCTCATTTAATGTTGGTGGTTCGGTATTTATACCCTTACATCTGGGCCTTATGGGCTTTTGGGTCATGTTTAATGGACCCGGGTCAAGTTCAAGGACCCATGAGCTCTTAGTAGGAGAGTAGGCAGCTTAGTCAAGAAGTGTTTAGGTTTTGTAAGTACTTTAGTTCTTGTTCGAACAGTCCAAGTGATGAGGTGTTCGAACTGCCCTATCCGGTTAGGTGGTCTTTGTCCGAACTGTCCCTGTCCGTATAGGTAACAGAATCTGGACTCATCAGTAGCCCCTTTTTTAGGTGTTTGTTCAAAAACCTTTGTCAAAACCTGAAAAACAGTCCGTTATCAGTAGCAGCTTCATCCGGACAGGTCTTTCCAATTGTGTTATGGTTTTATACGGACTGAAAAAAGTTTCTTGAATCTAAACTGTTTTTTGCCAAAGTTCATGGGACACGTGTCTCTCTTTGGTTCGTTGCTTTAACCATTTTTTCACCTTGAATTTCGCACCCACCTTCTCTGAAAAGCAACCTCTTCATTAATGAAGGTGACGTCAGCGCCGTCTCTTAATCATTGCTAATCTTTTCGAATTCTCCTAGGAATCAAGACTTCTTTTTGAGGTTTACTATAAATTAAGATGCTTTTCTACTGTTTTACTATCACTTTCATTTTCACTTTGCTAATTTTCAGAGCTCTCTCTCTCAAACACAAGTTCTTTACTTAGGTTGTTTATGTTCACGGCTAGGAACGCTCTAATCAAAGGTGGGTGGCTCAATATATCTCAACTAGAAAAAGCACAAAAAGTCGAAAGGGAAAGGCGCATCGCAGCAGGCTTACCCACTTCTCCCATCGACAAACCAGCAATCTCAGCTACAGAGTCAGATCAGGGTTCTTCCTCCAAAAAGGGTGTCAAACCGAAGAGATTGTTTCAAACCAGTCTTTCTACTATCATCTCAGGTTCTTCGGTTCAAGAGTCAGAACCCACTGTTGAACCAGGTTTAACAGTTACTAGTTCTAAAAAACCTTCCCCATTCTTAACCATGGGGTCAGATGCTGATACTTCTTCCAACAAGCTGGTTGATCGAAGAAAAGGCCGGCTGGTCAAAGGGAAGGCTTCCAAGGGCACCCCTTCGAAATCAGGTGCCAAGGACAGCAGTACAGGGTCAGAAGCACCCATAAAAGCACCCAGGGACAGGTTGTCCGGTCCAGAGGCCACTGGTTCAAGCCCCCGAAGAGAAACCTCCACGTCAGAGCCCCATCCGGAGGCTAGAGTGCAGGAGAGCACTGAAGCTCATCAGTCTGGTGGCCAGACTGAACCAACTCCAAACTCCCCCTTCATCAATACAACTGAAAACCCTTCCTTAATAATGGAGGAAATAATGGAGGACTCTATCGAAGAGGCTCCATTTGAGTCTGAACCTTTCGGACAGACTAGTGGTGCTGTTGCTGCTCCGAAGGATAAAGGCAAGGAAAAGTTGTGCTTAAGGCATCCGGATCTGCCGGAGCGCCTCGAAGGAAAAGTGGGACCTTGTTTCCACAAGGTAAACGTTAAATACCTTATTGTTTTACAAAAAATCAACTATGCCTTCATCCATACAGCTGAATTGGGCCGGATGCGTACAAAATGGGGAGTTCCGGAGAACGTGAAGATAATAATCCCCATAGACCCCGAAACCCCTATGGACTGCAAACTCGGTGAAATAATTATCTTCACTGAGCTTTTTAACTGGGGTCTAAGGTTTCCTTTAGATCCGGAGATAGTTAGGTATTTCCACCTTATCAAGCTCTGCCCTAGTCAACTGAGCCCCAACGCCTGGTACACACTTATGGCCTGTTTTATGGCCTCCAGGCTCTCCGGGATCCCTATACCAATGGAGGAGTTCGCAGCTGTGGCCAGTCTCTGCATGAACCACCACATTCCCTTCTATCACTTCAACATGGGTGATAATTATAAAGAAGTGGATGATCTGCTTGAGTCGGAGAGAAATTAGAGGACTCAATTCCTGTTTGTAAGTGGTGCTTGGGAGAACGGGAGGAAAATCAAAGCCGGAGTCAATCCAAGTCTCCTCACCAGTATATGGAGGAGTGATCGTAAGGCTCCTACTTTATATTCTTTTTTCTACTTTTTATCGAATTTGCTTAAACTAACTGGTCTTGTCTTCTTTCTTAGCAGAACTGCCCAAAGATTTCAATGACTACCTAAAGTCTGGGCAGACCACTTGGGCTGCTGAAAAATGGGGAAACAGGTTTCACGACGCTTTCACAGGAGGCAACTTGGCAAGGTATCACTTCTGGAACACTACCGGCCAGAGGGACTTGACCTGGGAAGAACTCACCACTCCACCCCCTCCGGATGTAGTCCTCAAGAGAACACACGAACCGGATGGGTCACTTTACTTGCCAGGCCTGGGACAAAGGCCCCGAGCAAAATGAAAGGCAAGAAAAAGAAGGGCAAGAAGGTTGTAGGTGAAGCTAACCCTGGCGGGGTGGAGGAGGCTGCTCCAAAAAATCCAGAGGAGCCAGCCCCAAGCCAGATCGATGCTGCTCTCTTAGAAGTGGTGGAGCAGGAGAGTGTTAGGGAAGAGGTTCAATCCCCAAAACCCCCAAGGGCTCCCAAGAGAGACCGAAAACGGGGAGCAGAAAGCAAGGACAGGGAGGCTAAGAAGAAAAAGACCTCCATGGTGATGAACTCTCTCTCTCCGGACTTCAGAGCCTCTCCCCCCTATAGACCCTACTGATCCGACAAGAGCAGAGGAGACTTCTGGTGACTTTCACACCGACGAGGTCGGAGGAGGAGACCTTAGCATCGATGGTGTTGACATCACAGGGCTCGATGGACTCGGTGACTATTTTTCCAACCTCCCTAGAGACGATTTTGCTGGGCCTTACCTCCCTCCGAGTACTTCGAACAACGTCACTTTTAATGGTAAGACTTTTACTGTTTCAAGTTAAAGGGATATTATAGCTCACTCCATATTAAGTAATGTTCAGCCAGTGCTTGTTTTGGAGAAACAAGTTCGAGGTCAGGCAGATATCATCAAAGATCTCAAATCTGACAAAGAGAAACTGTCCGATGACCTTCTTACTGCCACTCAATATGCTGACATTCTGAAGGGAGAGAACGAGGAGCTATATAAGAACCAATAGGGGTGGATCACAAGGGTTTCCACTTCAGAAAACACTATCAAAGAGCTCCGGGAGAAGTTGTCCGGATTGGAGAAAGATCTCACCTCTTCGAAAGAGGAGGCAAAGGCCAAGGATCAAATCATTCACAACTTGACAAGTGACAAAATTGCGCTCGAGAATACAGTGTCCAAGGCCGCAGAGGAGAAAGCTGATCTGCTAAGAGAGCAGGAGGCTAAAATTCAGGCCAAAATTGATGCTTATGCCAACAACGTAATAGACACTCAAGAGCAAATGTATGCCAAGGTGAAGTCGGACATGGTCCTGCTCTTTCACGAGAAGTTCCCGAAGAGGAACCTGGAAGATTTGTGGCTTCATGTAGAGTACGAAGACCTTCCCTTCCACACCATGGCTGATGGTGACTTGCATGATTATTCCAGTGCTTCCTCCTCTGACGAAGAAGAAAACACCGGGGACGGCCCTCACGAAGAGAAAGACGATCCCAAGAAGAAGAAGAAGACAAGTGAGGTTGAGCCATCTTCAAAGGCTCAATCTTAAATTATGAATTATCTTTTCACTTTTCATGTTACCTGAACTAAAGTCCTTGGAAGGCCAAGTCATTTTTGTTATTGTGTCCGGCATTTGACCGGATAGATCTTTTGTTTTGTTTGACAATTGAAAAGTCCTTGGAAGGCCAAGGCACTTAGGTTATTTTAATGAATATCTTTGTTTTGCACAACTCTTGCATTCTTCCATAGTTTGTTTCAATTTCGGCGGCTAGTGTTTAAATAGCCCTTAGTTATTCCATAAGCATTCTAAAGTGAGAGTGTTTAAATTCTCCGATGACAAATGTTTAAGTAGTCATCATTCCCTTAATTCAATCCGGATGGTATGACAAAAAACAAAGTAAGAACACTTCAAAAAAATTTAAGAAGGCATCAAATTTTATTAAAAAGCCTGGACACCTCATTAAAACCTCCCCGTGCCACCAGGGTAGGAAAGAGTATGCCCCCAAATATTTACATGGATTTTTAAACAAGTAAATATTTACATAGCTTCTATTCTAAGTACATTCGGAGATGCTCAATATTCCAAGGGTGATTTAAAACCCTTCCATCCTTGTCTTCGAGCCAATATGTTCCAGGTTTAAGCTTTTCAATGACCATATAAGGTCCTTCCCAAGTTGGGGCCAGTTTGCCGAGCAACTTCTCTTTAGTGTGTAAGAAGACTTTCCTCAATACCTTGTCCCCCGGCTGTAAATATCTTCTTTTAACTCTAGAAGTAAACCTGCTTCTCATCAAACCTTGATAGTGTGGAGCTCTAAGGTGAGCCTTAACTCGTCTTTCCTCTATTAGGTCAAGCTGACCTCTGACTGCCACTTCGTTTGCGTGTTCGGAGAAGTTGTGAACCTGAAATAAGGGGAGAGTTGCCTCTATGGGGGCTATTGCATCCATCCCATAGACCAAGACGAAAGGTGACTCTTGTGTTGCAGCCCCAAGTATAGTCTGGTAGGCCCACAAAACCTCTTGTAAATAGCTAGGCCACTTCCCAGCAGCCCCTTTCAAATTCTTCTTTAAACCGGACAGTATAGTTATGTTAGCCACTTCAACCTGACCATTTGATTGTGGGTGGAAAGGTGAAGAGAAACAATGTTGTATACCCCTTGAGGAACAGAAACTCTCCATTTTCTTGTTGTCGAACTGTGGCCCATTGTCTGTCGTTATCTTTTGTGGAACACCAAATCTGCAACAGATGTTGGATAAAATGAATTTTATTACAGATTTTGATGTTGTTCCTGCCAGGGGGGCTTCTTCAACCCACTTCGAAAGTAATCTATAGCAACAATTATAGTTTTGCGCCCTCCGGACGCCATAGGAAGAGGTCCCACTAAATCCAACCCCCATCGAGCAAAAGGTATAGGCTCAGAAATTGACTCTAAAGGGATGGCTGGGACATGAATTTCATTACTATATCTCTGGCATGGATCACACCTTCTCACCAGCTCCTTAGCATCTTGCATTATAGAGGGCTAATAATAGCCAGCCAGTAAAACTCTCCTTATTAGAGCCCTGAATCCACAGTAAGCTGATCCCTCACCATCATGCAATTCGGAGAGGACTACTTGAGACTCATCATCTCCCAGACAGCGCAAAAGAGGTTTACTTTAAGACTTTTTATACAGAACGTGTCTTAGTATGATAAATCCACGAGCCTTGTGCTTCATTTTTCTTGCTAGTGATTTATCCGGAGACAAGATGCCATCGGAGAGGTACTGTAGGAGAGGAAATCTCCAATCTTGAGGTTGTTTCATTTGTACATCGAAAATTTGTTCCTCTTTACCCATATCAAGTTGAATGGAAGGGCTCTCCAGTACATGGATCCAAGGATATGACTCAGTGTATGCTATGGTGGCCAATGAATCTGCTAGTTCATTTTCTGCCCGGGGTATATGCTCATAAACAACCATTTTGAACTTAAGAGCCTCATTTTTAAGAAGAAGTAAGTACTTCACTAGTTGCTCCTTTTTTGCCTCAGATTGACCTTGCGCATGGTGGATAAGAAGCTGGGAATCACTCATCAGCTTGACCCTTTTGGCCCCACAAATATAAGCTAACTTTAAACCAACTATAGTTGCTTCGTATTATGACTCATTGTTGGAAGCCCTAAAAGAAAAACATATAGCCTGGTACATTTTGTCACCATTTGGAGAAGTCAAGCACACCCCTGCACCACATCCCATAGTACTGGATCCACCATCTGTCCGGACGACCCAGACCTTTTCGTCTTTCATTTCAGTAGTCTGCTCTGTATCCCTATCAGACTGGAATTCAACTAAAAAATCAGCCACAGCTTGGGCTTTGACTGCTATTCGAGGAGCAAAATCAATATCGAAGTCCCCCAATTCCACTGACCATTTAGTCATTCTACTTGAAATGTCTGCCTTTTGAAGGACATTTTTCAAAGGAAAAGATATCCGGACGATAATAGGATGAGCCTGAACATAAGGCCTCATCTTCCTTGCAGCAATTACCAAGGCTAATGCTAATTTTTCGAGCTTTAAATAGCGTTTTTCTGAATCTATCAAGCTCTTGTTGATGTAGTACACCGGATGGGGGTAATTATGCACCTCTCTTACCAATACAGCACTGATGGCACAACTTGAAACTGCCAAGTATACGAAGAGTGTCTCTCCATCAACATGTTTAAATAAAGTCTTGGGAGAGGACAGATGTTTCTTAATTTCATTGAAGGCCTCATCGCACTATGAAGTCCAGTCAAATCCCTTTGCACCCTTTAGAGTTTGAAAAAACGGGGCACATCTGTCCGAATACCTTGAGATGAATCGATTTAAAGCAACCAACCTCCCAGTCAACCGTTGTACTTCTTTAACATTCCGAAGAGGCTCCATTTGGAACAAAGCATTAAGCTGGTCCGGATCGGGCTGTATCCCTTGCTCACTTATTATATAGCTAGGAATTTCCCTGACTGCACTCCGAACACACATTTTTCTGGATTTAACTTTAAATTTACTTTTACTAAATTAGCAAAAGTTTCTTGAAGGTCTGCCAAGTGTAGTTGTTCATCCACACTATCAATACTCCAGGGGTCTCTCTGGGGTCATCTATTTCACCCTCACCCCCAGAAAGCCCCTCAAACTGCTATTCTTCGTTGATACAAACTGCCCCCAACGTCCGTGGAGCCAGTGCTGTAGCATAACACTCCCTTGCAACCTTTTGACTGCTTCAGACAACTCCCACTTGTCCTTGAACAGCATATTTCAAACATTGGTGGAATGTCGAGGCCACCGCATGCATCCTAGAGAGCCAAGACCTCCCTAAAATAGCATTATAACAAGTGGGACAATCCACCACAATAAAAAGTATCTTGACCATCTTCTTGAAAGGGCCCCTGCCCAACAAAACTTCCTCTTCGAACTCCCCGATCATATCTGCTGAGCTCCCAGTGAAACCTACAATTGATCTATCCGAACGTTGAATTACGACTGGATTTTTCATCTTTTTGTAAGTGGTTAAGAAGAGGATATTTGCTGAGCTTCCAGTATCCACCAAGATTCGTCTTATGTCATTGCCCCCAATGGATGCACCTATGACAACAACATCTTCATGAGGGCCAGCTATATCCCTTATGTCATCTTCATCCAAAATAATGAAGGGAAATGGAATTTGTGATTGATAGGAGGTCATGCCTCCTTCTAGCTGGGTGGCTAAAGTATGAACATGCCTCTTCCTCGATGAAGCAGTAGGAGTTGTCATAGTATCCCCTCCGAAAATTGTAAGTGACTCAAAAAACTTGATAAGCCCGGAGACCGTTTTACAACATTCCTCAATGGTACCCACTCTATTTCGAGTTTGATCAGGATCCAAGTATTCTGATTCTACATTAAATCTTTCGATTATAACCATAGCTCCCTCCGGAGCGGCATTGCTTGGACCAACCCGATGAGCATTATTAGGCCTATTTCCTCCTCTTCTTTTGACATATACCCCCAGCTTTCCTCATTCAATCAAGTTTTGAACTTCTTGTTTCAAGGCTATACAATCGTCAGTGGTATGGCCAGTATCATTGTGGTATTGGCAGAAAAAGTTGTTATGATGTTCCCTAGGAGATTGTAGTGCGGCTGGTCTCCTATAGTGTGCTTCTTCTTTTGTTTTATCATAAATGGTGGCCACACTTTCTTTTAATTTTGCAAACCACTCCGGTTGAACCCAAGGCCCTCTCTTATTTCTAGATTTTTGACTCTGGGCAGGTGCAGCTGGATGAGATTGAGCTTTAGCCCTGTTGTGCCCCTGTCCAGTCTCCCTTGCCTTGTTCCCGGATTGATTTTGGTTAGGGTTTGGTGCAACCAGGGCAGACCTCACCTGCCTGTGCACCCTAGTTTTCTTTGTTTCATCAACATTGATTTGCTTTCCGACCTGATTCAGCAAACCTCCCCAAGTCATGGCTTTCTTTCTCGTCACCGAATCAGCCAAATTTCCAGGGTTTAAGCCCTGTCTCAAGGATGCTATTTCTACTTGCTCGAAGCAATCAGCCAACCCATTTTTGGTGTTTACAAAATGACTTATGTATTCTTTCAATGATTCGTTTGGTTCTTGGGCACAAAATCTTGGAAGACAATGGAGATTGTCTCCAATTCCGGCCACGACTGAACACAGTATCCTCATTGGGAGTTGCAAAGATACCTGGTTCGTCGTGGAAGGCAAAAAGATCCATCAACATCCGGTCTACATGCCTCCGGCTATGAGATGATCCCTTGCCTATATTCTTCTGCAATTTCCCATGTCTATCCCTTTTTCTTGAATACTTTTTAATCAACTTTTGCTTCTTTTCGGATCGGCCCTCATCGCTGCTGGAAGACAAGGACTCTTCGACTACATCCTCGTCTGAGGAGCTACCAGAAGACTCTGAGTCTGAATCAGAACTTTCTACTGGCTTAGACCGGTAAGACTTTTTGGAGCTAGCATGAGTCTTCTTGGTACTCACATGAGTCTTCGAAGGTTCATGCTCTCTAGGGTTGTCGGTATGATGAGCGACTGATGATTTTGACTTTTCTTTCATGCCCATCTTAGCCTTCTCTGCCCTCAGAGCTTTTATCTCTCCCTTTAATCTATCACACTCCTCGATGGTGTATTCATCATTTTCACCCACCACTTCAAGCAAAGCTGGTGGTACTTTCGGGGCGTCCGGATTCATTCAGACTGATTTTTCCTGTTGGTTTCGAATGTTTGATTCAGGCACCGTCGTCCTCCACTATGGTCGCCAATTGGATAAGGTTTATTCTCGTCTGAGGGTAAGTTTGTAATTTTGTTTAGAGTTTGTGGAAGTTTGTAAGTATTTAATGTTTGAGTAGAGAGTAGATGGAGAATTAAGCAGCCTGGTTGTATTTAATTTTCATTACCCTCATTTAATTTTGGTGGTTGGGTATTTATACCCTTACATCTGGGCCTTATGGGCTTTCGGTTCATGTTTAATGGACCCGGGTCAAATTCAAGGACCCATGAGCTCTTAGTAGGAGACCAGGCAGCTTAGTCAAGAAGTGTTTAGGTTTTGTAAGTACTTTAGTTCTTGTTCGAACAGTCCAAGTGATGAGGTGTTTGAACTGCCCTATCCGGTTAGGTGGTCTTTGTCCGAACTGTCCCTGTCCGTAGAGGTAACAGAATCCGGACTCATCAATAACGAACATCTAAAAAAACCAAAGGCCGAGCAAAGTACAAAACACTGTGAATTATGTTAGTTGCAAGTTATGAAAGTTCCCGCTAACACTTCTCCGCGTATCATGACGATCACTGGCACCACATCGACCAATGTTCGAAGTTAAAATAGGAAATTCAATGTTTAATTGATTGTGACGATCTAGTCCAATATGTTTCGTAGAGAAAGGGCGAGTGATATGACAAACAAAAGGGAAAGAGATAATCATAGATCACTCTAGAAAATATAAATAATGCAAAGAGAAAGCAATAGTGGTTATGCATTATCTTCGGCGGAGACACCTTGTCAGGGACTAATGCTATACCAAAAAAAGGATTGGGAAGGACTTGGAGGTCTATTAGATAGACGAATCATTATATCATAACTACGAGGACCTCTTGTCTGACTTAACATTTAAAAACGACGAATTAAGAAGAATCATTACCCCTCACGAGGATGACCTAACCATTGATGTAGATATCTCAAGGGTCATGGTTACGCGAGTGTTGGTAGATAATGAAAGCTAGGCCTATCTTTAAAGTTAATTACACAAATATTATTAGGGTACCACCATACAAACCCAAAGACACATAACTAGTCAGTTATGAGGGAAATTCAACCTGATGTATGGGCGAGACAGAACTCCAAATCACGGTGGTTCACAAAAACATCACAAAAATTATAAGAATGATATTTATAATTATACATGCACCAAACTCTTATTATGCGATCGTTAGACAACCATGGATACACAAGATCAAGGCAACCTCGTGTCCATTCTGATAATCTTTAAAGTACATAATCAAAGATTTAGATAGCATCGTGTGAGGTAGTCAGAGAATAACTGGAAACTAAAATGTGATATTTCTGGATCTAACAAATCCAACTCAATAGCAATTAACAAAAATGCATGGCAGGGACCATCAACAAGAAACTAAGGCCCTCGTGGTAGAGGTTGACGATCCTATGGAGGAAAATTAGGATAAAAGCTCTATTTATGAGAATTTTGACGTAAGTTAGGAGAAGAAAAAATGGTTTGCGTTAGAAATTAGCTTGATTCTATTTTCAAAGGAAAATTGGTAGTTTTATTGTAAAAGAACTCTTATGTATTTTCCTGAAGGGTTGATGAAGTCACTACGGTCTGTTTAAAGGTTATACGTCACAAGCTCTCGATTAATAAAAATATTCAACCAATCCATAAAAAATGTAAACCTTCTTCCTAAAAATACCATAAGCAATTTTCAAAGAGGTAGACAAGATTTTCATTGTCACCAAAAATGGAATCAAAGCTGACCCCAACCAATCGAAAACATTTCTAATTATGGAGCCACCACAGAATATTACAAAGGTTTCATGTTTAACCAGGCTTCTCGCAAATTTGTCTCGCTTCATTTCCAAGGCATCAGATAAGAGCCACCATTTTTTAAATTTCTAATGGGAGGTAAAATATATTCTTGAACGGACGATTGCAACGATACATTTCAAGCACTAAAAAATATATAATTTTACATAAGCTGCTCTCAACACCGATACACGGTGAACCAATATACAGAGCCTTGTGTGTGTGTGTGTGTGTGTGTGTATGTGTGTGTGTGTGTGTGTTTGTGTATCCGTGCGTGTGTGTGTGTGTGTGTGTGTGTGTGTGTGTGTGTGTGTGTGCGTGTGTGTGTATGTGCGTGCGCGCTCTAGTTTCATCTATAGAGGAGATTGTTTCGCATACAATCTGATAATAAAAGAAATCATATCTCCCTTGATGTTTCCAGTAAGAATACCTTCACTAGATTGCTCATTTAATAAACAAGATCCATCAGAATTTAGTTTGAGTATATTTCTTATAGGATGTATTCATTTGACAAAAATGGTTTTTTAGAGTTAGTAAGATGATGAAAGCAACCTAGTTTACATTGTCTTTAAATCGCCAAACCTGAATTCTTGTTTAAATAGATTAGCATAATCAAGTTTAGCTATCATATATAATATCATGTCCACTATATATTATTGGTTGAAATGTTTCGATCGTTGAATTTAGATTTGTTTCTAGCTAACATAATAACCCAACATATGATTAGGGGCAAGATAATTCTTTTATGGATAAGTTTATTAGTTGATCGGTACCAACAGTTAATAATATGTTGTAATAACATAGATTATCTATTAGGATACCATAGAGACTTGTGAAGTATTTCCATACTTCATATGTAGTATTATATTGGAAAAGAGATGGTTGATATATTCAAGTTATTCTAGAATTAGCATTTAGAAGCAATAGTGCAATTATTCTTTTGGAGAACAGTTTCTACTGATACATAGTTTGTTAAGCAACCTCAAAATAGTGAATGATCACTTTTTTGCAGTGGTGTTACTCCAGATTTTCTTGAATAAATTTGATGGTATACCATTTTCTCTAATATTATTCTAGGTTTCCTTAGTATTAAAGCAACCATTAGGATATGCATTCCATTTAATAATGTATTCATTATCTTCATGTAAGATAATTTTTTTCTATCAATGTCAGATGTTAAGATATTATATTTTAGTTTCTTGAAGTTCCAAGATCCATTATGCTAGTAATTTTGTATTTTTTTCTTCTTTATACAATTATTATTATCATCATTAGAAAGTATGGTTAGAGGATAAATATAACTCTATCTCTTAAGCCATAATTAAATATCACCATTACCAATATTTCAAAAGATAAAACTTTCAGATGTCTATCTAACGTTAAGTAATTTTTTCCATTTTTAGAATTTGTAGGTTTAATTTAAGTTTGGAATATATGCTTAGTTGGGCACTAATTGAATACATGAATCTAGACCAAAGTTATTTGTGTTCTCTCAATATAAATCATAGCTTGCAAGAGAAATAATTTTCAATATCCATAATCATTCTTAAGTTTAGTCATCATTCATCAAATGGTTTACATAGATTAGACCATTTAGACCATATTATAACTTTAGTATTTTCTTTACAACCCTATTAAATTTTCTAAGCAACCTATTAATTCTAAGAGTGACTAATTTGGACAGGATATAACTTTGGACATAATATATAGGAATGTCCAATAGGATAAATTACGTCGGGACCAGTCTTCCTTCAAAGGATAATATTTTACGATCTCATTCCAATATCTTGTTTATTATTTTTGTCACTAATTCATCAAAGTAACATGCCTTGTTACTTGGGTAAATTGTAATACCAATGTATATAAGTGGCATGAAATTATGTTTAAAATCAGTGATATATTCAATTATCTTAATTATATTTCTAGGCATTCTTGTAGAGGAGATGCATAATTTTTTATTATGTTGATTATCTGAGCAGATATACTTTGATAATGGTGCAGGAACATACATAGTTTATCGATATTATTTGAATATTCATTCATAAAGATGATTAAATTATTAGTAAAGGCAAGACAATGTATATTGATTGAGCTCTTAAAATGATATCTCATAGTATTATTGTCTTGGAATAGTTTTTTTACTCCTCTAATGAGATATTCTTCAAAAATGATGAAAAGGTTAGGGGGAAATGAGTCACCCTGCCTTACACCATTGTAATAATTCAAGTATCCATATAGAGCACCATTTATATTTATAGAGAAATAAGTGGAGTTAATGTCTTCTTTAATCTGTTTTAGAAATTGGTTGCTGAAATCAAATGATTCCATTATATTGATAATAAAGTTTTTAGATATTATGTCAAAGGATTTTTCCATGTCTAATTTTAGAATAACATACAACCTTTAGTTTTCTTACTTAGGTCATGAGAAAATTCATTTGTTATTAGCATGTTCTCATGAATGTTTATTCCATTTATAAATCCACCATACTCCTTAGATATAATCTTAGGAAGGATGGTGGCAAGCATTTTATTTATCATTTTGGAAAGTATGTAATTGAATACAGTAGATAAACTAATATTCTTGAAATCATGTCATGTTTTAGGTGAGTCTATATAGATGGTGATGATGCATTTGTAGCATGGTGGGTTGTCGATTGGAAGGCATTGACAATACGAGTAAAATCCACCCTTATTAGTATACTCTTAGTATTTACAAAAGAATTAAAAAAGAACTATCTTAGGGATTTTTAATGTTCTTGATCATTTTATATATGATTTTTGAAGCTTAGTGGGTGTCTTTAATTATTTTTTGGTTAATGTAAAGAACACCAAGAAGAATAAGCCTTGTTTGGCCAAACTCGTAAGAGTCTTTGAATGTCTCGGTAAATTGGGTTTCTACTCTAGCCTAGCTAACCTTAGAGACGTCTCTTTAGATTTAAAAAGTATAGACGTCGGATTGTAATTTATTGAGACTTGAAGTAGCCCACTAATCTTTTTTGAAGCATCATGGACATATTTAAGGGCAAATTAAGGATTAAAGGGCTAGGTGATAGATACACTTATTTAAAAATTTGAATTATTATGTGATGGTCATTGTTTTTAGTTAGTTGTTTCAAATTTAAAAATGAAATGATATTTAGGGGTATGTTTTAGATGCGAGAGAGAGAGTAGAAAGATCATAATTTAACTTTAAAGTGCATGTTTGAAGCTGTAGTGTTGAGAAGACAATTTGATTTGGATTAAAAAAAATATTTGGATCAGAATAAATACGAATTTAAAAAAACAGAGCTGAACTCGGCAATTCATCCATATGATACATTTATAGCAAACTTTTGGCTAAAAAACACACGTAGTCCCCCATGTTTACCATTTGTATCAACTTGGTCCCCTTCCTTCAATCATGCATAGAACTCATCCCCATCCTTTTTTTAATTTGCATTTTTAGTCCCTCCGCACATGTGAAGCCTGTGTGCTTGACACGTGGCATCAGTTTTTGTTGCAAGAATGGTCCCCCAATTTTTCTTCCAAAAATGCCCCTCTTCATGCCAAGTAGGATGCCAACTCAGATTTACGATTTACCATAAAATATTACCATTAACTTTAAAAAGTTATCATTTACCCACACCATAATTATAAACGGACCGGGTCGAACCCACTTTAAATAAACCCAACCTGAAAATTAAATTAATTTATCAGAAAAACCTATAAAGGGGTATCGTAAGAGTCGCATGCTTTAACCAACTGAGCCACTACTTGTATATTTGTTTAATGTGTGCTTTTATATTTAATGAACCCTAATTATTATATAAATTTGAGAGTTATCGATGGTCCATTTCAACCCAATTCCTTTCTCTTATGCACTGCTAAACAAGCCTCAATAGCACCTCTGTTGGGAGTTATCGCTTCACCGATTAAAACCCCTAGATTTGTCACTCAACAGACTCACTGGTACATTACCCGTGAGTTTAGCTTCATTAGAGAGATTGTACTACCTCCGGCTCGACGCAAACCGATTCATTGGATCGATTCCTCCGTTGAACCAAACCTCTCTGCAAACGTTCAACGTTTCGTCGAACAACCTCACCGGAGCAGTACCAGTAACCAACGCTTTGTTACGATTCAGTTTCTCCTCCTTCGCAATGAATTCCTATCTTTGCGGCGAGATTGTAAAGCGAGAATGTCATTACCGTTCCATCTTTTTTGGTCCACCTACGACAGAACCACCAGCATCTCCTCCGGAAACCGCGTTAAGACAGAGCACTCAAGTGAACAGTGGAGATTCAATACGACCAGTAAAAAACAAACACAGTAAAACTGCGGTGATCCTAGGGTTAGGATTTTCCTCTTGCGTGTTTGTTTTAATCGTTTCAATGATTTGTGAAAAACAAACACATTAAAAATGGAATCCATGGAGAGAAACTGACTGTTGCTATGAATGCAGAAATTCGTAGGCAGAAGACGGATTTCGAGAAAAAGAGAGGAAAAAGAGAGGAGAGAGAAGGAGACGCGTCTGATTTGGGTAAAGGGAAACGGGTCGGGTTATATTGCTACGGGCTGGGCTGGGTTATATTAGGTTTCGGTTTTGGTTAATTAAGTTAGGGTTCGACCCGGTCCGTTTGTTAAGTTAGGGTAAATGGTAAGTTTTTTAGTTAAACGGTAAAAACTGAAGGTAAATGGTGAAGGTGACGTGGAAGGTGACAAGGCTGCTGAGATGGAATGGGAAGGGGCAATTTTGGAAAAACAAATTGGGGGACCATTCTTGCAACAAAAACTGATACCACGTGTCAAGCACACAGGCTTCACATGTGCGGAGGGACTAAAAATGAAAATTAAAAAAAAGGATGGGGATGAGTTTTATGCATGATTGAAGGAAGGGGACCAAGTTGATACAAGTGGTAAACATGAGGGACTACGGGTGCTTTTTAGCCCAAACTTTTGTATATATGTTTTGATAAATACTTAAAAGAAGGAGTAAGTTGTGGTAGACTTGGTTTAACCTCTTTAATAAATTGCCATTTTTTTAAAACTACAAATTTATTTGCAAGCACACTCTTCGGATATCAAACATTACTTGGCTTAACATAAACTCGATGGATAAACATCTTACCAAAGCACTATATTTAAGATAGGCACGGATCCAATTGATTCAAATCCCACATACATTAGTTTATCATAAATCTAGGTGATCCATCTAGGTTCATTCAAGGTTAGTATCCCTTCTCTATATAAACAGTAATTATTGTACTTTAAAAATTATTTTAAACTTTTTTTCAAAACCCTCTTACGTGATAAGTGATCGAAAAGATTTAAACTTTAACTTTATCTTTTAGAGTAACAGTACACGCTTTCTTTCTATTTTGGTAATCGTGTTTTCTCTTCTTTTTTTTTCATTTTTTTTCTATTTTAGTAAAATCGTCTTTTTCGGTAATTATTGTTATCTAATAATAAAAATAATATATATATATATATATAATATAATACATAATGTATATAATATAATATATTTAAAATATATATAAAATAATATATGTAAAATATAAAAATATATAAAAAATTATGTACCGTATTAATCTGCAAACAGAAACGAATCAGACTTGGACCGGATTCAAAATTTGAACCGGACTGGATGACAATCTTTTGACTAGTATATAGATGATTCCGTTATTGTAAGATTTCATATTTTTTTCATAATTGTTTTTGTAATAGTGAGCTATGGTATCTTGGCTTAACTGCTTCAATAAATTATCCTCTCTTAAAAATTACAAGTCATTTACAAAAACACTCTCCAAATATTCATTAGTTCTTTCTCTTAAAAACTATCGTTTCGTTTACAAAACACTATCCAGATATTCAATAATTATTTCTCCTGAAAAACTAAAATCGATTAGCAGCTTATCAAAATACTCCGTTCGAGATCGACATTGATCGAGCTAATTCAGATCCCACGTGTAAAACCACATCACTAATCCCAGGTGATCCTTCGTTCAAAGATAGTCTCTCCTCTCTTTCTATAAGCAATAATAATTATACCTTAAATAATTATCTTAAACACATTTTTAAAACTATCTCACGTGAGTGATCTAAGTTTTTTTAATCTAAAAGTTATCTTTTTTGTACATAAGAGTAACAAGACATTTTTTTTTCTATTTTGGTAAACTTGTCTTTTCTTTTTTACTTTTTATTTGTTCAATTGTTATTCCTATTTAAATATCACATGTACATATAATTTTTATTCTATTGTTGATCCTTATTTTGAATCGAAATATTTGTCTATTAGAGTATCTATTGGATATTCTCATATCATGATGCAATTTTAAAACTTCGAACAAAAATAGATATATTATGTTTTACATTTTTAATTTTTCAAAAAGAGATAAATAAAATTTTGGATATCTCCTTTATAATTTGTTTTTCTTAGTAAATATCTTTATATACCACGAATTCATGTGACCATTAATCCATGTCAAATACTACACATCCAGACTTTTGAATCCACGATGTCTCATTCTCTCTAATATAATAACCATTGTGAATAAATATATCTTTAGATGACAACAATAAATTACTACGTATAAACTAAAACTCACACCAAAAATTTAAAGATACTTTCTTAAAAATAATAGGAGAGCTTAATGTTTGTGCCTGATTTTTGTAATTTGTTTTGTTTTGGTTTCTCATTAGCCAAAAATTTTAGATTTATTTTTTATGTTTCCACATTTGTTTGATCAATATGGCAGTTCAACAACAACATTTCATTGCTAATGCCAGTAACCCAAGTATTTCAAGTTTGAGTGAATCCAAACAAATGATTATAAAAGTTTGGAACTCCAACTTTATTTTGGAGTTAAAAAAATTATAGTTTTATCTTCACCATTTTTCTATAATCATTGTAGATACAAAAAATTTGGGATATCTTAGCCACACTTCCTAGATTCACATCAGAAGATGATTTGTGGTTCAAATATATAAAATACAAGTTAGAAAATACTAGAATCATCCACCTTGGAATCATATTATTCAATTCAGGAGGTCATATTGGATAAATATGAGATTTTAACTTTTCAGGGTTTGACAGAAGTATGGATAATAGAAATCAAAATTCCACCGATTTCATGAAACAAAATTGCCTTGATCTATAAAAATCAACGCTGAGGGAATTAACCCTGATGATTTTTTTATAAAATTTTCCAATCTATCAAAGTTAGTATGAGGAGATTTTATTGTTTATGATACATCATTAACTTTTTATAAAGATGGTTGGATATTATTTGGGATATTACTATGATGTGAAGTTCATTGCTGGTCAATGGCATAGAAGTTTCGAATTTAAAAGTGGACTTGCCAAATATTTTAAACTAAACTGAGTTGGAGTCAAACCACCATTTTGCATCATATAGTTTACTTACACCTGTCATGCTCGAAACGATAAAACAATAAGGTTACACTTATGTGAGAAGTCCATTGTTTTATGGGAATGCTATATGGAATGAAATATAGAATTACGATGCCACGACTTCTCATTGTCATTATTGTTTTCCAGCTGTGACGCCCCAATCTCTCGTATATCCTAATATCCGATTTAGTACTCCTTGTTTATATGGATGTCGTCATATTGTTGACTTTGTATGAAACAATAAAAATTTGATTTATAAGTGTTAACAAGAAATGTTAGTGAGATCAAGAAGACTAAATAAGAAATATTAGTCAATGATATTATATTTGATAGATAACAAAAGTTTGTTTGGTCATAATTGTTGTTAGGGTATTTGGTCTAAATTATTGGTTTCATTTCTAAATTATATATTACTGTGTTCAACAAAAAAAAATATATTCAATTTTCTAAGTTTTCCTTACTTAAGGTTCAAATACGCGTTTTTTTTAATTTCTTATCTTTCTTATCATTGAAAAAAGCTATTATGATTCTTTCTTTTTCAATATAGTTTTTACGTTTGCATGTAATGTTTTTTCTATTGCGCGTCCATAACGAAGTACTCAAGAATCTTCTGTTTCTATTATGATTATTCTTTAAAGAGGATATATTTCAAAGGTGAAAAAGAAACAAGGCTTAGCACATACCTTAAAAAAAATAAAAGATACCTCATGGTTTGTATGAGAAACAACATATCATATCATGATCATCTACCTTCACCCTAACATCTATATCTTATTTCTCATAGAAATTTAAAAACTTTTGAGACATAATTTTTAAGTACTTCCGTAGTTGGTAGATTACAATAATATCTCGCCTCATGCTTGCAAACTGGTTAGGCTTAGGTTGTTGGACAAAAGACTTGTATCTTTTTTAATAGAAATTTTAGTAATCTACAATAACTTTTAATGATATTATTCTTTTAGCATAAATTTTAGTGATTTAATATAATTTTAATATTGATTGATTGTAATTTTGATTTATTTTTTTATAATAATAGTCATACAAATTATAATATTACCGATCACAAATTTAAACTTCATTTTTCATTCATTAATAAATTTTAATATTAAATTTTACAATAAATCAATGTTTTTTGCTAAAAATTATGATTTTTAAATATTCATAAAACTACGACAAAAATCGTACATCTACGATATTTTCAACATCATTTATACCTATCACTTGCCATAAAGGCATTGTTCAACACTATATTTACCCATAACGTGAGATAAAATCCTTGTTCAATACCATTTGAACCCTTCACCAAAGATAAAGTCCAATTATATCATGTGTAATATAAAGTAAACTATTTCATGGCTCCTATATGGAACAAGCCATGACACTGTCTTTCATGAGTTCTCTATTTTTGTTTTTCGACTCCGACTGATTTTTTATTTATTTTCTGGGCCAGATATATGGTTTTCTTTACATTCTTTGTATTCCAAAACAACGAACTCTTCGAATTCGATTCTTTACATTATAATCCATATTATTGATTTTGTATGAAATATCGTATATGAGATAAGTTTGTCTTGTTCCAGATTGCTTCTTGATTTGTTTGAAGTTTGGGTCTTCGATCCAGATTATTGGCTCAGTTTCTCTTGGAGTTGTATTGTCTTTTGTTAATGTAGATTGTTTTTACATTTTTAAAATTGTATATTGTTTTACTATATTTGAAAGTCAAGATAATTATGAATTAAAAGGTTATATGAATCTTATTATATTCAAGATCTACTGAAACTCTAAATTATACACAAATTTTCAACAAAATTTTGGCTTCAAAATCAGATGTATTCTTTAAAGATGCAACGATGGTTCTAGAAATCAAAAAGTATTCATCCATGATTAGGAAACGGACTTAAAAAATCAAAGAGATTATCCAGTTTTAGCGAACATCACTTATCAGGTCACTACAAATTCAATGAAACCGATCAATATGTTTTGGGCAAGAGAATGTTCATGAGTCGAAGATAAATTACAGTTTGGTGTGGCAAAAGTCCAAAAAACATTTTAATTATGCAACACTTTTAAGGGGTGAAAGTTTGAAATTCAACATAAAGGCTAAAAAATCTAATAAAAGATGATCAAGAGCAGTATATTTCATATCAGTATCTTTCTTTATCTTTCGAGTCAGTAATAACCAAACATAAGCCACGTGCCAAGTATCAATCTTTTTTATCCAGCCTAATTTACGAGTCACCATTTTTCATTACAACAGTGACCCAACCTAAATTATAAACCATGAGCCAAGTATCAATCTTTTTTATCCATTCTTATTTTGTGAGTCACCATTTTTCATGGCAATAGTGACCCAACCTAAATTATAAGTCAAGCCTCAACCATGATCTTTTCAAAGCGATGCATTTACTGAAATAAATGCGAAGAGAAAAAAACTCTAAAATAAAATTGAAATTTTTGTAAATCCAAATAAGTTTAACTCAATCAGTGATGTTAATACAAGAAGGCTTATGTTAGTTTTGGTAAAACAATTTCACAAAATCAAACCTTAAAGATCAATATATATATATATATATATATATATATATAATAACAAATATTTTTATATACTTTTAAAAGAATTCTGAATTTTTTATTTTAGTAGAGACTAAACTTTGGTCCACTAACTATTAACTATTAGTTGTATGACTAAAAGTTGGGTCAGTTAACCTAAGCTTAGACCAAAAACTTAATGCACCCTATTCAAATAACACCACCTTTGAATTTCATAACTATAAATACAAAAGCAACAATTGGATACCGCTTTAAACCTCAATCTAGGGTTCCCGTTCTTTAGGGTGTCGCCAGCATAAAAATGGGAACGACAACAAAATGGCCAATACCGTGCCACTAACATACGATCCTCCTCGAAATGCAATAAGGAAGAAAGCCAATCATCACCTATAAAGCCTGCGCGACCAAGCAACTCGTTCAATATATTATGTCCGGAAAGGGGTAGCAGCTCCCGATTAAATTAGCAAATTTGAGTATGGAGTTGGTGGCGAGTTTGGAGAAAATGGTCTGATGAACATGTATATAGACATCAGGATGACCAAAATGGTAACTTTAATATATAATTGGCGGCGGGTTTGGAGATGAATGGGCTAGATGCAACCGTCTGGGAGCATGCTACAAATTTTTTAGGCAACGAAGAAAATGCAAGGTTGTACAATCTTAATGAAGGGATTCTTCCATGGTGATAACTCTTCCTGTTTTTTCTTCTTCAAAATGTTTTTAGTGAACCTATTTATACCCAAATTCTAAAATCAACTAAAGAGCAAGTCAGGTAACCTGACTCAAAAAGTGTTATTGTTATAGGATAAATCTAGATATGGTTAATTAATAGAGAGTAATAAACTAATATAATGTACATAAAATATAATATAATATATTTTGAATATAAAAATATATAATAAATTGTATTTGCGGACGGGACGACCGGACAATATTAATCCACAGATACAAAGGAACCAAACTTTATATTAGGTTTTGGACAAGATTTGAATTCAATAAAAATAAATATCTGAAGTGTCCCTCTTCAGGCTATTATATAGATGATACCCTTACATTAATATTTTGTATATGAAAATGAAAGTGAGATAGTTATTTTTCCAAAAATTGTAAAAACTAGATATCTTATCTAGATATCTTATATCGATATCTATAAGAAATTTTATGTAAAAAAACGTACCACTTATATGATTATTATGGATTCCATAAACCACATTTCATGGTTAATACCGATAACCACAGATTTTCAAGTTCGAGTGAATCTCAACCGATTATAGAAGTTTGGAACTTTGCCTTGAGGTTGGAGTTAAATAATTTATATTATTATCTTCACCATTTTCCTATGACCATTTTCCTATGACCGCTATACCTACAGAATTTCTAGATTTTTCGTAAGAAGATCGCTGGTTCGAAGATATAAAATATAATTTGAAAAATATGAAAATTATCCAATTTGGGATCACACTATTCAATTCAGAAGACCATATTAGACGGACGCGGAGTTTAATTTTTCTGGTTATGAAATTTGCTAACCTATTAAAGTTGGTTGGAAAGGAATGTAACTGGACCACATTCCATAGATTATACGATATAATACCTCAATAAATTTTGTATAAATGGTTGGGTATTATCTGGTTTAGTTGGGCGGTGTAACTTTGAGCATAGGTTGGATTGGAGACTCATTTATTGTCACTATTATATTATTTGTTGATTGAATCCAAGATAAGGAGGCTGGTTAGCCAGAAGAAAGAGATACTCAGTTTGATCTTTAAGCGTTCTTGGAACCCAGTAGCCTAAAATATTATTAAATTTGGATTGGGTACCCTAACCTGTTAGAGGCGGAGTTTTATATTTATTTGTGTCTTGTTTTGAATGTGGTGATAGGTACAGGTGGTGCCACTAAAAAATTTCATATAATTATTTGTTTATATTCTCTAGCTTATCCTTATCTTGTTCCTTTAACCATCAAAAATTTATAAATTGTTATTGATATAGACGGAATTTTTTGGTATGTTTTTAACTATTTTTTATTATAAATTAATAGAGATATTTGAATATTTATCATTAATTTTATATTAATTTAATTGTTATTTTTAATTAATTATTAATAAAAATATTTATATTGGGTTATTAAAGCGAAATAAGAAAAAAACTTAATTATAAGTAAAAGATAAAATTGAAAAAATGATAAAAAAAATGGAAAATAACTAAATGAAGAATTACAAAAATAAAAAATGATAGGAAATAAATTAGCATTTAAGAATATATATATATATGATAGGATGATTAGAGACTGCAGGCTTCTGGATGCTGGGTTTGCTGGGTCTCGTTTCACGTGGTCTAACAAGGCTAAATGGAGACGTCTTGACTGGGTCTTTCTTAACAGTACTTGGATCAACTTTTTTAATAATACTAATGTCATTCATAAAGCCAGAACTGGGTCTGATCACGGGGCCATTCTCATCAATATTTATAACTTGTCTTATGTTTTTAAGAAGAACTTTAGGTTTCAGAACATGTGGTTAATGGATGAAGAGTTTATCCCTTTTGTCTCTGAGAACTGGGTTCAGGATATGGATGGAGACCTCCTGTCTATCTTCTGGCTGAAATTGAAAAGGTTAAAAGCTGGTCTCATTGTTTGGAACAAGCAGCACTTTGGGAATGTTTTCAGCAAGATTAAAGCTTTGGAGGATGAAGTTCTTAGAGTTGAAGCTTTACATCAACAACTTAATAACAACTTTACAAAAGAGGAGCTTAATAGGACTAATGCATTGCTTTTGAATGCTTATAAAATGGAGGAAGAGTACTGGCTTCAGAAGTGCAATGTTAGCTGGATTAAGGATGGAACAATAACACCAAACTTTTTCATAGTTATGTTACTACTAAAAGAAAGAAAAATTGTATAAATGGTATCAAAGACAACGACACTTGGATACTTGATAAGGATGCTATTGGTGAATCTGATGTCGCCTTCTTTACCAAAGCTCTTGCTACCAGTACCTACAAAGACAAGCAGAATGAGTTAGAAAATATGAATCACAATATGTTTGATATCATTCCTAAAGTTATTACTCAGGATGACAACAAAAGTTTACTTAAGCTTCCTGATGAAGATGAGGTCCTTAAAACTATCAACAGTCTTAAAGCTTCAAGTGTGGCAGGTTTGGATAGATTCAATCTTATATTTTATAAAAAATGTTGGAATGTTATTAAGTTTGATCTTATTTCTGCTCTTCACCATTTTATTAGAGGTTTCAGTATTCCTAAAGGCATTATAGCAACAGGTATTTGCCTTATTCCAAAGTCCATAAATCCTATTAGTTGGACTGATTATCGCCCCATTAGCTTATGCTCTTTGCTTAATCATATTATGGTTAGGATCATTAATGATAGATTAGTTATCCTTCTGCCTAAGATCATATCTAATACTCAGGGTGGATTTGTTCCTGGTAATTCTATTCATTCTATCATCTTAACTGCCAAGGAACTCCTTTATGATTTAAACAGAAAAGTTAAAGACCAAAACATCATTATCCAGCTTGATATGTGTAAAGCTTTTGACAAGCTTAGTCATCCCTTCATCATGAAAGTTCTGAACTTCTTTGGTTTCTCTAAAATATTTACAGACCTTATTCATAGTATGATCTCTAATGTATATGTCTCTATCTTAATAAATGGTGATTCTTATGGCTTTTTTAAGACTATGAAAGGGCTCAGGAAGGGTGATCCCCTTTCACCTAGCCTTTTTACAATCGCTGAGGAAGTCTTATTTGATGAGTCTGAATTCAGCATACTCCCCGGAAGGGCAGGTCAGTGTAAAATCTCTCCGAATACCGGACAGACACAAAGAACATAGAACGGACAGATCATTTGGACCGGACAGATCACTTCGAAACACTGTGAACCTAAGGCTGTTCGAACTATGACAAAAGTACTAAAAAACCTAAACACTTCCTGACTAAGCTACCTGCCCTCCTGCTTAAAACTCATGGGTCTTTAAACATGACCCGTGTCCATTAAACATGACCCGAAAGCCCATAAGGGCCCAAACATCATACTATAAATACCCAACCACCAGCATTAACTAGGGGTAATGAAACTTAACTGCTACCAAGCTGCTTAATTCTCTCACCACCATTAAACACCCACACACCACCGTTAAACACCCACACACCACCGTTAAACACCCATACACCACCTTGAAACTCCACTTAAAATTACTAGCCTACCCTCAGGCGATTATTATCCACACCAAATTGACGACCACAGTGGGAGGAGAGAGGTGCTTGAATCAAGCATTCAAAACCTGCCAAGAAATTCTGTCCGAATGAATCCGGGCAATCCAGAGCTTCCACCAGCTTTGCTTGAAATGGTGGAAGAAAACGATGAGTATACTGTCCAAGAGCGCGACAGGTTAAATCTTGAAATAGAAGCTCTGATGGCTGAAAAGGCCAAAATGGGCATGAAAGAAAAATCCAAGGCATCGGTTGTTCATCACACCGACAACCCTAGGGAGCCTGAGGCTTCGAAAACTCATGTGAGTACCAAAAAGACACATGCTAGTTCTAAAAAGTCTCACCGGTCCAAGCCTGTGGAGAGCTCTGATTCAAGTTCAGAATCTTCGGGCAGCTCTTCGGACAGTGAGGGAAATAAAAAATCCTTGTCCTCTAGCAGCGATGAGGGTCGAACCAGGAAAAAGCAAAAGCAAGTTAAGAAATATTCAAGAAAAAAAGATCATCATAGAAGAATGAAAAGGCATATTAGAAAGGGATCATCTCATAGCCGGAGGCATGTGGACCGGATGCTGATGGATCCCTTTGCTTTCCACGATGAGCCAGGTATCTTTGCAACTCCTAATGAGGATACCGTGTTCAGTCGTGGGAGGAATTGGAGGCAGTCTCCACTGTCTTCTAAAATTCTGTCCGGAAACCTCCCCAAGAGGTTTGACAGTACTAAGATGGAGAAGTACGATGGCAGTACTGATCCGGACAATCATCTGGAGCAATTCAAGAACTTCATGATGAACTTTGATGATGATGATAAACTACTCTGTAGATCATTCTCCCAATCCTTTACGGGGAGTGCTCTGAAATGGTACAACAGCCTGCCTCAGGGTTGTATTAAAGACTTTGATACTTTTTGGGTGGCCTTTTGAAGGCAGTTTGTGGGGAGTAAGGAGCTGAAAGGTAATGAAGACACCATAATCCATTGTTCCTATGAGCCAAATGAGTCACTAAAGGAGTACATAAGTCGTTTTGTGAACACAAAGAATGGGTTGGCTGATTGCTTCGAACAGGTGGCAATAGCATCCCTAAGACAAGGCTTGAACCCAGGCAACTTGGCTGATTCGGTGACCAGAAAGAAAGCCATGACCTGGGGAGGATTGCTAAATCAAGTTGGCAAGCAAATAAACGTTGATGAAACAAAAAATACCAGGGTGCACATGCAGGTGAGGTCCACCCCAGTGGCACCAACTCCAAATCAAAAATAGTCCGGGAATAAAGCCAGGGAAACCGGACAGGGGCATGGTAGGGCAAAAGCTCAGTCTCAGCCAGCAGCTCCTGCTCAAAGTCAACAATCAAGAAACAAAAGAGGGCCATGGGTCCAACCGGAGTGGTTTGCAGAACTCAAAGAAAGTGTGGCAACCATTTTCGGTAAAACAAAAGATAAGGTACACTACCGGAGACCAGCAACCTTGCTGTCTCCCCGAGAGCATCGTAACAACTCCTTTTGCCAATACCACAATGATATTGGCCATACCACTGATGATTGCATAGCATTGAAACAAGAGGTTCAAAACTTGATTGAAAGGGGAAAGTTGGGTGCATACGTTAAAAGAAGAGGAGGCAACAGGCCTGACAACACTCACCGGGTTGGTCCAAGTAATGCTGCCCCGGAGGGGGCCATGGTAATAGTTGAAAGGTTTGATGTGGAATCTGAATACTTGGATCCTGATCCAACACGAAATAAGGTGGGTGCCATAGAGGAGTGTTCTAAGACAGTCTCCGGGCTCATTAAATTCTTCGAGTTACTGACGATTTTCGGAGGGGACACAATGACTCCTCCTACTGCTTCTTCAAGAAAGAGGCATGTTCATAATTTAGCCTCCCAGCTAGAAGGAGGCATGACATCCTATCAATCACCAAACTCATTCCCATTCATAGTCTTCGATGAGGATGATTTGAGAGATATTGCTGGCCCTCATGAGGATGCTGTTGTCATAGGAGCATCTATAGGGGGCAATGAGATAAGGAGAATTCTGGTGGATACTGGAAGCTCTGCCAATATCCTTTTCCTGAACACTTACAAGAAAATGAAAAATCCAGCTGTGATTCAGAAGTCGGACAGATCAATCGTGGGCTTCACGGGCAACTCAGCCGATGTGATCGGGGAGTTTGAAGAAGAAGTGTTATTGGGCAGGGGCCCTTTCAAGAAAATGGTTAGAATACTCTTCATTGTGGTGGATTGTCCCACTTGCTATAATACTATTCTAGGGAGATCTTGGCTCTCTAGGATGCATGCAGTGGCTTCGACAGTCCATCAGTGTTTAAAGTATGCTGTTCAGGGACAGGTTGGGGTTGTCCGGAGCAGCCAAAAGATTGCAAGAGAATGCTATGCCACTGCCTTGGCTCCACGAACGCTGGGGGCAGTCCGTATAAATGACCAATAGCAGTTTGAGGGCCTTTCTGGGGGTGAGGGTGAAATTGATGACCCCAGAGAGACCCCTGGAGTGTTGATTCCAATTGAAGAGGTTGAAACGCACTGCTTGGAAGAAGGAAAAAGTGTCAAGATAGGGTCCAAAATGCTACCAATGTTGAAAGAAGAGATGTTGAAATTCTTGAAAGACCATCAACACGTTTTTGCTTGGTGCAATGCTGATGTTACTGAAGTTCCATCAGAGGTGATTTCCCATCACCTTTCTGTCCGGAGGGATGTAGCACCAGTGGTACAAAAGAGGAGAGCTTTCTCAAAAGAAAAGGCTGATGTCATAGTGCAAGAGGTTGGCAGACTCACAAAGATGGGCCACATTAAAGAATCTCAATACCCTTTGTGGACTGCCAATCCTGTCTTGGTGAAAAAGAAGAATGGCAAATGGCGTATGTGCATTGACTTCACATACCTCAATAGAGCTTGCCCAAAAGATTTGTATCCGGTCCCCCGGATAGATCAGTTAGTAGACTCTACTTCTGGGAACAAGCTGCTCACCTTCATGGATGCCTTCTCCGGGTATAATCAAATCCAAGTAGATCCAAAAGATCAAGAACATACTACGTTTGTCACTGATAGGGGTCTGCAAGAAGTACGTAAATGTATTAAAAGAATGGAGAAGAAATTCAAAAAGGTAGAATACAAACAAAGACCTTGTCTAGATAAATCGATTGCGACTTCTTTAGTAAGGATATAATTATTGGGAGGAAATTCATTTTTATCATTCAAGATATGCCATCTAAATATGATAGAAATGAGACAGTCAAAGTATTAATTATTGAAATGGCTGATTATTTGAGACACAAATATTTGTTGTATTTGAAATATCAAATACTTCAAGAAGTTAAAGATGAGGCCCGAGCATGGAGAGTATGTGATGTTGAACATAGGATTCTTAACGACATCCTATATAGAAAGAGTGTTACTAAACTGATGTTATAATGTTTGAATAATGATGAAGCACTTTTAATTATTGTGGGTTTTTATGGCCAAAATTAGCAGCAAATGTCACTGCCATTGTGCAAATATATGATATCTGTGAGAAATATGCTAATATGAGCCACTTACCAAACGAACCAATGAGCATAGTCACAATCTCTTCTCCATTTGATAAACGGGGGATCTATTTAGTCAAACGTATGCTAATGACTACAAATAAAATAATCTTTTTACTAATGTTTGTTAACTACTTTACAAATTGGGTGGAGGAAAATATATTTTGTAAGAACAGAGTTCAAGTAATTGTGATTTTTTTACAAGTATTTTTATTTAGATTCGAGGTTCGAATAATGTTAATAACAGATAATAGGCCCCATGTTCGAATAGACAAGTGGAAGTATCAAACATAACTATTATAGTTTGAATCAAGAAGAAGATTGAATGGCCTAAAGGAAATGAAAGGATAGATTATTAGAAGTGTTTTGGGCGTACATGATGACCCCTAGGTCTTCTATAGGGGTAATACCATTTGTTATGGGTTACGAGGTTCCAACAAAGATTGTCATTCCTAATCGTATAATATAATATTACCCAGAAGAAATAAATAATGAAGGAATGAAAGTTTTTATCGTTTTAATTGAAGAATGATGAGATCAGACTTTGGCTAGATTAAAATATTTTAGAGCTTACTGGTGAGAATATTTTGATGAATCCGGATTCTGTTACTTCTACGGACAGGGACAGTTCGGACAAAGACCACCTAACCGGACAGGGCAGTTCGAACACCTCATCCATTGGACTATTCGAACAAGAACTAAAGTACTTAAAAAACCTAAACACTTCTTGACTAAGCTGCCTGCTCTCCTACTAAGAGCTCATGGGTCCTTGAACTTGACCCGGGTCCATTAAGCATGACCCGAAAGCCCATAAGGCCCAAATGTTAGGGTATAAATACCCAACCACCAACATTAAATGAGGGTAATGAAAATTAAATACAACCAAGCTGCTTAACTCTCCCTCTACTCTCTACTCAAACATTAAATACTTACAAACTTCCACAAACTCTAAACAAAATTACAAACTTACCCTCAGACGAGAATAAACCTCACCATATTTGATTCAAAATTGAAGCCGTGAGTTCTTAAAGAAGGAGGTCTGGTTACGACGAAAAGTTTTGAAGGGTCAAATAATAAAAATGTTGGAAAATTGGCGCCAAATTTGGATGGACCATACAAAGTTATTTCTAGTGACTTCATGTGGCGTATCGGTTGGAAGATATGAATATAAACATATTAAAGCATCTTTGGAATATTTAACATTTTTCAAATATATAAGAAAATCTTATAATATGGTTGTGCACTCTTTTTCTATTCTGGTGTAGCGTAAAGGTTTTATAATGAAGTTTGTTGTAAGCCAATTTATTAATAACGTTTTTTGCTTTCGAATCAAGAATATAATTATTTGAAAATAAGAATCAAATAACAAAAATAGCTATTTAAGTAATAAAGAAACCATATAAGGGGGTCGTATATAGTCATAATTAAGCGGGCATGGTTCATAAACAAAGCCTAAGGATGACAATCCAAAAGGTTACGCAAGAAACCATAACGTTTCATGACTTAAAATATCAAATTCGTGAACATTGTTAATAAACTAAGCCTAAGGTTATGTAAGAACCTTTAATTTACCCTGACTTAGAATGTCAAATTCGTGAATATGATTAATAAACCAAATTCACGATTGAAAAATGAGAAAGTTACACAAGTGGCCATATTGTGCCTTGATGTAAGAGTTAAATATAGATACCGACCCAGAACGATAATAAAAGTATATATATGTTGCCGAAATAAAGATAAGTAAAGATATCAAATTTTCTAACAATACAAAAATATGTTAATAATTACTTCATCAACTCAACCAGTATGAAGTGGTGATTTGTTTTCAATAACAACTTTATCAGCATTACGAGTACAAGGTAGATGTATGTAAAGATAAAAATGAAGTTATGAGGTCAAATTAAACTACAAATATTCATAATTAAAACACATACTATACAAATATCGAGATAAAAGTCATTCATGATGTATGAAACATAAAGTACAAACCACTTTTCAAAATATTTCAAGAAAAATAACATTTAATCATGTAACCACCTCGTCAAGTGTTTTTGGTAATATGTTCAGGTGGAGGAACGTTGGGAGGTACTGCATCAATTTTTATTTCTAGTTGTTCATTGTTAACATGGGAGGCTTAATGAATGACCGCTTCTTCAATTTTGTATATATCAACAATAATCACGGAAGGAGTTTCCTTACTAGCTTCATCAGTATTTCTAATTTTCTCATCTATTTCATCTTTTATTAATGATTTAGTATGTATGTCCGGTCGCTCGTCTTCACGTATTAATTTTTTAGATCTCACAAGCAAATTTTAGGATTTACATTCCAAATCGATAAGATAATTTCCTTTTATCTTTGCTCAATTAGAACTTTAGCAGCAACTAAAATGGATTTTTTTCAAATATATTTTATTTATTCACTTTTAGCTTTTTCAAAGCTAGCAAGTTTCTTTTAAGGTGTTTTAACTTCTGAACTCATGTAGCATTATGTGCAACAAAAGTGTGGATTTGGGTGTTCAAAGATTTGTTTTGATTAGATAGAGTGACAATTGTAACGATCAGGTTGGTATTGAGAGAAGTAAGAAATATGCATTGTTTAAAGTTGCATTTTGAAAGGTCAATTGGTTATTTTGGGCCATCACACATCATTTTAGCATGCATACTAGCAACAAAGTTATCAGTATCAATTTTCTCCTTTTTCAGTTTTTTATAATCCTGTTTTAAAAGCGTGAAGCCTTTGCTAAAAATCTATTAAGTCGTTTATAACTTTTATAGAATCAATCATAATAGGCGCAGGTTTAAAATTGGTCAAGACAATGATATCTGGTAGATTAAATTGTATACATGCTATAGCTATTGAATTATGAATACTCTAAAAATGAGAATAGAAATATATAAAATGGGATTTGAAAAGATAAAAAAATGTATTATAATAAAGGCAAACCTCTGAATTGAGTTAAAATTTTCTTCACGTGATGTTAGATACTTTCATGTTGTTATATTGAGCCATACTAGGGAAAATCAAGAGTTGATGAGATATAATTAATGATGATGATAGATAGATAAAAAAATGTAATCTTATACTAGATTGAGAACGAACTTCTTTGGCATAAGAAGGACTACATGTAGTCATAGTGTTTTTATTAATCTTCTGATTTGATGATGTTGCAGCAACCTTAGTTTTGTGAAGACGGATATGTAGCTTCTACAATTTCATTTTTTATTTTGTCAACGTTTTTGTTTTACTGACCAGATAAAGTGGGAGGAGCCTCATTAGAATTTTTCTAATACCATATTTCTAATACATTATTTCTAATAACATTGTCCTTACTTCATTCATATGTTGTGGCCTCACGAAAAAAAGAAGTATTTTTGAACTGGGCCTCACTGGTAATATCTTTAAAATCTTTAGCATACATACTCTTTAATAATATCTTACCATAATAAGTAAGGTCGATTACACAATACATAACCAGTGTCTAACGCACAATAAATTATATTTTATAATTTAATGATTTAATGTTTCGCAATTATAATTAACCATGTTTTGTAACTAAATTGTGCAAGGATAATTATTGCTATATTTTTCAATTTTAGCATATAATATTTTGCAACTTAGCATTTAGATGGAATATATAATGCTACATGAATGTTTGGCACTTTAATATTTTGCAATAATAAATATTATTATATTTTGCAATTTTAACATATCGTGCTTCACAGCTTAACATTTAGCACTAATACATAATCCTACGCTTCAAATCTTAACATTTTGCAAGAATAAATATTTTATATTTTGCAATTTTAACATAACATATTTCACAATTTAACATTAAACATGAATATATAATGATATGTTTTACAAGTTTAATATACCATGTATTGCAACTTAACATTTCACAAGAATAAATATTGCTTTATTTTACCGCTTTAACATATGTATTTAGCAAATTAACATCTAACAATAATATACAAGGTTAGGTTTCGCGAGTTTAATATACTATGTTTTACAACATAAGAATTCCTAAGAATAAATATTATTTTTTGTATTGCAATTTTAATATATTGTGTGTTGCAACATAACATTTAGCTATAATATATATAATGCTATATTTTGCAAGTTTAATATACTATGTTTTGTAACTTAATATCTTGTAATAACAAATATTACTTTATTTTACAGTGTCAACTTACCGTGTTTCGCAACTTGACATGTATGAGAAATATATAATGTTATATTTCGCAACTAACAATGTGCAAGTATGATTATTATTATTATTTTGAAATTCTCATATATCATGCTTTGCAACTTAATATTTGGAAGAATAAATATCGCTACGTTTCGCAAGTTTACATATTATGTTACACAACTAAACATGATGCATGAATAAATATTACTATGTTTCGTAACTTTAACATATCGTGTTTTGAAACCTAGCATTTTGCATGAATACATAATGTTATGCTTTGCAAGTTTAATATAACATATTTTGAAATTTATTATTTCTGAAAAATAAGTAATCCTGAGTTTTGTAAGTTTAATATATTATGTTTCTGAAACCTAATTTCAATAAAATTTTGCAATTATAAACTAAAATTACACAAAATGAAATTGTATTGCCTTACGGTAATATGTACCAACAATACATATATTCGTTTAAGATATAAGAGTATAGTTATAATATTATTTTGTTATTTCATATTTGGTAAGCTGTATCTTTCTTTAAACTTGGAAATCACTCAGGTATCTATAAGATAGATAGCCTTTATTTCTTCGTATGTCACACGAAATGCTCTCATGTTTGTGGAAATTTTGTATTCTACTAGTCCAAAAAGTGCGAAAGAACCAATTTCTTTATTCTGCATCCGTATAAAGTTTATTTTCTTAATCCATCTCAGTACGCAATCCTTGACCGTATCTAGAACTTTATAAAAAAAATAAAACAACCGTATTAGTACCAACACACATAAAACATGTTAAAATTAGCTCAAAATTATTTTGCATATTTGTACATAATAAACATTGCAAGTTCAGTTCAGTTTTAACATTTCTCAATTTTGTTATTTTGCGAATCTTTATATTTTGGAATTCTACTTAGCTTACAAATTTTTCAAGCGCAAGATTTTGCAAGTTTATTGGTTTATGATTTTGTAGGCTTACAATTTCAAAAATTTAAAAGTCATCTTTTGTAGCTATAATATGGTGTGTTTTGTAAATTAAATACAATATTTTGCAGCTTAGTTATGTCATATTCCGCAAAATATATATCGCAACTTTTAAGAAGATAATGAAATTCATTAGTTTTTATCCAATTTTAGTTGAGTAAATTTTATCATCTTTTTTCGTCAAGCTTTCGTCGAAAAAAAGGTCAAAAGGTAGAAAAAATGGTTGATATATAAAATCGACAACCATCTCCAGTAGCAACAACATTAATCTAACTTAAACTTACCCAAATTCGATTTACAATTTAATTTGTTTTATTAAAAAATGAAAAAAAATGAAAAAAAATCGAATACATACTTTAGAATTAAGCTTTGAAAATCGATTTATCTAATAAATAAAAAATTGACTTTGAAAGTCAGATTTTAAAATTAAAAAAAAAATTGTATAATTGAATTAAATTTTAGAAAAAAAATGTTCTCTTAAAATTGTGACGATTATTGTCACCAGTTCAATTTATACTGTGTTTTTTAACATCAATAATTTATATTACCGTTTAATAATTTCAATTTTCTTTGCCATTGTATTGAATAAAATTGACGCTTGTTTCAGCCTTAGTAAATGTATATTGATGGTTTGGATTAGTTGTGAATGAACATATAGAATCGTAATTTATATCTCATGAGTAATTCAAAATATTTTAGTGGGACAAAACAGTGGCATCCTACCAAAATACCGCCTTAATGCTCTTAGATGGCCAAAAAGTAAAATCCATATTTTCCATAAAAGTTACCATCCACCTCGACACATGCAATATACGTCTCAAGTTGGCTATACAACTCATTATCACTTATATATCCAAAGTCATTTGGGTAGAATCTTGCCAACCTCACAAGTTTTCAAAGTATTGAAATGAACAACACAATTTGTGGTCCATAAATTATAAATTAATGAAATAAACATTAAAAGGAAAATCAAAGTCTTAAATTATAAATCAATAAATAAAAATACAATATATAAAATATTACAAATTCATCAATACAAAATATGCTAAAGGATAAGTCATTTTCAAATACACCAATATAAAATATGCTAAAGAATCAATAATTTGCTTAATTATTTACATGTACAAAATATTATTTCTATTGAAATATTTCGTGCAAAATTTACATATACAAAATATTATTTCTATTGAAATATTTTCTGCAAAATATTCATTAAGAAAAAAAAGGATCTGTACAATAATTTGCATAAATACATTTAAGACATTATTTTTCTTAAAAAGAATCAATACAATAATTTTCTTAAATATGAAATATTGTTTCCATCCAATATATTACAAATTCATGAGTACAAAATATGCAAAAATATCTTATTAATAATAATTTTCTCAACCAAACACTTTAAATTAGTATAATAAATAATTATACTACCTGTTTAATTCTGAAATTCTTCAAAGTCCTTTATGTATTATTCTACAGCTTCACAAAAGAATATCAGTAACCATCTAGGGATAATTCAACTATTCAAAAATATATATCTCATAACGAAATACTTGATTCTACCATATCTTTTAGTTTCAGGGAAAATAAAGTGTAAAAATAAGAAGTAAACGAATTTAAAAGGAAAATAGAATAAATATAAAAAGTAAAAGAATGTAAAAAAAAGTGAAATAAAATATTGTAAAAAAAAGTGAAATAAATAAAAACAAGTAAAAATAAAAAGTAAAAAAATGTAAAAAAAAAATATAAAAAAGTGAAATAAATAAAATCATTTAGATATCTAGTGAGTCTTGAACTTAGGACCTCAAGTATATTACTAGAGAACTTAACGACTATACTAAATTTAGTTTTTTTTACTTAGGGTTGTCCTAGGCATACCTTTCTCCCTCCTAAATCCGTCCCTGATCAGGTCTTGATAAAGGATATTGATTATTTTTGCATGATGTAATTCTGTTGTACTAACTTATTTTTTGAACGAATGGGGAGAAGCTTGGGTTTTGAACTTGATGATCTTGCAGTAGTTTCAAAAATAAAAACTATATATATATATATATATATATATATATATATATATATATATAAATATATAAATAGTAAAAGAGCATCTCTAACCGTGTTTTTATATTTTAGATACCTTTAGAGAGAATTTTGCCACAATATAATTATAGATTATGATTTTTTACATCAAATAGTGATATTAAGGTTTATTTTACTTTTAAAATAAGAGGAGAAAATAAAAATAATTATAGAGAGGTTGTAACCGTCTATAAATGTACATTACCAAATTAAAATATGTTAATATATCGTATCTTTTAGATAACCGAAACCTTGTTTTAATAATAAAAAAATTATGTTTGCTATTAAACTTGAAATCGAAAGGCTATTGGGGATGCTATAATATATATATATATATATATATATATATATATATATAATATTTAAGTATAGAAATATGTAAAAATTATGTCGGAAGACCGGAAGACCGGACTGAATTGCAAATACAAACAATTTTGATTTAGATTAGAAAACATTTGGAATGGACCGGATACAAAAATGGATTTGAACCCGATAATCCATCCGTATGATACTTTTATAATATAGAAGTTACCATTTCTTAAAAAACTTCGAATTCATTTATAAGCGCACCATTCAGATTTCTAATAATTCCTTGGCATACATAAATTTGATGGATCAACATCTTACAAGCACACAATTCAAATTTCTAATAATTCTTTCGCTTAACATAAATTGGATGGATCAACATCTTAGAAGCACACAATTCAGATTTCCAATAATTTTTTCGCTTAACATAAATTTGATGGATAAACATCTTTTCCGAAGAACATCGTTTAATATAGGAACTGATCCAACTCATTCAAATCTCACATGCATAATCATCCATCTAATTTTATTCAAGTTTAGTCTCCCTTCTTTATCTAATCAGTAACTATTGTAATTTAAACAATTATTTTAAAAACTTTTTTGAAAACTTTCTAACAGACTAGTGATCCAATTTTTTTAAACTTAAAATTTATCTTTTTGAGTAACAATACATTCTTTCTTTATATTTGAGTAAATGGGTTTTCTCTATTTGTTTCATTTGTGTTCTTTTTTCATTTGTTTCTCTTTTCTATTTTAGTCAAATCGTCTTTCAGTTGTTAGTTATTTTAAATATTAAAATATTAAGATATAAAAAAAATATGTACCGTATGAATCCACAAATACAAACGAATCAGACATGGACCGAATCGAATTAATATATATATATATATATATATATTGATTTGACCATCTGAACCTGACGGACCGTCCATTATTGGGCTAGTATATAGATGATACTCTTATTGTACGATTATATATATATATATATATATATATATATATATATATATATATATATTTCATAAATAGTTTTAGTGAAAATGAGCTGTGATATCTTGGCTTAACTTTTTCAATAATTTTTTTTAAACTACAGGTTCATTTAAAAAATACTCTCCAAATATTCATTAATTTGTTTTCTAACAACCGCTTCATTTACAACATCCTATCCAGATATTCCATAATTATTTAGCTTCACAAATTGAAATCTATTAGTACATTACCAAAATATTTCGTTCAAGATCGATTGATCTAGCTTACCACGCGTATAAGCCACATCATTAATCCAAGTGATCCATCTACCTTCATTCAATGATAGTCTCTCCTCTCTTTATATAAGCAATAGTAACTGTATCTTAAACAATTATCTTAAACACATTTAAAAAAATCTCTCACATAACCAGTGGTCCAATTTTTTTAAACTTAAAATTTATATTTTTTGTACATATGAGTAACGAGATATTCTTTCTATCTATTTTAGTAAACTCATATTTTTTTCTTTTTAATATTTAATTATACCATTGTTACGCTTATTTGAATATCACATGTACATATAATATATAGTATATTGTTGATCCTTAGTTTGAATCAAAATATTTGTCTATTGGAGATTCTCATATCATGATGCAATATTAGAATTTTGAAAATTACATATATTATGTTTTACATTCTTTGAGAAATAAATATAATTTTATATTTCTTCTTTTTAATCTATTTTTTCTTATTAAATGTCTCTATATACCACAAATCCATGTGACGATTGATCCATGTCACACACTACGGATCCAGACTTTTGAATCTATAACGTTTCATTCTCTGTGTATAATAACCTTTTTGAATAAATGTATTTTTAATGGACAACAATAAATAACTATGCATAAACCATAAATTCACAACAACACTTTAAAGATACAACGTTAAAAACAATAAGAAAGTGTAATTTTTGTGTCTATTTTTTGTTTTTTTGTTTTGGTTTCTCATCGGCCAATATTTATATTTCATTAACATTTCATAGTTAGTGCCAGCAACCGAAGTATTTCAAGTTTGAGAAAATCCGAACAAATGATTATAGAAGTTAAGGAACTCCAAATTTAGTTTGGAGATAAGAATTTATACTTTTATCTTCACCATTTTTCTATGGTCATCGTGGATTCAAAATTTTCAGGCTCTCTTCGCCCAACTCCTAGATTCACACCGAAAGATGATCTGTGTTCGAAGATATGAAATAAAACATGGAAAATACTAAAATCATCAAGCTTTTAATCACATTATTCAATTCAGAAAGTCATATTGGATAAATACGGGGTTTAACATTTCAGGGTTGACGAACATGCAGATAATAGAAATCAAAATTCCACCACTTTCATGAAACAGAATTGTGTTGATCAATAAAATATTAACGCTCAAGAAGTTAACCCTGATGAATTTTTTTGAAAGTTTGCTAATCTATTAAAGTTAGTATGATGACAAGTTAGATGGGTCACGTTTAATGGATTATATGACATAGGTTATGTCTCAAAAGGGTTAAACAAAAATTTTGTTTATGATACATCAATAAATTTGTTAAGATGACTTGATATTATTTGGGATGTGTATATGATGTGAAGTTCATCGTCGGTCATGAGCATGAAAGTTTCGACTCTAAAAGTAGACTTGTTAAAGATATTAAAATAAACATAAATGGAGTCGACCATCATGGGTCGGATAATTTACTTACAATTTGCATGTTCGACAAGATAAGACAATAAAGTTACACTGATGTGAAAAGTCTACTATTTTAGGAGAATATATGAAATGAAACATAGAATTACGATGTCACGTGTTCTCGTGTGTCATCATCTGTTCTGAAGTCTCAATCTCTTGTTGGTCTTTTTTGTTTTCCAGCTTTGACCCCGTGTATCTTTTTATTTTCCATTTATTCCAACACAAGTCTCCTCCAATCTGATTTAGTGCTCCTTGTTTATATGGATGTGGTCATGTTGTAAACATGAAATGTTAGTAAAATATAAAATACTATAGGAAATATTAGTCAATGTTATTATATTTAAAAATAACAAAACTTTGTTGAGTCTGGATTGTTTATATGCTTTTTGGGTATTAGCTTTATTTTTTTAATTACATATTATTATATTAAAAAAATATTAAATTTCAAAATTTTCCTTATTTAGATTTCAAATACATACTTTCTCATCTTTCTTGTCATTGGAAAAAGCTATTATGATTCAGTCTTTTTCCATATATTATTTAAGTTTGCAGGAAATATTTTTTCCATTGCGCATCCATAACGAAATACTAAAAAATAGTTTGTTCATATTATGATCATGCTTTAAAAGAATATAATTTTTGGCTTATACCGTAAAAATAAAAGCTTACCTGTCCATTTGCATGAGAAACAATTAATCATGAATATCTACATTCACCCTTAACATCGATATCTTATTGTTCGTAGAAATTTAAAAAAAATTAAAAATAAAATTAAGTACTCCCGTACTTAATGGGTTACATTAAGTGTCTCGTCTGATTAGTGCAAACTAGTTAGGTTTACATTATTAAACAAAATACTTTTATTTTTTTAATATAAATTTTAGTAATCTAGCATAGATTTTTAATGTTTATATTCTTTTAGTATAAGTTTTAGTAATTTAGTATAGTTTTAATATTGATTCATTGTAATTTTGTATCCTTGGATTATTGCTTCTTGGTTCCTACCAGATTATTACTTTTCTGATGTTTACTTTGACCCATGAAATGAGTTTTCCTTTTCAACAGATCTTCCTCAGATATTCCTTCTAATGGTATACCTTGCACGACCTTTTTGCAACACTCCCCAGATTACTCTTGCTTTACACTCTAGTCGGACAGCTTCGTAATTTGTATTTTCTGGGCGGATCTCCCTTGGTCATGGTGACCTCATTCTCCCCCATTATTCATTTTAATTCGCATGCAGTTTTCTATCTGTTATTGTGTCATAAATATTGTTATCTTGATGATATCATTTCTAACCACGTGTCAATTGTTTCCTAACACACGCCAGTGTGCCTTTTAGAGTTGTTTGTGAGGAGAATAACATATCAAAGAGACTTTCACACTCCCTGAGAGAATGGCATGTCTAAGAGACCCTCAAAACCGTTGTGTACTAAAAAAAACTATTCAGCTTAGGCGTGAAAACCTATATCCCTTTATAAATACTTATCTCCTTTCATAATTTCAAGTTTACATATCTTAACTCATCCTAACATAGTTAAGAAAAACTTGTTCTCGATAGATAAACAATTTCCCCAACCGAGCTCTTCTCTTGACTTTTCATGCCTAAAGAGTTTTTGGATCTTGAAAGATACAAACTTCAGAGGTGGTTCAACATCTCAAATAGGGTTGCATAACATAGAGCTGCTGGTACCCAAGAGCACCATACTCTTCTAGAAATGTTTCAAACAACATTTCGCGATAATTGGTCTCCTCTTCCGACACATTTTGACATGGTAGGAGCGTCAAGTAGTCATTTTTTGTCTCTTTAACCTATCGTTCAGCCTCTAGATTAATCTTATTTTGGACATAACAAGGCTGACCTTTCTACATCCAAGGACAACCACAAATTTTCTCTATTCTTACCAATGGACGATGACAGATAAAAACTCACCGAAACGAGCAAAGGACATCGGGCTAAAAGAAAACGATCCCCAGAGCCCGTTAAAAGGTCTATTAAAATTAAAGTCGCCATTTTCTACTGCGACCCCTCAAATAACGCCACAAAGAACCCCTCAGGCTACCCATGAGGTTAGTCCCCGGAAACCCTGCTCAAGAAATGTTCGACCTGGAGAAGTCTTGAAATTTATCTCATAAAGCAGAAAAGCAAACTAGTTGATGAGTTAGATAATGACCAAGGGGTGGATCTCATGATCCTAGTGGAAGCGGAGCCTATGTAGATATCCCAACATTGATTCCCCCTTCCCCGTGGACATCTTGTGTCAGGCCATGAATCCTCTTCTCCTCCCACTAATACTGCCACCAAATCTTCTACTCACCAAGGAGAGAATTCCATGGTGAAAAAGAACAAGAAACAGAAAATGAAACATACTTCGAACTTGATTCGAATATTAAAGATATCTTAGGAAATAATCTTCACGAAGTTGAAGTTAAACATTTACTTGCACTTTACAAGATAAAGTACAACTACTTCCACTCATCCGAGGAGGTGAAGATAAATGACCGATCGGAGATCCCTGAAAATGTCACGATTCAGTTTCCTACTGTTGAAGAAACGCCACTGTCCATTCATGATCATCAGTTAGTTCTTTATACAGAACTCATGAACTGGGGTCTTCCCATGCCCCTTGATCCTACTTTGGTGTAATATTTTCATCTGATTGAACTATGCTCATCTCAAGCTGGCCCCACCATGTGGTATACCCTTATGGTATGCATTATGGCCTCCATGATCGCTGAGATCGAATTCTTTATAAAACATCTTGTCGGAATCTCAAGTGTGACCAATAACTCTCACTATCCTTTTTATTTGTAGGTCTTGGAAGGCAACATAATGTGGTAAAAATATCTATTAGGGGCTGATAAGAAATGGAAACAACGGTTCATTTTTGTTTCCGAGCTGTAAGAGACCCGTTTTGAGAATTCTGAGGAGATGCCCCATCGACTAACTTTGAAGTGGACCAAACAAGGTATGTGTTGACATACGTATTCTATTTTATTTGTTCAAATCAGTCAATCTAAAATATTTTCTTGTGAACAATCGTGAAAAGGATTATCAAACCGTTCAGGGACTATGTTAAATCCACAAAGAAAGTCTTCAAAAACCTTAGCCTCTCGCAGGTAACAATTAGAGCTATAAGTTCCATAGATGTTTCACATCCTCGAATTTGGTTAGGAGACATCTTTGGAGGTGTGATCTATGTTAGAATAATTTGTTGAAGGAATTTATGATACCCCCTCGAAGATGTTGTTCTCAGGAGTTTCGAATGCTTCGACAATCTTGTCTACCTTCCCACCATAGCCAGTGCTTCCAGTCATCAGGATGCTAAGAAATCTGATGATGAGGAGAATGATACTGAAGATGACACTGGCTCAGAGGATGAAGTCCGGGAAAAACAAAAAATTGAAGTTCGAGAAGAACAACAGATTGGGGTGTGGGAGGAATATCAAGTTGATGTTAATCATGAAGTTGTGGTCGATGTGAGACCGTCTGGAAGGGAAGGTGCTGTAAGGCCAACAAATATATTTTCTTCTCAAAAGAAAAATAATAAAATCAATGATAATGAAGAAGAAGATGACAACACCACTGGTCCAAGTTTATCCCTTGTGAAGAGGGTTGTCATTGTCGACTGGGATTTTTTCGGGGAATTTGTTCCCAAAAAAGACAAACTTCTAGTCAAAAGAATCAAAAAGAAATTCATGGGGAAGGGGAAAATCTCTCCCCTACCTGAGCTTATTTTGATGTCTATGAAAATGATTTTGTTCCGAATGAGCTGCTTTGCGCTATTGCTCTCCTCGAAAGGAAGGCCAACCGCAAAGATCGCGATAAGAACGAAGTCATCCAAAGAAGAGTTAATCCTCAGTGTTTTTTTTTTAAATCATGCCGTTAATGTATGCCTCCATGCTCGACTGGCTCAAAGGTTTATCTGTGAGCTGAACCCTTTGGCCAAAAAGGTACAATCCAAGACTTTTGGTTACGTTTAGGAACCATTTTTTAGGAACCAAGAACATAAGCAGGATGAAGATTACATTATAAATTTTTACCAACTAATGGGGGAGCCGCTCAAAAGATATCTTTGAAAGGTTTGTCCGTGAGATGAACTTTTTGTCAACTTACGAAAAGTGAGTAAAAATCACCGCTTTTAATAGATAGTTGGACCGTGAGAGCTCATTCTACACTGAACTCGTCCGGTTCCGCGTTAGAAAAATAGGGGACATTCTAGCAAGGTTTGTTCAGTTTATTAGGGTCGATGACTCGAAGAAAAATAATTCTCCCTACCCACCTCGTCAAAAATCCCAAGAATCTAAAACTTTTTGTCCGAGATATGAGGTGCATTGACGAGATACCTTAAGGTCATTTTATTATTAGGTTAATCCCGCTTGAAAATCCATACATCTTATTAAAAACATAACTGGTGAGGTTTATTCTCGTCTGAGGGTAAGTTTGTAATTTTGTTTAGAGTTTGTGGAAGTTTGTAAGTATTTAATGTTTGAGTATAGAGTAGAGGGAGAATTAAGCAGCCTGGTTGTATTTAATTTTCATTACCCTCATTTAATGTTGGTGGTTCGGTATTTATACCCTTACATCTGGGCCTTATGGGCTTTTGGGTCATGTTTAATGGACCCGGGTCAAGTTCAAGGACCCATGAGCTCTTAGTAGGAGAGTAGGCAGCTTAGTCAAGAAGTGTTTAGGTTTTGTAAGTACTTTAGTTCTTGTTCGAACAGTCCAAGTGATGAGGTGTTCGAACTGCCCTATCCGGTTAGGTGGTCTTTGTCCGAACTGTCCCTGTCCGTATAGGTAACAGAATCTGGACTCATCAGTAGCCCCTTTTTTAGGTGTTTGTTCAAAAACCTTTGTCAAAACCTGAAAAACAGTCCGTTATCAGTAGCAGCTTCATCCGGACAGGTCTTTCCAATTGTGTTATGGTTTTATACGGACTGAAAAAAGTTTCTTGAATCTAAACTGTTTTTTGCCAAAGTTCATGGGACACGTGTCTCTCTTTGGTTCGTTGCTTTAACCATTTTTTCACCTTGAATTTCGCACCCACCTTCTCTGAAAAGCAACCTCTTCATTAATGAAGGTGACGTCAGCGCCGTCTCTTAATCATTGCTAATCTTTTCGAATTCTCCTAGGAATCAAGACTTCTTTTTGAGGTTTACTATAAATTAAGATGCTTTTCTACTGTTTTACTATCACTTTCATTTTCACTTTGCTAATTTTCAGAGCTCTCTCTCTCAAACACAAGTTCTTTACTTAGGTTGTTTATGTTCACGGCTAGGAACGCTCTAATCAAAGGTGGGTGGCTCAATATATCTCAACTAGAAAAAGCACAAAAAGTCGAAACAAGAACTAAAGTACTTAAAAAACCTAAACACTTCTTGACTAAGCTGCCTGCTCTCCTACTAAGAGCTCATGGGTCCTTGAACTTGACCCGGGTCCATTAAGCATGACCCGAAAGCCCATAAGGCCCAAATGTTAGGGTATAAATACCCAACCACCAACATTAAATGAGGGTAATGAAAATTAAATACAACCAAGCTGCTTAACTCTCCCTCTACTCTCTACTCAAACATTAAATACTTACAAACTTCCACAAACTCTAAACAAAATTACAAACTTACCCTCAGACGAGAATAAACCTCACCATATTTGATTCAAAATTGAAGCCGTGAGTTCTTAAAGAAGGAGGTCTGGTTACGACGAAAAGTTTTGAAGGGTCAAATAATAAAAATGTTGGAAAATTGGCGCCAAATTTGGATGGACCATACAAAGTTATTTCTAGTAACTTCATGTGGCGTATCGGTTGGAAGATATGAATATAAACATATTAAAGCATCTTTGGAATATTTAACATTTTTCAAATATATAAGAAAATCTTATAATATGGTTGTGCACTCTTTTTCTATTCTGGTGTAGCGTAAAGGTTTTATAATGAAGTTTGTTGTAAGCCAATTTATTAATAACGTTTTTTGCTTTCGAATCAAGAATATAATTATTTGAAAATAAGAATCAAATAACAAAAATAGCTATTTAAGTAATAAAGAAACCATATAAGGGGGTCGTATATAGTCATAATTAAGCGGGCATGGTTCATAAACAAAGCCTAAGGATGACAATCCAAAAGGTTACGCAAGAAACCATAACGTTTCATGACTTAAAATATCAAATTCGTGAACATTGTTAATAAACTAAGCCTAAGGTTATGTAAGAACCTTTAATTTACCCTGACTTAGAATGTCAAATTCGTGAATATGATTAATAAACCAAATTCACGATTGAAAAATGAGAAAGTTACACAAGTGGCCATATTGTGCCTTGATGTAACAGTTAAATATAGATACCGACCCAGAACGATAATAAAAGTATATATATGTTGCCGAAATAAAGATAAGTAAAGATATCAAATTTTCTAACAATACAAAAATATGTTAATAATTACTTCATCAACTCAACCAGTATGAAGTGGTGATTTGTTTTCAATAACAACTTTATCAGCATTACGAGTACAAGGTAGATGTATGTAAAGATAAAAATGAAGTTATGAGGTCAAATTAAACTACAAATATTCATAATTAAAACACATACTATACAAATATCGAGATAAAAGTCATTCATGATGTATGAAACATAAAGTACAAACCACTTTTCAAAATATTTCAAGAAAAATAACATTTAATCATGTAACCACCTCGTCAAGTGTTTTTGGTAATATGTTCAGGTGGAGGAACGTTGGGAGGTACTGCATCAATTTTTATTTCTAGTTGTTCATTGTTAACATGGGAGGCTTAATGAATGACCGCTTCTTCAATTTTGTATATATCAACAATAATCACGGAAGGAGTTTCCTTACTAGCTTCATCAGTATTTCTAATTTTCTCATCTATTTCATCTTTTATTAATGATTTAGTATGTATGTCCGGTCGCTCGTCTTCACGTATTAATTTTTTAGATCTCACAAGCAAATTTTAGGATTTACATTCCAAATCGATAAGATAATTTCCTTTTATCTTTGCTCAATTAGAACTTTAGCAGCAACTAAAATGGATTTTTTTCAAATATATTTTATTTATTCACTTTTAGCTTTTTCAAAGCTAGCAAGTTTCTTTTAAGGTGTTTTAACTTCTGAACTCATGTAGCATTATGTGCAACAAAAGTGTGGATTTGGGTGTTCAAAGATTTGTTTTGATTAGATAGAGTGACAATTGTAACGATCAGGTTGGTATTGAGAGAAGTAAGAAATATGCATTGTTTAAAGTTGCATTTTGAAAGGTCAATTGGTTATTTTGGGCCATCACACATCATTTTAGCATGCATACTAGCAACAAAGTTATCAGTATCAATTTTCTCCTTTTTCAGTTTTTTATAATCCTGTTTTAAAAGCGTGAAGCCTTTGCTAAAAATCTATTAAGTCGTTTATAACTTTTATAGAATCAATCATAATAGGCGCAGGTTTAAAATTGGTCAAGACAATGATATCTGGTAGATTAAATTGTATACATGCTATAGCTATTGAATTATGAATACTCTAAAAATGAGAATAGAAATATATAAAATGGGATTTGAAAAGATAAAAAAATGTATTATAATAAAGGCAAACCTCTGAATTGAGTTAAAATTTTCTTCACGTGATGTTAGATACTTTCATGTTGTTATATTGAGCCATACTAGGGAAAATCAAGAGTTGATGAGATATAATTAATGATGATGATAGATAGATAAAAAAATGTAATCTTATACTAGATTGAGAACGAACTTCTTTGGCATAAGAAGGACTACATGTAGTCATAGTGTTTTTATTAATCTTCTGATTTGATGATGTTGCAGCAACCTTAGTTTTGTGAAGACGGATATGTAGCTTCTACAATTTCATTTTTTATTTTGTCAACGTTTTTGTTTTACTGACCAGATAAAGTGGGAGGAGCCTCATTAGAATTTTTCTAATACCATATTTCTAATACATTATTTCTAATAACATTGTCCTTACTTCATTCATATGTTGTGGCCTCACGAAAAAAAGAAGTATTTTTGAACTGGGCCTCACTGGTAATATCTTTAAAATCTTTAGCATACATACTCTTTAATAATATCTTACCATAATAAGTAAGGTCGATTACACAATACATAACCAGTGTCTAACGCACAATAAATTATATTTTATAATTTAATGATTTAATGTTTCGCAATTATAATTAACCATGTTTTGTAACTAAATTGTGCAAGGATAATTATTGCTATATTTTTCAATTTTAGCATATAATATTTTGCAACTTAGCATTTAGATGGAATATATAATGCTACATGAATGTTTGGCACTTTAATATTTTGCAATAATAAATATTATTATATTTTGCAATTTTAACATATCGTGCTTCACAGCTTAACATTTAGCACTAATACATAATCCTACGCTTCAAATCTTAACATTTTGCAAGAATAAATATTTTATATTTTGCAATTTTAACATAACATATTTCACAATTTAACATTAAACATGAATATATAATGATATGTTTTACAAGTTTAATATACCATGTATTGCAACTTAACATTTCACAAGAATAAATATTGCTTTATTTTACCGCTTTAACATATGTATTTAGCAAATTAACATCTAACAATAATATACAATGTTAGGTTTCGCGAGTTTAATATACTATGTTTTACAACATAAGAATTCCTAAGAATAAATATTATTTTTTGTATTGCAATTTTAATATATTGTGTGTTGCAACATAACATTTAGCTATAATATATATAATGCTATATTTTGCAAGTTTAATATACTATGTTTTGTAACTTAATATCTTGTAATAACAAATATTACTTTATTTTACAGTGTCAACTTACCGTGTTTCGCAACTTGACATGTATGAGAAATATATAATGTTATATTTCGCAACTAACAATGTGCAAGTATGATTATTATTATTATTTTGAAATTCTCATATATCATGCTTTGCAACTTAATATTTGGAAGAATAAATATCGCTACGTTTCGCAAGTTTACATATTATGTTACACAACTAAACATGATGCATGAATAAATATTACTATGTTTCGTAACTTTAACATATCGTGTTTTGAAACCTAGCATTTTGCATGAATACATAATGTTATGCTTTGCAAGTTTAATATAACATATTTTGAAATTTATTATTTCTGAAAAATAAGTAATCCTGAGTTTTGTAAGTTTAATATATTATGTTTCTGAAACCTAATTTCAATAAAATTTTGCAATTATAAACTAAAATTACACAAAATGAAATTGTATTGCCTTACGGTAATATGTACCAACAATACATATATTCGTTTAAGATATAAGAGTATAGTTATAATATTATTTTGTTATTTCATATTTGGTAAGCTGTATCTTTCTTTAAACTTGGAAATCACTCAGGTATCTATAAGATAGATAGCCTTTATTTCTTCGTATGTCACACGAAATGCTCTCATGTTTGTGGAAATTTTGTATTCTACTAGTCCAAAAAGTGCGAAAGAACCAATTTCTTTATTCTGCATCCGTATAAAGTTTATTTTCTTAATCCATCTCAGTACGCAATCCTTGACCGTATCTAGAACTTTATAAAAAAAATAAAACAACCGTATTAGTACCAACACACATAAAACATGTTAAAATTAGCTCAAAATTATTTTGCATATTTGTACATAATAAACATTGCAAGTTCAGTTCAGTTTTAACATTTCTCAATTTTGTTATTTTGCGAATCTTTATATTTTGGAATTCTACTTAGCTTACAAATTTTTCAAGCGCAAGATTTTGCAAGTTTATTGGTTTATGATTTTGTAGGCTTACAATTTCAAAAATTTAAAAGTCATCTTTTGTAGCTATAATATGGTGTGTTTTGTAAATTAAATACAATATTTTGCAGCTTAGTTATGTCATATTCCGCAAAATATATATCGCAACTTTTAAGAAGATAATGAAATTCATTAGTTTTTATCCAATTTTAGTTGAGTAAATTTTATCATCTTTTTTCGTCAAGCTTTCGTCGAAAAAAAGGTCAAAAGGTAGAAAAAATGGTTGATATATAAAATCGACAACCATCTCCAGTAGCAACAACATTAATCTAACTTAAACTTACCCAAATTCGATTTACAATTTAATTTGTTTTATTAAAAAATGAAAAAAAATGAAAAAATATCGAATACATACTTTAGAATTAAGCTTTGAAAATCGATTTATCTAATAAATAAAAAATTGACTTTGAAAGTCAGATTTTAAAATTAAAAAAAAATTGTATAATTGAATTAAATTTTAGAAAAAAAATGTTCTCTTAAAATTGTGAGCTGAACCCTTTGGCCAAAAAGGTACAATCCAAGACTTTTGGTTACGTTTAGGAACCATTTTTTAGGAACCAAGAACATAAGCAGGATGAAGATTACGTTATAAATTTTTACCAACTAATGGGGGAGCCGCTCAAAAGATATCTTTGAAAGGTTTGTCCGTGAGATGAACTTTTTGTCAACTTACGAAAAGTGAGTAAAAATCACCGCTTTTAATAGATAGTTGGACCGTGAGGGCTCATTCTACACTGAACTCGTCCGGTTCCGCGTTAGAAAAATAGGGGACATTCTAGCAAGGTTTGTTCAGTTTATTAGGGTCGATGACTCGAAGAAAAATAATTCTCCCTACCCACCTCGTCAAAAATCCCAAGAATCTAAAACTTTTTGTCCGAGATATGAGGTGCATTGACGAGATACCTTAAGGTCATTTTATTATTAGGTTAATCCCGCTTGAAAATCCATACATCTTATTAAAAACATAACTGGTGAGGTTTATTCTCGTCTGAGGGTAAGTTTGTAATTTTGTTTAGAGTTTGTGGAAGTTTGTAAGTATTTAATGTTTGAGTATAGAGTAGAGGGAGAATTAAGCAGCCTGGTTGTATTTAATTTTCATTACCCTCATTTAATGTTGGTGGTTCGGTATTTATACCCTTACATCTGGGCCTTATGGGCTTTTGGGTCATGTTTAATGGACCCGGGTCAAGTTCAAGGACCCATGAGCTCTTAGTAGGAGAGTAGGCAGCTTAGTCAAGAAGTGTTTAGGTTTTGTAAGTACTTTAGTTCTTGTTCGAACAGTCCAAGTGATGAGGTGTTCGAACTGCCCTATCCGGTTAGGTGGTCTTTGTCCGAACTGTCCCTGTCCGTATAGGTAACAGAATCTGGACTCATCAGTAGCCCCTTTTTTAGGTGTTTGTTCAAAAACCTTTGTCAAAACCTGAAAAACAGTCCGTTATCAGTAGCAGCTTCATCCGGACAGGTCTTTCCAATTGTGTTATGGTTTTATACGGACTGAAAAAAGTTTCTTGAATCTAAACTGTTTTTTGCCAAAGTTCATGGGACACGTGTCTCTCTTTGGTTCGTTGCTTTAACCATTTTTTCACCTTGAATTTCGCACCCACCTTCTCTGAAAAGCAACCTCTTCATTAATGAAGGTGACGTCAGCGCCGTCTCTTAATCATTGCTAATCTTTTCGAATTCTCCTAGGAATCAAGACTTCTTTTTGAGGTTTACTATAAATTAAGATGCTTTTCTACTGTTTTACTATCACTTTCATTTTCACTTTGCTAATTTTCAGAGCTCTCTCTCTCAAACACAAGTTCTTTACTTAGGTTGTTTATGTTCACGGCTAGGAACGCTCTAATCAAAGGTGGGTGGCTCAATATATCTCAACTAGAAAAAGCACAAAAAGTCGAAAGGGAAAGGCGCATCGCAGCAGGCTTACCCACTTCTCCCATCGACAAACCAGCAATCTCAGCTACAGAGTCAGATCAGGGTTCTTCCTCCAAAAAGGGTGTCAAACCGAAGAGATTGTTTCAAACCAGTCTTTCTACTATCATCTCAGGTTCTTCGGTTCAAGAGTCAGAACCCACTGTTGAACCAGGTTTAACAGTTACTAGTTCTAAAAAACCTTCCCCATTCTTAACCATGGGGTCAGATGCTGATACTTCTTCCAACAAGCTGGTTGATCGAAGAAAAGGCCGGCTGGTCAAAGGGAAGGCTTCCAAGGGCACCCCTTCGAAATCAGGTGCCAAGGACAGCAGTACAGGGTCAGAAGCACCCATAAAAGCACCCAGGGACAGGTTGTCCGGTCCAGAGGCCACTGGTTCAAGCCCCCGAAGAGAAACCTCCACGTCAGAGCCCCATCCGGAGGCTAGAGTGCAGGAGAGCACTGAAGCTCATCAGTCTGGTGGCCAGACTGAACCAACTCCAAACTCCCCCTTCATCAATACAACTGAAAACCCTTCCTTAATAATGGAGGAAATAATGGAGGACTCTATCGAAGAGGCTCCATTTGAGTCTGAACCTTTCGGACAGACTAGTGGTGCTGTTGCTGCTCCGAAGGATAAAGGCAAGGAAAAGTTGTGCTTAAGGCATCCGGATCTGCCGGAGCGCCTCGAAGGAAAAGTGGGACCTTGTTTCCACAAGGTAAACGTTAAATACCTTATTGTTTTACAAAAAATCAACTATGCCTTCATCCATACAGCTGAATTGGGCCGGATGCGTACAAAATGGGGAGTTCCGGAGAACGTGAAGATAATAATCCCCATAGACCCCGAAACCCCTATGGACTGCAAACTCGGTGAAATAATTATCTTCACTGAGCTTTTTAACTGGGGTCTAAGGTTTCCTTTAGATCCGGAGATAGTTAGGTATTTCCACCTTATCAAGCTCTGCCCTAGTCAACTGAGCCCCAACGCCTGGTACACACTTATGGCCTGTTTTATGGCCTCCAGGCTCTCCGGGATCCCTATACCAATGGAGGAGTTCGCAGCTGTGGCCAGTCTCTGCATGAACCACCACATTCCCTTCTATCACTTCAACATGGGTGATAATTATAAAGAAGTGGATGATCTGCTTGAGTCGGAGAGAAATTAGAGGACTCAATTCCTGTTTGTAAGTGGTGCTTGGGAGAACGGGAGGAAAATCAAAGCCGGAGTCAATCCAAGTCTCCTCACCAGTATATGGAGGAGTGATCGTAAGGCTCCTACTTTATATTCTTTTTTCTACTTTTTATCGAATTTGCTTAAACTAACTGGTCTTGTCTTCTTTCTTAGCAGAACTGCCCAAAGATTTCAATGACTACCTAAAGTCTGGGCAGACCACTTGGGCTGCTGAAAAATGGGGAAACAGGTTTCACGACGCTTTCACAGGAGGCAACTTGGCAAGGTATCACTTCTGGAACACTACCGGCCAGAGGGACTTGACCTGGGAAGAACTCACCACTCCACCCCCTCCGGATGTAGTCCTCAAGAGAACACACGAACCGGATGGGTCACTTTACTTGCCAGGCCTGGGACAAAGGCCCCGAGCAAAATGAAAGGCAAGAAAAAGAAGGGCAAGAAGGTTGTAGGTGAAGCTAACCCTGGCGGGGTGGAGGAGGCTGCTCCAAAAAATCCAGAGGAGCCAGCCCCAAGCCAGATCGATGCTGCTCTCTTAGAAGTGGTGGAGCAGGAGAGTGTTAGGGAAGAGGTTCAATCCCCAAAACCCCCAAGGGCTCCCAAGAGAGACCGAAAACGGGGAGCAGAAAGCAAGGACAGGGAGGCTAAGAAGAAAAAGACCTCCATGGTGATGAACTCTCTCTCTCCGGACTTCAGAGCCTCTCCCCCCTATAGACCCTACTGATCCGACAAGAGCAGAGGAGACTTCTGGTGACTTTCACACCGACGAGGTCGGAGGAGGAGACCTTAGCATCGATGGTGTTGACATCACAGGGCTCGATGGACTCGGTGACTATTTTTCCAACCTCCCTAGAGACGATTTTGCTGGGCCTTACCTCCCTCCGAGTACTTCGAACAACGTCACTTTTAATGGTAAGACTTTTACTGTTTCAAGTTAAAGGGATATTATAGCTCACTCCATATTAAGTAATGTTCAGCCAGTGCTTGTTTTGGAGAAACAAGTTCGAGGTCAGGCAGATATCATCAAAGATCTCAAATCTGACAAAGAGAAACTGTCCGATGACCTTCTTACTGCCACTCAATATGCTGACATTCTGAAGGGAGAGAACGAGGAGCTATATAAGAACCAATAGGGGTGGATCACAAGGGTTTCCACTTCAGAAAACACTATCAAAGAGCTCCGGGAGAAGTTGTCCGGATTGGAGAAAGATCTCACCTCTTCGAAAGAGGAGGCAAAGGCCAAGGATCAAATCATTCACAACTTGACAAGTGACAAAATTGCGCTCGAGAATACAGTGTCCAAGGCCGCAGAGGAGAAAGCTGATCTGCTAAGAGAGCAGGAGGCTAAAATTCAGGCCAAAATTGATGCTTATGCCAACAACGTAATAGACACTCAAGAGCAAATGTATGCCAAGGTGAAGTCGGACATGGTCCTGCTCTTTCACGAGAAGTTCCCGAAGAGGAACCTGGAAGATTTGTGGCTTCATGTAGAGTACGAAGACCTTCCCTTCCACACCATGGCTGATGGTGACTTGCATGATTATTCCAGTGCTTCCTCCTCTGACGAAGAAGAAAACACCGGGGACGGCCCTCACGAAGAGAAAGACGATCCCAAGAAGAAGAAGAAGACAAGTGAGGTTGAGCCATCTTCAAAGGCTCAATCTTAAATTATGAATTATCTTTTCACTTTTCATGTTACCTGAACTAAAGTCCTTGGAAGGCCAAGTCATTTTTGTTATTGTGTCCGGCATTTGACCGGATAGATCTTTTGTTTTGTTTGACAATTGAAAAGTCCTTGGAAGGCCAAGGCACTTAGGTTATTTTAATGAATATCTTTGTTTTGCACAACTCTTGCATTCTTCCATAGTTTGTTTCAATTTCGGCGGCTAGTGTTTAAATAGCCCTTAGTTATTCCATAAGCATTCTAAAGTGAGAGTGTTTAAATTCTCCGATGACAAATGTTTAAGTAGTCATCATTCCCTTAATTCAATCCGGATGGTATGACAAAAAACAAAGTAAGAACACTTCAAAAAAATTTAAGAAGGCATCAAATTTTATTAAAAAGCCTGGACACCTCATTAAAACCTCCCCGTGCCACCAGGGTAGGAAAGAGTATGCCCCCAAATATTTACATGGATTTTTAAACAAGTAAATATTTACATAGCTTCTATTCCAAGTACATTCGGAGATGCTCAATATTCCAAGGGTGATTTAAAACCCTTCCATCCTTGTCTTCGAGCCAATATGTTCCAGGTTTAAGCTTTTCAATGACCATATAAGGTCCTTCCCAAGTTGGGGCCAGTTTGCCGAGCAGCTTCTCTTTAGTGTGTAAGAAGACTTTCCTCAATACCTTGTCCCCCGGCTGTAAATATCTTCTTTTAACTCTAGAAGTAAACCTGCTTCTCATCAAACCTTGATAGTGTGGAGCTCTAAGGTGAGCCTTAACTCGTCTTTCCTCTATTAGGTCAAGCTGACCTCTGACTGCCACTTCGTTTGCGTGTTCGGAGAAGTTGTGAACCTGAAATAAGGGGAGAGTTGCCTCTATGGGGGCTATTGCATCCATCCCATAGACCAAGACGAAAGGTGACTCTTGTGTTGCAGCCCCAAGTATAGTCTGGTAGGCCCACAAAACCTCTTGTAAATAGCTAGGCCACTTCCCAGCAGCCCCTTTCAAATTCTTCTTTAAACCGGACAGTATAGTTATGTTAGCCACTTCAACCTAACCATTTGATTGTGGGTGGAAAGGTGAAGAGAAACAATGTTGTATACCCCTTGAGGAACAGAAACTCTCCATTTTCTTGTTGTCGAACTGTGGCCCATTGTCTGTCGTTATCTTTTGTGGAACACCAAATCTGCAACAGATGTTGGATAAAATGAATTTTATTACAGATTTTGATGTTGTTCCTGCCAGGGGGGCTTCTTCAACCCACTTCGAAAGTAATCTATAGCAACAATTATAGTTTTGCGCCCTCCGGACGCCATAGGAAGAGGTCCCACTAAATCCAACCCCCATCGAGCAAAAGGTATAGGCTCAGAAATTGACTCTAAAGGGATGGCTGGGACATGAATTTCATTACTATATCTCTGGCATGGATCACACCTTCTCACCAGCTCCTTAGCATCTTGCATTATAGAGGGCTAATAATAGCCAGCCAGTAAAACTCTCCTTATTAGAGCCCTGAATCCACAGTAAGCTGATCCCTCACCATCATGCAATTCGGAGAGGACTACTTGAGACTCATCATCTCCCAGACAGCGCAAAAGAGGTTTACTTTAAGACTTTTTATACAGAACGTGTCTTAGTATGATAAATCCACGAGCCTTGTGCTTCATTTTTCTTGCTAGTGATTTATCCGGAGACAAGATGCCATCGGAGAGGTACTGTAGGAGAGGAAATCTCCAATCTTGAGGTTGTTTCATTTGTACATCGAAAATTTGTTCCTCTTTACCCATATCAAGTTGAATGGAAGGGCTCTCCAGTACATGGATCCAAGGATATGACTCAGTGTATGCTATGGTGGCCAATGAATCTGCTAGTTCATTTTCTGCCCGGGGTATATGCTCATAAACAACCATTTTGAACTTAAGAGCCTCATTTTTAAGAAGAAGTAAGTACTTCACTAGTTGCTCCTTTTTTGCCTCAGATTGACCTTGCGCATGGTGGATAAGAAGCTGGGAATCACTCATCAGCTTGACCCTTTTGGCCCCACAAATATAAGCTAACTTTAAACCAACTATAGTTGCTTCGTATTATGACTCATTGTTGGAAGCCCTAAAAGAAAAACATATAGCCTGGTACATTTTGTCACCATTTGGAGAAGTCAAGCACACCCCTGCACCACATCCCATAGTACTGGATCCACCATCTGTCCGGACGACCCAGACCTTTTCGTCTTTCATTTCAGTAGTCTGCTCTGTATCCCTATCAGACTGGAATTCAACTAAAAAATCAGCCACAGCTTGGGCTTTGACTGCTATTCGAGGAGCAAAATCAATATCGAAGTCCCCCAATTCCACTGACCATTTAGTCATTCTACTTGAAATGTCTGCCTTTTGAAGGACATTTTTCAAAGGAAAAGATATCCGGACGATAATAGGATGAGCCTGAACATAAGGCCTCATCTTCCTTGCAGCAATTACCAAGGCTAATGCTAATTTTTCGAGCTTTAAATAGCGTTTTTCTGAATCTATCAAGCTCTTGTTGATGTAGTACACCGGATGGGGGTAATTATGCACCTCTCTTACCAATACAGCACTGATGGCACAACTTGAAACTGCCAAGTATACGAAGAGTGTCTCTCCATCAACATGTTTAAATAAAGTCTTGGGAGAGGACAGATGTTTCTTAATTTCATTGAAGGCCTCATCGCACTATGAAGTCCAGTCAAATCCCTTTGCACCCTTTAGAGTTTGAAAAAACGGGGCACATCTGTCCGAATACCTTGAGATGAATCGATTTAAAGCAACCAACCTCCCAGTCAACCGTTGTACTTCTTTAACATTCCGAAGAGGCTCCATTTGGAACAAAGCATTAAGCTGGTCCGGATCGGGCTGTATCCCTTGCTCACTTATTATATAGCTAGGAATTTCCCTGACTGCACTCCGAACACACATTTTTCTGGATTTAACTTTAAATTTACTTTTACTAAATTAGCAAAAGTTTCTTGAAGGTCTGCCAAGTGTAGTTGTTCATCCACACTATCAATACTCCAGGGGTCTCTCTGGGGTCATCTATTTCACCCTCACCCCCAGAAAGCCCCTCAAACTGCTATTCTTCGTTGATACAAACTGCCCCCAACGTCCGTGGAGCCAGTGCTGTAGCATAACACTCCCTTGCAACCTTTTGACTGCTTCAGACAACTCCCACTTGTCCTTGAACAGCATATTTCAAACATTGGTGGAATGTCGAGGCCACCGCATGCATCCTAGAGAGCCAAGACCTCCCTAAAATAGCATTATAACAAGTGGGACAATCCACCACAATAAAAAGTATCTTGACCATCTTCTTGAAAGGGCCCCTGCCCAACAAAACTTCCTCTTCGAACTCCCCGATCATATCTGCTGAGCTCCCAGTGAAACCTACAATTGATCTATCCGAACGTTGAATTACGACTGGATTTTTCATCTTTTTGTAAGTGGTTAAGAAGAGGATATTTGCTGAGCTTCCAGTATCCACCAAGATTCGTCTTATGTCATTGCCCCCAATGGATGCACCTATGACAACAACATCTTCATGAGGGCCAGCTATATCCCTTATGTCATCTTCATCCAAAATAATGAAGGGAAATGGAATTTGTGATTGATAGGAGGTCATGCCTCCTTCTAGCTGGGTGGCTAAAGTATGAACATGCCTCTTCCTCGATGAAGCAGTAGGAGTTGTCATAGTATCCCCTCCGAAAATTGTAAGTGACTCAAAAAACTTGATAAGCCCGGAGACCGTTTTACAACATTCCTCAATGGTACCCACTCTATTTCGAGTTTGATCAGGATCCAAGTATTCTGATTCTACATTAAATCTTTCGATTATAACCATAGCTCCCTCCGGAGCGGCATTGCTTGGACCAACCCGATGAGCATTATTAGGCCTATTTCCTCCTCTTCTTTTGACATATACCCCCAGCTTTCCTCATTCAATCAAGTTTTGAACTTCTTGTTTCAAGGCTATACAATCGTCAGTGGTATGGCCAGTATCATTGTGGTATTGGCAGAAAAAGTTGTTATGATGTTCCCTAGGAGATTGTAGTGCGGCTGGTCTCCTATAGTGTGCTTCTTCTTTTGTTTTATCATAAATGGTGGCCACACTTTCTTTTAATTTTGCAAACCACTCCGGTTGAACCCAAGGCCCTCTCTTATTTCTAGATTTTTGACTCTGGGCAGGTGCAGCTGGATGAGATTGAGCTTTAGCCCTGTTGTGCCCCTGTCCAGTCTCCCTTGCCTTGTTCCCGGATTGATTTTGGTTAGGGTTTGGTGCAACCAGGGCAGACCTCACCTGCCTGTGCACCCTAGTTTTCTTTGTTTCATCAACATTGATTTGCTTTCCGACCTGATTCAGCAAACCTCCCCAAGTCATGGCTTTCTTTCTCGTCACCGAATCAGCCAAATTTCCAGGGTTTAAGCCCTGTCTCAAGGATGCTATTTCTACTTGCTCGAAGCAATCAGCCAACCCATTTTTGGTGTTTACAAAATGACTTATGTATTCTTTCAATGATTCGTTTGGTTCTTGGGCACAAAATCTTGGAAGACAATGGAGATTGTCTCCAATTCCGGCCACGACTGAACACAGTATCCTCATTGGGAGTTGCAAAGATACCTGGTTCGTCGTGGAAGGCAAAAAGATCCATCAACATCCGGTCTACATGCCTCCGGCTATGAGATGATCCCTTGCCTATATTCTTCTGCAATTTCCCATGTCTATCCCTTTTTCTTGAATACTTTTTAATCAACTTTTGCTTCTTTTCGGATCGGCCCTCATCGCTGCTGGAAGACAAGGACTCTTCGACTACATCCTCGTCTGAGGAGCTACCAGAAGACTCTGAGTCTGAATCAGAACTTTCTACTGGCTTAGACCGGTAAGACTTTTTGGAGCTAGCATGAGTCTTCTTGGTACTCACATGAGTCTTCGAAGGTTCATGCTCTCTAGGGTTGTCGGTATGATGAGCGACTGATGATTTTGACTTTTCTTTCATGCCCATCTTAGCCTTCTCTGCCCTCAGAGCTTTTATCTCTCCCTTTAATCTATCACACTCCTCGATGGTGTATTCATCATTTTCACCCACCACTTCAAGCAAAGCTGGTGGTACTTTCGGGGCGTCCGGATTCATTCAGACTGATTTTTCCTGTTGGTTTCGAATGTTTGATTCAGGCACCGTCGTCCTCCACTATGGTCGCCAATTGGATAAGGTTTATTCTCGTCTGAGGGTAAGTTTGTAATTTTGTTTAGAGTTTGTGGAAGTTTGTAAGTATTTAATGTTTGAGTAGAGAGTAGATGGAGAATTAAGCAGCCTGGTTGTATTTAATTTTCATTACCCTCATTTAATTTTGGTGGTTGGGTATTTATACCCTTACATCTGGGCCTTATGGGCTTTCGGTTCATGTTTAATGGACCCGGGTCAAATTCAAGGACCCATGAGCTCTTAGTAGGAGACCAGGCAGCTTAGTCAAGAAGTGTTTAGGTTTTGTAAGTACTTTAGTTCTTGTTCGAACAGTCCAAGTGATGAGGTGTTTGAACTGCCCTATCCGGTTAGGTGGTCTTTGTCCGAACTGTCCCTGTCCGTAGAGGTAACAGAATCCGGACTCATCAATAACGAACATCTAAAAAAACCAAAGGCCGAGCAAAGTACAAAACACTGTGAATTATGTTAGTTGCAAGTTATGAAAGTTCCCGCTAACACTTCTCCGCGTATCATGACGATCACTGGCACCACATCGACCAATGTTCGAAGTTAAAATAGGAAATTCAATGTTTAATTGATTGTGACGATCTAGTCCAATATGTTTCGTAGAGAAAGGGCGAGTGATATGACAAACAAAAGGGAAAGAGATAATCATAGATCACTCTAGAAAATATAAATAATGCAAAGAGAAAGCAATAGTGGTTATGCATTATCTTCGGCGGAGACACCTTGTCAGGGACTAATGCTATACCAAAAAAAGGATTGGGAAGGACTTGGAGGTCTATTAGATAGACGAATCATTATATCATAACTACGAGGACCTCTTGTCTGACTTAACATTTAAAAACGACGAATTAAGAAGAATCATTACCCCTCACGAGGATGACCTAACCATTGATGTAGATATCTCAAGGGTCATGGTTACGCGAGTGTTGGTAGATAATGAAAGCTAGGCCTATCTTTAAAGTTAATTACACAAATATTATTAGGGTACCACCATACAAACCCAAAGACACATAACTAGTCAGTTATGAGGGAAATTCAACCTGATGTATGGGCGAGACAGAACTCCAAATCACGGTGGTTCACAAAAACATCACAAAAATTATAAGAATGATATTTATAATTATACATGCACCAAACTCTTATTATGCGATCGTTAGACAACCATGGATACACAAGATCAAGGCAACCTCGTGTCCATTCTGATAATCTTTAAAGTACATAATCAAAGATTTAGATAGCATCGTGTGAGGTAGTCAGAGAATAACTGGAAACTAAAATGTGATATTTCTGGATCTAACAAATCCAACTCAATAGCAATTAACAAAAATGCATGGCAGGGACCATCAACAAGAAACTAAGGCCCTCGTGGTAGAGGTTGACGATCCTATGGAGGAAAATTAGGATAAAAGCTCTATTTATGAGAATTTTGACGTAAGTTAGGAGAAGAAAAAATGGTTTGCGTTAGAAATTAGCTTGATTCTATTTTCAAAGGAAAATTGGTAGTTTTATTGTAAAAGAACTCTTATGTATTTTCCTGAAGGGTTGATGAAGTCACTACGGTCTGTTTAAAGGTTATACGTCACAAGCTCTCGATTAATAAAAATATTCAACCAATCCATAAAAAACGTAAACCTTCTTCCTAAAAATACCATAAGCAATTTTCAAAGAGGTAGACAAGATTTTCATTGTCACCAAAAATGGAATCAAAGCTGACCCCAACCAATCGAAAACATTTCTAATTATGGAGCCACCACAGAATATTACAAAGGTTTCATGTTTAACCAGGCTTCTCGCAAATTTGTCTCGCTTCATTTCCAAGGCATCAGATAAGAGCCACCATTTTTTAAATTTCTAATGGGAGGTAAAATATATTCTTGAACGGACGATTGCAACGATACATTTCAAGCACTAAAAAATATATAATTTTACATAAGCTGCTCTCAACACCGATACACGGTGAACCAATATACAGAGCCTTGTGTGTGTGTGTGTGTGTGTGTATGTGTGTGTGTGTGTGTGTTTGTGTATCCGTGCGTGTGTGTGTGTGTGTGTGTGTGTGTGTGTGTGTGTGCGTGTGTGTGTATGTGCGTGCGCGCTCTAGTTTCATCTATAAAGGAGATTGTTTCGCATACAATCTGATAATAAAAGAAATCATATCTCCCTTGATGTTTCCAGTAAGAATACCTTCACTAGATTGCTCATTTAATAAACAAGATCCATCAGAATTTAGTTTGAGTATATTTCTTATAGGATGTATTCATTTGACAAAAATGGTTTTTTTAGAGTTAGTAAGATGATGAAAGCAACCTAGTTTACATTGTCTTTAAATCGCCAAACCTGAATTCTTGTTTAAATAGATTAGCATAATCAAGTTTAGCTATCATATATAATATCATGTCCACTATATATTATTGGTTGAAATGTTTCGATCGTTGAATTTAGATTTGTTTCTAGCTAACATAATAACCCAACATATGATTAGGGGCAAGATAATTCTTTTATGGATAAGTTTATTAGTTGATCGGTACCAACAGTTAATAATATGTTGTAATAACATAGATTATCTATTAGGATACCATAGAGACTTGTGAAGTATTTCCATACTTCATATGTAGTATTATATTGGAAAAGAGATGGTTGATATATTCAAGTTATTCTAGAATTAGCATTTAGAAGCAATAGTGCAATTATTCTTTTGGAGAACAGTTTCTACTGATACATAGTTTGTTAAGCAACCTCAAAATAGTGAATGATCACTTTTTTGCAGTGGTGTTACTCCAGATTTTCTTGAATAAATTTGATGGTATACCATTTTCTCTAATATTATTCTAGGTTTCCTTAGTATTAAAGCAACCATTAGGATATGCATTCCATTTAATAATGTATTCATTATCTTCATGTAAGATAATTTTTTTCTATCAATGTCAGATGTTAAGATATTATATTTTAGTTTCTTGAAGTTCCAAGATCCATTATGCTAGTAATTTTGTATTTTTTTCTTCTTTATACAATTATTATTATCATCATTAGAAAGTATGGTTAGAGGATAAATATAACTCTATCTCTTAAGCCATAATTAAATATCACCATTACCAATATTTCAAAAGATAAAACTTTCAGATGTCTATCTAACGTTAAGTAATTTTTTCCATTTTTAGAATTTGTAGGTTTAATTTAAGTTTGGAATATATGCTTAGTTGGGCACTAATTGAATACATGAATCTAGACCAAAGTTATTTGTGTTCTCTCAATATAAATCATAGCTTGCAAGAGAAATAATTTTCAATATCCATAATCATTCTTAAGTTTAGTCATCATTCATCAAATGGTTTACATAGATTAGACCATTTAGACCATATTATAACTTTAGTATTTTCTTTACAACCCTATTAAATTTTCTAAGCAACCTATTAATTCTAAGAGTGACTAATTTGGACAGGATATAACTTTGGACATAATATATAGGAATGTCCAATAGGATAAATTACGTCGGGACCAGTCTTCCTTCAAAGGATAATATTTTACGATCTCATTCCAATATCTTGTTTATTATTTTTGTCACTAATTCATCAAAGTAACATGCCTTGTTACTTGGGTAAATTGTAATACCAATGTATATAAGTGGCATGAAATAATGTTTAAAATCAGTGATATATTCAATTATCTTAATTATATTTCTAGGCATTCTTGTAGAGGAGATGCATAATTTTTTATTATGTTGATTATCTGAGCAGATATACTTTGATAATGGTGCAGGAACATACATAGTTTATCGATATTATTTGAATATTCATTCATAAAGATGATTAAATTATTAGTAAAGGCAAGACAATGTATATTGATTGAGCTCTTAAAATGATATCTCATAGTATTATTGTCTTGGAATAGTTTTTTTACTCCTCTAATGAGATATTCTTCAAAAATGATGAAAAGGTTAGGGGGAAATGAGTCACCCTGCCTTACACCATTGTAATAATTCAAGTATCCATATAGAGCACCATTTATATTTATAGAGAAATAAGTGGAGTTAATGTCTTCTTTAATCTGTTTTAGAAATTGGTTGCTGAAATCAAATGATTCCATTATATTGAGAATAAAGTTTTTAGATATTATGTCAAAGGATTTTTCCATGTCTAATTTTAGAATAACATACAACCTTTAGTTTTCTTACTTAGGTCATGAGAAAATTCATTTGTTATTAGCATGTTCTCATGAATGTTTATTCCATTTATAAATCCACCATACTCCTTAGATATAATCTTAGGAAGGATGGTGGCAAGCATTTTATTTATCATTTTGGAAAGTATGTAATTGAATACAGTAGATAAACTAATATTCTTGAAATCATGTCATGTTTTAGGTGAGTCTATATAGATGGTGATGATGCATTTGTAGCATGGTGGGTTGTCGATTGGAAGGCATTGACAATACGAGTAAAATCCACCCTTATTAGTATACTCTTAGTATTTACAAAAGAATTAAAAAAGAACTATCTTAGGGATTTTTAATGTTCTTGATCATTTTATATATGATTTTTGAAGCTTAGTGGGTGTCTTTAATTATTTTTTGGTTAATGTAAAGAACACCAAGAAGAATAAGCCTTGTTTGGCCAAACTCGTAAGAGTCTTTGAATGTCTCGGTAAATTGGGTTTCTACTCTAGCCTAGCTAACCTTAGAGACGTCTCTTTAGATTTAAAAAGTATAGACGTCGGATTGTAATTTATTGAGACTTGAAGTAGCCCACTAATCTTTTTTGAAGCATCATGGACATATTTAAGGGCAAATTAAGGATTAAAGGGCTAGGTGATAGATACACTTATTTAAAAATTTGAATTATTATGTGATGGTCATTGTTTTTAGTTAGTTGTTTCAAATTTAAAAATGAAATGATATTTAGGGGTATGTTTTAGATGCGAGAGAGAGAGTAGAAAGATCATAATTTAACTTTAAAGTGCATGTTTGAAGCTGTAGTGTTGAGAAGACAATTTGATTTGGATTAAAAAAAATATTTGGATCAGAATAAATACGAATTTAAAAAAACAGAGCTGAACTCGGCAATTCATCCATATGATACATTTATAGCAAACTTTTGGCTAAAAAACACACGTAGTCCCCCATGTTTACCATTTGTATCAACTTGGTCCCCTTCCTTCAATCATGCATAGAACTCATCCCCATCTTTTTTTTAATTTGCATTTTTAGTCCCTCCGCACATGTGAAGCCTGTGTGCTTGACACGTGGCATCAGTTTTTGTTGCAAGAATGGTCCCCCAATTTTTCTTCCAAAAATGCCCCTCTTCATGTCAAGTAGGATGCCAACTCAGATTTACGATTTACCATAAAATATTACCATTTACTTTAAAAAGTTATCATTTACCCACACCATAATTATAAACGGACCGGGTCGAACCCACTTTAAATAAACCCAACCTGAAAATTAAATTAATTTATCAGAAAAACCTATAAAGGGGTATCGACCCTGTGTGTAAGAGTCGCATGCTTTAACCAACTGAGCCACTACTTGTATATTTGTTTAATGTGTGCTTTTATATTTAATGAACCCTAATTATTATATAAATTTGAGAGTTATCGATGGTCCATTTCAACCCAATTCCTTTCTCTTATGCACTGCTAAACAAGCCTCAATAGCACCTCTGTTGGGAGTTATCGCTTCACCGATTAAAACCCCTAGATTTGTCACTCAACAGACTCACTGGTACATTACCCGTGAGTTTAGCTTCATTAGAGAGATTGTACTACCTCCGGCTCGACGCAAACCGATTCATTGGATCGATTCCTCCGTTGAACCAAACCTCTCTGCAAACGTTCAACGTTTCGTCGAACAACCTCACCGGAGCAGTACCAGTAACCAACGCTTTGTTACGATTCAGTTTCTCCTCCTTCGCAATGAATTCCTATCTTTGCGGCGAGATTGTAAAGCGAGAATGTCATTACCGTTCCATCTTTTTTGGTCCACCTACGACAGAACCACCAGCATCTCCTCCGGAAACCGCGTTAAGACAGAGCACTCAAGTGAACAGTGGAGATTCAATACGACCAGTAAAAAACAAACACAGTAAAACTGCGGTGATCCTAGGGTTAGGATTTTCCTCTTGCGTGTTTGTTTTAATCGTTTCAATGATTTGTGAAAAACAAACACATTAAAAATGGAATCCATGGAGAGAAACTGACTGTTGCTATGAATGCAGAAATTCGTAGGCAGAAGACGGATTTCGAGAAAAAGAGAGGAAAAAGAGAGGAGAGAGAAGGAGACGCGTCTGATTTGGGTAAAGGGAAACGGGTCGGGTTATATTGCTACGGGCTGGGCTGGGTTATATTAGGTTTCGGTTTTGGTTAATTAAGTTAGGGTTCGACCCGGTCCGTTTGTTAAGTTAGGGTAAATGGTAAGTTTTTTAGTTAAACGGTAAAAACTGAAGGTAAATGGTGAAGGTGACGTGGAAGGTGACAAGGCTGCTGAGATGGAATGGGAAGGGGCAATTTTGGAAAAACAAATTGGGGGACCATTCTTGCAACAAAAACTGATACCACGTGTCAAGCACACAGGCTTCACATGTGCGGAGGGACTAAAAATGAAAATTAAAAAAAAGGATGGGGATGAGTTTTATGCATGATTGAAGGAAGGGGACCAAGTTGATACAAGTGGTAAACATGAGGGACTACGGGTGCTTTTTAGCCCAAACTTTTGTATATATGTTTTGATAAATACTTAAAAGAAGGAGTAAGTTGTGGTAGACTTGGTTTAACCTCTTTAATAAATTGCCATTTTTTTAAAACTACAAATTTATTTGCAAGCACACTCTTCGGATATCAAACATTACTTGGCTTAACATAAACTCGATGGATAAACATCTTACCAAAGCACTATATTTAAGATAGGCACGGATCCAATTGATTCAAATCCCACATACATTAGTTTATCATAAATCTAGGTGATCCATCTAGGTTCATTCAAGGTTAGTATCCCTTCTCTATATAAACAGTAATTATTGTACTTTAAAAATTATTTTAAACTTTTTTTCAAAACCCTCTTACGTGATAAGTGATCGAAAAGATTTAAACTTTAACTTTATCTTTTAGAGTAACAGTACACGCTTTCTTTCTATTTTGGTAATCGTGTTTTCTCTTTTTTTTTTTCATTTTTTTTTCTATTTTAGTAAAATCGTCTTTTTCGGTAATTATTGTTATCTAATAATAAAAATAATATATATATATATATAATATAATACATAATGTATATAATATAATATATTTAAAATATATATAAAATAATATATGTAAAATATAAAAATATATAAAAAATTATGTACCGTATTAATCTGCAAACAGAAACGAATCAGACTTGGACCGGATTCAAAATTTGAACCGGACTGGATGACAATCTTTTGACTAGTATATAGATGATTCCGTTATTGTAAGATTTCATATTTTTTTCATAATTGTTTTTGTAATAGTGAGCTATGGTATCTTGGCTTAACTGCTTCAATAAATTATCCTCTCTTAAAAATTACAAGTCATTTACAAAAACACTCTCCAAATATTCATTAGTTCTTTCTCTTAAAAACTATCGTTTCGTTTACAAAACACTATCCAGATATTCAATAATTATTTCTCCTGAAAAACTAAAATCGATTAGCAGCTTATCAAAATACTCCGTTCGAGATCGACATTGATCGAGCTAATTCAGATCCCACGTGTAAAACCACATCACTAATCCCAGGTGATCCTTCGTTCAAAGATAGTCTCTCCTCTCTTTCTATAAGCAATAATAATTATACCTTAAATAATTATCTTAAACACATTTTTAAAACTATCTCACGTGAGTGATCTAAGTTTTTTTAATCTAAAAGTTATCTTTTTTGTACATAAGAGTAACAAGACATTTTTTTTTCTATTTTGGTAAACTTGTCTTTTCTTTTTTACTTTTTATTTGTTCAATTGTTATTCCTATTTAAATATCACATGTACATATAATTTTTATTCTATTGTTGATCCTTATTTTGAATCGAAATATTTGTCTATTAGAGTATCTATTGGATATTCTCATATCATGATGCAATTTTAAAACTTCGAACAAAAATAGATATATTATGTTTTACATTTTTAATTTTTCAAAAAGAGATAAATAAAATTTTGGATATCTCCTTTATAATTTGTTTTTCTTAGTAAATATCTTTATATACCACGAATTCATGTGACCATTAATCCATGTCAAATACTACACATCCAGACTTTTGAATCCACGATGTCTCATTCTCTCTAATATAATAACCATTGTGAATAAATATATCTTTAGATGACAACAATAAATTACTACGTATAAACTAAAACTCACACCAAAAATTTAAAGATACTTTCTTAAAAATAATAGGAGAGCTTAATGTTTGTGCCTGATTTTTGTAATTTGTTTTGTTTTGGTTTCTCATTAGCCAAAAATTTTAGATTTATTTTTTATGTTTCCACATTTGTTTGATCAATATGGCAGTTCAACAACAACATTTCATTGCTAATGCCAGTAACCCAAGTATTTCAAGTTTGAGTGAATCCAAACAAATGATTATAAAAGTTTGGAACTCCAACTTTATTTTGGAGTTAAAAAAATTATAGTTTTATCTTCACCATTTTTCTATAATCATTGTAGATACAAAAAATTTGGGATATCTTAGCCACACTTCCTAGATTCACATCAGAAGATGATTTGTGGTTCAAATATATAAAATACAAGTTAGAAAATACTAGAATCATCCACCTTGGAATCATATTATTCAATTCAGGAGGTCATATTGGATAAATATGAGATTTTAACTTTTCAGGGTTTGACAGAAGTATGGATAATAGAAATCAAAATTCCACCGATTTCATGAAACAAAATTGCCTTGATCTATAAAAATCAACGCTGAGGGAATTAACCCTGATGATTTTTTTATAAAATTTTCCAATCTATCAAAGTTAGTATGAGGAGATTTTATTGTTTATGATACATCATTAACTTTTTATAAAGATGGTTGGATATTATTTGGGATATTACTATGATGTGAAGTTCATTGCTGGTCAATGGCATAGAAGTTTCGAATTTAAAAGTGGACTTGCCAAATATTTTAAACTAAACTGAGTTGGAGTCAAACCACCATTTTGCATCATATAGTTTACTTACACCTGTCATGCTCGAAACGATAAAACAATAAGGTTACACTTATGTGAGAAGTCCATTGTTTTATGGGAATGCTATATGGAATGAAATATAGAATTACGATGCCACGACTTCTCATTGTCATTATTGTTTTCCAGCTGTGACGCCCCAATCTCTCGTATATCCTAATATCCGATTTAGTACTCCTTGTTTATATGGATGTCGTCATATTGTTGACTTTGTATGAAACAATAAAAATTTGATTTATAAGTGTTAACAAGAAATGTTAGTGAGATCAAGAAGACTAAATAAGAAATATTAGTCAATGATATTATATTTGATAGATAACAAAAGTTTGTTTGGTCATAATTGTTGTTAGGGTATTTGGTCTAAATTATTGGTTTCATTTCTAAATTATATATTACTGTGTTCAACAAAAAAAAATATATTCAATTTTCTAAGTTTTCCTTACTTAAGGTTCAAATACGCGTTTTTTTTAATTTCTTATCTTTCTTATCATTGAAAAAAGCTATTATGATTCTTTCTTTTTCAATATAGTTTTTACGTTTGCATGTAATGTTTTTTCTATTGCGCGTCCATAACGAAGTACTCAAGAATCTTCTGTTTCTATTATGATTATTCTTTAAAGAGGATATATTTCAAAGGTGAAAAAGAAACAAGGCTTAGCACATACCTTAAAAAAAATAAAAGATACCTCATGGTTTGTATGAGAAACAACATATCATATCATGATCATCTACCTTCACCCTAACATCTATATCTTATTTCTCATAGAAATTTAAAAACTTTTGAGACATAATTTTTAAGTACTTCCGTAGTTGGTAGATTACAATAATATCTCGCCTCATGCTTGCAAACTGGTTAGGCTTAGGTTGTTGGACAAAAGACTTGTATCTTTTTTAATAGAAATTTTAGTAATCTACAATAACTTTTAATGATATTATTCTTTTAGCATAAATTTTAGTGATTTAATATAATTTTAATATTGATTGATTGTAATTTTGATTTATTTTTTTATAATAATAGTCATACAAATTATAATATTACCGATCACAAATTTAAACTTCATTTTTCATTCATTAATAAATTTTAATATTAAATTTTACAATAAATCAATGTTTTTTGCTAAAAATTATGATTTTTAAATATTCATAAAACTACGACAAAAATCGTACATCTACGATATTTTCAACATCATTTATACCTATCACTTGCCATAAAGGCATTGTTCAACACTATATTTACCCATAACGTGAGATAAAATCCTTGTTCAATACCATTTGAACCCTTCACCAAAGATAAAGTCCAATTATATCATGTGTAATATAAAGTAAACTATTTCATGGCTCCTATATGGAACAAGCCATGACACTGTCTTTCATGAGTTCTCTATTTTTGTTTTTCGACTCCGACTGATTTTTTATTTATTTTCTGGGCCAGATATATGGTTTTCTTTACATTCTTTGTATTCCAAAACAACGAACTCTTCGAATTCGATTCTTTACATTATAATCCATATTATTGATTTTGTATGAAATATCGTATATGAGATAAGTTTGTCTTGTTCCAGATTGCTTCTTGATTTGTTTGAAGTTTGGGTCTTCGATCCAGATTATTGGCTCAGTTTCTCTTGGAGTTGTATTGTCTTTTGTTAATGTAGATTGTTTTTACATTTTTAAAATTGTATATTGTTTTACTATATTTGAAAGTCAAGATAATTATGAATTAAAAGGTTATATGAATCTTATTATATTCAAGATCTACTGAAACTCTAAATTATACACAAATTTTCAACAAAATTTTGGCTTCAAAATCAGATGTATTCTTTAAAGATGCAACGATGGTTCTAGAAATCAAAAAGTATTCATCCATGATTAGGAAACAGACTTAAAAAATCAAAGAGATTATCCAGTTTTAGCGAACATCACTTATCAGGTCACTACAAATTCAATGAAACCGATCAATATGTTTTGGGCAAGAGAATGTTCATGAGTCGAAGATAAATTACAGTTTGGTGTGGCAAAAGTCCAAAAAACATTTTAATTATGCAACACTTTTAAGGGGTGAAAGTTTGAAATTCAACATAAAGGCTAAAAAATCTAATAAAAGATGATCAAGAGCAGTATATTTCATATCAGTATCTTTCTTTATCTTTCGAGTCAGTAATAACCAAACATAAGCCACGTGCCAAGTATCAATCTTTTTTATCCAGCCTAATTTACGAGTCACCATTTTTCATTACAACAGTGACCCAACCTAAATTATAAACCATGAGCCAAGTATCAATCTTTTTTATCCATTCTTATTTTGTGAGTCACCATTTTTCATGGCAATAGTGACCCAACCTAAATTATAAGTCAAGCCTCAACCATGATCTTTTCAAAGCGATGCATTTACTGAAATAAATGCGAAGAGAAAAAAACTCTAAAATAAAATTGAAATTTTTGTAAATCCAAATAAGTTTAACTCAATCAGTGATGTTAATACAAGAAGGCTTATGTTAGTTTTGGTAAAACAATTTCACAAAATCAAACCTTAAAGATCAATATATATATATATATATATATATATATATAATAACAAATATTTTTATATACTTTTAAAAGAATTCTGAATTTTTTATTTTAGTAGAGACTAAACTTTGGTCCACTAACTATTAACTATTAGTTGTATGACTAAAAGTTGGGTCAGTTAACCTAAGCTTAGACCAAAAACTTAATGCACCCTATTCAAATAACACCACCTTTGAATTTCATAACTATAAATACAAAAGCAACAATTGGATACCGCTTTAAACCTCAATCTAGGGTTCCCGTTCTTTAGGGTGTCGCCAGCATAAAAATGGGAACGACAACAAAATGGCCAATACCGTGCCACTAACATACGATCCTCCTCGAAATGCAATAAGGAAGAAAGCCAATCATCACCTATAAAGCCTGCGCGACCAAGCAACTCGTTCAATATATTATGTCCGGAAAGGGGTAGCAGCTCCCGATTAAATTAGCAAATTTGAGTATGGAGTTGGTGGCGAGTTTGGAGAAAATGGTCTGATGAACATGTATATAGACATCAGGATGACCAAAATGGTAACTTTAATATATAATTGGCGGCGGGTTTGGAGATGAATGGGCTAGATGCAACCGTCTGGGAGCATGCTACAAATTTTTTAGGCAACGAAGAAAATGCAAGGTTGTACAATCTTAATGAAGGGATTCTTCCATGGTGATAACTCTTCCTGTTTTTTCTTCTTCAAAATGTTTTTAGTGAACCTATTTATACCCAAATTCTAAAATCAACTAAAGAGCAAGTCAGGTAACCTGACTCAAAAAGTGTTATTGTTATAGGATAAATCTAGATATGGTTAATTAATAGAGAGTAATAAACTAATATAATGTACATAAAATATAATATAATATATTTTGAATATAAAAATATATAATAAATTGTATTTGCGGACGGGACGACCGGACAATATTAATCCACAGATACAAAGGAACCAAACTTTATATTAGGTTTTGGACAAGATTTGAATTCAATAAAAATAAATATCTGAAGTGTCCCTCTTCAGGCTATTATATAGATGATACCCTTACATTAATATTTTGTATATGAAAATGAAAGTGAGATAGTTATTTTTCCAAAAATTGTAAAAACTAGATATCTTATCTAGATATCTTATATCGATATCTATAAGAAATTTTATGTAAAAAAACGTACCACTTATATGATTATTATGGATTCCATAAACCACATTTCATGGTTAATACCGATAACCACAGATTTTCAAGTTCGAGTGAATCTCAACCGATTATAGAAGTTTGGAACTTTGCCTTGAGGTTGGAGTTAAATAATTTATATTATTATCTTCACCATTTTCCTATGACCATTTTCCTATGACCGCTATACCTACAGAATTTCTAGATTTTTCGTAAGAAGATCGCTGGTTCGAAGATATAAAATATAATTTGAAAAATATGAAAATTATCCAATTTGGGATCACACTATTCAATTCAGAAGACCATATTAGACGGACGCGGAGTTTAATTTTTCTGGTTATGAAATTTGCTAACCTATTAAAGTTGGTTGGAAAGGAATGTAACTGGACCACATTCCATAGATTATACGATATAATACCTCAATAAATTTTGTATAAATGGTTGGGTATTATCTGGTTTAGTTGGGCGGTGTAACTTTGAGCATAGGTTGGATTGGAGACTCATTTATTGTCACTATTATATTATTTGTTGATTGAATCCAAGATAAGGAGGCTGGTTAGCCAGAAGAAAGAGATACTCAGTTTGATCTTTAAGCGTTCTTGGAACCCAGTAGCCTAAAATATTATTAAATTTGGATTGGGTACCCTAACCTGTTAGAGGCGGAGTTTTATATTTATTTGTGTCTTGTTTTGAATGTGGTGATAGGTACAGGTGGTGCCACTAAAAAATTTCATATAATTATTTGTTTATATTCTCTAGCTTATCCTTATCTTGTTCCTTTAACCATCAAAAATTTATAAATTGTTATTGATATAGACGGAATTTTTTGGTATGTTTTTAACTATTTTTTATTATAAATTAATAGAGATATTTGAATATTTATCATTAATTTTATATTAATTTAATTGTTATTTTTAATTAATTATTAATAAAAATATTTATATTGGGTTATTAAAGCGAAATAAGAAAAAAACTTAATTATAAGTAAAAGATAAAATTGAAAAAATGATAAAAAAATGGAAAATAACTAAATGAAGAATTACAAAAATAAAAAATGATAGGAAATAAATTAGCATTTAAGAATATATATATATATGATAGGATGATTAGAGACTGCAGGCTTCTGGATGCTGGGTTTGCTGGGTCTCGTTTCACGTGGTCTAACAAGGCTAAATGGAGACGTCTTGACTGGGTCTTTCTTAACAGTACTTGGATCAACTTTTTTAATAATACTAATGTCATTCATAAAGCCAGAACTGGGTCTGATCACGGGGCCATTCTCATCAATATTTATAACTTGTCTTATGTTTTTAAGAAGAACTTTAGGTTTCAGAACATGTGGTTAATGGATGAAGAGTTTATCCCTTTTGTCTCTGAGAACTGGGTTCAGGATATGGATGGAGACCTCCTGTCTATCTTCTGGCTGAAATTGAAAAGGTTAAAAGCTGGTCTCATTGTTTGGAACAAGCAGCACTTTGGGAATGTTTTCAGCAAGATTAAAGCTTTGGAGGATGAAGTTCTTAGAGTTGAAGCTTTACATCAACAACTTAATAACAACTTTACAAAAGAGGAGCTTAATAGGACTAATGCATTGCTTTTGAATGCTTATAAAATGGAGGAAGAGTACTGGCTTCAGAAGTGCAATGTTAGCTGGATTAAGGATGGAACAATAACACCAAACTTTTTCATAGTTATGTTACTACTAAAAGAAAGAAAAATTGTATAAATGGTATCAAAGACAACGACACTTGGATACTTGATAAGGATGCTATTGGTGAATCTGATGTCGCCTTCTTTACCAAAGCTCTTGCTACCAGTACCTACAAAGACAAGCAGAATGAGTTAGAAAATATGAATCACAATATGTTTGATATCATTCCTAAAGTTATTACTCAGGATGACAACAAAAGTTTACTTAAGCTTCCTGATGAAGATGAGGTCCTTAAAACTATCAACAGTCTTAAAGCTTCAAGTGTGGCAGGTTTGGATAGATTCAATCTTATATTTTATAAAAAATGTTGGAATGTTATTAAGTTTGATCTTATTTCTGCTCTTCACCATTTTATTAGAGGTTTCAGTATTCCTAAAGGCATTATAGCAACAGGTATTTGCCTTATTCCAAAGTCCATAAATCCTATTAGTTGGACTGATTATCGCCCCATTAGCTTATGCTCTTTGCTTAATCATATTATGGTTAGGATCATTAATGATAGATTAGTTATCCTTCTGCCTAAGATCATATCTAATACTCATGGTGGATTTGTTCCTGGTAATTCTATTCATTCTATCATCTTAACTGCCAAGGAACTCCTTTATGATTTAAACAGAAAAGTTAAAGACCAAAACATCATTATCCAGCTTGATATGTGTAAAGCTTTTGACAAGCTTAGTCATCCCTTCATCATGAAAGTTCTGAACTTCTTTGGTTTCTCTAAAATATTTACAGACCTTATTCATAGTATGATCTCTAATGTATATGTCTCTATCTTAATAAATGGTGATTCTTATGGCTTTTTTAAGACTATGAAAGGGCTCAGGAAGGGTGATCCCCTTTCACCTAGCCTTTTTACAATCGCTGAGGAAGTCTTATTTGATGAGTCTGAATTCAGCATACTCCCCGGAAGGGCAGGTCAGTGTAAAATCTCTCCGAATACCGGACAGACACAAAGAACATAGAACGGACAGATCATTTGGACCGGACAGATCACTTCGAAACACTGTGAACCTAAGGCTGTTCGAACTATGACAAAAGTACTAAAAAACCTAAACACTTCCTGACTAAGCTACCTGCCCTCCTGCTTAAAACTCATGGGTCTTTAAACATGACCCGTGTCCATTAAACATGACCCGAAAGCCCATAAGGGCCCAAACATCATACTATAAATACCCAACCACCAGCATTAACTAGGGGTAATGAAACTTAACTGCTACCAAGCTGCTTAATTCTCTCACCACCATTAAACACCCACACACCACCGTTAAACACCCACACACCACCGTTAAACACCCATACACCACCTTGAAACTCCACTTAAAATTACTAGCCTACCCTCAGGCGATTATTATCCACACCAAATTGACGACCACAGTGGGAGGAGAGAGGTGCTTGAATCAAGCATTCAAAACCTGCCAAGAAATTCTGTCCGAATGAATCCGGGCAATCCAGAGCTTCCACCAGCTTTGCTTGAAATGGTGGAAGAAAACGATGAGTATACTGTCCAAGAGCGCGACAGGTTAAATCTTGAAATAGAAGCTCTGATGGCTGAAAAGGCCAAAATGGGCATGAAAGAAAAATCCAAGGCATCGGTTGTTCATCACACCGACAACCCTAGGGAGCCTGAGGCTTCGAAAACTCATGTGAGTACCAAAAAGACACATGCTAGTTCTAAAAAGTCTCACCGGTCCAAGCCTGTGGAGAGCTCTGATTCAAGTTCAGAATCTTCGGGCAGCTCTTCGGACAGTGAGGGAAATAAAAAATCCTTGTCCTCTAGCAGCGATGAGGGTCGAACCAGGAAAAAGCAAAAGCAAGTTAAGAAATATTCAAGAAAAAAAGATCATCATAGAAGAATGAAAAGGCATATTAGAAAGGGATCATCTCATAGCCGGAGGCATGTGGACCGGATGCTGATGGATCCCTTTGCTTTCCACGATGAGCCAGGTATCTTTGCAACTCCTAATGAGGATACCGTGTTCAGTCGTGGGAGGAATTGGAGGCAGTCTCCACTGTCTTATAAAATTCTGTCCGGAAACCTCCCCAAGAGGTTTGACAGTACTAAGATGGAGAAGTACGATGGCAGTACTGATCCGGACAATCATCTGGAGCAATTCAAGAACTTCATGATGAACTTTGATGATGATGATAAACTACTCTGTAGATCATTCTCCCAATCCTTTACGGGGAGTGCTCTGAAATGGTACAACAGCCTGCCTCAGGGTTGTATTAAAGACTTTGATACTTTTTGGGTGGCCTTTTGAAGGCAGTTTGTGGGGAGTAAGGAGCTGAAAGGTAATGGAGACACCATAATCCATTGTTCCTATGAGCCAAATGAGTCACTAAAGGAGTACATAAGTCGTTTTGTGAACACAAAGAATGGGTTGGCTGATTGCTTCGAACAGGTGGCAATAGCATCCCTAAGACAAGGCTTGAACCCAGGCAACTTGGCTGATTCGGTGACCAGAAAGAAAGCCATGACCTGGGGAGGATTGCTAAATCAAGTTGGCAAGCAAATAAACGTTGATGAAACAAAAAATACCAGGGTGCACATGCAGGTGAGGTCCACCCCAGTGGCACCAACTCCAAATCAAAAATAGTCCGGGAATAAAGCCAGGGAAACCGGACAGGGGCATGGTAGGGCAAAAGCTCAGTCTCAGCCAGCAGCTCCTGCTCAAAGTCAACAATCAAGAAACAAAAGAGGGCCATGGGTCCAACCGGAGTGGTTTGCAGAACTCAAAGAAAGTGTGGCAACCATTTTCGGTAAAACAAAAGATAAGGTACACTACCGGAGACCAGCAACCTTGCTGTCTCCCCGAGAGCATCGTAACAACTCCTTTTGCCAATACCACAATGATATTGGCCATACCACTGATGATTGCATAGCATTGAAACAAGAGGTTCAAAACTTGATTGAAAGGGGAAAGTTGGGTGCATACGTTAAAAGAAGAGGAGGCAACAGGCCTGACAACACTCACCGGGTTGGTCCAAGTAATGCTGCCCCGGAGGGGGCCATGGTAATAGTTGAAAGGTTTGATGTGGAATCTGAATACTTGGATCCTGATCCAACACGAAATAAGGTGGGTGCCATAGAGGAGTGTTCTAAGACAGTCTCCGGGCTCATTAAATTCTTCGAGTTACTGACGATTTTCGGAGGGGACACAATGACTCCTCCTACTGCTTCTTCAAGAAAGAGGCATGTTCATAATTTAGCCTCCCAGCTAGAAGGAGGCATGACATCCTATCAATCACCAAACTCATTCCCATTCATAGTCTTCGATGAGGATGATTTGAGAGATATTGCTGGCCCTCATGAGGATGCTGTTGTCATAGGAGCATCTATAGGGGGCAATGAGATAAGGAGAATTCTGGTGGATACTGGAAGCTCTGCCAATATCCTTTTCCTGAACACTTACAAGAAAATGAAAAATCCAGCTGTGATTCAGAAGTCGGACAGATCAATCGTGGGCTTCACGGGCAACTCAGCCGATGTGATCGGGGAGTTTGAAGAAGAAGTGTTATTGGGCAGGGGCCCTTTCAAGAAAATGGTTAGAATACTCTTCATTGTGGTGGATTGTCCCACTTGCTATAATACTATTCTAGGGAGATCTTGGCTCTCTAGGATGCATGCAGTGGCTTCGACAGTCCATCAGTGTTTAAAGTATGCTGTTCAGGGACAGGTTGGGGTTGTCCGGAGCAGCCAAAAGATTGCAAGAGAATGCTATGCCACTGCCTTGGCTCCACGAACGCTGGGGGCAGTCCGTATAAATGACCAATAGCAGTTTGAGGGCCTTTCTGGGGGTGAGGGTGAAATTGATGACCCCAGAGAGACCCCTGGAGTGTTGATTCCAATTGAAGAGGTTGAAACGCACTGCTTGGAAGAAGGAAAAAGTGTCAAGATAGGGTCCAAAATGCTACCAATGTTGAAAGAAGAGATGTTGAAATTCTTGAAAGACCATCAACACGTTTTTGCTTGGTGCAATGCTGATGTTACTGAAGTTCCATCAGAGGTGATTTCCCATCACCTTTCTGTCCGGAGGGATGTAGCACCAGTGGTACAAAAGAGGAGAGCTTTCTCAAAAGAAAAGGCTGATGTCATAGTGCAAGAGGTTGGCAGACTCACAAAGATGGGCCACATTAAAGAATCTCAATACCCTTTGTGGACTGCCAATCCTGTCTTGGTGAAAAAGAAGAATGGCAAATGGCGTATGTGCATTGACTTCACATACCTCAATAGAGCTTGCCCAAAAGATTTGTATCCGGTCCCCCGGATAGATCAGTTAGTAGACTCTACTTCTGGGAACAAGCTGCTCACCTTCATGGATGCCTTCTCCGGGTACAATCAAATCCAAGTAGATCCAAAAGATCAAGAACATACTACGTTTGTCACTGATAGGGGTCTGCATTGTTATAAGGTAATGCCGTTTAGTTTAAAAAATGTTGGGGCTACTTATCAAAGGCTGGTCAACAAGGCATTTGCTAATCAAATTGGGAGAAATATGGAGGTTTACATTGACGATATGATGGTGAAAAGCGTGGATGAGCAGTTGCACTTGTCCGATCTCCGAGAAACTTTTGCCAACTTTGCAAAGGTGAATTTAAAACTAAACCCTGAAAAGTGTGTGTTTGGAGTGCAGTCCGGGAAGTTCTTAGGGTATATCATAAGTGAGCATGGGATACAACCTGACCCGGACCAACTCAATGCCTTATTCCAGATGGAGCCTCCTCGAAACATTAAAGAAGTACAGCGATTAACGGGGAGATTGGTTGCCTTGAACAGATTCATCTCCAGGTCTTCGGACAGGTGTGCTCCATTTTTTCAAACCTTGAAGGGTGCAAAGGGGTTTGAATGGACCCCACAGTGTGATGAGGCATTCAATGCAATCAAGAAACATCTTTCCTCTCCCAAAACTTTGTTCAAACCAATTGATGGGGAGACTCTCTTTGTGTATCTGGCTGTTTCAAGTTGTGCCATCAGTGCAGTGCTAGTAAGAGAGGTTGATGGGCATCCTCACCCAGTGTACTACATCAGCAAAAGCTTGATTGATGCTGAGAGGCGTTACTTGAAACTTGAAAAACTGGCATTGGCTTTGGTGATAGCTGCAAGAAAAATGAGGCTCTATTTCCAGGCTCATCCTATCATCGTCCGGACATCTTTCCCTTTAATGAATGTCCTTCAAAAAGCAGACATTTCAAGCAGAATGACAAAGTGGTCAGTAGAGTTGGGGGACTTCGACATAGACTTTGCTCCCCGGACAGCAGTAAAAGCCCAAGCTGTGGCTGATTTTCTGGTTGAATTCCACTCTGATAGGGATTCAGAGCAACCTACTGATTCAAAAGACAAGAAAGTGTGGATTGTCCGAACAGACGGAGGATCTAGTACCATGGGATCTGGGGCAGGAATATGTCTCACTTCCCCCTACGGGGACAACATGTACCAAGCTATTTGTTTTGCTTTCAGGGCATCTAATAATGAGTCCGAGTACGAAGCAGCTATAGCTGGGTTGAAATTGGCCCACATCTGTGGGGCTAAAAGGGTCAAGCTACTAAGTGACTCCCAGTTGCTTGTCTATCATGCCTTACGCCAATCAGAGGCTAGAAAGGAGCAGTTGGTCAAGTATTTACTCCTCCTCAAAAATGAAGCATTAAAGTTTAAAGCCGTTGTCTATGAGCACATTCCCCGGGCAGAAAATGAGCTAGCAGACTCATTGGCAACAATAGCATATACGGAGTCCTACCCGTGGATCCATGTGCTTGAAAGCCCTTCTATTCAGCTCAGTAAGGATGAAAAAGTGGAAGTTTTTGAAATACATGTGAATTGGCCTCAAGATTGGAGATCTCCTCTCATACAATATCTGTCTGATGGTATTGTGCCTTCAGATAAAACACAAGCCAGAACATTGAAACACAGGGCTCGTGGTTTCATTATGCTAAGAGAAGTGTTGTACAAAATTTTTTATAGCAAACCTCTCCTACGTTGTTTAGGGGATCAAGAGTCACAAGTGGTCCTCTCCGAATTGCATGATGGTGAGGGATCAGCCCATTGTGGATTTAGAGCTTTAACAAGAAGAGTGTTACTCTCCATATACTATTGGCCATCAATCATGAATGATGCTAAGGAGCTGGTGAGAAGGTGTGACCCATGCCAGAGGTACAGCAATGAAATTCATGTACCAGCCATTCCTTTGGAATCAATTTCTGAGCCCATCCCTTTTGCTCGATGGGGATTGGACTTGGTTGGGCCCTCCCTGTGGCGTCCGGAGGGCGTAAAACTATAATTGTGGCCATTGACTACTTCTCAAAGTGGGTAGAAGCAGCTCCCCTGGCAGGGACAACCTCGAAAGCTGTCATAAAATTCATTCTGTCCAACATATGTTGCAGATTCGGTATCCCACAGAAGATAACAACAGACAATGGGCCACAGTTTGACAACAGAGAAATGGAAAGCTTTTGTGCCTCAAGGGGTATTCAGCACTGCTTTTCTTCACCTTTCCACCCACAAGCCAATGGGCAGGTTGAAGTAGCTAACAGAACTATATTGTCCGGGTTAAGGAAGAATCTAGAAGGGGCTGCTGGGAAGTGGCCCAGTTATCTACAAGAAGTCTTGTGGGCCTACCGGACAACACCTAGGGCTGCAACACAAGAATCCCCATTTGCCTTGGTCTATGGAATGGACGCAGTAGCTCCCATAGAGAAGACACTCCCTTCCTTTCGTGTTCATAACTTCTCCGGACACGCTAATGAAATGGCAATTAGAAATCAACTTGATTTGATCGAAGAAAGACGGGTTAAAGCTCGTCTTAGAATTGCACACTATCAGGGCTTGATGAGGAGCAGGTTTGCTTCTAAAATTAAAAGGAGAGATTTCCAACCAGGAGATAAAGTATTAAGGAAGGTCTTCTTGCATACTAATGAAAAGCTCTTCGGAAAGCTGGCCCCAACTTGGGAGGGTCCGTATACTGTGGTTGAGAGAATCAAGCCTGGGACTTACTGGTTGGAAGACAAAGATGGCAGGGTTTTAACTCACCCTTGGAATATTGAACACCTTCGAATGTACTTGGAATAACACTTGTGTAAATATTTACTTGTTTAAACATCCATGTAAATATTTGGGGGCATACCTTCCCCTCTTCGGTGGCACGGAGAGCTTTTAATGAAATTTGATGCCTTCTTCGACAAAATTCTAAGTATTGTTAAAAATTCTATCTCTTGTCATACTATCCGGACTGAAAGGTCTAAGGGCTATTTAAACTCTAGCAGGAGAATCTTAAACACTCTCACAATGCAATAACTCAAAGCTACTTAGATTCCAGCTATCTAAACTAAAACAAATAATGAAAGAAGAGGATGGTTGAGCAAAATAAAAACATTCATTCAACAACTTAAAATTGCCTTGGCCTTCCAATGACTTTTTGAACAAGTTTGGGCATAGTACAAAAAAAAATATGTGCGAATAGTACGGACACCATCACAAAAAGAGTGCCTTGGCCTTCCAAGGACTTTAGTTTGAATAAAAGATAAACAAAATAAATTATAAATTAAGACTGAGCCTTTGAAGATGGCTCGCCCTCATCTGCTTTCTTGCCCTTGATGTCGCTCATCTCTTCGACTATCTTCTTGCCCTTGGGATCAACCTCTTCTTCACCTGGGCTCTCTCCGGTTTCCTCTTCATTATCAGATGAGGACTCACTGGAATATCCCTCATCAACCATAGTATAATATGGAAGGTCATCATCATCCACATAGCGCCATAAGTCCCCCAGTCTCCTCTTCGGGAATTTTTCGTGAAACAGGAGAACCATGTCAGACTTCACCCTTTGAATCATCAGTTCTTCGCTTTGTATCATCTCCCTGGCATAGGCATTGATCTTGGCCTTGATTGTGGCCTCCTGGTCCCTTACCAAAGCAGCCTTCTCTTCAACAGCCTGAGTCACTGCATTTTCCAAAGCGATCTTGTCAGTGGTCAGGTTGGTGATGAGCTTCTCCTTTGCAGTAGTCTCTCCCCGTGAGACCAAGAGATCTTTCTCCATACCAGACAGTTTAGCCCGGAGATCTTTTATGGTCTCTTCCAAAGAAGCAACTTTTGTGTTGCTTTCATCTTGATTCCTCTTTAGCTGTTCATTTGCCTCCTTAAGCAAATCAACCTTAGTAGCAGCAGTCCGGAGGTCATCGGACAGATTCTCCTTCTCAGACTTGAGGTCTTTGATGGTGTCTGCCTGACTTCGGACTTGCCTTTCCAAAGTGAGCACTGGCTGCACATTGCTAAGTAGAGAATGGGCTATAATATCCTTCTCGTTAGAAACCATGAAAGTCTTACCGTTAAAATTGACCGTGTTGGAGCTGCTCGGAGGGATGTAGGGCCCTGCGAACTCGTCTCTGGGCAGGCCAAGGAAATATTCACCAAGTCCACCCAGACCGGTGATGTCCACTTCATCCAAGTTAAGCTCTCCCCCCTCAACTTCATCGGTATGGAATTCCCTTGGAATCTCTTCTTGAAAGTCCCTTGGGATCTCTTCGGCCAATGTCGGGTCAGTAGGGAAAGAGGGCTCCGGATCCCGGAGAGCAAGCTCATCTCCATGGGAAGTCTTTTTCTTCTTGGCTTCCCTATCAGCGCCTTCACTTGCTTGCTTGCGAGTTCTCTTGGATGCCCTTGTAGGTTTTGGAAGGTTCGCTTCCTGCTTTTCGCTCTCCTGCTCCACCACTTGTAAAAGGGCTGCATCAATTTGAACTTGTGTTGGCCCCTCTGGATCTGTTGAGGCCTCCTTCTCAGTATCACCTGCCACCTTCTTGCCTTTTCTTCTGCCCTTCATTTTGCTTAGGGCTTTGGCCCGGGCAGGCAGGTAGAGTGTCTCATCCAGCTCGTGGGACCTTCTCAGCACAATGTCTTCATCAGGTTGGGTGGTGAGCTCCTCCCATGATAAGTCTCTCCGACCTGTGGTGTTCCACAGGTGGGACCTTGCTAGGTTTCCAGGAGTGAAGGCCTTGTGGAACCGATTCTCCCAGTTCTCTGCAGCCCATGCATTAATTTTGCCACATGAGGTCTGTCCGGCCTTCAGGTAGTCCCCGAACTCCTTTGGCAGCTCTGTTAAAACAAAAGAGAAATTGGTTAGTACAAACTTAACTTAAAAAAAAAAAAGATTCGAACAGAAACTTAAAGTAAGAAACTTACGGTCACTCCTCCATCTACTCCTGAGAAGGCTTGGATTCTCTCCGGCCTTGATTCTCTTGCCGTTTTCCCATGAGCCACTGACAAACAAGAATTGGCTCCTCCACTTACTCTCCGATTCCAGGAGATCATCAACAGCTTTAAGGTCGTTCCCCATGTTGAAATGGTAGAAAGGGAACTGATGATGCTTGCACAGGTTGGCCACTGCTGCGAACTCTTCCATGGGAAGAGGGATCCCAGATAACCTAGATGCCATGATACATGACATTAAGGTGAACCAACCATTGGGGCTTAGCTGTGTTGGGCAGAGCTTGATCAGGTGGAAGTAGCGCACAATCTCCGAGTCTAGAGGGAATCTGAGTCCCTAGTTAAATAACTCCGTAAAGAAGATTATTTCATTCCTTTTACAGTCCATCGGGGTCTCTGGATCGATGGGAATCCTTATTTTTACGTTCTCAGGGATCCCCTACTTTGTGCGCATTCTACCCAGATCAGAGGTATGGATAAATGCATACTTGGTCTTCTGAAAGGCCAAGAGGTACTTGAGCTCAACTTTATGAAAGCATGGCCCCACTCTCCCTTCAAGGCTCTTCGACAGGTCCGGATGCCTCAGATATAAGTTCTCCTTGCCCTTTTTGGCAACGACAATAGCGGTATCAGCCTGTCCGGAGGACTCGGACTCAAATCGGACCTCCTCAGTGGAGTCCTCCATTCTCTCCTCCATAATTGTTGGAGGAGCTTCTGTAGAAGTAGTCCGGGGAGGATTGAAGCTTGGCATAGCTGGCCCTCCGGACTGTTGACTGCCCGTATTCATTTGACTCCTCACTTCAAGTTGAATTTCTGAGGCAGAAGATTCTTTGGGGGGTACTGGGTTGATGGCCTCTGGACCGGACGACCTCTCCCGGGGAGCTCTAATGGGTGCCCCAGACCCAGATTCGCTATTTTTTGCCCCCGATTTCGAGGGAGTATTTTTAGAGGTTAGCCCCTTGACTAACCGGCTTGGCCTTTTGATGACTAGCTTCTCCGGGGAGTGGTCAGAGTCAGACCCCATGGCAATAAAAGACGATTTTTTTCCTAACACTTGTAGCAGTAACTCCCGGTTCAACAGCAGGGATTGACTCCTGAACTGAGGAGCCAGATACTATGGGAGAAAGGGTGGATTGAAAGAGCTTTCTAGGCTTGGTACCTTTGGAAGAGGATGAACCTCTATCAGATTCTGCAACAGAGGAGGCTGGTTTCTCGATAAGCGACGATGGTAGCCCTGCTACAAGTCGTTTTTCCTTCTCGACCCTTTGTGCTTTCTCCAACTCCGAGAGGTTGAGCCAACCGCCTTTGATCAATGTTGTTCTTGCTGTAAGCATAAACAGCCAAGGAAGTTTTTAGTTCTAGAGAGATAAAGCTCTGGGTGAAATTGCAGAGTGAAATTTGAAGGAGATAGTGAGACAGTGAAAAACGAATGAGAATTTATAGTAAATGTGGAAAAAAGGAGTTGATTCCTAGGAGAATCCGAAAAGTTGGGCAATGATTAAAAGACGGCGCTGATGTCACTATTGGCAATTAAAGAGGTAACTTGTTAAAGAAGGTGGTGCGAAATTCAAGGTGAAAAAACGGCTGGAGTGACCAATCAGAGAGTGACACGTGTCCCATTAACTCTGGCAAAAACCGTTTGGAATTCGTGACGTTTGACCTGTCCGGGTATACCCATAACTCTCTCCGAATTAAGAACCACTTCCTAAAATCGGACTGTTTTTCAGTTCTTTGACAAGGACACTTGCTCAAACACCTAAAAAAGGGGCTCCTGATGAGTCCGAATTCAGCATACTTCCCTTGAAGGGCAGGTCAGTGTAAAATCTCTCTGAATACCGGACAGACACAAAGAACATAGAACGGACAGATCATTTGGACCGGACAGATCACTTCGAAACACTGTGAACCTAAGGCTGTTCGAACTATGACAAAAGTACTAAAAAACCTAAACACTTCCTGACTAAGCTACCTGCCCTCCTGCTTAAAACTCATGGGTCTTTAAACATGACCCGGGTCCATTAAACATGACCCGAAAGCCCATAAGGGCCCAAACATCATACTATAAATACCCAACCACCAGCATTAACTAGGGGTAATGAAACTTAACTGCTACCAAGCTGCTTAATTCTCTCACCACCATTAAACACCCACACACCACCGTTAAACACCCACACACCATCGTTAAACACCCATACACCACCTTGAAACTCCACTTAAAATTACTAGCCTACCCTCATGCGATTATTATCCACACCATTATTGAGAGGTATCTCTCTTCTATTTCTTGAGAATAAGCATATGAGGTATAAAAGTCGAAAAAAATTGTGCATCAGCAATCTTGCTTTTTCTGATGACATTCTATTGTTTACTAACTGTAAGGATGCTACATTAGCATCACTTAACAATTTTTTTACAGGAATACCAAGCCACTTCTGGTCAAGTTATCAATAAAAGCAAGACCAAGGTCATTATAGCTAATGGAACCAGTGAAGCTAAAATCAATTCTATATCCAACATTACTGGTTTCAACAATGCTACTTTACCTACGGACTACCTTGGCATTACTATCAGTACTAATAACAAGTCTGTTATGCATATTAACCTTCTCAAAAAGATCAACAATCGTATTGCTGACTGGGAATCAAAACATATATCCTTTGCTGGTAGATTAATGTTGATTAATTATGTCCTTATAAATATTTTTCTCTATTGGATGCACACTAATGTAATTCCTAGCAATGTCATCAACAACATTGAAAAATATTGTAACAGCTTCCTTTGGGGCTCTACTAGATCTGAGCATAGGATTCATTGGTGTACTTGGAAAAGCATTTGTAAAACGTTTAAAGAAGGTGGTTTGAACATCAGAAACTTGGATGATGTTCAAACCTCTACCTCTTGCAAGCTGTGGATGCAATTTAGAGATAATAAGCTGCTATGGGCCAACCTAGTTCATGACATTTACTGTAATAAGAAGCATCCTCTTCAGCTTAAGAACAACTTAAAGGGCTCCATGGCGTGGTACAGGCTGATGAGGATTAAACCAGTAGCTGAGCAATTTTTCTGCTGGTCTCTTGGGGATGGCAATATTGATTTCTGGTTGGACAGATGGTCTAACTCAGACCCCCTCCTTACTCTTGACAGCTCTAATGACAATAGTTCGTATCATCATGAAAAGGTAAATATGTATTGGTCTAATCAACATTGGAATTTATCTAGCATTGATAGTCTTATCAGTAAGGATGACATTGATTGCATTATCAACTTCAATTGTAAAGACAAGATTTTATGGAGCTTGTCTACTACTGGAAACTTTAGTCTCAAGCACACTTGGGACTTCATTAGAACTCATTATGTTGAGTCCAGTATGTTTTCTAAGATCTCGAATGACATAACTCCTAAAAACATGCATTTATTCACTGGAAAATCATTAAAAATTTCATCTCTATTGATTCTATCCTTAGGAAAATGCACATGATTATCATTTCCAAATGTCAATTCTGTCAAAATTACGAATCTACTGATCATCTTTTCATTGCTTGTGATACTGTCTGGGGTGTCTGGTTGCACTTTGCTCATCATTTTAACATTAGTATATATAGATACATGACCCCTATACACATGACTAGAACATGGCACAGATTCACTAGCAAAAACAATCATATTAGAAATGTTATTCCATCAATCATATTTAGCTTGAGTTGGAAATATAGAAATCATTCTAAGTTTAAAAATGCTAGGATATCTTCAATCTAAATTATTAAAGAGGTCTATAGAGTTATAACCTATATGAATGTTGTTAGTATCTCTAATACTCAACATTGGTCTAATGATAGAAAAGTGGCTGCCATATTTGGTCTCTTTAACTTAGTTTGTAGTCCCGTTATTAGACCTCTTGTGTCTAAATGGATTGCTCCTAATCCTGGGAGTCAGAAACTAAACACTGATGCCTCTGTGATTTAAAATGGTGAAGCTGGTGCAGGAGTCATCATCAGAGATCATGAAGGTAATCTTATGCATGCCTATAGTAATGTATATAGTAAGCTTTCACCCCTTATGGCTGAAGCCCGTGCTCTTATGGATGGTCTGTTGATTTGTAAGTCTAAAGGTCTTCACAATATAGACATTGAGATTGACTCTTCTTTACTTGTTGATTTTATTAAGACTGATAATCATATTTCTACTCCCTGGTCTCTATCTCCTCTTCTAAATTGCTGCAGAATTCTAATTACTACTTCTATGACTCTTAACCATGTTTATAGAGATAACAATAGAGCTGCCGATTGGCTGGCTCGGTGGACACTTAAATGTAAAATGAAGCATGCTTATGATTTCAACTCTTCTCCTGTTGGTCTCAAATCTATTCTGGTGTTAGAAAGTTTAGGCATACCTTATGTAAACGCTGAGTAATTGTCCTTCAATCTTGTTCTCAAAACTTTCCAAGTTTCAGGTATGTTTTGCTCTAATTCTGGATTGGATGGAGCTGGTAGTTGGATCAGTCCTCGGCTGTTTCATCATCTTGGTAGCTGCTACATTGTGCTTGAAGAAGGGGCGTCATTGCTGTCTTTAGTCTGTTGATCATAAGCTTCTGTGCTGCTGGAGGTTCGTTGTTATCGAGCAGCTCATTTCCTATGTTGTTGGCGTTGCTGCTCTAGATGATTAGTTCGAGTTCAATTTGCTTTGCATTTCTAGAGGTTGTCTTCTATGGAGCTGGTCTTTGTGATTTTTAAGCTTTCTGAGCTTCTCCAAAATCATTCAAATGCTTGTAATAGGGTTTTAACTTTTTGTTTGGTTTTGGCGGGAAACTTGGCGCCAAAATATTTGTACTCATACTTGAAATTAATAACAAATATAAGTTATTTGCTTAAAAAGATTGATCTTTGAAAAATAAATTATAATTTCTTATTAAGTTGAAACAATAAATTAATTTTTTAATTTAGTTGTTGATGATTATGATTTTGTTTTGTAAAGATATCTTTTATTTGTAAGATATTAGAGTTTAGAAAAAAAATTATAATTTTTTTATAAATAAAAATCCTAACACATCAAAGAGAGGAGCTTTTTACTATTTTTCTCTCTCTTTTCTTCCATGTTTTTTATGTACTTAGGTTTGGTAAGAGCTAAACTTTTTTGTTATTGGCTATTGAGCCTACCTATATACAATTTATAATTGGATATTTATTAAAAGACTACTTTTTTTTATTCATTAGTAAATTAATCTTAATTCTTTTAAATTCCTACGAGATTGATTGTTCATTTTAATTTTAATTTTAGATTTAGATTTAGAGACAGATGAACTATATCCTTATGAACTATATAAAAATACTGGATTGAATGAGTAAGTTCATTTTAGATTTAGAGACAGATGTACTATATCCTTATGAACTATATCAAAATACTGGATTGAATGAGTAGTATATTACGGTCATGACATAGTCAAGAGATATAATCAATCATACATCAAGATTAGTTGTGTGAGATTGAGAGATGATCACAATATTCTGAAAAAAAGAATCCAACACGACTTTATATAATTTTTGTAAAAAATAGGATTACTTTAATTATATAAAAAATATTAAATTTTATTTTATTTAGTATAAATCACACTGATCACAAATTTAAAATCAACCTACTACTTTATTAATTAGTATATTTTTATATTATATATAAGATATAAAAAAATAGATTTTTTGCCTAGAGTTTGGTATTCTGGTCTTTGAATACCCGTATTACTACAATTTAAATTATACATTTATGATTTTCCTTTTCATTTATTAATTTAATAAATTTTTATATCAAATTTCAAAATTTGAAATAAATTAAAAAAATTCCTAGAATTTAATATTTAAGTTTTTAAAAATTAGTAAAACTACAACCTAAATAGTACATTTATGATTTTTTAGACACCATTTGTACCTTTTACCATAGATAAAAAAACAATTGTATCTTAAATAAATATTTACATTGGAAATATACTGTTTTATAAATGCTATATAAAATGAGCCGTGACACGGTCTTTTGCGTGTCCTTTCTGTTTCCCACTCTAAATGTTCTTTTTATTTATGAGTCCACATTAATGATTTTTTTTATTTATGAGTCCACATTAATGATTTTTTCTACAATTTTTTATATTCTAAGACAGTGGATTTTTCGAATTCGATTGGATGCTTCTCATTTCATAAGTAATTTTTATGATCTATACTTTTTGTTTTATATGAAAATGTAAAAGTTTTAACTTAAAAAAGGTAAATTATCAATGTTACTAGGTTTGTGTATCCGAATTGCTTCTTGATTTATTTGTGGTTTTGGCTATATTGTTTTTTATTAATTTATTTGTCGTTTTGGGTATATTGTCTTTTGCTAAAGTGGATTGTTTTGTATATAGATGATACTCTTATTGTACTATTATTTATATATATATATATATATATATATATATATCATATATATACTTTTTAGTGAAAGTGAACTACGGTAACTGCTTAACATCTTCAATAAATTATTCTTTTTTAAAACTACAAGTTCTTTTGAAAAACACTCTCCAAATATTCATTAATTTTTTTTCTCACAACAACTTCATTTACAAAACACTATCCAGATATTCCATAATTATTTAGCTTGACAAATTGAAATCTATTAGTATCTTATCAAAATATTTCGTTCAAGATCGATTGATCTAGCTTATTCCACATGTATAAGCCACATCATTAATCCAGGTGATCCATCTTCCTTCATTCAAGGATAGTCTCTTCTCTCTTTATATAAGAAATAGTAATTGTACCTTAAACACATTTCAAAAACTCTCTCACATAACTAGTGGTCCAAGTTTTTTAAACTTAAAATTTATCTTTTTTTACATATGAGTAACAAGATATTCTTTCTATCTATTTTAGTAAACTCATCTGTTTTTCTTTTTAATATTTAATTAACCAGTTGTTACGCTTATTTAAATATCACATGTACATATAATATTTAGTATACTGTTGATTCTCAATTTGAATCGAAATATTTGTCTATTGGAGATTCTCATATCATTATGCAATATTAGAACTTCGAAAAATACATCTATTATGTTTTACATTGTTTGAGAAATAAATATAATTTTATATTTCTTCTTTTTAATCTATTTTTCTTATTAAATGTCTCTATATACCACGGATCCAGACTTTTGAATCTATAACGTTTCATTCTCTCTGTATAATAATCTTTTTGAATAAATGTATTTTTAGTGGCTAACAATAAATAACTATGCATAAACCATAAAATCACAACAACACTTTAAAGATACAACGTTAAAAACAATAAGAGAGGGTAATGCTTGTGTCTAATTTTTGTTCTTTTTTTTGTTTTGGTTTCTCATCGGCCAATATTTATATTTCATTTTTATGTTTCTATATCTGTTTGATCAATATGGCAGTCCAACAACAACATTTCATAGTTAGTGCCAATAACCGAAGTATTTCAAGTTTGAGTAAATCCGAACAAATGATTATAGAAATTAAGGAACTCCAAATTTAGTTTGGAGTTAAAGAATTTATACTTTTATCTTCACAATTTTTCTATGGTCATCGTGGATACAAAATTTTCAGGATATCTTCACCCAACTCCTAGATTCACACCAGAAGATGATCTGTGTTCGAAGATATAAAATACAACATGGAAAATACTAAAATCATCAAACTCATATTCACATTATTCAATTCTTAAAGTCACATTGGATAAATACGGGGGTTTAACATTTCAGGGTTGACGAACATGCAGATAATAGAAATCAAAATTCCACCACTTTCATGAAACAGAATTGTGTTAATCTATAAAACATTAACGGTCAAGAAGTTAACCCTCATAATTTTTTTTGAAAGTTTGCTAATCTATTAAAGTTAGTATGATGACAAATTATATGGGTCACGTTTAATGGATTATATAGGTTATGTGTTAAAAAGGTTAAACCAAAAATATGGTTTCTGATACATCAATAAATTTGTTAAGATGTCTTGATATTATTTGGGACGTGAAATTCATCGTCGGTCATTGGCATGAAAGTTTCGACTCTAAAAATAGACTTGTTAAAGATCTTAAAATCAACATAGTTGGAGTCGACCATCATGGGTCGGAGAATTTACTTACAATTTGCATGTTCGACAAGATAAGACAATAAAGTTACACTGATGTGAGAAGTCTACTATTTCATGAGAATATATGGAATGAAACATAACGATGTCGCGTGTTCATTGTTTTCCAACTCAACGCCCTAATCTCTCGTGTGTTCTCATTATTTTTTAGTTCTGAGGTCTCAATCTCTCGTTGGTCTTTTTTGTTTTCCAGCTTTGATGCCACACGTTCTGGTGTCTTTTTATTTTCCATTTATTCCAACAAAAGTCTCCTGAAATCCGATTTAATGCTCCTTGTTTATATGGATGTGGTCATGCTGTAAACATGAAATGTTAGTAAAATCTAAAAGACTATAGGAAATATTATTCAATGTTATTATATTCAATAAATAACAAAAGTTTGTTGAGTCTCGATTGTTTATTTGTTTTTTGGGTATTAGCTTAATTTCGTAAATTACATATTATTATATTAAGAATTTTTTTTATTAAATTTCAAAATTTTCCTTATTTAGATTTCAAATACATACTTTCTCATTTTTCTTGTCATTGGAAAAAACTATTATGATTCTGTCTTTTCCATATATTATTTAAGTTTGCATGAAATATTTTTTCCATTGCGCATCCATGACGAAAATACTCAAAAATATTTTGTTCATGCTTTAAAAGAATATAGCTTTTGGCACATACCTTAAAAATAAAAGCTTACCTAACGGTTTGCATGAGAAACAATTTATCATGAATATCTACATTCACCCTTAACATCCATATCTTATTGTTCGTAGAAATTTATAAAACAATTCTAAAAATAAAATTAAGTACTCCTGTACTGGGCGGGTTACAATAAGTGTCTCGTCTGATTAGTGTAAACTAGTTAGGTTTACATTATTAAACAAAATACTTTTATTTTTTTAACTGATAAGGGAATAATTCGCCAGAATTAATAACAAGGAGTTAATTATGAACATAAGGAAATTAATAAGTCTGTAATAGCATTTGTTACTTATTAGAGGATAATTTGTAAGTAAAGTATTTAATGAAGGACCAAAAGAGAAATAAAACAAGCCCACCAATGACCAAAAGAGAAATAATCTTCGCATCCACCTTTGCAAAGTCCAAGACACCTCCGGTCATTATGCGATCGGACCGAACCATCGTGGGGTTTACGGGTTTGGAAGCAGGTGTACAAGGGGAGTTCGAGGGTATCGTTCAGCTAGGCCGCAGACCGTTCAAGAAAGAGGTCACAAGCTTATTCGTGGTGGTAGACGCCCCGGCTTCTCACAACGCTATTTTTGGCAGATCATGGTTATTACGAATGCATGCGGTATCATCCACAGTTCATCAATGTTTGAAATACGTGGTCGGAAACAACGCGGGCATAGTCCGGAGAAGCCAAAAAGCAGCGCGGGAGTGTTACCGAGCGGCTTTGGCACCCAAAAAGGATCAAGAGATGGCACAAGCGCGGGACTAGCAATTAAAGGGGTTTCCCTCGGGGTCGTTACCCGTTGGTGATCCTAGGGAAGCTCCCGGTTTCTTAACCACCGGTGAAGAATGTGAAAAGCACACGTTTACCGAAGGGAAGGTCCTGCAGATCGGAGTACGGCTGTCGCCGACTTTCAGGGAATAGTTGTTGTCTTTTCTACAGGAGAATTTGGATTTGTTCGCATGGTGTTCAAAGGACGTGACAGGGGTTCCAGAGAACTACGTGGTTCACAAGTTAACTATCAACAAGAACGCCAGACCCATTTCGCAAAAGCGTTGGGCCTTTTCCCCAGAGAAGGCAGAAATCATTCTGTGAGAAGTCGAAAAGATGATCAGCGTCGGACACATTAAGGAGTCGAGTTTCCTGCTCTAGACATCCAACCCGGTCCAGGTAAAAAGGAAAAACGGGAAATGGAGGATGTGTGTGGACTTTACCGACCTCAATCAGGCATGCCCGAAGGATCCCTTCCCTATGCCGAGGATCGACCAATTGGTGGATTCAACGTCGGGAAACAAACTGATGTCATTCATGGACATGTACGCAGGCTACAACCAGATCAAGTTGCACCCAGCAGACCAGGAAAGCACGACGTTTATAACAGACCGAGGCTTATATTGTTACAAATTCATGCCATTCGGTCTAAAAAACGTTGGAGCGACTTATCAGAGGTTGGTTAACAAAACCTTTGATTGTCAGATAGGGCAAAATATGGAAGTCTACATCGATGACATGTTAGTAAAGAGCGGCACGGATGAGGAGCATCTCGCAGATTTGAAGGAAACTTTCGACAACCTCAGGGGAATAAATCTCAAGCTCAATCCGGAAAAATGTTCCTTCAGGGTAAGGTCGGGCAAGTTCCTGGGTTTCTTTGTAAGCGAAAAAAGAATTGAGGCCGACCCGACTCAACTCCAAGCTCTTACCGACATGACTCCGCCTAAGAATATCAAAGAAGTCCAGATATTAACCGGGCATCTAGCGGCTTTAAATCGGTTTATCTTTCGTTCATGTGACAAGTGTGCTTCATTTTTTCAGTTCCTGAGAAATGCCAAGAATTTTGTTTGGACAACGGATTGTAATGCGGCCTTTTTGGGAATCAAGACTTATCTATCATCTCCAAACCTTCTCACAAAGCCTCTGATAGGCGAGACTCTTTTCCTTTACATAGCAGTTTCAGATTCCGCGGTGAGTGCGGCATTAATCAGCGAGTCGGGAGCGGCCCCTAAAGCGGTATATTTCGTGAGCAAAAGTTTATTGGACGCAGAAACACGGTATCTAAGGCTAGAGAAGATGGCCTTGGCATTGATAACCGCAGCGTGAAAAATGCGGCCATATTTTCAAGCGCACCCTATTGTCGTCTGTACCTCGTTTTCACTCAAATACGTTCTTCAGCGCCCGGACATGTCAGGGAGAATGTCTAAATGGTCGGTCAAGTTGAGAGATTTCGACATCAATTTTGAGCCACAGACAACCATTAAAGGCCAAGTTCTGGCTAATTTCATAGTAGAATTTCATTCCGACCGCCCAGACCAAGACGCATCCTCGGGAGCAGCCGAACCAAATGAATGGACCGTCCGCACCGATGAGGGATCAAACGTAAATGGCTGCGGAGCGGGCATACATATAGTTACCCCAACGGGCATAAGTATGCATCAGGCAATCCGATTTGGCTTTCCCACTTCTAACAACGAAGCCGAGTATGAGGTCGCTCTGGCCGGTATGCGACTAGAAGAGGTTTGTGGAGCTAGGCATGTACGTCCCGTTAGTGATTCTCAACCTTTAATAAATCAAGCCTCGGGAGCCTCAGAAGCCAGAAAAGAACATCTGGTTCAGTACTTAGCCGCATTGAGGGTGTTAGCTGCGTCATTCGTTAAGGTAACATATGAACATGTCCCAATAGCCAATAATGTGGTAGCCGACTCTCTAGCGTCGGCCACTTGCTCAAATAACTACCCCTGGATAACCGAACAAGAAAACCCGTCAATCATAAAGAGGAAAGAGCTGGATAACCGGCCCGAAATCGCTTGTCAGGTGTCTCCGGTAACTATGTCGGATTGGCGACGGGACATTATTGCTTTCCTAGCCGAAGGTTTATTGCGAGACGATGGTGCATCGTCCCGAAAGGTGCGCAACAAATCCCGATTGGGCAACGTATTATACAAAAAATCGTTCAACCGACCCTTACTGAGGTGTTTGGGAGTGAATGAGTCGCAGATCATTGTGTCCGAGTTGCACGACGGGGAGGGCGCGGCCCACTGCGGTTACAAAGCCTTGATAAGAAGAAATTTTCTGGCCGGATTTTATTGGCCAACGATAACGACAGATGCTCAGCAAATAGTAAAAACCTGCGACCCTTGTCAAAGATTTGCGAACGCAATAAACGTGCATGCGGCCCCTTTAGAATCTATATCTGAAGTAATACCCTTTGAGCGATGGGGAATCGATCGTGTAGGGCCGTTACCAATGGCATCTGGTGGGAGACAAATGATCGTGGTGGCCGTAGACTACTTTTCCAAATGGGTTGAAGTCGAACCTTTATCCGCCACCAAGACTAAGGACATCGTCAGATTTATCTGGTCCAATATCTGTTGTCGGTTCGGGGTACCCCAGAAGCTCAACATGGACAACGGACCCCAATTCGATAACAGAGAGATGAAATATTTTTGCGCAACTCACAGAATTAGGCAGTGTTTTTCCGCCCCATTCCACCCTCAAGCGAACGGGCAAGTCGAAGTCACCAACATGACAATTTTGGACGGCCTCAAAAAGAACCTCGAAGGAAAAGCTGGTAAATGGCCAGACTATTTGCAGGAAGTATTGTGGGCTTACCAAACTATGCCTCGAACGACGACTAAAGAATCGCCTTATGCTCTGGTCTATGGCATGGACGCGGTCACTCCGGCAGAATCTATCTTTCCCTCCCTCAGGATCGGTACCTATGACGAAGACGCAAATGGAGGTAACAGACGGTTAGCCCTCGACCTCATAGAGGAAAAATGGAACCGTGCCCAGCTAAATTCTCTACATTATCAGACCTTAACGAGAAGTCGGTATGCGACTAAAGTACGATGGCGGGAATTCAAAGTCGGTGATAAGGTTCTGAGACGAGTTTTTCTCTATACCAAAGATAAAAGCCTCGGTAAGCTCGCCCCAAACTGGGAAGGGCCATACGAAGTGATAGAGAAGGTCAAGAGCGGGACTTATCGGTTACAAGATAAGCTCGGGCGTTCATTAAGGCTACCATGGAACATCGAACATCTGAAATTGTATTTGGAGTAATTTCATATTTTGTAAACTCAGAATTATTCGTGTAAATATTTTTTGGGTCGTGGATGCACTCTTTCCTACCTCGGTGGTGCGAGAAGGTTTTAATGAGGCATCGATAACACCCGACCCCTTTAATAGAAATTTTTTTTTGCCTTTCCATCTTTGAAGTGTTACTGACGACTCTGTCAGCTGACGAGCTGATCGACGAATCTTTTTTAACAATCTTGACTACTTTACAGAACCTTCACCGGTTTTTCAGTTTTTGAACTAATCTACATTATAAATTCCCGACCCTACGGGAAAATTTTCAATATTACATTGATCAACAGAACCTTCATCGGTTTTTCAATTTTCGAACTGATCTACATCTTAAATTCCCGACCCTACGGGAAAATTTCTAATATTACATTGATCAACAGAACCTTCATCGGTTTTTCAGTTTTCGAACTGATCTACATCTTAAATTCCCGACCCTACGGGAAAATTTTCAATATTACATTGATCAACAGAACCTTCATCGGGTTTTCAGTTTTCGAACTGATCTACATCTTAAATTCCCGACCCTACGGGAAACTTTTCAATATTACATTGATCAACAGAACCTTCATTGGTTTTTCAGTTTTCGAACTGATCTACATCTTAAATTCCCGACCCTACGGGAAAATGTTCAATATTATATTGATCAACAGAACCTTCATCGATTTTTCAGTTTTCGAACTGATCTACATCTTAAATTCCCGACCCTACGGGAAAATTTTCAATATTACATTGATCAACAGAACCTTCATCGGTTTTTCAGTTTTCGAACTGAACTACATCTTAAATTCCCGACCCTATGGGAAAGTTTTCAATATTACATTTATCAACAGAACCTTCATCGGTTTTTCAGTTTTCGAACTGATCTACATCTTGAATTCCCGACCTTATGGGAAATTTTTCCATTTTACATTGATCAACAGAACCTTTATTGGTTTTTCAGTGATCAAACTGATCTACATCTTTAATTCCCGACCGTTATATTTTAACCAACAGAACTTTCATGAGTTTTTTAGTGACCGAACTGATTACACCTCAAACTTCCGACCCTCCCATGGATTTATAACACATTATAGAATGCAACATTCACAAAAATATAAGTATGAATGAAATATTGATTGTCTGGAAATTTTGTTTACCAATAAGGTTTATAGGGGATTCTGCAGTCCCCACACTAACAGGTCTTAAACAACAAAATACAAAAACATAAAAAACCAAGGACGTCGGGAATCACGCATCATCTTCCTCCGAGTCGGTGTCGTCCGACTTGTCATTTTCACAAACAACACTAGACAGATGGTCGTCCTCCGGAACATCCAGCCACATCGACCCGAGGGGAAGGTCAGAGAAGCGATGATGAAAAGACAGCTCGTATGCGGCCTTGGCCTCAGCCGTCTCCTTCTCCATCCACTTCTTGCATTTTTCAACAAAAAGAGTGTTAGCCGCCTTCAGTTCAGTGATCTCCCGCGCCAAACCCGCGGCACGATCTTCCCCGGCCTTCCTGGCTTGCTCCAAGGCTCCTTTAGTCTCCTTAAGCAGCTCATCTGCCAGTTCTTGAGCAGCTTTCGCCTTCCGCACCTCCTCTTCCAGACCGACAACTCTCGCCTCTGCGCCCGATAGCTTCTGGCTCAATTCCCCTGCCTGACGCTCTTTCAAGGCCAAGGGCACAAGCATGTTGTACAAGGAAAGGGCTAGTCCGTCAGTGATCTGCAACAGAAAAGTGTGCGGACTCTCGGGCACAGAGAGCACCGGAAGCTTCGTGCCACTCGATGACGCCACGACGTGTTTAGAAGCCTTTGAGGGGTTAGCATCATCGGGGATCACCACCAGGGGGGCGGCCTTCGAACCACCCTTAGCCCCCCCCCCCCATACTGGTCGAACAGCTCCGGAACGGTAGCATTTTCAACACCCGCAGCCGACCCGCTTTCTTTCCTTGAGCGTTTAGGCCTCCTAGCCTGAGCCCCCTCTTCATCGGCCTTCCCCTTCCGCTTTAGCGCCAGCTCCTGGGTCAGAGGGGCCTCATCACCCTCAGCAACAACTTCATCCTGGTGAACCTGAGCACCCACTTCTTCAGCCCCGACATTGTCTTGCTCGACATCATCGTCTGATTTTGGGCGCTTGCTAGGCGCCTTGTTGCGCTTCAGGAGAAATAGGTGGGCATCAGGCGCATCCGTCTTTGCGATCAAGTCCTCCATACTTGGGGGCCGACACAGCTGCTCGATAGTGAGCATCTCTGACGAGCAACGCTAGAGGTTGCTCATGATCAGATTGGTGTTTTTAAAGGCCCGATGCATTGCCCGACCCCAATGATGCTTGGCATAGTCCTTCAACACTTGGAAGGTGACTTTTCCCGCTTTGAAGTAGTCCTTCTTTAGCCCATGGACGAATTCCTTCGATACTACACAAAGGATTAGTTAAAAAAAACGAAGCTTACCATCAACAACCCATGTCCGCAGCAGTTGCCTCGGATTCTCCGGACTATAAGGGCAGCCATTTTCCCAGCAGCCGCTTAGGAAGACGAAGCGGTGTTTCCAACCCTTGTCGCCCTCAAGAAACTCATTTACTATCTTACATGTATTTGCCAGAGAAGAATAGAAGAAAGGGGACTTGGGAGATTTCGACAGCCCGGACATGGCTACGTACTCCTCCATGGGCATGACCCGACTTGAAAGGCGTGAGGCCATGATGCATGACATCATCGTGTACCATGCGTTGGGCGTCAGCTGAGAGGGGCAGATTTTTAGAGTTCTGAAATACAGAGCAATCTCAGGGTCCAGGGGGAACCTGAGGCCCCAGTTGAACAGCTCGGTAAAAATCACAATTTCTCGTGACCGAACATGTACGGGAGTCTCCCCAAGAACGGGAAACCGAACGGTAACGCACTCCGAAATGCCCCACTGGACCAGCAGCTCCTCTTGTTCAGCAGCAGGGAAGTAAAGGTACTTGCCCTCAAAAAGAGAGATAAAATTGTCTACGGGCAACCAACGATGATATGTGGTGGTTATGACCACCTCTATCCCCTCGAGAAGTGGCTCCGCGAGAGGGGCAGCGGCGTTGCCAGCAACAGCAATACCGTCTTCTACGGGCAGGGCATCCACCTCTAATTCTTCGGTATTCGCTATCGGGATTTTGTTAGAACTAAGGGTGCTGGCTGCGCCTGGGTCGGATTATCGAACAAAAAGATCTGCAGGGTTAGAACTGCTGCCAGTTTGGGTTAGATGAGCCTCGTCTTGTTGTTGACGAGCACGTTCGGGATTCAGTTCTGCAGGAGTCAGTGGCCGCTGATTAAGACCTAAAAAAGTCACAGCAGTGTTAGTACCGGTTCGATATCCTCGTATGGAGGGAGTAAGCTGAACCATCTCAGGAGAATTACCTCCTGTGGGAGAAGTAAGAGAGCTGGTTTCTCCCATAGAAAGAAATTGGGTTTTGCCGCGGCGTCGAGGCAAAAAAGGGGGCGGAGAAGCGTAAGAATTGATTGATGAAGGCATCAGACGGTTTAATTGAGAAATGGGGGAGTGTAGAGAGTTGCTGCTAGAAGGAATGACAATGGGCTCTGGGGTCCGAGCACCAGATGGTTCGAGCAAGTTAAAGGACTCATCGGGTATCGGGTCAGCAAGAATAGGGTCGTGGGGCTGCGGTACAGGCGTGAATGGCTTGGTGTTAGGACTCCAACTTAATCCCGCGCGTCGGTATTCTTCAGCACGGTCACCAATGCTAGCCCAGTCTACAAATCCGAACATTGGTTCTTTCTTCTTTTTGGGTTTTGGTTTCTGCTTCAGGTACCTATGTCTCACAAAACAAGCTCTCTCTCTCTAGAAAAATCTGGACAGTACTTTCTCTCTCTAGAACGCCTCTGAGAGCAATTTGTGTTCGTGAGGTATTTATAGGCAACCTCACCTAGCCGTTGCATGTACGGGGAAGTCCAAGCGACGAAAAGCAGCGGGAAGTCGAAAGGACTCCTTAAGAGACTGCTGATATGCACGCTTCGAGTTATCGGGCAACACGTGTCGTTTTTCACCTGACACGCACGCTAAGCCTATACTAGCCGACACAGACGAGGACACTAAATGGGCCACTTTAACCCGATTCACTTCTCAAAGCCGGATTACCGGCCTGGGCCCATGGGAAAACCCGCCAAGGGGGATCGGAAGCAGACCCAGCGTCGGGGCTACATTTAGTTGCAAGAAAGTGTCCAAGCTCAGTTGCCTAATAAGAATTAGAAGGTCGGACATCAGTTGGAAGAAAGTCTCCGTGCCCGATCGCTTAATAGAGACCTTGAGGTTCGGACACACTGGAAAGAGAGGGTCGGGTCCGGGTAAACCAGTCATCGGTCCAGAGGGTAAGAAACAGCGGCGTTCCAAGTTGATCCTTTTATAAGTCTTCGTTCCCGTTGCTCTCGAAGACTGGGGGGCTACTGATAAGGGAATAATTCGCCAGAATTAATAACAAGGAGTTAATTATGAATAGAAGGAAATTAATAAGACTGTAATAGCATTTGTCACTTATTAGAGGATAATTTGTAAGTAAAGTATTTAATGAAGGACCAAAAGAGAAATAAAACAAGCCCACCATGGACATTAATGGGTCCACCCTTCACTACTATAAAAGGAGACCCATTATTCTTGGTAGGGGGGACATTCTACAATAGAATATTCTCTTTCTATTTTCTCTCTCTACACTCTCACTTTAGTCACATTAGGTCCAAGATCCAATATTCTTCCTAGTCATTTATTCTCTCATCAGGTTACACTAAGTGTCTCGTCTGATTAGTGTAAACTAGTTAGGTTTACATTATTAAACAAAATACTTTTATTTTTTTAATATAAATTTTAGTAATCTAGCATAGATTTTGAATGCTTATATTCTTTTAATAGTTTTAGTAATTTAGTATAGTTTTAATATTGATTCATTATAATTTTGTATCATTGGATTATTGCTTCTTGGTTCCTACCAGATTATTACTTTTCTGATGTTTACTTCGACCCATGAAATGGGTTTTCCTTTTCAACAGATCTTCCTCGGATATTCCTTTTAATGGCATACCTTGCACGACCTTTTTACAACACTCCCCGGATTACTCTTGCTTTACACTATAGTCGGAAAGCTTTGTCATTTGTATTTCTTGGGCGGATATCCCCAAGAAGCTTCCTCGAACCATCTTATGGACACTTATTCGGATTAAGGACTTCACCCTTGGTCATAGTGACCTCATTCTCCCCCATTATTCATTTTAATTCGCATGCACTTTTCTATCTGTTATTGTGTCAGAAATATTGTTATCTTGATGAAATTATTTCTGACCACGTGTCAACTGTTTCCTAACACACGCCAACGTTCTTTTTAGAGTTTCTTCTGAGGAGAATAACGTATCAAAGAGACTTTCACACTCCCTAAGAGAATGATGTGTCTAAGAGACCCTTAAAACCGTTGTGTACTAAAAAAGACTATTCAGCTTATGCGTGAAAACCTATATCCCTCTTTAAATACTTATCTCCTTTCATGATTTCAAGTTTACATATCTTAACTCATCCTAACATAGTTATGAAAAACTTGTTCTAGATAAATAAACAATTTTCCCAACCGAGCTCTTCTCTTGACCTTTCATGCATAAAGAGTTTTTGGATCTTGAAAGATACAAACTTCGGAGGTGGTTCAACATCTCAAATAGGGTTGCAGAACATAGAGCTTCTGGTACCAGAGAGCACCATACTCTTCTAAAAAAATTCAAACAACATTTCGCGATAATTGGTCTCATCTTCCAACACATTTTGACATGGTAGGAGTGTCAGGTAGTCATTTTTTATCTGTTTCGCCTATTTTTCAGCCTCTAGATCAATCTTATTTCGGACATAACAAGGCTGGCCTTTCTACATCCAAGGACAGCAACAAAAATTCCATATTCTTACCAATGGATGATAACAGATAAAAACTCATCGAAACGAGCAAAGGACATCGGGCTAAAATAAAACGAAACCCAGAGCCCGTTAAAAGGTCTAATATAATTAAACTCGCCCTTTGTGTTGCGACCCCTCAAGTAACTCCACAAGGAACCCCTCACGCTACCCCTGAGGTTAGTCCCCGGAAACCCTGCTCAAGAAATGTTCAACCTGAAGAAGTCTTGAAATTTATCTCCGAAAGCAGAAAAGCAAACTAGTTGATGAGTCAGATACTGACCAAGGGGAGGATCTCATGATCCCAGTAGAAGCGAATCCTATTTAGGTATCCCAGCATTGATTCCCCCCTCCCCCCCGGACATCTTGTGTCAGGCCATGAATCCTCTTCTCCTCCCTCTAATACTGCCACCACATCTTCTACTCACCAGGGAGAGACTTCCATGGTGAAAAAGAACAAGAAATAGAAAATGACACGTACTTCGAACTTGATTCGAATATAAAAGATACCTTAGGCAATAATATTCACGAAGTTGAAGTTAAACATTTACTTTCACTTTACAAAATAGTACAAATACTTCCACCCATACGAGGAGGTGAAGATAAATGACCGGTCGGAGATCCCTGAAAATGTCACAATTCAGTTTCCTACTGTTGAAGAAACGCCACTGTCCATTCATGATCATGAGTTAGTTCTTTATACGAAACTCATGAACTGGGGTCTTCCCCTAACCTTGACTCTGCTCTGGTGGAATATTTTTATATGATTGAACTATGTTCATCTCAAGCTGGCCCCAACATGTGGTATACCCTTGTGGCATGCATTATGGCTTCCATGATTGCTGAGATGGAATTCTTAATAAAATATCTTGTCGGAATCTCAAGTGTGACCAATAATTCTCACTATCCTTTTTATCTGTAGGTCTTGGAAGGTAACATAATGTGGTAAAAATATCTATTAGAGGCTGATAATAAATGGAAACAACGGTTCATTTTTGTTTCCGAGCTGTAAAAGACCCATTTTGAGAATTCTGAGGAGATGCCCCATCGACTAACTTTGAAGTGGACCAAACAAGGTATGTGTTGACATAATTATTCTGTTTTATTTGTTTGAATCAGTCAATCTAAAATATTTTCTTGTGAACAATCATGGAAGGAATTTCCAAACCGTTCAGGGACTATGTTAAATCCAAAAAGAAAGTCTTCGAAAACCTGAGCCTCTGGCGGGTCAAATTTAGAGCTATAAGTTCCATAGATGTTTCACATCCTCGAATTTGGTTAGGAGACATGTTTGAAGGTGTGATCTATGTTAGAAGAATTCGTTGAAGGAATTTATGATACCCCTTAGAAGATGTTGTTCTCAGGCGTTTAGAATACTTCGACAATCTTGTCTACCTTCCCACCATAGCCAGTGCTCCCAGTCATCAGGATGCTGAGAAATCCGATAATGAGGATAATGATACTGAAGATGACGCTGGCTCAGAGGATGAATTCCGGGAAGAACAAAAAATTGAAGTTCGAGAAGAACAACAGATTGAGGTCCAGGAGGAATATCTAGTTGATGTTAATCATGAAGCTGTGGTCGAGGTGAGCCCATCTAGGAGGGAAGGTGTTGTAAGGCCAACAAAGATATTTTATTCTCAAGAGCAAAATAATAAAATAAATGATAATGAAGAAGAAGATGACAACACCACTGGTCCAAGTTTATCCCTTGTGAAGAGGGTTGTCATTGTCGACTCAGATTTTGTCGAGAAATTTTTTCCCCAAAAAAGACAAACTTACAGTCAAGAGAATCAAAAAGAAATTCATGGGGAAGAGGAAAATCGCTCTTCTACCTCGGCTTATTTTGATGTCTATGAAAATGACTTTGTTCCGAATGAGCTTAACATGTTGCTTTGCGCTATTGCTCTCCTCGAAAGGAAGGCCAGCTGGAAAGATCGTGATGCGAACGAAGTCATCCAAATAAGAGTTGATCCTCAATGTTTCTTTTTTAAATCATGTCGTCAATGTATGCCTCTGTGTTCTTCATTGCTACATTTCAAATATCCACTTGACGAGCCTTTGGTAAGTCAATTTCGTATTTTATAATCCAAAAGACAATACTATATGAATGAGACTTCATCCTTATTACAACCTCAAATTCAAAAAATGCTCCTCTAGTCCCGAGCTTGGTAAATAACGTCGTAGGAAATCAAAAAATGATTCCGGCCAAAAAGTGATACGGGGGAGTCACTCGATGCCCGCGGACCAATTTATGATGTCTTCGTCGCTGACGTTCGTCAAGCAGGCCACGTGGATTGGCCAGGGTCTTCTTCGGCTAATGATACCTTGATCCCGAAGCCTTCGGAGTATCTTTTTGATAGGTGCCTCTATCTGTATGGGGAATTCGCTGCTGATAGATCCCGACCAGTGTCCTTCTCCCTCCCCCGCCGCCTTCCGACCCGTGGGAGTATACAATGACAACTTACAAACACCCATGCCCGATCGTGAGAGCCAGCAACTTGTTAGGAGTAGGTTTTGGCTTGCCCCTTTCTTATTATTAGTAAGATAGGTATTAGTAAGATAGGTTTGGAACCCTATACAAGGGGCTGCTTGCTGCTCGCCCCTATCTCTAAAGGGGCTTATGCACTCCACTCGTTACCACTAAACGACGAAGCCTGGAGCGGAAGGAGGGACTTGAACCCTCAACCTCAGCCTTGGCAAGGCTATGCTCTACCATTAAGCTATTTCCGCCAGCTACGGTAGTGGCGAAGCACTACTGAGCAATTCACATATTACCTGAGACGGACGACTTCTGTTTTTTCGCCGGACCATGCTCTTGACCTCCGATCGAGCTACGAGCACGAGTAGGTAGGCCGGCGGCTAGGGGGGGGGGGGCGGCTGGGAAGGAAGGGGGACCCCTCTTTTTGCTTCGCGCCGGATGAGATGATGATTAGTGGGTCAGGTCCAGTGTGTGCTCTTGATCACAATCACTAAAGAGGCGGGCTGCCTTTTCAATCAATCTTCGGCCGCTCAGCGCCGCTATTGGTGCGAGTTGTAAGGAGTCTTGGTATCGAGTCGAGCTGGGGCATCATTTCATTCTCGTAACGTGAGTGAGTGCACCACAAGACCAGACAAGTTACTCCCTCGCAGCGTGGCATCTGTCTTTTAAGTTAAGTCATTTCTTAAGACAGCTCCTCTTATTCTACGATAATCCAAGCAGCAGCTCCACGAGTCCGCTTTGAACCAGTCGATTCCTGAGCCATTCGTTCTCCCCTCTCGGTTGGCGTGTTCCAGCCACTAGAGCAAGTAAGAGAAGAGAAGCTACAGTGAATAAACTTAAAGAACCGCAGATTTTGACCGGATTGTACACCTTTGTGTCTGGCTATGTATATGAATATGCGGACGGGACATCTCTCTCCTTTTGGGGGGAAGAGAGAGGGAATAAGCTGCAGCGGCACCTCACGAATTTCTTACTGGGGTATCATGTACTGGCGAATCTCCAAGGAGAATGGAGAGTCCTGGTCTCCTTTGGCGATGGCGTCTGCTATCTTGTCGGCCTGGGTATGGAGTCGAATCGAGGTCATTTGCTTCTCCGCCATTGCTAGTAGGTTGATGGGCATCTGTATCAGATAAAAAATGACTTCCCTCGGACTTCACCCCGGATCGCCAGCTAAGGCCTTCTACCGCAGCGGACCCACATGCCAATCTCTCAAGGCAGGTTCTTTTTCATCCGTCTTTCCTAGGTGCGCATCTCCATCTACTAAAAGTAGGGGTGGTTGCCATAGAGAGATTGGGGGTCATTCGTAACCAGAGCAATAACCGATGCTACAGCTATACGTGGCGGCCCCACACGCTGCTTTGTTTAACAAGCATCACCCTTCCTTTCTTGATTTCTACACTCAAATGCAAAAGAAAGCCTTCCTTACCATCTGCAAAGACTGAACTCTCTTTTCCCTCTTCAGACACTACAGAGTCTCCGCCTCAACGGATCCTCGACAACTCAACCTCGACTCCTGAATGGTGGCTTAAGGAAGCAAGGAGGCTCGCGGAACACAGTAAGATAATGCGAAAGATAGCACAAGACATACAACAGGAAAACAAAACTAATCAGATGGGTAGACAGACGGTTGTGAGAAGAGATCAATACTCTACTGATGCAGCTATACAGACCACAAGAACAACAGCTACTGCGCTACGCTCATTCCTAATCGATTTGTACCATACCAACAAGAAAGGCTTATTGACTTATAATACCCCAGCAGGATAGAGTCATTTAGTAGAGGAAGGACGTAGCTGGCACAATCAGGGAAATGAAGGCACCAGCAGATGCTGTTTTTGGAGAAGAAGTAGTCGTTTTTCCTGTTTCTGGGGCATTAGTCGACGAAACAATTCCCTCTAGTCCTGGAATCATTACCTCTTTAAACCTTTTATGATAAAGTTGTAGGTGAAAGCGGGCGTTTCACCCATACAAATGAAAAATGGGAGAGCCTACTTATACATCTCGAGATAGTTGCTACCTATATGTTCTGATTCATATACTACAAGAAACCCACTATTCCAAGCGCGGGTCCCGTACTTTTTTTGATTAATCGCCTGCTTCACTTAAAATCTCGGGGAATCCCTATTTAGCTTGTTAAACGGCTGAAGAGCTGCTACGGTGGAGGAATCAGACTTACCCATGGTTAGTCAACATAATTGCATAGGCCCAGAAGCCCAGGTAGCTCGGCATGGGAGGAAAGGAATATCTCTGAACTAATGGTCGGCCACTTACTCTATAATGCTAAGTTAAGCCCCTTCCCCGATACTCCAACATCGTCCTATCCACCGTTGTCGATGTTCACCCGGCTATCCAAGAAGTCCAAGGTGCATAAGCCTGCTCCTCGATAAAGCCTTGCTCATCCTCTTGTTCGATAATTCCTTGCCGGTTCTATTCCTTCCCCACCTTTAGCCCTCCCTCTCCGCCAGTACTTTCTTCTCCGGGGAACCAATCTGATCCGTCTCCAAATATATCTCCTGGTGGTGACGGGCGATGAACCAGGAACAAAGTCCAATCTATCTTCTGAACCAAGTAGTTAATCGGTACAAAATGTAATCGATTCATCGGCGAAGAAAAGCCCAATTCCTCGATCAAAGTTATCCCCTCCCCAATGGGAGCTAATCAGCTGACGAAAACTCATATCTATCTATCTCCGCTCCTCGATCGAACACCGTCCTATATAGCCTGGACCCACGTATTCATCGTGGTCGTCCCTCAGCCTCCCGCAGTTTTGATTTCTTCTTTGACGCTTTCTCCCTGGTATAACCCTATTTATGATTGTATTCTTCTTATCATTTGGATACATATGAACCTAGTTATATCTTGAGTATGAATCCATTAATAACAAAAAATAGAGACCTAAAGTCGTGTGTATAAAGTGGTTAATGTGAGACAATGGAAATGCATCCTTTGGACACGCTTTGTTGAGAAATTGTTATATGTTTAACAAATTTTTCTTATTAAGTGTGTGATCAGTCTTCAAATGAAAACTTTTATCCCTACTTATGGAATTGAGAAAGATTATTCTATCAATTATTAAATTACACGTGTCATTCTGTTGTAATCAACTAACCACTTTCTTCGTAACCTTTTATATGATGATACATGTAAATGTAGTTATGACTGTCTAACAACGTCTTTATACGCTCATCTCATATATTCTTATAACTTTCTCTATAACCTTGAATTCACTTTATACGACCTTCACCATAAATTTCCTTATATCTCTCATTCAAATAGTATTTACTTCTCTCATCTTAAATCAACATATGATCCTCGTCAATATTTTTTTTTATCACCCTCGTCTTGTACATCTGTATGACTCTTATCTTGTACTTTTTTATAAACCCTTACTTACTTCACATGACCTTTATTTCTTTTTATGAACCTTTACTATACAGAGATTTCTTTATGAAGTTGGAACATAATATGCTCTACTGGCTCAAAGGTTTGTCTGTGAGCTGAACCCTTTGGCCAAAAAGGTACAATCCAAGACTTTTGGTTATGTTTAGGAACCTTTTTTTTGGGAACCAAGAACATAAGCAAGATGAAGATTACATTATAAATTTGTACTAACAAATGGGGGAGCCGCTCAAAATATATGTTCAAAGGTTTATCCATGAGATAAACTTTTTGTCAACTTGCGAAAAGTCAGTAAAAATCATCGCCATCAATAGATAGTTCGACCGTGAGGGCTCATTTTATACTAACCTCGCCCGGTTCCCCGTTAGAAATATATGGGACATTCTAGCAAGGTTTGTTCAGTTCATTAGGGTTGATGACTCGAAGAAGACGAATTCTCCCTACCCACCGTGTCAAAAATCCCAAGAATCTAAAACTTTTGTCCGCGATATGAGGTGCATTGGCGAGATACCTTAAGATCACTTTATTATTAGGTTAATCCCTCTTGAAAATCCATACCTCTTATTAAAAACATAACGACCATCTAAAAAAACCAAAGGCCGAGCGAAGTACCAAACACCGTGAAGTATGTTAGTTGCTAGTTACCAAAGTTCCCGCCAACACTTTTGCGCGTACTATGACGATCACTGGCACCACACCGATAAATATTCGAAGTTAAAATAGGAAATTCAATGTTTAATTTATTGTGACGATCTAGTCCAATATGTTTTGTAGAGAGGGGGCGAGTGATATGACGAACAACAGGGAGGGATATTATGTGGGACACGTCTATGATATGAAGTTCATTGTTGGTCAATGGCATGGAAGTTTCGACTTTAAAAGTGAACTTGCCAAATATCTTAAAATAAACTGAGTTGGAGTCAGACCCCCATTTTGCATCATATAGTTTACTTACGTCTGTCATGCTCGAAAAGATAAAATAATAAGGTTACACTTATGTGAGAAGTCCATTGTTTCTTGGGAATGCTATATGGAATTAAATATAAAATTACGATACCACGACTTCTCATTGTCATCATTGTTTTCCAGCTATGACGCCCCAATCTCTCGTATATCCTCATATCTGATTTAGTACTCCTTGTTTATATGGATGTCGTCATATTGTTGACTTTGTATGAAACAATAAAAAATTTGATTTATAAGTGTTAACAAGAAATGTTAGTCACATCAAGAAGACTAAATAAGAAATATTAGTCAATAATATTATATTTGATAGATAACAAAAGTTTGTTTGGTCCTAATTTTTGTTAAAGTATTTGGTCGAAATTATTGGTTTCATTTCTAAAATTATATATTACTCTGTTCAGAAAAAAAAAATATATTCAATTTTCAAAGTTTTCCTTATTTAAGGTTCAAATATGCTTTGCCTTTAATTTCTTATCTTTCTTATCATTGAAAAAAGCTATTATGATTCTTTCTTTTTCAATATATACGTTACATTGCGCGTCCATAACGAAGTACTCAAGAATCTTCTATTTCTATTATGATTATTCTTTAAAGAGGATATATTTCAAAGTTGACAAACAAACAAGACTCAGCACATACCTTAAAAAAATAAAAGATACATTATGGTTTGTAAGATAAACAACATATCATGATCATCTACCTTCACCCTAACATCTATATCTTATTGTTGATAGAAATTTAGAGACTTTCTAGACATAATTTTTAAATACTCTCGTAGTTGGTAGATTACAATAATATCTCGCCTCATACTTGCAAACTCGTTAGGCTTAAATTGGAGGACAAAAGACTTGTATCTTTTTTAATAGAAATTTTAGTAATCTACCATAGCTTTTAATGTTTTTATTCTTTTAACATAAATTTTAGTAATTTAATATAATTTTAATATTGATTGATTGTAATTTTGATTTAAATTTTTTATAATATAAGTCATACAAATTCTAATATTACCGATCACAAATTTAAACTTCATTTTTTATTCATTAATAAATTTTAATATTAAATTATACAGTAAATCAATGTTTTTTTTGCTAAAACTATGATTTTTAAATATTCATAAAACTACGCCAAAAATCTTAAATCTATAATACTTTCCACATCATTTATACCTATCAATAGCCATAAAAACATTGTTCAACACTATATTTACCCATACCATTTGAACCCTTCACCAAAGATAAAGTCCAATTATATCATGTGTAATATAAAGTAAACTGTTTCATGACTCATATATGGAACAAGCCATGGCACTGTTTTTTCATGAGTTCTCCATTTATTTATTTTTTACTATAACTGAGTTTTATTTATTTTCTAGGCCAGATGTATGGTTTTCTTTACATCCTTTGTATTCCAAAACAATGGACTATTCGAATTCGATTCGCTGCTTCGTGTTTCATAAAAAAAATTATAATCCATATTATTGATTTTGTATGAAATATTGTATATGAGATAAGTTTGTCTGTTCCAGTTGCTTCTTGATTTGTTTGAAGTTTGGGTCTTCAATATTACTGATTTGTTCCATATTATTGATTTTTTGATTTGTTCGAGTCAGTAATGACCGAACATAAGCCATGAGCCAAGTATCAATCTTATTTATCCAGCCTAAATTATGAGTCACCATTTTTCATGACAATAGTGACCCAACCTAAATTATAAGCCAAGCCTCAACCATGATCTTTTCAAAGCAATGCATTTACTAAAATAAAAGAGAAGAGAAAAAAAACTCTAAAGCAAAATTGAAATTTTTGTAGATCCAGATAAGTTTAACTCAATCAGTGATATTAATACAAGAAGGCTTATGTTAGTTTTGGTAAAACAATTTCACAAAATCAAACCTTAAAGATAATATATATATATATTGATTCAGAGTGAAACGCAAGAGAAGCTAAAAGAGGGATAAAAACTCTAATTTTATTAATCAAAACAACTCCCTCAACAATGTATAAAAGATATGTTTATATAAGGGTTCAAGTGAAACCCTAAAACCAAAAATATGAAAATTACTAAAATATCCTAAAGTATTAAAAATGAAAAATAAGATGCTAGATGAGCCCAAATGCCCAAAAGGCCCATAGCTCACGAGAAAAGCTCGTGACTTGTGTTCGTGACGTCGTTTCCTTCGGAACAAGGTGCTGTGGGTCAAAATCAGACACCGGAGCTCCAAACTGTCAATTTATCGCATTATTCGGGTGATCGCTAGTCTTCATAAATTTCAGCGCTAAACTATCTGCATCATTCCTGCCGGGGTCGAGAAGATTCGTCCTCGAATCAGAACCAGTCTCCTCGTCAGAAGAGTCACCTGTATAAGGAATCAGATGCTTAACATTAAAGACATCAGACGTACGAAGATGGCTAGGCAAACGCAGTCGATAAGCATTCGGGTTGATCCGCTCCACAATCTCCACCGGGCCAATCTTCCGGGCGGCCAGTTTGTTGTACTCACTAGCAAGGTACCGATTTGTGGTTAAAACTGCCCACACATAGTCACCAACTTCGAACTGAACAGGACGACGATGAGAATTCGCCTCAGACTTATATTTGGCGGTGCTCAAGACAAGCTGATCGTAAGTCGTCTAGTGGGTTTGGCAAATCTGGAAAGGACAAAGACCCGTCGAGCGGTGAAGGGCATGATTGTGGGCAAACTCTGCATGCGGTAGGCGCTGATCCCATGCCTTCAGGTGATCGCCCACCAGGCTGCGCAACAAGTTACCGAGGGAACGATTAACCACTTCTGTCGGACCATCAGTCTGGGGGTGGTAGGTACGACTGAAACTGAGCTGCATATTCACCATGCGCCATAAACTGCGCCAGAAATGACTCACACACCTGGTGTCACAGTCAGAAACAGGAAACACATCTGTAAACACATCAGTCCCAACAAGGCTAGCAATAGGAAACACATCGGCAAACACATCAGTCACAACAGAGCTAGCAATGGGAAACACATCTGCAAACACACCAGTCCCAACAGGGCTAGCAACGGGAAACACATCTGCAAACACATCAGTCCCAACATGGCTAGCAATAGGAAACACCTCTACAAACACATCAGTCCTAACAGGGCTAGCAATAGGAAACACATCTGCAAACACATTAGTCACAACAGGGATAGCAACGGGAAACACATCTGCAAACACATCAATCCCAACAGGGCTAACAACAGGAAGCACATCTGCAAACACATCAGTCCCAACAGGGCTAGCAACATGAAACACATCTGCAAACACATCAATCCCAACATGGCTAGCAATAGGAAACACCTCTGCAAACACATCAGTCCTAACAGGGCTAGCAATAGGAAACACATCTGCAAACACATTAGTCACAACAGGGCTAGCAACGGGAAACACATCTGCAAACACATCAACTGTCACAACCTCCGCCGTAACCTCCGCCATATCATCATCATATGTATCAAACTTTGGGAGACCATCAGGAACAATTGGGGCCGGTTCAAATGCCTCGTGAGAGAAAAGACCCATAGCACCCGTAGCATTCGGACATTCTACCTGACGATGCTCTAATTCTCCACAGTCAAAGCAACGTAACTTACCAGCAGAACGGTTGGTCGCACCAATGGGAACAATGGGAACGGTTGGACGTGGAACTGGTTTGGATGCCGAAGTCCGTGAAGGAGCACCAGTCCGTACGCCAATCTGGGTCCGGCGAGCCAACTGTTTTTGTGCCTGGAAGGCACGCCGATGGGCTTCGGAAACAGAGCACGAGTCGAACATGTTCAACACATCTTGAAGCTGAAGACGCAACCCACCAATATAGCGGGATACCCGCTGATGCGGCGACTCGTTCACATTCGTACGAGCCAGCAGCTGATAGAATTCTTTTGTATACTCGTCCACAGATCGTGGTCCTTGACGAAGATTTTGGAGTCATTGGAATAGTTCCCGCTCAAAGTTGTAAGGTAGGAAAGGCGGATTTGTTTTTTGAACTTCTTCCAACTGCGGACTTTATCCTTGCCTTCACGCTCACGGTTCTTCTTCACTTGCTACCACCAAGCCTGTACCCTGCCGCGCAGGTGGATGGTGACCAATGCGACCCTTCTCTCCTTAGGAACTTTCTTAAAGTCCAGCACTTCCTCAATCTGGGATAACCAATCAACAAACGCCTCTGCCTTAAGGCTACCATCAAAGTTCGGGATGTCTACCTTAAATCCAAGCTCCCAACGGCGGCTGTGATAAGTATTCTGTTCGAACCCCTCCCCAAAAGGGTTATCGATACCTTCAACCTTCGTGCCTTGTTGCCTGACGTTAAGAGCAGCCATCTGACGGGTAAGATCAGCCACCTGACGGCGTAGGTCAGCAACTTCACGATCACCGAAATCACTTGTATCTCTAGTCACTGCAGCGCCACCGCGACCACTGGTTCTTCCTCACACCATCTCGCAGGACTGCCTGTGTCTGATACCACTATGATTCAGAGTGAAACGCAAGATAAGCTAAAAGAGGGATAAAAACCCTAATTTTATTAATCAAAACAACTCCCTCAACAATGTATAGAAGATATGTTTATACAAGGGTTCAAGTGAAACCCTAAAACCAAAAATATGAAAATTACTAAAATATCCTAAAGTATTAAAAATACAAAATAAGATGATAGATGAGCCCAAATGCCCAAAAGGGCCCATAGCTCATGAGCAAAGCTCATGACTTGTGTTCGTGACGTCGTTTCCTTCGAAACAAGATGCTGTGGGTCAAAATCAGACACCGGAGCTCCAAATTGTCAATTCACCGCATTCTTCGGATGATCGCCAGTCTTCATAAATTTCAGCGCTAAACTATCTGCATCATATATATATAATATATATATTAACAAATATCGTTATATATTTTTTTTAAAATTCTGAAATTAATTATTTTTTTCCAAGTAAAGACTAAACTTTGGTCCACCAACAACTGAACTATTAGTTGTATGACTAAAAGTTGGGTTAGGTAAGGTAAGCCTAGACCAAAAACTTGATGGACCCTATTCAAATAATAGAACCTTTGAATTTCATAACTATAAATACAAGAGCAACAATTGGATATAGATTTAAACCTCAATCTAGGGTTTCCGTCCTTTAGAGTGTCACCGGCATAAAAATGGGAACAACAACAAAATAGCCAATCATAACTTATAAAGCCTGCGCGCCCAACCAACTCGTTCAATATATTTTGTCCGGGAAGGGGTTTGTAGCTCCCGATTAAATTAGCAAATTCGAGTATGCAGTTGGCGACGAGTTTGGAGAAAATGGTCTGATGAACATTGATATAGACGCCAAAATGGTAACTTTAATATATAGTTGGCGGCGAATTTGGAGATGGATGGGCTAGATGCAAGCATCTGGGAGCATGCTACAAATTTCATTAGGCAATGAAGAAAATGCAAGGTTGGACAATCTTAACGAAGGGTATTCTTCCATGGTCGTAACTCTTCCTATTTTTTCTTCTTCAAAATGTTTTTAGTGAACTTAATTCTACCTAAATTCTAAAATCAACTAAAAGAGCAAGTCAGATAGAAAAACCTGACTCAAAAAGATTATTATGAAAGCCCATAAACCACATTTCATAGTTAGTACCGATATATTTTCTAAGTTCGAGTGAATCCCAACCGATTATAGAAGTATGGAACTTTGACTTGAGTTTGGAGTTAAATAATTTATGTTATTATCTTCACCATTTTCCTATGACCGCTATACCTACAGAATTTTTAGATTGTTCGTAAGACGATCGCTGGTTCGAAGATATAAAATATAATTTGAAAAATATAAAAATTATCCAATTTGGGATCACACTATTCAATTCAGAAGGCCGGAGTTTAATTTCTCTGGTTAATAAAGTTGGTTGGAAAGGAATGTAACTGGACCACATTCCATAGATTATACGATATAATACCTCAATAAATTTTGTATAAATGGTTGGGTATTAACTGGTTTAGTTGGGCGGTATAACTTTGAGGGGTAAAAAGCACTGTTAGTCCCCCATGTTTACCACTTGTATCAGCATAGTCCCCTTCGTCACTTCTGCATAAAACTCATCCCTTTCGTTTTAAAAATTTGCATAATTAGTCCCTCTGCACATTTTGGAGGACCAAAAGTGACACAAAACTTGAGATTTGGGACCAAAAGTGATACAAAATTTTGGATTTGGGGTCCAAAAGTGATACAAAACTTGGGAGTTAGGTGCCACATGTCAGTTTTTAAATGGTTTATATGTGCGGAAGGACTATATTTACAAATTTTTAAAACGAAGGGGATGAGTTTTATGCAGAAGTGAACGAAGGGGACTATGTTGATACAAGTGGTAAACATGGGGGACTAACGATGCTTTTTAGCCAACTTTGAGCATAGGTTGGATCGGAGACTCATTTATTGTCATTATTATATTATTTGTTGATTCAATCCAAGATCAAGGAGGCTGGTTAGCCAGAAGAAAGAGATACTCAGTTTGATCTTAAGCATTTTTGGAACCCAGTAGCCTAAAATATTATTCAATTTGGATTGGGTACTCTAACCTGTTAGAGGCGGAGTTTTATATTTATTTGTGTCTTGTTTTGAATGTGGTGATAGGTACAGGTGGTGCCACTAAATTTTTTCATATAATTATTTGTTTATATTCTCTAGCTTATCCTTATCTTGTTCCTTTATCTACCGTGTCAAACCATCAAAAATTTATAAATTGTTATTAATATAGACGGAAATTTTTGGTATGTTTTTAACTATTTTTTATTATAAATTAATAGAGATATTTGAATATTTATAATTAATTTTATATTAATTTAATTGTTACTTTTAATTAATTATTAATAAAAATATTTATATCCGGTTATTAAAGCGAAATAAGAAAAAAACTTAATTATAAGTAAAAGATAAAATTGAAAAAAATGATAAAAAAAAGTGGAAAATAACTAAATGATTAATTAAAAAAAATAAAAAATGATAGGAAATAAATTAACATTTAAGAATATATTAATTTGATTTTTGAAAAATAAATAATAATTTTTTATTAATTTGAAATAATAAATTAAATTTAAATTTAATTATGATGACTATGACTTTATTTTTATAAAGATGTTTTTTATTTATAAGATATTAGAGTTTAGAAAAAAAAAATTTCTATAAATAAATATCCTAACACGACATCAAAACTTGTGAAATAATATCACATCACATGGAGATTTTTACTACTTTTTACTATCTTTTGTTCCATCTTTTTTACGTACTTAAGTTTGGTAAGAGCTCAGCTTTCTTGTTATAGGCTATTGAGCCTATCTGTATATACAATTTATAATTTGATATTTATAAAAAAAGCTATTTTCTTTATTTATTAGTATTAAATTAATCTTAATTCTTTAAATCCCGGGCGTTTTTTTGACAAAAAAATATTAAAATATTTTTATATGGCAGGTTTCTTGGAGAAACTGTGTTCTTAATCAAGAACAGAGTCAGTTTTTTTGAATTTTTTGATTCTTTCCTTGAATCATTCAACTCTTTTCCTCATTGATTCTGCTTGTTTATGATAATGTCTAATAATCTTAAAATTGCTTCGACGGAAGATTTTCCTATGCTTAGGAATACGGTTCAGTCTCAGGCAGGAAAACTGGAAATCAAGAAGGGTATGGTGAATTCAAAGTTGCCTGTGAATGATTGCAACATAATCTCTAATTCGGTCTTTGAGGAGAGAGGTAAGGAGAAAGATAGTGATGAATCTCAGAAGGGTTCTTATGCTGATATGCTAAAAGTCAGGAAAATAGAGTTCGAGCATTCGAATGTCTCTGTCTCTTTGAAGAATGAATTTCCTGTTATTACATTTGATATTGGTGATAAAGAGAAGTTAATGAAGATTTCAAAACACACATTAATAGCAAAATTTGCAACTGGTAAACCTTATATGTAGATCTTCAGGAACTTCTTATCTAAATTTAACTTTGCTGGTAGCTATAGTGTTTCTGTCTGGGATTACAGACATATCTTTGTTGAATTCAATGAGATTGAAGATTTCAAGAAGCTTTGGTCAAGAAATATATGGGTTTTGGTTAGTAAAACAATGCGGTTGTTAAAATAGACTCCATGTTTCGATTCAAATCTTGAATGTCCGTATACGCCGATCTGGGCTTCTCTTCCAAGTTTTCCTGAATTCTTATTTAATAATTCTACGATTAGTGAAATAGCGAAGGTTTTGGGAACTCTTTTGAAGGTCTGGGTGCCTTCTGTTAACAGGGCCAGGCAAAACTACTGTAGGTTTTGGGTTGAAGTAGATATATCTAAGCCTTTAGTACACAAGATTCAGTTAAAGTTTGGTGAGGCTGGTAGTTACTGGATTGATCTTGTATACGACAACATTCCTTTGTATTGTAGTCATTGTGCTCATATTGGTCATTCAAATGATAAATGTAAGAAGCTTTTGTCTGACGGAAAGATCTTAAGGAATGTTCAAGGTAATTGGCCTGGTCAAGATGGTTCATGTGTGCCTGATCAAGTTTCTTGCTCTCAGATTCCTATAAGGTGAGTGAAAATAATAATCTTCAAGATATAAATGGTCTCTGTGATCAATCGGTTTATTATGCTTCAGTTAAGAATAAAGAGACTGGTCGTCTATTAAAATCGATTGTGGTTGACAAGATTGTAGACAGTTCTTTGCAAGATGATTTGGAGTCTGATAGTCACTCTCTTCGAATGGTAAAAACTGTTGTTGAGAATAGTGGTTCTTCTGATCCTGTTAATGAAGGAGAAATGATAGATGCATTGAAAACGTTAGAAAGAAGAAACATGTTTGAAAATCTGAGTGATGAAATTCATGGTTCTCCAAAGCATGATGGTAGTATTGTTAGTTCTCCTGTGAGGATAAGTTTAAGGAAGGTAAGTTAAAAAGACAAGAGTCTAAGAAGACTAAGAAGGTGTCAAAGATATGGAATTCAAAGGGTCTTGTTTCTTCTAAAATTATGAAGCTCAAAAGAGCCCATAAATCTTCTTCTGATTAATGACCATTACTATGTTAAATTGGAATGCAAGAGGGCTTGCTAATAAGGAAACGATTCAAAGGTTAAAGTCTATGGTTATTTCTTTAAAGACTAGGTTTGTTGCTGTTCAAGAACCTTTTGTTAAGGCTGATAAGATGAATTTGGTGGCTAAGAAATTGAAGTTTAGTGGGTATAGTTGTAATGTGTGAATAATAGAATATGGGTTTTTTGGCATCATGATTACAAGGTGGAGGTGGTTTTCGACAGTGAGCAGCTGCTTCACCTTAAAGTGTGTCATCCTTCTATGAACAAAGAGTTTCATGTGTTTGTTGTATATGCAAAGTGTAAAAGAGATCAGAGAGTTTTGCTTTGGGATTCTATTAGGAATCTTGATGTTCTATCTCATGAGTGGATTATGTTTGGAGACTTTAATGTAATTACTAGTATTCAGGAGCATCTTTCTTGTTCTATTATTAATCAAAGGGGAATGGATGAGTTTAATGGTCTTATTATGGACTGTGGTCTAATTGATGCTGGTTATACTGGTTGCCCCTATACTTGGTCAAATGGGCATAAATGGAGGAGGCTGGATCGTGTTTTGTATAGCTCTTCTTGGTTGGACTTCTTTGATTGTACTGTTGTTTCCCATCTTGTAAGAAATTGTTCTGATCACTGTCCCATTGCTATCAAAGTTACCTCAAATATTGAAAGAACTAAATCCTCGTTTAATTTTTTGAATATGTGGGTTACTCACCCTGACTTTTTGAAGACGGTTAAAGAGAGTTGGTCTGTTAACATAAATGATGATGTGAGGAATCCCATTATGGCTTTCTGGATTAAGCAGCAAAGATTGAAAGCTGTGTTGAAGGTTTGGAATAAGAGTACTTTTGGGAACATCTTTGATGTTATTAAGCATTCTGAAGAAATCATTAACATCAGAGAAACAATGCTTCAAAATGAGTCTAATGATGTTAATAGATCTTCTTTGGAGGAGGCTAGGCAGAATCATTTGTTGCTTCTTGATAGGGAAGAGATGTTTTGGAGGCAGAAGGCTCATGCTTCTTGGCTGAAAGATTCTGACAGAAATACGTCTGCCTATTATAGCTTTGTGAAGAAGAGGCTCAAGAGGAACACAATTGATAGAATTAAGGTTGATGATAATTGGTTAACTACTAAGGAAGACATTGGTAATTCTACTATTGAGTATTTTAAAACATTGCTTGCTCCTTCTAGTGCTGAGTCTGATCCTGTTCTGATGGAAGTGATTCCTTCTTTGGTTACTGAGGAGGACAATAGCAGCATTTCTTGTGTTCCTGAGACTGATGAGATCTATGAGGTTATTAAATCCTTAAACTCTGAGTCAGCTGCTGGCCCTGATGGCTTCAATGGAGAGTTTTATAAGAAGTGTTGGGCAATTGTTGGTAATGATGTGTGTAATGCTGTTATGGGTTTCTTCAAAGGGTTTGATCTGCCTAAGGGTGTGAAGGCTACAATGATTTGCTTAATACCTAAGCTGGATAATCCTAACAAGTGGAGAGATTTTCATCCTATCAATTTAACCACAATGTTCTCAAGGATTGTGGGGAAATTAATCAACAACAGACTATCAAAAATCCTGCCTAAGCTAATTTCTGAGGAGCAAGGTGGGTTTGTTAAGGGGAGATGTATTCAGGACTCTATTCTTCTAGCTCAGGAGCTGTGTTTTGACATCAATAGCAACAGAAAGATGGGAAATGTCATCATCAAGACAGACATGACTAAAGCTTTTGATAAGTTAATCATAAGTTTCTCTTTAGCATTCTAAAGTTATTTGGTTTTAATACTAATGTTTCTGCTCTTATTGGTAATTGTATCAGCAAGGTTTTCTCTTCCATCTTGGTTAATGGTGAGCTGATAAGCTACTTTGCTAACTCCCAAGGCCTAAGACAAGGGGATCCTCTTTCCCCGAGTCTTTTTATTCTTGCTGAAGAGTACCTGATAAGGATTATCAATCTAACCTCTAATGGTAATACCATGTTCAGATACAAAACTAGAAGTAATCAGAATATTGCTTGCCTAGCTTTTGCAGATGACTTCATGGTTTTTACAAATGGTGATGTTGATTCAATGAGTGCTATAAAGTCTGTTTTGGATCACTGTCAGTGTGTTTCTGGTCAAGAAATTAATACTGCCAAGTCCAAGCTAATTGTTTCTAGCAAGATGGTTCCTCAACAGATTACTATCATTGAAAACATGTGGAATATCAAGCATACACATTTGCCATTCAGTTATCTTGGCACTACAATTGCTATTAATTCTAGAATTGCTCACTTTGAAGATTTAATTTACAAAGTCAGAAACGGAATAATGGAATGGGACAAGTTGCACCTTTCGTTTGCTGGTCGTTTGCTGTTGATTCAGGCTGTTCTTGATGCTTTTCCCAATTACTATCTGCATCACTCAAGCTTTCCTGTTGGCATCATCAATAGGGTGGAGATCCTTTTTAATAAGTTCCTGTGGGGAAGTAAAGATGACAAGAGAGCCATTAGTTGGGCTAGATGGGAGAGGCTTTGCAAGCCTTTCAATGAAGGTGGCCTTAATCTTAAGAGGCTAAAAGATTTGCAGAATGTTTATTCAATGAAACTCTGGTTTAACTTCAGGATGCAACATTCTCTTTGGGCTAAATTCATGTTATCTATATACTGCAGAGATAGTATACATCCTGCTTTAGCTATATCTCCTTATAAGAAGTCTAAAACTTGGAATCGTATAATTATTGCTAGAGAGAAGGCTGAGGATTATATATTTTGGCTACTGAGTCATGGAAACATGAGCTTTTGGTATGATAGATGGTGTTCAGATAGTCCTTTCATCAAAGTTACTAATAACAATGATAGAAGAATGCTTTGAGACAGTGCCAACGATTCTGTTAAAGATTTTTGGTTGAATGATTCTTGGGATTTAGGCAGACTCAGCACAAGAGTGACTACTACGGAGATTAACAAGATTATGCAGGTTAGTCATTCTGATAATAAAGATGTTATGCTTTGGTCTCTATCAAAGGATGGGAAGTTTAGCACAAGAGATACTTTGAATCACATTAGAAGCAAGGGTAATGTTACTAGAGTTTATGCTAAGACATGGAATGTAGCTACCCCAAAAAAATGCTCGTTCTTATTATGGAGAGCTCTGCACAATTGGTTACCTACTGATGAAGTTATGCAATCTAAAAACTTCCATCTGGCTTCTAAGTGTGTTCATTGCAACAACATTGAAACTACTAACCATACTATGGTGCAATGTCCTCAAGCTTGGTCTGTTTGGCTCCATTTCAGCATTATTTTCAAAGTACAGATACATCCCTACATGACGGTTTCGCACATCATCATGAAGTGGTATTGGGCTGCTCAAAGAAACTGTGACATATTCACAATCTTGCCTGCAATAATAGTTTGGTCGATCTGGTCAGGTCGAAATAAAAAGAAGATTAACAATGAAAGTACTAATTCTGCTACTATAATCAGGCATATTATTTACATCTTAACCAGTCTAGATCATGCGAAGATTCTGAACAAGAAGCATTGGGGAAGATATGAAAGAGAAGCTGCTAACATTGGTTGTGTAAATCAGATTAAATCTCGGAACAAGCCGCTTTTTCTGAAGTGGAAAAATCCTAAGCAGGGCAGATATAAGATAAACATTGATGGAGCATGTACCTTCAGCTATGAATCAGGAGGCGGTGCATTAATCAGAGATAGTAATGGCAGTATCATCATGGGCATTGGCAGATTGTATGACAAAAGTTCGCCATTAATCGCTGAGTGTCGAGCTTTGTTCGATGGTTTGAGATTGTGTAACAGTCTTGGTCTGAACAAGGTCGATGTGGAGATTGATTTGTTGATTTTGGTTAACCTGTTGCTCTATGGAAACTTTACTTGGTATCTGAATCCTTTGTTAAGCTGTTGTAGGAAGCTACTCAAGTCTGAAATGGTTATCAAACATGTCTACCGTGAGCAAAACCTTGGGGCTGATTAGATTGCTAAAGAGACTCTGAGGATTCAATCGAATGTGGATTTCAATGGAATTGATGCTCCTTCGAAGTTGAAGGCCATTGCTTTGTTGGAAAGTCTCAATTTAGGGTATTTACGATTTTCAGATTAGGGTTTCTCTGGTTCTGGGTGGTGAGGAAGAAGATGAACTCTAACGGCTAATTTCAAATTTTTGTAATACTGCCTAAAAGGCTTGTTCTTTCCTATTAATTCAATATAAGTCCTTATTCATTTTAATTTTAGATTTAGAGACAGATCTACATTTCATGAGAAACGACCGTTTATCTCCTCCCAACCAAACCTGAACTACTTAGCATTTCACCTGCCTTTTTTGGAAGCGATCAATATTAGCTAGTATCATTTTACCTGCTAAGTTATTTCATCAAAACTTAACAAATCCTGGACATGATTATTGTTTGCAGTTGACGATCGAGCTTCAGAACTAACCAGATCGGTGTTTACAGTTGACAAACCAGCTTCGGAACTATTAAGACGATCATTAGAACCAAAAAGATGAGAATTTACAGTGCTATATCTAAACATAAGTGAAAGGTGAGATAGGATTAAACAGATGATTTGCATAGTTATTGAGTAGAACTTCAGTTTAGCAACTCCGTTTTTTATTTCGAAGCATCAGTACTTGCTTGCCCGAACTGATTAGGTAAGGCTTCCATGTCTCGCTGAGGTTGAGGTTGGAGACTTCCTGTCTACAAAGTTTGGTTTAGGAAATGCATAAGTTAACTAGTCTGCCACTCGAAAGTAGAAGATGAATCATACAAAGGGGAACCCTTACACGAATGACATAAGGGCGAACTGCAAAGCCAATGGCTGTACCTAGTAAACAAGAGAGTCCTAGTCCTAGAGCCCAAAGTGAAGTTGCTGTCAGAACTGCACAAGAACAAAAAGATTAGTATCTTTGTTTACATCAGTGTGTGTACGTATCTTAAATTTGTGTATATACACCCGATTCTGAATTATTATGAATTTATGATTCTCAACATAATATAAAGCCACAAACTGAACCATATTATTTCATGGTTCAGTCATCATGTAACACAGTTGAAATTAGTGTCCAATACTGAAATCAGAGCTACATTGAATCTACGTTGGAGGATAAGAAAAGAGATGCATTGATTGTATTATTAGTTTCACACACAAAGTTTGACGGACTTTTTTCAAAAATCTGAAGAGATAAAACAATTTGCCATCATGAAAAGAGGAAACTAAACAAAATTTTCATTTGCCAGAGTTGCAACTTGCAATAACATAAAGACCCTGTTCATGTTCATGTTCATTTACGGGAGAAGTTCAGAACAAGCTAGTTAATGGACAATTATTGTATGGATTCTTTCTATCAGGCTAAATAAATATGCTGCAGCACTTAAAGACATAACCAAATTAATTAACACGCGCCAGAATGAGAATTTCTTGCACAGTCCTCCGCCTTGAGATTGTTCTGCCGAATCAACTGATTCCCGTGATCTGGAATTAGTAAGGCACATCTCTCGTATACAAAAACTAAGTCAAAGTTACTAGAGAATGTCGCATTCTGAGCCGTTCCATCATCACGACCAATTCCAGTAGCATACCCTCCAGCTATTGTGGTTACAGAACCTACAAAGAAAGAAAAAAGAACTTCTAATTATCAAGTCCAAACACTAAATGATAAAAAAAAATCTGTGTTGAAACCAGCAAGTCATTTCGAAAAAAGAACTAATCAGACTACATGTTTATTTCTTCTCTCTTCTTCTCCAATTTGCCACTGATTTATCATATCTTAAACTATATACATGATAAAATAATCATCAAGACATAATCCAAACACAAACTAACAAACAGTGATATACCTGAGTTGCTAATCTTTCTATAACTCTATTGTTCTTATCAGCAACATACAAATTTCCACTACCATCTACGGCAAAACTCCGTGGTTTATTAAACCGAGCATGATCCGATTCGCCGTCTTTATAACCAGAAACTCCATCTCCAGCAAACCTTTTAACCTCACTCACTGCACATTATCACATGAGAAAAACTCGACAAATATATACGATTCTCAAGTCCGAACGCTAAAAGCATTAAGTTAAAAACTATGATACCTCTCGAAAAGTATACCTCCTGAAGAGGAAACCGGTGCGGTGTAGAAAGCACTGTTGGTGGAGTCGAGGACGATAAGATCGGATGATCATGGCTGCGCGAAGACCGCGTAAGGGTTTATGTTAAGTTTGTAACCATCGATTGCTGTGGTTTCTGTGTAGCCATCTTCGATTCCAAAACAACAATCAGGTAACATACCCCAACCATAAACTCTCCAGCAAAGTCATGGATCGGAGCTCATCAGGAGGAATAACAAACTGAATGCTCTTCTTTGAGTTTTGGCAATCCAATCAGCACACTGATTTTGAAGTCGAGAAATATGTCTGATTGACATCTTAGGATGGATTAAGGATCTGCAGATCTCCATTCAATCATACAGGTACCAAGCTTCATTCCTATTAGCAATTAGATTTATAAGAATCAGGTTATCAGATTCTACATCAACGTGAGTCCATTGATTTTGCTTGCATTTTATCAGGCCCTCGATTAGGGCACTGATTTCGGCGAAGAGGGTATTCAATTTGCCCAGAAGAGAGCAGAACCCAGGAGAACATCACCCTCAGAATTGCGAATCAAAATCCCAGTACTGGATTCACCAAACTTGTTACACGAGCCGTCGACATTGAGCTTCATCCTCCCACGATTAGGGGCAATCCATCTCAGGTATCTTGGAGTTTCTCTATTGTTTTTTTGTTGACTTACGACCTAGGGATACACCGGCATGAAAAACATTAGACCAATGTTTGTATGATATCATATTAGCCAAATTCATACTCTTAATAATGTGAATTATTCTGTCAATAGCCTTCTTTACAGTATCAGGAGATCCATCAAACTTTGATAAGTTTCTGTTTCTCCAGATAACCCAGCATATAACTTGAGGAATGATGTGAGTTATATGAATTTTGCCTTTAGAAAACCAAAACCAGGAATGCAAAACATGAGTCAAAACCATGTGTCTTCTAATATTTATCTTGAAAAGGCTACTAAAATAGTTCCAAAGGGGCCAAGTAAAACAACAACTGACGAAGAGATGGTTTTTCTCTTCACAGTTGTTACAGAATTGGAACTTAGAGGCCATACTAGTATGCCTTTTCATAATGATATTATCAATTTGAATGTAACCTTTTATAAGTTTCCAACATAAGAATGAGTATTTTTTAGGATTAGAAGGATTCCAGATTCTGGAAAAAAGGCCTGACTTGGTATAAGTATTTCTGCTACTTTCCCAAGTAGACTTAGTATCAAACTCTTGGTTATTTGAAAGCTTCCATATGATTTTTTCAGGCTTATAAGTATCAATTTTATAATTTGAAATGTGATTTACTCTATCACTGGGTAAAATATTGTGTAAACCATTGTAATCCTAGTTGTTATTTTTCCAAAATGAGTTTACACTAGCATTTAGATACCAGCTATAAGAGTTATGATCACTTATCATATGAGGTTTGTCATGCCAGTCTTCTAGCCAAAAGTCCATACAGCCTTGTCCTAGCCTCCATTTAATGTTCTTTTCAGCAGTGTTTTTGATTGCATGAAGTCTCTTCCAAACAGTTGAGTCAGTGGTTTTGCATTTTGCTTTAAGAGCATGAGAATCGTTACAGTAAGTCTTGTGCATCATTGAGGCCCAAAGGCTGTTATTTTTCCTGAAAATATACCACAGTTTATGAGAGAAAGCTATTTGAATATCATATAGACTCTTAATGTTTAAGCCACCCTCAGCATAAGGTTTACAAAGCTGATTCCAGGTAGACCAGTGAATGGCTTTAACATTATAGTTTGATCTCCACAGGAATTTGTTAAAGTAGCCCTCAATTTTCTTGATGATATTAATGGGGACAAGGGTGTTTTGCATCCAATAGTATATAATTGGCATTAAAACATAATTGATTAAGGTCAACATGCCCCCAAAAGATAAGTTCTTAAGGTCCCAATCCACAATTATATCCTGAATTTTGTCAAGAAGAGTCTGAAAAAACTTCCCTCTATTGTTTCTTGCAATAGTTATTCCCAAGTAATTGAATGGTCTAGTGTCAGTATTAAAGCCAGCTTGAATCTTGATGTTGTTTGTAGTTGTTTGATTGACTCTTCTGGATATAATCAGCTTCGTTTTATCTTTGTTAACAGATTGACCAGAGATAAGTTGATACTTATCCAGCAGATTTCTTAGCAAATCAATGGAACTAGTCTTGCAGTTTGTGAAGATCAAGACATCATCTGCAAAAGCTAGACATGGCACCGAGAAGTTAGATCAAGAAGCATAGAGAAGAGTTTTATTATTTTCAAATAGGTTGTAAATCCTTCTGAGCAAAACCTCTTGAGCAAGGATAAACAGGCGAGGAGACAAAGGGTCTCCTTGCCTAAGACCATTATTTTATTTAAAGTAGCCATTGATGGAACCATTAATAAGAACAAAAATATGAACATTTGTAATCATATTCTTTATTAAATCAATACAATGATCAGAGAAACCAAAGCATGCAAGGACTTTTAGGATGAATGCATGAGAGACTTTATCAAATGCTTTATTCATTGGTGTGGTTTATTTTTGATTGAGGGTAATTTTGTCCAGAGATTTATGATGTTTTGAAGGTATTTAATGTTTGGATGGATTTTAGTGAGAGAATTGAGCTGCCTGGTTGTATTTAATTTTCATTATCCTCATTAAATGAAGGTGGTTGGGTATTTATACCCTTAACCTTGGGCCACATGGGCTTTCGGGTTGTGTTTATGGATTCGGGTCGAGTTTAAAGACATATTAGTTTTAAGAAGGTAGGTAATCAGCTTAGTCATGAAGTGGCTAAGTTTTTAATACTTTAGTTCAGTTCAGACGGTTTAGTAGGTGGATGTTGTCCGAATTGCCCCTGTCCGGTTCTCATTAAGAGTGGTGATAAAATCCGAACTCATCAGACATATCAAGCTGAATGATTGCATTTCTTGTTTTAGGCTTTCTATCAATGTCATGAATTAATTCTTTAGTGATTAAGATGTTATCATGGATAAGCCTGCCTTTTGACAAAAGCTCCCTGCATCTTAGAGATAATGTTAGGCAATATATTTGATAATCTAGAATTAATAAGGTTTGAAAAAATTATATTAAAGATAGTACAAAGACTTATCGTTCTGAAGGTATTCCAATAAGTTGGATTAGGAATTTTAGGGACAAGGCACAGACTAGTAGCAAACACACCCCTAGGTATGTTATTGCCAGAGAGATAATAGTTAAAAGCATTGCACAGATCCTTATTAATAATTGACCAGCAAGATTTGAAGAAGAAGATATTAAAACCATCAAGCCGTGCAACACTATCAGTTTTCATTTTGGATATTATACTCCAAACTTCATCTTTATTGGTTTTCCTGATAATAGAGCCATTGTCCTCCTCTTTAACAAGGTTAGGGAGATTGCTAAAGATCTCATCCTGCATTAAGAAGGCTTCCTCATTTCTGTTAGTGTAAGAGTTAGCAGATAACATAGATTTGAAATAACACACAACAGAATTAGATATATCAGAAAGATTGTCAAGCCAAATCCCTTTTGTTTTTTATCCCCTTAATGGTGTTACGTCTTCTTTTCTTAGAGACATACGCATGGTAAAGCTTGGTGTTACCATCACCATCTCTAATCCAACCATTGTAACATTTTTTATACCATAAACTCTCTTCATTTCTGAGGGCTTTCAAGTACAAGCTATTAGCTTTAGAAAGGTCAGATTTAGAAGTATTGCTATTAGTTTCAAGATGAATGTTTTCCATTCTCTTAACATCCTCAACAGTCTCCTCCACCTTACTGAAAATGTTGCCAAAAGTATTAGCATTCCACTTCTTTAAGCAGTATTTAAGCCTCTTCAGCTTGTACCAAAAGACCTGACCCTGATTACCCTTGCAAGCCAAGTTCCAATTCTGCTTGACAGAGATAAAAAAACTATCATCATTAGTCCAAACATTAACAAATTTGAAACTTTTCTTACAATTAATATAATTAAAGATATAGTTTGATTGAATTAAAAAGGGGGCATCGTCAGAACAAGTTCTGTCCAATTTTTTCCAACGAGTACCTCTATTCCAAGTGTATCTCGAGCCAATATATCCTACATCTTCAAGATTACAATGCCTTATAGCCTCATTGAAGTCATTGGTACTAGCATGATCATAAGTAGAACAATCAATCTGATCCTCAGAACATGTAATGGCATTGAAGTCTCCAGTAATAATCCAAGGGACATCATCAGAAGCAATCATTCTCATCTGATTCCAGAGATCCACTCTAAGAAAACGTTGACTCTTAGCATAGACAACAGAAAAATTATATATTGTAATACAACCAGGATAAGAGATAGCCATGTGAAGAACCTGATCATGATCATTGAGGATGCTAACTTCAACTTCTTCATTCCAAAAGATCCAAACCATATTTGAGCAGTTTGAATAAGAATTTTTAAAGCCAAGAACATTAGGCACACCATCCAACTTGCTAGGATCAGCCATGGGCTCTTGAATGGACAAAATTTTTGATTTGTTTTCTTTGATAATTGAAAGGAGCCTTCTCAAAGTAGGCTTATTATTCCGGGCTCTTGCATTCCAGTTAGTTATCTTTATCATTGTCTGATAGAGATTTGTGTTTTGATTTTCTCCTTTCTTGGATAGAGAATTGATGGTGAACTTCTTAGATTTTCTTCTTTTCAATTCAGATTTTAGCTTTCCACTCATGATGGTGCCAAAGTCGTTATTGAAGGAAGGGTTCTAGGGGAGTTTTCATTGCTTCCCATGTTTTCAATCATATTATTTTCTTCAAACTGGAGGTTGCTTTGAGCAAAATCCTCATCAATCCTATGCAATGCTTCTATGACTTCCATATTATTTTCAACAAGATCATTGTTTTGACCACATTCAGCAGGACTTTTATCTTTTGCCTCAAGATCTTTATCCTTGGCTGTTATAACTGACTTCAACTTTCTTCTATAGACTTTGCAAAAGGTTTTGGTGTTACTAGAGTTATTAAGAAACGTTCTTGGCTCCTGAAGAGTTTCTTCTTTCTCTGTTACAACTTTGTCATTATCTTCATTAACTACAACTCTTCTTAACACATCCTTGCTAGTATCATTAACACTTTCTTCACAATTTCGAGCCTTCTCGTCTTCTTTATCTTGCTGATGTTTCTTTTCAAATTTTTTTATATTCTTCCTCTTTATGACCTATATGATAACAAGTGTTACAATATGGAGGAACATTCTTGTAACTTATGTTAATCCAGCAGTCATCGTTTGATCCAAAACCAGTCCAGAGTCTGTATTTTAGACTTCTTGATACATCAATCTGTACATGGGCGAAACAAGCGTTCATGGCAGCCTTATTTTCAGGGACAATTACTTTGTAGGTAGTTCTGATTGATGAATCCAAGTTATGTATAATAGATTTGTTATACATAAACTCAGAAACCCTTTCAAAACGAATCCACACCAAAGACATTGCACTCATATTTTTTGTTGAATTCAGAATCCCATCTTAGGATTCTCATGGACTTTCCTTCTATGTTCCAAATTTTTTTGGACTAGATACTGCTTACATCTTCTTTGCAAAGAAACTCAATAAAAATATGCCTCGAGTCGAAGCTGGAGAACTTATAGGATCCTTTGAATTTGAAGGTTTGAAGAAAACCTTCAAGAACGGATTTTCTTAGGAGGCCTTCTTTAAACTTACAGATGATCGTAGTTGAAGAATTTCGAGCAAAAAATCCTTGAATTCTTTCGAATATTGTATAGAGTAGTGATCATCTGTTTCTTTATAGAAATCAGGCTTGAGTTCAGGGCTTTGAGCAGAGATGGAGATGGACTGTCTAACAGTTTCTACATATGATTTTTTTGATTTTTAGGATCCAATCTCATTTTGAAGAGCAGGGAAATCTTCAAGGGATGGAAGCTTGTTTGTATTAGAATCCATGGCTGGATTCAAGGAGCCAAAGAAAGAGAGAAGATCACCAGAAACAAAGAGAAGAGAAGAATTCCAAACATAGGTTTCTTGGGAGAGAAGTCATTTTCTTCATCTGATGAGAGTAGATTTATGCATCTATGAAATCGATTCTTTTTAAAAAATTATTTTGTTTTTGTTTTAAAAAACTTGCTTGTTTTTAATTTATAAATATTTTGCGTTTTATAACCCCGTATATATATTATCTTAATAAAAAAATGTATCAAAATATACAAATAATGTTTTTAGAACAAGAAATTTTTTATTATGAATTATAATTATAAATGTATTATAAAAGATTTAGCAATTTTCACTCGGAACAAATTTATTGTAAAATAAATTTAATATAAATTTGTTATGGGAAGAATTTAATTTAATTTTTGAATTTATTTATGATAAAACTTATTACTTATTGTTATAACTAATAGATAATTATTTGTTAAAGCAAATTATAATTTTGAAAAGGGAAAATAATTTACTTAAATCTATTTATTTTTTATATATTATATGAAATTAAATTCATACGTATGATTGATGGTGTTTAAAATTCTCGTAACATTTTGTCTACCTAATAATTTTTCGTTTCAAAAATTACATCGATCGCGTCGTCGTCAACATACATCATGTATTAGGAGCAAATGAAATATTTTATTAGCTTTGATTTCGATTAAGAGTTTCATGTACGAACATAAAAAAACTTGGCACCGTTAGAGTCGTTCTCATTCTATTTACCAAAATATATCACGACCGCATCGTCAAATACAAGCTCAATTAATCAAGCAAACCAGGGAGCCAAATGGTGTTAAACCTACTCTTACCAAACTTCAGTTGGATCTTAATAAAAAAATATCACAAACATAACAATAGAACGATATTTTGGAAAGAAGTATATTTCATATATAATTGATAAGGACATAAATTATCCGGACTCAAGCAGTTCGGGAAGGTTAAGGGTAGTTTGGTCTTAATATATAAGTTTGTAATAGAAAATGATAAAATAAAAAATGAGGAGGAATATTCTTGTAATAATAAATATATTAGTAGATTTAGTGTGAATAAGGGTTGGAATATACTAAAGTGGGTTATCCGTGTGGGTTTTGGGCTCACTACATTTACTATATAAAGCAAGATTCATTTTATTATGAGGGTGAATAATAAATATAGAACAGTCAATTTTTTACATTTTCTCTATTTATATCTCGTGTTTCTCTCTCTATGTAATTTTCGAGTGTTGTCTTGTAGTTAAATAGGGTCCGAATATTTCTGGAACCATCATTGACACCATCTGTGGGAAACGAGTGATACTTGGAGACATGCTCATCTAAAATCACTATTCTCGAGCTACAAGTTTGTTGAAAGAAATTAACATAGAATCCATATATGGACCGAGTATGGGATTAGAGGGCGTAGGGTTCATATCCTACTCCGATAACCGACGTGAAGAACAACAAATCGAAGAGAAACATTACGACGACCAATATGCGTAGGAGAAGTTAGAACGGTCAACTTTTGTAATGACCCGACAATAACTGTTGAAGGATATTGTGAACCCAAATACCAAGAAAGAAGCGACATTGGTTGAGAAGAGCTCACGTCACAAATATAGAAGGAGAGATTTCCGGATAAGGTCGAGGAAAATATGGGAATCGGGCTCACGATCGCGACGGCGAGAGGCTTCGGGATCGCTATTCGTCGAGAAAAGAAAGAATGTTAACTCGGTAAAAAAAAGTTCTAGAAATCAAAGAAACTAACGTCACGCATCTCATCAATTTAAAGATTCGAATAAAAAGAGAAACATGGATAAAAGGACCCCCGTCTCGGTAGATAAAGATAGAGCAATCGTCAACGGTATAAGAGAGCATACCGTTTTGCATATACAGTTCCCTTATGGCAGCCAAGAGCTTTAGATATATGGTAAGCACGCAGTTTTCTAACCTGTTCGAGGAAGGTTTATATGCGGCTCGTGTGGAGGGACTTAAGGACAGTATGTTTAAAACCATACATAATTGAAGGTCATATCCACTCTCTGACAAAATACTTTATGGGCACCTCCCGAAGCGGTTTGACATTTCCAGACTAGAAAAATATGATGGGAAAAAAGACCCAGACAGTCACTTGGAGTTGTTGAAGAACTTCATGATAAATTTGGATAATGATGATTAGTTAGTTTGCTAAGCGTTTTCACAAAAATTGAAGGACAGGGCTTCCAAGTGGTATAATTGTTTACCACCGTGTTGTATCAATAGTTTTGATATGTTTTGGAACATGTTCAGGTAGCATTTTATAAGGAGCAAGAAATTCAAGAACAATAGGGATGCGATTGTCAATTGTCAGCAAAGGGTCTAGGAAAGTTTGAGAAACTATACAAGACGTTTTGTTGAGGCTAAAATCGATCTCGATTCATGTGAAGAGTTTGTGGCATTGGCAGGGTTCAGGTTACGGTTGTTGCCCGAAGTCATGAAAGACAAAGTTACCAAAAAAACAAGCTTTCACGTCTGGGGCGCTTCTGGCTCAGCTTAGAAAATAGATATCGATTGAGGAAACTCAAGCTTCAGAGCTGGCAGCTCATATATAGCAAATTTTACAGTCATTGGTCATGGTATATCAACAAGTTCTAGTACCCATTCCTCAACCAAAACCGATAAGAACTTACTCGTCGATCTTGTAATTCCAACCAAGAGCCTCGAGCACTCAGTTACTTTGGTCGAGGACGGGACTGCAAGTAGCCAGTGTTCATGTACCGACCATGATTTAATCTAACAAATGGACCCGACCAACTCACTTCACCAAGCTGACTGAGTGTGTGTCAACACTCTTTGAGAAGGTAATGAATCATATTCATTTCCATAAACATTTCCCAATTCAGATCCTCGGGAAAACCATAGTAATAGAAATTTCAAGTACCAAGATGATGGCGGGCACGATATAAAGGATTGCATCACCTTAAAGAAATAAATACATGTATTAATAAATAGTGGAAAGTTAACAACATTTTTGAAAAAAAAAATCCCAGCAGAATCACGAGGGAAGAGAGGTCGTGATAGCTTTGAAGCAAGAGATTACCCTGGTTATTTCAGAGATCACCAATTCTTTTAACATAACGTCATAATATTTGGATCCAAAGCATAATCAAAATATAATCAACATTGTAGAAGAAATACTTCCCTGGCATGGAGGAAAGGTTAGTAGTTTATGTAAAGTTTTTAAGTCACTAACCATTTTTTGAGGTGATACCATGGCAAGGGTGATAAATTTATCCTCCCAAATACACATTGTAAGCTTGGCTATGCAATTGGAAGCGAGGGCTTCACCGCAACTTTATAGAAATATGTCTCCAATATTGTGTTTTGATGATGATATAAGAAAAGTGGTTGGATTACATAAAGATGCAGTGGTAATCGTGGTGGATATTTATGGACACGAAGTCTACAGAGTGTTAATCGACACAGGAAAATCTGCCAATAATATTTTTATGACGACCTATGAGAAGTTCAAGAGCCCTTCGGTGATTCTCTGATTCGTGCGGACGATCCAAGAGAGGCTCCCACATTTCTGGTTTCTAATGAGAATTGCGAGAGACTAACCTTGAATGAAGGAAAATGGATCACTTGAATTAATATTGTGATGTGGGATCTGAATCAACTAATTGGTGTCGATCCTGAATAAAATGATTTGGTAAGATATCGATTGATTTCAATTTTCAAGCCAATCAATTACTGAATACTTATAGAGTGTTTTTGTAAATGAATCTTAATTTTTAAGAGAGATAATTACTTGATATTTGGAGAGTTTTCTGTTAATAAACCTATAATTTTACGATAGAGAGAGTGTTTTTTTTTTAAATGAAGCTAAAAACTATTATTGAATATTTGTTGAATATTTTTCAAAATGAAGCTACACGAAGTTGTAGTTCTTTTTAATAAGATTTATTATAGATATCCATAGAAAATATTATATATCTAAATATCTAATTTGTTATAATTTTCGGTTTTGTTTTCATATAAAAAATGAATATACAAAATCTTTCTATAATGATTTCATATATACACTAGCCTAGTGAAGGGTATCATCTATACACCAGTCCAGCGACTGGATTCGAATGGACAATTCAGATATATATATATTTATATTAAATTCGAATCTAGTCTGGAGCCGAATATTTCTTAATCCAAGTCTAATTTGTTTGTATTCGTGGATTAATATTTTCCGGTCTACACACAATTTTTTATATATATTTATATTCTAAATATATTATATTATATTATATTATATATATATATATATATATATATATATATATATATATATATATATATATATATATATATATATATATTAGTTTGTTACTTGCTATTAATTAATCATATCTAGATTTATCTTATAACACTAACACTTATTGAGTCATATTTTTCTAACTAACTTGCTCTTTTACTAGATTTTAGAATTTTGCACTGGAAACAATTTTGAAAAAGAAAAAACAAGAAAACTTACAGCCATAGAAAAACCTCATCCACTAAGATTGTCCAGCCCTGCACCTTCTTCTTTGCCTAATGAAATTTGCAGCATGCTCCCATACCCTTGCATCTAGCACATCCATCTCCGAAGTCGCCACCAACCTGCACATTAAAGTCACCATTCCGGTCACCCTGACTTCTACGTCCATGTTCATCGGATGGTTTGGCTTGTGGACCGCCTGTGCAGAGCAAGCTTTTTGAAAGCTACAAACTTTCTTATAGTATGGTCGTTTCCTCATTCTTTTTCCTGAACTTTACTTCATTTTCAACCCTCTTTTCTTACCTGTAAACAATAAATCTTATGTAATAATCCAAATTCTCTAAATTTTAACCACAAAGTTTATGGGAAAACTTCAAAAACTTAAAAATATTACTTTGGGTTTTCCCAGTGAAGCCCGCATTAGATGGTTCCTTTTCTTCTTTTTTATCTTTTAAGTATTGCGGGTTTCAGAGAAGTCAAGTTTTTGGCAAAATATTTACCCTCTACTCCGGTGAGGTGAACGCGACCATATGATAGAAGCTGAAACATTATGGTGGGTTTCTTGATGTTGTTCCATTGTTGAGGAGGCAACATGATTTAACTTCAGGCGACAGTGAGGCACCAACAAAAAGATCAAATGAGAAAAGTTTAGCCACGATCCTTGTTAAATAAGTCTGTCATGCATACTCTGATTTGCTAATTTAATCGGGAGCTGCTAACCCCTTTCCAGACAGTATATATTGAACGAGTTGCGAGTATATATTGAACGAGTTGCGTGCTCGCGGAAGCCACCTGTTGTCTTATAGGAGATGATTGGCTTTCTTCTTCAAAGTTTTTCCAAGAGGATCGTATATTTGTGACACGTCAGGTGGTGATGATTTTGTTGGAGCAGTGCATTGGCAATTTGGTTTTCGTTTACTATTATAGTTGTGAAACTCTGATTGACTAAAACCCTAGGTTAAGAAGTTTGAAATTGTATCAATTAATTACTTTTGTATTTATATTTAAGAAATACAAGGTTGTATTATTTGGGCGGGGTCCATTAATCTTTTGATCTAGGCTTATGTTACATGGCCCCATTTTAGTCATACATTTAATAGTTGAGTTGTTAGTGGATATTTATTATATATATTTATATTCTTTTTATTTTTTAGGGTTTAAGTTTGTCCAACTGTTTTACCAAAACTAGTGTTTTTCTTCTTGTATTAATATTATTGTTTCAGTTAAACTTATCTTGATTTACAAAATTTTCAATTTTGTTTTAAGAGTTTTTTATTCCTCTCTTCTATTTCAGTAACTGCATCGTTTTAAAAAGATCACGGTGGTTGAGGTTTGACTTATAATTTAGGATGGGTCATTATTGTCTTGAAAAGTTGTGGACTCATAATTTAAAATGGATAAAAATGGAATGATACTTATCTTATGAATTAGGTCCGATTACTATTGACTAGAAAAATAAAGAAAGATATTGGTATGCAATAGCCCGCTCTTAATCATCTTTTAGTAAATTTTTTATCGTTTATGTTGGATTTCGAACCTTCAACCCCTATGATTAATGCATAAGTAAAATATCATTTTGACTTTTGGCACACCAAACTATATTATTTTTTACTCATAAACATTTTCCCATCCACAACGCATTGATCAGATTTTCTCAATTTGTAATGAGCTACTAAATGATGTCCGATAAAATTAGAAAATTTCTTCGGTTTCTTAAGTTTGTTTCATCACTCTTCATGTAAACCTTTTGATTTCTAGAGCCATATTTTTAAATGATCCATTTGATTTTGAAGCAAAAAATTGCTGAAAAAATAAAAATAAATTGAAGTTTTAGTAGATCTCAAATATATTAAGATTAAACTATTTTCTTATATAACTTTTAAATTTATAGTTATATTGACTTTCAAATATAATAAAACAATATACAATTTTAAAAATACAAAAACAATATGTATTAACAAAATAACCCCAAGAAAAACTGAAGCCAATAATTCTGATCGAAAACTTAAACAACAAACAAATCAAATAGTAATTCGGATCACATAAAATTATATTGTATCAGATTTAATAACATGCATTAATATTTTCGGATTACGTTTCTAAATCAAATGAATACCTTTATACAAAGTCAATAATATGGATCATAAAAAAGTTCTTATAAAACAAGAAGTGTCGAATTGAATTCGAAAAGTCTGTTGTCTTGGAATAAAAAAGGGTAAGAAAAACCATACATCTTGGTTGGTAAATATTAAAAAAACAGTTAGAATCGAAAAACAAAAATGGGGAAGACACAAAAGACAATGACATGGCTTATCCCATATAACATTCCTAGAACAGTTTACTTATAAATCTAATGTGTTTTTTATATTTAAGATATAATTGGTTTTTATCTTTAGTGAATGGTACAAATGATGTTCAACACGGGTTTTATATATGGTGATGGATACAAATAGTGTTTGACAAGGTTTTTATCGCTAATGATAGGTATAAATGGTGTTGAACAAAATATGTAAATGTACGATTTCAGTCATAGTTTTATGAATATTTAAAAATTCATAATTTTAAGGAACAAATTTGATTTATTTTAGAATTTAAAATTTAATACTAAAGTTTATTAATATATAAATGAAATGAAGTATAAAATTGTGATCCATAATGTTGGGATGGTTAAGATTTATATTAAACAAAATCAAATTATAATCAATCAATATTAAAATTATTCTAAATTACTAAAATTTATACAAAAAGAATAAAAGCGTTGAAAACTATTATAGGATTACTAAAATTTATATTAAAAAGTAAAAATATTTTGTTTAATAATCTAGGTCTAACCAGCTTTCACTCATCGGACGGGACATTAGTTAGTGTCATCCATCCATCAAGTACATGAGTACATAAAGATTCTGTATAAAACGTTTTTTAACTTCTACGAGCCATTAGATATAGATTTTAGGGGTGACGATCCTCATGATAGGTTGTTTCTCATACAAAATGTCATGTAAGCCTCTATTTGACACATACTACTAGTTATGTGTTAAGCCTGTTTGTTTTTCTTTAAATTTTGAAATATATTATTTTCAAAGCATGATATAAACAAAAGATTCTCAAGTACTTCATCATGGACGCGCCAATGGAACAAAGATTACCTACGAACTTAAATATATATTGAAAAAGAAAAAACCAAAATAGTTTTTTCAATGATAAAAAAAATAAGAAAGTAAAAAGCATACTTGAAATTTAAATAAGAAAAACTCTAAAATTTGAATATAATATTTTTCTTCATTGCAATAATATATAATTTAATAAATATATCTAATAATGTGGATCGAATCCACAAACAACAAATAAATAATTAAGACCAAACAAACTTTTTTTTTATCAACGTGAATATGATAACATTGACTAATATTTTATATTTAACATTTTAAACATCACTATCATTCCATGTTTAAAATTCTAAATCCAAATTTCATTCTTTCATACAAAATCAATAATATGGACCACATACATATAAATGAGAAGCACTAAATCGGATTTGAGGATAAACAATGATTTGGGATACAAAGAATGCCGGGATAATAGTATGTCCGAAATAAAAAATAAAGAAGACACGTGGGAGTGTGTGGCGTTAGAGTTGGAAAACAAAAAATACCCACAAGAGAGACTGAGGTATCAGATGTGAAAAACAATGAGAACACACGAGAGATTAGGGCGTCTGAGCTGGAAACAATGAGGACACACGAGAATACTTGGCATCGTAATTCTATGTTTCATTCCATATAGCATTCCTTGAAACAGTAGACTTCACACATCAATGTAACCTTTTTTTATCTTATCTTCTCTTATAAGGGAAAGAAAATATAAATAATAACAAGGTTTATTATATAAAATATAAAGACTAAATTTGTGTATTTAGTGATTAAGGACTAAAGTAAAGCAAACATAAGAGATAGGGGGGTTAAGTGATATACCACAAAAACTTGTTTGTAATTATTTAATTTACTACCTACCGCATGTACTATAAAAATGACATTCCATTTTTAGGAAAAGGGCCAATGATTAGTCAATTATTGCTACATTTATATCTTTTATCTCTTTCTCTCTCTACAAAATAATTATTCTCTTATTTATCATATCTGATACGAACATCTTCTAGACAGACGCTCACCCACGAATATTTCCGCATCTGAACTGACCTAAGAATTTTCTGAGTTCATCAATGGCGTCGTCTGTGAGAACCTGAGTGGTACCCGGAATTAACGTTCCAAAACCATAAAATTAATATAAAGCAAAATAAAAGTTATGGAAAATGAAGTTCGTGGTGAGTTAGAGGTAAATTCGATGGAAAACTCGATTGGAGCCAGATCTGGAGACCATCTGATGGAAGAACAGGTGACAAATAAAGGAAATGACCATAATCGGTACGTTGAAGAGCTTCTCGAAGAGTCTGTCTTGGTGGCCAGGCTAAAAGAATTGTTGGAAGACATTGAAAGGCTCCATGCAGAAAAAGAAGCGATAATAAGTTCGAGAAATGTCAAATTAGAAATTTGACAAGAGCATAGTATGACAGATCAGACTCAAGATCTTGTTCATCGACCTGAGGAAAAGTCAGAGGAAAAGTCACTGATCTTCCAAGAGACGATCTAGATCTGAACAACAATATCAACCATCAGAATCTAGTGAGTATACTTCTCTTAGCTCAGATGAATTCTCATCCACGGATACCGATGCTAGGTATAAAGCAGATCAGAAGCAAAGAGACTCAAAGATCCATAAAAAATTTCATCGGGCAAGTCGGAGAACGAAAGATTCAAGGAAGAAAAAGCATGATCAAGGGAAGAGAAAGCTATATTCTGAGGAGCCCGAAAAAGTGGTGAATGCAATCCGGCCAGAGTATGTGACTCTTCAGAGACAACTTCGATCTGATAGCTACAATCAAGATTACCAAGTCAGTAATCAATTGACTTTTCTGATGGAGGAAATGCTCTATATGGCTGCAAATGAAGGTCCGGGGGGAAGTTCTTACAAGGTCGAACATAATTGAAGCTTATCTCCACTCTCTCCGGAGATTTTATCTGGATACCTCCCCAAGTGGTTTGACATTTCTAAATTGGAAAAGTTTGATGGGACTCAAGACTCAGATAGTCATATTGACCAGTTCTAAAATTTCGTGATCGACGACAATGATGATGACAAGTTATCATGTAGAATGTTTTCTCAGACTTTCAAGAATGTTGAATCAAAGTGGTATAATCGTTTACCTCAAAGGTGCATAAAGAATTTTGAAATGTTTTGGAGTATGTTCCGACAATATTTTGTTGGAAGCAAAAAATTCTGAGTGAATCGGGATACTATTATTTACTACAGACAGAAAGTTGGAGAGAGTTTGAAAGAGTATATGAAAAATTTCATTCAAGTGAAGACGGATATGGAATTTTGTGAGGACAAAGTGACCTTGGCAGCTCTCAGTATGGTGTTGCTTCCGGGGGTGATGAAAGATAATGCTGCAGTGATGCAAGCTATGGCATTCGGTGCATTGTTGGATCAGATAGAGAAGCGGATTTTAGTTAAATAAACTAGAGTCTGAGAGGGATATTCTATGTCTCAGTTCTACTAAGATCCAACCATGGTAAGAGCAAGTGTGCAACCCCTGAATATCCGACCGCATGTGTCACATCCAACTACCACTATCCGACGACCACCAGTTCAAATGGTTAAACCGTGTACCTCATAGGGTAACAATGTCTAACAAGTGGGTCTGCCCCGCTCATTATGCTGAGTTGACTGAATGTGTGTCAACTATCTTTGAGAAGGTGCGCTCGAATGTGCATTTTCGTAAGCCTTTTCCAATGCAGACTCATAGGGAGCATCAAAAGAACAAATATTGCTAGTACCATGAGGATATTGGGCATGAAACAAAAGATGGTGTTGCGTTAAAATGAGAAATGCGATATTTAATAGAAAATGGGAAGTTAATTGATTTTATGAAGAATAATACTACGGTTTCTCTCAAGCAAGAAGCCGCTCCAAATTAGGAGGGTGCGATGGTGATAACGGAAGTAGTTGATGAAGAATTCTAGATGCATTTGATATCTTTGTTGAATACTTAGACCCAAAGCCATAAAGAAACATTATAAACATGGTAGAAGAACCGATAGCGAGGGGGGAGGTTAGTGAGTTATGTGCTTTCTTTGAGTCACTAACTATTTTCGGGGGAGATACAATTTGCAGGGACATCAAACTACTCTCAGAATAGACATATTGTAAGTTTGGCAACGCAACTCGAAGCAGGCGCTTTGACTCATTTATACAAAAATCCACCCACAATACTCTTTTTTAAATGTGATGATTTAAGGGACGTAGTCGGTCTGCATAAAGATGCCATTGTAATCAGAGCAGAGATCGTAGAGAATGAGATAAGAATATTTTTATTGATACTGGTAGTTCAGCTAACATAATGTTTAGCCAGATAAAAAACCCACCAACAATCTTGCGATCGAAACAACGATAGTCGAATTCAGTGGAGCTACCACTGATGTGGTTGGAGAGTTCGAAGGGAGGGTAGAATTGGACGTTCAAGAAGATAGTCACAATCATATTTGTAGTAGTAGATGCACCCACTTCTTACAACGCTATCTTCGGGAGGTCTTAGTTATCTAAAATGCATATCACGCCATCCGCTATCCATCAATGTTTGAAGTACGTAGTAAGAGGTAATATGGGAACAGTGATAAGCAGCTAGGAGATGGCGAAAGAATGCTACAGAGTGGCGTTGGCCCCCAAAAAACTTAAGGGGTTTGAATCCAAAAAAATAGCAATCAGTGGGGTCTCCCTTAGAGTCCGATCCCGTGGACGATCTAAGGGAGACCCCCGGGTTCATGGTTCGAGATGATAGCTTTGATGATCACATCTTTTCTCTGGGAAAAAGCCTCAAAATTAGCACAAAGTTGTGTCAGGAGGTAAAGGAAAATTTAATCAAGTTTCTTTCAATAAAATTACATTTGTTTGCATGGTGTACAGAGGACGTCACATGGGTTCCAACGAACATTATTTGTCATAAGCTTGCGGTGCAAAGGAACGTGTGTCTGATTATCCAGAAGCAGAGATCGTTTTCTCAGGAGAAAGATCTAGCTATTATGGCAGAAGTGGATCGTCTAACAAAAGTAGGTCATATACGCGAGTCACAATACGTTTAGTGGACTGCTAATCTGGTCATTGGTAAAGAAAAAAAACGGCAAGTGGCGAATGTGTGTAGACTTTGCCAACCTAAACATATTTGTCCCAAAGATCCTTTTCATGTTCCTAGAATAAATCAGTTGCTGACTCAACGTCTAGTAACCGTTTGCTATCTTTTATGGATGCGTACGCTGGGTACAATCAAATCCAAATGGACCCAAGAGATCAACAAAGTACAAATTTATCACCGGAAGAGGTTTACATTATTACAAGGTAATGTTGTTCGGGTTAATAAATGTTGGGGCAACGTACCAGCGGTTAGTGAACAAAGCTTTTAAGTGTCAGGTAGGAAGAAATGTTGAGGTATACATCGACGACATGCTAGTCAAGAGCCTAAAAGATGAAAATTATTTAACTGACTTAGAAGAAACTTTCACCAATTTGACGAAGATAATTTTGAAACTAAATCTAGAGAAGTGTACTTTCGGGGTTCGATCTGGAAGTCAGAAAAAAGGGTATTGAAGCTGATCCACTACAGTTGATTGCTCTGTGTAATATGACGACCATATCGAGAAGCTGATATCTTTTTCTCAGGAGAAAGCTGAGGCTATTATGGCAGAAGTGGATCATCTAACAAACGTGGGTCATATACACGAGTCACAATACCCTTTGTGGACTACTAATCTGGTCCTAGTAAAGAAGAAAAACAGCAAGTGGCGAATGTATGTAGACTTCACCTACCTAAAAAGGGCTTATCCCAAAGATCATTTTCTTGTTCCTAGAATAGATCAGTTGGTTGATTCAACGTCTGGTAACCGGTTGCTGTCTTTTATGGATGTGTACGTTGGGTACAATCAAATTCAAATGGGCTCAAGAGATCAACTGAGTACAACCTTTATCACCGGAAGAGGTTTACATTGTTACAAGTTAATGTCGTTCAGGTTAAAAAATGATGGGGTAACGTACCAGCGGTTAGTGAACAAAGCTTTTGAGTGTCAGATAGAAAGAAATGTCGAGGTATACATCGATAACATGCTAGTCAAGAGCCTAAAAGATGAAAATCGCTTAACTGACTAAGAAGAAACTTTCACCAATTTGACGAAGATAAATTTGAAACTAAATCCAGAGAAGTGTACTTTCGGGGTCCGATCTGGAAATTTTTTAGGCTACATAGTCCGAGAGCATGGTGTTGAAGCTGATCCAATACAGTAGAATGCTCTGTGTAATATGGCCCCACCAAGAACGATCAAAGAAGTACAAATCCTGACAGGGATATTGGCAGTGTTGAATAGATTCATATCGTGATTCTCGGATAAATGCGCCTCTTTCTTCCCAAGTGTTAAAAAAGCAAACTTCTTTGATTAGACTCAAGAATGTTTGGATGTCTTCAATCATATTAAAGAATATATTTCTTCTCCTAAAATATTGACAAAGCCAAATCCGAGGGAGAAGCTGTACATTTATTTAGTAGTGTCAGATTTCGCCGTAAGTGCGGTTTTAATTCGAGAAGAAGGCAATGTTCTGAGGCCGGTTTATTATGTGAGAAAAAGTCTTCTGAATGCGGAGAACCGATATCTCAAGCTATAAAAGTTAGCCATTGCACTAGTTATATCAGCATGAAATATGAGGCCTTACTTTCAGGCGCATTCAATTGTTGTACGCACATTTTTTCTTTTGAAGAACATGCTACAAAGGCCCGATGTGTCGGGAAGAATGACGAAGTGGTCGGTAGAACTTAGAGACTTTGATATTGATTTTTAACCACGAATTGCTATCAAAGCACAAGCATTAGTTGATTTCTTAGTTGAATTTCACTCCGATCGGAATGAAATGGACATTGATAAAGAAGAATTTGGTTCAGAATGGGTAGTCCAAATAGACGGGGGTTCAAGCTCATCTGGATGTGGAGCAGGGGTACAATTGGTATCTCCATAAGGAACTGCTATGTATCAAGCCACCTGATTCGGGTTTAAAGCATCAAATAACAAAACTGAGTACAAAGCTACTTTGGCAGGCTTAAGACTTGCAAAACGTTTTGGAGCTAATAGAGTAAGGTTGATAAGTGATTCACAACTTCTATGAACCATGCTTCTGGTCGGTCGGAGGCAAGAAAAGATCATTTGGTAAAATATTTGGGGGTTTTGAAGGCCTTAACATTGAGTTTCAAGGATATCAGATATGAACATGTTCATAAGGATGAAAATATAGTGGTTGATTCTTTGGCTAGAGCATCTTACTCAGAGGATTACCCATGGATAATGGTCCAAGAAAACCCATCGATTGTTAAGGGATCCAAACCAGTTGAAGGAGGTGCTGAGGTCTTCCAAATTTCCACAGCTATAGTGAAAGACTAGAGAAGTGAGATACAAAAGTTCTTGATCAACGACATACTACCAGTTGATAAACTAATGTCTAAAAGAATAGGATTCAAGGCATATGGGTATTATGTACTCGAGACGTATTGTATAAGAAATCGTTGAGCCGTCATTTACTTAGCTGTTTAGGAAAGGTTGAATCGCAATTGATACTTTCATAGTTGCATGATATGAAAAGATCAGCACATTGTGGCTACAAAACATTGATACGAAGAGTTCTTATGGCTAGGTATTATGTGCCAAAGATTTGATAACTCGATTCGTGCACCTGGCGTACCCCTCGAATCTATAGCAGCGTCTTTACCATTCAACCGATGGGGTATTGATCTAGTCAGACCCCTTCCTATGGCATCAAGAGGACGTCAGACAATCATTATTGCAGTAGATTACTGTTCCAAGTGGGTGGAGGCTGAGCCGTTAGCAGGAACAAGAGCAAAATATGTGATCAATTTTATTATTTCTAACATATGTTGTCGTTTTGGTGTACCAAGAAAAATTACAATGGATAATGGACCGCAATTTGATAACAATAAGATGAAATCTGTTTGTGCATCTAAGGGAATACAACAATTCTTCTCAACGCCTTTCCACCCTCAAGAAAATGGCCAGGTTGAAGTGACTAATCCAACAATCTTAGATGGGTTGAGAAAGAATGTGAAGGGTAAGACAAGAAAGTGGCCGAATTACCTATAATAAATTTTATGGGCTTATAGGACCACTCCTCGGACTGCAATGCAAGAGTTGTCATTTGTACTTGTTTATGGGATGGACGCGGTAATACAATCAGAGACAATGTTCCCATTGTGCAGACTGAGCGAATACTTATACGAAACAAATGATAGAGGAAAGCGCACGGAGTTGGATTTAATAGAAGAAAAGAGAAGAAGGGCGCAGTTAAACTCTTTACACTACCAGACTTTGATGAGAAGTCGGTACGCGTCAAAAGTTAGAAGAATGGAGTTCAAAGTTGGGGACAGAGTTTTGAGGAAAGTCTTTCTTCATACAAAAAAAAAAGAGGTTGGGAAAGTTAACTCCTAATTGGGAAGGTCCGTACACGGTAACTAAGAAGATAAAGCCGGGACGCACAGACTCAAAGATAAAGAAGGAAGAGATCTTCCTCACCCTTGGAACATTGAGCACCTCAAATTTTATTTAGAGTTAATGTGTAAATACGTAAATAATTTCTTTATCAGTTTATGTAAGTATCGGTGGCATACTCTTTCCTACCCTGGTGGCGCAGGAAGGTTTTAACGAGATGCCCTAATAACCGACTTATATATAAAATCTCAATGTCTTCTTAAAATGATTTTCCGAATGTTCATCCTTTTTAATTCAAAAGGCATTCCAAAAATGTTTGGACTAGAAAGTTCATCTTTTTTAACTCAAAAGGCATTCAAAAACAAATTGGACTAGAAATTTCATCTTTTTGAACTCAAAAGACATTCAAAAAAGTGTGGACTAAAATGTTTATCTTTTTGAACTCAAAAGATGTTCCAAAGAAGTTTTGACTAGAAAATTATTCTTTTTGAATTCAAAAGACATTCCAAAGAAGTTTGGACAAAAATTCATCTTTTGAATCATAAGATAGTGAATGTTTGTTATTTAAAGCAAATAAAGGTGGGTAAAGGCACGGGTCAAATATTTTCACATAAAAGATTTCTTAGCAAAGAAACAAGCTGATTTAAATTAAACTTTTGAAAACAATTCATGTGGGGAAATTATCTGTCGAGTAAAAATTGTTTTGGGTCACATATTTTAGCATAAGGCATTTTTGAGTAAAAAATAATTTTTGAAAATAGAGTTACAATACCAAAAGACCTCACCACATGAGGGTACTTTTACAAAACAAAGTTCCATATGTTCACGTTTACAGATAATTAATAAAACAAGAAAGACAACATTCAAACAATGCTAATCAGATGCGGAATTTTCCTTACTATCTTCCGGAGAGTCAGATTCTGAAGATGGACTTTCTGAGTCGTCGCTAGTCTCCAAATCCTTCATAGAAATACCTGCAGGGCGATTCTTTTCAATAACGTGTTGCCAAAGACTACATAGCTTCAGGTCCAGAAACTTCTCATGCATCACTAATACCATAGCGGATCTCATGTTGGTATCTCTTTCTTGAAGGTGAGATACAATACTGGCTGCATATGCATCTAAAATCTTCTTCTGCTCAGTTGCAAAGTCCTTCTTCAGAGACTCGTTCTCACTCGACAGCTTTTCAATGTCTATAACAACATTTTCAAAGTATGTCTTAGTCTTGGCGCAAGATTCAATAAGATCATCAATAAGAGTGTCTCGTTCGATGTCCTTAGTAATGAAGCGTTCCCGTTCGTCGTCAAACTTTCTTTTCTCCTTGGAAAGTTTAGTCTCTAAGGAGGTAATGTTGGATAAACGATCAGTAGATGTCTTTTTCTCTATGGAAAGTTCGTTCTCAACCTTCTTCAATTGGGAAGATACCTCTTCTTTCTTCGCAAGTTCATCTGTCAAATTTTTCACCTTTTTTTTCAAGTTGTTTGACTCGTTCGTCAGTTTCCTTACCTCAACCCTTTTCTGAAGGACTTCGTTCTTGTAACGATCTTTGCGATTAGCTTTCCGTTCGAGGAGAGCAGCAGCACAAAGCAATTTGTTTAGCTCATTGGCAACAAAATCGTTTTCGTAGACATCAAAGTAAGTTGAAACAGGGGAGAGATATTCACCTTCTTCAAAGTTCTCTTCTTGACCCGCAGACTGTTTTTTTGGAATAACAAATCCCTCCTCAGAATCTGAGTCGACTATGACAACTTTCTTTATTGGGGGGTAAGCCCGGACAAGTTGTATTGTCACTTTCTCTTTCACTGTCAACTACTTTCTTCTGTTTTTCTTTAGCTGTAAGCCTTCTTGGCCTTACAGCCCCAACCCTCCCAGCTGGTCTCACTTCAACAGAAGTCTTGTTGTCAACATCCCTCTATTTTTCTTCCTAGGCGTTAGTCGGAGGACTTACCGAGGGATCAACTTGGTTTTCTTGTTCGACCTCCGTTGGCCTTTCTTTCTGAGTCTTATTCTGATGGTCTCCTTGGGTTCCAACTCCATATTCCTCGGGAGCATCACTCTCCGACTCTGCATCCTCCTCGGTACGCTCACCATCATCCTTGGTTTTTCTGCATCTTGGTGACTCGGAGCCCGAGCTCGAGTTGGAAGGTAAACAATGTTGTCTAAACCTTCCAGGCGTTCGAGAATAACGTCATTCGGGGGAAGCACCATGAGGTTAGACATGGATTTTTCTCTCTCCAAGGTCATACCTCCAAAGATTTCTTCTCACGAAGTTCATGGACAGGAAACTTTGATGAAATTTATGGTCTCAATGCTCACTTGCCCAGACGCTTAGCTTCTCAAAGATATTATTGGCAGCTTTTGTATAACTTTTAAAGGGTTTGGAAATTCCCTTCATAGGTGTTTGAAAGAAACATCTTAATATTATCCAACTTTAATTAATAAAAAATAAGACTATATGAGGATGCATACCTTGCCCAGACCATTTCAAATTTAACCGATGAGGAAGATCGTCAGAGTTCTCAAAGCCAGTTTCCCATAGCCCATAGATAAAAATGAATTGATACTTCCATTTGTTATCAGCTTTTAAGAAGTCTTTGATCACCTTGAACTACGTTTCAAAACCAAGAAAGTAAAAAGGATAATGGGAGTTCTTAGCCACACGTGAAATGGAGATAAGCTGCTCAATGGAAAAGGTTTTCTCAGAAAGTCTGGAGTCCATGATGCAGGCCATGAGTGTGTACCACATGTGAGCGAACACCCCTTATTTCCTAGGACTCACCTTAAGACTCGTTTGGGGGGATCCCTTCGGAGTTACTTGAGGGGTTGCAACAGAGGATGAAACTTTTACCATGATAGACTTTGTGGGTGGATCCGAGGACATTTTCCTCTTAATGTGTTCTCATGCATTTACTCTAGTGAGATTTTCCTTTTTATCACCCATTGTTAATAATGGAAAAAACTTGCAAACGGATTCAAATGAAGCAAGATCAACCTTGATATATCTTAAACAAGCTTGACCGGGGGGCTGAGCAGCAAAGAAAGTGCTCTCCTGAATAGAGGACCAGTTATCACGAAAGTTTTCTTCATATATGTCTGCAGGTGTGAGATGCCCTCTTCCACCAAAATTTCCACGAACAGCAGCTTGGTTTGAGATACTGAACCACCTTTAAAGCTTATACTTTTTAAGATTGATAAACTCTTCAAGCATGTAAAAACAAAGAAAGAATTTGGGATGAAAATTAATTTTCCCTCTCTAGAATAGGTGTTCTTGACTCAATGATGAACAGAAATCAATCATTATAAACTTATAACTAAAGAGGGAAATGAATATTTATAGTGATAGCTGTAGGTACTAGGGGGCAGAAGGCAAAAGACTAAAAGGACAGAAGACGAAAGGTTAAATATTTTATGACACATTTCCTCTCTCATAAACCGCTTCAAAAAATGCGCTGACGGGCCATGGTAGGGATGCGACACGTGGCCATAAGTGACTTCATCCTCTAAAATATCTCTGACACTATAACGGCTAGGCAGAGGCACACGAACTTAAAACAAATGATGGTTTAGGTGAGGTCATCCTGACCAAGAGTGAGGTCATAAATTTGAACAAGTTTGGTATCACATAATCCGATGGGTAGCAATATAATACTTTGTTTAGGGAACGCAAACAACAAAGTCATCCGATCCGGGGACCGGTTATACAAAGAATTTCGAGCATCATAAAATCTCAAGAAGTTTGAAAGAAAGAAATAATTACAATCCTCATTCACATATCTTCATAAGTAGTGGGGGGCTACTGATAAGGGAAGGAAAATATAAAAATAACAAAATTTATTCTATAAAATATAAAGACTAAATTTGTATATTAAGTGATCAAAAAACTAAAGTAAAGCAAACATAAAAGATGGGGGGTTAAGTGATATACCCCAAGAACTTGTTTGTAAATAGTAAAAGAATGGGGTGAGAAATCCACTTTAACGGGGGTAATTATATAATTTTACCACCTACCTCATGTACTATAAAAAGGACATTCCCTTTACATGAAATGGCCAACGATTAGTCAATTATTGCTACATTTATTCCTTTTGTCTCTCTTTCTCTCTCCAAAATACTTGATGAGAGGATAAATGACTAAGAGTAGGTAGTATTGAATCTTGGTCCTAGATAGAATATTCTAGAGAGAGAAAGTAGAAAAAGAGTATTATATTCCAAAATAATGTCTCACCTACCAAGAATAAAGAATCTCCTTTTATAGTATGGGAAGGTGGACCCATTTATGTCATTGGTGGGCTTACTTTATTTCCCCCTTTAGTCCCTTATTATATACATTGTTTACAAATTACTCTCTAATAAATGATAAATACTCTAATAGACATTTTAACTTCCTTCTATTCACAATTGGCTCCTTGTTCTTATTATCGGCGAATTGCTCCCTTATCAGTAGCCCCCAGTCATCGGGAGCGGAGGGAGTGAAGACTTTTAGACGGTTTAGCTCAAAATGCCTCTGTACTTTGGCCTCTGCATCGATCTTGGTTTTCTTAAGGATAAAACTTCCCTTCCATCTGACGCCCGACCGTTCATATTTTCGTTCGATGGTCGGGTGCAGATGCTTTCCTTCCATCTGATGTCCGACCCTTCTCGTTTGTATAGATGTGGTCGGGAGCGCTTATCCCGCGAATTGTTCTTGACTCGTTTTGGGTCTGCTTTCGCTCCTGTGTGACACCTTTATGGGCCTTGATCGGTCAAACCTTTTCGGGTTGGTGTGGCCTATCTAGCATCTCTGTCTGACCTAGCTAGCCCACGCCTGCTGCATTTTTCTGACCAAAAGCGACACGTGTTGACCGACTACTCGAGGCGTGCTTGTTTACACAGCTTCTCAAGAAACCCTTTCGACTTCCCGCTGCTTTCCACCGCTTGGAATTCCCCGTGCATGCAACGTCTAAATGGAATTGCCTATAAATACCTCATAAACAAACATTGCTCTCAGAAGCGTTCTAGAGAGAGAAATTGCTGCTCAGATTTTTCAAGAGAGAGAAAGCTCGTTTTATGGGACATAGCTACCCGAAGCGGAAACCAAAACCCAAGAAGAAACAACCAGTGTTCGGATTTGTGGACTGGGCTAGCATCGGTGACCGTGCTGAAGAATACCGACGCGCGGGATTAATCTAGAGTCCTAACTCCAAACCATTTACGCCCGTACCGCAGCCCCACGACCCTGTTATTGCTCGTCCGACCCCCGCTGAGCCCTTCACCTTGCCTGAACTATCTGGTGTTCAGACCCCGGAGCCTATTGCCATATCTTCTAGCAGCAGCTCTCCGCACTCCCCAATTTCCCAACTAAGCCGCCCGACGCCTTCGTCAGTTAATTCTTAGGCTACCGCGCCTCCTTTTCCGTCCCGACGTCGCGGAAGAGCTCAATTTCTTTCTATGGGAGAAACCAGTTCTCTGACTTCTCCGGCGAGAGGTAATTTCCTTGAGATGGTTCAGCTCACTCCCTCCATACGGGGATACCAAACCGGTACTAACACATCTGTGACTTTTTAAGGTCTTAATAAGCGGCCACTGACTCCTGCAGAAATGGATCCTGAACGCGCCCGTCGGGAACAAGACGAGGCTCATCCGACCCAAACTGGTAGCTGTTCTAGCCCTGCCGACCATGTCGTTCGAGAATCCAACCCGGGCGCGGCGAACGCCCTTAGTTCTGATAAAATACCGGTAGCGAATACCGAGGAGTCGGATGCAGACGCCCTGCCTGTTAGAGACAGTGCTGCTGCTGGCAATGTCGCTGCCCCTCCCGCTGAGCCACTTCCTGAGGAGATAGAGCCGATCATTACCACTACTTATCATCGCCGGTTGCCCGCAGACTTCGTCATTTCTCTGTTTGAAGGCAAGTATCTCTACTTCTCTGTTGCGGAACAAGATGAGCTGCTGGTTCGGTGGGGCATCCCCGAGTGCGTTAGTGTTAGGTTTCCAATTCCTGGGGAGACCCCCGTACATGTTCGGTTACGAGAAATCGTGGTTTTTACCGAACTATTCAACTGGGGCCTCAGATTCTCCCTGGACCCTGAAATTGTTCTGTATTTCAGAACTCTGCAGATCTGCCCCTCTCAGCTGACGCCCAACGCCTGGTACACACTGATTTCCTGCATAATGGCCTCGCGCCTTTCAGGTCGGGTTATGCCCATGGAGCAGTACATAGCCATGTCTGGGCTGTCCAAATCTCCGAAGTCTCCTTTCTTCTATTCTTCTCTTGCAAACACCTGGAAGATAGTGAACGATTTTCTTGAGGGCGAGAAGGGTTGGAAGCACCGCTTCGTCTTTTTAAGTGGCTGCTGGAAAAATGGCCGCCCTTATAGCCGAGAGAATCCGAGGCTACTGCTGCGGACATGGGTTCCTGATGGTAAGCTTCTCGCATTTTTTTTAAAATCCGAACATTTGTGTAGTGTCGAAGGAGTTCGTCCAGGGGTTGAAGAAGGACTACTTTAAAACGGGCAAGGTTACCTTCCAAGTGTTGAAGGATTATGCCAAACAGCACTGGGGTCGGGCGATGCACCTGGCATTTAAGAATACAAATCTGATCATGAGCAACCTCTGGCGTTGTTCATCGGAAGTGCTAACAATCGAGCAGCTGCGTCAGCCCCCGAGTATGGAGGAGGTGATCGAAAAGACGGAAGCACTGATGCGCATCTATTTCTTCTGAAGCGCAACAAGGCGCCTACCAAGCGCCCAAAATCCGACGATAAGGTCGAACAAGATAACCCCGGGGCTGAAGAGGCGGTTACTCAGGTGCACCAGGATGAAGCTGTTGCTGAGGGTGATGAAGCTCTGCCGACCCAGGATCTGGCTCTGAAGCGGAAGGGAAAGGCCGATGCGGCAAGAACTCAGGCTAGGAAGCCTAAACGCTCGAGGAAAGAAGGCAGTTCGGTCCCGGGCGTTGAAATTGCTATCGTGCCAGAGCTCTTTGACCAGTATGAGGGGGTTAAGGGTGGTTCGCAGGTGGCCCCCGTGGTGGTGACCCCCGATGATGCCAGCCCCTCGAAAGCTTTGAAACCCGGAGTGGCGTCGTCAAGTGGTAGGAAGCTCTCGGTGCTGTCTGTACCCGGTAGTCCGCACACTTTCCCGCTGCAGATAACCGATGGACTGGCCCTTTCCTTGTACAACATGCTTGTACCATTGGCCATGAAGAAGCGTCAGGCAGTTGAGCTGGGCCAGAAGCTATCGGGTGCAGAGGCAAGGGTTGCTGGTCTGGAAGAGGATGTGCGGAAGGCTAAAGCGTCTCAGGAACTAGCGGAGGAGCGTCTTAGGGAGGCCAAAGTTGCCATGGAACAAACCAAGAAGGCCGGGGAAGAACGTGTCGCGATCTTGACACGGGAGGTCACTGATCTGAAGGCGGCGAACACTATCTTTGCTAACAAATGCAAGAAGTAGATGGAGAAGGAGACACCCGAGGCTAAGGCTGCATACGTGCTGTCTTTTCATCATCGCTTCCCGGACCTTCCTCTCGGGTCGATGTGGCTAGATGTTCCGGAGGACGACCGCCCTTCTGATGTCGTTTGCGAAGATGACGAGTCCGACAACACCGGGTCAGAGGAAGATGATGCGTGATTCCCGATGCCCTCGGTTTTTTGTGTTTTATACTTTTGTTGTTTCTAAGACCTGTCAGTGTGGGGACTGCGGAGTCCCCTATAAATCTCCTTCTGTAAACGAAATTCCCAGGCAATTAATATTTCAAACGTACTTATATTTTATTGGGTGTTGTTCTTTATAATGTTTTTATAGATGCATGGTAGGGTCGGAAATTTGAGATATGAAATATTGATGCAAGTTCTGTGGGTCGAAATACAACGGGTGACAGCACCGAAAAGGCGATAAAGGTTCTGGTGATCGATGCGATATTGAAATTTTTTTGCAGGGTCGATAATTTAATATGTAGATTAGTTCGAAATATAAAAACCCCATAAATGTTCAGTTGATCAATATAGCATTGAAAATTTTCCCCGAGGGTCGGGAATTTAAGATGTAGATCAGTTCGAAAACGAAAAAACCCGTAAAGGTTCTGTTGATCAATGTAACATTAAAAAATTTCCCTGAGGGTCGGGAAATTAAGATGTAGATCAGTTTGAAAACTGAAAAAACCCATAAAGGTTACGTTAATCAATGTAACATTGAAAATTTTCCCTAAGGGTCGGGAATTTAAGATGTAGATCAGTTCGAAAACTGAAAAACCCATAAAGGTTCTGTTGATCAATGTAACATTGAAAATTTTCCCTGAGGGTCGGGAATTTGAGATGTAGATCAGTTCGAAAACTGAAAAACCCATAAAGGTTCTGTTGAGTGGTCAAGATAGTAAAAAAGAAAAAATTCGTCGACCAGCTCGTCAGCTGAAAGAGTCGTCACTAATGCTTCCAAGATGGAAAGGCAAAACAAAATTTGTTGATTAAAGGGGTCGGGTGTAATCGATGCCTCATTAAAACCTTCTCGCACCACCGAGGTAGGAAAGAGTATATCCCCGACCTAGAACAAATAGTTACACGGATGAGAGTTTACAAAATATGAAGTTACTCTAAATACAATTTCAAGTGCTCGATGTTCCATAGTAGCCTTAAAGAACGCCCGAGCTTATCTTGTAACCGGTAACTCCCGCCCTTGACCTTCTCTGTTACTTCATATGGCCCTTCCCAATTCGGGGCGAGCTTACCGAGGCTTTTGTCTTTCGTATGCAGGAAAATTCGTCTTAGGACCTTATCCCCGACCATGAACTCCCGCCGTCATACTTTAGTCGCATATCGGCTCCTCATTAAGGTCTGGTAATGCAAAGAATTTAACTGGCACGGCTTCGTTTTTCCTCAATGAGGTCGAGGGCTAATCGTCTGTTACCTCTATTGGCGTCTTCGTCATAAGTACCGATCCTGAAGGAAGGAAAGATAGACTATGCCGGGGTGACCGCGTCCATGCCATAGACCAGGGCGTAAGGCGATTCTTTGGTCGTCGTTCGAGGCGTAGTTCGGTAAGCCCACAATACCTCCTGCAAATAGTATGGCCATTTACCAGCTTTTCCTTCGAGGTTCTTTTTTAGGCCGTCCAAAATTGTTTTATTGGTGACTTCGACTTGTCCGTTCGCTTGAGGGTGAAAAGGGGCTGAAAAACACTGTCTAATTCGGTGGGTTGTACAAAAAGACTTCTTCTCTTTGCTATCGAATTGGGGTCCGTTGTCCATGGTGAGCTTCTGGGGTACCCCGAAACGACAACAGATATTGGACCAGAGAAACCTAATGATGTTCTTAGCCTTGGTGGCGGATAAAGTCTCGGCTTCCATCCACTTAGAAAAGTAGTCAACGGCCACCACAATCCTTTGTCTTCCACCAGATGCCATTGGTAGCGGCCCGACAAGGTCGATCCCCCATCGGTCAAAAGGTAATCCTTCAAATATGGATATTAAAGGGGTCGCGTGAACGTTTATAGCATTCGCAAACCTCTGACAAGGGTTGCAGGTTTTTACTATCTGCTGAGCATCTGTTGTTATCGTTGGCCAATAAAATCCGGAGAGAAAAATTCGTCTTATCAAGGCCTTGTAACCACAATGGGCCGCGCCCTCCCCGTCGTGCAGTTCGGACACAATAATTTGCGACTCATTTACCCCTAAGCACCGTAGTAAGGGTCTGCTGAATGATTTCTTGTATAACACGTCGCCCAATAGAACATAGCCTCGGGCTTTGTGGCGTATTTTTCGTGCCGATGCGCTATCGTCCGACAACAATCCCTCGGCTAGGAAAGCAATAATATCCCGTCGCCAATCCGACAGAGTAACCGAAGACACCTGACAAGCGATTTCGGGGCGGTTATCCAGCTCTTCGTGCTTGATGATTGATGGGTTCTCTTGTTTGGTTATCCAAGGGTAGTTGTTTAGGCAAGAGGCCGACGCTAGAGAATCGGCCACCAGATTCTCGGTTCTTGGGACATGTTCATACGTGACCGTGGCGAATGATGCCGCCAGAACCCTTAGCGCGACTAAGTACTGAACCAAATGCTCCTTTCTGGCTTCTGAGGCTCCCGAGGCTTGATTGATTAAAAGTTGAGAATCACTAATGAGACGTATATGCCTGGCTCCGCATACCTGTGCGAGTCGCATCCCGGCCAGGGCGGCCTCGTACTCGACTTTGTTATTCGAAGTTTGGAAACCAAATCGGACTGCCTAATGCATACTGATACCTGTTGGTGTAATTATCTGTATACCCGCGCCGCAACCGTGGATGTTCGAACCGCTATCGGTTCGGACGATCCATTCATGTTTAGTTGATTCATACGAGGGGTCCTCGTGCGGTCGGTCGGAATGGAATTTGACTATGAAATCAGCCAGGACTTGACTTTTGATGGCGGTCCGAGGTTCAAAATGGATGTCGAAATCACCCAATTCAACTGACCATTTGGACATTCTTCCCGACATGTCCGGTCGCTGGAGGACGTGCTTGAGCGGGAATGAAGTTCGAATGACAATAGGGTGTGCTTGAAAGTATGGCCTCATTTTTCCGTGCTGCGGTTACCAATGCTAATGCCATTTTCTCTAGTTTTAGATATCGTGTCTCTTCATCTAATAAGCGTTTGCTTACGAAGTACACCGTCTTCGGGATCGTTCCCGACTCGCTGATCAGAGCCGCACTTACTGCAAAATCCGAAACCGCTATGTAAAGAAAAAGAGTCCGGTGTCCAGGCTTTATTAGAAGGTTTGGGGATGATAAGTAGGCTTTGATCCCTAAGAAGGCAGCATCGCAGTCCGGTGTCCAGGTGAAATTTTTGGCATTTCTCAAGACCTGAAAAAATGGAGCGCACTTGTCAGATGAACGAGAGATAAATCGGTTCAAAGCTGCAAGGCGCCCGGTCAAAATCTGGACTTCCTTTATACTCTTAGGTGGCGTTATGTTGGTAAGGGCCTGCAGTTGTACTAGGTCAGCCTCGATTCCCTTTTCGCTAACAAAGAAAGCCTAGGAAATTTTCCCGACCGTACCCCAAAAGAGCACTTCTCCGGGTTTAACTTGAGATTAATACTTCTGAGGCTGCCAAAAGTTTCTCTTAAATCGACAAGGTGTGCCTCGTCTGTGCCGCTCTTTACCAACATATCGTCAATGTAGACCTCCATGTTCCTTCCTATTTGACCATCGAAAGTCTTGTTAACCAACATCTGATACGTCGCCCCAGCGTTTTTCAATCCGAAGGGCATAACCTTGTAGCAATACAGACCTCTGCCCGTGATAAACGTCGTGCTTTCCTAGTCTGCTGGGTGTAACTTAATCTAATTGTAGCCTGCGAAAGCGTCCATGAAGGAGAGCAGCCTGTTCCCCAATGTGGAGTCCACCAGTTGATCGATCATCGGCATCGGGAAAAGATCCTTCGGGCATGCTCGATTTAGATCGGTAAAATCGACGCACATTCTCCACTTTCCATTTTTATTTTTCACTAGGACTGGGTTCGAAGTCCAGAGCGGGTAACTTGATTCCTTGATGTGACCGACGCTGATCATTCTCTTAACTTCTCTCAGAATGATTTCTGCTTTTTCTGGAGAAAACGCCCGACGCTTTTGTGAAACGGGTCTGACATTTTTGTTTACAGTTAATTTGTGGATCACATGGTCTTCCGGGACTCCAGTCATGTCCCCCGAGCACCATGCAAATAAATCCAATTTTTCTTGCAGTAATGATAACAATTGTTTACTGAAAGTTGATGACAACTGGATTCCAATCTGTAGCATTTTCCCTTCGGTAAATTGGTTTTTTTCACACTCTCCGTCGGTAGTCAAAAACCTGGGGGCTTCTCTAGGATCATCTACGGGCAACTATCCCAAGGGAGGCCCCTCTGATTGCTAATCTCGTGCTTGGATGATCTCCTGATCCTTTTTGGGCGCCAAAGCTGCTCAGTAACATTCACGGGCTGTTTTTTGGCTACTTTGGACTATACCCACGTTGTTCCCGACCACGTACTTCAGACATTGATGGACCGTGGACGATACCGCGTGCATTCGCGATAGCCATGACCTGCCAAAAACCGCGTTATGAGAAGCTGGCGCATCTACCACAACGAAGAGGACGGTGACCTTCTTTTTGAATGGCCCGCGGCCCAACTGAACAATGCCCTCGAATTCCCCGACCACATATGCTGCAGCACCGGTGAACCCCACAATAGTACGGTCCGACCTGGGAATGACAGGGGGCGTCCTAAACCTCGCGAAGGTGGATGCAAAGATTATGTTAGCGGAGCTGCCCGTATCTATTAAGATACGTCGGACTTCCTCTCCCGCGATGGCTGCCCCGATCACGATGGCATCTTCGTGAGGGCTGGCAACATCTATCATGTCGTCGTCATCAAAGTAAAGGATCGGGGAAGGAATGCCTTTGGACTGGGGGTAGGCCCGAGCCTCCAGCTGGGTGGCCAAGTTCACAATATGCCGCTTTCTCGAAGAGTGCGTGGTTCCTGCCATAGAATCCCCACCAAAAATAGTTAGTGATTCGAAAAATTGACAAAGGTTCCTTACACTCTTGCTGTTTCCCGCGGTTTCCTCTTCGATGATTCCGATGACGTTGCGGTTCGCGTCAAGATCGAGTTACTCGACGAACACATCAAAATGGTCGGTCGCCTCGGAAATGGTCATAGTTGTTTCGGGCTTCGGAACCGCCATGACTTCCCTCGAGGCAGTGCTCTGCTGCGCTTTCTTCTTCACGTATTCTAAGAGGTTTTCATGCTCTATCAGCATCTGTATCTCCTTTTTAAGGGCAATGCAATCCTTAGTATCATGCCCCACGTCTTCGTGGTAACGGAAATACCGGTTGTTCCTCTGCTCTCGAGGCGTTGGTATGGGGAAAGGCCTCCGATGCATCCCGCTTTTTTTAGTCTTATCGTAGATCGAAGAGACACACTCCGTCAAGTCAGCGAAATATGCGGGTCGGATCCACTTATTGGATATAGTTCGTGATGCCACTTGGTTGGTCTGTTTCGCTTTGTGGCTTGGTGGAGCCGAAGCCTTGGCAGGTAGAGACTGGGTCGGTGGTATCGAGTTTAACGGCTGGACTTGCAGCCTGCTGCTGGATTGGGACCCTTGTTTTATGACAACCGATGCTTGAACGCTCTGCTGGATATGCGCGGCTAGTTCGGGCGCTTCAGTTTCTTCTACCAATATCCGTTTTTCTATCTGGGCCAGTAGGGCGGAGAACGTGAATGCTTGTTTTTTTGTAACCGCCTGCTTCATAGGCCCTGGGAGCAAACCCAGGCGATATGCGGTCAGTGCCACATTCTCTTCGCAGTGGTCAATGTCGGTCTTGGCGTCCATGAAGCGTCTGGTATAATCTCTCAGACTCTCTCCTAGCCTTTGCTTACAGTTCATGATCGTGTCTCCGTTAGCTCGGAAATTCTTGCTACAAAATAAGTGCTAGCGGAACATCGTCCAAAACATCCCGAAGTTTTTAATGCAACCCTGTGGTAGTCGGTTGTACCACTTGGAAGCTCGGTCCTTGAACGTCATTGAAAATGCCCGACACAGAAGCTTATCGTCATTATCGAAGCTCAACATAAAAATTTTGAAAGCCTCCAGATGATTATCCGGATCTCCTTTACCGTCATATTTTTCCAATTTGGAAATATCAAATCTCTTCGGGAGATGTCCCGATAGAATTCGTCGGATAATGGCGAAGCTCTCCAACTTATCCCGAAGCCAATGCGTCCTCCCCCGAGTCCCTCGGCCTGAATGCCATACATGCCCTCATCTCCTGGGTTGATGAATTGGCTGCTGGTTCGGTACCCCAAGTTCTGGCTGTTCGAGTGCTGCCACTGGACGTGGGGTAGGACTTCCCGTCCTTCTCTGCTTCCTGTCTGCATCTCCTCTTTTTCGATTGACACCGGTGTTCTTTTCTCGGTGCTCCCCTTTTTGTACTTTGGAGAATCCGAACGGGGTGCCCTATTTCGTCAGGAGCGACTCTTCTGCGCTCGCTTGTTCAACCTTTCCTTGCGCTTGTATTCCCTGTCCGATGAATCATTGGTAGTATAATCAGGAGAGACCCCTCGGGTCACTTCTGGGTACTGATCCGCTCTGCCATCCTGCTTCTCTTCTGGGCGCGACTCCCGATAATACCGAACAGGTTGGGCATTGATGCAATGGTCAATAATCGGGTAATCCTCGTCGCGGTCTTCTACCACCGTCCCTTTGCCTTTAGCTTCCCGAGCCCTTTTTTCGTCCACCGTCCTTTCCTTCTCTTTGTTTAACCTCGCGATGTCCTCCAGAAGCTTTCTCCTGATCATGATAAGGGTCGAACGCTTGTCCTGACCTTGAGCGTAGTATTCTTGACCCGGGGAATCCTCACCCTCAGATAACGGAGCGGTTCGGGCAACTTCTCTCCCGACCCTCTCTCCGATAGCTGAGTCATTCATCTTCCTGTCAATATCAGATCGTGATTTTCAAAGAAAAAGATTCCTTTTTTTGGTATCACGGTTTCCCACAGACGGTGCCAATGATGAGAGGATAAATGACTAAGAGTAGGTAGTATTGGATCTTGGTCCTATATAGAATATTCAAGAGAGAGAAAGTATAAAAAGAGTATTATATTCGAAAAGAATGTCTCACCTACCAAGAATAAAGAATCTCCTTTTATAGTATGGGAAGGTGGACCCATTTATGTCATTGGTGGGCTTACTTTATTTCCCCTTTAGTCCCTTATTATATACATTGTTTACAAATTACTCTCTAATAAATGATAAAAACTCTAATAGACATTTTAACTTCCTTCTATTCACAATTGGATCCTTGTTCTTATTATCGGCGAATTGCTCCCTTATCAATACTGATTCTCTTATTTGGCATATCCGATACGAATATCTTTTAGACAGACACTCACCCACGAACATTTCTACATCTGAACTGACCTAAGAATTTTCTGGGTTCCTCAGTTACCACATCATTTTCCATTGTATTAACATATTTCATGCCTAATTATATTAAGAACACTTAACATTTGCGCGCGAAATATATTTTTTTTCCAATCATTTGGAGAGAATTTTAACATGCATAAATAACATGCTAAGTTCGAAAACACTCGACATCCTATTTCATAATAACCACAGGTTAAGTCTGAAAACACTCAACACCTTCTTTTATAATAACCATAGGTTAAGTGTAAAAGAACTAAGCATCATATTTCACAACAAATATAGGCTAAGTCTAAAGACTCCCAACATCCAACAAAACAAAAAAGATGGGGACGGTATTATTAGTTTACAACACCGCACGACCATTATATACTTTAGGCTTAAATCAGAATATAGTCCTTTGACTATCACATTTTCTTTCATTTAGTCTATTGACTAAAAAATCACTGTTAGGGTCCTTCAATTATTCAAAATCTATAAATTTAGTCCTAACGCGTGGCGTCTTCCCTAATTCAGCTATGTGTCTTCATAGTTAAATGGTATGAGTCTCACAGATAGTCCATCAAATTTTAATTTCATTCTTCCTGACGAGTTGGTTCACAACACGAAAGCCGTTGACATCAAATTAACGAAACTGATCTCGTCATATAATATTGGCAATCACTACTCTCCATACATTAGGTACCATTTGCATTAGGAAAATCCAAGTATCCTTAAAATGAACTCCAATAGTCTCTGACACGGGTGAAATCGCAACTCATAGTCTAGATTGTATGTAAATAAGGAAACCTCGTCACCATTCGCATCGAGCGGTGTGTTCTCTGACTTTGGAAATCATACCACCACTACATTCATCAGCTTTTAAGCTTGTTTTGACATCTTAATGTAATAAAATATAGATAATTCACATTGTCTTAGTCTAGCTTCTTTCGAGAGTTGCGTCCATAAAACTCATCATGTTGGGATTGATATTTATCTTTAGGCGCCAACCTCCTCAATTGGATCGTTCTTCTTGCTCTGACGCAAATCCATCACAGGGGCATTAATTTCCGACTCATTCCTAAAAATGTACACATAGACAGGCGTGACATGGATCGTCTTGCTTTCTCTATTAACCATGATCGATAAAATAATAATAATATAAGGTTTTAAAAAAGTAAAGAACGACAAAGTTTGGAGTTTTTTTTAAAAAAAATATGAATCTTGAAGATAGTAAAACTCCTACTTCAGCAATGTGTATTCAAATAACAAGGAGACATACCACAAATATATAAGAAGAGTAAGCAACATCTAACCATAAATTTTATTTTATCCAACAGTTTATGACTTTTCAAACTCAACGAATCATATACACTAGCATTAGAAACCTTAATTAAGAAAGATCAAACGACAAGGACTCGTATATATAAAGACACTACTATATTTTGGCCCAATTGTCGTCTTAACGCTACAAATTCGCACGTGAATTTTAAAGTTAAATTATGATCCTTCTACTCTCTCTCGCATCTCAAACATACCCCTCAGTGTCATTTCATTTTAAAATTTGACACAACTAACTAAAAACAATGCCCATCTCATAAAAATTAAAAAAATTAAATAAGTGTATCTATCACCTAGTCCTTTAATCTTTGCCCTAAATATGTCTATGATGCTTCAAACAATATTAGTGGGCTACTTCAAGTCTCAATAAAATACAATCCGACGTCTATACTCTCTACAATTATCTTGATTCTTCAACAATGACTATAAGGGCTAGTTAGATCATACTATCCGAGCGCAAAGTTTTCCTCGTCTAAAGCCTAAATAATCATTAATTTATTATTTAACAAATACTAAAGAGTAGAAGAACATCTGGTCTTAACTAGTTCATGATTTCTTTTTCAGGTAATTTTAAGTCCAAATCAATGAAGCAAATAACTCCAATGTCACGTTCAAAACTCTAGCAACATACTACATATTCCACGGCTCTTTTCCTTTTGGTAAAATAAAGGTTTTTGTCTTCAATGTAGGTTTTCGACCGATATTGGATTTTTTATGAAGGCTGGAACAAGTTCAATATGGATTAAATCTAAAGAGACGTCTCTAAGGTTAGCTCGACTAGAGTAGAAACCCAATTTACCAAGATATTCAAAGACTCTTAGGAGTTTGGCCAAATCCAAACAAGGTTGATTCTGCTTGGTATTCTTTATATTAACCAAACAAGCTTCAAAAATCAGATATAAAATGATCAAGAACATTAAAAATCCCTAAGATAGTTCTTTCTTAATTCTTTTGTAAATATTAAGAGTATACTAATTAGGGTGGATTTCACTGGTACTGTCAACTCCTTTCAATCGGCAACCCACCATGCTACCAATACCTCATCACCATCTATTTAGACAGTTTGGCCCAATTTCTTCTACCTTGCATCCCATTGGCCGATGTCCTCTTTGGCTGATGGTTCCATTATCGATGGTCATGTAGGCGATTTCATGACTCGGTTGCAGTTGCAAGTTAATAATGTATCCTAAATGTAATTTGTTATACTTGTCTCCATATAAGATAGATGAATTCATAAATAAAATCACCTTAAAATTTTATATCACTTAATCACTTTTTCCTTTATAACTATTATCATTTTTTCTCAACTTTGCACAAATAAATTGAATAAAGAATACGTGAAAGACCTCAAGAATTATACAATTTTCATTTTATGTAGATCATAAAGAATTTTATCCATATTTTTGTTTTGATATAATGTCACATTGTATAATATATTTAATAGAAGAAGCATTGTTAGTTGAGCTAATTTAATATTTATGTACTTATGTGACTGAGAGGTAAAACAATAGATCAAATTTAAAATGTCCATAAGTCTTATTCAAAATTTATTTTGTTAATATTTGTAACATTTGTGAAGAATAATTGACAAATAAAAAAACACGTAACAAATAAAGTAAGACCAGAAGGATCTATTTCATAACCATATATATCTAACGAGTCTTTTACATATTGTAAGATGTATTTTAATTTTTCATAATGCGAAAATACTGACGGATTGCAATAATAATTTTGTTCTTTTTTGTGTTTCCTAATACTGCAAAGTCTTTGGGTATTCATCCAACTACTATTATTTTTTATGAGTTAATTAAATCTTACTTGTATGTTCTTTTGAATTGTGATGAAATCACAAAATATTTATTGTGCGGTAAAAACAAAATTATGTGATTTCACATGAATGATTTCATACAAAAACACTACAACATGTTTCTGAATAAGTTTTTACTTATGTAAGTATCTCGTACGTGAATAAAAAAATTATTGTATTACTGTAATTGATTTTATTAAAATTTTGTATTAGAAAAATATTTAATATTTGTAAATGTAATCACTTTGTTCTCAAAATAGTTCGTACTAAAAATGATGTTCTATACGTATTTGCTAGGTTAAGTTCTCTCTGAAATGGTATTGAATTTTAATGAAGATATTAAATTTTAATTTCATCGCGGAATGTTAAAAGAACATCTCAAAATAGTGGTGTTATGGTAATTACTACTACGGAACCAAATGAAATATATATATTGAAATGTTAAAAAGTATGAATAGTCTTATCTACAAATAGTTTAGAACATCACATGTATTTATACGTTAGTGTAGGATACAAAGATTAGAGAGGACCAACATTTCATATTAGTTAACACGAGTATAAAGATTTGTAAAAATAATCAATATATTATTGTTATTTGAATGAGATGATAGTTCAATGTATGCCTCATCGAAATATATAGAAATCATCTTTTCAAAAATTGGAAGTTTTAGTGACAATAAGATGAATCCACGTTCGTACCTACAACATTTGTATGTATTCATATTGATGTTATGTGGATTTAGAAACAACTTTAATATTATAAACTTTTTGTGTTTAATGATGTTCTTAGTATCTCTAATTCTATTGGATTGCTAGATATAATTTTTTTTTGTTATAATCTACAACCTAATCATAAGTTTATTAATAATCCTTTGGCTTCGAACAAGAAATTTATAAAGTGTAACCGCTACGAAAATAATAAAAAGTACAAAATAAAAATATTTTCAAATTAAACTCCAATTTTACAATGATAAAATACATCACTATTTTATTTATGTTCAATAAAATAAATTACACTAATAAACTCGTTAATAATTGTATTAAACATTCTTTTTACATTGAAAATAATTCAAACATATGTCTACAATTTATTTAAAATAAATTAGTAAGCAAAACAAATATTTTTGATAAATTATATAAAAAAAATTGATTTTTCATTTGAAAAATTATAAGTTTATTAGAGTTATTTTTTACAAAATTTCTTAAAATTAGTAAAAAAAACTAGTTTAACGCATTCAATGAAAATTTACAATATTTAAATTATTTGAATGAAAATTTTGAAATCTGTTTCATTTCACATTGTTTGGCTAAAAATAAATTGACCCAAATAATATTTTAACTTATAATTACATATCTTCATTTCTTTTATAGTAGTGTCACAACATTTATTATTCACACCCTAAACTTTAATTCTAAACCTTAAAAAGAGCACTATGGTTTTTAATCAATTGGACACAATTTAGTTATTCAACTAAAATGATAATGTAATCCGTAATCCCAACCCCATTTTCAGGTGGGTGGGGTTGATTTGGAATAAATACAATATCCTACAACCATTCTTTTATCATTTGACTTGTCATTCTTGATAAGTTATCTACTTGAGATAAAATCACTAGTTGAGGTATAAAATATTTTCCTAATTGTGTGTTGTGCATTTCAAGTGGTGAATTTATCGATCATATTTCTATTTCTATGAGTGTCTTTAAACTCTGAACTGTTGTCGACTCCAAGTTTGGTTTCACCTTCTATGGTGGAAATTGACCTTCCTAATATAGAGTGGGCTCAAATGAGCTTTCATCCAGATTTCATCATATTTGGTGTGTCTGTTTTGGTGTAGTCATTTATCACCTCTAAATGAACTCAATAATTATTTACTCTTTTCGCGTCCTCGTCTTCGCGTGTCGAACCGTGTGCTTTTGAATCTTCAGTTTAGATTTTTTGGATTCAAAATTATATGGACGACATACTCTTGTGTATGCCGAGTGCTTTTCATTTTTGGAGGTGCTTATAGAATTTGTTTGCGTTGGCTTCCCTCAACGTTGGTTGGTGATCTTATTTTTATATTTATTATACGCATTCGCAATGCAATTCGCTTACTTTTTTTCTCTCTTTCATTAGAAGTTGACGTAGTAGACGTTTCGCTAAATGTTTTGGGCTCTTGGTGTTCAAATATTAGTACTATTTATGTCTATGTTTTTTATCGATATTTTTTCATTTGTCGTTTCTTTTTCGTGGTTTCTTTTATGTAAATTCGCTATATTTTTATGGCTGTGCTTTTTATTTTATTCTCATTGGTAGCCGTTCACTTTATGAACAATATTATTTTTAATTTAATATTTTATCTAAAAAATATAACAAATCAACTCCCATTATTTTAATTTAAGTTTTTTTATTTTGAAATCTAATAAAAACTTAGTAGGCTTTTTAATTGTTTGAATAAATAAAAACATATACCTCGAAATTCTTTTTACAATTTATATTTAGAAAATGATGAAATTAAAGAATATCTAACAAAATAGAAGTTGCTTGAAGATCTCTTTTGTGTTTGTTTGATTTGAATAATTATACTTTTGTAAATGGATCAACGTAATTATCTAGGCGCATGTAGCATTGCTGTATATGTGCCCAGCTCATTGATTGACTTTAATGCCAAACCCAGGCAGACCCTTGGTGATTAAGGATTCAAACTTTTTCAACAACAAGAGTAGCGTGATTCAATAAATAATGCCCAATGCCTTTACCATTTATATCTAATAGTAGCTTTCAAAAACTAGGAAAAGTAAGACCTCCGAGGTAGATTAGAGTTAGAAAATTCAACCCGGTAATTTTTCTTTACCAAAATATGGGAAATGAAACTAAGATTACAAAAATTTATTATAATATTGGATAATTAAGAAAAGTATAATTATAATATTTAGATTATTATCAAAACTGAAAACAATAACATTCATAATTTGATCGTCAATGATTATAAAATTTTTAAATAAGTATAAAATGCGCCATATGTCAGGTTAATTTTCTAAAAATATCTTGACAAATTCTTTACTCGACAAAATTTACAAAAAAACATTAAAAAATTGTATTTTTTACGAATTTTGCAAAATTTAAAAATATTTTAAAAAAATTAAAAATTTATATGACGCGTCATTTTCAAACTTGTTATTTTCGAATAAAAAAATTTAAATACATAGATATAATATTTAAACTAGACAAGTAACATATATAATATGTAACTTCGATTGCATAACTTATTTTAAAAATATCGATATCATTGATTATGTGTAACACCTTAACCAATTTTTTATTATTCATGTTATGAATGAGTCGAATAGTACCTTGACAATGTACCATGTTCGGCGGTACAGTTTTGTGTCATTCACAAGGTGTAATACAATGGATGATTTTCCTAAAAGAGTATATGAGCCCATTAGGCCCATTGTCTAGTAAGTCTATTAATTCTCTATAAATCGACTACTAGGGCTCCACAAAACACAATCTGAAATCTGTACATTTTCTACTATAGTGAAACTCTTTTCTCTGGCGGCGCCCGTGGACGTAGACAATTGTCGAACCACGTTAAATCTGCTGTTCATTTAACTTTTTCTTTTGCATATGTTCTGTGCTTGAGCCATTTTGCGATAAACTGCATAGTATTTTAATAACAAAATTGGTATCAGAGCCACGTGGTGAAATTAGGGCTTTTGCAATTAAGGTTTCACAATGGCGTCTACAGCAACAAAATACATGATTGAAAAAATTTATGGGGGATCCAGCTTTGCGTTGTGGAAGATTAAATTGAAATCTTCATTGGTACTGAAAGGGATGTGGAAGGTTGTGGAGAATAAGTTACCAGAAAAGATGAAAGAAGAGGAGAAACAAGATCTTCAAGAAAGGGCTTTGTGCTGGATTTTAATGAGTATGAAAGACAACGTGCTTCGCGAGATTAGTGGTTAGAAGACTTCTGCCTGCACATGGAAGAAACTAGGAGATCTTTACTCAGATAAATCAGTAGTAAACCGATTATACTTGAAGAAGTGTTTGCATAATTTCAAACTGAAAGAAGGTATGCCCATAACGGAGCACTTAGATAATTTTAAATCAATTATAATGGACTTGGAGAACATAGATATCAATATTAAGGATGAGGATCAAGCTTTGTTTGTATTAAAATCATTACCAGCTCCCTATGAAAACTTCGTAGATACAATTATGTATGGTAAGGATAAGTTATCGCTAGCAGATGTCAAAGGGGCACTAAAATCAAAGGAGATGAGACTGTTACAGCTAGACAATCAAGCTGAAGGGGAAGGTCTTATGACTAGGAGAAGATCTAGAAGTAAAGCGAGTTCTTTAAGAAGGAAGTATTGGAGGTCCAAGTCAAAGGTAAAGCAATCAAACTGTTATAAATGCGGTGAGCAGGGTCATTGTAGGAGAGATTGTCAGAAACTGAATGGTAAGAAGGGAAATTAAAAAGAAAATGCAGCAAACATTGTTGAAGGTGTGAACGATTCCGACGATAGTGAAAACAGTGGTAGAGGAGATGTATTGTCCGTGAGTTCAGACTTTGGGAAAAAATCTTGGTTACTCGATACTGGCGCTACGTATCACATGTGTCAGTTTAAGCAGTAGTTCGATACTTACAAGCCAATGCAGGGAATTGTCTATTTAAGGAACGATCATTCGTTGACTGTTGGTGGTATTGGTAACGTCAGAATCAGAATGTTTGACGGGGTTGTTAGAATCTTGATGTGTTGGCATGTTCTTGGGTTAAAGAGAAACCTGATTTCACTTAGGACTCTAGACTCTCAAGGTTACAAGTATCATGCAGAAGACGGTGTAAACAAAGTGACAAAAGGCTCAATGGTATGCATGAAAGGCAGTTTGCATAAGGGTCTTTACATTCTCCAGGGGAGTGTTGTTACGGGTGATGCTGCAGTAGCATCATCATGCATTAATAGCCAAAGTAGGCAGGATCAAAATAAGTTGTGGCATTGTCGTCTTGGTCCTATGAGTGACAGAGGATTAGCTGTTTTAGGAAAGAGAGATTCGTTGAAAGGGTATAAAGCAGAATCATTGGGATTTTGTGAGCACTGTGTGTTTGGTAAACAAACTAGAGTCAAATTCAGCAAATCGACTATAAGAAAGACTAAGGGGACAATGGACTACATTCACTCAGATCTTTGGGGTCCAAACAGAATTACATCCAAAAGCGAAGCCAGATACTCTATGAGTTTGATTGATGATTATTCAAGGATGGTGTGGGTCTACTTTCTGAAAAATGAAATATGAGGCATATTCAGCCTTTGTCAAATGGAAGATGATGATTGAGAAGAAAACAAGAAGAAAAATCAAACGTCTTAGGACAGATAATGGGTTGGAATATTGCATTCGTGAGTTCAACGAGTTATGCGAAGCTGAGGGAATAGTGCGGCGTCGCACTTGTTCTAGAGCACCACAAAAGAATGGAGTCGTAGAAAGAATGAACAGAACACTTTGTGACAAGACACGAAGTATGCTCTCGCATTCCGGTGTGGGAAATGATTTTTGGGCTGAAGTTATCAATACAACGTGTTACTTGGTGAATCGGTCTCCATCAACGGCTATTGATTGTAAACTTCATTTTGAGATTTGGTTTAGACCGTCGGCTGATTATGAACATTTGAGGGTGTTGGGTTGTCTTGCGTATGCTCAAGTGAGAGATGGTAAGCTTGAGCCGAGGGAAAAAAGGTGCATATTTCTAGGATATGCTACTGGAGTGAATGGATATAGGTTATGGTGTACCTATCCAAAGTCTCCAGGTTTTCTCATCAGTAGGGACGTTACTTTTAATGAGTTTACTTCGATAGACAGTGAGAAGGAAGTAGGAGAAATGGTCGAATCAGGATCGGTTGTGAGTAAACAAGTGGAGCTTGAAGTAGAATCAGTTCCTAGCAGGTCCAGTAATTCAAGTGGTTCTGAGGTGGATCCAGAATCAGGAGGTGAAGCGTCAACATCGGATGATAGTGACGATGATGCGCCTGAACCAGAACAACAACCTTATAGCATAGCATTGGGCAGAGAAAGAAGGGATATTAGACTTCCAAAAAGGTATGTGAATCTAGTTACATATGCTCTGTCAGTTGTAAAAGAAGTTGAGATGCAAGAACCTAGTAGCTACAGAGAAGCTATAGCGAATTCAGAGGCAGATCGATGGATTGGTGCTATGGGGGAATAGATTGAATCTCTTTATAAGAATCAAACATGGAAGCTTGTTTACTTGCCTAAAATACAGAAGATAGTAGGCAGTAAATGGGAGTTCAAGAAAAAGGAAGGTAATCTAGGGGTTGAGGTATCTCGATTCAAAGAAAGACTGGTCGCAAAGGGTTTTACTTAAAGGGAAGAAATCGACTTCAATGAAGTGTTTTCTCTAGTGGAGAAGCATAGTTCGATTCGAGTTTTGTTAGCTATAGTAGTTTTGCAAGATTTAGAGCTTGAGCAGTTGGATGTGAAGACTACGTTTCTACATGGTGAATTGGAGAAGCAAATTTATATGAGACAACTAGAGGGATTTATCGAACCCAATATGGAAGATAAAGTTTGTCTGCTCAAAAAGTCAATGTATGGTTTGAAACACGAAATGGTACAAACGTTTTAATAGATTCATGGTGTCAAAAGGGTTCACGAGGAGTCCATATGATAGTTGTGTGTATCATCAAAAGATGCGAGATGATTATTATGTTTAGTTGTTGTTGTATGTGGATGAAATGCTTATTGCTACTTGTAGTATATCACACATTGTGCAGTTAAAGAAGCAGCTTAGTGTTGAGTTTGAGATGAAGGATCTGGGTAGAGCAAAGAAAATTCTTGGTATGGAGATTATCAGGAATAGAAATTTAGGATCATTATACGTATCTCAACGAAGCTATATTGATAAAGTGTTACAAAGATTCAACATGTTTGATGCTAAAGCATTTAGAATTCCATTTTCTACTCATTTCAAGTTGTCTGCGGTAGGAGCGGCCAAAGACGATGCTGAGTTGGAACAAATTTCGATGGTTCCATATGCAAGTGCAGTTGGTAGTATCATGTATGCTATGGTATGCACACGTCCTGATATTTCACATGCGGTTAGTGTAGTTAGCAGGTACATGGGATGTCCTGGGAAAGAACACTAGCAGGCAGTGAAATGGATACTTCGGTATCTTAAGAATACTGTGAACGTTGGCTTAACTTTTAACAAGACCGATATTGGTGAATCGCTGAATGATGTTGCAGGATCATTGGTTGGTTTTGTTGATTCTGATTTTGCAGGTGATATGGATAAAAGAAGATCTTTGACATGATATGTATTTACTCTAGCTGGGAGTGTGATCAGTTGGAAAGCACAGTTGCAAGCTACTGTAGCTTTGTCTACAACAGAGGCAGAGTACATGGCGGTAACATAAGCAGTTAAAGAGGAAATATGGTTGCAAGGTTTGGTGGCAGATTTGGGCTTGGATAGGACTACTACAAAAGTGTTTTGTGACAGTCAAATCGTCATACACCTTACAGAGAACCAGCTGTACCATGAGCGTACAAAGCACATAGATGTCAGGTATCATTTTATTCGTGATATAATATCAAAGGGAATTGTTGATGTGAAGAAAATATTTACACACGATAATCCAGCAGATATAATAACCAAGGCAGTATCAGTTCGAAAGTTTAGGGAGTGCCTAAACTGGATTGGTGTTCGCAGTATAGAGTGAATGCCTTAGGGGCATTTGGTGAGTCAGAAGAAGAGAAGTTTCTTTGTTGATAGAGAAGAAAGGATAGTCGCCTCAAGGGGAAGATTTGTTATGAATGAGTCGAATAGTGCCTTGACAGTGTACCGTGTTCGGCGGTACAGTTTTGTGTCATTGACAAGCTGTAATACAATGAATGATTTTCCAAAAAGAGTATATGAGCCCATTAGGCCCACTGTCTAGTAAGTCTATTAATTCTCTATGAATAGACTACTAGGACTACACAAAACACAATCTGAAATCTGTACATGTTCTACCATAGTAAAACTCTTTTCTCTGGCGGTGCCCGTGGACGTAGACAATTGTCAAACCACGTGAAGTTTTTTTTCCGCATATGTTTTGTGCTTGAGCCATTTTGTAATAATTGCATAGTAATTTAATAACAATTCATGTGGTCATATATGTCTTGATAACAATAAATGTTATGTAAGGCATCCATAATTCACGACATTACGAACTACGTGGATGAATTCCTACAAAAATTATAGTGATTTTGTACCAAAAACTTTATCTCAATATATCTTATAGCTTGTTGTAGTATTCGGTGAAAACTAAATAAAAAATGTCCAAAAATACTTTTGAAAATGTATATCTTCCGATTTTTCTATTATTCATGTTTTGTATGATTTATGTTTTGTAGGTTTATATTTCTTTTTGTTGGTGAAATCATAATATTTATAGGGGTTTAGACTTTCAACTAAAATCCATGAACTTAGGGTGGTGACAATAATATCGCTTTTGACACTTTACAAACAAACAAGGAAGTAAACAGAAGAAAAAAAACACACAACACAAGATATTTAATTTGGTTGAGATTATGGAAAAATTCAATGTCTATGGACAACATAACACCAGTATTATAGTTTCACAATTACATAGAATCTAAAAAGCACAAATAACACTCATTCTCATGTTATGTTATCAAAATTCTCCAAACATATTATCAAACTTCCAGAGAGATCTCTCAACGGTTTTAGTGGTTCTCTCAACGTTTCCCTTGCAAGAATTTCTAAATGTTTGTCTATTTTAAAACTCTGTAAAACAAAACTCGTAACAAATTCTTCAACTCTGAAATAAAATATAAATATAACATAAGATAAGTGTAATACACACCAGACTCACGATAGCACAAACAGACTATTGTAATAGACTGTCATATAATTAGTGGCAATACACACATGTCATCATTGTCGCATGTACGACACCTGGAACATCCCAGCACACCCAAATTACATGCATTGATCAACGACTGCAATAAATTCACTCAAACAGATCCACCATATCATATCAATTAATATAAATCAGAAGTACCCTATACAATACCAAACCCCCTTCGTCGGGACCTTTCCAAAGCTACGAGCTTGATCGAGGCTGAATCAATAGATTATTGGTTGTTATTCATATAGGTTTGGGTCAACATAGATAAGTTTGGTTTGGCATGAAAGATTTCAGTTGAACATTCAAACATTTTGTTTAATATTTCGTTACCCTGGTCATATAGTACAAATTATCCATCTAGGCTTATAGTGATTTCAATAACCATTACCCAATGTCCCAACTACTTTTTTTGGAGATATTTAGCTCACATGCCTTGTGAAATTTAAAACTAGTGATATCTTGGTCAAAACATCATAAAGATTTTCTTCACTTTCTTTTTCTCCATCATATATTGAGTGGAGTGAAACTACGTACTTAATTGGCTCATGGAACTTCAGATTTTTCATCAAGTGAATAACATTGGTAATATCACACAAACACATCATTTGTATATCTATATGAGTTATCTAAATTAGCAACCCTTTAACCATGTAACATTTTTTATTGCTTTGGTAACAACCCTAGATTTAGTTTTGATAGATGACAAGAAAATAAACTTCTTGAAGACAAGATTTTCGACTAACCATTGAACCAAATATAATAATTAGATAATCCAAAGTTGACTTCATAGTATAAAGACAACATGCATAATCAGATTTAATATACCCTATCAAAACCTTAGTAGCTTCGTACCTATGATTATAACATTACCTAATGAGTAGTACTGAGTAGTAGCTTCGACTAACCATTTACACATGGGTCGTGCAAAAAATTCTTATTTATTATCTCGGTTGGTACTTGAGTAGTACTGAGTTTGAAATATGTACCAATGAGAGTTGCAACAGTTCAGTATTTTGATATATCGAAGAGAATTCAATTATTCATTCATGGTCATCTGTCTGTTATAGTTTATTATTTCTCTCCAAAATATCAAGATAAATACCGGATTCAAAAATATCTCTCTACATTTCAACATATAAATCACAACCTATAATATCAACATATTCACACATTTGTGTAGACATACTAAGTCTTATATATATATATATATATATATCATCAACTGATAATTATTGCTATATCATTGTTCCTCTTCCATTTAAATTTTTAAAAAATCTAAGATATCAGAACCACCTTCAGTAATTTTGACTAGTTTGATAGAAGTCTCATAACCCTATTTTCAAAACTTTAGCTGAGGTGTCTTATACTTCATTCTCATGTTCAAACTCCACTTAACTTTAACCCATTTTCTTAGAGATATTAAGTGTAGTCTTACATTTCTTGAAGAGTGACATATCATCTTCATTGAATACCTTCTCTCGATTAATCAAAGCATTTTTGCTCCCACGCTCCAAACACTAGAGCTTATACCCTTTTACATCATTATGGTAACCAAGGAACATATATTTTAGTTCTTTCAACTAAAGTATGTCCTTTTTTAGATGTACATATGCATCAGATATGATTAACCCACATTCTAAGGACATATGAAACCAAGTAAAGTTGTAGGCTTATGTTAATGATATATAAATTTGTTTTACATATTTTCCATAAAATCATTTTCTCATTCCAGTTGACATAAGTATACACGTCATTTTTTTTAGTAAGGTTTAGTTGATCCTCTCAACTATTTCATTTTTTAAATATTTTTTATCATGGTTTAGTATATGGCTAACCAAGTTTAGAATATTAGCTGTTGAATGTTTCATTAATGTATTCCAATCTACGGTCAGTTCTCAACGTTTTTAGTTTATTTCTCATCTGATTCTTCACCGGCTTATGCCAAAGGCATTAAATGATTTATTTATGGAATTCAATAGTATAACTCATACACTTCTCGAGTAATCATCAATAAGAGAGATAAAATACCTAGAAACTCATATGGTAGGGTACATCGTAGGTCCCAAAATATAATAATAAACATATCCATGCACATTCGTAGTTGTATGGTTAGTGGTTGTAACCTTAACATGTTTACTTTTTCCCAACATACAGATCTCACATATGCTCAGTCTCTCAACTTTATCATCATTCAACAACTCTTGTCTGCTAAGTTCGGTCTATTTTTTCACTTATGTGTCCTAATCTCATATGTTACAGCTTGGTAGAATCAGCCCCAACACTAAACACACATTTTTGTTAAAACTTCTATTGATTATTTCCATTTGTCATCACGAGACATTTATTTCTGATATGAATTTCTTTCTGATATGCATTTCATGTCACTTATTACGCTTCCATTATTCTTAAAATCGTCGCCGGTTCTCAAGTATTCGTTGTGTTTTAACGTGTTTTTCCAGTATTCTTAAAGGAGTTTTTTACGATGATAAATCTGTTAATCTAATCATGGAGTTGTGTGCGGGTGGTGAGCTTTTCGATCGGATTATTATCAAGGGGTTTTATAGTAAAAAGGTTGCTGCTCTGGACGAGAATTTCGCGCGGTTTTCATTGGAGTTTAATTTTTTTTTAATTAGAACTTTGTTGACATACGTGAGATTTATCCCTTACATAAAGAAGAACTATGAATACGGAGTTTTGAAATTTCTATTGACCTTTAATTTGATAACTGTTTCGAGTTTCCGGGTTGAAAATGCATCACGTCCTCCTCCTTTGTCGACCGACACATCAACATTGCGAGAGTGGAAGCTAGACGAAAACATAGCATCAATAATTCGGACAAAATAGCTGATTATTTTTATGTTGGACCATCGACGAAATTCTCTGTTGAACAACATATTTATGTTGGGCCTAGACTTCGAGCCCGTTACTGCAGCTCTAATATCAAACTGTTACTTATTATTTCAGGGTTTTCGGCAGAAGATATAAAAAGGAAATTAGGAAGAAAAAAAGAAAATTGACTACTAGGGTTTTCAGCAGAAGATATAAAGAGACAGATGGGAAGGGAGGTAGGGGGAGTGCCGTTTTGGGTTTTCTTTCGCCAGAATATACAACAAAGAAAAAGCAAAAAGGAAATTGACGACCGCTGGATTTTATGGAGCAGAACAGACGAAAGAAGAAGCAAAAAGGCAATTGACGACTGCTGGGTTTTGTGGAGCAGAACAGACGAAAGAAGAAGAAAAAATGCAATTGGCTTTTTGGTTTTTCGATCGGTAGTTTACGAATTGTTTCTGTCAGATGATACTTGGTGGTTATTGTTCGGTTTGACATTCTCTAAACGCCTATTCATCTATTTACATTCGTCTTAGAGCTATGTTAACTTTTGAATCCATGATGATTCGTTCGATTATGAACTAATCGTTGTCATGGAACTCTAACGGATTTGTTTGAATAATAATTATGGTTTGATTTCTTGATTGATTTGTGAGATACGTTTATCGGTTACCTAGTATGGTTGTGCTTATCGTTAGATGTGTCGCGAACATCTAGTTTGTTGATCTTTAATGAATGCGAAAGTGGATTTAAGGGTTTAGAACTTGCCATGCTAGCATAGGTTCTTGAGTGATGCATATTGTGATTGTTCATGATTCTTAATATGTCACTAACCATATCATGTTACCCTATGTAATCGAAATAGATAACTTGCGCTTAGTACCAAGTGTACCTCAATTCGTATAGACATATAGGATTTTCATGCAAGCGGTGTCTGCTTAGCTGCTATCTCTTTTGTGATTGTTTAAGTGGTTTGGTTTACGTGTACTGAGAGGTAGCATATACTGATTTCGTGTTATCTGATTAGTAATCGTTATTATCATACATATTGATTAAGTATATTAATACTTTGAGTAAAATAAATAATGAAGTTAGAGTTCCATGTTTTCTCTCGCATAAGTAATTTCGTTAGTTAATTTGCTTAATTATATTCATTCACCCATACTTTATTACTCGTTCAAGCATTAGTCTAATAATCATACGTTGTTTCATAAGTAAATTCTTGTCATATACACCTGGTCTTCGTGGGAACGAACTTACTTACTTATTACTTACTACTATTTGACCACGTATACTTGCGTGAGAAAGGACTAACAAGTTTACCATCATTCTTATAAAACTAAAATTTTAATTTACAATCACTCATGGTCCCCTTTAATTTAGATCTCGAGTTTTCTCTTTTTCTGTATGATAATTTTTTTCCATATCATTCGCTCTTACATTAAATACTTGGTCATATGAGTCACCTTTCATATCATACTTTTTTAAGATCTCTCAAATTCATAAAAAATTTCACTTCAAATATTATATGGGACTTGGTGCATTGAATTCAATAGGGTAAATGAATTCTAGTATATTCTAAATCATTATGGTATTAGATTCTTCAAATATCTCCCAAAACACCTCATCGCCCAAATTCAGAATCCAAGCACTATGGAAGTTGGACAACACCTTACCATCTTCTTTCAAATTTATATCATTCAAATACTGTTCATCAATGGAAAAATAAATTTATATATGTACACAAATGTTTTGATCTCAATTAACTGAAGGTTAAAATCCATTATATCTAATTAATTTGTCAATATCAAACTTTATAAAACTCATCTTTATGATTGTGTTTGATTTTTTGGTGAGATGTGAATCTCTACAACCAAGATTTATAATGATACCATCATTCTACTTTGTGTTTATCACCAACAATTTTTTTTTTTGTGATAATCTCCACACTCGATACACCTCTTGTTGAGTGAAATCATAATATTTATGGGGAGGTTTAGACTTTCAACCAAATTTTCTGAACATAGGGTGATGCCAATAAAAATATTTTTGGAACTTTACAAATAAAAAAGAAAGTAAATTAGAAAACAATATAAAAATAAAAATCGAACACAGTACATAAGAGATTTAACATGGTTCGTATTATAGAGAATCCTACGTCCAAGAGTAATGGAATACTAATTTTATAAAATAATTATTATAATGAATCTCTAAAATATGAATTGAAATTGCTCTCGCGCACTATGACAAAGCTTCTTAAAACAAAGTACTACATTTCCAGAAGGATCTCTAGTGCTCATAATGCTTCTCTCATAAGAATTTATAAATGTTTGTCTTTTCCAAAATTTAGCAAAGTAAAACTCACAACAACTTCTTTCTCTCAGAATACAATATAAATATAATCAAGAATATATTTATTACACACTAGACTCACGATAGCAGAATCAGTCTGATAAATAGACTGCCAGATAGATAGTGACAACACACACTTGTCATCGTTGTCGTTTATACTACACATGGCACATTAAAGCACGTCCAGATGAACTGTGTGCTAATTAACGACTATAGTTACTTTACTCATACATATCCACCACATTATATCAAAACTCAGTTTCATACATAATTAAAAGTATCCATTACCAGCCAAACCCATATAGTATCGAACTAATTTATTTAAAATTTCAAGCTTGATCAGGGATCAGTTTTAGATAATAAAAAAATCTTGGTTCGATGCGATATCTTTCGAGATAGTTTTAACTCAATACAAATGAATTTAGTTTGGAACGATATATTTCAGTTCGACATTCAAACTCTTTGTTTCATATTCAATCACTTTGAGCCTATAATAACATTATCTTATACTAATATTATAACAAATAGTGGTTATGAGATCATATTTTTCCTTTCAAACTGTCATAAGATATTATCTGATACGTACGCCTTCACAATATCAAATGATAGAACATGTGATCATATCATGAATTTACTTTGGACTGAAAAAAGTCTAGTATTTTACAACAGGTTGCTACTCTTTAATATAAGTTAAATATGAATAAAAATATAGGTTATATATATTTTCTTGTCAATAATTTGATAATCGTAAGTTATTTTTTTAATTAAATAACAAAAATAATAAACTAACATACGAACCAATAATTTGATTCATATATCCGACATCGGATGTTAGAACATCTAAAAGTCATGGTTTACATTTATAGAGCATACTTGATATCTATTAAAAGATCAAAACATGAAAAATAATTTATACATCCAACCATTCATAAATACAACAAACCTTGTTGTGGTTCTCATTTTAAATTTCAGCTGCATTGCCCAAGTTCGAATATTAAAAATCTAATACAGATAGCTCATAACGTACTTGGATAGATCACTTATATCATAGATAAAAGTAAGATACATCAAATTAACATAATATTCCCTTGCAAATCATTTACACAAATTTACAAAAATGCACTAGTAATACAAACAGATGTCGTCTAAAGTGACTATCTTCTTATAAAAGCTATCGTCTAAAGTGATATCTTCTTATAAAAACTATCGTCTAAAAAGTTGGTCTCATAACAATATTATTCGATAAAAGCTCAAGAGATATTAGTATTCTAATTGATAATCAGATCTAATAAAATAGTGTCGGTTCTAGAATACACACGTCCCATTTTAGATTAAATTATAATCTCCTTTCAGATAATGAATTTACATACAAAAATAAAGATTGATCGTCTAAAACTAAAAATAATAAACTTCGTAAGACGAATATAATATAATATAATATGAAAAAATATTATCTTACTAAATTCATAAGCATTATAATTCTAAGAATGCTTGCTTACCATACAAGTGAAATGTGTTTAGAGAACTTTTGTGAAATTCGAGAATAGTGTTTTTAAAAAAAATTGTAATATTTTTTTAAAACATAGATTTCTATTTAATCACAATTATAGATAATTTATATCTATACGTTGCCGGTCTCATAATTTCTATATACGTAAATTCTTTGACCTAATTAGTTAGAAGATGGTTATATAATTGGTTAGAATTGTTTATTTATCGTTTGTTGAATTAGTATACATATATTTTATTTATATCCTAGTCATTTTAGTAAAAATGACGATAACGATTTATTATGAAAACAAAAACTACCGTTGTAACAACGATTATATTGGTATCTATCATCAATATAATCGATTATAACAAAATAAATATAGTTTTAAAGACAATAATATACAAATATTCAAAATTATCTGAATTTTTTTATCAATTTTAATTTTTTTTATCATTATTTTTTATTTTTCTAAAAAGATATTTTTTGTACTACAAATAAATTCTAAAATATTTCTAAGTAATTGCACAAAAACTTGATAAAAGAAATCGTTCGTTGTAGTTTTATAAGTATTTTAAGACTTGAAATATCAAACCCCAAGAATGAGTTATAGGTTTTTATTGAACCTAATCTCCTACAAATAAAGTTATCTTCAAAAGAATATAATTATAGTCTTTATTAAATAAAATAAAATAAAATATTTATTTTCGGGAGAATTACTGATCAAGACCCATTCTACAAACCTATTACTTATTAAGAATCTATTAAATTAACAAATTATGTATCTAAAATATCACATTATATGAAATCATCAAACACGTGTACACATTCTGGTGCCTTTATTTTTTTCATTTAAAATTTTAAAGGATCGTATCTTTTAAACCATAACTCGGGAAAAAAAGATCCAAAAATACAACTGGTTTGGTTTTTTTAAGAAGAACAAAACTAGATCCATTCATGATATGTTTGAATTTTTTTTCAAAAAATATATATTTTACGCTTGTTTCTTATTATATGGTTTCGCATCTTTCATAGCTGCTATGGTTTCGTATATACCATAGTTGGTCTAGTTGTGCATCTATCATAGTCGACCTAGTTTCGCATCTAGCATCTAGCATCTATCATAGTCGGTATGGTTTAACATCTAGTATCTAGCATCTACCATAGTTGGTCTGGTTTAGCATCTATCATAGTTGGTTTAGTTTTGCATCTAGCAGTACGAAAATTAAAAAGGTTTCACATCTATCAAAACTCTATCTTCTTCGTCTACAATGCAAAGCATTTCTCAAGCCACATGCTCTAAAAACACAAAAAACACTAAAATGACTAAAACCTTACTGCAATACAACATTTCAACTACAAAATCAAAATAAAAATATATGAAATACCAAAAATCATGAATAACACATAGATAAAAACTCAAGAAGAAATCTGCCAAAAAAATCGAGTTACATTAACAAAAATAAAAAATCAAACGTTAAAATAAAATAAAAACACAATCAAAACTGAAAACTACAAAGAAAATCATTTGGAAAAAAAACAAAGAATCAAAAGGAAGTTGAACCATCACCTATTATGCTACCGTAGATCCTAAAAACTGAAGAGAGAGAGAGAAAGAAACAAGAATAAAAGTTAAGTAAAAAATATAAAAGGTTCTATATAATTAATTAAGGGTACTGAGGATATTATATAAAATAGTTGGGTCGTAAATGGTAAATAGATAAGTTAAATGTGTCTTTCTTAGAAATATATGATAACATGGATAGTAAGTGGATAATAGTTTTGCTTTTAGGTGTTAATAAGTACTAAACCCTTATTTTTTTTAATTAAATTATGAGATATTATAATTTATAATAAAATATCAAATCTTTTCTTCTTATGAGATATTATAATTTATAATAAAATATCAAATCTTTTCTTCTTATCCAAACAATAAAATCATAATTCTCCTTAAATAAAATGAAAATAGATATTTTATCTTTTTAAATTAATAATAAAATATATGATTTATTCTCAGGAGACTAAAATGTTCAGATCTTGATTTTCAATTAATTCATCTTATCTTTTTTTTATTATTATTCTTGTTTTAATTATCTTCGAGTCGGTAACCTTTTTTCTTTAATTGTTGCTTTTGCTTAGACTTTTAACTTATTTTTGTTATTTTTGCTCATTTATTCCTAACACTTCACTAATAAATTAAAAAAAATGTGAAGTTATTTCCTACATCATATTTTTTATTTCCTCCATGTTTTTAAATAAAAAAAAGATTTATCACTTGTTTTTACTATTTTGCCTTCATTTTACATTCTAATTTATAACTTGATGTCATTAACCATTATGAAATCTTTATATTACCAAACACATGATTAAGCTAAATTCAATCCAACATATATGATTTAGCTTCTAAAATTAAACTCTAAAAACAAAAACAAAATCAAATTTCTTAAAGATTACTCATGGAAGAGGAACATACGCAAACCAAATATTTAACACCCGAGAATATCACCAAATCAACCAACAAAGTAATTTAATCTTGTTTTTTTAGTTTTACATTCATGTAATTTAAAGATCCGTGTTAAAAAACATATTTTCGAAAATCCCGACCTGTGCAAGTTTTAGCAGAAAACAACTAATTCTGAGACAACAGATAGGAATCAGTTGCTTTTTTTCTAGAAAAAAACACATGATTCTGACAGCAGATAGGAATCAAGTGCGTTTTTTTATAAAAAAAACATGATTCCGAGAGAGCACCTCAGAATAATGTGTTTTTTTATATAAAAATTGCACTTAATTCTGAGATGTCGTCTCAGAATTAGATGCATTTCGTCTGTTTCAATAAATAATGGTACATTTTTAAGTGTTGTTTTTTAGATAACGAATGATTTCTACCTTAGACGAATTCGAGAAAAACTTCTGTTATTTTTCAAGATTAGAAGAGAAATCGAATAGGTGGCTAGGTTTTGTTATTTTTCAACATTTGAAGAGAAATATGAAAAGGAGGCCGTTTTTATAGTTGCTAGGGTGGGGTAGGGTTTATGGGGGATTGATGGTGAGAAGTTAATAGGTTTGGTTGGGTGTGCAAAAGTTAGTAGGATTAAAGATAGTTGAGATAGGGTGAGAGATAGTTGAGATTGTGGTATAAGTAGATGGAGTTAGGGGAGAATGAATGAGTTTTGGGATAAAAAAGAAGAAGGGTAAATATGTTATTTCCTTTATGGAGAAAATAACAAAGTGGAGTTTTTATTTATTTATGGGGGAAATAAAAAATCTGATGGAGAAATAGCTCCACCAATTAAAACATAACCAAATGACAAAAATTGTATTCATAATTAATTAAAACTAACAATTAAATTAATATAAAATTAATATAAAATTAATATAAAATTAAAGATAAACATTATTCGATCAATGTCCTCTCGTATCTCTTAGATTTCTTTTAGTCTGCTTTCATTCCGGGAATAGGTATTTCAGGCAATATCTATTTTTTCTAGGAACTCCTTCGCGGTCATCATACTAACAGGAAAGGCTCCAAGACCGCTCTCAAAATCGATCTTATGAACGTTTTTAACAACTTTTGTTGGTGCCTTCTTCTAGATGTACTTGTCTCCATGGATTTCTCTCATAAGGTGATAACAATCATCCAATGTATATCAATAATCTCATAATATGTTAAAATACTTTTGGAAACTTTAAAGACAAAAGAAGACTCCGTTAAGGAGAACTCATTTCCCTCTTCCTTTTTGTTTTAGTTGTGCAGGTTCTCTCAAGTATTATAAAAGAGAAAAACTTAAACTCAATCATCAACTTCTGTTGGAAATATCACCAACTGAAAATTATAAACCTCTGTTTTGTAGATGACCTTGTGATTTTCAGTCAAGCCGACATTAAATCCATCTCCCTAACCAAAGAAGACCTTCTTGAATTTCCCACTATTTTTTACCTTAGTGTCAACCCTATGAAAAGCTAAATTTGGGTGTTTCTGATACTACCCGCCAATATATATATATATATATATATATATATATATATATATATATATATATATATATATATATATATATATATATATATATATATATATATCTACCGTCGTAGGCTTCGAGGTAGGTCTTCTCCATGTACGCTACCTTGGGGTTCCCATAATAACCAAATGACTTTCATATCATGATTGTAGACCTTTCTTTAATAAAGCCACCTCGCGAATAGACTCTTGAACATCCAAGTACGTATCATATGCTCGCATACTCTAGCTCATAAAAGCTTTCCTTTTTGCTGACCAAGTATACTAGTCTTCTATGTTTATTCTCCATGTTAGATTCTTTAAGGATCTATCCTAGCTTCTTTGTCTCTTTATTTGGTCTGTTTCGAGATGAAAATATTCGGAGCAAAATTAGTATTGACTAACGTAACCTTGCCCTCACATGAGGACAGATTTAGGATTTTAGACCTAAAGATCTGGAATCGAGTGGTCCCCATTAAGCATCTTTGGTCCATTTTGAATGGTAAGTCCACTTAAATTCGGTGTGATTAGATCATTTCCAAAAATATTAAGCACAATAATCTTTGGAGCCTAATCATTGGTTCATCCCTTAGTTGGGGGTGGATGAAATTTTCAACCTACAATCTACTGCGACACTATTTTTCTTTTGTATGATCTTTTGCTATGTTCTAACTTTTTATGGGATTGTTTTTGTCATAGTCTTATACGTTATGATCGTATGCACAACAATTACAAAATTGCAAACGTAATTTCTAACGACGCCTGGAACTGGCTCGTTCGAATCCACTCGGGAACCAAAGCCCACCATAGATGTCTCTAAGAAATTGCTAATGCAATCAACCTACTTATCTCTCTCTCAAACTCCAAGGACGTTGACATATGGATTCATAACCTTAAAAGTAAGATTTTTACAATTAATAATACTTATCACTCTTTGCGTAATTCAGCCTCGTGTTCTTTGTACCAATCTTGTTTGGAATAAATTTAATATTCAAAAGCACTCTCTCATCATACATGTTAGCCATTTAAAGAAAACTAACCACAAGATACAAATTATCTCTTCGCAATATAACTTTATTCATGATTGTGTGTTATGTAACAATTCTATTAAATCAATAAACCACCTTATTACATATTATATTTTTTTCCCATCATAATTGGGAGGCCTCGAGCGTAAAACTATGTTTCGCCCTCTCTATTTTTTATTGGTCATTCTGGTTACAATTTGCAGGTTATAGCCATTTTTGGCGTTCCAATTTTTGTACTGTAGTTTTCCACCTGCCAGTAGAGAAAAACACAAGAATCCACAATGACATATCATCGCTAACTTCAGCTATTTTACTTTACATTCTATCTGACCTTTGGTACATATTACAGAACCCAAATATCTTCAGACCAAGTTAACATTTACTAACTATATAAAAATCGTTCTTTTTTTTGTTTGGGTATGTTTTAGGATCTTTATGTTCACTTCTCGTGTTGGTTGACACACTTATTTTTCATATTGGTTGATAATGTTGCATGAAGCTTTTTATTCTATTAGCGTCTCATGACACTTTGTACTCATTTATATCAATTTGTTTAAAAAAATAATGTTTATTTTTTCAAAATATGTCTTCGTTACGACATGCTTTGTAAACTACTATTGAACGAATGACCGTAGTTTCGGTGAACAGTTATCCATCAAAAATTAAACGCTTTTCATACAATTTTATTTTACGAAAGCTCATAAGAATAAGAACTCTAATGTATTTGTTTGAACTAATTTTTTTTTGACGTTCTATTAAGGGTCCACAATTTTATGCGGAAATGCTTGAAAGAAGAATGCCTTTAGCGATTCTCTTTTCTAAATAACCAATACATTTGAAATGGGAGAACAAACTTGGCTATGACCATGTTGCTTTACTATATACGGCTCTATGCGCAGTAGAAACGTTCCCAGCTCATTGACTTTAATGCCAAACCCAGACCGACCCCTTTGGTAAACTTTCTCAACAACAAGAGTAGCGTGATTCAATTAATAATCACATCACCAATCTCTTTACCATTCATTATTGCAATGAATATAGTCATATTATATGAGCCTACCTTTTTTTCTAATTACAAAAATACACTCATGAGTTCTGTAAAATGCTGTTTCGATGTCGTGAAATTACGAATTTTCATTCAATTTTGTCATATGAAAAAAAAACACACGTAATTATGATGTTATATCTTGTAAAATTTACAAGTGAACGATATAATCACTCTTCTAGTTATCCTAAACATCTTCAAACAACGTTCGTCGTTGTCTTCATATTTCCGATAAATCTGAACATCAAAAGCCACACAACTGTTAACACAATAGCTAAAACCCTACCTCCGGCAACCCCTGCTATGAAAACTAACAGCAATACCAAATATCCATAACTTGATTTTGCATTCCCTTCGATTCCAGTCTCATTGTTGTTTTTAAAATCAACTTGAATTGGATTCGGATTTGGATTTGATTTGGATTCATGTAATTTGAACGAACTCTTCTCCTCAATTGATTCAACCAAAGTTGTTGAATCATCTCCTTTCTCGATTCTTTCTTTCTCTACTTTCTCATCATCCAAACAGCTACTCTTTCGTTCGTCTACTGTCTTTCCGGCTTTCTCCGGTTTCCGGAATCTTTTCGGGATAAATTTCATCGCAATCTTTGATTTAAGGTTGAGATTCCGATTGGTTTCTTCGTTTTCTAAACAATCTCTAATCCTAAACGGTTCAGAAACATATTTCATTTCAAATTCTTTTGTTTCATCCATTTCGATCGAAATAATTTCACATTCTTCTTCGTCGATCGAAATAATCTCACATTCTTCTTCATCGATCAAAGCTTTTTCAGAACCGACCAAATAATCCAGCCAATTCAACAAATCAGGGAACGGTTTCGAAAACCGACAAACACGCGCCGCCGTGTACTCGACGAGTAAAAGCACGAAAGTAAACAACGTAATCGCAACCGTTACTTTCTTCGTACTCATCGCCACAACAACCAAAGCAAGTATTTCCACCGCGATGAAAATTTTCTGATTCCCTTCGCTCCTCCGTCGCTCGTTAGAATCAACCCGGTCGAGATTCACAATATCGACTTCTTTCGTCACAGGATCGCTAAACTTACAGCTACTAATCACCTCAACATCGTCGATATAAACTTCTTGTTCTCCCTCCGGCTCTCGTACAACCGATCTCTCCATATTCGGCTGTGGTGAGAGCGACACCGGCGACGACATCGATAGTTTACGGTTAGAGCGTTTCTTGAGACGATCTCGGTTTTTAACGAACAGATCGATAAGGGAGGTAGGAAAACCAGTCTCGACAACGAGAGATCCACCGTGTTTGGGTGAATGGTGGAGGTCCGCCATGAACTTGGAGATCCGGCTGACCTTTGTTTTCTTCCATGGAAGAGGCATTGTAAAACTAAAAACTGAGAAATTGAAAGATTAGGAAAATTAAAGGTTATGGAATTGAAGAGAAATGGGACTTAAAAGTAATTAGATTCATATTAATAGAGAAGTGGGGGACTGGTAAGTGTATTTATATTAAAGAGAGAGAGAGAGAGGGAGTAAAGAGGTTTTCTGGTGACTGGTGAATGTGATGGTATTATGAATGAGAGACGACGCGTGACACTATAACTGCTTTTTTTGCCGCATTTATATAAATAATTAAATAATTACCATTTTAAAAAGTAGAGACTCGAGAGTAAATGAGAGAGTTTTTTTATACATTTATTTCCTTGGTTATTCGTTTATTAAATATGGTCTTATACGAATTATGTAACTGGAAAATATTTAATATGAGGTAGGAATTTATACTTTATAACTCATCATTTTGTTAAAACTTGAAAATATTAGTTTCTTTTAATTTGGTAAATAGTATAGATAGAATGGGGAAAAACGATTAAATTGTTATCTACTTTGATTTTATAAAACAAATTTGAATAGGAATATATTATTAGTCTCGGAGAAAATACATTTTTATATTTGAGGTAGAATGTAAAATATAAATTTACTTTTATTATTTTAATAATAAATTAAATACTTTATACACATACTCTAATATAATATACGTAAAGAATACAAATTTTCTAATATTAATAATTTTATTATTTTAAAACTTAATATAATCATTTTCATCCATTTTAATTATATTATTTTATATACATATATCACTTATAAATTTGAATTTAGTCTAAAATCACATTATAAACTCAAAAGTATAGTCTCGAACATATTTAAAAAAATGATTGATCGAAGATAAATCGTGAACTAAATAAACGAAAAAATAATCCAATATGAGATCTTACCAATAATAAGATTATATTTAAGAAAATAAAAAGAAATTATTTTTTTTATGATAAAACTTGTTATTTTTCTCGTGATTTCAACTTTAAGAAGAAAGGTTAGAGCATAAATTATGTGCAATAATATATTTTTTCTATGATAGTTGCACTTAATACGATAGATGACAAGGCCTTTGGATGGTGGTATGATAAATGTGCATCAATTCGTGTTTTTCGTGATAAATCTATCTTCAAAACAATCGAGAAGAATAATAGCATCTTATCATCTTATCATTAATTTTAGACCGTATATAAATTTGTACGGTTAAGATTTTCTAACAATACATCTTATCATTTAATCACATTCCTTTTTAATAAATTAAAATCTCCCCGTATGATTTATAAAAAAACGGAAACCAACTATTCAATATTTTAGAATGTCTGAGGTGCTTATCATTTTGCAAGAGTACATATCTAAAAAAGATAAAATTATGCTCAATAACTATAAAATATGTATTTTTATTGGTTACTCAACCAATATCAAATCTTAAATAATACTAATTCGAATTTTAATATTGTATTTACATCTAGAGAAGTAGATTTCTGTAAGTTAAAGTTATTTAATGATAATATAACTCACACCACTAAAAAAAAATTAAGAAAATGACGACACAAGAAGTACTAGTTGTTGAAAAGTAACCTCAAGAACCTCGTAGGGATCAATGAGAGAAAATACATAAAAGTATAAGATCATATGAGATATGCTTTTTAAATATTTATTTCTACTTAGTATAAAAAAATTGTAAAAAATCAAAGTAAAATATGATGGTATTTTCTTTAGAAGACGAATATAAATCTTAAAATAGGCAACATTTTCTCAAAATTCTACATTTTGACAAGAGGTCATAAATGATGAAATGGAATCAATTGTTTCAAACTACACATACAAATTGGTTGATTTACCCTCAGGTTAAAAATCAATTGGTTGTAACTTGATATTTATAAGAAATTCAACACAAATGTTATCATTCAAGCGTACAAGAAAAGATTAGTAGCCAATGCTTTTAGAAAAAAATAATGAATATATTACTTTGACACATATGCTCTGGCACTTTAAAAACTTAAAAAAATTTAAATGGATGTCAAACGGTATTTGTAAATGAAGATCTTGATGACGTTGTCTACATGAAAAAACCTTGAAGTTTTGTAATTATAAAAAATGTATTAAATGTGTGTATGATTTTTAGGGGAATGATACGATTCGAAGCAATTACCTAAGAAATACATGAAAAATTTGATCATACCATTGTATCTTATATGTTTAGACACAATACAACAAACAAATTTTAAATATTAAGGTTTATGGTGGCACAATAGTCATTATGTGGTTATATGTAGATGATTTACTTATTTTAAGTAATAAAATTAAAGAGACAATTAAAAAAATGTATTTTATTTTTAAGATATATGATCTTGAAGAGGTAGAGACTCTTTTGGGAATAAAGTATTCAAATTAATTGGAGGGCTTCTTTAAAATAAGCCGCATATCATTAACATATATTTGATAAATTTAAAAATATAAAAAACACACACGAGTCTTTGATTTAAGTTTGATACTCATAAAATAAAGAGTTACTCATCCGAAATACGCTAGGTCTATATGAAGTCTTATGTATGCATATACATGCACTAGGGTGGGTATTTTATTTATGATGGTTAAATTAAATTAATGTATTAGTAATCTAAGTATGAAATATTTAGAATGATATTGAAATAATTATTGGATACTTGAAAAAGATAAAGACATATGTTTTATATTATAATTTTTTTTAGATACTTGAGGGGTACTCAAACACAAGTTGGATCACCAACCTAGCCGGTAACAGCGGGGTGGGTGTTTACTTTTGTATGAGTTTTTGTTTTTTCAGGATCAAAGGAATAGACGTGTATATCTTATTCAGTTATGAAGTATAAGTTCATAGAGTTTCCCCTAACGGGAAATAAAACTGAATGGTTGAGACCTATTACTTAAAATACCATTCACTTCTGATAGGGTCAGATATTTTTTGAAGACCATTAGGACAAAATCTGAAGGGGCAATTGAGACATACTCTGCACCAAATTTCGATGGACAATAGACCCAAGTGGACTATGACTCTACTGTGTGCTACACCTTTATGATTTTGGGCTTTGGAAACCTTAAAGTGGATCCGAGTCCAAGATCCGACCCGAACGGCCCATGGATCACAAACCAAGAGTATAAATATCCAAACCAACCACATTTAATTAGGTTGGAATTTTTATAATAATCTTACCTACATGCACACACCTCTTTGATATTTCTATATTCTACGTTAAAAGATTAAACACAAGACCGAAAATACACTTTGATCAGAAATAATCCACACCAAATTAACGACCACACTGGGAGGCGACGGTGCCTGACTAACGAATTCAAAACCAGCTAGTAGGAAGGATAATTTGGATATCATTAAGGCATGGATTTTAACATGCAGGATGTTCCACCTATAGGGGTTGAGGTTCCACTTCGAGAAGGGGAAAGTGTGGCTCATAACAATATCATTCGTCACAATCAAGATGAAAGATAGTTCATGCAAGATGAACGTGATCAGCTGAAGGCTGAAATTGAAGCTTTAAAGGCCCAGAAGCAAGCTAAAAAAGAGTAAAAGAAAAGTCTGATGCGTCCGGACTCCACCCCACAGATGAGCCTACTGACCATGAGTTGTCCACAAAGACTTATGTCAGTTCCAAAAAAAATACATATGTCTAAACGAGTCGTGAGTTCAACTTTAGAGTTTTCTAATAGTTCGTCAAATGACTCAAACCTTGAGGAGTCGCTTTCATCCAATAGTGATGAGGGCCGCCTGAAGAAGACATTAATTCTCACCAAGAAACATTTAAAAAAAGGGACAAACATGGAAGAATAAAAAAGAACAAGTACCATGGAAAAATAAAGGGTTTGGTCGATCAACACATTGATAATCTATTACTTGATCCCTCTGATATTCAATCCAAACCATATATCTTTGCTACACCTGATGGAGATATTGTATTTAGCCGTAGCCACAATTGGAGACAATCACCATTATCCTCGAAAATACTCTCTGGACATCTTCCCAAACGGTTTGATAGCTCTAAGATGGAAAAGTACGATGAAAGTAAAGATCCGGACAACCATCTCAAGAAATTTAAAAAAAATTATGATGAACTTTGACGATGGTCATAAACTCGTATGCATGGCTTTCTCGAAAACTTTTAAGGGAAGTTCCCTTAAATGGTACAATAGTCTTCCTCAATGATCAATTAAGAATTTTGACATGTTCTAGGTAGCGTTCCAGAGACAATTTGTTTAAAGCAATGAGCTTTAAGGTAATGGTGATACTATTATTCATTGTTCCTAAGAGCCAAACAAATCTTTGAATTAGAATATTAGTAGGTTTATGAACACCAAGAGTGGGCTTGTTGATTGTTTTGAACAAGTGGTAATTGCCTCTTTAAGACAAGGTTTGAATATAGGCAATTTAGCTGATTCACTAACCCTAAAAAGCAAGTTGGGAAATAGATCACGGTTGAAGAAACTAAGAAATCTAGAGTGCCTCGTCAGAACAGATCTGTTACTACAACATCAACTCCGTAAACGACAACTCAATCCCAGCTTATTGTCAGTTACAAGTCAAAAGAATCCAGATAGGGGTCACATCGGTCCAGAAAAAAACAGTACAATCCAAACAACAGGTTGGAAGCAAGAGAGACCCTTGAGTTCAGCCCGAAGGGTTTGCCGAGCTGGGAGAAAGTGTGGCAACAATATATGATAAAACTAAGAATTATATTCATTTTAGAATGCCAACTCCACTACAATCCTCTAGAGAGACTCGAATTACCCACTTTTATAAATATCACAATGATGTGGGTCATGACACACATGATTCTATAACATTAAAACAAGAAGTTCAAATTCTCATTGAGATGGGAAAATTGGATATCTTTGTTAAATGACAAGGGGACAGTAGACCGGACAACACTCAATCCAATACCAATTCCCCCCCCCCCCTCCCGAACGACTTCGTCAACCCTTCCCGGGACATCCAAACAGGAGGACGCCATGATGATTGTTGAAAAGTTTGATATGGACATTGAATATCTTGATTTTGATCCCGATCAGAATTAAGTGGGAGTAATAGTGGTTGTAACTATCATAGTTTCCGATCTGGTGAATTTTTTTGAATCATTAACCATATATGGGGCGACACTGCAACACCACCCTCACATTGTTAAAAAAAAGGCATATCAACAGTCTGACTACTCAGTTGGAAGGAAAGATGTATGCACACCTTTACCAAACTCTCATTCCTTTTATAGTTTTTGATGAAGAAGACTTAAGAGTTACACCAGGTTCATACGAAGATGTTGTGGTAATATGAGCATCAACTGGGAGAAATAACATACGACGGATATTGATTGACACTGGTAGTTTGGCAAACATGTTATTTCTAACTACTTATAGACTAATGAAGAATTCCTCAGTAATCGAGCGATCAGACAGAATTATTGTAGGGTTTAGTAGGAGTTCGGTCGATGTCATCGTTGAATTCGAAGATGAAGTACTATTGGGAAAAGAACCATTTTAAAAAGTGGTAACAGTGTTATTAGTTGTGGTCGATTTCCCACATCCTGCAACGCCATATTTGGAAGATCTTGGCTCTTTAGGATGCATGATGTGGCCTTTACTGTCCGCCAATGTTTAAAATATGTTGTGGGAGGACAAGTAGGTGTTGTATGAAGCAACCAAAAAGTTGCTAGGAAGTTTTATGTGACGATCCTTGCCTTAAAGTCACTATAGGCAGTTAAGGTTAACAAGGAATATTAGCCAATAGAGCCTTCCACCAATCAGAATAAAATTGATGATGTGAGGGAGGCTCCCACTACTATAATACCCATTTAAGAAGTTGAAATCCATTTCCTGGCAGAAGGAAAAAGTGTTAGGATTGGAACTAAATTTCCATTGAATCATAAACAAAAGTTATTGTCCTTCTTATATTACAATTTTTACGTGTTTTCATGGTGCAATGACGATGTAACTAGAGTACCAACCAAGGTGATATGCCACAAATTATCAGTCTGATATGATGCTTGACCAGTTGTATAGAGAAGGAGGATGTTTTCCAATGAAAAACCGATGTGATAGTGCAAGAAGTTGATCAGTTGACCAAGATGGGCCATATCAAAGAGTCTCAATACCCTTTGTGGACAGCTAATCGCGTTTTGGTCAAGAAAAAAATGCAAATGGCGCATGTGTATTGACTTCACTGATCTTAACAGAGCATGTTCTAAGAATCATTTTACAGTTCCTTGTATAGATCAATTAATGGATTATACGTCAGGGAACAAGTTGTTATCCTTCATGGATGCCTTTTCAGGGTATAATTAAATATAGGTGGATTCAAATGATCACGATCATACTACATTTATTATTGATAGAGGTCTTCATTTCTATAAGGTAATGCCATATTGGTTGAAGAATGCTGGAGCTACTTATCAGCGGTTGGTAAATAAAACATTTGCTAGCTAAATTGGCAGTAATATAGAAGTATATATAGATGACATGATGATGAAGAGCATCAAGGAAGAATATCACATATCTGATATTCACGAAACCTATTCTAACTTAGATACTACCAACTTTAAGTTAAACCTTGAGAAGTGTACTTTTAGAGTCTGATCTGGCAAGTTTCTGAGATATGTCATAAGTGAAAAAGGGATTCCGGCCGACCCGGATCAGTTAAATGCTTTATTAGCCATGGATTTTCCTCGTAATACTAAAGAAGTCCATAGACTAACCTGGAAATTTGTTGTGTTGAATCGGTTTATTTCAAGATTATCGAATAAGTGTAGTCAGTTCTTTCATGTTTCGAGGAATGCTAAGAATTTAATTGGTCTCCACAGTGTGATCAAGCCTCTCATGAAATCAAAAAGCACTTATGTTTGCCCAAGACCTTATTCAAACCCATTAAATGAGAGAAACTTTATATGTATTTGGCTGTATCGAAATATGCAGTAAGTGTTGTGTTAGTAAGGGAAGTGGATAATTAACCCCGTCCGGTTATTACATAAGCAAGAGTTTGTTGGAAACAAATAAAAAATATTTGAAATTAGAAAATCTAGCTCTGGAATTGGTGATAGCAGCCAAACAAATGAGGTCATACTTTCAATTACATTCAGTCATAGTTTGAACGTCTTTCCGTTTAAAGAATGGTCTACAAAAAGATGTCATATAAAAAAGAATAACTTAGTGGTCAGTCCAGCTTGGAGACTATGATATTTATTTTGCACCTCGAACTGCAATCAAGGCACAAACTATAACTGATTTCTTAGTGGAATTTTATACTTAAAGGCCTTACGAGGGAGCTCAAGAAAACAAGTTTAAGAAAGAATGGGTAATCCGAACAGACGCTAGATCTAGCACGATGGGGTGGAGCTGGAGTTTGCTTAACCTCCCATTATGGTGACATTATGTACCAAGACATATGTTTTGGTTTTAGGGCGTCCTATAATGAATCAGAATACAAAGCGGCTATAGCTGGTTTAAGGTTAGCTCAATTATGTAGAGCAAAGAGGGTCTGATTAGTAAGTGATTCTTAGTTACTTATTCATCAGGCTCGGGAACAAGATGAAACCAAAAAATATCAATCGGTGAAGTATTTACAAGTCCTTAAGGAAGTAGCCATAAGTTATAAAAGCGTCGGGTATGAACATGTCCCTAGATTGGACAATACTATGGCAGATTCTTTAGCTACCATGGCCTACTCAGAAGCGTATCCATGGATTCTTATGCAAGAATGCCCATCCATAGGTTCAATTCAAGGAAAATAGGGTGAAGTTGAAGTAAATATAAACATATCTAGCACACAATCCAAAGATTGAAGGTATGAAATACAACAATTTATTACTGATGGAGTTCTACCTTCAGATAAAGTTTTGGCTAAAAAAGTGAAGTATAAAGCTTGTGATTTCCTGTTATTGAGAGAAATTCTTTATAAAAAAATCCTTTACCAGACCTCTCCTATGTTGCCTAGGATTTGAAGAATCCCAAAATTTTCTATTTGAATCACACGATGGAGAAGGATCAACACATTATGGTTATAAAGCTTTAACCATGAGAGTTTTGTTAGCTTGATACTACTGGCCTATTATAATGGCAGATGCCAACACTATGGTCAGAAGCTGTGACCTTTACTAGAAATATGGGAATGAAATACATGTGCCAGCAGTTCCCATGAAATCAATATCCAAACCCATACCTTTGATAGATGAGGTTTGGATTTAATTGGACCTCTTCCTATGGCCTCTAGAGGATATCGAACAATAATCATGGTGATAAACTACTTCTCTAAATGAATTGAAGCTTCCCCACTAGTTGGAACTGCCTCTAAGGCGGTTATAAAGTTTATCTTATCTAATATATGTTGTTGATTTGGAATCCCTGGCGTATTACTACATACAATGGTTCACAGTTTGACAATAAAGACATGGAAACATTTTGCACTTCCAGAGGAATTCAAAATTGATTTTATTCTCCTTTACATCCCCAGGAAAATGGGCAGGTTGAAGTTACTAACCAGACAATTTTAATAGGGTTAAAAAGAATCTGGAAGGAGCTGCAGGGAAAAGGCCAAGCTATTTGCAAGAGGTATTATGGGCCTACCGAACTACTCCTCGTACGGCTACTCAAGAATCTCATTTTTTCTCTTGTTTATAGGATGGATGAAATCACACCTATAGAAGCTACGTTTCCCTCGTTATGGATACAAAACTATTCCAAACAATCTAATGAGATGCTGGTAAAGAATCAGCTGGATCTGGTTGATGAAAGAAGAGTAAAGGCACATTGAGAGCAACACACTACCAGGATTTGATGAGGAGTAACTTTGCATCCAAAGTAAAAAAGAAGATATTTCCAGATAGGGGACAAAGTATTAAAGAAAGTCGTTTTACATACCAAGGATAAGAAATTTGGGAAATTAACTCCGAATTAGGAAGGCCCGTACATAGTATGCGAGAGAATCAAGAAAGGAACACACAAACTTCGAGACAAAGAATGCAACATGTTGAAACACCCATGGAATATTGAGCATCTCATGTTATACTTAGAATAAAATCGTATTGTAAAATATGTACTTTGTCGTACTTCAATGTAAATATTTGGGGGCACACTCTTTCCTACCCTAGTGGCGCGGGGAGGTTTTAATGAGGTGTCCGGTTTCAAATGAATATTATCTCATGCCTTTTTAAAGAATTGTAGTTGATATGAAGTGATCGGATGAATTAAACATCTATTATACAACTTCGGCCTTCAAATGAGATATTTTTGAAGTGATTGGAAGAATTAAACACCTTCGATTTTCAAACGAAATATCTTTGAAGTGATCGGGTGGATTAAACACCGATTAAATACATCGGAAAAATTAAATACCCATTAAATATCTTTAGCCTTGAAATGAGATACTGGTGAATGGATCGGAGATATTAAAGATTGGTTAAAATTTAAAAAATTTAAACTACCGGATTGGGAGAATCCATTTATACCATTTTTAGAGTATATAAAGACACAAGAGAGATAAATGCATATGAAGAAAACACATCTTTATAAACTGATCGAATCATCAAAAGATGTGTGATCCATCATTACACAAAATGCATTGGCCATCCAAGGATTCTAGTACCTAACACAAAACTGAAAATACAACAACCTTAAGGCTCGTTCCCTTCGGTTTTTTCCTTACCTTCATCTTTCTCTTGCTTTTTTCGTTCATTTTCATGTTGTTTTGGAATATTGGCATCAATACTTGAACTTTCATCAGACCCCTCATCAGAATCAAACCCACTTGGTGAAGAAACGCCATGTTTGTCACCATAAGGCAGGGTATGGAAATGTATCTCATCGTATGGTATGAACTTCCACGGGGCTCCAAGGTTCTTTTTTTGGAAGGTCTTATGGATAATAAGACCTTGTCCGCTTTAATGCCCTCATCCCTCTTTTCCATAGAGTCTACCACACCAGCAGCATACTTCTCCACTGTTGCTGCTATCTCTTGAGTTTGACTCTGCTTTAAAGAAGTAATTTCTTCTTCTTTCTCTTTAAGAAGTTTCTCTGACTTCCATTTCTCTTCGGATAGAGTGCTAATGGTTCTTGCATTAGTGGTTTGTTGATCCTTCAAAGACTTAATCTCTTCAAAAGTAGTTGTTTCTAGTTCGGAATATTTGGTTTGAAGGTCTCCTTGGGCAGTCTTGGCCTTTTCCAAATCGGTACTCAGATGCTGGTTTTTTTTTGCCTAAATCCTCCATTTTCTGTTGTTCGACTGAAAAATAAATTTTTTAAGTCTTGGTTTGATGTGCCAAGAGATATAATATCTCTAGCCTGAGCCCTAACTTGTCTTTCCAGATCAACTATTGGCCTGATGTAGCCCAAGACTGCATGACATAAAGTATTATGCTTACTTTATACTTCAAACTCACTGAAATACATGTTACCTAGGTCTTGCAGATTAAATTCACCTTCAATGGTAGGCTGATTGGTTATAGGAAACCTTGGAGAAGAGGCATCAGTTTGAACATCTTTGTGTGAACGAACTTTAGCTGGAAGAGTAGGAGGAAAAGTTGTAGGTCGGAGTATTATCTCTGATCCTAGGGTGACCTTCTTCTTTTTCCCAACCCTTCGTTCACTCCCCTCTTTGCTCGCTTATGACATTTTTTCTTAGTTTGAGGTGGATGCTCCGATCTTTCGGTTTCACCCACTGCTTCTAATAGGGTAGCATAAATACCTTCAGAAATATTCGACCCACCCACTTCGGGAACCCAATGCGACGGGTTAACTTCCTCTTTTTTTTTCTTATTCTTTTTATCTTGTCCAAATGACTAAGATCTTTATTCTGGGCTGGCAAGTAGAGTTTGCTGTCCTTTACCTCAGTTCTTTTGAGGATGATCTCCGATGAGAGGGGAGTAGTAAGCTGTTCCCAAGTGAGCTCCCTGTTTCCACTTGTGTTCCGCAAGTGGGCTCTTACTATGTTTCCAACAATGAAACAATTGTGGAAGCCAAGAACCCAATTCTATGAGGCCCATTGGTTTAATATGGTGATGGTGGTCTTCCCATCCTCTAATTTCTCTGAAAATATTTTTGAAAATACTACAAAATAAACAAAATAGTCAGTTTGGTATAGGAAAATAGAATCCAAATACTAGCAAAAAATCCGAATAGAAGTAACGTGTGCTCTTCCAGTATCTGTTCAATTGGCTTGGATTCTCTTTGGTGGTTATATTTTTTCCATTCTTCCAAACTCCGCTTATATAGAGAAACTGAGTCTTCCATGGTTTCTCTGCCTCCAACAGATCATTAACCACTTTATAATCGTTCCCCATATTTTAATGATAGAAGGGAATCTGGTGGTTTTTACCCAATCTAGCCACAACAACAAATTGATCCATGGGCATTGGAATCTTTGACAGTCTCGAAGCGATAATGCTCGCCAACGGAGTATACCAGGCATTAAGACTCAGTTGGATTGGGTAAAGCTTTATTAAATGAAAATACCTTACTACTTCTGGATATAAAGGGAAACGAAGACCCCAGTTCAGCACCTCAGTGTTTACTACTATCTCCCCGACTTTACAGTCCATCAGAGTTTCTGGAGGGATGGGAATCCTCACCTTATCAGACTCCGGAAAGCCCCATTTTCTCCTAATCCTATCCAATTCGGCAGTATGTGTATACACATAAGAGATTTTATGAAGGGCCAGTAAGTACTTCATATTAACCTTGCAGAAGTTGGGACTTACTTTCCCTTATAAGCAGTTCGGAAGTTCTTCGATATTAGACATCCCTATTTTTCCTCTGGTAGTCCGAACTACTGTGATATCTCCAGTATTTCCGGACATCTCTAGTGTGGTATCTTCCCATAGTATTCCATTTTTCCTCCATAATACTTGGTCGTTGATCGACCGATTTAGCACCTTTAACTTCTTTCTCTTTTCGAGTAGGCTCAATATGGGAAAGTGATAGATTCGGATCCGAAGAGAGTCGGGAAAAATTTTCCATTTCCCCTGAGCTAATATTTTTTGAGGATTGAGGGATACTTTTGGCTTTGGAGAGTCGAGTAACTCTTCGGGGTGTAATGTTCTCAGCATCTGACCTAATAGCAATGGAGGGTGAAGGTTTTTTTACCCTTAAAACTGTTTATCTTTGGAAAAAGACTTTGCAGGTATGTGAACAGATGATTCAGAATCTAGGGTAGATAAAGTTGGAACAAACCTAGTTTTTCTAAATACCAAGGTTTTAGAGGAAGATGAAATCTTTTCCGGCTTCGGTACTGTTTGGCTAACCACTCCACCAGGAGAAGTAGGGAGCCCACCAATGATTCTTGCTTCTTTTCTTTATTTTTCCAACTCAGATAGATTCAACCAGCCTCATTTGATCAGAGCAGTTCTAGTTGTGAACATAAAAATCTCTCTAACGATGAACGAATCAAAGATTCAAGCTTTATCTCTCTAGAAACTAAAATTTGAATTTTTTTTCTCACTCTAGAAATGGAAACAATAAAATAATTGTATATATATAGAGAAGAAAACACTTGAGTACTTCACCTAAGGGAGTTGAATCATCTAACCAATGATTAGGGACTAGTAACCTAGGTAACTTACTTTTTCAAAAGATAGGTGCACATACCTAGAAAAAAAATTCCCGAGAGGTCAAACGAGAAACTGACACGTGTAATTTGAAGCTCTCTATTAAAACCGACTTTTGGACGGTTTTTTACCAAGAGAAAAGCCTTTGGACCCGATCTAGTTATTCTCCTAGACAATTAACTATTCCAAAACATTTCGATCCAGGTCTTCTCTTTGATAATTAGCTCTTCCAAATATTTTTGAAATAACTAAAGGGGTTACCGATAGGGTCATATATTTTTGGAAGACCACTAGGACAAAATCCGAAGGGGAGATTCAGACATACTCTGCACCAAATGTTTGATGGACAATAGACCAAAGTGGCCTATGGCTCAACTGTGTGCTACACCTTTCTGGTTTTGGGCTTTGGAAACCTTAAAGTGGATCCGAGCCCAAGATCCAACCTGAACGACCCATGGGTCACAAACCAAGAGTTTAAATACCCCAACCAACCACATTTAATGGGTTAGATTTTTTCTAATAATCTTAACTACATGCACACACGTCTTTAATCTTTCTATCTTCTACGTTAAAAGATTAAAATCAAAACCAAAAATATCATTTGATCAGCAATAATCGACACCAACGTCGATGGAAAATGTGACAATCCAAATATATCTTGATAGTCAAACAATCTCAGTAGAGTCTACATGGCATCTTATTGGTAAGTTTAGTCACATAGTCTGAAGATGAATGTGGATTGTCAAAATGAACCTATGATCAGATGAGCGAATTAGAAAGTTAGAAAACTAGCCATCCAAAAAAAAGCTAATGAATGACAAGTCGTCGCGACAATGAACAAAGCTCGCTGCCACGATCTGGACACGAAACCTAGACACTTGAAGTTATAAGTTTGTCAACACGATAATGATAATGCTCACCGTAACAACGAATAATTTTCAAATTATCGTTGCTGCTACGAGAAGGCTCTCCATGACACCTGACCAAGCTACTTTATAAATATTATACAGATTATTCGTGCAGGAATAAAAAAATTCTTCTACATCAACCAAGTAGCACGCCATGACGAATCTTGTGATAGTCATGGACGGTAGGTTAACTGTTTAGATGCATGTTTGAACAAGTGTATTTTTGTTTATACACATTTTTTTAAAAAAATCATTTATGATGCATTACATCATCCTATAAGATTTTATTAACTCTTAAAAATAGCTATCGAATTAAGAGATAAAACTACACAACCTATCAATTCTCTATTATATCTGATGCTCTTTGTTTTATTCATTTCAGAAATATAAAAATTATTATATCACAAAAAAATTCTCCATATAAAACTAAACAATAATTATTTTTTAAAACCTTGTCTCAACCGTGATAAGTTTTGGTGTTACAATACAATATTTTTTAACAATAGATAGATAATTCTTTTAAAAAATTATATGTTATACGATAATCATTTATTCATAAAACTTCTATATTAATATATTATTTTTGTTTTTGTTATTAAATAATTTCATAAAAACTTAATCATCACTACTGTTATCTTTTAAAAGGAATTATATATACGGTGATATCCATTAAATACACTTATAAGTTTGTGAATTTTTACCTATTCATATTAAATGATAAGTTTTGTTCAAACCCTCATTTTGTTTGTATATTATCGACGTTTATATAATAAAATTTATGTGTATAAATTTTTTTAATATAAATTTTATAATATATTAAAAATAAATAGTTTTGATATAAACAGTTCATATGTTTGTAAATACAAAAAATTATAATAAAAATATGGAATTAAATAAAAAAAATCATAGGTTAAAATATTTTAATTTGAAATATAAAATTTATTATAAATCTGGAACGGAACTTCAAAGTGTTAAATATAATTTACTTTGGTATTAATTATATGAATCACTAACTAATTTACATTAATCTTTCGGTTAATTATTAATTTATGTCCGTTACTACATTACTGCAACTAATCAATTTAATTATCATTGTTAGAGCCTCGACTTAATGTGAGAATGACTAAACTTTGAAAAAAGTCTTCTAAGGTCACATAACTTCTAAAAATATTATTTATTTTTTTAAAATTAAAAAATTATCCTTCCAAAATGAAGATATAAACAATTTCAAATAAAAGTATATATATTTGGTTTTATTAATTTTTATATTAATAAATCACATAAAACCAAATTAGAATAATAATAATAATATTAAGATTATGAAAATGTTCATTCTACCTTCACAAAATCAATTTATTTATATCCAATTTTATTTTTATTTATGTTTGATTTTCTGTTATCAAATTTACTCTCATGTTTTAATTAATTACAAAACTGCCATCAATAAAGGAAAACACTAAATGTATTCTAAGTTCACAGAAAATCTAAAACAATCTAATTTATTAAACTCATCCAAAAAACCACATTCATTTAATAGATTAAACCTCATGTTGCTTCAAATTTATGAAGTTTTTATAAATCTGGTTGAACATTCAAACATTCAAGAACATTCAAATTGTCTTAAAAGTCTTCCAACTTCTTCTTAAAAAAACACAAGATTAAACACAAAATATATAAGGTTAATCACAAAAATACATAAATAATTAACATTTACAAAAAAAAATATTATCACCATAAATAAATAAAAAACTTGAACAAATGTTTTTTAAAAATATAATTTTTGGGAACATTATTTTTTTTTTAAAATATAGGTGTTTTAAAAAAATAAAAAATAAAAAATAAATTTTTTTTGTGCACCGATACGGACTGATGAGGGTTCCTAGATGCACGCCATCGTTGCAGCCATTTTCCAGTCGTTTCCAGTGAGGAAAATGCCCAAAACAGCCACCAAACACCACTAAAATAATACTCTTAAATCCATAAATTTGAACCTAATCTCGAAACTTTAATTCTAACCCATCAAATTCACCAAAAACCCAATCTAAATCAACAATATTCAACGTAAAACAATCTAAAATCAACCAACAATCAACAACCTAAAAAAAGGAAAAATTACTTTGGTGGTTGTGGAGGAGGACGAGATTCGATGCAAAATGAGAGGAGAAAGTGGTTGAGGAGGAGGAGGAACACGCCGATATTTTCTTTCACCCGATTCGAGAGAGAGAGAGTGAGTGTGCAAAGAGAAGTGAAGGTTAGAGAGAAATGTTTTTGAAAGTAGGGTGGATGTAGTTTAGTAGAAAAAAATTCCTTAAATACCCAAATGGTATTTTGGTCCGAAAAAAGGTGCACTTATACCAAATATGGATAAACTCAAAATTAGGTATAAGTAGATTGAGTTCGGATGATTTTAAGCTTATCCTTATGAAAAGTGTTTTCTATAATAAATAATATATATATATATATATATATATATATATATTATTCTTTTACTTTTTTATTCTTTAAATCGACTTTTCTGTTATGAGATTCCTTATATTTTAAAAGATTCAGGAAAATATAATTTTGTTCCGTTATTAAGATTCATGGCACGAAGGTCGTAAACAAGTTATGAAATTTACATTTTTGGTGGCCGCAAATATTGTGAATTGAACCCGGATCACCTTAACACTCTTAATTTATCATTCGAGTACAATATGTGAATTGGTGTTTTGTAAGTATATTTTATAATATCAATTTTAAAAAGTAAGAGAAAATTTAATTGCTTAACTTTCGAAGAATAGAACGGAGGATACTAGTGGTGTTTGTCAAGTCGAGGACAAGTGAATATGCCAGGTTAAGCTGCAAACATGGATGCAACGAGAACTGTCGTAAAAGTAAATCTGAATCAAACATATTATAATTTTTTTGAAACGAAAGTCCAATGATAACAAGTCTAAATTTCATTTTTTCATGTTAATTCTAATTAGTATATGAAAGATGTCGTTGTCAGTCACCATCGTGAGTAAAACAATAACTTACTTGAGGTTGAAAGAATGTTGAAGATGTCTCGTGTAACTTTACATAAACTCTCATGTATTCATTGTACAATCTAATACCCAATTTTAAAACTATTTTTTTTGCTTATAGTGTACTTTATTTTTTACGGTATGCTTCGAAATCTGTTGCCAACTTAACTTACCAAATTTAACCATTTTTGACACAATGAGTCCAAATTAGTTGTAAAACTAAACAAAACATAATTTTTATTATCTTGGGGATACATTTTGGAATTAAAACTGTTTTACTTCTGGGATATTGTTTTTCTAGACAATGCCATTAAGAAAATTAGCATTAATTCATAAATATAGTTAGAAATAAAAATATTTTGCATTTTAAGATAATAAAGTTAATAACAACATATATACTAATTAATCTTAGATAAGATTTGTAATTGTATCTCTATGATCATGTTGTTCGGGAGGATGAATTTGGATGAAATCTGCAATCCGTTCGTATAATGCATTAACCTAACAATACCTCATTGTGGAAACTACTGAATTCCACACATGATTAATAACTAGTAGTGGCTTGTTTGGTTGGTCGAAAACCTATCCAAAAAAATTAGATATTAATGAGGTTAGAGATTTTAGCTACAGAATCTTGTTTTAATCTGATAGGCAGTTTGGACCAAAAACACTATGAGGTGAAATATGACAGAACTAACGTAGTGGAATATGACTAAGCTAGATGTTGGTCACTTCACACCAAATTACTAATGGGTCTTTAAATTTGACCCAATTTCACGATCCGACCTGATAGGCCCATGGGTAATTAATTAAGTATAAATACCTCAACCACTTTATTAATGATGGTAATCAAAATTTATTACTAGCACACAACTTAATTATCTCATTATTATCTACTCTAAACATTAAATTCCCAAACCACTTTATAAAATTAGCCTCAAACATAAATTAACCACAGCAGATATAATTCTGAAACATATTTTTTTGGATTAAACGTATAAAAAAGGTTAAATACGCATATAAATTAGGTTAACGAAATGATTCACGTTCATGTAGGCAATACAAATTTCTATTATTTTGATAAAATATTAGGACAGAACACCTCAGACAGGTAAAATCGCACATTACAACAAAATCACGACGACAAAAAAAAAATACGGGGCACCAAAGTTCAGTTGTGGCCAGTCTCTGCAGAAACCACCACATTCCCTTCTATCACTTCAACATCGGTGATAATTATAAAGCAGTGGATGATCTGCTTGAGTCGGAGAGAAATTGGAGGACTCAATTCTTGTTCGTAAGCGGCGCTTGGGAGAACGGGAGGAAAATCAAAGCTGGAGTCAATCCGAGTGTCCTCACCAGCAGATGGAGGAGTGATCGTAAGGATCCTACCTTACATTCTTATTTTTACTTTTATCGAATTTTCTTAAACTGACTGGTCTTGTCTTTTGTCTTAACAGAGCTGCCCAAAGACTTCAAAGACTATTTAAAGGCCGAGCAGACCACTTGTACCAAGATCAACACTTGGGCTGCTGAAAAGTGGGGGAACCGGCTTCATGATGCTTTTACAGGAGGCAATTTTGCAAGGTCTCACCTCTGAAACACTACTGGTCGGAGGGACTTGACCTGGGAAGAACTTACCACTCCACCCCCTCCGGATGTAGTCCTCAAGAGAACACATGAACCGGACGGGTCATTATACTTGCCAGGTCGAGCCAAAGCCCTAAGTAAAATGAAAGGCAAGAAAGGGAAGGGCAAGAAGGCTGCAGGTGAGGCTAAACCTGATGAGGGGGAGGAGGCTGCTCCAACGAACCCAGAGGGGCCAACCCCAAGCCAGATCGATGCTGCTCTCCTAGAAGTGGTGGAGCAGGAGAGTGCTAAGGAAGAGGTAGGATCTCCCAAACCTCCAAGTGTTCCCAAGAGAGACCGAAAACGGGGAGCAGAAAGCAAGGATAGGGAGGCCAAGAAGAAAAAGACCTCCAGGGGTGATGAACTTTCTCTCCGGCCTACAGAGCCCTTCCCTCCAGTTGACCCTACTGATCCAACAAAAGCAGAAGAGATCCCTGGTGACTTTCAAACCGACGAGGTTGAAGGAGGAGACCTTAGCATTGATGGTGTTGACATCACAGGGCTTGATGGACTTGGTGATTATTTTGCAAACCTTCCCAGAGACGACTTTGCTGGGCCTTACCTCCATCCAAGCACTTCAAACACCGTTACTTTTAATGGTAAGACTTTTACTGTTTCAAGTGAAAGGGACATTATAACTCACTCCATACTAAGTAATGTCCAGTCAGTTCTTGTTTTGGAGAAACAAGTTCGAGGTCAGGCAGATATTATCAAAGATCTCAAATTTGACAAGGAGAAACTGTCTAACGATCTCTTCACTGCTACTCAAAATGCTAACATTCTGAAGGGAGAAAACGAGGAGCTAAAGAAGAGCCAAGAGGGGTGGACCACAAAGGTTGCCACTTTAGAGGATACTATCAAAGAGCTTCGGGAGAAGCTGTCCGGATTAGAGAAAGATCTCACCTCTTCAAAAGAGGAGGCAAAGGGCAAGGATAAAGTCATCCATAATTTGACAAATGACAAGATTGCACTCGAGAACACGGTGTCCAAGGCTGCAGAGGAGAAAGCAGATCTGCTAAGGGAGCAAGAGGCTAAAATTCAGGCCAAGATCGATGCTTATGCTAATAATGTAATAGACACTCAAGAGCAAATGTATGCTAAAGTGAGGTCGGACATGGTCTTGCTCTTTCATGAGAAGTTCCCGAAGAGGAACCTAGGAGATTTGTGGCTTCATGTAGAGTACGAAGACCTTCCCTTCCACACCATGGCTGATGGAGAGTTGCATGATTATTCCAGCGCTTCCTCCTCTGACGAAGAAAAAAACGCGGGGGAGGGCCCACATGAAGAGAATGACGATCCCAAGAAGAAGAAGAGGACAAGTGAGGATGAGCCATTTTCAAAAGCTCAGTCTTAGATTATGAATTATCTTTTCACCTTTTACTTTGTTTGAACTAAAGTCCTTGGAAGGCCAAGGCATTCTTATAATTGTGTCTAGCATTTGACCGGATAGACCTTTTGTTTTGTCTGACAGTTTTAAAGTCCTTGGAAGGCCAAGGCACTTGGGTTTTTTTTAATGAATATCTTTGTTTTACACAACTCTTGCATTCTTTCGTAGTTTGTTTTAATTTTGGTGGCTAGTGTTTAAATAGCCCTTAGTTATTTCATAATCATTCTAAAGCGAGAGTGTTTAAATTCTCCGATGACAAATGTTTAAGTAGTCATCATTCCTTTAATTCAATCCGGATGGTGTGACAAAAAACAAAGTAACAACACTTCGAATTTTTAAGAAGGCATCAAATTTTATAAAAAAAGCCCGGACACCTTATTAAAACCTCCCCGCGCCACCAGGGTAGGAAAGAGTATGCCCTCAAATATTTACATGGATTTTTAAACAAGTAAATATTTACATTGCTTCTATTCTAAGTACATCCGGAGATGTTCAATATTCCACGGATGATTCAAAACCCTTCCATCATTGGCTTCTAGCCATTATGTTCCAGGTTTAAGCCTTTCAATGACCATATAAGGTCCTTCCCAAGTTGGGGCTAGTTTGCTGAGCAACTTCTCTTTAGTGTGTAAGAAGATCTTCCTTAACACCTTGTCCTCCGGCTGAAAATCTCTTCTTTTAACTCTAGAAGCAAACCTGCTTCTCATCAAACCCTGAAAGTGTGCATCTCTAAGGTGAGCCTTAACTCGTCTTTCCTCTATTAGGTCAAGCTGACCCCTGATTGCCACTTCGTTAGCGTGTTCTGAGAAATTGTGAACTCGAAAAGAAGGGAGAGTTGCCTTTATGGGAGCTATGGCATCCATCCCATAGACCAAGGCAAAAGGTGATTCTTGTGTTGCAGCCCTAGGAGTAGTCCGGTAGGCCCACAAAACCTCTTGCAAATAACTAGGCCACTTTCCAGCAGCCCCTTCTAAATTTTTCTTCAAACCGGAAAGTATGGTTCTGTTAGCCACATCAACTTGAACGTTTGCTTGTGGGTTGAAAGGTGAAGAGAAACAATGTTGTATACCCCTAGAGGCACAGAAACTCTCCATTTCCTTGTTGTCGAACTGTGGACCATTGTCTGTTGTTATCTTCTGTGGAACACCAAATCTGCAACAGATATTGGATAAAATGAATTTTATTACAGCTTTTGATGTTGTACCTGCCAATGGGGCTGCTTCAATCCACTTCGAAAAATAATCAATCGGAACAATTATTGTCCTGCGCCCTCCGGATGCCATAGGAAGAGGTCCCACCAAATCCAATCCCCATAGAGCAAAAGGTATAGGTTCAGAAATTGACTCTAAAGGGATGGTCGGGACATGAATTTCATTGTTATATCTCTGGCATGGATCACACCTTCTTACCAGCTCCTTAGCATCTTGCATTATAGAGGGCCAATAATAGCCAGCCAGTAAAATCCTCCTTGTTAGAGCCCTGAATCCACAGTGAGCTGATCCATCACCATCATGTAATTCAGAGAGGACTACTTGAGACTCATCATCTCCCAAACATCGCAAAAGAGGTTTACTGTAAGACTTTTTATGCAGAACGTCTCTTAGTATGATAAAACCACGAGCCTTGTGCTTCATCTTTCTTGCTAGTGATTTATCCGGAGGCAAGATGCCATCGGAGAGATACTGCAGCAGAGGAAATCTCCAATCTTGAGGTTGTTTCATCTGTACCTCGAAAATTTATTCCTCTTTACCCGCATTAAGTTGAATGGAAGGGCTCTCCAGCACATGGATCCAAGGATATGACTCAGTGTATGCTATGGTTGCCAATGAATCTGCTAGTTCATTCTCTGTTCGGGGTATATGCTCATAAACAATGCTTTTGAACTTAAGTGCCTCATTTTTAAGAAGAAGTAAGTACTTCACTAGTTGCTCCTTGTTTGCCTCAGATTAACCTTTCGCATGGTGGATAAGAAGCTGGGAGTCACTCAATAGCTTTTCTGCATCTATCAAGCTCTTGCTGATGTAGTACACCGGATGGGGGTAATTATCCACCTCTCTTACCAATACAGCACTGATGGCACAACTGGAAACTGCCAAGTATACGAAGAGCGTCTCTCCATCAACAGGTTTAAATAAAGTCTTGGGGGAGGACAGATGATTCTTAATCTCATTGAAGGCCTCATCGCACTGTGAAGTCCAGTCAAATCCCTTTGCACCCTTTAAAGTTTGAAAAAACGGGGTACATCTGTCTGAAGACCTTGAGATGAATCGATTTAAAGCAACCAACCTCCCAGTCAACCGTTGCACATCTTTAATATTCTGAGGAGGCTCCATTTGGAATAAAGCATTAAGCTGGTCCGGATCGGGCTGTATCCCTTGCTCACTTATTATATAAACTAGGAATTTCCCGGACTGTACTCCGAACACACACTTTTCGAGATTTAGTTTCAAATTTACTTTTACTAAGTTAGCAAAAGTTTCTTGGAGGTCTGCCAAGTGTAGTTGTTCATCCACACTTTTTACCATCATGTCATCAATGTATACTTCCATATTTCTTCCAATTTAATTAACAAAGGCTTTGTTCACTAACCTCTGATAGGTAGCCCCGGCATTTTTCAACCCAAATGGCATTACCTTGTAACAATGAAGACCCATATTAGTGACAAATGTGGTATGCTCCTGATCCTTCGGATCTACTTGAATCTGGTTGTACCCGGAGAAGGCATCCATGAAAGACAGTAGCTTATTTCCAGAAGTGGATTCCACCAGCTAATCAATCCGGGGAACTAGGTATAAATCTTTTGGGCAAGCCCTATTGAGATCTGTGAAATCAATGCACATACGCCACTTGCCATTTTTATTTTTCACCAAGACCGGATTGGCAGTCCATAAAGGATACTGAGACTTCTTTATATGCCCCATTTTAGTGAGCCTGTCAACTTCTTGAATAATAACATCAGCCTTTTCCTTGGAAAAAGCCCTTCTCTTTTGTACCACAGGTGCTATGTCTCTCCGAATGGATAGTGGTGTGATATAATATCTGCTAGAACCCCAGTAACATCAGCATTGCACCAAGCAAAAACATGCTGATGATCTTTTAGAAAGTCCAACATTTTAATCTTTAGTTCGGATGACATTTTGGACCCTATCTTAACACTTTTTCCCTCTTCCAAAGAGTGTGTTTCAACTCCTTCAACCGGTATCAGTACTCCAGGGGTCTCTCTAGGGTCATCAGTTTCACCCTCACCCCCAGAAAGCCCCTCAAACTGATATTCTTCGTTTATACGAACTGCCCCCAATGTCCGTGGAGCCAGTGCTGTGGCATAACATTCTCTAGCAATCTTTTGGCTGCTCCGAACAACTCCCACTTGTCCTTGAACAGCATATTTCAAACATTGGTGGACTGTAGAGGCCACTACATGCATCCTAGAGAGCCAAGACCTCCCTAGAATAGCATTATAACAAGTGGGACAATCCACCACAATAAAAAGTATTCTAACCATCTTCTTAAAAGGGCCCTTGCCTAACAAAACTTCCTCTTCGAACTCCCCGATCACATCTGCTGAGCTTCCAGTGAAACCCACAATTGATCTGTCCGAACGCTGAATTACGGCTGAATTTTTCATTTTCTTGTAAGAGGTTAAAAAGAGGATATTGGCTGAACTCCCAGTATCCACCAAGATTCATCTTATGTCATTGCCCCCAACGGATGCTCCTATGACAACATCATCTTCATGAGGGGCAGCTATATCCATTAAGTCATCCTCATCGAAAACAATAAAGGGAAATGGAATTTGTGATTGATAGGAGGTCATGCCTCCTTCCAGCTGGGTGGCTAAAGTATGAGCGTGCCTCTTCCTCGAAGAAGCAGTAGGAGTTGTCATAGTATCCCCTCTGAAAATTATGAGTGACTCGAAAAACTTAATAAGCCCGGAGACTGTTTTGCAACGTTCCTCAATAGTACCCACTCTATTCCGAGTTGGATCAGGATCCAAGTAATCTGACTCTACATCGAACCTTTCGATTATAACCATGGCTCCCTCCGGAGCAGCATTGCTCGGACCAACCCGATGAGCATTATCAGGCCTATTTCCTCATCTTCTTTTGACATATGCCCCCAACTTTCCTCTTTTAATTAAGTTCTGAACTTCTTGTTTTAAAGCGATACAATCGTCAGTGGTATGGCCAATATTATTATGATACTGACAGAAGGAATTATTACGATGTTCCCTAGGATATTGCAGTGCAGCCGGCCTCCTATAGTGTACTTCTTCCTTTGTTTTGTCATAAATGGTGGCAACACTTTCTTTTAACTCTGCAAACCACTCCGGTTGAACCCAAGGCCCTCTCTTATTTCTAGATTGTTGACTCTGGGCAGGTGCATCTGGTTGAGATTGATTTTGGTTGGGGTTTGGTGCAACCGGGGCAGACCTCACCTGCCTATGCACCCTAGTTTTCTTTGTTTCATCAACGTTGATTTGCTTTCCGACCTGATTCAGTAGACCTCCCCAAGTCATTGCTTTCTTTCTGGTCACTAAATCAGCTAAATTTCCAGGGTTTAAACCCTGCCTCAAAGATGCTATGGTTAGTTGCTCGAAGCAGTCAACCAACCCGTTTTTGGTGTTCATAAAACGGCTTATGTATTCTTTCAGTGATTCGTTTGATTCTTGGGCACAATGGATTATTGTGTCCCCATTGCCCTTCAATTCCTTACTCCCAACAAATTTCCTTTGAAAGGCCACCAAAAATGTATCAAAATTTCTGATGCAGCCTTGTGGTAGGCTGTTATACCACTTCAGAGCACTCCCCGTAAAGGATTGGGAGAATGCTCTACAGAGTAACTTGTCGTCATCATCGAAATTCATCATAAAGTTTTTAAATTGTTCCAAGTGGTTGTCCGGATCTTTACTGCCATCGTATTTATCCATTTTTCTGCTATCGAACCTCTTAGGGAGGTTTCCGGACAAAATCTTAGAAGACAAAGGAGATTGTCTCCAATTCCAGCCACGACTGAAAACAGTATCCTCATTGGGAGTTGCAAAGATACCTGGTTCATCGTGGAAGGCAAAAGGATCCACCAGCATCCGGTCTACATGTCTCCGGCTGTGAGATGATCCTTTGCCTATATTCCTTTTTAATTTCCCATGTCTATCCCTTTTTCTTTAAACTTTCTAATCAACTTTTGTTTCTTTTTGGATCAGCCCTCATCACTGTTGGAGGATAAGGACTCTTCAACACTATCCTCGTCCGAGGAGCTACCATAAGATTCTGAGTCTAAGTCAGAACTCTCCACTGGCTTGGACCGGTGAGACTTTTTGGAGCTAGCATGGGTCTTCTTGGTACTCACATGAGTCTTCGAAGGCTCATGCTCTCTAGGGTTGTCGGTATGATGAGAAACCGATGCTTTTGACTTCTCTTTCATGCCCATCTTAGCATTCTCTGCCCTCAGAGCTTCTATCTCGCCCTTTAATCTATCACGCTCCTTGATGGTATATTCATCATTCTCACCCACCACTTCAAGCAAAGCTGGTGGTACTTCTGGGGCGTCCGGATTCATTCAGACTGATTTTTTCTGATGGTTTTGAATGCTTGATTCAGGCACCGTCGTGCTCCCACTTTGGTCGCCAATTTGGTGTGGTTTATTTTCGTCTGAGGGTAAGTTTGTAATTTTTGTTTAGAGTTATGTGGAAGTTTGTGAGTATTTAATATTTGGGTAGAGAGTAGAGGGAGAATTAAGCAGCCTGGTTGTATTTAATTTTCATTACCCTCATTTAATGTTGGTGGTTGGGTATTTATACCCTTACATTTGGGAATTATGGGCTTTCGGGTCATGTTTAATGGACCCGGGTCAAGTTTAAGGACCCATGAGCTCTTAGTAGGAGAGCATGCAGCTTAGTCAAGAAGTGATTAGGTTTTAAGTACTTTAGTTCTGTTCGAACAGTCCAATGGATGTTGGTGTCCGAATTGTCACCGTCCGGTTAGGTAGACATTGTCCGAACTGACCCTGTCCGAAGTGGTAACGGAATCCGGACTCATCAAGAGTAACTAACTAAAATAATATGATAGTATTATTTGAAAATGTAAATTTTCTAAAATATGTGCCTAAACATTAAAACATTAGAAAAAACTATTTTAATATATTTCCATTTCATTTTATTTTAAAAACATATCCCAAAGTAATATAACTTACAGTAAAAATCACTATTAATTTTCCATATTTCATGTTTCTACTGAATCAGTTTTTTTGTTTTTTTTTTATCTTCAAATAGGTTTATACGTTTTAAATTTTTTGCATGTCTAGTTTTTCGTGTGTACAATTATTTGAAAGCTTCTACACAACATCTTAAATAATAGATTTTCTTTTCATATTTCATCCCCAATATTTTTATCGATAATACAACTCTAATGTATTGGAAATAACATAGTTTTTTTTATAGTTGTTTCTCTTTCTACTTTAGAGAGAGAAACTCTTGCAAAACCCTAATGAGTCTCCTCTAAATAAGCCGCCATTTATATTCTCTCTAGTAGTTGTTTATAGTTGTTTCTCCTGTTCTTGTTATTCTATCGGAGAGACACTTGTTTTTCTAGTAATTCGTATTAGATTTCTTATTATAATGGGAGACTTTTAACTTTTAAAAGTTCAACTTTTGTTTTCTAATGGTTTTTCTCCTAGTTTGAAAATGATGGTAGAATTTTCTTTTTTGGTGGTGTCCGGAGTAACCCAGATCTCTGCGTTCTTTCCTACTGTGGTTCGCAGTAGCCCCCTTCCAGAAGGTTTCACACCAGTTGTGTTTTGGCATCTGAATATGTCACTAAACAGATTCTCACTGTCTCTCGGGACATGGTCTTTTCCAGCACGTTCATTCGTTCTTTTGTGTTTGGGTATTTCAATTTTATTGTATTACTGCCCAAGAAAATTGGCAGTAGGTTTGTGTTTCTTTTTAAGTCTACAATGGATCTATGTGTTAAGGTTATTCTCATATCAATCTAAGGGTTTTGTTTTGGATGGTCTTGATTTTGCCTTCAATGGATTTCAAGGATGATACTCGTTTGTTTGTTTTTGAATTTTTGAACTCTTGTCAGTTTTTTGTCGATGACAATCTATCCTGCTCATGGGTATGTTCTAGATTGACTACTTATGCATGTTCCAGATCGGTTACTTATGCATCGTGGAGTACTAGATTTGTGATTTGGGGTTGTTGCAGTAATGTTATAGGATCTAATGTAATTTTTTTGTATTTCTTTGTATTTCGGTAGTTTCAAATTGTATCTAGGTGTTTTCAAGATATGTACGGTAACACTGTAAATTTTATTTACTATATATTTAATGCTTTTAAAAAACAAAAAATAATATTTAAAATAATATTTAAATTTAAATAAATAATATTATTGATAAAAGATTGACATACTGAATATAATAACAAAATTTACTATTAATGTGTAAGACAACTTATAAGTAAATACACGTGTAAAAAAACTAAACAATACAAAAAGTTTAAAATTTAAATAATAGTGAATAAAAAATAATTAATTTAAAACTAACACAAAATAAAAAGAAACCAATGGTTAAAAGTTTATGTTTCAACTATATTTCGTTCCATTCAAAGTGTCTCCTTTTCTGATTTATTTTCTTTGGTCGGTGATTAGTAGATTATTGCATAAAATGATTGCAAAAAAGACTTTTCTAGTTCAACTATAGTTTAATAATATACTTATATTATAGCACGCCACATTCGATATTAAAGAATGGCACCTAAAGTTCTTATGTAGCTTTTTTTTTTTTATGAAAATAATCTCCTTTTCCTTTTGCTAGTGTTATCATAATATTATATGTTTACCGTGTTAATGGAAGCAACCTACTAATGATGGATCGACTTACACTATTCCCTTTAACATATAAAGGCATGAAAGAGGTGGCATATATATATATATATATAAACATAAACGAATATATTATGCTACAACTATTTGTTTAGTTTTTCTCTTTTAGTTTTTTTCATCATTTCGTTTGTAGGGTTGTTATATATTTGACTAATTTATTCATCTTTTTATAAATACATATTTGTAGAATATAATCACATAATTTAAAAAATAAAATTGTTTGTGACATAAAAATTTAAAAACATATAAAAAACCAATAGTTACATCTACCAAACCTATGTCTCCTTGAGCATATAGCTTGACTAAAATGAGTCTATTAATGATACATTTAATGTATCCATACCATTTAGATGGATTTCATTTACTAACTTGAACACTTTTTGAATTTTGTTTTCAAAAATATTAAAGTTTTGTTTTTAATTTTCTAATATATTTCAAATTGTATATTTTAAAGCTGTTTTTTTTGTTTACAGAAACATTTTAAATTTCGTTTTCTGTTTTATACAAATAGTATGTTTTTAAATGCATAGAATTTTGAATTTGATTAAGGCTTCAATATTAAAGTAATTTTGATTGATTTTATAATATATTTCGCATCATTTAAATTTTGGTCACTTCATGATTACTAATTGTTTGATGTGATATGTTTCATATCAAATAGACACTGCACGTTGGCACTTTATATATAAATCTGAAGTAAGTGACCCAAGTTTTAAAAGCTTACAATTTATTGAATTTTGCTTGAATTTCAGCTTGGTTTTTTAGCTCGGATGTTATTAAAATAAAAGGAAAGGATAACATTGTTCAATACTATTCCGTCCCTTTTATAATATAAGTCATTTAAAGCTTTTTTTATTGATGATTTTAAAAGATTAAAAAAAAATTAATTGGTGAAATTAATATTTTATGCAGAAAGCTAAATATTTTATTGGTTAAAAATAGAATATATATAATCAATGCTGCATTGAAACATAAGAACAACATATATTATGAAACAAAAAAATTCTTTTAAAAAGACTTATATTATAAAACAGATGGGTACTATTGTAGCTTTTGTTCTGTTATTTGCATATATCTAAAATTATTAGTATATGATGTGATAAATTATTATTATGTGATGCGATTGAATTTTTTATAAGGTTTGCAGTTGTGATTAATACTGTAAGAATTTTATCAGTTTTCAATTTCTTTTATTTAAATATTTTCTCCAATTTTGGATTTGGTTTGGCAATTCATCTATGAATTTTGTTTGATATTTGACAAATTTTTAGATTTGGATTTGAGTTTTAGTTTGGACTCAGATTTGATTCCAATTTTCGATTTGGAATTTAAGTTTGAGTTTGAGTTTGAGTTTGGATGTGAGAGTTAGATTCGGTTTTGGTTTTTATTTTGGTCTAATTTTGATTTGGATTATAATGTTACTCTGATTTAGTTTTGCATTGTTTAGATTAGTATTGAGATTTGGATCTAGTTTATTGGATTTGATTACTGTTATTTGGATTTTGTATCTCTCGATTGTTTGATTCTTTTCAATTAGATCTTGTGGATTCTTATTGCAAATGTGATAGGAAAATAGGTTAAGAATATTATTTTTATGTCTACATCCGCATATCACTCTTGCACTTCAAGTATTTATTCATACTTTTGGATTTTGGACTCTGGCGCGTCTCATCATATGTCACCTCATGTATCACATTTTGGTTCGTTCTCTCATATTTCATCCATATCTGTTTTGTTTGATAGTACTACAACAATATTTGTAAAGGATGTTGACTTTTATGATACCCATTATATATCGCTCTCTAATTATTTGTATTGCACAAGATCGACATAATCAGATAATGATTGGAATAAGCCATAAATTAAGGGAACTTTATGTTTTGAAAAAACTCGAAATGGCTGATGTGGATGTTTATGGAGTTAATAATTGAAAAACATACATTTCTCATATTGCTGCTGCCTTTAGTGTTGATTTGTATTTGTTTAGTTTGTGTCACTGACATCTGAGTTCTATATGTAACATTCTCATATAGGACAAGTTTCTCATTCACGTTTAAATCTTTTAGTCTGTGAAGACGTTTTAGGATATTTGAATACTTTTAGTATCTTATATTGCAGTGCTTGTAAAATGGAAATTTTTGGTCTTACCATTCATAAATGTGTATTTTCTTCAGTTGCTTCATTTGATATTATCTATTTTAATGTCTAGGGTCCATCTCGTGTTTCCACAGAGGATAGTTCAACATATTATGTATCTTTTATTGATGACTATACATGTTATACGCGGGTTTATCTTATGAAACGAATGTATAATTTTTTCAAAATTTATAAAAATTATTTAAATCACTTGTTAAAACTTAACATTATACCAGTACAAGTGTAGAAAGGTTTCGCATCTAGCCAAATAATGTTTTGCGTCGTTTTCGTTTACATTATAAAAATAAAATTTTAAAAGTTCATATCTTTTAAACCGTAACTCAGGAAAAAAAATCCAAAAATACATTGTTTTTCTTTTAAAAAAAACAAAACTAGTACCATTTATGATATGTTTTGAATTTTCTTTTTTCAGATAATTATATTTTACCCCAACATTTCCAATCTATCAAGAAATAGGTTTTGCATCTAGCAGTCCAAAAGAATAAACACGTTTTGCAACTATGGTACGTGAATTAAAACACATTTCGCATCTTCTTACTTCATATTCTTCGTTTTTAAACCCTGAACCCTTACTTGAACATACATTTCCAGAAACACACAAACACGCTAAAATCGATGAAAACTTTACTAAAATACAACAATTACACTATATTAGCAACGTAGTACCAAAAGAATACCAAAAATCACGAAAAAATAAATAAATATCGAGTTACATATTTCGAAATAAAAAATTAGATTACATAAACACACAAATCGACTTATCAAAACAGATATCCAAAATCAAACTTCGAAATCAAGTAAATACACAATTAAAATCATATGAAAACAAAAATAAAATATAAAATAGAATATAAAATTAAATCTTGAAATAATATTAGGAAACCGTTCTATTCGCGTAATATAATAGAATTCGAAAAAAATGGGAATAAAAAAATACAAAAATAAATTTTGTTTTTTTATAATTAAATAAGTGGATTTAAAATATTATTGCGCATTCGATGTAAATATTTAAATGAAATGCGTTTTTCTCAAAACAATTATATAAAATATAAACATTAGGAGACAATGGTACTATTTTTTTTGGTTTTAAACGCTTAACCCATCAAATAATTCGTTTAGACCGAAAGCTTAGCTAGTCTCATCTATATTGTTTTCGTTTTAAACTAAAATAAACCAAAATAAAATAATGATGGTCACACATACAAATTCAGTTAAAACTTTATTTTCTAATTGGATAACAAGAGATCCGTGAAGTTATAAATATAGAAATCGTTCCAGTGCCGCACACACAAACAAAAGTCAGAATTTTAAGAGATGGTCTATTTTAGTTCTTTGGCTTCTAGTTCTTTTGAAAAGATAATATCTAGTCCACATTGTTTTTGGATGGAAATGCTTTTCGATTGAAATTATAAAAATTTAAAACAAAGTTTTATTTTACTGTTTGTTTAAGATCAAATAAATAAAGATCATTTTCATAAATTATAACTCCTTCAAAAATATTTGACCTCCGATTAAAATTAAAATATTTTTTTTTACAAAAATTATGGATTGGTGGGTTGAAATTAATATATATATATCATTTAAGACTCTTATACTTAAACTATTCTTCCATATAAAGTCCAGTAAACAACTTCTTTTTTTAAAATTTAAAATTTTAAAGCTTTATATCTTTTGAATCGTAACTTAAAAAAATAATCCGAAAATACGATTGATTTTGTTTTTTAAGACGAACAAAACTAGTACCACTCATGATAGAGTTTGATTTTTTTTAAAAATAATATTTTACACACGTTTCTCATATATGGTTTCGCATCTATCATAGTGCGTTGGTTTCGCATCTAGTATCTATCATAGTGGACGTTCACATCTAGTAGTACACAATTTAAACAGGTTTCGCATCTAGCAGAACAAAGATGTTTCGCATCTAGCAAAACAAAGAAGGTTTCGTATCTAGCAAAACAAAGAAGGTTTCACATCTATCAAAACAAAGAAGGTTTAACATTTAGCAAAATAAAAAAGGTTTCGCATCTATCAAAACAAAGAAGGTTTCGCATCTGCTTGGTTTACCCTATATTTTTTTTTTAAAAATACTTTGTATCTTTTAATCCATAACTAAAAAAACCCAAAAATACCGTTGGTTTTGTTTTTTCAAGACGAACAAAACTAGAACCACTCATTATATGTTTCGAATATTTTTTTTAATTTTTTTTTAAAAGAACAAATAACGTTTTCGCATCTACTAGTAGAAAACTGTACATAGGTTTTGGGCTATTGAAGTATATTTTCCTATTTATTATAAAGTAACCGTAGAATAAATGTAGATGAATGGTTGCACTAAGTTAGGCATTAATGTAGTAAGATTGACTCTATTGATTATAGTCATAAGTAGGTTTGACTGTATTGATTATAATCATAATTAGGATTGACTATATTAATTATAGTCATAATTAGTTCTAGTTACCGAATGTATATATAAGCAGTGTTTTTATTGAAATAAAATATATCACTTTTCACTTTTTTTTTATCACTTTTCACTTTTCTGACATGGTATGAGAGCAAAGTTTCTATTTTTCTTGATTATTACAATCACCATTCTTAAAAAAATCTCAACACAAAAATCTCCATGGCTGATGATTCTTACAAATCGGAGATCCAAACTACCAACTCCAAGGGTTTCAGATCGGAGACCAAAACTATCGATCCCTTACATCCCTTCTACATTCATCATTCAGACCAACCAGGCCATGTCTTGGTTCCAATCAAATTAAACGGCGTCAATTATCAATCATGGAGTAAGGCAGTTATTCATGCCCTCACTGCAAAAAAGAAGATCGGTTTCATCGATGGTAGTGTCAAAGAACCATCACAAGAGAATGAACCTCTTCTGTTCGAGCAATGGAACAAATGCAATAGCATGATAATTTCTTGGCTGACTCATGCTGTTGAATCAGACATCGCTGAAGGAGTTATCCATACCAAGACAGCACGTGAAGTATGGGTTGACTTGTGCGACCAATTCTCTCAAAAGAATGCTCCAGCCGTGTTTCAGATACAAAAATCAATCGCCACCATATCACAAGGTACAATGACAGTAGCTGCATATTTTACCAAGATCAAGGCATTGTGGGACGAGCTCGAGACATATCGTTCTCCACTGACCTGCAATCAACGACAAGCACACCTCGAAGAGAGAGAGGAAGATCGTCTTATGCAATTTTTAATGGGTTTACACGAATCTTACAAGGCGGTGAGATCCAACATATTGATGATGTCACCTCTGCCCAATGTTCGTCAAGCGTACTCTTTGATAATCCAAAAAGAGAAGCAACGACAGGTATCCTCTGAGCCAATTGAAAATTTCTCCATAGCAGCCGCAGTCCCAAGAAAAGAAGGAAATTCAAAGCAGAAAATATGTGAGCACTGTAACAGATTCGGACATACTATAGATGAATGTCGGACTCTCAGATATCATTGTACTTATTGAAATAAGAGGGGTCACACAGAGGATAGATGCCGATTGAAACATGGAAACAATCATAAGCCGGTACAATTCTGAACACAAAAATCTTCAGTTCATGGCAATCAACCTTTGGCGAATGTGACAGAATCTCAAAACTTATCAGGTTCCAATACTTCTAGCATTGTTCAGGGATTCACTACTGAACAATTACAACAATTAGCCCAAGCAATCAGTGCACTGAATCACAATAACTCTGGTAATGTTGATGCGTATGCGAATGCTGCAGGTTTGATTCAATCTACTATTGTGTCTGTTAATTCTAGTAGTACAAGTTCTTGGATTTTGGATACTGGCGCCACAGATCATATTGTCTCTCACATATCATATTTAACTGATCCCAAGCCTTCCGTTATTACCAATGTTAATTTTCCAAATGGTGCAGCACCACAAATCACTCACACCGGCACAGTTAGTTTTAATTCAAATTTAACCCTTACAGATGTCTTGTGTGTACCCGCTTTAAATTTAAATTTAATTTCAGCTAGTAAACTCACTAAAGATCATAATTGTTGCATCTTTTTCTTTCCTGACTATTGTATTTTGTAGGACTTGGTTTCGGGGAAGATGATTGGCTCGGGTAGACAACGTGGTGGTCTATACTATATGCATCCAAATAAACCGTCTATCTGTCTGGTGTCGCAGTCATCTGACCTATGGCACTTACGCCTAGGTCATCCATCATTGTCTCGTTTTAAATTACTTTCACATTTGCTTCCAGGTTTTTACAAACACTTAGGAAATAATTGCACAATTTTCCCACAAGCAAAACAAACACGTTTACCTTTTCCTAAAAGTTCAATAAATACGAAATTTCCTTTCTCTTTATTACATTGTGATGTTTGGGGTCCTCATAAAGTTCCTTCATATACTGGTTCACGTTTTTTTCTTACAATTGTTGATGATTTTACTCGATGCACGTGGACCTTTCTTATGCACAATAAATCAGAAACACAATCTTTATTAACTAATTTTGTACAATTCGTCAAAACCCAATTTCAAACTGATGTTCAAACAATAAGAGTGGATAATAGTAGTGAATTTCTTCCTCTTCGTATGTTTTTTCAAAATAAAGGCATTGAACTTCAAAACTCGTGTGTCTACACCCCACAACAAAACAGAGTTGTCGAACGAAAACATCGACATATTTTAAATGTTGCTCGTTCTCTCATGTTTCAATCAAATGTACCACTTGAATTTTGGGGGGGGATTGTGTTTTAACAACTGTTTATTTAATCAACCGCATTCCAACTCCTTTACTATCAAATAAATCTCCATTTGAGGTCTTATATAATATTTCACCATCACTCACTCACTTGCGTGTTTTTGGTTGTGCATGTTATGTAACTAATGTTCATCCTAAACATAAATTTGATCATCGTGCATCCATTTGTGTTTTTTTGGGTTATCCACATGGAAAAAAGGCTACAAAGTTCTTGATTTACATACACATAAAGTTTTCATAAGTCGTGATGTCCATTTTAAGGAAAATTTATTTCCCTTCCATACCTCGACCTCGCCTTTTCCGAACCAATCATCCGCATCATCTTTCAATCAATCACATAACTCGTCATTAGTTTCATATCCCAATCCCACATCCTATGACTCAGAACCTCAACCTTTATCTCTTTCATCTCCAACCAATCCCATAAATCTCACACCTTCAACCTCTACCTCTCCTACATTCCCAGAATTAACTATAAGTTCATCACCATCACTCTTAACTCCGTCATCACCACCAGCTCCACCAACACCTTCCGCTTCATCATCACCCACAACCACACATACTCCAATACCTAATTATATTTCGATTCGTCATTCCACTTGCCACATCAATCCACCTGCATGGCACAAAGACTACGATAGTCTACCGTGATCAATCAATCTTCAACGCAATCAAGTTCTCGTCAATCTACAAGGTATCCCCTCTCCTCTCATACTTCTGTTTTACGTTTTCCCCTAACCATCGCGCTTTCTTAGCTTTTCTATCAGCACAAACAGAGCCTTCATCGTTTGAAAATGCTAATTGTGATCCACTCTGGCGCCAAGCCATGTCCAATGAACTTAAGGCTCTAGAACGTAACAACACTTGGCAGTTGGTTCCCCTTCCTCAGGGACACAAACCTATCGGATGTCGCTGGGTTTATAAGATCAAATATAAATCTGATGGAACCATTGAGCGATATAAAGCTCGTTTAGTGGCAAAGGGCTACACACATGTTGAAGGTATTGACTATCAGGAGACCTTCTCTCCAACTGCTAAACTCACTACTCTTCGATGCTTGTTAACTGTTGCAGCTTCCAGAAATTGGTATATTCATCAACTTGATGTGCATAATGCCTTTCTTCATGGAAATCTAGATGAAGAGGTATATATGTATCCACTTCCTGGTCTCCGCCCACAGGGGGATAATTTTGTTTGTCGGCTTCGCAAATCTATCTATGGTTTAAAACAAGCATCTCGAAATTGGTACTCTACATTTTCAACTACTGTCAAAACCGTAGGTTACATACAATCAAAAGCGGATTACTCATTTTTTACTAAATCTCAAGGTAACAAGTTCACTGCTATTCTCATATATGTTGATGATATCCTATTGACTGGAAATGACTTACATGAAATCAAATTGCTGAAGAATCATTTACTCCAACATTTTCACATTAAAGATCTCGGCGAGTTAAAATATTTTTTAGGTATTGAATTTTCTCGATCTAAGAGAGGAATATTTATGTCTCAAAGAAAATATGCATTTGAGATTTTACAAGACACAGGATTGTCAGGAGTAAAACCCGATAACTTCCCAATCGAGCAGAATTTAAAATTAACTGATGAAGACGGTGAGCTACTTCATGATTCGACTAGATATCGGAGACTTGTTGGCAGGTTAATATATTTGACAGTAACCAGGCCCGATATTGTGTATTTAGTGCGTACACTAAGCCAATTTATGAGAGCACCTAGGAAGCCACACTGGGAAGCAGCGTTAAGAGTCCTCCGTTACATCAAGAAATCACCTGGTCAAGGTCTTTTTTTTTCATCAGAAAACAATCTGACACTCAGTGCTTTTTGTGATTCAGATTGGGGTGGATGTCGTATGTCAAGAAGATTTGTTTCTGATTATTGTGTTTTTCTTGGCTCATCACTCATATCATAGAAATCAAAGAAACAAACTAATGTTTCACGATCATCTGCAGAAGCAGAGTATAGAGCAATGGCGAATACTTGTTTGGAATTAACCTGGTTGAGCTACATACTTAAAGATATGAAGGTCAACTTGGATAAATCAGCATCATTGTTTTGTGATAATCAAGCGGCTTTACATATTGCGGCTAATCCAGTTTTTCACGAGCGTACTAAGCATATTGAGATTGATTGCCATATAATTCGAGAAAAGCTTCAGGTTGGGATAATTCGTCCATGTTATATTTCCACAAAAATGCAATTGGCAGATATATTTACTAAAGCGCTCGGGAAAGATCAATTTGATTTTTTGCGCAGCAAGTTGGGAGTCCTTGATTTAAACTCTCCAACTTGAGGGGGATTATTGAAGTATATTTTCCTATTTATTATAAAGTAACCGTAGAATAAAGGTAGATGAATGGTTGCACTAATTTAGGCATTAATGTAGTAAGATTGACTCTACTGATTATAGTCATAATTAGGTTTGACTGTATTGATTATAATCATAATTAGGATTGACTATATTAATTATAGTCATAATTAACTCTAGCTACCGAATGTATATATAAGCAGTGTTTTTATTGAAATAAAATATATCACTTTTTCAATTTTTTTTATCACTTTTCACTTTTCTAACATGTGCATTGTTCTTTTCACGTACATAGAAAAATTTGAGGAAAACTAAGATAAGTATGGGTGTTAAAAGCTTTTATATAATTGAGTATGGGTATTTAGGGTATTCATGGATCTTAAATGATATATATTTGACTAAAACGGGTCTTTCTCGAAAAAACATGAAAATATAAATCTTAAGCGGATAATAATTAGGGTTTTGGGTGTTAAAATAGTACTTAACTATATATATACTCAATCGAAATACATATACCAACACAATTACTACGTGGCTTTGTAATTTTTATTTTTTTATTAAAATTATATTATATTATATTTAAAATTATATATATATATATATATATATATATTAATCAAAATGTAATTTATATTAGGATCTTAATAGAGATAAAGTTTGAGTTAAATCTAAACCCAGGGTAAGTTTTAAGTGAAATTTAAAAATTAAAATATTGGCATAATTTTTTATCGTTCCTTTTACTTCTAAGAATTCAATGACTTTTTATTTAGCTAGATGATTTCATTTCATCTATTTATATTGATTTTTTTTTATGTTTTAGATAATTTACTGGAAGATTTATTTTAGCTTCGAAAAATAGATTTTAAACAGAGGAAGCACATTCTGTAATACTATCAACAACCTCCATTAAAAAGACTGAAATAATGTAATTTCACATTAAACGATTTCACGATCTCTTGATTTTTGTGCTGATGTTTTCTATTCTTTAAATTAGGCTAAGATATTGATTTTTTTTTAGCAAGAGGAAAAATAAAAAATAACTTTTTATTAATTCATGTACTCAAACTTCAAGTTTTAATAATCATGTTCGTGTCTTTAAGCCAATCTCATATTATCCTCATTAGCTTTTACTCTTTTGGGTATCAATCTTCTGCAAGATTTCAGATTTCTAAAATCAAAGAGTAAATCATGTATGTCACCCTCCTTTGATTTTGGTTAGTAATAATTTATCAAGAAATATATGAATAGGTATAAGAGAAATGAAGCATGATAAATTAATCCATGTGTTTTGTATAGACGATTGAAGAAGAAAAAAGAGGATCCAGATACGTTGAGACTGAGCTAATAGAGAACCTTGTTTAGCTTGAACTTCAAAAGAGCTAAAACCAGAGATTCATCGGGTAAATCAACGAATATCTATCTATTGAATCTCATATGGCTTTGATAGGTAATTTCCGATTTGGTACTATCAATTATATGTTCTTAGGTAACATATTTCTAGGCTTTTAAGTAGTGTAATAGATCTTAGTTGAGCATAAACCTGGATTTGATTGTAGTCTATACTCTTTTTGTATTTACAGGTTCATTTAGCCAACCAATCAGTAGCTTGGTTTTTCTCTTTATAAATATGGATTGTAGTCATATTAGAGGTGATAAATTCCTACATCATTATACGAGAGAAGCCAAAAACAAAGAGGTTTTTTCTTTCATCAAAATTTTAATAAGGGCCATATAGTTTGTTTTAATGTTTAGGTGACTTATTTCTTTATCCTTACATAAAATGAGCCCATCTAATGTCTACGGATTTCTTACCATAGATTCTACCAAAAGCAACAATTATATCTCCCCTAATATCTCTGACTAGACCACCTTCACTGGATTCTCCTGACAAGTTACATGATCCATTTGTATTAAGCTTAGATCTATTACCAAATGAGAGTTTCTATTTAACGGACATACACTTTATTGGCTTGTTTAAATGTTGTAAGCAACCTAGGTCAAGAGAAACTTTTAAATCTTTAGACCGATACGATATTTTTTATAAGATTAGCAAAATCTAGACTTGAAATGATATACTTAATATGACCCAATATAGAATTTACTAAAATACTTATCTCTTAGTGCTTGGATTTATTTCTGGAAACCCATATGACCCATCAGATTATAAGTGGGATAATGGTTCTTATATAAACTTCTTTTTCAGTAGACTAAAACCAAATTCGAATAAGATGGGATGATATCATACACCTTCCAATTAATAAGCTAAATAAACGTGAAAATAATTTCCAAACGTCAGAGGATATATTGCATTGAACAAATAAATGCTTAATTTATTCTGTTTCTTCATAGAATTGACATTTATAGGCTACGAAGAATTTTTTTTCTGTAAAATTGAGTGAACTAGTATCCAACTATTTAAGAGTCTCCAGAGAAGGATGCTACATTTTTTAGGTGTAGTATTATTCCATAATCTCTTAAAAAGGTTAGATTTGTTATCTTTGAATCTAACCTTGTTCTAAGTGTCTTTTGTATTATGTTCTCTATTAGCTGACAAAGTTCACTTGATAGAATGTTTAATGGTATCTTTTAGTGTGATTATCTTAATTTTCACAATATCAGTTATTTAAAAAACTAATTTGAATTTATCCTAATTCAAGCTTCCATAATTCCAGTAATTCGTGACATTATTTCCTTGGATGAATGGTTGTGTATCACACCATCTCTCAATCTAAAAATCTATATAACCTTTACCAACATACCAATAGACAAAACTTTGAAGAAACATTTCTTATATTCAAGAGCCTTTTCCATATTTTAGAACCTTTTCTTGTAGCTTATACTTGAACATTATGTATATCTAGCTTATACTATAGCAGTATGATTTGTGTGTATATCTAGACCATAACAAGTTATAATTTCTGAAATTGTACCATGGTTTATAAGAGAATAAGAAATGCAGATCTTATAATATTCTAATGTTTAATCTTCCATTATTATAGGGTTTACATAAATGCAAACATCTAGTTTAGTTAATTGCTTTGTTATATTCTGCAGAGCCCCATTAAAATCTATTGCACATTCTTTCAATTCTATAGATTAGTCATTTAGGAAGAAGACATCTTTGAAAGTGGTAAATTAGGATAGTCATCAATACATATTTGATAAGAATTAGTCTACGACCAAATGATTATAGGTTACTATCTGAATCTTGAATCTTTTTTAGTTTATAGAACAAATCATCGAATTAGTTAGCTTTATTTCTTGTGTAGATAGTGATACCAATGTATTTGAAAGGAAGATTATTATTCTTAAAACCTCATTATTGCTTCCTTTATGCAAGAAGACATGCAACTAGACTTTGATATAAATCCACTGAATGCTGAAAAAGACATTCATAACTCTAAGCACAACCATTCTTTTATATCCTTGTCTAGCGACCATTGATTTTTTTAGGTGAACTATCCGGCTCTGGGCCCTTATGAATATGGAGACACCCACTTCCCAATGTCTTCACCTTCTATCAATATTCTCTCGTCTTAAAATAAAAATTTCCTATGTTAGTTGACGTTCTTTCAATGTATGCCATCCCGACGACCTTATCTGTAATTCGTCCATTTATTCAACCTTCGAATTCTGTTACCAAACCTTCCATGCAACCCTCTCGAGTAATCGAACCTCTTGAGCATCTGATAAGTAATTCCTGTTTTGGGGTTAACCTACCCACCAAGTTGCTCAACCATTCTCTCAAACCTAATTTCATCTAAACATCAGCACCATTTCTAATTTTAAACCCTTACATATATGTTTCCAAGAGAAAGTTCATTTTCTAAAGCCCATCAATCTCATCCGTTACCACTACCCCACATGCAAATCCAAACCTGAAATACACTAGCCCATTACCAATAGAAACCCATATTGAAAAATGCTTACACATGCTCTTACATCATATCATGGTTGTGATAGTCATGGTCACTCTATATCCTCTCATTCTCTTGGTCGATGTGGTACCCATCTATCCTCCACCAACTACACAACTACACACACTACCTCTTCCAGGCCTAAAGATCCTCATTACAAAACTCCATATCCCATGCTTTCTAGTGTACTACATCCAATAATGCTTTAGGGTGCTTCCACTCTCATTACCAGTATCAATGCACATACCCTTCATGTTACGACCCATCATACCGCGATCCTCTTGTCTGTAACCCAAACATAAGTCATTGTTGTTGCACCCTAACAGATCACACATAACTGTTAATAATATCGAATTCATTGAGTTCTAAGATTAAGAAATCATTATCCTCTCGGACACAATTCACGATGAAAATCTGATTGGGAAAAGTGCATCTTTGACTACTTCTTAGTAAGAAATTGACTTTTTATCTCGTTCAGGCTATTGCAATCAAGATGCAAGGTATACGCAACATGAAATCAAATTATTATTATTTCCTCCTTATCTGTGGTGAAAATTCTACTCTTGTACTTGAGAATGTTTTATGGTTCTCCAATCGTCACCTATTTTTTTTTAAGAAGTGGGAGCCTGTGGAGTTCAATATAAAAGACTCCTTAAGACCATCCATCTTTAGATGAAGCTCCATGGTCTGCTTCATGAGCTTTGGGCTGAAAAAGGATTGAGTCACATCACCAATATCCTCAACACTCTAATCTACGTCAATACCCACCAACAAGGTCATAGTTAGTTTTTCTTGTGATTGCATCATCATAAACATTGGAAATAACTTCCATGAATAATTGAGAATCAAATTCCTAGAAAAGCTAACTTTTCTACTTCATCGAGTACCATGAAGTCTTGATCTGTAAAAAATTTGATCTCTTTGCCCATAATTTTATGAGTTTCACTACCATTGCCTTATATCCTCACTCAATCTTGACCTCTTATATTTCCCACTATCTAGGAAAATAACCTATCAATGTGAACATGACTAAGGAAAATACTCATACTCTTCCAGTCTCTTCCGGTGAAGAGGACGTCCGTGCAAATCTTTATCTTTTTAGTGAAGTTGACCCCACTTACAAAGCTTTTCTGATGGCCCTAGATGAAGAAGGTATCTACCATCCTCCAAGAGACAATTCTGCATTCACCCTAGACATAAAAAAACTATCATGAATTTCATAATGCTGCAAGGGAGGTTAACTCCCCTCTCCATGTTCGTGACTTCCCAAGGCTAGGCCAAAAGTTAACTGCTAGTATGAGGATAACATGATCATTGACTAATAATTACTCGTAGGTTCCCTTCGATCGTACCTTAATTATAACTATATCTGCTTGGAACTTGTCTGATCTTAATAACCATATATGTAGAAAAGATGTAATCAAATTTATTTGTAGCAATCACATTCCACTTATATTGCTTATTAAAACAAAAGTTAGCGAGAGTAATATTAATAATATTATGCACTCCATGTTGCCATCGTAGGACTTCAAGAAAAATCACTATGTTCACCCATTAGGGAGAATTAGTTGCATAGGACTCATTATTTTTTAAGTTGAATAGATAACATGTCACGCAATATATAGATTGTACTATGAAATATATTTATTATAATATTATTTTTCCTATTTTATTCATTTACGATTTCACTGATGCTAATGATCAATATCCTTCTTGGAATGATTTCTCTTCAATATTTCATCATCATCATCAATCAAACACCTTTTGGATTATTTTGGGTAATTTCAATATCCTACGTAAACCAGAGACCAAAAAAGGAGTTTGTACCTCTAGACCTCCTCAATCAACAATTTTAATAACTGTTATTATTCTTATGAGCTTACTGTCTTTAAATCCACGAACTTCTAATAAACTTGGTCCAATAAAAAACCAACAATCATATCTACTCAAAGATTGATAGAATTCTTGTCAACAACTGTCAGGATGAATTTTTCCCTAACTCTTTTGCTCACTTTGGTTACCTTTATACCGCATACCATACTTCGACCTACCTATTCATGAATACACATAATTACATTGCCAAAAAACCCTTTCAATTGTTTTAGTATGTGGTAATCACATATTAACTATAAGTATATGTCAATATACCTTTTAAAATTAGTCATCTTAAGCCCATCTTCTTTTCCCTTAATAAAAAGAATACAATAATATGAGTGAAAGGGTTATATAGCCCAATCCCGCATTCTCCAAGCTCAACAAAACCTGGCTAGTGCCTTCATAAATCGATCTCTTATCGAATGAAAATAATACTTCCAAAAACTTTACATTTTCTAGTGATGTTGAGGAATCTTTCCTCAAGCCGAAGTCTCGTGAGACCTGGCTGAACTCCGTGGCCATAACTTCAAGTTCTTTCACAATAGTATCAATCACGTATATCTCATAATAAAATTATTTGTATAAACGACCCTTTGGAATCCATTATCTATTCTCTCAAGGTGTTGTTAACATCTTTTGTTAATCATCTCACCAAACTCTTTGGTGATAAATGTACCTCTAATTAACCTTGTCTTAGTTGTATCAATAGTATTATCACGTCCATTCCAGATAATTACTTTTATTAGTAAAAGAAGATCAAGATTACATTCTATAGGGTTATGCCCCGTTATTTATACTTCATATTACAGTTCTTTTCCATTACCCCGCTACTCTCCTCCACTATTTACACGTCTCAACTATATTTACATTGTGGAAGCTGACTTTAAGAGAAGTGTGTAAATAGTTTGAATGATTCTTATATCGTGGCTTTAAACCCTTATCCAAGGTGCTTAATCAGTTTTGCTCATTCAGTAATCCTATCCAGTCGTTTCACCTCTGCTTGATGTTAATTCTGGTCGGCTTCCATCTGACCTTAGTCACCACCCGCTCATCGTATCACTTCATTATCTTGCCAAGATCTTATACAATCGTATCCCCTCTTCTCAGTGTTTGTTAAGCTCGGCGTTCACACGACTTTGGTAAATATTTGATTATCTTAGCATGACTCCGCCTTGCCTTTAGTGAAGTCCACTGACCGAAAGGTTCAGCTTTCCGCCTACTTTCTTTTAACTTTGCAACCAGCTCGGTTTTCTTCTCTGTTCTCTTCGTGTGGTAATTACCCCCTTTTTCAAGACAGTCCCTAGTTCAAGGATTGCATGGCAGAGTCATAAAATTCTTGAATTAAATATCCAATTTTAAATGAAGAGAATATTTATAGCATTCAAAAAGCATAATAGTATACAGGATGACATCATGTGCTCAATGATGAAACTGTTGAATAATTCTTGAAAAGGATGCCACGTGTCGAAAATTAAAGGTGCGTGATGGCGAGTGACCTAACACTTAACTTTCCATTTCAAAAATAGACGTTTCGATTTCTGTTTAACGACGTGTTTACACTTAGATATCTCTTCATTAATCACACGTGTAACCACTTATTAGTATGTGATTCATCAGTTTACATACTCATTTGTGAAACAAGACTCCAAGCAATTGCTAAATTTCTTCATTAACCCTAAACAAGATCTTCAAGAAACTTCTAACATTCATACATGTATTCTTCTAACTCCCTTTAGTTTCTTTGGGTAATAACAACACCCTAACACTTGACCCTTTGGACTCGGGTATAGGAGCCCAAAAAACCCCCATTAGTGGTACTTTGTTTAGGTGTTAGTTGTACCACAAATTGTATGTTGTTTATCCTCCCACATTATCATTGTAGTTGATCTAGACACATGATGGGTCCAAAAAAGATTATGAAGAAGAAGGAAAAAGCAGTAAAGTCGTAGAATCAGAGATTGGAGACCCTGTTTTCCTAGAAAACTATTTATCCCAACTAGTTCATGGATACCAACATATGTATGCTTCATCCCTTCCTAGCTTTAGGGCCCGACATGGCATTCCTGGTGACATTATAATTAGGGTTCCAGATGTTGGTGAGCATCCTTTTCAGGCAAGGGAGAATGAAACCTGCTTTTTCACTACTGTATTCGACTGGGGTCTACGCTTGCCTTTACCAGGTTTGATCCGTAACTTCTTCAGTTTTTTGGGCATATACCATACTAATTGGTAGCAAATAGTTGGAGGACCCTACTAAGTATACTCCTAAGTTTTCGATTACTCGACATATCTATCTGTTTAGCAGATATTCTACCTACAATAGACGTAGCCAAATTAGGTAAGTCTCCCTTTTTCTATGCCAAAGTTACTGGTATCCGGAAGATAGTCGAGTTGCGCAGCTCTGACAAAAATTGGAAAAGTTTTTTCGTCTTCGTCTCCGGTAACTGGGAGCATGAAAATGCACTACTGAACTTGCGCGCCTATTATCTTTGTGTCGCCACTAATTGAGGTGTTTACATGTGCATGTGAAGGAAAACACCAAGAGTGATGCAAAGAAGATTTACCAGAGGGAGTCGTCAATCCATTAATTAGGGTTTCAAATTTGGTAAGCTCCACTTGGTTATAAGAACCTTTACGGCTCTTTACTCAGGTCAACTACCTTCAAGATGGTCTGTGACCGATTGTCGAGCTAACTATTACAGTAGATGAGACTATAACCATGGCTGGGACTGGAGATAAAGCAACAACTAGTCATATGAGAGCGTTGATGGAGCAGCGTTACAGGGAGAAAAAATAGTAGTGGAGTGTTCTTGGACATTACTCATGATAGGAGATTGAAGGAAGCAGAAGGTTCCTTTTCATTACAAGCTCAAACAGAAAGAGAAGATAAAACACATAGTGTTGGACGGTCTGGAGCAGAGAAGGATGCTCCCCCAAAGAATAATATTACTTTGGATCGTGCAAGGCGATCCTGAAAAGTTTGTATCGAGGAAGAAGACTTAGAGGAAGAGAATCCTCTCCTAAATTTTTCTAAAGTGATAGTGGATGTCATTCCATATGCCACAATGAAACCACCACAGTTGATTGATGATGAAGAAGATGATATGGGTCTGATAATAGAGGGCCAAGATGAACAACCCATCATGCTAGTGAAGAAGAAAGATTAGGGGAAGGCCCCCGAAGTAATTAATGTAGATGCAATGAAAGTAGAAGAGCAGACAAGCCATGCCGAGGATGATTCTGAAAAATATGGTCCCAAGAATAATATCCCTGAAGACATAGCCCGTGGGATGGAGCAGTTTGTCAAAACTGGAGTGAGCCTCACATTTTTACAGAAATTAGGCTACGGGGTAGCCTGTGTTAACATAGTTAGGCTTGAGAATGTCCCCACAAAAGGCCAAGATTCTCGGTCGAGCGGGTCCAATACGGTCTTGGAAGATCTGCCCCCTTCCAGGATTTCAATGCTGAAACCCTCCATGCTCATGTTCGAACTATTGAAGAGGTGTCGTGAGCTCTCATTCTATGACAAGATGCCAATGAGTGAGATACAGCAAAGGCAGGTGTAGCTAGCCATAGAGGTAATAAGTTAATGTTAAGTAGTGTTGATTCATAAGTATCCATATTGTACTAACTAAAATTTTACTTTCAGATGCATCATAAGTCAGTCATCCTGTCGTATCGGCATATGTCGGATGCAAATATGCAAGTAATGGAACATTGACACCAAAACCTATGTTCTTTGGGTCCATCGGAGGTTTGACTACTGAACTTTCCCGATACAAACATGCATACGGATCTACTTAGGGGCTCAAGGGTAAGGTTGTACAAGAGAAGGAGAAACTGAATAAGGAGGTTACTCTACTACGAGATGCCCGAGAAGCGTGTGAGAACAAGAATATAGAATTAACTACCAAAGCTGCAGACTTAATAGCATAAAACAATAACTTTATGAAGACGAACGAGGATCTGATATCCAAAAATACCGAGCTGCTAGATCAGAAAATTTCACAGGAGAGAAAGGTGGAAGAGCTAGCAGACCGCATTGCAGGACTCGTGATCGAGAATGGTAACACAGAAGTTTCTTTGAATGATCTGAAAGCACAGTTGGAGGCCCACTATCAAGATTTAACGAATAAAGCCAATGCTGACTTAGAATATCAAGAAAATGAGGTGATGGAAATTGTCATGGATATGTTGGCCAACAGTCAGAAGAAGATGATAGCTGATCTGAAATTGAACCCCGGGATGAAGCTTGGGTTGTATAACAAATTTCCCTTCAGCTTGAAAATATTGAAGGGGGAAATAGATCTATCCCTGCATTCGATCCTCCAATTCTCAAAGCTAGTAAGTCAGTGATCCCATTGGCATCAGAAGCCCACCGAGGGGGTTTCGGTATTGGGTACTTCCAATACAAAAATATAGAAATATTAAGAACTTTGTGACTTTGTGGCTTTTGTATCTTTTGATGTGGCACATGAAGTGCGAGTTTTTATTTTACTTGCTTATCCATATAATGTTGATAACTGATTTGTCCTTATGATATTTGATGGAGATATGTGTTTGTTTATTTTTATTCATTTCAGGAGAAATCCTTATAAGGTCGAGCTCAGTATGGCTCATTGCGTAGCTTATTAGGATAATGATATAATGATCATTCAGCTTTAATCACAGAGAGGTCTGTTGAACCCATTGCATGGCCCTAAATAGACTTGATTTCATAATCAGTTCGCATATATACCATTTGCAAGGTATAAGGCTCAGTATGGCCTTTACGTAGCCCATAGGCGTGGTTGATTAGCCCAATCATATATAGACTCTATGGTCTGGGCTTAATGTGGCCCCTTTCATAGCCCGTAGGCGTGTTCATTGACCCATTCATGAATTATAAGGATGAAGATATAAACAAACACACGTACTGGCGAAAACATAAAAGTTATATTAACAGAACAAGTTACAGCCTGATAGCTTTTACCAGATTCCATAGGAAGAGTTCCTACCAAATCAATCCCTCATTTGTCAAATGGGCAGGGGATACGTACATGTTTTATTGGTTCGCTCGGTACGTGCCTTGTGTTAGCGAATTTCTGACACTGATGGCATCGTTGGACCAGCTGCTCGATATCGGCAGCTAGCTCTGGCCAGTAATATCCAACTAGTAGAAATCGTCTGACTAAGCTTCAATATCCACAGTGTGCCATTGCTTATCCTTTGAATAAATCACTGAGTATTGTAGCTGCTTATGTTCTGCTTATACATCTTAACAATGGCCGAATGACACTTTTGTGATATAAAACATCATTTTGGACACAATATGGACCAACTTTTGTGTGGAGGATTTGTGCTGCTATCTTCTTTGCTGGGAGAATAGCAGAGCTAAGACATAACATATATGGTTTTCTCCAATCCTAAGGGTTGCTAATTTTATGCACCTTCTCAGATATAGGGACGAGCTCGGTTATGGGAAGTTGTTGCATGATGATGAAGGGGTTATCTCCTAGGGCCGCAGCTTTTGCTAAGTCGTCTGCATAGATGATCTCCTTGCGTGAAACCTGCTCGTATTTTACTTGCGTAAATTTTAACTCATATTCTTTGATCACTGCCAAATAATCATGAGTCCCCTCTTTTTAACGTCGTAAATTCCCTGAGCTTGGTTCATTACTAACTACGAATCTGAACGTATCTTTAGAAGATGAGCTCCACATATCAGCGCCAACTTCATACCACAAATCACCGCTTCATTTTCTGCCACGCTATTAGTAACCCAGAAGTTAAAGCAAACTGCATGTCAAATCTCTTCTCCTGTAGGAAAATGTAGAATGATACCTGCGCCTCCCCCCAACATACTAGATTCCTAGCAACTCGACTAAGTTTAGTTTAGGCTATGCATTAAGTTTATCTAGAATCATGTCTCTTACCGAAGCGAATTATGTTAAAAAATCTGCCACTACTTGCCCATTAATTGTTGTGCGGGGTTCGAACTAGATATCGTATTCGTCGAGCTCGATACTCCATTTAGTTAGTCTTCTTAAAGATTCCGGTTTTTGCAGAACCGATTTGAATGAGAACGATGTCCGAACAACTATTGTATGACTCTCGAAATAGGGGCGCATCTTTCGTGCTGAAATTACCAACCCCAAAGCCAGCTTTTCCAAGCTAAGATATCTAGTCTCCGCATCAACCAACATTTTGCTAGCATAATATGCAGGACATTGAATTCTCTCCATCTCTCTAACTAAAACTGCGCTAACTGAAAACTGGGAAACCGACAGATAGACAAAAAGAGATTCCCTCGAAACTGGCGCGGACAATATTTTTGGTGACATAAGGTAGTTTTTAAGATCAACAAAAGCTTTATTACACTCCTCGGACCATTCAAACTTCTTTCTTCCTCTCTGTAACTCAAAGAAAGGATGGCTTTTGTCAGAAGCTCTTGAGCTGAAGCGAAGAGTGCCGCCAGACGCCCAATGAGGCATTGAACTTCCTTTACGTTTTGTGGTGGCTTCATTTGAATAACTGCTTGTATGTGGACTGAGTCTACCTCTATTCCTTTTTCCGCTTACCACATACCCTAATAATTTTCCACGCCGAACTCCAAACAAGCACTTAACCGTATTGAGCTTGAGGTTGAACCGTGTAACAAATCGAAAACCGTTTGTAACATCGAAATGTGCTGCTCCGTGTGCGTTTTAACGACCATATCGCCAATATAGGTTTCCATATGTTGACCCAAGTGATCATACAAAATATGGTTGATTAATTGTTGATACGTGGTTCCTGGATACTTCAATCCGAATAACATGAGCGTAAAACAGTAATTATTAATTTTTAATAATTGAACTATATATTATAATAGCTAATCTATTTTAAATTTATTTGGATGAGTAATTTTAATATATTATATTTTTTATTTTATAGTTTGACAAATTTTATGTAATTTATATTCAGAAATTTAATTTATTTATTTATTTTGCAACGAAAGATGATAAAGAAAAATATCGTTTTCTCATATTTGTTTGTGAATTTATTTTTATGAGAAAATAATTGTTATGAATTTAGTTTTCATGTTTTTACTCTCTTAGTCCGAATAATTCGTATTTATAATTTTATTTAATAGAAATGTAATATTTTCTCTATTTAATTTAATATAAAAACTATATTGTAAAGAAAACCCATTAATGTTTAACTTACAACTACTGGGGACCATAATCGGGATTTGACTAAATGTTTTCTAGTTGTTAGTGCAAAACTAGACTCTTAAAGAGACATTGCTCAAGTTGTACATGAAAATGAGAAGGTAAAAAAAATATAAATAAAAAAATAAAAAATATTCTGATGTACATATATTCATTTAAGGTATAAAAAAATACAATGGGTTGTCTATTAAGAAATTTGTTTAATGACATTCATAAAAAGATTGTATAAAGTAACAAGACTTACATAAAAAAATCCATCCATCAATAATTTATCTAAAAAGTAAGTCATGTATGTATTTTTTTTTGGATAGAATAAGAAACCAAAACATAAATTATAGAGAAATGTCATTTTTTTGTTGGAAAATTCAAAGTTAATCAAAGGATTTTGCTTCGGACATTAAAATATTAGTTATCCATTTTCATATAGAGTTTCATCAACCAGACATGAAACCCAATTTTTTTTAAATATGACAATGAAGAAATAATCTATATAGTGTAGTTTGAATTTTTTTATATCGGATGATCTACAATCAACTATCCAAACTAATAAGATCTATTTATGGACTCAAACAAGCTTTACGATAGTTGTACCATAAAATTTTGGAATATATATTTGGTTTTGAAATAAATCCTGTAGAAGATTGGGTGTATCAAAAATTTAAAACGAATAAATTTATATATTTAGTATTATATGTTAGAATTTTGAATTTGAATAGATAGTCATAAACAATCTTACTATCGTCATTATTAGTTCGATTAAAAAATTAACAATACACACCAAATTTGTTTTAAATTTTATAAAATAATATGTTGTTCGAAATATGGATACCGTGTATGCTGCTTCCGTATATAAATAGAAAAATATAATTTTTACATTAATATGATAACGTATATTTTAGACCTGTATGATTTTGTTTTTTACCAACTTTTAAAAGACTACCTACGCAGTGAAATATGCTTTTACTTATGTACCATTTATATTTGTATGTCTAACCAATATAGATTTCAGATCGCACTTAACATTCATAAAAATGATTTAAAACTAAGATTTTTAAAAATAAATATAAAAAACAGTCACAAAATTTAAGAATAAAATGTAGTTTTTGTTTAGTAGATGGTTTTTATTTTAAATTTTAAAGTAGATATATACAATAATAGTATCTCAAAACTATTAGAGTTATCATAGCTTTAAAAAGATATATGTATAATAATCGTATTAGTGACCTAAAGCCTTATTTCCATGTAATACTTTACTAAAAAAAATTAAACTACTTTTAATATTTGCCAGTATGATTGGGACATAAATTCTATACGCTTTTGAATAAATAAGTGCTCAACCGAAATCTACAGACGGAGATACCACCACAATCCACTATGGATATTTGTTTACTTAACTGGGAAGGAAGAGTAGTGTTTTATTTTCCTCGGTCAATCATACGCACTAAATGATTATAAGTATATATTAACTGTGATTGTGATCTCTAAGTGGGGCACGTTATTGGGTTCCATTCCCAAACGGCCACACGGCCCACGCCCTTCATTTGTCGACACATAAAAGTCATTGATAATAAACAAAATCAGTTAGTATTGTGTTTATGATCACCGGAAGAAGCGTCCCACGAACAAAATAAAAATATCAGTAGAGTCGCGTAAGATGAAGTCAAGTCACCGACAGCGACACTGAATAACTATTTGCTGGTCTACAGACTGACATAGTCTCTCTTATCAAGGCCCAGTTAAATCGATGGTTATATTATATAGTATGATATAGGTTTTTGTTAAATTGGGGTCCAAATTTTGTTAACAATTATCAAATTGTAGAGAATTTTTTTAATAAATAGTTAAAAATGGTTTTGCTTTTTTACCAAGAATTTTAAATTTTGCCTCCTAGTGAATTGTGGGTATAGTTAACTAAATAGAGAAGTACACAAAATTACTCCTCCCAACAATCCTCTTACACTCAACACTTAACCAAAAATTCAAAAACTCAAAAAAATTCAAAAACTCCAAAAATCACTAATAAACTCCATAAACTCTCAAACCTCCATAAATCAACAAATTTGTTAAAAAAAATCCAAATCATTGAAGAATGGATTCAAAGCGTGAGAAGCTTGATGAGGAGCGTGGAACTGCAAACATGGTAGTTGTTCTAACCAATCTTTCAAAAAAAGTTTCCTTTTTGTAGTTGTTCTAATTTTAGAAAGTTAGACCCGAACTACCCTACCGATGGAAGCCCCATCAACCGTCGGGGATGAAGAACCTTCATATTTGTTGATGAAGGTCCACCGCCGAGGTGGTCATGCCCAACCGGTGGTGTAATCGACTTCCACCCGCCGGTGCAAATAGAAGTTAACCGACGGGGTTGAACTGCTACACCGGCGGTTGATACTCCTTGGTTTTATTCACACATGTGGAAGGATGCTGCGCTCCACCCCCGCCGATTGTTCTATTTCCAACCGGCGGATGATAACGCCACCGACGGTTCAAGTATTTTCACCCGACGGTTCAAGTATGACACTGCCGGTGTAGATGTAATTAACCGTCGGGTGAGTAGGGCATAACCACCGGTTGGACAGTTATCAACCGGCGGTTGACAACTTCCCCAGCGGTTGAGAAGGTCCCGGTGGTAGTTGGTTTTTCAACCGGCGGGGTGAGTCGGCAATTTTGATTTGCTACGGTATTTTTTTATGTAGGATGGAGAGTTAAAGACTGAAGAGTTAAAGAATGAAGATTTAAAGGAGGACGAGTTAAACGATGAGTTGTATAGTTCGTGCATGGTAAAGGAGGAGAAAATGCCGGTGCCTTGCTCGGTCGATTATAGCCATTTGTTCGACACCAAATCTCACTACTCTCAAGTGGAGTTAATTGAATGGGTTAAGCTGACAGCAACAAATAACGAGTTTGTGATAATATTACGACGATGCGATAGACTTGATCGAAAAACTTCGACAATTGAGTTTGTGTGTGAAAGATCTGGAGTTTACACAAAATTGGTAGATCCGAAGCATCTAAAAAGGAAGTCTACCAGCACGAAAAAATGCGGATGCCCTTTAACCCTTAAAGAAAAGAAGTTGGGTGATGATTTGTGGGGTTTAGAGGTCGAATGCGGCGTTCACAATCACGATACTACATCGTACAAAGAAGGTCATTCGTACTTGGAACGATTGAACAAAAAAGAGATGGATTTTGTAGTTAGTTCTATGAAAATGGGATCCTGTCATCGGGACATTCTCGGTGGGATGAAGAAATTGAACCCTAAAAATTCTTCTTCAATGCGCACCATCTACAACGCTCAGCTAAAGTACCGCAAGCTCGAGAAAGGCGGTCGGTCGCAATTCCAATACTTGTTGGATGAACTAAAGCGGCTAAACTACTACGGATTTCATAGAAAGTCTGAAGACATAAGCGATGTCATAGGCGAGCTTTTCTTCGCGCATCTGGTTAGTTTGGATTTGTTACGAACATTTCCGAACGTCATTGAAATGAATAACACGTACAAGGTGATCAAATACGGGATGCCATTTTACGAGGTCATCAGAGCCACTTGTATGGGGAAGACTTTCTACATCGGATTTGCGTTTATGTCGGGAGAAACATTTGAGAGGTACAAATGGGTGTTAGAGTGCTTATATTTGTTGATGATAACTCACTCCATCGAATTACCATCCATCATTTTGACGGATAGCGACTTGACGCTTGTGAAAGCGGTGGAGGATGTGTTCCCCAATGCAACACACATGCTGTGTCGATGGCACATCAACATGAATGTCCTAGGGAAAACAAAAAAATATATAATGGAGAAGAAAGTGTCCAACGCATTCTTGAAATTGTGGAATCAAATAATATTGGCAGAAACAGAAGTAGCGTCCAACGACTATCGAGCCGAATTGCACCGTGACTTCAAAGAGTATCCGCAACCAATTAAGTATACTAAAAGTTGGTTATGGTCGTACGGTGACAAGTTTGTGACGTGGAGAACCAACAAGTTGATGCATTTTGGTAACCAAACCACAAACCGCGTGGAGAGCACTTCTTCGACCCTTAAACGTTTCATCGGTACGAGCAAAGGTAACTTTGAATCTTTTTTGTTGAAGTTGCATACTTTGATAGAATTACAGCACGGGGACATAAAGGGTTCATTCGAAAAGAGTCACTTGTTAGCCCTACACAAATTCGCAAATATTGTGTACGGTAAACTAAAAACTAACGTCTCATACTATGCGTTGGAATTTTTTTCCAGAGAAGTAGATTGTGCTCATAACATGACAATCACGGCCTGCATGCCCTGCGGTTTTTCAATACGAACTACGCACGGTATCCCTTGCACACACGAAATCTATGAGTTTGTTGCCAAAGGCTTAGAGGTGCCTATAGAGTTGTTTAATGAACATTGGAAGAGGTTGGAAATTCTAGTCCGTACCAACCTCACAACGATCGAGCAACTAAAAGCGAAGCTTGACAAACTAGTATACAATGTCGTGGAATCCAAAGACAAAGCACGAATAGAGCACGTCTATAAAAAATGGTTTGTCGTCGTCCATCCCAAAATAACTACCATTTTGGACCTAACAAACACAAGTTGTCTATTGTTGTTGATGATATATCCACTAAACGCGACAAAAGTGCGCACAAGTATATGCTCGAATCAGAAAATGCAAGTTCTCGGTCATTTAAAAAAGAATTCAAAGCGCCTCCCGCAACATCAAGTAAAGGGAAAAAAATGTCGGGGATGAAACTTAGTTCTAAAAGCGCTACCGCTCGTAAGAAAGGTAGTGCGATTCCGACGCAAGCAAGTGGAATGATGCTTTGTAGTGGAACGGTGGGTTGTAGGTTAAGCTCTACGCTGCTAGCAAAGGAAAGTTTTTTAGACAATAAAGGATACTTAAAACAATTCATCATCTACTTTAGACCATTTGTAGAGTCAATTAACGACGTAAAATCCGATGGCCATTGCGGGTACTGCTCGATAGTGTATGCCTTGAATGGGAAACAAGATGGGTGGAGGCTGATAATGGATGCCCTTTACAACGAGTTGATGGATTATGCATCCGTGTATGTTAAAATATTTACAAGCATGGAGGAACTGATTGATGTTGCGGAGTGTGTGAAGTGCTCTAGTAACGTGGGTACTAAAGACATTGGATGCCCATGCCTGAGATGTGAGTGGCAATTGCATCTGTGTTTAACTGCATACTCTATTTAGTTGGACAATACCAAAATATGGATGTCGGCTTCATTTTTCTTCCGCTAAGAGGTGTACCGCCTCAAATGCCAAACCGGGTGGAAATCGGATTGTGTTGGGTCAACTCCAACCATTTCGTGAACGTAAGTATTTTTTTTATCTTATTGATTAGTTTTAATATTAAGACATTCATTTTATTGACGTTTCATTTTGTAGCTTGGGATTAGGGTGAAAGCCCCATGCGCGAGGATACATCATTGTTGCTTAAAGTTGCGTTCACCGGAAGCAAAAGGTTAGGCATTGCCGATTATCTCTCGTTGCAAAAGATACGAAGAACTAAAAAATGATTGCCCCGATGTAACCGACTTATCCGCTTTTGCTTGATTACTATGTGATTGTAATGTATGTAAACTTTGGATGCTTTATTTGTGGATGTTTATCTTAAAAACACTAAAACTTTAACTTCTCAATTTGTCGATTGCATTAAAACATTACACTTTAATCAAAAGCATTGCGTAATTAGAAATACATAAGAAAATAACGTCAATTGAAATACATAAAGGGAATCTTAATCTAAAACAACACACGCGCATGAGTAACATAGTTGAAACATAGACTACTCGAAACATAACAACTCAAAGGCACAATAAAAAAAGAGTTAAATGCTCAATCGTCGAAATCGTATCCCATATTGTCATCTGAATTGCCCCCTCATTCATATTTATAATCCTATCCTCAAAATACGCCACCATATCCCTATTGATGTAGTCTGCTACCGTCATGTTCCAGACCAAAGGTGCTTCTTTCTTAATTCTGGCAGACATGAAAAACAGAGGAGTGAGCGGTTGGACGAAGAGGTACCTGCGTTTGATTTCGTCACGATTTCGCACTTCAAGATCTCCTGCTTCTAAACATCCATAGTTGAAGTACATCATACATAGGAAACAGTCAAAGAACGCATCACTACTATCTTCCCCCATCTCTCGGCGGGCAACCCTTACCGCCTTAAGCATGTGGTAGTCTTCAGCAGCCGTAAACTCCATCTGTTAAAGTCGTTGTGTTTTTTTTAAAGTAGATGCTTGGTGTCTATTTTCTCAGACTGAAGTTTGTGTCATGATTATATAGTCTAGTTACTCTTGGCGGGAGTTATTACGTTGGCGAGAGTTATTATGTTGACGGGAGTTTTTCTAATAATTATTTTGGCGGGAGTTGTTTAGTTAATGAGAGTTTTTCCCTATCATTATATTTCGTCCTTCTCACTTTACACGTGTCAAGGTTTCATTCGTCTAACTGGACTACATTATCTGAAAACGAAATTGTCTATAAATAGATGTTGTATCCACATTAAAGGGTAAAGTAGTTGATAAATTAAGCAAAAATGTGTCTATGGACTGAGTTGGAAGATGAATATCTGATGAAAGTATCAATCAAAGTCGGTAACACGAACCAGGAAGAGGGGCATAAACCATACTGGGAGGTATTACTATGCCAGATGTATTTCCTATACGGTAGGGATGGTATCCAGCCGTCTAGAATTTCTAGGCGTGTGGATGAGGTGAAAGCTAGTGGTCAGTCCTAGTTAGATTTCGTCTACATCCAGTTTTTGGCCTCACCGAATCGGAACGTCGTGTTGTGTGTAACTGGTTCAACTGCCAGGTCACAGATTCTCTAAAGGAGGAGCAGCTGGATCATGTCCGTTCTGAGATTATTGACATCCAGGTAGAGGAAATGCGTGAGTACCCGATTTCGAAAGAAGAAAGGAAGTTGATGAAATGCAACTGGTCTGATATATAAATTAAGTTTGAGTTTGTGTTTCAGTTTCTTTGAGTTCGTGTTTTAGTTTAAGTTTGAGTTTGTATTTTAGTTTGTTTGAGTTCGTGTTTTAGTTTAAGTTTGACTTTGTGTTTCAGTTTGTTTGAGTTCATGTTTGAGTTCATGTTTCAGTTTAAGTTTCAATTCATGTTTCAGTTTGTTTGAGTTCGTGTTTATGTTCGAGTTTATGTTTACGTTTATGTTTCAGTTTATGCTTGAGATTAACGTATTTATGTTGTTTGAACGATAACAAGAGATAAAGAAGAGACATTATAATTAAAGCATAAAGTATTATACAAAAGATACATTTTAAACAACAAATTATATCCAACTTGCATTTGAGTTCAACCAACCAGCCGGTTGAAGCATTTTCAACCGGCGGTGAAATACTAACCCAGCGGGGGTAAAACCTCCCGGCGGTGCCAAATTATCACACCGCCGGGGTAAGTGACCAATTAAAACGTTGTTGTCCAACTTACATTTTAGGTCAACCAACCAGCCGGTTGAAGCATTTTCAACTAGCGGTTGAAATACTACCCCGACGAGGGTAAAATATCCCCGACGGTGCTAAATTATCATAACGCCGGGGTAAGTGCCCCATTCCAAAATTGTTGAGAACTTACATATCAGGTCAACCAACCGTCGTTGTAATTATTTCCAACTGGCGGTTGGGATACTACCCCGCCGGGGTTAAAACATCCCTGACGGTACCGAATTTTGGTACCACCGGTGGAACACCAAAAATTCCCCCCCCTTAATATATTGAATTTGAATCTAAGCTCCCACCGGGTGATCTTTTTTCACCCGACGGTTATCAAGTTCCCCGACGGTTGGATAATTTTCAACTGCCGGGGTGGATATTAATTTGGCATATAAATTTGACTCGCTTTCATCAACCGTCGGTTGAAAAATCATCAAACGTCGGGGTAGAGGTTTTCCTTTAGTATTTTGAAACATGTGTTGGTGACTTGTTTTAATTATGCGTACTCCATGATATCGGATTGAATGATGGAACTAATAATCATACTAACATATAAGGTATAACAAACAACAAAGTTAGCGAAATAAAACACACATATATTAAACAATTTAGTGTTCAATCCATAATCCAAAACAACACGTAATCCAAAACAAAACATAATCCAAAACACAAAGTATCATCATCTAAAACAACATATATATGAAGAAGGCGATTAGTATAATCAAAAGGCAAGAACTAGTGATCTTCAACACTTTTTTTGTAAATGACACGATCTCGTTAGTGGAATCGTCTAACGGCCGAACATGATTAATCGTGTTCACCACATCAACCGTGGAGCTCTGTGTAAGAATCTGAGGCGTGATGTTAAACCAACCATACCTCTTCACGTATTTCTTGTACTGGGGGGATGATGTGTGACTACTCCATTCCAAGGGCATCGAGTGCCTATCAATCATGTACAGGTGCTCCCTCCAGTTCGTCCAATGCCTACCATGCAACTAACAACGATGATGTCTCCTCTTGAGAGACCGGTTCTAACCCCAAGGGGGTACATCGGCTTCTCTTGGATCCAACCAAACTGGCGCATCACTCGGTCCGGGTGATATGCCTCATTAACCAGCATAAGGCGAATAGGGTTTCGATACAAGCTTATTACCTGCTCCGCCCACATTTTTTGGACATCCTCGTAAGGTCAGAAAATCACCTATAAACAAGAAATTACTCATACTCCATCTTGTATATAATAAACAAATATTAATAAACGTAAACAAGCTAACTTACATCCGTCTCTCATTGCACCGTAATGATGTCACGGTAGTACGACTTCCCGCGAGCTAGTGATACCGGGATGTTTTTGGGCAACCACGCCAGTATTTTCGGACTGGTCGGGCTATAACCGCTATTCACCGCCGTCCGAAAGATAGGAAAGTGGTCATAGACCCAACACTCCAACAAGGTCGAGAACCCAACCAAGCTCTTCAAAGAATGCTTCGAAATTCATCACAAGCTCTTGTACAACCACACGAGTTCACAAGTACCCCATGCATACTCACCAAGCCTCGTCCAATCCTCAAGGTGATGGAGAAAATCGCACTAGATATTCTTTTGGCTCGTATTGGTGAAGATGGTACACCCTAAGAAGAACATGATGTATGCCATAACATCTACCTTCTTCATATCCATAGTCAAGGCGACATTGGAATCCAAATACTCCTCCGCGGAGAACGTCGTCATTAGCCATCGGAGGCCGAATCCACTTCCGTCATGCGCCTCCATATCCTCCAGCACAACATCCCCCGAAACTCCCAACAATTCTGCATAGCGTGCATATATCACATCTATAGACTCCGGCCTAAAGACGTCGATAATTTTCCCCTCAACCGGGAGGCCAGTAATCACGTACACATCATCGAGTGTCAAGGTCATCTCCCCGAAGCAAAACTAGAAAGTGTTCGTCTCTTGGTGCCACCTCTCAATGAACACCTCGGCCAACTGTACATGGTTGTTGAACTTTAGTAGATGGCGCAACAGTGCCAGAGGGTGTCTCTTCCAACAAAGCTCTCACCCCTAATTGTTTTCTAAGGTCCCACTGACCAAACAGACCGTACTTTGACTGGACCATGATACCAGATCGCGACTGCAAAAGAAAATCAAACATAGATATAATGTTAACAAAACCATTTAAGTAATAAAACATATAATTAATTCCGGAAATCGATAACTTACATCGTCCTTAAATGTGTAGTACGCCTCATGCTGCGTACAGTCCGGGAATAGAAGAATGCTATTTTGGGATAGAAATAGGTTTTTCCATCCTTCATAATAAGTTGGACTTCCTTCCACACGGACCTCTCTTCGAGGTGATGGCATGGCGACCTTCGTTTCCTCCTCTGTCTCCTCCTAGTCAATAAGCGCACGTCGTTTACTGGGGACCTCTCGTGGAGGAGAAGGCTGTACTATGCGTTCCCTTGTGGCATCATATTTTTTATGCCGCAATGAGCGTTCAGTATAGGCCGTGCGCAACCCACGCTCGGTCCGATCCCCACGTTCGAGCCGATCAAACTTTGACCATCCACTACCTTCACCTTTTCTGGGCGGAGGGACTTCCCATTCTCGCCTTGCAATTTTATTTACGTTCTCTTTCTCTGGTCTAGGTGCTTCGTGCCTGCGGGAAGAAATAAGACAAAAAAAAGTAGACAGTTTGTGAAAATTTACTAGGTCCCCGTCGGGTGAACAATTTTCAACAGGCGGAGATATAATATTAATTTTAAAATTCAATTAATTTAAATTCTAATTTGGACCCCGCCGAGTCAATCCAGCCACACTCGGCGGGGCTTAAGAACATGAACATTTCTAAGTTGACTACCCCACCGGTGCAACCCGTTTACACCCGGTCGTGATGAAGAAAATTCTGCAAAAAAAACCATCCCCGCCGGTATGACTAGTTCTCACCCAACGGGGGGAACACGAACAAACCGAGAAACTGCATTGAATACCTCAAACCAAAACTAAAAATCTACCAGAAAAAACCTAATCAGTCACACCGAATCTACCATAGCATCAATATACAACTACAAACACCTAAATACACATGCTTCGCGTATTCTTACAACTAATGTAATTCAAAATCTTGAAAACATAAGAAAAACTAAATATAACAAAAAACAAGATTTAAAAGTTGAAACTTACTCTTTTCCTTTTTTCATTGTTGTTCTTGAGTGAGTATCGATCTAATTGAGTTTTTGAAGTTTGATTTTGGAGTTGATTTTGGAAGTTTGTAGAAGTAGAGAAATGAGAGGGAAACTTGAGACTGGTTTAAATTTGTTTTTGTTTTGGGGATGGTTAGTGTTTAGAGTTAGGAGTTAGTAAAAATAAAGGGGCGTTATGGGTATAAAGATGTGGCTACTTAAAATATGTGTGGGTATGGTTAAAATCGGGGCTACTTATCCAAAATAGCCTCAATTTAACCAAAACCTATGATATATTGTAATTCCTTTTAAACTCTCACTAATAATAGTATACTCCAAATTAATATAGTATTATATGTTTAAGTTAGTGAGTTGTTTTTCAACTATATCGGTTTTTTTATTTAATTTCTCAATTTTAAAATTATCGATGATGGGATTTACCAACGCTATAAATTTAGTTATTTATTTGTTAAAAATATAAATTTAGTAGATTGATTTTACAAATTTATAAGTTTAATTCGGGGAGAGTGACTTTCCTTTCAATTAGAGACTAAATTTATAGGTTTTGCTTAGTCGATAGACTATATTTATAGATTTTACAAGGTAATGGACTAAATTTAAAGATTTAGCAAGTTCAGAAATCTTCACGAATATTTTTGAAGTAAATGACTAAATGAATAAAAAAAACAGGATAGTCGTTGCACAAGGTTTTAAGAATCAGAAACCGGATTGGTAAAAATTGGATCAAAACTGGATTGGTAAAAATCGGATTGAAAGCTGGATCATGTTTACGGTTTAATTTGGGGTTTCATTCTAAAAATCGGTAGCTATGTTCTCTATTAATTAAATATTCGTCTGGAATTAAATCATATGGGGGGTAAAAAAATATCCAAATATTTCGAGATGGAAATTTTTTGACTAAATATATCTTTTAAAATTTATTTTTCAAAAATAATTTTAACTCTTTATTTTTTTTGAAAATATACAATTCAAAATAAATATTTTTATTATTGACGCTAAAAAAATAAATATTATTGTCGCACTACTATTTCAATTGAGATCAGTTAATTTTGTTAGGTTTATTTGTTTAACTTTTTATAATAAAAAACTAAAAGGTCCAATTGATTTCTTTAATGTTTTTTTTATTAATCATTTTTTAAATTACTAAAGTATAAAAATTATAGTCTTTAAACGTTAGATTTAGGATTTAAGTATAAGATTTAAAATTAATAAATTATTATAATTATAATTATTATTTATTAATTATGATGCAGTAAAAAAATTATAATAAAATAAAATTAATATTTTATTTAATATCATTTATTTTTATTTATAAACTAGAATATATGGATGATAGATAATATCTTATTTAATAGTATTTATTTTTAACTCATTAAATTTAAAATATTAATTTGAATTAATATTTTTATGTATAAGTTTATTTTAATCGATTATATATTTTACTCGATTATATATTTATAAAACATGAATAGACATGAATAAATTTGATGTAATCTTATTTATGTAATCTTATTTTTTTAATCGATTATATATTTATAAAATATGAATAAACTTCATGTAATATTATTTACGTGTTCCTAAATATTTATAGTTTAGAATTGGTTTGGACAACAACATCTGGATCATCAAGAAATATTAGACGGCTCAAACGTCATAGTCCCGTTATTGACCACCGAGTCACGATACCAAACATAATAGATTACTAATACGCACGAGCATCTCTTATGCAATATGACTAACACTCCCAAGCACCAAATATGTTGCACAAATAAGGTACTTGATCCTCCATCATGCATAATGACTCGCATGTCCGAGAACGAACATGTTGTGCACCTACTATTTACGAGAATCAGTTATAATATACGGGTCCTATAACCAAGCATTGAACGTGATGTTTGAATTTCGAGTCTAAAAACCAATTGTTTAACGTGAAATTTGTGTCTGAATGTCAAATTGGGTTATATGGCTTATAATTTTGAATGTCAAAGTAGGCTGCGTGACTTACAAGTCCGAGCGTCAAACTGGTTTGCGTGATTTACGAGTTTGAGCGGCAATTATGTTGTGCCAAAAAATAATATGAAAAACAGATGTTTTTAGTCGCCTGTGACCTCAATACATGGGCATGGCCCAAAGTTATAGTTTTTTATGTGATCACGAACCTTTTTGTAGGAGAGTGGAGATTACATTTTTTTTGTAAATATATATAAAATCAATCTAACCGATAAATCGATTCATATCCAAAATGAGCTTATCTTTTTTTTAATATATGCACGAGGTTGAGCCTATTTGATAGAATATGAGATAAATTTTTTATTACAGTTAACTAGAAACAAAAATTATTATAACAACTAATGATCATTAATTACAACTAACGAGGATGAGAAAAAAAGTATTACTTGAAATAAACGAACACTAGTTATGTATTTTTCTTTGCACCCCATGACTGTCCTAATCAATATGATAATTTATCTCAAAAGATGAGAGGACCATCTTATTTTTAATTTTAATTCTTTCTGAGTGTTGTTCGAGATCGATAACCCTAACAATAGTGGCCAAAGATCAGACAACCATAACAAGTCAACTACCTAAGTATTTGTCATCATCTAGAACACACTACGAATGCCTTGTAATCTATACAAATATTTTCTAAAACGCTACTTCACCCTTAAGATATTCACGACTAAGTAGTTCCTTACTTTGAGCATAAGCTCGCTTGTCAAGCCACTAGGTCCAGTAAGGGCATATCAAACCCAATTTGTTGCTACCACAACGAAGACAACATCTAAGCAACTATTTTTCCAACCTTTATCGGGGCCACCATATGTTGAATGTGTTGGCATAAATATAATCTCATATCTTATTAAGAAGAAGATTCATATGCAATGCATATGACTAATATGGAGTTATATTTTACTAGTTTCGGTTTTAAATTAGTTGCAGTTTCTAAAACTGCCTCCGTAAATTCAGCAATTTGTTGTTTTAGTTATGTATATGTAATTTGATCAAATTCAACAGATTCAAAATTTCAAGAAAATAGATTCTCATAAATTAATTTTCTACATTTGGTATCAGATGCAATGTCAAAAAACAATAGTTATGCGAGTACGGTGAGAAACTGAATAAAAAAGAAGAGTGTCACACAAGGAAAGAAATCTATCACTCACATATCCAATTATCAATGACACAAACTATCAAGGATACATATTAAAGATGAAGATATGCATGAGGGCTCACGGGGTTTGGGAAGTTGTGTTGCCCGACAAACCCTTTCAACTCCGCCAATATCAAATCACATATAGAATTCTCTCTCAAGGATTGACTGAAGCACAACTGATGGAATTGGTAAATATACCAACGAAGTGATAGATTCTCATCATTCTGCATGGTTCCTGATCAATAACAACACATGGTTTATGAACCATATTTACAGGCATGAGTTCCTTCATTTTCATTCATATTGTTTTCGTAGAGTTTTCGGGTTTTTAAAAATGAAGCCCACGTCTGTTTATACTAAGGCCCTCTCAGAATTTCTGGAATCACTTTCCAACTGCTGCTTCTTAGACTCAGACGCCAATGATCCAATCACTCTGCATGACGACCTCGTAGACACCGATTCCTCTTGCGCCTCCTAGCTTCGTGATAATTTTTAAAAAAATGAAGGACAAGTGAAATGATTTATGTGCTTAGAATTCGTGTGATAAATTGCAATCTACAAAATAAAATAAAAAAGTAATAATTGCATATTGAAATTCTCTTGCCTTTTATGGAAATATGTTATGTATATTCACCGTCTAGGATTAGAGTGAATCAATGACTCAGAGATCTCGACTTACATTATTGACTATCCAAGCCAAAAAGTCATTCATGCATGAGTGTTACACGTGGACACCTTCAAGATGAAAGTCATAAAAACTGATACTATAATTCTTTTTATAGATGATCCACTCTACATACAAATTCTTTAAGATTCTCTAACGAAATATTTTTTTGCGAATAGGTGGAGGATGCTTCTTAGTTTAGTGTTGATCTCGCGCTTGTTAGGGATTAAAGTCTATTTGGTCGATTTGATCTAAGTTGTTGACATAGGGATGATGAGTCCGGATTCTGTCACCACACTTTATGAGAACCGGACAGGGTCAATTCGGACAATGTCCACCTCACCGGACAGGGGCAGTTCGGAAAACTATCATCCACTGAACTATCCGAACATAACTAAAGTACTTAAAACCTAATCACTTTTTGACTAAGCTGCATGTTTACTTACTTAGAACTAATGGGTCTTTAAACTCGACCTGAATCCATTAAACACGACCCGAAAGCCCATGTGGCCCAAATATAAGGGTATAAATACCCAACCACCAACATTAAATGAGGGTAATAAAAATTAAATACAACCAGGCAGCTCAATTCTCCCTCTACATTCTACCCAAACATTAAATACTCACAAAATTCCACAAAACTCTAGAAAAAAGTTACAAACTTACCCTCAAACAAAAATAAACCACATCAAATTGGCGACCACAGTGGGAGATCGACGGTGCCTGAATCTAGCATTCAAAACCATCAGAAAAACCAGTCTGAATGAATCCGGACGCACCGGAAGTACCACCAGCTTTGTTTGAAGTGGTGGGAGAAAATGATGAATATACCATCGAGGAGCTTGATAGGTTAAAAGGCGAGATAGAAGCTCTGAGAGCAGAAAGGAAAAAATGAGCATAAAAGAGAAGTCAAAGGTATCAATTGTTCATCACACAGACAACCCTAGAGAGCACGAGCCTTTCAAAACCCATGAGAGTATAAAGAAGACTCATGCTAGCTCTAAAAAGTCTCACCGGTCCAAGCCGGCGGAGAGCTCTGATTCAGACTCAGAATCCTCCAGTAGCTCCTCGGGCGAAGATGGAGTTGAAGAATCCCTATCATCCAACAGTGATGAGGGCCGATCTAAAAAGAAACAAAAGTTGATCAAAAAGTATTCAAGAAAAAGGGATAGGCATGGAAAGTTAAAGAAGCATATAGGCAAAAAATCGTCTCATAGCCGGAGACACATATACCAGATGTTGGTGGATCCTTTTGCCTTCCAGGATGAGCCAGGTATCTTTGCAACTCCTAAAGAGGATACTGTTTTCAGTCGAGGCCGAAATTGGAGACAATCTCATTTGTCTTCTAAGATCTTGTCCGGTAACCTCCCCAAGAGGTTTAATAGTACGAAAATGGAAAATACGATGGCAGTAAAGACCCGGACAATCACTTGGAACAATTCAAAAAAATTATAATGAATTTCGATGATGATGACAAGTTGCTTTGTAGAGCATTCTCTCAATCCTTTACGGGGAGCGCCCTGAAGTGGTATAATAGCCTACCACAGGGGTGCATCATAAATTTCGATACCTTTTGGGTGGCCTTCCGGAGGCAGTTTGTTGGAAGTAAGGAGGTGAAGGGCAATGAAGATACAATTATCCATTGTGCCCAAAAACCGAATGAATCTCTGAAGGAATATATAAGTCGCTTTGTAAACACTAAAAATGGGCTGGCTGATTGCTTCGAGCAAGTAGCAATAGTTTCTCTAACGCAGGGCTTAAACCTTGGAAATTTGGATGATTCAGTGACTAGAAAAAAGGCCATGACATGGGGAGGTCTACTGAATCAGGTTGGAAAGCAAATTAATATGGATGAAACAAAGAAAACTAGGGTGCACAGGCAGGTGAGGACTGCCCCGGTTGCACCAAACCCCAATCAAAATCAGTCCGGGAACAAGGCAAGGGAGGCCGGGCAGGGTCATAACAGAGCCAAGGCTCAGTCTCAGCTAGCTGCACCTGCCCAGAGTCAGCAATCTAGAAATAAGAGAGGGCCTTGGGTTCAACCGGAGTGGTTTGCTGAGTTAAAAGAGAATGTAGCCACCATTTATGACAAAATGAAGGAAGAAGTACATTATAGAAGGCCGGCTGCACTACAATCTCCTAAGGAGCATCGTAACAATTGTTTCTGTCAGTATCATAATGATACTGGCCATACCACCGAGGATTGTATTGCTTTAAAACAAGAATTCCAGAATTTAATTGAAAGAGGAAAGTTGGGAGCATATGTTAAAAGAAGAGGAGGAAATAGGCCTGATAATGCTCATCGGGCTGGTCCAAATAATGCAGGCACATCCGCTCCGGAGGGAGCTATAGTGATTTTTGAAAGATTCGATGTAGAGTCAGAGGACTTGGACCCCGATCCAACTCGAAACAGAGTGGGTACCATTGAGGAACGTTGCAAAACAATGTCCGGACTTATTAATTTTTTTGAATCACTCACGATTTTCGGAGGGGACACCATGACAACACCCACTTCTTCTTCAAGGAAGAGGCATGTTCATACTTTAACTACCCATCTAGAGGGAGGCATGACTTCCTATCAATCACATATTCCATTTCCCTTCATTGTTTTCGATGAGGATGACTTGAGGGATATAGCAGGTCCTCATGAAGATGTTGTTGTCATAGGAGCATCCATCGGGGGCAATGACATAAGACGAATTTTGGTGGATACTGGGAGTTCAGCCAATATCCTCTTTTTAACTTCCTACAAAAAGATGAAGAATCCAGCGGTAATTCAGCGTTCGAACAGGTCAATTGTCGGTTTTACTGGAAGCTCAGCAGATGTGATCGGGGAGTTCGAAGAGGAAGTTTTGTTGGGCAACTGCCCTTTTAAAAAGATGGTTAGAATACTGTTTGTTGTAGTGGATTGTCCCACTTGTTATAATGCTATTCTAGGGAGGTCTTGGCTCTCTAGGATGCATGCAGTGGCCTCAACTGTCCACCAATGTTTGAAATACGCTGTGCAAGGACAAGTGGGAGTTCTTCGGAGCAGCCAAAAGATAGCAAGAGAGTGTTATGCAACAGCACTGGCTCCTCGGACATTGGGGGCAGTTCGTATCAATGAAGAATAGCAGGTTGAGGGGCTTTCTGGGGGTGAGGGTGAAATTGATGACCCCAGAGAGACCCCTAGAGTTTTAATACCAGTCGAAGAAGTCAAAACACATTCTTTGGAAGAGGGAAAAAATGTTAAGATAGGGTCCAAAATGACGTCCGAACTAAAGGGTAAAATGTTGAAGTTCTTAAAAGACCATCAGCATGTTTTTGCTTGGTGCAATGCTGATGTTACCGGAGTACCAGCAACTATTATATCGCACCAACTGTCCATCCGAAGAGACATAGCACCTGTGGTACAAAGAAGAGCTTTTTCCAAGGAAAAGGCCGATGTCATAGTTCAAGAAGTCGACAGACTTACCAAAATGGGACACATAAAGGAGTCTCAATATCCTTTATGGACAGCCAATCCGGTCTTGGTAAAAAAGAAAAATGGCAAGTGGCGTATGTGTATTGATTTTACCGTTCTCAACATGGCTTGTTCAAATGATTTATACCCAGTTCCCCGGATTGATCAGTTGGTGGATTCCACATCTGGGAACAAGCTGTTGTCTTTCATGGATGCCTTCTCCGAGTACAATCAGATTCAAGTAGATCTGAAGGATCAGGAGCACACTACTTTTGTTACTGATAGGGGCCTTCATTGTTACAAGGTGATGCCATTTGGGTTAAAAAATGCTGGGGCTACTTATCAGAGGTTAGTGAACAAAGCCTTTGCTAATCAAATTGGGAGAAATATGGAAGTATACATCGATGACATGATGGTAAAAAGTGTGGACGAAGAGCTACACTTGACAGATCTCCAAGAAACCTTTGCTAACTTAGTAAAAGTAAATTTGAAACTAACTCCAAAGAAGTGTGTGTTCGGAGTACAGTCCGGAAAATTCTTGGGGTATATAATAAGTGAGCAAGGAATACAGCCTGATCCGGACCAGCTTAATGCTTTATTCCAAATGGAGCCTCCTCGGAATATTAAAGAAGTACAAAGGTTGACTGGGAGGTTGGCTGCGTTAAATCGATTTACTTCAAGGTCTTCGGACAGGTGTGCCCCATTCTTTCAAACTCTAAAAGGTACAAAGGGATTCGACTGGACTTCGCAGTGTGATGAGGCCTTTAATGAAATTAAAAAACATCTGTCCTCCCCCAAGACTTTATTTAAACCTGTTGATGGAGAGACACTCTTCATATACTTGGCGGTTTCCAGTTGTGCCATAAGTGTCGTATTGGTGAGGGAGGTAGATAATTATCCCCGTCCGGTGTATTACATCAGCAAGAGCTTGTTTGATGCAGAAAAACGTTATCTGAAGCTTGAAAAATTAGCATTAGCTCTGGTGATTTCTGCAAGGAAGATGAGGCCCTATTTTCAGGCTCATCCTATTATTGTCCGAACGTCTTTTCCCTTAAAAAATGTTCTTCAAAAGGCAGACATTTCGAGTAGAATGACTAAGTGGTGAGTGGAACTGAGGGACTTCGATATTGATTTTGCTCCTCGGATAGCAATCAAAGCCCAAGCTGTGGCTGGGTCGTCCAGACTGATGGTGGATCGAGTACTATGGGATGTGGAGCAGGGGTATGCTTGACCTCTCCGTATGGCGACAAAATGTACCAAGCTATATGTTTTGCTTTTAGGGCCTCTAATAATGAGTCTGAATATGAAGCTGCTATAGCTGGTTTAAAGTTGGCTCTTATTTATGGTGCCAAGAGGGTCAAGTTAATGAGTGATTCTCAACTTCTTATCCATCATGCGCAAGGTCAATCCGAAGCCAAAACGGAGCAGCTAATAAAATACTTACTTCTTCTCAAAGATGTGGCACTTAAATTCAAGAGCAATTTTTATGAGCACATACCCCGAGTAGAAAATGAACTGGCAGACTCCTTGGCAACCATAGCCTATACTGAATCCTACCCTTGGATTCATGTGCTGGAGTGCCCATCCATTCAATTCAGTATGGTAAAGAGGAATAAATCTTTGATATACAGATAAAACAGCCTCAAGAATGGAGGTTTCCTCTCCTTCAATACCTCTCAGATGGGATCTTGCCTCCGGACAAATCAATAGCAAGAAAAGTGAGATACAAGGCCAGTGGTTTTGTCATCCTAAGGGATGTTCTTTATAAAAAGTCTTACAGTAAACCCCTCTTACGATGTTTGGGGGTTGATGAATCTCAGATAGTTCTCTCCGAATTACATGATGGTGAGGGATCAGCTCACTGTGGGTTCAGGGCTCTGACAAGAAGAGTTTTGTTGGCTGGGTATTATTGGCCCTCTATAATGCAAGATGCTAAGGAGCTGGTGAGAAGGTGTGACCCACGCCAGAGATATAGCAACGAGATTCATATTCCAGCCACCCCGTTAGAGTCAATTTCTGAGCCTATACCCTTTGCTCGATGGGGACTGGACTTGGTGGGACCTCTACGTATGGCATCCGGAAGACGCAGGACAATAATCGTTGCTATTGATTATTTTTCAAAGTGGATCGAAGCAGCTCCATTGGCAGGTACAACATCAAAAGCTGTCATAAAATTCATTTTATCCAATATCTGTTGAAGATTTGGAATTCCACAGAAGATAACAACAAACAATGGGCCACAAATCGACAACAAGGAAATGGAGAGTTTATGTGCCTCTAGAGGTATACAACATTGTTTCTCTTCACCCTTCCATACACAAGCAAATGGTCAGGTTGAGGTGGCTAACAGGACTATACTGTCCGGTTTGAAGAAAAATTTAGAAGGGGCCGCTGGAAAATGACCTAGTTATTTGCAAGAGGTTTTCTGGGCTTACCGGACTACACCTGGGGCTGCAACACAAGAGTCACATTTTGCTTTGGTCTATGGGATGGATGCCATAACTCCCATAGAAGCAACTCTCCCTTCCTTTCGAGTTCATAATTTCTCCGAACACACTAACAAAGGGGCTATCAGAGGCCAACTTGACTTGATAGAGGAAAGAAGAGTTAAGGCTCACCTTAGGGCTGTGCACTGTCAAGGTCTGATGAGAAGAAGGTTTGCTTCTAAAATCAAGAGAAGGGATTTTCAACCGGGGAGTAAGGTGTTGAGAAAGGTTTTCCTACACACTAAAGAGAGGCAGTTTGGTAAATTGGCTCCAACATTGGGAAGGACCCTATGTGGTCATTGAAAAGCTTAAGCCTGGAACATACCGGCTCCAAGACAAAGAAAGAAGAATTTTGAACCATCCTTGGAATATTGAACACCTCCGGTTGTACTTGGAATAGAAAATATGTAAATATTTACTTGTTTAAAAGTCCATGTAAATATTTGGGGGCATACTCTTTCCTACCCTGGTGGCGTGGGGACGTTTTAATAAGGTGTCCGGGATTTTTTATAAAATTTGATGCCTTCTTAAAAATTTGGAGTGTTTTTACTTAATAGTTCATTGTCAAGTTTTTATTTAAACACATGCCGGCTTGAATTGAAGGAGTGATGACTACTTAAACATTTGTCATCGGAGAATTTAAAGACTCTCACTTTGGGTTGTTTATGAAATAACTAAGGGTTGTTTAAACATTAGCCACCAAAATTGAAAAAGTATGAAAAAATACAAGAGTTGTGCAAAATGAAGAAATCCATTAAAACAAACGAAGTGCATTGGCCATCCAAGGACTTTAAATTGTCAAAACAAACAGATCTACCCGGTCGAGGACTGGACACAGTTACAAAAATGCCTTGGCCATCCAAGGACTTTGGTTCAATTGAAACAAAAGTAAAAAAATAATTGATACTCTAAGACTGAGCCTTTGAAGATGGCTCAGCCTCGCTCGTTTTCTTCTTCTTGAGGTCATCGTTTCCCTCATCTAGACTCTCCCCGGTGTTCTCCTTTTCATCGGATGAGTCAGCACTAGAATAATCACGCTTGTCTCCATCAGCCATTGTGTGGAAGGGAAGGTCGGGGTACTCTACAAAAGTCCATAAGTCTCCCAGATTCCTCTTCAGAATCTTCTCATGAAAGAGTAGAACCATGTCCGACTTCACTTTGATATACATTTCCTCCTGAATGTCTATCATATTGTTGGCATAAGCATTAATCTTGGCTTGGATTTTTGCCTCTTGCTCCCTTAACAGATCAGCTTTTTCCTCTGCAGCCTTGGACACCGAGTCCTCGAGTGCGATCTTGTCATTGGTCAAAGTATGAATGACTTGGTCCTTGGCCTTCATCTCCTCTTTCGAAGAAGAGAGATCTTTCTCCAACCCGGACTGCTTTACTCGGAGGTCTTTGATAGTATCTTCTAGGGTAGCTACCTTTGTGGCCCAACCCTCCTGGTTCTTCTTTAACTCCTCGTTTTTGCTCTTCAGAATATCATCCTTTTGGTTGGCAATAAGGAGGTCACCGGACAATCTCTCCTTGTCAGAATTAAGAGCAATAATGATAGCTGAATGACCTCGCACTTGTCTCTCCAGATTAAGCACTGGCTGAATATTACTCAAAATAGAGTGAGCTTTAACATCTCTTTGACTTGAAACGGTGAAAGACTTACCATTGAAGGTAACGATATTCGAAGTGCTTGGAGGGAGGTAGGGCCCAGAAAAATCCTCTTTGGGGAGGTTTTCAAAGTATTCGCCAAGCCCCTCAAACCCAGTAATATCAACACCGTTAATACTAATATCTCGTCCTCCAACCTATTCAGTTCGAAAGTCATCAGGGATCTCTTCTGCCCTTGTGGGATCAGTAGGGTCAATGAGAGGAATGGGCTCCGAGGGCCGGAGAGAAGTCTCATCACCCTTGGATGTCCTTTTCTTCTTGGCCTCCATTCCTTTGCTTTCTACTCCCCGTTTCCTATCTCTCTTAGGAACCCTTGGAGGTTTGAGAGATCTTGCCTCTTCCCTAGTGCTCTCATGCTCCACTACTTCAAGAAGAGCAACATCAATTTGACTTGAAACTGGCCCCTCTTGGTTTGTTGGAGTAGTTTCCTCCGCTTCGATGGGGTTGGCCTCAACTGCAATAAGCTTCCCCTTACCTTTCTTGCCCTTCGTCTTACTCGGGGCCTTGGCTCTACCGGGCAGATACAATGCCCCATCCGGTGCGTGTGTTCTTTTAAGGACTACATCCGGAGGGGGTGGGGTGGTAAGTTCCTCCCATGATAATTCCCTCTGGTCGGTAGTGTTCCAGAGGTAGGACCTTGCAAGATTACCTCCGGTAAAGGCATTGTGAAAACGATTCCCCCACTTGTCAGCCGCCCAAGCGTTTAGCTTGGTACAAGTGACCTGCCCGGCCTTCAAGTGATCATTAAAGTCTTTGGGCAACTCTATAAAAAAAACAAGATAAGTTAGTTAAACAAGTTTGATAAAAATAAAAATGGGAATGTGGGGTGGGATTCTTACGATCGCTTCGCCATCTGCTGGTGAGAAGGCTCGGTTTGACACCGGCTTTGATCTTCTTCCCATTCTCCCAGGCACCACTCACAAACAAAAAGTGATTCTTCCAATTTATCTCCGACTCAAGCAGGTCATCCACTGCTTTGTAATTATCACCCATGTTGAAATGATAGAAGGGAATGCGGTGGTTTCTGGAGAGGCTGGCCACAACTGCAAACTCCTTCATTGGAAGAGGAATTTTGGAGAGCCTAGAGGCCATGATACAGGCCATGAGGGTGTACCATGCGTTAGGACTCAGTTGACTTGGGCAGAGTTTGATGAGATGAAAATACTTGACTATCTCCGGGTCTAAGGGAAACCTCAGTCCCTAGTTGAAGTGCTCAGTGAAGAAAACTATTTCACTGAGCTTGCAGTCCATTGGAGTTTCTGGGTCTATTGGAATCCTTATCCTGACGTTCTCCGGGATTCCCCACTTTGTTCGCATCCGACACAGCTTGGCTATGTGTATGAAAGTATAGTTAAGTTTTTGCAAAGCTATCAAATATTTAACACTCACCTTGTAGAAACAAGGTCCCACTTTTCCCACAAGGATCTCCGGTAAGTCTGGATGCCTTAAGCATAATTTCTCTTTGCCTTTGTCCTTCTTGGAAGCAATAGCCTCACTTGTCTGCCCGGAGACTTCGGACTCAAAGGGTGCCTCTTCAATAGAATCCTCCATCACTTCTTCCATAACCAAGGAGGGGTTTTCAGTTGTTTGTGGGTGAGGGGAGTTAGAGGTTGGCTCAGCATGACCTCCGGAATGTTGGGCTTCGATGTTTTCTTGAAATCTGACCTCTGGATGGGTCTCAGATGCGGTGGTTTCTTTCCGGAGGCTTGAGCTAGATTCCTCCGGTCCGGACAGCTTGTCCTTAGGAACTTTTATGGGTGCCTCTGACCCCATGTTGCTGTCTTTGGCCCCTGCTTTAGAAGGTGTACCTTTTGAAGCCTGCCCTTTTACCAGGCGACCTCTTCTCTGATCGACTAATTTCTCTAGAGAGGCATCAACATCTGATCCCATGGCTATGAAAGGAGAAGGCTTCTTAAAACTCGTGACAACTTGCCCTGGTTCAAAGTGGGCTTTGATTCTTGAACTGACGAGCCTGAAACAATTGGTGAGAGTCTGTTTTGGAATAACTTCCTGGTTCTAACGCTTCTGGTTGAAGAAGAGCCTTGATCAGGCTCTGTGCTTGGTGTTACTGGTTTGTCAACAGGAGAGACGGGGAGGCCGGCAACAATACGCATTTCTCGTTCAACTTTTTGGGCCTTTTCTAACTCCGATAAATTAAGCCACCCACCTTTGATTAAAGCGTTCCTAGCTGTGAACATAAACTCATACTGAAAGAAGGTTTTTGTTTTTGAGAGAAAACTTTGAATTTTAAGCAAAGTAAGATTGGAGAGGATGATAAAACAGTAAAGGAGTGACTAATTTATAGTAAATGTGCAAAAAGTGCTTTGATACATAGGAGAATTCGAAAGGGCTGTAATGGTTAAAGATGGCGCTGATGTCATCTTCATTAAATGAAGAGGTTACTTTTTGGAGAAGGTGGGAGCGCCATTCTAGGTGAAAAAACAGTTGAAGTGGCGAACCAGAGAGAGACACGTGTCCCACGAACTCTGGCAAGAAACCGTTTAGTTTTCAAGAATTTTTTCAGTTCGGATAAACCTATAACATAATTCGAAGGACCTGCCCGGATGCAACTGTCACCAGCAACATGCTGTTGTTTAGGTCTTGCCAAAGGTTTTTGAACACCACCTAAAAAAGGGGCTACTGATGAGTCCGGATTCTGTCACCACACTTTATGGGAACCGGACAGGGTCAATTCGGACAATGTCCACCTCACCGGACAGGGGCAGTTTGGACAACTATCATCCACTGAACTATCCGAACAGAACTAAAGTACTTAAAACCTAATCACTTTTTGACTAAGCTGCCTATTTACTTACTTAGAACTAATGGGTCTTTAAACTCGACCCGAATCTATTAACCATGACCCGAAAGCCCATGTGGCCCAAATATAAGGGTATAAATACTCAACCACCAACATTAAATGAGGGTAATGAAAATTAAATACAACCATGTAGCTCAATTCTCCCTCTACATTCTACCCAAACATTAAATACTCACAAAATTCCACAAAAATCTAGAAAAAAGTTACAAACTTACCCTTAAACAAAAATAAACCACATCAAGGGAAACTTGCCAAGTCTCATTTCTCCTACAACCAGTTGACCGAGATGAGGAAGGTTGTCGAACTCCCCTTATTGGATAAAAACTGGAAAAAAAAACTCATTTTTGTTCGTGTCGGGAAATTGGGAGCATACGAACCAAAAATGAATCTTCAATTAGAGAGAAAGTGGAAATTGAAGTGTAGGTGATCGATCTCGGTGTTAATTATCCTTGACTTATCCTTGACTTATTTGTGCAGGTGAAGGAACTAAAAATGAATCTTCAATTATCGGATTAGCTGATCGATCTCGGTGTTAATTATCCTTGACTTATTTGTGCACGTGAAGGAACTCATCAGCGCTGGTGTAAGGAAGGCCTATCGGAAGGGTACAAGAACCCTTTAGTTCAAGTTGGCAACCTTTCGAGCTCGACTTGGCCAGTGCCAAAGCTGAAAATTTCAAAGGATAGGGAAGTGACTATGGCAGATGATGGTGAAATGGCATCTATGGAGTTCATAAGGCCGTTGATAGAAAAAAACGATATTATGAAAGTAATAGTACAGAGGGTTGGCTAGCAGTGCCTCAAAGCCGAAGATCAAAAGACGCAAAAGACTTTACATCAATGTCCTGTCAAGATGAAGGTGGAGGGGATGTATTGTCAATTCAAGGGGCTGACGAAGTAGATCAACACAAAGATGACGATGCCCATGTTGAAGGCGGTGTAGTGGAAAACCGAATGCAATATATCAGCGAAGATGAAGAAGAATCAGTTGATTTAGTGATATTCCTGTAGAAAAAATTACGGGTAATAGTTAACGTTGTTCCTCTTGCAACAAGGAAGTTGCTGTTGGTGGACGAGGACAGTGGAGATGATGTTGTAGTGCCACAGAAGCTTCCCAACCAAGTTGTGCATCCAACAACTAATCAAGATCGGGGGAAAACTCCTGAGGTAATTATTCTGGATTGAAACCAGGTGGATGACCAGATTGGTCGGGTAGAGGATATTAATGATGAATCAGGGAAACGAAAGAAGCAAATTCCTAAGGATATAACGGAAAGAAGGAAGGAGTTTGTGAACTCGCCAGGTGTACGTCCTTCAACCTCGTTAGTGCATGTGGTAAGCACTGGACCCTCCTCTAACAACATCATTAGACCGGAGCAGATACCAACTGGAACCAGAGGGGTCGGGTGAAGCCAGAGGGAAGTACCCATGGAAGAGCTACCATCGACCATAATCGTTATGCCTCGTCCCTCGATGCTGATATTTGAGCAGCTTAAATGATGTCCTGAATTTCCATACTATGATGTATGCCGATGAGTGATATATTGCAATGTCAAGTAGATCTGAAGATTGAGGTAAAATATCATATATTTAACAATAAAATCGATAAATCAATCATGAACTAATCTGATGTGGTCTGCAGATGCATCACAATTCGGTCGTGTTGTCCAATCATCGGATGTCCAATGCTGACTTAGAGGTCATAGCGAAGTGGAAATCAGAGCCTATTTTGTTTAGGTCGGCTAAAAGTTTGACCACTAAACTTGTTTGATTTAAAAGGATCTTTCAAGGCATCGAATGACAAGGCGAATGAAGCGAGTGATGAGCTTCTGGTGGAGATCGCTTTTTTAAGAGGTTCAGTGGCATCGAGCCAAGAAAAATGTAAAGAACTGTCATCTAGTAACTCAGCTCTTCTTGCCCAAAATAACAAGCTGCTCAAACGGAACAATGACCTAATGTCACAAAGTGCTAGTCTGCTTGCATATAATATGACACAGGCGCAAAGAGTGGAAGATCAAGCTGACCGTTTGGCTGCACGGATGCTCGGGAATGGAGACCTGAAGACTAAGGCAGATAATGCAACAAAGGAGATGGATATCGAGCGTGGGCGTTGGAAGAAGAAACTAGAGAACACTTTAGATGAGAGGGAGACGCAAGTGATGGGAGTTTCTATGGATATGATGGAAAATAACCAAAGGGAGACCATGGAAGATCTGCTGTCGTTGAACCCAGAAATAAAGCTGGGACTGGTGAGTCATCTAGTAAGAGTGCCCGCCCCTCCAAGCACGGTTATCCCTCTAAACATTGATCCAATTTTGGAACATGGAGCCGACAAAGCGTCGGTCATAGAAGCTAACGGGGTTGGGACACAACCGACCGATGCAGTTCTTGCTGAGACTATTCGTGGTGATCCACCCGCTTCCATTAGCTCTTGAATTATTAACTCCACTAAACTTTCTTGTTTCGTGAACCTTAAGTTGTAGACCCAAATTTTTATGTTTTCTATGACTTCCTTTTGGTACAGTTTTATGATTTGGTATGACATGTTATAGATAAAAGTTTGTATTGAAGGGACGTATGATGTTCAGGATTATGGTTATCTAAATTCCTTTGTTTTATTTGTATATGTGTTTATTAATTACCTTAGCTATTTGAGCTAATCCTTACAAGGTCGAGCTCAATAGGACTCATTTCATAGCTTAGGAAATTACTTATCCTTTTAGTTGAGTCGCGCTAAGGTTATAAAACCCTATTGCATGGCCTGATATAGTCTTGGTTTATAACCAGTTCGCTTATATACCATGTGCAAGGTATCAAGCTCAGTGCGGTCTTTACGTAGCCCGTACACGTGTCCAATTAGCCCGGTCGTGCTTATAAACACTTGGTCTGGACTCAGTATGGTCTATTGTGTACCTTATAAAAGATGGATAGCTTTTTTACAACATATGGAATGATGAAAGCGATAAAATATATTAATAAGATGAATAAGAGTTTGGATGCCTCATTAAAAAACACTCTCGCGCTATCAGGGAAAAAAAGAGCGCATCCTCATAATTACATAGAGTGGCGATATAACTTTAAATGATTTACATTCCATGGGTGCTTCAGGGTGCAACCCTATGTGTCTGCTAATCGATAAGTTCTATTGTGGCCTTTAAAAATAACAGTTTAATGTCCGTCTCAGTTAGGACCTAAGTTGCCAGCTGCTCTGTTGCCAGCTCCCTGAAATATTTTCTTTATTACCATGCCGTCGACCTGGAAACTGCATGGCTTTAGCCGAGCGTTGAACTGTCCCCTCCTTAGGCTCCTTTAGTGTTCAGCTCGAATGCGTGCTCGTTGCGGTGCTCTTCTATGAGGTCAACGCTCTCTGCCCGGTTGATAAAATTGTGTTGTTCCTCATAACTCGCGATCTGATGGTTTGGCACAATTATGCCTGCTGGCCTACTGCATCGCTACCATAAACGAGGGTAGATGGGGTATCTTCAGTTGTAGCTCGAGGAACTCAGTTGTAGTTTGGTATGTCCACTAATTTTTCGGGCCATTTGCCTTTGGCTCCTTCAAGTTTCTTTTTGATCCAGTCCAAGAATGTTCTGTTGGTGACTTTGACTTGTCCATTTGCTTGAGGGTAATACGGTGTGGAGAAATGCTGCTCGATCCCATTGAGGGCCGTTATCTGTCATTAAAACACGTGGTATGCCAAACCTATCAAGTATATGACTGTGGATAAAGTCACATACCTCATGGGCTCAAGTTTTAAATAGAGATTTGGCCTCTACCCATTTCGTGAAGTATTCCACTGTAATAATTAGGAATTTCCTTTTTTCAGTTGCCATATAGAGTGGCCCGATGAGGTCGATGCCCCACTTATCAAAAGGACAAAGGACATGGAAAACTTCATAGGATCACTCGTTAGATGTCTAGTATTGGCGAATTGTTGGTATTGATGGCATTGTTGGACTAATCATTCTGCATCGGCCATCAACTCTGTCCAATAATATTCAGCCAACAGAAAATATCGAATGAGGCTCTGATACCCATAGCTTGCTCCCGGTATCCTGCATGTAATTCGTCCAACACTGAAGTGTCTTATGCTTTGTCAAGGCTAGCAAAAGCCGAGTAGCAGTTTTTCTGTATAAAACATTGTCCAACACACAATATTTGGCTGCCTACTGCTGGAGAGCTCGAGCGATATTCTTATCAGTTGATAGAAGGGTGGAGCTCAAATATAGTAGGTAAGGCTGCCTCCAATAGTTTGAGCTGTTAATTGCATGGACAAATTTGTTCATGTTGATAAGTTTTGTTATCGGTAGTTGCTGAATGATGACCAAGGAATTATCCCTCAAGGCTTCAGTCTTTGCTAAAGCATATGCAGTCTTTAGCCTGGTTGACTACCAATTGCGAGTCTGAACGAACCCTTACTATTCAAGCTCCACATATAAGATCCAATTTAATGCCACAAAGGAGTGCCTCGTTTTCTACTATGTTGTTCGTAACTGGGAAATTAAATTTGATATCATGTTTGATTTCCTCACCCCGTAGGTAAATGGAGTACAAACCCTGCACCACCACCAGACGTGGTGAAGGCCCCATTGGCTTCAACTACCCATTCGACATGGTCGCTATCGGCAACCACCCCTGCTGGAGGGGATACTATTTTGGAAGAAGAGAATTCGGCTACAAAATCCGCTATGACTTGTCCCTTTATAACAGTGCATGACTTAAACTGTATGTCTTATTCTCCTAGCTTGATGCTCCATTTAGTTAATCGACCCGATGCGTCAAGTTTTTGCAGCACAACTTTAAGGGGGAAGTCTGTTCGTACGCAAATCGTATATATCCTTGAAAGTAAGGGCGCATTTTTTGAATGACCGTGACTAATCCCAACGCGAGTTTTTCGAGGTTAAGTACCTCGTCTACCATGTTTTTTCCCGAGTAGTAGATAGGTCGTTGTAATCAGTTATGTTCACGTACTAGAACCGTACTAACTGAAAAGAGGGAAACTGACATATACAGGAATAACGGTTCGCCGCCTAAGGATGCGGATAAGATTTCTGATGAGGTAAGGTAATGTTTTAACTCATTGAATGCCTTGTCACATCCCTCGGTCTAGTCAAACTTTTTCGCTCCCTCTAGAGTCTCAAAGAATGGGTGAATTTTATCAGAGGCTCGAGAGATGAAGCTTGATAATGCAGGGAGCCGCCCCGTACAGCATTGTACTCATTAACTATTTGTGGGGGTGCCATTTGTATAATTTCGTTCAGCTATGCGGGGTCGACCTCGATACCTCTTTGTCTGACCACGTCACCTAGAAATTTACCACTGCTTACTCCAAAAGAGAACTTGATCGCATTGATTTTAAAACTGAACTTGCGGAGTAAGTCGAATACAATTTGGAGCACCTCTAGTTGTTGTTCCCCTATGTGTTTTTACAATAATGTCGTCAATATGCACCTCCATGTGTTTCCCCAAATGGTCACTAAAAATATGGTTAATTAAGCGTAGGTATGTGGACCCAGCGTTCTTTAATCCGAACGGCATAACCATGTAGCAATATAAGTCGCGCTCAGTTTGGAAGGTAGTATGCTATTCGTCATATGGATTGAGTCAGATTTGATTATACGCCGAGTTCGCATCCATAAATAATAGGGACTCGCATCTTGATGGGGTATCTACAAGCTGATCAATGCGGGGAAACAAAATGGAATCTTTGGGGCATGCTTGATTAAGGTCGGTAAAGTCGAAGTACATGCACCGTTACCCTCGTTTCTTTTTAACTCAGACCGGATTTGCCACCCAGGCCAGTTACCTCGCCCCCCTGATGTGTCGAAGCGAGATAGCTTTGTTATCTCGGCGAGTATAGCCTCATTTGTCGCACCGATTTAGCACACAAATTGATTGCCAACTCATGACATATAACCAAAGGGTCAACACCTAAAACTTCCTTGCCTCCCATGCAAATACATCCAATTTTTTTGCTAATAACTTAAGCAAAGATTTCTTGAAATAAAAGCTAACTTATTACCCGATCGTACCATGCGCTCCTCTGCTATTTCCTCCTCCACCGACTCCGGACGGCTTTTTTCGAGCTATCTTGTTTCTCGTGAGTCATCGACTGGGTAAAATGGGGAAGAGGGGGTATTGAATCCATCCCCATGAACCCTGTCGTCGGCTAGTTTTTATCTGAGTGGTTTGGTGGGTGGAACCTTGTGCATCTGATCGTAACTTTCCTTAAAAATTATGTTGGTCGAGCTGCCTCCATCTACCAGTAATCGGGTGACCATGACGCCTCCCATGTCCAAGTGTATTGTTAACGCATCTTTGTGGGGTGTGCTGACTCCCTTTAGGTCATCACCGTTGAATGTTAAGTCCGCCACAGAGTCTCGATAATTATGGTAAGATGTGGCATCGAATTCTTATACATCAAGATCAGTCCACACTCTTTTACTGGAAGTTGTTTCCCTTGAGACTGTTGAGTTTCCTCCAGCGATGGTGAAAATTGATGGGCCAATATCCTATCTTGCGGAAAAAATATTGCTAACGACTTCAGATTATTCTCCATTGATATGGGTGGGTGACGACATGGCATCACTGTTGATTATAGTATAGTGTCCCCCTGCGATAGCAAGTAGCCAATATTGATTGCCTGCATCGCCTTGCTCATCATTTCATAATTTGTCTTCGATAGTAGGGCGTATCATCCCGCAGATCAAGATGTTGACGTTGATCATGTTGCTTAGTGAATTGTACTAGCTCGTCATTATCTACGATGTAGGTGCACGGGTCCTTGGCTATATGACCCTTTTAGACAAACAAAAACGAGCTTTATTTGGGGCCCAAGTATCCAAATTAGGCCTTACGATCATTCAAATCGAACCCGTCAAGAAGCCCAATGATTTTCGAAAGCATCACGGGGCAAAGCCGGGTGATGATGTTCAGGCCCAAAAGTCTATCGTTGAAGCCCTCTTTTTCCTGTTTTTATGAATTTTCTGCATTTTACAATTTTTGTTGGATTTTATTAAAATACTTAATAAGCTCCAATCGCTTTGAAATTAGGATGGGCTTTATTTTATTTCATAAGGAAAAAGGTACAATTTTGGGCTAGGGTTTCAAGCACATTTTACAAAAGGCTCTCAAACCTTAGTTTTGCTTCAGACTTTTTTTAATAAAATTTGATTTTCTTTAATGTCTCTTTTACTCTGACCTAGGGTTAGAGCTATCTATCTTCCTGTTTTTCATTCTTCTTTCTCTGTATTTTTCGCCGCCTGTTCCATCTTGTAGCTTGGCGTTACCATATTAGTATCATATTCAGAGTTTCTATAGCGTGGGTAACGAAGGTATGCCGCCAAAGCGATCCTTGCAGGGGAAGTTCACTCTTCTGATCACCGAATCGGTCGACCGTTTGGAATTCGGTGTATTCCGATCCTAGTTTGGTGAACAGATGCACTCGTTGGGAAATCAGTTGAGAGACATACAAGAAGCACTACACATGCTGTTGAACAACCAAACCAACAGATTTTGAGCTTCAGGTTCGAGCAACCAGCCGTCGGGATCTGAGAGATAGACCAGCCGCGAGAAGAATCCGTTTGATCCTCAGCGAGAACAATTTAGGGGTCAATATTACCCACAAGACTGTCGTGAACATGTCTTTGAGCAGCCACTAGCGAGAGATTCTCATCTGAACGCCAACCGCTGGGAGTCTGGATTCAGACTAGAGATCCCAGAGTTCCAAGAGGGTCTCGAACCGGAGGATTTTTTAGATTGGATCGCCTCAGTTGAAGAAGTCCCTGATTTAAAGGAGGTTCTTGATACAAATCGGGTACAGTTGGCTGCAACTAAGTTCCGAGGCTGAGCTGTATCCTGGTGGCAACAGCTCAAGCAGACCAGATCAAGGCAAGGTAAGCCAAAAATAACAACTTGGGCTAAGTTTATGAAGCACTTGAGGGCTGCGTTTTTTCCTTACACCTATGCGCGTATCATGTATCAACAGTTCCAAAACCTTAAAAAGAGTCAAGGACTGTTGACGGATACACTAACAATTTTTTCAAGCTACAAAACCGTGTCGATATTGCTGATTCAGCAGATCAACTAGTATCTCTATTTAGGGGGGATGAGACATCAGTTTCAGGACCAGCTGAACATTTTCGAACCTGTGAATGTGTCGGAAGCACATTAGTGCGCACTGCATCTGGAGAAAGCCCTTTCACGAAGGCCTTATGGAGGAGATAATTCCAGAACAACTTCATTAGCGTTCCCAAAAAGGACGGTTCCAAGCCCTAATCCAAGAGTACCAACTGCTGCTCCTATTGCGTACAAGTGCTAATTTACAGATCCTTAGTCACACATTGACTTCCACACAGGTCTGGTGCCACCATTATCATGAACTAGGGTACATTGCTTTACATTGTCTAAAATTACGACAATAGTCGCAACAATCGAGGGGTATCTTCGCTGACACTGCTGATTTTTACATGAAAGGTGAGCTACGGTTTGATGAGGAACCAGAGAATGTTGTTGATGAGGTTCAAGAGGACCAGGTTACAAGAGGAGATATTGGTCATGCATTGGTTTAAAGGCGTATTTGTCTGACGCCAAAAGCCAAAGTGAAGGAGATGATTGGCTACGGAAAAATATTTTCCAGTCGACTTGTACTATCGGGGGAAAGGTATGCAAATTTTTTTATTGATTCAGGGAGCTGCGAAAATGTCAGTGGATCAGTCGAAAGTGCCAGTCGTGCGAGACTGGCCTATTCCTACTTCCATTACTGAAGTCCGCTCTTTTCAAGGATTGGTCTCCTTGAAAAGAGCAGACTTCAGTCGTGCGACTGGCCAGTCGTGCGAGACTGGCCTATTCCTACTTCCATTACAGACGGTTCATACATAACTTCAGCACTATTATGGCTCCTATTATATAGTGTATGAAGGGCAAGACATTCCGCTGGACCCCTGAAGCAGCTAAAGCGTTTGAGGAAATCAAGGTAAGACTGACCACGACACTGATTTTGGTTGTACCTGACTTCTCTATAGGGTTTGAACTACATTGTGATATGTCCAGATTGGGCATTGGAGCTGTACTCAGCCAACGAGGCCGACCTGTAACATACTTCAGCGAGAAGTTAAGTGGAGCTAAACTCAACTACAACACCTATGACAAAGAGTTTTATGCAGTTGTACGAGCTTTGAAGCACTTGAGTTCTTGCTTGGCCTACAATGACTTTTTCATATACACCGACCATGATGCTTTGAAGCATTTGCGGAGTCAGGAGAAACTCTCTTCACGCCATGCATGTTGGGCAACATTTACTCAACAATTTACATTTTCCATGAAGCATACTTTGGGGGCAGTTAACCGCATAGCTGATGCTCTGAGCCAACACAGGATGATGATTCGTATGGAAGGAGAAGTTGTGGGATTCGAGCTGATGAAGGATCTACTGGCTATCGATCCATATTTTGGTCATATTCTAGAGGACGTTAGCGCAGGTTTGAGAAATGATTTTGCAGTCAGCAACGGTTACCTCTTCAAAGGTAATTTACTCTGTGTTCCTGAAGGCAGTTTGAGGTTACTGATTGTAAATGAGAGACACAACGAAGGGCATAGGGGTAGAGGTCAAACCCTTCACTCTGTATCCAGTCAGTTCTTTTGGCCACATTTGAGGCGAGATGTTATCCATTTTTTAGCTGGTTTTTGGGTTTGCCAGGTGGCAAAAGATACATGCTCCAACGCAGGTCTATACATACCACTCTCAATACCGGAAGGACCGTGGTGAAGCGTCAACATGGATTTTGTCTCTGGGCTGCCAAGAACACGGAGAGGTAAAGATTCTATATTTTTCGTGGTTGACAGGTTTTCTAAGATGGCCCACTTCATTGCTTGCAAGAAAACCATAAATACTGTAAATATTGCTAATTTATACTTTCGTGAGGTCTACTGCTTACATGGTATACCCATGAATATCGTTTCTGATCGCGATACGCGGTTTGTCAGGCATTTTTGGAGGCGTTTGTGGCGCTTCACAAACACAAAACTAAGCTTTAGCAGCCAGTATCACCTACCGACAGACGGCCAAACCGAGGTAACTAATCGAACGTTAGGCAACATGTAACGCATAGAGGTCTCTGGGAACTTGAAAGCAAGGGATTCCTGGTAACTTAAGTTCGCCTACAAAAGGAACCACAAGCGCAATACTGAGTATAGTCCCTTCATGGCAGTCTATAGTTATAACCCACGGAGTCCAATGGATTTAGCTTTCCCAACGCTTGATAAGGTTCCAGCTAAGGTCGAGAACGCCATTGCTGATCTATGGGAGATCCATGAGAACACCCGCAAACATCTGGAGGAAACAACACAGAAGTACAAGGTTGCCGCAGATAAGAAGCATTGCCTGGTGGAGTTTGCAGTGGGGGACTTTATATGAGTTGTTTTGACCAGGGATCGCTATCCTGCGCACGAGTACAACAAGTTGGCTGCAAGGAAGGTGGGTCCGTTTGAAATTAGTGAAAAGATTAATCCTAATGCATACAGATTGAAGCTACCCGGTCACATGAAGACCCATAACGTTTTCAACATGTAGCACATGGTGTCGTTTACCAATGTTGTTGAGGATTATGAAACTGAGATTCTGAAGAATGAGAGGAAGATGTAGTTGCACGGGCCCATGGTTATATGGCCCTTTTGGACAAACGAAAACGTGCTTTATTTGAGGCCCATGTATTCGTTATTAGGGTGGTCATGGTCATTGTGGTAAGAACATGAGTATCAATTTGATCGCCTAAAACAAGAGGAGCTCATTACCTGTGGAATTTTATACTTGTTCCAACAATTTGTCTGATTTTACGCGACCGATATGGACTCAGTCAACGGCATGAATGTTTTGGATAAATTCTCGTAGTATTGAGGCCTTCGACTAGTGTCCCGTCAAGGGGGCTCCCAGGTGAATCCTCTTTCCGGGCATCGTCCACCCTAATGAACGTGTCTCCACGAATGAGAAAATCTCTCATCTCTTATGTTGGGAATTTGATCCAGTCGGTGTTCAATTCCCCTCGTTGATCGAGGGGTCTGACATAACTTTTTAATAACTCACCTCGCCTCTGATAGAGGTCCGTCATCGAGTCCCGCTCGCACCTAAGCTCATTATTGCCAACGAAATTTTCCTTGAAGGTCTTCCATAGATTACTGGCAAAATCGTGATTGAATCATTTTTATAGACTGTTAAACGAGTCCATTACGTTTCCCTTAAGTGTCATGGATATGGCTCTGCACAACATAACATCGTCCAGATTTAAAGCCATAATCATGTTACAGAATTGCTCAAAGTGCCTCTCCTGGTCACCGGATCCATCGTAGGCCTCCATTCAGAAGGGGTTGAATATCCTTGGAAATTATGCTTCGAGGATCCTTTTCGAAAAGGAAAAATATTTGAGGATGTAGCTGGACATTCTAGGTCTCACTTGGTTGTGATAGGCGTTTTCATCCTCCCGGGATTTTTTCAATACGGTGCACCCCCCCCCCCCCCCTGAGTAGATTCTTGTTCCTTGGAGTGTTTTACCCTCGTTTTCTCCTTCTCCTTCATGCTTATCGTTATGCTTGGAGGATCGATTTTCACGGTTAGCACGACTAGCCTCTATCCCCGACTAGTGGTTAACTCAGCTAGCTCCCCGCCTTGGTTTTGAGCGCATAAAGATCATCATACATTCCTGCTAAAGTAGCCTGCATGGCTTGTTCTCTTGTTTCTCGCTCGCACGCTACTCTGAGCTGCTCCGGCTGAAGGTGTTGGAGTTGTTGCTCCAGCTGCTGGATATTTGGGTTTGTAGCAAGGTTAATTAATAGCACGTCAGGCGTGACGGGAGCCACCACATAACTTGGGGGTGCGACCTCCGTTCCGACCCCTACTACTAGCTGCAACAACCCTGACACTGGTTCTTTTGGCGCAACAATGGTTGCAGTCGTGGCATCCGGATTGCGGCAGTTATAAGGCGTGAAACGTCCTGCCTCAATGGCTGGTTCGCCACCGATCTCTGATTCCCCGTTGATTTGCTTGACTCCATGACATCTCTCTTAATCCATGACCTAGTAACTACCATGATTAAAGCAACGTAATGTTTTTCTCGTTCCTACAGACGGCACCAAATGTTTTACGGGAGATAACAAAGGATTCTACCAAGTATGAACTTTTAATTTCAGAGAAGAGAACTTATATTTATTTAGGATTCTATCCCTTATTTATATCTTTTTGTCACTGTTTATTGGTGGTCATTATAACATTTAATCCCACTAACTACATGCATAACTATATTTACATCACGAGACCTATATTTACAAGAAATGCGTTATTGTTTTGATTAGTTCCATTAAAGTATCATTAAACCCTTGCCTTGGCCATTTCTCTTGTGAATTGGGCTCGCTCGACTTCGTCTGCGTGCCCGACCGAGCATAATCCAATGATTCTCTTATGATCGGTTTTGTTTGCGTGCCGAGCTGAGCGTGATCCAAATGATCCCCTTTTGCTCGCTTGGGTGTCTCGCTCGATTCACTTTTCGGGTCAACTTATCCATTTGCTCATTGAGTTGGTATAATACTTAACTCGTCGGAGTGCCATTAATCTTCTTTATCATAGTTAGGCAGGCTATGATTTCTAGTGCAGTTCGCAGTTTAAGATTGGTATCGTTTTCCTCTTTGCCTGTAGCTCAGACTTACACTGTACCCGGTCGCTTCATATGCTTTGAGTGGCTTCGTATGCTCCAATACGTTCTATCCTGCCAGTCGGAGGATACTCTCTCATCAATTTCTATTTATCCTACATGATCAGATAAATAAATATCTTGATTGTCTCCTAATCTTTTCAACAGGCCCGCAAAAATAAAGGGTCTTTATGTACTCTTTTACTCATTGGAAAAAAATGAGGCTTTTTCTCAAAGGATGATTTGGTAGGCGAAAGGTTTTCAACGAGATATAAATAAGATTAGTAGCAAGTCGAGCTTTTCAGAACCATCACAGTTCAACGAAAAGAAATTAGGCTCGAAAATTAGTGAGAGTAACATACCACTAACATTTTTTCAAGTAAAAAATGAAGTCAATCGTTCAGCTTAAATATATTTAAACTTAGAGATTAACTTATCTGTAAAACTCTGAGGGCTTAGCCTACTAAAAAATCTAAGGCATGGGCATTTAGTTGGACTCTAAGTTCATATTTTCTTAGCTTGATAATTACAGATCAAGCAAACCAATAGAATTGTTGTACTTGATTTATTTATCTTCATCTCTTATTACATTCGCAAGGATTACGAGAGACACTAATGTGGGATAGATTTATATTATGCTCAAACCTGAGCTATTATAGAGCTTGTCATGTAAATTGTTAGAATTTTAGTATTATAAGGGGATCAAGTAAGCGCTTATATATGTATAACGACCAAACCTTAAGTAAAAGGTTCAGGTGCATGTTCATATAGCAAATTGTGACCTTATTAATGACGGTCAATATATGACATCATGACATCAATGATCGCACTCCGATCATGGTTATCTACTATGTAATAGTTGCGCCTCATGTCTCTGTATCTCTTACTCTACTTATCCTCGAGTACTATCTTAAAATACTATTTATCTTTTTTCGAGCTGATCGTATTCGGATGAATAAAATCATAAAACATCAAATATTATATAATGCATTTTATTGAGTTATGGTCGGCTGAAGATAGAATTGTATGACAATGCAACGTCTACTATTATAAAAATGCATTACATTTTCATTTTTTATTACCCTCGTTCAAGGGAGACATTTAGTCTTAGCTCGTCGATGAATAGAGTCTCGTCTTCTTTAAAACATGTAGGAACCCTTTTTAGGGTGTGAGAGGTGTTATGCCATAGATTTTATCACATCTATTTTTGAAGCGATATTCGCATACTTATCTACGTCAAACATGATTATTGTGTCTTCGGTTCTCGTGATTTTAACAATGATTATTATTGCGTCATAATAAGCCATATTACTCCCATCAATTAATCGTTTAAAGTGATAGAGAAAAGAGGTAAATCAAATTCTTGTTGATTTGTTGGACCTCAAGGTCAGCGATGTGATGTTTTCAGGAAAATATAATGGTTCATGTTGGTGTGTCCCTTCAATAATGGTTCATATTATTTTTATATTTGGATCGAGATCCAATAGTTTATTTTAGGCCTCATATAATGCCATGATATTTTATGTCGGTGTCTCTATAACGTCGGGTGCTTTCTTAGGAGGCTCGACCTTCAGTACCAGCTGGTGTGGATTATTTTCGACTGAGGGTAATTTGGTCAGATGTTTTGTGGTTTTTCAAAGGTATTAAATGTTTAAGTGTTTTGTAGTGGGAGATTTAAGCTGCCTGGTTGTATTAAATGTTTTTTACCCTCATTAATGAAAGTGGTTGGGTATTTATACCCTCGATTATGGGCCATATGGGCTTTCGGGTCAAACTTATGAAACCGGGTCGAGTTCAAAAACCAATTAGTTTATAAAGCAGATTAGCAATTAGCTTAGTCAAAAGGTGATTAGTTATTTAGTACTTTCCTGTTTGGATGGTTCAGTGGGTAAATTTTGTCTGAATTGCCTCTGTCCGGTTTCTACAGTGAGTGGTGAATATTTATGGACTCATCAGTAGCCCATTTTTTAGGTTTTTGTCGAAGGCCTTTGGTAAGACCTAAAAAATATTTCTTAGGCACTAGTAACATTCTCCGGACTGTTTAAGTGTTCTGCTCAGGATTTATCCGGACTAAATACTTCTCAGAAGTTCTGTTATGGATCGTGGGACACGTGTCATCTTTTGATTTGCCTCACCAGCCATTTTCTCCTAGAATGGAGCTCCCACTAATCCTAAAAAGCAACCTCTTCATGTAAATACCCATGACGTCAGCGCCGTCTTCAATCATTACTTTTGTCTTTTCGTATTCTCCTACGTATTTGGCAACTCTTTCTGTTTTACTAGTATAAATTGCTTCTTTCACTGTTTTAGCATCTTCATTACTCTCTCATTTCTTCAACTCAAACTTTTCACTTCTCTTATCAAAATTCTTTTGGTGTAGGTTTTATGTTCACGGTAAGAAACGCAGTGGTAAAAGGCGGGTGGCTTAATCTTTCAGAGTTAGAAAAAGCGCAAAGGGTTGAGCGAGAAAGGCGCATTGCTGCGGGTCTTCCAGTTTCTCCAAACGACAAGCCTGAAACACCATCTTCAGAGGCCGATCAAGGTTCATCTTCTGCTAGAAGTTCCAAACCCAGGAGGTTATTTCAACCAAGTCTTTCGCCCCTTGTATCAGGCTCCTAAGTTTAGGAGTCAGAGCCCACTGTTGAACGGGAAAAAGCCGTATCAAGCACAAGGAGACCTTCTCCATTTATAGCCATGGGGTCAGATGCTGAAAAATCCCCAGAAAATGTTACACTTCGCTTAACAGGGCGCTTAGTGAAGGGCCAAGCTGTCGTTTCACAATCTAAGTCCCTGAAAACAGGGACTTCTAAGCCTGGGGCCAAGGACAAAGCTACAGAATCAGGGGCATCTATCAGAGTCCCCGAAAATAGGGCCTTCTAAGCCTGGGGTCAAGGACAAAGCTACATAATCAGGGGCATCTATCAGGGCCAAGAACTAGCTCTCGAAATGAGCCATCCGGACCCGAGGCCCAGCCGGACACCAGACCTTTAGGAGAGGGTGATGCTCAACAGTCCGGACAACTTACAGAGCCTGCCACCAGCACTCCCCCACCAACAACAGCTAATAAACCTTCCATGGTGATGGAAGAGGTGATGTAGGACAGCATAGAAGAAGCTCCATTTGAGACCGACATCTCCGGTCAGACAGGGGAAGCTGCCACTGAGAAAAAAGGCAAGGGTAAAGAGAAGATGTGTTTGAAACATCCGGACCTTCGGGAGTCCCTAGAAGGAAAAGTGGGACCCTGCTTCCATAAGGTGAGCGTAAAGTATCTGCTGGCCATGCAGAACATCAACTATGTCTACACTCACATTGCTGAGTTAGGCCGGATCCAGACAAAGTGAGGGATCCCTGAGTCTGTCAAGGTGAGGATACCGGTCACTCCGGAGACCCCAATGGACTGTAAGTTGAGTGAGATAGTTATCTATACCGAGTTGTTCAACTGGGGGCTCAGATTTCCCTTGGACCCACATTGGCAGAGCAAATCCCAAGTGATCTACACACCGAAGAGGGTACCAGAGGGGATATCAACATTGATGGAGTAGACATCAGTGGCCTTCAAAATATTGGCCTTTACTTTGGAGACTTTGAAAAAGACGACTTTGCTGGCCCTTACCTTCCTCCAAGCTCCTCGAACATGGTTGCTTTCAATGGTAAGTCTTTTTCTGTTTCAGAGGAGAATGACATGGTGACTCACTCCTTGCTGAGAAACATTCAACCAGTGCTCAACCTGGAAAGACAAGTGTGAAGCCAATCTACCCTTATCAACACACTCAACGCAGACAAAAAGAGCGTATCTAACAACCTCTTTAATGCCAATCAGAGTGTTGAGGCATTAAGGAGAGAGATCGAGGAGTTGAAGAAGGGGAATGAGGACTTGGCCACCAAGTTGGCCACTTCGGAGATGGTTAACACAGAACTCCAAACTAATTATTCTGGCTTCGAGAAGGATCTCTCCGCTTCGAAGGAGGAGGTGAAGGCAGAGACAATGTCATCCAAACCCTAACCAGCGACAAAATTTCTCTCGAAAATGCTGTGTCTAGAGTCACCCAGGAGAAATATGATTTTATAAAGGAGCAGGAGAAGACAATCCAAGCCAAGATCGATGCAAACACCAACAAGGTGATAGATTCCCAAGAAGAGAGGTATAGCGAAGTCAAATCTGACATGGTCTTGCTTTTTCATCGAATATTCCTGAAGAGGACGCTTGGTTCTCTATGGCAGTATGTGGAATACGAATACCTCACATTCCACACTATGGTAGATGGTGATAGACATAACTATTCCAGTGGTTATGATGATACCAATGATGAAGAAGAAGGGACCGGAGAGAGCCCTTAATGATGCACCCAAAGACCCAAAGAAGAAACAAGACGAAGCAGGAACTTCTAAAGGAGTCCAGGCCTAAAAATTTAACTATCTTCTGTTTTTATTTTATCCTCATGTCAGACTAAAGTCCTTGGATGGCCAAGGAATTTTTGTAACCGTGTCTGGATCGTGCCCGGATAAGTCTTTTCTTTTTAACTTCAAAGTCCTTGGATGGCCAAGGTATTCTTACATGTTTATATATCATTCCCCGGTGTTATCCGGGTAGTTTTATTTTGCAAAATTCTTGCCTTGTTTTATATTTTCCTAATCTTAATGGCTGATTTTTAAATAGCCCCTAGTTATTTTACAAGTATTTTAAGGTGAGAGTGTTTAAATTCTCCCATGACAAATGTTTAAATGGTCATCATTCCATCAGATCAATCCGATTTGTCAATGATACTTAGAAGATTTTAAAGAAACTATCGATCAAACCACTCCGAATTTTTAAAGAAGGCATCAACTTTTATTAAAAAATCCGGACACCTCATTAAAACCTCCCCGCGCCACCAGGGTAGGAAAGAGTATGCCCTCTAATATTTACATGGACTTTAAACAAGTAAATATTTACATAACTTTCATTCTACATACAACCGGAGGTGTTCAATGTTTCAGGGGTGATTTAAGATCCTTCCATCTTTATCTTGAAGTCTGTATGTCGCAGGCTTAAGCTTTTCAATGACCATATAGGGTCCTTCCCAATTTGGAGTTAGCTTGCCGAACTGCTTCTCCTTAGTATGTAGGAAGATTTTTCTCAATACTTTATCCCCTGGTTGAAAATCCCTTCTTTTGACTTTGGAAGCAAACCTGCTTCTCATCGATCCCTGATAATGGGTGGCTCTAAGGTGAGCCTTAACTCTTTTCTCTTCTATCAAGTCGAGTTGACTTCTGATTGCCACTTCATTAGCCTGTTCGAAAAAATTGTGGACTCTGTATGATGGAAGAGTTTCCTCTATAGGAGCAATTGCATCCATACCATATATTAAGGCAAATGGGGATTCCTGTGTAGCAGCTCCAGGAGTAGTCTGGTAGGCCCATAGCACTTTTTGTAGGTAACTTGGCCACTTTCCTGCAGCCCCTTCTAAATTGTTTTTAAGACAAGACAAGATGGTTCTGTTTGCTACTTCAACCTGACCATTCGCCTGTGGGTGGAAAGGACTAGAGAAGCAATGTTGAATGCCTCTAGAGGCACATAAATTCTCCATATCCTTGTTGTCAAATTTTGGCCCATTGTCTGTGGTTATCTTCTGTGGAACCCCAAATCTGCAGGAAATATTAGATAAATTGAATTTTATAACATCTTTTGAAGTAGTTCCTGCCAAGGGAGCAGCTTCTATCCACTTTGAAAAATAATCAATGGCTACAATGATAGTTCTGCACCTCCCGGACGCTATAGGTAGAGGTCCTACCAGATCCAGTCCCTATCGAGCAAAATGTATTGGCTCAGAAATCAACTCCAAAGGGACAGCTGGGATATGTATTTCATTACCATATCTTTGGAATGTATCACACTTCTTCACCAATTCCTTGACATCTTCCATTATGGAGGGCCAGTAGTATCTGGCCAACAAGACTCTTTGGGTTAAAGCTCTATAACCACAGTGTGCTGACCCTTCACCATCATGTAGTTCGGACAACACTATTTGGGACTCTTCAATCCCCAAACATCGTAAGAGAGGTCTACTAAAAGACTTCTTGTAAATGATGTCTCTTATGATAAAAAAATCCATGAGCCCTATACTTCATTTTTCTTGCTACTGCTTTTTCCTGAGGTAAGATGCCATCTGAAATGTATTGAAGAAGAGGATACCTCCAGTCTTTAGGTTGACTCACTTGTATATTCAAACTTTCCTCCTCTTCCTTGCTCTAATTGAGTTGAATGGATGGGCATTGTTGAACATGAATCCATGGGTAGGACTCAGAATATGCTATGGTTTCCAATGAGCCTGCTAGTGTATTCTCTGTTCTGGGTATGTGCTCATAGATGATGTCTTTGAAGTTAACTGCCACCTCTTTAAGAATGAATAAATATTTAATCAAATTCTCCTTCTTGGCCTCAGATTAACCTTGTACATAATGAATAAGAAGCTGAGAATCACTCATTAACCTAACGCTTTTGGCTCCACAAATCAGGGCTAACTTCAAACCAGCTATAGCAGCTTCATATTCAGACTCATTGTTAGAGGCATTAAAAGCAAAACATATAGCCTGATATAGCTTGTCACCGTACGGAGAGGTTAAACATATCCCAGCACCACAACCCATGGTACTTGATCCATCATCAGTCCGGACAACCCATAACTTCTTAGTCTTTTCACTTGTAGCTTGTTTAGTACTCCTGTCCAAATGGAACTCAACTAAGAAATCAGCAACAGATTGAGCCTTGACTGCAGTTCGAGGGGCAAAATCAATGTCATAGTCTCCCAATTCTACTGACCATTTGGTCATTCTGCTTGATATGTCTGCCTTTTGAAGAACATTTTTCAAGGGAAAAGATGTCCGCACGATAATAGAATGAGACTGAAAGTAGGGCCTCATCTTTCTAGCAGCAATTACTAATGCCAGTGCTAGCTTTTCAAGTTTTAGATATCTTTTTTCAGCATCTATCAGGCTTTTGCTGATGTAGTACACCGGACGAGGATAATTGTCCATCTCTCTTACTAGCACCGCACTTATGGCACATTCGGAGACTGCTAAATATATATACAACGTTTCTCCATTAACAGGTTTAATCAGAGTTTTGGGGGAGGATAAATGCTTTTTTATTTCATCAAAGCCTTGGTCGCGCTGTGGAGACCAGTTGAATTCTTTGACACCCTTTAAAGTTTGGAAAAATGGGGCACACCTATCCGAGGACCTTGAGATAAAACGGTTTAGAGCAGCTGACCTCCCTGTCAATCTTTGTACTTCTTTAATATTCCGAAGAGGATCCATCTGCAATAAAGCATAAGTTGGTCTGGATCAGGCTGTATCCCTTTCTCACTTATCACATACCCTAAAAACTTCCCAGACTGCACTCCGAACACACTTTTTTGGATTCAACTTTAAATTAACTTTTACCAAGTTTGCAAAAGTCTCTTGCAATTCTGCCAAGTGTAACTCTTCTTCCACACTCTTTACCATCATGTCATCAATGTAAACTTCCATATTTCTTCCAATCTGATCGGCGAAAGCTTTGTTCACCAACCTCTGATAAGTAGCCCCAGCATTCTTTAACCCAAAAGGCATCACCTTGTAACAATGAAGGCCCCTATCAGTAACAAAAATAGTATGTTTTTGGTCCTTCAGATCCACTTGAATCTGATTATACCCGGAGAAGGCATCCATGAAGGACAACAACTTGTTCCCAGATGTGGAGTCCACTAACTGATCAATCCGGGGGACCGGATATAGGTCTTTTGGGCAAGCCTTATTAAGGTCTGTAAAGTCGATGCACATACGCCACTTCCCATTTTTCTTTTTTACTAACACCGGATTAGCTGTCCATAAAGGGTACTGAGATTCCTTTATGTGCCCCATCTTAGTAAGCCGGTCAACCTCTTGAACTATAACATCAGCTTTTTCCTTAAAAAAAGCTCTTCTCTTCTGCACAACGGGTGCTACATCTCTTTAGATGGATAGCTGGTGTGATATAACATCTGCTGGCACTCCGGTTACATTAGCATTGCACCAAGCAAAAACATGATGATGGTCTGTTAAAAAAGATAACATTTTGCACTTTAGTTCTGATGTCATCTTAGATCTGATCTTGACATTTCTTCTTTCAGCTAGAGAGTGAGTTTCAACCTCTTCAATTGGTATTAAAACACCAGGAGTCTCTCTGGGGTCATCAATTTCACCCTCTCTCCCAGAGGGCCCCTCCAACTGTTAATCTTCACTGATCCAAATTGCCCCCAAAGTTCTAGGGGTCAGAGCTGTTGCATAACATTCCCTTGCTATCTTCTGACTACTCCAGACAACTCCCACATGTCCTTGCACAGCATATTTTAAACATTGGTGAACTGTTGAAGCCACAACATGCATTCTAGAGAGCCAAGACCTTCCCAAAATGACATTGTAGCATGTGGGATAATCCACCATAATAAAAAGTATTATGACCATCTTTTTAAAAGGTCCATTGCCCAACAAAACCTCCTCCTCGAACTCCCCAATTACGTCCGCAGAGCTTCCAGTGAAACCCACAATAGACCTGTTCGAACGTTGAATTACTGCAGGATTCTTCCTTTTTTTGTAGGAAGTCATAAAAATAATATTGGTTGAGCTGCCAATGTCCACCAAAATTTGTCTAATGTCATTACCCCCAATGGATGCTCCTATCACCACATCATCTTCATGGGGACCAGCTATGTCTCTCAAATCATCTTCATAAAAAACAATGAAGGGAAAGGAATTTGCGATTGATAGGAGGTCATACCTCCTTCCAACTGAGTAGCTAGGGTGTGAACGTGCCTCTTCCTTTAAGAAGTAGTTGGTGCAGTCATGGTGTCCCCCCCCCCCTAAATATGTAAGTGACTCAAAAAAGCTTATGAGCCCGAACACCAACTTGGTGTGTTCTTTGATAACGCACACCTTATTCCGGGCTGGATCAGGACCCAAATATTCTGACTCCACGTCGAATCTTTCAATCATTACCATGTCCCCATCCGGAGCCGACGTCCCTGCATTGTTTGTTGGGCCGGTCCGATGAGCATTATCAGCCTTATTCCCACTTCTTCTTTTAACATAAGCATCCAATTTTCCTCTTTCAATCAAATTTTGCACCTCTTGTTTCAAAGCGATGCAATCTTTTGTGTTATGGCTAATATCATGATGATATTTACAGAAACAATTATAACGACTTTCCTTGGGAGATTGAAGCGCAGCTGGCTTCTTGAAATGTACTTCATCTTTTGTTTTGTCATAAATGGTTGCCACATTTTCTTTCAACTCAGCAAACCACTCCATTTGAACCTAAGACCTTCGCTTATTTCTGGATTGCTGGCTCTGAGTTGGTGTTGGGTGAGATTGAGCCTTGGCCCTGTTGGGACCCTGTCCGGCTTCCTTAGCCTTGTACCCGGACTGATTCTGGTTCTGGTTTGGTGCAGCTGGGGCCGATCTCACTTACCTATGCACCCTAGTTTTCTTTGTTTTGTCCACATTGATTTGCTTTCCCACTTGATTCAGTAAACCGCCCCACGTCATGGATTTCTTTTTGGTTACCGAATCAACCAAATTGCCAGGGTTCAGACCTTGTCTTGGAGAAGCTATTGCTACTTGTTCAAAGTAATCAGCTAATCCATTCTTGGTGTTCACAAAACAACTTATATATTCTTTCAATGATTCATTTGGTTCTTGGGCACAATGGATAATAGTGTCTCCATTTCCCTTAACCTCATTACTTCCAAAAAACTGCCTTCGGAAGGCTACCCAGAATGTATCAAAATTCCAGATGCAACCCTGAGGCAGACTATTATACCATTTCAGAGCACTTCCCGTAAACGATTGAGAGAATGCTCTACATAGCAACTTATCATCATCGTCAAAGTTTATCATAAAGTTTTTAAACTGCTCCAGATGATTATCTGGATCTTTGCTCCCATCGTATTTTTCCATATTTGTACTGTCAAACCTCTTAGGGTGGTTTTCGGACAGTATCTTGGAAGACAATGGAGATTGTCTCCAATTTCGGCCACGACTAAACACAATATCTTCATTGAGAATTTCAAAGATACCTGGTTCATCATGAAAAGTGAAAGGGTCCATCAACAACTGGTCTATATGTCTCCGGCCATGATTGTGGCTATGAGATGACCCTTTACCTAGATGTCTTTTCAACCTTCCATGCTTGTCCCTCTTTCTTGAATACTTTTTTACCAATTTTTGCTTCTTTTTAGACCGGCCTTCATCACTGTTGGATGACAGGGACTCCTCAACTCCATCATTGTTCGAGGAGCTACTAGAAGATTCTGAATCTGAATCTGAGCTCTCCACCGGTTTAGACCGGTGAGACTTCTTTGAGCTAGCATGAGTCTTTTTAGTGCTTATATGGGTCTTTGCTGATGGGTCATGCTCCCTTGGATTGTCAGTGTGGTGAACGGCTGACACTTTTGATTTTTCTTTCAAGCCCATCTCTACCCTTTTAGTAGCCCCCAAGGCTTCTATCTCAGCTTTCAACCTGTCTCGCTCTTTGATCGTATATTCACCGTTTTCTCCCACCACTTCTTCCAAAGTTGGTGGCACTGCCTGCTCGTCCGGATTCATCCAAACTGGTTTTTCTTGTTGGTTTCGAATGCTAGATTCAGGCACCTTCTTCTCCCATTGTGGTCGCCAATTTGGTGTGGATTATTTTCGACTGAGGGTAATTTGGTCAGATGTTTTTTGGTGTTTCAAAGGTATTAATGTTTAAGTGTTTTGTAGTGAGAGATTTAAGCTGTCTTGTTGTATTAAATGTTTTTTAGGTATTTATACCCTTGATTATGGGCCATATGGGCTTTCGGGTCAAACTTATGAAACCGGGTCGAGTTCAAAAATCCATTAGTTTATAAAGGAGATTAACAATTAGCTTAGTCAAAAGGTGATTAATTATTTAGTACTTTTGTCCTGTTCGGATGATTCAGTGGGTGATTTTTTTTCGAATTGCCCATGTCTGGTTTCTACAGTGAGTGGTTAATATTTCTGGACTCATCACCATCGGCTGATTATTTTGGTTTTGCATAAATGTACGAAGATGTCGACTCTTAATAAGTTATTGTAGCTTGTAAGCTTTGATAATGTTTTAAATCTCATCTCAAGTCTGATGAACGATATCATTTTGATACTTACAAATTTTGTTAGGATTTTTAGACCCCTTTGAAGTCCGTATTTTATCTGATTTTTAAAATTTTACTTAGTCTTCAGCTTGGTTTTAGATCATGGATATCCATTCAGTGAATTATGTTTATTTGATATTTGAACACCAACGTTTTTTAGGAATCTTGATATGAATGATATAGTTTCTTCTTCCTTGATATGTGTGCTTGCCTAGTTTTCTCCTCTTTTATATGGTTATATGCTTATCTACGTGGGCTACAATTTGTCCAAATGTGAGTCACTTACGGTTTCCGATGTCTTTGGCTAATAAGAAGGGAAGGTACCTTGGTTGTACGCAACGCATGCCACCATATCGTGACAGTTTTCTAGTTTGTTTTTAGTTTTGACAAACCTCTTGGTCCCTAGAGCCTCGAATATGTGAATCAAAATCAAATGAAAGTAGTTAAACCATGTTAGGACACTACCTCATAAGGTTATGGAGGAAGCTCGGTATATAAGCCTGTTGTTTTTGTCGAACCCTAGTATTTTGTTTCAAAATTTCTCGGTGTGATGCTTGGGTTCACCCGTACTATTGTATTTGTTCATTTTATATGGATTAAATTTATGAGGTAGATAGTCTACCAAAATTTCTAGAGCCTATGGGAAGCGGTAAAAATGAAGGTATTCCATTATCAAAATGAGGGTTTTTACGACGCTTCCAAATAATATGGTAGGTCAGTTGTCATTCCATTATTGGGCTCGGCTTGAGCCTAATCGTGGTTATTTCGATGAAAGATTGATATATCTCGTCATAAAGATGTTTTTTTGTCAATCGATCCATTTTTTAATCGGTTTCGAAATATTTTGTCTACAATAATCTCTTTTTACGGTCGATGTTTTCATCATGAGTGGTCGATCGCATGACGATGTTGTTTTATTTAACCGATAGAACCGTTGCTTTTTCAAAAATTCCTCATGATCAACACGGTGGATACATGAACGTTATTATCGGCATCTTGCGTTTCGAATAAAAAATTCGAAAACACGAACGTCGCCTTTTTAGTTACTACCATGTTTGTTTGATACCAAAAGTTTTTCTATTAAAATTTTATATGTAGATGGTTTCATTTATTATTTTATTTTTGTGATATAGATAGTTTCGATGGATTTTTTTTTACTGAACTTCAAACACTTTTCATTTCCACGAGACGTGTAATAATTTTATTCGACTCGAAATATTTAAAATATAAAGATTATGCGATTAGGGTTTTAAACTAACCTAAAAAAACAAATACTATTGAAATGTTCTAACATACCATCTCCAAAGTCTTATGTCCGATACTATATGTATTGTTAGATTATAAATACAACAATATTATATTACATAAATAGCCATTAAAATATATGTTAACGGACTTATACAAATACTTGCTGCTTAAACATTTTAGAATTTAACTAAATTACGATCCTAAATTTTTTATCAAATTAAAATTCGGCTAATTTCTAATGTTAACTCTTACCCACCACTATATATATATAAACATACTCTCATCGCATTTAAAACATGTCGTTATCTAATTAGAAAAAATAATCGAATTAAAGTCAAACCTCTAGGATACGGGAGATGTTCTAAATAAAGCTTCTATAATTTGTCCGTGTATCCTTTCTTTTAGCATGCCAAGGTATTCTTAACGGGGAAGCAAACATCATTTACTTTCTGTCACTCTCAATTTATTGTGCTATATACCATAAAGTATTTTAATTTTTCGAAACCTAAAACAAAACTTTTATTCTACCTTCTCCAACAGCAGAATGAAAGATTATAGAACATGTTAGTTTAAATATTAAAATACTCATCTCTCCTTCTATAGATCGTTTTTTTATTTCTTTAGTAATATATCAGAATATTCAAACAAAAAAAATTAAACCTAAATGTTAAGTTTTATAAGACAGCCCAATTTTCTTTTGTATCATGAGAATATAGCGTGGCCAATTTGGTTTAGACTTGTTCAAAATGAACGACATAACGTGTGCTACATAATCATGAACATATCGTCAAATTGAGAAGCACGTTCAATAATTGGGTTCTTCCTAGATTTATTACTGTTTGACCATCAATTATATCATGCACTAAAATGGTTACTCAAATCTATAGATTTTATTCTTTACATGCTCTATTATGCGATTGCATAAGAATGATATGAGCATTGACTTAATTAATAGAAAAATATATACACAACTTTGGTCGAAAATGTTAGGTATATAAGAGAAGTAATCTCTTTTATATTTGTTCCGAAACGATCTTTTTTGTTATTTTTGTATCCGAGTGATTATATATATATATATATATATATATATATATATATATATATATATATATATATATATATATATATATATATATATATATATATATATAAAAGCTAACAAGAATGATTATATATGCAACAAAAGTAATCATTTTGATAAAAAAAATATTACGAATGACATTTTTTATACACGTAACAAATTCTAAAAATAACGAATTCCGAAAATAAAAGTAAACAGGTTGTTAAATATTTTTTTATCATTTTTAATGAAAGATGACAAAAAAAATTCTACATTTGATTTCGAAAATAAAAGTAATTAGAGTGTCAAATAAGTTTGGAAACGTTTTTTGGTTTTTCTAAATGCCATAAGTTTTAAAATGGTAGCTCCAAGAAGTCGAACATACAATTGGTTTTATTTTATAAAGACAAACAAAACTATATTTCAATGAAAGTTTTTTTAAACATTAGTACATTTGGTTGAAAAAAACAGAATACTATGGTTGCGAAATTAGTTTAGAAAAATCAATTGCGTTCCAGTTACGTAATTAAGAATAAATTGTTTGAAAAAAACAACTATTTCGGTTACATAATTAAGTGAAATTATTTGCATACATAAGAAGAAATGAGTTGCGTGAATAAGAAGAAAAAGGTTGTGTAGATAGAACTTTGTTGTGAAAAAAACAAATGTGTCATAATTTTTTTAGTGACATATTTTTCGAATCATAGTTCTAAAAAAATCTGAAAATATCCTTGGTTATTTTTTTAACCAACAAAACTAGATCTATGAAAAAAATATTTTTTAGTGAATTTAGTTGTGAAAATAAGAGTAATCTCGTTGTGAAATTAGTATAGGAGAAGTCTTTTATTTCTTTTTAAATTTCATATCTTTCAAATTATAGCTTAAAGAAAACTGAAAAATACTGTTGATTTTATTTTTTAAAGACAAACAAAACTAGATCCATAAAAGTTTTATATTTGTAAACATAATTTTTTCACTACATGTTTGTGTTGATTTCAGATGAATGAATCTCAGACAAAAGTTATGAAAAGCTTCGATGATTTTATTAGGTAATAGAAATGACTATTAAATAGTCAAAGATTGAGTAGACAAAATGAAAAGACAGCTAAGAACACAAACTGAAAGGACAATATAAACAAAACGGAAACACACTTAAAGGACACAAACTTAAAGTGGAGTATAACTCCTATCTTGACCAAATAAAGCATTAAGGTCATAACATTGCTTCCCCTAAACTGAGAGCAATAGCTTCAGTTTATCTTCTCGCAAACTCCAAGCTTCTCTCTTAATCGAAAAAAGTTTCAAACTTCAATGGTTTAGTCAATATGTGTGCAACCTGATCATCGGTACCACAATGAACCAATTTCACAACTTCATCTTTGACAAGATCCCTCAGAAAATGGAACCTAACATCAATATGCTTGCTACGACCATGAAGAACAGGGTTCTTTGATAGTTTAATTGTTGAGTTGTTATCACACATAATCATAGTGCAACCTGACTACATCATACCAATTTCTTCTAAAATCCTTCTCATCCAAATACATTGACAAGCACGAAATGATGCAGCTTTAAACTCCGCTTTAGTGGTGGATAGAGTGACTACCGGTTGTTTCTTGGAAGCCCAAGCAACTGCTCTTCCATTCAATAAGAAAGCGTATCCACTTGTGCTGCGTTTATTATCAATGTCTCCAGCATAATCACTATCAGTATAGACAATCAACTCCTCCAACATTCATTTTTTGTAAAACACACCGAATCCAGTCGTTCCTTTTATGTACCTTAACTCACGCTTTGCTGCTTGCATATGTTCCTCTCTAGGATCGGACATGTATCTGCTCAATAGACAAACCACAAACATCAGATCAGGCATTGTCGTCGTGATATACATTAAACTTTCAGTGAGTTGTTTATATATTGTGCAATCAACTCTCTTAGCATCACTATCTTTTGATAACTTCACTCCGGGCACAATAGGATTCTTGACATCATTTCCGTTATGTAAATAAAACCTTTCACGAATCTCTCCAGCATATTTCTTTTGATGGATGAAGATTCCATCACCATATTGTGTCACCTCAACACCCAAAACATACTTCATTTTCCCCAAATCAGTCATCTTAAAATCCGTTTTCATTGATAATTTAAACTCCTCAAGCATCTTTTCATTATTTCTTGTGAAAATTAAATCATCTACATAAAGACTAACAATAATAATCTTGTTACCTCCATCAGTTTTCACGAATAGTGTGTACTCATGCTCACACCTTTGAAATCCTTCGCAAACAAAGTATGCCTCAATTTTACTATACCAAGCTCTTCGGGCTTGTTTTAAACCATATAAAGCTTTCACCAACTTGTAAACCTTGTGTTCTTCTCCTTCTTTTATGTATCCTTGCGATTGATCTACAAACACATCTTCTGTTAGTTCGCCGTAAAGAAACGCACTCTTTACGTCTAACTGATAAAAACACCATTTTTTGAGCTGCTACAACTAGCATCGTACGAATAGTATCTCAACGCGCCACAAGACCAAAGACTTCACTGTAATCTACTCCTTCTTCTTGCGCATAGCCTTTGACCACCAATCGAGCTTTGTATTTTTCAACCTCTCCCTTCTTGATGAGCTTGGTTTTATAAAGCCATTTAACATTAATTCTCTTTGCTCACTTGGAAGATTTGTGAGAAACCAAGTTCCGTTCTTTTTTATTGACTCCAATTCTGTCTTCATAGCATTAACCCATTTTTCTTCCTTAATAGCTTCGTTGAATGTTACAGGATCATCGCTTGACACAAACATTACAAGACCCAAAACTTCTTCTTCTTCCTCCCATCCGGTCTCGTAATCCTGCAAATAAGTTGGCCTTCTTCAGATTCTCTGAGGTCTAAGAGATTCTGCTGGATTCAAAACTTCTTCTTCTTCATTTATATGCCCTGTTTCAGGCTCATGAGTCACTTCTTCAACATTTTCCTCAGCTTCGGTTTCTCTATCCTCCCAGATTAATTGCTCAGCCTCTAATTCTTTTGTTTTCTATCCCCAATCCTAGCTTTTCTCTTCTTTGAAAATCACATCCCTGCTTGTAATGACCTTTTTTGTTGTTGGGTTGTATAGGCGATAACCCTTGGATTCGATGCTTACTCCAATTAGCACACATATGTTGCTTTTATCATCAAGTTTTTTCTTCTCTGATCTGGAACATGGACATGAGAGATACAACCAAAAATTCTAAAGTAATCAACTCTAGGCTTTATTCCACTCCACATCTCTTCAGGAGTTTTTTTTTGTGTCACGGAAGTTGGACTTCGATTCAAGACATGTATAGCCCATTTTGATGATTCTGTCCAAAAATGTTTAGGAACTCCTTTATCATTCAGAATACACCGTACCATATTCATTATTGTCTGGTTCTTGCGCTCAACAATTCCATTTTATTGCGGAGTGAAAGCTGTAGTGAGTTGTCTACTAATTCTGGCTTCCTCACAAAAAATTAGTGAACTCATTTGAAGTGAATTCACCGCCACTATCTCTTTGTAGACATGCTAACGTTTCTCCACTCTCTTTCTCTACGTGGATCTTGAATCGAGTAAAGAATATAAAAGCTTCCGACATTAATGACAAAAAATATATCTATACCTTTCTGCTAAAGTCATCGATGAAAGTAAGAATATATCTCTTGTCGGAGTTCGATGCTGGAGAAATTGGCCCACGGATATCAGAATATACCAGCTGCAACCTCCTTGACGAACGCCACAAACTTTTCTTAGGGATACTCTCACGATATTGTATACCAACAAAATAGCTAACACATTTCTCAGCTTCGTTGGTGCTCAGATGTGGTATCCCTTTGACCATATTCTGATATTTGAGAGTTCTTAAACCCTTGTAACTTAAGTGCCCATACCTTTGATGCCAAAATTTAAGCTCATTCATTGCTGTTATTTTCAAAGATTTCTCAGCCGTAAACGAGTTACCTTTTGAGGCCAAAATCTTGAACAATTTATTTTCCGTCATTTTTGCTTACATAATCATCCCTAACTCCGGATGATAAATCTTGCATACTTCATGATGTATCAAAATCTTGTAGCCCTTTTGTACAAGTTGTCCCAAGCTTACCAAGTTACTCGTTAACTCTGGTACTACATATACATCTGAAATGACATGACTCCTTCCATTGACACGTAAAGTTACATCACCTTTTCCAATCACATAAAGAATAGAATTGTTACCGATTTTTACTAAGGATTGAAACTTTTCATCAAGATTTGAAAACCATGATTCGTCTCTGGTCATGTGGTTGGAACAACCTGAATCAAGATACCACACAAATTTTCTTTCTTTTGGAACTAGTGTGTACGCCATTAACAAAACATCACCTTCCTCTTCTCCAATCTCTGCATAGTTCACCTTCTCTTCCATAGGACATTCGTATGCAAAATTTCAAAGTCTGTGACAGCGAAAGCATTCCACCGTTTCCCTGTTAAATCTACCTCTTCCTCTTCCTCGGCCAAATTGTATTCCTCAGCCTCTTCCATTTCGATATTCGTATGAAACTTTGAGTACTTGCTTTTCTTTTATTATTCTTGGCTTTCTCATTTTTTTCTCATGAACAAGTAATGAGCTTTGCAAGGTATCGACTGATAAACTGTCAATATCATTCGATTATTCAATTGAACACATAATGTAATTGAAGTTTTCAGTCAGAGTTCGCAAGATCTTTTCCATAATTCATATCATCCCCACAGTTTCTCATGTCGTTTGCTACCACCATCACCCTTGTGAAGTAATCAGAGATGGATTCTCCATTTTTCATCTTCAGCAATTCAAACGTTCTCCTCAAAATTTGTAATTGTGCATGCTTCACTCTTGTATTTCCGTGATATTTGGTCTTCATATATCCCACAACTGCTTTGACCTCTCTTTCAAAGTTATCATCTTAAGAATTGATTTGTCAATTGCATTGAACAAATAATTTTTTTCCTTCAAATCTTTTAACCTTGCATCGGCAAGGATCTTCTTCTCTGCTTCTATCAAACCTTCTTGTTAATTGGTTCATCATTTCCATCTTCCACAACATCAAAATACTCATTTGACCGAAGAAAATTTTCCATAAGGAGACACCAATGGTCATAATCTCCATCAAATTTTGGTATACAAGGTTGCCCAAAATTACTCCATTCTCCCATTTTTTCTATGTGTTTGCTCTCTTTCTCTTTTAATTTAATGGCTCTGATACCAGATTGTTGATTTCGGATGAATGAATCTCAGAAAAAATCTATGAAAAGCTTTGATGATTTTATTAGGTAATAGAAATGACTATTAAATAGTCAAAGATCAAGTAGACAAAATGAAAAGATAGCTAAGAACACAAACTGAATGGACAATATAAACAAAACGGAAACACACTTAAAGGACACAAACTTAAAGTGGAGAATAACTCCTACCTTGACCAAATAAAACATTAAGGTCCTAACAGTTTGATTGCGAAAATATGAGTAATCTGGTTGTGAAATTAGTCTGAAAAAAAGAAACTGTGTTTCCTATTGCCTAATTAAGAGTAATTTGGTTGGAAAAGAAATTGTATTCCAGTTGCGTAATTAAAAGTAATTTGGTAAAAGTCTCTAAAAATATGACTCATGAATTTAGTTTTATTCGTCTTTTAAAAATGTAGAAATATATGCGTTTTTAGAAGAAAACAAATTAGTTACGACTTGAAAGTATGGAGTTTTGAGGGTTAAAAATAATTAATAACACATAAATTGAGATTTCACTGAAATTTGTTGCATAAATATTTAGTATGAAAGATTTGTGAGTTTTTATTTGAGAGAGAGAGAGAGAGAGAGAGAGAGAGAGAGAGAGAGAGAGAGAGAGAGAGAGAGAGAGAGAGAGAGAGAGAGAGAGAGAGAGAGAGAGAGAGAGAGAGAGAGAAATAGTACATCTATTTATAGTAGAGGTAAGTTCCTACTGAACCCACATGGGAGATCCGTTAAATACTTCACTCCAAAATATACCGAGTATAACCATATTTGTTCATTATTATATTTCACATGCTATATATTTCTATTCTACCTAAAACTAACCCACAAAAGATTACATGTTGTTTTATTACATTAAATCTATGTACCGGTCTAATGAATCTGTGTTGGATAAATCCAAACCGAATAAATTCTATTATTATCAGTAACCCCCTAGTCTTTGTAAAGAAATCTGGGGATGGACTAGATTTAATGTTTGTTTACATGCACCTGTTTCTTTGATTTTTTCTTTGATTAGTGTTCATATCCTTGTAAACTGTGCATCGTATGGTGTTACCTCTCTGAATTTTTTTGATAAATGTTGTGACACTTTAACTTTGCACGAAGTAGCCGTTAGAATTCACTGATCCTAACGTTGTTTCAACAACTATCGAAACTCCAGGGCTTCTGACCAAGTAACCGTTGGAATACTAATCTCACTTCTTATAAATTTCAATATTTTCTTTCATAAGTTATCACTAACCAATTTTAGAGATAAGGATAGTTAGAGAGAGAAATATCTTTAATCATCCTTCCACCGTAAAAATCCCAGTTTCTAGTCATACTTCGCCGAAAAATACCATCCTAGTCCAAGTTCTATTCTAACTAGTATTCACAATTTCTCCCTTCGTATATGCTCGATATAAAAAAAATCTTGGATAGGCTGAAAATCGCTCAAAGGGTGGACTAAAAAAACAGTTGATGGGATAGTTTCTGACCAACCCTTACAGGTAATTCAAACCTTTACTTACGGTTCATGGTCTTCAACAAAGAAACCAACCGAAGTATTTATTTTTGAATCTTTCTCCCATAATGTAAACCTGAGAGCTTGTCCTTATAAACCCATCTGTCAATCCCAATTTATTGTTATGGGTGAAGTTAAAGTTAACCCTATTATTAAAAGAGGCATTATTCCTCTAAATTAAAAAAGAATAAGAACAAAAAAAACTAAGGTTAATCCTCTCCCGAAAGAACCATCTGAAATCGAAGTGAATTCTTAGATGGTTCATTCAAAAGTAAACCTTTCTCCATCAGAATTTTCCTCTCTAAAATAAATAAACACCATCATTCCCCAACATTCTCTTCAACTACTTGATGAGTCTTTGAGGAGACTAAAAAACATGAATCAAGAGTTTGTTGTTCAAATGAAGCAGCTGATAATATTAAGAAATGTAATCCATGGTCGGAACGACTCAGGTTGAATCTTATGGGGAGCCTTCAAAGAAAAACCCTAAAGCTAAAAATAAAAAAACCAACGGAATTGTTACCCTTCTCTTCGAGATAGCTACAATTATTGGAGAGAATTTGAGCCAAGTTCAACCTGAGTATCTCATCGCCTTCCACAAAGTTTAATACGAATATTTTTCAGAATTTGAGGCGCCTAAACTCCAAAAATAGTAAGGAATTCCATATTCAATCACCATTTGTCTCTCCAAAGAAGGAGAAACTCCAATATCTTGTGGGAAATAAGAGTTGTTAGTATACATAGAGATACTAAACTAGGGCCTCTGGTTCCCATTGGATCTCACTCTTATCCAATACTTCGAATTGATTAACTTGTGTCCAAGTTAGGTCAGTCCTAAATTTTGGTTCATATTGTTATCATGCATCATGACCTCAATGTTATCTAAAATCAAACTTTTGATGAAGCAATTGATTACGAAGACTGATGTCTTGAAGACCCTATGATTCTTCTTCTACTACATTATTGTATGGAATGCCTCTAAAAGTTAATGTTATTGTCGAGGTAGAAAAAAACTTGGAAGAAAAAGTTATTTTCATTAGCTAGTGTTGGGAAAATAGGAAATAATTTTCCGTAAAGAATCCTTAAAGGTTCTCTTTTAAATGAAAGAGTATAACCTGGATGATCAAAACCAGTCGCAGTGCCGCAACTTTGTAGCAGTACCACACAATAAAATAATAACCCCAAAACTACCATAACTTGACCTTAAAATTTCCATCAAAATAACTAAACCACAAACGTAAAACATTGCATACATGCGTCTCACGGTTGCTACTCCAAACCAGCTATCATGCATAAGTCATAATGTTGAAATATTTCAATAACAAATCAACAATTATTAACCTTAAAAATACAAGCATCCACACTAAACAACCATAAATATCCATTTTATCTCATATATCGAGTACTATGTTTACAAAATCCTTAAAATTTAATATCAAATTTACATGTGGAGGTTTTATCTAACTTATTTGTCTATTCACTTTAGTTATTTGTTGAATAACGTGCATTTAGTTCTACATTTTTTTGTTTAGTTCTACATATTTGTTTCCATAAATAAATGTAATACGAGAAGTATGAGTAAATTAATTGTTAAAAAATCATTCATTTTTACATAATAATTTAAGTTACCATTTCATGATTTGATATGTAGATTATTTTGACAGTGGGTGACAACTTATTTATTTTTTCTTGTCAATAAGGTACTTGAATTGTTTTATTTTCTAGAAGAATGTTGATGTGTACATCAATGATCTGCATGCCTAAATAACTTATAAAATTTAGTATGATGTTACTTGAGAAAGCAATAAAATTATGTTTTTAATGGAATCAATTATGAAAATTAGTACACAAGTACTTGCGAAAACATGGAAACAAAATTTGAGTAGAAGCACTTATAAAATCTAATACAAAAGTATTTGAAAAAAGAAGGAAACATCATTGAATGGAAGCACTTGTGAAAGATAGTACAAAAGTTCGTATGAAAACATAGAAACATGTTTGAATGGAAAAAGTTGTGAAAACTATAAAAAAAATGCAAAAACATGCGAATTCATATAATTGAAGCATTTAAGAAAACCAATATCAAAGTACTTGAAAAGAAACCCAAAAATAAATATAATTATAATAAGACACACTACAAGTGCACCAATTAACAAAACAAAATGATAAATTATAGTTCAATTATTCTACATTTTCTATCTCCAACATGTTTAACAAAGTGACGAAATATTTTGGATAAGTTAATACAAATTATGCACCATAAATATGTTATTGACATTGGAAATATCATTTTTTCACTGTTAATTGTTTATTCAACTTCTGCATCTTCTATTTGTTTCTCAAACGTTGTCATATAATAGAGTTTTCATTCTTTTTCTTCTTGTTCTCGTGAAAGTGCTAGATGTTGTTTTGCTTCAACTTATTATTGTTATTGTACATATTGTACTTTTTAGGATCTTCTTGGTGTGGGAATGATAGAGTTTGTTTTGATTTAGTTTCTTGTTATTTTATAATTAAAGCATTGTATTTTTCCACATTCTCCTTTACACGGATTCTTTTGTTTGAATTTATAACCAATATGTCATCCATTTCTTTTCTTTTCTTGCAGTTTATATTATAAATAAGTTTTTGTACCTCATTTACCATTGAAATAAGTTGTAATATAGAGAGTGCAAGGTTTTTGGTCATATTGTAGCTCATGACTGTGCCTTCTATTGTTTTTGATGATATCTTCATAATTGATTTTTGTCATATCAATGACATATTGGTTGTTAATATCTCTTTAATTTGATCATTTAATCAAATTACCATATTAAATGAGTCTCTCATTTTCTATTTTTTTTGCATTACTATAGTGGGATTTCAGAAAATGGGCTTCATTTTTAAGCTTTTCATTACCTGATGGATCCCGCTGGCGTTAGCACATTTTTTAGTACTCCTTGAGCTAATCCCTCATTGTAATCGCATATTAAGCTCGGGAATACATTTATTTGCTAATATGATGGCCGGTCATAGTTCAGTAAAGATTTTAAAGGGGTCCTCTTGGACTATGCTATGTATGAATGATCTTTTCTATTTCATAGGGGATCCTGGTCCTTTATTTATAGTTCTTGCATTAACCGATCCTTCGATAAAAAGATTCATTTTCTTCATAAAAAATAGGAGGTAGAACCAATAAAGATTCTTTTTCGATTCATCCCTGGAGTTATATAGCTCATTCAAGAATTGTTTCAAAGATACATTCATCGATTCTCTCGAGAGGTCACAATTAACGCGAGTAAACATATTAATTTAATTACTTAATGGCGATGAACATATTTTTCTAATACTTGTACTTGCTCTGTTATTTTACCCTTATAAATTCATCTTTCATATTTAGCATATTAATCTTTTTTATATTAATATTTGTAGTTTCCAACCTGATGTAGCGAAGACTACAGACAGACTAGTTTCTCTCCCATGTATCGGAATTGGATCAAACAGGTACTCAAATCGAAGATTTCGACGAGCCCATCAGATTTTAAAACTTAGACATGACACAAAGTTTCATACCCAAATTCGACTCGCAAAGCCTTCAAAAACCAGCTTTAATATTTTAATGTTAATTTTATTTATTTATTTTATTTTAAAATATTTATGTAATTTCCCTTATTTGGAATTAGGGTTTTGGATAGTGTTATATAAAGCATCTTATACCCTATTTTCCGTCAGGCTTTGATTAATTAAACTTTAGGAATTATTTCTCTACGTCTCCTTATTTCTCTAACCTAGGGTTAGAGTTTTATTGGTTCTTTCTTTTCTAATCTTCCGCCACTCCATCAGTCAGTATCAGAGCCCAACAATTCCTGTTACGCGGATACAAGAATCATGTTCTGGGTACCTCTTGATTTGAAGGCTAGAATAGAAAATGACATCTTCCAGTCTACCTGCAAAATTGGAGGAAGAATTTGTAAGTTTGTAATTGATTCAGATATCTATAAGAATCCGATTTCAGAGGACGTTGTTCAGAAACTAGCACTGAATACTGAAGCTCTTCCATACCCTTACATACTGTCGAGACTGATAGAGTACATTGAGGTAACAGTTTCTAAGTGCTGTCAAATTGCATTTTATGTTGGTAATTACAAAGATATAGCATGGTGTGACGTAGTTCCTATGGACATTTTTCATCTAGTTTTAGGATGTCCATGACGATTTAAGAGAAATTCTACTTATGATAGTAGAACAAATCGATACAGTTTTGTGAAAGATGGTATTAAATTTATATTAGTGTCATCTAGAGTAGTGTCTCCAAAACCACCACCAGTTAAGGAGTTTCATGCTCAAATTGCACCAGCTGTGGATCTTATCTATGATGCTAAAACTGTGTCTAACTCTGTGTTTGACAAGCCAGTCTATGATAAAAATATTTTTGAAGATGTATCTGGGTCAGTATTTGACAAACCAGTCTACGATGAGTATGATGATGAATGGGATGATGAAGATCTAATTAATGTTGAGGATAAACTTATAGATCGAGATGCTGTCTCAGACTTCAGTACACCAGACTACATTGCTTCAGAATTTCTATTGAAGAAAGACTGCAAAGTAGCAGCTTTTATTGTGGAGATGCATCTTCCAGGTATTTTATACTATCCTAAAATCAAGCCTTTGATTCGGTTTTCTGTGGATACATATTGTCGTATTGGAAAATGGAAGATGTTATATTTGTGTTTGAGATTATGAATAAATTGATAGAAGAAAAAAATAGTTTTCTAATGGATAAAAGATTAGGTTTTGTAATAGAACCTGGAGGAATTTGGGTGATCATTAGGGAAAAGAAAGAAAGAATAAAAAGTTAAAAGTAAAATATTGTAGTGTTTTGAATCCACTGGAAGAAATATACTCTGAAGAACTTGAGATGTCATCAACTATTCAACAAAGATGAATTGTTTCTTTCTACAAGGTCTTGATGTGATACAACAAGCACAACCTAGAACTGGAAAGACAACAACTTTTTACACGCGCAATGATGCTCTTTTGCTTAGTAAATGGGTTGATAAATCAGACATATAATAAATGGATGGAATATATCTTGTTACTGTTGATCACAGTAATGCCGAGGACATGGTAAAGATGGACAAAGCTGGGAAACCACTTCTTGACAAGAGCTGCAACATTCTGATTATCACCTATCACACCCTTATGCTAGTACCAGTTGCAATCGGCGGTGAACACGCCAATGTTTTTACGGTTCTCTAAATGTTTCAACGTTTCGAATTCGAGGTTGAATTCTTCCCAACTAGGGAAGGATGATGTAGCGAAGATTACGGACATACTGGTTTCTCGCCCAGGTATCGGAATTAGGTCAAACATGTACTCAAATTGAAGATTTCGACAAGCCTGTCAGATTTCAAAACTATGACATATCACAAAGTTTATACCCAAATTCGACCCGCAAAGCCTTCAAAAATCAGTTTTAATATTTTAGCGTTGATTTTATTATTTTATTTTATTTTAAAACATTTATGTAATTTCCCTTATTTGGAATTAGGGTTTTGGGTAGTGCTATATACAGCATCATATACCCTAAATTTATCGTCACACTTTAATAAATTAAATTTTGGGAATTATTTCTCGGAGTCTCCTTATTTCTCTAACCTATGGTTAGGGTTTTATCGCTGTTTTCTTTTCTAATCTTCCGTCACACCATCACAACCCCTTTATTTTATTAATATTAGCTAAATCGATTTCTAGTAAATATGGAATAAAAATAAAAATAAATAAGTTAATAGATTTATGATTGCAAAAAACTGGCAAAATTATTTTTGAAAATAAAATTTAAGTTAAACTAGAAAAACAAGGTAAATTACTTACGAAAACATACTTTAGGTTTACCTTACCTTCGTCATTTATCTTATTTTTCAAATTCATGTTATCTTCCCTCAATTCATTGATTTTTTTATTTCATCCTCATGTTCTTGGCATATATATATATTTAGTGATAAAATTTGTAAATTTAAAGAACAATAAGTTCATGGAATCAATTAATCATCTCTTGGTTGAGTGCTCATTCTCTCGTCTTATTGTTGTTCATTTTAGCATGACATCTAATATTGGGACCATAATACTTAACCAAAAAAGTAGAAAAGAGAGATGTATCATACAAGAGGGAGGTGGAATTGTCATTTCTAATTTCTGATTTGTATAAGTTAGTATCAAATTCTCTAAAATTGAGAATTTCTCTCCACCCCAACTAAGGAAGGAACATATGATGATCTTCCAATAGTTTTTGTTTTTACCATCTTAGAATTAATTCAGTCACATCATATTTAAGTATTTTTTTTCATATGGACTAAAGTTATTTCATGTCCATGACATGATTTCAGAATTTAAGGTCTATAATCCTAATGTCACCCTCAAATGAGGAAAATGAGACTTTATCTGAAGCAGTTTTAGCAACCAATTTTTTTCATTTCAGGGCCATACTAAAAGAATATCAAATAATTTGGGAGAGTTCTTTCAAGACTCTAATGAGAATAACAAAAATCGTTAACAAATATATTTGGCTAACAAAGGTAACACCTTTAGCCAACGGGATCATCCCAATTTATGAAATGTACTTTGAAATCCATGAATTTATACGGGCTATATTATTTTATAAAAGAGGTCGACAATCACTATAAAAAACATTGGAAGTGATTAATGAGACTTTTAAATAATATATTGGGATGTTTCCAGTTTCAAAACCAATGATGTTGGTGACGCCCTGACGGAGGATCACATTGACACCAAATATGAAAGATTTGGATATTCTTTAAATTAATGTGGAGACCCGAGATGGAGGTGAATTCCTTGAGACCCTCCTTAGTTAATCTTATTGGGCTGACATTGGCACGACTAAAAATCATGAGTCCGTCTGCGAAGAAAATATTTATGATCTAAATTTTAGTATCACTTCGAGCGAAATTTGAAGAAATGTTCAATATATTTTTCTTTTAGAATAATTGAGAGACTTGCATAACAATGATGAAGAGGACGAGGTAGAAGGGGTCTCATTGACGGAGGCTTCTTCTACCTTTTAAGGGATGAAATGAATTATCATTGATATTGACTGTGTAACATCAGGTATAAATATATTATATATACCAATATATCATTTTTAGAGAGAAATCTATGGATATTTGAACATTTAAATGAGGTGATAATGGAAGTTATCAAAACCTTCCATGAGATCAATTTTAAGGGTAGCCGGTGGGCTTTTTCAATTTGTTTGATATCCTCTTAGAAGTTCTTACTAAATGAGGATATTTTCTGAGATGTTATGGCCATGAATAGAAGCATATTGGGAACAATCTATTAGGGCGACGATTGAATCGTTTATTTTATTTGCAATGATTTTAGAGATGACTTTGTAGATTACATTGCAGCACACAATGAGTCTAAAGCCAGACGAGGATAAGGGGTTTTCCGATAATAGGATGAGAGAGATTTGGGTTCTATTCCAATTAGGGTCCATGTAGTGGTTGAAGAAGAAATAATGGACCGTTTTACAAACGTTATTGCCTACAATTCCCCCTGAGGATTTAAAAAACGCTAGAGTTATAACTATTTTAGCCGGAGGCTTTGTTGTTGTATATACTAAAAAACCTTTTTAATCTCTTATTTGGTGATAGGATGGATCATATGATATTTATCAAAGTGGTAAAGTTTGATGGTTATGAGACTGTTGATACGGTTCATGTCATGATAGCTTAGAGAACATTTTTATCCAAAGAGGTTAGAGAAGTGGTTCATCAATATTTTGGAGACACCTTGAGGGTCAGGTTCAAATCTTGTCAAGATTATCATTTATGGAATTATTTTATTGCGGATGATACAAGTTTTAATACTATTGTGAAAGAATTTAAAATCGTGGTCACCTATTTTGAGTCATGTTTCGTTGGATTTTTGTTTGATAAAACATTCTTCCGCTTTATTAAGAAACGTGACACTTTTTAAAGCATTTAATTCCCCTTTGATAAGATATGGATTTTGGGGGTCAGGTGCCTTTTTTTTGGGCCGGAAGAGGATGTGTTGGGGGATGAGGTCATTTTACTAATATTACTAAAACAATTATTTAGATTGGAGAAGGTTTGCTAAATGGGACTATTTTTTGCAAGGATTATCGACATGCTTGAACCGTCAAAAGAGAGGTTCTAAATAATGGCAAAGATCAAATTTTAATCAGGATTAGATTTCCAAATATTAAAGAAACGCAAAGGATTTTTTACGATGCAACGAGGGGAATCAAGGATGATGTAAATTGGGGTGTGGTTAGAAGTATGGGGAATAACATAATGAGTGAATGAGCAAGAGAAAAAAAATCATCTCATTCGTTATTGACAAAGACCTTGTTGATTTTGGAGGATATATAGTTGCTAAGTTGTTTATTTAGCTAAGAGAACTAGAAACTAGTTTCTTTGAGATCATTAAGTTCGTAAAAGTAACAGTAATTATTCAAATCGTTAATTGAGGAATTTCTGAGGTCTGAATTACCAGTTCGATCCTCTAGTTTACGAATGATATTAAACTCGCCTTAGACAACCCATAAGTTATATGAGCGAATCACGGATATGGAATTAAGATCGTTCAAGAAGGGAGCGATCTGAAGTAAGTTTCTCTCTTTTTAATAACATAAACTTTCCATTTATAGCAAAATAATCATCATAAAAAGCATAAAGGCAATTCAACCCTTGCAATTCTAAAGCCATAAAATTCTTTACACCCAAAAACTATTAGAGTATGATTCTCTCTCATGCCAATAATCTCAGTTTCTAAAAGAAAACTCATATTATTCTTTAATTATGTTTTAAACTGACCGGTTACCAACGAATTTACTACAAAATCATTCGTACCCACAAAATGTAACACCTCACCAAATATATATTTCTCTACTAAAATTTCTTTAATTCTATCTGGATCATATAAAACGTTTAACACATTATAGGTATTAGATGTTTGTACCTCATAGTTGGTAGTTTTCTTTCTCTAGCATTGAAAACAAGGTTTCTACATTTGTCAAGTATTAATTTTTGGTTTCATCACCGGTATGAACCGGGTTAGCAGACCACAATACTGATCACTAATTAAGTGATCAATTCGTTGTGAAATTCGGACCTGGAAACTTTTCCACTCTATGTTTAGCCAAAGGAACAGTTGGAGGCAGTCACCATTGTCCTCAAAAATTCTCTCTTGACATTTTCCCAGGCGTTTTTATAGTTCAAAAATGTAAACATATGATGGGAGCCAGGATCCTGATAATCATCTCGAGCAATTTAAAATTTTCATTATGAATTTAATGATGATGACAAGCTGTTATGTAGAGATGTTTCTCAACCATTCAAGGGTAGTGCCTTGAAATGGTATAATAGATTTCCACAGAGATCAATCAAGAATTTTGACATATTTTGGATGAATTTTCGAAGGCATATTGTGGGAAGTAAAGTACTCAAATAAAATAGGGATACTGTAAATCAGTATGGGCAATATCAGAATAAATTGTTAGAGGATTACATCAACCGTATCGTGAACACTAAAGATGGATTAACATATTTTTTTTGAGAAAGTGGCTATTGCTTCGCTACAGCAAGTTTTATTAGCTGGTGAATTTCCTGATTTAATGAATCAAAAGAAAGTAATAACCTGGGGTGGATTATTGAACCAGGTCGGAAAGCAAATTACCGTGGAGGAAACCAAAAAACAAAGGCAACCTCATCAATATAGGTTTGTCCCTATAGTCTTTGTCCCACAAGTTAGCAACTCGTTGCAAGCCACAGTCAACAACCATCTGAGTGACTTAGGGAAAGGTTCTCATTGACCAAAATAGATCCACTCTAATCAGGGTCAACAATCTAGTTCAAGAGGGAATCAATGGGTCCAACCATATTATTATGCATAACAATTCTAGAATGCAGGTACCATTTATGATAGGGCCCAGAACATTGTGCAATTCTGAATACCAACACCAATTCAAACTCAGAGGGAAAATCGAAACACTAAACATTGTATTGCTCTTTATAACGATGTAGGATGTGACACTAAACATTGTATTGCTCTTTATACAAGATATACAAGTGATGATCGAAAATGGTAAATTGACTATCTTTGCTAAGTTATAATGAGGTAATAGGCAAGTGAATAGTAAGTCACAGTCTAGCACAAGTAGGGCTCAAGCTACACGACCCAATATCTGAAAGCAGAATACAAAAGTTTCCAAAAAATAAAGTACAATGGTAATTATTGACCGATTCGATGTGGATACGAACTATCTGGATCCTGATCCATATTAGGGATAAATCAACGCAGTAATTGAAAATACTAGAAGGGTTTCTAAACTATTTTGTTTCTTTAAATCACTAATTATTTTTGGCTGAGATATAGTGATAGCATCTTCGACTTGCTCCAGAAAAAGACATGTGGTTAGTTTGACCACACAATTGGAGGGGAAAATTTATACACACCTCTATCAAAACCCTGCGTCTTTCATAGTGTTTGATAAAGAGGACTTAAGATGCATCATCGTCTCACATGAGGATGATGTGGTAATATGGGAATTTATTGAGGGCACGGAAATCTGAAGAATTTTGATCGACATGGGTAGCTCGACCAATATTTTATTTTTATCTACTTATAAACTATTGAAGAACTTATCAGCTATTCAACAGTTAAATAGTATTATATTTGGGTTTATGGGAAACTTCGCGGTTGTCATTGGAGAATTCGAATGAGAAGCATTGTTAGTAAAATGACCATTCAAGAAAATTATGAGGGTTTTGTTTATGGTAGCGAATTTTCTGACCCCATATAATGCAATTTTTGGCAGATCCTAGTTATCAATAATGCATGCGGTCGTGTTAAAATTTCACCAGTTCTTGAAATATGCAATTGGAAGTCAAGTATGAGGGGTTTGGAGCAGCCAAAAAGTGGTTAGAGAATGTTATGTCACCACACTTGCTCCAAAATCCTTAAAAACTGTGGTAACCAAAAAGAAATAACAGTTTCTTCGGATCTGAACAAGATAGATAATTTAAGAGATACTCTTAGTGCAGTTATCCCAATATAAGAGGTTGAAGTGCACTGTTTAGCAAATTGGAAGAATGTTAGAAGTGGAGCCAAGTTGCAACCAGAATTGATGGAAATATTCTTATATTTTTTATCCAAGAATTTACACATGTTTTCTTGGTGAAATGAGGATGTAACTTGTGTGCCAACAAATATCCTTTGCCACAAATTATATGTATGATCTGATGCAGGTCCAGTAGTCCAAAGAAGATGGGCTTATACTAAAGAGAAATCTGAAGCCATAGTTCAAGAAGTAGATAGATTGAATAAGGTGGGGCATATTCTAGAATCCTATTATACACTTTGGACTACAAATTTGGTGCTTTTTAAAAATAAGAATGACAAATTGTGAATGTGCATTGATTTCATATATCTCAGAAGAGCATGTCCCAAGGATATTTTTTTTGTTCTTCGAGTAGATCAGTTGGTGGGTTCCATTACGCAAAATAAATTGTTATCCTTTATGATTGCTTTTGTTGGGTACAATCAGATACAGATGGATCCAAACAATCTGGACCATGCAACATTCTTCACTGATATGGACTTGCATTGTTACAAGGTAATATCTTTTGGGTCAAAGAATGTTGGGGCCACTTACCAGCGATTAATCAATAAAGTATTTGCCAATCAGATCAAAAGAAATGTGGAAGTTTATATTGATGACATGATGGTAAAAATACCAAGAGAGGAGGATCATATGTTTGACCTCCAAGAAACTTTCTCTAACTTGGAGGCCATCAATTTAAAATTGAATTATGAAAACTCTACATTCGGTGTTTGATCCGGTAAGTTTTTAGGCTACACCATTAGTGAGAAATGGATCCAAGCTGAACCAGACCAATTGAATACGTTATTAACTATGGATCATCCTCAGACCATCATAGAAGTTCAGGTATTGACTATAAGATTTGCAGCTTTGAATAGGTTTATTTTAAGATCATCAGATACATGTGCACAGTTTTTCAAAGTACTGATAAATGCCTAAGACTTCAATTGGTCCCCAAATTATGATAAGACATTCTTTGAAATCAAAAGACATTTATCTTCACCTAAAACTCTATTCAAACCCATCATTGGATAGAAACTCTGTATGTATCTAGTGGTATCATATTATGCTATAAGCGCAGTTTTAGTTTGAGAAGTTGACAACTATCCTTATCATGTTTACTATATTAGTAAGGAACCTTTTTACATATCATTTTCGACCTCTTTACTTACTATAAAACCCTATATATTATCCCATTATCTTCTAATAGGTCCCCACTCCAAGTTGTGCCTAATCGTGGGTTAATATTTTATTCACACAGTCCTTATGTTGTATTGTTACTGTTTTTAGTAATCTCGTTTGCTCAAGAATCATCGTCAGTCAATGCCCTCGATTGACGATACCATGTACATTCCTTAAGACATATCACTGCCTTTATAGGGACGTGGTTAGAGGTTTGTTTAGCTTACTGATGCCCTCTACCTCCTATGTATGATCGCGTGTACCTCATCCTAATCGATGGGTATAACCCAGTGGAAGGTTTGTGCCTTACCAATCATAAGTTTATTTTACTAGTCAATTCCCCTCCGGTTCGACTACATAATCGAGGGTACCTCATCTTGGTCAATGGGTATAGTTTGGTGGAAGGGTTATGCCTTATCAAGACTTCCCCAAATCCTATTAAACGAATATTTATAGGAGTTCGACTTTTGAAATGAGTAAAGTATAACTAGGACGAGGTGTTTCCCTTTTTTTACTATACTTGCCACGTATCATGTGAAGATGTCACCTTTAATATGTAACAACAGGCATGCACGTGTCGATGTCAGTACCAGTTGCAACGTATCGCAAATTATATACCTATATCTGAAAATCTCAGTTGCTACTTGCGTGTTCTTAACCAAAATCGTGTTTCATATATTCTTCACCATTTGATTGGTAAATATATTTACTATTTTAAGGCTTGTAACCATACGTTGGGCTTATTTTTTTTAGTGGTCCTTATTTTCTTACTTTCCAAAATACCATAAGTTGCGTTGGATTCAATTTTGAAGACTTTTTCCTAGTTTAAGTCACTTTTGGAAAGAGAAAGTTAATGTGAGCCTCTTTGTTCTTCATTCTCGGTCTTCTCATTTCCAGTGACTGTAAAATGGTAAAAATTGAAGACCTTTTTTCCTCTTTTTAATTTCGTTGTTCTACTTTGTTGTTGTTTAGAATTATTATGGAAAGCTTTAGATGCCCCAACCTCTTTCCTGGAAACCTTAAATTATTTTATTATAGGTTTCCCATCATCTGAAAACAACTTATCTATTTGCCCCCATAAATGCCTCGCAAAAGAGCTTTGAAGAAGATATCTGTTACCGATACCATTCCTAGCCTTCCACCAGTGGATATGGTAAAGATAATGAATTATTGGATAGTCAGTTTGATCTTTTGGCCCCTCATTATAAATGTTTGACCAAAGAGGGGCATCATAGATTTAGAGTAATATATTGTTTTCAAGATTCAGTAATAACTACACTTCCCAAGCTGGGTGAACAACCTCATCATGCTCGGGATGGTGAAACATGTTTTATACAACCCTTTTTTACTCGGGATTGTGATTACCCCTGACGAGTTTGACTAACGAGTTCTTTAGATATATTAGGATATGTCAGAGCCAACGGTTGGCGGTTGTTGCTGAGTATTCTAGTTAGCTAAAAACTTTTAGACATTCTCATATGCCTATAGGATTTTTTAGCTATCATCGATATATACAAGCTATTGAAGACACCTTACTATTACATATCCACATGTAGCGGGTGAAAGGTTTTTAACTTGCTTGATTCTGACAAACATTGGAAGCATTCATTTGTCTTCATTTTTTGTAACTAGGAGCATCTTGTTGGAGTGAATAATCTCCAATTCTAACGAAGATGGATGAAGACATGTAAGCTTAGAGTTAGTTTTGTGTTTTAGCTTATGTTATCACTCTTATTTTAGTGGTTTTTTATTTAATCTATTGAAGGTGCATATTCAGGGAAATATTAGATGTTGTGGCGGAAATTTTACAATAATCGAGAAGTGAATCCATGGGAGAAGTTGTCTGCTGATGCATTCTTTGAGGAACACCTTGAGTACCCTTGCATGTTCATCCATGCTAATGTTTTACTAGTTGGGTTGTGGCCAATACCAGTGATTACAATGTCAAAGGATGAAGATGTCACTATTATCATTACCAGAGATTTGGCCATTTATGATCGAGTATGGTCAATATTGTTTGAAAGAGTGTATAAGGTAAACCCAACTTGTATTGGGTTGGAACATCCCCCAATAAGGGTTGCTAAAGATTACGAAAATATGCCTAAAGGTGATGGTTGAAATAAAATAATTTCCCAAGATACAGATGATTTGCAGTTTAAACCGAAAAGAAAGAAGAGGGTGGCTCAAGTTTTTGTTAACGTCTGCTATTCTTATACCACGGGAATTACGTCTGCATCTGACTTTAGAGATGATGAGAGACGCATAAATGATAGATGATATATAGAGAGACAAGAGACTGATATATGAGAGATGCAGAAACGAGAGACCACATCATCTGAAACTATGCTAAGTATAAACGATGACGGACCGCATCATGCAAAACCAGTGTTAACTATGATGAGGGCAGAATAGTTTATGGACAAATCAGACAAAGGAATATGTATTTATTTAAACGTATTTTAGTTAATTAATTTAGTTATGTTTTTTATATTCTTATGGGCCTAATGCTAATATAATTTGGGATTAAATCACATTCGACCCATTCAGTCCATTAGGCCCACTAGTATTTGATTATCTTATAAATAGTTTTTTAAGGGCATTAGTGAAAATGATGGAATTTACTTAGATTGTCAGAATCTCTCTCTTTGTGTAAGTATTTTCTTAAGAGGCTCAATTATCTACTTACCTTCTATTCAAAAATTAATTGCATTTCATTTTATTATCTAACACCCTCCAAAAAGAATTAACTTCACCAGATTCCCGACCACATTGGGAGCTCTACGAAGGCATGCATATAAAAACATCCAAAAACTTATAGTGTTGAAATCTCCTTCGGAAGTATGGAATTTAGAATGCAATGGATCATTCCTGAGAAAAAATGAATTAGGATCGAAGAATCCAGTCAAATACAGCATTTGATTGATGAAAAACAAGAGTGATTGCTCATACACGAGGAGCATGGCCAGCTCTGAGGGGAAATTGAGGCTTTAAAGTCTGAAAAAGAAGAAGTTGATAACCCTCTAAGATAGAGTCCAATTATAGGTTCAAAGATCTGAAGGCCTGAAGGGTGTTAATGAGCTAACTATAAACCTAAAATATGAGAAATATCACTCACAAAAAACCATCACTGTTAAAAACGTAAAGTTAAGGACCCTTTGAGTTCATCAGAGTCCAATAAGGATTTAGTGTTTGCTACCGAAGAGCCTTTTTCTACTTCTAGTAGTGACCATTATCATAAGAAGAGACAAATTCATCGTGGTAAACATCATTCAAAAAAATGTTATGATCGGTGTAACAAGTCGAGTAAAAAACACCAGAAAAAGTAAAAAGAAGACAAAATATGGACGAAAATGAAGGGGATAAGGACACTACAACACATACCACCAAGTGAGTGATCAATTTGATATCCAGTCCAAAAATATCATCTGAAGGACTACCATCAGAATGGGTTTGTCCTAATCATTTTTCAGGATTGACAAAGAGTGTTTCTGCCATTTCTGACAAGTTAAAAAAATATGTGTAGTTTAGAAGACTACCACCCATTCAAACTCTGAGAGAAAATCGAAATACATGATTTTATAGGTATCATAATAATGTGGGCCATGATATGAAGGACTATATTGCTCTCACCAATAAATACAAAATTTGGTTGAGAATGGAAAATTAACTGTCTTCGTCAAAGCACAAGTGGTTAATAGATCACATGCACCGGTTTTTAGTTAAACTGCAGTTCAAAGGAAAACTATAAAATTGGCCCATAAATAAGAAAACATTATGGTTATTACCGTACCATATAATGAATTTGTTCAAGACTTAGATTATTTAGACCCTGGCCCCGACCGAGGTCATATTATGACAACAACTGAGCTTCGAAATGAAGGAAGGGTTAATGTTTTGTGTCAATTTTTAAGTCATTAACCATCTTTGGAGGAGATATAGTATCAATCTCATCGATTTGTTCTCAGAAGAGAAAAATAATGAGTTTGACTAACTAATTTGAAGCTAAAATGTATACTCGTCTATAGTGGAATCATATGTCATTTATTGTATTCGATGGCGATGATTTGAGAAACATTGCTAGACCACATGAGGATGATGGGGTAACTATGGCTGCAATTGAGAGAATGAAAATGTGAAGGGTTTTGATTATCACATGCAACTCAAGTAATATTTTATTTTTATTCACTTATAAACAAATGAAAAGTCCTCCAGTTATACTTCGACCCAACATAACCATAATGGGATTTACAATGAGCACTACATATGTGGTAGAGGAGTTTGAAGGTGAACCCCTCCTCGGAAAGGGTCCTTTTAAAAAGTCAGACATAGTAAATTTTGTGGTGATTGACATGCCAAGTTCATATAATACTGTCTTTGGTAGGTCTTGGTTATCAAGGATGCAGGTTGTTGCTTCGATGGTGCATCAGTGTTTGAAATATATTGTGGAAGGCCATGTCAGATTTGTTCGAAGTAACTAAATAGTGACCAAAGAATATAATATCACCGCATTGTCCCATAAAACATTACACAATATGGAAACCATAAAGAAATTCCAATTACTAGTCTTCTTCGGAATCTGATAAGGTGGATGATCCGAGGGAGACTCATAACTCAGTTATTCCTAATGAAGATATTGATTTATATACCTTTTCGGATAGAATATGTAACATGATATAAGAGGATTACCACCAATAGTAAAGGAGAAAATATTATTTTTTTATTAAATAATTTGCATGTATTTGCTTGGTGTATCGAGGATGTAACGGGTTTCCCTGCAACCATAATTTTTCAATAAATTATCCATACGGCCAAATGTATGTCTTGTTATACATAAATGAAGGGCTTTTTCTGTGGAAATATCTGAAGCTATTGTTAAAAAAGTATATCGGTTGACAAAAGTGGGAGAAAATCAGGAATCTCAGTACTCGACAAGGATATCAAAATCGATACTTGTAAAAAATGGAAAGTGGCGTATGTGTGTTGATTTTACAGACCTAAACAGAGCATGCCTGAAGGATCCATTTCATGTCCTCTGAATTGATCAACTGATAGATTTCATTTCTGATAATAAGTTGTTATCATTCATAGATGCATTTGTGAGGTATAATCAGATACAAATGGGTTTGAAGCACTAGGATAGCACTATATTTATAACAGACATAGACCTCCATTTCTATAAAATTATGACATTTAGTTATAAAAATGTTGGGCCGCTTACCAACGTCTAGTGAATAAACATTTTTCCAGTCAAACCGGAAAAAATATTAAGGTTTAAATTGATGATATGTTAGTAAAACATGTTAGGGATGAAGGCTATTTATCTTATCTTAAAGAAACTTACTTTAATTTGGAAGTTATCGAAGTTGATCCCACATAAATGTATATTTGGAGTGTGTTCTGTAAATTTCTTGGTGGTATGTTATCAGTGAAAAAAGCATTCATGCTAATCTAATACAACTGAATGCCCTACTAGCTATAGACCATCCCAGATCTACCAAAGAAGTTCAAATACTAACCAGAAGATTAGTTATATGACAAGAAGACCATGTGTATATGACAATAACTCACTTATGCAACAACATATGATTATTAGACTAATGCTTGAAAGAGTAATAAAGTATGGGTGAATGAATATAACTAAGAAAATTAACTAACGAGATTAACTAACGAGTTTACTTATGCGAGAGAAAATATGGAACCCTAACTTCCTTGTTTATTTTACTCAGAGTATTAATATACTTAATCAATATGTATGATAACAACGATTACTATCAGATAACACAAAATCAGTATACGCTACCTCTCAGTACACGTAAACCAAACCACTTAAACAACCACAAAAGAGATAGCAGTTAAGCAGACACCGCTTGCATGACAATCCTATATGTCTATACGAATTGAGGTACAATTGGTTTTAAGCGCAAGTTATTTATTTCGATTACATAGGGTAATATGATATGGTTAGTGACATATTACGAATCATGAACAATCACAATACGAATTATTCAAGAACCTATGCTAGCATGACAAGTTCTAAACCCTTAAATCCACTTTCGCATTCATTAAAGATTAACAAACTAGATGTCCGCGACGCATCTAACGATAAGCACAACCATACTAGGTAATCGACAAATGTATCTCACAAATCAATCAAACAATCAAACCATAAGTATTATTAAAACAAATCTGTTAGAGTTCCATGACAACGATTAGTTCATAATCGAACAAATCATCATGGGCTCAAAAGTTGACATAACTCTAAGACAAATGTAAATAAATGAATAAGCGTTTAGAGAAAGTCAAACTGAACAGTAGCCACTGAGTATTTCCTAACAAAAACAATCCGTAAACTACCGATCGAAATCACCATAGCCGTCAAATGCGTTTTCCGGTATCGCATGTTAAGAGTAATACCTCCGCTGCCGATCGAAAACCACCGCAGCTATCGCCTACCTCCTGCCGTCTGTTTATATGTTTCCGCTGCCGATCGAAAACAAAAGCAGCGTCACCTACTTTCTCTCTTTCTCTCGTTCCGTTCTGCAGGTTAAAAACCCAAAAAGGTAACCAATTCCGATTTTTCTTCTCTTCCTTTATTTATTGTTCTATGTTTTGCAGGATCGAGAAGAAAGCAAAAGCAGCCAATTGTGTTTTTGCTTCTTTCTTGTATTCTACCGTAAGAAAACCCAAAACGGCGCCTCATTATCTCATTTCCGTGTGGTCTGTTGCCGATCAGAAAAACAGTAAGTAGCCAATTGTATTTTGGCCTCTCTGTTTGTCCAATTCAAGCCTAAAGAAAACCCAAAACGGCGCTGCCCCCTGTCTCACCTCTTTCTCGTTTTTTTATGTTCTCTCTTTTGTATGTTCTATTTATATCTTCTGCCGAAAACCCTAAAGAAACCAATTTCCTTTTTTTCCCTCTTTTTCTTTCATTTTTCTCTGTCTGTTCTCCCCGGATTTTTCTGTTCTAATTCTTTTCTACTGGGCCCCCTCTCTCAAAAAGTCACACACATAATAAAACACAGATAATGAAAGCCCAGTTTTTCTTTCTAAAACGGCAACCCTAAAACTCTTTCAAAACTTTCCCTCAAGTACGCTAAATTTTCAGTTTCTTCAATTTCAACCCCAAAGTTATTAATATTATCATAATTTACCCGCGGCACAACTCCAGCCCTTTACTACAAATTTCCCAAGAACAGAAGGCATAGTGGTGCAGGTAAAGGAACCAACATTTTCCTGTATGCCAAATAAAATGAAATATTAAAATCATTGGATCGTAATCTAAATAATGAACAGCTCTTATTGAAATCTCTCAGGACAATTGTCACTTATATGCATGCCTTTATACTGAAATAAAATGAAGGTTACGAACATAAAGAATAGTCAATCTAGCCATAAAAATGTTAAAGAGAAATAAAACATACAAAATTATAAATTATTATGAACATTATGAGCATTTTACTCCCAAAAAGTTTATACTGTATGCATATTGTTATACCTACGAGAATGAATGAAAAACACGTTGAAACACAATGAAAACTTGTTAACCGGCGACGATTTTAAGAATAGTGGAAGCGTAATAAGTGAAATGAAATGCACTTATCAAACCCCCAAACTTAAATTGTTGTTTGTCCTCAAGCAATGCAAAGCAGGTTCAACAATTGATACATGAATGCAACTGAATTTAAATGAATGCAAGAATTCAATGATCCCGAACGAGTAACCGTAACTAATTCAGCATATATGCCTCAACGAATGTAATTACCTTGGAATGTGAAATAACTAGGTACTCAAATGCTAGCAATACAAGTGTGGAAGCGTACGTGTGTGCTCAAGCTCAATTGACTTGTTTTTAGTACAAATTAATGAACCTTGCTTGTTCTTATTATAATGATCACAAGTTTAGAAATGAAATACAACCTAGATTCTTCATAGTCAAGATGCACATCTATATTTCCCCAGGGTTGTCCAAGATTTATTATGCTTTAAGCTATATACAGACACACAAAGGATTATTTGACCGTGCAATGGACGAGGTCCCCAAAAGACTTATACAATGGTGCCCATGTAGCGAGCTTTAGTTAGCGGATCCCAGACCGGAAAAGTCTTAGATCACTAGGAAAAAATTCCCCTAGAACTTAATAACTCAAGTACCAAAGAGCTCATCCTAGCCAATTTTACCTTTTATTTTTCATCCTTTCTTTTCTTTTTCTTTTTTTCTTTTTTTATATTTTTTTTAGCAATTGGGAATGAGTGTGTTTCGCTCCATCTCATTCCACCCCTAGACTACTCGTAATACGCAGCCCCCGGCGAGAGGACACACGTCAACGAGCGGATACTATCTTTGACGCCTAACTGAATAATACGCATATTTATCTTCCAACTCCCCTAAACTTATATTTTTGTGATCCATGAGTTATTAAAGGATTAAGGTATGACTCTGAACCTAAGCGAGGATTATGTATAACAATACTCAAGTGGGTCCGTAACTAGCATAAAAATAATCGATGAGTCTACGTGTATTAATTGTGCTTCTACATCAAGCAAGCTAACTTACAAGCAACCTAATTACATTTTACTCCTACTGTCATTCCAAACAATTTTCATCATTGGCTACTTAAGTAGAAACTGCAACTCACGGGATCAAAGATGCAAAACGCATGAACAAAATGCTATGCTAATAGACTAACTCGATCCTAAACATAGTCTATATGATCATGACATGAATATGCAAATAAGAATCACTAATATGAAGATGCACTGTCTATCATGAACAAATACTATGATGAATGCAACTACAAGAAATTAAAAGATACAAGAAACACTCCCATATTCGTCTAGCTGTCTTCGTCATTTTTTCCCAGTGGGTTGACTCCCACGAAGCGCTTGTTTAACATCGATAGCTCGACGATACCACTCGGAATCATGTAGTGTCGAGGCTGATGCTGAATGCCTCACGGTTGACCGCATCTCTATAGTAATGCTTGAGTCGTTGACCATTGGCTTTGAATGCTTTGTTTGGCGATTCCTCATAGATTTCAACTGCTCCATGTGGATATACTGTCTTGACTTTAAAAGGTCTAGAACATCTTGACTTGAGCTTTCCAGGGAAAATCTTTAGATGATAGTTGAAAAGAAGAACCCTTTGACCCGGCTCAAAAGCTTTATGTACAAGCTTCTGATCATGCCATTTCTTGATTTTTTTCCTTATACTTTTTCTGATATCTGCTATGGTCCGACCAATGGCTGATTTGAACTTCCTCAGAACTCTCAATAGCTTTTCTTCCTCACTACCTGAAAGGTTAGATGCAATAAGAATAGTTAATGTAGATGACTCTCCTAAGAAAACATACCTGAGATGAGCTGGTAGTGGTTTGAGTTCAAGTTTAGGAGCTTCTTCTAGAGAAGGTTTAAGTATTTCCTTAGAATCTTTAAGATCACCCAATATGAGCGACTCATGTGGAATATTGAGCCTCTTTCGATACGGGGCTTCCTGTAGTAGTTGAACACATTCGGATATTTCTTCGTCTTCGAAGTCAGATTCACCATGTAGAACTCTGCCTAGAACATCTGAACTTGCAAACTGATCCAACTCATTACTGTGCAGAGAATCAACCATATCCAACCTGAAACATTCCTCATCCTTCGTTGGAGATTGCATGGCCTTGAAAACGTTGAAAGTAACCTTCTGATCTTGCACTCTCATAGTGAGCTCCCCTTTCTGGACATCAATCAAAGTATTTCCCGTAGCCAAGAATGGCCTTCCCATGATTATGGGGATGTTTTTGTCCTCTTCGAAATCCAAGATAACGAAGTCAGCCGGAAAGATGAGCTTATCTACCTTTACTAATACATCTTCCATGATACCACGAGGATTTGTGATAGAGCGATCAGCCAGTTGCAAAGAGATGTTACTCGGTTTTGGCTCAGGAAGCCCAAGTTTCTCAAACACAAATAGGGGCATCAGATTAATGCTTGCTCCCAAGTCACATAAACATTTGTTGAAATATAAATTGCCGATCGAACAAGGAATGGTGAAGCTTCCTAGATCTTTAAGCTTGGGAGACAATTTTTGTTGTAAGATCGCACTACATTCCTCAGTGAGCGCCACTGTCTCAAAATCACCAAGCTTTAGCTTTTTCGAAAGAATTCCCTTCATGAACTTGGCATAACTAGGAATTTTCTCTAATGCTTCAGCAAAGGGTATGTTGATGTGTAGCTTCTTGAATACCTCCAGAAATCTCCCAAACTGAGTATTTAGCTTCTGTTTCTGCAACCTTTGCGGAAAAGGTGGAGGAGGGTAGATCGTAGGCTCAACAACTGACTGAGATGGCTTTTTAGGTGGTTGATCTTGATCAGAGTTAACCTCATATGAGGGTTGATTTTGAGAAGATTCAGCCCCTTGTTCAACTGTGGGGTTCTAGATAACCTTTCCTGATCTCAAGGTGATAGCTTGGTATTGCTCTTTGTCGTCCCGTTTACCTGGATTATGTTCTGTGTCGCTAGGAAGAACTCCTTGAGGTTTAACGATCATGTTACTGGCCATCTGCCCAATCTGATTTTCCAAGGTCTTGTGAGATACCATTAAACGTTTAATCATTAACTTCATCTCTTCGAATTCAGAGTCTCTCACAGAATGTTAAGAAGGGCCAGGATGTTGATTCTGAGGTTTTCTTTGGGCATACTGTGGAGATTGATGTTGTTGACCTTGTTGCTGAAATCCAGGAGGAGCGTATGGCTTAGCACCATAATGCTGATTACCTTGTTGATTATTGCTCCAACTGAAGTTCGGATGATTTATGTTGCTTGGGTGATAGGTGTTTGAGATTGGTTGTTGATTCTGCCTCTAAAAGTTACTCACAAATTACACTGACTCAGTAAAGATAGAGCATTGTTGAGTGTCATTCCCTCCAGCACAAATCTCGCACACACTACCTACCTGATGTACCCCTAGTTTAGTCAAAGAATCCACCTTCATGTTTAGAGCTTCAAGCTGAGCTGCTAAAGCATTGGCAGTGTCTACGTTAAGAATACCATCTACTTTATGGTGTGACAGTCTCTGAGAAGGGTTCAGGAATTTATTAGCAGGCATCATCTCACTGAGCTCGTGAGCATCCTCATAGTTTTTTGTTAATAAGGCTCCTCCATATGCAGCATCAACCATGGGCCTTGTTTGCGCACTCAAACCATTGTAAAAGCAATTTATTACTAACCAATCAGGCATCCCATGATGAGGACATTTTCTGAGCATCTCCTTGTAACACTCCCAAGCTTCACTTAAAGATTCACCATATGACTGAGAATACTTAGTAATATCATTCCTCATGGCGGTTTTTCTTGCCATAGGAAAGAATTTTGAGAGAAATTTATGCGCAAGTATATCCCAAGTAGTGATAGAGCTTGGTGGTAAAGAGTGTAACCAGCTCTTAGCTTTGTCCCTCAGAGAAAATAGGAAGAGCCTCAGTCTTATGGCATCATCTGAAACACCGTTGAACTTGAAAGTATCACAAATTTCAAGGAAGGTCATAATGTGCATATTAGGATCCTCAGATGAAGCTCCCCCAAACTGACAAGAATTCTGCATCATCTAAATAGTGTCGGGTTTAATCTCAAAACTATTCGCAGCAATATTGGGTCTGAAAATGCTAGACTGAATATCCATGATCTTTGGTTGAGAGTACTCCATGAGTGCTTTTGGAGCTGGATCTCCCATTGTAGAATTAGTATCAGAATCTGAGACTAGTAACTCTGTTCATTGGCTTGTTTCAAACTCCTTTTGTACTAGTGCTCTAGTTTGAGACCGTGTTTGCATACACGCTCAAGTACCTGAAGCACAAGAAAACACACGAAAGGCAAGTAACAGAATCAAGTCAATAGTTTTATAACGACCCCTGCTGATAAGCAATTAAACTGTCAAATAACACCGAGTCCCCGGCAACGGCGCAAAAAACTTGTTAGTTTTTTTCTTACGCAAGTATACGTGGTCAAATAGTAGCAAGTAATAAGTAAGTAAGTTCGTTCCCACGAAGACCAAGTGTATATGACAAGAATTCACTTATGCAACAAAGTATGATTATTAGACTAATGCTTGAATGAGTAATAAAGTATGGGTGAATGAATATAACTAAGGAAATTAACTAACGAGATTAACTAGCGAGTTTACTTATGCGAGAGAAAACATGGAACCCTAAATTCCTTGTTTATTTTACTCAGAGTATTAATATACTTAATCAATATGTATGATAACAACAATTACTAATCAGATAACACGAAATCAGTATACGCTACCTCTCAGTACACGTAAACCAAACCACTTAAACAACCACAAAAGCGATAGCAGTTAAGCAGACACCGCTTGCATGACAATCCTATATGTCTATACGAATTGAGGTACAATAGGTTTTAAGCGCAAGTTATCTATTTCGATTACACAGGGTAATATGATATGGTTAGTGAAATATTACGAATCATGAACAATCACAATACAAATCGTTCAAGAACTTATGCTACCATGGAAAGTTCTAAACCCTTAAATCCACTTTCGCATTCATTAAAGATTAATAAACTAGATGTTCGCGACGTATCTAACGATAAGCACAACTATACTAGGTAATCGACAAACGTATCTCACAAATCAATCAAGCAATCAAACCATAAGTATTATTCAAACAAATCCGTTAGAGTTCCATGACAACGATTAGTTCATAATCGAACGAATCATCATCATGGGCTCAAACGTTGACATAGCTCTAAGACAAATGTAAATAGATGAATAATCGTTTAGAGAAGGTCAAACCGAACAGTAGCCACTGAGTATCTCCTGACAGAAACAATCCGTAAACCACCGATCGAAATCATTGTAGCCGTCAACTGCTTTTTCCGGTATCTCCTGTCAAGAGTAATACCTCCGCTGCCGATCGAAAACCACTGCAGCTATCGACTACCTCTTGTCGTTTGTTTGTATGTTGCCGCTGCCGATCGAAAACAAAAGCAGTGTGACCTGATTTCTCTTTTTCTCGTTCCGTTCTGCAGGTTAAAAACCTAAAAAGGTAACCAATTCCGACTTTTTTTCTCTTCCTTTATTTTATGTTCTATGTTCTCCAGGATCGAGAAGAAAACAAAAGCAGCCAATTGTGATTTTGCTTCTTTGTTATCTTCTGCCTTAAGAAAACCCAAAACGGCGCCTCCTTCTCTCATTTCTGTGTGGTCTGTTGCCGATCAGAAAAACAATAAGTAGCCAATTGTGTTTTGGCCTATCTGTTTGTCCAATTCAAGCCTAAAGAAAACCCACGGTGCTGCCCCCGTCTCACCTCTTTCTCGTTTTTTTATGTTCTCTCTTTCGTCTGTTCTGTTTATATCTTCTGCCGAAAACCCTAAAGAAACCAATTTCCTTTTTTCTTCCTCTTTTTCTTTCCTTTTTCTCTCTCTGTTCTCTCCGATTTTTTATGTTCTAATTTTTTCTACTGGGTCCCCTCTCTAAAAAAGTCACACACACATAATAAAACACAGATAATGAAAGCCCAGTTTTTTTTCGAAAACGGCAACCCTAAAACTCTTTCACAACTTACCCTCAAGGACGTTAAATTTCCAATTTTTTCAATTTCAACCCCAAAGTTATTAATATTATCACAAATTTATCCGCGGCACAACTCCATCCCTTTTCTACAAATTTTCCCAGGAACAGAAGGCATAGTGGTGCAGGTAAAGGAACCAACATTTTCCTAGATGCCAAATAAAATGAAATATTAAAATCATTGGATCGTAATCTAAATAATGAACATTTCTTATCGAAATCTCTCAGGACTACTGTCACTTATATGCATGCCTTTATACTGAAATAAAATGAAGGTTACGAACATAAACAATAGTCAATCTAGCCATAAAAATGTTAAAGGGAAATAAAACATACAATATTATAAATTATTAAGAACATTATGAGCATCTATTCCCAAAAAGTTTATACTGTCTGCATATTGTTATACCTACGAGAATGAATGAAAAACACGTTGAAACACAACGAAAACTTGTTGACCGGAGACAATTTTAAGAATAGTGGAAGCGTAATAAGTGACATGAAATGCACTTATCACTATAGACCATCCCGGATCTACCAAAGAAGTTCAAATACTAACCAGAAGATTGGTTGCTCTGAACAAGTTTATACCAAAGTCGTCTAATAAGTGTGCACCCTTTTTCCAGATTTTACGAATTACTAAGGAGTTTATCTAGACCTCATAGTGTGATGGGGCATTTACTAAAATTAATAAACATTTGTCTTCTTCGAAGACATTAACCAAGCCAATGACGGGTGAGAAGTTGTATATTTACGTGGCAGTATCCGGTTATGCAGTGAGTGCATTTTTTGTTCGAGAAGTTGATGGTTACCCTCGCCCTATTTAATATATAAGCAAAAGTTTTTTGGATGCCGAGAAAAGGTACTAAAAATTATAAAAGTTGGTTTTAGCTCTAGTATTAACGGCCCGAAAGATGTGATCGTATTTTCAAGCTCATTCAATTAATGTTCGAACTTCTTCCCCACTAAAAACATTACAAATACTGTATGTGTCGGGTTGAATGACTAAGTGGTAAGTTGAATTGAGAGATTATGATATTGAATTTGCTTTTTGAACTGCAATTAAGACACAAGCTGTAGTAGACTTTCTGGTTGAATTCCATTCAAAATGACCATATATTGAATCAACTATTGAAAAATCTACAAAGGAATGGATAGTTCAAACAGATGAAGGGTCAAGTGTGTCAGGATATAGGGTAGGAATTTTCTTGTTATCTCCCTTCGGAGATTCAAGGTACCAAGCAATACACTTCAGTTTTAAGAAATCAAACAATGAAACAGAGTATGAGGCGGCATTAATAGGATTAAAACTTAACCAACTTTTTGGTGCCAAAAGAATTCGTTTAATAAATGATTTTTAATTATTTATACATCGGGACAAGGTGAAATATGAAACTAGAAAATATATTGATAAAAATATTTGAAAGTATTAAGGAATATGGGAGTTTTCATCAAAAATGATAAGTCTGAACACGTACCTCGAGCTGAAAATTGTATGGTTGATTCTCTAACCATTATTGCTTACACTGAAATGTATTTGTGGACCTTGATTCAGGAGTGCCCTTTGATATTAACATGCTTTAAATTTGGAACAAGTACGTAGGAAAATTTCCAAATTTCAACCACTACGAACAAATATTAGAGATATGAGATTAAATAATTCGCTACTAAGGGGATTTTGCCTCTAAACAAAGTATTGGCTAAAAAATAAGGTTTAAAAATACATGGTTTTGTATTCCTAAGAGATATCCTCTATAAAAAAATCTTTTAGTATGCCTTTGTTGCGATGCCTCGGCAATATGAGTCTTAGATGATATTATCTTAATTACATAATGGGGGGGGGGGGGGGGGGGGTTCTGCTCATTTTGGTTATAAAAATTTAACCAACAGGGTTTTGTTGGTAGAATATTATTAGTCTTCCATTATGGTAGATGTCAAAGAGTTGGTTCGATGGTGTGGCCCTTGTCAAAGATTTTCAAACGCAATACATATGCCAGCAGTGCCACTGAAATCTATATTTGAAGCATTATCTTTTGACACATGTGGGCTTGATTTAATAAGGTCTTTGCCAATGGCATCGAAGGGTCGTTAAACTATTATCATGGTAGTTAACTATTTTTATAAGTGGGTGGAAGAAGATCCCCTCTCTTGTACTATATCTAAAAAGATTATAAGATTTATCCTCTCTAACATATGTTGTAGATTCGGGTATCCAAGAAGTATAACAACAGATAATGACCCTCGATTTGAAAATAGAGATATGGAAACTTTTTGTACTTCCCACGGGATCCAACGATACTTCTCTTCACTTTTCCACCCTCATGCTAATGGACAAGTAGAGGTTTTTAACAGGATTATCCTAAGAGGTAGCAAGAAATTGGTTAAATTATTTGCAAGAAGTATTATGGGTTTATCGTACTACCCCTCGAACTACAACCCAAGAATCTTCCTTTGTTATGGTATATGGGATGAATATAGTAATATTGGTCGAATCGAATCCCCCATCATTCCAAATTAAAAATTACTCTGAAGAAGACAACTATATAGCCAAAAAAATTGAATTATATTTGATTGAAGAGAAAAGAACTAGATTTTATCTAAGATCTATACATTATCAAATCCTAATGAAAAGTAGGTGATAGAGTTCTAAAGAAGGTCTTCTTACACACCAACGCAAAAGGTTAGGAAAGTTAGCCTCTTCTTGGGAAGGGCTATATTCGGTTGTTGAGAGAATCAAGCCTGAAACCTATCAGTTGGTGGATAAAAAAGGCAGCCATTTAGGATACTCGTGGAATATTAAACAATTGAGACTTTACCCTGAATAGTTGTAAAAAGAGCATTCATTTTCTAATTACCCACGTAAACATTCAAAGGCATACTCTTTCCTACCGTAGTGGCTCAGAGAGATTTAATAAGGTGTCTGAACCACTTGAAATTTATAACATTTTGCCTTTGATAATTCTTGTTATTTTATTTTTGTGCTTCGTATATATTTGTGGTTATAATTAAAAGGTTCCAACCGTAGTTGGTCATGTGTAAAGGTTCCAACATTAGTTAGTCACACATAAAAGGTTCCAGCAATAGTTGGTCATGTGTAAATATCTCAATATTAGTTGGTCACACTTAAAAAGTTTCTAGCAGTAGTTGGTCATGTAAAGGTTCCAACAATAGTTGGTCACAGTTTAAAATCTTAAGGGATGATGATCTAAATATAAACACTTTGAATGTATTTCAGTGGGATACCTTCAAATGGGTTATTTAATTAATCTAAGGATGGTTGAATTAAATAATTTATTTAACTTGAAATAAATAAAATTCAGATGGATTAAATACATGATCTAAATTTAGAGAAGTGGGTGAATCAAATATGATAACTACATTCGAAAGGAAGAAACCTGAAAGGAATAGACTAAAAGTGATTTATGAATACTGCACCGAATAAAAAATTGCCTTGGGTAAGCCAAAAACTTATTAAAATCCAAGAAAAGTACTACAAAATGACTTGCTTATGTCAAGGACTTACACAAATCAGTAACAAAAATAAAAATTAATTTGCTTATGAGTTCTTTCCCATCAGTATCATCTTCTGAGCTCACATCCTTGGAAACTCTTCCGCCGCTTTCTTCGATATTATCAGTAGCTAAGTCGATAGATATGCCTAGTTGGTCATCCAAATGCATATTATTAGGCCATAATACCTCCAGGATTAACTTTCACAAATATTTGAGGTTCATCCCGTTTAGACAAGGATTCTAAAATTCAGTTAGCATACTCATCTACATCAACTTTATTATCTCCCACAACTTAAGATTTGACTACATTTAACTCCCTCTCAAACTTTTTAACAAGAGCATATTGTTCTTTTAATTCCTTTGACAAATGCTCTTTTACATCTTTATCAGTATTATGTTGATCTTTGTACTTATAAATCTTCTCGGGTCTAGATAACTGTAACTTTTCTTGAGCAGTTTTTAGCTTTCTGAGTTCCTCACTAACCACCATAGCCTTTTTTACTAAATCATATGTACGAGTTTTTTCCTCATCACATGCCTTCTTATAACGTACGCATTCATATTTAAGCAAAATAATGGTCTCTTTGTATGCCTTAACTTCCCTTTTCTAACTCACCAATGGGTTTTATGAAGCTCAATATTGTACACGCAAACGTATCTTGTTCCTTTACGAGTTGAAATGGCACGATGTTTCTCTATCACTGGAACCAAATAAGAGTAACTTTGGACCTAGAAGTAGAATGGGTTGAATAGAGATAGGGACAATTTCCAAACTCGTACCCGTTTTCTTCTTTTTCTTTTCCATTTTTTTGTTGCTACGTTTGCTTTTATTGTGTGTATTTTTTATTCTTTAAGACAAAAAACTCTGCAAGTGTGTCACCTTCTTCGAAATTAGCATCAAAAGTCATTAGCAAAGGCTCACCGGGCTACTTCAGCGCCTTAGCATCGACAACATTTTTCTTGGAACCTTATTTTGTGTCCTCAACTTTCTTTACCCGATGGTTGGGGGATCTATTCCTTGTTGGAAGAAAAACATTTCCATCTACAACATCAATTTGGTTAAGGATAAGTGCATCACGAGGTGGGGTATGAAACTGTTGTAAAGATAGATCCTGTTCAGAATTGGTCCTCCAAATATGGCTTTTAACTAGGTTATAGGAGTAAAACATTTGTGGAAAGAGTTGTACCAATTCTCCTCGAACCATTGATGTAATTTTTTAAAGGTGACCTTGGCAGATTCCAAATGTTGTAAATAAGACTTTAATATTACAACAAAGTAAAATTTGAAGTAAGTTACAAAGGCACAAAATAATAATAAGAGGAACAATAAGATAAATTTTAAGACTTACCTACATTATTCTAAAATGTGAGGACCCAACTTGGATTATCCTTCGAATAAATTTTCTTCCCATTTTTCCACCAACCGCTAATAAAGAAAAATTGCATCTTCCACAATTTATCAGCTTCTAACAAGTCATTCACGATCCTGTACTCATCTCTCATATTGAAGAAAACGAAAAGGGGTGTGGGAGTTTATTGATAACCCAACTATAGCCGCAAATTATTTCAATGACAATCGAATTTTTGATAGCCTAAATGTCATGATGCAGATATCAGAGTAAACCAGACATTCAGACTAGCCTAGCTTGGACACAATCGAACCATATCAGAATAATTAACTATCTCTGGTTACAAGGGAAACTGGAGACCTTGATTTAGTACGTCTGGAAAAACCACGAACTTTTGTTCTCCATAATTAATAGGTTTCTCACCCTTTTTGGGTAGTCACACATTTACCTCTTTCGGAATTCCCCTTTCTCGTGTAATGCGTTCAGTTAATTGTTATGAAAGTAATTGTGAGGGATTCTATTAAGGGCCATAAGATACTTAGGGCTTACCTTTTCAAAGTTGGGCATTACACGTCCGGCCAACGATGGTAGAAGCCCTACTTCCTTCATTGCGGTAGCTTTATCCTTACCATATTTGCTACTTTTAGCCTTATGAGTTTTCTTTTTAACTTCTTTTAAAGTCTCAGTGTTCTCTTTGGATTGACCAGATGTCTCTAAAGGATATTTCTCACCCACATTTCCTTTTCGTCAACTTGCATCTCCAGGTTAGATCTGGAAGGCTCTGTTCGATGAGAAACATTATTTTTACTTACTCGGCCGCTTTGACTGAGAATGGGAGGGATGATTAAGATTTTTGGGTGGGCTCTTTACTTTTGGAAGGCTAGGTTATAATGGATTTTGTTGGTTCGGTCGTCTTCAGAGGCGACTTCTCTTCAGTATTGAAACCTATAGCTTTGAAAGTATAGGGGCGTCTACGACTATTTGATCCTTGGGATCGTATTGGTCTTGAATATTGACTTCTTGAAGTAAATAACTGGACAGTGGAGGAAGGTTCTACTGTGATACTGTGTCTATTGCATGGCTAAACACCCATGTAGTTAATAGTTTGGCAAATAGTAACTTTGCCTTTGGATCCGGGTAATCTTGCTGCTAATCATGCTTTCATTTTCTACTCGGCATTATCTGATAAACAAAACAAGTCAGTCAAAGCTATTCTCGCAGTAAACATGCAAACTGAAAAACGACATCACCAAAAAATAGCTTTGTAATGGTGATTATAGTGGACGATGAAGAAAACATTACCGACGATTGATTTTATGGTGGTAATAAAATTGAATTTCTCTCTTTACAAATAAATTTTCTCTCTCTATAATTTGTTATAGTGGGAAAATAAGGTGAAATATTTAATATGGAATTGTAGTTACACAACAAGTATGATTCCATAGAAGTATAAAAGTCACCAAAGACTATAAATTTTGGGGGAATGGAACGGTTTCCAACCGTTTTCATACCTCACCTATAACTGAAATAAATTGCGAGACTAATAAATATGTGCCATGTATCCAAGAATACATCTGATTGAACATCACAAGAAGAATATCACCAATATATTTGAATTTCTCTGGGAGATAAATTAATGTTATTTTTCTTATTATCATAAAAAGTTTGAAGTAAAATTCGAAAGGATGGATATGAAGGGGCTCCCAACCAAGATAATAAGAGTATATACGTTAGTCCTCCCAAAAAGGAGTTTGTGAGGACTAAGTGGGATATCCGGATAAAGCCATGACATGAATTCGAAAACATGTCCGGGTAAAACTGCCCCTGACATCGGACTGTTTTTCAGGTTTTTGACAAAGGTATTTGAACAAACACCTAAAAAAGGGGCTCCTGATGAGTCCGAATATTGCTACCTCTCCGGACGGGGACAGTTCGGACTAAGATCACCAGACCGGACAGGGTAGTTCGAACACCTTACCCATTGAACTATTCGAACAAGGACTAAAGTACTTAAACACCTAAACACTTCTTGACTAAGCTGCTTGCTCTCCTACTAAGAGCTCATGGGTCCTTGAACATGACCTGGGTCCATTAAACATGACCCGAAAGCCCATAAAGCCCAGATACAAAGATAGAAATACCCAACCACCCGCATTAAATATGGGTAATGAAAATTAAATACAACCAAGCTGCTTAATTCTCCCTCTACTATCTACTCAAACATTAAAATACCTCCACAAACTCTAAACAAATTACAAATTTACCCTCAGACGAAAATTAACCACACCAGATCTAATAGGCCGAATGTGATTTATAAATATATATTTATTTAAAAGTAGTTTAGTTATTTTATTTAGTTAAATATATATTGTAAATCACATTCGGCCTATTAGATCTAGTGTGGTTAATTTTTGTCTGAGGGTAAATTTGTAATTTGCTTAAAGTTTGTGGAGGTATTTTAATGTTTGAGTTGAGAGTAGAGGGAGAATTAAGTAGCTTGGTTGTATTTAATTTTCATTACCCATATTTAATGCGGGTGGTTGGGTATTTATATCTTTATATCTGGGCTTTGTGGGGTTTCGGGTCATGTTTAATGGACCCGGGTCATGTTCAAGGACCCATGAGCTCTTAGTAGGAGAGCAAGCAGCTTAGTCAAGAAGTGTTTAGATGTTTAAGTAATTTAGTCCTTGTTCGAACAGTTCAATGGGTAAGGTGTTCGAACTACCCTGTCCGGTCTGGTGATCTTAGTTCGAACTGTCCCCGTCCGGGGAGGTAGCAATATTCGGACTCATCAGGAGCCCCTTTTTTAGGTTTTTGTTCAAATACCTTTGTCAAAAACCTGAAAAACAGTCCGATGTCAGGGGCAGTTTTACCCGGACAGGTTTTCGAATTCATGTCATGGCTTTATCCAGACTAAAAAAGCTCTGTGAATCTAAACGGTTTTCTGCTAGAATTTATGGGACACGTGTCACTCCTTGGTTGGTTGTTTCAGCCGTTTTTCACCTTGAATGTCGCACCCACCTTCTTTAAAAATCAACCTCTTCATTAATGAAGGTGACATCAGCGTCGTCTTTTAATCATTACTAATCTTTTCGAATTCTCCTAGGAATCAAGACTCCCTTTTGAGATTTACTATAAATTGAAATACTTTTCTACTGTTTCACTATCACTTTCGTTTTCACTCTGCAAACCTTCAAAGCTTTCTCTCTCAAAAAACAAATTCTTACTTAGGTCGTTTATGTTCACGGCTAGGAACGCTCTGATCAAAGGCGGGTGGCTCAACCTATCTGAATTAGAGAAGGCGCAAAAATTCGAAAGGGAAAGGCGCATTGCAGCAGGCTTACCCACTTCCCTCATTGACAGACCAGCAACATCAGCCATAGAGTCAGACCAAGGTTCTTCCTCCACAAAGGGTGTTAAACCAAAGAAATTGTTTTAAACCAGTTTTTCCCCTATCATCTCTAGTTCTTCGGTTCAAGAGTCGGAACCCGTCGTTGAGCCAGGTTTAAAAGTCACCAGCCTTAAAAAACCCTCCCCATTTTTAGCCATGGGGTCTGATGCTGAAACCTCTCCTCACAAGCTAGTTGATCGGAGAAAAGGCCGGCTGGTCAAAGGGCAGGCTTCTAAGGGCACCCCTGTATCAGGTGCCAAGGACATTAGTACTGGGTCAGAAGTACCCATTAGGGCACCCAAGGACAGGCTGTCTGGTCCGGAGGGCACTGGCTCAAGTCCCCGAAGAGAAACGTTTATATCAAAGCCCTAACCGGATGCCAGGAACCAAGAGACTACTGAAGCTCATCAGTCCGGAAGTCAGGCTGAGCCAAATCCAAACCTCCCTCTCACCACTGCGACTGAAAAACCTTCTTCAATTATGGAGGAAATAATGGAGGACTCTATCGAAGAGGCTCCATTTGAGTCCGAACGATCCGGACAGACTAGTAGTGTTGTTGCTGCCCAAAAGGATAAAGGCAAGGAAAAGTTGTGCTTGAGGCATCCGGACCTGCCGGAGTGTCTTGAAGGAATGGTGGGACCTTGTTTCCACAAGGTCAATGTTAAGTATCTCCTTGCCCTGCAAAAGATCAACTATGCCTTCATCCACACAGCTGAGCTAGGCCGGATGCGTACGAAGTGGAGAATTTCAGAGAACGTGAAGATAAGAATCCCCATAGACCCCGAAACCCCCATGGACTACAAGCTGAGCGAGATAGTTATCTTCACGGAGCTGTTTAACTGGGGGCTCAGATTTCCCTTGGACCCATAGATTGTCAGATACTTTCATCTGATAAAGCTCTGTCCAAGCCAGCTGAGTCCCAATGCTTGGTACACCCTCATCGCCTGCATCATGGCCTCTAGGCTCTCCGGGATCCCTCTACCAATGGAGGAGTTTGCTGTTGTGGCTAGTCTCTGCAGAAACCACCACATCCCCTTCTACCACTTTAACATGGGGGATAATTTCAAAGCAGTGGATGACCTGCTAGAGTTGGAGAGGAATTGGAGGACTCAATTCCTATTCGTAAGTGGTGCTTGGGAGAACGGGAGGAAAATCAAAGCCGGAGTCAACCCCAAGTCTCCTCACCAGCAGATGGAGGAGTGATCGTAAGGCTCCTACTTTATATTTTTATCTCTTCTTTTATCAAATTTGCTTAAACTGATTGATCTCGTCTTTCCCTTTGCAGAACTGCCCAAGGACTTCACTGACTACCTAAAGTCCGGACAGATCACTTGCACCAAGATCAACACTTGGGTTACTGAAAGGTGGGGAAACCGGTTCCATGATGCTTTCACAGGAAGCAACTTAGCAAGATCTCACCTCTCGAACACTACTGGCCGGAGGGACTTGTCCTGGGAAGAACTCACCACTCCTCCCCCTCCTGATGTTGTCCTTAAGAGGACATACGAACCGGATAGGACACTTTACTTGCCAGGCCGGGCCAAGGCTCCGAGTAAGATGAAGGCCAAGAAAGTGGTAGGTGGATCGGACCCTGCTGAGGTGGAGGAAGCTATTTCAACAAATCCGGAGGGGCCAGCCTCAAGCCAGATTGATGCTGCTCTCTTAGAAGTGGCAGATCAGGAGAGTATTAGGCAAGAATTTCACTCCCCGAAACCCCCAAGGGCTCCCAAAAGAGACCGAAAACAAGGAGCTGAAAGCAAGGACAGGGAGGCCAAGAAGAAGAAGACCTCTAAGGGTGATGAAATTTCTCTCCGGCCTCCGGAGCCTCTCCCCCATGTTGATCCCACTGATCCAACACAAGCAGAGGAGATCCCTGGTGACTTTCAAACCGAAGAGGTCGAAGGGGGAGGCCTTAGTATTGACGGGGTTGACATCACTGTCTTGGTGGGCTGGGTGACTACTTTGTCAATCTCCTCAGAGACGATTTTGCTGGGCCTTACTTCCCTCCGAGTACTTCAAACACCGTCACTTTTAATGGTAAAACTTTTACTGTTTCAAGTGAAAGGGACATTATAGCTCACTCTATCTTAAGTAGTGTTCAGCTGGTGCTTGTATTGGAGAAGCAAGTTCGAAGTCAGGCAGATATTATCAAAGACCTTTAGTCTGATAAGGAGAGGCTGTCCGATGACCTTCTTACTGCCACTCAACATGCTGACATTCTAAAGGGGGAGAACGAGGAGCTGAAAAAGAACCAAGAGGGGTGGACCACTAAAGTTGCTACTCTGGAAGATACTATCTGATAAGGAAATATATTCTTTAGGGACTTAAATGTAATTAATAATGACTTGAATGATAAGTTCTATTAATATAGAGTAAGATTAAAGTTTTATAAGAAGAATAGGGACTGAAATGTAAATAAACCCCTTATGTAATCGAACTTGTAACTAACTCACTAGGCCTATTTATAGAGGTCGAAGAGACTGATTGCACCTATGAAATAATCAGAAGCAAAAGATTATTTTCACTACCTAGAAATCTCTCTGTTGATTCTTGATCAATATTCTCAATCTTCTCAATTCAATCTTTATTCTCACCACTATCAAAGAGATCCAGGAGAAGTTGTCCAGAGTAGAGAAAGATCTCACTTCTTCAAAAGAGGAGGTCAAGGCCAAGGATCAAGTCATTCACAACTTGACAAATGACAAGATTTCACTTGAGAACACTTTGTCCGAGGCTGCAAAGGAGAAAGCTGATCTGCTAAGGGAGCAAGAGGCCAAAATCCAGGCCAAGATCGATGCTTATGCCAACAACGTAATAAATACTCAAGAGGAAATGTATGCCAAGGTGAAATCAGACATGGTCCTGCTCTTCCATGAGAAGTTCCCGAAGAGGAACTTGGGAGATTTGTGGCTTCACGTAGAGTACGAAGACCTTTCCTTCCATACCATGGCTGATGGAGACTTGCATGACTACTCCAGTGCTTCCTATTCTGACGAGGCAGAAGAAAATGCCGGGGAGCGCAATAACAAGTTCTGCAGGTATCATGATGATATTGGACATGATACAAATGATTGTATTGCTTTGAAGAAGGAGATGCAGATTTTGATAGAGAATGGGAAATTGTTGGAGTATGTCAAAAAGAATGCTAAAGCCATAACTCAAAAGGTGGGCAATCCTAATTCTAAGCAGGAAAGTGCACTGATGATTTTAGATGCTGCAGGTGATGAATTTGATGTAGCTTCGGAATATGTCGACCCAGACCCTAGTCGACTGTTGCTGATGTCAGTTGATGAGGCGTAAGGGACATGTTCGAGATTTGTGTGCGTTCTTTGAGTCACTAACAATATTTGGGGGAGATTCAATGACTAATAACACTAATAATTCAAGGAAGAGACATATAGTGAATTTAACACACCAAATTGAAGGAGGAGCATCATCATACCTAAGCAACAAGAAGGATGTCCCATTCATAATTTTCGATGGGGACGATTTGAGAGGAATTACTGGGCCACATGAAGATGCGGTGGTCATCGGAGCAGAAGTGTGTGGGGTGGAAATTCGACGATTATTGATTGATACTGGAAGCTCTGCAAATGTGTTGTTCAAATCAACATATGATAGATTAACCGCTCCACCTCGGATAGAAAGGTCAGAAAGAACTATAATTGGGTTTACTGGCGCGACAGCGAATGTAGTAGGGGAGTTTGAAGGTGAAATTTCTCTGGGAAAAGGGCCTTTCAAAAAGAAAGTGCAAGTACTTTTTATGGTGATAGATTGTCCGTCGAGCTACAATGCTATCTTTGGAAGGTCATGGCTGGCAAAAATATATGCTATAGTTTCTACAGTTCACCAATGTTTGAAGTATGTGGTTGGGGATCGAATCGGTGTAGTTCGAAGTGATCAAAAGGTGGCTAGAGAATGTTACGGTGCTGCATTTAGACTACGTGGCAAAAGTACCGATGATCCAATGGAGAAATAGCAGTTTGGGGGGTTGCCTTCTGGTGGTACAGATGAGGGAATTGATGATCCGAGGTCAACCCCGAGTTCTGTGGTGGTAAGTGAAGAAATAGAAGAATACATTTTCAGTGATGGTAAAGTACTTCGAATTGGGACTTTATTGTCTTTGTCAGTGCGAGAAAGATTGTTGAATTTTTTGTCTAAGAACTTGGATGTGTTTGCTTGGAGGTCCGAGGATGTAGTGGGGGTCCCAATTGATATTATATGTCATAGCTTGGCGGTGGATTCGAAGATCAAGCCAATAATACAAAAAAGGAGAGCTTTTTCGTTGGAAAAATCCGAGGCCATAGTTGCTGAGGTAGATAGACTGTACAAGATGGGGCATATCCGGGAGTCCAAATATCCGAAGTGGACAGCTAATCCGGTAGTGGTAAAAAAGAAGAATGGAAAGTGGAGGATGTGTGTAGACTTCACAGATTTAAACAGAGCCTGCCCAAAGGATCCTTTTCCAGTACCTCGAATTGATCAACTAGTGGATTCTACTTCTGGAAACAAAATTCTAACATTTATGGATGCATTTTCAGGATATAATCAAATTCGAATTAATCCAGAGGATGAAGAAAGCACAACTTTTATTACTGATCGAGGTTTACACTGTTATAGAGTGATGCCGTTTGGATTGAAAAATGCTGGGTCTACATATCAAAGGCTGATGAATAAGGCGTTTGCTTCACAAATAGGGAGGAATATCGAAGTGTAAATCGATGATATGCTTGTTAAGAGCAAAGTTGATGATGAACACATTGATGATTTAGAAGAGACGTTTTTGAATCTTAGAGCCATACAGTTGAAGTTAAACCCAGAAAAATGTACATTTGGAGTTCGATCTGGTAAGTTTCTGGGGTATGTGATTAGTGAAAGAGGAATTGAAGTGGATCCAGAACAGTTGAAGGCTCTGATATCAATGTCTTCACCTCGGAATATCAAAGAAGTGCAAATGTTAACAGGCAGGTTAGCAGCTTTGAACAGATTCATTTCTCGTTTTTCAGATAAGTGCTTGCCTTTTTTCCAGGTGCTGCGTCGACCAAATAATTTCGAGTGGACTTCAGATTGTGAAGAAGCTTTTATTAAGATCAAAAATCTGTTGTCCTCTCCTGAAATATTATCAAAGCCTCGAGAAGGTGAGCAATTATTTTTGTATATAGCGGTGTCGGATTATGCAGTGAGTGCAGTTTTGATTAGTGAAGATATGGGAATTTCGAAGCCTGTCTACTATGTCAGTAAAAGTTTGGTTGATGCTGAAAAACGTTACTTGAAGCTCGAAAAATTGGCATTGTGCATAGTAGTGGCTGCGAGAAAAATGCGTCCTTACTTCCAAGCACATACAATTGTGGTTCGAATCTCTTATCCATTGAAAAACGTATTGCAAAAACCAGATATCTCAGGAAGAATGACTAAGTGGTCTGTTGAATTGGGAGATTTCGATGTGTTATTCTCTCCGCAAACAGCTATCAAAGCTCAGGCCTTAGCAGATTTCTTTGTTGAGTTTCATTCGAGCAGATCCGAAGAGAAAGAAGGTGAAAGAATGAACACAAATCCGACGTGGACGGTACGAACTGATGGAGGATCTAGTAATAAAGGGTCAAGTGCAGGAGTTGAATTGGTGGCACCAACAGGGGAATTTATGTTTCAAGCTATAAGATTTGGATTTCACGCTTCAAATAATGAAGCTGAATATGAAGCTATGCTGGCAGGATTGCGGTTAGCAAAAATTTGTGGAGTAATATTCGTGCGCTTAGAAACAGATTCGCAGTTGGTAGTTAACCATGTTCGAGGAATATCATAGGCTAAAAAAGACCGTTTAGTTTTGTATCTGCAAGAACTTCGAGGTATGATGGCACAATTTGAAAATGTCGAGGTGGAGCATATTCGAAGAGGAAATAACACAATGGCTGATTCTTTAGCAACAATGGCTTACTCTGAAGAATATCCATGGATCGTGACACAACCATTGCCTTCGATTACATCAAGCTCTGAGCAGTGTGTATGTGTTGAGGAGGTAATAAATGATTCGACGCGCATTCGAAGTGATTGGAGAACTGACTTGCTAAACTTTCTTATAAAGGGAATACTACCTCTTGATAAGCACTTGCTCAAGAAAATAAGGAATAAAGCTCTTGGTTATGTAGTGTTGGATGGGGTATTGTATAAAAGGTCTGTGTCGAGGCCCTTATTAAGATGTTTGAGTAAGCATGAATCTCAAAACATTCTATCTGAATTACACGATGGAGACGGGTCAGCTCATTGTGGTTTCAAAGCTTTAACGCGTAGGGTATTGTTGGCAGGGTATTATTGGCCTACTATATTGCACGATGCCAAGTTATTGGTTCGAAGCTGTGATACTTGTCAAAGGTATGCACATTTAATACATAAACTAGCAGTACCCCTAATGACAATCTCTGAGGCGGTTCCTTTCGATAGGTGGGGGATTGATTTAGTAGGACCATTGCCTATGGCTTCAGGTGGAAGACAGATGATTATTGTTGCGGTTGATTATTTTTCGAAGTGGGCAGAAGCAGAACCTTTAGCTGGAACAAAAGCTAAGGATGTAATCAAGTTTATTCTAAGTAACATCTGCTACCTTTTTGGAGTTCCTCGAAAAATAACAACGGACAACGGTCCCCAATTTAATAACAAGGAAATGGATTCTTTTTGCTCTTCGAAAGGAATACAGCAATGCTTTTCTACTCCTTTCCACCCCCAGGCTAATGGGCAGGTAGAAGTTACAAATAGATCTATTTTGGAGGGTTTAAAGAAAAATTTGGCAGGAGCAGCAGGGAAATGGCCAAATTATCTTTAAGAAGTGTTGTGGGCATATCGAACAACCCTTAGAGAGTCCACAAAAGAGACTCATTTTTCTTTGGTGTATGGAATGGATGCTGTGTGCCCTGCTGAATCTACATTGCCTTCCTCCAGGTTATTACGATATTCCGAGGTAGATAATGATGAAGCTAGAAGGGTTGAGCTTGATTTGTTAGAGGAAAAAAGGGTCAAAGCGCATTTGAATGTGGTTCATTATCAAACCTTAATGAGAAGCAGATACGATGCTAAAGTTAAGAAGAGAGAGTTCAAGGTTGGCGATAAGGTGTTGCGAAAAGTATTTCTTCATACTAAGGACAAGCACCTCGGAAAATTGGCTCCGAATTGGGAAGGTCCTTATGAAGTCAAAATGAAGGTCAAGCCAGGTTCCTACAGGTTGTCTGATCGTGAGGGGAGGATGCTCAAACACCCTTGGAATATAGAACATTTGAAATTGTATTGTGAGTAAAATTGAACTTCGAATTTTTAAAAGACAGACATACTCTTTCCTTATCTGTTGGCCCAGAAAGGTTTTAATGAGGTGTCTGGCTAATATTGAATTTTATAATAAAATTTCTTTTGGCCATTGGTTGTTTAGTATGATGGGTGATTTATTATTTTGGTAACTTGGCAAAGACTGATCATCTTTGAAAGTTGACCAAGAATAATTTTCCAAAGCAATAGCTTTGAAGAAACAACCTAATTTTCGAGGTGCCACGTCTTATGAGTGCATCTAATTTTCGAGGTGCCACGTCTTATGAGTGTATCTAATTTTTGAAATGCCAAGTTTAATAAGTACACCAGAAATTTGAAATATTAAGAAAGTTGCTTGTTTCATCGGATAAAACTTGAGGCTTACAAAAAGGAGAAAACTACTTAATTAAAACACACACAAAACAAGCGCGACATATATAATCTACTGTTTAGTCATCTTCTTCTTCCGATGACCCTTCAGAAGCATCATCTTCTTCTGAGGAGCTTGATGGCACCTCGAATGCTTCCTTTGGACGATCTTCTCCTGGAACTTGTTTCCAAAATTCTGTTAAGTTCAACCTTGGACAGGCAGCATGGATTTCTCGAAGAAGACTGATAGCTGTATCAGTTTGAGCTTTCTTGATACCATTAAGCATCACAGAACCAACATCAGCTTCAGCTTTCTTGATGGCAGCCTTCTTTTCCTGATCGAATCCTGTTTGAAGCGTAGTCAATTGAGTTTGACAATCTTCCAGACTTTTTTGAGTTTTCTTGACAAGTTCTTCAGCATCGGTAGATTTTTTCTTTTCCTCAGAAATGGCAGTAGAATGTTGAGATTTTAGATTTTCAAGAGCTAGACGATGAGAAGTCTTCAAAGCTTCGATTTTTTCTTTATGCTCCTTAAGAAGCTTTTCTTTTTCAGCCTCGAAATTTTTCAGATTGTGAAGTGCTTCATTTTTCGAAGCCTTTTCAGATTCTGTTTCCTTTTTGCTCTTGATTAATTCTTGTGCAAGGAGCTCTAATTGTGTATGTGAATTGTTCACTTCTTCACACAATTTTTTGGCTGCAGCACTTAAATTAGTAAAACGTCGAAGGATTGAAGTTACCTCATCGGATCTTTCAGGATTGGGCAAGTTTGATGGGCGAAGGACAGGAATGATAGCAGTAGACGTTGAAGGTATGGCAGCCCCAGTAGAAGTTGATGGAATGGTGTTGGTAGGTTGAGAATCTTCACCAGTGACTACAAAATCCCCGCTCGAGTTGAAGTCTTTGAGGTTGAGATATTCATTTTCTTGGTTGCTCCTAATGCTAATCCCCCTTGAGGATTATCTTCAATAAAGGTTTTCTCATGCACTTCGGAAGCTAATATCTCTTCGAGCATTTCAGCTTCGTTCTTTTTCTTTGGAGTAGTGGACTTGCTCTTTTTCTTCTTTGGAGTATTGTTTTCTTTCTTTTTCTTTTTCAGAACAGGTTCATCCTCTTCGGATATTGGAGGAAGTTGAGATGCAGGCGCTTTTCGTTTCCCTGCAGACTTCGAATGTTTGGAAGGGTTGACCTTGCTTGTGTTGGGTTTTTTGAGGGTCAGCTTTCCCTTCTTTTTTAGTGGCAGGTGACTGTCAGAACGATTCCTGGTGGGAAGGTAGGTTTTCCCATCTGGTGCGAGAATTCTTTGGACCGCTACGATGGGATCTGGGGGGAGCATCGGATCTTCAGGAAAGTCAGCTCCCAAGGTTATGCGCCACAGATGGCTGTTGACGAAGTTGATTGGTTGAAAAGCTGAGTGAAAGCCATTTCCCCAAGCTTTCTCTGCCCACTCAGCCATTTTCTGGAAGATAACCTTTGCAGTCTTTCGACGACCTTTAAATCTCCTCGGAATTTCTGAAAAAAGAATAAACAATTAGATAAGTGGACTTGGTTAATTTGGCTAGGCTTAATAAGTTAAAAAAAATGTTAACAATACAATAATGATTTACTTACTGCTATCTCTCCAGGTGAGAGTAAGTTTTGAGGGGTTGTCTTCGGAAATCTCTTTACCATTTTCTTAAGCTCCTGATAAGAAGACAAACCTTTGTTTCCAAAATTTATCAGCTTCGAGGAGGTCATCGATAATCTTCAGATCATCCTCCAATGTTAGGTAGTAGAATGGTAAAACTGGCCCATTTGAGATTTTGGTCAGTGAGATGAAGTCTTCTATTTCGAGGGGGGTGCCTCCTAGCCTCGATACCATGATAGCAGAGAATAAAGTGAACAGCTGGTTTGGAGTGACTTGTGTTGGGCATAACCCAAGAATTTCGAAGTACCTCACAATCATTGGATCAAGGGGAAATCGAAGTCCCCAGTTGAAAAGCTCGGGGTAGACTACCAGTTCGTTCTTCTGACAACTCAGAGGTGTTTCTCCTTCTACTGGTAGTCGAAGAACAATGTTGTCTGTTAATCCCCATAGTTTCTTGAGTTCTTCTTTTTCTGATTCGAGGTAGTAGGTGTAGGGTACATTTTTTAGGGCAAGAATGTACCGAGGACAAAGTGGTTGAAGGTTTTCCTGAACCAAGGCAGCAACATCTTCGGGGAGGGTAATAGGAGGTTTCTTTCCTCGAGTTTTCTTTGGAGGGATTACCCCATCAGCCTCGGATTCCCCTTCAGCATCGGATTCAGTGGCTTCAGAATCATTTTCTTTGTTATTTTCTTCATCGGTAGCCTCATCCTGACGACTTCGAGTTTGAGTCTCAGTTTGAGTCACAAGAATTGGTTGACTATTCTCTGGTGTAACATCAACCACTTCTTATGGGGGAGGAGAGGAGGTTTCTGCATCGTCACCCATTGCTAGAAAGGTTGATTTTTTGCTAAGTTTAACTTTAACTGCTTCGAATTGTGGAATATGTGATTTGGGTTGTAGTTTTTTAGAAGTTGGTGGTTTGTCAGAAGTGACAACCTCAGATTTTCGATGAGGTCTTAATGATGGAGAAGTGGGTTGATTTCGAGGAGGAAAAGGTTGTTGGCTAGATTCTGGGTTTGAAGCTAGGGGTGAAGATGAAGTAGCAAGGTTGGGATCGAAGTTACCGTATTTGAAGGTGGTAGAGGAAAAGTGAGGACCGTTGTAGGTCAACCCAGCAGCTCTGTATTCTTCAGCTCTCTCTCCAATACAAAGATAATTGTAGGCACCAAATACTTGATTATTAGGGACAGGGAAGAGAGATTTCTTTGGTTTTCTTGGTTTTCTGGGTTTAGATCTTTTGTATTTGGGATATCTTCTCATACAATAGGTGCTGATCTGGGAAGTTGTTTCTGTGACTGAACAAAATGGTGTTTCTGAGGAAGGTAGCAGGAGATGAAGATGAAGGTTGATGAAGAACAAGATGAAGATGGTTCAGGAAAGAAGTGATTTATCTAAAAAGTTCTCAGTGAAGGTGGAGCTAAGTATTTATAGTTAAAAAAATCACGTTGAGAAGTTGAAGAGGCAAAACCAGTGAATTGTTCTCATTGGGTGGAATGTGAAACGTGGAGGAAAACGTGTTGTGTCATAGACCTATCAAGAAGGGTCTAGTCAGTCTTTCAAGTAGGGGTCAGAAAATTCGAAGCATGAGTAAAGTTATATCTCTAGTTAGAGGATTCGAAGTAGAGGCAAGGTTGTATTTCAAGTTGGCAGGTTCGAAGTAAGTGGGAAGTTTATTTGCACTTATTCTTAGATTCGAAGTGAGGTTGCAAGTCATTAGGCTTAATCATAATGAAGAGGCTAGATGAAAGAAGTTTTATTCACTTGGAATAATGTTCGAAGAGTGAATAGTTCTTATAAATTGTCTATATAAGAACTAGGGGGGCTACTGATAAGGAAATATATTCTTTAGGGACTTAAATGTAATTAATAAGGACTTGAATGATAAGTTCTATTAATATAGAGTAAGATTAAAGTTTTATAAGAAGAATAGGGACGGAAATGTAAATAAACCCCTTATGTAATCGAACTTGTAACTAACTCACTATGCCTATTTATAGAGGTCGAAGAGACTGATTGCACCTATGAAATAATCAGAAGCAAAAGATTATTTTCACTACCTAGAAATCTCTCTGTTGATTCTTGATCAATATTCTCAATCTTCTCAATTCAATCTTTATTCTCACCACTATCAAAGAGATCCAGGAGAAGTTGTCCAGAGTAGAGAAAGATCTCACTTCTTCAAAAGAGGAGGTCAAGGCCAAGGATCAAGTCATTCACAACTTGACAAATGACAAGATTTCACTTGAGAACACAGTGTCCGAGGCTGCAAAGGAGAAAGCTGATCTGCTAAGGGAGCAAGAGGCCAAAATCCAGGCCAAGATCGATGCTTATGCCAACAACGTAATAAATACTCAAGAGGAAATGTATGCCAAGGTGAAATCAGACATGGTCCTGCTCTTCCATGAGAAGTTCCCGAAGAGGAACTTGGGAGATTTGTGGCTTCACGTAGAGTACGAAGACCTTCCCTTCCATACCATGGCTGACGGATACTTGCATGACTACTCCAGTGCTTCCTATTCTGACGAGGCAGAAGAAAATGCCGGGGATGGCCCTCCTGAAGAGAAAGACGATCCCAAGGGGAAGAAGAAGATGGATGAGGCTGAGCCATCTTCAAAGGCTCAGTCTTGAATTATGAATTATTTTTTCACTTTTCATGTTATCTAAACTAAAGTCCTTGGAAGGCAAATGCACTCTTTTTGTTAATGTGTTCGGTATCTGACCGGATAGATCCTTTACTTTGTTTGACAATTTAAAAGTCCTTAGAAGGCAGGCACTTAAGTTATCTCAATGAATATCCTTGTTTTGCACAATTTTCGCATCCTTTCATAGTTTGTTTCAATTTTGGTGGCTAGTGTTTAAATAGCCCTTAGTTATTTCATAAAATAGCCTAAAGTGAGAGTGTTTAAGCTCTCTGATGACAAATGTTTAAGTGGTCGTCATTCTTTACTTCAATCCGGATGGTGTGACAAAAAACAAAGTAAGAACACTTCGGAAAATTTTTTTAAGAAGGCATCAAATTTCATTAAAAAAACCCGGACACCTCATTAAAACCTCCCCGCGCCACCAGAGTAAGAAAGAGTATGCCCCCAAATATTTACATGGATGTTTAAACAAGTTAATATTTACACAGACGCTACTCTAAGTACATCCGGAGATGTTCAATATTCCAAAGGTGGGTCAAAATTCTTCCATCCATGTCTTCTAGCCAATATGTTCCAGGTTTAATCCTTTCAACAACCATATAAGGTCCTTCCCAAGTTGGGGCCAGTTTGCCGAGCAGCTTCTCTTTAGTGTGTAAGAAGACTTTCCTTAATACCTTGTCCCCTGGCTGGAAATCTCTTCTTTTAACTCTAGAAGCAAAGCTGCTTCTCATCAAACCCTGATAGTGTGCAGCTCTAAGGTGAGCTTTAACTCGTCTTTCTTCTACCAGGTCAAGCTAACCTCTGATTGCCACTTCGTTAGCGCATATGTCAAAAGAAGAGGAGGTAATAGGCCTGACAATACTCATCGGGTTGGTCCAAGCAATGCTGCTCCGGAGGGAGCTATGGTTATAATCGAAAGGTTTGATGTGGAATCAGAATACTTGGATCCGGATCCAACTCGAAATAGAGTGGGTGCCATTGAGGAATATTCTAGAACAGTCTCCGGGCTCATTAAGTTTTTTGAGTCACTTACAATTTTCGGAGGGGATACTATGACAGCTCCTACTGCTTCTTCGAGGAAGAGGCATGTTCATACTTTAGTTACCCAGCTAGAAGGAGGCATGACCTCCTATCAATCTCAAATTCCATTCCCCTCCATTGTTTTCGATGAAGATGATTTAAGAGATATAGCTGGCCCTCATGAAGATGTTGTTGTCATAGGAGCATCTATTGGGGGAAATGACATAAGACGAATCTTGGTGGATACTGGAAGCTCAACCAATATCCTCTTCTTAACCACTTACAAGAAATGAAAAATCTAGCCATAATTCAGAGTTCGGACAGATCAATTGTGGGCTTTACTAGCAACTCAGCCGATGTGGTCGGGGAGTTCGAAGAGGAAGTTTTGTTGGGCAAGGGCCCTTTCAAGAAGATGGTCAGGATACTTTTTATTGTGGTAGATTGTCCCACTTGCTATAATGCTATTTTAGGGAGGTCTTGGCTCTCTAGGATGCATGCAGTGGCTTCGACAGTCCACCAATGTCTGAAATATGATGTTCAAGGACAAGTGGGAGTTGTCCGAAGCAGTCAAAAGGTTGCAAGAGAATGTTATGCTACAGCCCTTGCTCCCGGGACGTTGGGAGCAGTTCGTATCAACGAGCAATAGCAGTTAGACGGGCTTTCTAGGGGTGAGAGTGAAATTGATGACCCCAGAGATACCCCTGGAGTATTGATACCAGTTGAAGAGGTTGAAACATATTCTTTTGAAGAAGGGAAAAGTGTCAAGATAGGGTCTAAAATGCCACCCGACCTTAAAAATGAGATGTTAAAATTTTTGAAAAGCCATCAGCATGTTTTTGCTTGGTGTAATGCTGATGTTATTGGGGTTCCAGCAAATGTTATATCACATCACCTATCTGTCCGGAGAGACATAGCACCTGTGGTTCAAAAGAGAAGGGTTTTTTCTAAGGAAAAGGCTGATGTTATTGTGCAAGAGGTTGACAGGCTCACAAAGATGGGGAATATGAAGGAATCTCAATATCCTTTGTGGACTTCCAATCCGGTCTTGGTAAAAAAGAAAAATGGCAAGTGGCGTATGTGCATTGACTTCACAGATCTCAATAGGGCTTGCCCAAAAGATTTGTATCCAGTTCCCCAGATTGACCAGCTAGTAGACTCTACCTCTGGGAATAAACTACTATCCTTTATGGATGCTTTCTCCGGATACAATCAGATTGAAGTAGATCTGAAGGATCAGGAGCATACCACATTTGTCACTGACAGGGGTCTCCATTGCTACAAGGTAATGCCATTTGGGTTGAAAAATACTGGGGCTACTTATCAGAGATTGGTGAATAAGGCCTTTGCTGATCAAATTGGAAGGAATATGGAGGTGTACATCGATGACATGATGGTGAAAAGTGTGGATGAGCAATTGCACTTGGCTGGCCTCCGAGAAACTTTTGCCAACTTGGTAAAAGTGAATTTGAAGCTCAATCTAGAAAAATGTGTATTCGGAGTGCACTCCGGGAAGTTCCTAGGTTATATAATAAGTGAGCAAGGGATACAGCCCGATCCGGACCAGCTTAATGCTCTATTCCAAATGGAGCCCCCTCGGAATATTAAAGAAGTGCAACGATTGACAGGGAGGTTAGCTGCTTTAAACCGATTTATCTCAAGGTCAACGGATAGACGCGCCCCGTTTTTTCAAACTTTGAAGGGTGCAAGGGGATTTGACTGGACCTCAAAGTGTGATGAGGCCTTCAATGAGATTAAGAAACATCTCTCCTCCCTCAAAACCTTATTTAAACCAATTGATGGAGAGACACTCTTCGTATATTTGGCAGTTTCAAGTTGTGCCATTAGTGCTGTGTTGGTGAGAGAGGTGGATAACTACCCCCATCCTGTATACTACATCAGCAAGAGCTTGATAGATGCATAGAAACATTATTTGAAACTCGAAAAGTTAGTGTTGGCCCTGGTAATAGCTGCAAGGAAGATGAGGCCTTATTTCCAGGCCCATCCTATTATCGTCCGAACATCTTTTCCTTTGAAGAATGTTCTCCAAAAGGCAGACATTTCAAGTAGAATGACTAAGTGGTCGGTAGAATTGGGGGATTTTGATATAGATTTTGCTCCCCGAACAGCAGTCAAGGCCCAAGCTGTGGCTGATTTTCTAGTTGAATTCCACTCTGACAGAGATTCGGAGCAGACTACTGAGATGAAAGACAAAAAGGTTTGGGTTGTCCGGACGGATGGTGGATCCAGCACTATGGGATGTGGTGCAGGGGTGTGCTTGACTTCTCCATATGCTGACGAAATGTACCAGGCTATATGTTTTGCTTTTAGGTCTTCCAACAATGAGTCCGAATACGAAGCAGCTATAGCTGGTTTAAAGTTATCTTATATTTGTGGAGCCAAAAGGGTCAAGCTAATAAGTGACTCCCAGCTCCTTATCCACCATGCTCAAGGTCAATCTGAGGCTAAAAAGGAACAGCTAGTGAAGTATTTACTTCTTCTTAAAAATGAAGCACTCAAGTTTAAAAGCATTGTTTATGAGCATATACCCCGGACAGAGAATGAACTAGCAGATTCACTAGCAACCATAGCCTACACTGAGTCATATCCTTGGATCCATGTGCTGGAGAGCCCTTTAATTCAACATAACATCAGTAAAGAAGAAGAAGAAGAAGAAATTTTCAAAGTACAGATGAAACAACCACAAGACTGGAGATTTCCTCTCCTGCAATATCTCTCTGATGGCATCCTGCCTCCGGATAAAACACTAGCAAGAAAGATGAAGCACAAAGCTCGTGGTTTTATCATACTAAGAGACGTTCTGTATAAGAAGTCTTACAGTAAACCTCTTCTACGATGTTTGGGGAGTGAACTTCTTGTTTCGAGGCTATACAATCATCGGTGGTATGGCTAGTATCATTTTGATACTGGCAGAAAGAGTTATTACGTGTTCTCTAGGAGATTGCAGTGCAGACGGTCTTCTAAAGTGTACCTCTTCCTTTGTTTTATCATAAATGGTGGCCACACTTTCTTTCAATTCTGCAAACCACTCTGGTTGAACCCAAGGCCCTCTCTTATTTCTGGATTGTTGACTCTGAGTAGGTGCAGCTGGATGAGATTGAGCTTTAGCCCTGCTATGCCCTTGTCCGGTCTCCTTTGCCTTGTTCCCAGACTGATTCTGATTGGGATTTGGTGCAACCGGGGCAGACCTCACCTGCCTGTGCACCCTAGTTTTCTTTGTTTCATCGACGTTAATCTGCTTTCCAACCTGATTCGGTAAACCTCCCCAAGTCATGGCTTTCTTTCTGGTCACTGAATCAGCCAAATTCCCAGGGTTTAAGCCTTGTCTCAAGGATGCTATTGCTACTTGCTCGAAGCAATCAGTCAACCCATTTTTGGTGTTTACAAAATGACTTATGTATTCTTTCAATGATTCGTTCGGTTCTTGGGCACAATGGATTATTGTGTCCCCGTTGCCCTTCAACTCTTTACTCCCAACAAACTGCCTTCGAAATGCCACCCAAAAGGTATCGAAATTCTTGATGCAGCCTTGTGGTAGGCTGTTATACCATTTTAGAGCACTCCCCGTAAAGGATTGGGAGAATGCTCTACAAAGTAGCTTGTCGTCATCATCAAAGTTCATCATAAAGTTTTTAAATTGCTCCAAATGGTTATCCGGATCAGTACTGCCATCGTACTTTTCCATTTTAGTGCTATCAAACCTCTTATGGAGGTTTCCGGACAGAATTTTGGAAGACAATGGAGATTGTCTCCAATTTCGGCCACGACTGAACACAGTATCCTCGTTAGGAGTTGCAAAGATACCTGGTTCATCGTGGAAGGCAAAAGGATCCATCAGCATCCGGTCTACATGCCTCCGGCTGTGAGATGACCCTTTGCCAATATTCTTCTTCAAATTCCCATGTCTATCCCTTTTTCTTGAATATTTTTTTATCAACTTTTGCTTCTTTTTAGTTCGGCCCTCGTCGCTGCTAGAGGACAAGGATTCTTCAACTCCATCCTCATCCGAGCAGCTATCAGAAGACTCTGAGTCTGAGTTAGAACTCTCCACTGACTTAGACCGGTGAGACTTCTTGGAGCTGGCATGAGTCTTTTTGGTACTCACATGAGTCTTTGAAGGCTCATGCTCTCTAGGGTTATCGGTATGATGAGCAACTGATGCTTTCGATTTTTCTTTCATGCCCATCTTAGCCTTTTCTGCCCTCGGAGCTTCTATCTCACCCTTTAATATATCACGCTCTTCGATGGTGTATTCATCGTTTTCACCCACCACTTCGAGCAAAGCTGGTGGTACTTCCGGGGCGTCCGGATTCATTCGGACTGACTTTTCTTGTTGGTTTCGAATGCTCGATTCAGGCACCTACTGTTCCCACTGTGGTCGCCAATTTGGTGTGGTTAATTTTCGTCTGAGGGTAAATTTGTAATTTGTTTAGAGTTTGTGGAGGTATTTTAATGTTTGAGTAGAGAGTAGAGGGAGAATTAAGCAGCTTGGTTGTATTTAATTTTCATTACCCATATTTAATGCGGGTGGTTGGGTATTTATATCTTTGTATCTGAGCTTTATGGGCTTTCGGGACATGTTTAATGGACCCGGGTCATGTTCAAGGACCCATGAGCTCTTAGTAGGAGAGCAAGCAGCTTAGTCAAGAAGTGTTTAGGTGTTTAAGTACTTTAGTCCTTGTTCAAACAGTTCAATGGGTAAGGTGTTCGAACTACCCTGTCCGGTCTGGTGATCTTAGTCCGAACTGTCCCCGTCCGGAGAGGTAGCAATATTCGGACTCATCAAGATCCATCATTTGGCCTATTAAGCCCATTAGAACTTTGCTTATGGTATAAATAGTCTATTAAGAGCATTAATTAAATAGATGGAATTTACTTAGGATTAAATAAAAAAAATAGTCCATTGATTATCCCGTTTTCTTTCATTTAGTCATATAATTTCAAAATCGTTAGTGAGGAATTTACTTACAAAATCTATATATTTAGTCTATTGACTTTGAAAAATCCATAAATTTAGTCCCTAAAGAAAAGAAAAAACCCCTCACCCTCGACTAAATTTATAGATTTTCCAACTCGATGGGCTAAATTTATAGATTTTTTAATTCATAGACTAAATTTATAGATTTTACCAAGTTCATAGACCCTCACCGGTGATTTTGAAGTCGATGGACTAAATGAAATAAAATGGGATATTCGAAGGACTATTTCCTGATTTAAGCCTATTTACTTAAACAACTCAATTATCTCTCTACCGTTTACTCAAAAACTAATTGTATTTCACTTTATTACCTAAAAAAATATTTGACTTTACCAAATTGGGCTTGCGGTTTTTTATAGAATAAATTCAAAAAATATCATAAATGGATCTAGTTTTGTTTGTCTTAAAAACATAAAACCAATAACATTTTTGTATTTTTTTACGAGTAACCGTTTAAAAAATATGAACCTTTAAATTTTTAATGTAAAAAAATAAAAGAAAAAGAATGTGTACACGTGTTTGATGATTTTGTATCGAATGATTTAAGTACATAATTTGTTAAAACACTTACGTCTTACTGAGTAATAGGTTTGTAGAATGGGTCTTCGTCAGTATTTTTTTTAATCAAAAAATTATATTAAATCCAAAGTACGTGGCAATAACTTATAGGTTATAAACAAAGAGTCCATAGAACTTTAAGTAGAAGCAAGTACAGGGGAATATATCCTATAATAAAAGAGATCAAACTCAATCACTGAGCTTCTCCTTCCTCTTCTCGATCCCAAATTTTCTCCAAAAAATTAAAAAATCTTTCTCTCTAAAATCAGATTCAGACTAACATGCAAAGAGATTTCTAGTAGAGATGCGCACGAAACTTCATCTCCCAGCTACATGCAATACATCATTTCTCCAATAATGCTCCAACTTCCTTCAAATAATATCTTTCCCTGCTCACGATGAGTTTCCTGAAAACGATCGAGCGTTCTCGATTTGCCAAGACCTTCCCAACACAAGACGCTTCAGAAAAGCCATCAAAGACTATCGAGAAGCTTCCAACGATCAATGAGAAGGCTTCTGAGTTCCTGAAACAATGAAATTCAGAGAGGTAATTTTGAAATTTTACTCAATGAAATTAAAATAGCCAAGTCCCAGACTCTCAAGCAAGATTATTACTTGTAAATGGGGAGGAATGTTAAATCCATTGAGATTATATTTTTTCTTGCATCTTAGAGTCCACTTAGCTAGCCAATCGGCAGATTGGTTTTGGACTCGACAGATGTGTTTAATAGTCATCTCAGGATGGATTAACTTCCAACAAATAGATATAATAGGATCCAGAAACCAAGGAGTGTTTCCTTTAGCTTGATAATCAATTAAGAGAGTCGAGTCAGATTCAATGTCAATTCTGACCCAATTGTTTCTTTTGCATGTAAGCAAACCATCGTGCAGAGCTCTTGTCTCTGCCATTAAAGGATTCAGCTTGTCATACTTGCAGCATTCGGACACTTTACCTGACGATGCCCTAACTCATCACAGCCAAAGCAACGTAACTTACCAGAAGAACGGATGGTCGCACCGTGCTCAGGAGGGGCCTGATCAGGGGTTGGACGTGGAACTGGTGCGGGTGCTGAGGTCCCTGTAGGAGCACCAGTCCGTACACCAATCTGTGTCCGTCAAGCCAACTGTTTCTCTGCCTGGAGGGCATGCCGATGAGCTTCTGAAACAGACAGCGGGTCGAACATGTTCAACACATCATGGAGTTGAGGGCGCAACCCACCAATATAGCGGGATACCCGCTGGTGTGATGACTCGTTCACATCCGTACGAGCAATCAACTAAAAGAAATCCTCTGTATACTCGTCCACAGAGCGTGGCCCCTGACGAAGATTCTAGAAACGCTGGAATTATTCTCGTTCAAAATTGTAAGGCAAGAATGCCTTGCGGATTTTTTTCTTGAATTTCTCCCAACTACATACTTTCTCTTTGCCTTCACGCGCACGGATCGTTTTCACCTGCTGCCACCAAGTTTGTGCCCTACGGGCAGGTGGATGGTAACCAAAGCTACCCGTCTCTCCTCAGGAACTTCCTTGAAGTCCAGCACCTCCTCAACCTGGGATAACCAATCAACAAATTCCTCCGTCCGAAGGCCACCATCAAAGTCAGGAATGTTGACCTTAAATCCAAGCTCCCAACGGCGGTCCTGATAAGCATTCCGTTCTGCCCCCTCTCCAAAAGGGTTATCAGGACCTTCAACCTCAACACCGGGTTGCCTGGTAGTAAGTTTAGCCATCTGACGGGCAAGATACTCGACCTGACGGTGTAGGTCAGCATTATCACGATCTCCGAAATCACCCGCATCTCTTTCCACAGCAACGCCGCTGCGACCTCTAGGTCTTCCTCGCACCATCTCGCAGGACTGCGTGTGTCTGATACCAATATGATACAGAGTAAACGCAGAGAAGCCAATATAGAGAAACCCTAATTTTCTTTATCAAAATTCAACTCCTTTACATCGTACACAAAGTCTGTTTAAATAAGGGTTCGAATGAAACCCTAATACGAAAATACCAAAAATGCCCAAAAGTAATAAAAAATAGAAATAAAATAGTAAACGACTCCGATTGCCCAAAAAACACCATATGTCACGAGCATAGCTGGTGACTTCAACTCGTGGCATCGTTCCTTTTGAAATAAGGTGTTGTGGGTCAAAATCGGACACCGGGAGCTCCAAAACTGTCAATTCGCTGCATTCTTCGGGTGATCGCTTGTCTTTCATAAATTCTAGCGCTAATATGTCTGCATCACCATCTCATCGAGATTAATCCTGAAGATTACCCCACCACTTGACTCACCACTGGAGGAGCAGGCAACGTTAGAGTTCATCTTCAGTCTACCACATTGAGGCGCAATCCACTTCACGTAGATGAAGTGCATCTCATAGCAAAACCTACATCGAGAGCATTAGACCAATTCTATATAGTTAATGCCTTAGAAACATTGAGACCATAAATGATTCTGGTAATTACATGAATAGAATTATCAGAATTCATGTGATTAGACTTAAATTTGGCCCTGTTTCTATTTTGCCAAATTTCCCAGCAAATAGTGGCCGGCATAACATGAGTGATGTTCACCATATTAGGAGAAGTCCATAACCACTACCTAATTATGTGAGTAACACACATAAATCTATTAATTTTAACCTTGAACAAATTTACAAAGTATTCCCAAATATACCAAGAGTACTCAAAATTAACAAACAAATAATTAGGATTTTCAATGTTATTACAAAATTGTCATTTGGAAGCCAATTGAAAATTCCTTTTCTAAAGAATAATGTCTAAAAATATATTTATTGACCAACATCCACAAAAGGAAATAAAATTTCCTAGGTACAATATTATTCCATATTTTCTGAAAAAGCTAGACCTGTTGTAGTGTCTTCTAGTATTGTCCCAAGCAGACTTAATGCTGGAGTTACAATATTTAGTTAATATCCATTTAATTATGCCATCTTTTACAGGATTGATAGATAAACCTTTAATTTTATTCACATTAACAGGGGACATAAAGGTGTTTAAAGTATTAGTGTCCCAGTCATTATTAATCCAGAAAGAATTAACCTTAGTCGGTAGAAACCAATTGTTTCTCTCATTACCATTAGTAGAGATAATAGGGGCCTCACTAAACCAATTATCAAGCCATATATCCACCTCACCTTTACCAACATATTTGATGCTAGCTATTCTCTTCCAGGTAAGAGACCATGTATTATTATAACAAGAACATAAAGGATGAGAGTTGTGATAATAAGAACTATGCATAAAGTTTGCCAAGAAAGTTTTATTCTCCCTAAAGGTGAACCAAAGCTTTTGAGAGAAAGAGTTTTGAATATCATAAATATTTCTGATATTCAGACCTCCTTCCTCAAAAGGCTTACATAAATTTTTCCACTTGGTCCAATGAATTGTATTATCTGAAAAAGTAGACCTCCACATAAATTTATTAAAGATAGTATCTAGCTTCCTAATAATACAATTAGGAACTAAAGTATTCTATATCCAATATATAGGAATTGAAATTAGAACAGAATAGATAAGAACAAGCGTGCCTCCATAGGATAAATTTTTGTTTTCCCATTTAGAGATTTTGTGGTTTACGTTGCCAATGATATTTCTGAAGTTGATTGCTTTATTGCTTTTGTTCAGGGTGACCCTAAAGTAATCAGTAGGGAGATGATCCATAGAGTATTCAGTGAGGCTAGCCAGGGACTCCATTCTCCTGCTATGAAATCTGGTAGACACCACAATCTTGGTTTTGCTTTTATTAATTGATTGCCCTGAAACAACCAGGTAATAGTCTAGAAAATTTCTAAGAGTGTCAATAGTTTTTCCTACTGTTAGTAAATATTAGAGTATCATCAGTAAATACCAAGCATGATACAAAACATTTAGCTTTAGATGCATACTACATATCCTTGTTAAGGCTGAATAGATTATCCAGACCTCTAGTTAAAACATCTTGACCAATAATGAAAAAGGCTTGGAGACAAGGGATCACCTTGTCTCAAACCTCTTCTGGTTTTAAAATATCCCTTAACAATATCATTTATTAGCATAGAAAAATTGACATTTCTAATTAGAGTTTTAACTAGTTGAACAAAAGAATTAGAAAAGCCAAAAGACAGTAAAAATTTATAGATAAAAGGGTGAGACATTCTGTCAAACGCCTTAGACATATCCAATTGGACAAAAATATTGTCAGCCTTAGGCTTCTTATCTATATTATGAATAAGTTCTTTAGCAATGAGAATATTCTCATGAATAGACTTATTCTTTATATAAGCCCCTGAAAATTAGATATAATATTAGGAAGAATGTCAGCCAGCCTAGTATTAATAAGCTTAGATATTATCTTGTTAAACATGGTACAAAGACCAATTGGTCTATAGTTAGTCCAGCTAATAAGGTTTATAGACTTAGGGATTAAACATAATCCAATATCAAAAATTCCACTAGAGAGATCATAACCATTATAATAGCATTTAAGGCATTACAAAGATCAAGCTTAATTATATTTCAACAGAATTTATAAAAAAATATGTTGTAACCGTCAATACCCACAACAGCATCAGGGTTAATAGAGTTTATAACCTCACAGACCTCCTGCTCATCTATAGGATTAAGAAGCTTCTTATTATCCTTCATTGTTATCAACTTAGGAATGGTCTCAAATATAGAATTCTTCTTCATCAAATCTTCATCCTCTGCACTGTCATAAGGATAGTTAGTTAGATACTCTTTAAAATAGGTTACAACTTGATTAGAAAATATATTCATAAGGGACTTAAATGTAATTAATAAGGACTTGAATGATAAGTTCTATTAATATGGAGTAAGATTAAAGTCTTGTAAGAAGAATAGGGACTGAACTGTAAATATCTCTCTTATGTAACCGAATTTGTAACTAACTCACTGGGCCTATTTAAAGAGGCCGAGGAGGCTGATTACGCCTATGAAATAATTAGAGGAGAAAGATTATATTCACCATCTAAAAATCTCTCTGCTGATTCTTAGTCAATATTCTCAATCTTCTCAATTCAATTTCTATTCTCACCAATCATCATGGATCTTCCTGAAGATTAATTCCCTGTTCTGCTTCCAGGTAACAGAAACAGAGAGTTACCAAAAAAATATTATGCATAAATTGTGAAAGCAAAGAAAGATATTACCGAATCTACCTTCAATCCTGAAGAACTCATTCAAAAATCAAACCATGTTTCAATACATTAAAATGAAATTGTCAAAAGTTTCTTGGTCAAATACGCTAAAACAACGCTGATCATAAATTTTTCCGGAGGTGTACCCAAACATTTTATACTTATCCAGTTCTTGGTTTCTTTGAAATTCAAAGGTGACTATAACTACAAGATATGGGACTCGCGACATATACTTATAGAATTTGATAAAAAAGACGATGTTGCTACTCTCTGGTTTAAAAGCTATTGGACAGTAGGTAGTTCGGTGATGAGAATTTTAACTTTAACGTAAAATATAAAAATATTAGTTCCTTAGTTTGGGTAAGGATAGGTAATGTGCCTGATTTGCTTTTCAACAACTCTGTTATGAACGATATAACATATGTTATAGGAGTTCCTTATAAACTTGTAATTCCCAGCAAAAGCAGAGCATACTCTAATGTTTATTTTGCTTTGGTTGAACAAGACGTGTCTAAAAAGATTTGATACGACGTATGGATTGGGTTTGTCTTAAACGATGGATGTTGGTTCTTGCTCGGTTATAAGAATTTGCCACATTATTGTCATTTTTGTTCGCACTTGGGTCATAAACATGAAGATTTTAAGAAGATAAAGAATGATGAAGTAGCTGAAAAGAAAGATGAGTTGGATAATTCTTTGATTAAATAAAAGGAAATTGACAAGAAAAATAAAGCAATTTGGATCAAGAAAAATACTCAGTTACAATCCATTGTTATTCAGCCTATAAAAACTGTGAACGATTTACAAGCATCCCCTGAATTCTTTAGAGAACAAGAAATTACAAATGATTCTCCTATCAGTAAAAGTAATACTTCTCCAGGTGACAAAGAGGTCATTTAAGCTATAGAGAAGGCCTTCAACATATTAATTCTCTAGATAATGTTAATTTATGCTCTGAAAACGCTACTCCATCTCAAGAAAATATTGGTAATACTCTTTGCTCTTCTAAAGTCCATGGCAGCGATATGGAATTCAACGAAATTCTGCGAAGGAAACTTAGAACTGCAAAGAAATGAAAAAAAAACAAAATAAACTTATTATCAAAGCCTTGAAGTATGAGGGTGACAAACATAAACAATATTCATACTCTGATAATGATAAAGATATTTAATTAGAATATCAGAGGTATCAAGTGATGAGTCCGAATTCGAAGAGCTCCCCGGAAGGATAGTCCAAAGTAAAATCACCCCGTAAATTCGGACAGACTCCATGACTTCAGTTCGAACAGCACTGGTGGAACCGGACAGATGACCTTGAACACTGCAAACATAAGGCAGTTCGAACTATGACTAAAGTACTAAAAAACCTAATCACTATCTGACTAAGCTACCTGTACATCTGCTTAAAACTCATGGGTCTTTAAACATGACCCGGGTCCATTAAACTTGACCCGAAAGCCCATAAGGGCCCAAATTTCACACTATAAATACCCAACCACCAGCATTAACTAGGGGTAAGAAAAATTAACTGCTGCCAGGCTGCTTAATTCTCTCTCCACCCTTGAAACACTTTGAAACACCCTGAAATATCTTAAAACACCCTTAAACACGACCACACCACCGTGAAACACCCTTACACCGCCTTAAAACTCCACTCAAAATTACTAGCCTACCCTCAGGCTACTTTTATCCACACCAAATTGGCGACCACAGTGGGAGGCGACGGTGCCTGAATCAGACATTCAAAACCAAGTAAAGGAATTCTGTCCGAATGAATCCGGATAATCCAGAGCTTCCACCAGCTTTGCTCGAAGTGGTGGAAGAGAACGATGAATATACTGTCCAGGAGCGTGACAGGTTGAGGGTTGAAATAGAAGCTCTGAGGGCTGAAAAGGCCAAGATGGGCATGAAGGAGAAATCCAAAGCATCAGTTGCTCATCGTTCTGATAACCCTCGAGAGCATGAGGCTTCAAAGACTCATGTGAGCACTAAAAAGACACATGCCAGTTCAAAAAAGTCTCACCGGTCCAAGCCTGTGGAGAGTTCTGACTCAATTTCAGAATCTTCGGACAGCTCTTCGGACAGTGAGGGAAATGAAAAGTCCTTGTCCTCCAGTAGTGATGAGGGGCGAACCAGGAAAAAACAGAAGCAAGTTAAAAAGTATTCCAGAAAAAGAGACCACCATGGAAGAATGAAAAGGCACATTGGGAAAGGATCATCTCACAACCGGAGACATATAGACCGGATGCTGGTGGATCCATTTGCCTTCCATGATGAGCCAGGTATCTTTGCAACACCTAATGAGGATACCGTGTTCAGTCGTGGAAGGAATTGGAGGCAGTCTCCACTGTCTTCTAAAATCCTATCCGGAAACCTCCCCAAGAGGTTCGATAGCACCAAGATGGAGAAGTACGATGGCAGTACTGATCCAGACAATCATCTGGAGCAATTCAAGAACTTCATGATGAACTTTGATGATGATGATAAACTACTCTGCAGGGCATTCTCCCAGTCCTTTACGGGGAGTGCTCTGAAGTGGTACAACAGCCTTCCTCAGGGTTGTATCAGAGATTTTGATACCTTTTGGGTGGCCTTTCGAAGGCAATTTGTGGGGAGTAAGGAGCTCAAGGGCAATGGAGATACCATAATCCATTGTGCCCAAGAGCCAAATGAATCGTTGAAAGAATACATAAGTCGTTTTGTGAACACAAAGAACGGGCTGGCTGATTGCTTTGAACAAGTGGCAATAGCATCCCTGAGACAAGGTTTGAACCCGGGCAACCTGGCCGATTCAGTAACAAGGAAGAAAGCCATGACCTGGGGTGGATTGCTGAATCAAGTCGGCAAGCAAATAAATGTTGATGAAACAAAAAAGACCAGGGTGCACAGGCAGGTGAGATCCACCCCGGTAACACCAACTCCCAATCAAAACCAGTCCGGAAACAAAGCTAGAGAAACCGGACAGGGGCATGGAAGAGGAAAAGCTCAGTCTCAACCAGCTGCTCCTGCACAAAGTCAGCAGTCTAGAAACAAAAGGGGGCCGTGGGTCCAACCGGAGTGGTTTGCAGAGCTCAAAGAAAGTGTGGCAACCATTTTCGAAAAAACTAAAGATGAAGTACACTACCGGAGACCGGCAACCTTGCAGTCTCCCAGAGAACATCGAAACAGTTCTTTTTGTCAATATCACAATGATATTGGCCATACTACTGATGATTGCATAGCCTTGAAACAAGAGGTTCAGAACCTGATTGAAAGAGGGAAATTGGGTGCATACGTTAAAAGAAGAGGAGGCAACAGGCCTGATAACACTCACCGGGCTGGTCCGGTTAATGCTGCCCCAGAAGGGGCTATGGTAATCGTTGAAAGGTTTGATGTGGAATCTGAATACTTGGACCCTGATCCAACAAGAAACAGAGTGGGTGCAATAGAGGAGCGTTCCAGGTCGGTCTCCGGGCTCATTAAATTCTTTGAGTCCTTGACAATTTTCGGAGGGGACACTGTAACGGCTCCTACCACTTCATCAAGAAAAAGGCATGTTCATAATTTGGCTACCCAATTAGAAGGGGGCATGACCTCTTATCAATCGTCAAGTTTATTCCCATTCATTGTCTTTGATGGGGATGATTTGAGAGACATTGCTGGCCCTCATGAAGATGCTGTTGTCATAGGAGCATCGATAGGGGGCAATGAGATAAGGCGAATCCTGGTGGATACTGGGAGCTCTGCCAATATCCTTTTCCTGGATACTTACAAGAAAATGAAAAATCCAGCTGTGATTCAAAAGTCAGACCGATCGATTGTAGGCTTCACGGGCAGCTCAGCTGATGTAATCGGTGAGTTCGAAGAAGAAGTATTGTTGGGCAGAGGCCCTTTCAAGAAAACGGTTAGAATACTTTTCATTGTGGTGGACTGTCCCACTTGTTACAATGCTATTCTAGGGAGATCTTGGCTCTCTAGGATGCACGCAGTGGCTTCGACAGTCCATCAGTGTTTAAAATATGCTGTTCAGGGGCAGGTTGGGGTTGTCCGGAGCAGTCAAAAAGTTGCAAGAGAATGCTATGCCACTGCCTTGGCTCCACGAACGCTGGGGGCAGTCCGTATAAATGACCAATAGCAGTTTGAGGACCTTCCTGGGGGTGATGGTGAAATTGATGACCCCAGAGAGACCCCCGGAGTGTTGATCCCAGTTGAAGAGGTTGAGACACACTGCTTGGAAGAAGGGAAATTTGTCAAGATAGGGTCCAAAATGCCACAAGTGTTGAAAGAAGAGATGTTAAAATTTTTAAAAGACCATCAGCATGTCTTTGCTTGGTGCAATGCTGATGTTACTGGAGTTCCATCAGAGGTGATTTCCCATCACCTATCTGTCCGGAGGGATGTGGCACCTGTGGTGCAAAAGAGGAGAGCTTTTTCAAAAGAAAAGGCTGATGTCATTGTACAAGAGGTTGACAGACTCACAAAGATGGGGCACATTAAAGAATCTCAGTATCCTTTGTGGACTGCCAATCCAGTCTTGGTAAAAAAGAAAAACGGTAAATGGCGAATGTGCATTGACTTCACAGATCTCAATCGAGCTTGCCCAAAAGACTTGTATCCAGTTCCCCGGATAGATCAGCTGGTAGATTCTACTTCTGGGAACAAGCTACTCTCCTTCATGGATGCTTTCTCCGGGTACAATCAGATCCAGGTGGATCCAAGGGATCAAGAGCATACCACTTTTGTTACGGATAGAGGTCTACACTGCTACAAGGTGATGCCTTTTGGTTTGAAAAATGCTGGGGCTACTTATCAAAGGTTAGTCAATAAGGCATTTGCTGATCAAATTGGAAGAAATATGGAGGTTTACATTGACGATATGATGGTGAAAAGTGTGGATGAGCAGCTGCACTTGTCCGACCTCCAGGAGACTTTTGCCAACCTGGCCAAGGTAAATTTAAAGTTAAATTCTGAAAAATGTGTGTTCGGAGTGCAGTCCGGGAAGTTCTTGGGGTATATTATAAGTGAGCATGGAATACAGCCTGACCCGGACCAACTCAATGCCTTGCTCCAAATGGAGCCTCCACGAAATGTTAAAGAAGTACAGCGGTTAACGGGGAGGTTAGCAGCTTTGAACAGATTCATCTCAAGGTCTTCGGACAGGTGTGCTCCTTTCTTTCAAACTTTGAAGGGTGCAAAGGGGTTTGAGTGGACACCACAGTGTGATGAGGCATTCAATGAAATCAAAAAGCATCTGTCCTCCCCCAAGACCTTGTTCAAACCAGTCGATGGGGAGACTCTTTTTGTGTATCTGGCTGTTTCAAGTTGTGCCATCAGTGCTGTGCTAGTAAGGGAGGTTGATGGGTACCCTCACCCGGTATACTACATCAGCAAAAGCCTGATTGATGCTGAACGCCGTTACTTGAAACTTGAGAAACTAGCATTGGCCTTGGTGATAGCTGCAAGAAAGATGAGGCCTTATTTTCAGGCTCATCCTATCGTTGTCCGGACATCTTTCCCTTTAAAGAATGTCCTTCAAAAAGCAGACATTTCAAGCAGAATGACAAAGTGGTCAGTAGAGTTGGGGGACTTCGACATAGACTTTGCTCCTCGAACAGCAGTAAAAGCTCAAGCTGTGGCTGATTTTCTGGTCGAATTCCATTCTGATAGGGGCTCAGAACAATCTGCTGATTCAAAAGACAAAAAAGTGTGGATTGTCCGAACAGATGGAGGATCCAGTGCCATAGGATCTGGGGCAGGAATATATCTTACTTCCCCCTATGGGGACAACATGTTCCAAGCTATTTGTTTTGCTTTCAGAGCATCTAATAACGAGTCCGAATACGAAGCAGCTATAGCTGGGTTGAAATTGGCTTATATCTGTGGAGCAAAAAGGGTCAAGCTGCTAAGCGACTCCCAATTGCTTGTCCACCATGCCTTGGGCCTATCAGAAGCTAGAAAAGAACAATTGATTAAATATTTACTTCTCCTGAAAAATGAAGCAATGAAGTTTAAAGCTGTTATCTATGAACATATTCCCCGGGCAGAGAATGAGCTAGCAGACTCATTGGCAACAATAGCATACACGGAGTCCTATCCATGGATCCATGTGCTTGAAAGTCCTTCTATCCAACTTGATGAAGGGGAAAAAGAAGAAGTCTTTGAAATACAAGTGAATGAGCCTCAGGATTGGAGGTCTCCTCTTATACAATATCTGTCCGAAGGCATCGTACCTTTGAATAAATCACAAGCCAGAACTCTAAAACACAAGGCTCGTGGTTTCATCATGATTAGAGAGGTCTTGTACAAGAAATCCTATAGCAAACCTCTCCTACGCTGTTTAGGAGATCATGAGTCACAAATGGTTCTCTCCGAATTGCATGATGGTGAGGGATCAGCCCATTGTGGATTTAGAGCATTAACAAGAAGAGTGCTTCTCTCCGGATATTATTGGCCTTCAATAATGAAAGATGCCAAGGAACTGGTAAGAAGATGTGACCCATGCCAGAGGTACAGCAATGAAATTCATGTACCAGCCATTCCTATGGAATCAATTTCTGAGCCTATCCCTTTTGCTCGATGGGGATTAGACTTAGTTGGGCCTCTCCCTATGGCGTCCGGAGGGCGTAAAACCATAATCGTAGCCATTGACTACTTTTCGAAGTGGATAGAAGCAGCCCCCTTGGCAGGAACAACATCAAAGGCTGTTATAAAATTCATTCTATCCAACATATGTTGCAGATTTGGTGTTCCCCAGAGAATAACAACAGACAATGGGCCACAGTTTGACAACAGAGAGATGGAGAACTTCTGTGCCTCAAGGGGTATTCAGCACTGCTTTTCTTCACCATTCCACCCACAAGCTAATGGGCAAGTTGAAGTGGCTAACAGAACAATACTGTCCGGTTTAAAGAAAAATTTGGAAGGGGCTGCTGGGAAGTGGCCTAGTTATTTACAAGAAGTCTTGTGGGCCTACCGGACAACGCCTGGGGCTGCCACACAAGAATCACCTTTTGCCTTGGTCTATGGGATGGATGCAGTAGCTCCCATAGAAAAGACACTCCCCTCTTTTCGTGTTCATAACTTCTCCGGACGGGCTAATGAAATGGCAGTTAGAAATCAACTTGATTTAATTGAAGAAAGGCGAGTAAAAGCTCATCTTAGAATGGCACACTATCAAGGCTTGATGAGAAGCAGGTTTGCTTCTAAAGTTAAACGAAGGGATTTTCAACCAGGAGATAAGGTATTGAGGAAAGTTTTCTTGCATACCAAGGAAAAACTCTTCGGAAAGCTGGCCCCAACTTGGGAGGGTCCCTACACTGTGGTTGAAAGAATCAAGCCTGGCACATACTGGTTGGAAGACAAAGATGGCAGGGTTTTAACTCACCCTTGGAATATTGAACACCTTCGAATGTATTTGGAATAAAACTTATGTAAATATTTACTTGTTTAAATATCCATGTAAATATTTGGGGGCATACCACTACCTCTCTCCGGCGCCACAGAGAGCTTTAAATGAAACTTGGAACTTTCTGGAATTAATTTTCTAAGTTTTTGCAAAATTCTGTTAATTGTCATACTATCCGGACTGAAAGATCTAAGGGCTACTTAAATTCTAGCCAGAGAAACTAAACACTCTCACAACACGATAACTCGAAATTACTTAAACTCCAAGATATTTAAACAGACTATGGAATAAGAGAAGGGTTGTGCGAGATAAAACGTTCATTCAATAAACTTAAAGTTGCCTTGGCCTTCCAAGGACTTTTTAAACAAGTTTAAACACAATACAAAAATCTGTCCGGTCAAAATGGACAGCATCACAAAAAAAGGTGCCTTGGCCTTCCAAGGACTTTGGTTCGAACAAAAAGTAAACAGAATAAATTACCAACTAAGGTGGGGCCTTTGAAGATGGCTCACCCTCATCTGTTCCCTTGGTCTTGATATCGCTTTTTTCCTCAATGACCTTCTTGCCTTTGGGGTCAGCCTCTTCTTCACCCGGACTCTCTCCGGTTTCCTCCTCGTCACCAGATGAGGATATATCAGTGTACCCTTCATCAACCATGGTCCAATATGGGAGATCATCGTCATCCACGTAACGCCATAAGTCCCCAAGTCTCCTCTTCGGGAACTTCTCGTGAAATAGGAGGACCATGTCGGACTTCACCTTTTCAATCAATAATTCCTCACTCCGGATCATCTCCCTGGCATAAGCATTAATTTTGGCCTTGATCATGGCCTCTTGATCCTTCACCAGAGCAGCTTTCTCGTCAGCAGCCTGAGTCACTGCATTCTCTAAAGCAAGTTTGTCAGTAGTCAGATTGGTGACAAGCTTCTCTTTTGCTGCAGTCTCATCTTTTGAGGTTTTCAAGTCCTTCTCCAACTCGGACAGCTTAGCCCGGAGATCTTCTAGGGTTTTCTCTAAAGAGGCAACTTTTGTGTTGCTTTCATTTTGACTCTTCTTCAGCTGTTCGTTCGACTCCTTGAGCAAGTCAACCTTAGTAGTGGCAGTCCTGAGGTCATCGGACAGTTTCTCCTTCTCAGACTTAAGTTCTCTGATGGTTTCTGCCTGACTCCGGACTTGCCTCTCTAGGGTAAGTACTGGTTGTACGTTGCTCAGGAGGGAATGAGCTATAACGTCTCTCTCGCTGGAGACCAAGAAAGTCTTACCGTTGAAGTTTACTGTGTTGGAGCTGCTTGGGGGAACATATGGCCCAGCAAACTCATCTCTTGACAGACCAAGAAAGTAATCACCCAGAGGACCCAGGCCGGTGACATCCACTTCGTCCATATTGATCTCTCCCCTTTCAATCTCATCAGTATGGAGTTCCCTTGGAATCCCTTCGTTAAGATTCTCCAGGATCTCTTCAGCCAACGTTGGATCAATAGGGAAAGTGGGCTCCGGATCCCGGGGAGCAAACTCTTCTTCTTGAGAAATCTTCTTCTTTTTGGCCTCCTTATCAGCACTGTCACTTGTTTGCTTGCGAGTTCGTTTGGAGGCCCTTGAAGGTTTTGAGGGAGTCTCTCCGTGTTTCTTACTTTCCACTTCTACCACCTGAAGAAGGTTTGCATCAACTTGAGCTGGGACTGGCACCTCTGTGTCAGTTGGAGCCTTTTTCTCCGTATCCGCTGCTGTTTTCCTCCCTTTCTTCTTCTGGCCCTTCATTTTACTTGGGGCTTTGGCCCGGAGAGGGAGGAAAAGGGTCCCATCTAGCTCATGAGACCTTCTCAGCACTATGTCATCATCAGGAGGGGTGGAGAACTCCTCCCATGTTAAATCCCTTCGACCTGTGGTGTTCCACAGGTGAGATCTAGCCAAGTTCCCCGAAGTGAAAGCCTTGTGAAACCGGTTCTCCCAGTTCTCTGCGGCCCATGCATTTATCTTGCCACAGGTGACCTGTCCGGCTTTCAGATAGTCTCCGAACTCTTTTGGCAGTTCTAATAAAACAAAAGAATAACTAGTTAGTGAAAGCTTAAAGAATGGAAGATTCGAACAGAAACTTAAGGAAAGAATTTACGATCGCTTCTCCATCTACTTCGAAGAAGGCTAGGATTCTCCCCAACCTTAATCTTCTTCCCATTCTCCCATGAGCCACTTATAAACAAGAACTGGCTCCTCCATTTATTCTCCGATTTCAGGAGATCATCGACGGCTTTCAGATTGTTCCCCATATTAAAGTGATAAAAGGGGAACTGGTGATGTTTGCATAGACTAGCCACAGCAGCAAACTCTTCCATGGGAAGAGGGATTCCGGACAGCCTGGACGCCATAATGCATGACATCAAGGTGTACCATCCGTTGGGGCTCAGTTGTGATGGGCATAGCTTGACTAAATGGAAATAGCGCACTATCTCTGGATCCAATGGGAACCTAAGTCCCCAGTTGAATAGCTCCGTAAAGAAGACTATTTCATTCCTTTTACAATCCATCGGGGTCTCCGGATCGATAGGAATTCGGATTTTAACGTTTTCAGGGATCCCCCACTTAGTGCGAAGCCGTCCCAAGTCTCTAGTATGAATAAACATGTATTTGGTTTTTGACAAAGACAAAAGATACTTAAATTCTACCTTGTGAAAGCAGGGCCCAACTTTCCCTTCAAGGCTCTCCGGCAGATCCGGACGGCTCAGGTACAAGTCTTCTTTGCCTTTCTTGGCAACAACTATAGCAGTTTCAGCTTGTCCGGAAGACTCGGACTCAAACCTGACCTCCTCAGTAGAGTCTTCCATCCTCTCCTCCATTACTGTTGGGGGAGCTTCTGCAGAAACAGCCCGGGGAGGGATGAAGCTTGGCACAGCTGATCCTCCGGACTGGCGGCTCGTTGTATGTTTCTGAGTTCTCACCTCAGTTTGAGCTTCTGAGGTCGAAGTTTCCTTAGGAGGTAGTGGACTGCTAGCCTCCGGACCAACCGGCCTCTCCCGGAGGGTCCTAACAGTTGTCCCGGACCCTGACTCACTGGTATTTTTTGAGGAGAGTCCCTTAACCAGTCTACTTGGTCTTTCCATGATCAGCTTGTCTGGAGAATGATCGGAGTCGGACCCCATAGCAATAAAAGTGGTTTTCTTCCTAACACTGGTAACAGCGACCCCCGGTTCGACAGTGGGGATTGACTCTTGGACTGATGAACCAGAAACTATTGGGGAGAGTGTTGATTGAAAGAGTTTTCTAGGTTTCGTACCTTTTGAAGACGACGAACCTCTATCAGATTCTTCGATTGAAGGGGCTGGTTTTTCAACAGGCGACGCTGGAAGCCCTGCTGCAAGTCTCTTCTCTTTTTCAACCCTTTGAGCTTTTTCTAGTTCTGAAAGATTGAGCCAGCCACCCTTGATTAGAACTGTTCTTGCTGTGAACATAAAACAACTAAGGAAGGTTTGAAGTTTTAGAGAGATGAAGTTTTGAGTGAAATGACAAAGTAAAAGTGAAAATGAAACTGTGAAAGACAAATGGAATTTATAGTAAATGTAAAAAAGAGTTTGATTCCTAGGAGAATCCGAAAAGTTGGGCAATGATTAAAAAACGGCGCTGACGTCATCAAAAGCATTTAAAGAAGTTACTTGTTCAATAAAGTGGTGCGATTTTCCAGATGAAAAAACGGCTGAAGTGACCAGCCAGGGTGTGACACGTGTCCCACTACCTCTGACAAAGAACCGTTTGGAATTCATAACGGTTGGGCTGTCCGGGCCTATCTCAATTCTCTTCGAATTGGAAAACCACTTCTTCAATCGGACTGTTTTTCAGTTCTTTAACAAGGACACTTGTTCAAATACCTAAAAAAGGGGCTCCTGATGAGTCCGAATTCGAAGAGCTCCCCGGAAGGATAGTCCAAAGTAAAATCACCCCGTAAATTTGGACAGACTCCATGACTTCAGTTCGAACAGCACTGGTAGAACCGGACAGATGACCTTGAACACTGCAAACATAAGGCAGTTCGAACTATGACTAAAGTACTAAAAAACCTAATCACTATCTTACTAAGCTACCTGTACATCTGCTTAAAACTCATGGGTCTTTAAACATGACCCGGGTCCATTAAACTTGACCCGAAAGCCCATAAGGGCCCAAATTTCACACTATAAATACCCAACCACCAGCATTAACTAGGGGTAAGAAAAATTAACTGCTGCCAGGCTGCTTAATTCGCTCTCCACCCTTGAAACACTTTGAAACACCCTGAAATATCTTAAAACACCCTTAAACACCACCACACCACCGTGAAACACCCTTACACCGCCTTAAAACTCCACTCAAAATTACTAGCCTACCCTCAGGCTACTTTTATCCACACCATCAAGCATAATGCTACTGTCAGAAGACTGAAATCAATTATCTTTAAAAAAAGCTTAAAATTGTTTCCATTCAAGAGCATTTTCTTAATGTTGATATGTTAGATTCACTGCTAAGAAGCTGGGGTTTACTAATTGGATCTCTAATTCTTCTAACAAGATATGTTTTTTTTGTTTGATGAAATCTCTATTTCTTCTGTCATTGATCATGATCAATGTATCTCTATGGAAATTTCCTATCATAATCTGTCTTTTAAGTTTCTCCTCACTATAATTTACGCAAAATGTCAGAGGATTAAGAAGGTGGCTCTATGGAATATGCTCAAGACTTTATTTATCATTAATTTGGCCTATATTACAGTTAGAGACTTTAATGTTATCTCTTCTGCTGATGAGCAGATTGGCTACTCATCTCTTTGCCTTAACATTATTCAAAATTTTAATAATACATTGAGAGACTGTCACCTTGAAGATGTGGGTTATGCTGGTTCTAAGTTTACATGGAACATGAACACTAGATGGAAAATACTGGACATGGTTGTTATCAACAACTTGTGGTCTGAGAATTTTAAGGAAACTCAGGTTATCCACATGGCCAGAACGTGTTCTGACCATGCTCCTCTCCTTATTAACATCTCGCTTATATCTAACTCTATTAGCAAGAGCTTTAAATTTATGAATATATGTACAATGGATGATTCTTTTGTCAATATTATTAATCAGAACTGGTCTCTTCAAATGGGTGGTAATCTTATTCAAATTTTCTGATCTAAACTTAGAAGACTAAAGAAATATCTTAAATCCTAGAACTCTAACTATTTTAGGAATTGTTTTGACATGGTTATTCATGCAAAAAAGGAGGTTAAGATACTTGATATATTTTACCATTCTAATAACAACAAAGATACTAAAGATAGTCTTAACAAAGCTAATAGTTTATTTATTGAAGCTTTACATATGGAAGATAATTTTTGGAAACGAAAATGTTAAAATAGTTGGTTGAAGGATGGAGATAGTAATACTAAAGTATTCCACTCATACGTTGCTAAGAAAAAGAGGAACAATACTATTAGAATCATCAAGGACATCAATAACTGAATTACTGATTCTTCTTCTATTGGCAATTCCCACTCGCTTCGAATCTACCAATTAGAAATACAACTCTACTTCGACCTCGAATATCCTGTCTTTAGCATTTTTCAACTAATGTACCCCTACTTGAAAGATTGATTTGACCCTTCTTGATAGGTCTATGACACAGCAAGTTTTTCCTACGCTTGTATTCCACCCAATGAGAACAGTTCACTGGTTTTGCCTCTTCAAATTCTCAACGTCATCTTTTCCCAAGTATAAATACTTAGCTCCATCATACTAAAAACTTTTCAGAAAAAACATCGTTCCTAAGCTATCTTCATCTAATTCTTCTTCAACCTTCAACCTCATTAGCCACCTTCCCCAGAATCTACCAATTTCTTCAGTTACAAAAACCATTTCCCAATTAAAGTCTATTGTATGAGAAGATATCCCAAATACAAAAGATCTAAAGCCAAAAAACCCAGAAAACCAAAGAAATCTCTCTTCCCTGGTCCTAGCAATCAAGTGTTTGGTGCTTACGATTATCTCTGTATAGGAGAAAGAGTTGAGGAATACAAAGCTGCTGGGTTAATCTACAACGGTCCTCGTTTCTCCTCTACCACCTTCAAATACGGTAACTTCAATTCCAACCTTGTTAATTCATCTTCGCCTCTAGCATCAAACCCAGAATCTAGCCAGCAATCTTCTCCTCCTCGAAATCAATCCACTTCTCCATCACTAAGACCACATCGAAAACCTAAGCCTGTCAATTCTGACAAACCTCTAATTCCTCAAAAACTACAATCCAAATCACATATCCTACAATCCGAAGCAGTTAAAGTTTTTCGCAAAAAACCAACCTTCCTAGCAATGGGTGACGATGCAGAAACCTCCTCTCCTCCCCCACAAGAAATGGTTGATGTTACTTCAAGAAATAATCAACCAGTTCATGTGGAAAACGAACAACAATCCCAAACTGAAACTCAAACTGAAAAACAATCCCAAACTGAGACTCAAACTCAAGTTACTGATGAAGAAAATGATTCTGAAGCCACTAAATCCAATGCCGAAGGCGAATCCGAGGCAGAAGAAGTAATCCCTTCAAGGAAAATTCGAGGAAAGAAAACTCCTATTACACTCCCCGAAGATGTTGCCGCCTTGGTTCAAGAAAACCTACAACCACTTTGTCCTCGGTACATTCTCGCCCTAAAAAATGTACCCTATACTTATTACCTCGAATCAGAGAAAGAAGAACTTAAGAAACTATGGGGATTAACAGACAACATCGTTCTTCGTCTACCAGTAGAAGGAGAAACACCTTTGAGCTGTCAGAAAAACGAATTGTTAGTTTACCCTGAGCTTTTCAACTGGGGACTTCGATTTCCTCTTGATCCAATGATTGTAAGGTACTTCGAAATTCTTGGGTTGTGCCCAACACAAGTCACTCCAAACCAACTGTTCACTTTATTTTCCGCTATTATGGTGTCGAGGCTAGGAAGTATCCCCCTCGAAATAGAGGACTTCATCTCACTGACCAAAATCTCAAATGGGCCAGTTTTGCCATTCTATTACCTAACTTTGGAGGATGATCTGAAGATTATCGATGACTTCCTCGAGGCTGACAAGTTTTGGAAGCAAAGGTTTGTTTTTTTATCAGGAGCTTGGGAAAATGGTAAAGAAATTTCCGATGACAACCCCTCAAAACTTACTCTCATCTGGAGAGATAACAGTAAGTAAATCATTGTTATTATTATTAATATTTTCTTCCCAACTTATTAAGCCTAGTCAAACTAACCAGACCTATTTATCTAATTGTTTACTCTTTTCCCAGAAATTCCGAGGAGATTCAAAAGTCATCGGAAAGCTGCAAAGACCATCTTCAAGAGAATGGCTGAATGGGCTGAGAAAGCCTGGGGAAATGGCTTTCACTCAGCCTTTCAACCGATCAACTTCGTCAACAGCCATCTCTGGCGCATAACCTTGGGAGCTGACTTCCCTGAAGACCCAATGCTTCCCCTAGATCCCATTGAAGCAGTCAAAAGAATACTCGCACCAGATGGGAAAACTTACCTTCCCACCAGGAACCGATCTGACAGTCACTTGCCACTAAAAAAGAAGGGAAAGCTAGCCCTCAAAAAGCCCAACACAAGTAAGCATAACCCTTCTAAAAATTTGAAGCCTACAGGGAAACGAAAAGCGCCTGCATCTCAACTTCCTCCAATATCCGAAGAAGACGAACCTGTCCTTAAAAATAAAAAGAAAGAAGATAATACTCCAAAGAAGAAAAAGAGCAAGTCCGCTACCCCGAAGAAAAAGAACGAAGCTGAAATGCTCGAAGATGTATTGGCTTCCGAGGTCCATGAGAAAACCTTCATTGAAGAAAATTCTCAAGGAGGATTGACATTAGGAGATAGCCAGGAAATCGAATATCTTAACCTCGACGATTTCAACTCGAGTGGGGATTTTGTATCCACCTACGAAAATTCCCAGCCTACCAACATCATTCCATCACCTTCTATCAGGGCTGCCATAACTTCAACTTCTAACGCAATTGTTCCTGTCCATCACCCATCAAACTTGCCCAATCCTGAAAGATCCGATGAGGTAACTTCAATCCTTCGACCCTTTACTAACTTAAGTGCTGCAGCCAAAAAATTGTGTGAAGAAGTAAGTAATTCACATACACAATTGGAACTCCTTGCACAAGAATTAATCAAGAGCAAAAAGGAAGCAGAATCTGAAAAAGCTTCGAAGAACAAAGCACTTCAAAATTTTGAAGCTGAAAAAAGAAAGCTTCTTGACGAGCATAAAGAAAAAATCGAAGCTATGGAGACTTCTCATCATATGGCTCTTGAAAATTTAAATTCTCAACATTCTATTGCCCTTTCTGGTGAAAAGAAAAAATCTACCGAGGCTGAAGAACTTGTTAAGAAAACTCAAGAAAGTCTGCAAAATTGTCAAACTCAATTGACTACGCTTCGAACAGGATTCGAGCAGGAAAAGAAGGACGCCATCAAGAAAGCTGAAGCTGATGTTGGTTCTGTGATGCTTGATGGTATCAAGAAGGCTCAAACCCAAACAACTATCAATCTTCTTCGAGAAATCCATGCCGCTTATCCAAGGTTAAATTTAACAGAATTTTGGAAACAAGTTCCAGAGGAAGATCGCCCAAAGGAAGCATTCGAGGTTGCACCAAGCTCTTCAGAAGAAGATGACGATTCTGAAGGGTCATCGGAAGACGACTAATCAGTAGATTAGATTATATGTCATGTGTTTGTTGTTGTTGTTTTTTGTGTGTTTTTATTAAGTAATTTCTCCTTTTTGTAAACTTCAAGTTTTATCCGATGAAACAAGCAACTCTCTTAATATTTCAAAATTCTGGTGCACTTATAAAACGTGGCACCTTGAAAATTAGATGCACTCATAAAACGTGGCACCTTGAAAATTAGATGCGCTCATAAAACGTGGCACCTTGAAAATTAGATGCGCTCATAAAACGTGGCACCTCGAAAATTAGATGCGCTCATAAAACGTGGCTCCTCGAAAATTAGATGCGCTCATAAAACGTGGCACCTCGAAAATTAGATGCGCTCATAAAACGTGGCACCTCGAAATAGGTTGTTTCTTCAAAGCTATTGCTTTGGAAAATTACTATTGGTCAACTTTCAAAGATGATCAGTCTTTGCCAAGTTACCAAAATAACAAATCATTCATCATACTAAACAACCAATGGCCAAAAGAAATTTTATTATGAAATTCAATTTTAACCAAACACCTCATTAAAACCTTTCTGGGCCAACAGATAAGGAAAGAGTATGTCTGTCTTACAAAAATTCTAAGTTCAATTTTATTCACAATACAATTTCAAATGTTCTATATTCCAAGGGTGTTTGAGCATCCTCCCCTCACAATCAGACAACCTATACGACCCTGGCTTGACCTTTATTTTGACTTCATAAGGACCCTCCCAATTCGGAGCCAATTTTCCGAGGTGTTTATCCTTAGTATGAAGAAATACTTTTCGCAACACTTTATCGCCAACTTTGAACTCCCTCTTCTTAACTTTAGCATCGTACCTGCTTCTCATTAAGGTTTGATAATGAACCACATTCAAATGTGCTTTGACCCTTTTTTCCTCTAACAAATCAAGCTCAACCCTTCTAGCTTCATCATTATCTACTTCGGAATAACGCAATAACCTGTAGGAAGGTAATGTAGATTCAGCAGGGCATACAACATCCATTCCATATACCAAAGAAAAAGGAGTCTCTTTTGTAGCCTCTCTAGGAGTTGTACGATATGCCCACAACACTTCTTGAAGATAATTTGGCCATTTCCCTGCCGCTCCCGCCAAATTTTTCTTCAAACCCTCCAAAATAGATCTATTTGTAACTTCCACTTGCCCATTTGCTTGTGGGTGGAAAGGAGTAGAAAAGCATTGTTGTATTCCTTTCGAGGAGCAAAAAGAGTCCATTTCCTTGTTATTAAATTGGAGACCGTTGTCTGTTGTTATTTTTCGAGGAACTCCAAAACAGTAGCAGATGTTACTTAGAATAAACTTGATCACATCTTTAGCTTTTGTTCCAGCTAAAGGCTCTGCTTCTGCCCACTTCGAAAAATAATCAACTGCAACAATAATCATCTGTCTTCCACCTGAAGCCATAGGCAATGGTCCTACTAAATCAATCCCCCATATATCAAAAGGAACCGCTTCAGAGATTATCATTAGAGGTGTCGCTGGTTTATGTATCAGATGTGCATACCTTTGACAAGTATCACAACTTCGAACTAATAACTTGGCATCCTGCAATATAGTAGGCCAATAATATCCTGCCAACAATACCCTACGTGTTAAAGCTTTGAAACCACAATGAGCTGATCCATCTCCATCATGTAATTCAGATAAAATGTTTTGAGATTCTTGCTTACTCAAACATCGTAATAAAGGCCTCGACACTGAATTCTTATACAATATCCCATCCAACACCACATAGCCAAGAGCTTTACTCCTTATCTTCCTGAGCAAGTGCTTATCAAGTGGTAGTATTCCCTTTGTAAGAAAATTTAACAAGTCAGTTCTCCAATCACCTCGAACGCGCGCCGAATCATTTACTACCTCCTCAACAAATTCACATTGCTCAGAGCTTATTATAATCGAGGGCAAGGGTTGTGTCACGATCCATGGATATTCTTCATAGTAAGCCATTGTTGCTAAAGAATCAGCCATTGTTGCTAAAGAATCAGCCATTGTGTTATTTCCTCTTCGAATATGCTCCACCTCAACATGTTCAAATTGTGCCATCACACTTCGAAGTTCTTGCAAATACAAAACCAAACGATCTTTTTTAGCTTCTGATACTCTTTTAACATGGTTAACCACTAACTACGAATCTGTCTCTAAGTGCACGAATATTGTTCCACAAATTTTTGCTAACCGCAGTCCTGCTAACACTGCTTCATATTCAGCTTCATTATTCGAAGCATGAAATCCAAATCTTATAGCTTGAAACATATACTCCCCTGTCGGGGACACCAATTCTACCCCCGCACTCGACCCTTTATTACTAGACCCTCCATCAGTTCGTACCGTCCACGTCAGATTCGCGTGTATTTTTTCATCTTCTTTCTCTTCGGATCTACTCGAATGAAACTCAACAAAGAAATCTGCTAAGGCCTGAGCTTTGTCAGTCGTTCGTGGAGAGAATAACACATCGAAATCTCCCAGCTCTACAGACCACTTAGTCATTCTTCCTGAGATATCTGGCTTTTGCAATACATTTTTCAACGGATAAGAAGTTCGAACCACAATTGTATGTGCTTGGAAGTAGGGACGCATTTTTCTCGCCGCCACTACTATGCACAATGCCAATTTTTCGAGCTTTAAGTAACGTTTTTCAGCATCAACCAAACTTTTACTGACATAATAAACGGGCTTCGAAACTACCGAATATTCACTAATCAGAACTGCACTCACTGCATAGTCCGATACTGCTACATACAAAAACAGTTGCTCACCTTCTCGAGGCTTTGATAATATTTCAGGAGAGGACAAAAGATTTTTTATCTTAATAAAAGCTTCTTCACAATCCGAAGTCCACTCAAAATTATTCGGTCGACGCAACACCTGGAAGAAAGGCAAACATTTATCTGAAAAACGAGAAATGAATCTGTTCAAAGCTGCTAACCTGCCTGTTAACATTTGCACTTCTTTGATATTCCGAGGTGAGGACATTGTTATCAAAGCCTTCAACTGTTCTGGATCCACTTCAATTCCTCTCTCACTTATCACATGCCCCAGAAATTTACCAGATCGGACTCCAAACGTACATTTTTCTGGGTTCAACTTCAACTGTATTGCTCTAAGATTCAAAAACGTCTCTTCTAAATCGTCAATATGATCATCATCACTTTTACTCTTAACCAGCATATCATCGATGTATACTTCGATATTCCTCCCTATTTGTGAAGCAAATTCCTTATTCATCAACCTTTGATATGTAGAACCAGCATTCTTCAATCCAAACGGCATCACTCTATAACAATGTAAACCTCGATCAGTGATAAAAGTTGTGCTTTCTTCATCCTCTGGATTCATTCGAATTTGATTATATCCTGAAAATGCATCCATAAATGTTAAAATTTTGTTTCCAGAAGTAGAATCCACTAATTGATCAATTCGAGGTACTGGAAAAGGATCCTTTGGGCAGGCTCTGTTTAAATCTGTGAAGTCTACACACATTCTCCATTTCCCATTCTTCTTTTTTACTACTACAGGATTAGTTGTCCACTTCGGATATTTGGACTCCCGAATATGCCCCATTTTATACAATCTATCTACTTCAGCAACTATGGCCTCAGATTTTTCCAACGAAAAAGCTCTTTTTTTGTATTATCGGTTTGATCTTCGAATCCACAGCCAAACTATGACATATAATATCAATTGGGACCCCCACTACATCCTCAGACCTCCAAGCAAACATATCCAAGTTTTTAGACAAAAAATTCAATAACCTTTCTCGCATTGATAAAGACAATAAAGTCCCAATTCGAAGTACTCTGTTATTATCGAAGATGTATTCTTCTATTTCTTCACTTACTATCACAGAACTCGGGGTTGACCTCGGATCATCAATTCCTTCATCTTTACTACTAGAGGGAAACCCCCCAAATTGCTAATTCTCCATTGGATCATCGGTGCTTTTATCACGTAGTCTAAATTCAGCAGCATAACATTCTCTAGCTACCTTTTGATCACTTCGAACTACACCAATTCGATCCCCGACTACATATTTCAAACATTGATGAACTGTAGAAACTATAGCGTACATTTTTGCCATCCATGACCTTCCAAAGATAGCATTGTAGCTCGATGGACAATCTACCACCATAAAAAGTACTTGTACTTTCTTTTTAAAAGGCCCTTTTCCCAGAGAAATTTCACCTTCAAACTCCCCTACTACATTCGCTGTCGCACCAGTAAACCCAATTATAGTTCTTTCTGACCTTTCTATCCGAGGCGGAGCGTTTAATCTATCATACGTTGATTTGAACAACACATTAGCAGAACTTCCAGTATCAATCAATACTCGTCGAATCTCCACCCCACACACTTCTGCTCCAATGACCACGGCATCTTCATGTGGCCCAGTAATTCCTCTCAAATCATCCCCATCAAAAATTATAAATGGGACATCCTTCTTATTGTATAGGTGTGCTGATGCTCCTCCTTCAATTTGATGCGTTAAATTCACTATATGTCTTTTCCTCGAATTATTAGTGTTATTAGTCATTGAATCTCCCCCAAATATCGCCAATGACTCAAAGAACGCACACAAATCTCGAACACGTCCCTTACACATCAGCTCATCAACTGACATCAACAACAATCGACTAGGGTCTGGGTCGACATATTCCGAAGCCACATCAAATTCATCATCTGCAACATCTAAAATCATCAATGCACTTTCCTGCTTAGAGTTAGGATTAGTAACCTTTTGAGTTATGGTTTTAGCGTTCCTTTTGACATACTCCAACAATTTTCCATTCTCTATCAAAATCTGCATTTCCTTCTTCAAAGCAATACAATCTTTTGTATCATGCTCAATGTCATCATGATACCTACAGAACCTGTTATTGCATTCCTCCCTTGGCCTATTAATTGCTGCCGGCTTTCTAGAATTTACTGTTCCCTTGGTTTTCTCATATATCGATGCCACACTTTCAGTCAAATCCGCATAATACTCTGGCCTTACCCACACATTCGATCTTGGTCTGAATTGATGTTGATTATTAAAATTGTGCTGATTAGAACCCCCTTGATATGAGTTCGAAACCTCCTCGATTGGAAACATTTTGATTACCCCTTGCGCGCGACGAGTTATTATTCGAAGCGTTCACTTGACTATTCCCTTTCTGAACAATACTATTTCCTCCTTGAACTCGAGTAGACTCTTCGACTTTGATCTGATCCTCAACCTGAGCCATGAGAGCTCCAAACGTTAATGCCCTACGCCTTGTTGTTTCATCAGCTAAATCTCCTGGCAACAATCCTTGTCTGAACGCTGCCATAGCTACCACTTCCTCACAATCATCTAATCCTGCTTTTGTTGACACAAATATTTTAGTGTAATCCTTCAACTTTTCTCCCACAGCTTGCTTACATTGTATTATCGTATCTCCATTAGCTCTCATTTCTTTGCTTCCCACAAACTGTCTTCGAAAAGCTGTGTAAAAGCCTCTAAAATTTGCAATGGACTCCTTAGGAATCTTGTTATACCATTTTAGCGCAGTTCCTTTGAATGTCTGAGAGAATGCCCTACAAACCAATTTATCATCGTCCTCGAAATTAGTCATATAGTTCTTGAATTGCTCTATATGATCATCTGGATCTTGAGTTCCATCAAACTTGTCAATTTTAGAAATATCGAACCGCCTCGAAAGTGGTACAGATCTAATCGCACTGATCAACGGTGAATCCCTCCAATCTACTCCTTGAACAAACTGGTCTTCGTTCCTCATTCCCACAGTAGCATACAAACTTGGTTCACCTTCAAATTTCCGAGGAGAATACACTCGTCTTTCCTTCTTTTGCCTTCCTTCCTTATACATTTTAGCCGGCAAAAATTCATATCCTCATTCCTTTGAATGACTTCGAAAATGCTTATATCTTGGTGTTTCATCTGATTCCGAATTTTCAAAATCTTCTTCTTCACTAGAATCTACATACCGTCGCTTCTGCAACTTTTTTTTTTCATTCCACTATGCTCTTTCTTACGCTCAAAATGTATTTTACGCTGAACATCTTGAACGTCGCTGACGTCATTATATGCTCTTTCTTACGCTCAAAATGTATTTAGATCTAAGTCTAGCGCCATTATTATCTTGTTTCTTTTTAGCAAATTCACCAAGTTCTGCCACTTTTCTTATCAACTCATTCATTTTACCTTCAAAATCAAACTGGTTTGATTGAATCGGAATTAGAGCTGTTAGGGGGCTTCCCAACCCGTTAACCCGCCCGAGACCGGACCGGTAAGACCCGCCCGAGACCGGTCCGAATAGTTTAGGGAGCGGGTTGGGAGCCAAATTTTTGGACCGACTCTCTTACCGGTCTGGACCGGTCCGCCCGGTAACCAGCCCGATAAGAGAAATACATAAAAAATTTCATAATCTATGTATATTCTTAACTAAAACCCTAAAGAAAATTATGATGAACTAACAAACCCGCTCGTTAAGAGTCAGACCGGACCGACTCGATTCTTAACGAGCCGGTCCCGGTCCATAATATCTGGCTCCCTTCGCTTAGCGGTCCAGCTCGACCCGCCCGATAGCTTATCGAGTCGGTCTCGGTTTCGTCCAAACCCGGACCGACCCGACCCGATAACAGCCCTAATCGGAATAGACTTACCTGCCTCTTTCTCTTGCAGATCAGATCTTAACGTCTCCAAAGCTTTTCGAACAGGCGGATTATCTCCTTCCTCCGAATTCATCTCCGATCAACAAAAATACAAATGAAATACTTCAGAAAACAAAAAAAATTCGAGACTCGATTTTTTATCTATCGATCAAGGTATCTTCGCCCCCTCCTTCTAGCGCCAATTTGGTGAGAATAGAAATTGAATTGAGAAGATTGAGAATATTGACTAAGAATCAGCAGAGAGATTTTTAGATGGTGAATATAATCTTTCTCCTCTAATTATTTCAAAGGCGTAATCAGCCTCCTCGGCCTCTTTAAATAGGCCCAGTGAGTTAGTTACAAATTTGGTTACATAAGAGAAATATTTACAGTTCAGTCCCTATTCTTCTTACAAGACTTTAATCTTACTCCATATTAATAGAACTTATCATTCAAGTCCTTATTAATTACATTTAAGTCCATTATGAATATATTTCCTTATCAATGATGACGATTATCGTAAGATCTGTTAAAGCATTGATCTATGTTCAAGCAAAGAGATTGAAATCATCGATTTATAATCCAATAATTGAGAATAAAGAAAGAAATCTTGAAGCAGAGAGAAGGATTCTTGGAGCATAAATTTGCTAGGGGATGCAGCACGAGGACTTCCCAGGAGGTCACCCATCCTAGTACTACATAGGGTCTTCATCAGTATTTCACCCTTATTTTAACCAAATTTGATATTTTCATTAAAGTCTCTTTATTCTTCTTAAGTTGTAATCTTTTCATTAATCAATTTCATTTTTTCACTGAATATTTTCATCAAAAGGTCTCAATCTTCTGTCTCGTGATTCTTTTTTTCTCTTTTCTCTCTCGTTTTTTTGCGATTTTTCTATTTTTTTGTGATTTCTTTTTTTCCACATTTTGATTTTTATTAACGTCTCCATAAGTAATTTTGGTTGAAATTGATATTTGAATTGGAATGTGTTTCCAAATTTAGAGTTTTATATTATTTGGACAAATGATTATATGTTTTCACGTAAGTTTTGTTGTGTTTTTGTGTTTTTGTTTTTTTGCATTTTTCAGGTAAGTCTGCCTCTCGTGTCCATATCTTGCGTCCCGTATCTAGCAAGACTAGATGCGAGACCAATTGTGTCCAATGTCTCACATCTATCATCTAACTTTGATAGATGGGAGACCAATGTAAAATATTTTTTTAGATAGTAGATGCGGGACCAGTGATAGATGTGAGACATTGTAAAATATTTTTTAGATAGATGCATGAGCAGTGATAGATACAAGGCAAAATATATTGTAAAAAAAATTAGATAGATGCAACACGAGTGATAATTGCTAGACATTGTAAAATATTTTTTGATCATTTGATGATTTTGTATAGAATGGTATTTTGGATATATAATAAGTTGATTTTTTTTTCTTAGAAGGTAATAAATTGTTTAACTGGGTATTAGATCGTAACACACATTTTTTATATATTTTTACATTTTTTTAATTTTTTTAATTTTGTTTACATCTCATTTATTTGGTTTTTTTTATAAAAGTAAACTATTTGATTTAAATATTAATTAAATTTCAATTAGTAAAAGATAGAATTTAGATATTATTTAAGGATAAGTTATCGGTATCCACCCGAAAAAGATTAAAAATATCAATAACCACGTAGATTTTCAAGTTTACCAATAACAATTTGCTACATGGAATCAAGAATTATCATATTCTTCCTCGCCTCGTCGTTTTGTTTTCTCTCTCAGAAGTCAAAACTCACACATCTCTCAAAATAAAGATTTATGCAACAACTTTTAGTAAAGTTTCAAGCATTTTAACATAAATCACTACTAAATCAGGTTTCACGAATAAATTACTTTATTTAATATTTATTTTTTAATTAATGTGTTCGTAGTTATTTTCGTAACCAAATGTACTCTTAGTTATGCAGCTAGAACATTTTTTTCCGGACTAATTTTGTAATTTAATTACTCTTACTTTCACATTCAAATGCAGTAAAAAATAAAAAATATCCTTCATCGATCTAGTTTTGTCCGCCTTTAAAACACACCAATGGTGTTTTTGGATTTTTTTTGGAGCTATAGTTTGAAATATATGACATATAAAAAAATTGTAACACAATAATTTTTTCACACCAAAAACCATATTTACACAACTTTTCACTTAATATTTTTTACTACCAAATTACTCTTAATTACCCAACCGAAACACAATTATATGTCTAGACTAATTTTGTCATCCAACTGCTCTTATCTTCCTAACCAAATGCAGTAAAAAATAAAATAAAAATATCTTTTATGGATTCATTTTTATTCGTCTTACCAAAACAAAACCAATGATATTTTTTATTTTTTTAGAGTATGGTTTGAAAGATATGATATTTAAAATACAAAATAATATAATAGTTGTTTTTTTAAAAGCAAAGCTCTATTTCGATAACTTTTTTTATTTTTATTTACGCAACTAATTTACTCTTAATTATGCACTAAAAATAATGTTTTTTACCACCAAATTACTATTAATTACGCACGAAGAATACAATTGTTGTTTTCACAACAAAATTATTCTTAATTACGCAACTGGTACACATTTACTTTTTTCGAGACTAATTTTGCAACCCAATTAATCTTTTTTCGCAACCAAATATAGTAAAATAATTCAAAAAATTATTTTTCATGGATCTAGTTTTGCTCGTCTAAAAAACAAAACCAATAATATTTTCAAAAACTTTAAGCTATTATTTAAAAAATATAATATTGTAACAAAAACTAATGATAGCTATATTGATATCGAAAGAAAATAAAAATAATTACGATCAACTAAGTTCTAGATTAAGGTGAGATCCTCAAACCATTATTGGTAAATAATTGATTCCAAAGTGTTAGAGTTATTATGGATTATCTATTATTTAATTATCTCATAACAAGACACTTAAAATCAAAAGGAGGCTCAAAGATTATATTTTTTGGATTGCAAGATTCTTCTTCTCTTATTGATTACTAATTAATGGATTTAAGCAACCCTTATCTTGTATCCTCATCCCAACATCCCATATACTTCTCACTTGTCCGATCATTGCTCATCTTCTCATGATTCTCGTTTGTCGATCTTGATCTTTCTGGTTCTTGATAAAACAACAGCAGAGCAAACAATCCCTCCTTTTTTATTTTTCTAGCCTTCATCGAAGTAACAACAGTCATCATGAGCCTATCTTACCCTCCAAGATGCAGTAAGTAGACATTTTCAAAACAAAATCCAGTGTTCATGATTATCAACCTGAAAATGTTCAGTTCAAGCAAGACCATATTGCAATCCAATCCTCAACGGAGGATAAGAAAAACTTCTAAAATCTACAAGATTTACCTTGATTGGGAATTTTTTTATTGGGATCCCGAAGAGGTCTCTTTTAAATACATTCATTAGTTATAGAATGTTCAAAAGCAATCTAAGTATATCTACTAGGGATGCTCATCATCTTCTATCTGAATTTATGTTAATAGAAGATCTTTGTATGCAATGGAGTAAAACTACTTGGACTATAGGTAACTCAATTATGAGAGTTCTTAAATGGACTTCGTATTTTAATTCTAAAATTGAGAGCCTTATTACCCTAGTTTGGGTTAGAATATCCAAGATACCAGAATTCCTTTTCAACGAAACTATCACAGAGTCCATAGCCAAAACAATAAGAAACTTAATCAAGACTTGGATTCCTAAAAAACAGGGCTCTATTCAATGTTGTTTATATGTGGATCGAGGTGGATATTTCTAGTAGACTGCATCACCAACTATGGGTTGAATTTGGAAAAAATGATAGGCACTGGTTGGAGATAGGCTACAAAAATACCCCTACTACTATCATCAATGTAATCACATAGGACATTGCCAAGATGCTTGCAAGAAACAACCCAAACCTCAGAATACTCAAGACAACCCCTTATTTGGAAATCAACAACCTCCAACTATCAATCCATCAGAACAATCCAAACAGAAACTAAAGTCTATAATCAGAATTCATCAGTAAGCCTCCATCATGCAAAACCCTGTTAAAAAGATACAAAACCAACATCAACAGTAGCACTAAAGCTCTTGATAAAGAAAAATAAAGAAACACAAGTCATAGGATTAATCAATATATTGATAAAGAGAAAGAAAGAACAAGTTATAGGATTAATTAATGTATTGATGATCTTTAAGATGATCCAATCAATGATGAAGTCACTGGTGCAATTACGTCTCATGACTATAACTGTAACCTACCTTCCCCTGAGCCAACTAACCCTCCATCAAGATACCTCACCTCAAACCAAAGCAATATTGGAAAATTGCTTGATACCTCAACCCTGAAAAAAAAGTAGAAACAATAGATTCAGGGAACTTTTTCATAAAGGAACAATCAATGGTGTTAATCAGGTTAAGGAGGCTGATATTTTAAAAGCTCTACAAATAATAGAAACAGGTACTTAGTGGAAAGACAAAAAGAACTTAAAAGCATTAGAAGATGAATCCTCTGATCCTCCAATAGTGGAAAATCTTCCTTCCTTAGACGAGTGAATCCTCAACGTCATCTGGAAAAATCAAAGGTAGATCAGAATTCCAAAACATTACTTAATAAGACTCTAGAAGATGATAAGATAAAGAAAATATGGTATGAGTTACGTAGATACCGATAATTTTTCTTAGCTCTTATTTTTGTAGAATATAGTATTACCTTAAAGTTGTATGAGTAGCGTGCCAGTATTATATTCTAGAAAAAAAGGATTATGTTTTACCTGGGAATTAAGCCAGCCCCTGTTGTAGCTTTCTTTTTAGCTCGAGCCCCTAATGGAATGAACTCTGAAATTCTAAACCTGACTTTATCGTTCCTGGGGTTAACATTCTTTATATCCTCTATTGGACTTCAATGGCTTACCCTCACGTGAATGGTGCTGCTACATTGCTCAAATCTGTTCATCCTGTTTGGAGCCTTGCAGCCAGGGGCGGAGCCAGGTGGGTGCCTGTGGGGTCCCAGGAACCCACCTGATTCCATAAATACTATGTGTAGTTCTTGAGTGATACATCACAACCTTCAGTCCGGTTGACAAACTACCTCGCCAGGAACCCACCCATCACGAGTTTGAGACTCCTCGTGAGGAGTTTAAGCAGACTTTTCTAATATATAATATCTTGTAGATGATTTTATCATTTATTTATACAATATATATAATAACATATTTACATTATTTTAATATAAATATGTTATTTATTTTTTTTTTATATATAAAATATCGGTCCATATTATTTTAATATATCTATATTATTTGAATGTAAATATAGTTATATGGATACAATCGTTTAGAACAACGGTACTCGAGCCGCACATTATTTTCCTTTTTTTCTGATTCCCAGCTTCAAACACTGAAGTATTTATTATGTTTCTATGTTATTAAATCTCAAAACTGAAGTTTGTCTAACCTGTTTTATGTTATTTTTAATTGGTTGATCTTGGTTTACCTATGATTTTTCTTAAGATATTGTAGAGTTCAATTTAAGAGCAAATAGACCTGTATAAATTATAATTTGTATCTTTCTTTGCTAAGTTTAAATTTTATTGTTGATTGAGTTTTGTATGTTTGGTATTATATGATGTATATATATTTTAAGTAAATCTTATATATTAAAGAAGCAAATAAAAATGTCTCTATTTTAATTATTGAAGTTAATCACAGAGAGACACAAGATGAATTTGTTATTCCGGAAGTACATGTTCCGATGGTCAATAATCCACAACCTAAAGTCGAAGATCAATATTCAAATTTGGAATATTTTGAGGCTAATCCAGGAAAAGAGACTCAATCTCTAGCTTTCATCCAGATATTCAAGACTCGATAAGAAAAGCTTACATCTTAAGGAGTCCAACTCAAACCCGTAAGGAGAAATATCCTCCTATAGATTTTAATGGAAAACCACGTGCGTTTGTGCAATCTTGGTATCTTGGTTTGATTTATATCCAAGTTGGTTAGAATATAATGAACATAATAATAACTATGTCTATGTTTGCCTTGTTATTTATTTAAGAATGAGTGTGGCACCCGTAGCAATGACGAGTGTTGATCGAGTTTTCTCAGGTTTGAATTATGTGAAAAATGAGTTGAGAAATGGAACGAGCGTTAATGATTGTTTGGTGACATTTGTGGAAAAATAGATATTTACCACAATTAGTAACACACCTATCTTTCAACATTTTTAAGCTATGAGTAGGAGGAAAATACAAATACAAATAAAATTAACTTAAATTTATGTTTTTTTTTTGTTTTTTTAATCACAATAGTTATTTGTGTAACGTAGATTATGTTATAACAATGACAATTCAATATTTGAGATTTTAATATAAACCATATTTGTTATAACTATTTTGTATCTTATTTTAATTTATTTAATTAATTATATATATATATATATATATATATATATATATATGAAAATTATCATAAGTATATATTAATTTAAAAATTATCATAAGGTCCAGGACATCACTATGTTTCGATCTTGGCTACGCCACTGCAGCTATCAGATTTGCGATGATGTCTACCGCAAGTGTAGATTTGCGATGATGTCTACCGCAAATGTGACTGAAAAGTGATGGACTGGTTGTGAGGTTCGCTGCTAGAGAACCAAGCTCGAAACTCTTAAATGAATGGTCCTAGAATTAAAAAAAAATTGAAAAAAGTAATAGACTAATTCTACCTTCCTAAATGATTCAATTAAATGAATATAAAAAAAAATACTTTAAGATACTGCAATTCATTTGATGGTCTGTCGAAGACAATCAGACATCTCGGGACCGAAGACTTTCTAGCTAAAATGAAGCTTGTTTTTTTCTGGATACAGATCTCCGAAAAATTACTCTTAAAATAGGTAAAATAGGTAAGGTTTCGACCAAAAAACTATTTCATAGGAAGCCGCTCGTGTATTAAAAATAAAACAAAAAAAAATACTAAAATAAAAAATAAAATCAAATACTATTTTTAAATTGGACATTTATATAAAGCCTATGGCCCATGCACTTAATAATAAAGTCAAATTAGCTTAATTTTTTTTAATCTAATAAGAAAAGTGGCTCAAACATAAATATCGGAGAAAAACGCTGGACGGGGATATTTTGGTCAAAATCATTTTGGAAAGAGGAACAGTCAATTTGAGGGGAGTGATAGCCTAGGCATTTTTCGAATTATGATCCCCTAAGTCGGTATGACAAACCCGCCCCTCTGCCGTTACAATTGTTCCTCCTAGGAACCTCAACAATTCAATTTTGGTTTTCGACAACTGTAGCCGACGATTAATGTCTCGTTATGCAGACGAGTGCGACGACGAAAACGAAGATGGAGAGGAGATTTCGAGCAGCGACAATGGTGATGATCTACAAGAAGATATTGAAGCCCTCAGGCTTGCCTGTTTGACCACCGAATCGAAGAATCACGATAACATCGATGCAGGGCGCCGGGGGAAGAGTCCTGAGTATGCCAGTGCTGGCTATACCGCGGGTGAAAGAGACCAAGAAACACCTCACTCGGACTCTGAAAGTGAAGATGATATTGGGCTATCAAGGAATATTGAAAATAGGTTTTCTCTTTTTAAAGATATGTTCGATCCTCTTTCGATGAACTCACCGATTGGTTCGTCTGACGACGATGAGAATGATTTTGAAATCCTTCGGGTGATTCAGAGGCGTTTCGCTGCTTATGAGACTACATGTAAGTGTAACCTTTATCTGTAGATACTCTTATATGGATAACGATACCGCTTCTCCAAATTATCTGTAGATTTCTTGTGTAGATAATGATGTTGTTTTTGTAGCTTAAGGTGATACTAGGCTTGGATATGTGCATTATAATCTGCACCCATATTTCTTAATGGATTTTCATATTCTAATAGTTATTACTTTTGCCTTGTAATGATCAATGAATGTTGCAATATAGATAAACCTGAAGAATCTTCGGAAAAAAACTTACAGAGACCGCTTGCATCTGTAACTTCAAGTGACGTTGTGAATAGGACTAGGACTAACACTTCTGAAAGCTTACATCTTGCAATTGCTGAACCGGATAAAGGATGTAACTTCTTCAACGGAAGTGAAAGCATGCTAACGCTGCCTTCTGGGATAATCGAGCACCATCTATCAGCTGCAGCTGATCCATCAGTATTTCCGATGAGGGAATCTAATTTTCCAGAATCCGCGAAGCTGTTTCTTGATGCCATTAAGAAGAATAGGTCCTATCAAAAACTCCTTCGAAGTAAGCTGACTCAGCTTCAAGCAAGAACTGAGGAGAACCAGAAACTGAAGGAACGTCTAAAAGTTCTTAAAGACTTCCAGCTGGCTTGCAAACAAATGACAGGACGAGCATTATCCCAGAAAAACGATCCTCTGGTCCAATTAATTTCAGTGCGAAAGTCGGGAGATCTTGAAAGTTCCGAGGTAATGTTTCTTGATTTGTTTTTCTTGTTTTTCCCTTTTCATAATTTCCAATTTGTTGCTTCCGCATTGATTTATCTCTTAAATTAGAGTCCGGATTTAGTCTTAGTGTGTATGCTGGTTTAAAGTACGAGACTTCTGCTATATTTGTATCTGTTGATTTTGCTCTCGGTTAAATATCAGCTTTGAGTTATTGTAGTTTGTTTTTAGTGAGATATTTCCCTTTTTACTTCTTTGGTAGGGTAATGACATTAAAGTTTCAGCCAGGCATCATGGCCCAGCAGAGAATTGCCATGTTGCTAATTATAGAAAGGCATTAGTGAAATTCGCCCCTTCGTTAGAATGCAAAAAATGGTCAAAGGCCGAGAGAGACAATCTGGCAAAAGGAATTAGACAACAATTTCAAGAAATGCTTTTTCAAGCTTCGGTTGATAAATTCAGGTACCCCCTCTTTCACGATTGTTGTCATTATTGTTTTATAAATATTTATTTTTCGTAGTTTGTGCACGTATGTTTACCTCGCTAGTAAGATTAGTAGTCATTACTATTAGCAGGATCATTACTTTAACCATCATCAAAAGTTTTGAATTGTCTATCAGTGTAAGGTGCATATATATGTCTAATCATTTTTTTTATTTTTATGATGCAAGAAGGTGTTTGTGCCTGGTTTGAATGACGTATGTAAATCTTCTAGTCATTAGCATCTCGCAAGTTAAATGATTGGATTATTAACGAATTATGTGCTGAATTATTTCTTATCTGGTCAGATACTGCAATTATTAGATACAATAACTGAACTGCTTGTACTTCATGATCCTTACTAACCTCTTTCTAAATTTCACTGAAATTATGACAATTTGGACATAAGTTGTAATGAACTTGTGATCCACAAGTTGTGGATAATTGTTTTGGAATAAACACGATGCAGTTTCTTTATAGCTAAAACACCTGAAGTATTGGCACGTAGAATCCCCATATAACACTGCTGGGAGCTATAGATTTCATAACCAAGTAAAACTATATATTTCTCTGTTTTTCAAGTGTTACTTCTGCATAACTTGCACAATATTAAATTTTGAAGGAGTTATGGTGTACCTAGATAATGCTTGCATATATAAAAAAAAGATAGTGGGGAGGAAACATATATATGCTTGTGTGCACCTATCTCCTGTGCATACTTTTGAGACTTTTGCGTGAGAGATAATCATACAAAAGCTTCCATGCACCTATTTTCAGCATGCAGGAAACATCTTGGCAAAACCACTTCAGTTTTATACTTCTAATATTCATTCCATGTTTATAGCTAATGATGTTCATTTTGACAAAATTTCTCATTGCTAACATACATTGCTCTATCCTGATAAGTTACACCTTTAGTTGTTCAGATGAGTCTTTTGGAGATGCAATATATACGGACAATATTCTTCAGTCAATCAATGATCTTGAAATTGCGCCAGAAATGATAAGAAAATTTCTTCCCAAAGTTAACTGGGATCAAGTAGCTTCAACATATGTTGCTGGTCGTTCTGCCCCAGAGTGTGAAACCCAGTATGTACTTTCTTAACAATATCCTCTTGATATAAAGTTGAAGTTTCCCTTGTTTTCGTACAGTTACAAATAAAAGTTTTAAAATACAGAACAAGCAGTTTTTATTTTCTTACTCTTAATTCAATCTGTGTAGTTGCTATTATTGCGAATTGTGTCTGTAATTGATCATTGATGTCTTAATACCCGTAGGTGGTTAAATTGGGAAGACACCTTGATAAACCGTGAACAATGGACTGCGGAAGAGGACAAAGATCTATTGTTGGTCATTCAAGAAAAGGGAATAAAAAATTGGTTTGACATTGCCGTATCACTGGGGACTAATAGGACCCCATTTCAATGTTTGGCTCGCTATCAAAGAAGCTTGAATGCTTCAATATTGAAACAAGAATGGACCAAAGATGAGGATGATCAACTTTGTAAAGCCGTAAGATCTTTTGGTGAGCACGATTGGCAATCTGTTGCATCTATGCTGAAAGGGCGAACTGGCACCCAATGCTCTAATAGGTGCGTTAGCCTCTTCACATAGCATAACTTATTAGAATTATTTCGCACAAAGCTTCTAACTAAAGCTTAAGACTTGGAATAAAGTAAATTTATACTTTCAGTGTAATGCATGCTGAGACAGTATAGGTCTTCCTTTAATCATTATCAAGGTATCCGTTTTTTTGTAAGTTTAGTTTAGATCTAGGATAAAGCGGAGGGCTAAAAACAAATTAAGTCAATTTAGAAGCAAAAGTTATGGCCCTATCTTATATCATGTGAGTGAACGTCATGTCATTAATTTCTAGTTGTATGATTGATATGATTAATTTCTGAAGTAAAACTATGTTTAGTCTATCTACTTCTGCTTCTTTTCTCTGTTTTAAGTGAAAAATAATGTTCGTCTATCAAATTAGCTTAAAAATCATCAATTATTTATTTACTTTTTCAGCTGAATTTGTCCAGTTTGTACTCTCTCTAGCTCTGTATGACTGCTTCAAAATTTAGGTTCCAGTAATTAAACGTTGTAATGTTATTGCATGCAGATGGATGAAATCATTACATCCAACCAGGCAAAGGGTGGGAAGATGGACTTCAGCTGAGTCTAAACGTCTAAAAGTAGTTGCGATGCTTTTCGGGGCAAAGAATTGGAATAAAATAGCTCAGTTTGTTCCGGGTAGAACTCAAGTGCAGTGTAGGGAAAAGTATGAGGCGAATAACTCAATTTTAACATGCATTTTTACTTTCTTTCCCCCCAATTCTTATAGTTTGAATCTCATGACAGATGGGTGAATTCTTTAGATCCTGCTTTGAACACGGGTCAATGGACAGAAGAAGAAGATTTAAAATTGAAGGAAGCTGTTGCAGAACATGGCTGTTGCTGGGCCAAGGTTGCTGCACATTTAACTAAACGTACTGATAATATGTGCTGGAGGTATTAAACCCTATGGATCAGAACATATCTGTACTCTGTGCTCGACCATATGCTTATTTCTCTTGCGTGTCATTTATATTGTCTAAACTAATAACAACACCATTTTCATGCCATGTTTGTAGGAGATGGAAGGCATTGGCTCCTGATAAAGTGCCACTTCTCAAAGAAGCCAGAAGAATGCAGAAATTAGCCCGTATAGGTAACTTTGTAGATCGAGAGACGGAGCGTCCTACATTTTGTCCGCATAATTTTGCACCTCAACAGATGATATGTTCAGTTAGCAAAGATGAAAATAGAAAACCATCAAGAAATCAAAAGAAAAAATTAAGGTATTATGTTTAAACAATTTCAGTTTTGTTTTTACTATGTTATTCATCTTATTCCATGCTAAACTAAAAATTAAGGTGCATGTATATCTCACCCTTAATCCTTGTCTCTACTCATTATGCAGCAATATTCAAGAACAGGTCAGATCCATGAGAAACAGAAAACGGACTGAAAGTTTTTCTCAGAGCTCAGGGCTTACTAGTGGTCATGAGGTTGAGGTAGTTCCTAAGGAAGATGCGATTCAGAAGAAGAAAAAAGACAGAGTACGTTTGAGGAAGAATCACTCTTCTAAACCAACGCCTAATCATGAAAATGCACAGGCATCTATGCGCACTGAAATACCTCCAGTGCTAGATCATCATTCAGACCCTCTTCTTTTGACTCTGATAAGCATGAGAAATGGTGAAGAAGTTGTTAAACCTAAAGGAATAGATCGGTGTAGAATAAAGAATTTTAGGCGACAATCGAAAAAAAAGATTGGCATGGTTTCAGAAGTAGAGAACTTTTCACACGGAGATGTTACTTCCAACCAGGGAAGTGAAAGGATTAGTGCAACTGCAAACCATGATCTTATTATGGATTGCGGTGTTGATGAAACTGATCCAACACTTGCACAGTTAAGGCACAATGTAAGATCAAAGAAGCGAAAAAGAGTTGCATCAGAAGAATTTCTAGACACGACAACTCGTAATAAGGCACCAAGTAGAACAAAAATAGCAAGAGAATCAGCTGGGATCAATAATGAAGCTGCTCGTGAAACTGGTGATGCACAGACGGCCAAAGGTGGTCTCAAAGGTGATATTGATGATTGGAATATACCGCTTCGTGACTTGAAGCACAATTCATTGGAGGCAAAAAAACGTAAAAGGTGTTGATAAAGCACCAATTTTGAACTAGCCCATTATATACATTGGGAGTCTATACCTAATCGACTGTATATACAACAAGGTTTTGAGATTTTCTGAAGATGATAGGTGTAAACTGTGTTTGTCGAGGCTGTAGAAGTTAAAGAAAGTAGAGTCATCATTCTTTTATGGTTTTCTATTCTAAGCCTAAGGTTTTGAATGTATGTAGTATCTAGCATTTAGAACATTGTTGGCATTTATGATTCATGATAGCGCAAATATTAAAGAATGTCAATCGCTTGTACAAGTTTTAGTGACAGGTAGAAGAGAATGAGTTGATGTTAGTAATACCAAGTAAATGAAGTAAAACTTGAAACCTATCTTCAACTAATTGCGTATTATAAATTTGCTAGATCTGCCCTTAAGTTGATAAAAGGCTGATCTCAAAGTTCTCGCCAATTCCAATTTTTTCTTACATAATTATAGATCATAATTTTGTGAGTTGGTTTATTTAAACAAAATAGTTATAATTATAAATTTTTCTTTTTCAAAAGACAATAATACGATTAGGATTCACAAATAAAACTAAAATTTAACTGATAGAAAAATTAGGTGTATGATAAGTAAGCCTTTTTTTACTTATATATCTCCAATAATATATATTTATTTATCTTTAATAATACTTTCTATGGGCTTAAGATCACATTTAGCAAGGGGCTGGATTTGTTCAACTATTAAATTATTAAAAAAACTGAAACTAATTATATGATTCTATTATATAATATATAGATTTTGTTTTTATTTATTTAAATATAATTTTGATTAAAATTTCAAACGTTCTGATTTTTTATTTTTTGTGTCTGGTCATCCATTTCGTTTTTATACGCTACTTATCTTATTAAATGTCAAGTTTAGCTATGACAAAAAAAATTAGATTGAAGTGATTGACATGTTTAAATTTTGTTATTATATTAGTTTGAGATGTAGATTATTTTATAATTTCATCTTATCAAATATTAAAAACCAATCCATCTTTATGTTTTATCCAAAATTTAATGTCGTTAGAAAAAATAGTCTCTAAAAACAGGTATGAAATGATGAGTGAAAGAAAAAAAAAACAAAGTTTTTGTTTTGATCTTTAATAAAAGCAGTATAAAAGAGAGGGGCATAACATAAATATTTTAAAAGAGAATACTAATGGAAACATATTTATTTTTGTTATATGCTCAAAAAATCATGTAGGAATTCAGTATGAAATTCTACCAAGAAATCAGCCATTGACTGGGCTTTAATCGTTGTTCGATGGGAAAAGTCAATATCGTAATCACCCAGCTCTACTGACCACTTGGTCATTCTGATTAATACACCATCTTTCTGAAGAACGTTTTTCAAAGGGAAAGATGTTCGAACAACAATGGAATGAGCTTGGAAATATGGTCTCATTTTTCTTGCAGCAATTACTAAGGTCAACGCTAATTTTTCCAATTTCAAATATCTTCTTTCAGCATCCAACAAGCTCTTACTGATGTAATACACCGGACGAGTGTAATTGTCCACCTCTCTCACTAGCACAACACTTATTGCATATTCTGATACACCAAGATACACAAAAAGATTTTCCTCCCGAACAGGTTTGAAAAGAGTTTTGGGTGAGGATAAATGCTTATTTATTCCAATAAAAGCTTGGTCACACTGTGGAGACCAATTGAAGTTTTTAGCATTCCTCAATACTTTTAAGAATGGAGCGTACTTGTTTGATGATCTTGAGATAAACCTATTCAACGCAACCAATCGTCCTGTCAGCCTTTGAACTTTTTTAATATTCCGAGGAGGGTCCATTGGCAGTAAGGCATTAAGTTGATCCGGATCATGCTGAATTCCCTTTTCACTTATTATGTAACCCTAGAACTTTCCAGATCGGACCCAAATACACACTTCTCAGGGTTCAACTTTAAATTCACAGCTTCTAAATTGGATAATGTCTCTTGAAGGTCAGATTTATGTGAATCTTCCTTCAAGCTTTTAACCATCATATCATCTATGTAAACCTCCATGTTTCCGCCAATCTGATTAGCAAAATCTTTATTCACGAACCTCTGATAAGTGGCCCCAACATTTTTCAATCTGAACGGCATCATCTTATAATAACGAAGACCTCTGTCTGTGATGAAAGTAGTGTGATCTTGATCCTTCAGATCTACTTGTATCTGGTTGACTCTGAGACGACATCCATGAAGGATAATAGTTTGTTTCCAGAGGTAGAATCAACCAACTGATCTATTCGAGGAACAAGATAAAGATCCTTAGGGCATGCCCTATTGAGGTCAGTGAAATCAATGCACATACGCCACTTGCCATTCTTTTTTTTTACTAACACATGGTTTGCATTCCATAAAAGGTATCGAGATTCTTTAATGTGACCCATCTTGGTTAAACGGTCAACTTCTTGGATAATCACATCTGCTTTTTCCTTAGAGAAAGACCTTATTTTCTGTACAACCGGTGCAATATCACTCCAGATTGACAACTTATGGGAAATAATATATGTTGTCACTCCAATGACATCACTGTTACACCATGCAAAAACATTCTAATTTTTCATTAAAAAGGATAATAACCGGTGTTTTAATTCTGGTGCCAGCTTAGAACCAATCTTAACGATCATGCCTTTTGCAAGAGGGTGGGTTCCAACCTCCTCAATGAGTATTATAACACTGAGAGCCTCTCTTGGGTCATTAATTTCATTCTCCTCAACTGAAGGCTCTAATAGCTGCTAATCTTTGTTAATTCTGATTTCCCTAAGAGTCTTAGGGGCAAGGGCAGTTGCATAGCATTCCCTGGTTATCTTCTGACTGTTCCGGACAAAACCTACTTGTCCCTGGACAACATACTTTAAACATTGGTGGACCGTAGAGGCCACAACATGCATTCTGGAGAGCCAAGAACTCCCAAATATTGCATTGTAAAATGTTGGGCAATCTACCACAACAAACAGTACTCTTACCATCTTTTTAAAAGGTCTCTTGCCCAACCATACTTCTTCTTCGAACTCCCCAATCACACCTTTAGAACTTCTTGTGAAGCCTACAATGGTTCTTTTCGAACGTTGTATAACCGAAGGATTTTTCATCTGTTTTAAAAAGCCCCATCTTACATATGTTCTAAAATTGTTTAACATGATGTTTGCCGAACTACTTGTATCAATTAAAATCCGACGTATATCGTTTCCCCTTATTGAATCCCCTATTACCACCGTATCTTCATGAGGTCCTGCAATATCCCTCAGGTCATCCTCATCAAAAAATATAAATGGGGATGAGGATTGACACTGGTAGGTGGACATCCCACCATCCAACTAGGTGGCCAAATTTTGAACATGCCTCTTCCTTGATGAAGTGGAAGGTGCAGTCACTGTATCTCCTCCAAAAATAGTTAGTGATTCAAAAACGTTGATCACTCCAGAAACTGTCTTGGTTTTGTCTATTATCACCCCCACCTGATTTCGACTTAGATCTATATCAAATCTTTCAACAATTACCATAGCACCCTCTTGTGTTTATGTCTCAGGATTGTTCGAAAGACCTGTCTGAGGAGTATTGGTTTGCGCATTATTCGTTCAGCTTCCCCCTTGATTTTTAACGTAGGCCCCAACTTACCCCTTCAATGAAATTCTGGACCTCCTGCTTCAATGCTATGCAATCCTGAGTATCATAGCCTATGTCAGTGTGATATTGACAAAAGCGAGTGCTTCGGTTTTCTCTGGGGGACTGCAACGCTGCTGGTTTTCTAAAATGCACCTCATTTTTAGTCTTGTCATAAATTATAGCCACACTTCCCCCCAACTCAGCAAACCACTCAGGCTGGACCCATGGCCCCCTCTTACTTCTTATTTGTTGGCTCTAGGTTTGGTTGGATTGATTTTGCCTTAACCGGTTGGACCCATGTCTGCTCTCCTTTGCCCTATAACCGGATTGGTTAGTAGCTGGTGAAGTTGTTGTTGTAGTTGCAGATATCACTTAACGGTGTACTCTGGTTTTCTTGGTCTCTTCTCCGTTGATTTGCTTTCCCATTTGATTCAACAAACCACCCCAGGTCATAGCTTTCTCCCGAGTTACCGAATCGGTTAGATTTTCTAGATTTAAACCTTGTCTAAGGGAAATAATTGCAACTTGTTCAAAGAAATCTGCTAGCCCATTCTTTTTATTCACAAATCGATTAATGTATTCCTTCAGGGACTTATTTGGTTCTTGAGCACAATGAATAATGGTGTCCCAATTACCCTTGAGTTCTTCACTTCCAACAAATTGCCTTCGGAAGGCAACCCAGAATGTATCAAAATTTCTTATACACCCTTGAGGGAGACTGTTGTACCATTTGAGGGCACTCCCTGTGGAAGTTTGAGAGAAGGCCCTACACAATAGCTTGTCATCATCGTCAAAATTCATCATGAAGTTCTTGAACTGTTTCAGATGGTTGTCCGGATCTCGACTCCCATCATATTTCTCCATCTTGGAGCTGTTAAACCTCTTAGGAAGATGTCTGGAAAGTATTTTTGCAGATAAAGGCGATTGCCTCCAATTTTTGCTACGACTGAAAACAGTATATTCGTTGGGGTTGCAAAAATACATGGTTTGGACTGAAAGGCAAAGGGATCAATCAGCAACTCATCAATATGCTTATTGACTGACCCATTTCCCTTACCATGGTGCTTCTTAAGCCTGCCATGTCTATCCCTCTTTCTCGAATGTTTTTAGTCAGTCTTATTTTATTTTTAGATCTTCCTCCATCACCAATTAAAGATAATGATTTTTCAAGTTCTGCCTCATTCGATGAGCTACTGGAGGACTTAGCTGCAGAAATCTCAACAGGCTTGGATCGGTGTGTCTTCTTGGAGCTGAGATGAGTTTTCAAAGATTGCTCATTTTCTCTAGGATTTTCAGTGTGGTGAAGTACTGACGCTCCAGATTTTTCCTTAATTCTTTTTTCTGTTTGTTTCATCACTCTCAGTGCCTCTATTTCAGCCCTCAACTGGTCTCGCTCCTTGATGATATATTCCTTATTTTCCCTTGAACCATTCTGGACTGTTAGAGGTATTAATATTACATATAACTCACGACGCCATCCCAAAAATAAAATTAAATAATTTTATAAATCTAGCTTTGGCTAATATGACTCAAATATGATCTAAAATGATAAATTATTAATTAAAAGTTAAACTTATAAAAAAAATCCCCATTTAGAGAGGAAAACGTGTCTATACAGAAATATATTCTTCGTACTCCTATTGAGGAAATTAAAACATGCTCAAAGATTAATATTCATCATAAATGGGTTTATATAAAATAAAAACATAAAAATGATCGTAAGTATAATTTTTAAACGCACCTATAAACTCGTACAACTTTTGTGTCAAATGTTCTGAATCCTTTCTTAATTTATGATAGAGATACATTAAGACTAAAGTCCTTCAAAATATTGATTAACTGAGTCTTCGTCTTCTAACCATTGTAGATAATTCAGTTTCACACAAATTTTAATATTTTTTTTTATAAAAGATCATACATTGAAAATAAGCACAATATAGGCACGCGTAGTAAGAAAGACATCAACCTATGTCATTTGTTGACTTAAGTTAATATATTTTTATATTTTAAAAAGTTTCATGTAGTCATTTCAAACTTAGTGTATAACTGTAACAAATCTCATATTCTTGATGGATAATAATCCTCGAAATCTAACATATCATGACAAAACGAGTAAAATTCTATCATGTTTCTGAATCTACAAAACTGAGGTGCAATCTTCGAGTGTGAGACATGTGATGTCATGAAAAATTTGTAACACGATGGTCATCTCCCCGAAGCTGCACTAATGTCATCGCTTAATTAAAATATTTTATCAATGTGATGCTGATGCTGAATCAAATAAAATCATAGGTCAAGAGGGACCAAATGATATATGTATTGCAACATCATGAACGCATTTTCATCTTTAAAAATCTCACAACCACAATAACGAATAATAAACATAAAGATAAAAACCAAAATGAGAATGTTATAAATTAAATAAGAATATTAAAACTAACGTAACAAATAATTAATATAACAAATAATAAACATAACAAATTAAGTAATTAGTAACAACATTACTTACCGTCTCGAGGTAAGCATTATTACCAAATGAACTAGTGTGACATCTCATCGCTTCGAATATTATACATATCGCTTCATAAGAATTTACATGTTGCTTTGAAGTATATTCTTTCGCTCATACTATATAAATATTAAAACTTTGGTTCACTAAAACAATAACACAAAACAACAATCTACCATGTTAAATTGGTTATCTCGTCTCGACTAGTTGCGCGCGAGCGTGAGGGAATATCTGTTTGACCATAAACACATAAAACAATTTAAAAAGATATAAATCAAATGAATAAAACAAAATAAACAAACCAAAACAAAAAATACATTAGAAATAACAGATCATCTCTATCAAAATTATAAAATATAACATTTCCTACTCGAAACAAAACTATTTTTTAAAGAGAGAGAATTTATTTGCCAAATATCAATTTTCTACCCTACAATCAATTTTTAAAAAAATATTTCATCCTAAAAATAATATATATTTTAATAACAGAATACACGATATTTCTTGCAAGTTCAATAAAATTCATGTAATTAAAAAGATGTCATGGCGGATAAAAAAATAACTTTTTATTTTAAAATAGAAAAAAATGATATAAGAATAATAATCTTAAATATTACGTTATCGGTTGGTTTTCCGTTATCTATTAACCCAAGTTTGTTATACTTATGATCTTTGACCATTTTATTTTTGCAATATATATTTTATGTTTTTGGAATAAAGGTAGTTGGATAATTTAATTTTTCAGAACAAAATAAAATGGTATGTTTTAAGATTAAAAAAAGGGAAATGTCACACTAAATACCTTCTCATCAAACTTATTATCATCTAGTACCCAGCTATTTTCTATGTCTACTAAACACCCATCTCACCAAACTAATTCCTTTTTAATACCCAATTTTTAGATTATCCCTCAATTACCCTCAAAATTTGACTTAGTCTCTTTACCTCTATACTTACCCAACTTATATATTAGCTATTCAAAATCTCCGACTCTTCAATCGTAACAAATTGTCCACTTTAAAGATAATTGAATATGACTGAGTAAATGACAGTCTCATCGTAAAATATTTGTATCCCTTTTACCGCCTTGTTTATCCCATCGTCCCAAGTAGCTCTCAATTTGCTTCCAAATTATTCAATCTTGAAAGGCCATGGTTCATAATAAGCTCCAATTGAGTCGAGAGGAGATATCTCATGGAATCCAACAATCTTCTTAGATGAAGCCGGGAATGAGAAGGTGGCCCCAAATTCGGTACCATAAGGCCCGTAACTGTTCTTGTTGCTTTTAAATGTAAGAGAAGTGATAACAGTGAGTTTATGTTCAGTCCAATGGCCATAATGGCCAGTCACTGAAACAAGATACTCTTCTAAAAAAAACTAATATGCAGCAAAGTTTTTTAGAAATTAGTTCAATGCTCAGAATACATATATAGACCGTGAAGCAGACATGCTCAATTTTATATTATCAATATATTAAGAGAAAAAAAACTTACCACAACAGTACTCACTCCATTTATATCTTCTCTATGCTTAAACAATCTAGAAAAATATAGAATGTTAAAGCAAGTATTTACCTCTTTATACGCGAGACCGAGATGTGTTATGCGGAGATTATCCAAAGTGAAGGTATTGAACCGTTGGTTAATTTATCAATCTGCAAAATAAATTACATGTATCGGTATTCACTTATAAACAATCTAGAATCCGAAAGGAAGAGTAATGACACGAGTTCTTTTAGAGAAATTTGGAAGGAAGAGTAATGACACGAGTTATTTTAGAGAAATTTAGAAGGAAGAGTAATGACGCGAGCTCTTTTAAAGAGGTGGATGATTTAATGACACGAGCTCTTTTAGATAATATATAGGTTTTGCTTTAGGAGAAAGTGAAAGAGAGATAAAGTAGGTGGATGATTTAATAATGCGAGTTACTTTAGATATTATATATGAGGCTTTGTTTTAGGAGAAAGTGGGAGAGAGAAAGTGGGTGGATGATTTAATGACGCGAGTTCTTTTAGATATTAGAGCATGTACAACAGAAGTGTTAAATCATGCGTTAATTTGATTTTTAGTTAAAACACTAAAAAATCTACTCCAATGAACGTGTTAAGATTGAAGTTAGATGACGTTTTGTTAACTCGTTTGTTAAATTCCCAGAGCGAGTTAGCAGATATATCCATTGTATTTTAGCGGTTATTTTTCCTTTTTTTTCTTCTCCACTCTTTTTTTTTATTTTATTCGTTAATTAATATCTTTTGATATATTCGACTAAAGCCCATTCAAATTAGTTAGCTAAAAAATAGGTAAATCATATCTTTTTATCCTACGTATCACTAGTTAACCTATAATTTTAACATGTACCCCTGTACATAACGACGCGAGTTACTTTAAATATTACATATGTGGCTTTGTTTTAGGAAAAAGTGAGAGTGAGAGAGAAAGTGGGTGGATGATTTAACGACGCGAATCAGAACACACATGCAAACACATGAGGCTTTGTTTTAGGAGAAAATGGGAGATAGAGAGAAAGTGGGTGGATGATGCAAACACATGAGCCAAAACAAAGATGCGATTTATACATCTCGCGATTTTGCTTTTACTAATCAGGCGATTTGTTTAATAAATATAATTTGTTTAATAAATATAATAAGTAAGTGGGTTTACTTAATTGTTTTTATAGCGCGATTGCGAGACACGCTATTTTATGATCATTAACTACTAATATGCGATTCTAGTAAGAATAAAAAAAAACAGAATAAACTAAACGCGATTTACGACTTACCATTTTAAACATAACGCGAATTACGCGAATTACGACTTACAATTTTAAATATACCGCGATATAACTTTGAGGTTATTTTTGTCCAAAATTGGATTTTAGGTACAACTAATATTTGGATACTGAAATGGAATATCAAACCTGAAAAAGTACTGACCGGTATTTTTCTAAAAAAAAAAAAAGATAGGGTTGAGATTTGGCATAGCCCTAATTTTAGAAGTAGGTAGAAGTAATTTTGGATTGGTTAATGTAAAAAAAAAAGTAAAACCAAAGTCTTATTCAATTATATATACCAAATAGGTCCAACTTTTGAAGCCCGGCCCATATTCTCTATACCCGTTCATCAAGAAACCTTTCTTCCTTTTTAAGATCTACCCCTTTCTTTTGTTTCTCGGTTTCCTTTGTAATTCTCTTTCTTGTCTCTACTATCTGCTATACAAGGTATTTTTTTTTTCAATCACAGACTACTCTACGTTATTTATAGAGCTTATACAAGATCCATACAAGTGCACTAAGCTTCTTGATGATAATTTGAAGCTTTATATTTTTGGGTTTGAATTTCTTTCTCAGTATTTCAAAAGTGCTTTTATCGCTTATGATTTGAAAATTGGTGTTTAGTTTTGTTTGACCATCGTTTTTTGTTTATGGGTGTGAAATATATATATCATGTTTGTGTTACTGGTATAGGTCTTTAAGTATGAAGTTGTCGATCGAGACTAGTGGTTTCATGTCGAATGTACCGGATTTTGGTTCAAGCAATGAGGGTAGTGAGGCTGTTGCTCCAGCTTTTGATCTCCCCAGCACAAATAATGTGAGTTTCTTTTTTTGTTGTTGTTGTTATGTGTGTATTCAGTTCATTTGATTGTATGTTGGCTTTGATTTGTTGCAGTTTGATGGATTTTTGAAAGAAGCAATACAAATGGTGAAGCCTGCAAAAGGAACTACAACACTTGCTTTCATTTTTAAGGAGGGTGTCATGGTTGCTGCTGATTCTCGAGCTAGCATGGGTGGCTATATCTGTACGTGTCTTTCTCCTCTCCTATATATTATTTGAGATTGAACGGTGAAGTAGACTAAATGGGTGTACTAATTTGGCTGGTGTTGTCTCTTTTCTATGAGATGCATCTGTTTATTTCTGTTTTCGGGTTCATGATACTTCTGCTAGGTAGAAGAAACTTCAAATGTCAAACCAATGCTGCTAGTAACAATTTCTCTGACGTAGCGTATAAAATTTTACATATATGACACTGGCTTGTATTTTATATATACAGCATCCCAGTCGGTGAAGAAGATTATTGAAATCAATCCTTACATGCTTGGTACAATGGCTGGAGGAGCTGCTGACTGCCAGTTTTGGCACAGAAATCTTGGTACTAAGGTATATTGCTGACTTTTCTCAACATTTCTGTCATGTCCGTTGCAATCTTGTAGAAAGCTAATATATAGTAACAGAATATAAGGATTTCACTTGTTCAAGGTTTAATGGGTGGTGGTGCTTTAGAATATAGGCAAAGCCATCTCTTCTGCTGGCACAATATTTTTGTCATGGTTTCAAGGCTAATGCAAAGATTTTGGTATTCAAGATTTATGTTAGAATTTACATCTTGAATTGCATGATATAAATGTATAGATGCAAGATGTTTGGTAAAACAACTATTCCTTATAGGCAAATAATTTAAGGACACTGAATTCTGTAGGTATATAGAATTTCTACAATGTTTTATTCAAGCTTTTCTGGAACTACTACAACCCAGTTGCTAACAAAAGATGTTTTACTTGTTTTAGTGCCGGCAACATGAATTGGCAAACAAACGTAGGATTTCGGTAACAGGTGCCTCAAAGATGTTAGCCAACATTCTCTATTCTTACCGTGGAATGGGACTCTCTGTTGGAACCATGATTGCTGGATGGGATGAAACAGTAATTACCATAATTTTTTATGCTGTCTTCTTTCTCCGTTTGTTAAGGTGTCGAAAGTCACCATGATTTCCTCATAGGCTAACAGCACAACACTCTCTTGTTAGGGTCCTGGATTGTATTACGTTGATAGTGAAGGAGGAAGGCTGAAAGGCCAGCGTTTTTCTGTTGGGTCTGGGTCACCATATGCGTATGGTGTACTCGATAATGGGTAGGTGCTGTACTTTTCATTAATTCTTATTGTTGCAGTAATAGGTTCAAATGTGGCAACATATGCTTAATTAAGGATCTCTCAGCAGCCTAATGCTATGTTTCAGTCGTGGTATTATCAGAGTTAGGGATTTCGATGCATCATCTTCTAGATAGAGTTAGCCGATTAGAAACATATGGGCTTTAGTGTTACAATAGTAAGTTCGATGTATTCGAGATATGTAAAATATAATCTTGCTATAAAATTCGTTGAGTGTTCTTATACTAAGTGCTTTAGTACAAATGGAGTAGGCGTCAGTTTCCTTTAGCTTGAAAATTCCATTTTGGATGAATTTGATTGAACTATTATTGTAAGAGAAGGTGCATATAGCTTTTTCCTTCGGCCTGAACCAGAAAGAGCAATAGGTGTTTTATGTTATGTTTTATGCTCCTTTGGCCATGCTGGTTTGCTAGCCTAGTACTGTATGTAATATCTCCATTATCGAATCGGTTGGCACATCATAACCTTTTTATATCTATTTCTGTAGCACTTGCTTGAGGACAATTTTTTTACTTCAGACAGCTATGTATAAGATAGATGCTTGCAATATTTATTTGCTTGCAATATTCTTTGGTACAATATTAAATAACATAGGAAGTCTGTGTCTCTTCTGCATTATGATATCCAGACGTGTCCTGCATATTACTGATACGGAATAATAAATTGTGCCCTAATGTTGTAAAACCTCACATACAAAACAGATTTGGATGTCCATTGCAGTGTGTTCTTTTTTCTGTTTTTTAGATCAAATTTGGTCATACATGTCTAATTCTAAAGGTAGTTGTAGTAACTTGTTTATGTTCTGTTACACATGCTTCAGGTACCGTTACGATATGTCGGTTGAAGAGGCTTCTGAATTGGCCAGAAGAGCCATTTATCATGCAACTTTCCGAGATGGAGCCAGTGGTGGAGTTGCTAGCGGTAATCTCTCTTTTTCTTTCCCCAAATGTCTCGGGTCTTAATTTAGTCAAATATCAAATATAAAATTACGTGTCCTGTAGTTATACGGAATTTTACATGACACTTTCATGGCCTAGGCCAACCCTAGGCCAACAATGAAGAAATAGTATGGAAATATGTTTTCTAGTACTTGTACCGATAACTGTCGCTCTTTTAGTGTCTGTTGTGGAGTTATTCTTGAGGTTGTGTAGTGAACTAGTCTTTGAGCAAACAATTGTGCTATCTTGTTGCAAGTTGGGAAGCATATAAATTCCTATTGTTGCCTATTCTCAGTTTTTTGGTAGAGAGTCTATAAAATGGCACGAGACTTGTTTTTGTTTGACGATGGCTAACTTGTTCGAAACAAAAAGAGAATGAAGAGAACAACAGAAAGTCGAAGCTTAAGATTTAATGTTTGATAGGTTTTAGTCTCATGTTTGATAAATAGATTTAAGTTTTCTTATACAACTTATTCATACTTTTGGCAATAGATCAGTAGGAATATAATTATTTGTAACTTGTACATAATTGGGAATATAAGAGTTAAAGATTGTGAAAGAAAGCAACACGTAATTGCAGAAGTTGGTAGACCTTACAAGTTTTGGTGTTTTGCATGTCCACTCTATTCTGTTCAATAGTTTTTTCTCTGTTTCTATAATGTTGACAACCCTCCCACTTTCATTTCCAAAAACACTTCTTTAACTAAAAGTTTTATATTAACTTGTTATTAGATTTAATAAACTACTGTTCCACTTTCGATTTATAAAAAAATACACATGCCTTTGCTAAATAGTTATTTATTTCTTAGCTTTAATTTGATTAACAATGTTGCCACTGGTATTCAGTTTATTACGTGGGACCAAATGGATGGAAGAAACTGTCCGGTGATGATGTTGGAGAACTGCACTACCATTACTATCCGGTTACACCCAATACAGTTGAACAAGAAATGGCTGAAGTTGGTGCAACTGCTTAACTTTATCAGCCCAGCTGCCTGCTGCTGTGGATTGGAAATCGAAATGTGAAAGACTTAGTATCTTAGTTTGTGAACAGAAAAATATCTCTCTTTCCTGTCTTGTATTTTCCATAAGTCTGATAATTTTAAAGGTTGCAATCTTCATCTATTGAATGTCAACTTGTGTTCTGTGTTGGACCTTCTCTTTAAATTCTTATGATGGCTGAGAAATTTGTGACAAACACTAGTATAGTATACCTATTTAAGTTTTGGATTCAAATACTGTTTGACAAAGCTGATTGAGTATAAATCTATCTTAAACAACACGGCAGAGATATGACAGTCGACTGTATAGGGTTTAGGGTTTATGCTAACGGAGAAATAATTGGGTAAAGATTAAATTAAATGTAAGAACATTAAAAATTTCTAAATGGTGTGTCACTCACCATAGGGCAGGGCAATGGATGCCACTTGTCGGAATTGAACGAAAACGGTAGTATATTTTTGACACCTGTTCTTTCCTAACGATCACGTAACATTGACATACGTTATATAACCACACACACTGTAAAGTCATATAGTCTTGTTACTGTTCTGTCTAAATGGACGAGGATAAGGAGGTATGATTCTTGCTTACTCTAGATTCAAGCTTTTGAGTTAGGTGAGGTCTTCCGCTAGTCTGTATGAAAGATTCTTGTTTTTAAATCACTAATGTTATTAGACTTGACCTGTTTAATTTGGCTGTAGATATCAAGACTACGTGCCTTGCTCAAGAAGGTACGTCTTTCGACTTTTAAGTACAATACAACACATTTACTTCTTATTCATATGTCTATATAATCAATATCATTCTTAAGAAAAAACGAAGATTTTAAGTAACTTACTTGTGTATATATATTTCGGCATGGTTTCAAAACCTTTCCTTTCCTTATCAGAAAAGGAAATCACTTCAGGGGGATCCTGTGGGTGTGCTGGACACGGAGGTACATAGTTTTCCAGGGATGTTTTCCTTTAAATTAGATCTTATCTAAGAAAGAGAAATCTTGTTATAGTATCTTGAGTTGAATAAGTTTGATAGAGAAAGAGGCAAGTTGAATGTAAGTAGTTAAAAAAAATCAACATTCTAGAATTATTAGACTAAGCAAACAAGTTTCTACCTTTTAGGAGGTAGAACCTGAAGAAAAAAGAGAAACTCTGGACGACGATGGGCCAGAGGATGATGATTGCGAAGAAGAAGAAGAAGATAGAAAAGAAGAATGTAGTCGTAGTGTTACGCACGGATACCACTTGGTTAAAGGGAAGATGGGCCATGGAATGGAAGATTACATTGTAGCAGAACATAGAAAAATCAATGGCCATGATCTTCGTTTATATGCAATTTTCGATGGCCATGCAGGTCGTGATGTTGCCGACTATTTGCAGAGCCATCTCTTCGATAATATACTAAATGAGGTATGAACATGAAAAAAAATGTTAGGTCCATTCAACTAACTGTATTACATTGTGTTTCGGTTGTTGTTTGTCCTGATATGTCTTTTCTCTTTTGTCTATAATAAGCCTGGTTTCTGGAAAAACCCAAAACGCGCAATCAAAAGAGCGTACAAAGCTACTGACTCAGAGATTCTAGAGAAGGTGGTTGGTTCACGAGGAGGCTCAACTGCTGTCACAGCTGTACTTGTTGATGAAAAAAAGTTAGTTGTAGCTAATGTTGGGGATTCTCGAGCTATCTTATGCAAGAAAGATGTGGTCGAACCCATCACGGTGGATCATGATCCTGAGAAGAAGCAGGAGAGAGACCTTGTTAAGAGCAAAGGCGGATTCGTCTCCAAAGGACCTGGTAATAATTGTACTAGTATATTATGGTAGATTATTAATCTGTCTTAGTTCTTGATTTTGTTAGATTTAATTTAAGATCCTATAGGTAGTACTAATTATTTCTTTCAAAATGTAGGGAATGTAGCTCGTGTAGATGGGCAGCTAGCAATGACAAGGGCATTTGGAGACGAAAGACTAAAGGACCACATAACTGCTGAACCAGATGTCAGGTTAGAAGTGATAGACAACAATACAGAATTCATCATCTTGGCTAGTGATGGCCTATGGAAGGTAAATATTTACAAGATTCATTTTACTGATGTACTTTGCAGCCACTGAGTTCATAACTCCAACTGAAGGATCTGCGTTGCACGTTTGGTATGTCTGCAGGTAATGTCTAATGAGGAGGCTTATGATTATATCAAAGGGATGACAAACCCAACAGATGCATCGAAACGGTTGATCAAAGAAGCATTATCAAGACAAAGCAGAGATGATATCTCCTGCATAGTAGTGTCTTTTGATACAGATTAGCTGAGTTTCGGTTTCTGCAAGTTTAGTTGTTCGTTGATACAGATTAGCTGAGTTTTGGTTTCTGCAAGTTTAGTTTTTCGTTTGGATGACGTTTGTGTTGTTCGTACTTTACATCTGCTTATCAGTTTGTTATCAAAACGACAATGACCTTTTTATTTCATATAACAGTTTCGTACTAAAATTCTACAAACTATAGAAATTGAAGAGAAAGACTATGTATAACAACAAAAAAAATGTCAATGAGTAGATTGACAAACAATTCAGTGCTCTAATTTTGTGTTCTTCATTGCTCTTCTTTTATTTCTTTCTTCTTCTTCATCAGCCATATCTGCCCAACTCTTTGAATTTCCAGTAATAGACCCTTCCACAGACACTGAATCATCAGAGCTGAAACTCTTATCTTTGGCAGAACCAAAAAATATGTTATCCACTTTATCTGAACCAAGAGAACCAAAACATATGTTTCCCATTTTATCTGCGCTCACATGTTCACCCAGCACCGAAGCTGTATCAAATGACAGTTGTTTGCGAACTGTGCCAGAAACCTTGTGATAAGCCCAAGGACGCTCACTACTGGGGGGTTGTGTGAATAAGACTCCCGAGTATCTTCCATTAGATGATGCTGGGGATATAGAAGCTTCGATTCTTGCGTAGCATGTTCTTGGTTGTGTTATTATAACTCCTGAATCCCTTCTACTAGGGTTCCAGTTTTCCTTCATTCTGGTGCACCTAGGATAACGGCTTCCAGATCGAGAACCTTCGCTCCAATCATCAAAAAATTTATCCTCTGGTGTTAAATCTGAACTGAACTTTGGTCGAAAAGATTCGTGCTCTGGACTCTCTTTAGACTCTTTTTGTCTTAACATCTCGAGCGCACGTTCATAGGATTTTGAATACGTCGCGTCCATTTGTTCTGTTTCGGATGAGTCTTTTACGCTTTTAAGGAGCAACTTTGCTTCCGCGATTCTGTTCATATGCATCAAGCATAGTGCCAGATTGCATTGCTTGTTCTTGTCTGCATCCAAATCTAGTGCTTTTCTGCAAAAAAAATGCCATCCATATTCAAGCACCCTTTCTTCTCAAGCACACTAGAAAATTATTGATTGTTACCTGTAATGCTGTTCGGCAATTCCATAGTTATGTTGCTGCAAATGAGCCCAAGCCAAGTTTCCAAGAATCCTTAAATATTTTCAGCGGAGGATAGAAGTTAGATTACGTTACATGTTATGCCATCGAACAAAAAACAAGAATAGTCGAACAATTTCTAACCTTGATTTTTCTTGTTCAGCAGTGACCAAAGTCCTTTTTCCTTGAGACCTGGCATTTCTTATTCTCTGCCCACAAGAGTTACTTTCTTCGAGCCTCTTTAGTTTACGCTGAAGCAATTCCGTCTCCGCTTCTATCATTCCACACCTCTGCTAACAAGAAAAAGCACTAGATTAAAGACATGCATAGATATAATATACTTTGGTCTAACATAATATCATTTAAGCAAATAAGCCACAAAAAGGGAAACTTGTTGCGCAAGTTAAATAAAGATAAGCTAGTTTATCAAAGCATGAGAATTCTCGAAGCTGATGATTAAAACAACCAGAGGACTGAGAAAAGTATACAAGAACGTAGGTTATTTTTGACCTTGTAGAGTTCGAGTAACACGTTATCGAGGGATTCCTGAGAGTCGAAAGAACAGAGATGGCGAAAAGATTTGATAGCCTCGATGGCCTCCTCAGCTCGATCTAACTGTTTCATCACTACAGCCATGTCTTTTAAAGAGCTGTCGACTCGATCACCGGCATTGATAGCAGCCCAGAACAAAGAAATAGCTCTATTCGGATCTTTTTCTATCAACTGCATTTTCAACATTACGAGGATCAACAAAAAGTTCAATTTTTTTTAACAAGAATCAAGAACTTTAAAAACAGAATCTTTGAGACCTGAACGTGTTTGGCTCTGACATAAGGAGAATCACCAGCAGGAACCTTGTGGATAACGTGAAAAAGATCGCCTTTACGAGAAGAAGGCGATATTTTCTTCCCATCCGACATCGTCATTGTCACATTGTCCCTCTGTCTTGGGTTCCATTTCGCCGGCGGCGTCCAAAAAGTCCTGACCGGAGTATTTTCTTCCGTCGAACACATTTTCTTAGCGAACAACTTTCTCGGAAAATTTCCGGATACCCAGTTCTCAGAATTCAATTTGAAGCAAATCAAACCACTGTTCTTCTTCAAATTAAACGTTGCATCACAGAGAGAGCAGAAATAAAGTTTATCGGAAAAAACATATATAGTTCCCTTTTTCTTGAAATGAATCACAGAGAAAGTGTTTCAATCTGAATATGGGAATCGGATTGGGTTTGAGAAATCAAGAGAAGAATTCTTGAAGTCGGTAATTCGTTTTTCTTGAATAAAAAGTGAGCTAGAGAGAGAGAGAGAGATGGGGAGAGGGAGTAATTAAATCTTTAAGCAAGAAAATGTGAGAATATTTAGAGGGAGAAGATAGGTAGCCGTTGTATTTATATTAGCATGGCTCGCCTGTCTATTTGAAGTATGACAGTTGCTGAGTCTCCCGCTTAACCTTTAATTTTGTTTTCAAGAAATTATTTTTAATTTGTCATCAGTATTATTTTGCAAGCAATTCATTTGTTTCATATGTTGTATAAATCTTTCATTTCTTGTGTTTTTATGCAATTAATTTTAATGTAATTTCCTTTTAAATTAAATTTTTTGAAGCTTTTTATTTTTTTAGAAAAAAAACTTAGTATTACATAATTATCCAACAAACCTAAATTTAAAAGCTTTTATATTTAAAATACTGCTTAATATAAAATTCAGTGAACAGGTAGATACATTTTTTAGTAGTTTTTTTTATAATTTTTAATTTTAAAAATTTATTTTTTAAAACTGTATTTTTTATAAAAAAAGTTAAAATATTATTGGTTTTGTTTTTCTAAGACGAACTAAACTATGTGTGTTGATTTTTTTTTTAAAATATATATTTTACACAGGTTTTTCATTATATGGTTTCACATCTAGCATCTGAGAATGGTTTCACATCTAGTATCTATCATAGTGGGCCTGAATTCGCATCTTGCAGTACAAAATTCAAACACGTTTTGCATCTAGCAAAACGAAAAAGATGCGAAACTTTCTTTGTTTTAAAAAAATTTAAAAATTTAAAAGTCCATATCTTTTAAACCGTAACTCGGAAAAAAAATCTGAAAATATAATTGATTTTATCTTTTAAGACGAACAAAACTAGATACATTCATGATATGTTTTGAATTTGTTTTAAAAAATTGTATTTTATATTGGTTTCTCGTTACCTGGTTTCGTATTCATCATATGCTTGGTTTCACATCTATCATGCTGGGTCTGGTTTCACATCTATCATAGTGGGCATGGTTTCGCATCTAGCAATACAAAATTTAAACATATTTCACATCTACAAAAAAACAAGGTTTCGCATCTTCTTCAAAAGAGTATTCTTCTTCGTTTACCATGTAAACTTAAAAATTTAAATTTTTTGTATCTTTTGAAAAGTAATTCAGAAAAAAATCCAATAAAACTACTGGTTTTGTTTATTTAGAGAAACAAAACTAGATCCATTCATTATATGTTTTCAATTTGTTTTAAAAAAGTTATATTTTACACTTACTTCGCATCTATCATCTATATGGTTTCACATTTAGCATCTAGCATCTTACAAAAAATAACTATGTTTCGCATAATATACCACTACAAACAATAAACATGTTTCGCATCTTGCAATATAGTGAATAGACGTGTTTCACATCTTCAAAAACTTTGTCTTCTTCATTCAAGCTTGAACTGGTTTCTTGAACCAAATTTTTCCAAAAAAAAACACACTAAAATATCAAAACATTACTAAGATACAACAATTCAACTACAAAATCAAAGAAATATCAGATAAATTCCAAAAAACACGAAGAAAACAGAAATCTAGTAACCTATTTTAAAATATATAAAAAATCAAAAAATCGAGTTAACTAAACAGTCAAATCGACTTGCCTAAACAGAAATCCAAAATCAAATAAAAACATAATCAAAATCATACAAACACAAAGAATCAAACCTGTTATTGTTATGATATTGTAGCCTCATAAAATAGAAAGAAAAAGAAAAAGAGGAAAAATACTTGAGTTAGAAAATAGATAGGCTTTTATATAATTAACTAAAGGTATTTAGAGTATTATTGTGTCTTAAATGGTAAATATTTAAGTGAAATGGATCTTTCTAAAAAATATATGAAAATGTGGCTAGTAAATCGATAATACTATGTTGTTTGGGTCTTAAATGGTACTAAACCCTTTTATTAATATATTATTTTATGATAAATATAATTTTCATATATATATATATATATATATATATATATATTAAATTTGTGGAGTTAATTTCTTTTTATCAAATCTAAAATAAACATTTTATTTCTATATTTTCAATCAATTTTTATTTTTATTTCACATATCCTCTAGATCTAATAAAATATATAATCTAACTTATTTTACTTCAAAATATATATACTACAAAAAAAAAGCAAATAAATTTAAAAACTTAAAAGTGCAAACAATTTTTTTTTAAAAAATAGATTTTAAAAATTGAAAATTCTACGATTGTATTGAGTCCAAGCGAGGTCGTAGAATCACAGTGAATATGTATATTTCATATTTTTATGTGTCGTTCTAACCCAACTCTTCATCTCAAAATGTCCCCCGCTATAATCGACCCGCAAAACGAGTTTTGGATCAAAAAAGAAAGACAATACCTCATCTTCGATATTGGATATGTCGACATGATGCATTGACATTCATATCAAATGTCGATGCTTAAAGTCAACATTGTATGCTAATGTCGAATCCGTGTGTCGATTTTAATTGAGATTAATAGACAATTATGTCAACTAAAGTCGGCTTGATGCGTCAGTACTAGTTAACACAAAATGTCAACCCATTTCAATATAGTGCATCGATATACGTTAGCATTTGATCGGAATCCAAATTTTATATTTTAGTTTAAGACTTAATTTATCTTCTCATTGCTAATTTTTTTGGGAATAAAAACCAAGATGGAACCAAAAAAATTATGAAGATATTTCACACATATTCTTGATCTTTGAGCATTACAATATATATGAATTTGACAAATGGATAAAATGCATCAAATACATGATAACTAAGAGGTTTTATGATGAGGAAAGAATGAGAGAGATCAAGATTGGTGTTTGATTTCTACATATTCGGATCGTATAAGAAACGACCAAATAAACTTAATGTTTATAGAAGAACTGATGAGAAAAAATGTGATTTTCCTTTAGGACTTAGATATTATCTCGTTAAAGTTATTAGTGGATTATAGACTCTAAAAATTATATGTGGAAATCATAATCATGACGATACAAATTTTTAGAAGGATGACGAGGAGCAAGAATGTTGTAAATAAAGAAGATTTCGTTACAAAATTATCTACGATTGGTTATCATCCTCATGAATTTTAGTGAGTTTGAGGAATGAGAAACCCAAAAATATATCCAACATACATAATATTAATAATGCGATACATAAACCTCATACGTTGAAGATGTGCAGTTAATCACATATGAGATATTGTAAAAAATCTAAGAGGTTATAAGTAATCACATACAACACACAACACACGCACACGCTTACGCACGTGCGCGCGCGCGCGCACACACACACACACACACACACACACACATATATATATATATATATATATATTCCCACACTAGATACCCATCAAAACTCTAAATACATTCTGAAAAATTCTGATTATTGATAGTACTTACAAGACTAAGAGGTATATCATTCCATTGTTTGAAATCATCGGGGTTACGTCAACATGTTTAATAGATTGCATTACACTCGTTTTTATGGTTACAAAATAATTTGAAAATTTTATTTAAGGGATGGATCGTCTTCGATTATTCATGAAAAAATATGAATGCACATTACATAATGTTATGCCAACATATAGGTTATTAGCGCTGAAGATACACACTTGTAATATAAGTGGCATTTAAGCAGGAATATTCATGAAATTATAAAAAAAATCGTTCGCAGAAAGAACGGTGTTAGAGGAGTTTCTTGTTTCTTTAAATTCACTCTTATATTTGGAAAATTCTTTTGAGTTTCATATAATTATAGCGACAATGAAAAATAAATATATAACTTATCCTAAGGTATTAGAGTACATTGAAACATCTTGACTCAAAATATACTGTATAAAATCCTCAATATATGCACTAACATGGTATCCTTATATATTTTAGTCATATTGAGATAGAGTTGAGGTTATCAAGACATATCTTGTTATCATATTAGAAGAATACAAATATGTTAGAACGAATGTCTTAAAATTAGAATGTGAATGTGTTGTTAGATCGACATATGAGATTTCGTGTGTATGTGAGATAAGTATGCTGATAATGGAGGACCATATTATGACTTATTCAATAATTGACATGAGGTGGAAAACTAAATTTTTTATATACGATGAATATTTGATCTTGTGGATAAAGAGCTATTAGCATGGCTAGTTTAGTCCGTGATTATGATCTAAAATAAAGGCTTTATATCTTATCAAGGATATTTTAGGTACTTAATCTAAAAAAAATCCAAGTTTTCCCCTCCCCATAGAATCGGTGATAACGAAATGATATGGAATAAATCATGGTAACGGTAGTTTGAAAAAATGAGATAAATCACATTTTGAACATATCATAAATGAAAACGGTAGCAAAAGAACACCCTCGTAATACACGATTCTAACCCCAAAAATAGCAGTAAGAATATCTTCCCCTGTTTATGATTTCGTTCATTTATATGGTAACATATATGAAACACGGTTGTCATTGTTGTTTTAGGGCTATAACTCATTTTTTTGGAAGTCACGATAACATTTGGGGGAACGACTAATGAGCCATTTGTTCAAAATTCAAGAAAAATGGTCACATTTGAGAAAATGACTAATAAGCAAAAATGCTATCGGATTTGACTTTGTATGGAGTTGTTCACAAAACTCGCAAAAAGTAGAGGAATAACTAAAGATGCTCAAATTCTTTGATATAATTTTCGGATTCAAAAAATGGATGAAAGTGCCCAAATTGTTTTTCGTCATGGTGAACATACTTTAATGTATCATGTGTATATTTTCTTTAACGTAAAATAAAAAAAGGTATTTTGACCTCTTATATAAAGAAAAAAGATCTCTCACATGAATAAGAATCATTTCATTAGCGTAATAAAATGCATAAGTTAAGTTGTATATTGCTTCATAATATGATTTTGTTTTTATAATATATATATATATATATATATATATAACAAGCTATGATCTATCCATATGCGCTATCGACCCTCATTTATCATGATTAAAAACATAGTGTATAGAACAAAGTCTTGACTGGATGAATCCATTATTAGATCACATAGAAAAATATTTTCAATTTCAGAGAGTATTAAAAGCAAAGGCTTAAAGTGATGAATCTTTTTAAAGATTTAAAATTTTCATTCTCTAACTTTATTTTGTTGTAACTTTAGTTTTTTTATAACTGAACTATATTAGTTTCTTACCTAGGTTTGTAGCTTGTTTTTATTTATGTTAATTCCATTATTAAGTAATATATTTTGTTTTTGTATTTAAAAATATAATGAAAACTAAAGTAATTACAACAAAATACGATAGTTTAAAAACATAAAAATAAAAAACTAAAATACAGTTAATGTTTGTGAAAATGAGATATTATATGAACATATAAGATATGTTTTAAAGTGTTTGGGAAAACTTTAATTTTAAACTTAATGTCGATCGGATGTGTAAACGTTAGGTGCTAATGAAAATAAACCAATATAACTAATGTCGACACATAAATTCCAACAAGTAATATTGACGAACCATGCCGAGTTAGTTTATTGCAACTATACTGATAACATTGTTTTGGTAGCTGTCATTCTAATGCTAACACACTGTATCGAGATATTTGTAAAACACTATTACATCTAAATTCGATGCAACCTGTCGACATTAGATGCAAGCGTGTTTATTACCAACAACTAATGTCGATCCAACTCGTCTTTCACTACGTAAATTTTGAGGCCGAGTAACAATGACACAATCTCCACTCTGACATATTTATCACTATTTCTTTCTAGGTCAATCAGTTGTACTCGAATAAACAAATCTATGATGTATTCAATATCACCTGACATCACAATCATCTCTCTAAATAAGAAATATAAACTGTTTGTCTTTGTGTGTCATCTCTCAATAACGCTTATACAATAGGTCAATTCAACCTCTAAATGTTTAATGTTTCCCTTAATGGTTTGAATAACATGTTTCCAAGGAATCTTGGAGTGGATTATTGGTCGTTCAAGTTATGCACGTTGTAAAATGGAATTAAGTTATCGTTGGGTGTCTCCTACAAATCAACCAAGTTATATTTAACATATTTCTAACTAAATATTATATACTTGTTAACCAATACATTAAATCCTTAATATGTCATGATATGTGTGGTACAAAATAAATACTTATATTGTTTTCATATATGAGTGAATTTTTATTGGAACGGTTTCACTTTGTCTGAATGAATCATGTATCTTTTTCCTTCTCTATCTTCATCCACCTTTTCCTCTGACTCATACATTAGGACTACCTATAAATCTGTCTATGGCGTTGGGGTTGTTCGCTCGGGTTAGTGCAAAATCTAACGTCCAAATCATTTGTAGACATCCAAGTGTTGCGCTTCTTAAAATACGATATATCCTTACCAACCTATCCGTAAAAACTAACATTTCAATGGTTGTTGTTCAACCACCCTGTATAATGATACTATCTTGATAGTTATATGCAATTGTTTTTCAGAGGCATGATGATGTAGCCTAGTCCAAACAAAAACTTTTTAAATTTTATTTTATTTTATTAAAATATCTTATAAATTGTATTAAGATTTGATTTGATTTTATTTTAAAACATTTATTTTATTTCCTTGTATTCTAATTTAGAGTTTTGAGCAACTCTTATACAAAGCTTCATATACCTTAAATTTTAAATAATTTTTTGGAATAATATATATTTTATCTTTGAAAATTTCATTCTTTGTTACTCTTTGATTAGAGTTTCATCATGTTACCTTTGAATTAGGGTTTCATCTTCCGCTGTTTCTTTTTCTAATTTCTACTACATCACATAATATTAAAAAAAATAGACCATAACCAACCAAACAAATACAAACCATGAAAATTTAAAAACAAACAAACATACTTTATGTGTATGTGATGTCCTTATATTGTCATTGCATTAGACTTGGAAAAAACACAAATAATTACCTTGAAGAGAGTCAAGTGCATGCATTCTAATCTTGGAGATCTTGGCAAGCTTTGACTCAAGTGGGGAATCTCTGAGAATATCGATGGTTAGCTACCAGTCCCAAGAGAAACTCATGTTTTGACTCAAATTAATGAGCTTTAGCCCTTAAAAAACCCACATATTTTTCTGTAGGGTTGACCCTGTTAGAATATCAAAGAGTAATATGCATAGAAAATAAGACTCTATATATTAAGCTACGACACAAAATGGCTTTAAATAGTCTACAAGAAGCGTTACATATTCCAGTCAATAAATGATAGATTTTATTGACCAGAATAGTAACGTCTAAAATACTAATTGATGTAACGTTTAAAATACTAATTCACATAACTTCTAATTATTAAATAAGATAATTAAAGCAATTAAATCAATTCCAACAAATCCTTCCCTTAAACTGGATATGCTTGAAAAACAGCTAGTTAAATCTTCTAGTGCTTGCACTCCAAGTGAATTTCGACACTTAACAAACGTCTCCAACTTCACTGGCTTGGTCATTATATCTGCATCTTGTTCTTCTGTTCCACAATAAACCAGTTTCACAACTTCTCGATTTGTAAGATCTTGTAGGTAATGATACCTTACATCGATATGTTTCGTGCGCCTATGCATTACCGGATTCTTCGAGAGTTTAATTGAAGAAATGTTGTCACAATAGATTTCCAAACACTCGGATTGTTCAGATGTGATTTGTTCCGTAATTTCTTTGAGCACTACACAATGATAAGCACAAGATATTGCAGCAATGTACTCTGATTCGGTTGTAGACAAAGTAAGTACCTTATCTACATAGAGACTCACCATGATATACTTCACTCCTTCCCTCTTAATGAATAATGTGTGATCATGACTACTTCTGTCAAATCCTTCTTGCTTGAAATACCTCTCTACCCGACAAAACCAAGCTCGGGGAGCTTGCTTCAAACTATACAAAGATTTATTGAGTCGATATATTTTATCTTCTTCACTTTTTTTGACAAAAACCTCTGGTTGATCCACATACACCACTTCTTTCTATTCTCCATATAAGAAAGCATTTTTACATCTAATTGATATATTTTCCAACTTTTGTGTGCATCAACAGCCAATAAAATTTTGATTGTATCCCATCTTGCAACCAGTGCAAAGACTTCATCATAATCAATGTCTTTTTCTTATGCATATCCTTTCACCACCAAGTTTGCTTTGTATTTATCTACTTCTCCATCTTCATTTAATTTTGTCTTGAAAAACCATTTAACCCCAATTTTCTTTGCATTAGCAGGGAGAGTTACAAGTTCCCATGTGTTGTTTTTCTTAATAGCTTTTATTTCACATTTCATTGCTTCAATCCACTTTGTTTCTTTGACAGCTTATTTAAAACGTATCGGATCAGCATTAGACATAAATAGTGCCAATACCATTTGTACTTCAACCTCTTCATTTAAAATCCTTTCTCCACTTTCATAATCTTGCATCCATATTGGTGCTCTATGACTTCTTTTCTGATGTGTTTCAGGTTGAGGTGACATGACATTATTTTCACCAATGACATCTTCCTCAACCGCTTTGATTTCTTCATCATTCTCCTCTCTAGTAGTGTTTTCTTCTCCCCATTCAAGACTATCATTTGAATTTTTCACATCAACATTCCAATCCCACTTCTCTTCCTCTTCGACTTTTAGAATTCTATTTAAACCAGATTTTCTAATTGCAGATATAGTGAACATGTGCTTTATTGTTATTGTAGAGTTCATAATCAAACTTTTACGAGGATGGTAGATTTTGCATACTCATTGGTCGATCAAAATAGTTAAACCCTTTTTTTTAAAGTTTCCCAACACTTAGTAGATTATTAGTTAATTCTCGAACAAAAAACACATCTGTTACTATTAGGGTTAGCCCTTCAACTTCAAACTTCACATTTCATTTTCCCATCACCTCTATTCGTGAGCTATTCCCTAGTTTTAATTCATTTCTAAAGTTTTCATTGAGCTCAACAACCCAATCTTTGTTACCTGTCATATGATTTGAACAACCAGAATCGATAAACCACATCCCTTTATCTTCAACCTCTTTGATATTCATATGAGCCATTAAAAGTAATTCTTCTCTTTCATCGAACTTGGCATAGTTTACTTTCTTTTCTCCATTTTGGCCCTCGTATTGGTAATGTCCTAGCTTGTGACACCTGAAACATTCAACATGAGCTCTGTTAATACTCCATCCTCTTCCACCTCTTCTCCCGTCTCTCGAGAAATTACTTCCCCCTTTGCCAAAATTACTTATTATACTGCCTTGTCCATAGGTCCGATCACCCTCGACTTTCAGTACTTGTTCTTCAGATACCTTACGCCGCAGCTTCTGTTCATGAACAATTAATGAGCTTGGCAATTTATCGACTGTCATTTGATCAATATCTTTTGACTCCTCAATTGAACATACAATATAATTGAAATCATCCGTCATCGTGTTCAGGATTTTCTCAACAATCTTTAAATCTTCCAGGTCTTCTCCACAATGTCATTTGCTATGACCATGACTCCTCCAAAATAATTTGTCACTGTCTCACCCTTCTTCATCTCCTCTGTTTCAAACAATCTTTGAAGTCTCTGGAATTGAGCACGCTTCACTCTTTCATTGCCATGATAATTTGTCTTCATTGCTTCCCAAAATTGTTTAGATGTATGCTTTTAAGTAATGGTCTTCAAAATAGTCTTGTCGATGGACTGAAAAAAATAATCCTTTGCCCCAAAATCTTTAAGCCTTGATTCATCCAACATCTTTTGCTGCACTGCCATCAAAAGTTCCTGGTGACCTGGTTGAATCACACACCAGTACTTTTTTGAATGTAAGAGATTCTCCATGAGTAAACTCCAATGATCGTAATCTCCATCAAATTTGGGCACACATAGGGCACTGAAATTGTTCGAATCAGATGCCATTTTTTTCACACTTTCTTCACTCTTGTTTCGCACTTTCTTCACTTTTTTTTTACTCAAACACTCTTTTTTTACTTAGACACACATACCTCACTCTTTTTGTGTTTCATTCAGACACACATACCTCACTCTTTTGTGTTTCAATCAAACACACATACCTCACTCTTTTTGTGTTTCACTCAGACACACATACCTCGCTCTTTTTGTGTTTCACTCAGACAGACATACCTCGCTCTTTTTGTGTTTCACTCAGACATACATACCTCACTCTTTTTGTGTTTCACTAAGACATATACAACATTCTCACTCAAATTGTTTTACTCAAACAGACATACCTCTCACTCAAATTGTTTTACTTAGACACACATACCTCTCACTCCTCTCACTCAAATTGTTTTACTCCAACACACATACCTCTCACTCAAACTGTTTTACTCAAATACACGTACCTCTCACTCAAATTGTTTTACTCAAACACACATACCTCCTCTCACTCAAATTGTTTTAATCAAACACACATACCTCACACATACCTCGCTCTGATACCATGTTAGAATATCAAAGAGTAATATACAGAGAAAATAAGACTCTATATATTAAACTGCGACACAAAATGGCTTTAAATAAATGATAGATTTTATTGACCCAAAATAGTAAGTTTAGAATACTAATTTAATTTACATGATGACTTTGTATAATTTTTTAATGATAAATACGTTTAGAAATTTAACTTATTTCACTATGATTAAATTCAATAAAAATATTGATTACTTATCTTTGTAAAATATTTACCAAAACAATTTATTTTTCTTTTTAGCGATTTTGAACTTGTACCCAACAACAGATTTAGGGGGAGTCAAAGCATGTCATGAAACAACCTAAAACATAAAAAAAAATGTTTACTTCACTAGTGTTTTTTTAATCATTAGACAACACATAAAATTTGAATCTTAAGAATGACAAATTTTAATTCTTTTATTTCACTTATGTTTTTTTCATTTTAGTATTTGTTTTATATGAATTTGTTTTACTTTATTTTTATTTCACCATTCTGTTTCCCTTTAAATCTAGCCTCTCACTCACTCTCACCAAAATAAACCCGACGTCACTCTTACTATTTGAGTTTCAGCCATTTATTCAACTCTCACAAAAATAACCCAATTTCTACCAATTTCAGCTTTCAATTTCAGTTACTGAGTTTAGATTCTGATTTCAACTTCCGATTTAGTTTTTTATTTATGTTTGTTATGAATCGAGGTTTATTATTCAACTTATGATTTGTTTCGATATAATTTCGTGTTTATCCATCTTCCGATTTTGTATGCTATGTTGTTTGGAGTATACATAGTTTAATTGAATATTTTATGTCTATTCAGCTGAGCTTTGCGAATCTGTTTGTTCAAAATTTATTTGTTCAATTGAATTATTTCTTCGGAATGTATTTGTTGATATTTCGATTTATGTTTGTTGAGAGAGTTTATGGCAATCTGCAGACTTACTATTATACATCATTTTCTCGTTTAAAATTTTAAGTTTTTTTCTTCTAAAACATTATACTTATATTTCAAAAAAACTCATTAGCGTGTCAAGTTTTGCGTTAGCCTGAGAATTTTTTTATCGTACATATCATTCAAATAGTTTTTCTTTTACTAGTAGGGATTTATTTAACCTAAAATTTTCAATATGTTCACTTATAGCCCTTTCTGAGTAAGAAAATTATTTTCAAAAATCCAATTATTACATAAGCACATAAGACAATCAAAACTTACATAATAACATAAATTATAAAATCAAAATATTTATATTGTCTCATTTTCTAAATTTATATGTAATCTTTATATCTAAAATATATTACTACTTTTCCTTTTTTTCTAGTTGCTTTAACAAATTAATAACTGCTATAATTATAGCTACGATTGGAATAAAAAAGTAATCTACAAATTTTGATTATAACTATTTAATTCATATTTACAAAAAAATATACCTACACTGTTGAGGATGCTTTTAGATATTACATTTTTTCATATAAAATTGTAAAATTTTCTTTGTTGAAGTTGTAGAGTCTAATGTAGTCAAGTTGTATTCCAAAATTATTCTGGTGTCAGACGTGCTTGGTTTAATAGTAAACTATTCCATTCTTATGGTCTTTCTAAATCTTATTTTATTTACTACGTTTTCAAATCTATTTGACCTCTCTAAAAGTGTCTCTTTGATAATAATTTGTATTTTTAATTTTTTTATGAAAACAAATTCATTTTTTTTGTTTTTTTAAAATTTTATTATAATTTGTTTTTTCCAAAATTGTAAAAATAAAATAAAATTATATTCAATTTTTTTTATATAATAGTAAATAAAAAATATTTAATTTTAGTTATTAAAATATTTATTTGAAAAATAAAATAAAATAAAATGGCATTAAACTAATATCATAATTGTTTCTAAAAGAATAATATAAAGAAAGAGAAGAGAAGAAGTCACCACTAGTTATTTTATTTCAAAATCTCATTATAACTGGATACACTATTTTTTAAAATTGTATTTTTAAAACTAATTTATATTTATACTTCTACTTTTTATTCCATATGTATGGGTTAATTTTATTTTTAATTTGAATAAACGTGACTCCCATAAATACCAATATTAGTTCAAATTCAATGTTTCATACCAAATAATATCATTATCCATATTCAGTACCATGGATTATGAAAATAGTTTAATATCTCTTCTCATTCCTCTTAATATTATACATAATTTTTAACCAAAATAGTCAATATTATTTAATTATAATTTAAAAAATACAACCGAAACTACATTTGTGTTTATATGTACAAGATGAATAAAAAAATGGTGTAAAAGATATGTTTCGGAAAGAAAATAAAAACTGTTAAAAATTAAAAAAAACAATTAACTATATTCACTAATTTAATTTACATGATGACTTTGTATAATTTTTTAATGATAAATACGTTTAGAAATTTAACTTATTTCACTATGATTAAATTCAATAAAAATATTGATTACTTATCTTTGTAAAATATTTACCAAAACAATTTATTTTTCTTTTTAGCGATTTTGAACTTGTACCCAACAACAGATTTAGGGGGAGTCAAAGCATGTCATGAAACAACCTAAAACATTAAAAAAAAATGTTTACTTCACTAGTGTTTTTTTAAATCATTAGACAACACATAAAATTTGAATCTTAAGAATGACAAATTTTAATTCTTTTATTTCACTTATGTTTTTTTCATTTTAGTATTTGTTTTATATGAATTTGTTTTACTTTATTTTTATTTCACCATTCTGTTTCCCTTTAAATCTAGCCTCTCACTCACTCTCACCAAAATAAACCCGACGTCACTCTTACTATTTGAGTTTCAGCCATTTATTCAACTCTCACAAAAATAACCCAATTTCTACCAATTTCAGCTTTCAATTTCAGTTACTGAGTTTAGATTCTGATTTCAACTTCCGATTTAGTTTTTTATTTATGTTTGTTATGAATCGAGGTTTATTATTCAACTTATGATTTGTTTCGATATAATTTCGTGTTTATCCATCTTCCGATTTTGTATGCTATGTTGTTTGGAGTATACATAGTTTAATTGAATATTTTATGTCTATTCAGCTGAGCTTTGCGAATCTGTTTGTTCAAAATTTATTTGTTCAATTGAATTATTTCTTCGGAATGTATTTGTTGATATTTCGATTTATGTTTGTTGAGAGAGTTTATGGCAATCTGCAGACTTACTATTATACATCATTTTCTCGTTTAAAATTTTAAGTTTTTTTCTTCTAAAACATTATACTTATATTTCAAAAAAACTCATTAGCGTGTCAAGTTTTGCGTTAGCCTGAGAATTTTTTTATCGTACATATCATTCAAATAGTTTTTCTTTTACTAGTAGGGATTTATTTAACCTAAAATTTTCAATATGTTCACTTATAGCCCTTTCTGAGTAAGAAAATTATTTTCAAAAATCCAATTATTACATAAGCACATAAGACAATCAAAACTTACATAATAACATAAATTATAAAATCAAAATATTTATATTGTCTCATTTTCTAAATTTATATGTAATCTTTATATCTAAAATATATTACTACTTTTCCTTTTTTTCTAGTTGCTTTAACAAATTAATAACTGCTATAATTATAGCTACGATTGGAATAAAAAAGTAATCTACAAATTTTGATTATAACTATTTAATTCATATTTACAAAAAAATATACCTACACTGTTGAGGATGCTTTTAGATATTACATTTTTTCATATAAAATTGTAAAATTTTCTTTGTTGAAGTTGTAGAGTCTAATGTAGTCAAGTTGTATTCCAAAATTATTCTGGTGTCAGACGTGCTTGGTTTAATAGTAAACTATTCCATTCTTATGGTCTTTCTAAATCTTATTTTATTTACTACGTTTTCAAATCTATTTGACCTCTCTAAAAGTGTCTCTTTGATAATAATTTGTATTTTTAATTTTTTTATGAAAACAAATTCATTTTTTTTGTTTTTTTAAAATTTTATTATAATTTGTTTTTTCCAAAATTGTAAAAATAAAATAAAATTATATTCAATTTTTTTTATATAATAGTAAATAAAAAATATTTAATTTTAGTTATTAAAATATTTATTTGAAAAATAAAATAAAATAAAATGGCATTAAACTAATATCATAATTGTTTCTAAAAGAATAATATAAAGAAAGAGAAGAGAAGAAGTCACCACTAGTTATTTTATTTCAAAATCTCATTATAACTGGATACACTATTTTTTAAAATTGTATTTTTAAAACTAATTTATATTTATACTTCTACTTTTTATTCCATATGTATGGGTTAATTTTATTTTTAATTTGAATAAACGTGACTCCCATAAATACCAATATTAGTTCAAATTCAATGTTTCATACCAAATAATATCATTATCCATATTCAGTACCATGGATTATGAAAATAGTTTAATATCTCTTCTCATTCCTCTTAATATTATACATAATTTTTAACCAAAATAGTCAATATTATTTAATTATAATTTAAAAAATACAACCGAAACTACATTTGTGTTTATATGTACAAGATGAATAAAAAAATGGTGTAAAAGATATGTTTCGGAAAGAAAATAAAAACTGTTAAAAATTAAAAAAAACAATTAACTATATTCACTAATTTAATTTACATGATGACTTTGTATAATTTTTTAATGATAAATACGTTTAGAAATTTAACTTATTTCACTATGATTAAATTCAATAAAAATATTGATTACTTATCTTTGTAAAATATTTACCAAAACAATTTATTTTTCTTTTTAGCGATTTTGAACTTGTACCCAACAACAGATTTAGGGGGAGTCAAAGCATGTCATGAAACAACCTAAAACATTAAAAAAAAATGTTTACTTCACTAGTGTTTTTTTAAATCATTAGACAACACATAAAATTTGAATCTTAAGAATGACAAATTTTAATTCTTTTATTTCACTTATGTTTTTTTCATTTTAGTATTTGTTTTATATGAATTTGTTTTACTTTATTTTTATTTCACCATTCTGTTTCCCTTTAAATCTAGCCTCTCACTCACTCTCACCAAAATAAACCCGACGTCACTCTTACTATTTGAGTTTCAGCCATTTATTCAACTCTCACAAAAATAACCCAATTTCTACCAATTTCAGCTTTCAATTTCAGTTACTGAGTTTAGATTCTGATTTCAACTTCCGATTTAGTTTTTTATTTATGTTTGTTATGAATCGAGGTTTATTATTCAACTTATGATTTGTTTCGATATAATTTCGTGTTTATCCATCTTCCGATTTTGTATGCTATGTTGTTTGGAGTATACATAGTTTAATTGAATATTTTATGTCTATTCAGCTGAGCTTTGCGAATCTGTTTGTTCAAAATTTATTTGTTCAATTGAATTATTTCTTCGGAATGTATTTGTTGATATTTCGATTTATGTTTGTTGAGAGAGTTTATGGCAATCTGCAGACTTACTATTATACATCATTTTCTCGTTTAAAATTTTAAGTTTTTTTCTTCTAAAACATTATACTTATATTTCAAAAAAACTCATTAGCGTGTCAAGTTTTGCGTTAGCCTGAGAATTTTTTTATCGTACATATCATTCAAATAGTTTTTCTTTTACTAGTAGGGATTTATTTAACCTAAAATTTTCAATATGTTCACTTATAGCCCTTTCTGAGTAAGAAAATTATTTTCAAAAATCCAATTATTACATAAGCACATAAGACAATCAAAACTTACATAATAACATAAATTATAAAATCAAAATATTTATATTGTCTCATTTTCTAAATTTATATGTAATCTTTATATCTAAAATATATTACTACTTTTCCTTTTTTTCTAGTTGCTTTAACAAATTAATAACTGCTATAATTATAGCTACGATTGGAATAAAAAAGTAATCTACAAATTTTGATTATAACTATTTAATTCATATTTACAAAAAAATATACCTACACTGTTGAGGATGCTTTTAGATATTACATTTTTTCATATAAAATTGTAAAATTTTCTTTGTTGAAGTTGTAGAGTCTAATGTAGTCAAGTTGTATTCCAAAATTATTATGGTGTCAGACGTGCTTGGTTTAATAGTAAACTATTCCATTCTTATGGTCTTTCTAAATCTTATTTTATTTACTACGTTTTCAAATCTATTTGACCTCTCTAAAAGTGTCTCTTTGATAATAATTTGTATTTTTAATTTTTTTATGAAAACAAATTCATTTTTTTTGTTTTTTTAAAATTTTATTATAATTTGTTTTTTCCAAAATTGTAAAAATAAAATAAAATTATATTCAAATTTTTTTTATATAATAGTAAATAAAAAATATTTAATTTTAGTTATTAAAATATTTATTTGAAAAATAAAATAAAATAAAATGGCATTAAACTAATATCATAATTGTTTCTAAAAGAATAATATAAAGAAAGAGAAGAGAAGAAGTCACCACTAGTTATTTTATTTCAAAATCTCATTATAACTGGATACACTATTTTTTAAAATTGTATTTTTAAAACTAATTTATATTTATACTTCTACTTTTTATTCCATATGTATGGGTTAATTTTATTTTTAATTTGAATAAACGTGACTCCCATAAATACCAATATTAGTTCAAATTCAATGTTTCATACCAAATAATATCATTATCCATATTCAGTACCATGGATTATGAAAATAGTTTAATATCTCTTCTCATTCCTCTTAATATTATACATAATTTTTAACCAAAATAGTCAATATTATTTAATTATAATTTAAAAAATACAACCGAAACTACATTTGTGTTTATATGTACAAGATGAATAAAAAAAATGGTGTAAAAGATATGTTTCAGAAAGAAAATAAAAACTGTTAAAAATTAAAAAAAAACAATTAAGAAAAATAAAATACAACTAATAATAGCCTTTTTGGCATGGGAGAATACAAATTGAGGACAATAGGGGACTAAATTTGACTTTGCAGTTCTTTGAGCAACTATTTAGCCAAATTATGACTTTAAATAGTCTAAGTAATTATATTGGGCTTGATTATAGTATTTGATTTCCTTCCATTTGAGCTTCCTTGATTTCAGATTGGAACATCTCTTGATGATTTGCACTTGTGTTTGACTACCGAGTTCTTCCTTTGTATGTGATTTCCTTGTTCCTGCAATACTAGAAAAATAAATTTGGCCAGGGAAAACCATTCATTTATAGGATTAGTAAAATAGAAGTAGTTTGATAAATTGAACCTATAAGGATTGAAACTAGTGAGTTTACAAGTCTCGGATATCTAACATTTAGACTTTCAAGCATAATTATAGCACTAAAGGGTTAGGGCTTGATTTGAAGAGAAGCCACAGTTTGATTTCAGCTTGAGAGCCCATTTGGCAACTCAGTCGGCAACATAATTCTACTATATGAATATATGCCTTATATTCATTTGGGATGAGATTAGATTTCTACAGTAGTTTATTATTAGAATAAGGTACCATGAGCCATTGTCATGACTAATGATTTCAAATAAGATTAATAAATCAATTTCAATGTCCAAGGTATGGAAACCATTTGACTTGGAGAAAAGATATTGGAGCTTATATATCCAAAATATCCGTATTTTATTACTGTTATTTGCATATCCAAAGTTAAACCCTATTTTTTCATATTTTGTTTTGTCAAGATTTAAATTAAAAATCATTGGCTATTGTCGGGAAATGAAGTCTACCTTTTAAGTTTTAACTATTGATTTAATTATTCACATCGTTCATTTAATACAAATGCCTTAGGCATTCCAACTAAGGATTGATAATGTCATTTGAGAAGAGAAATTAGGATCTTGAAGTTCCTTTGAAGTGAACTACCTAGTAATTAAAGGGCCTTTGAGATTTTTAACTTTAGATTTTTTTTAATTGTTTGGCTAATGGTTTTGTTATTTTCTTTTCTGGCAGATATCCTTTTCATTTGAGGTGATAAAGATAAACTACCAGAAGTAATAATTTGGGGTGAGTCTTGCTCATTTTCATAGTTTTCAAAGTCTTTTGACAAAGTGAATATGTTGCCTAACTCTATTGTGTGAAGTGCCTCTATAATATCATTACTTGACATATCATTGGGTTCACAATTTTGAGCTATTATCAAGTTCTTGCCCTCTAAAATATGATTTTGGTCACTAATAATAGTAACAGTCCTTATTTTTCCATTTTTTGTTTTGACTGAGATTATTGTTTAAACCTGGTTGTGAAGAGTTTGTTTTGAAAGAGTGTGGATTTTCAGATTGTAGGTTGTCATTACTTTCTTTTTTATCCATATAATTTCGTGGCTTGGAAGTTTCATGTAATTGATTTTGTTTGGGATTGACAATTACATATTTTATTTTTTGTACTCACTTTTCCTTTTAAGGATTCAAATGCTTATTTGAGGTTTTAATACACTCAAAAGAGTACTGATTTTCAATATCAACAACACTGTCTTAGATATTTTGGCGTTTATTACAATTAGTATCTTCATGGCTTAGGTATTTGCATGAGTGAAAATATAAAGGCATATCACCATAAGTGATATCCTGCCATAAGCCATCTTTGTCCCCAAAACTTATCCAGATTTTTTAGGGAAGAGGATTTAAAACATCTATAACGAGCCAAACTTTACATAAGTTAAAGTTTGCTCAATTTTTTGATGGAACCAAAATTTATAAATGCAAAGAAATTTCCTTTGCAATATAAGTTATTGAGTCTTTATTGTACATGAACTCAAGAATTTTAGGGAAGGTTACCGAAACTCGATTTTGAGAAGACTCCATTATGGGATTGAATTTTGGTGATCATTTTGGTAACCTAAACAAAAACTTACCTACATTCCAAAAATTTATTTTCCAGAATTTTTAATATTTTCTAGGTTATCAAATTCAATTAATAAGTATTTGTAATCTCAGACAATTATACTATATAGTTCTTAAAACTTAAAAAACTCTAGAAAATATTTGAATTCATCTATTTTGGGGCGACCAAACAATTTTTTTTCTATTAAAGTAAATTTGGAAGCATAAACATAAAGGTTTCTTATTTGATCTTGGAACATGACAACTTTATAATCTTCTTTAGTCTGGTAGAACACTTTATCATGTGTAAATTCCTTCATTTTGAGACTCGTCACTTCTGCATAAGATCTTAATGTGGTGTTGGTAAGTACAGGTGGACTTTGTAGATGAGTTGGAGAGATGTTGTCGAGAGTGGGTTGTTTCTTACATATGGTATTTTAGTGACTTATTGCTGCAGATATATTTTATGGGTATAAGTAAGTGGAGAGGAATCTGAGTTTTTTGCACATTTTTGAGCAATTGGTTTTTAGACTCGATTTTATGTATGTTTTCTTGATCTTGAATCTTATTTAAATCAGTCTTTTATTTGATTTTCTTCTTTTTGTTGACACAAATCAACCTCGATGTGAGATTATGTAGTGACTTCAACCATTGATTCAGTTAAATCGAGCTTTTGTGGGGCATTTAGGTTTTCCGATTTAGGGATCGTGATGATGAGATGTAGTGAAGTTTCTTGGAGAAATAAAGTCCCATATTGGAGCGTTCAGCCTATTTTTTAACATTTAAACTAATAATATTAAAAATTAATACTATTAATTAGCAGTATTACAAAAGCAAAGATAGTAAAAAAAATTGCAAAGCAAAAAATCCATTTGGATCAAATTGCTTATGAAAATTTCTAGCCCTTGTCAACCATAAACAAACGATCCTTATAAGAAAACTTAAAAGGTCATAACAATATCCTCCGATGTAGCTAGTGAGTTTTAGTGATTCAGTTACTTTTAAAGATTCTAGGCGAGGCATGAGAATATCCAATTCACCTCTTTTTCAGTAGTAAAAAATATACTCCAACATAGCATTTTGGTGTAGAGATAACTGTTATAACTTTAGAAGACAATAGGGATCAACGAAAATGGGAAATACATAATTTGAGTGTGTTGCATTTACTGATGTAAAGATATTCCAACCTTGTAAAGAAAGTGTGAGCGTGACTAATAGATGATATTTCCCCTTTCTTTTCTTCTTCTTCTATGATATATTCCAACTCATTACAATCATTTATCCTATGAGTTTTTAAGCTCATCCGATGGATAAACAAAATGTTAACTTATTGCATGCTTAAATCGTAACATTTGTAAGACTACTAAGGCTTACCTTTTGAGTTGGACCCTCCTACGTGCAACTTAATACGGGTAAATCATATAGGATCAACTCTGCTAGACTCGAAAACAATATAGAATCTCTGATTTTGTTCGTAGAACTTAGTTGCTCTACCTGGAAAATAACACATAACTTTGGGAAATCTTTGACAAAAACCATTTATAATTTCTGAAGAAATCCATATGGAAACTACCATGAACACACTTTTTTAAGACTCTCCATTTTGAGTGAAGTCAATTTCTTTATATTCTGAAAAGCCTTGGTTGCAACATTTTGTACTAGTTGTTCAATCAGACATGCAATTTTCTTCCAATCTGAAAGCTCAATAAAAATTTAAATTGTTGAAAATCCATATATTCTTCAAAATAGTGTTTTGTATCCTATCATTATTTCTTATTAACATATGCTCAACCTTTGAAAAAAATATTTCAAATATATTAAATAAGCTGTTGTTAAGCACATTAATTTCAAGTGTTCTTGAAATTGGATAGTTATGAACAAACATGTCATCTTGGACAATCTTAAACCTTGTCAAATTGGACAGAATAAAGCTACGGGGGAGTATATATTTATGTATATTATCTCGAGACAATACAACCAATTTTGATTATTAATTCAGCTCTGAAAGGCTGGTATAACCTCTATGGACAACATCGGTGAGTCCAGATTCTCATAGTTTAACACGGGAGCCAGTAACATATAGTTACTCAAAAGATGGAAGTAATATAGAGCCAACTGGAATCATTTCCAAGTATCTCAAATTTGACAGATCCAACACCTTGAGCCCTTTCATTTCTATAAATCCATCCGGCAATTCTACGAGACCGGAGTGGAAAAAACTAAGAATCTCAAGTTTCTTAAAGTTTCCTTATGAAGAGATGTTACTGAATTTGCTATTCTTACAGTAAAACTTAGAGGTTCGATCGAAGTATTTGGAAGTTGCGGCGCCAAGCAACATCCTTTTACAACTAAGATATCTAGAGCTCTCATATGTTGAAATATATTTATTTAATATATTTATGGATGAACATGCATAATAAAAGTATTCGGTCATTGTCTTAAGAAAACCCAAATTAAAAGTAATCGAGTTAATTATTTAATTAACTAAATTGGACTTATAAGTGGAAAACATTATGGCCTCAAGTGTGGTAATCGGGTTAGATTTGGGCACTATGATGAAGATGTATCAAATCTCAACACTTAAGTCTGAACTAAAAAATTAGGGAATAAATTGAATTATCAATTTATCGGGTTATGGTCCCCGTACACAAATGTTGGACTTCACATTGTAAAAGCTATAAATAAAGGCTTAGGTTTATGAATTTCATCATCGTAAACCCTAAGCATAAAATCTACCGCTTCTTACAATGTCTGGAAAAACCAAACCTTTTATTTTATATCTTGGTTCTGTAGGTTTCTCAAGTTCATCTATAGAATCACTAAGGAATGAAAAGGAACAAAATACTTGATGGATAGCTGCAGGCACACCCGTAAGTTATCTTATCTTGTTTATTCTTAAGTGAATCTCAAATAAGGGTTTATATTTTTTCCCGGGTTTATTTATATTAATTTGATGTGATTTCAAATAAAATATAACAATTGGTATCGAAGCCTGTAAAAACCGTTTTTTAGAGTCGATAGAATAATCGAACTGTATGTTTATATATACTGATATAATTTTTTTCACTATAAAGAATCCATGTAATTGCAATATGCGTTGATTGAGCTAGTTAGGGTATGAATTTACGAATTGTATGAAAAAAATATGTTTAAGTGATTTATTTACATATAAAAAAGCATGATATGTGATTATATGGTTTTTAGAATAAATCTTTGTTTGATACTTTAGGATTTTTCAATTTAATTAAGGTTCTTTGATGTCTGGAATTTATTCTCATGAAATTAATATCAAATCAACCATAAAATTAACGAATAAATTGAAACTATCGGGTCAACAACTCATCGACAACTTAACCTCTCATGTTAAACTTGATCGAAAATTGTCCATCGATGTTCACCATGGCCAGCGAATCGTTGACGTTGTCGATGAACACCACACCTTGCAAGGTAGTTCACAACCCACTGTTTTCGAGATGACAGTAGTAGGTGTAGTGTTGGCTTAACGGATCAGATACTGACAATAGTAGAAGTGTTATGAATAGTGTGTGAAGAATGTTTTATAATGTGAATAGTTTTTTTAAAATACTATTCATTGAAAACATTATTAATCGAAAACAGGGACGTGCACAATGATTACAAAAGATGAACAATTTTTCCGGAAGGTGAATATTTTGTTTTTTAAACATTATTCATCGAAGATACTATTGATCAAATATCTATTCACAAGAGAGAAAAAAGTCCATTTTTTTATTTTTTTAAATTATTTTTTTACTTACTTAAAAATGTATGAATTAATTTATTCATAAATATTATGTGGTTGAGCATGCTAAATTATATATATATATATATATATATATATATATATATATATATATATATGTATATATGAATTGAATTGTGTATGCTTGAATAATTAAATTGTAATGTATGACTAAGGTTTCGTAGACCGATAGGTGAAACTAAGAATTTAATTTAATCGGTTCTCCGAAAGGTTATAATTAGTTTTCTTATGGATCACAGGCTTCGAAAGGTTTGAGGATTAATTTAAATTCATATATAACCGGCCCTCCGTGTATAAATTAATCATAAGCATGAGAAAATGACTGAAATTGGTCGTTGTATTATTTTTAATTTTAAGTAGATGAAATCGGTCCTATGGAAGGTTTCATTGGCACTTAGGATAAATTAAATTCATCATTGTAATTTTCTAATTTTAAGAAGGTGAAATCTCCTCTCCGGAAGGTTCCATCGGTACTTAGGAGAATCAAATTAGGGTTATTTTAATTTAAGTAAATGACATCGGCCCTCCTGAAAGTCTCATTCGTACTTAGGAAATTAACATAATAATCATGTTATCTTTCTCCAACTCATAAAATGCATGTTAGTATGATTTACCCTCCGACATCTATTATTAGTGAATTTTATGTATTCCATGTATTTGCCATGTTTATGCATATGTTTTCAGTTATATGTCAAGATGTTAAATGTGCTTTGTGTGTTATTTGTTCTTTTATAGTATCCACTGGTTACAATCTATTGAGGAATCGCTCATCCATGTTGGTTTGTTCGAACTTTCAATTATGGAAGGAATATATGTTGTTGTACGTGTCTGTACATGACTATAATTATGCACTGATAACTCCCAAATCATCTCCTCTTAGCCCTGAAAGTAAACCGGAGGAAACTAAGGTAGATGAAAGGTGGGAGAAATTTAATAAGTCGTGCATGGGTCTATTGGCACATGGAAATCTAGTAGCATTGCGTGGGGTTTTCCCTAAAAGTGTTACCATTGCCTCAGTAGTTCTCACGGAGGTCGAGAAATCCTTTGTAAAAAATGAGAATGTAGAGATGCAACGTCTATTAAAAGGGAAACACATGAGGTTAATATGCTCACATCTACAAAAGGAGGCGTGGCCTAAGCACAAGATGGAAAATGACCGGGTCATGGTCCGGTCAATAACATATGTATGAGGCCATAGACAAGTTCACAGCTTTTAGGACCAAAGTTCAAAAACAACTCGGTAAGAGCATTAAAACCTTTAGATCTGACAGTGATGGTGAGTATTAAGGCATATATGATAGGTCGGGTGTGATAAGGTTTTGATTTGCCAAGGTGAATTGCTATAGAGAAATTCAAGAGAGAGAAAGTGTAAGTACAAATGAGTTTCAAGTGAAAAGTGTTTAACCCCTTTATTAGATCCCTCTGGTCCTTTATATAGAGGAGCCAAAACTTAGTTGAATAACTGAATCTGTTACAAAAACGGATTAATTTCTATTTAGTCCTTCAAATTATGTAAAGTCACAATAGCTTCCTAAAACTTACATCATTCATAAATTAAAGACAAAACTTACACTAAATACAATCAAGTCCCTGAACTTACGTTGTTTACAAATTAATTCCTAAAAACTCATTTCCATATCAGAAGCCCCCCTAGTTCTCATGTCAGTAAATGAATGAGAGCTAAAAAGTCTTCAAAACCGTTTACCTTCGAATCAGCAACCAGCCACAAATCAAAACAAGCAAACTATCTGAAGCCATTGTCTTCGAACAACAAATATATCATCATAAAATAGCTATTCGAAGCCACTAGCCTGAATTATTATTCGAATTTCCCCAGTGAAGTCCCTAATTTGATAAGGTTTTGATTTGCTAAGGTGAATTGCTAGAGAGAAATTCAAGAGAGAGAAAATTATTAAGAGTTTATAGAGAGAGAAAGTGTAAGTACAAATGAGTTTCAAGTGAAAAGTGTTCAACCCCTTTATTAGATCTGTCTGGTCCTTTATATATAGGAGCCAAAACTTAGTTGAATAACCGAATCTGTTACAAAAACGGATTAATTGCTATTTAGTCCTTACAAATTATATAAAGTCACAATAGCTTCCTAAAACTTACATCATTCATAAATTAAAGACAAAACTTACACTAAATACAATCAAGTCCCTGAACTTACGTTGTTTACAAATTAATTCCTAAAAACTCATTTCCATATCAGAAGCCCCCCTAGTTCTCATGTCAGTAAATGAATGAGAACTAAAAAGTCTTCAAAACCGTTTACCGTCGAATCAACAACCTGCCACAAATCAAAACAAGCAAACTATCCGAAGCCATTGTCTTCGAACAACAAATCTATCATCATAAAATAGCTATTCGAAGCCACTAGCCTGAACTATTATTCGAATTTCCCCAGTGAAGTCGTCAATTTGATAAGGTTTTGATTTGCTAAGGTAAATTTCTAGAGAGAAATTCAAGAGATAAAATGCTTAAGAGTTTCTAGAGAGAGAAAGTGTAAGTAAACATGAGTTTCAAGTGAAAAGTGTTCAACCCTTTTATTAAGTCTGTCTGGTCCTTTATATAGGGGAGCCAAGACTTAGTTGAATAACTGAATCTGTTACAAAAACGGATTAATGGCTATTTAGTCCTTACAAATTATGTAAAGTCACAATAGCTTCCTAAAACTTACATCATTCATAAATTAAAGACAAAACTTACACTAATTACAATCAAGTCCCTAAATTTACACTGTTTACAAATTAATTCCTAAAAACTCATTTCCATATCAGAAGCCCCCTAGTTCTCATGTCAATAAATGAATGAGAACTAAAAACTCTTCAAAACCGTTTACCTTCGAATCAACAAACTGCCACAAATCAAAACAAGCAAACTATCTGAAGCCATTGTTTTCGAACAACAAATATATCATCATAAAATAGCTATTCGAAGCCACTAGCCTGAACTATTATTCGAAGCGTATATATGATATCAGAATTATAAACTCTTAAAACCAAACTAATCTTAATTATATACTCGAAGCCATAGCCAAATGAACTTTTGAATAATAAACAAAATATTCGATGTAATCACTTCGAATAACTGCCAAACAAAAATTTCCTTAAGATGTTGCTTAGCTGTTCCTTCTTCGAATGTAACGGTTACATGCGTAACGGTTACATTCAACAGGTAACGTAGATCTGACAAGTGTCGAACATTTAATCCACCTATTGATTCGTATTCCAACCTATCACCGAACAGGTCTATCCATCTTCACACGTCTTCACCTACTTTAGTATAAATACCATTCATTTCTCATTTCAACTCTCTTTACACATAACCATTCTAGAGAGAAGTCGGAGATTTTTTGGCTACCTTCAACTGCTCCTCCTCTATTCCTAGAGTTCTCACTGCAAAACCCAAATTTTCCGACCAATCTTCATCTTTTCTGATCAACCTTCATTTAGTTTATGAGAAAGAAACCAAGAACCAAAAATTCGAAGGCCATTCTACCCAAAACACCCGAATCTTTTGATATTGATAGCAATTCAATGTTCGGATCTTACGATTATTTTTGTATTACATAAAGGGCTGAAGAGTACCGAAGAGCAGTATTGATTCGAGGAGGTCCCATCGGCACCACTACTGAAACTTTTTACTACGGTAACTTCGATCCTACCAAAGTTCCAAAACTTTCTCCTACTCCCAATATGGAAACTGAAACCTCTCGAACATCTTCGACTCAGAGCAAAGTTTATCCTCTGAAACTGAAAACAAATAACCTTTCCTCACAAAAATCTTCTTTTTCCAAACCTAAAAAGATCGGCATCGCAATGGGAGATGAATCAACACTAGTTCAAACTCCATCTCCTTCGAAAATCACCACCACTTATCATCCTCAAAGAGAAATGATAGAAGAAATAATTCGAACTGCAATTCCTCTGTCAGAAACAAACATTCCCACCTCTCAAGATCCTCAAGAAGGTACCTCGAAGGCTAATGAAGCTGATTCAGAGGCTACCAAATTCGATGTTGGGGCTGAATCTCAAGAGGAAGCTGATGTCTGTTCTATTTCCGACGAGGAAAGAGCAAAAATTGGGAGGAAATTGAGAAAACTCGAAAGCAAATATATTATCCGATACATATATTACAAAGAAAACCAAGCCTCTTTCCTCAAAAAGCAATGGTGAATGGGAGAGAACATCACCCTTCGACTAATAAAGGAAGGAGAAACTCCCCTTGACTACAAGGATGATGAATTAGTAGTTTACCTAGAGATCATCAACTGGGGTCTTCGATTTTCAACTAGATCCGATGATCGTGGAGTATTTCGAACTTCTCAGCTTGTGCCCTATCCAAGTAACTCCAAACCAGTGGTTCATCCTAATGTCAGTGATCATGGCATCTCGCCTCTCCAAAATACCTATCAGCATCAAGGACTTCATTTCCCTAACTCAGCTCTCAAAAGGTACGAAGATCTCATTTTATTATCTTACATTGATGGATGATCTTAAAATCATCAATGATCTTTTGGAAACTGATGAGTTCTGGAATTTTTTTTATTTTCATCTCTGGAGCTTGGGAGAATGGCAAGCCGATTTCCGAAGACAATCCTTCGAAATTAACTATGGTCTGGAGAAGCAATCGTAAGTTCTCTACCTTAATTTTTTAACACATATTTCCCTTTTTTTACTTAATATTTTATTTTGTTTTGTTTATACCATAAATTTCGAAGCGCTACTCCACTCGCCGAGAAGCAACTAAAGTGATATTTCAAAAATTGGCTGCTTGGGATGAAAAATAGTGGAACAACGCCTTCCATATTGCCTTCCAGCCTATTAACTTCCTTCAATGCCATATGTTTCCGATCACAGAAGATGGGCTGCCTCCAAAATATTTAGCTTCTGTCCCAGACCCGAAGCTTGTATGCCAACGAATTCAAGAAGCCGATTGTAAAGTCTTCCTCCCAATTCGGAATAGATCAGACAACCATCTGCCTAAAAAGAAAAAGAAAAAAATCACCAAAGAGAAAAAGGCAAAAAAGCAGTTAGCACAGCTGGTGGTAACCCTTCCACACCCTCTAAACCGAAGCGTCGAAAGTGAAAAAGTGCTGAACATCCTCTTTCACCCATCGAAGAGGGGGAAAATCAAGAGAAATCATCAAAGAAGAAAAAATATCCTGACTCCTTGGGAAAAAAGAAGAAACAAAGAAAAATCACTTCATACAAATTAATCGATGAGCTTGTAGACGATGTTGTTGAAACCCAGCAACAACAACACTTCTTAAATCCTCCAACCGAAGATCATTCCTCGCAAGAACATCATGTGATTGTCAACGATGATTTTTATCTTACTGTTTACCATCGTCCCACAAGCTTTGACCCAGATATGTTCATTGATTTTGAAAACACAGAAGCACTTGATGGCGAAGAGGATCCTACCCTTCAAGTCATTCAGAATCACATGCTTGATTTTGCAAGGCCTACTCCAGAGAAAGAAATTCCAAGATCACCTCGTACCTTCGAGCCTATTACATCTCTGGATATGATCGATAAGCCTAGTACCTCGGAATACCGCAGCCCCCTCCAAATCCTGCAATAGCTATCGCTTTTCAACCATTTTCCGGTCTTGATGCTGCTGCAAAAGCCCATTCTTCTCGAATTGAAGCCTCTCAAGACCATCTTAAGCAGCTAGCCAAGGATATGGTTTACTATAAGGAAGCTTATGAGGCTGAAAATAAATTCAGAGAGACCTTTCATAACAAAGTATCAGAGCAATTTTATGCCTATGAGATAGATAGATCCGAGCTGATTAAAGACGCTCTTTGTATAAAAGATCATTTTCAAGCATATTGTCGGCAAAATAATATTTGATGATTTGTTAAAATAATATTCAAATAAATGTAAAATAACCATTGGCAAAAAAACCATTGTACAAGTACATGACGCCTCATTAAAACCTTCCTAGGCCAACAGGGTAGGAAATAGTGCGCTATTAAAAACAAAAATTCCAAATTATAAACATATGTTTACTCCCAATAAAGCTTCAAATGTTGAATATTCCATGGATGTTGTAGCATCCTCCCTTCAAAATCACAAAGACTATAAGACCCTGGCTTAACTCTTTCAACAACTGTGTAAGGCCCTTCCCAATTCGAAGCCATTTTGCCGAGGCTTTTGTCCTTTGTGTGTAGAAAAAAAATTCGCAACACTTTATCGCCTTCTTTAAGCTCTCTTCTTTTTAGCTTCGAATCATATCTGCTTCTCATGAGAATTTGATAATGTATGGTATTCAAATAAGCTCGAACCCTTTTTTCTTCAATCAAATCCACATTTTCCCTTAGAATTTCATCATTAAATCTTTCAGAATATTGAGATGTTCTAAAAGACGACATAGTAGATTCAATAAAGCTAACTGCATCCATACCATATGCAAAAGCAAAAAGAGTCTATTTTGTAGCCTCTCTTAGAGTTGTTCGATAAGCCCAAAGTACCTATTGCAAATAATTTGGCCATTTTCCTGCTTCCTCCAATAGATTCTTCTTCAAGCCATCTAAGATTTTTCTATTTGTCACTTCTACTTGTCCATTGGCTTGAGGATGAAAGATCGTCGAAAAAAATTGCTGAATCTCTTTAGAAGTAAAAAATGCAGCCATTTCCCTATTGTTAAATTAAGGGCCATTGTCTGTTGTAATTCTCCGAGGAACCTCAAAACGACAACAAATATTATTCAAAATAAATTTGATGACATCCTTTGCTTTTGTTCCTGATAGCGGTTCTGCTTCTGCCCACTTCTTAAAATAATCCAACGCCATAATTATCATTTTCCTTCCCCCAGAGGCCATCGACAAAGGTCCCACCAAATCAATTCCACGTCTATCAAATGGTATCGCCTCTGATATAGACATAAGCAGTACTGCTGGTATATGAATAGCATTAGCAAATCTTTGACAAGTATCACAACCTCAGACTAAATTTTTAGCATCGTTCATGATTGTAGGACACTAAAACCCTGCAAGTAAAACTCTACGAGATAAAGCTTTAAATCCAAAATGACCTGACCCTTCTCCATCATGCAACTCTGATAATACTTCTTGTGATTCTTGCTTGCCTAAGCATCGTAGCAATGGTCTGCTTAATGCCTTTTTATATAAAATTCCATCCAGAACTATATATCCAAAGGCTTTACCCCTTAAATTTTTAGCCAGTTGAGAATCATCTGGCAGTAATCCTTGGGTAACAAAATTAAGAATATCTGATCGCCAATTGCGTCGGATTTCATCAGTGGCAAAAAATTTCTTTATAATTTCACATTGGCCAGGTTGAGTAACAATTGAAGGATTCTCCTGTAGCAAAATCCAGGAATGCTCTTCCTTGTAAGAAATATTTGCTAAATAATCAACCACCATATTACTTCCTCGCCTGATATATTCCACAACCACATTGTCAAACAGAAGCATTAAATTCCGAAGCTCCCGAAGATATAAAATCAAATGATCCTTCCTTGCTTTGGAAAACCCAGATACTTGATTTGCTAATAACTGAGAATCCGTTTCCAGATGTACTGAAGTTGCCCCACAAATCTTTGCCAATCTCAAACCTGCCAAAGCAGCTTCGTATTCAGCTTCATTGTTTGAAGCATAAAAACCAAATTTAATTGATTGCACCATTGTTTCTCCCTCCGGAGTTATCAATTGAACTCCAGCACTGCACCCTGAAATACTGGACCCTCCATCTGTTCGAACAACCCACCTCGAATCAGTAGTCAAAACTTTTGTGCTTTCTTCCTCATCTGGTCTACTTGAGTGAAACTCAACAAAAAATTCAGCTAATGCATGTGCCTTGATTGTTGTTCGAGGTGTTAATAAAATATCATAGTCTCCCAACTCCACTGACCATTTAGTCATCCTCCCTGAAATATCTGGTTGTTGAAATACATTTTTGAAAGGGAATGAAGTTTGGACTTCTATAGTATGAGCTTGAAAATATGGACGCATCTCCCTAGCTGCAATCACCAATGCTAAAGCCAGCTTCTCAAACTTCATATACGTTTTTTCTGCTGCCACCACTGACGTAATACACTGGCTTCAGAATACATGAATCTTCACTAATTAGCACTGCACTGATTGCAAAATCCGATACGGAAATGTACAAGAATAATTTCTCCCCATTTCGAGGCTTTGTTAATATTTCTGGTGACGACAACAAATTTTTAATGCTCGTGAACGCTTCTTCGCATTCCGATATCTATTCAAACCTGTAAACTCCTCGCAACACTTAAAAGAAAGGAAAGCATTTATCAGAAAATTGTGAAATAAATCGATTAAGTGCTGTTAACCTTCCTGTTAATACTTGTACTTCTTTAACTGATCGAGGTGAATTCATTGTTATCAAAGCCTATAATTGTTCTGGGTCGGCTTCTATTCCTTTTTCGCTAATAATAAAACCCAAAAACTTCCCCGACCGAAACTCCGAAGGTACATTTCTCCGGATTTAACTTCAACCTGATTGCCATTAGATTCAAAAAAGCATCTTCTAAATCATCAAGATGTACTTCATCCCTTGAATGTTTTACTACCATATCGTCTATTTACACCTCCATATTTATTCTGATTTGTGTAGCAAAATCTTTCTTCATTAATCTCTTATAAGTGGCCCCATCATTCTTCAATCCAAAGGGCATCACCCTATAACAGTGGAGGCCTCTATCAGTTATAAAAGTTGTGCATTATTGATCCTTCAGATCCATTTGGATCTGATTATATCCTGCGAAAGCATCCATAAAAGTTAAAATTTCATTGCCTGAAGTAGAATCAATTAACTGATCAATCCGAGGAACTGGAAACGGATCTTTGGGGCAAGCTCTGTTTAAATCTGTAAAATCCACACACATCCTTCATTTTCCATTCGGAGACAAAAAACCAAGCAGCTATTGACATAGATTGGAGGTCAATAAAGTTCCAATCTGAAGCACTTTTCCTTCTGAAAAAGTAAACTCCTCTATTTCTTCACTCACTTTTAAAGACCCCGGAGTTTCCCTCAGATCGTCAACCCTTTCTACCAACTCCGAGGGAACCCATACTAACTGCTATTCTCGCATTAAATCTCCACTGCTGGATCCTCGGACCCGAAACACAGTGGCATAGCATTCTCTGGCAACCTTTTGATCGCCCTGAAACACTCCAACTCTGTCTCCTACCACGTACTTAAAATATTGATGGACTGTTGACACCACCCCATACATTTTGAAAGCCATGATCTTCCAAAAATAGCATTATAACTTGTGGGAAAATCCACCACCACAAAGAGCACTTGAACCTTCTTCTTGAATGGTCCTTTCCCAAAACTAACTTCTCCTTCGAATTCCCCAACCACACGAGTTGCTACTCCCGTAAATCCGATAATGGTACGATCTGATTGAGTAATCCGAGGAGGGTTTGTCATCCTATCATATGTGGACTTAAAAATAACATTGGTAGAACTGCCAGTATCAATCAGTACACGTCGAATTTTGACGCCAGCCACCTCAGCTCAACTTACCACAACATCTTCATGTGGTCCTGTTGTCCCTCTCAAATCATCTTCATCAAACAAAATAAAAGGAATGTCTTTCTTCCCATACAAATGCGTTGACATCCTCCCTTCGATTTGAGTTGTCAAATTGACAACACGTCTTTTTCTTGAGCTGTCTGAATTTCCAGTCATTGAATCGCCCCCAAAAATTGCCAACGATTCAAAAAACTTGCACAAATCCCGAACATGCCCCTTTTCCACAGAAACAACCTCAAGAGGCTCCTAAACTACCATCAGAAGCAACCTGTTCGGATCCTTTTCAACATATTCAGTAGAAGCATCGAATGACTCAACCTGTGAATCCATAATCATCAAATTCTCAGCTGGCTGCGCAGCCTTCGAAGTTGATGCACCGTTATTCTTCGACGCACTTCCATGTGACTTCACATAAGTCAAGAGTTTCCCATTCTTAATCAGATATTGGATTTCTTTTTTCAAATCAATACAATCATTTATATCATGCCCAATGTCATCATGATACCTACACAATTTATTATTCCTTTCTTCCTTCGGTTTGCTGATAGGAGTTGGTTTCCTAAAGTTCACAGAATTCTTAGTCTTATCCCAAATAACAGAAACGCTCTCTGTTAAATCAGCATAGTACTCTGGCCTGACCCATGTATTTGGCCTTGGCCTGTTGTAATTGTTGGATGAAGTGTGGTTCGAATATCCACCACTCCGAGGAGGCAAATTACTGTTCTTTTGCCTCGACTACTGATTATTCCCATTAGCATTATTATTTCCATTCCAGGGCTGCCCCTGGTTATTGGCCACTTGTCCCGAATTCTTCGAAGTATTAACTGGTGCACCTCGAACTCTTCTAGACTCTTCAACCTTAATTTGATCCTCGACTTGAGCCATCAACGCTCCAAAGGTCAAAGCCCTTCTCTTTCTTGTCTCATTAGCCAAATCCCCTAGCAACAAACCCTGGCGAAAAGCGGTCATCGCCACATTTTCTTCACAGTTATCCATACTCGCTTTGGTTAACACAAACCTCTTAGTATAATCTTTCAATTTCTCTCATGGTTCCTGCTTGCACTGGATAATTATATCACCATTAGCTCTCATCTCCTTGCTTCGAACAAACTGCCGTCGATAAGCAGTGTAAAAATCCCTGAAATTTGAAATCGATCCCCTCGGAATCCTGTTGTACCATTTGAGAGTTCCTCATTTAAAAGTTTGAGAGAAAGCACAACACACAAGCTGGTCGTCATCCTCAAAATTCATCATATAATTTTTGAACTGGTCAATGTGATCATCAGGATCTTGCATCCCATCGAACTTTTCAAACTTTGAAATATCAAAACGCTTCGGAAGCGTCATAAAGCATATTTTTTTCTATTAATGGAGAGTTCCTCCAATCAACACCTTGAACAAATTGATCATCGGTCCCCATGGTAACATACAAATTCATGTCGGTCTCAGCATATTAATTCAAAGGATTTCCTTCATGCCAAGTTGATCGAGGAGCATTTTTAGACTTGCTCTCTTTTTTATACCTCCTCGAATAATCTCTTTCTGATTCTCCCTTCGAATAACCTCTATGCCTTTTAAACCCTGAAGCTGAGCTTTCTACCTCCTCATCACTCGAAGTTATCAATTTTTGCTTATCTTTCTTATCCTTTCGAGATGAATTCCTCTCTTTAGGAGATACAAAACATGCTTTTTTATGCTCAGAATTAGCATGTCTATCATCGAAAGATCGATCTGATTGAGCTTCAACATCGGTCTTTTCCAACTCCTGCCTAACCTCAGATCTAATTCTAATAGATAGTATTTCTTGCTCCATTCGCTCATATTTTTCATTCAACGCATTGATTTTATCAAGAAGCTGATTTATTCTTGTCTCAACATCAGATCGAACTTCGACCGGAGACGATCCATCATTTTTATTCCCATCAGTCTCATTCTTTTGCAAATCATCTCTCACTGTTTCTAACGCTGATTGAAACGTATGATTATTATTTTCAGGATTCATCTTATGAATTTCAATTAAAGAATATCCCCAGTGGAGTCGCCAATTTGATAAGGTTTTGATTTGCTATGGTAAATTGCTAGAGAGAAATTCAAGAGAGAGAAATTCAAGAGTTTGTAGAGAGAGAAAGTGTAAGTACAAACGAGTTTCAAGTGAAAAGTGTTCAACCCCTTTATTAGATCTGTCTGGTCCTTTATATAGAGGAGCCAAAACTTAGTTGAATAACTGAATCTGTTACAAAAACGGATTAATTGCTATTTAGTCCTTAAAAATTATGTAAAGTCACAATAGCTTCCTAAAACTTACATCATTCATAAATTAAAGACAAAACTTACACTAATTACAATCAAGTCCCGGAACTTACATTGTTTACAAATTAATTCCTAAAAACTCATTTCCATATCAAAAGCCCCCCTAGTTCTCATGTCAGTAAATGAATGAGAACTAAAAAGTTTTCAAAACCGTTTACCTTTGAATCAGCAACCTGCCACAAATCAAAACAAGCAAACTATCTGAAGCCATTGTCTTCAAACAACAAATCTATCATCATAAAATAGTTATTCGAAGCCACTAGTCTGAACTATTATTCGAATTTCCCCAGTGAAGTTGCCAATTTGATAAGGTTTTGATTTGCTAAGGTAAATTGCTTGAGAGAAATTCAAGAGAGAAAATGCTTAAGAGTTTCTAGAGAGAGAAAGTGTAAGTACAAATGAGTTTCAAGTGAAAAGTGTTCAACCCCTTTATTAAATCTGTCTGGTCCTTTATATAGAGGAGCCAAAACTTAGTTGAATAACTGAATCTGTTACACAAACGGATTAATTGCTATTTAGTCCTTCCAAATTATGTAAAGTCACAATAGCTTCCTAAAACTTACATCATTCATAAATTAAAGACAAAACTTACACGAATCACTATCAAGTCTCTGAATTTACATTGTTTGCAAATTAATTCCTAAAAACTCATTTCAATATCACGGTGAACAACGTCAATGACCTTTTGCTAAATACCTGAAGAATTATGGTATAGTCCCTCAATACACAATACCGGTTTCATCTTGCATGAATGGTTTATCTAAGAGACAGAACCGAATACTAAAATATACAATTAGAAGTATGATAAGTAACTCATCTCTACCATGCGATTGTGTCACAATTTAAATGTGAAACATATTCATTTGTTTGATAACATGTACAAAAAATTTGTGAATTGGTCGCACGCGACCAGACTATGTCATATTGCATAGCCCACTTGCGACACATAGCTCTCTGTCTGAAAACAAGGGCCAAATCTTTGTAAAGACTTCGCATGCGACCAAGGCTCTGTCGTAAATTGTATGTGATACATAGCCCTCTGTCTGAAAACTAGGGCAAAAACTTTGTAAAGAAGTCGCATGCGACCGTGCGATACACGGTTGCATGCGACCTTGTATAATATTCTACTACTTCGTGCAAATCAAAATATTTAATATTATCAAATTACATACAAATAATTAAATACAAATCATAACAAACCATGTCAATAAATCTTAATAACAATAAAACAAAATACGACTATAACTTTGTAGTCGAAGTCGTATCGCATGTTGTCTTCAACAGGTGATGAGTTCACAATATCATCCTATTTTTGCCCAATATTATCCTCAAGATATGCTACCATATCATTTGTAATGAAATCATAAAATTTCATCTTCCACATTTCTTCAGCTTCTTGCTTAATTTTGCATCGCATGCATAACAGACGTTGCAATTGTTCACATTTAACCCTATTGTAATTGTTCTTGACTTCTTCACGAATGCGTGGTCGACGATTTGGTACTCCAAACCGGCCGTAATACAAAACAATCCTACACACATTCAGTCAAAGAAGGCATCGGTCGTATCTTCGGGCATTGTCAAGGTGACAAACTTCACAGCCTGAAGCATATGGTAGTCTTCGTCAACAGTGAACTGCATATTTCTAAACGTTTTTGTTTTGTTTTTTTTATCTTGAAGAACTTTTGGTAGATGAATTATTATGTCTCATTTTGGATCCTTTATATAGAAGATTAGATATTGTCTTTTGGCGGGAACATAGTATTTGCGGGAATGAAACAATGATAGGAAACTTTAGTGGCAAACAATGGTAAATAAATATTGTTGGCGGGAACAAAAAAAGTAACATGAGATAATCATCAACATTACATCAATTTTTTAGATAACAACTAATCCTTAAGTTAAATGGGTTATAAAAAAGGAAAACGTCCACCATTACATCAATCATCGTCGTTAGTCAAATCGGTAACATGTGGTGTGTTTGTTCGAGTTCAATTTCCTAACTGGCATAAGTTGCGTAAATTTGTTGAACCTGCGGTAGTACGGATGTGCCCATTGACTCGCTTCTTCGGTGATGTAGGCACCCCACGACGGGTATAATGACAACAATGGTCCATCGGGTGGAGTAGTAATCTGTGAAAAAAAATGGGAAACTAGTACTTTAGGTATGAAATAAGTAAGAAAGGTTAATAAATATTTAAAGGATGATATACTTACATTAACAAAGTGACATCCATGTACGAAAGAAATTCCAACTTCTATAATCTTTGAAGCGTTCATGCACTGATACCTTGTCGCAATGACTAGTCCTATTTCCGGAAATATCATCCAGTAATGGCTAGTAGGTTTGGGCTTAAAGTAATTCAACCTACATACCATATCATCAAACACATCGGGCGAACCATAAATCTCCAACCAAGATTCACAGTTTTCATTCAACTATTTGAACAACTCGCATCTAACATATTTCCATTTATCCTCATCATTGTTTATTGAATGTACTACAAACCGATATCTGCATTATCCGTCCGGAAGAACATCCACCAACTTAATGATAGAAGTGTGTAGAAAAGTCGGGATGCAATCCAAATATATAGTTAACTTCCCATCCTTAAAATTTTTCTTCGGCCGACCAAATTCATTTTTGGCGAGTGGTGGTTTTGGTGCTACAACCGGAAGCACTTTCGATGCGGCCGTGCTCCCTAACATGATAACAGGTGTACTACTTATCGAGTTTGCTGGAGTGCTAGCACTAGCGATTTGTTCAATGGGATATTTTCACGCACTAGGATCCCTGCATGTTGCTTCATTAGGAGGTTGTGAACTTTTTTCCAAAAAAGTTTAAAATTGCATCGATTCGTCCCAAGATATTTTTTTAGGGCAAAGTGAGCACCCTCGCCCCTACATAGTACAAGTATATAATTAGAACGTATTTTTAAAGAAATATAATAACAAAACAAAAAGTAGAATTGAAGGGGATACATATTTGTTGTTGTTTGTCCGTAACGTTTGATCTTTTCGTTCGATATTGAAGAAACTTGTTACCATATTTCGTTATCCATGCGTCCATAACATAATCAAAACACTTGGGGTGAGAGGCGAACATCTTCTTCAATGTAGCTAGATTTTTTTCGTAACCTTCAACCGTGGTTGCTCTGATTACGTACCCATAAAACTCAATCAATTGTCCCTAAAATTTTATTACCAATATATCACTTGCATAGAAAGTGGTATATGTCCGGAAATATTCTTTTGATAGATACATGAGAGCACGATAACAATGGTAAATGATGCAGTACAAGGGCGGCCTAAAAAATTTGTCTTGCAATCATCCTCAGGTAACTGGAAGTGAGCACGATGACAATGGTGAGTGATGCAACACGCACGGCCTAAAAATTCATCTTGCAATCATCCTTAGGTTACTGTACTTGAACACGATGACAAGGATGAGTGATGCAGCACTAGAACGGCTAAATTTTATCTTGCAATCGCATTATAACATTCTGTTTTTTACAATTTTTCCTCTTATGTTTTTTGGGTTACAAACATGAACATATTTGTCAAAAAAAATTTACAAACTAATAAAAAATCAACAAAAGAAAAGAGAAAACTTACTTGTGTAAACTTGAAACATGAAAAAGAATATTTGTCAAATTCTTTTTACTATCTAATAAGACGCCAACAAAAGAAAACAGAGAACTTACTTACTATATCATATACAGTATAGATATATTCTAGAGACTACAACAATTTTTTACCGAAAAGATATTTCTAGATAATGGCCACGCTTACCTCAAAGTCTTTTTAATTTCTCTTGGAAATGATACAAGATCATCATTGAGGAATGTTTGGCTCTACGAAGTGTGTCGAACTGATACCTATTAGTCTGACAGAAACTCAGAAATGTAGGTCTTTCCTCGAATAATTTGTTTTGTAGCATTATGTCATTATCTTTAGTATCAGACTGTACTGCGTCAACCGGTATCTAGAAAAGTAATATTAATAAGAAGTTTTTAGAGTTTGGTTCGATGATAAAAAAATCATAAAGACAGACATTATATATGTTAAGTATTTCACCTTTGTTAGTAAATGCCTGGACATGTTATTTAACGAGTGATAGTCTATTTCACCAGAGCTTATATTCTCTATATCATGACATCTGCAAATCACAAAGAAAAAAAAAATAACTAACCCAAAGCTACATTAAGGACTATTATTTCAGCAATTGGACTACAATCTTGAAACTTTGTAGTCGGTTATAAATGGGCAAATGCAGAAATTCAAGAAGGGTGTTAAAAAATTAAATGCTAAATAGAATACAATACAATAGATAATCAAACCTAGGTTTACGAAATAGATTTTAAAATTAAAAGCTATTAGAAAAGTGGAAGAGTGATATCATTACCTGTCACACAGCTGAAGATTTTTACACTGACTGCACGTCCACCGACTTCCAGATAAAATCATTTTATGACATGTCGTACAAAAGTATTGCATGTGTACTACGATAAGATCCTCTTTAACTCTTACAATTGCATGGCCGAGCTGAAAAAAGAAAGACTTATATACAGAATATTAATGGTAATGATCATATAAGAGGAGAGTCATGTTAAGCGTATATACCTTTTCCATCAATAAAATATCCTTAGCAGAAGTATTAGAAAGCTCTGAACGTCCCATAGCTTTTATGGACGTATTTGTTTTCTTTCTCATCACCCGTTTGCACTTAGCTTCAGTTTCCTCTTGCATTGATTTGAGAATATTCTCAGCACTTGTGGTCCAGTGAGCCCCGTCAATATACGGCAAGCGAGCGGCTGTGATCTTGAAGTTATGCTGTCCAGTAGGAACAAAAAAGTGATCGTACAAATTTGTAAAGCTGACCACTACTTTCTCATCAACTGCTTTCTGCAGCAATAGATGATACCAGCGCCGCAACTTATCCGGTTTTGGTGTTTTCTGAATCTCCGGATGACCGTTCAAAATATAATCTTCTCCTTTTGAAGGTGGGCACACCCATAAATAGCAAGTCGTAAAACCTTGCTTTTTACAGTATTCTAAATATCCAATCTAATCGTACAAAAGAAAGCTATAAGAATCAAACCAAAACAAAATTCAATATTTAAGTCTAAAATTCAAACAACATACCAGTATTTCGTGGTAAACAAAGCTTCGAAGAGCTTCTCCACTTGCGGTCAGTCTCTCTGGTCTAAAGTACTTGACAGAATCAAGATACGATATATAAACACACCGCTCATTTGGTTGACCACATTCAGAACCGAATTCTTGAACATACATAGCGAATAAACATACATCCACTCCATCAATTTTTTGGAATAAAAGAACAACCTGACATAAAAGAAAATAAGGGATATATATAAATTTCTACTATAGCTGGAAGAGTGATGGTCAATACAAGGTCAACACAAATTTCTTAAAACAATGAGCATTAGATTGTAATGATGATGAGCATTAAATTGATTAGATGCAAATATGTCTTACCTTTGAATTGTAAAGAAATTCACTTGGATAACTCTCATCTCTAAAAATATCTAGAAACTCTTCCTTAACTCTCGAACTTTTGTCTACCGAGAGAACCACTCTGACAGCAAGATCTTTTGCGCTCGGAATCTGATAACCAAATGAAATTTATATAAATAAACCAAAAAGTAAATGAGAGATATAAACGTCTAATACTATTGATTTTAACTCGAAATATAATAAGGCTCAATATTTAGTGTAGGCACACGCATATATCTTCTTTGAATAGAATCACTGTTTTCAATCTATAAAGAACTTATCGTACACAACAGCAAAAATATCCAAATATACTTATAACAGAATAATATACTGTGGCAGGTTATATTCTAAGAAGATTATCAAATTACCTCGTCAATGCTCTTTCCGACTGACATGGCTTTCTCTTCCCTCTCTTCTTGGAGGCGCCTATAAAGTCTTTCCTCGATAAAGTTGCTCAGCATCGTTTTTGGTAGCTCTTTTGCTCCCAAAAGACCACAACTATTCAAAGGCCTATGATTATCATCAATTTCTTTTAAGCGGCAGTGAGGACAGATATAACGAGAATGCCCTTCGTCAATCTTAACATTATAGAGCGCACAAATCTGATGTTGCAGGGCTTCACATTTATTGCATTGAACCCATGGTTCTTCAGGGTCCTTGACGTTGTTCTTCTTAATGAGCTTCGACTTTGATATAGTGATCCCACATATAGTTGTGGTCCCATGCAATAACTTAAAACACGCGGTGCAAATACAATGGCTAAGGCCATTTTCATCTTCCTTGGTGCTATAGTAATTTCGTTTTTCTCTAATACGAGTATTACATGATAAACAATATATCGGTGATAAATTTAGCAAGAGGGAGTCTTCCCCACACAATTGACATGCGTTTTCCTTCATAGCTTTCATTCGATCCCATTCGACATCCTATGGAAATTAAACACATAAACATGTTTGTGAGACAAGCAAAGATGATTTTTTAATTGAAAACACTATTTTTTTGCACGAAAACAACATAAGATAAGTAAATTGTATGTAGTACAAAACTACGCTTTCTTACTCTAATATTGAAATAAAAGGGGTTTGCTAATATGAATGAAATAAAACGACGTATGATGCCAGAATATGAAGTAATGATAGAAGTAAAATAAACTGTGAATATTTTTGAAGCAGAACATAAAGTACTTTTAGTTACTCTATCCACAGTATTGGTCAGATAAAAGGGAAATTAGTTATTAGACTATATTGTCAATACTAACCTGGAGCTGGCTAAGGACTGATATATGTTTATTTATTTGATCTTCTGTCCAACAGTCGACCAAAGAAACAACCTTGATTTCTGTATTATCTAATTTTTGTTCATATATAGTCGTCTTATCCGGTGGCTCGGCCTCGAAATTGGCATTTGAACTCACAGGAAGGGTTGCTATAGTGTTGAGTTTTGAATCGTCCAAATGCTTCTGCTTGCAGCTTGAATTATCACCAATAGTAGTATCCTCTATGGTACGAGCTAAAGGAAGATCTTTAAATAGCAACAACCCGTTTTCAGCCTCAGTGTCTTTGACGACAATAGAATCTTTTTCTACAATATGCTTAGGTTCCTCGATACCCAAGACCCGAGAAGATTTGAGCCATTCCTTTAAAGATGGAAGTCTTTCAATTTGCATTTGATTTACCAGCGATCCCTCATTCCCATTCCCAGGACCGACCGAATCTTCTATCCTTATCGGAAGGGTTGCTATAGTGTTGAGTTTTGAATCGTCCAAATGCTTCTCCTTGCCGCTTGAAGTATCACCAATACTAGTACCTTCTATGGTACGAGCTGAAGGAAGATCTTCAGATAGCGACAACACGTTTTCAGCCTCCGTGTCTTTGACGACAATAGAATCTTTTTGTACAACATGCTTAGGTTCCTGGATACCCAAGACCCGAGAAGATTCAAGCCATTCCTTTAAAGATGGAATTCTTTCAATTTGCATTTGATATTGCGATCCCTCATTCCCATATGAGAAAGGACCGACCGAATCTTCTATCCTCAGACGCTTGGAAGACTTTTCTATTTCATCAATTTGCATTTGATATCCCTCATGCTTAGGCTCATGGATACCTGCGAGCGGAAGTGTTTCAGGTGATCCCTCATTCTCATTGGAGGGATTACCGATGACATCGTCTATCGTAAAACGCCAGGAAGGCGGTCGCATTTCTTCAGCTGATCTCTTGTGGCCTGAATTAAAAAGTAAATTGTTACTCTCAGTTGAAAACTGGGCTATATTGGTAGAGGTTGCACGTGAAGGGATCTGCATATATTCTGGTGTCCTGCCATTGGACCGGGAGTATGGAGATGACAGCACACTCTCACGAAAACTGGATGGCATGCTATATGGCGGAATATTAAAAGTAGCCTCATTAGAATCAGCACACATGTTTGCAGCAGAGGGATTCAATCCATGTCTCGGTCCTGCAGAACCACATTCATAAACTGTTAGAATCATCCATATAAACATTTTTAACTTAATCACAAACTCTTGGAAACACCTTGAATGAATCCAGCTTGACGGGTAAGGTTTGTACTAATTTGACATACAGGAGTGTTCCGAACTGCAGTACCATTGACTGACGACAATCCATGTCTCGGTCCTGCAGAACCACATTCATAAACTGTTAGAATCATCTATATAAACATTTTTAACTTAATCACAAACTCTTGGAAACATCGATAAAAGCTCACCTTGAATGAATCCAGCTTGACGGGTAAGGTTTGTACTAATTCGACATACAGGAGTGTTCCGAACTGCAGTACCATTGACTGACGACAATCCATGTCTCGGTCCTGCAGAACCGCATTCATAAACTGTTAGAATCATCCATATAAACATTTTTAACTTAATCACAAACTCTTGGAAACATCGATAAAAGCTCACCTTGAATGAATCCAGCTTGACGGGTAAGGTTTGTACTAATTCGACATACAGGAGTGTTCCGAACTGCAGTACCATTGACTGACGACAATCCATGTCTCGGTCCTGCAGAACCACATTCATAAACTGTTAGAATCATCCATATAAACATTTTTAACTTAATCACAAACTCTTGGAAACATCGATAAAAGCTCACCTTGAATGAATCCAGCTTGATGGGTAAAGTTTGTACTAATTCGACATACAGGAGTGTTCCGGACTGCAGTACCATTGACTGACGACAATCCATATCTCGGTCCTGCAGAACCACATTCGTAAACTGTTAGGATCATCCATATAAACATTTTTAACTCAATCACAAACCGTTAGAAACATCGATATGAAGGATGCCAGATTGACGAGTAAAGTTTGTACCATGGACTGACGATGGAGTAGTCAAATTACTGACTTGAGAAGGTGGGATTGCAGTACCGCTGACCGGCAATGGAATAGTAAAGTTGTTGCCGATTTGAGAAGGTGGAACAGAATTGATGTTAAGATTAATATAATTCTGACGTTCCTACAATAGAAAATTTAAAAATTAAAAGGTTAATCAGCTCAACAGGATTGATGACTTCTCATATATAAAACTACTAACAGAGGATGCCTGTAAATTATATATTTGATATAATGAGTATAGCCTCACCGAAGCATTACTCTGACTAACATGATTCTGGAAAGCGTTTTTGTCCATTGGGTCGCAATATACCTGGAAGAACAACAGCAAACGGTCAAATAATAGTTTCAAAAACTATATGTAATTAGTGATCTACTTATCATCATGATCAGGCATTGAACAGTAAATCGTCCCCACTATCGCGTTTGGTGGTAGATAGTCCATTGACTTTCAAATATTTGTTGACATTCTCTGGACTATCGGCGTTTGGATAAAGTTAGTTCACAAGTTTCTTTAATCCATGAGAGGCTGCCACCTGTCACCATAGTCCCCAGATTTTTGTATCACCACTAGTCCTTTGAGTTTAGGTCAAACCCAAAATGTAGAAAATTACTGAAAACTAAAGGGACTAGTGGTGATACAAAAATCTGGGGACTATGGTGACACGTGGCAGCGGACTAACTTTATCCAAACGCGATAATTCAGGGACTGTCAACGGACATTTGAAAGCCAAGAGACTATTTGCCACGAAACGTCATAGTCGAGGGACGATGTACTGTTCAAAACGATCATGATCATCATACTCATCACAATTTAAACCATTAAGTCAGGGCACAATTGTTCCATTTTATTAAATATTGGTTACCATAATATAAACCCTAGTTTAACTAGTTTAATTAATCGTTTTTCCATAATTGACAAATCAGATTCAAAATTAAACCGAAACAGAAACAACAACGAAAACTTACGATCCGATCAATATCTGAACTCCACTCTAAAAAAGTCAATCAATACAGAGGAGTTCAATGATCGCAACACAGAGAAGTTGAGCGATCGCAAAACGGAAAGCTTTTTGTGGTTTAGAAAACTTTCATCTAACATAGAGGATGAGAATGATCAAGGTTAGAAAAAAAAAAAGATATGAAGAAGAATAAGAAAGCAAATTTAAATAAACCCTAGAGAGGGAAAAAGATTTATCCTAACGGTAAACCTAATTGGGCGGTATTTTCGTATTTGCGTTGATCTTGTTGATTCAATACACGTGGATATCAAATAACATAATACTCTTTTTTTTATTGTACTGTAATTTCAAATAAAAGATAAGATTTATATTTGGTTTTTCTTTTAACTATAATTCTAAAAATAAAATTGTAACTAGGTTTTGTATTTATATATACAAAACCAAGTCGTCTAGAATGATATGTAAAACCGTTTAAATTTTTTAATTAATATTCTAAAAAATTTAATGCTGCTAATTAGAGATATTAAAAAAAATTAATATGGTTAATTAACCGTATTAAAAATAATTAATACTATTAAAATTCTTTTTAAGTTCGATAGTATTCGGATTTTTTATATATATATTAAGGGTACGGCTATATATACCCAAATGTGATTTAAGTAAACAAAAAAACGCAGTTGACTTTTATTTGACTTTTTTAGGACGAAAAAACCCTTGAAATTTTATTTAATATCCGAATTGTCATTAAGTAAAAAAAAACACTAAGTATATCCTACATACACCCAATTCACAAAACAATCTATTTGGTTATGTATACCCAAAAAAACACAACTCTCTACTAGATCAAACCCCATATTACTACAATTTTGTGAAATTTTTCAAATTGTTCTTTAACATTCAAAGTTGCCTCAAGAACATTCAAACTTTTTTTAATTTTTTTAAACTTCTTCTAATAAAAACACAAAATCAAAACTTGTTTTTTTGAAGTTTTTTTTTTGAAAAAAAATTAAAAATTTAATTACTAAAAAATTCATAATTTTCGGGTGTTTGGAAGCCATTTTCCGGCCGAATTTCGGCCGGAAAATGACCATTTGCGATGGCTGAGGGTACCATAGGTATAGAGGGGGTGAACCGACCGGTACACCCCCTCTGTACCTATGGTACACTCTGTACCTATGGTACACTCTGTACCGACCGGTACAGAGGGTCTGTACCGACTGGTACACCCCCTCTGTACCGGTCGGTGCAGGGGGGCGTACCGGTCGGTACACCCCCCTGTACCGACCGGTACGCTCAGCCTTCGCAAATGGCCATTTTCCGGTCGAAGTTCGGCCGGAAAATGGCCTCCAAACACCCTAAAATTCTGATTTTTTTTACCTAATTCAACCATAACCCTAAATTTTGATACTAAGACTAAGTTTTTATATTTTAGTTCGCCGGATTTTAGTTCGCCGGATAAATTAGAGAGAACTTGAAGGTTTTAGAGAGAAGTTAGAGAGTGTAATTGAAAAAATGAGGTGGATAAGATTAGTAAAAAAAAAACCTTATATACCTAGAAAAGGATATTTTTGTCAAAATTTGGGTATACTTAGATCATCTTTGGATATACTCAAAATTGGGTATACTTAAACCCGAATTGGGTATATATAGCTTGACCCATATATTAATAAGAGAACACATTTCACTAAATAATAAGTGGAGGGGGTGTCGATTGGGTCTGGATTTGGACAATGAATACCATATATTATTTTATTTAAAGTTGTTGGTATTAAATTGATATTTATGATTTTGTTTTCATATTATTTTATAAAAAAAGTAAACTTCGGATGATAAAACTTATTAAAAAAAGTATAGACAGAAAATGTATTTGGTTTTTTCGTTTCGATGATAAAATTCACATTTAAAATATATTATATTCTTTAGTAATAGAATTAATCGTTTTATTTATTTATTTAACTTTTTATGATTTTTTATTATTTTATTATTTTGTTAAACAATAAATTTATGGAGTTTAAATTAATTGGGTACAAAAACGTATATAATTTATCAATAAGCCTATTGTTAGGTTTTACCAATATTAATAAAGTATAATTTTATTTATCCATTAATCCAAATTTAAATTTTAAATACAATTTTACTCTTAATAAATTTGATAATATGACAAAGGGTGTTTGAGGAGGAAGAAGTGATTTTGAAATTGGAGCCGAATATTTTAATTTAAAACTATAATTGTTTTGTGTTTAAGGCAATTAAACTATAATTGTTATGTGTTTAAGGTAATTGAGTTTTTTCTTAAATAGAACGAATCTATTTGAATTGATTTGTCATAGTATGATCGAATAAATAGAAGCTTTCTAAATTTATTGTTTAAATTTGAACATATTTATTTTAATTTTTACTCATTCATATATCCTACGCATAGAATATACTATATAATTATATATATTAACAAATTTTATAACATAAAAAAAGATTAATCAAAGTTTACTTTCAGAAAGGGTAGTTTCAAAAATGTTGCATACATATAGCCTACATATATGCCGGATGGGCACAAACAAACACCGTATCTCTCTCTCATAGTCTTATCTAAGTTGTTAAATAAAATTATATACTTCGTCGAAATGTTATATAAAATATTATTATATCTATTTTACCAAAACATCTTATACAACTCATTTTATTAATTTATCACTTAATTATCATATTCCGCGTTAAGAGATTCTGAAACCAATATGATTAGCCTCGTTAGACAGTGGTATTAGTTAGAATTAGAATCAATATTTAAAAAAAAAATTCTCCCCACTAATCACCACATATTAGGTCCAAAACAGCATGATTAATTAATCAAATCTAACCAACAACCCTAAAATATAATTTCGAAGATTATAGATAAATTAGTTGGTTTTGAGAGATCAGGGATGATATATTTATAGGAAGGAGAAGGACTATAAACAAAAGTTGGTCTTATGGATAAAGGTAGTCCACCAGATCCTCTGATTCATGAGAGGCTGCCACGTGTCACCATAGTCCCCAGATTTTTGTATCACCACTAGTCCCCTGAGTTTAAGTCAAACCCAAAATGTAGAATATTACGGATAACTAAACTCAAAGTACTAGTGGTGATACAAAAATCTGGGGACTATGGTGACACGTGGCAGCCTCTTATGGATCAGAGGGTCGGGTGGACTAACTTTATCCAAACGCGATAGTCCAGGGACTGTCAACGGACATTTGAAAGTTAAGGGACTATCTGACACCAAACGCGATAGTTGAGGGACGATGCACTATTAAAAGCCCGGATATCCGACTAAAAGTTAACGAGTAGTAGTTAGTTTCCATAGACTATAGAAACGAGTTGTTGGTAGTAATCGGGTATCCGGTCTAGTAATCGGATATCCGATAATAATGACGTATGAATATTAAATATTATATTAATTTTATTGATTACATATTATATAAAAACCTAATTTTGTTTAACCATTAAGTCAGGGCACGATTGTTCCATTTTATTAAATATTGGTTACCATAATATAAACCCTAGTTTAACTAGTTTAATTAATCGTTTTTCCATAATTGACAAATGAGATTCAAAATTAAAGAAACAACAACGAAAACTTACAATCTGACCAATATCTGAACTCAACTCTAAAAAAGTCAATCAACACAGAGGAGTTCAATGATCGCAACACAGACAAGTCGAGCGATCACAACAGGGAAAGCGTTTTTGTGGTTTAGAATGATGAAGGTTAGAGAAAAAAAGATATGAAGAACGAATAAGAAAGCAAATTTGAATAAACCCTAAAGAGGGAAAAAGATTTATCCTAACGGTTAATCCTAATTGGGCGGTATTTTGGTTCGTTGATTTTTTTTTATTCAAATATACGTGGATATCAAATAAAATAATACTTTTTTTATATATATTGTACTGTAATTTTAAATAAAAGATAATTTTAAATAAAAGATAAGTTTTATATTTGGTTTTTCTTTTAATTTGGTATCCATTAACTATAATTCTAAAGGGATTTATACCAATTGGGTACAAAAACGTATCCAATTTATTAATAAGTCCAGCTTCAAATACATTTTACCAATATCTACCAAAATATGATTTGATTTACCTATTAGTTCAAACTTAAATTTTAAATACAATTTTACCCAAAAATGAATTTGATAATATGACAAAGAAAGTTTGAGGAGAAAAAATTGATTTTGAAATTGGGGTTAAATATTTTAATTTGGGAAGGTAATTGTTTTGTTTTTATAGATAATTGAGTTTTTTTTAAATGGATGAGATCTATTTGTAAAATGGATCTGATGGGGTATGCTTGAGTAAATGGAGACAAATTTTAGACCCATTACGATAAGTCTCCCATTCTAAAAATAAATTTGTAGCTAGGTTTTGTATTTATATTTATAAAAACAAGTTGTCTAAAATGATATGTTAAACTGTTTAAAAAATTAAATTAATAATGTTAAAAATTTAATACTGTTAATTAGAGATATTAAGAAAATTAATGTTGTTAATTAATATTATTAAAAAAAATTAATACAATAAAAAATTCTTAAAGTTTATATAGTATTCCGATAAAAAAAAATTAAATATTAATAAGATAACACATTTCACTAGATAAGCCGAGTTGGTTGAGTATGGCATTCTTATGACAAAAAAGTCATGAGTTCGAGTCCCTCTACATACGCTTTCTCGGCTGAGCCTGTCACCTTGCGTGGTTTACCTTCTGGAGTTGGTTTGCAGGCTATCGCGTCAGACTGAGGGTTTACCTGTGCGCACTCATTGCATTCTGAGTAGCGGCTGCGGGTTCCCTCTGAAAAAAAAATAACATATTATTTTATTTAAAGTTGTTCGTATCAAATTTTTTTTTTTTTTAAATTCAATTTTTTTACAAAAAAATTTACATCTTAAAAAAAATAGACATAGAAAATGTATTTGGTTCTTTCATATTGATATAATTATATAATCAAAAACAAATTTAACTTATTCACATATCCTACTGCATAGAATATACTATATAATTATATATAATTATATATATATATATATATATATATATAATTAAAAACAAATTGTATAACATCAAAAATACAATTTTAATTCAATATTAAACTAAAATACAGAAAAAAACAGAAAGATTAATCAAAGTTTACATAAAAAAGGGTCAACAATATATAAAAACTTGAATTCGGAAAGGGTAGTTTCCGAAAATGTTGCATACATATAGCCTACAGGTATGCGGGATGCGCACACACAAACACCGTATCCCTCTCATAAATAAAATTAGGATTTGACTAACCGGGCACCGGGGCACCGATTAATGAGCATTTAATAACTTCCTTCTCAGTGAAATCAACGTACTTTTTATACTTACAATAAAGACTAAAATTTATAGACAAAATTACCCTTCTACTTAATTAAACATACTCAATCTTTGATTTAGATAAAAGAAAATCATATACTTTGCCGATGTTTTAGAAAAAGAATTATTTTTATTTAAGATTTAAAAATAATATATATATTTCTTAAATTTAAAAATAAAAGTAATTTTAGAAACTGCATTTTTAAAATTTAAGAAATTGATTTTTTTCAATTTGTATTTAGAAATTTCAAAATAAGATTGACTTATAACTAATTCGATAAAATTATATAAAATATATTTTCAAAATTTTGTTTTGAAAGTAAAAAATAAAGTACTATAAATATATTAATTAGATAAAATATTACAAGATTTACCGTAAAAGATTACAGTATTTAGGTAGATAATACTTTTACTACTCAAATATTCTAAAAAAGGATAGTTATGTCCATGTAAAAAAGGTATAAAATTGTCATTATTGCTGCATTTGAAAATAGCATAGTAACCAATCAAAAACTGATATTAAATATTCACTAACGGGTGCCCATGGGCACCGGTTAGCAAAACCCATAAAATTATATACTTTGTCAAAATGTTATATAAAATATTATTTTATATATTTTTTACCAAAACATATTACACAACTTAGTTTAAGGTATCGTTAAACAGCCAAAACTATTACGTGAAATCAGTTGTTTCTATATTTCAATATTTACAAATTTGCCACTAGGTAAAAAAACCAAAAAATCTTTGAAAGTCTAATTAATTATAATCCACGCTATTGAGCACTTCTAACTACTCCATTAAATTGCAAACACAATTTCAAACATCCACCATAATCATCTTCTTCAAACTAACTAAAACCTCCAAACTCAACAACCCATTTATCCATTTTTTTTAAAAACCTCCAAACCATCAAAACATGGCCGGAGAAGAGTCGGAACCACTTCCCATCCAGAGCACTATGGATGCCGAGGAGGTACATTGCTTACTCCCCTCTTATTTTTGCGAAAATCAGATATTTTGAAAAAAAATCCGTTTTTGTGTTCGTCGCCACGCGTTGGCGTGGTTGGTAGGTCGTACACCATGAGTGTGGCGCTCGTTATCATCACCACGCCAAAGGATGGCGTGATCACCCTTTCTTGCGCCACACGTGTGGCGTAATCAAGATGTCCGGTGCCACATTATGGCGAAATCTCGTTAACTAATCCGGAATGCCGGTTCAATTGGTTTAACTACTTCTTATGTATTGCAGGATGTTACACAATGTTAAATTTCGCTTGTTTCGGACTACGCTCATCATTTCAGCACTCACGACGAGTATAGCTTAGACTCGATGACCGAGTGGGTAAAAACCACGGGAAAATCGTTAGGTTTTTCGATTAACATAACGTCTAAGGAGACTGGGAGAAGAGGGAGAACACCGAGAATAGATTAACTAGACGATTGTAATGAATGTAAACTTTGGATGTTTTTTGTTTGGATGTTTTTCTTAAAAACAATAACACTTAAACTTCTTAATATGTCGATTGCATTAAAACATTACACTTTAATCAAAAGCATTGCATAATTAAAAATACATAAGCAGATAATTTAAAACAAATGATAGATAAACTAACCTTGAGTTAGCATTGCACACTTAGTTTTACGGAAACGGATATCGATGCTCAAAGCGTTTCTCGAATGGATATTCCTCTTCCTCACTACTTCCTTCGGGAGTTGAGTTAGTATCAACGGCGCTGGCTATTGTGTCGACTATTTCTTGCTCCACTTGTTGCATCGCATGTGACACCATCTCCTGCGTGATTGTACTTTGGAATCCCATGTTGAATACATTTCGGACTTTATTTCTGAATTCATAAGGAAGTGACTCAATCTGTATAGTCAATGTTTTAAGATAAACTAACCTATCGAACACTTCTTCGCGTCAGCGTGGTCGGGGCATTAAACAGCATGGACACGATGCCTCCCTACCGTGGTTGAAGAATATTCTGCACAAAACCGCATCGATGAAACCAGGAATCTTCTCTTGCATCGTACCTCTAACGAAGTCAAATGCGTTTAGGAGGTTTGCATATCTGTGCACGTTCCAGCCTGAATCGCCCATTGTTATCACTTAAATGTTTAGTTTCATAGTCAGATTCTAGTATTTATAGACTCGAAGTCGGTGGTTCAATTCTAAAATAATTAGCTGGAAAGGGTGTTTTTGTTCCTGCGTAAAACTTTTTGAGGCAGGAAACCTTCACTCCATTTGTTTTTTACCGTGGGGTTACCTACTCTAATTTGTTATAGCAAGATACAAAAATACAATATTATAATATCAAACAAAAAGGAAAAAGTATCATACATGAACCGAAACATCAAAATACAGAAAATAGTATCGTACATCAACCATCAACGAGAGCACCAAAATATAGAAAACATTATCATACAATCTGAAACCCAAAATGATACGTTTGATACATAATATAAATAAAACGATCTCACAGCAAGGTGAGATTAACAACATTACATAGTGGAAATATAATTTCTTAGTCGAAATCGTATATTATGTTCTCTGGAATAGGTCCGAAGTTCGCAATGTCATCTTCTATCTCAGCAACCCTACTTTCGAGATATTCTAACATATATCCAGTAACGAAATCTGCCCTAAACAGGTTCCACTCAACAAGTGCTACTTGTTTAACTTTGTAAGGCAAGTTGGACAAAAGCTATAGTGGTTCAGATTTCGCATGATTGTACCTGCTTTTTACTTCTTCACGACTGCGTGGCGACGGATTTGTAAACTCTAATCGTCCATAATCATAAAACATCCTAAAAAGCACTCGATCGAAAAAGCATCGGTCGTATCATTGGACATTTTTAGCTTAACAAACTTCACGGCCTGAAGGAACCGTTGGTCTTCGTTCAAACAAAAGTCCATACCTAACTCCATAACCTGAAAATAGAAACGCAAATGTGAAGGCGTACTTGAAAATACTAAAACTCACTTGGAAATCTGTTTTTCTAACAAAAATAGCATAAACACATATAATAGACACCAACAAACAATATTAAACCGGTCTTGAGCCATTCCGTTGACCGGAGCAGCCAGCACCATCACTGTGGCGTGGGTATAAAGGTGTACACCATAACTGAGGCGTACACCCTTATACCTACGCCACGCGTGTGGTGTAGGATTGGTTTCTTATGCCAGAGCGACGGCGTGGGATCCTAAGTTTACGCCTACAACAGGCGTACACCCCGGGATCCCACGATATCGCTCTGGCGTGGGAAACCAATCCTACGCCATCGTGTGGCGTAGGGACCCTGTTCTTCGCCCCCGTGTGGCGAATAACACTTTTGCCATGGCAGAAGCTTCTAGATTTGGGCGGATTTCCTCGCCGGTGGGTGGTGGTGCGTTCCGGTGACAAAGTCGGCTTCTGTGGGTGGTGGGTTTGTTCGGTTACTACAGGTTTGGGCTGGCTTTTGAGGTGAAGAGAGAGAAGAGAGGTGAAGAGATAGAATAGAGGTGAAGAGAGGGGTTTGGGTTTTGTTCCTGAGGGTTGGGTAGTTTAGGTTAGATTGAAGGGATAAAGTTAGATTTATTTTAAGTTAGATTTAAGTTCGGGTTAGTTTAGGTTAGATTTAGTATTAATTTTTGTTTTAATTTTAGTTATAATTTTTTTTAATTTTTTAGAGAGAAGGTAGAGCAAAGTTAGAGAATTGAGGTTTTTTTTTGAAATTATGATAACTTCACGGAGTAAATTTGACTATTTATAAGATTTTGTAAGGGTAAAATCGTTAAACAAAATAATTTCACGGAGTAGTTTTAGCCCTTTTTTAGCAATTTCCCTTATTATTAATTTATCATTTAATTATCATATTCCGTTAAAGAGATTTTGAAAGCAATATTATTAGCCTCGTTAGACAATAGTATTAGTTAGAATTAGAATCAAATATTTTGTTTTCAAATCACAAATAAAGAATCTCCTTTCTCCCCACCAATCACACATATTAGGGCCAAAACAAACTCCATGATTAATTAACCAAATCTAACTAACAACCCTGAAATATAATTTTGAAGATTATAGATGAATGAGAAGAACAGAGTATTGTAAATTTTGCGATACTCTGTTTTCAGAATAATAATAAGATAAAAAATATTAAATATAATGGGTAAAAATGGAATTAAAAGTCGACGGAATATTTGTGAGACTCGTACCATTTAACTGTGGTAACATATAACAGAACCAGGGAGAAAACCACTCGTTAGGACTAACTTTATAGATTTTCAATAGTAAGGGATCCTCACCCGTGATTTTTTAATTGAGGGACTAAATGGCAGAAACCGTGATAGTCGAGAGACTAGACAACGATTGAAGCTAAAGATAGACATAGGGTTAGGCTTTGAATAGTAATCGGTTCTTAGAGTATCGAATTTAGTGACACATAATTTCTTGAATTTCAAAAGTGTGTTGGTAGTCCCTAGATTATCGAGTTTGGATAAAGTTAGTTCTTTGCATCTGTTGATGAACGTAAAGCTGCCACATGGAACCATACTCAACGGAAACTTGTATCACCAATGGTCCCTCGATTTTAGGTTGAAGTTCAAATATAGTCAATTACAGAGAAGTCGAATGATCACAACATGGAAAGAGTTTTTGTGGTTTAGAAAAGTTTCGTCTAACACTAGAATAACCGCGAATAGATGATGATCAAGGTTACAGAAAAATATATCAAGAACGAATAAGAAAGCAAATTATAAAATAGACCTTAACAGAATAGGGAAAAATATTTATCCCTAACGGTTAATTTTAAATAAAAAAATAAGTTTTGTATTTTGTTTTTTTAAAACTTCGTATCCATTTAATTATAATCCTAGATAAAATTGTAACTAGTGTATTTATATTAATGAAAATAAGTGATCTAAAATGATATGTAAAACTAATAAAAAAATTAAATTAATATTGTTAAAAATTTAATACGGCTGATATCGCGGTATTAAAAAAATTAATATGATTAATTAACAGCATTAACATAATTAATACTATTAAAAAACTCCTCGAGTTTCGATAGTATTCCAACAATTTTTTCCTTTAATATTAATAAGATAACATATTTCACTAAATAATAATAACATATTCCGGTAAGAATATGGCTTATCGGTCCGGTCCGGTCTGGATTTTGACGAAACCGGATCAGATCGTTAAGCTTTCGGTACCACTAAGCTTTCGGTTCTATTTTTTAGAACTGGATCAGACTGCTAAGTTTGCGGTGACTTGGATTTGGTTCGGATGTAATCAAGCGTTTGGAATTGGAAATCATATCCGACAACGTAGGATGACTTGGATTTGGTCCGGATGGAATTGGAAATCATATCCAGCAACGTAGGATGACTTGGATCCAAATGGAACGAAACGTAAATAATTGGAGATCATATAATATGCATGTAATCTCACATTTGATTATAACAATATTTCTTCAGCTTTTTATATTAGTGCATGATTTTTCTTCATTTCGCGTGCCTCAACAATTTCATTTCCATAATCCGAAATCACTAACGATATCAAAGAAAAACATAAAATATAACGGAATCTAACCACTATTGTATAGTAATATGTTGTTTGATTGATACAAAATGTATATAGAGGAGGAGATTAACTTTTTCTTACGACAGTGTTTATGTAACAAGTCAAAGTTCCAGGTGTTTCGTTTTTTTGTTAGGTATAAAATCATCACTAAATAAAAAAATCATTTAATTTTTATCAAATAACTAATTAATTCTTCGTATTCATTAATCATTATTAATGACATTATATAAACAACCCATGGTTTTGATATGTTTTCCACAGATCGGTAGTTGTACGTGGATTTATTCTAATTCCAATTTGTTTTGTTTTCTAAATTAATTTTATTAGTAAAAATATTACTATAATTTAGGGAAAATGGAAGGGTTTGTTTAAATTATTATTAAAAATAAATTATAAAATCAGATGTTATATACTAATTTTAAATGATATTTAAATATAATAATACTTTATATAAAACCATAACTATAAATAGTTAACTTTTAAAAATATTTTAATATCGGTATAAATGATTTTACATTCTTTATAGTTGTTTTAGGATAAATTCAATAATAATTCTATATACTACAATATAACATTAAGGTACACTATGCAAGTCAAAACAATAAAATAATTTAGTATTATAATAATAAATTTAAAAATAACTTAAACCAACCTCAGTTGTGTCATCACACACCTAATTTTTAATTTGAAAATATAATCATATAAATAGAAGATTTCCAATTTGGATCATGTAGTTTAATCACCAAAATACTAGAAATACGATAAATGTTTGGAGTCTCGATACTGAAGGCATGCTGGTATTGAGTTTGACTTGAAAATTTAATTGATTGCGGTGCATGAAATAAGTGGAAAGCATAAACATTTGAAAATCTAATGATGACAATAGAAATAATTCTTTCGATAAAGGATTTACGTATAATATATATAGTGTAAAACCTTAGGTAAAGATGAATTTCTAAGCACAATACAAAACATATTTTCCAATCTTTATCCTTTTTATATTGTTATGTTGATAGGTTGACTAAATCTACTGACTTTTAATGTGGCTATGGACTACAAGCGATAGAAGAATAAAGGCGAGACTGTGACTAAATATTGATGTTTCTCTTGCTACCCGATCTACTCCTATATTCTTAGAACGTACAATAGCATGCAGCAAATGGATTAGGCCCTCGTGGGATACATAACCTTTAAGTAGTTTCGTCAAAGTACAATTAGTACCCGGTAGAGTACGAAACTTACTTCGCTCGAACGATTTGAAGATATCCGTGTGTTGCTTCATTAGGAGTTTTTTTTAACTTTTCCCCAAAAAAGTTCAAAATTGCATCGATTCGTCCCAAGGTATTTTTTAGGGCAGAATGAGCACCCTCGGACCTACATAGTACAAGTATATAATTAGAATGTATTTTTAAAGAAATATAATAACAAAACAAAAAGTAGAATTGAAAGGGATACATATTTGTTGTTGTTTGCCTGTAATGTTTGATCTTTTCGTTCGATATTAAAGAAACTTGTCACCATATTTCGTTATCCATGCGTCCATAACATAATCAAAACACTTGGGGTGAGATGCGAACATCTTCTTTAATGTAGCTAGATTTTTTTCATAACCTTCAACCGCGGTCGCTCCGATTACGTACCCATAAAACTCAATCAATTGTCTGTAAAAATTTTATTTCCAATATGCCACGTGCATAGCAAGTAGTGTGTCGAGAAATATTCCTTTGATAGATCGCATTAAAACACTTGGGGTGAGAGGCGAACATCTTTTTTAATGTAGCTAGATTTTTTTCGTAACCTTCAACCGCAGTCGCTCCGATTACGTACCCATAAAACTCAATCAATTGTCTCTAAAATTTTTATTTCCAATATGCCACGTGCATAGCAAGTAGTGTGTCCAGAAATATTCCTTTGATAGATCGCATTAGAGCACGATGACAATAGTAAATGATGCAGTACAAGGGCGACCTAAAAAATTTGTCTTACAATCATCTTCAGGAAGTGAGCACGGTGAGAATGGTAAGTGATGCAGCACACACGGCTTAAAAGATTCATCTTGCAATCATCCTCAGGTAACTGTACTTGAAAACGATGACCAAGGTGAGTGATGCAGCACTAGCGCAGCTAAATTTTATCTTACAATCGCATTATAACATTTTGTTTGTTAATTTTTCCTCTTATGTTTTTTTGGTTACAAACATGAGAAAACATATTTGTCAAATTTTTTTACCAACTAATAAAAATTCAACAAAAGAAAAGAGAAAACTTACTTGGCTAAACTCGAAACATGAAAAAGAATATTTGTCAAATTCTTTTTCCCATCTAATAAGACGCCAACAAAAGAAAAGAGAGAACTTACATACTATCAGATAGATAGATTCTATAGACTAAAACAACTTTTTGCTGAAATAATATTTTTAGATAATGGCCACGCTTACCTCACTGTCTTTTTAATTCCTCTTGGAAATGATGCAAGATCATCATTGAGGAATGTTTGGCTCTACGGAGTGTGTCGAACTGATACCTATTACTCCGACAGAAATTCAGAAATATAGGTCTTTCGTCCAATAATGTGTTTTGTAGCATTACGTCATTATCTTTAGTATCAGACTGTACTGCGTCAACCGGAATCTAAAAAAGTAATATTAATAAGAAGTTTTTAGAGTTTGGTTCGATGATAAAAGAATCATAAAGACAGACATTATATTTGTTCAAGTATTTCACCTTTGTTAGTAAATGCCTGGACATGTTATTTAACGAGTGATGGTCTATTTCACCAGAGCTTATATTCTCTATATCATGACATCTGCAAATCACAAAGAAAGAAAAAAAAGTAACTAACCCAAAGCTACATTAATGACTATTATTTCAGCAATTGGACTACAATCTTAAAACTTTTGTAGTCGGTTATAAATAGGCAAATGCAAAAATTTAATGCTAAAAAGAATACAATACAATAGATAAACAAACCTAGGTTTACGAAATAGATTTTAAAATTAAAAGCTATTAGAAAAGTGAAAGAGTGATATCATTACCTGTCACACAGCTGAAGATTTTTACACTGACTGCACGTCCACCGACTTCCAGATAAAATCATTTTATGACATGTCGTACAAAAGTATTGCATGTGTACTACGATAAGATCCTCTTTAACTCTTACAATTGCATGGCCGAGCTGAAAAAAGAAAGAATTATATACAGAATATTAATGGTAATGATCATATAAGAGGAAAGTCATGTTTGGTGAGAAATTAAGTTGCAAAGAGTGAATTTAGAACAGAGAATCCACAGTGAGAATTTCCAAAAGTGAAAAGTACCTCTGAATATTTCATAGGTCAAAATAACTCTTTCAGCCTCTTTAAATAGGCCATGTGAGTTAGTTAGAGAAAACGGTTACATATTGTTAAATTTACAACTTAACCCCTAGGTTCTTCCTAAAGTCCAATTTAATCCTATAATTACAGCATTTATCACTTTAGTCCCTAAAGAATACTTTTCCTTATCAGTAGCCCCCCTAGTTCTTATATATCTATGTATAAGAACTATTAGCTCTTCGAACTCTTCTTCGGATCAGCATTATTTTATATCTTTATTATGATTAAATCCAATAAACCAGGAGTCTCTTCGAACTGGCGAGTAAGTGCAAATGAATTTCTCAACTGCCTCGAATTCAACTCCTCATCGAATTTAACTTATTGTGGTACTGCGTTGCCTTTGATTTTTACACCTGATTACTTCACACATAGTTTAACAACACTTCGAAATTTCTAAACTCTACTCGATGGACTGATTAGACTGCTAGTAGTAGACCTGTGACATCATTAGTTTCCTTTTCGTTTCATATTCCAGCGAATGATAAGAGATTACTTGTTCCTTGCTTTCACATTCTCGATGTTACTCTTTACTCTATAAATACTCAGCTATTCATTCAGTAAGAGCTTTTTAGAGAATCCACCTTTGAAACATCTCCAGATTGTTCTTCATCTTCAACCTACTCGTCTTCAACCTGTTCATCTTCAACCTGCTCATCTTCAACCTGTTCATCTTCTCTTGTTCATCTTCTCTTGTCTTACCAAGCAACCTTTCATACCAAAAACCATTGTATGAGAAGATACCCTAGATACAATAGATTCAAACCCAGAAGACCAGTAAGATCAAAGAAAAATCTTTTTCCTGGTTCCAGTAACCAAGTATTTGGGGCCTACGATTATCTTTGTATTTCTCGAAGAGCCAAAGAATACAAAGCTGCTGGGTTGATCTATAACGGTCCTCACTCTTCCTGCACCACTTTTAAATATGGCAACTTTAATCCAAACCTTGCTACTTCGTCTTCGCCTCTAACTTCTAACCCAGAAAGTAGCTCAACGACCTCTTCTCTCCAAAATCCAACCAAACTTTCACTACTAAGACCTCATCGGAAACCTAAAGTAGTTACTTTAGACAAACCATCCACTTATAACAAATCACAACTTAAATCACCTGTCCTTCAATTCGAAGAGACAAAAAACCCTCAAACCAAAACACTTCCTCCTCAATTCGAGGCTATTAGAGCTAAACGTTCCAAAAAATCATCTTTCTTAGTAATGGGTGAAGAAACAAAAACCTCTTCCACTCCTCAACACTCTCCTCCTCCCCCACAAGAAATGGATGATACTACACCAGAGTGTAGTCAGCCAATTCCTGTGACTCAACAAGAAACACAAACTCGAAGTCACTCCGAGGAAGGTCATAAAAAGGATGATTCAGAAGCTACTGAATCTGATGCCGAGGAGGAATCCGAGGCTGAAGGCGTAGCTCCTCCAAAGAAACCTCGAGGGAAAAAAGCTCTTATTACTCTTCCTGATAATGTTGCTTCCTTAGTTCAAGAAAATCTCAAGCCTCTTTCTGCCTGGTACATTCTTGCTTTGAAGAATGTATCTTACAGTTACTACCTCGAATCAGAGAAGGAGCAACTCAGAAAACTATGGGGGTTAACTGACAACATGATTCTTCGATTACCAGTTGAAGGAGAGACACCCTTAAACTGTCAAAAAGATGAGCTAGTAGTGTACCCTGAGCTCTTCAACTGGGGACTTCGGTTTCCCCTTGATCCGATGATAGTAAAGTTCTTCGAAATCCACCAACTGTGCCCAACCCAGGTTACTCCGAACTTGCTCTTCACTTTATTTTCAGCAATCATGGTATCAAGACTTGGAGGCATTCCCTTCGAAATTGAGGACTTCATTTCAGTAACCAAAATTTCAAATGGCCCAGTTCTGCCATTTTATTACCTAACCCTTGAAGACAATTTAAAAATCATTGACGACCTCCTCGAAGCTGACAAGATCTGGAAGCAAAGGTTCGTCTTCCTGTCAGGTGCCTGGGAAAATGGCAAAGATATTTCCGATGCCAACCCTTCTAAACTTACTCTCACCTGGAGAGACAATAGTAAGTGATGTTTTTCTTTATTTATGTGATTGCTTTTGAATCAATTTATCTGGCTAACTATTTGTCTCTCTTCAGAAATTCCGAGGCGATTTAAAAGTCGTCGAAAAGAGGCCAAACTTATCTTCCAGAAAATGGCTGAGTGGGCTGAAAAGGCTTGGGGAAATGGCTTCCATTCAGCATTTGATCCTATTAACTTTGTTAATAGCCATCTTTGGCGAATATCACTAGGGGCTGACTTCCCTGAAGATCCGATGACGCCACCAAATCCTCTTCTAGCAGTTCAAAGGATACTTGCACCAGATGGGAAGTGCTATCTACCACTTCGGAATCGAAGTGACAGCCATCTTCCTTTAAAGAAAAAAGGAAAGAAGAAACCCAGCACCAGCAAAACTAAACCTCCTACCACTTCGAAAAGAGTAAGGAAGAGAAAAACGTCTGCACCTTCGCTTCCCACCATATCCGAAGAAGACCAGCCTATTCTGAAAAGGACAAAGAAAAAAGACACTTCTCCAAAAAAGAAGGATAAAAAGTCTAACAAGCCCAATGAGAAGAATGAGGCTGATATATTAGAGGCTGTGCTAGCTTCCGAGGCACGAGGTAAAACTTTTGTCGAGGAAAATCCTGAAGGAGGTATAACCCTTGGAGATAAACAAATAGATGACTATCTAAACTTTGATGACTTCAACTCAAGTGGAGACTTCGTACTTTCTGGCTCTCAACCTGCCAACGTTGTTCCACCAATTTCTACCGAGGCTGCTACAGCTTCTACATCTAACCCTTTTGCTCCTGTTCATCAACCATTAGTCTTTCCTCACTCAGAGAAATCCGATGAGGTAATTTCGATTCTTCAACCTTTCCCAAATCTAATTACTGCAGTAACAAAATTATACGAAGAGGTGAGCAAATCTCAAAGCCAATTGGAGCGTCTTGCCCAAGAGTTAGTTAAAAGCAGAAAAGAGACAGAGTCTGAAAAGACTTTAAAAAATGAAGCACTCCAAAAATTCGAAGCTGAAAAAGAACAGCTTCTTAAAAAACACAAGGAGGAAGTCGAAGCACTTAAAACTACTCATCTGGGAGCTCTTGAAAGTCTGAAAGCTGAACATTCTACTGCCATCTCCGCTGCTACTGCACTTGTTAAGGAAACAAAAGATAAACTGGAAAAAAGCCAAAATGAGATTACTACACTTCGAACAGGATTCGAAGAAGAAAAGAAGGCTGCAGTCAAACAGGCTGAAACTAAGGTTAGTTCTGTGATGCTCGAAGGCATGAAGAAAACTCAAATTGATACATCTATTCAGATCCTTCGAGAAGTTCATGCTGCTTGTCCAAGGTTGGACTTATCAAACCTTTGGAGACGAGTTCCAGAAGAGCAACGCCCAAAGGAAGCTTTCGAAGCGCCACCAAGCTCTTCCTCAGAAGATGGAAATAACTCCGAAGAGGCGTCATCAGAAGATGAAGAAGAAGAGAATGATGCTTAATAGACCAAACAGTTCGCTTTTGTTTTTTGTGTATGTGATTAAATGCTGTCCTCCTTTTTTGTAAACTTCGTATTTTATTCCACGATGAAATCACTTGTCCTTTTTTTTTTTTCTTGAATTTCTGATATACTTGTTTAAACTGGTTACTCTTAAACATAGATGCACTCATAAGACGTGGCACCTCGAAAAATAGGTGCACTCATAAGACGTGGCACCTCGAAAAATAGATGCACTCATAAGACGTGGCACCTCGAACAATAGATGCACTCATAAGACGTGGCACCTCGAACAATAGATGCACTCATAAGACGTGGCACCTCGAACAATAGATGCACTCATAAGACGTGGCACCTCGAACAATAGATGCACTCATAAGACGTGGCACCTCGAACAATAGATGCACTCATAAGACGTGGCACCTCGAACAATAGATGCACTCATAAGACGTGGCACCTCGAAAAATTTGGTTGTTTCTTCAAAGCTATCGCTTCGGAAAATTATTCTTGGTCAACTTCCAAAGATGATCAATCTTTGCCAAATTACCAAAATAATAAATCACACATCATAACAAACAACCAATGGCCAAAAGAAATTTTATTAAAAAATTCAATATCAATCAGACACCTCGTTAAAACCTTTCTGGGCCAACAGATAAGGAAAGAGTATGTCTGTTTTACAAAAATTCGAAGTTCAATTTTACTCACAGTACAATTTCAAGTGCTCTATGTTCCAAGGGTGCTTGAGCATCCTCCCTTCTCGATCTGATAACCTGTAAGAACCTGGTTTGACCCTCATTGTAACTTCGTAAGGACCTTCCCAATTCGGGGCCAATTTTCCGAGGTGTTTATCCTTGGTGTGTAGAAACACTTTTCGCAACACTAGATCGCCAATTTTAAATTCTCTTCTCTTAACTTTAGCATCGTACCTGCTTCTCATTAATGTTTGATAATGGATGACATTCAAATGTGCCTTGACCCTTTTTTCTTCCAACAAATCCAGCTCCACCCTTCTAGCCTCGTCGTTATCTGCCTCGGAATATTGTAGTAGTCTATAAGAGGGCAATGTAGATTCAGCAGGGCACACAGCGTCCATCCCATATACTAAAGAAAAAGGGGTCTCTTTTGTAGCCTCTCTAGGAGTTGTTCTATATGCCCATAATACTTCTTGGAGATAATTTGGCCATTTCCCTGCTGCTCCTGCCAAATTTTTCTTCAAGCCATCCAAAATAGATCTATTCGTAACTTCTACCTGTCCATTTGCCTGAGGATGAAAAGGAGTGGAAAAGCACTGCTGTATCCCTTTCGAAGAGCAAAATGAGTCCATTTCCTTGTTATTAAATTGAGGACCATTATCAGTTGTTATTTTCCGAGGTACTCCAAAACGGTAGCAAATGTTGCTTTGAATAAACTTGATTACATCCTTAGCTTTTGTCCCAGCTAAGGGTTCTGCTTCTGCCCACTTCGAAAAATAATCAACCGCAACAATAATCATTTGTCTTCCTCCAGAAGCCATAGGTAATGGTCCCACCAAATCAATTCCCCACCTATCAAAAGGAATCGCCTCTGAAATTGTCATTAGGGGTACTGCTGGTTTGTGTATTAAATTTGCATACCTTTGGCAAGTGTCACAACTTCGAACTAATGACTTGGCATCTTGCAAAATGGTAGGCCAATAATATCCTGCCAACAATACTCTACGCGTTAAAGCTCTAAACCCACAATGAGCTGACCCATCTCCATCATGCAGTTCGGACAAAACATTCTGAGACTCATCCTTGCCTAAACATCGTAGTAAAGGTTTCGAAGCAGACCTTTTGTACAGCACCCCATCCAGTACCACATAGCCAAGGGATTTGTACTTTATTTTCTTGAGCAAGTGTTTATCCATAGGTAATATTCCATTTAAAATAAAGTTTAACAAGTCAAACCTCCAATCTCCTCGAGCGCACGTCGGATTATTTACCACCTCATCAACAACTTCACATTGCTCAGAATTCGATCTGATCGAAGGCGATGGTTGAGTTACAATCCATGGATATTCTTCTGAATAAGCCATCGTTGCCAAAGAATCAGCCATAGTATTGTTTCCTCTTCGAATATGCTCCACTTCGACATTTTCAAACTGCGCCATCATCCCCCGAAGTTCTTGTAGGTACAAAACCAAACGCTCCTTTTTAGCTTCTGATACCCCTTTAACATGGTTAACTACCAACTGTGAATCTGTTTCCAAGCGCACAAACATTGCTCCACAAATCTTCGCTAACCGCAACCCTGCTAGCACAGCCTCATATTCAGCTTCGTTATTTGAAGCATGAAAGCCAAATTTTATAGCTTGAAACATAAATTCCCCTGTTGGTGCCACCAATTCCACTCCTGCACTTGACCCTTTACTACTGGATCCCCCATCAGTTCGAATTGTCCACGTCGGATTCTCATTCACCTTTTCTGCATCTTTCTCTTCGGATCTGCTCGAATGAAACTCCACCAAAAAATCTGCTAAAGCTTGAGCTTTAATAGCTGTCCGAGGAGAAAATAGCACGTCGAAATCCCCCAGTTCCACAGACCACTTTGTCATCCTTCCTGAAATGTCTGGTTTTTGTAAAACATTCTTTAATGGATATGAAGTTCTAACTACAATCGTATGTGCCTGGAAGTAAGGGCGCATCTTTCTTGCTGCCACTACTATACACAGTGCCAATTTTTCGAGCTTCAAATAACGTTTCTCGGCATCAACCAAACTTTTGCTGACATAGTAAACAGGCTTCGAAATTTTTGTGTCTTCACTGATCAAAACTGCGCTCACTGCATAATCTGACACTGCTATATATAAAAATAATTGCTCACCTTTCCGAGGCTTTGATAATATTTCAGGTGAGGACAAAAGATTTTTTTATCTTCAAAAAGGCTTCTTCACAATCCGAAGTCCACTCGAAATTATTGGGTTTACGCAACACCTGGAAAAAAGGCAAGCACTTATCTGAAAAACGAGAAATGAATCTGTTCAGAGCTGCCAACCTGCCTGTTAACATTTGTACTTCTTTGATATTCCGAGGTGACGACATCGATATCAGGGCCTTCAACTGTTCTGGATCCACCTCGATTCCTCTCTCACTAATCATATACCCCAAAAACTTGCCAGATCGGACTCCAAATGTGCATTTTTCTGGATTCAACTTCAATTGAATGGCTCTAAGATTCAAAAACGTTTCTTCTAAATCATCAATATGTTCATCATCACCTTTGCTTTTAACAAGCATGTCATCGATGTACACTTCAATATTTCTCCCAATCTGCAAAGCAAACGCCTTATTCATCAGCCTCTGATACGTTGATCCAGCATTCTTCAATCCAAATGGCATTACTTTATAGCAATGCAAACCTCTATCAGTAATAAAAGTTGTGCTTTCTTCATCATCCGGATTCATTCGAATTTGATTATACCCCGAAAACGCATCCATGAAAGTCAAAATTTTATTTCCCGAAGTGGAATCCACTAACTGATCTATTCGAGGCACTGGAAAAGGATCTTTTGGACAGGCTCTATTCAAATCTGTGAAGTCCACACACATTCGCCATTTTCCATTTTTCTTTTTTACTACCACCGGATTAGCCGTCCACCTCGGATAATTGGCCTCCCTAATATGCCCCATCTTGTATAACCGATCCACTTCGGCAACTATGGCCTCAGATTTCTCCAATGAAAAAGCCCTTCTTTTTTGGATAATTGGTTTGACCTTCGGATCAACCGCTAGGCTATGACATATGATATTGCTTGGGACCCCTACTACATCTTCAGATCTCCAGGCAAACACATCCAAATTTTCAGACAAAAAATTCAACAACTTTTCCCGCATCGACAAAGATAACAGAGTGCCAATTCGAAGTACCCTGCCATTATTAAAAGTAAATTCCTCTATTTCTTCATTGACCACTACAGAACTCGGGGTTGACCTCGGATCATCAATTCCCTCGTCCGCTTCACTACAAGACAACCCCCCAAACTGCTAACTCTCCATGAGATCATCAGAACTTTTACCACGTAACCTAAATGCAGCAGCATAACATTCTCTTGCCACCTTTTGGTCACTTCGGACTACGCCAACTCTGTCCTCGACCACATACTTCAGACACTGATGAACTGTAGAAACTACAGCGTACATTTTGGCCAACCATGACCTCCCAAGAATAGCGTTGTAACTTGATGGACAATCCACCACCACAAAAAGTACCTGTACTTTCTTCTTGAAAGGCCCTTTTCCCAAGGAAATTTCACCTTCGAATTCACCTATTACAATTGCTGACGCGCCGGTAAACCCAATGATAGTCCTCTCTGATTTTTCTATTCGAGGTGGTGCAGTCAACCTATCATACGTTGACTTAAAAAGCACATTAGCAGAACTTCCTGTGTCGATCAGCACGCGTCGAATCTCCACCCCACATACTTCTGCTCCAATGACCACCGCATCCTCATGTGGCCCAGTAATGCCCCTCAAATCATCTCCATCGAATATTATAAAGGGCACATCCTTTCTGCTGCTTAGATGTGCCGATGCACCTCCTTCAATTTGTCGTGTTAAATTTACTATATGCCTCTTCCTCGAATTATTGGTGTTGTTGGTCATCGAATCCCCTCCAAATATGGTTAATGATTCAAAAAAGGCACACAGATCTCGAACACGTCCCTGACGCATCGGCTCATCTATCGACATTAACAAAAGTCGGCTGGGGTCTGGTTCGACATATTCCGAGGCTACATCGAAACCATCTGCCTCACCTGCAACATCTAAAATCATTAACGCAGTTTCCTGCTTGGAATTGGGATTACCTCCTTTAGGAGCTGTTGTTTTGGCATTCTTCCTGACATACTCCAGCAGCTTTCCATTTTCGATCAGAACTTGCATCTCCTTCTTCAGAGCAATGCAATCATTTGTATCATGGCCGACGTCCTCATGATACCTACAAAATTTATTATTGCGCTCCTCCCTTGGCTTGTTGATAGCTGGTGGCTTTCTAAAATTGACTGTTCCTCTTGTTTTTTCATATATTGAAGCCACACTCTCAGTTAAATCTGCATAGTAATCCGGCCTCACCCACACATTCGACCTGGATCTATACTGCTGCTGGTTGTTAGAATTATGTTGATTATATCCCCCTTGATACGAGTTCGAGGCTCCTCGGTTAGAAACATTTTGATTGTTCTTCGGACGCGAGGTATTGTTGTTTGAGACGTTAGATTGTCCACTCCCCTTTTGAACAGTACTAGCACCTCCTCGAACCCTCATCGATTCTTCGACCTTAATCTGGTCCTCAACCTGAGCCATAAGAGCTCCAAAAGTTAGCGCCCTGCGCCTCGTTGTCTCATCGGCTAAATCCCCAGGCAACAGCCCCTGCCTGAACGCTGCCATAGCCACACTTTCCTCACAGTCATCTAGCTCAGCCTTTGTTGACACAAACCTCTTGGTATAATCCTTCAACTTCTCTCCCACAGCCTGCTTGCACTGTATTATCGTGTCCCCATTGGCTCTCATCTCCTTGCTTCCCACAAATTGTCTGCGAAAAGCAGTGTAGAAACTTCTAAAATTTGCAATTGATTCCTTAGGAATCTTATTAAACCATTTTAGCGCAGTTCCCTTAAACGTTTGAGAAAAAGCTCTACACACCAATCTATCATCATCTTCAAAATTAGTCATGTAGTTTTTAAATTGTTCTATGTGGTCATCGGGATCTTGAGTCCCATCGAACTTTTCAACTTTGGAAATATCAAACCGCCTCGGTAGCGGTACAGATCTGATCTCCCTGACCAGTGGTGAGTCCCTCCAATCAACCCCCTGGACGTACTGGTCCTCATTTCTCATCCCCACAGTTGCATACAAGCTGGACTCACCTTCATATTTCCGAGGCGAACACCTCCGAGGCGAGTATTTCCGAGGTGAGTATACTCGCCTCTCTTTCTTCTTCCTTCCATCCTTAAACGACTTAGCTGGCCGGAACTCACGCTCTGTTCCTCTTGAACGGCCTCGAGAACGTTCGTACCTTGGTGTCTCATCAGATTCAGAATCTTCAAATTCCTCCTCATCACTAGAATTTTCATACAGTCGCCTTTGTAACTTTTCCTTCCTCTTCTTTATCCCGCTATACTCTCTTTTTTGCTCAGACCGTGTCCTACGCAGCTCGTAGTGATCATCACCTTCATCCATCGACTGATCAGACTGATCATCATGATCACCTCCTGCTATCTTAGACCTAAGCCTAGCACCGTTATTATCTCCTTTCTTTTTTACCAATTCGTCAAGCTCAGCCACCTTCCTAATCATTTCATTCATTTTTCCTTCAAAGTCAAATTGAACTGATTGAATTGGAACAGATTTACCTGCCTCTTGCAAATCGGATTTCAGCGTCTCTATCACCTTGCGAACAGATGGATTGTCACCTTCCTCTGGATTCATCTCTGAACAGCGAAAAATCAAACGAAATATGAAAATTCGAACGAAAAACTTAAAAAATGAGAACTCGAACGTTGATTTTTGATCTGTTGATCAAGGTATCCTCTCCCCCTCTTTCTAGCGCCAATTTGGTGAGAAATTAAGTTGCAAAGAGTGAATTTAGAACAGAGAATCCACAGTGAGAATTTCCAAAAGTGAAAAGTACCTCTGAATATTTCATAGGTCAAAATAACTCTTTCAGCCTCTTTAAATAGGCCAGGTGAGTTAGTTAGAGAAAACGGTTACATATTGTTAAATTTACAACTTAACCCCTAGGTTCTTCCTAAAGTCCAATTTAATCCTATAATTACAGCATTTATCACTTTAGTCCCTAAAGAATACTTTTCCTTATCAATGTTAAGCGTATATACCTTTTCCATCAATAAAATATCTTTAGCAGAAGTATTAGAAAGCTCTGAATGTCCCATAGCTTTTATCGCCGTCTTTGTTTTCTTTCTCATCACCCGTTTGCACTTAGCTTCAGTTTCCTCTTGCATCATTTTCAGAATATTCTCAGCACTTCTGGTCCAGTGAGCCCCGTCAATATACGGCAAGCGAGCGGCTGTGATCTTGAGGTTATGTTGTCCAGTAGAAACAAAAAAATGATCATACAAGTTTGTAAAGCTGATCACTACTTTCTCTTCAACTGCTTTCCTCAGTAACGAATGATACCAGTGCCGCAACTTATCCGGTCTTGGTGTTTTCTGAATCTCCGGATGACCATTCAAAATATAATCTTCTCCTTTTGCAGGCGGGCACGCCCATAAATAGCAAGTCGTAAAACCTTGCTTTTTACAGTATTCCAAATATCCAATCTAATCGTAAAAAAGAAAACTATAAGAATCAAACCAAAACAAAATTCAATATTTAAGTCTGAAATTCAAACAACATACCAGTATTTCGTGGTAAACAAAGCTTCGAAGAGCTTCTCCACTTGCGGTCAGTCTCTCCGGTCTAAAGTACTTGACAGAATCAAGATACGATATATAAACACACCGCTCATTTGGTTGACCACATTCAGAACCGAATTCTTGAACATACATAGCGAATAAACATACATCCACTCCATCAATTTTTTGGAATAAAAGAACAACCTGACATAAAAGAAAATAAGGGATATATATAAATTTCTACTATAGCTGGAAGAGTGATGGTCAATACAAGGTCAACATAAATTTCTTAAAACAATGAGCATTAGATTGTAATGATAATGAGCATTAAATTGATTAGATGCAAATCTATCTTACCTTTGAATTGTAAAGAAATTCACTTGGATAACTCTCATCTCTAAAGATATCCAGAAACTCTTCCTTAACTCTCGAACTTTTGTCTACCGAGAGAACCACTCTGACAGCAAGATCTTTTGCGCCCAGAATCTGATAACCAAATGAAATTTATATAAATAAACCAAAAAGTAAGTGAGAGATATAAATGTATAATACTATTGATTTTAACTCGAAATATATTAAGGCTCAATATATAGTGTAGCCACAACTATAAACAGGCGCATATTTCTTCTTTGAATAGAATCACTGTTTTCAATCTATAGGAAACTTATCGTAGACAACAGCAAAAATATCCGAATATACTTATAACAGAATAATATACCGTGGCATGTTATATTCTAAGAAGATTATCAAATTACCTCGTCAATGCTCTTTCCGACTGACATGGCTTTCTCTTCCCTCTCTTCTTGGAGGCGCCTATAAAGTCTTTCCTCGATAAAGTTGCTCAGCATCGTTTTTGGTAGCTCTTTTGCTCCCAAAAGACCACAACTATTCAAAGGCCTATGATTATCATCAATTTCTTTTAAGCGGCAGTGAGGACAGATATAACGAGAATGCCCTTCGTCAATCTTAACATTATAGAGCGCACAAATCTGATGTTGCAGGGCTTCACATTTATTGCATTGAACCCATGGTTCTTCACGGTCAATGACGTTGTTCTTCTTAATAAGCTTCGACTTTGATATAGTGATCCCACATATAGTTGTGGTCCCGTGCAACAACTTAAAACACGCGGTGCAAATACAATGGCTAACGCCATTTTCTTCTTCCTTGGTGCTATAATAATTCCGTTTTTCTCTAATACGAGTAGCACATGATAAACAATATAACGGTGATAAAGTTAGCAAGAGCGTGTCTTCCCCACACAACTGACATGCGTTTTGCTCCTTAGTTTTCATTCGATCCCATTCGACATCCTATAGAAATTAAACACATAAACATGTTTGTGAGACAAGCAAAGATGATTTTCTCATTGAAAAACAACTGCCGAATACTCTTAATCCATCAACATGAAAACACAATATTTTTTTGCACGAAAACAACATAAGATAAGTAAATTGTATGTAGTACAAAACTAGGCTTTCTTACTCTAATATTGAAATAAAAGGGGTTTGCTAATATGAATGAAGTAAAACGATGTATGATGCCAGAGAATATGAAGTAATGATAGAAGTAAAATAAACTGTGAATATTTTTGAAGCAGAACATAAAGTACTTCTAGTTACTCTATCCACAGTATTGGTCAGATAAAAAGGGAAGTTAGTTATTAGACTATATTGTCAATACTAACCTGGAGCTGGCTAAGGATTGATATATGTTCATTTATTTGATCTTCTGTCCAACAGTCGACCAAAGAAACGACCTTGATTTCTGTATTATCTAATTTTTGTTCATATATAGTCGGCTTATCCGGTGGCTCGGCCTCGAAATCGGCATTTGAACTCACAGGAAGGGTTGCTATAGTGTTGAGTTTTGAATCGTCCAAATGCTTCTGCTTGCAGCTTGAAGTATCACCAATAATAGTATCCTCTATGGTACGAGCTAAAGGAAGATCTTTAAATAGCAACAACCCGTTTTCAGCCTCAGTGTCTTTGACGACAATAGAATCTTTTTCTACAATATGCTTAGGTTCCTCGATACCCAAGACCCGAGAAGATTTGAGCCATTCTTTTAAAGATGGAAGTCTTTCAATTTGCATTTGATTTACCAGCCATCCCTCATTCCCAGGACCGACCGAATCTTCTATCCTCATCGGAAGGGTTGCTATAGTGTTGAGTTTTGAATCGTCCAAATGCTTCTCCTTGCCGCTTGAAGTATCACCAATACTAGTACCCTCTATGGTACGAGCTGAAGGAAGATCTTCAGATAGCGACGACACGTTCTCAGCCTCCGTGTCTTTGACGACAATAGAATCTTTTTCTACAACATGCTTAGGTTCCTGGATACCTAAGACCCGAGAAGATTCAAGCCAATCCTTTAAAGATGGAATTCTTTCAATTTGCATTTGATATTGCGATCCCTCATTCCCAGATGAGAAAGGACCGACCGAATCTTCTATCCTCAGACGCTTGGAAGGCTTTTCTATTTCATCAGAAGAACTTTGTAAAACAGTTTCTTTGATGAAAACAGAATCTTTTATGGGATCACCATTAACGTGCTTAGGTTCATGGATACCTGCGAGCGGAAGTGTTTCAGGTGATCCCTCATTCTCATTGGAGGGATTACCGATGACATCGTCTATCGTAAAACGCCAGGAAGGCGGTCGCATTTCTTCAGCTGATCTCTTGTGCCCCGAATTAAAAAGTAAATTGTTACTCTCAGTTGAAAACTGGGCTATGTTGGTAGAGGTTGCACGTGAAGGGATCTGCATATATTCTGGTGTCCTGCCATTGGACCGGAAGTATGGAGATGACAGCACACTCTCACGAAAACTGGATGGCATGCTATATGGCGGAATATTAAAAGTAGCCTCATTAGAATCAGCACATATGTTTGCAGCAGAGGGATTCAATCCATGTCTCGGTCCTGCAGAACCACATTCATAAACTGTTAGAATCATCCATATAAATATTTTTAACTTAATCACAAACTCTTGGAAACATCAATAAAAGCTCACCTTGAATGAATCCAGCTTGATGGGTAAAGTTTGTACTATTTCGACATACAGGAGTGTTCCGGACTGCAGTACCATTGACTGACGACAATCCATATCTTGGTCCTGCAGAACCACATTCATAAACTGTTAGGATCATCCATATAAACATTTTTAACTTAATCACAAACTCTTGGAAACATCGATAAAAGCTCACCTTGAATGAATCCAGCTTGATGGGTAAAGTTTGTACTAATTCGACATACAGGAGTGTTCCGGACTGCAGTACCATTGACTGACGACAATCCATATCTCGGTCCTGCAGAACCACATTCATAAACTGTTAGGATCATCCATATAAACATTTTTAACTTAATTACAAACTCTTGGAAACATCGATAAAAGCTCACCTTGAATGAATCCAGCTTGATGGGTAAAGTTTGTACTAATTCGACATGCAGGAGTGTTCCGGACTGCAGTACCATTGACTGACGACAATCCATATCTCGGTCCTGCAGAACCACATTCATAAACTGTTAGGATCATCCGTATAAATTTTTTTAACTCAATCACAAACCGTTAGAAACATCGATATGAAGGATGCCAGATTCAAGAGTAAAGTTTGTACCATGGACTGACGATGGAGTAGTCAAATTACTGACTTGAGAAGGTGGGATTGCAGTTCCGTTGACCGGCAATGGAATAGCAAAGTTGTTGCCGATTTGAGAAGGTGGAACAGAATTGATGTTAAGATTAAAATAATTCTGACGTTCCTACAATAGAAAATTTAAAAATTAAAAGGTTAATCAGCTCAACAGAATTGATGACTTCTCGTATATAAAACTACTAACAGAGGATGCCTGTCAATTATATATTTGATATAATAAGGAGTATAGCCTCACCGAAGCATTACTCTGACTAACATGATTCTGGAAAGCGTTTTTGTCCATTGGGTCGCAATATACCTGGAAGAACAACAGCAGACGGTCAGATAATAGTTTCAAATACTATCTGTAACTAGTGATCTACTTATCATCATGATCACCATACTCATCACAATTTAAACCATTAAGTCAGGGCACGATTGCTCCATTTTATTAAATATTGGTTACCACAATATAAACCCTAGTTTAACTAGTTTAATTAATCGTTTTTCCATAATTGACAAATCAAATTCAAAATTAAACCAAAACAGAAACAGCAAGGAAAACTTACGATCTGATCAATATCTGAACTCCACTCTAAGAAAGTCAATCAACACAGAGGAGTTCAATGATCGCAACACAGACAAGTCGAGCGATCACAACAGGGAAAGCGTTTTTGTGGTTTAGAATGATGAAGGTTAGAGAAAAAAAGATATGAAGAACGAATAAGAAAGCAAATTTGAATAAACCCTAAAGAGGGAAAAAGATTTATCCTAACGGTAAACCTAATTGGGCGGTATTTTCGTTTTGCGTTGGTCTTGTTGATTCAATACACGTGGATATCAAATAACATAATACTCTCTTTTTTTATTGTACTGTAATTTTAAATAAAAGATAAGATTTATATTTGGTTTTTCTTTTAACTATAATTCTAAAATTAAAATTGTAACTAGGTTTTGTATTTATATATACAAAACAAGTCGTCTAGAATGATATGTAAAACCGTTTAAAATTTTTAATTAATATTCTAAAAAATTTAATGCGGCTAATTAGAGATATTAAAAAAAATTAATATGGTTAATTAACCGTATTAAATATAATTAATACTATTAAAATTCTTTTTAAGTTCGATAGTATTCCGATTTTTTTTATATATATATTAATAAGAGAACACATTTCACTAAATAATAAGTGGAGGGGGTATCGATTGGGTCTGGATTTGGACAATGAATACCATATATTATTTTATTTAAAGTTGTTGGTATTAAATTGATATTTATGATTTTGTTTTCATATTATTTTATAAAAAAAGTAAACTTCTGATGATAAAACTTATTAAAAAAAGTATAGACAGAAAATGTATTTGGTTTTTTCGTTTCGATGATAAAATTCACATTTAAAATATATTATATTCTTTAGTAATAGAATTAATCGTTTTATTTATTTATTTAACTTTTTATTATTTATTATTATTTTATTATTTTGTTAAACAATAAATTTATGGGGTTTAAATTAATTGGGTACAAAAACGTATATAATTTATCAATAAGCCTATTGTCAGGTTTTACCAATATTAATAAAATATAATTTTATTTATCCATTAATCCAAATTTAAATTTTAAATACAATTTTACTCTTAATAAATTTGATAATATGACAAAGGGTGTTCGAGGAGGAAGAAGTGATTTTGAAATTGGGGCCGAATATTTTAATTTAAAACTATAATTGTTTTGTGTTTAAGGTAATTAAACTATAATTCATTTGTGTTTAAGGTAATTGAGTTTTTTCTTAAATAGAACGAATCTATTTGAATAGATTTGTCATAGTAGGATCGAATAAATAGAAGCTTTCTAAATTTATTGTTTAAATTTGAACATATTTATTTTAATTTTTACTCATTCATATATCATACGCATAGAATATACTATATAATTATATATATTAACAAATTTTATAACATAAAAAAAGATTAATCAAAGTTTACTTTCAGAAAGGGTAGTTTCAAAAATGTTGCATACATATAGCCTACATATATGCCGGATGGGCACAAACAAACACTGTATCTCTCTCATAGTCTTATCTAAGTTGTTAAATAAAATTATATACTTCGTCGAAATGTTATATAAAATATTATTATATCTCTTTTACCAAAACATCTTATACAACTCATTTTATTAATTTATCACTTAATTATCATATTCCGCGTTAAGAGATTCTGAAACCAATATGATTAGCCTCGTTAGACAGTGGTATTAGTTAGAATTAGAATCAATATTTAAAAAAAAAATTCTCCCCACTAATCACCGCATATTAGGTCCAAAACAGCATGATTAATTAATCAAATCTAACCAACAACCCTAAAATATAATTTCGAAGATTATAGATAAATTAGTTGGTTTTGAGAGATCAGGGATGATATATTTATAGGAAGGAGAAGGACTATAAACAAAAGTTGGTCTTATGGATAAAGTTAGTCCACCAGATCCTCTGATTCATGAGAGGCTGCCACGTGTCACCATAGTCCCCAGATTTTTGTATCACCACTAGTCCCCTGAGTTTAAGTCAAACCCAAAATGTAGAATATTACGGATAACTAAACTCAAAGTACTAGTGGTGATACAAAAATCTGGGGACTATGGTGACACGTGGCAACCTCTTATGGATCAGAGGGTCGGATGGACTAACTTTATCCAAACGCGATAGTCCAGGGACTGTCAACGGACATTTGAAAGTCAAGGGACTATCTGACACCAAACGCGATAGTTGAGGGACGATGCACTATTCAAATCCCGGATATCCGACTAAAAGTTAACGAGTAGTAGTTAGTTTCCATAGACTATAGAAACGAGTTGTTGGTAGTAATCGGGTATCCGGTCTAGTAATCAGATACCCGATAATAATGACGTATGAATATTAATTTTATTGATTACATATTATATAAAAACCTAATTTTGTTTAACCATTAAGTCAGGGCACGATTGTTCCATTTTATTAAATATTGGTTACCATAATATAAACCCTAGTTTAACTAGTTTAATTAATCGTTTTTCCATAATTGACAAATCAGATTCAAAATTAAACCGAAATAGAAACAACAACGAAAACTTACAATCTGATCAATATCTGAACTCAACTCTAAAAAAGTCAATCAACACAGAGGAGCTCAATGATCGCAACACAGATCGAGCGATCACAAAACGGAAAGCTTTTTGTGGTTTAGAAAAGTTTCGTCTAACACAGCGAATGAAAATGATGAAGGTTAGAGAAAAAAAAGATATGAAGAACGAATAAGAAAGCAAATTTGAATAAATCCTAAAGAGGGAAAAAGACTTATCCTAACGGTTAATCCTAATTGGGCGGTATTTTGGTTCGTTGATTTTTTTTGATTCAAATATACGTGGATATCAAATAAAATAATACTTTTATATATATATATATATATATTGTACTGTAATTTTAAATAAAAGATAAGTTTTATATTTGGTTTTTCTTTTAATTTGGTATCCATTAACTATAATTCTTAAAGGGATTTATACCAATTGGGTACAAAAACGTATCCAATTTATTAATAAGTCCAGCTTCAAATAGATTTTACCAATATCTACCAAAATATGATTTGATTTACCTATTAGTTCAAACTTAAATTTTAAATACAATTTTACCCAAAAATGAATTTGATAATATGACAAAGAAAGTTTGAGGAGAAAGAATTGATTTTGAAATTGGGGTTAAATATTTTAATTTGGGAATGTAATTGTTTTGTTTTTATAGATAATTGAGTTTTTTTTAAATGGATGAGATCCATTTGTAAAATGGATCTGATGGGGTATGCTTGAGTAAATAGAGACAAATTTTAGACCCATTACGTAAGTCTCCCATTCTAAAATAAAATTGTAGCTAGGTTTTGTATTTATATTTATAAAAACAAGTAGTCTAAAATAATATGTTAAACTGTTTAAAAAATTAAATTAATATTGTTAAAAATTTAATACCGTTAATTAGAGATATTAAGAAAATTAATGTTGTTAATTAATATTATTAAAAAAAATTAATACAATAAAAAATTCTTAAAGTTTCTATAGTATTCGGATAAAAAAAATTAAATATTAATAAGATAACACATTTCACTAGATAATAATAACATAACATATTATTTTATTTAAAGTTGTTCGTATCAAATTAATATTTTTTTTAAATTCATTTTTTTTACAAAAAAAATTTACATCTTAAAAAAAATAGACATAGAAAATGTATTTGGTTCTTTCATATTGATATAATTATATAATCAAAAACAAATTTAACTTATTCACATATCCTACTGCATAGAATATACTATATAATTATATGTATATATATATATATATATAATTATTAAAAACAAATTGTATAACATCAAAAATACAATTTTAATTCAATATTAAACTAAAATCAGAAAAAAACAGAAAGATTAATCAAAGTTTACATGAAAAAAGGGTCAACAATATATAAAAACTTGAATTCGGAAAGGGTAGTTTCCGAAAATGTTGCATACATATAGCCTAGTATGCCGGATGTGCACACACAAACACCGTATCCCTCTCATAAATAAAATTAGGGTTTGGCTAACGGTGCCCATGGGCACCGGTTAATGAGCATTTAATAACTTCCTTTTTAGTGAAATCAAAGTAAGACTAAAAATTTATAGACAAAATTACCCTTCTACTTAATTAAACATACTCAATTTTTGATTTAGATAAAAGAAAATCATATACTTTACCGATGTTTTAGAAAAAGAATTATTTTTATTTAAGATTTAAAAATAATATATATATTTCTTAAATTTAAAAATAAAAGTAATTTTAGAAACTGCATTTTTAAAATTTAAGAAATTGATTTTTTTCAATTTGTATTTAGAAATTTCAAAATAAGACTGACTTATAACTAATTCGATAAAATTATATAAAATATATTTTCAAAATTTTGTTTTGAAAGTAAAAAATAAAGTACTACAAATATATTAATTAGATAAAACATTACAAGATTTACCGTAAAAGATTACAGTATTTAGGTAGATAATACTTTTACTACTCAAATATTCTAAAAAAGGATAGTTATGTCCATGTAAAAAAGGTATAAAATTGTCATTATTGCTGCATTTGAAAATAGCATAGTAACCAATCAAAAACTGATATTAAATATTCACTAACGGGTGCCCATGGGCACCGGTTAGCAAAACCCATAAAATTATATACTTTGTCAAAATGTTATATAAAATATTATTTTATATATTTTTTACCAAAACATATTACACAACTTATTTTAAGGTATTGTTAAACGGCCAAAACTATTACGTGAAATCAGTTGTTTCTATTTTTCAATATTTACAAATTTGCCACTAGGTAAAAAAACCAAAAAATCTTTGAAAGTCTAATTAATTATAATCCACGCTATTGAGCACTTCTAACTACTCCATAAAATTGCAAACACAATTTCAAACATCCACCATAATCATCTTCTTCAAACTACCTAAAACCTCCAAACTCAACAACCCATTTATCCATTTTTTTTTAAAAACCTCCAAACCATCAAAACATAGCCGGAGAAGAGTCGGAACCACTTCCCATCCAGAGCACTATGGACGCCGAGGAGGTACATTGCTTACTCCCCTCTTATTTTTGCGAAAATCAGATATTTTGAAAAAAAATCCGTTTTTGTGTTCGTCGCCACGCGTTGGCGTGGTTGGTAGGTCGTACGCCATGAGTGTGGCGCTCGTTATCATCACCACGCCAAAGGATGGCGTGACCACCCTTTCTTGCGCCACACGTGTGGCGTAATCAAGATGTCCGGTGCCACATTATGGCGAAATCCCGTTAACTAATCCGGAATGCCGGTTCAATTGGTTTAACTACTTCTTATGTATTGCAGGATGTTACACAATGTTAAATTTCGCTTGTTTCGGACTACGCTCATCATTTCACCACTCACGACGAGTATAGCTTAGACTCGATGACCGAGTGGGTAAAAACCACGGGAAAATCGTTAGGTTTTTCGATTAACATAGCGTCTAAAGAGACGGAGAGAAGAGGGAGAACACCGAGAATAGATTAACTAGACGATTGTAATGAATGTAAACTTTGGATGTTTTTTGTTTGGATGTTTTTCTTAAAAACAATAATACTTAAACTTCTTAATATGTCGATTGCATTAAAACATTACACTTTAATCAAAAGCATTGCATAATTAAAAATACATAAGCAGATAATTTAAAACAAATGATAGATAAACTAACCTTGAGTTAGCATTGCACACTTAGTTTTACGGAAACGGATAGTTCCATCGATGCTCAAAGCGTTTCTCGAATGGATATTCCTCTTCCTCACTACTTCCTTCGGGAGTTGAGTTAGTATCAACGGCGCTGGCTATTGCGTCGACTATTTCTTTCTCCACTTGTTGCATCGCATGTGACACCATCTCCTGCGTGATTGTACTTTGGAATCCCATGTTGAATACATTTCGGACTTTATTTCTGAATTCATAAGGAAGTGACTCAATCTGTATAATCAATGTTTTAAGATAAACTAACCTATCGAACACTTCTTCGCGTCCGCGTGGTCGGGGCATTAAACAGCATGGACACGATGCCTCCCTACCGTGGTTGAAGAATATTCTGCACAAAACCGCATCGATGAAACCAGGAATCTTCTCTTGCATCGTACCTCTAACGAAGTCAAATGCGTTTAGGAGGTTTGCATATCCGTGCACGTTCCAGCCTGAATCGCCCATTGTTATCACTTAAATGTTTAGTTTCATAGTCAGATTCTAGTATTTATAGACTCGAAGTCGGTGGTTCAATTCTAAAATAATTAGCGGGAAAGGGTGTTTTTGTTCCTGCGTAAAACTTTTTGAGGCAGGAAACCTTCACTCCATTTGTTTTTTACCGTGGGGTTACCTACTCTAATTTGTTATAGCAAGATACAAAAATACAATATTATAATATCAAACAAAAAGGAAAAAGTATCATACATGAACTGAAACATCAAAATACAGAGAATAGTATCGTACATCAACCATCAACGAGAGCACCAAAATATAGAAAACATTATCATACAATCTGAAACCCAAAATGATACGTTTGATACATAATATAAATAAAACGATCTCACAGCAAGGTGAGATTAACAACATTACATAGTGGAAATATAATTTCTTAGTCGAAATCGTATATTATGTTCTCTGGAATAGGTCCGAAGTTCGCAATGTCATCTTCTATCTCAGAAACCCTACTTTCGAGATATTCTAACATATATCCAGTAACGAAATCTGCCCTAAACAGGTTCCACTCAGCAAGTGCTACTTGTTTAACTTTGTAAGGCAAGTTGGACAAAAGCTATAGTGGTTCAGATTTCGCATGATTGTACCTGCTTTTTACTTCTTCACGACTGCGTGGCGACGGATTTGTAAACTCTAATCGTCCATAATCATAAAACATCCTAAAAAGCACTCGATCGAAAAAGCATCGGTCGTATCATTGGACATTTTTAGCTTAACAAACTTCACGGCCTGAAGGAACCGATGGTCTTCGTTCAAACAAAAGTCCATACCTAACTCCATAACCTGAAAATAGAAACGCAAATGTGAAGGCGTACTTGAAAATACTAAAACTCACTTGGAAATCTGTTTTTCTAACAAAAATAGCATAAACACATATAATAGACACCAACAAACAATATTAAACCGGTCTTGAGCCATTCCGTTGACCGGAGCAGCCAGCACCATCACTGTGGCGTGGGTATAAAGGTGTACACCATAACTGAGGCGTACACCCTTATACATACGCCACGCGTGTGGTGTAGGATTGGTTTCTTATGCCAGAGCGACGGCGTGGGATCCTAAGTTTACGCCTACAACAGGCGTACACCCCGGGATCCCACGATATCGCTCTGGCGTGGGAAACCAATCCTACGCCATCGTGTGGCGTAGGGACCCTGTTCTTCGCTCCCGTGTGGCGAATAACACTTTCGCCATGGCAGAAGCTTCTAGATTTGGGCGGATTTCCTCGCCGGTGGGTGGTGGTGCGTTCCGGTGACGAAGTCGGCTTCGGTGGGTGGTGGGTTTGTTCGGTTACTACAGGTTTGGGCTGGGTTTTGAGGTGAAGAGAGAGAAGAGAGGTGAAGAGATAGAATAGAGGTGAAGAGAGGGGTTTGGGTTTTGTTACTGAGGGTTGGGTAGTTTAGGTTAGATTGAAGGGATAAAGTTAGATTTATTTTAAGTTAGATTTAAGTTCGGGTTAGTTTAGGTTAGATTTAGTATTAATTTTTGTTTTAATTTTAGTTATAATTTTTTTTAATTTTTTAGAGAGAAGGTAGAGCAAAGTTAGAGAATTGAGGTTTTTTTTTGAAATTATGATAACTTCACGGAGTAAATTTGACTATTTATAAGATTTCGTAAGGGTAAAATCGTTAAACAAAATAATTTCACGGAGTAGTTTTAGCCCTTTTTTAGCAATTTCCCTTATTTTATTAATTTATCATTTAATTATCATATTCCGTTAAAGAGATTCTGAAAGCAATATTATTAGCCTCGTTAGACAATAGTATTAGTTAGAATTAGAATCAAATATTTTGTTCTCAAATCACAAATAAAGAATCTCCTTTCTCCCCACTAATCACACATATTAGGGCCAAAACAAACTCCATGATTAATTAACCAAATCTAACTAACAACCCTGAAATATAATTTTGAAGATTATAGATGAATGAGAAGAACAGAGTATTGTAAATTTTGCGATACTCTGTTTTCAGAATAATAATAAGATAAAAAATATTAAATATAATGGGTAAAATGGAAATAAAAGTCGACGGAATATTTGTGAGACTCGTACCATTTAACTGTGGTAACATATAACAGAACCAGGGATAGTCGAGAGACTAGACAACGATTGAAGCTAAAGATAGACATAGGGTTAGGCTTTGAATAGTAATCGGTTCTTAGAGTATCGAATTTAGTGACACATAATTTCTTGAATTCCAAAAGTCTGTTGGTAGTCCCTAGATTATCGAGTTTGGATAAAGTTAGTTCTTTGCATCTGTTGATGAACGTAAAGCTGCCACATGGAACCATACTCAACGGAAACTTGTATCACCAATGGTCCCTTGATTTTAGGTTGAAGTTCAAATATAGTCAATTACAGAGAAGTCGAATGATCACAACATGGAAAGAGTTTTTGTGGTTTAGAAAAGTTTCGTCTAACACTAGAATAACCGCGAATAGATGATGATCAAGGTTACAGAAAAATATATCAAGAACGAATAAGAAAGCAAATTATAAAATAGACCTTAACAGAATAGGGAAAAATATTTATCCCTAACGGTTAATTTTAAATAAAAAAATAAGTTTTGTATTTTGTTTTTTTAAAACTTCGTATCCATTTAATTATAATCCTAGATAAAATTGTAACTAGTGTATTTATATTAATGAAAATAAGTGATCTAAAATGATATGTAAAACTAATAAAAAAATTAAATTAATATTGTTAAAAATTTAATACGGTTGATATCGTTGTATTAAAAAAATTAATATGATTAATTAACAGCATTAACATAATTAATACTATTAAAAAACTCCTCGAGTTTCGATAGTATTCCAACAATTTTTTCCTTTAATATTAATAAGATAACATATTTCACTAAATAATAATAACATATTCCGGTAAGAATATGGGTTATCGGTCCGGTCCGGTCTGGATTTTGACGAAACCGGATCAGATCGTTAAGCTTTCGGTACCACTAAGCTTTCGGTTCTATTTTTTAGAACTGGATCAGACTGCTAAGTTTGCGGTGACTTGGATTTGGTTCGGATGTAATCAAGCGTTTGGAATTGGAAATCATATCCGGCAACGTAGGATGACTTGGATTTGGTCCGGATGGAATTGGAAATCATATCCAGCAACGTAGGATGACTTGGATCCAAATGGAACGAAACGTAAATAATTGGAGATCATATAATATGCATGTAATCTCACATTTGATTATAACAATATTTCTTCAGCTTTTTATATTAGTGCATGATTTTTCTTCATTTCGCGTGCCTCAACAATTTCATTTCCATAATCCGAAATCACTAACGATATCAAAGAAAAACATAAAATATAACGGAATCTAACCACTATTGTATAGTAATATGTTGTTTGATTGATACAAAATGTATATAGAGGAGGAGATTAACTTTTTCTTACGACAGTGTTTATGTAACAAGTCAAAGTTCCAGGTGTTTCGTTTTTTTGTTAGGTATAAAATCATCACTAAATAAGAAAATTATTTAATTTTTATCAAATAACTAATTAATTCTTCGTATTCATTAATCATTATTAATGACATTATATAAACAACCCATGGTTTTGATATGTTTTCCACAGATCGGTAGTTGTACGTGGATTTATTTTAATTCCAATTTGTTTTGTTTTCTAAATTAATTTTATTAGTAAAAATATTACTATAATTTAGGGAAAATGGAAGGGTTTGTTTAAATTATTATTAAAAATAAATTATAAAATCAGATATTATATACTAATTTTAAATGATATTTAAATATAATAATACTTTATATAAAACCATAACTATAAATAGTTAACTTTTAAAAATATTTTAATATCGGTATAAATGATTTTACATTCTTTATAGTTGTTTTAGGATAAATTCAATAATAATTCTATATACTACAATATAACATTAAGGTACACTATGCAAGTCAAAACAATAAAATAATTTAGTATTATAATAATAAATTTAAAAATAACTTAAACCAACCTCAGTTGTGTCATAACACACCTAATTTTTTATTTGAAAATATAATCATATAAATAGAAGATTTCCAATTTGGATCATGTAGTTTAATCACCAAAATACTAGAAATACGATAAATGTTTGGAGTCTCGATACTGAAGGCATGCTGGTATTGAGTTTGACTTGAAAATTTAATTGATTGCGGTGCATGAAATAAGTGGAAAGCATAAACATTTGAAAATCTAATGATGACAATAGAAATAATTCTTTCGATAAAGGATTTACGTATAATATATATAGTGTAAAACCTTAGGTAAAGATGAATTTCTAAGCACGATACAAAACATATTTTTCAATCTTTATCCTTTTTATATTGTTATGTTGATAGGTTGACTAATGTGGCTATGGACTACAAGCGATAGAAGAATAAAGGTGAGACTGTGACTAAATATTGATGTTTCTCTTGCTACCCGATCTACTCCTATATTCTTAGAACGTACAATAGCATGCAGCAAATGGGTTAGGCCATCGTGGGATACATAACCTTTAAGTAGTTTCGTCAAAGTACAATCAGTACCCCGTAGAGTACGAAACTTACTTCGCTCGAACGATTCGAAGATATCCGCGTGTTGCTTCATTAGGAGTTTTTTTGAACTTTTCCCCAAAAAAGTTCAAAATTGCATCGGTTCGTCCCAAGGTATTTTTTAGGGCAGAATGAGCACCCTCGGACCTACATAGTACAAGTATATAATTAGAATGTATTTTTAAAGAAATATAATAACAAAACAAAAAGTAGAATTGAAAGGGATACATATTTGTTGTTGTTTGCCTGTAATGTTTGATCTTTTCGTTCGATATTAAAGAAACTTGTCACCATATTTCGTTATCCATGCGTCCATAACATAATCAAAACACTTGGGGTGAGATGCGAACATCTTCTTTAATGTAGCTAGATTTTTTTCATAACCTTCAACCGCGGTCGCTCCGATTACGTACCCATAAAACTCAATCAATTGTCTGTAAAAATTTTATTTCCAATATGCCACGTGCATAGCAAGTAGTGTGTCCAGAAATATTCCTTTGATAGATCGCATTAAAACACTTGGGGTGAGAGGCGAACATCTTCTTTAATGTAGCTAGATTTTTTTCGTAACCTTCAACCGCAGTCGCTCCGATTACGTACCCATAAAACTCAATCAATTGTCTCTAAAAATTTTATTTTCAATATGCCACGTGCATAGCAAGTAGTGTGTCCAGAAATATTCCTTTGATAGATCGCATTAGAGCACGATGACAATAGTAAATGATGCAGTACAAGGGCGACCTAAAAAATTTGTCTTACAATCATCTTCAGGAAGTGAGCACGGTGAGAATGGTAAGTGATGCAGCACACACGGCTTAAAAGATTCATCTTGCAATCATCCTCAGGTAACTTTACTTGAAAACGATGACCAAGGTGAGTGATGCAGCACTAGCGCAGCTAAATTTTATCTTACAATCGCATTATAACATTTTGTTTGTTAATTTTTCCTCTTACGTTTTTTTGGTTACAAACATGAGAAAACATATTTGTCAAAAAAATTTACCAACTAATAAAAATTCAACAAAAGAAAAGAGAAAACTTACTTGGGTAAACTCGAAACATGAAAAAGAATATTTGTCAAATTCTTTTTCCCATCTAATAAGACGCCAACAAAAGAAAAGAGAGAACTTACATACTATCAGATAGATATATTCTATAGACTAAAACAACTTTTTGCTGAAATAATATTTTTAGATAATGGCCACGCTTACCTCACTGTCTTTTTAATTCCTCTTGGAAATGATGCAAGATCATCATTGAGGAATGTTTGGCTCTACGGAGTGTGTCGAACTGATACCTATTACTCCGACAGAAATTCAGAAATATAGGTCTTTCGTCCAATAATGTGTTTTGTAGCATTACGTCATTATCTTTAGTATCAGACTGTACTGCGTCAACCGGAATCTAAAAAAGTAATATTAATAAGAAGTTTTTAGAGTTTGGTTCGATTATAAAAGAATCATAAAGACAGACATTATATTTGTTGAAGTATTTCACCTTTGTTAGTAAATGCCTGGACATGTTATTTAACGAGTGATGGTCTATTTCACCGGAGCTTATATTCTCTATATCATGACATCTGCAAATCACAAAGAAAGAAAAAAAGGTAACTAACCCAAAGCTACATTAATGAATATTATTTCAGCAATTGGACTACAATCTTAAAACTTTTGTAGTCGGTTATAAATAGGCAAATGCAAAAATTTAATGCTAAAAAGAATACAATACAATAGATAAACAAACCTAGGTTTACGAAATAGATTTTAAAATTAAAAGCTATTAGAAAAGTGGAAGAGTGATATCATTACCTGTCACACAGCTGAAGATTTTTACACTGACTGCACGTCCACCGACTTCCAGATAAAATCATTTTATGACATGTCGTACAAAAGTATTGCATGTGTACTACGATAAGATCCTCTTTAACTCTTACAATTGCATGGCCGAGCTGAAAAAAGAAAGAATTAGATACAGAATATTAATGGTAATGATCATATAAGAGGAGAGTCATGTTAAGCGTATATACCTTTTCCATCAATAAAATATCTTTAGCAGAAGTATTAGAAAGCTCTGAATGTCCCATAGCTTTTATCGCCGTCTTTGTTTTCTTTCTCATCACCCGTTTGCACTTAGCTTCAGTTTCCTCTTGCATCATTTTCAGAATATTCTCAGCACTTCTGGTCCAGTGTGCCCCATCAATATACGGCAAGCGAGCGGCTGTGATCTTGAAGTTATGTTGTCCAGTAGAAACAAAAAAATGATCATACAAGTTTGTAAAGCTGATCACTACTTTCTCTTCAACTGCTTTCCTCAGTAACGAATGATACCAGTGCCGCAACTTATCCGGTCTTGGTGTTTTCTGAATCTCCGGATGACCATTCAAAATATAATCTTCTCCTTTTGCAGGCGGGCACGCCCATAAATAGCAAGTCGTAAAACCTTGCTTTTTACAGTATTCCAAATATCCAATCTAATCGTAAAAAAGAAAACTATAAGAATCAAACCAAAACAAAATTCAATATTTAAGTCTGAAATTCAAACAACATACCAGTATTTCGTGGTAAACAAAGCTTCGAAGAGCTTCTCCACTTGCGGTCAGTCTCTCCGGTCTAAAGTACTTGACAGAATCAAGATACGATATATAAACACACCGCTCATTTGGTTGACCACATTCAGAACCGAATTCTTGAACATACATAGCGAATAAACATACATCCACTCCATCAATTTTTTGGAATAAAAGAACAACCTGACAAAAGAAAATAAGGGATGTATATAAATTTCTACTATAGCCGGAAGAGTGATGGTCAATACAAGGTCAACACAAATTTCTTAAAACAATGAGCATTAGATTGTAATGATGATGAGCATTAAATTGATTAGATGCAAATCTGTCTTACCTTTGAATTGTACAGAAATTCACTTGGATAACTCTGATCTCTAAAAATATCTAGAAACTCTTCCTTAACTCTCGAACTTTTGTCTACCGAGAGAACCACTCTGCCAGCAAGATCTTTTGCGCTCGGAATCTGATAACCAAAAAGTAAGTGAGAGATATAGACGTCTAATACTATTGATTTTAACTCGAAATATAATAAGGCTCAATATTTAGTGTAGGCACACGCATATATCTTCTTTGAATAGAATCACTGTTTTCAATCTATAAAGAACTTATCGTACACAACAGCAAAAATATCCGAATATACTTATAACAGAATAATATACTGTGGCAGGTTATATTCTAAGAAGATTATCAAATTACCTCGTCAATGCTCTTTCCGACTGACATGGCTTTCTCTTCCCTCTCTTCTTCGAGGCGCCTATAAAGTCTTTCCTCGATAAAGTTGCTCAGCATCATTTTTGGTAGCTCTTTTGCTCCCAAAAAACCACAACTATTCAAAGGTCTATAATTATCATCAATTTCTTTTAAGCGGCAGTGAGGACAGATATAACGAGAATGTCCTTCGTCAATCTTAACATTATAGAGCGCACAAATCTGATGTTGCAGGGCTTCACATTTATTGCATTGAACCCATGATTCTTCAGGGTCCCTGACGTTGTTCTTCTTAATGAGCTTCGACTTTGATATAGTGATCCCACATATAGTTGTGGTCCCATGCAATAACTTAAAACACGCGGTGCAAATACAATGGCTAAGGCCATTTTCATCTTCCTTGGTGCTATAGTAATTTCGTTTTTCTCTAATACGAGTATTACATGATAAACAATATATCGGTGATAAATTTAGCAAGAGGGAGTCTTCCCCACACAATTGACATGCGTTTTCCTTCTTAGCTTTCATTCGATCCCATTCGACATCCTATGGAAATTAAACACATAAACATGTTTGTGAGACAAGCAAAGATGATTTTCTAATTGAAAACACAATATTTTTTTGCACGAAAACAACATAAGATAAGTAAATTGTATGTAGTACAAAACTACGCTTTCTTACTCTAATATTGAAATAAAAGGGGTTTACTACATCATACTAATATGAATGAAGTAAAACGACGTATGATGCCAGAATATGAAGTAATGATAGAAGTAAAATAAACTGTGAATATTTTTGAAGCAGGACATAAAGTACTTTTAGTCACTCTATCCACAGTATTGGTCAGATAAAAGGGAAATTAGTTATTAGACTATATTGTCAATACTAACCTGGAGCTGGCTAAGGACTGATATATGTTTATTTATTTGATCTTCTGTCCAACAGTCGACCAAAGAAACAACCTTGATTTCTGTATTATCTAATTTTTGTTCATATATAGTCGTCTTATCCGGTGGCTCGGCCTCGAAATTGGCATTTGAACTCACAGGAAGGGTTGCTATAGTGTTGAGTTTTGAATCGTCCAAATGCTTCTGCTTGCAGCTTGAAGTATCACCAATAGTAGTATCCTCTATGGTACGAGCTAAAGGAAGATCTTTAAATAGCAACAACCCGTTTTCAGCCTCAGTGTCTTTGACGACAATAGAATCTTTTTCTACAATATGCTTAGGTTCCTCGATACCCAAGACCCGAGAAGATTTGAGCCATTCCTTTAAAGATGGAAGTCTTTCAATTTGCATTTGATTTACCAGCGATCCCTCATTCCCATTCCCAGGACCGACCGAATCTTCTATCCTTATCGGAAGGGTTGCTATAGTGTTGAGTTTTGAATCGTCCAAATGCTTCTCCTTGCCGCTTGAAGTATCACCAATACTAGTACCTTCTATGGTACGAGCTGAAGGAAGATCTTCAGATAGCGACAACACGTTTTCAGCCTCCGTGTCTTTGACGACAATAGAATCTTTTTCTACAACATGCTTAGGTTCCTGGATACCCAAGACCTGAGAAGATTCAAGCCATTCCTTTAAAGATGGAATTCTTTCAATTTGCATTTGATATTGCGATCCCTCATTCCCAGATGAGAAAGGACCGACCGAATCTTCTATCCTCAGACGCTTGGAAGACTTTTCTATTTCATCAATTTGCATTTGATATCCCTCATGCTTAGGCTCATGGATACCTGCGAGCGGAAGTGTTTCAGGTGATCCCTCATTCTCATTGGAGGGATTACCGATGACATCGTCTATCGTAAAACGCCAGGAAGGCGGTCGCATTTCTTCAGCTGATCTCTTGTGGCCTGATTTAAAATGTAAATTGTTACTCTCAGTTGAAAACTGGGCTATGTTGGTAGAGGTTGCACGTGAAGGGATCTGCATATATTCTGGTGTCCTGCCATTGGACCGGAAGTATGGAGATGACAGCACACTCTCACGAAAACTGGATGGCATGCTATATGGCGGAATATTAAAAGTAGCCTCATTAGAATCAGCACACATGTTTGCAGCAGAGGGATTCAATCCATGTCTCGGTCCTGCAGAACCACATTCATAAACTGTTAGAATCATCCATATAAATATTTTTAACTTAATCACAAACTCTTGGAAACATCGACGAAAGCTCACCTTGAATGAATCTAGCTTGATGGGTAAAGTTTGTACTAATTCGACATGCAGGAGTGTTCCGAACTGCAGTACCATTGACTGACGACAATCCATGTCTCGGTCCTGCAGAACCACATTCATAAACTGTTAGAATCATCCATATAAACATTTTTAACTTAATCACAAACTCTTGAAAACATCGATAAAAGCTCACCTTGAATGAATCCAGCTTGACGGGTAAGGTTTGTACTAATTCGACATACAGGAGTGTTCCGAACTGCAGTACCATTGACTGACGACAATCCATGTCTCGGTCCTGCAGAACCACATTCATAAACTGTTAGAATCATCCATATAAACATTTTTAACTTAATCACAAACTCTTGGAAACATCGATAAAAGCTCACCTTGAATGAATCCAGCTTGATGGGTAAAGTTTGTACTATATCGACATACAGGAGTGTTCCGGACTGCAGTACCATTGACTGACGACAATCCATGTCTCGGTCCTGCAGAACCACATTCATAAACTGTTAGGATCATCCGTATAAATTTTTTTAACTCAATCACAAACCGTTAGAAACATCGATATGAAGGATGCCAGATTCAAGAGTAAAGTTTGTACCATGGACTGACGATGGAGTAGTCAAATTACTGACTTGAGAAGGTGGGACTGCAGTACCATTGACCGGCAATGGAATAGTAAAGTTGTTGCCGATTTGAGAAGGTGGAACAGAATTGATGTTAAGATTAAAATAATTCTGACGTTCCTACAATAGAAAATTTAAAAATTAAAAGGTTAATCAGCTCAACAGAATTCATGACTTTTCATATATAAATTATATATTTGATATAACAAGGAGTATAGCCTCACCGAAGCATTACTCTGACTAACATGATTCTGGAAAGCGTTTTTGTCCATTGGGTCACAATATACCTGGAAGAACAATGGCAAACGGTCAGATAATAGTTTCAAAAACTATCTGTAATTAGTGATATACTTGTGATCATGATCATCATACTCATCACAATTTAAACCATTAAGTCAGGGCACGATTGTTCCATTTTATTAAATATTGGTTACCATAATATAAACCCTAGTTTAACTAGTTTAATTAATCGTTTTTCCATAATTGACAAATCAGATTCAAAATTAAACCAAAACAGAAACAACAACGAAAACTTAGGATCCGATCAATATCTGAACTCCACTCTAAAAAAATGAATCAACACAGAGGAGTTCAATGATCGCAACACAGAGAAGTGGAGCGATCGCAAAACGGAAAGCTTTTTGTGGTTTAGAAAAGTTTCGTCTAACACAGAGGATGAGAATGATGAAGGTTAGAGAAAAAAAATAAGAAAGCAAATTTGAATAAACCCTAAAGAGGGAAAAAGATTTATCCTAACGGTTTATCCTAATTGCGCGGTATTTTCGTATTTGCGTTGATCTTGTTGATTTAAATACATGTGGATATCAAATAACATAATACTTTTTTTTTTTATATTGTACTGTAATTTTAAATAAAAGATAATTAATTTGGTATCCATAACTATAATTCTAAAAATAAAATTGTAGCTAGATTTTCTATTTATATTTATAAAAACAAGTATAGTAAAAAATGATATGTAAAACTGTTCAAAAAAATAAATTAATATTGTTAAAAATTTAATACCACTAATTAGAGATATTAAGAAAATTAATATTGTTATTAACATTATTTAAAAATTTAATACTATTAAAATATTCTTAGAGTTTCGATAGTATTCCGATATTTTTTTTTTAATATTAATAAGATAACATATTTCACTAAATAATAATAACATATTCCGGCAAATGCAGGGGTTATCGGTTCCGTCTGGATTTTGACAATAAATACCGTATATTATTTTATTTAAAGTTGTTGGTATCAAATTGATATTTTTGAATTTTTTTTATTTATATTTTTTAACAAAAATAATTTACATCTTGAAAGAAATAGACATAGAAAATGTATTTGGTTCTTTCATATAAATATAATTATATCATCAAAAACAAATTTAATTTTTTTATACTACATAGACTATACTATATCATCAAAAACAAATTTAACTTATTCATATATCCTACTACATAGAATATACTATATAATTATATATATATATATAATTATTAAAAACAAATTGTATAACATCAAAAATACAATTTTAATTCAATATTAAACTAAAATACAGAAAAAACAGAAAGATTAATCAAAGTTTACATGAAAAAAGGATCACCAATATATAAAAACTTGTATTCGGAAAGGGTAGTTTCAAAAATGTTGCAAACATATAGCCTACATGTATGCCGGATGTGCACACACAAGCACCGTATCCCTCTCATAATCTTATCTAAGTTGTTAAATAAAATTATATAATTTGTATAAAATATTATTTATTATCTCTTTTACCGAAACATATTATACAACTAATTTTATTAATTTATCATTTAATTGTCATATTCCGTTAAGAGATTCTGAAAGCAATATGATTAGCCTCGTCTAGTATTAGTTAGAATTAGAATCAGATATTTTGTTCTCAAATCACAAATAAAGAATCTCCTTTCTCGTCACCACATATTAGGGCCAAAACAAACTCCATGATTAATTAACCCAATCTAACTAACAACCCTCCAATATAATTTTGAAGATTATAGATGAACGAGGAGAACAGAGTATTGTAAATTTTGCGATATTCTGTTTTCGGAATAATAATAAAATAAAAAATATTAAAATATTAAAAAATATATCAAATATAATGGGTAAAAATGGAATTAAAAGTCGACGGAATATTTGTGAGACTCGTACTATTTAACTATGGCGACATATGGCAGAACCAGGGAGAAAACCATTCGTTGGGACTAACTTTATAGATTTTCAATAGTAAGGGACCCTCACTCGTGATTTTTTAATCGAGGAACTAAATGGCAGAAATCGTGATAGTCGAGAGACTAGACAACGATTTAAGCCAAAGATAGACATAGGGTTAGGCTTTGAATAGTAATCGGTTCTTAGAGTATCAAATTTAGTGACACGTAATTTTTGGATTTTCAAAAGTCTGTTGGTAGTCCCTAGATTATCGAGTTTGGATAAAGTTAGTCATTTGCATCGGTTGATGAACGTAAAGCTGCCACATGGCACCATATTCAACAAAAATGGTATCACCAATGGTCCATCGATTTTAGGTTGAAGTTCACATATAGTCAATTACAGAGAAGTCGAATGATCACAACACGGAAATAGTTTTTGTGATTTAGAAAAGTTTCGTCTAACACTAGAATGACCGATCAAGGTTAAAAAAAATATATCAAGAACGAATAAGAAAACAAATTTGAATAGACCTTAACAGAATAGGGAAAAAGATTTATCCCTAGCGGTTAATTTTAAATAAAAAAATAAGTTTTGTATTTGGTTTTTTTAAACTTCGTATCCATTGAATTATAATTCTAAATAAAATTGTAACGAGTGCGTATTTATATTAATGAAAATAAATGGTCTAAAATGATATGTAAAACTAATAAAAAAATTAAATTAATATTGCTAAAAATTTAATATTGCTGATATCGCGGTATTAAAAAAATTAATATGATTAAATACAGCATTAACATAATTAATACTATTAAGAATAGGGGTTATCGGTCCGGTCCGGTATGGATTTTGATGGAACCGGTTCGGATCGCTAAACTTATCGATTTGGACTACTAAGCTTTCGGTACCACTAAGCTTTCGTTTCTATTTTTTAGAACCGGATCATACTACTAAGTTTTCGGTGACTTGGATTACTTGGATTTGGTTCGGATGGAATCAAGTGTTTGGAATTGGAAATCATATCCGGCAGTGTAGGATGACTTGGATTTGGTCCGGATGGAATTGGAAATCATATCCGGCAACGTAAGATGACTTGGATTTCATCCACATGGAACCAAACGGTTAGAATTAGAGATCATATGATGTGCATGCAATCCCACATTTGATTATAACAATATTTCTTCAGCTTTTTGCATTAGTGCATGATTTTTCTTCATTTCGCGTGCCTCAACAATTTCATTTCCATAATCTAAAATCACTAACGATATCAAAGCAAAACATAAAATAAAACGGATTTTAACCATTATTGTATAGTAATATGTTGTTTGATTGATACAAAATGTATATAGAGGAGGAGATGAACTTTTATATGAAGGTGTTTATGTAACAAGTCAAAGTTACAAGTGTTTCGTTTTTTGTTAGGTATAAAATCATTACTAAATAAGAAAATCATTTAATTTTTATCAATTAATTAATTAATTTTTTGTGTTCATTAATTATTATTAATGACATTATATAAACAACCCATGGTTTTGATATTTTTTCCATAGCATATCGGCAGTTGTACGTGGATTTATTCTAATTCCAGTTTGTTTTGTTTTCTAAATTAATTTTATTAGTAAAATATAACTATAATTTAGAGGAAAATGGAAGGGTTTGTTTAAGTTATTATTAAAAATAAATTATAAAAGTCAGATATTATATACTAATTTTAAATGATTATTTAAATACAATAATATTTTATATAAAATCATAACTATAAATAGTTAACTTTTAAAAATATTTTAATATCGGTATAAATGTTTTTATATTGTTTTAGAATAAATTCAATAATAATTCTATACTTTTGGTTGGGTACCACAATATAACATTAAGGTACACTATGGAAGTCAAAATAATAAAATAATTTAGTATTATAATATTAAATTTAAAAATAACTTAAACCAACGTGAGTTGTGTCAAATCACAAACCTAATTTTTAATTAGAAAATATAATCATATAAATAGAAGATTTCCAATTTGGATTATGTAGTTTAATCACCAAAGTACTAGAAATAGGATAAATGTTTGGAGTCTCGATACTGAAGGCACGATGGCATTGAGTTTGACTTGTCAATTTAATTTATTGCGGTGCATGAAATAAGTGGAAAGCATAAACATTTGAAAACCTAATGATGACAATAGAATAATTCTTTCGATAAAGGATTTACGTATAATATATATATAGTGTAAAACCTTAGGTAAAGATGAATTTGCAAGCACAATACAAAACATATTTTCCAATTTTTATCCTTTTTATATTGTTATGTTGAGAGGTTGACTAAATATACTGACTTTTGATGTGGCTATGGACTACAAGCGATAGAAGAATAAAGGTGAGACTGTGACTAAATATCGATGTTTCTCTTTGTAAGAATTGTTTTATCTAACATGAAAATGTTAAGTAAAGGAAATATGTTTCGACTAGCTTAATAGCTTGAGTTAGTAACATTAAATTTGTTAGAGTCACTAACTCTTCTTTCTCTGGTTAAATAATTTATTTATTTTTTCGTCAACTTCTTTTATTTTTGTTCTGTGATAATGGGCTCATAATACAATTCTTTGGTTCATAAATGACATAAATATTGACTTTAGATGCATGGGTTTTATCACTCTTCAAATAAAAGATAAGTTATAATCCATTATCTTTTGAGAAGTGAATGTTTTTGAATAAAATTCATATAATATATATATATATATATATATATATATATATATATATAACAAATTGGTTTGAGATCATATGAATATCAAACTAAAATTGGAAGAAAATTCTTGAAAATCTTAATTTTCATTCTTGCCACAACCCACTTCTCATGAAACAAACTTAACAAAAACATCATTATTCAGTCATTTTGAAGTCTATCATAAATCATCGGGTCATATCTTCAAACTTTGTTCAAACACAAACCTAAACAATTCAACAATGCAACAGTCTCACGCACCTCCTAGTCGAGTCGCACATAAGCTACAAAACTTTATCATATTTTCATAACAACATATGCTACAAACAAATGATGCATTCTCTCTCATTCATATATATATATATATATATAGCATGCACAATATGGCTAACAATATATTAATTTTGATGCCACTACACTATTGCTACCATACGCTGATAGATAATTCTATTTAATTTTGTCTCTACACGTGTAAAGACGATGCCCATAAGACTAGAATAGAATATTAGAACATATATTAATAGTTTCAAATACTATCTGTAATTAGTGATATACTTATCATCATGATCATCATACTCATCAAAATTTATACCATTAAGTCAGGGCACGATTGTTCCATTTTATTAAATATTGGTTACAATAATATAAACCCTAGTTTAACTAGTTTAATTAATCGTTTTTTCATAATTGACAAATCAGATTCAAAATTAAACCAAAACAGAAACAACAACGAAAACTTACGATCTGATCAATATCTGAACTTAACTCTAAAAAAGTCAATCAACACAGAGGAGTTCAATGATCGCAACACAGAGCGATCGCAAAACGGAAAGCTTTTTGTGGTTTAGAAAAGTTTCGTCTAACACAGAGGATGAGAATGATCAAGGTTAGAGAAAAAAAAGATATGAAGAACGAATAAGAAAGCAAATTTGAATAAACCCTAAAGAGGGAAAAAGATTTATCCTAACGGTTAATCCTAATTGGGCGGTATTTTCATTGATTTTTTCATTGATTCAAATATATGTGGATATCAAATAAAATAATACTTTTTTTTATATTGTACTGTAATTTTAAATAAAAGATAAGTTTTATATTTGGTTTTTCTTTTAATTTGGTATCCATTATCTATAATTCTAAAAGGGTTTATACCAATATCTAATTTATTAATAAGTCCAGCTTCAAATAGATTTTACCAATATCTACCAAAATATGATTTGATTTACCTATTAGTCCAAACTTAAATTTTAAATACAATTTTACCCAAAAATAAATTTGATAATATGACAAAGAAAGTTTGAGGAGAAAGAATTGATTTTGAAAGAAAGTTTGAGGAGAAAGAATTGATTTTGAAATTGGGGTTAAATATTTTAATTTGGGAATGTAATTGTTTTGTTTTTATAGATAATTGAGTTTTTTTTAAATGGATGAGATCTATTTGTAAAATGGATCTGATGGGGTATGCTTGAGTAAATAGAGACAAATTTTAGACCCATTACGTAAGTCTCCCATTCTAAAAATAAAATTGTAGCTAGGTTTTGTATTTATATTTACAAAAACAAGTCGTCTAAAATGATATGTTAAACTGTTTAAAAATTTTAATTAATATTGTTAAAAATTTAATACCGTTAATTAGAGATATTAAGAAAATTAATGTTGTTAATTAATATTATTAAAAACATTAATACAATAAAAAATTCTTAGAGTTTATATAGTATTCGGATAAAAAAAATTAAATATTAATAAGATAACACATTTCACTAGATAATAATAACATAACATATTATTTTATTTAAAGTTGTTGGTATCAAATTAATATTTTTTTTAAAAAAAATTCATATTTTTTACAAAAAAAATTTACATCTTGAAAAAAATAGACATAGAAAATGTATTTGGTTCATTCATATCGATATAATTATATAATTAAAAACAAATTTAACTTATTCACGTATCCTACTGCATAGAATATACTATATATATTTATTAAAAACAAATTGTATAACATCAAAAATACAATTTTAATTCAATATTAAACTAAAATACAGAAAAAACAGAAAGATTAATCAAAGTTTATATGAAAAAAGGGTCAACAATATATAAAAACTTGAATTCTGAAAGGGTAGCTTCCGAAAATGTTGCATACATATAGCCAACAGGTATGCCGGATGGCACACACAAACACCGTATCCCTCTCATAAATAAAATTATATACTTTGTCAAAATGTTATAAAATATTATTTTATATCTTTTTTTACCAAAACATATTACACAACTTATTTTAAGGAATTGTTAAACGGCCAAACCTATTAGGTGAAATCAGTTGTTTTTATTTTTCAATATTTACATATTTGCTACTAGGCAAAAAAATCAAAAAATCTTTGAAAGTCTAATTAATTACAATCCACGCTATTGAGCACTTCTAACTACTCCATAAAATTGCAAACACAATTTCAAACATCCACCATAATCATCTTCTTCAAACTACCTAAAACCTCCAAACTCAACAACCCATTTATCCATTTTTTTTAAAAACCTCCAAACCATCAAAACATGGCCGGAGAAGAGTCGGAACCACTTCCCATCCAGAGCACTATGGACACCGAGGAGGTACATTGCTTACTCCCCTCTTATTTTTGCGAAAATCAGATATTTTGAAAAAAAATCTGTTTTTTGTGTTCGTCGCCACCCGTTGGCGTGGTTGGTAGGTCGTACGCCATGAGTGTGGCGCTCGTTATCATCACCACGCCAAAGGATGGCGTGATCACCCTTTCTTGCGCCACACGTGTGGCGTAATCAAGATGTCTGGTGCCACATTATGGCGAAATCCCGTTAACTAATCCGGAATGCCGGTTCAATTGGTTTAACTACTTCTTATGTATTGCAGGATGTTACACAATGTTAAATTTCGCTTGTTTCGGACTACGCTCATCATTTCACCACTCACGCCGAGTATAGCTTAGACTCGATGACCGAGTGGGTAAAAACCACGGGAAAGTCGTTAGGTTTTTCGATTAACATAGCGTCTAAGGAGACGGGGAGAAGAGGGAGAACACCGAGAATAGATTAACTAGACGATTGTAATGAATGTAAACTTTGGATGTTTTTTGTTTGGATGTTTTTCTTAAAAACAATAACACTTAAACTTCTTAATATGTCGATTGCATTAAAACATTACACTTTAATCAAAAGCATTGCATAATTAAAAATACATAAGCAGATAATTTAAAATAAATGATAGATAAACTAACCTTGAGTTAGCATTGCACACTTAGTTTTACGGAGACGGATAGTTCCATCCATGCTCAAGCGTTTCTCGAGTGGATATTCTTCTTCCTCACTACTTCCTTCAGGAGTTGAGTTAGTATCAACGGCGCTAGCTATTGCGTCGACTATTTCTTGCTCCACTTGATGCATCGCATGTGACACCATCTCCTGCGTAATTGTACTTTGGAATCCCATGTTGAATACATTTCGGACTTTGTTTCGGAATTCGTAAGGAAGTGACTCAATCTGTATAGTCACTGTTTTAAGATAAACTAACCTATCGAACACTTCTTCGCGTCCGCGTGGTCGGGGCATTAAACAGCATGGACACGATGCCTCCCTACCGTGGTTGAAGAATATTCTGCACAAAACCGCATCGATGAAACCATGAATCTCCTCTTGCATCGTACCTCTAACGAAGTCAAATGCGTTTAGGAGGTTTGCATATCCGTGCACGTTCCATCCTGAATCGCCCATTGTTATAACTTAAATGTTTAGTTTCATAGTCAGATTCTAGTATTTATAGACTCGAAGTCGGTGGTTCTATTCTAAAATAATTAGCGGGAAATGGTGTTTTTGTTCCTGCGTAAAACTTTTTGAGGCAGGAAACCTTCACTCCATTTGTTTTTTCCCGTGGGGTTACCTACTCTAATTTGTTATAGCAAGATACAAAAATACAATATTATAATATCAAACAAAAAGGAAAAAGTATCATACATGAACCGAAACATCAAAATACAGAAAATAGTATCGTACATCAACCATCAACGAGAGCACCAAAATATAGAAAACATTATCATACAATCTGAAACCCAAAATGATACGTTTGATACATAATATAAATAAAACGATCTCACAGCAAGGTGAGATTAACAACATTACATAGTGGAAATATAATTTCTTAGTCGAAATCGTATATTCTGTTCTCTGGAATAGGTCTGAAGTTTGCAATGTCATTTTCTATCTCAGCAACCCTACTTTCGAGATATTCTAACATATATCCAGTAACGAAATCTGCCCTAAACAGGTTCCACTCAGCAAGTGCTACTTGTTTAACTTTGTAAGGCAAGTTGGACAAAAGCTACAGTGGTTCAGATTTCGCATGATTGTACCTGCTTTTGACTTCTTCATGACTGCGTGGCGACGGATTTGGAAACTCTAATCGTCCATAATCATAAAACATCCTAAAAAACACTCGATCGAAAAAGCATCGGTCGTATCATTGGACATTTTTAGCTTAACAAACTTCACGGCCTGAAGCAACCGATGGTCTTCGTTCAAACAAAAGTCTATACCTAACTCCATAACCTAAAAATAGAAACGCAAATGTGAAGGTGTACTTGAAAATACTAAAACTCACTTGGAAATCTGTTTTTCTAACAAAATAGCATAAACACATATAATAGACACCAACAAACAATATTAAACCGGTCTCGAGCCATTCCGTTGACCGGAGCAGCCAGCACCGTCACTGTGGCGTGGGTATAAAGGTGTACACCATAACTGAGGCGTACACCCTTATACCTACGCCACGCGTGTGGCGTAGGATTGGTTTCCTATGCCAGAGCGAGGGCGTGGGATCCTAAGCGTGCACCCAGGATCCCACGCTATCGCTCTGGCGTGGGAAACCAATCCTACGCCATCGTGTGGCGAAAAACACTTTCGCCATGGCAGAAGCTTTTAGCTTCTGCCAAATCCTTCCAACAGCCCAAAAAACCTTAAAACTACACTACTAGCCTAACTAAACCTAACTAAACTATCTAACAACAACGGAATCAACTTACATTAGATTTTTTCGATTCCGATTCGGCGGATTTCCTCGCCGGTGTGTGGTGGTGCGTTCCGGTGACGAATTCGTCTTCGGTGGGTGGTGGGTTTGTTCGGTTACTACAGGTTTGGGTTGGGTTTTGAGGTGAAGAGAGAGAAGAGAGGTGAAGAGATAGAATAGAGGTGAAGAGACGGGTTTGGGTTTTGTTACTGAGGGTTTGGGTAGTTTAGGTTAGATTGAAGGGATAAAGTTAGATTTATTTTAAGTTAGATTTAAGTTCGGGTTAGTTTAGGTTAGATTTAGTATTAATTTTTATTTTAATTTTAGTTATAATTTTTTTAATTTTTTAGAGAGAAGGTAGAGCAAAGTTAGAGAATTGAGGTTTTTTTTTGAAATTATGATAACTTCACGGAGTAAATTTGACTATTTATAAGATTTCGTAAGGGTAAAATCGTTAAACAAAATATTTCACGGAGTAGTTTTAGCCCTTTTTAGCAATTTTCCTTATTTTATTAATTTATCATTTAATTATCATATTCCGTTAAAGAGATTCTGAAAGCAATATTATTAGCCTCGTTAGACAATAGTATTAGTTAGAATTAGAATCAAATATATTGTTCTCAAATCACAAATAAATAATCTCCTTTCTCCCCACTAATCACACATATTAAGGCCAAAACAAACTCCATGATTAATTAACCAAATCTAACTAACAACCCTGAAATATAATTTTGAAGATTATAGATGAATGAGAAGAACATAGTATTGTAAATTTTACGATACTCTGTTTTCAGAATAATAATAAAATAAAAAATATTAAATAAATGGGTAAAAATAGAATTAAAAGTCGACGGAATATTTGTGAGACTCGTACCATTTAACTGTGGTAACATATAGCAGAACCAGGGAGAAAACCACTTGTTAGGACTAACTTTATAGATTTTCAATAGTAAGGGATCCTCACCCGTGATTTTTTAATTGAGGGACTAAATGGCAGAAACCGTGATAGTCGAGAGACTAGACAACGGTTGAAGCCAAAGATAGACATAGGGTTAGGCTTTGAATAGTAATCGGTTCTTAGAGTATCGAATTTAGTGACACATAATTTCTTGAATTTCAAAAGTCTGTTGGTAGTCCTTAGATTATCGAGTTTGGATAAAGTTAGTTCTTTGCATCTGTTGATGAACGTAAACCTGCCACATGGAACCATACTCAACGGAAACTTGTATCACCAATGGTCCCCCGATTTTAGGTTGAAGTTCAAATGTAGTTAATTACAGAAAAGTCGAATGATCACAACATGGAAAGAGTTTTTTTGGTTTATAAAAGTTTCGTCTAACACTAGAATAATCGCGAATAGATGATGATCAAGGTTACAGAAAAATATACCAAGAACAAATAAGAAAGCAATTTATAAAATAGACCTTAACATAATAGGGAAAAAGATTTATCCCTAACGGTTAATTTTAAATAAAAAAATAAGTTTTGTATTTTGTTTTTTTAAACTTCGTATCCATTAAATTATAATCCTAAATAAAATTGTAACTAGTGTATTTATATTAATGAAAATAAGTGGTCTAAAATGATATGTAAAACTAATAAAAAAATTAAATTAATATTGTTAAAAATTTAATACGGCTGATACCGCGGTATTAAAAAAATTAATATGATTAATTAACAGCATTAACATAATTAATACTATTAAAAAATATTTCAACAAATTTTTATTTTAAGATAACATATTTCACTAAATAATAATAACATATTCCGGTAAGACTATGGGTTATCGGTCCTGTCCGGTCTGGATTTTGACGAAACCGGATCGAATCGCTAAGCTTAAGCTTTCGGTACCACTAAGCTTTCGGTTCTATTTTTTAGAACTGGATCAGACTGCTAAGTTTGCGGTGACTTGGATGACTTGGATTTGGTTCGAATGTAATCAAGCGTTTGGAATTGGAAATCTTATCCGGCAACGTAGGATGACTTGGATTTGGTCCGGATGGAATTGGAAATCATATCCAGCAACGTAGGATGACTTGGATCCACATGGAACCAAACATAAATAATTGGAGATCATATAATATGCATGCAATCTCACATTTGATTATAACAATATTTCTTCAACTTTTTCATTAGTGCATGATTTTTCTTCATTTCGGTGCCTCAACAATTTCATTTCCATAATCCGAAATTACTAACGATATCAAAGAAAAACATAAAATATAACGGAATCTAACCACTATTGTATAGTAATATGTTGTTTGATTGATACAAAATGTATATAGAGGAGGAGATTAACTTTTTCTTACATTTATATGATAGTGTTTATGTAACAAGTCAAAGTTACATGTGTTCCTTTTTTTGTTAGGTATAAAATCATCACTAAATAAGAAAATCATTTAATTTTTATCAAATAACTAATTAATTCTTCGTATTCATTAATCATTATTAATGACATTATATAAACAACCCATGGTTTTGATATTTTTTCCACAGATCGGTAGTTGTACGTGGATTTATTCTAATTCCAATTTGTTTTGTTTTCTAAATTAATTTTATTAGTAAAAATATTACTATAATTTAGGGGAAAATGGAAGGGTTTGTTTAAATTATTATTAAAAATAAATTATAAAATCAGATATTATATACTAATTTTAAATGATATTTAAATATAATAATACTTTATATAAAACCATAACTATAAATAGTTAACTTTTAAAAATATTTTAATATCGGTATAAATGATTTTATATTTTTTATAGTTGTTTTAGGATAAATTCAATAATAATTTTATATACCGCAATATAACATTAATGTACACTATACAAGTCAAAACAATAAAATAATTTAGTATTATAATAATAAATATAAAAATAACTTAAACCAACCTCAGGTGTGTCATCACACACCTAATTTTTAATTTGAAAATATAATCATATAAATAGAAGATTTCCAATTTGGATCTTGTAGTTTAATCACCAAAATACTAGAAATACGATAAATGTTTGGAGTCTCGATACTGAAGGCATGCTAGTATTGAGTTTGACTTGAAAATTTAATTGATTGCGGTGCATGAAATAAGTGGAAAGCATAAACATTTGAAAATCTAATGATGACAATAGAAATAATTCTTTCGATAAAGGATTTACGTATAATATATATAGTGTAAAACCTTAGGTAAAGATGAATTTCTAAGCACAATACAAAACATATTTTCCAATCTTTATCCTTTTTATATTGTTATGTTGATAGGCTGATTAAATCTACTGACTTTTAATGTGGGTATGGACTACAAGCGATAGAAGAATAAAGGTGAGACTGTGACTAAATATTGATGTTTCTCTTGCTACCCGGTCTACTCCTATATTCTTAGAACGTACAATAGCATGCAGCAAATGGGTTAGGCCCTCGTGGGATACATAACCTTTAAGTAGTTTCGTCAAAGTACAATCAATACCCCGTAGAGTACGAAACTTACTTCGCTCGAACGATTTGAGGATATCCGCGTGTTGCTTCATTAGGAGTTTTCTGAACTTTTTCCCAAAAAAGTTCAAAATTGCATCGATTCGTCCCAAGGTATTTTTTAGGGCAGAATGAGCACCCTCGTACCTACATAGTACAAGTATATAATTAGAATATATTTTTAAAGAAATATAATAACATAACAAAAAGTAGAATTGAAAGGGATACATATTTGTTGTTGTTTGCCCGTAATGTTTGATCTTTTCGTTCGATATTAAAGAAACTTGTCACCATATTTCGTTATCCATGCGTCCATAACATAATCAAAACACTTGGGGTGAGATGCGAACATCTTCTTTAATGTAGCTAGATTTTTTTCGTAACCTTCAACCGCGGTCGCTCCGATTACGTACCCATAAAACTCAATCAATTGTCTCTAAAAATTTTATTTCCAATATGCCACGTGCATAGCAAGTAGTGTGTCCAGAAATATTCCTTTGATAGATCGCATTAGAGCACGATGACAATAGTAAATGATGCAGTACAAGGGCGACCTAAAAAATTTGTCTTACAATCATCTTCAGGAAGTGAGCACGGTGAGAATGGTAAGTGATGCAGCACACACGGCTTAAAAGATTCATCTTGCAATCATCCTCAGGTAACTGTACTTGAAAACGATGACCAAGGTGAGTGATGCAGCACTAGCGCAGCTAAATTTTATCTTACAATCGCATTATAACATTTTGTTTGTTAATTTTTCCTCTTATGTTTTTTTGGTTACAAACATGAAAAAACATATTTGTCAAATTTTTTTACCAACTAATAAAAATTCAACAAAGAAAAGAGAAAACTTACTTGGGTAAACTCGAAACATGAAAAAGAATATTTGTCAAATTCTTTTTCCATCTAATAAGACGCCAGCCAACAAAAGAAAAGAGAGAACTTACATACTGCATCAGATAGATATATTCTATAGACTAAAACAACTTTTTGTGGAAAAGATATTTTTAGATAATGGCCACGCTTACCTTGTCTTTTTAATTCCTCTTGGAAATGATGCAAGATCATCATTGAGGAATGTTTGGCTCTACGGAGTGTGTCGAACTGATACCTATTACTCCGACAGAAACTCAGAAATATAGGTCTTTCGTCCAATAATGTGTTTTGTAGCATTACGTCATTATCTTTAGTATCAGACTGTACTGCGTCAACCGGAATCTAAAAAATTAATATTAATAAGAAGTTTTTAGAGTTTGGTTCGATTATAAAAAAAATCATAAAGACGGACATTATATTTGTTGAAGTATTTCACCTTTGTTAGTAAATGCCTGGACATGTTATTTAACGAGTGATGGTCTATTTCACCTGAGCTTATATTCTCTATATCATGACATCTGCAAATCACAAAGAAAGAAAAAGTAACTAACCCAAAGCTACATTAAGGACTATTATTTCAGCAATCGGACTACAATCCTAAAACTTTGTAGTCGATTATAAATAGGCAAATGCAAATATTTAATGCTAAAAAGAATACAATACAATAGATAATCAAACCTAGGTTTACGAAATAGATTTTAAAATTAAAAGCTATTAGAAAACTGGAAGAGTTATATCATTACCTGTCACACAGCTGAAGATTTTTACACTGACTGCACGTCCACCGACTTCCAGATAAAATCATTTTATGACATGTCGTACAAAAGTATTGCATGTGTACTACGATAAGATCCTCTTTAACTCTTACAATTGCATGGCCGAGCTGAAAAAAGAAAGAATTATATACAGAATATTAATGGTAATGATCATTTAAGAGGAGAGTCATGTTAAGCGTATATACCTTTTCCATCAATAAAATATCTTTAGCAGAAGTATTAGAAAGCTCTGAATGTCCCATAGCTTTTATCGCCGTCTTTGTTTTCTTTCTCATCACCCGTTTGCACTTAGCTTCAGTTTCCTCTTGCATCATTTTCAGAATATTCTCAGCACTTCTGGTCCAGTGAGCCCCGTCAATATACGGCAAGCGAGCGGCTGTGATCTTGAAGTTATGTTGTCCAGTAGAAACAAAAAAATGATCATACAAGTTTGTAAAGCTGATCACTACTTTCTCTTCAACTGCTTTCCTCAGTAACGAATGATACCAGTGCCGCAACTTATCCGGTCTTGGTGTTTTCTGAATCTCCGGATGACCATTCAAAATATAATCTTCTCCTTTTGCAGGCGGGCACGCCCATAAATAGCAAGTCGTAAAACCTCGCTTTTTACAGTATTCCAAATATCCAATCTAATCGTAAAAAAGAAAACTATAAGAATCAAACCAAAACAAAATTCAATATTTAAGTCTGAAATTCAAACAACATACCAGTATTTCGTGGTAAACAAAGCTTCGAAGAGCTTCTCCACTTGCGGTCAGTCTCTCCGGTCTAAAGTACTTGACAGAATCAAGATACGATATATAAACACACCGCTCATTTGGTTGACCACATTCAGAACCGAATTCTTGAACATACATAGCGAATAAACATACATCTACTCCATCAATTTTTTGGAATAAAAGAACAACCTGACATAAAAGAAAATAAGGGATATATATAAATTTCTACTATAGCTGGAAGAGTGATGGTCAATACAAGGTCAACATAAATTTCTTAAAACAATGAGCATTAGATTGTAATGATGATGAGCATTAAATTGATTAGATGCAAATCTATCTTACCTTTGAATGGTAAAGAAATTCACTTGGATAACTCTCATCTCTAAAGATATCCAGAAACTCTTCCTTAACTCTCGAACTTTTGTCTACCGAGAGAACCACTCTGACAGCAAGATCATTTGCGCCCGGAATCTGATAACCAAATGAAATTTATATAAATAAACCAAAAAGTAAGTGAGAGATATAAATGTATAATACTATTGATTTTAACTCGAAATATATTAAGGCTCAATATATAGTGTAGCCACAACTATAAACAGGCGCATATTTCTTCTTTGAATAGAATCACTGTTTTCAATCTATAGGAAACTTATGGTAGACAACAGCAAAAATATCCGAATATACTTATAACAGAATAATATACCGTGGCATGTTATATTCTAAGAAGATTATCAAATTACCTCGTCAATGCTCTTTCCGACTGACATGGCTTTCTCTTCCCTCTCTTCTTGGAGGCGCCTATAAAGTCTTTCCTCGATAAAGTTGCTCAGCATCGTTTTTGGTAGCTCTTTTGCTCCCAAAAGACCACAACTATTCAAAGGCCTATGATTATCATCAATTTCTTTTAAGCGGCAGTGAGGACAGATATAACGAGAATGTCCTTCGTCAATCTTAACATTATAGAGGGCACAAATCTGATGTTGCAGGGCTTCACATTTATTGCATTGAACCCATGGTTCTTCACGGTCAATGACGTTGTTCTTCTTAATAAGCTTCGACTTTGATATAGTGATCCCACATATAGTTGTGGTCCCGTGCAACAACTTAAAACACGCGGTGCAAATACAATGGCTAACGCCATTTTCTTCTTCCTTGGTGCTATAATAATTCCGTTTTTCTCTAATACGAGTAGCACATGATAAACAATATAACGGTGATAAAGTTAGCAAGAGCGTGTCTTCCCCACACAACTGACATGCGTTTTGCTCCTTAGTTTTCATTCGATCCCATTCGACATCCTGTGGAAATTAAACACATAAACATGTTTGTGAGACAAGCAAAGATGATTTTCTCATTGAAAAACAACTGCCGAATACTCTTAATCCATCAACATGAAAACACAATATTTTTTTGCACGAAAACAACATAAGATAAGTAAATTGTATGTAGTACAAAACTAGGCTTTCTTACTCTAATATTGAAATAAAAGGGGTTTGCTAATATGAATGAAGTAAAACGATGTATGATGCCAGAGAATATGAAGTAATGATAGAAGTAAAATAAACTGTGAATATTTTTGAAGCAGAACATAAAGTACTTCTAGTTACTCTATCCACAGTATTGGTCAGATAAAAAGGGAAGTTAGTTATTAGACTATATTGTCAATACTAACCTGGAGCTGGCTAAGGATTGATATATGTTCATTTATTTGATCTTCTGTCCAACAGTCGACCAAAGAAACGACCTTGATTTCTGTATTATCTAATTTTTGTTCATATATAGTCGTCTTATCCGGTGGCTCGGCCTCGAAATCGGCATTTGAACTCACAGGAAGGGTTGCTATAGTGTTGAGTTTTGAATCGTCCAAATGCTTCTGCTTGCAGCTTGAAGTATCACCAATAATAGTATCCTCTATGGTACGAGCTAAAGGAAGATCTTTAAATAGCGACAACCCGTTTTCAGCCTCAGTGTCTTTGACGACAATAGAATCTTTTTCTACAATATGCTTAGGTTCCTCGATACCCAAGACCCGAGAAGATTTGAGCCATTCTTTTAAAGATGGAAGTCTTTCAATTTGCATTTGATTTACCAGCCATCCCTCATTCCCAGGACCGACCGAATCTTCTATCCTCATCGGAAGGGTTGCTATAGTGTTGAGTTTTGAATCGTCCAAATGCTTCTCCTTGCGTATCACCAATACTAGTACCCTCTATGGTACGAGCTGAAGGAAGATCTTCAGATAGCGACGACACGTTTTCAGCCTCCGTGTCTTTGACGACAATAGAATCTTTTTCTACAACATGCTTAGGTTCCTGGATACCTAAGACCCGAGAAGATTCAAGCCAATCCTTTAAAGATGGAATTCTTTCAATTTGCATTTGATATTGCGATCCCTCATTCCCAGATGAGAAAGGAGCAACCAAATCTTCTATCCTCAGACGCTTGGAAGGCTTTTCTATTTCATCAGAAGAACTTTGTAAAACAGTTTCTTTGATGAAAACAGAATCTTTTATGGGATCACCATTAACGTGCTTAGGTTCATGGATACCTGCGAGCGGAAGTGTTTCAGGTGATCCCTCATTCTCATTGGAGGGATTACCAATGACATCGTCTATCGTAAAACGCCAGGAAGGCGGTCGCATTTCTTCAGCTGATCTCTTGTGGCCTGAATTAAAAAGTAAATTGTTACTCTCAGTTGAAAACTGGGCTATGTTGGTAGAGGTTGCACGTGAAGGGATCTGCATATATTCTGGTGTCCTGCCATTGGACCGGAAGTATGGAGATGACAGCACACTCTCACGAAAACTGGATGGCATGCTATATGGCGGAATATTAAAAGTAGCCTCATTAGAATCAGCACATATGTTTGCAGCAGAGGGATTCAATCCATGTCTCGGTCCTGCAGAACCACATTCATAAACTGTTAGAATCATCCATATAAATATTTTTAACTTAATCACAAACTCTTGGAAACATCAATAAAAGCTCACCTTGAATGAATCCAGCTTGATGGGTAAAGTTTGTACTATTTCGACATACAGGAGTGTTCCGGACTGCAGTACCATTGACTGACGACAATCCATATCTTGGTCCTGCAGAACCACATTCATAAACTGTTAGGATCATCCATATAAACATTTTTAACTTAATCACAAACTCTTGGAAACATCGATAAAAGCTCACCTTGAATGAATCCAGCTTGATGGGTAAAGTTTGTACTAATTCGACATACAGGAGTGTTCCGGACTGCAGTACCATTGACTGACGACAATCCATATCTCGGTCCTGCAGAACCACATTCATAAACTGTTAGGATCATCCATATAAACATTTTTAACTTAATTACAAACTCTTGGAAACATCGATAAAAGCTCACCTTGAATGAATCCAGCTTGATGGGTAAAGTTTGTACTAATTCGACATGCAGGAGTGTTCCGGACTGCAGTACCATTGACTGACGACAATCCATATCTCGGTCCTGCAGAACCACATTCATAAACTGTTAGGATCATCCGTATAAATTTTTTTAACTCAATCACAAACCGTTAGAAACATCGATATGAAGGATGCCAGATTCAAGAGTAAAGTTTGTACCATGGACTGACGATGGAGTAGTCAAATTACTGACTTGAGAAGGTGGGATTGCAGTTCCGTTGACCGGCAATGGAATAGCAAAGTTGTTGCCGATTTGAGAAGGTGGAACAGAATTGATGTTAAGATTAAAATAATTCTGACGTTCCTACAATAGAAAATTTAAAAATTAAAAGGTTAATCAGCTCAACAGAATTGATGACTTCTCGTATATAAAACTACTAACAGAGGATGCCTGTCAATTATATATTTGATATAATAAGGAGTATAGCCTCACCGAAGCATTACTCTGACTAACATGATTCTGGAAAGCGTTTTTGTCCATTGGGTCGCAATATACCTGGAAGAACAACAGCAGACGGTCAGATAATAGTTTCAAATACTATCTGTAACTAGTGATCTACTTATCATCATGATCATCATACTCATCACAATTTAAACCATTAAGTCAGGGCACGATTGCTCCATTTTATTAAATATTGGTTACCACAATATAAACCCTAGTTTAACTAGTTTAATTAATCGTTTTTCCATAATTGACAAATCAAATTCAAAATTAAACCAAAACAGAAACAGCAAGGAAAACTTACGATCTGATCAATATCTGAACTCCACTCTAAGAAAGTCAATCAACACAGAGGAGTTCAATGATCGCAACACAGACAAGTCGAGCGATCACAACAGGGAAAGCGTTTTTGTGGTTTAGAATGATGAAGGTTAGAGAAAAAAAGATATGAAGAACGAATAAGAAAGCAAATTTGAATAAACCCTAAAGAGGGAAAAAGATTTATCCTAACGGTAAACCTAATTGGGCGGTATTTTCGTTTTGCGTTGGTCTTGTTGATTCAATACACGTGGATATCAAATAACATAATACTCTCTTTTTTTATTGTACTGTAATTTTAAATAAAAGATAAGATTTATATTTGGTTTTTCTTTTAACTATAATTCTAAAATTAAAATTGTAACTAGGTTTTGTATTTATATATACAAAACAAGTCGTCTAGAATGATATGTAAAACCGTTTAAAATTTTTAATTAATATTCTAAAAAATTTAATGCGGCTAATTAGAGATATTAAAAAAAATTAATATGGTTAATTAACCGTATTAAATATAATTAATACTATTAAAATTCTTTTTAAGTTCGATAGTATTCCGATTTTTTTTATATATATATTAATAAGAGAACACATTTCACTAAATAATAAGTGGAGGGGGTATCGATTGGGTCTGGATTTGGACAATGAATACCATATATTATTTTATTTAAAGTTGTTGGTATTAAATTGATATTTATGATTTTGTTTTCATATTATTTTATAAAAAAAGTAAACTTCTGATGATAAAACTTATTAAAAAAAGTATAGACAGAAAATGTATTTGGTTTTTTCGTTTCGATGATAAAATTCACATTTAAAATATATTATATTCTTTAGTAATAGAATTAATCGTTTTATTTATTTATTTAACTTTTTATTATTTTTTATTATTTTATTATTTTGTTAAACAATAAATTTATGGGGTTTAAATTAATTGGGTACAAAAACGTATATAATTTATCAATAAGCCTATTGTCAGGTTTTACCAATATTAATAAAATATAATTTTATTTATCCATTAATCCAAATTTAAATTTTAAATACAATTTTACTCTTAATAAATTTGATAATATGACAAAGGGTGTTTGAGGAGGAAGAAGTGATTTTGAAATTTGAGCCGAATATTTTAATTTAAAACTATAATTGTTTTGTGTTTAAGGTAATTAAACTATAATCGTTTTGTGTTTAAGGTAATTGAGCTTTTTCTTAAATACAACGAATCTATTTGAATAGATTTGTCATAGTATGATTGAATAAATAGAAGCTTTCTAAATTTATTGTTTAAATTTGAACATATTTATTTTAATTTTTACTCATTCATATATCCTACGCATAGAATATACTATATAATTATATATATTAACAAATTTGATAACATAAAAAAAGATTAATCAAAGTTTACTTTCAGAAAGGGTAGTTTCAAAAATGTTGCATACATATAGCCTACATATATGCCGGATGGGCACACACAAACACCGTATCTCTCTCATAGTCTTATAAATAAAATTATATACTTCGTCGAAATGTTATATAAAATATTATTATATCTCTTTTACCAAAACATTTTATACAACTCATTTTATTAATTTATCACTTAATTATCATATTCCGCGTTAAGAGATTCTGAAACCAATATGATTAGCCTCGTTAGACAGTGGTATTAGTTAGAATTAGAATCAATATTTAAAAAAATTTCTTTCTCCCCACTAATCACCGCATATTAGGTCCAAAACAGCATGATTAATTAATCAAATCTAACCAACAACCCTAAAATATAATTTCGAAGATTATAGATAAATGAGTTGGTTTTGAGAGATCAGGGATGATATATTTATAGGAAGGAGAAGGACTATAAACAAAAGTTGGTCTTAGTCGGATATCCGGGCATTGAACAGTAAATCGTCCCTCGACTATCCCGTTTGGTGTCAGATAGTCCCTTGACTTTCAAATGTCTGTTGACAGTCCCTGGACTATCGCGTTTGGATAAAGTTAGTCCACCAGATCCTCTGATTCATGAGAGGCTGCCACGTGTCACCATAGTCCCCAGATTTTTGTATCACCACTAGTCCCCTGAGTTTAAGTCAAACCCAAAATGTAGAATATTACGGATAACTAAACTCAAAGGACTAGTGGTGATACAAAAATCTGGGGACTATGGTGACACGTGGCAGCCTCTTATGGATCAGAGGGTCTGGTGGACTAACTTTATCCAAACGCGATAGTCCATGGACTGTCAACGGACATTTGAAAGTCAAAGGATTATCTGACACCAAACGCGATAGTTGAGGGACGATGCACTATTCAAAGCCCGGATATCCGACTAAAAGTTAACGAGTAGTAGTTAGTTTCCATAGACTATAGAAACGAGTTGTTGGTAGTAATCGGGTATCCGGTCTAGTAATCGGATACCCGATAATAATGACGTATGAATATTAAATATTATATTAATTTTATTGATTACATATTATATAAAAACCTAATTTTGTTTATATCTAGTTGTCTATTGTATTTTCATTATTAATTTATGATAAATATTTTTTTTTCTTTCATTCGACTAAATTTACTTATAAAAATTAGTTTTTTAATAAAAAAATATATAATTTTTTTAACAAACTATTAAAAAAATATAAAAATCAATTCTAAACCAAAATTATTTTAAATCGAATAAATCACGACAAAACTAAATTCCGTGTTTATAATAGATATGAACTCGATGAAACCTATTTGTAAAGAAGGAAACATTTATCACAAAATACAGTTCCGTTTAACATTTTAACCTGACTCGATATAATTCATTTTATTATATAACATACGGAGCGTGACAATTCGTTAGATATGTTTATGAATTGTGAAACCATTAAATATTTTTATTAGAATAAATTATCGAACTCTTATTTTACGGAAAATATTATTTTATTTGGAAAAAACAACTATAATTTTAATTTCTAATAGAATAACGCACACTTATGTGACAACTGACTCTATTGTTTTAATATTGTATTTTTTATTTTGAATTGGACTGTTTGAAGTGTCTAGAAGTCTCTGAGAGGGTTTTTTTAGAGTAAAACAATGTTTTGAGGACTTAATTCATATTAATAATTACTTAGTAAATGTTTTTAGAGAGAAACTAAATATTTATAGAAAGAGAAAGTCTAATCATTAATCAATCACCATGTTTCCCAGGGTGATGCTTTTATATTATAAAAAGTAGGTCCCACAAGCCTAGCAACTTACTAATTGCGGGATCAGTTCTCAACTCTATTGTTTGCTTTAAATTACTCCTTTTCTATTACATAATTGACGATTTCTCATAAATAAACTTTCTTTATTAAATAAACCTCCTCATCTTTCATTCTCCCTTGTCAGTAGCCCCCCAGTCCTTATGAAAATATTTTTAACAATATCCCTCGAAAATATCCCTCAAATTTTATTCCTTGTTTTGCCCCCGGATTCTAACCAGACTCCAAACACTAGTAACTTCATAAGGTCTTCTCGGCCTCGAATATTTTAACAATTTCTCCTCGGCTTTGGATTTTGTCTCAATCTTCGTTTTCTTCGAACATCTCAATATGTGTGGGTTACTTCAAAATTCTTCTTTTCTTCGAAAATCTTTATATGTGTGGATTTCTTCAAAATTCTCCTTTTTTTGAAAATCTCTATATTTGTGGATTTCATCAAAATTCTCATTTTCTTCGAAAATCTCTATATGCGTTTATATTGTTTGTAGCCCTCCAGTCCTTGTGAAGATGAATGTTGACAATGACTGCTAACTTTTGAAAGTTTCTTCCTCGAACCATTCTTTCTACGCAATTTCTTGGGCAAGGATTTTTTTACCCTCAATATTCGAAGGGCTGCCAACTTTATTGTTCATATTTGTCGATCTCTTCAAATTTTATAAGAATCTCTCAATCCATACCAACCGTTTTCCCGTCTTTTCCTTATTAATGACGTTACAACAAACCCTGACACCGCCAACGAACACTTTTCTGTCAAATCACAAATCAGTTGAACTTCTTTGGCATGTTTATTTTCCGAACAAATTTACTTGAGCCAAACGTTTCCACTTCCCCATGCTATTTTCGCCCCTACTTCACCCATTTTACCCCTAGACAAACAAGTCATGCATCGTTGGGCCTCAACACCTTTTAGAGCCCAACTCCACTCTATAAAATTTATTTCCCTCTCAATTCTCTAGACACATTTTCTAGTGATATAAAGCTCTACCAAAATATTTGTAGAGAGAGAAAGGTGCAGCTTATGCCCCCTAAAATCCGTCGGATTCCAGAGTGGCTGTATACTAGTCAAAATTTTGAGGAGAAAAAAGCAGTTGATATCTACATCGATCCTGAACCCGAGCCACTCGTTACTACTTACTACTGTAGTTGGCCTCCCACAGAAAATTCGTTTGTCGTTATTCCTTTTAATATTTGTTCTCAATCTCTTTACACCAGAAAAGCTCTTCTGCCAAAAGAAAAAGGCATCACAAGGATAAAAAGCATTCCAAGGAACACAAACGTTCAAAAACCTCTCCCTCCGATATTTGCAGCCCCACTGTCCAGCCTCAGGTTGATACTCAACCTCAACTATATAACGCAGAAGGCTCCGCATCGGATTTACCTGCTACTCCCTCCATAACTTCTCAAGAAATCCATAGGTTCACCTCGGACATTCCTCCTCGAAGTTTAACACGGGAAGAAACTGCACAACCGCCAAAAGTAACAATAACTGACGAGGAAGTTCAGTCAGGTAAACCAGATGCCTAGATCAAAAGGAAAAATAAAATTAGTTAAGTCTTTCAATTCAGACCAACAAATGTCCCTAAATCATTCGAAATGAATGTCGGCAAGTCTTCATTAGCCTCAACAAGCTATGAAGATGTCTATCCTCTTGAAACAGTCGAGGAGCAGTCTTCAAGAAGAGCTCCAAAATCTAAAGAAGGCATCACCCTTCCCCTCAAAATTGATGCCCTAGTTGGTAACAATATTTAGGTCATAAAAAATAAGCATCTAGTGATTCTTCATAACATCAAGTACAAGTACTTTTATCCATCCGAAGAGACCATGCTAAGAACTCATTGGGGAATTCCTTCCTACATAACCATCAGATTTCTGAGCGCTGGAGAGACATCTTTGTCCGTAAAAGACAAAGAGTTAGTCGTGTATACATAATTCGTGAACTAGGGGTTAAGATGCCCTCTGGATCCATTTTTTATTAAGTACTTTACCAAAACCAACCTTTGGCACCACACAAGCAGGTCCCAATATGTGGTACACGCTTATGGCGTGTATTATGGCATCAAAAATTTATGGGAATGAATTTTCTTTGGAAGAGCTTATCGGGTTGTCTAGTTTGGCCAGGAATATATTCTTTCTCTTTTACTCACTCACATTTGGCCGAAGATAAAAAGTGGTGAAAGATCTACTTGAAGCTGACAAGAAATGGAAACAAAATTTCATTTTCTTATCAGGACATTGGGAGACAGGCTCTGAATCATCCCCTTTGAATCCTCACAAGCTATCTCTTTTATGGACCAATAAAGGTGTGTGATTTTCGAACTATTCTTTTATATATACTTTCAATTATTTAAGTATTAATTCCTCTGAATTTTATGTAGCCATGACTGATATTGACATACCCTACGCTGACTTTATCTCAAGTGCCACAACTATCTTACCAAATTAAATGAATTGGCCAAAGAAGCTTAGGAAAACAAATTCTGACTCTGTTTTATGAATACCAACCTGGCTAAAATTTGATTGTGGAGATTGAACCTTTTGGAGAGATTATCCTTGGAAGAATTGATGACTCCTCTCTTACAACAAGAAGTCCTCAAACGTTTAGAAGCTAAAGACATCGTCATTTATCTTCTGAAGCGCTCCCGTAAAATTCATCTCGGTGACAATTTTGACTAAGAGGTTACAGTGAAAGATCAGACTTCTGACTCTGAAGGGCTAAAAGTTTATAAAGCTAGAGCCTCTACTTTCACTCCTCAGAAAGCTCCTATTCACCCAGTAAATAAAAAAGAACCGAAGAATAAAAAGACTATTATAGAGCCTATTCAAGAAATATCTGAGGGTCGTAGAGATCAAGAAGGGGTCAATTTTGATCAAGTACAAACTCCCAACCAAATTGTAACTCAAGCCTTGATGTTTCTCCTAAATTAGCTCATCCTCTCATTTTCAAAGGTCAACCATCTCAAGCTGTTGAAATTTTTTTCTCATCGTGTTCGAAGATTGCTTCACGCCTCAGTCAAAATGGGGAAGAAAATGAAACATTTGGAAAATAAGAAGTATCATTACAAATCTGAGGTATTACTTGCTACCTCTAAATTTGAAGAACTCAAAAAATAGCATTTTATCTTCGAATAACAAGCTGAATCTCTCTTCAAAAAGTTGGTTGCCTCCGAGAATTATCTTATGCTTCTGGAGAACTATTGTCAAGAGGAAAGGGATATCTACAGTAAGAAAATGGTTTCCCAAGATAAACTCATTGTGGCTCTTAAAAAAGCAAATCATCTATCGACAAAAGGCTTTAAATATTTCCTCGAAGACTTTGAAAAGGTAGTGGAAGAGAAAAAATATCTTCTAGAAAATCTTAAGAAGGAGAAGAAAGTTGTTGTAGAAGCATATGCTGTTAAATGTGCAGACAAGTTGAATATGAGGGATGCAACCATCCAATCAAGGCTAATCATAGAAATCCATGAATGTTATCCTGACTTTGACTTAGGTAGTTTCAAGAAACTTGTCCCTCCAGAAAATCGTCCACCTGGAATTGTTGTCAGTGAAAGTGAAGCATCAGAGTCCGAAGTAAGTGACTCTTCTGAATCCTCAAAATGATTAATCTTATATTTTTTACTTTTTGTATAAGTCCTCATAACTTTTGAGGCTATTTTGTATAGGACCTCTTATCCTTCGAGGCGATTTCTGAAATGTTCCCAATGCTTTTCGAGGGAGACTTACTTACTCAAATGGACTTTCGTTATTGTATAACTTTATTTATTATACCTTTTTTTGACCAACTGTTATGGAATCTGATAATAGCTGTATGCTAACTTTTGTTTGACACAGAAATAGTTGTACGCCAACTTTCGTTGGACATGATAATAATTGCATGCCAACTCTCGTTGGATATGATAATAGCTGTATGCCAACTTTTGTTGGACATGATAATAGTTGTATGCCAGATTTTGTTGGACATGATAATAATTGTAAGCCAACTTTCGTTGGGCATGATAATAGTTGTATGACAACTTTTGTTGGACATGATAATAATTGTATGCCAAGTTTCGTTGGGCATGATAATAGTTGCGTGCCAACTTTCGTCGGAAAATACTTTAGGCTCAACATTGGATCTTTAAGGAAAAAACTTCATATGCATAAATCAGCTAGAATGACACCTCGTTAAAACCTTCATGTGCCTATCAGGGTAGGAAAGAGTGTGTTGTCGCTGTGTTACAAAGAAAAATACAAAATAAAACATAAAAACATTCTCATATTCACTCAAGATAAAGCTTAAGATGTTCTATATTCCAAGGATGCTTGAGGCTTCTTCATTTTTTATATTTCAACCGATACGTCCCATGCGTAATTATATTTCAAGGATGCTCCACTTCAACCCATTTAGAAAAGTAATCAACCACCATTATTATTGTCTGCCTTCCCCCAGTCGCCATCGATAATGGGCCAACCAAGTCAATACCCCATCAATCGAATGGCAACGCCTCAGAAATACTTTCAAGGGGGACCCCAGGTTTGTGAATTATATTAGCATACCTTTGACATGTATCACATATTTCCACCAATTCTTTTGCATCACTAGATATAGTTGGCCAGTAATACCCTGCTAAAAATACCCTTGGAATCAAAGTTTTATACCCACCGTGCGCAGACCCTTCTCCGTCATGTAATTCTGAAAAAAAAATTGTGATTCATTCTTAGCCAAACACATGAGTAAAGGTCTACTCAATGATTTTTTGTACAAAACTCCTCCTAGGACTATGTAGCCCTGAGATTTTGATCGTATTTTCCTTTTAATCGACTTATCTTTAGGTAGCTCATCTTTCTCCAAATACCTAACAAATTTTGACCTTCAATCACTTTCCATAACACTTGTCCCTTGAAAGTTTTCCTCAATAATCACATATGTTTGCTCTGAATCTTTAGTAATCGAAGAAAACTCATGCGTAATCACCCATGGATAATCCTCCAAATACGAAGCAGTTACTAAAGAATATGGCACTGAATTTTATTCCCTTCGAACATGTTCATACCTAATACCTTCAAAAGCAAGTGCCAAATCTTTCAACGCTTTTAAGTATTTGATTAAAGGACCTTTTCGTGCCTCGGAGTGTCCTGATGCATGATTAATCAAAAGTTGTGAATCCCTTAAAAATTTAACCTTTCTTGCTCCATATATTTGAGAAAGCATTAAACCTCCTAAAGCACTTCATATTATGCCTCATTATTTGTTGCTTTAAAACCAAATCGTATAGCCTCGAACATTGCTACTCCATATGGGGAAATTAACTTTACTCCAGCTCCACTTCCAGATATGTTTGATCCTCCATCTGTTCGAATTAACCACTCGGCCTCAACTTTGTGTTCATCAATCTCCATGTCTGATCGCTCAGAATGAAGTTCTACAAATAAATCCGCCAAAGCTTGAGATTTAATAGTTGTTCGAGGCTCAAACTCGATATCAAAATCTCCTAACTCAACCGACCACTTTTTCATTCTTCCGGAAATATTCGGCCTTTGAAGAAATTTTTTAAGAGGGAATGTTGTTCAAACTACTATAGAATGCGCCTGAAAGTATGGTCTCATTTTTCGAGCAGCTATCACCAAAGCAAGAGCCAATTTTTCTAATTTCAAATATAGTTTTTTGCATCTAACAAACTCTTAATGATGTAGTATATTGGCCTCAAAGCCTTTTCTTCCTCTTGAACTAACACAACACTAACTGCACAGTCTGAAACTACTATATAGATAACCAATTCCTCAATCGACAATAGTTTAAAGACAATTTATGGGGAAGAAATGTACATTTGGATCTGATGAAACGCTTCTGAACATTCTTTTGTCCAACTAAACTTGTTCGAATTTTTAGGTACTTAAAAGAAAGGTGCACACTTGTCCAAGGATCGAGAAATAAATTTGTTTAATGCTGCCAATCTTCCCGTCAATATCTGAACTTCTTTGATATTTCGGGGATGAGTCATTGTTGTCAAAGCTTTTATTTGTATTGGGTATGCTTCAATTCCTCTTTCACTCACCACATATCCGAGGAAATTTCCGGATCTAACGCCAAATGTACATTTTTCCGCATTCAATTTCAAATTAACCTTTCTCAAGTTGTTAAAAGTCTCTTCTAAATCGCCAAAATGGTCTTCATCTTTCAAACTTTTAACCAGCATGTCATCAATATAAACTTCCATATTTCGTCAAATCTTGTCCATAAAAGTTTTATTTACCAAGCGCTGATAAGTTTCCCCTGCATTTTTCAGACCAAATGACATCACCTTGTAACAATACAAACCTCTCCCAGTAATAAACAAAATATTTTCTTCATCCCGCGGATCCAGTCTGATCTAATTATAACCTGCATAAGCATCCATAAACGATAGCAAACAGTTCATTGACGTAGAATCCACTAGATGGTCAATCTGAGGCACTGAAAATGGATCTTTTGGACAAGCTCTATTCAAATCTGTGAAATCTACACACATTCTTTATTTACTATTTTTCTTCTTTACCAATACTGGATTTGATACCCATAAAGGATACTGCGACTCTCAAACGTGCCCTATGCTGGACAACCGCTCTACTTCTATAATTATTGCCTCAGATTTCTCTTGAGAGAAAGGTTCTTCTTTTTTGTATGACAGGCCTTACATTGTTCATAACTGAAAGCTTATGACAATTTATCTCTTGAGGCACCTCTGCTACATCTTCTGCACACCACACAAACATGTTTAGCTTTCTAGATAAAAACATAATCAATTTCTCCCTCAAATCAAAAGAGAGATTTCTTCCAATTTTGAAAACTTTCCCATCGGGTATACATAATATTTATAATTGTCATCAGGCACCAAAAGTCCGGGGGACTCCCTTAGATCATCAAAAGTAGTTATTTTTTAGAGAGTCCCCTTTAATTTCTATGCTTTTTCTGTCTCATTCCCCCAAACTTTCTTTGAAGACAAAGCAATCCGGTAACACTCTCTAGCCATCTTCTGGTTACTCCTTATCGTTCTAATATTATTTCCCACAACATACTTTAAACATTGATAAACAGTTGAAATAACACCATGCATCTTTGACAACCATGACCTTCCCAAAATAGCATTGTAAGAAGTAGGCGCATCTACTACTATAAATAGAATTTCAACCTTTTTTTTTAAAGGCCCTCGACCAGCTCAACTATACTCTCGAATTCTCCGACCACTTTAGTTGTCGCCCCCGTGAACCCCACGATAGTTCCATCTGACCTTCGAATTACGGTGGAATCATCAATTCTCTTATCAGTATTCATAAAATAAATATTGGTAGAGCTGCCAGTATCAATTAAAATCCTTTGCACGTGATCACCAGTTATACATGTTGCAATTACCACCACATCTTCATGTGGTCCTGACATATTTATCATGTTATCATCATCAAAGCAAATTATTGGGGAGGGAATGTGCTGAATCTATGTTGAGGATCATACCTTTAACTGGGTAGTCAAATTAACGATGTGCCTCTTCCGGGAGCTGTTTGAATTCCCTGCAACAGTATCTCCTCCAAAAATAGCCAATGACTCAAAAAATGCGCATAGATCACTAACCTTTACCCTCGGAACAACCTCTTCTACAAAGTTAATATCATTTCTTCCCTCTTTTGGGTCTAACTACTATGTAGCAATATCAAAAACATCAATTTCTTCGGAAATATCCATCGTAGTCTCAACGCTTTTTGGAACAACCTTTGCTTTCGGATTTCTCTGGGAGTGTTTTTTCACAAAGTCTGTCAATTTAGCATTTTCAATTAAATTCTATACCTCGTTTTTTAAGGCAATGCACTCTTTTGTATCATGCCTAATATTCTCATTGAATTTATAGTACCTGCTATTACTTCTATTTTCCCTCAGAGTTTGAATAGGAAAACGCTTCTGAAATTGTACTGTATCCTTAGTTTTGTCAAATATGGTTGCCACACACTCACTTAATTCTGCAAAATAATCTGGACGAATCCACTTATTTGACAATGGCCTTGTTCCATGTTGTGTGTTGTATGTCTGCTGATTCGACCTTGGCCTCGGAGGATATTGGTTAGCTGCTTTAGGCTGCACATTTGTTTGAGGCGCTTGGTTGTTGGATTCAGATCTTTGGAACTTATTCTGCTCTAACTGATCAATTGGACCTTTCTCCAAAGCCTGAGTTCTTTTACCAGAATCCTCTTTTCGAGTTGGTCAATGAGCCACAAAAGTCATTGCCTGACTCTTAGCCACAAAAGTCATTGCCTGACTCTTAGCCACAGTATCCTTTAAAAATCCGGGGAGAAGTCCCATTCTAAATGCTGCTAATGCCACCGAACCTTTTTTTACAGTATTCCATATCAGTTTTTGTCTTCACAAAACGATTGGTATAATTCTTCAAACTCTTTCAAACCCTTTTCTTGTAGTATATTATCGTATCTCCATTGGCTGAAAATTTCTTGCTTCCTACAAAATGTTAAAATGTTCCAAAACATATCAAAAACATTAATGTAACCCTGTGGAAGTCTATTGTACCACTTGGAAGCTACCCCCTTGAATGTTTGAGCGAAAGCCATATACAACAATTTATCATCATCATCAAAATTGATCATAAAGTTTTTAAATTTCTCAATATGGTTATCAGGATCTTGCGTTCCATTGAACTTCTCCAACTTAGAGATGTCAAAACGTTTTGAAAGGTTGCAAGAAAAAATTTCCGAAGACAGATGAGAAGATCTCCAATTGTGACCTGTCCTGTAAACATTAGCTCTCGAACTTTCATGATTCATTGCGTTAAGAACTTCTTCGGAAGGTAAGGTGTATTGTTGTTTCTATTCAAAATTCTGATGATCAAAATTCTGGTTTGCCATCGGAAAATCCCTCTGATTATAAGCTCACTCATCAACTTTTTCTCTATTAAAATAGTTCTTTTCCTCCCGAATTTTCTTTCTTGATTCTTTAGTTCAATGGTGGTCCACATGTTTTTTGTTATTTTTTTCTCTTCCGATGATTTCTTTCAGAGGATGATTCAAACGAGCTATAACGTTAATAATCACTTAACTCGGAAGACTCATGGTAATTTCTTGATTTTTCCTTTCTCCTCGGAGAATAACGACCATGCCCTCTATACCTATCATCTCTGTCTCTAGATTGATGATAATTTTTGCACTCTCATTCTCCCTTCGAATTTTGGAACGATGATTTCCAAGTGTCGTTTCTTTTTCAGCCTTTAATTTCTCATTTTCCTTCAATAACTCATTTATTCGAGCCACCAAAATAGACTCCTCGAATATTTCCCCAGCACACTTATCATCATGTTGTCCTCGAGTTCCACACTTTTTTCGATAATTGTTTCTTATAAGATGCTCCTCACAATTATTCATATCTAACTCCACCTGTTCCTCCATCACTTTTCATTCGTAAACTTACTCAGGTTTTGGAAAATAATTCTAGGTACCAATCGATATTGCGCCAATGAAGTGTTTATATTCTCCGATGGGGTTTTTTAGAGTAAAACAATATTTTGAGGACTTAATTCATATTATCGATTACTTAGTAAACCTCTTTAGAGAGATAAACTCAATACTTCTAGAACGAGAAAGTCTAAATATTAATCAATCACCTTTTGTCTCAGAATAGGGTGCTTGTATTGGTACAAAAAGTAAGCCCCACCGGCCTAACAACTTACTAATTACGGAACTAGTCCTTAACTCTATTGTTGGTTTTAAATTAGTCCTTTTCTATTACATAATTGACAATTTCTCCTAAATAAACTTTCTTTATTAAATAAACTTCATCATCTTTCATTCTCCCTTATCACGGTTAACTACTTGAATTGTCGTCAAATAGTAGTAAATAGATATAAATAACCAGTAGATATTAATTATATTTCTTTCAAAACAATTAAATAAAAATATATTTTCATTAAATTTTAACAAAGGTAAATTAGAGTTTTACCATTTCTAGTTTCATCAAAAGATGGATTTCATTTATGGTTAAAAATGGATGGATTTTATTTTATGGTTAAAAATTCTAAACCCTAGATTATAAATTTTAAATTATTATTAAATTTTGGTCACCATTTTATAATAAAAAAAATTAAATCCAAAACCTAGACATTTCACAATACAGAATAAATCAATACAAAGCATCCAATTAAAAACGGTAAAAATATTTTACAATACAAAATAAAACAAAAACATCTAATTAAAAACATAAGAAACAATTAGTGATACTTTTTTATTAATTACCAATAATTTTTTAAAATAATTTTTAATTATTTTAGATATGAAATAATGATTAAAAATTTTGTTTTTGACTCGTAACCACAAAAAAAATTAAAACATTTTCCCACCAATTGGTTGGCAAAATCTAGATGCTCAAAATAAAAAATACTACATTTTATAAAATTGTAAAGAACAAGATAACAATAAGCGAGGAATTGCTAAAAATGGCCGAAATTACTTCGCGAAATTGCATATTTTCTTCTTTGAAATTACTTCGTAAAGTTAATTTTTTGAAAATTTTGCCTTCAAAAAAACATTTAAATAGAAAACTTTATTTCGCGAAGGTGCCATAATTTTGGATTTTTTTTAATTTTTCTTTCACTTCTCTCTAAAAAAACCTCCAAATTTAAAAACCCTAATCTAATCATATATACCTACTTAAATAAATTTAGCTAACTCAAATTTACTTAAATATATATCTAACTAAAAGCAAAACTAAAACTAAAGCAAACTAAACCTAAGCTATTAACTAAAAGTAGGGCTGTTATCGGTCTAGTTCGGTCCGGGTTGTGAAGAAACCGGACCGGACCGCTAAGCTTATCGGTTCGGACCGGACCAGACCGTTAAGCTTTCGGTTCTAATTTTTGGAACCGGACCGAACCGCTAAGCTTTCGGTTCGGTTCGGTCCGGTCCGGTCCGGTTCGGTTCGGTTCCGGTTTCGGTTCGGTCCGAGTTCGGTTCTGTCCGAATTCGGTCTGGTCCCGTTTCGGTCCGGTTTTGGTCCGATCCACTTAAAAAAATAAAATCAATTAAAATTTAATTTTTAATTATTTTTTTATTAAAATAAATGATATAAAAACTAAAGTTTATAAGTCGATCTTTCATTTTCTTAAAAATTGGTAATTAACTATTAATTTTGGTACTATAATTTATAAAATAATATATAATAATAATAATAAATAATCGATTTTAACGGTTTTATTGGTCCGATTTCTTATCGGTTCTACCGGTTTATCGGTTTCATTGGTTCGATTCCGTATCGGTTCCTTCGGTCCTATCGGTTGGATTTCTTATCGGTTCTATCGGTTTATCAGTTCGGTTCCTAACCGATTTTTTGTTTCGGTTCCTTATCGGTTTTCGGTTTTTAGAATGGAACCGCGAACCGGACCGTTAAGGTTCGGTCCGGTTCTCGGTCCGATCCTTATCGGTTTGGTCCCGGTCCGGTTCTCGGTTCCGGAGAACCGTTGACAGCCCTAACTAAAAGCCGTAACCTATTATCCTAAAGTAAAACCATACCCACGAACCACCCTCACGCCTCACGAACCCACACCAAGAAACGGGTTTTCATCGTCCGACAGCAACCACACCACATATTTCCAACCATCGTCCGATAACCACGCGCACTTCGACGAATATATTCGGGCAAATTTCGGTGAACTGAAGCTAGCAGCAACTCGGACAAAAAACGGGTCGAGCAAGTCGGGAAAATTCAAAATACGATAAATGTAAATAAACTAAAATTAGGGATTAGGATTAGTCTTAAATGGGTTCGATTGGTAATTTGTGGATTCTTGTTATGTTCTTAGGTTTTAAAGTTCGAAACTGCTGTTATCTGAGACCTGAACTGTACACAGGGGCTTGGAAGCCCACGCCTTTTCCAATGGCGTGAGGTCATGTGATAGCGCCATTACATGGCATACACACAGGGTCTCACGCCAAGGAAAAGGCGTGGGCTTCCAAGCATTCGCCATATGTATGGCGTAGCCATCCTTCCCTACACCACTATAATGCTGCAGGCGCAATGGTTTACGTTAGCATGGTGGCATAAATTATTGTGTCGATGCCATTACGCAATGGTTTACGTTAGCATGGTGGCATAAACTATTGTGTCGACGCTATTGCGCAATGGTTTAAGTTAGCATGGTGGCATAAACTATTGTGTCGACGCCATTACAATGGCGTAGGTTGCTCCAGTTATCGGTGTAATTCGGGACCGGTTTATTCTTGTTGTTTGGGGTGTATACTATGCGTTTGTGCTATTATTTTTCAAAAAATGCTTCGTGATTGACAATTGGTATTTCAAACCAATCTTGACATTTTGTATATCTATTATTTCAGGGTATGAATCTTGGTGACGCTTCCGGGTCCGGAGATGACTCTCAGACGAAGAGAATAAATAAGCGGACTAGGGTACGAGAAGTTAGCCAGCCCGTTTTAGTTATCGATTCAGCGGTGCCGATTGAGGAGCTACCTATAGTTTCCGGACCGCACGCTTCCGGATCCAGTTCCAGTTCCGCTTCCGCTTCCCGCGGAGGACGCCATCCTCCCCCACCTAGAGGGAAACCTAGAGCTCCTCCTCCCTCCAGACTGACATCGCTATTCGGCGAGACGTTCATCTCCCATATTGCATACCACATTTGGATGAGAGAAGTAATATTCAAATTTTCATATGACATTCTACTTTGGTTGAATTTTAATATATACTAATATATTTAGCTAATGTTTTTAGGAGCGCGAGATGAGGCTATACGCCCATTATCCCAGCCATAGAGGCTAGAGTTTGGCCACACAGAGTAGGGTGCGCACCGTAGTCAACGGCACTCCTTTCGGTAGACTCATCGAGTCGTTCTATTACATGCACACACACTCCAACATGATGGAGGTTTTTTTGGAGCGGTGGCATATGAAGAATAATAGTTTCCATTTCTCGTTCGAAGAGATGACGATCACTCTCAACGACGTCCACACCAATTTGGGGCCCTAGTTCAGGGTGAGATTACTGTGTTTCCAGTTATATCGGACAAGTCTATAGTCATGCACGAGGGTGTTGAACTGCTTATGGTGGATGAGGTATCGTTCGTGATGGAGGTTGAGAAATGCAACGGCGTCGGTTTGTGGTTTAAATGGCTCCCGAGTAGGTTTAGTGGGCCAAGGTTCTGCAATAACAGCTTTGATCTCACTGAACTGATGGTACATGCGGCTGCGCGCGCCTATATATTACATATGTTGGGCACCGTTCTATTCTCCGACAAGAGTAACATCTACGTTAATTTCAATTATTTTTTTCTGTTCCGCGATTTAACTGAGGTGGGTGTCAGTCGTTACTCATGGGGTAGTATTGTGCTTACTTAATTGTACTACCATATGGGTGAGACCTCACTTCACGACACGAGGACTATGGCCGGATGTACCGTTTTGCTGGACACGTGGATACGGGATCATTTCTTCATGCTCCGCCCTATTACTCGTTCCACTTACACCGAGCGCGAGCCCACTATTGCGAGATGGGATACATCTGCCACAGTATCTGACTCCCGGAGGAAGCTGAACCTTCGTATCATTGTCAACAACCTATAGAAGATCGATGTAAGTCTTATTATTTAGTAATGCAATAACTGTTTTATAGTTTACACTTGCTATCTTTAGTTGAATAAGGTAGAACTGTTTTATATGTGTTTGTGTACGTATTGGTTTGTATTACAGATACTGTTTGATCATTATCGTGCGATATACGATCATTTTCCATTCGAACATATAGCGTGGTTTCGAGATGTCATCTGCGGTGGAGAGTACTCACAGGGATACTATCCAGAGCGAATTCTGAGATAGTTTGGCCGTGTCCAGAGGCTTATCCCGCAACCTTTGGTGAAGATGCAGTCTAAGTCGAGAAGAAAACCGAAGACGATGGTATATATATTCAATAAGGATAGTTGGATGAACTTGCGTAGCAACACATTGGATGAGGTTTTTAGGGGAGTGTTGATGAGAGACGAGATGGATTTGTTTTGTGCTCCTGAGTACCTTCTGCTTCATCAGAGGACTAGATGGTTCAACCTCATCAACACTGCAATCTACTCGCTCGGGAAGTAGCTATAGGATCTCGCTGTTTCATGGAGTTGGTGAGTTTGACCATGATTTTGATCGTTTGGCAGTGGCTTACGAGGATGTTGTGTCTACTTCCAGGAGACTTGCTTAGTCATTACGTTTTATTTTCGGATTGTATGATACCATTTACGATATTTTGGTAGTCTAGTGTTCTGGTATGATACTTTGTGACTGTTGTTAGTTACTTTGATGGTTTGGTTGTTGTATGATACTTTTTCAATGCTGTTAGATATTTTAAAGTCTTATTTTGGTATTTTTCTAGAGTTATGTTTGTATTTTTGTTGACGATTGTCCTAACCCTTGTTATCACCATTACAAAAAAATATAGGGAATAGAATAAATTATTTCACCCTAGAATCAGGTCTAATAACAACTTAATAGTACCTTAATTCTAATAAAAAGTAGAGCATAACTCATAAAAATTAAAACAACATCCAAGGAAAGCGTGAACTACAACATGGACTAAGTAAACCATAAATTCAAACAACAACTCGAACATAAACTCAAGCATAAACTCAAACATAAACTTGAACATAAACTCAAACATAAACTCAAACATAAACTCAAAAATGTTATCAAACATAAGCAATTACTTGTACTAATCATAATTTATCTATCAGACCAGTTCCATTTCATCAATTTTCTTTCTTCTTTTGTAGTCTGGTAGTCACGCATTTCCTCTTCCTTGATGGTAATAATGTCGGAATGGACACGATCGAGCTGCTCCTCCGTTATAGTATCCGTGAACTGACAGTTGAACTGGTTAAACGCTACATGGCATTCCAAGTCGTTGAGAATGGAAACCAGATGAACACGATATTTCACTACAACGGGCCATCTAGCTTTCACCTCATCCACACGCCTTGAAATGTTAAGCGGCAAAAGGTCATACTTGCCGTATAGGAAATACATATGGCATAACATTGCCTCCTAGTAGTGTTTACCCCAATCTTGGTCGTATATTTTACCAACTTTAATTGATGCTTTCATCAGATATTCATCATCCAACTCAGTCCATAGAGACATTTTTCCAGAATTTATTTATAGTTTATCCTTTAATGCTTGGAGAGCGTCTATTTATTGACCATTTTGTCTTTGGATAACGTAATCTAAATAGACCAACAAACACATGAAACATGTAAAATAAAGATAACATATTTCAAATAGATATTCACCTGTAAGATAAGAATAAGAATAAGGATAAAGACGAAGGCCAAAATTACTTTGTGAAGTTGTTTGAATGATAAAATTCGACTAGGACCCAGTACCATCTCCCGCCAAAAAATGAATCCCACCAATAAAATTAAATCTCCCCAATAAAATAACTCCTCAAAATAAAATTAACTCGACCCTATAAAAATAACATGAAATCTAGTGTGAAATAAGACAAATCGAACATCTACTAACAAAAAAAAACACAAACACTTGTGGAGATCGATTTTACGGTTGGTGAAGACTACCATATGCTTCAGGCGGTGAAGGTTGTCCGCCGAGAGATGGGGGAACATACTAGCGATGTGTTTTTTGAGCGTGTCATATGTATGATGTATTTCAACTACGGCCGTTTAGGAACATGAGGTTTTGTTGTGCGCAGTCGTGACGAAATCAAACGCAGGTACCTTTCTGTCCAACCGCTACAGCGTTTGTTGTTCTTACTGTTTAAACATGAAGGTAGTAGACTACATCACCAGGGATATGGTGGCGTATCTAAAGGATAAGATTGCAGAAAGGAAAGAGGGCGATGATTCGGAAGACAACATGGGATACGACTTCGACGACTAAGAATTCTGTTTTTGTTTGTGTTTTGAGTTGTTATGTTTTGATTCAATGTTGTTTCAACGTTTTTATTTCTATACGCATCTATTTGAAGCTTTCCACGATTGTTGTTTTATATTAAGATTCCCTTTAACTATTGTTTCGAAGATTATCTATTTTCATTTATAGTAGAAAATTAACGGTTATTATTATGAATACGCGTTTTGTATAAAATTTAATTCCAAATTCCATAAACATAAATAGCTATAAAAAATATCCAAAATTATTCGGTAAATTTGCATTAGCAATAAATGAATGAATTAATCGGTAATAAAAAAATTAAGGTTTTTAATTTTTTTAATGTAAATATATGTAATAATTAGAATCTAAATATAAAAATAAAAATTTAAAGAATATTTATTTTCTAAATGAAATTTTAAAAAATAAAATAAAAAAATAAAATAAAAAAAAAATTAAAAAAAACCCCTTAACTGTATTGTCCATTGCCCCCAGGCAATGGAGTGCATGAGCCCACTTTGCCATTTGCTGGCGAAAATAGGCAAAACGGATAAGGGGTTTCTGTTCTTTTTAGAGCACACCAAAAAAAAAGCCACCACACGAATGTGTGCGTGCGCATCAATATGTACGTCATTCGTGTGGCGAAGAGACCTATTCATTTTATGAAAGATAAAAAAAATAATACATTTAAACAACAAAAACAACACAAAAACACCTAAATCTGATTTTAACACAAGATGAAAATAGTTTACTAACACAAAAACACACTAAGTCTAGATTCAATCTAAAATTACAACATGTACTCAACTAAAAATCTTTCACTAAGTCAACTACGAGTTGCTCACATTCTATGGAATGTGTTGGCGTGGGAGTTTGGAGGCTTGAAAATATGCGGACTCTATCTAACAAGGGGATCAACCAACAAGTAGCGTATTCTCTCGTCGTGCGCATCCACGTTGGATCTATAGTCGATATATGTGACCCTTTAACCAACTCGACCAACAAATTGACATTGAAACTAAGTGCGCATTTAGATAATAAATGATTAAATGCTTTCGAAGGTAAAAATTTGTTACTCACGTGAACAAAATGGTTTTTATTGACGAATGCCTCACCGATCTCTTTTATGGAACCATCCTTCGGTTGTGCATTTTTTACCGGTAAGTAAGTCGTACATCCATCGGGAGCTAGGAAATAGAAAACACAATTGAATGTCGTCGCGACTACTTTTCCGCAATTAGGCAACGACATCTAATTTGTGAACGGTGCATTCTATTTATTATAAGTCAATCGGTGTATCTTTTTATCGATTTTGATTTCATCATCGTAATATGCAATGCGTTTATAAAACTCGCGATCTATCTTGAGCTCATGAACCTTGACTTCTCTAACCATTTGCCATCCGCTTTCATACCCGACCATACCATGCGTGATGGCTCTAAAACCATAGTTACCGTCGAGCATAACGTTTGTAATTCGGCTTATGAAAGGACGCATAAATTGAGGTATGTCTTTCGAAAATCTCGAGTCCGGCACATTTGGTAACCTTTCCAGGATTGGTTTAGCCAGGAATGACGACATAAAGGTAATGTTGTTCGACGCATCCGGAGTTCCGAAACCTACACATGCGACCCGTTTTTTTTTGCGGTTTTACTCCAGAATTACTAAGAGTATGTGTGGTGTATGTTCGTGCGGTGCTACTGAAAGTCCCGACAAGGGTTACTAAACTAGCGGCGGGTGTTAGCATTTTTGGAGTTTTGGAACTATCGTGGAACTCGAACATTTTTTGTTCGGCATATTCATGGTATGAAGGATCTTTTTTCGTAGAATAATCACGTTGGAGTTGCTACCTTTACCGCGACCACGGTCGTGACCTCCGACACGTCCAGGAGTTCTACCATGGGTTTTAACCTTCTCAAGAGGTTCGCATAGAGGTGACGTCGACGGATCCAAAATTTGTTGAAATTGTTTTAGCCAATGACTTTGTTCGTAAATATCAAACTCTTCAAGTTTAGCATTTAAATTTGCAAAATAAAATTCCACCTCTTCTTTGCCGGTGAGTTTAACTCGAGGCACGATGTCTAGTCTCTTCCAATGCTCGTCTGTAATCTGAGTAGGTACATTACCGTCCGCTCTTCAAATTGCTTCTAGTTCGTGGATACACGGTAAACCATAGATCGTACGATCGGTGCAAACGCACGAAAATTATCATCGTCGTTCTTATCAACAAAGTTATCGTATACTATCTCCAATGCAATAGGTGATACGTACCCCCGTAAAAATTTGAACGGTTTAAAATCTTGAAATCTGTGAATTAGACGACACTTGCTAAGCTCCACCGATTCTTTAATGGTCGAATGTTGCATCGTTAACAAACCATGTAGTTTATCCCAAAACCTATCGAAATCCAATCCGCTTGACGCGATATATTTTTTCAACGTAACATGCGAGCTTTCCGCCCTATTAGAGGTGTGATTATTGAAATGCATGATTTTGTTAGTATAGACGTGAACGAACCTCTCTTTATAAAATATAATCCACGATTCTACCACATAATCCACCGTCTTATCTTGGTCTTTGAACACCGACCGCATCTTAGCCAACCTCTAGTTCATCACCTCAACAGTAGTGGATGAAACAACGTCGTTCCAAGCCGCCAAAAATTTGTTAGACACTTTCCCGTATTCAAACATGGTTTTTGTTTTCCGGTTAACATTCTTGTTGATATGCCACTCGCATAACATGTGACTAGCACTAGGAAATATTTTTTCGATGCTATTCATCAAGGCTAGTTCACTATCCATAATGATAAAACAAGGCAATTCACAATCATTCTCCTCCATTACCATTTGCAAGCATCCCAATGACCATTAGTAGTTGTCTTGTTTTTCACTCACCATAAACGCGAAACCAATGCAAAACGTTTTGTTGGTCGATGTTACCCCGTCTACTTCAAACAAAGGCATCCCATAACGCATAACTTTATACGTGCTATCCATGATTAGCAATTGTGAGAAGGTCCGTAGTAAATCAATACTAAGAGGATGTGCGAAAAATAAATCAGTTATAACGTTAGAGCCATCATTGCCCGTCCGTACCCAATACTTGTACTTGTGCAATTGTAATTTAGCTAAAAAGAATTGCATTTGGGATCAAACATCGTTTTCAACAATCTTCGTTCTTTGACGGTGATTGTAAACGTGCCGGATATTTGAAGCATCCGGATCGGCCTTCTTCAAAACACCAAATATTTATCGTAGGCTTATTCTGTTCACCGTCAAAAGATCAACGAGCTCTTTTTCCTTCCGTTTTAACTTCGACCGTTGCAAATTTCCTTTGGAATATTATACGGTTTGTGGTTGTGCTTGCCGGAAAGGACACTAAGAGCCCACTTATCGTCGCATTTTACCGGATTGCCTACCAAATGAAATGGGCAATTTATTTTTTTGGTACCGGTAGTCGTAGGCTTACGGTCACACTCTTTAACAGACGACTTAAAAATTCCGGATCGCTCCCACCAACAATCTGCTCTCGTTGTTCTCCCTGTTTTCCCAATCTCCTTAGATGTTATGTTAATAAAAAACCTAACGACTTTCCCGTTCTTTTTACCCACTCGGTCATTGAGTCTAAGCTATACTCGTAGTGAGTGAAGAAATAGTGAGCGTAGTCTGAAACAAGCGAAATTTCGTATTGGGTCACCTTTTGAAATATGTAACAAGTAGAGAGACGATAGGTATAAGATTATATAATGGGTAAGGCTATATTGGGACCCCATTTGGCTATAATGAGATCCCAAAATCAGATTTGTTTTTTCTTCAATGTGAAATGTCTATTTTGCCCTTCATATATAAGCCCAACTTTGTAAAAAAAACCAAATTTTTCTTACTCCTCCCTTAAGATTTATCTCTCTAAAATAACTAAAAACTATAAAAAAAAACTATGGATTTGAGTGATTGGAGTGAAGGTTTCAGCTGCAATATCGACGATTTTGCATCGAAGGAGGAGGAGCCATTGACGGACCATTTGCAAACCCAAGATGAGGTGATTTTCGGTTTTTTTAAGTTTCTGTGTGAATATAGCGCTAGTAGCGCTATATAATGGATGAACTGCGAACGTAAAATCGCGAACAGGCTGTTTGCGAATCCGCCAAATGGACGAACAGCCTGTTCGCGATTTTGCCAACATAGCGAACACCCCGTTCGCAGATATACCAAATGGGCGAACAACGAACACGCAATTTTGCCCAATACGCGCGTATGGTGCTCGCAATTTGGCGAAATTTTCGAATTGGTTGTACGCAATTTTGCTGAAAAATCGAACTCCGTTTTCGCGAATGTGACCTGTTTTGCAAATTAAATGATCCGTTAGAATTACGTTCATTTACTTCTTGAGTCCGAAACTTTTTATTTTTTTAACCATCATTATACGTTAGTCATTTTCACTCCAAAATATAAAACTTGTTAACGTTTACATATGGAGTTTACGACGGACGAAGACTACCACATGCTTCAAGCTGTGAAGATTGCATGCCTGATACTGGGGGAAGATACCAGCGATCAGTTTTTCAAGCGTGTCCTATATACGATGTATATAAACTACGGCCGTTTAGGTACAAGAGGTATCGTTGTGCGTACTCGTGAGCAGATCAAACACATATACAATTTTTGCAAGCCAATACAGCATTTGTGTTTCTTGTCATCGCTAATTTAGCAAGAAGCAGCTGCCGTTTGGAACCTGAGCTTGATAGACTACATCACAAGGGATATGGTAGTATTTCTAGAGGACAGAATTATTGCAAGGGGTGGAGTTGATGATGTGGAATACAAACTTAGATACGACTAAGCCTTCCACTTATGTTATTTGAAGTTGTGATTTTTCTTATTAGTTGTTGTTTGAAGTTGTGATTTTCGTATTACTGGTTGTTAAGTTAAGTTGTGATTTTCTAATTAGTCGTTGTTTGAAGTTGTGATTTTCATATTACTGGTTGTTAATTTAAGTTGTGATTTTTCATATTAGTTGTTGTGTCAAGTTGTTATTGTTCTTATTAGTTGTTGTCTTAAGTTGTGGGTACCAAATAAAAACTACAAGACCTGGTAATGGAAACTAAACAAGTTATAACATTAACTTAAACAAACAGACAATACAGAACCTACAATGAGACGCCTACTATAATTGCACTGCAACATTTGAGTACTTTTGTAAATATTAGGTGTCGCATAATCATTTGTCAACTTGGATTACGTTATCCTTATCTTACAAGTGTCGTTTATTTATAGGTCTACTTGGATTACATTATCTTAAGCATAAAAGTGGTACAGAAAGACGTTTTTTTAGGCAGAACAAATAATAGCCAATATACCAATTGCAAAAAATGTGTCCATGGACTGAGTTGGAAGATCAATATTTGATGATGGCATCAGCTGAAGTTGGTAACACGAACATGATAGAGAGGGGTAGAAAGTATTGGGAGGCGTTGCAATGCAAGATGTACTTCCTATATGGAAGGGATGGTGTTCAGCCGCCTAGAATTTCAAGGCGTGTTGATGAGGTGAAAGCTAGGTGGTTAGTCCTAGTCACATTCCGCCAACATCCAGTTTCTTGCCTCTCCGAATTGGAACGTCGTGTTGCATGTAACCGGTTCAACTGTAAAGTCATGGATTATATAACATAGGACCAGTTGGATTCGGTCCGCGCTGACATTATCGACATCCGGCTAGAGGAAATGCGTGACTAGCAGGATGCGAAAGAATAAAAGAAGTTGATGAAATGGAACTGGCCTGATAGATAAAGGAAGTTGAGTTTCCGCACTTTAATGCTGTTATTCATAAAAACAGCACAAGATACAAACATAAAAACATAATAACAAAAAAACATAAAAACAACAAAACATATAATAATGGTCCGAATATTATAATATTGCATTTTTTTATGGAGGGAATATTATAAAACAGCACAAGAATAAACGACGTTGTATGCCTCGTGCTGTGTGTAGTCTGGATATAGAGCATGCACATGAGAATTCACCTTCCGAAATTGCTGATCCAGCGTCCCAAACGCATGGGATATAGTAGGGGCTGGAGTCGAAGTGCTAGGCATACGCCTTACAGACCGTGACCGTGACCGTGACACAACCTCCTCCTGGTCGCTATCACTGCCCGAGCTTGAATGTCGAACAGGTGTATGCTGTGTGCGAGGCACGCTGAAATACAACAAATAAAATCATTAATAAATTTAGAAATAAAAACAACGTAATGTGACAAAGCAGCCAAAATTGGGCATCCCCTATTATTGTGAAATTGCGAACAGGGAGCTCGCAATTTCACCACTCGTTATTTTTGTGAAATTGCGAGCTCCCTGTTCGCAATTTCACCAGTGCTGGAAGTGCAAAATCGCGAGCAACGAGCACGCGATCTTGCACGGGTTGCGAACAGACAGTTCGTGACCCGTGCAAAATCGCGTGCTGGTTGCTCGCGATTTTGCACTTCCAGCAGCCCCTAACCCTAGATCTACAATCCAACCCAAAACCCACAAATACAAACCAAATTCAACAAAAATGGTACCAAAACGTTCTTAATGCATCGACTAACACGTATCTACAACTATTTTTTCAAAAAAACAACATATACATGAAAATCGGACTTTTGAGGCAGAACCCTAAACTCTAAATATCATTAAAAATACTAAAGTAAATTGCTTGAAAATTACATGAATAGGTAAATGATTCGTACCTTAACGTGTTTGTAATGTCGGATTTGAGAAATCTTGACTCTTTTTTCTGGATTTTGAGAGCTTTTGGCGGAGAGAAAAGAGAAGAAAAGAGAAAATAAGGTTTGTGGCTGAAAATACAGCGTTTATATTAAAGATAAATGTGTCTTTTTTGTGTCTTATTATAGCCAAATGGAATCTCATTATAAAATAAATGAGATCTCAATTTGGCCTTATCCTTATATAATTTTGGGAGTGAAGGAGTTTATATAGGTAACTCGAGTTCTGGTATTGTGTCGATTACTTCACTACTGTTTTCCTCTAGAAATGAATCTGGGTAGGTAGCCTGTACTTTTACTTTCATGCTTCTGAAATACAAAATGAAAGGAAAAAAATCAAACTGTCCTACATCCTGAACTAGCTTGATCACCAAACCAAGAGCTCGAATTTTGAGAACTAGCAGTTTTACATTAGCAACCTAGAACTATTCAAAACCAAACTAAGAGGTTAACACATCAAGATTTTCAAAAAATGATTCATCTGAGAGACTGAGATACAGTATTTTAAAAATCGGTCAAGGGTACGCTTTCAGGCACGCTGTATTCGGTTTGGCCAAAAACCGAATAGGTGCTTACACTTCTAAGAACATATATAAAGCGGCTGCCTTGTTTATACAAAGCGTAAGCTTTGAATCAAATTCCTACTGGCTTACGCCTTTAGATTTATAAGAATATGAATAGTCCCATAAGGGTATATTTGTAAATTTAAACTCGTGAGCTTTTAATTCTGAATTTTAAGTTATAAACTAAAAAGGGTTCAAATTTGAGTTTTCAGGTATAAACTAGAGATGGTCTAAATTTGTTCTGCTTATATTATAGAAACAGTTATACTAGCTATTGTAATTGTACTAGCTAGCCTCGACAAATAGTGTTTCTCAGGCACATTACACACTGATAAATAATATTAAATCGCACAGTAATGATAATAGACTGAGAAAAATATAGGCATACCTTAGCTTCTGGAATATGTAATGGAGGTCTGATTTCATAGATCTTAAGACTCCAGTATTATTTGAAAGGTCTCCCGAAACCTCAGTGAAACAGTTCTCGGAAAACTCAATAATGTTGAGAGAGAACAACGTCACTACCCTGTAATCTTCCCAATCTACAATACAGCAGAACAAAAATCAAACCAGAAACAAGATTGATCACACGCCAGTGAAAATGATTTCAACAGATGTGGAAGAATATAAGATAGTTATATATATCTTATTCTTGTCTCGGCACATTAAATTTAGGTTAAAGCTAAAATGCAGCCTACAACCTGACTTAAAGGACCACCGGTGATAAAAAGAAATTGGTGACTACGATGATGACAGATGGTAGGTTCACATGAATCAAATGATCTGGTGTACTAATTTCATCAAAAGTTGATAGTCTATGGACGACCAACGGATTTTTTAAAGTCAATGGACTATCTGTCACCAGATGTAATAGTGCAGGGACTACCAATGGACTTTTGAATGTCAATGGACTATACGCTTAGGCTTTAAATAGTAATTGGTTTTTAAAGTATCGAATTTAGTGACATATAATCCCTGAATTTTAAAAAGTCTACTGGTAGTCCCTAGACTATCGAGTTTGGATAAAGTTAGTCTCCTGCATCTGCTGATGAACGTAAAGTTGCCTAGTTGCACCATATTTAACAGAAACTTGTATCGCTAATGGTCCCACGATTTTAGGTCAAAGCTCAAATGTAGTCAATTACAGAGAATTCAAATAATCACAGCACAAAAATAATTTTTGTGGTTTAAAAAAGTTTCGTCTAACACAGAGAATGATCGCAAATAAATGATCATCAAGGTTAAAGAAAAAAAATATCAAGAACTAATAAAAAAGAAAATTTGAATAAACCTTAAAAGAAGAGGGAATTTTTTTATCCCTAACAGTTAAAATAATACTTTTTTATATATTGTACTGTAATTTTAAATAAAAATAATGATTTTTTTTATATATTGTACTGTAATTTTAAATAAAAATAATAAATTTTCTATTTGTTTTTTTAAATTTTGTATTCATTGAATTATAATTCTAAAAATAAAATTGTAACTAGTGTTGTATTTAAATTAATGAAAATAAGTGGTCTAAAATGATATGTAAAACTAATAACAAAATTAAATTAATATTGTTAACAATTTAATAGTGTTGATACCGCCAATTAGCGGTATTAAAAAATTAATATGGTTAATTAACCGCATTAAAAAAATTAATACTATTAAAAAACTTGTATAGTTTCGATAGTATTCCGACAAATTTTTTCTTTTAATATCAATAAGATAACACATCCCACTAAATAATAATAACATATTCCGGCAATAATAGAGGTTATAGGTCCGGTCCGGTCCGGTCTGGATTTTGACGGAATCGGACCAGATACACTAAGCTTATTGGTTTGGGTCGCTAAGCTTTCGGTTCTATTTTTTGAACCGGATCAGACTGCTACGTTTTCGATGGCTTTAATGATTTGGATTTGGTCTGGATGGAACCAAATATTTGGAATTGGAAATCATATCCGACAGTGTAGGATGACTTAGATTTGGTCCGAATGGAACCAAGTGTTTGGAATTGGAAATCATATCCAGCAATGTAGGATGACTTGGATTTGATCCACATGGAACCAAGCGTTTAGATTTGGAGATAATATGTCATATGCATGCAGTCTTACATTTGATTGGAATAATATTTCTTCAGTTTTTTCATCGGTGCATGATTTTTCTTCATTTCGCGTGCCTCAACAATTCTATTTCCATAATCTGAAATCACTAACAATATCAAAGCAACACATAAAATAAAACTGAATTTAATTACTATGTTGTTTCATTGATTCAAACTATATATAGAGGAGGAGATAAACTGTCTTACATTTTATGGCATTGTTTATGTAACAACTGTTTTGTTTTTTGTTAGGTATAAAATCATCACTAAATAAGAAAATCATTTAATTATTATCAAATAATTAATTAATATCATAATAATGACATGATATTAGCAACACATGGTTTTGATATTTTTTTTCCTTAGTAGATTGGTCGTCGTACTTATTGTGGATTTATTTTGTTTCCAATTTGTTTTGTTTCCTAAATTAATTATTAATAAAAATATTAGTATATTTTAGGGGAAAATTGAATGCTTTGTTTAAGTTATTATTAAAAATAAATTATAAAAGTCAGGTATTATTAATTTTAAATAATATTTAAATATAATAATATTTTATATAAAAACATAACAATAAATAGTTAACCTTTTCAAATATTTTAATATCCGTATAAATGATTTTATAAATTTTATACTTGTTTTTAGGATAAATTCAATAATAATTATATATTTTTGGTTGAGTACCACACTATACATTAAGGTACTATATGGAAGTCAAAACAATAAAATAGTTTAGTATTATAATATTAAATTTAAAAATAACTTAAACCAACCTCAGTCGTGTCAAACCACACACCTAATTTTTAATTCGAAAATATAATCATATAAAATATAAGATTTCCAATTTGGATCATGTAGTTTAATCACCAAAGTACTAGAAATATGATAAACGTTTGGAGCTTCGATACTGAAGGCATGTTGTTATTGAGTTTGATTTGAAAATTTCATGTTGACCATGAGTAGTCATTTGTTGGGCCGGTGGATAGTAGTGAGACGTGGGTTGTGAAGGGAAGAGTGGTAGCTTGGAGAAAAGGTCTTGGATATTGGATGAGATGTGATATAACGACTTTGTAAGATAAACGATTCATGGTGGTATATACCTAATGTAAAGAATGAGAGCATAATTTTTATGAGGAAAATATCTCCAAATGAGACATCACGAGCATAGAAAATTAGGTCAAAGAAATAAACTGAGAGAGTTGATTTAGTAGATAATATGTGATATTTTGATGCAAGTTGCAAAGATGTACTAAAGATATATATATATATATATATATATATATATATATTTGGAAATTATAAATCAAGTTTCATCAAAATTCACATATCATGAAATGATAATTTTGTGAGTTGAATCATAAATCATAATTTTGGATATTATAAATCATAATACTTTTATCCAGTGTTACTGAAATTATATCATAAAAGATACGTAAAGGTAAATGAGTTTGAATTTGATTAATTACGGTGCATGAAATAAGTGGAAAGCCTAAACATTTGAAAACCTAATGATGACAATAGAAATAATTCTTTCGATAAAGGATTTACGTATAAAATTTATAGTGTAAAACCTTAGGTAAAGATGAATTCGCAAGCACAATACAAAACATATTTTCTAAACTTTATCTTTTTTATATTGTTATGTGGATAGGTTGACTAAATCTACTGACTTTTTATATGGCTATGGACTACAAGCGATAGAAGAATAAAGGTGAGACTGCGACTAAATATCGGTGTTTCTCTTTGTAAGAATTCTTTTAACTAACATTCATGTTAAGTAAAGGAAATATGTTTACGCTTATTAATGCTCGCTTCATATGGAAGTATTTGTAAATGAAACATTGAGATGAAGTGGTCAGTTGAGAATAATATATATAATATACATAATAAATTAACCAAATACACTGTGGTGAGTAGTAATAACGCACATTAAAACCTATCAAAATTGTGATTAGTATTTAAAAAGATAAAAGTTTGGTATGTTATGTTAATAAGCTTTAAACAGTAATTTGTCTCTAGAATGTCGAATTTAGTGACAGATAGTCCATAGACTTTCAAAAGTCTGGTGGTAGTCCATGGACTATACAGTTTAGATAAAGTTAGTCTTCCGGATATCGTGATCTATGTGAAGTTATCACGTGACACCATACTCAACAAAAAAATTGTATGACTAATGGTCTCTCGACTTTAGTTACGATTTTAACCTTTGACTGAATGCTTTCTTGTCATTACAGTGACTTAAATGGATTTTTTTATCATACGTGGCAGTAATAAATAAGTTCAAAATACATTTTGACTCTTTCTTTGACTTTATTTATATTTCCTCATACCTACATTAGTATATTTGTACTTTTCTATCAACTTCTCAACTAAAGATCAAACCATCCAAAGCGATTGATTCCATACAATAAGTTTACTTTTTTATTGCTTTTAAGGGTTCATCATTTGTTTTCATCAAGAGACCAAGTAATGATTATAACTCACATGCTTCAAAGAAATATCTTGGTATTGAATAATGTAAATGCAATTAATTTATCAACTATTTGACATTGACGTTTAGGATCAAGCTCGCTTTGAATTACAAATATAAGAGAAATAATTTTATAAAATTATTTATTATTTAAATAGTAAGAAAAGAAAAAAAAAACATAAGTAAAGTTATTTCAATTCAACTTTCTATTTCGGCTCTCTATAGTTTGTAATCATTTCTCTTTCAAGAAGCTTGAATTAACAAAGACACGTGGGATTTATATCGTTTCCATATTATTGACTTAGATGACAGAAAATGACACCATAAATGGAATCATGAACCCTTACATTTACTTCAGCGACAGAAACATAGTTGGGTATAATTGAGCAATTGTTTGATAGATGACACTCGTGATGGGCTCGAGAATATTTGACGAGCTACCCAACATTTTTCCCATAACTGATCCATGTATTTCAGGTCACTTAATTATTTTCGCCAATCCAGGTTTTTTTAAAAATGGTTGGGTATGCAAGAGAGAAAGTGGTTGCTAAAATTGAGAGGTTTTTTCAATGGTCGACAATAATCCGTAGATTGGTGATGGAGATAATGGAGATAATTTGTGAAGCGAGAGGTGTTCAGGTTAATTTATTGAATTATCGAAGAAATTGTACTCTGTTTATGAGCCAAGTTTACGGGAAAAAATGGTAGGGTTATTCATTTCTTGGCGGTGCAAGTACCGATGTTGTCGAAAGAATGAGAAATGGGAATAAATTAAGTGAGGATTGGTTAGGTGTGCATGAAATGGTTTTTTCTCTTGTAAAATATAAGTTTTCTCTGATTATATGACGGATTACGCTTGTTTTTCAGTTTTGGATGCAGAAACTAGAGACCTATAGAGAGAGGAGCATTTCCAGACAAGTGAATTTGAGGAATGTTGATCTACCATGGCTATTGAGAACATTTTTGCGGTACCAACACAATATAGCGAAGTGAACCATAGATTGGTTTGTGGAAAACGATGTTGCTTACCTGGTGTAGGCTTCTCACCTCTTCTCTAGTTGTTTCTCTTGGTAGAATCAAGCAAATGTTTGTGTTAAACGATCCAAATTTGCATAACATGCCTATTTTTTAGGCTAGTGATGCCTTCTTGAAACTGATAGGTTATGGCATGCATGAAATGTTTAAACACAACTTTAGATTCTTGAGCGGAGTACGACTTTTATTTTATCGATGTTGTTGATTTAAGTGATGAGTGATATAGTTATGAAGGAAATATATACAGTCATGAAAATGGTGAAAATAAGATTTTGAATTCATTTATTAATATCACGTATGATAAAAAAATCCACTTAAATTAGTTTAATGCCAACAAGACATTTAGTCAAAGGTTAAAACCGCAACTAAAGTTGAGAGACCTTAGTCATACAAGTTTTCTGGTGGATGTGGTGTCACGTGACAACTTTACATCAGTGAGAAGATCCTGGAACTAATTTTATCCAAACTGGATAGTCCATAAACTATCACCGGACTTTCGAAAGTCTGGACTATCTGTCACTAAATTTGATAGTCCATGGATGAGTTACTACAATGTATATCTTTAATACTTATTAGTTATCAAAATCTTATGTTATAATCAAACTTAACAACTAATCGGCTTACATTTTAGTAATCATTTCGAGTTTCTTTTTTGCGTCGGTTGCACAACCATAAAATGAATATGATTTTGGATTACTAACATTAACGGACCATAACCACCATAAGCGCGAAAGAAAAGAAGCCAAAGAAAAGAGGGCGTGGAAGGAATACGTTCAATTACTTGCCCAGGTTACTCGGATTTATCATAGCGGTGTTGTAGGCCTTGCTATGGGGGTTCATAGTTATGCAAAAAAAGAAATCTACGGGGACTCGTCAAGGTGAAGCTAGCTTTCTGAGTTCTATTTCCAATATGGAATAACAACATATTGAACACAAAGCAGCCAATCAAAAACAACCTTCGAAGAGAGACGAATCACATACCTTTCTGACATACCAGATTTGAAGGACTAGATCGACATCTCAGCTAGGGCTGGGCTTTCATGGATGGGACAACAAAACAGCTTTTACGTAGGGGGCAATCGAGAAGGAACTGGACTCAGCAACGGGCTTCTTTTGGTAGGAAAGCTGCACCAGTTGGTCATGTATGGAAAGATTTCATACTTTCCATATAAAGAGGGGGGAGAATGATCAAGCCCCCTTACCGCCAACTGATCGGTGGGTCTCAGTTTCCCGGAAGAAGAAGCCTGCAGAGATCCTCGGAGGTCCATCTATCCAAGTTGACAAGGACTAATATAACTCAGAGAACAAAGATGTTAAAGAAAAGGCCTCTTTGAAGTGAAGACTGCAGTGCAGGTTAAGAAAGAGCTAAAAGAAAATCTTGCTTTGGTGGTAAAGTGTTCAGTAGAGAGTAAAACTGAAAGAACAGATCATAAGAAGCTCGAGAGAGGTGAGACTTCGTCTGCAAAAGGTTAAAATGAAATGACGGAAGATTTGGCTCCAAAGACCAGTCTAATAGAGGAGGACCCAAAAAAGGTGGAAGCCACAATCCAAATTTTTTTAAAGACTGGAAAAGGGATGGGGGTTGATTTTATAAGATCCAACTGGACAAATTATCAAAAATAAACTTCGAATATGTAAACAAAATAGATAAAATTATTTTTAAAGAACAAACAAATTGAGATGACAAAATTGCACCAAAACTCGACACCTTAATTAATATTTTTCTAAATCAATCACAGTCCACACATTAATTAATATTTTTCTAACCTATATATATAAATAACAAAAAAGGGTTTTGAAAAAATAAAATAAAAAACTTTACCGCGGTGAAAATAATTTGAAAGAAGGTAAATGTAAAAAATAACAAAGAAAGATTGAACCCTACGTATAAATAACAAAAAAGGGTTTTGAAAAAATAAAATAAAAAACTTTACCGCGGTGAAAATAATTTGAAAGAAGGTAAATGTAAAAAATAACAAAGAAAGATTGAACCCTACGTGAATCGAACACGCAACCTTCTGATCTGGAGTCAGACGCGCTACCATTGCGCCAAGGATCCTATTTGTTTATAGTGTTGCACATAATTTACTAATCCTATAATCTAAAAAGAACTTACCAAATCTTTCCAAATTGGTAGTATTCAATAGAAAGTGAGTACAATTATTCGAGAGTGCATCATTCCTAGTATTTTGTTTTTAGGTATTGAACACTATTATTAGTAGTATTTATAAATGGGAATGGGTATTGTTGTTGGGTAGAGTTGAATCATGTTTATTTATCCAATGGAGAAAACTAAATACACCAACCAACCGATACACTATACTACTACTATAGTATACCACTTCCTCTGCCATCCCTACATCATATCTCTGTGTTTTCTTGAGACATCTAACAAAGGGTAGCCTTAAATTAGGGCCAAAAACTGTTAACCATTTCCAAAATTTGAACGTTTTTGAATTTTTACGATTTTGTTTTTGGATTCGTTTGTTCATCCGCCGGTTGAATCTTCTCAACCGGCGGGAGAACTCTCCGGCGGATGAAACTTTCTCATTCGTCGGGTGAGACCTTCTCACCCGTCGGGCCACGTATATTCACCCGGCGAGGATTAAAAGATATTTTTGATAACCTTTCACATGAATCAAAATGTTGGGATGGTTATCCTTTTTGCCCTAATTTAACCAAACCCCTAACAAAATCGAGTCTTTTAATTCAATCTAGACAAAACAACAAAACAAAACAGCAGACTTTTCAAACTTGCCTGTTTTAGTCCAACACAGAAATTCAAAACCACAAGCCATAATTAACAATACCATGCCCCCTACATGCAAACCCCGATCATATCATATCATGTGTACCCGTCCATTTTATAGTATTTATCAAATTACAATATTTTTTAATATATATATTTCGAGATGGTAATGGTTCTTAAGGGGTATTGTTATAACTAAATCTATAATTCATCTTTTTTATATTTTTTCAAATCGGTAAGGTAGCTGTTGGTTAAAAGGATTTTATTTCTCATTGTATTCTATATTGATTAATTTATTTTTTTATAAATTATCTAGTAAAAAGTTTAAAATAATATAAATTAAAAATAATAATAGTAATAGTAATAGTAATATAGAATATAAACTATCTATTTTTTTAACATATAATAATAAATATATAACACATATTTATTATTTAAAATTTTTTAATTTTTCTATTTTTTTAATAAAATTATTTATTATTATATTTAGTTGTTAAAATAAACAAATTTAAATCAACATATTTTTTTTATTTTAAATTTATTCAATTTATACATTCAGAAAATATTAATGAGTCAATTTCTATATCATATCTTTCGTGTCTATAATGATTTTTTTTTTTATAGAAGGTGTCGGCCTCCATATCACCATAAAATCCTATATAATGTTGGATATGTATCTAAGCCAACCCACTCTTATACATAACAAACAGTAATGGACATGCCCCCAAGGGGTAGCCGAGTTGGTTGAATATGGCATTCTTATGACCAAAAGGGGGGCAGCCGAATTGGTTGAGTATGGCATTCTTATGACCAAAAGGTCATGAGTTCAAGTCCCTGGCTATCGCGTCAGACTCAGGGTTTCTCTCCGGAAAAAAAAAAGTAATGGACATCATCATTACTTGTGGCGTATCCAAAATAATATTTGACATGAAGCACTTGATATTATTCTGCAACTTCATTATAAACCAACATACTTCATTTTACTATCTATCTCTTGCAAATTAATGCAAAGTAGTAGATGCAATTTTTTATTTTTGTAAAGAGGCTTGGAAAAATAGGGTGTCAATCAACAAGCCATACCCTCTCTAAACCTCAAGCTCGCGGAGGAATACAAGTAAAAATCTAAAGGTTGTTCAAGCCTCATCCTTTTTAGCACTTTTTGCTTTATCTTTCAGTAGCAGAGTTCGGATCTTCAGGAGCAGAGTTCTACCCGATGCTCTCTTCTGAGAGATATACAGCTTTGGTACGACGAAAATGTTACAAATATTTCAAGAATCTATCATTTTTAGTAGTTTACATCTATACATCTATCTGTCTCACTTCTAGTCTTAGAGCAAAAAGTCGTATGGATTCGACATTGCTTCTCTTGTTAAGCTTGAAATACAATTACCTGAAATAAACTTCCAATAAATCTGACTACAATCACAAATACGAAAAGACTTACCACTAAAGTTTTGCCGATCTCGTCCCATAAATAACGACGAAGTTCAAATCTATTGGAACCAAACCCCAAAATAATCTTTAAAAGAAATCTAAAGATATAATAATACAAAACTAAAAATCAATCACTTAAAAAGTGACGAGTTATATTTATTAAAAGAAATTTAGCTTACTAAATCTGCTTTTACTTAACATTTATATTAGACTTGTTATACAGTTAGTTATTCGTCGGACAAAATTTGATGATGATGATCTGATCAATAATAATAATAATAATAATAATAATAATAATAATAATAATAATAATAATAATAATAATAATAATAATAAATTTATGTATTTTTTTCTTCTCCAATGATTTTGTACTTTTCTATGCAAAATGAATTCAATTATGTAAAATTTAATACATCACTAAAATATAACCTCATCCTATTTTTAGTATACCGTTGATATATATTGGTCTCATCTGAAATCTTATAAAGATGAAGAATATGTGAAATTAATTGTGCACATAATGGGTCGGAATAAAACAATATGGAAGTTATTGGTATATACCCAACCAGAACTGACAAAACCTTTGAAAGCTCTTCAACATTTAAATTTCCATATTATGAAATAAAGTTTGAAGTATAGTATAATTTTGGTGCCTAAGTTCATCAATGGAATTCACATTCACATTGTCAAGTTTAACAGCGAATTGCAGTTTGTAGATTTACATTGACTGTATAAACTAAACTTACAATCAAACAGAAGAGCTTGGTCTATCACCATGCATACCTGAGCTAAAACTGTGTTCTGCATCATTAGAATCTGATTCACTTGCCGATATATCCGAGAATTCGTAATCAGATTCCGTATCCGAATCAGATTTCACATCATGGCTTTCTTTGCTAAGCATTTCGTGTTTAATTGATTCTTGTGAGTCGTCGATCGAAGAGTCCAAGATCGAGAGAGGACTTCTATTACTCGGGTCACCATAAAGAGCAATATGTCTGTAGTAGAGTTCCAGTTCTTTCTCAGAAATAGCAATAAAGCGCCTGACAGACTCGAGAGATTGTTCAAATTTTGATTTTTCAAGAGCTTTTTTCTTGGACAACGTATCGATAGGAGACATAACTTTGGGCATCACATAGTCTTTACCTCGATAAAATATGACTGTGTCCTCTCCAATCATCTGAACCGGAAATCCACCGCTCAACCTAGCGATTTCATCTGTAAACTCTTGCAATTGACCAGGTTTAGTAGAGTTGCATATAACCTTAACGGTTTCGTGTTTCTTCCAATGCATATGCATATTAAGAATAACACCACCAAATATTCCTCTTCTGCCAATCGGCACGTAGTTAGACCTTTTCTGACCGGTTCTTTTCATATAAAATCTTTCTTCGCCGGTCAATTCGTGTGGTTTAACCACAGGACCTTGAGCTTTAGGAACTTCATAACGTTTAAGTCTTTCGACCAGTAATGCTTCCTTGATTTTGGCCTAGAACCGGAACAGATAAAACCAAGAAACGAATAACTTAAAAAAGCTCATCTCCTGAAAATGAATCAGAGAATATAAAAGGTCCTGTTCTTATAGCTGTCGTATAGGTAGTAAATAAATCAAACAGCAGACCAAAGTACATGAAATAGATACAAGGAAGCTAAGCAAAATGCCAGCTCTTAGCCAATAGCTTAAGAACACTATAAACACCAGTCAAAGGCATTATGGCAGTTTCAGCAATTAATCTTAGAAATCAAAACTGTCAAGTATATGGAATTTTTTTTAATTTCAACTACATTTTTATCACTTGGAGTGTACGCTACTTCCATAAGCAGAAGCTGACCAAAATGAAATTAACTATATATCCTCCTGTGTAAGCATTTCCATGTCCATTACTCTAATTCAGGACTATTATAGAGGTTTAGGCTTAAAACCGCGAAACATCCATCGACTATCAAATTTCCATACATACCTAACGTCCCGTGATATTTCAACGAATTTTTAGTTCATCCACTTGAAGATGTCAATAAAGTTAGTCTCTCATTTCCTACACACTAGGGATTAACTTTAGTAAAATGGGCAAGTCAAAAGGACCTTCACTCGAAACCTGATAGTCGATGGACCTTCACTCGAAACCTGATAGTAGATGAACCTTCACAAGAAACCTTATAGTCAATGGACTTTCCCTCAAAACCTGATAGTCGATGGACTTTCACTCAAAACCTGATAGTCGATGGACCTTCACTCAAAACCTGATAGTCGATGGACCTTCACTCGTCCATGGACGTTTCGAGCTTTTAAGCCTAAAACCTCTATCATAGTCCTCAATTAGAGTATGTTCATTTCCTCCAAGTATGTTTTTAGTATCAGAAAACAATGATCCTAACCCTATTGGACATGTAAATGCTTACATAGGAGGATTTAAACGAGCTTTTACCTTGTCAAGCTTGTATTTGATTCTTTCTTCTGCATTTGCGAACTTTCTCTTCTTCTTGTTCCCTTTGACAGTGAGCGAACGTGGATCATTCCTATTAGCAGCTTTCCTCTTCTCCTTCTCTTTCTTTCTTTTCACTTTCAATCTTTTCTTAGTCACCCACTTATATTTCTTCGGAGGATCAACCTCATGCGTTTCAAACTTGGCTTTTCCTTGTGAAATCACCAAATTCACTGTCCCATGACTAAAATTTCTTAAATTCCCTAAAGGGTTTCTAGTGTTTAGTGAAGGTGAGTGTTTGGATGGAAAGAAAATGAAACCTTGGGTTATCAATGGTGACCTGCGCCAAAACAAACTATACATTCAAACGAAGAAGAAAACACAAACCATACACGTATATTAGAGAGATACCTGAAGGAGAAAAGATCTGAAGGAATCGCTTTGACAAGTGAAGAAGCTACACGGAGATTTCGAAGTACTACCTTTGCCATCCAGACTTATGAAGATTCATAAACCCTTGAAACCATTAAACTAATCACAAAAATCGATAACTTTCGGTAAATTAAGCTTTAAAGGTTCGTCAATGGCGTCAGAAATGAACAGAAGAATCCAATTAAGCTTTCGGGTTAACGGGTCATACCCAAACCATACTAATCCAATAAGGCCAAGTCCAAACAAAAAAAACTGATCCAGTAAGGCCAAGTCCAATCAAAACGACACATGTCAATGAGCCACTGGTTTCACCGAAACAGTTTGACCTCGTTATTTTCTCTGTCCACTCATATTTCGCCACGTCACGTGTGATTGCGTCCCTATAATGTAACCCTGAACTCTCACTCTCTTTCTCTCTCGCGACCCTAATCGATCGTTGATAGCTATAAACTTCTCGGCAAAACCCTGAAAATTTTCAAGTAAGTGTGATCTATATTTTTCATTTTCAGAACTTTTCTCCCTATTGATGACTCGTATAAAATAATTGGTTTTTTGTTTCCTGATTGTATGTATACCCTATCTTTGTCGAACTTTTGTAATAATTTTCTCGTTGTTTAAAGGGATTTTCTATCGATTGTGTTAAAAGAACGAATTGGCGTAGTAGCAATTGATGTCTGTTTGGTTTCTGAGAAAGAGAGGGGAAATTTACGATGAAAGTTTCAATTTTCTTGTTTTCAGAGATCGAATAACGTTTTTTAAAAGAATATTACCGTTTTTTTTCAAAAGAAATGACTTTTAGGGTTTGTGATCAAACCCTAAAAGTATACTAGTGAGAATCGAAATCGAGCAAATTTAAAGGTTAAGTTAATTTCTGAACTTTTAGGTGGAGGTGAAAGCATTGTCCATTTAACTAACATTAGATTCCATTTTATAACATTTAAACATATTTTTGTGTTTAGTAGATGCTTCATTAGTATCAGTGCTTTTCGTAGCTCGAACTTATGGAAGAAACTAATCTTTAAAATATGTTTAAATGTTATCATATGTATATGTTTTCGGATTTCTTGGTAATGCGAAGACAAAGTTGATCGAAAGTTCCACCTTTCTTTTGATTAAATGGAAATCCAGTGACTAATAAGAATGTTAGCTTGAGTCTTTAGATAGTGAGCAAAGAGTATTGCTTGTCTAGTTCTTGTATCTACTTGGCGTGAAATTATGAATCTAAGCTCGAAAGAATACAAACCTGGGAGGATCTTGTATTATTCGAAACTTATTAAAAAACATTGGCTTGCAGTGGAGTTCAGGATTGAAACTGACATCGATGGAGATCACATCGATGGAGATCTCCTGGGAGATACAATTGTTACAGAGGGTGAAATGTTGTCAGATGGAATTGAAACAGGTGAAAGTTCAGTTCAAGAAACATTCAATCATGAAGATCATAAAATTCTACAAGAATTGCCGTCAGATGTCCTCTTACCAGCTCCTGATGTTCCATCGGACGAGCCATACGTAGGACAAGAGTTTGAATCTGAAGCAGCTGCCCATACATTTTACAACACATATGCAACACGGGTTGGATTCATAATCCGTGTAAGCAAACTCTCGCGATCAAGGCGCGATGGAACCGCTATCGGTCGAGCACTCGTTTGTAACCGCGAAGGTTACAGACTTCCAGATAAGCGTGAAAAAGTCGTTAGGCAAAGAGCGGAGACAAGGGTGGGTTGTAGGGCAATGATTTTGGTGCGAAAAGTAAGTTCGGGTAAATGGGTCATCACGAAATGCGTCAAGGAGCATACGCACCAGTTGTCCCCTGGAAAAGGCAGGAGAGATTGCATTTATGATCAGTATCCGGTAAGTAAATCTGTTCGCCCATCTATTTACTTGACTGTTAAGAGTAATAATCAGTTTCAGATTGAGTATAGATGGATTGAACAAAAATAATCTTCCAAAAGACTATCTGATTCGTAGATGTATAAAATCCTGACTAAAATCTCTAAAGTCTTACATACTAAAACAGATATTAAAAGTCCCACCATACTTTTAGTAGATTTAGCTAGAATTACGATAATCTATATTTTTTTCTTTGCGAGTTTTTCTAACATATTCTTATGTATTGGAAGTTAATTTTTGCACCTGAACTAGCATCCCCAACTATGATGTGTTATAAGCTTAGATATGCAGTGTTTGGTGTGCGAATTATGCTCTACAAAATAATCTAAACGACCATCTAAGTATGCAGATGTGTAAGGTCCTACTTAAATATGAGAAATGTTTTTAATCACGAAAAGCGTTTTCAAGGATCTTCGAGAATGTGGGAGTCGCCACTTATGCCTTAATCAATGAAACAAATGCAAATTACTAAGTATTGGTTAATTAGATGTGACTTGTCAATTCTTGAGCATTCATGAAAATTTGCCGTGCACTTTAAATACAGACTATCACTATGCGTAATGTAACCGAAGTTCTAGAGCGACTGTTGGGGATGTCTTAAGAACCTTTTGAAATTTGTGTAGTCTAACAGAGGAGAGTTCTAGTGATATTCACAAAGTTTACTAAAGTAGTGTGGGGATGTTCATTGCTAATTACATTATTTATGTATGCGTTTTGTTTGTTTGTGTAGAATGAGCACGACAAGATTAGAGAACTAACACACCAGGTAGCTATTGAGAAAAAGAGAGCAGCGACATACAAAAGGCATTTGGAAATGCTTTTCGATCAAATAGAGGAGCACAATGAGAGTCTTTCAAAAAAGATCCAACACATAGTGAGTAGCGTAAGAGAGATCGAACAAACAGAAGAGCAGCAGAGCCATGTATAGTTACAATAGAAAGATTAAAGATATATGGTACAGATCTCATTTTTAGTATCCCATCATTGAGATATCGGAAGCTTGTATAGTTGTTTTGAATCATAGGATTGACTTTCCAGCTAGAAAGGACATGGGCACTATAAATGATGTCGCACCCGGGATGATTCGCTACCTGTTGCACCCCTGGACTAATTTTTAAAACTCACTGCATCTGCAGCAGCCGGGCCCCTTAGTTTTTCTGTCATTTTTGTAACACCTAAGGTTCTTAGTAGTTTTTGAGAATACTTATTTTTTTAGGCTTTATTTGGTTAGATTAAATTTAAATTTTGAATAAGATTCTTTTGTAGTTTTGTATAGTCATTCAATTTTTCAGAGTTATTGTTTGCTTCATCAAATTACCTTTTTATATAGTTTATGTTTCGTCACCAACAAAACAATAACATAAACAATAGCATATGGTATCAAGATGTTAGAAGGAGTAGTATGAATTTCGCAAAACAATTGCCGGTCATGACATCAAGATTTACACCAACTGAAACACTTTTGTTTTAGCATAGGGATGGCCATACATAATTAGATCAAAGATAAACACGGCTTTTCACTTTTACGTTTTCCTTTACTCCAAATATATTATGTTCTGAACATGGTTATATTTTTTCTCCAACTATAGAATCCTTTGTATTTTTTTCTCAAAAGATTGTTGCACTCCTGCATCTTTTCTTAAGCTTCGGTCGACCCCCTCTAAATTTCGGTTAGCTTCCGCAAAAAAAAAAATTACCACATTGGTCGCCTTAATTTATCAAATAATACTCCGACACAAATTAATCACACCAAAATCGTAAATCAAAATAATTAATAAAATATTAAATAACTTAGAAAAAACATTTATTTTTGTAATTAAAATATTTTAGAATCGAAATAGATATATAAAACATTTCTATCAAATTGTTTTGGAATTTAAACAAATGTTATATTATATATACTTCTTTTATTTAATTATTTTGCTAGGTCGATGTATATTTTTAGAACAAAAGTTTAATATATTTGAGCGTTCTTTTCTAGCAACATATTTATATTTAGTTGACCGCAGCTCCAATGTAGTAAATGTTAGAAAAAAAAACTTTTAAAGCTCTTCGGCGTTTAAATTACTATATCAAATAAAGTTGCTAAAGAACATAGACTCAGGGCTCATATTACATTCACTATATCAAATAAAGTTGCTTAAGAACACAGTCTCAGGGTTCATATTACCCCATATTACCCCATACTTCCAGGCTTAACAACAAAAAGACTATTTTTAGTTTGTAATCTGTGCCTAGATATACATAACTGTACTAAATTTATGATCAAACAGCAGCGCTCGATCTATTACTGTTCTTCCACTCCCACACTATCCCATAAGGCTGATGAATTGTTGAGTCTTCATCCATAGCAAGATCATCACTGTTACTTCTGAAGACTGCAATTTGAGAAGCAAACCCAGGCTCCACACCAGCAGAACCACCGACCCCACTGAACTCGACACTGTAATTGTGCCTTTCCGCTAATTTACTTGCCCACTGATTGAACTGCTCCCTTGTCCATTCAAATTTGTGGTCATGGTTGCGGAATTTACATGGCTGACCTTTATCATCTTCCTGATTCACTCCTTGAAGTATTACGTTGTATTCATAGTTTGGGGTCGAAAGAATGAGGATCTTGGGTCGAAATGAACTCAAAACAACATCGCCAAACAGACAGGCTTGATCCTCCTCCATATGTTCAATCACCTGATATTTAAACAAATAAGTAAATATATAAATATTGAGCTTCAAGTTTTACATAATAAATACTAAAAAGAAAAGGAATGAAGGAATAAGTAACCTCTAAGCAGGTGCCGATATCAAATGCATAAAGTCGTGAATCAAAGTCTGTGATGGAACCTTCATACAGAACAGCAGTTCTTAAGCTGGTGCTTTCCTTTAAGCTGAGTTTTGTATGAAGCATCTGGAAGACAAACAAAATACAAGTCCAGCCTAAATAAAAGACAAATTAAAACAATGAGTAAAAAACTTATGATATGCTGGATGATTCGTACCTTGGCTGCACGAGGAAGACTTTTTTGTGAGATGTCAACACCAGCAACCATTTCAAGAGAAGTTGTATAGTTTAATAATGAATCCAGTAAGCTTCCAGATCCACATCCAAAATCAACCTGCGTAAAAAAAATGATAAATATCCTGGAGGTGTCACTTCCCGTAAACTTACTACTGGAAGCAAAACAGATGTCTGAAATATACCAAAGTTGCAGCACCCGATTCTTTGATATGCTGCAGTGCGTATTCCACCCTTTGCTTTGATAGTGGAGGGCTAAAAAGTGCCTGCTCCATTCTTTCTTCAGGTGGTTCTGTTACGCGCAACAAAAGTACAGAGTACTCCAAGAAACAGGATTCTGAACATATACAATTGTAAACATAAGAAACAAAAAAGAGTAATATGTAAAAGGGACTAACGTTAAAAGGGCACAAAACATAAGAGAAATCTGAGCAGCAAATTTACTGTATGATTGTTGATTTTATCTAGGTTGAGATTGCGAGATGATACATAGGTTAGACCATGACATTAATGAATCTACCTGAAGTTAGAAACGAAATAGTCTCCAGCGAATCAGCAACGGCAGCAAAAATGAACTCCTTAGGAGGTAATTTGGTCTTAAAGCATGCAGATTTGCCAACGGACATTTGATTGACAGCTGCTTCAAGACATGGAATCACAGCTCCAGTCCCTACTTCAAACTCGAACTCCTCGTTGCTTTCGAGTAGTACTTTCCTAAAAGTACTACCTGTCACCAAAGATACGGAATAGCATATACATGCTACTGCACCATTTGAGGGATATATACCGGAATCTGAATCGTTCAATTGCTCAGTATCAGAGTTCATCATATGCATAGAACTTGAATCTTGTGACTCGTCTTTTTCCTGTTTGTGCATACTTGCACCAAATGCAAACTCCTTCAAAAAGTTCTGCGGTTCAAACTGAATCTCTAGGGCTTCAGCAGAAGAAGTGAGTTTTTCCAAGTGCATTATCGGGCACTTAAAGTATGAATTTAGCCACGAGAGGACTTTTAGAGAAACGTCTTGGACTGCATCGTTCTGCCTTTTGTAGATGTTTTTAGGAGAACAGTGGAGAATCATGTCCTGAGACTTGGAAAAGATTTTTACATCACATCTATATGCCGTTTCACGGGGCAATATCTGGTCACCAGCACCAGTGGCGTCTGCATTTGCAAATTCCACCTCTGGTTCAGCTGTCTCTGAGAGCTTCAACTTCTTCTTTGATCTTAACAAATCAGACAATGATCTCACGGGAACGCTTGAAGAAGAAAAGACAGGCTCAGACAGACGATGAAGATGACAAAATGTGCAAAGGATGTCCCTCGGGAGTGAACCTCTCCAGTTCCCCTTTGTAGTGAATGCCAAAGGCAACTCTGCCGAGAGTATCGCCTCTCTTGACAGCTTATAAATCCCGCTTGGTATCTTGCTCAGAAAAATTCTGCCCATCCCAACATAACTAAAGATTAAAATCTTGCAGAAAAAGAAAATATTCATATATATGCATCATTAATACTAAGCAAAAACGAAGACCAAGTTTAAGTAAGAAAAGTCAACTATAAGAAGTGAACAAAGTTGTTAACTATAAGCGTCGCTATATTATACACTTTTAACAATATATGGAAACAAGAAACTCCTCAAAAGTATTTGAAGGAATAAGGGACCTGTAGTATGATTGCAGGGTAACATCTTCATGAAAAAGTTCTCGGGACGTCCACTTGTATCCAATAGATGCTAAAATTGCATCACCGTATATATCTTGTCCAGCAATATAGCTTGCTCTTGCATTCAAAGATTCCTCCGCACGAAGTACTTTTTCAGCATTTGAAACTTTAGATGACAAATCCAAACAACTTGACTTAGGAATGGAGAAGTACAACCTTGTCTCAGAGGAAGATTTGCCAATCGTCCTGTTGAAGATAAGTATAAATTAGTTCTACATTTAAAAAAAAAGCATATAAGGTACTTAACACAGCATGGACACAGTGCACACACCTTGATACAAGTAACTTGTTACCATCGGTCAATCCAAGCTTCTGTGCAACAATATCCATGTAATACCCAGTTGAGGGAACATTCAGTGTCACTGGTCGAACTTCTTCCAGCTTACATGGAATATGTACTGCCTCTGCCGATATGTTCTCTAAATTTTCAGATGATGCTTCTATACCCTCAGGAGGATATGGAATTTGCCTCTGGATCGACAATGCTCCAGAATTAACGATCAACCCTGATACTCTTGCAGCAGCTTCCAAAATGTAAGATATGAGCAAGAACATATCTGATTCAACCTTCGGATTAATTATTTTACAACTATTTTTAAGCTTTACGTCAAGTGCAGCAATGACAGAAATCGGAACTGAACCACAAAGATCCCCATCTCTACGCAAGGCTGCTCTAAAGTGCCCACTCAATGGAGGAGGAGCTGAAAGAAACTAACAATGAAAAAATGCACATGTGAGATCATAGAGATTTATACGACCATCTTACGTTATTTATAACAGAATAAGCTCATGAAATTTTACAAAAGAAATTGAAAAACTGATATCATAATTGTATCCAATCAAGCAGTAAATAAAAGGACCGACAATCATGAACTATCACCTACCTGGTAAATTTTCTAGGTTTAAGACTATGACACAATCCTCCTTACTTGTTCTCAGATTTTCTGTTGATCAAATCGTATTAACTTACCTAAGATGCTATCCTAGCCTAGTTCTAGAGATCATTTGTTTTCTATTTTCACCAGGCAGAATTGTTGACAGATGGGATATTTTCATAACGATAGATGGAGGATAACTACTATTCATTCTGCCGGGAAAAAAAAAACCAACCTCATTCGAGAATAAGTATTTGACATGAGAAATTAGAGCATTCCGCGCTTCCTCTTCAGTGAGGTTATTTGTTGAAGGCTGGATGCCAAGCTTCATACAAAAGAACAAATAATGAATAACAATAAAAGAATGGGTGAGGAGCTGCTGCAATCTTTCATTAAATACATAAAATTATACAAATAAGGAGTTCGATCTTAGTTATAAAAGAAGTATAGTCCGATGGGAAACATTAACAAAATTACTAGCTATTGAACAGAAGAAAATTTATATAGACAAAACATCCAATTACATATCAATGTAGCAAGTTTACAATAGATGTGCATACGATCCCAATAAATATGGAATATACCGATATCGGAATTTAGCTAGCCAGCTAACTAACAAATCCCAATAATAAAGAAAAAAGTAGAAAGCACAAAAGAAAAATAAATCATGAAACCATTGACTATTTGTGCATTACTTCCATGCTATGGTTATATAAATGTTAACACAAACGAAGGATAACATGCACGTAAATACCAAGCTATAATAATATAAATCTCAATGATAAGGTCAATTCACATATTATAAGGCTATGAACAAGTATTAAAGAGAAACCTTTTGTAAAGCCATCTCTGCAGCAGATTGCTCAGCATCCTTCTTCTTCTTACAGATGTCAGATACAACAGTAAAATCAGGCAACTGCAAGTAACAACGATAAAGACAAGGCCCCTTCTGAGGAATTGCCAATCCTGGACAGCCAGTTTGATTAGAATCGCGTACTTCCTCCGTCCTGTAAGATGCTTGGGTACCAAATTTCTGATGTATCACAGCCTTGGGTGTTATAGTCGGCTTCTTTCCTGCAGTCGGCAAGATTCCTCCGGTTGTCATTGCTACAGTTCAGATGCTTGCCCTGCACACTTAAACCACATAAATGACCATTGGACAACTGACTTTCTCGGTCACAAAATCACTAAAAAGGTTATCATTTCAAACAAGTAAATAAAGCTCGGCCTAGATGGTTGATACTTGTCCCACTCTTTGAGAGCTCAAAGACGAAAAATACTGGCAACCTCAGTTCGAAGAAAACCGAAAACCTTTTATAGGGTTGATATACAATCTATTATTCTGAAACTTTTATACCTAGACAGATACAACATAACCTTCAAACCCTAAAAAGGTTACACCTTTTCTCTACATTGTGACTTTTAATGTGAACATACAACCTTCAAGCCCTAAAAAGGTTACGCCTTTTCTATGGTGACTTTTACTGTGAGCCCTGTTAACGCTCATCACAATTGAAATGACAATAATCATAAAAAATCCAATTCAAATTCACAAGCACAAGCATCCCTTGACTTAAATAACATAAATTTACTTGAAAAACAATAATCAGACATAGACTTTAAGTAATTATCACACAAATGTGCATTAATTGCTGCTTGCATATCTAATCAAACCAACAACGCACCATTTGAGGAAGAAAAAACGTCATAAAATCCCAAATATCGTGACAATGAAAGAAACTTGACAACAGAACAAACGTGAAAACAACGGCGAAAGTTTCGAAGGCAACTAAAGAGATAAATAAGAAAGTTAGGCCGAATTCCAGGCAGAGAAGAATACCTGTGTTCGTAGAATAGCATGCACCGCGATCAGTGAGGACGAAGAGGGGGAGACAGGAATATATTCCTATTCCGGTTCCGTTTCAGTATAGTACAGTGAGAGAGAGAGGGGGTTTTGGAAATGGTTTATATAAAAGGTGGGAAAGGGGTATTCTCGGTCATTTCAAATCTCGGTGAAATTTTTTTTTAATTTTTTTAATCAAAAGATGTCATTTATTACTAATAAAGAAAGAATTACGAATCAAAACCGCAAAAGTCTCATTTTTCCATTAGATTCTGACCTAGAATTACTTTCCATAATCCAAATTTTCAGATTCAAATTTTCGCTCTAAAAAATCACAAACCCTCGATCAAACCCTCAACCCCATCTATCTTCATTTCTGTTAATAAATGATATCAACTCCGAAAGCCATTCATTCTCTTCTGGACACAAAACTAGACCCGAATCGGATTCAGACTTTGGACCGCTTCAGCTAATCGACAGATTGCATTCGACATTTTCAAGCAAAAGAGGCAGAGCTATTTCAGCTCCAATAGCACCTTCCAGTATTGATTTGAATCCTCCTGCATATATTGAAAGGAAAGCACGACAGTATTCTGGAAACAATTTACTCAAGGTTGATGTATCCCAGTCCAAGGGATTCAAGAACAACAATGGCCAGAAGCTTTGGAGGAGCATCAAAGTGTAAAAAGGTAATCTTCTGCATGCACTTGAGAGTGCATTTAGCCAGCCAATCTGCTACCTGGTTTTGGACTCTCGAGATGTGTCTGATATTCATTTTAGGCCCTATGAGATTTCTACAAAAATTTAGACTAGAGTTATTAGTCCAGGAGTTAGTGTTGTTTGCAAGCTGATTGACAATTAGAAGAGAGTCGGATTCAATATCAATATATTTCCAATTGTTTATGTAGCAGATAAGGAGACCTTTAATAAGAGTCTTATATTCAGCATGAATTGGAGAGAGCTTACCAAACACTTGACCAGTGGCATTAACTATGTTTCAATCACTGTTTCTGATCACAATTCCACCAGCAGATTCACCGTTTTGAGCACAGGCACCATCCACGTTCATCTTTAGTCTACCTTTTGCAAGAGAGCTCCATTTCAAGTAAAGGGTCTTGATGTTTTTCTCAACTGAGTTGCAGCCTAGTAAGTAACCTGCATTTTTACAATTGATCCAATGCTTATAGTTAAACCTATTAGACACATCAATACATTTAATAATATTAGAAGCAAGATCTATAGAGTTCTTAATGTTAGGCTGTTTATCCTTGTATTTCATACTATTTTTGGTCTTCCATATAACCCAATATATAATCTGAGGTATAATATAGGTTATGTGAGACTTTCTACTGGAGAACCAGAGCTAAAAACTTAGAATATGAGAAACTGATATAAAACGAGCTATCTTGATTTTGAATAAGCATGCAAAATGGTTCCAAAGCTGTCAAGCAAAGTTGCAGCTGACAAAAAGGTGGTTTTTGTCCTCACAGTTTTTGTATAGCTGACACTTTGAAACAATACTAAAATGCCTCTTCATTAAGATCGAGTCTATAGAAATGTAATTGTTTAGTAACTTCCAGGTTAAAAAAGAGAACTTCCTGGGTATACATGGGCTCCAGATTTTCTTGAAAATAGATGACTGATTATGCTTTGTTCGAAGTTGATTCCAAGTGTCCTTCATATTGAACTTGTTGTCTTTCGAAGGATTCCAAATTATAGTATCCTCATTTTCATGATTTAGCTTGATCATGTTTATGGTCCCAGTCTTTTATTTGACAAACTGCCCTACATTGCATTGTAGTACCAACCACCATTCTTCCAAAAGGTTTGGACTTTAACAGGTAGGAACCATTTTCTGTTTTTTACACTGGCAATAGGTGGCATGTCATGCCAAGCATCCAACCAAAAGTCTACATCACCTTTACCTAAAGTCCAGTAGATGTTCTTCTCTGCTTGACACCTGATACTAACCAACCTTTTCCAAACTAAAGATCCATTGTTGATAACAGCTTTTAAAGGATGAGCAATTTTATAGTAAATATTTTGCATTAAGTTTGACCAAATGCACTTATTCTTTCTTAAGATAAACCAAAGCTTTTGGGAGAAGGATTGTTGAATATCATCAAGTTTTCTGATATTCAGCCCTCCTTCTCTAAAGGGCTTGCAAATAGAGGACCATGTTGTCCAATGAACAGACTTTAGGTTATACTTAGTCCTCCACAGAATTCTATTAAAAGTAGTTTCAAGATTATTGATGATTTGCTTTGGTAATAGGCAACTTTGCATCCAGTGGTGGGCTATAGGTATTAAAACATTTGTTATTAATGATAGTCTACCACCATAAGAGAGGGATTTGTTGTCCCACTCAATAATTTTATCATTAACTTTATTGAGAATGGAGTTATTGATATTTCTTTTGTTGTTGTTAGATAAGGTAATACCTAGATGCATAGTAGGAAGAACCTACACTCCATAACCAGTTTTAGCTTCCAGATTTTGAATTTTGATTTGCTGAGCTTTAGTAGATATATGATCTTTGTCTTATGTTTGTTTATAGATTGTCCAGAGACCCTTTGATAGCATTCAAAGAACCTGCTCAATGTCTCAATAGTAAGAGGTAAGCTATTTGTGAAAATTAATATGTCATCAGCGAAAACAATACAAGGAATTAGATAGCTAGTTCTAGCATTGTATTTCATGTTTTTATTGTTGTTAAACATCTTATACATGCCTCTAACAAACACCTCTTCACTGAGGATAAAGGATCCCCCTGCCTTAAACCCCTCATGATATGAAAATAGTCAATTACTTCCCCATTTATAAGCATAGAAACATGAGCATTAATTATCATTCTTTTAATTATGGCTATGAAATCAATTGAGAAACCAAATAAAATAAGAACTTTTAGAATTAAATCATGAGAAATCATACTAGTTGCTTTTGGACCATGTATATTTAGACCCTCCATAACCAGCATCCTCCAGGTTGCAAGCTTTAATGGTCTCATTGAAGTTGTCCATACTAGTTTGACAATAAGAAATACATCATAACTGCTCATCATGAGAGGATATAATGTTGTAGTCACCAACACACATCCAAGCTTTGTTAGAGTTTTTAAAAGACAGCAAGCTTTCCCAAAGGTTGATTCTATGAATACGTTGACATTTTGCACAGATAGAGGTAAGAAGAAAACTATCCTCCATACCAGGATAAGTAACCTCCATGTGTAAACATTGTTCCAAGTTTTGAATGATATTTATCTTTATATCCTCCATCCAAAAGGTCCAAATCTTATTTGAAATATTTGAAATGTGAAAATTGAAACCAAAAGATTTAGAAATCTCTTCAATTTTTTCAATCTTAGTCATTGGCTCCTGGATTGTAAGAATATTCATGTGCTCAGTCTTGACCATAGAAACAAGTCTCCTCCTGGTTGGCTTGTTGTTGAGCCCTTTTGTATTCTAACTAAGTATTTTGATCATTATCAGAATGGTATTTTTGCAGTTTGTCCCCCGAGATTAGGGACTTAATTTTCAGTTTACTTACATATTTTTTCCTTCTTTTTGCAGTCATTAACTTACTCTCTATTATTTCATTAAAAGTTTGGCCAGTTGAAGAGGTTGGAGATATTGAACAGCTGCCAATATTTTCTGGGTCAGGAGACAAGATATTATCCATATCAGAATTAATTTGGTGAATGCACTCATTTTCAAGTCTTTTCAGGGCCTCAATGTACTCAGAACTGTCTTTTGTAGGAGAATTCTTGCTAGTTGGTTGAAGATTTGTCTCCACATTTGAGTGTTGAAGTTTTTCCTTGACTTGTTCATGAAAGGGCTGTTGTTGATTACATTCATTAACCGATTGGTTGTTACTTTCTTCCTGAGAATCTTGATCTTTTTGCCTTACAATAGACTTTATTTTCCTTGTGTAAACTTTGATAGTGTTATTTCTTGAATCATGATTGAATGTTTTAGTATTCGTTTCTGATTCTGTTTCCGATTGTTTTCCTGGGTATCATTGTTTCCCATATTCACAGTTTCATCTTTCTTCTCCTTTCTTTCCTCAACAACCTTGGACAATTTTTTGCAATCAGCCCGGCTATGCCCAATGTGAAAACAATAACCACAATATGAAGGAATACTCTTATAACTAATAGAAATCCAGTTCCCATCATTTTCACCGAATCCAATCCACATTTTCCTCTTCAGTTGTTTGGAGATATCAATCTCAATTTGCGCATAACAAGCATTCCCATGAGCTCTATTTTCCTCTGGGACAACTATTCTGTATGTAGTTCCTAAAGTTGTGGCAAGATCATTCATCATTTTCTTATTATAAAGGCACTCTGACAGATTTTCAAATCTAACCCAGGATAAAACAGTTGGGTTTTCACGATTTTTACTGAACTCAGGATTCCATCTAAGGATCCTCATTACAAAATCATCAAACCTCCACACATTCTTCGACCTGATAATACAGACATCCTCTTTTAAATTAAATTCCAGGAATATATGATGTGAATCCCAAACCTTATAGCTGTAACTTCCTCTGAATTTCAGAGAGTTCAAGAAACTGTCGAGTTTGATTTTCTTTGGCACTCCATTGATAAATTCCCAATCAAAGTGGTTTTTTATTGTTCTAGTAAATGGGTTTTGACCTTTTCGGAAAATTGGATCGAGAAATGGTCTTCGGATTCCTTGGTCCATTCCGGATTCAATGAAACAGAGTCTTTATTTGGTTTAAAGAGATTAGTAAAGTTTCTTCTAGTCTCATTTTCCTGAATTTGTTTTTGAAGAACAGGGAATTCTTCAGTATATTATTGTTTACTTTGTGTTTCCGTGAGAAGAGAAAAGTGGAATTAGGTGAAGAAGATGAAATCTTCGAGAATAGAGGGTCGTTCTTGGAGCTTTTTCATCTCAATCTCGGTGAATCTCATTATCATATGAAATATGTAGTTTACTTTTTTTTTTATTTTATGAAAATAAATATATTAAAAGTAATTAGGTATAAATACATAGAATTTGGAACATTTTTTAGGAAATTAATTTTTTTTTTAAAATCAAGGAAGCATATTTTTTTAAAGTGAGTAAAATAAGATAAATCAAAACCTACAATATTGAGGTAGAATCGTAAGTAGGAGCGAATTTTCAGATAAAAAGCCATAAAAAAGATCACCAAGCAATGAAATAAGTAAGTTAGTCATAGTTTAGTATGGTCAAGAGATTTTGGTGTTGTGAAATCTGTAATGAAGGTGTGGGAGAACATAATAGGTTAATGTCGAGCCTAATAAAATGGTGTCGATAAAAATTCTAGTATTTATATTTCTCCAAAGATTGTAGACCACCGCACAAAGAGCGGTGTGCCAAAAATGCCCGAGACCAGTGAAAAAAATACTAATTACTAGCATTGTGTAACGAGTTTGACCAATTAGAGTGTGATCATGAAGAAAAAAGCTTTCTAGACTAAGCTTCATAAACTAGTTGAGAATAAGAAAAATTTATCATTAAGAAGTCAGTGGTTTACGGGAAGTTGTTACACAAGACACAAGTTGGAGGGGTAGTGTGACCCCGCACAAGTAACTTGTATCTGGTAGTAAGCTTCTCAAAGACAGTCAAGCTAAATAATAAAAGAATGTCTCAAAATATTGCAGTTGGTTAAGATAAGATTTATCCAATGAACTTTAAGGCCTATGAAATGATAGGTGCTACTAATGGTGATATTTTTTTCTGATTCAGGATCCAGAACTTAATATCATCCCTACCATGAGGGAGTACGAGAAGACTAATAGTGTTACCAATTTTGAGCATACGGATTTGATAAGATGTTCCATCCGAACAGATTTGGTTGGGCCAATTTCATGTGATATTAAAGATTATGTCAAAAAAATTGGTGTTGCTTTCAAATCTTGCATAATGAATTATATTTTGACCATATCGTCCACAAGAGATTTATTGAAGAGTCAATGGTCGAACCATCGGGAAGTGGAGATGTCGTCCCTAATGTTAGCTTTATAAAGCTTAGTAGTGGTGGCTTTAAGGTTGAAGATTTTCTTACATCCTCAACTAAAGGTGGAGCCAGTAGGGAGATTCTAAAAGGCATATGTCTTTCACCTTTTCATGACCCAATTACTCCATAATGAGTTAGAATTATCAGGCAAGATGGACCATAATTGGTTAAAGGCAACCGCTTGATTCCAAATTTTGAGGTCAATAATACGAAGTTCGTCATCATTTGAAGCTAAGATTATTTAACCATGAAAATTTGGATCCCGAAATTTTTATCTTTGGGCCAAACCATAAGAAACGATGAAAAATTCGGGTTAACTCTCTAAGGACACGAACAGAAAGGATAAACACAAATGATCAGTAGACCTAGCATGCAAAGAAAATAGATTTGATAAGTTGAAGCCTATCGGCGTAAGAGAGATACTTCGAGGTCCATGAGTTAATCCATCAAAAAATCTTGTGGAACATCGGCTTACATTTATTATAAGACATGGTAAAGTTAATAAGAGGGACACCAAGGTATTGCATAGGGATGGTGCTCTTCTTGAAACCAAAAGTGGTAATTATAGAGTGATATATTTGGTCAGAGACGCCAAAGAGATATATATGACTTTTAAAGGGATTGAGGGAGAGGTTGAAAAGGGAGGCAAACTCCCCGAGGCCCTCATTGACAAGATCGACAGAGTTGGTATTAGCTCGACATAATTTTCAGATTCTGACATTCTTAATGGAAGTGAAAAAACGAGATAGGGGATCCCCTGGTCTAAGCCATAGTTTCCCATAAACGATCCAAAATAATTATGATTGAATACGAGGTGGTGGAAATACATTGGATGATCCAACCAATCATGCGATTTAGAAATTCCATGACAAAGAGAATGTCGAGGAGAAGGCATCATTAAATATTTTTGAAGGCTTTCATGAGCTTCACGGTCGCATACGGGCGTTTCCGATTGGTATGATACCATGGAGAAAATTTTGGGATAAAAGGATATTATCATAAAAACTCTGGCCCTAGATGAATGTTGATTGCAGAAGAACAGTGAGGGAAGGAAAGGCTCTCTTAATTCTGTTTGTGAAGATCTTAGAGATGCAACATGCAACGGGCCTGAAACCAGAGGGGAAGTAATGGTTATTCATCTTGAGAATAAGAGTGATGAAATTTTTATTCCAAGTCGGGTTTATGCGGTTGAAGATAAATAATTGGTGCACAAGTTTGGTGAAATCTTGGGTGATGGTTGTTCAAGAGGATTTAAATAAAGGACACTGAAATCACTTGCTCCTGGTTCATTATACTTATAAATGTTGTAAAGGGGAACCTAAATCTAATTGTTAGTAATAAGACAAGTCATGATGGTTTTATGAGTCTGGCTAAGCTTAGAACGGGTGAGTTCATAAACATTAGCGATGTCAGTATAGGTTATAGGATTTTTTTTACCTAAAAGACTATAGAAGTAGTTGATAAAAATATATACCATTCCTTTGGGGTTGGAACAGGAAATACTAATTGTGCAAAACAAAAATATTCATTAAAATAACTTAAGTGCCTTGGCCTTCCAAGGACTTTCAAATTGTCAAAACAGAGTAAAGGATCTATCTGGTCAGATACCGGACACACTTACAAAAAACGTGCCTTGGCCTTCCAAGGACTTTAGTTCAGATAACATGAAAAGTAAAGAGTAATTCATAATTTAAGGCTGAGCCTTTGAGGATGGCTCAGCTTCATCTACCTTCTTCTTCCCATTAGGATCATCTTTCTCTTCGTTTGGACTCTCTCCGGTGTTCCCTTCGTCATCGGATGAGGATGCACTGGAATAGCCAAGCATATCGCCTTCGGCCATTGTGTGATATGGGAGGTCTTCAGGCTCTACGTGAAGCAACAAATCACCTAAGTTCCTCTTCGGGAATTTCTCATGGAAGAGCAGGACCATGTCTGATTTCACCTTGGCATACATCTGCTCTTGAGTATCTATCACGTGGTTGGCATAAGCATCAATCTTGGCCTGGATTTTGGCCTCCTGCTCCCTTAGCAGATCAGCTTTCTCCCCTGCAGCTTGGGACACTGCATTTTCAAGAGCAATTTTGTCACTGGTCAAATTGGTGATAATTTGGTCATTAGCCTTGGTCTCCCCCCTTGAAGTGGTAAGATCTTTCTCCAATCCGAACAGCCTCTCCCGGAGCTCTGTGATAGTGTTCTCTAGAGTGGCGACTTTTGTGGAACTTGCCTCTTGGTTTTTCTTCAGCTCTTCATTCTCCCCCTTTAGAATGGAAGAATTTGAAGTGGCAGTACGAAGGTCATCGGACAACCTCTCTTTGTCAGACTTGAGGTCTTTAATAATATCTGCCTGATTCCGAACTTTCTTTTCCAACGCGAGCACCGGCTGAACATTGCTTAACAGAGAATAACCTATAACATCCCTTTCACTTAAAACAGTAAAAGACTTACCATTAAAATTGACTGTGTTCGAAGTGCTCGGAGGGAGATAAGGCCCAGCAAAATCATCTCTGGGAAGATTGATGAAGTACTCACCAAGCCCACCTAGACCAGTGATGTCTACCCCATCAATGCTAAGATCTCCCCCTTCGACCTTATCGGTTTGAATGTCACTAGGTATCTCCTCTGCCTGTGTTGGGTCCGTGGGATCAGATTGGGGAAGAGGCTCCGGAGGACGGGGAGAGAGTTCGTCACCCTTAGAGGTCTTTTTCTTCTTGGCATCCTTATCTTTGTTTTCAGCTCCCCGTTTGCGGTCTCTCTTGGAAGCCCTTGGAGGATTTGGGGAGCGAACCTCTTGCCTGACACTCTCCTGCTCTACCGCTTCCAAGAGAGCAGCATCACTCCGGCTTGGGGCTAACCCCTCCGGATTTGGTAAAGCAACTTCCTCCACCTCAGCAGGGTCCGTACCACCTGCCACTTTCTTGCCTTTTTTCTTTTTGCCCTTCATTTTGCTCGGGGCCTTGGCCCGACCTGGCAAGTAAAGTGTCTCGTCCGGTTCATACGTCCTTTTAAGCACTACATCCGGAGGAGGCTGGGTGGTGAGCTCTTCCCAAGTCAAGTCTCTCCGACCTGTGGTGTTCCAAAGATGAGATCATGCTAAGTTTCCCGCCGTGAAGGCATCGTGGAACCGATTTCCCCACCTTTCAGCAGTCCAAGCATTGATCTTGGAGCAAGTGGCTTGCCCAGACTTTACATAGTCATTGAAGTCCTTGGGCAATACTGATAAGAAGAAGACAAAGTTAATTAGTTTAAACGAATTTGATAAAAGAAGAGATAAAAATTTAAGGTAGGAGCATTACCATCACTCCTCCATCTGCTAGTGAGGAGACTGGGGTTGACTCCGGCCTTGATTTTCTTGTCGTTCTCCCAAGCGCCACTTACGAATAGGAATTGAATCCTCCAATTCCTCTCCGACTCCAGCAAGTCGTCCACTGCCTTGAAGTCATCCCCCATGTTGAAGTGGTAAAAGGGGATGTGGTGGTTTTTACAGAGGATGGCCACAGCAGCAGATTCCTCCATTGGCAGAGGGATCCTGGAGAGCCTAGAGGCCATAATGCATGCCATAAGGGTATACCAGGCATTGGGACTCAGCTGGCTTGGGCAGAACTTTATCAGATGAGCCCCCAATTAAACAGCTCCGTGAAGATGACTATTTCACTCAATTTGCAATCCATGGGGGTTTCTGGGTTTATAGGGATCCTTATCTTCACGTTCTCCGGAATTCCCCACTTCGTACGCATCCGACCCAGTTCAGCTGTGTGGATGAATGCGTAATTGATTTTTTGCAGAGCGATGAGGTACTTGACATTGACCTTGTGAAAACAAGGCCCCACCCTTCCTTCAAGGCTCTCCGGCAGATCCGGATGCCTCAAGCACAACTTTTCCTTGCCTTTGTCTTTTTTGGCAGCAACAGCGCTGCTAGTCTGTCCGGAGGACTCAGATTTGAATGGAGCCTCTTCGATAGAGTCCTCCATTACTTCCTACATGATTGATGAAGGGTTTTCAGCAGTTGTGGTAAGGGGAAGGTTCAGAGTTGGCTCAGCCTGGCTTCCGGACTGCTAAGTTCTAGTATTTTATTGGTTCCTGGCCTCCGGTTGGGGCTCTGATGCAGATGTTTCCTTCCGGAGACTTGAGCTAGTGCCCTCTGGACCGGACAACCTGTCATTGGGAGCTCTAATGGGCACTTCTGACCCTGCACTACTGCCTTTGGCACCCGATTTTGAAGGGGTGCCCTTGGAAGCTTGGCCCTTGACCAACCAGCCTTTTCTCCGATCAACTAATTTTTGAGGGAAATTTTCGGTATCTGACCCCATAGCTATGAAGGGGGAGGGTTTCTTGAAGCTGGTAACAGTAACACCTGGCTCAACAACAGGTTCCGATTCTTGAACTGAAGAACCATAAATGATGGGTGAGAGATTAGCCTGAAATAACCTTTTCGGTTTGACACCTTTTGAAGAAGAAGAGCCCTGGTCTGATTCTGTGGCAGCAGTCACTGGTTTGTCAATAGGAGAGGTGGGTAAACCTGCCGCAATGCGCCTTTCCTTTTCGACCTTTTGCGCTTTTTCTAGTTCAGAGAGGTTGAGCCACCCGCCTTTGACCAAAGCGTTCCTCGCTGTGAACATAAACGACCTGAGCAAGAGTGTGATTTTGAGAGAGGAAACTTTAAGGATTTGCGGAGTAAAAATGAGAGTGATGGTGAAACAGTAGAAAATGTTTCAATTTATAGTAAATCTGAAAAAAGGGTTTGATTCCTAGGAGAATTCGAAAAGATAGGTAATGATTAAAAGACGGTGATGATGTCACCCTCTTCAATGAAGAGGTTACTTTTCGAAGAAGGTGGGTGCGAGATTCAAGGTGAAAAAACGGCTGAAGAAACCAACCAAAAAGTGACACGTGTCCAACTGACTCTGGTAAAAAACCGTTTGGATTCACGAAGCTTTATCAGTCCGGATAAAACACAACACGAACAAACCTGTCCGGGTTAAAACTGCCCCTGAACATCGGACTGTTTTTCAGGTTTTTGGCAAAGGCATTTGAGCAAACACCTAAAAAAGGGGCTCCTGATGAGTCCGAAAACTGCTTCCTCTCCGGACAGGGACAGATCGGACTAAGGCCATCGGACCGGACAGACCACTTCGAACACTTAGCCTATCGGACTGTTCGAACTATGACAAAAGTACTAAAAAACCTAAACACTTCTTGACTAAGTTGCTTGCTCTCCTACTAAGAGCTCATGGGTCTTTAAACATGACTCGGGTCCATTAAACATGACCCGAAAACCCATAAAGCCCAACCACCTGCATTAAATATGGGTAATAAAAATTAACTGCAACCAGGCAGCTTAATTCTCCCTCTACTCTCTACTCAAAATATTAAATACCCATAAACTTCCACAAAACTCTGAACAAAATACCCAATTACCCTCAGACATAAATTAACCACACCAAACATTAATATGAGTGCATAAGTAACTGCCAATAATGTTAAGACTTTTTTCAAACAAAAGCTTATGAGGCAGCCCATAAAATTTAACCCGTAGAGAAATCGACGCCATGAGATCTTTAAAAGTGGACGTCATTGACTCCCAACTCTTCAGTGAGATAGGGTTGCTACTAAATACCCAAGACACCAACTCAAGCACCATGACAACATTATCGGTGATGAAAAAATTGAATTAAAACTGACCAGGGGGTGTGGCTTTGCACTCTTGAAGCCCATGCATACCTCAAATTCTAGCAGTTATGACTTCATCATGATATGAGATAAGTTTCTTACCAAAACATTATCCTAATATGCATTTGGCTCAATCCATTTTATCATTGTTGATAACTTTATGTGGGAGAACAAGGACTTTATCTTCAACATTAAGAGCAAAATACAAAATACTTGCATAAATTTAGAAGGTTTAAGTTGGGTTGGCGGATAGTAAGTCATATGGGACAACATTAACATACATGGGAATCATAGAAGGGAATACAAAATTGGCAAGAGGGTTACCATAAAGCATGATAAGCACGAGCACTATGGCAGACGCAAACTATAAAGCGAGAGCTCTGTAGCTAAGTCTAGTTGCAAAAGCTTGATTGGCAGTATATCTACGTATTCTTCTTGAATGGTTCAGAATTTTGCCTCACTTGTTTCGATCGGGAAATAATTGAGGGAAAAAGGTGGCTGAAGCACTACCAAAGCTTAGAAAATGACCATTTGAGTTTTGCAAGTCTAATTAAAATCGATGGTTGAGGTATGGATGATGGTGGGACCAAAGGATCTTTGAAGGGGAATATTTAGAGAGAGGAGATATGGGTTGGTTATGGTTGGAGCAATGATGGATCATAGCTAGGTAAGGATGTATGGCACTGGATTTTGGGTTGGACAGATCCGATTGCATGAATAAGCGATTAAAATCATCCTCCACAAGGGTGGGTTGGGTATTGGGCTTGGGATAATGGATGAGGACCCAATTATTTAAATCGGGGCTTGCATACTAGTAAACATATGTCAGGCAGCAAAGGAGATACATGCATGGTAGATGAGATAAACAATAAGATGTTGTCAACAGAAACCTTATGTGAGGTACCGTTATCGTTAGAGACAATGAGAAACAACTCAAGAGGTAAGGTGAGATTACAAGATCGGTAAAAACTACGCACCAAACAACACGAGAAGCATTCATAGAGGTTGGTGAGCTCGTTTTATGGATGTTTCCATACTCATGCGGGCTTAGTGCTTGACAATAATCTCGGAAGAGGAAAGGATCGCCTGAAAAAATAGTAGTTAAGTGATTGAGTCTAGTAGTAGTCGTACTGAAGTCAATTTATGATGGGTCTTCATCATCGTCAAGTTGCATGTTGGTGTGAGTATAGAAAAATTTCTTTTTATCTGGTTACGAGTCTTCTTAAGCATAGAGAAACAAGCACAGTCTTGATTATTGAGACCTTATTTTGAACTAAAGAAAGAATAAAAGCTCGCATGCACAATAATAGGAAGGCTACGCATGATGATCAATTTTCGCTGATTGGAATTGTTTGGGAGTAAGAGGAACAAACAGATGGTTTGGTCTCGAGTGAAAGTGAGACCATCAAAAGAATCTCATCATTTAGCATGTTAGTACGGTTAAAACATGGAGTGATCTTTCTTCTGGGCTAATGTTTCTGGAAAATGAGGATCATTTTCCATTAGGTTTTGAGCTTTTCCTAGTATCGATCATGGTAGAGACATGATGAATTATAGACAAATGGTTACTCGTGTTACTCTTGGGTCTGTAAGGGCTTTAGAAAAAACATCGTAATTTTAACTCAGGTTTGTATTTAAAATTGAAGCGAATAGGGTTTCTCCGGGAAACAGGGTTGTAGGTGATAGATTTGGCCAAGGGAGAGAGATGTTGGTTACCAAAGGAAATTTTTAAGATTGCTATACACAAAGAGATAAACAAATTTTCCAAAATCTTATTCATAAATAAAGAGAGATAGTTGGAACTTTGACTTGCTATGTCTTTATAGGTGAAGAACCTAAACGTCAAATAAAACTTCCATACCTTCTCGGGATGGGTGAATGCATAGAGATCGTCAACCATAAGATGAATGGGTGCATTGAGATAGATGTACCTAATGATACGTTGCACCCAAACTATTGTAATACCGGAAAAATTCCAACTGAATCTTTTGAGAACCGTGCAATGGCTAGAGGATAAATAAGTGTGTCTTATGACAAAGTACACTCTGACAGTTGTAAAACTGAAAACTAAAAATGAAGCTTTGGAGAGCACAAAAATAGAAATTAAAAAGCTTGACAATGTTGGATTTTAAATATCTAACGTAAAAACAAGAGGAATAAACAAAAAAGTCACCAAATAATGATATGTGAAATGTGCAGTTTATGCCTAGAAGGCAAAAAACTGCAATCGCAATGGCCGGTTTGTTTGATTTTTTTTTTTAAACCACCATTAGATAAGAAAAGCAAGATATTTATAAAATTCGATTTTCTCCTCTTCAACAAGCAGTAATGCTTGTAAATAAGAAGAAAATCGGTAAGCTTGAAATATCAAAATTTGTTTTTAAAAAAATCAATAGTTTTTTTTAAAAAATGAGAAAATATTCTAGCAAAAGGAAAGAACATCTCTCAATAAAACAAACCATTTAATTCATTAGCCCAATAACTTAGACTTTCATGTAGTGTTTTTTTGAGTTTGCTTTCGGTTTTATTAGTTTTATTATATTTTATTTTTAATAATATTAAATTAAAGGGTATGCCGAGAACAAATTAAAATCACAACCCGTTCCAAACAGAATGATAATTAATTTTCGAATCCATAATCTATATGGCCAAAAAATATAATTTAGATATCCTAGCGGCACAGCTCCGTTCCGATGAGATATCTACGAATTTAGATCAAATAGCTATTCCGACTATTTTCTCTAATAACAAGAAGCATGGTTATCACACTAATACTTTCTATCCGGTATGAAAAGCTATTCTTTTGGATAAAGACAACTTGACCTTCTAAATTTTGAAGTAATAATTTAAAACAATTAATAACTAAATAGCGGTTGAATGAAAAAATCATTAAGTTATCTTTTAATTTATTTTAAAAGTTTATTTTATAATTAATATAACTGGTTAAGGAAAAGTCAATTCTCTTATTTTGTAATTAATTTTAACAGTTTATTTTATAACTTTTATATATATATATTTTCTATCAAATTTTAAAATATCCTAAAAATAATTTATAATATGGATAAATTTAGATAGTATTTTAATATTTTAAATAATTACATTATCAAATTAGTACAACAACAAATTTATAATCATGTTAATCATTATTTTTCGAAGTGGAAGAAAACAATAGTGAAAGTTTATTTTAATATTTATTATTTAATTAGTCCGTTAATTTGAGTTATTTAAATTACTGATTTTAAAATTATATAAAAAATATATAAAAAGACTTTTAATTAATGTTCCATTAACAATCGTTGTTAATGAATAGTGAAAATATATTTAAAATGTCTAATTAAAAGTTTCCAAAAAACAATTTTGAAATAATTATTTTTTTAATGATTAGATATTAAAATAAAAAATTATTTTGGCCTATATTTTGAAATAAAAATTATTTTGGCCTATACTTATATTAATATGAAGGGATGCTTTTTAAATTTTAGTATAAAAAAGTGAATGTTATTAATTAGAATTTTAGACTATCAATGAATTGAAAAAATAACTAAATTAATATTTTTTTTTAGCTATTGATTCATTGTTTTTAAATTAATATTGATAGTGATAAATTTGGTTCAGGTGACGGTACTATGATGTGAATATAATGAATATAAAATAAAGAGTCAAAAGATAATTGAACTATTTTCCTTATTATTTATAGTAGAAAGATAATTAAAAAAAGGTATATTTGATTCAGTGTTTTCCTTATTGTATTGAGTAATTTATTAAAAATTAAAATTAATATATTATTTAGTAATTTAGTAAAATTAATATACTATCTAGTCTAGAAAGGGATAGCCGAGTTCAGAGTAACGCATGCTTGTGACCAAATCTCATGAGTTCGAGTGTTTTTACAAACGTTTTTTTGACGAGCATGTAATTTTGTATGGTTTACCTTCTGTCGTTGGATGGCATGTTAGTGTCTCAAACTAAAGGTTTATCCTGTGCACACTCGTTGAGTGGCGGTTGCGATTCCCTCTGAAAAAAATATTTATAGATTGATTTTGGTCCAATAGATTTAATAGGTCAAATTAGTCATGACTCAAACTCAAATACCAAAAAAAATTCATTTAAGCCATTATTCAATTATGTGACAAATATAGGTGAATATATATTTGTCAAAATAGCTAAGTTAAATTATTAAAGTATCGGTCAGAATTGACCCTAAAATATATTCTATCTAAAAAAATCAGCTTCAAAGATTTCCGACCTACAATCCACACGGTTAAACTTTCACCAATTTCAATATTCACCCCTTCTTTTACGAGCTATTTTAAACCTAGTACAAATTATTTATGGTAAATTTAATTCATTGAAAATATAATTCATATATAAGATCCAAATTAAGAAATATGGTTTCGTGCTGGAGTTTCAAATTTTGGAAATTTTATAGATCTAAAATTTTGAATTATTGTTAATATCCAAAACGCTACAACTTTAATGTATTCACGCAGTAATGTCACGTATATCCTGTAAAATGCAAGACACACAACATGTCAAACACGTACACGCTAATAATAATGATATGTCATATACATTAAGATGCACACGCTAGCCAAACACATCCCTAGTCACGCTAGTAATAATGACACGCCAAATACGTTAATCAATTATAATATTGAATAGAAAAATATTTTTTTAAGCTTATTATAAAAATTATATATTTTATTTTAAATGCAATAAAAATGTTCTTATGATTTTATTATTACATTTTTAATATTATTATTATAATTTGGTTATAAACATTATTATTGTTCTTGTTATTTTAAGAATTATAATCATAATTTATAATTACAAATTATATGATTATAGTTCAATTATTACATTTTGATTATTATTTGGTTATTAATATTTTAAGTATTTTAATTATTTTATAAACCAAAATCATATCTTAAATTATAATAAAAATATTATTATAATGTATATGATTATAATTTTATTATTACAATTTGGTTAGTATTATGATTTGGTTATTAATATTCTAAGTGTTGTAATTATTTTATAAATCAATTTTTTTAAAATATTATTACATTTTGAAATTTTATAAACCAAAATATTATTTTAAAATAGGGTTATAATGTTATTATTACATATTGAATATTATTATTATGATTTGGTTATAAATATTACTAAGTGTTGTTATTATTTTATAAACCAAAATCATATCTTATCATCTTAAAATATTACAAGTTTTATGGTTATACTTTTATTATTACATTTTGAAAATTATTATTATTACTTGGTTATAAATATTAGTAGCACTGCTATTATTTTATAAACGAAAATCATATCTTATGGTAAAATATTACAAGTTATATGGTTATAATTTTATTGTTATAAGATGTTTTCTTAAGAGACTTCGACCCACCACTAGAACGTCCACCACCATTTTCATAGGAGGAGAATGTTTCAATGTGAGAGGAGTCTCTAGGAAAATCATATGTCGTATTGAGATCTACTTTAGCAGATTGGTGGACATTAGTATTTCTACGTTTTGGAGTCATTCTAAAACTTAAAACACGGTTTGTTTGTTAAAATATGCAATAAAATACTAATTTAAACTAATATCGCAATCAATTAAAACTAAATTTAGACTAATATTTACTAATATCACACATGAAAATGAATTATTTAAGTTTTTTTAAACAAAAATAAACAAATAACAATTAATCTAACAACTATAACAAGCAAATAACTTCATAATTCAGCTAGTATAATGTCACCACAATGTTATTTGAATGTTTTTATCGAAGAAAAACAAACAGTGAAAAAATATACAAACTATTTTAAAAGTAGAACTAGAGTTTCTAAATTAAATAGTTAATATTTTTGTAAAATTTATAGAAGAAGGAGAGAGATTTAAAGTAGTATTGAGAAATGGTGATTTTGGGATTGGATTTTTCCTCTACTTATAAAAGAGATTAAAAAATAAAAATTGGACCAATTCAAATATCCAGATTTTCAAATCGGATATCCAGATTATTGGATATCCGGATTGGCAATCGGATATCCGATTTAGGAACGAATTGTTGCACCAACAAAAGAGGGCTCCAATTAAATAGCCATTTTGTTGTTTAATATATATATATATATATAAAAGATATAATATAATATAATTAACTTTTGTTTTACTAATATATATAAGTTATTTATATATTATATATTAACTTTTGTTTTACTAATATATATATATAAGTTATTTATATATTATATATTAACTTTTGTTTTATTTATAGTTTATATTCTATTTTATTTATATACGTATATATATAATATAAGTTTAACTTATAATATATATATATATATATATATATAAGTTATAGTTATTTTTTATTTATAATTATATATTATTACCTATTTATAATATAAGGTTATTTATTTATATATATATATATATATTATTTAATATTATTCAATAACTCTAGGTCTCGGCGGATCTACGTTGGGCCCGGAGGGGGTAGGCCCCCCTTACCTAAAATATATGTCTTATAATTTTTTTTAAGGTAATAAATTATTTAAATAATATTAATATAAAAATTCTACGCCCCCGACTAAAATATATATTTTGTAATTTTTTTAAGGTAATAATTATTTAAATAATATTAAACTAACAATTCTACGCCTCTTTAACTAAAATATATATTTTATAATTTTTTAAGGTAATAACTATTTAAATAATATTAAAGTAAAAATTTAAGATAATAATTGTTTTTTAGGAATGTTTTAAATTTAATGTTTGAGATAATGATAGAAATTGTTTAATTTAAAAACTAATATGTTGACTATTTATAAGAAACTTTTTAGATTAAAAGTCTCAAATAACAGTGTAAGTTTTAATTTACAAAATCTTGGATTATGACTATTTTTAAGGAATAATGTAAGTTAGAAATCTTGAATGTTTTAAAAGAAAATTTTAAGTTGATGATGTAGTCTCTAGAATCTTAATCTCTAGATTATTAGAACTCGATTGATTTTGTAAGTATTCTCAATTTGTTTTTGTCATAGTTTGTTTTGATTTAATATTCGTTTAGTCTTTTTAATTAATTATATTTTATCTCTTATTTTGATTTAGAAAAACATAATGAGTTACTGCGTAGGAACGAGACTATATTTTGATGAAAGAAATTAAAAAAAATGGGAAAAGGAAGAACACGATCTGAAGGAGTTTCACCAATTTATTTTTTCGAGGTATGTATTTTTTTTTTCTTTTGAAATTTTATTATTATTTTGATCTTAAAACACTTGTTAATAAATATTTTTTTTTCTGATTTGATTTGTGGTTTAGGAAAGTGAAAAATACATTTACTTAGTTTAAAGACAATATATATGGAAATATTTATTATTATTTTTTTAAAATAAAATTATATATTTATATTATAAATTATGTTTAATACAAATTTGATTTTAATTTTATATAATTTTTACATAAAATTTTGATTTTATCTATACGTACTTAAAAAATATTTTTTATATAAAAAAAATTGAATTTATTTCAATTCATTTCTCAAAAATATATTTTATACATTTATCTTTGAAATATCTTTTATATATTAAATGATTTTGTTATATTTTTTTAAATATCTTTTAAAAATAATATATTAATATTTTCATCTATTTTTCAAAAATATTTTTTTATAACCAATTTTATTTACTTTTATCTAAATTTTAAAATATCTTTTTAAGATATGAAATTCGGGTTTGTTATATTTTATTTTATATATCTTTTAAAAATAATATATTAAGATACATTAAGATTTATTGTTAAATATATATATCTATATATAATTAAACCAAAGAATAGCGTTGGTTCTTCAAGTAGCTCGAGTAAATATAATATGATTCATCCTAATCTGATGGTCTCTATATCAAGACCTAACGATGATAATGTAGATCATTCATTTGAATGAATTAATATATAGTGGACTAAGCCAACTTATTGAAAATTCTAATAGTAAGGTTAGAGATAAAATTCAAGAATTCGACGAGAATTTTGGCCCCCCCTTACTTCAATTCATAGATCCGCCAACTCTACTCTCGATACAAACTTTTTTGGACATTGTTTTGTTCGTTCTTTTTTAAAATAAAAAATGAGCTACAAATAAGTATAATTATATATATATATATATATATATATATATATATATATATATATATATATATAAGTTATAGTTATTTTTTATTTATAATTATATATTATTATCTATTTATAATATAAGGTTATTTATTTATATATATATATATATTATTTAATATTTAAATTTAATATTATTCAATAACTCTAGGTCTACTCTCGATACAAACTTTTTGGACATTGTTTTGTTTGTTTTTTTAAATAAAAAAATAAACTACAAATAAGTATAATTATATATATATATATATATAACTTATCGATAGTATTTAAAAATTAAAATACAATTAGAAGTCTATTTTTCAATATTATAAAATGTTTTTTTAAAATATTAAATAAACCATTTATAATATCTAAGTATAATAAAAAATATCAAATAAATATTCTAACTATTTCGTTTATATTATACATATCTCAATTATTGAGATTTGATTTAATTAACGAATGCAAATTAGTTTTAAATAATCGTATAATTTTTTTGATAAACAATGATTTAAATGGATCGTTTGGTGGATCTCATGTTTGGTTTTCACGCATAAACAGTTTCACGCATAACACGCGACATGTCAGATACGCATACGCTTAAAACGGTTAAATGGCTTAAAACGGTTAAATGGGTCACGCGCACACGCAAAGATACACACACTTAAAACTTTTAAATGGGTCGTAGGTCTAGTGGGTCGACACATTTGCCGCCACTAATTTTCACGGTAAAAAAAAGATTTGTCGTATTGTGTTGAGAATTTAAAAAAAATTAAGCAAAAATAAAAAAAATTATCCCAACAACAAAAACTTTGCCGGAACAAAGCTAGACATGTGCTTTTAAAATAAACGTGTCTTTCCAAAAATTTATGTATCCAATGAACATAATTTTTAAGGAAAATTTACGGATCATATCTAAAACCTTTTGAATTTATGAATCCATACAAAGTACTATTATATTTACTAATAGATTCAACTCAAATATAAAAATACTTATTTACTCTACCACTTTATCATTTTTTCAAAAACCCAATCCATATAACTCACTCCTCAACACTCATTTCTCTTCAAAAACCAAAACTCATCTTCTCCTCGCTCACACTTCTCATTCTCTCTACATAATTAAAATTTTATATAAATCACATCACTTTCCAAAAAAACGATACTCTAAAAACTACGACACTTCTCTGAAAATTGTTATCCATAAATCGCTCTATGGGAATTGTTTTTACCATTTTCATTGGAAGCCCTAGATGATGGTAAGTTTCGTGTTAATTTCATCATATTGTGGCAAGATATAGATGTTACAATTTCGTTTCAATGTCGTCTTTATGAAAATTAATGGCAACCACAACTAATATTCATTTGAACGATAATTATGTTATCCATCATTCGTGATTTTTGTCGTAGAAAATATATTTCAGTTTTCACTTTCAATGGATGGATAGCCATGTATTTTTTATATAGTAGTACGCACATAAAAAAAAGATCTTATATATTACCTTTAACACGTACTTTCAATTGAAACCTAGGTTTGTAGTTTAATGGCTTTGAACAAAAATTAGTTCATTGACTATCTGTTTTTACGAAAGATAATCCCTCGAGTAAAAAAAATCTGAATTTAGTCTCTTGACTATCCATTTTGATGATATATAGTCCATCAACTAAAAAAATCTAGTATTTAGTCCATACTATCCATTTTGGATAATGTTAGTCTCTTATGCATGTTTATTTAAGGGATTAACTTTATCAAAAATGAAAAATCAAAGCACTAAATTTATAATAAAAAATTAATAGTTGAAACTATCTGCCACAAAAATGTAGAGTCAACACACACGATGGACCTAACTTTATCCAGAATGGATAGTCAACGGACTAAATCTGAATTTTTTTATTCGATGGACTATATGTTACGAAAATGGATACTCAATGGACTAATTCATGTTCAAAACCTAGATTAATATCTTATTAATAAGACCAGATCAATCATCAAATGCGACATCACTTTAAACAAATTCACGAAAATGGAAGGTTTGTATATTTTCGGACTCCCAAATTCACATGTACAACGGTATTAGCAAATTTCACAGCCAAACATGCACTTTTACGTCCAAATAAATTTCTATTCCTTTTAACTTCCAATGTAGCCTAACAATAATTGTATATATTTTATCACTTTGTCGATGCATACAATTTTCTATAAAAAGAAACTCATGAATTTTATTCTGAACTTTAATTTTGATTTGTCCATGAACTTTTTTAACATCCTTTTCTTTCATCTTTCTTCTTAAAGAAGCGAACCCTGTCCAACATCAGACGAATCATAATACTCGAAAGCAATATATGGCCAGAAGAATTTGTAGTATTGATTCTCAAAATATTCTCTGTCGCTCGTGCTGTCATATCAACATTCTTGTGTGTTTTACATGGAGCTAGTAAACTCTTGAAAGATAGAAAAGCCCTGTTACTCTAACAGCTTAGCTACCTTGGTAAAACGACAAGCCTCAAGCACTGTCAAAGACTCAAAGTGGAAGGAAATCAAGGCATCCGTAGCTGCCTTATGTGTTGCCCAATACGTACTCCCTAGGACTCGTGCATGCACTCGAGTAATGCTACTAAGCTCTGTGGTGCAATATATCCTACCTGCAATATTCGTTATCTGAATACCAATAAAATAAAGGCATACTTATATCTTCTGAGTTTTGTATTAGTAAGTCCATGTTTCTTTTATTCTATTTTCTAGTATAATATATTGATTCATTTAACTCAAACACTTAAAGGTTTTGAATTGAATAGAGTATAGCCAATAAATTAAAAAAAGAAGTTATAAAAGAAAGTAAACTTGAAGAAAGAAGTTATAATTGAAAGTAAACTTGTCTTCAACCAACTAATTTATTTAGCTGATATAATATACTCTATAAGCAACCATGCTAAAATAGACCATGTTTGTAGAAATTACAAATGCTTACACAGACAAGAACACTATGGAATGGAGTCTCACTAAGACAGAAGTTTCCTTCTATATACCAAAGGCCGCATGGTTATTCTTCTTATTCTAGTAGTAGTTCCTTCTTATCTCTTGGCCAACTAAGGTTTAAAGGATCAGCCTAGTCGATCTCATTTTTTCCGTTATAATAATGGCGAAAGACACACGAGAAGTCTTCCGTTTCATGACCATCATTACAGAGTCCAGTGTATCTGAAAAAAACCAACAGGTTACCTCAGTTTAATTTGATTGTATAAGAAAAAAGACACGAACATTTATTATCGAAGATCAGATTTGTGTAGAATTCGTGTTAATATACCCACATCTTTTGTGCTTGAGACGTAAGTGGACTTCTACGACCGACCTCTTTAGCAGATGATTCTGCTAGGTTCAAGTCTTTAGCCTGCACTATACAATTACTAGAGGATTAAAAAAATGTGTCAAAGTGATTGCATGCGTAAAAAGATATACACAAGGGAAGAAAAAAATTCATTCCACATTAATGAACAAAAATGAACCATACTCTTCGAAGTAACTATAGCAACCTACTTACCATTAGTTTAGATGCAAAGCCGCCAACATAATTCCTCGAAGAAGGTACCCCTTTCATCACTCCAGGAACTGGATTGTACGTATCGCTGTCATTAAAACATATTTTGGCAAAAGTTAACAAAACAGTCCCACGTCAAAAGATGCTCAGAATATTAAGCCTTAAAGTGCTACAACATATCGTTCTGTTTCCGTGAAAGTAAGGCAAAAAAGACTATTAAAGGAAATACCAGTGGACTACAAAGACCTTTATTAGATCAGCCATGAGGCAGAAAATTTGTCTATAAGAAATCTGAGGCCAAATTGAAAATTTCAGCGGAAAAAGACGCGAGAGTCGGGGTTCAGTATTGAAAATTAATACGTTTGAGAAGTACCACGTACCTACTCCAACAACGAGCGCTGGAGGTGTTGAATACCTCAGTAAGGACAGTAGGAGAGATGCCTAGTGACTGACCAAGCGCAAGTGCTTCTGACACGCCAAGCATACTCACAGCCATTGCTAAATTATTGCAGATCTTTGCTGCCTGTTACATATAAAACTGTATCAGAATCATGAAAGGAATTGGATCCAAACGAGTCGAGAGTACATTGGCCTATCATCATTTCTTTCTACGCCCCACTAGCACATGCATCGGATGATCGGATATAAGACTATGACATGACAAGTAGTACTGAAGGAAGGAACATACATCTCTCAAAATATGCATCAAAATAAGGGTACTTGAACTTCGATAAGAATGACTTTACGAACCCAAACAAAAAACAAAATAAAGTTTCTTCTCTCCTCAGTCCTCACAGTAATATTTGTGAGACGCTTAATATATACAAATTCTATACATGGATAAAGATAAATAGGAGAGGTAACCTACTGAACCGTTCCCTGCTCCACCGCAATAGATCACATTTTTCCCCATAGAGAGGAATATAGGTTTTGCAGCTAGGTACGCCTCCTCGGGGCCACCAACCTAGATCACAAGTCAATTATATAATCATCAATTGCAAATAACCAAAAGAGATAAGTCTACATTTATGGCTGAATCATATATATATGCCAAATATAAGCAAATGCATGCGTAAGTATCAAAGCTTGCTAAACAAGAGGTAAACGGTAACAGGCTGTATCTAATGGTGTATAAATTTGTATAAACTGTTCGAAGATTATTAAATATGGTCGTTCCATAATAGCAGTGACCAGAAAGAAACCATACCATGAAAGTAAGAGTACCGGTTTCGGCAGCAACAACACCTCCGGATACAGGAGCATCCAACATCACCGGATTTTCCCAAGTACCTGCATAATAACATCTACTCTTATATTCCCTAACCCTAAATGATTAACAGAAAATATTACTTCAATGGCACTGAGATTTAAGTCGTGCAGAAAACAGTGTGCTATATAGTTTACCTATTTTCTCTTTCAAAAGACAATTAGATACAGCCTTAGAAACTTTTCTCGATGTTTGAGGATCAATGGTCGATGAATCTATCAATAACTTGGATTTTAATGAATTTCCTTCACGAAGCAAACCATTTGGCCCGGTGTATACATCTAGTACCTAAAAGAAACCTTACATATGATTATCCATCATGCGATTAAGTGCCATTCTAATTGGAAAAGAGAAAAAAAAAACCCACATGGGAAGATGAAGGCAGCATCGTGATCACGACATCACTTGCTTCCGCAACTTCAAAAGGTGTTTCTTTCGTCAAAACTCCCATGCTAGAGAAGGACTTCATGACATCGCCGTTTCTGAATTATCACACCATATATTCCAAATAAAGTTAAAAAGCTTAATCAACTCCAAGGTTTAAAAAGCTTGAGCACATCTACAGCATAAAAAGAGGAACGCAAATACAAAATTGCCTCAAACAACTACATAAAGATAACATTTCCTAAGCACATTAACGAACCAAATTTTATACACAGCCAAGAAACAAGCTAACTAATCACACTTTAAGAAGTCACGAAACTTTAAGGGCATGAGGCTACTTTACATGTCATTAACAGTAACTATATATCCAGCTTTAACTAGATTATTGGCCATTCTTGATCCCATGTTTCCAAGGCCTATAAATCCAATGCTCTGTCCAATAGAAACAACATCACAAAGAAGTAGTGTCAATTTAGTTAACATAGCCTCAGAATCATTCAACTATTTCTAATAATTGGCACACAAACCAAAAGTTCACTTATAATTACAACAAAAATGCAACATTTTAGGTGCTTATGCCATAAAGAAGAAGAAAAACCTAAAATTCTCGACATGGGTTTGATCATGTTGAACTCAAATGATAGAACATAAGTAGTTCTATTGCAATTAAAATAACCTGAAAAGGTGCTGCTGTTTCATATGAAGATGAGAATCTGCGTGTAGGAGAAGAGAACTGAAAAGGAAGAGACTTGAATTGACCTTTTAGAAGCGAGAGAAAGGTACGAGTCGCCATTGATATTGATGTGTTTCACTTTTCTTACAGTTTTTGGAGGAGAGAAAGCTTTGTAAGTTGGATCAAGGTTCCTCGCTGTTTGCTGTTTGACTATTGTTGCTGATCTAATTCTTTGTTTAGTTCGCTTTTGTGGATAATTGTTTGACTGGATAACTGAGACTGGTCGTGTGGGGCCGATCAACTTGCAGGTTTAGTAGCAAACGACATTGTATTGAATGGATTTTCCGAGTCTAAGAAAAAACATGTTTATTAAACCTAATGGCATTTTATGTTTATCAATACTTTAGTGAAGTCTTTATTTTTCTAATCTATTTATATAAGGTTAAGTTATACGTATCTAAACGTGGTTTAAGTATATTCAATTTTGAATTTATCAAAGTGATATAATTTTATTTAAATTTTAACAAAAATATTTTTTTATGGGTATATAAAGTTTTTTTTTATTAACTTTTATCCACCTCATTTTTTCTTTTAAACTTTCTAACTTCTCTCTAAAACCTCTCAGTTCTCTCTAGTTTATCCGGCGAACTAAAATATAGAAAGTTAGTGTTGTTATCAAAATTAGGGTTAGAGTTGAATTAGGTAAAAAAATCATAATTTTAGGTGTTTGGAGGCCATTTTCCACTCGGAATTTGACCGGAAAATGGCCGGCAGCGAAAGCTGAGCGCACCATAGGTACATACATGGAGTGCGTACCAGCTGGTACGCTTACGCTACGCCTGTACCTATGGTGCGCTCAGCTTTCGTTGCCGGCCATTTTCTGGCCGAATTCCGGCTGGAAAATGGCCTCCAAACACTCTAAAATTATGATTTTTTTTTAATAATTAAACCCTTATTTAAAAAAAATCCAAAAAAACCAGGGAAAAACCTTAATTTCGGTTGATTCATGTTTGATTTTGTGTTTTTATTAGAAGAAGTTTAAAAAAATGAAAAGAGTTTGAATGTTCTTGGGGCAACTTTGAATGTTCAAGAACAATTTGAATAACTTCACAAAAATTGTAGTAATATGGGGTTTGATCTAGTAGGGAGTTGTGTCTTTTTATATATATATACTTAGTTTTTTTTTTACTTAGTGACAATTCAGATATTAAATGAAAGTTCAAGGGTTTTTCGTTATAAAAAAGTCAAACAAAAGTCAACTGCGTTTTTTGGATAAACTTAAACCACATTTGAGGATATATAGCCATACCGTTTATATAATTAGGACCCATCACTAATTATTTAAGAACAATTACAAATTAAAAATTAAAGCCATTATATTTCGGCTTTTAGACCTTTAAAAAAAACTTTTCCATCTCAATTATTTTTTTATTAGTGTAATCTTATGAATAAACAAAAGATTAACTATTACAAATTAAGTAAAGGTTGTAACTAAGATTATAATTTAAAATTATCTTAAAATAAGATTATAAAAGCAACACTTTTAAGTATTAATCATATATATTACACACTAATATTTTGGAGAAATAAAACTTAATTTAAAACGTGATATGATAGTTATGAATTGACTCAAATATTTTGGACCTGGAATGTTAAGAAACAACATAGTTGAGATGTCGACAAATGTAAAGATATCGACAAAATTAAAGATGTCAACAAAAATGGGAGGCAAGTTGAAAAAAGTAAGAACGACGCAAGAACTTGTGCGAAGTTAGTTCAAAACTCCAAACTTTTAGCAACAACAGTTTCCAGATATGAAGAAATGAGCGCACTTGTAAACGTGAGGACGGGAGTAGAGAAAAAAACACGTGGATTCCAGCCGGAGTTTCCACAAAACCGATGGTGGAACTTGCCTCTAACAAAGGTAAGTGAGTAATTGAGCACACGATTACATCGATCTAACCATCTTAGATCTAAAGAATCTAAAGTGAAGGTCGCATAGCATACGGTATGACACCGCAAAGGCAAAGAGTGGAGGAGAGCAAAAAGTCTTAAGTTCATCTCCCGCCAAATATGATAAATGACCGCGGCAAAACAGGTATGTCAAATATTATGGTATCTATAGGGAGGCCAATTCAAAGCCACATTATATCAGGATGGTCATTCTACGTCGTTAATAATGAACCCGAGCTTGGTGATGGCAATATCCTACATACTTTGATTATAAAGATGCTCATAGAGGATATAGTTGATTGATCCATCAAAACAAATTGCACAAAACATAATCGGAAGAGGAATTTAATACCCAACTAATTAGCTTGTCCTGAGTAGATAACTTATCCAAGATGGTAATCCAAAGGCTAAAAGAATGACGAAGGATATTAAATGTATGTCATACTAACCCCGTCCACCTAACTCTAGGGTTGGTCGTGCGAATTGCATTTCAAGTGTATTTAATTATGAATTTAACATTCTCAATCTTGGTAGACCAACAATGCACATCAATATTGTTAATGCCATAATGTGGGAGAGAGATGATGGGATGGTCGATCTCTTGGAAGTTTTGATGGTTTTTAGAACTTACAGACCTTAATTGCATAATCTAGTTCCAAAGATCATCCTGATATCATCAGGATCATCCTTTATGAGGTTATGGAAGTTTATGTCACCTTGATAGAAAATCATTGAATTATGTGCGAAACAGAGGTTGACAATCTTAATTTTATGACACTTCCAGTTGGATTAGAAATTCACATAATTATTTTTCTCCTTAAGGTACTAGAAAGAACTCGGATGATAAAGACTAATAAGAAATGAGACAAAGGATCACATTGTCTGAGACCCTTTATATCTTTAAAATTCTTGTAAGGGTCTCTGTTAATATTAATAATATGTGATATGGTGGAAATACATTGAATAATCCATATGATGATCTGGACCAGGAAATTCATGGTCATGAATGACGAGTCCGGAATTTATTGCCACTCTTTATGGGAACCGGACAGGGGCAATTCGGACAAAATCCACCCATTGAACTATCCGAACTGAACTAAATGTACTAAAAACTTAATCACTTCATGACTAAGCTAATTACCTACGTGCTTAAAACCAATGGGTCTTTGAACTCGACCTGAATCCATAAGTCAACTCGAAAGCCCATGTGGCCCACAATTAAGGGTATAAATACCCAACCACTTTCATTTAATGAGGGTAATGAAAATTAAATACAACCAGGCAGCTCAAATCTCTCACTACAATCTATCCAAACATTAAATATTTTTGAAACACCACAAAACTCTGGACAAAATTACCCTCAACCAAAAATAAACCTCACCAAATTGGCGACCACAGTGGGAGAAGAAGGTGCCTGAATCTAGCATTCAAAACCATCAGGAAAAACCAGTTCGGATGAATCCGGACGTACAGGAAGTACCACCAGCTTTGGCCGAAGTGGTGGGAGAAAATGATGAATATACCATTGAGGAGCGAGATAGGTTAAAAGTTGAAATAGAAGCTCTAAGGGCTGCCAAGAGGGCAGAGATGGGCATAAAAGAGAAATCTAACGCGTCGGTTGCTCATAATACTGACAACCCAAGAGAACATGATCCCTCAAAAACCCATGTGAGCACGAAAAAAATGCATGCTAGCTCAAAGAAGTCTCACCGGTGGAGAGCTCTGACTCAGACTCAGAATCTTCCAGTAGCCCCTCAGGTGAAGATGGAGTCGAAGAATCCTTGTCATCCAGCAGTGATGAAGGCTGTTCTAAAAAGAAACAAAAGTTAGTAAAAAAGTACTCAAGAAAAATGGATAGGCATGGGAGGTTGAATAGGCATATAGGCAAAGAATCGTCTCATAGCCGGAGACACGTAGATCGGATGGTGATGGATCCTTTTGCCTTTCATGATGAACCATGTATCTTTGCAACTTCTAACGAAGATACGGTTTTCAGTCGTGGTCGAAATTGGGGACAGTCTCAATTATCCTCCAAAATACTGTCCGGAAACCTTCCGAAGAGGTTCGACAGTACGAAAATGGAAAAATATAATGGTAGCAAGGACCCGGATAACCACTTAGAACAATTCAAAAAATATGTGATGAATTTTGACGATGACGACAAATTACTTTGTAGGGCATTCTCCCAATCTTTTACGGGGAGTGCTCTGAAGTGGTATAATAGCCTACCACAGGAATGTATCAGGAATTTTGACACCTTTTGGGTAGCCTTTCGGAGGCAGTTTGTTGGAAGTAAGGAAATGAAGGGCAATGAAGACACGATTATCCATTGTGCCCAAGAACCAAACGAATCTTTAAAAGAATACATAAGTTGCTTTGTAAATACCAAGTATGGATTGGCTGATTGCTTTGCACAAGTAGTAATAGCCTCTCTGAGACAAGGTTTGAACCCCGAAAACTTGGCTGATTCAGTGACCAGGAAGAAGGCCATGACATGGGGAGGTTTGCTGAATCAGGCCGGTAGAAAGATTAATGTAGATGAAACAAAGAAAACTAGGGTGCACAGGCAGGTGAGGTCTTCTCTAGCTGCACCAAATCCAAACTAAACCAGTCCGGAAACAAGCCTAGGGAAGTCGGGCAGGGTCATAACAGAGCCAAAGCTCAGTCTCAACCAGCTGCACTAACCCCGAGTCAACAATCAAGAAATAAACGAGGGCCTTGGGTTCAAGCGGAGTGGTTTGCTGAGTTGAAAGAAAATGTAACCACCATTTATGACAAAACAAAAGACGAGGTACACTACAGAAGACCGGCTGCATTACAGTCTCCTAGGGAGAGCCGTAATAATTGTTTTTGCCAGTATCATCATGATACTGGTCATACCACTGAAGATTGTATTTCGTTGAAACAAGAAGTGCAGAACTTGATTGAAAGAGGCAAGTTGGGGGCATATGTTAAAAGAAGAGGTGGAAATAGGCCTGATAGTGCTCATTGGGCTGGTCCAAATAAACGCAGGCACATCGGCTCCGGATGGGGCTATGGTAATAATCGAGAAGTTTGATGTAGAGTCAGAATACTTGGACTCTGATCCGACCCGGAATAAAGTGGGTGTTATCGTAGAGCGTTGCAAGACGGTGTCCGAACTTATTAACTTTTTGAATCACTTACAATATTCGGAGGGGACACCATGACTGCACCAACTGCTTCTTCAAGAAATAGGCATGTTCATACTTTAGCTGCCCAGCTTGAAGGAGGCATGACCTCCTATCAATCACAAATTCCTTTTATTGTTTTTGACGAGAATGATCTGAGGGATATTGCCGGTCCACATGAAGATGTTGTGGTCATAGGAGCATCCATTGGAGGCAATAATATAAGGCAAATTTTGGTAGATACCGAAAGTTCAGCCAACATTCTCTTTTTAACTTCCTACAAACAAATGAAGAATCCAGCAGTTATTCAGCTTTCGAACAGTTCAATTGTGGGTTTCACATGAAGCTCAGCAGATGTGATCGGGGAGTTCGAGAAGGAGGTGTTGTTGGGCAAAGGCCCTTTTAAAAAGATGGTTAGAATACTATTTGTTGTGGTGGATTGTCTCACTTGCTATAATGCTATTCTAGGGAGATCTTGGCTCTCTAGGATGCATGTTGTGGCCTCAACAGTCCACCAGTGCTTGAAGTATGTTGTGCAAGGGCAAGTGGGAGTTGTTCAGAGCAGCCAAAAGGTAGCAAGAGAATGTTATGCCATTGCACTAGCTCCTCGGACGTTGGGGGCAGTTCGGATCAATGAGGAATTTTAGTTTGAGGGGCCCTCTGGGGAAGGGTGAAATAGATGACCCCAGAGAGACCCCTGGCGTTTATTACCAATTGAAGAAGTTGAAACTCACTCTCTGGCTGAAGGAAAAAATGTCAAGATAGGAACCAAGATGACATCGGAATTAAAAGGTAAAATGTTAAAATTCTTGAAAGACCATCAGCATGTTTTTGCTTGGTGCAATGCTGATGTTACCGGAGTACCAGCAGATATTATATCACACCAATTGTCCATCCGAAGAGACATAACACCTGTGGTACAGAAGAGAAGATCCTTTTCTAAGGAAAAGGCTGATGTCATAGTTCAAGAGGTCGACCGACTTACTAAAATGGGGCACATAAAGGAATCTCAATACCCTTTATGGACGGCCAACCCGGTATTGGTAAAAAATAAAAATGGCAAATGGCGTATGTGCATCGATTTCACAGATCTCAACAGAGCTTGCCCAAAAGATTTATACCTGATCCCCCGAATTGATCAGTTGGTGGACTCCACATCTGGTAACAAGCTGATATCCTTTATGGATGCCTTCTCCAGGTATAAGCAAAGGGCTTTGATTGGTCTTCACAGTGTGATGAGGCCTTTGATGAAATCAAGAAGTATTTGTCCTCCCCCGAGACTTTGTTTAAACCCGTTGATGGAGAGACTCTTTTCGTATACTTGGCAGTATCTAGTTGTGCCATAAGTGCAGTATTGGTAAGGGAGGTAGATAATTATCCCCGTCCGGTGTATTACATTAGCAAGAGTTTGATTGATGAAGAAAAACACTATTTGAAACTTGAAAAATTAGCACTAGCCCTAGTGATTTCTGCGAGGAAGATGAGACCCTATTTTCAGGCTCATCCCATTATTGTTCGGACGTCTTTTCCCTTGAAAAATGTTCTCTAAAAGGTCGACATTTCAAGTAGAATGACCAAGTAGTCATTAGAATTGGGAGACTACGATATTGATTTTGCCCCTCGGACAGCGGTCAAAGCCCAAGTGGTGGCAGATTTCTTGGTTGAATTTCACTCAGATAGAGATACTAAACAAGCAACCGGAGTGAAAGATAAAAAAATATGGATTATCCGGACTGAAGGTGGATCAAGCACCATGGATTGTGGTGTTGGGATATGTTTAACCTCTCTGTACGGTGACAGAATGTACCAGGATATACGCTTTGCATTTAGGGCTTCCAATAATGAGTCCGAAGATGAGGCAGCTATAGTTGGTTTAAAGTTGGCTCCCATTTGTGGAGCCAAAAGAGTCAGGTTAATGAGCGACTCCCAGCTTCTTATCCATCATTCACAAGGTCAGTCCAAAGCTAAGAAAAAACGGTTGATTAAATATTTATTCATCCTCAAAGAAGTAGCACTCAATTTCAAAAGCGTCACTTATGAACACATACCTCGAACAGAAAATACACTGGCAGACTTCTTGGCAACCATAGCCTACTCTGAGTCCTACCCTTGGATACATGTGCAAGAATGTCCATCGATCCAAATCAATCCGGATAAGGAAGAAGAAAGTTTGAATATACAGATAAAGCAGCCTCAAGATTGGAGATTTCCTCTCCTTCAATATCTCTAAGATGGCATCTTGCCTCCGGAAAAAGCAATAGCAAGAAAAATAAAGTACAAGGCTCGTGGTTTTGTCATCCTAAGAGATATTCTTTACAAGAAGTCTTATAGTAAACCCCTCTTACGATGTTTGGGGGTCGATAAGTCTCAAATAGTGCTCTCTGAGTTACATGATGGTGAGGGATCAGCTCACTGCGGATTCAGGGCCCTAACAAGAAGAGTTTTGTTAGCTGGGTACTACTGGCCCTCCATAATGCAAGATGCTAAGGAGTTGGTAAAAAAGTGTGACCCATGTCAAAGATATAGCAATGAAATTCATACATCAGCTATCCCTTTAGAGTCAATTTATGAACCAATACCTTTTGCTCGTTGGGGGTTGGATTTGGTTGGGCCTCTACCTATGGCATCCAGAGGGTGCAAAACTATAATCTTTGCTATTGATTACTTCTCCAAGTGGCAGGTACAACATCAAAAGTTGTTATAAAATTCATCTTATCCAATATCTGTTGCAGATTTGGAATTCCACAAAAAATAACCATAGACAATGGGTCACAGTTCGACAACAAAGAAATGGAGAATTTATGTGCCTCTAGAGGCTTACGACATTGCTTCTCTTCTCATTTCCACCCACAAGCAAATGGTCAGGTCGAAGTGGCCAACAGGACAATACTGTCCGGACTGAAAAAGAATCTAGAAGGGGCTGCTGAAAAATGGCTAAGTTACTTGCAAGAAGTTTTGTGGGCTTACCGGACCACTCATGGGGTTGCAACACAAGAGTCTCCCTTTGCCTTAGTATATGAAATGGATTCCATAACTCCCATAGAAGCTACTCCCCCTTCATTTCGAGTTCATAATTTTTCCCAACACACTAACGAAGTGGCAATCAGAGGCAAGCTTGACTTAATAGAAGAAAGAAGAGTTAAGGCTCACCTTAGAGCTGCACACTATCAAGGGTTGATGAGAAGCATGTTTGCTTCTAAAGTTAAGAGAAGGGATTTTCAACCAGGGGATAAGGTATTAAGAAAAGTTTTCCTACATACTAAAGAGAAGCAGTTCGGTAAGTTGGCTCCAACTTGGGAAGGACCCTATGTGGTCACTGAAAAACTTAAACATGGGACATATCGGCTCCAAGACAAAGATGGAAGGATTTTGAATCACCCCTGGAACATCGAGCACCTCCGTTTGTACTTAGAGTAAAAACTATGTAAATATTTACTTGTTTGAAAATCCATGTAAATATTTGGGGGAATACTCTTTCCTCCCTGGTGGCTCGGGGAGGTTTTAATGAGGTGTCCGGTCTTTTTTATAAAATATGATGTCTTCTTAAAATATTCTGAGTATTTTCAGTTAGTAGTTTTTGTTGAATTTTTTTATTAAACAGACCGGATTAAATTGGAGGAATGGTGACTACTTAAACATTTGTCATCGGAGAATTTAAACACTCTCACTTTAAAATACTTGTGAAATAACTAAGGGCTGTTTAAATATTAGCCACCAAAGTTGAAAAGTTATGAAATAATGCAAGATTTGTGCAAAATGAAATTACTCATTAAAACATACGAAATGCCTTGGCCATCCAAGGACTTTAAATTGTCAAAACAAGAAAGGTTTATCCGGACAAGAACCGAACATGGTTACAAAAAATGCCTTGGCCATCCAAGGACTTTGGTTCAATCATAAGAAAGTTATAAAAGATAATTGATACTCTAAGACTGAGCTTTTGAAGATGGTTCAGCCTCACTTGTCTTTTTCTTCTTTGGGTCATCATCCGTACTCTCCCCGGTCCCTTTATCTTCATCAGAGGTGTCCTCACTGGAGTAGTTGTACTTGTCACCAACAGACATGGTATGATGAGGAATGTCTTCGTACTCCACGAATCGCCATAAATCTCCCAAGGTCTTCTTCAGAAATTTTTCATGAAATAATAGGACCATATCTGACCTAACCTCAGCCTACCTTGCCTCCTGAGAATCTATCACCTTATTGGTGTAAACATCCATCCTAGCCTGGATTGTTTTCTCCTGCTCCCTTAACAAGTCAGTCTTTTCTTGCTCAGCCTTGGACACACTTTTCTCAAGAGATATCTTGTCATTAGTTAAGGCTTGAATGGTGCTATCTTTGGCCTCCACCTCCTCTTTTGATGAAAGGAGGTCTCTTTCCAGGACGGATTGCTTTAATTGGAGTTCTTTGACAACTCCTTCCGAAGTGGCTAACCTTTTGGCCAAGTTCTCCTGACGTTTCTTCAACTCTTCATTCTCTTTCCTCAATATCTTAGTATTTTGGTTGGCACTAAGAAGGTCCCTAGACAGTTTCTCCTTGTCAGAATTGAGGGTATTGATGATGGTTGTCTGATTGTGCACTTGTTTTTCCAAGATAAGCACTGGCTGGACATTGCTCAATAAAGAGTGAGCAATGACATCTATATCACTTGAGACAGAAAAAGACTTACCGTTGAATGTGACGGTGTTCGAAGAACTTGGGGGAAGGTAGGGCCCAGCAAAATCATCTTTGGGGAGGTTTTCAAAATAGAGATCAATCCCCTTAAGCCAATGATGTCGACACCATCAATACTGATATCCCCCCCCCTCCAACCTCTCCGGTTTGAAAGTCAACGGGGATCTTTTCTGCTCGAGTAGGATCAGTAGGGTCAACTGAAGACAGTGGCTCCAGAGCCCGGAGAGAAACCTCATCTCCCTTGGAAGTCTTCTTTTTCTTGGCATCCCGGTCTCCACCTTCTGCTCTCCTTTTTCTGCCTTTTTAGGGACCCTTTGGGATTTTGGAGACCCAGCTGCTTCCTTGGTGCTCTCATGCACCACCACTTGTAATAGGGCATCATCAATTTTCCCTTGATCTTGTCCCTCTGGTTTTGTTGGGACAGCTTCCTCCACCTCGGTAGGATTAGCATCTACCACACCTTGCTTAGCCTTAACTTTTTTGCCTTTCATCTTGCTTGGGGCTTTAACTCTCCCCGGCAAGGCCAACTTCCCATTTTCCCCTCCATCTTCCGAAGAATCACTTTAGGAGGGGGTGGAGTGGTTAATTCCTCCCAAGATAGATCCCTCTGGTCAATGGTATTCCAAAGATAGGATCTGTTTAGATTGCCTCCGGTAAAGTAGTTGTGGAAACGGTTACCCCAGGTTTCAGCAGTCCAAGCATTTAGCTTGGAACAGGTAGTCTTCCTAGCCTCTAAGTGATCGCTGAAATCCTTGGGCAGTACTGCCAAAAAGCAAAAGAAAAAGAATTAAATAAAAAGTTTTTATAAGTAAAAGTAGAAGTATCCGGTGAGATTGGTACCATCACTTCGACATCTACTGGTGAGCATGCTTGGGTTGGCACCAGCTTTAATTTTCTTCCCGTTCTCCCAAGCACCGCTGACGAACAAAAATTGAGTCTTCCAGCCTTTCTCCGACTCGAGCAAGTCATCCACCACCTTGTAGTTGTCACCCATGTTGAAGTGATAGAAAGGGATGGCATGATTTCTGCAGAGGCTTGCCACATCAGCAAATTTCTCCATCGGAAGAGGAATTTTAGATAGCCTTGAAGCCATGATACATGCCATAAGGGTGAACCATCATTAGGGCTTAGGTGGCTTGGGCACAGCTTAATCAGATGGAAATATCTTACTATTTCTGGGTCCAAGGGAAACCTAAGTCCCCATTTGAATAGCTCGGTATAGAAGACAATCGCATTGAGCTTACAGTCCATGGGCGTCTCCGGATTGATTGGAATCCTTATTTTAACATTCTCTGGAATTCCCCACTTCGTCCTCATCCGGCCGAGTTCAGCTGTGTGAATGAAGGTGTACTTGATTTTCTGCATGGCCAGCAAGTATTTAACACTTACTTTGTGGAAACAAGGCCTCACCTTTCCCACACGACTCTCCGGCAGGTCCGGATGTTTCAAACATACTTTTTCCTTGCCCTTTTTCTTCCTAGTAATGGCAGCCTCGCTTGTTTGCCCAGAGACGTCAGTCTCAAAAGGGGCTTCCTCAATGTTGTCCTCCATTACATCCTCCATTACCATGGAGGGATTGCCAGCTGTTTTAGAAGGAGAAGAGCTAGTAGTTGGCTCAGTAGGCCCTCCGGATTGTTGAGCATCTTGTCCCTCTTGTGGTCTAGAGTCCGGCTGGGGCTCGGACCCAGAGGTCTCTTTTCGAAGACTTGAGCTAGTCCCCTCTGGACCGAACAGCTTGTCCTTGGGAATTTTGATGGGTGCTTCTGACCCTATGGTTTTACTTTTTTCCCCGGATTTCGAAGGCGTGGATTGTGGTTGAGGCTGTGTGCCAGCAGCCTGCCATTTTACCAGACGACCCCTTCGTCTATCTACCTGTTTCTCTAGAGAAATATCAGCATCTGACCCCATAACAATGAATGGGGAAGGTTTCTTAAAGCTTGTGACTACCTGACCTAATTCAACGACAGGCTCTGACTCCTGGACCGATGAGCCCGAAACGATTGGTGAAAGATTGGCCTGGAACAACCTCCTAGGTTTAGCACTCTTAGTTGAAGAAGAACCCCAGTCAGGCTCTGAGCTTGGTGTTTCTGTTTTATCAACAGGGGAAACAAGGAAGCCTGCAGCGATGCGCCTTTCTCGTTCGACCTTTTGAGATTTTTCCAACTCAGACAAATTGAGCCACCCACCTTTCACTAAAGCGTTTCTTGTTGTGAACATAAACTCACACCAAAAGAAAGGTTTTTTTAGAGATGAAAGCTTTGAAGTTTGACATATTAGAGATAATGAAGATGATTAAATAGTGAAAAGTGAACTGATTTATACTAATCAGATAAACGATGCTTCGATACCTAGGAGAAGACGAAAAGATAGGTATAATGATTAAAGACGGCATTGATGTCACCAACATTAATTAAAATGTTACTTTTTCGAAACAAGTAGGAGCGCCTTTTTAGAAGAAAAACGGCCGGTGAGGCGAATCAGAGGAGGACACGTGTCCCGCTAACTCTGGTGAAACTACTCAGCTTCTAAGGGTTGTAGTCTATCCTGACGAAGTTATGATTACACTTGAACTATTTTTTAGGTTTTGCCAAAGGCCTTCGAACACAACCTAAAAAAATGGCTATTGATGAGTCCGGAATTTATCGTCACTCTTTATGAGAACCGGACAGGGGCAATTCGGACAACATCCACCCACTGAACTATCCGAACTGAACTAAATATACTAAAAACCTAATCACTTCATGACTAAGCTAATTACCTACATGCTTAAAACTAATGGGTCTTTGAACTCGACCTGAATCCATAAGTCAACTCGAAAGCCCATGTGGCCCACAATTAAGGGTATAAATACCCAACCACTTTCATTTAATGAGGGTAATGAAAATTAAATACAACCAGGCAGCTCAAATCTCTCACTACAATCTATCCAAACATTAAATACTTTTGAAACACCACAAAACTCTTGACAAAATTACCCTCAACCAAAAATAAACCTCACCAATGAATATTTCGATATTAAGGTGTCACCAAACGTTGTCAAACTCTTTCATTAGGTCGATTTTAAAAATGAACCTCGGGTCCTTACAATTAGTTTGGTAACCTTTTATTAGCTCTTGAGAGATGAAGAAGTTGTCAGTAATATTACGGCCAGTCAAAAAATTGATTGAGATTTGTCAATTATATTAGGAAAAGTATATCGTGTAGTATAAGGTCTTTTGGAAGTTGACAAACATCAAATATGGGACTGATGTGGGACTTTGGTCGCTACTAACATGAAGTTACTAAATTTATTCCGATACATTTAGATTTTCAATTTCAATTTGCGTATAACTCTTAATAAAACTTGTTAACTTGATTAGTGGCTCAGTTTATCTAAATATTCACGTCATGATTTCCCAAATATTATCAAACTTCTCTTAACTATGATATTAAGACCCACGTAGTTATATTTAATCCTAATGAGTGTTTATAAAGTTGTGTGAAATCTTCTTGAATTTAACCATTATCCGAAGCTTAACTTTATTATTTTAGTAGTAACTGAGTTTTACAATGTGAGATTGGATACATAGGTCGAACATGTAACATCTCAATTAAAGAAGGTTTAACCATTCTTAGAGTCACTATCGTGTTAATATTACATGTTTTTCACTCATGCAAATGTAATCCAACTAGGTTGTTGATCGCTAAGAGATGTTGTAGTCACGGACTCATGGGATGCTATGACAACCACTACAAAAATGATGGACCTTAAAAATGATGTATCGTAAAGACTACCAAATTTTAGCAAGACAACTATTAAAAGTTTAAGATAAGTCTCTAAAATCATTAGATAATGAGCATGTAATATCAATATCGTAGATGTTAGCGTGATTGGCTATCTTTTTATTATTGTTAATCATTGTACATTTACGCCCTAACTTCAAATAAGATTGATCATTCTCTAACTTTTTTATGTGATTCATGTGTGGTAAAAGTGAACAGACTTTGAGCTCTACCGTAGCAAATGTATGTGTTTTATATCATAAAAAATGACACGGGAAAAAAAATTATCCATCGTTAAAAAGTAAAAAAAAATGTTGTAAATATAAATATTGCAAAAGGTTGAAAGTGTTGGTGAATGTTTTTTGCACTATGTACACTCTAGCATGATAAATGATTTTTTGGTTGAGTTATCTTCTACCATATGTTATTTTTCGAAAAAATTAGACGATAATTACATGATGTACTGATTTAAAAATAAAAAATGTTTGCTATGTTTTGGAAAATAAGTTAATTACATTTTGTGTATTAAAAACTAATACTCCAAAATTTATAGTTTATGATAATAATAAAAAAAATTAAAAAAAAAAACATACTTAACACGAACCGTAACTATAACCGAAAAGGGCAAAAAATATCTGCTGTATAAGATAAACAAATGGCAATACGACTCATATACGTAAGAAAAGGCACTTATAAAAACTAATATATCAAAAATTGTTCTAAAAGTGTTTAATATAAAATTTTATCAGTATTACTTATTATATAAGCAAACCAAGATTAACTTTAATACAGTTAAGCAATCGTTGATCGTTGATTGTTGAGTATGTATACACTCATGCTATGGGATCTTACCTTCTTCAATTTCAAGTAGCTACAAAATCATTGTCTCTTGAGCATTTTTAACTCAACCAGTCGTAGTTAAAAAATGTCTCTTGTTATTCATATTGATAGTATTTCGATATATTAACATTTTGTTATTCCTAGTCCATCATCATCCATTACTTTTGTGCTAAGAAGGATGAGCATATGCTAGTATTATAAGTGCTGATTGTGGTACATATACGAAAAAGACATGCACTCGAAGGAAAATGTAATAAAGCAAAATGTGGCATCATCAGTGCTTCGACAAAAGCTTCCCCAACATAAGTTAGTAATACATAAATCATCCTAGGATACTTAAAAAGGGAGGACTATCACTGCATATACCCGAAATGCCTCGTCAAGAGGCACGCTACAAAGATCGTAGATTTCAGGGAAGATCTTGGGAAATTGGTTAACATTAGCACACAAAGACCGTAGCCTTCAGGGAAGATCTTACGAATGCTTGGGAAAAATGGTTAACATTAGCTCTGGTGATAAGAATGGGAGGCTAACAAGATATTAAATCCCCCCAAACAAAAATCTCCAAACAAATGACTTATAGGGACGAAAGATCTTCATATATAGTCTTTATGCCAGGCCTCTCGGAAACTGACCGTATACAACGCAATGCTATTCCAAGAACCTCTTTCATACATTTTTCAGTAGCCGGTTCAGTCTTCGCTTCCTCCACCAGGACAGAATCAAACGTGTCCAAGCCACCGTTTTTGGACTTGACCCATTCTGTTAATTCCAGACCTTCTTGCTCATCGGATATCATGTCCCCGGCACATTTGCCGGTTAAAAGCTCCAATAGAATTACTCCAAAAGCATAAACATCTGCCTTGAAAGAAGGTAGTGGTTTCCTTGAAACAGCTAGCTCAGGAGCACGATAACCGAGGATTCCTGAATCGAGCATTTGTTCAAGGGTGCCTGCCTGAGTCATCAAACGGTGAAGAGAGTAATCACCAACTCGGGCATTTAGGTCAGCTCCATCTAACACTATGTTCGTTGCTTTAAGGTTACCGTGCGGAACAGCTCGGTCAAAATGGAGATAGTTCAAGCCCCGGGCTATATCGACTGCTACTTTAAGTCTCTGGATCCACGTTAAAGGAGTGACTTTTCTTCCGGGTCGATCTGAAAATTAACATGGAATGTATGGTCGCCGATATAAAATCATCTCATACCAATGTGAATTAAAACAGACAAAATGAACCTTAAATATTTTAATAACTTTTAAAGAAAAGTAACCATGTCATGTAAAACGCCTTTTGTTTAGTACTAATAATTATACAGAACAAGCTCTCAAGATTAGGACTAGACTTAGAACCGCTGCGTAAGATGATTTCTATCATATTTCTACTCTGCCTCGCCATTATCCTTCTTTTCTATATAAATAAAATAGAAATATAAATTGAATACGAAATCAAGAAATTACCATAAAGAAAGGTGGCAAGACTTCCAGGTGATATGTAATCGGACAGTATAAGCTTCTCATGCTGTGTGGGACCCCAGTAATATCCTCGAAGAGTGACAACGTTCGGGTGCCTTATGTTAGCAAACTTTTTAGCTTCTTTGGCAAACTCTTTTCGCTGTTTGGCTACTCCTTCTCTTAACCACTTCACAGTCAACAGCACACCATTCTCCAGCGTCGCCTTATAAGAAGTCCCGTGACTGCTTCGACCCAATACTTCAGCTGGAGCCCTAGAGAGCTCCTCGGGCGTTAACGTGAGATCATCATCAAGAAAATGCAGCTCACCCACTAATTGATCCGGTGAACGGACATCAAGCCTTGCTAAATGTTCAGTTGTAAACGAATCCCCGGAACGAGGTGACGACGAAGACAAGTGACTGCTGTTCTTGGACGGGGAATATCCGGTTGTCACAGCTGCTAATTTTTCATCGGGACTGAGAATTTCAGAAAATGCTCCTGCCTCATCAGCCGTAAGAACACCAGATGGATCTGTCTTGCTAATGTCTTTACTTGTAACAACGCGTTGTGATGGAGTTCTTGATTTACGGATATAGTGTATGAAAATAACAAGAAGGATGAGTATCACTACTGCCATTACACATGAAATCAACAGTACTACTTTAACGGCGGTGTTTATTCGTCTCTTCTTGCCACTTTCACCACCAGCGTTACCAGATCCAGGTAAAAACTCAAGCTTATCGTTTCCAGGATAGAAAGAAGCCTCACGAAACTTTCTTAAATTTTCTGGGACAACTCCGGATAAATCGTTGTACGAAACATTTAAGCTTAAGAGGCTGGTAGTGAAATTGATAGGTAAAGGACCTGTTAAATGATTTTGAGATACGTCTAAAAGAGTCAGAGAGGTCAAATTAGCCATTGAAGCTGGTAAGGAACCGGAGAGATTGTTTACTGCAAGTTTGATGATTTGAATTTTGGTAACAGACTCAAACTGATTGGGAAAATCACCACTAAGCTGGTTGTGAGAAAGATCAAGAATCCTGAGATTGGATTCGGTAGAAGAAGGTGATGGGAGCTCAATCGTACTTGTCAGTAAATTGTCATGAAGATAGAGTTCTTGTAAAGTAGGCATGGATAGTAGGTCAGTAGAAAGATGACCATCTAAACTGTTTGAGCTGAGATCAAGAACGCGCACTTTAGGAAATTGCTTTGTAACTTTAGGAAGAGGGCCGCTAAGGATATTATGGGAGAGATTTAGGTGATTCAGACGTAAAAACTCGAGACTAACATCTGGAAATAACCCGGTTAAATTATTTTGACTGAGATCGATATATTCTAAGTCCCCCCATTTAACCCATCTAGTTAGATTACCTTCAAAGTGGTTATTTGACAAATCAAGAATAACGCAGTTTCCGGTCAAGAGCGGAAGCTCACCAGTGAGGCTATTACACGAAAGGTTTAGGCTGCGCAGAGATGTCGACATGATAATACTTATCGGCCCTGAAAGATTCAATCAAACAACGATTAGGAAAAACTCAAAATGAATATTAAAATGTAGCAATCAAATTTACCTGAAAGATTGTTGCCACTCAAATCCAGTTCCTTTAAAAGCAGTGAATCACCTTTCAATAGATTGTTAGGAACAAAGCCTGAAAAATTGTTGTTGCTAAGCTTAAGAACCTCAAGATCATAAACGAAGCTGAAAGCAGGCAATTCTCCGGACAGTTGATTGTAGCTGAGATCCATAACCTTTAAGTTTTCAAACAATTGTAACCCACTTCCACTTTCTAAAGACCCTTCAAGCCGGTTGTGGCTAAGATTCAAGTGCTTTATCGTCTCGGACAAGCCAGGTATTACCTTCACTGGGCTTAAACTCTTTAACATATTCCCACTAAAATCTACATAATTTGCAGTTGAGAGAAGAAAAAACACACCATCTAAATGACCCTCTAGCATATTATCATGTAAGTCGACAATTTTAAGACCTGAAATCAACTCAAATCCTCTAGGGATGCTTCTGGTAAAACCATTGGACGATAGATTGAGGTACACCAGATTATCAAGCTTGGTCAATGATTTAGGCAGTGACCCAGAAAAGTAATTCCTGCTCAAGTCCAAGGATTGCAGTGCACTCATCCCTGAAACTGTCTCCGGAACTGAGCCTGAGATATTGTTCCCAGCTACTGACAGATTCCTTAAGCTACTTAGTTTACCGATTCCCGGTGGCAAGGCTGAAGAAAAGAGATTCTCCGATAAATCCAGAAACTCGAGATTCTTGAGTTCACCTATATTATCAGGGATAACACCAGATATGGAGTTGTTTGACATTGAGAGTTTAACAAGCAATGTCAAATTAGAGAAGACACTTAAATCTGCTTGTGCAGAAAGAGCCAAGTTATTGAGGACAATAGCAGCTACATTTCCAGCGTTACACACAACCCCATTCCAAGAAGAAGGACATCCATTAAAATCAATCGACTCTTCATTCCAAGAATCAAGAACATAACCGGTTGGGTCATGCTTAATTCCTTTCTTGAATTCAAGCAACGCTAATATGTCCTGTGAAGGAAGCTGCCCCATTGCAGGGAACAAGAACAGAGATAGCAACAAAACCCTAACTACATTCATTCTTGAGCCTAACGAAGTTACTTAACTCAAAACCTGAAATAAAGGAACCTGGTTCGTGTAGAGCTCAAACTACAAACAATGCTGACATGAGGTTCCAAGAACAAACCTTTATATTACCTTCAGTGAAGAAACAGCTACTACTCCAACAGCAACAAGAAAAAAACAACCTTTAGCTACACAAACACCAAATGCTCATTAGAAATCCCACATTACTTTAAAGACACTGCCTTTTTTAGCATAGAAGAGCTATGGTATGGGCTATTATTGTAACTGTAAGCACATAAGGAAACAATAATGGGGTTTAATGAAGAAGAACGTGAAACTAGTATCTGAAGGGGACCCAGAAACGTGACTGTTTCAGCTATCCAATTAACAAGTTGATTTTGGAAGTGGCACCAAAGAGGTCAAAACCAGAACCCTAGTTATTTTTTTGTTTGCCTAGTGTTTTAGTGTAGACAAGAGGGGTGATTCTATCAAAATCAAAAGTTTGAATTTTTATATTTGTATTTATTGTTTATAGTCTTTTGAGGAGTATAGTGTTCCTGTCAGCAAACGACAAAAGTTAGCGGGGAAATAAAAGGGTGCTTTTTTATATAAAGTTACCCGCCAAAACGAAGAGAATCCTATCTTCTTTTAGTAGGATGGACGTCAACTATATATCAAATCTAGTTTTCCTTCCGTATTTTTTTTCCTTTTTTTTATGCTAAAATCTCTCAAATAAATAAAAATTGATAATAAAATAAGTTAAAAAAAAAGTTAAACTTGAATTTTATTGTCGATAGTCAAATATAAAAACTAGTTATAAAACCAAATCATGCTTATAATTTTATTGTGAAAAATATCGGGTCATTTGATTGTTTTAATACTATTAGATATATATAATTGAAGATAGAGTATTATGAGGTTCTAAAAATCACTTAGCTTTTCTTGAATCAACATTCAATTGCTCTTTCCTATTTTTATTTTTTCGTTCACCGGTCTGAGTTTGGCACGTGGCCAACATTTTGCCACAAATGATAGAATTAATCAACTTGCAGTCTAGAAATCATCTTAACACATATCAATTTAAAGCTCTCCGGCCTTCCAAAACCAATGTAACAAATGTAAAACAACTCACAACAGATACACAAGGAAACATTTACCCTAAAGTAAGTAGATCATTTGTTGATATCATAAGAACACCAAAAACTGGCTCACGTATTGAACCAACAAAAATTCAAGAAATGAAGAATCACATAACTTTGCAATTCCTTCAAAGTGACAAAGACGGATTACTTGAAGCCACAAAATACACCTTGATAGGAAAGTTCTCCCAATGTCTGCCAAAAAACACATTCTCAATCAATTCTTTGAAGCCAAGAAATTCACATGAGAATATAACATATGAAATTGGGATGCAAGGCACATCTTAATAGAATTGTCGCTCAAATCTAATATGTGCAAGCTCTGGACAAGGTGTGTATGGTTTGTTGGTGAATATTCGATGAGAATATTCAATTGGACACCAACATTCAACCCAAAGTATGAGTGTTTTATAGTTCTTGCAGGGATTATAATTGGAAAATGTCCCTGAATACTTATACAATGAAGATTTTATATATTTAATAGTTAATTCAACTGGTCAGCCACTAAAAGTATGGGTTCCGGTAAAAAATCGCGTCATGTATAATGTATGTTATGTTTGGGTCGAATTAGATATTACAAATAATCTGCAACACCGTGTATGGGTGGGTTTTAGAGACAACGATGGCGGTTGGCTCTATATCAGCTACAAAGACATCCCAAAATATTGTAATCATTGTTATCATATAGGACATGATCAAGGCTCGTGTAAGAAACATCACCAACAAGATCAGAATAACAAGAAAGATAACAAAAACAAAAAAGATGAAGAGTCTCAAGTATTTAAAGAAAAGGTTCTTAAACTCAAATTTATCATTATTAAGACAAACAACAAAGAAAGTCTGTGTAATAACCCTTCCATTGAATATCATATGTCACCTTTTCTACTATAGCCATCGAGACTCGCCTGAAATGAAGCAAAACTCCTTTGAATGAATATATCATCGAAACAATCAAGAATCTGGAAGAAGAATATACATTTTTATTCAAACCTTGAGACAGACAGCCACACCTCAAACAAGGAAAATATAAGCAGTTTGCTTCTCACACTTATACTCAAAAATAAATAAATTGATAAGGAATTTCATGAGCTCTTCAATAAAAGACTCAAAGATGCCAAGTACAAAAGGGAAAATGAAATGTTGTTATTAAGTCCCTGTTTAGGGCCAGCCGTTACCCAAATTTTAATCTTCGTCGTGATTAAGTTTCTATGTTGGAATATTCGTAGAATTGGTATCAAGGCTTCCATGAAAAGGCTTAAGTCTATTATAAAAAAGGATTAACATCTTTGTTATCCAAAAGCCCTTCATTAAAGCTAATAATTTGCCTATTATTGCTTCAAAAGTTGGCTTTAATAATTTATATTCTAACTATTCTAACAAAATATGGGTTTTTTTGGAAGGATGACATCAGTATCAACACGATCTTCAACCACCCCAGCTGTTGCACATTGAATTCACTCGCAAATCCCTGAACATAGTATTATACCTAACTACAGTCTACGCAAAATACCAAAGCCTAAATAGAATTTATCTCTGGAACACCCTTAAATCAATTTCTATTTTTGTCAAATAAAGGCTTGTAATTGGTGACTTTAACTTTATTTCTTCTTCTTATTAACAAATTGGTTGCTCAAATTTTTGCTTAAACAACTCTAATGACTTTAATGAAACTATATAGAGTGCTTATTGGAGGATGCGGGTCATGCAAGCTCCAAATTTACTTGGACTAACAAATCTAAATGGAAAAAATTTGAACGAAATTTATTCAACAATGATTAGTCTGATTATTTCAACACTACTAAAGTCATGCACATGGCTAGAACATGCTCATATCACACTTCTCTTTGTGTCACTATATCAAATGATGGATACTACACTAAAGCGAGCTTTAAATTTCTAAATATGTGGACCTTAAGTGATGAGTTTCTTCCAACAGTTGAAACTAACTAGAATTTGGATATGTATAGATACCCTATTTACATATTTTGGAACATAATCAAGAGACTCAAAGCTGCTCTCAAGTCTTGGAACAATCTAAGTTTTGGGAATATCTTCGATAAAGTTATGGAGGCTAAAGAAACTGTCAAATGTATGGAGAGGAAACTCCAAGACAATAACAACATTGATAACAACAACAACTTATCTAATACTAATGTTATACTTCTCCATGATCTCGCTAAATAAGAATCTTATTGGCACCAAAAAACCTATTCTAATTGGATTAATTATGGTGATGAAAACACGAAAATTTATTATACCAATGCAAAAAAGAAAATAATTAGGAACATAATCATTAACATAAAAAATAATTCTAATTGGATTATTGATGAGCACTTAATTAGTATTTTTTCCAGAGTCTTACTTTAAATAGACTCTCACTGACATTCCTAACCATGGGGAAGGCAACAACTTCATCAGTAGCCTTGTGTTACACCATTCTTAAGTTGATGAATGAGAAAGATAACAATATGCTTATAAAGACTCCAACATAAGATGAGGTTCTAAGTACTATAAAGAGCCTCAATCCATCTAGTGCAGCAGGCATGAATGGTTTTAACATCTGTTTCTATCTTACTTGCTGGAAAATCATTAAAAAAAACTTCATTGTTGTTATAACTTTCTCTTTCAGGGCTTGAACATTCCTAATGACATCTTAGCAACTGAAACTTTTCTTAATCTTCAAGTCTTGTAATCCTAAAAAAATGAAAGATTATAGACATATTAGTCTATATACCCTCATGAACGGAATCATGTCTAAACTTATCAACAACATGCTTTCTAATCTTCTCCCTAAAATAATCTATGATGCATATTGAGCTTATTTTTCTAATAAATCTATTAAGGACGATATATTGATTGCTAAAAAGATTATTTATGGTCTTAACTAGAAAAAAAATTAAGAACATTTTTATCAAAGTGGACATGACAAAATATTTTGATAGAATGTCCTATAACTTTATCATTAAGTCTTGTTTGCCTATGGTTTTTTATGAGTTCGGAATTTTTGGTAACCATACCTGAAAAAAAAATCCACTTATCTGAACATGGACAATTCAGACCATATCACACCACTAAATATCCGAATAGGACAAATGTATTACATTTTGACTAAGTTGTTTGCTAATCAACTTAAAACTATATAATTAATGGGTCTTTAAATTCTACCCGCTTTCATGACCCGACCCAATGAGCCCACGGGTCAGTAATTAAGGTATAAATACCCCAACCACTCTCATTAACGAGGGTAATCAAATTTTACTGCTAATAGACAACTTAATTATCTCTATACTCCACACACTAAACAAAAAACATTCCAAAATTATCAAAACACTCCAGCCATTTTACTAGTCTACCCTCAAACAAAAATAAACCAAACCAGTTTTAACTCAAAATTTGTTTACTTAATTGACATGATGATGAGGAACACCCATGCTTTAATTCTTACCAATGGGGAGTTGTTGAATATTTTAAAACTCAAAGAGGTTTAAAAATTGGGATCTCTTGTCCTCTAGTCTCTTCATCATTAGTGAATAGGTTTCATTAAGAGGTTTAAGCAAGCTCTTTGAAAACAATAAAACAATGAAATATACTACAAGAAGCTCAATCATAATTTCTTGTTTAGCTTTCACTAGAGATTTACTAATATTCATTAACAACTTTAGTTCTTCTATTTTTATTCTAAGTAATTTATTGTGGGAGTACCAGGAAATCTTATAACAAACAATTAATAAAGAGAAGATAAAGATTATCTCCCCGAACAACTTTCACATCACCGTAGCATTTAACTTTCCTAACATCATTGTCTTTGACTATGGAAATCTCCATACAGCATACTTAGGGATCACTCTTAATTCTAAATGTAAAGCTAGTAATTTTGATCTCATTCTTTACAAAATTAGATAAAAAATCACTGATTGGGATTGTTAAAACATATCTTTTGGTGGGAGACTCACTCTCATATCCTCTGTTTTGATGGTTACTCCACTGTATTGGATCTAAATCTGCACCATTCGTAAGTGTATTATGAATAAAATTGATCAAGTGTTTAATAAGTTTATTTGGTGTTCTATTCATGATATTAACAAAATCTATTGGACAAGTTGGGCTAATGTAACCAAGCCATTTAATGAAGGTGACTTGAATGTTAGGAACCTTAAAAACATTAATAATACTTATTCATGCAAGTTGGGCTAATGTAACCAAGCTTTTTAAACTTCACATCTCACGTATATAACATGTTTTGCAATCCACATCCACATATATAACATGTTTCGCGATTTGAAAAATATATATAAAACATGTTTCACATACTCTGTTAGGTTCCCCGTCCAAAATGTTCTATCTTAAAATCATATTAGACGACAAGCACGAAAATCTTATAACAATACCCAAATGCTATAAAACATCGTTCGAAGAAGTTGCACTCAGAACAATATGCAAGTGAATAATCACTTGGAATATTAAAACCCTTGAGTTATTTAAAACAACCTATAATTAGATTAAAAATCAATAAAATTATATAAACAAACGTCATACAGTTTTTTAAATCATTATGTGAAATTTGATAGAATACATCTAAGACATAATCGTGTGTAACCAATGATTATACTTTTTTTTTGTCACATCACTTATAGATCTAATATTTTCTGATATATTTTTAGCATTCAAATATGATGTCAAACGTTTATTATTTATTTTGAAAAAATAGTACCACAAGTATGTTGTCCAATGTATTTTTTAATGAATATAAAATTAGTGGACACATTTTTTTATGCATATAGTCTTCATAGATATCCTTTTACGACTTTATTCTCACATTAAACAATTATTTTTTATCTTATATTATGAATACATTTAAAACAAAAACCATTTTCTAAAACATAACAAAATAAAACAATTATTAAAGATGCAACCTTTTCTTCGAAAACTTGACCAAAATCTCAAATACCATCAACCCAAAAAAAGGAAGTAATTATTATTTTTATAACAGAATAAATAAATAATGAAACTACTGTCACCATTAAGTAATTTTTCATTTACATCTTCATAATAAACTTAAAATATTTTTTCTAAAATCACTAACTATTTCTTCATCAACCACATCCAAATATATGTTGATTGTAACCAGTGTTGTAGACCTGTATGATTATGAGCTGAGGTTTGAATTCAAGACCTCTGGGTTCCTACCTCATGTTTTTTCTATTGGGATATGATCTACTTGGTTCTTTTTATGCTCATTCATAATATATTATAAAATTGTGGGTTCATGGGCACCCACAAACCCCACTGTAGCTCCGCCAATGATTGTAACAGTTGGACAACCTAGATGATTAACAATTGAAAATCATCATTATTACTTTAAAAATAATTCTTAACTTCATCGTAACAATAGTTAGACTTAAAGTTTATAGGTTCCAACTCTTGTCATTATTAGGAAATAAAATTTATCATACATTTAAAGTTTTCAAATTGATCAAGAGGTTCGATCATCTACTTTGAAAATACACAAAGTTATGTTGGATATTAAACACTTGCATTTCACATTTTTTTTCGAAAATAAATAACAAACATTTTACAATTATATATATATATATATATATATATATATATATATATTTTACATTTCACAAATTTATCATCTAGTATTACGATTCACATTTTAATCTATATCATATTTTGTATTTGTCTTTATTTTGACGTTCACATTTTAGGCATGCATTAATTTTTTAGGTTTTTTGTATTTGGTTCTATTTAGAGTTTTACAATTCACATTTCAACTTTATGTTCCATTTCACATTTTCTTTTATTTGACTATATAATGTATTTTGCATTTGAAGAGACATTTAATGTATATATAACTAAACCACATCAAACAAAATATTTTTTACATTTATTTTAAATCTAATCCTAACATAATTCTAACATAAAACTGATAACTTATATTATAATCATATAATCCGTTTGGAAAAAAACATACACTTACCTATAATAGATTAAGAGTTATAAAAATAATTTTTGTAAAACAATAGAATCAATGATAAAAACGTAAATATTATATTTTGTTAGGATCATGTACTCATCATAATTCAAGCCGTTAAAATTTAGAGATTTTTTTAAAGAGATTTTAAAAATAAAAAGTAAAAATAAAACAATCTAACATTATATAATTAATAAAAAAAATTAAATATTATATATAAGGGAATTGCTAAAAAAAGCCAAAACTACTCCGCGTAGTCGCACGAAATTAAAAATTGAAATTACTCAGTGAAGTTATTATTTTTAACAATTTTACCATTCACGAAAACTATAAATAGAAAAAAATACTCCGTGAAGTTACCATAATTTCGGTTTTGGTAACATTTTGCTCTACCTTCTCTGTAGAAAAATTTAACAAAAACTAAACTTAATAACTAACCTAATAAAATTATTAAAGTAAACTAATAAAATTTTAAAGTAAATAAACCTAATAACTAAACCTAATAACTAACCTAGAAGTAATGTCTAATTTAATTAAAGTAAATAACCTAATAACTAAACTTAATAACTAAACCTAAGAAAACAGAAAGAAGACTTACATTCACCCTCAGTCAATGCCGTCTTCGTCCAAACAGCAGCCAAGCACCACCCAAACACAAAAAGCAGTCGACTTCAACTCCACCGATTCAAGAACAGCAGCAGGTCGACCAACTTACGCAGCCGAATCGACAATAGTCCCTCGAAACCAGCTACAACAGCCCCTCTCTACCTCCTCACACAAACCAGCCGAAACAGTCTCTCTACGGTAAGTTGATTCGATTTCGTTTCTTGTTATGGTGTTGATTTGGTCTTTTGTATACACGTTTTACTTTCGTACTAGGTGATATGGGTCTGACTTTAGGATTATTGATAGGTTTCGGGTTTTGATTTGGTACCTTCCGTCTGCAGGTGTTCTTCACCACACGGGGGCGAAAAACAAGGTCCCCACGCCATCGATCTGACATAGTGAAGCAACCCCACGCCACACGCGATAGCGTAGGGACCTAGCCACACGCAATCACTGTGGCGTAGGTATAAGGGTGTACGCCACAGTGACGGCGTACGTCTTCATACTTACGCCGCAGTGATTGCGTGTGGCTAGGTCCCTACGCTATCGCGTGTGGCGTGGGGTTGCTGCTCCGGTCACCGGAATGGCCCGGAACCGGTTTATTCTTGTTCTTTGGTGTGTGTTAGCCTGGTTTATGCTATTATTTGTCTAAAAACTTTACCGGCATGACAATTTGTGTTTTCGACGAAACTTGATATTTAGTATTTTATTTTTCAGGTGATGGATCACGGCGACGACGCACAGTCTGCGGATGACTTGCGGACGAGGAGAGTAAAAAAGCGAAGTAGGGTACGGAAAGCTGGTCAGCCCATTTTAGTTGCCGAGATGGATGAGCTGCCTATAGTTTCCGGACCGCATGCGTCCGGATCGAGTTCCCGCGGACGACACCATCCTCCCCCACCTACAGGGCAGCGTAGAGCTCCTCCTCCGCCTAGATTGTCACCGCTATTCGGCGAGACTTTCATCTCCCACACTGCATACAACATTTGGATGGAAGAGGTAATATTGAAATTCCAATTTGACATTTTATGACTGTTTTGTTTTGTCCTATGCTAATTGGAAGAAATCTTTTCAGGAGCGAGAGATGCGGCTGTATGCCCATTATCCTAGTCATAGAGCATGGAGTTTGGCTGCACAGACTAGGATACGCGCCGTAGTTGACGTCACTCCGTTCGGTCGTCTCATAGAGCCGTTCTATCAGATTCACAAACACTCCAACATGACGGAGGTTTTCCTAGAGCGGTGGCATATGAAGACTAATACTTTCCATTTCTCGTTCGCAGAGATGACGATTACTCTGGACGACGTCCACACCATTTTGGGACTCCCAGTTCAGGGTGAGCTTGCTGTGTTTCCATATATATATATATATATATATATATATGACAAGATTCTGTCCATGCACGAGTGCGCTGAACTGCTTATGGTGGATGAGTTATCCTTCGTGACGGAGGTTGAGAAATGCAAGGGCGTTGGTTTGGGGTTTAAATGGCTCCGGAGTAGGTTTAGTGGGCCAGAGTTCTGCGATGACAGCCCTGATCTGAGTGATACGATGGTGGATGCGGCTGCCCGCGCCTACATATTGCATATGTTCGGCACGGTCATATTCCCGGACAAGAGCAACATGTACTCCAATTACAAGTATTTGTTTTTGTTGCGCGTTTTGACTCCGGAGGGTGTCGCTAGGTACTCATGGGGTAGTGTTATTCTCGCTTACTTGTACCACCATCTGGGTGAGGCCTCCCTTCACGACACGAGGACTATGACTGGATGTATCGGTTTGCTGGACACGTGGATACAGGATCATTTTTTCATGCTACGTCCTGTTACTCACTCCACTTACACTGAGCGCGACCCCACTATTGCTAGATGGGATACAACTGTAGTAGTATCTGACTCCCGGACGAAGCTGAACCTTCGTATCTTCGTCAACAACCTGGAAGAGAGCGATGTAAGTCTTATTCTTTAGTGATCCCAAAACTGGTTTTTTTATGTGTTTATGTTCATATCCGTTTGTATTGCAGGTATTGTTTGATCCTTATCGTGCTATATGCGAGTATTTCCCGTTCGAAGATATAACGTGGTTTCGGAATGTCATATGCGGTGTAGAGCACTCTCAGGCATACTATCCAGAGCGAGTTCAGCGGCAGTTTGGCCATTTCCAGCGGGGTATCGCGCATCCTTTGGTAGACATGCAATCGAAGTCAAGGAGAAAACCGAAGACGATGGCGTATGCATTCGATCCGGATGATTGGGAGCACCGGGAGAGCAACAAGTTGCATCAGGATTATCAGGGAATGATGGTGGTAGACAAGATGGAGTCTTTTTGTGAGCCTGAGTACCTTCTCCTTCATCAGAGTATTAGCTGGTTCGACCTCATCAACACCGCAATCTATTCGCTCGATGACTATGTCCATGAGGACCGAGAGGGAGCTATCATCCGACATTTGCATGCTGGTATGCGCAGGATCTCGTTGTTTCCTGGAGTTGGTGAGTTTGATCATGATTTTGATCGTCTGGCTGAGGCTTATGACGATGTTTTGTCCACAGGCAGGAGACTTGCTTAGACAGTATGATGTATTTTCTGTTTGTATGATACTTTAACATTGTTGTTGGTTAGTTTGGTGGTTTGTTTGTTTTTTGATACACGTACTATGCGGTTACTCAGTTTGAAGTTAATGTTTATGTATTTTGGCAATTGCTTAGATGTTTTGGCTGTTTTAAAAATATAGAACATTGAAGGAAAGTTTAAGCGTAATTGAAACGTAATTGAAACAGAGTTGAAACATAATTCAAACATAATTGAAATAGTAGTACTACCTAAAACAACACATATTCTGGAGTTACTTAATTTAAAAACAGACTACTCTTAACATAATAACTCGATGGCAGAAACACAAAAATAGTAAAATGATCAGTCGTCGAAATCGTATCCCAAATTGTCATCCGAATCGTCACCCTCATTCATTGCCGTAATCCTATCCTTCAGATACGCCACCATATCCCTACTGATGTAGTCTACTACCGTCATGTTCCAGACCAAAGGTGCTTCTTTCTTAATTCTAGCTGGTTGGAAAAGCAGAGCAGTGAGCGGTTGGATGAAGCGGTACCTGGATTTGATTTCGTCACGACTTCGCACTTGAACGTCTCCTGCTTCTAAATACCCATAGTTGAAATACATCTGACATAGGAGGCGGTCGAAGAAAGCATCGCTACTATCTTCCCCCATTTGTCGGCGGACAACCTTCACCGCCTTAAGCATATGATAGTCTTCATCAGCTGTAAACTCCATGTATTAAAGTGTTTTTTGGCGGGAGTTTTTGTGTTGGCGGGAGTTATTATGCCGGTTAGAGTTATTAGTGGGTCCCAGTTGAATTTAATAATCTATGCAACTTCACCGAGTAATTTAGGCGTTCGTCTGTATCGTTATCTTTCGTCCCCCTAACTGGATTACGTTAACCAAAATTAAAATTTTCTATAAATACACGTTCTATCCACACATAGAAGGGTAAAGAAGTTGAAAAACCGAACAAAAATGTGTCCATGGAATGATTTGGAAGATCAATATCTGATGGAAGCATCGATCGAAGTTGGCAACACGCACATGGAAGAGGGGCGTAAAGCATACTTTGAGGCATTGCTATGCCAGATGTACTTCTTATACGGAAGGGATGGTGTCCAGCCGCCAAGGATTTTAAGGCGTGTTGATGAGGTGAAGGCTAGGTTGTCAGTCCTACTCACATTCCGTCGTCATCCAGTCACTGGCCTCACCGAGCTTGAGCGTCGTGTTGCATGTAACCGGTTCAATTGCCAGGTCACTGATTCTATAACAGATGATCAGCTGGATGCGGTCCGTTCTGACATTATCGACATCCGCGTAGCGGAAATCAGTGACTACCAGGATGACAAAGAAGAAAGGAAGGTGATGAAATGGAACTGGTCTGATAGATAAGTTTGAGTTATGAATACAGTTTGTGTCTAGGTTCATGTTTAAGTTCATGTTTCAGTTTATGCTCGCTTTTATGTTTTAGTTTGTATTTCTGTTTGTGTTTCAGTTGATGTTTCGGTTTATGCCAAGTTAATGTTTCAGGTCATGGTCCCTTTTATGTTTTAGTTTGTATTTCTGTTTGTGTTTCAGTTGATGTTTCGGTTTATGCCAAGTTAATGTTTCAAGTCATGGTCCCTTTTATGTTTTAGATTGTGTTTCAGCTTGTACGTCTACCTCTGAAATTGTGAATTCATTTTTTTTTAAATAACGTTGAACACAAAATGGAACGTGAATACAATACAAAATGAGTTTACAATAAAAAAACAACATAATCATTCAAACACAAAATAAATTCGATTCGAAACTAAATATTACAACCCGAAATTTTTGGCGCGTATTTATTGGCGGGAGTTTCTGTGTTGGCGGGAGTTATTATGCCGGTTGGAGTTATTGGTGGGTCCCGGTTTTATGTACGATACTATTTTCTATATTTTACGCGGGAACAAAAAACACCTTTTCCCGCTAATTATTTTAGAATTGAACCACCGACTTCGAGTCTATAAATACTAGAATCTGACTATGAAACTAAACATTTAAGTTATAACAATGGGAGATTCAGGCTGGAACGTGCACGAAGATGCAAACCTCCTAAGTGCATTTGACTTCGTCATAGGTACGATGCAAGGGGAGATTCCTGGTTTCATCGATGCGGTTTTGTGCAGAATGTTCTTCAACCATGGTAAGGAGGCATCGTGTCCAGGATGTTTAATGCCCCGACCACATGGACACGAAGAAGTGTTCGATAGGTTACCTTACCTTAAAACAGTGACTATACAGATTGAGTCACTGGCTTACGAAGTCCAAAGCAAAGTCCGAAATGTATTCAACATGGGATTCCAAAGTACAATTACGCAGGGGATGGTGTCACATGCGGTGCAACAAATTGAGAAAGAAATAGCCGACGCAATAGCCAGCGCCGTTGATACTAACTCAACTCCCGAAGGAAGTAGTGATGAAGAGGAATATTCATTCGAGAAACACTTTGAGTATGGAATGAACTATCCGACTCCATAAAACTAAGTGCGCAATGCTAACTCGGGGTTAACTTATCTATCATTTGTTTTAAGTTATTTGGTTATGTATTTCTAATTATGCAATGCTTTTGATTAAAGTGTGATTATTTAATGGAATCAGTATATTAAGAAGTTTAAGTGTTATTGTTTTTAAGATACATATCCAAACAAAAAACATCCATAGTTTACATTCATTTATTACAAAAAACATCCAAAGTTTACAAATTAAGAAGTTCAAGTGTTATTGTTTTGAGGATAACCTCAAATTAACCTTAAATTAAAGTAAAATAGCAGTTGAATTTAACAAAAAAATTAAAATTTTATATTAGGTTTACCCTATTGCCGCCACACAATGGCGTGGGGGTAGCCCTTTTCGCCAACGTGCGACGGCAATAGGCTTAAAATTTTGGGAGCCTCTGTTATTTTGGGACAGAGGCTCCAGAAAAGTCTCGTACGCCAGGCGAATGGCGTACGGGACAATGCTCACGCCATCGGTTGGCGTAGGGAGCTCGTCTCACGCCAACGGTTGGTGTGAGCGTTGTCAGTTACGCCATTCGGCTGGCGAAAACTACAATTTCGAATTTGTTAAATCAATTTTTTTTGAAAAACAAAATAAACATAAAAGGGAACGTGGTTATAAGGGTACAACACATTGTTAGTTTACAAAAAAAACATAACCGAACACAAAATAAATTCGATTTTAAAATAAATTCAATATTTGGTTAAGTCCACTATGGGATCATCATGTTCAACGGAATGTGTTGGGGTGGGATTTTGCAGTCTTGAAAATACACGAACTCTATCTAGCAAAGGGATCGACCAAGAAATAACGTCTTCTCTCGTCGTTCGCATCCACGTGGGATCTATAGTCGGTATGAGTGACCCTTTAACCAACTCAACCTACAAATTCCCATACAATATCAATGCGCGTTAACAAAATAAATGATTAAATGCGTGCGAAAGTGAAAGTTCTTTACTCACGTGAACAAAATGGTTTTTATTGACTAATGCCACGCCGATCTCCTTTAAACAACCATCGCTCGGCGGTGCATTTTTCACCGGTAGGTAAGTCATACTTCCACCGGGAGCGAGGCAATAGAAAACGCAATTGAATGTAGTTTCGACTAGTTTTTCGCAACTAGGCAAGGACATCCATTTTGCAAAAGGTGCATTCTCTTTATTAAAAGTCAACCGGTTTATCTCCTTATCGACTTCGCTTTCATCGTCGTAATATGCAACCCATTTATAAAACTTCCGATCGCTCTTTAGCTCGTGAACCAAGACTTCTCTAACCATTAGCCATCCACTTTCGGTACCGACCATACCATGCGCGATGGCTCTAAAACCACAATTACTGTCGGGCATTACATTTGTAATTCGGCTTATGAAAGGACGCATAATTTGAGGTATGTCTTTTGAAAATATCGAGTCCAAAACATTTGGTAATCTAGTCGGGAATGGTTTAGCCGAGAATGACGGTATAGCCTTGATGTGGTTCGACGCATCCGGAGTGCCTAAACCAACGCATTGAACCCGTTTTGCTATATTTTTTGGCGGTTTTGCTCCGGAATTTGTAGGAGTATGTGCAGCAACCGTTCTTGCGGTGCTACCGAGAGTGCCGACCGGGGTTGCTATACTAGCGGCGGGTGTTACGACTCGTGGAGTTTCAGCACTATCGTGTGACTCGAACATTTCTTGTTCGACGTATTCGTGATATGAAGGATCCTTTTCGTAGAATAATCACGTTGGACTTTGCTACCTTTAACGCGACCCCGACCGCGTCCACGACCACGGCTTCCAACACGTCCGGGAGTTCTACCGCGGGTTTTAACCTTCTCGTGGGGTTCGCAAATGAGTGTAGTCGAATGATCCAAATTTTTTTGATTTTTTTAGCCAATGACTTTGTTCGTAAACATCAAACTCTTCAAGTTTCGCATTTAGATTTGCAAAATTAAATTTTACTTCTTCTTCACCGGTGAGTTTGACTCGCGATATCTAGTCTCTTCCAATGCTCATCTATAATCCGAGTAGGTACATGGCCGTCCACTCTTTGAATTGCCTCAAGTTCGTACGAACACAGCAAACCATGGATCGTACGATCGGTGCAAATGCACATAGATTTTTCACCGTCGCTTTTATCAACATAGTTATTGTATACTACCACCAATGCAATAGGTGATACGTACCCCCTTAAAAATTTGAAAGATTTGAAATCTTGGAATTTGTGAATTAGACGGCACTTGTTAAGCTCCATCGATTCTTTAATGGTCAAATGTTGCATCGCTAACAAGCCATGCACTTTATCCCAAAACCCATCGAAATCTAATCGGCTAGACCCCATATATTTTTTCAATGTAGCATGCGAGCTTTCGGCCCTATTAGAGGTGTGATTATTGAAATGCATGATTTTGTTAGTATAAGCGTGAACAAACCTCTCTTTGTAAAGCGTAATACACGAGTCAACCACATAATCCACCGCCTTATCTTGGTCTTTGAACACCGACCGCATCTTAGCCAACCTCTCGTTCATAACCTCAACGGTATCAGATGAAACAACGTCGTTCCAAGCCGCTAAATTTTTTTTAGCCACATTTCCGTCTTCAAACATTTTTTTCGTTCTCCCGCTAAGATTTTTGTTGATATGCCACTCGCATAACATGTGACTAGCGCTATGGAATAATTTGTCGATGCTATTCATCAAGGCTAGTTCGCGGTCCGTAACGATAACACAAGGTAATTCACAATCATTCTCCTCTATTACCGTTTTCAAGCATCCCAAAGACCATTCGTAGTTGTCTTGTTTTTCACTCACCATAAACGTGAAACCAATACAAAACGTTTTGTTGGTCGTTGTTACCCCGACTACTTCGAACAAAGGCATCCCGTAACGAATAACTTTATATGTGCTATCCATGATTAGCAAGCGTGGGAAGGTCCGTAGTAAATCAATACTAAGCGGATGTGCAAAAAACAAATCGGTTATGACGTTAGAACCGTCATTCCCCGTTCGTACCCAATACTTGTACTTGTGCAATTGTAATCTAACTAACAAGCATTGCATTTGGGATCGACCACCGTTTTCAACCATCTCGTTCTTTGACGGTGATTGTAAACGTGACGGATATTTGAAGCATTCTCCGGATCTGCCTTTTTCAAAGCACCAAATATTTTTCGCGGACTTGTCCCGTTCACCGTCAAAAGATCAACGAGCTCTTTTTCCTTCCGTTTTAACTTGGACCATCGCAAATGTCCTTCGGCATATTTAATCGGTTCGTGGTTGTGCTTCCCGGAAAGGACACTAAGAGCCCACTTATCGTCTCCTTTTACCTGATTACCCACCAAATGAAAAGGGAAATTTATTTTTTTGCTACCGGTAGTCTTACGCTTACGGTCGCACTCTTTAACGGCCGACTTGAAAATTTCGGATCGCTCACACCGATAATCCACTCTCGGTATTCTCCCCCTCTTCCCTACCTCCTTCGATGCTACGTTTATCGAAAAACCCAACGTCTTCCCCTTACATTTTACCCACTCGGTCATCGAGTCTAAGCTATACTCGTCGTGAGTGGTGAAATGGTGAGCGTAGTCCGAAACAAGCGAAATATCACATTCGTTCATCTCCTACAATACGTAAGAAGTAGAAAAATAAATTAAACCGACATTCCGGATAAGGTAAGGACATTTCGCCAATAAGAAGGCGTAGGACACCTTCCCTACACCACCCTCTGGCGTGGGAGATAGACCGTACGCCACACGTGTGGCGTAGGAAGGTCCCACACGCCAATAGACGGCATGGGAATCATGTTCTACGCCTCCTCAATAGCGTACGGTATGTCGTCCACGCCAGAGGGTGGTGAAGAACACCAGATACGGGATTTTTCAAAAACTCTATTTTTTTGCGAAAATGAAAGAGAGAAATGCAATGTACCTCCTCGACGATCATGCTGCTCTGCGTGGGAAGTGCTTCCGACTCTTTTCCGTTCATGTTGTAAAGGTTTTAATTTTTTAAAAAAATGGGTTTTGTTGGTTGTTATGTTTCTATTTTTATTAGGTTTGGAGAAGATAAAGTTTGAAATTATGTTTGCAACTTCATGGAGTAGTTTGGACTCTGAAATTGCATGACTTGTAATTATTCAGACTTCCAAGGGTTTCTTAGGTTTTTGGTTAGTAGCATTTTTGTAAATATTAAAAATCAGAAACATGCGACTACGCTGAGTAGTTTTGGCTTTTTTTTAGCAACTCCCTATATATAATTAGAAACTAATTTTGAATATTTATAGGTGAGTGATAATATTTTTCAATACTAAATGATAAAGATAATTGATTTTAAATATCTATTAATATTCAGTTATATAAAATATTGTTTTATTTTATAATTTTATTTATTTTTCAGTTAATTTAATAATTTTTTGGCTAATTTAAATGGCATAATATTTTAGGTTGGTTGTTAAAGTTTGAATAGACTAAAAGAAATTATACATATTTTTACCAGATGAGTTGTTCTATTTTATGACCGGATATAAGTATGTGTACTCTCAATTATTAACTACATATGAAGATTTTCCTATCCTTTTTTAATGCTGAACTTTTAATAAAAGAAGGATGGACGTATTGTGATATTGGATTGGTTTGACCATATTAAAAGAATTATGGCCAAAGCTATTTCCTCCATGTTATTTTTTATTTCCTCCATCAATTGAAAAATCCTCCATGGTGTTATTTCCTCCATAAAGGAAGTTACAAAATTGCCCATTTACCCATTTTTTCTTCACAAGACCATTACCCTAACATACTCATTCTATTTAGAACAACAAAACTCATTCTTCACCCTAGAGAACTACCTTACAAAAAAGAAAACCCATTTTTCACTTATCACTACCTTACAACAGCTGATTCGAAGATAGAGAAAGCTTGGAGAAAAAAAATTATAGGTTCTTCCCCATTATCAAATTTAGGGTTTGTAGTTAGATTTTGTTGTTCGATTTTGATTAGGGTTTGAAGTTAGATTTCTATGTTAGATTCGATTAGGGTTTCATTTGGGGTTTGATTTCATTGTTAGAATTGATTAGGGTTTGATCTTGGGTTCGCCTTGGGATATCATACTGTTCTGAAATTTTTTTTCCCACTGAGCATGTGATTCCGAGTAGGGCACTCGGAATCACATGCTCAGTGGGCAAAAAAAAAATTAGAACAGTGTGTGTGATTGATATTGTAGATGGATGGTAGAAAAAGAGAACCTTTTAGGTGGTTTTAAAACAGGGATTAGAAGTCTGTACTACGTCTCCGTAAGTGCACCTTTGGTTGAACTATTGAATACGGTAAATGCTAAAAGATCGTTAACACTTGGTAGCAAACATGTTTAGGTGTAGACATGTATACAAATAAATTATGTTGCCTACTTTTTTCGTATCTTATTTATCACAGAATTGAAGACGGCAATAGGTTGATTATATTTAATAGCGAGCACCATGCTTTTCTTACACTGGTGTTTTACACTTGATTCCGAGAGGGCCACTCGGAATCAAGTGCAATGTCCTAGTGAACAAATTATCACATAATATAACGAGACAGAGGGTTTGCAACTGATTCCGAGTGGCCCTCTCGGAATCAGTTGCACATTTTTTTTGAAAAATTGCAACTGATTCCGAGTGGCCCTCTCGGAATCAGATGCACATTTTTTTTTTGAAATTACACCTGATTCCTAATTCCCGGCTCGGAAACAGTTGTTTTTTTTTCAGAACTGTAAAAACGGGTTTAGCTGAAAAAAAATAAGTTTCAAAATAGATATTTTCAAGCTACAAAGTTGTAAAACGTAAAAACAAGTTTAAATTACATTGTTTGTCGATTGAGTGTTGTTCTCCGGCTTTGTTTGAGTTTCTTCATTTTCCATGATTAATCTTCAATAAAATTGAAGTTCTTTGTTTTAGGGTTAATTTTAGAGGTATAATCATATATCTTGGATTAAAGTTAGGTTAATGCTGTGTTTTTTCATATAAGACTATCTATTAGATAAATGGCATCTAGTAATAAATTTGAAATAAAAATAAGGGTAATTTGGTAAAAGCAAGTCACTAGTGTTTTTGAGAATTTGAAAGATGAAGAAAATAAAAAATAACATGGAGGAAATAGCTTTGGCCAAGAATTATAAGATTGATGTGTTAGCGTTTGTCGTGATATTGTCTTGGTTTGACCATACCAAAATAAGTGTATATATCAACATGGGTTTTGTAATGGACCTATTAGAAAAATAATTGTACCAAACATATCTCATCCAAAATTCGAAACAAATCTACGACTAGTGATTTTTCTATTACTAGTTTCTTAGTCAAGTGCAATAATAAATTATTACGATATTATTTAATCAGCCACCCGATCGAAATGTTTTTAATTTTATTAAAATATTAGTTTTATAATTAAACATTCCACGTAGATTTTTTTTTGCTAACGATTGGATTTTTTATTTCACAAAATCAAAAGAGATATAAAAGGGACTAGAATTTAAAACAAAATAAGAGACAACAAACTAGGGTTTATACCCATAGCAGAACAAACCTGTCAATTGAGAGGGCAAAAGCCGCAAAATTAAGACTAAATGATACCAATCGATATTACTACTTCAACAACAAATTAGAGTAATATATGAATAGCTTGAGATTGAAGGATCTAGCCATAAAGTTTTTGATTTAGGAGGTTACATGCACGAGTCTACTTGAAGAAGAAAGTGACCAGGTAAAAAGGTTAATTGATTATAATCAATTACGATCCAAAATCGATTATAGACAAGGGTTTTTTAAGAATTGAGATCCTTTCTCAAATACCCAGTTCCCAAACTTTCGAGGAAAGTGATAGCTCTAAGAAAGATTGGAGCATCAATCTGATTAAAATCCATATTTTGATTAGATTTAAGGGTTTCCTTTGCAATCTAATCAACCGCCCCATTTCGCTCCAGGAAAATATGCATTAAATTCATGTTAGATGAGATTAATTTCCAGCAACAACATAAAATTGGCTTGAAGAATCAAGGATTTCTCCCATGGAGAATCATATCAGTGAGGATACTTGAATCAGTTTTAGTATCCAGCTCATTTATCTTTTTAGAGTAACAGAGAGATAACCCATCAACTAAGGCCCTACACTCAGCCACCACCGGTAGACTCTTGCCATAGAGACGCACATAACCAAATAAGATGTTACCCTCACTTTCACGGACTAAACCACTACCATTTGGCTACAAGCTCCATCAGAGTTTAGCTTGTATCTGTTAAGTTTAGGATTTACCCAGGCAAGAGATAAAGAAATCATGGCTTGTTAAGATGGTTTATACAGCATAATAATGAACCAATCTTGCTATCCAGACCCCAGTGTCTTCTCTTGCAGAGTTTGACTCAATCAAGACCATACATAATGCATGTAACATAGTCAATCATGGCTTTAGAGTTAATAGTCTGCCCATCATGCTTCTTATTGTTTCTTGAGAACCATATAGCCCAGTCAATGATTATGGGTAAAAAATATCTAATGTGGACCGTCGTATTAGTCTCTAGGTTTGACTTGAATTAATGATATGTCTTTATTTATTAATTCAGATATAGTCGAACATATGTAAATCAAGAAACATCGTTGAATAGCTAAAAAATCATCGATTAGCTTTAAATAAAAAATTGTGCGTAAGTAGTTATGTTATTCAAATGAGAACCATTTTTAGATCAAATTTCCTTAAAATGCTCGTTATCGTATCAACTGTCAACCACTGCATGTATTATATAGTCAACAATAAAGTTAGGGTGACTCAGAGTAATCATAAAGTCGTCTTTAATCTTACAATTTTTTTTCCATTAGAAATAGTAGCTAAATGAAACATAAATTGAGATCGATTGAATGAATGATCTTTGTGAATTCACGAGTCAAGTGGTACCAAGAGAATAGTGAAAGCTTAAATTGTTGGTTAACATGATAGCATTGAGTTTCATGGTTATAACTTCAGGTCTTTAGTCGGGAAAGATCCTTAATCTCTTGCTCGATTTAAAGGTGTTTGGTTGTTACACCTCACATTATCCAAAAATATTTATTACTTAAAGCTAAGACTGATCACTCATCTTGAGATATCTTGTTATTATGCGTACTTGAAATCTATTCAGGAATCGATTGATGATTATGCAAGGTTATTAGGTATTAAATTGCATGAACGAATCCTTATAAATGTAACTTTAGTTTGGACCCAATAGACTCTTGACACGTTGCTTATGTGTTATCTTTCCTAAAAATAAGAAAGATAGTTGAGTTTCTTTCATTGACCGACCCTTTCTTCTTTTACACTTGAAAGCTTCAAGTTTAAGTATTGTTTATAGTTTATAAAAACATTTTCCTTTAATTATTTTAAATTAGATTTATGAGGGATCTTGGGTGATCGGCAATATAAGAGAAACATGTCGTCATATTGATTGATTGACGATGATAGTTTGGCTCGTTTAGTAGTATTCTATAGAAGCCTATGATAAGACAGACTAAATTAGAATGTTCGAGTTAAAACTAGAGGACACAACAAATGGGTTCATGGTGGTCGACGATAATAAAAAATGGATTCACGATGGTTAATGGTAATCACAATAACTATTTATAACAAGTTTTAAAGGTTGGAAGATAATGAAATTATTTACCCTTATTTATAAGGTTAGTCACTTGATTTTCTATTTTAGTTTACCTCACACATATTGGTTAAGATGTAATAAGTCTGAGGGTAACAGTCTAACCGACTACAATAGTTTGTGTTAAGGAAACCATCAATATTCGAATAAGATCTAATACAGCCACAACAAGACTCATTAATACAAACTTCAATTCTTACCTTATTTGAAGAATAAATATAATAAGATTGAAAAGAAAAAAAATAAATAAATCGCAAAACAAGAGATTTAACGTGGTTCAGATCGTGAAAAAATCCTACATCCATATGAAACATACATAATATACATATATGATGTTACAAGAAGACTCTCAAACATTGAACGCTCAATAACTCGTTTGTTATAAATCTTATGGGTTTACAAAGAATATGTGAATCTCAGAATGCATATGCAAGTGTTTATCTTCAACCTCACTACAATCTGTACAAACAGACTCATCAATCTCCTCTAAATCGTTGCTCGTATTTTGTCTTATCTCGCCACACATTGCAATGAAATGTATTATTCTATTTATAGGTGTGAAGACTCATAATACCTTAATTAAGAAATCTAATATGAAAAATCTAATTAATATAGAAGACTAAAAATTAATATAAAATATAATTAATATGCAATTCTCAATTAATAAGAAATCTAATTATTATCGAAGATCAAAATAATAGAAAATATAATTAATATAGAAGACTCAATTAATAAAAAAAATTAATTGATATTGAGCACCTAATTAATAATAATCTAATTAATATAGATGACTCAATTAATATGAAATCTAACTAATATAGAAGACTCAGTTAAGAGGACCCGGTTAATAAAAAATCTAATCAAAATATGAGACTCAATTAATAGAAAAAACCTAATTAATGAAATATAATTAATAGGAAATTCAACAAATATACGAGATCCATGTAAAAATTGATGAGTTACTTTGAGCCTATATTTGAAAATTATCCACTTAAGCTCACCGTGACATGAGTATATGTTACCCCGATGCTCCAACTACTCAATGAAGACAAATTGTCCACCTACACACCTGTATTGGTCAATTCTAATGTAGTTCATGAACTATATCAAGGAAGTCCTCCCTAACGGACCAGTCTCCCAACCCATATACATCCAAGAAAGCGGTAATAACATTTTTTTGACATATCTCAAGATCAGACGAGCAATACTTGACAGTTCATCCATAATTTTAACATTCGAAACCTTTGACCTTAATCAAACTTCATATTAAGAGCTAAACCCAATAATGGTTGAACTTATTTTGTGAAGGTCGAGCCCAAACCCATCTTGAAAATAGCTTCAATAGAGGCAACTTTATCTTTACCTTTATGTTCAACTCCAGCTCCACCTTTGGCACCTATTATATCTTTATGAAGATCGAAAGTCCAGGGGATCTTATTAGCGATGATAGTTATCTTAATATCGCATTCACTCAACCTCTTGTTCTGTCAAGCTATCAAAAGTATAAACCTTACTTCAATTAAGCTACGACTCATGTTCTTAATTATTTCATGCTTTTGGGTACTCTTCAAGATTATGCACCTCAACATACCAAACTTAGAACAATAGCTAGTGAATGACCAGTTCATTAATACCATTCCATTGTTAGACCTAAGCCTCTATGAGCACTCCTCAAATTAAATCCCAACAGAGTCATGCCCCACACTAGACGTCCCTTAAACTATATACCCATCTAGGTCTTAAACACCATCAGTATGATCGACATCAATAACAACATGTGAGTCTTGTAATACTTTAAATTTGTAATATCCACAATCATACTCAAACCCTTCATAGTCTAACATACCTATAGACATAGGGTTACGTTTCAATTCAGATGCATAACTCATATTTGTTAAATCCGTTTTCATTGATTGTGTTTGACTTTACCTAAAGTTTTGTGATATTCGTTTTATACTTTGTCTTCTTCACCAATAGTGAATATTGATATGAGATATCCATGTTTACCACATCATTTGTTGTGGAAACCGTCAATATTTGAACAAGATCTGATCCAGCCCTAACAAGACTTCTTAGGTCAAATCCTAGCCACTTAGCCAAATCAATGAACAACAATTGATAAACACCTACCCGAGATATTGTAGGATGTAATACGAGCTTTATCTCTTACCTTATTTCAAGAAAAATGTTAACAATAAAGAACAACAATAGATCTAACGTGATTCAGATCACAAAGAAATTGTGCGTCCACAGGTAACAGACATAATCTATATATAGAAGGTTAAAAAAGACTCTGAAACACTAAACACTCAATCAATCTTTGTTACAAAAAATATCTTATGGATTTATAAATAACACATGAATCTCATGATGTATATGCAAGTGTTTATCTTCTATTTTCATACACTTTCTACAGACAGACTCATCGATCTCCTCTTAACTCGCAAAGCAATATCTTTTTTCTATTTATAGGTGTGAAAAATCCTAATCCATTTATAAAAAAACTAATAGGAAATCCAATTAATATAGAATACTTAATTAATAGAAAACCTAATTAATATATAAGACTCAATTAATATAAAATCTAGTTAATATATAAAACTCGATCAATATAAAATCTAGTTAATATAGAAGATCCAATTAACATGAATTCTAATTAACACCAAAGACCTAAATAATTAGAAAACTAATTAATATATAAGAATTAATTAAATAGAAAATCTAATTAATATAAGAGACTCAGTTAATAGAAAAACTTAATTATATAAAAGACATAATTAATAGAAAATGTAATCAACATAAAATCCAATTAATATATAAAACCCATTTGAAAATTTGACAAGTTACTTTGAACTTATAGTTAACAATTTTAGTACCAAAACTCATTGAGTATAGACATGTAATAATGAGTCATAAGAAGTGATAAAGTTAATTTGATATATTTAGAAGAAAAAAACTCACCCTAAGTACGCATGCAATTCACATTGAACAACATAAATAATTCAACACGTGTAATGGCAAATAACCTCAAAATTGCACAATCAAGCTTTTTCAAAAGCTCACGTCTAAACTCGTGTGAATAAAGAGTCAGGTTAGCCAAACTCCCGATGGAGTTAAATGTAAGTAGCAAAATATATAGGTTTGAAAATGTGGATTTTACTACAAGACCTTTAAGTCGGCGGAGCGAGTTTGAGGTTTTGGAAACATAAGTCGACTACCACATTTAAGCATAAAAAGCATGATGTCATAGAACGGTTAATCTTTTGGATACAATAACATATCATGCAGGATGACACATACTCTTATTACTATGGGTACATTTTCATATGGCGCCACAAGACACGTACTATAACAAATAACATGGTATCGTTTATTGAGCATACAAGGTTGTCATATGGTATGACCGATAAGGTACTAGGGCTATCTATATCGTCACATTATGTTTTACCCAATAAAAAACATATCATTACATACGACATATGATAATATCTTTCACCATGAACAAACTAGCGTGGATCTCAATAGTTGGGCATGCCTCATCATGATGAGGTACACCATATATATCTCGTATTTATTAACCCAACTAAAGAATACCTCAGTTAGTAAGACCTTTCACATGAGTAGAATATCTCAATCTGGCATTGACGATACGTCTTTTTATTCAGGAGGCTAGTTGGTGATTATATAATATGAAAATATGAGATAACTATTTGGTGATCACGAAATATGAAAATATAGACATCACATGTATTATTTAACATGTGATACATATCCTATATTTCTAAGATTTGTTATACCATAAATAGACCAGTCGATATCCATATTAAAGAAAGAAAAACGCGTGTAACAGAAGAGAATTTGATCAATAAATCGTTATTCTTTCATATTTAAATTTCAAACATGATTACCATACATATAACTACCAAGTGAAGTTATTGTTTATACAAACGGTTGTAGTGGTTCATAAATAGTATAATTTTAAATTACTTTATTGTATCTTTAAGACATTAATATTCAATATCAATCACACGGGTAATATCGTATCGTACATATAAATGAAATATATAATATAAATTGTTTAACTATACAAATAACATTTTAAAATAATTTTAATATAATAATCTTATACATATATATATATAAACAAATACAATTCTTTAGTGATATGATATTAATATTTGTTAGAGTTTAATTCTGACCAATTATTAAAACACAATCAATAAAAAAATACCAAAAATACTAATAAATAAATATGTATAATTTACGTATCAAATCTTAAACACATAATTTATTAACTTTACTATATTATGGTTTCATATTTTTAACTTATTATATGTATTTAAATTATATATTATTTACTTTGTATTTTCACATGTCTTTTTATTTTTATTTTATGATAATAAAATATATCAAACTGAATATTCTGGTATACAAAAACAATAATATAAATATAGTTTAATTAGATCACAATACTCAATTTCGCAGTACCCACTAATCGTTAACAATATTATTTGATATTTGGTATTTCAATCATACCAAAACTACTCGTTAGTTAAATACGGTAAACAATTAGAAATGCACTTTGACATTTTCGTATACGAACATGTACCATGCAAAAAATAATGTTAATGCATTTGTTTTATTAAGTTGTGATATATATATATAACAGTCCTTTGATTATTGTGCATGACACTCCAGCAATCTTCGAACCAATAAATAACTAAAAAAAATATATGATTGAGGTTTTGAGGGAATTGCGTTAAAAGATCCAAAAGAGTATGCATTGTATTTTGAACAATAGAATACGTACTCGTTGACGATACATTATATAAAAAGTGCATTACAAGAGCATTTATGCAGAGCATCCGCCAAGAAGAAACAGTGATCATTTTGCAAGATCTACACGAAAGTACTACGGGAGCACATTGCTGATAACAAGAACTGACTATAAACATCATTTTTAACGGAATAATATTGGCTAATATTGATATTCGATTTCAAAATTTTAGTGCAACATTGCGAGTCATGTCAATGTCTTGCTAATACGATACATTTACTAGATGCATCTCTCGATTTAATTATTGTGTATTTCCTTTTTGAAAGGTATGAAATTCATTTAGTATGTCTCTTATGTCATGGCTTTAGGGTATCATCAATTTTAAATTTTCAGTTTTAACTAACGGTAACGTTCTTAGCGGTGTACAATACAAATTGATAATGGCAAGTGATACAATTTTCTTCCATGATAAATTATGAATATATAGGAAGACTCTCATGGTATCCACAAACGAGACTTCGTTATTCATAGTTTATGAGATGAAAATTGTTATACCGTCTGAGGTAATGATCCCAGGTCATAGACTTTAGTTTCACTCATAAGAATAAAATAACTAACAACAGCAAAATACTACTTTTTATCTGATAAAAAAACACCACGAGCAAACTCAAGTATGAACCAAATATTACAAAGGCCCAATGACGAGCATATATTACTCCAAACTAAAATCAAGAAGCTTAAGTACATGTGATTTCGTCCCAAAAAACATTTCAAAGCACAATGGACAAAAGTGCAAGAAAAATGACACCCAAGTGGAAATGGTCGTAGCACGTCATGAAAAAAAACACATGTAAGTTTATCAATTGATCAATATACGTGAAAATGGTTTCAAACATCCATAGAACATTGAGTTTTTGAAATCTTTCAAGTCTTCAATTTAATTTGGAAGATTCTATTTTTAATGAAATTTATTTTGAGTTGAATAATTATAAAATTTTCTTTTTTAAAAATAACATCCAATATGAATTACATAGTAAATTAACAGTCAAAATTCTTTTAGGATGAGGATTCAAATTACATTTCAGTATCGTAATACCTTTAAGGTTGGACGGTAAGCCCTAATTATATGACTATAGATCAATTCATCGGTCCAAAATACAAAATGCTACACACGAGGCCATACAACCATACAGTAGCGATATGACATAAATCAAGCTACTGGTCCCCGAGACCAAATTATACACACATGAAACCATAAAATCCGGATAATAAAACCCTAACGATATGATTATAAGTCAAGACATCAATCCATAATAGCACATGCCACATGAAAGAGGCCATAAATTTGGGTAGTAAGTTCTCATACTAAATGATTATAAGTCAAAATATTAGTCTATGCGATAAGTGACAATATAACGACGCCTCTAAACAATGATTATTAAAAAAAAGTTATGACATAAACACATGCGGATGAGATGTTGATGTAAAATTTATAGTGATTAATTATCAATAATACATAATATATGAAGGACGTATCGTGCAAATAAACCTCATATATAATAAGATAAAACAAACAAAAATATTTAACAAAACAACCAACCTAAAAATAAGTTCGATAACAAACTCTCTTGAGGAGATACTACATACAATTATCATCGTAATATTATATAGACTTATCTTATAATATGCAAATTAGTATAAATGAAAGGTCACAACGGAAGCTACCCGATAAAAGAACTACCAATAGTTCAACAAAAACTAAGAAAATATTCTTATATTCAAAGTTCCTACGCGAACCCATAGATATTTATATAATAACAAAATTATTAGGTCCAAAAATAAATAAAAACATTCGGTATCCTCATTTAGGGCTGTCAAACGGATATTTCGGATACAAATCTGTCTATATCCGAATCCGAATCCGAAATCTGAAATCACTATTCGAATCCGAATTCGAATCCGATTTTTTTTAAAAACTAATATCTGAATCCGTATCCGACGGATATTATCCGAATACGGATAATATCAGAATCCGAATATCCACTAAAGTTTTTAACTAATTGCATTATTGGTTAGGCTACCTTTATAGACACCTTAGTAGAAATTCATATTCCTATTTTAGATGTGGGATAAGGTTAAAAGAATATACTTATTTTGAAAAACCATCATGTCGTTTATAGAATGTTTGGTAGCAATTCTTTTCCACAATTTAGATGTGGGATACGAGTCATAAGACTAAAAAAGATATACTTGTTAAGAAAAGCCACCATGTCTTTTATAAACAGTTTAGTAACGATTTTTTTTCCAATTTTAGATGTGGGATAAGTTATAATTTTAAAGAAGCAATCTTCCATATTTATGGACAACTTTCTTAGTATTTTGTTTTGATTTTTACGATGTGGGATAGCTAAAAAATATGTTTAAATATATTTATTTATTTATTTATTTATTTATACAATTTCGGATATCGGATATTTTGAATACGGATATGTCTATATCCATATCCGTTATTTTCGGATACGAATTCGGATACGAATATTATCCGTTTTCTTTCGAATACGGATAGTATCCATTTTTTCGGATTCGATATCGAATATTTCGGTCGGATATCGGATTTTTCGGATTTTTTTGACAGTCCTATCCTCATTTCGTCCGTTTTTCATATTTCAAGTATCATTTGGAAAAAATGCCCTATTATTTTCCTCCAATTTCCTTGTCCACTATTATGTCTTGAATAATATTATCATCATTGGTAGCATTGTTGTTATCCACCGGTTGACCGTCCATCCGTTCTAGTTGACATTTTCTTTTTTTCACGAACACATAATCAATATAGGTATAATTCTATATTTGTACTCGCTTTAAAGTGTTTTAAACTACTTTATCTTGTATCGTTTTGAATTAGTCCCTAACCAGCTTTAACGCCTCATTCGCCATTTCGAATTCTAACTTTGTAGGTATATTGTTGTTTCTTTTAAATTTTGACTTTTGTCACCTCTTTTAGTCCTCCTTCAAGTTTGTAAGTTATATTTTTACAATGTTAACCTTTTCACTTTGGACAGTTTTTTATGCCTTTGTATCGATTTGTAGCTTTTTTCATGTTGAACCTTATATTAGGATTCCTTCAACAATAAATAACATATTTCTAACTCTGTTAATCTATTCTTCAACGCATTCATTTCATCTCCAAAATCTATGAAAAAATAGGATCCTAAGGGCCAAAGACTAAATATATTTAACAGAAATAATCCTCCATAATATTACAATAACAACGAAGAAACTCTACATAGAAAACCAGAACATGTCAGCAATATAATACAATAATTTACCACATATGTCAAAATATCAAACACATGCTTAATTTCATACTAATCTTAGTCATTCATTTTAATATATCGACAATTAAGACAAAAAGTATGAACCCTCAGGGGCATCAATATTAAAAATGACACATTGCGGATTTTAGATTGATTCCTTGAAATGAGTCAATATACTTATTTTAGCATTGATTGGAAGATAGCGTCAGGAATATTTTTCTTCTCATGCAATACTTTGATAACAAATGAGCTCAAAAAAATTGATTTTCCCCAACTTGAACATGGGTTGCTTCATTTAGCACTTCATCCAATCATAATTCTTATTGAGTGACATCATTTGATCATATTAAGATGCGCTAATTATTTTAACATGAATAATATAACACCATTAGACATCATATCTCATTTAAAAATACAATATATATGATGAGCAACATGGTTTCATTCGTTACTTGCTTGCGGCTGACCACCTTCGTACTACTAGACCGTGACTACAAAGATGGTTGGACTCTCAAGTACTACTTAAGTATGTAAATCTATATTTCCATATGTGATCCAAATTTGGAAATTATGGTTGACCATGTTAAGAGCACCTAAGGTAAAATAAATAAAAATAGATTTTAGTTGCTTTCAAGAAAGTACAATGCGATTAGATTTGTGGAACAAATACATGTATTTTTGAATAATTTACGCCAATGTCAAACTAGATAAGATCATATTATGAGATAATTAAAATGATCAGATTTGTACGTAAAATAAGAATCCCAGTAATTTATGAGGCGAAAAATCAAACATCATAATTTAAAATATTATAGAATAAACAAACCTCATATTCCCTTAGATTGGAAGCAAATCTTCTTCTTTAGGTAGTCGCAATATGAAGTCTTCTAAATTCTACCTGAATTCTAGTAATTTAAATCTTTCACGTACTCAACTATCTATTTTGAGGACATTTTGGATTGGTTTCGAGTTTAAGAACTAAAAACCAAAATGTTACAATGTTAAATGTTTATACTTCCCGATCAATCTTGCAGATCAAATCTTTTTCTTCTCTGTTATCTTTTAAATTCAATTTTATAAAGCAAACATAAAAATGTTCAAAATTCTTTTATTGTTTAGTTATCATCTGAGTTTTTGCATTTGTTGGTTTTGATCACCGCTAAATCTTCAAGTTCAAGTATCAAAATCCAAATATCAAAACTACATGAATCACGTGATTCAATTAAGGGAATTGCTAAAAAAAGTTATTTTTACTCCGTGAAGTTGCATGTTTTTTATTTTCTATATTTCCAAAATTGCCACTAGCCAAAAAACCTAAAAAATCCTTAAAAGTATATTTAATTACAATCCATACCATTAACTACCCCATGAAGTTGCAAACCTAAAAATAACAACCAAACCATAATTCAAATTCACTAAATTAACAAAACTCTAAAAACACTTCATCCATTAACCTTTATTTTCAAACCTTTAAAATCTTTTAAAACATGACCGAAATGGAATTGGACCAATTCCGATGCAGACCAACATGGACCATGAAGAGGTTCATTGGTTTCCATCATTTATTTTTCAAAAATGCGGAATTTTAAAAAAAAAACCCAAATTTTTGTATTCTTTGCCATCCAATGGCGTCGATATAATGTTTTTCACCAATTGAATTGGCGAATTGACTAATATGGACGCCAACCCATGACGTAAATGACCAATGGTACGTAACCCCATGGCATAATGACCAACGGTACACCAACGTGTGACGTGAGATGGGCCTAGTACGTCATGAGATGACATGTTTAGTAGTCAACTCGCCAATTCAAAAGGTTACTGCTCGATTTGGAACACCGTCGTGGAGGGTTTGGGTTTAGAGGTGAGGGTTTGGGTTTGGATCTGTAGCGAAGGTTTGGTATTGGTAACTGCTACCTTAAAAAGGTTAGGTTTGTTAATATCCAACCTCCGGGTGTTGTTTGTATCCAACGTTTGAGTTTTGTCAACATCGTGCTGGGGTTGGCGACGGTTGGTAGTCTCTGGCAAAACAATTCCTAAAACCACAGGCAACCTCGTATATTAGCCAATAATATGCGCATATTGCTTCAGCAGCAGCGCATATTGTTGCTTAGGTGGAACCCCGATTCATCTTTGTTTTGTCCAAATGCAGTGTGCCATATGGTACATTGTAGGCTTAAACTTTTTTTTAAAATCATTTATAGAAAAAATTGTTGGTCAAAAAAATAAAAAAAGTATACTACTATTTTTTATTTTTTGATATCTACAAGTAGAGACTTGGTTTGTTTGATTTGGACACCGAATTTTTTTGAGTTATTTATTTATTTTATATTTTCAAAACAATTTTCGTAATGGTTTAATAAGTTAAAAAAATATTTATACCATAAAAAATATTTATAATAAGTTAAAACAATTTTTTAATAAGTTTTTTAAAACAATTTTTGGAATATTTTAGTAAGTAAAAAATAAAAAAAATAGACGATGATTTATAATTTATTGAGATCTATAAATAGAGATTTGGTTTGTTTGATTCGGATACAAGAATTTTTTAAGTTTTCTTTTATTAAGTTTTTCCGAAACTATTTTTAGTACATAGCAAGTAAAAAATAAATAAATTATAGTATGATTTATAATTTATTGAGATTTATAAATAGAGACTTTGTTTGTTTTATTGAGTTTTATTTGATTAAATTTTTCCGAAACAATATTTTGAACGTTTTAGTAGGTAAAAAAAATACTAATTATACCATTTTCATTTCATGTCTTGTTTTAATAAAACGTAAATTATTTATTCTACTAAAAATTAAAGTTTTTCGAAAATCAAACCAATTTTATTTTTATATTTTAAATTTAAATAGATTATATGTTATGTATTATTTTATTAATTATATTAATTTTATAATTTGTATTTATAAAGAAAATATATTATGTTAATTTATGAAAAAATATTTATTTTAATGTATATAACTTTAATGTAAATATATATTAAATAATAAGGAAGATAAATAAAAATATATGGTAGGATACTATATGGTTGAATGATAGGAAAAAGAGACATATGGTGAGATAGGCTGGAGGATAAATATGCTGTGCGTAGATTGAAAAAAAATCAAAATTATTTGAACATCATGTTGATGCGGTTGATACATTTTTAACTTTTAAAAAATAAAATATACACACATACATATGTCAATTGTCTAAATAGGTTTACGCCTTTTTAATTGATTACTTTTACTTTATAATTTAATTAGTTTTAATTTAGGTTTAATTTAATTTTAACAAGATTTATTATTTATATTTCGTAGAGCAAATGAATAATTTTTTTACATTTATACAACTATGATTTTGTTTTTCTAAATAAATAATTTTTTTATCATTTATTTGTGACAACACCCGGATGGTTTTTTATAGTAAAAAAAAGTTATCTTTCGTCTTAATTATAAAAAAAAAAATGTTATTGTGGTTTTTAGTTTAGGTTGGATAGTTTTTATAAATGCGTTGATATAAAGAAATTGCATTTAAAACTATATGTTTTTATTAAAGATGTTATTATAGATAATAACAACTCAGAATCTTTTAAAATAAAAAATACTGATTTTATTGAAATTAGTAAACATAATTGTTTATTATAAACTTTAACATTTTAGTCTCTAAAAGTTAATGCTAAATTGAAATTCATTATAAGTCCTCAAAATGACGTGATTATTTATTTTTTAGGAGAAGATGCGGACAACTTTAGTAATTATTGTTCGAAGTTTTAATGATCAACAGTAATTTATTTTTTATTATTTTTCTCATCTTCTAATAGAACTATTAGGTGCCAGAAATCCAATCGATTCTGACCTTAAATTTAATTTTAAGCTCTTGATCTTTATATTCTTAAGCTTGTGCCATATTGTAATTAGTGATCTGAACATTTGAAATATTATATTTAATAAAATGATATAGCATTGTTTTTCAATATAAAAATATAGATAATAATATATCTAACATTATAAATTCAAACTTTGTTCATTATTAATTAAATTAATTTTTATTTTATTTTTATAAATATTCATCTATTATTAACTAAAATTAAAATACTAGTGGATTGAAAGTTAATTGAAAAAAACACCTACTTCGAAAAATAATAAAGCTAAAATTTATTATTCAATTTTGATAAAAATTATCTTCTACTATTTTATGATTAATATTAATATTTTAAATTTTTTTGGATATTAATATACTGAATGTTCAAAAATATTTTAAAACATCTATCCTAAAATTATGAATAAATTAATTATATATTTTTTACATATCTCTTTTAATTTTTTAAATACTAAAAAAATATTACATTACGGGACATCATTTTACCATTATATATATATATAGTTAATTAGAATAGTTTAATACATATTTATAAGATAATAATTGTGTGTTGTCCTTAAAATATATTTTAAGGATATGTCTGCGCCTCATATTTAACATAGAGCAATACATAGTGATATGATTGGACTTGTTCCAATAATAAACAATACACGTTCCACTAAAGCTATGTATATTATTGTTGCATGTTGAATTTTTTCAATATAAAAAAAAGAATTTAGGAGTTAATTAATAATATTTGAAAAACACCTGATCCTTCTGTAGAAGGACATGTATTGCTGTTGTTGCATGTTGATACAGCGACACGTTTTTCATATACGTGGTGATACACGGGAGTCATTTTCCTATCACTAATGTTCTGACGTGCCGGTGTCGCTACGTCAAGCTGCATGACAAAACCGTGTGAGTATATTTTTATAAATAACTTGTTCGAAGAGTTTGAGTTTCATCAGATTTTTTGTATTTGAGTTTCATCAGTCGCAGTTGCTTTCTTATACGATTTTTTTCTGTCCTTCTCTAGTTTTCTAAATAGAGAATTTAATCCATAATTCTCTTCGATCTTATTAGTTTACACTTTTTTCTTATTTTAAATTTGTAGGGGATTGTTTTTCTCAAACTTTTAATAAAGATTTGTGGTCCTTCTATTGTTTAGTGCTTTTTTTTCTCTTTTTCTCGATATTAATTTAATTTTTTAGGTAGGTTTCTTTATCGTAGCTCGATCTAAACTTTTCGGTAAGTCTATTTTTATTTATTTTATCTTTTGATTGAAAATTTTCTACACTATTTTTATTTTATAGATAGGCAAACATCAAGCTTAGGTATTTTGATAGCTTAGGTATTTTGATTGATTCTAGAGTGAGTATGAATGCTTAAATATGTTTTAGATTATAATTTTTTTCTAAAAGCTTTAAACAGCTCACAATAACAATGATTGATATACAATCAAAGATGAAATTTAACATTGGATAAATTATACACAAGACTATGTATTCATCTCTTTTTTTGGGATATATTTTATATTTGATATTCATCTTAAGACAAATATTTATGTATCTCAGACTGACTTGTTTCGTCCTAAGGATAAGAGCTCTGGCAACAGGTTCCGATTTAGATTGTGATTAACTACCTCCAACTTTCTCTGAAGGTGATTTAGGGTCATCTTTCACTGTTGACGTTTTTCAGTTTGAACGGCAGAGATTAGAGGCTAACCGTCTCTAATCCCTGATTGATAATCAGTGATTAATTTGCGTTTACTATTAATTTTGTGTTTTGTTTATTTTTAGTTTTAAAATTATGAATTCTTCAATGGACAATTGATTTAAGAGTTATTAATTGTTTTTTTTCGTCTCTGGAATTCTAGATGGATTCTTAGCTTTCTTTCTAGATGGATTCTTAGCTTTTTTTTAATCTTTTTGAAAACTAATCTTTTAGATAATGCATACTTTTAGTGTTTGATATAAGGGTTTTTGAATGAAAATGAATGCTGATATTGATATCTTTAAAGATGTTTAAAGATTATTTGCTTAAAATTGATAAATAAATAAAATTAAAATTATGTTTAGAAAAACGATTAGACTTTATTAAGGTAAATAGGGAAAAGGTAAATAGAGAAAATAGGTCATGATTGAACTCTATTAATGTAAAGATGGATGGAAAATAGGTGAAGAGGAGCTAAAACTAAAGTGAAAATTGATAATAAATACAATTAAAATTATGTTAAAAGAGACGAACTCTATTAATGTAAAAAGGAAAAATAGGTGAATGAGGAGGGCAAAAAAAGTAAAACGAAGAGTAGTTCAAAGGCAAAATGTATATTTAATCTTTTTATTTATACTTCTTATTATATTTTATTACAAAGTAGTTTTAACGGGATAGATGTTGCGGTTAATATTAAACCCAACTACAATTATTTAGCATTTAATATAGAATCAAAATCATTATTATTAATCTTTGACTAATTTTTTAAAATATTTAAAATAACTATATTTATATAGGAATAACATTGAAGTATTAAAAATAAAAGTAAGCCTCTAAGAATAAAGAATAAGATAGTATACGAAGTAAAATTAATTTATAATAGATCTATATTAATTAATATACTATTTATAGACAGAATTCAGATAGAGAAAACAACATAATATTTATTAAAACCAAATCGATTGCAAAATAACCCTAAATATATCAACATATTATTATTATTTTTTTGTTTTGGTTTCCTTTACAAATATGATTAGATAATTATTAAAAACATTCTGCAAACATAAAAAAAATATTTAAAAAAATATGAAGCACTTATTCCAACTCAACTAGAACTCAAAAGTATAATTAACTCAAGAATATAATTAGTTGGTTCTCACTTTTCCGTCACGCAACAACTTTGCTCCGATAACTACACAATAGAGTTTAGTCGATTAAAAATTTGAAGAAAAAAATCTTTAAAACTTAAATTTAATCCAAATGTTTTTTAATATATGTTCGTGCTCTTATCTTGAGAAAACTAAATTTATTCTCGTTGAAGTAAATCTATTTTTGTTTCTTTCTCATTATCCATGATAAATAAATACTATGGTATCCTGAATCTCATGGTTATTAAACAATCTAGGAGATATAGTGATAATCGATTTGTTTTTATTTGATAAAAAATAAGAATTTATAATATTAGAAGCACTCACAAATTTGATCGGAAAAAGAAAGAATTTGCAAAGTGATTTATTGATTTCTAAAATTATATTTATGACGTCTATATATATATATATATATATATATATATATATATAATATTTTTAGTCTTTTATAATAATTATATTACATATAATCTTTTAATAATTTTAGTTTTTTATAATAATTAAATATTATTTTATTCACTCTATGTTATAATATGCAATTATATTTAGTGTTCTCATATATTATATTCGATCTCCCGATTAAAAACTTACCTCTTATTTAAGTTAAATTCTTTTTGTCAAATATCGTAATTTTAAGAATACACCTTAAGAGTAAGCTGAAAAAGTAAAAATAATAAAAGTAATAATAATTATCTTAGTTATTACTTACTAACATTATAGAATATATATATATATATATATATATATATATATATTATAGTTTTTTAAAATTAATATATTTATTTATATTAGTCATTTTTTTCTTTAATAATTAACATTTTAAAAAAAAAATCATTTCCATGTTAAGTTTCGTTGACTATTACCGATTACCAATAGCATAATAAATAATATTAAAAATTTATTGCCAATTAATTTCATTTATTTTGTTCTTATAAAATTAATATAGTTTTTATTATTTTGAATCAATCGATTTTTTTATACAAAATAAAAATAATAATTACTTTCCTTAATACGTGTGACCTTAAACGTATTATAACTATTTAAATCGGTTACTGAGCTTTAATTATTTCCACTTTACTAAAATATATTATTAATCTTTGATACTAAATATATTACTTTACATAAAGAATGGGCTTCCAAAAGAGTGGTGTTCCAATGGGTCCCCATATGTATCTCACACATACCGTTTAATTACTAAAATATACCCGTCGCTAAATACATAGCAACAAATAGATTCTCTTTAGTTACTAAATTATAATCATAACTAAATATGTATACCAACATATAAATTTAAAAAAAAATGAGAGCATCCATAGATTAATCATGTCAGTTTTTCTCAGGTTCTCAATACATGAACGGGTTTGTTATTATACTAAATTTATTTATGGGAGACTTACTTAATTGGTCTAAAAAATTTCTCTATTTACCAAGCATACCTCAAAAGATCCATTTTACAAATAGATCCAACCCATTTAAAAAAAGATTCAATTATCTATAAAAACAAAACAATTACATCTTCAAATTAAAATATTTAACCCCAATTTCAAAATCAATTCTTTATCCTCAAACTTTCTTTGTCATATTATCAAATTCATTAAGGTAAAATTGTTTTAAATTTTAAGTTTGGACTAATAGGTAAATAAAATCATATTTTGGTAGATATTGGTAAAATCTATTTGAGGCCGGATTTATTAGTAAATTGGATACGTTTTGTAACCAATTGGTATAAATCTCATTTATTTATGTAGATTTTACCTAATATCTATCTAAATTATGTATAAATCTAACAAGAATCTTTTTCATTCTTAATTTTTATCATTTAATCTAAAAAAATTATTAATTTTAATTACCTTTATATTTCGTTTAATATAACTTCATTATATCATTTAAAAAACATTTATAAAAATACAAAACAATTATTTTTAAAAAATATATCCTTGAATACAATGATATCCTTTGTTTATAAACGTATAAATAATTTATATGATACCTACCAAATAAATTTATAAATATATTATTGAAAAAATAACAACAAAAACTTTGAATCATAACTGAAAAGATTTAAGGCTAAAGCACACGGTAGCCAAGGTATGCTCGTGACCAAAAGGTCCCTCTGCATTTACTTTCTTGGTAATGGAAAAAATTTCAATTATTTTTTCAAAAAAACTCAAATTCATAAGCTTATATATATTTTTTTAAAATCATAAGCATGTTTAAAAAAAACATAAGCATATATTTTTTAAAAAAAAATTATCACAGGTGGATCTATTTTTTCAATTTTTAATAAAAGACTCAAAAGCATATTTAAAAAAAATATATATATAACACCTGGATTTAATTTTTGTTCATCCGCGGTGAATTTTTACCGTTGAGTCTTCACCAATTTTCAATTTCATTATCTTCGTTCTTCCAATTCTTCATTCCCCGTAAAAACAAAAATATCAATTAGAAATCAAACAAAACTCACAAAATCAAATTAAAATTTAATTTTTTAAAAATGAAATAAAGGTTAAATTTAAAAATTATAGCTACTATGACTTAAAAGAAACATGAAATAAAAAAATTATCATCTTTTTTTTTTCTTTTCTTTTATAATTTTTTTTAATGTAACTTGTAATTCACCGGTTTGTTTGAAGAGTCTGATTTTAATTTGAAAAAATCTTTCATGATTTTATAAAGGGCTATGCTATATCGGGACCCTTTTGGTTATAATGAGACCCCAAATCTAACATTTTTCAACTCATGTAAAATTACCAATATATCCTTTATATATATAACCCATTTTTAATTAAAAAATTAACTTTTTCTTCTTCTTCTCCATAAAGTTTTCTCTCTAACATACCAAAAATTCTAAAAAAACCAAAACTTATGGATTTGAGCGACTTGAATGATGATTTTAGTTGTAATATCGATGAAATTGGTTTGTGGACCATCTCGAAACCCAAGATGAAGTATTTTTGCGATTCTCGAACTCATTACGCTATAAAAGTGACGAATGCGAACCCAGAATTCGCAAAATTACATGTTTTTTTTTTCAAAATCGCAAGTAAGGAGTTCGTGATTTGGACAAAATCACGAACTCACATTCAATATTTAGTTTATATAATTAAGTATATTAAAATTAAATATATTTTATATAATTATTACATACTTTTTTAGAAAGCAGACAAAACTCAGACAGAGCGGGATGAGTAAAAATTAGAAAAATCATTAAAGACTAAATATATATCTAGCATCTTCATTAAATTTAAATATATTTGCTGTTTTTATTAGATGATGAATATATCACTATCATTTTCATTAAAGAGTTATATAATATTTAGTTTAAATTAGTCAAATAAATATAATACATATTTATTATGTAATATTTATTTTTTAATTTTTTTTAAATATTTAAAAATATATATTGCATAGTTATTATGCGATATTTATTTTTTGAATTTTTTTATTCTAGTTTAAAATAGTTAAAGAAATATATTATATATTTATTATTTGATATTTATTTTCTAAATCTTTTTATAGTTTAAGCTAGTCAAAATATATATTGTATTTTTATTATGTAATATTTATTTTTTAAATCTTTTTCATTATAGTTTAAGAGAGTCAAATATATATTATATTTTAAAATTTTTATTCTAGTTTAAAAACAATGTTTTAATTATTGAACAACGGAATATGTAAAATTAAAAACAATGTTTTTAATATATACTTCATTTGTAAGAGCTAACCATCCATGAAAAAAAAAATCATCCGTTTAATATAGTAATTAATAGACTAGTATAAATCACATATAATTGGATGAGTAACGAAATAATAAATTATAACAATATATTCACATTTAATTAAAAAATAATTAATGGCTAAATTGCGTATTCTGTGCCCAATTAACGGCTCGAGCCGAACAAGAACAAGTGTATGCTGTGTGCGAGACATGCTGAAATACAACAAATAAAATCATTAATAAATTTGGAAAAAAAACTTCATAATTTGACAAAACAACCAAAAATGGTAATTCCCTGATTTCGGTGAAATTGCGAGCTCAGTGTTCGCAATTTCACCATTCCTGGAATTGCAAAATCGCGAACAAGCACGGGTTTTGTTCGCGATTTTACAATTCCAGCAGCCCCAAACCCTAGATCTGAAAATCGAACCCAAACCTCACAAACACAACCCAAATTCAACAATTATGGTACCAAAACGTTCCTAATGCATCGACTAATGCGAATCTACAACTATTTTTCCAAAAAAAACAACAACATATACATATACATGAAAATCGGACTTTTAGGCAGAACCCTAAACTCTAAATATCACTAAAAATACTAAAGTAAATTGCTTAAAAATTACATGAATAGGTAAAGGATTCGTACCTCAAGGTGTTTGTAATGTTGGATTTGAGAAATCTTGCCTTTTTCAGGATTTTGAGAGCTTTTGCTAGAGAGAAGAAAGAAGAAGAGAGAAAAGAGGTTTTTTGCTGAAAATACTGCTTTTATATCAGGGGTAAATGGGTCTTTTTTGGGGTCTCATTATAACCAAATGGTCTCATTATAGAAGGGTCTCATTATAGCCAAACGGGATCTCAATTTAGCCTTGCCCATTTATAAATGATCTCAACCAGAATATTACACCATTATTTATTCTCCTCTTAAAATAAACATGAGTTTTGTTACTATTTTCTTTTTCTTTTTCTTCTCTTTATAAATAAAAAAAACTTTGTTTTCTTTTTTCGCTAATCTCATAGCCTTTTCTATAAAAACATATTTGTTCTAAGAGTAGAATTGACTTATGATATATATAATAAAAAAAAAAGGAAGAATGATGAAGACAAAAGAATACCTGGGTATCACTACGTATCTAGAGTTGATCACTACGCGTGAGAAAATTAATCTCAACATCTAAACCAGATCAGAGTATAATAATATAAAACAATATTATATAATATATAAAAACTACAAATTTAGTGTTTATCGAATGAAAAAAGATATCACATATTTTAAAGAATCATGAATTGGGACAGAAGATGAATAAAAAAAAGATAAATCTATAAAAAATAATGAAAATAACATAGTTTTGGTTTAAATAGAAAAACTAAAAAAATCTAAACTGGAACTTTAATTTATGGTAATAAAATTATATTAAAAAGAGAGTTGTACCTAAAGAATCTAGTTTATAGTAAGAGAAGATTTATTTATTTGAAGCAATGTATAAAAACAACACGTATTTAGTACGTATCAAAATATAAAGCAAATATCCCACTTAAACTTTAATAAGTGTCAAAAGATAATAGTGACACCACCCTTAAGATAATTCTCGACACATGTAATGATATAAAAAAAATAGAGTAAAATGGACATAAGGTTAGAAATAGACCGATTTTATACCATCCTTCCATTCGAATTAGCAAAAGCAGTCTCCTCTACATAATCTGGATCCCAAACGTACATAACCTGGATGTGGCTAAAAAGCAATGTTAGTCTCATGTTTACCACTTGTATCAACATAGTCCCTTTCGTTCATTTACATAAAACTCATCTCTTTCTTTTTAAAAATTTGCACAATTAGTCCCTCCGCATATTTTGGGAACCAAAAGTAATACAAAAATTAGGATTTGAGGACCAAAAGTGATACAAAACTTGGGATTTGGGACCAAAAGTGATACAAAACTTAGAATTTAAGTACCACGCGCCAGTTTTTAAATGGTTTATATGTGCGGGGGACTATATTTGCAAAATTTTAAAACGAAAGGGATGGGTTTTATGAAAAAGTGAACGAAATGGACTATATTGATACAAATGGTAAACATGGAGGACTAACAGTGTTTTTTTACCTTCTGGATGTGAAAGAGTCGAATTATTTATCATTCTATATTAATGAACTCTCTTTCCAGAAATTAATTGGAAAAGATGTTCCACATTCTTGTAATTGGCTCAACTTATATTCTCAAAAAATAATCCCACTATAATATCCCGAATAAATTAAAAACATGTAGTAAGATACGAAGGCCTCTTATTCTGAAAGGTAATATAGGATTAGAGCATATAGGAAGAGAAATATTACTTTAGAGCATCCCAACAGATACGCTATTTCACAGTTATTTTTAAAAATATCTATTATTTAAAAAAAAATATTTTTCAACCGTTAATGTAAAACGTAGTCTAAACTTACAGATTTTATTTTGATAATCTATATTTACCTAGTCGGTCACACAATCTGTATATTTTTTTATTATTTTTCTCACCACTTACAAAACTAAAAAGCTAACTTAATTATAGATTAACGTTGTATTATTTAGTAGTCTAAAATTATAAAGTTTTATAATTTAATCTATATTTAGCTAAATTATAGACTGGGGATGCTATTATAAAAAATTTATAAAATAAATATTCTATTAAAAAAAGACACTAAAAATTTGAAGGACAAAATAGTAAAACACCAGTAGTTAATAAATTTATGTTTTACTTAGTATGTATATAATTATTACTTTAAATTTCTAAGAAATTTAGATTTTTATTGTTTATTTAGTTTTAGTTTAGATTTCAGAGAAAATAGAAAGGAAATGCCAATTTTTTTAAAAAAATTATGGTACTACCATTCATTTTTTCTATTCAAGGGATTTTGTGAAGATCATTTTTTTTATTTAAGGGATTTTGTGAAGGACAAGATCCTAAAAAAAATTAACTTCGCTGAGTAAAAATAGCTTTTTCTTTAGCAATTCCCTTCAATTAATTATTCATAATTATATATAAACTCAGTTTACCGAAACTAAAAAACTACTAGTACGCTAAGCAACAACTGGAATACTATGACAAAAATGTAACTCAAGTAAAATAAGTTACACAATGATTCATACAAAAAGTGAGATCAATAAAACAAAACTCCGGTTGTACGTTTTGGAGAAATACTAGGTGATACACTCACTTCTTGCCACCTCCAGAAACATTGAATTTGAAAAATATTACGTCCGCATCTTGGACCACATAAGTCTTTCCTTCCTGTCTATACTTACCAGCAGCCTGTTCAACAACCAATTAAAGATATGATCATATATATTTTGTCCGATATCGACTTCAATCAAACATTTTGTAGAATAGAAATTACCTTAGCAGCAGATTCACTACCGAGTTCTTTGAGATCATCAAATTTCATAACCTCTGCACATATGAAGCCTCTCTCAAAATCAGTATGGATAGCCCCTGCAGCTTGTGGAGCCTTTGTCTGCCGCCTTATTTGCCAGCACTTAACCTGCATTAAATAATTTCAAATTTATGTATCTTGAAGACCGAGTCTTTAATTTCCAAAATCAGTAGAAATGATCAAATACCTCATCTGGTCCTGCGGTGAAAAAGTATATGAGATTAATCGCAGAAAATCCGGTCTTGATAATCTTTGTAAGAGAACTGCAACAAAGAAATATTGGTCAGTTGCACTTCAAAATCCTTACACGGGGAGGTAGACAGCCATAAGCATACTACTAGTAGGTATTCATAAGCATGACAGACTTTCTAAGTATATATTGTTGGAAGTCAAGATTGCACTGCACCAATCCTTGTACGTGTGTTCTTTCTTACTTGTAGGATGCTATTTCATTCTAAGAGACTCATAATACATCAGTAGTACTGCCCTTATGACCAACCTTTGTAACTTATTCTCCTCGCAATACTTTGCTGCATCTTCTGGAGCCATTTCAGAGAGAGTTTTCTCTAGCACACAGCTAAAAGGAATGATCGGCTCGGCCCCGTGTTCCTGAACCCTGTACGAGGATAAAACAAAATATGATATTTTCTTAGAAAATCTTAAGGGCTGATGTTAAGAGGACGAAGCTACACAAGAAAGGGAATCAGAAGAATATATCAGTAAGCTTTAATACAAAAAGTGTCTGGAATATTATATGGCAGTCAGCTCAAATATGTCAATGTCAGCAGCACAAAAGTGAATGGAAGATCTAGTCCTTATGCAAAGACCATAGAGATACATTCTTGTAATTTTGTTGCCACATCGTTTATGGAATGTTTTCTCAATAACTATGTCCCCTTGAAGGCTCAGTTTCTACTTATTTAAACACTTTAAGGAGACAGGCCCGTTTATGGAATGTTTTCTCAATAACTATGTCCCCTTGAAGGCTCAGTTTCTACTTATTTAAACACTTTAAGGAGACAGGCCCGTTAACATTCCCACAGACATGTGCAGACACAAACATACGTAAGTAAGCTCCTAAAACCTTAAAGAAAAGACTTCATCAGACATACCAAGCATGTATCTTAGGCAAGAATTTGTTCTTCTTTCTTTGATAATCTCTCTCGTTCATGTTAACCTGTTTGTAAAAGATATATACACAATCAATAGCAAAATTTTCAGATTAAGCTAAGCTATTATAGATAGACAAAAAATTTATTCACTACTGGAGTTGTAAACTAACGAAACAGGAAATGTGATTAACCAGCAGTGATATCAAAACTTAATACCCAAACCAATATTCCACAATTTTTACTATGTGATAGGAGAGATCAGACTATGACTGCTTGGGCTTTGTACAGACTAGCTAAATCTAGATACTTAACCAAATGATACATTTAATCCAAAATAGCCTCGTAAAATAATATTTCTCATTATAGTAGCTGAAATTTGAAGGGGAGACCACAACTTACCAAGTAAACAACAGGCTTCGCTGTAAGCAATTGAAAAGTATTCAGTATCTCAATATCAGCAGCTTTCCAGTCCCCTAAGCGGACATCTTTTCCATCCTCAAGCCAAGCCTTTACCTGTAAGACCAATTTTAAAACCATCACCAGCCGAACACTTAAGACAAACATAAACAATAGCACATCACTACAGACTATGGAAGTACTAATCAGCCACAAGAAAGGCTGATCTCTACTCTAACAACAAAAGCAAATTCAAAATAAATATCCATTGGAACAGCTACCAACATGTACCGGACACTTCCTTTGTTTATACTCTATATTTTTTAAGTACTTACAGGTGGGCAGTCAGTGATTCTATGCAATTAATATACTATACGTAACTCAAAAGTGGACTAAAGCATTGGAAACACTCGTGTGAGCCGTGAATGTAAAAAAAATGACAATAAAATAATAGATATGTACTGACCAGTAGTACAACTAGTTTACTCTAGTACATAAATCAATTAGCAGATAATTACATCGGACGAATCACCAAACTAAAACCTACGCATATTAAACCACCCAAACTTAAAATCAGCACGACAAATTGTCGTGTGGATATATATCTAGTCAAAAAAGGTACGTGTAGATAGTATTATTCCAAACGAAAAAACAGTTAATAAATCTTTTGCACATTCACATTGATTGGCCGCATTTATTTGTTAAGATGTTGCCAACTGATCATAATATAGAGACACAATTGCCTTGTCACATTGTTTGGCCAGGTTTATGTTCTACATTATCATATTGCACACCATGCTAGAGTTTCTACTAACCATTACTAATATAGAGACACAATTGCCTTTTCACAATGTTTGGCCACGTTTATGTTCATTTATTTTCATATTGCAGACCATGCTAGAGTTTCTAATAACCATTACTAATATAGAGACACAATTGCCTTATCACATTGTTGGCCAAGTTTATGTTCTATTTTTTTCATATTGCACACGGTGCTAGAGTTTCTAGTTACTAATATAAGAAGAAACTTGTCCATTACGTAACCAGTTTCCTCTCACAATAGTAATAGTGGTTGGAAATTCTAGGACGGTGTGCAATATGGAAAATAAAACACAAATAAAGATAAAATTTAATGAAACGTGACCCTCTAGTAACAGTATGTTACAAAATAAACGCAAATACGATGCATGTGGAAAATAGTAATTCAACAAAAAGACGAAGACAAACATTATCCTAGAAATCCAACGAACCATTAAGCATATATCATGATCAATTTTCAACCGCTTTTAACAAAAAGACGAAGACAAACATTATTTTATATATCAAACCGACCTTTAAGCATATATCATGATCAATTTTCAATTGCTTTTCATTGCTCCTCTTCATGCTCTTCTCAAGATCTTCAATCTTATTTTTGACAAACTCAATATCCTGCAATTAATTCAAATGGAGCAAAACGAATGTCAAATAATAGGTAATCCAGGTTAAGATGACGAATAAACTTTCCAATTGATGTAGAAAAACAACAAACAAAAGAATAATAAACAGCATGCAAAAAACACTAGGAGATTTCAGTTTATAACCAGACAGAACTATCATATACAACTTATCATTATTGACTATGGATGATGCACTATCATCCATAGTTAATATTCTAAACCCCAATACTAGTTGCAGAAACAATCAAAGCGACATGGAAGCAGAGTGTGCATTACATATGGAGCTCATATAGCTACTATAACATTTGTTACCATACACTTACAGAACTGAAGGGTAAAGTATAACTCAGCCCCAATTTACACAAGGTAGAAAACAGCATTGCGAGAATAGCAAACACGAACTAAAAGCAACATCAACAGAATAGCAAACATTGCTGTACAAAATCCGGCAGATTCAGATGAAGGAAGCCATGGACAGAGTACCGTACGAGGATTTTTCTAATAATCAAACAAATCCATCAAAGATTAGGGATCATCAGAAATAAACCTTTAGCCGTAATTCTTGGGTAATAACCTCTAAATCCCTCACTGGATCCACAATATCATCAACATGGATAATATCTGGATCTTCGAACGCCCCTGTAGCACAAGACAAGAAAAAAAAGCGATTGAACAGCAAGATTTCCAAGAGAAATTATCCGCGGGAACCACGAAGAAAACAAAGTACAACAATATCTCTCCATACATCAGTAGAAGAGACTGACAAAATCAATCACTAGAAGGGCTGACACAATTATAATAGGAAATACCATATAAGCAAATTAAGTGCAAGACCCGGAACAGAAGTTTTTTATGAAATAGCCAACCAAGAGATCCTGATTCAACAACCTTCTTATAAAGACTCACTGACCTTCAGCTAGCACTTAGCAAATGACTCACAGCAGAATACAACAAATACATGACTATCAAAACAAGTTTGATGTCACACGACAATGATAACACGCTACTTAATGATTCCTACAATTAGCATCAATCAGATCACTCACAATAGTATATTGAAACTATTTAAAACATAACTAATCAAATTGATAGTCGAACTAAAAGAATAAATATCTTACGTAAAACATGAAAGATTCCATCAACAGCGCGAATGTGGGATAAGAAACTATTCCCCAATCCTTGTCCTTCATGTGCACCTTTGACCAGTCCAGCTATATCATGGATTTCGAGGAATGCTGAAACCTGTAACCAAAATAAGTGAATATTTTATCAAGAATAAGCTCTTAAATGAGGTTCCAAAAGAGTCTGGTACGTCTAAATCTTCCAAATTTTCTCATGAGTTTGAAGACCAGTGAAGCGTCATTCAAGTCCTACATAAATTTACAGTATCAAAGAGACCAACTAAGTCTATAGAACCCAGCTAAGATTGAGCTGAAAGATGGTTTAAGCTGACACGTGTTTGGAAAGGTAGTGAGAATACTCACTAACGCTAAGCAGTCCACCTAGCTAGAAATAAAGGATGGAAGTCTCAAACATGACAAGAAACTATCCACGATTTTGCAAAACAAGCATGCAACCAAAATATCATAAAATGGAGAATCTTAGTAATCTAGAAACTCACTACAAAATTTAATATAACCTGAGCAACTAAGTATATAAATCCTTAAAGTTTTCTCGGTTATAATGATCAAGTTTTAATATTTCCAACTATTCAAGACATCTCATCCTTGTAAAGGCCTACAGCAAAGGGGAATTCATACAATGCAATACCAAATATCTCTTCTATAATATGCATTCAACTCATCAGAGCATAGCGGTTCATAGCTGAAGCAAGCTCCAAGTTTATGTTTTTAACCCCCTAACCGCATACTATAATATACAGATCAACATCTGATGCGTCATAAACAATACAAGAACATGATAGTTTAATTCTAAATAGAATAAACAAGAGCTATCCACTAACCTCGCTTTTTGGCTTGAACAATTGGCAAAGCCAATCAAACCTCTCATCAGGGACGTTGACACGGGCCTCATTAGGCTCAATAGTACAAAAGGGAAAGTTCTCAGCAGGAATAGACAACTTTGTAAGGGTGTTAAAAAGTGTAGATTTTCCAACGTTTGGCAACCCTACCTGCAAAAATAGAACCAATCAGGAACCTACAATACTTCAATCAAAAGCTTTACAATTTACGACAATGGTGAATTCAGAACTTCAAAAGTAAATCTAAACCAACCAAACAGCTACATCAGCTTCCTTAGTTACAATGCAAACATACAAATCTTCAACCACAAACTTTAACAAAGTTCAAGGAATATAAACTATGAATAAAATCGGAATCCGAAATTTCTCCTCCATCTGCTGTATAGACACAGAAATTCAAGATAGCCGATAACGAAAAAGGAGATTTAGATGAAGTGAGAAGCACATACAATTCCGATCTTGAGGTGAGAGGAGAATCGACCAAGGATCGGTCTGTCGACCGGAGCATCTTTTGATTTCGAGGCTTTTGGAGGCATGGTGTTGGCTTGAAAGAGAGTGAAAGAGTTCTTAGGGTTTTGTGATGACGGTGAGCTTGTAGGTATGGTCCTCTGTGCTTTATTAAAGTGACGGCCAAACTGAACAGTGTAATATTTTAGGGAAGAGCTAAAAAAATTGCTTTATTTGAGGTTTTTACTCAAATATTTTTTTTATTTTTTTTTAGCAAAACTCGCTATATTACCAAATAGAAAGTTTTACAAAATATGAGGATCAGATTGAAGACAACTCTAAAAAATAGGCCTAAATGCAATTTGACCTAGGAAAAGAAATTCCCAAAATCAACTACTAGCCCTAAATCGAACAGATCTCTCTTCTACAGCCTCTTCTTCAATCTTCAGATCACCACTGCAACTCCAAACCACCAAAAAGCTTCCAAAGAACCCTATACCTTCAGATTAGAAGAGGGGAGGATCGGGTGCAGTGCACCAGGGAAAGAAGATCCTTCATTCTTCATGGTCGTCGCTCACTCTCAGTACTCTCTCTTCCGATTTGAAGAGGAGAAAGGAACAGGGTGCAGTGCACCAAAGAACTGAATGCTCGTCTTCATTCTTCGTGGTCGACGCTCACCCAGAGAACCCCGCTCTCTTCTGATTAGAAAAAGCGAGACTCCTAACCAGGGTCTATGTAACCCACACCCAAACTTTCCAGTGTGATAATCGCAAGCAAAGGGGTAGGAGTATCAACATTAGTGAAGTGGCGAGCCGATTTTTCCAGCAAAACCCATTTCGCGATCCAATCTATTGCTGCATTTTGGGTTCGAGAGATGTGGCGAAGCTTCATGGATGAGTGAAAGAGACTCATACACACAGATGCCATAGAGTTGTTCAAGACATTTCCAAAAGTCATGTTGTTGACAAGAGTGAGACAATCTGACTCGATGTCCACATCTTGCCAACCATGAATCCTGCACAGAATGAGGGCTTCTAACAAGGCTTTGCTCTCAGCCTGAAGGGGATTCAATTTTCCAAAACAAAACCAGCTCTAGTAACGATATGACCCAGATGGTTTCTCACTATCAGACCACCAGAGGCTTCTCCAGTGAAACTACACGCGCCATCAATGTTGACTTTGAGTCTCCCGCAATCGGAGGAAACCATTTCAGGTACATTGCTTTAGCCTTTCCTATAGTTAGACAACCAAGAGCGGCACCTGCGTTAGTAACACTAGTCCAATGTTTAGCCTTTAGCATATTATTAGAATCAATGCCTAGGATTACTTTTTTAATTCGATTAACAGCTGTAGAGAAGTTGTCATAGGAGTTATGAAATTTGGCATGATTTCTATTCCCCCAGATCACCCAGAGAATGACTTGAGGGACAATGTGAGTGATGTGAAATTTACAATTAGAAGACCAGAACCAACTGTGCATTATATGACTTAGAGACATGAATCGCCTCACATGAATTCTGAATAGAATACCAAAATAGTTCCATAAGGACCAGGCGAAGCTGCAACTGATGAAGAGATGGTTTTTGTCTTCACAGTTGCAGTAGAATTGACACTTAGAAACCACCACAAAATGTCTTCTAAAGAGAATGCTATCAATGGGAGCAAAGTTTTTTAAAAGCTTCCAACTTAGGAAAGAAAATTTAGTATGGATAAAATGATGCTAGATTTTCTTGAAAATAGTTTGTTTAGAGTGAGCAGATCTGATATTATCCCAAGTAACCTTTGTGTTAAAACATTTATCTTTAGAAAGCTTCCATTCAATTATATCATCCTAATCTAGATTAATATTAACTTTAGAAATATGCCTTAATCTGTCCTGAGAAAGAAAGAAGGTGAGAGTAGGAGTATCCCACTGACCATTTTTCCAATAAGAGTTTACTTTAACAGGAAGGAAACATCTATTAGAACCATAATCATTAGCAATAGGAGGGATGTCATGCCAAAAGTCTCTCCAAAAGTCAATGTCCCCCTTGCCTAGTCTCCACGAAACACTTTGATCTGCCGGATTCTTAACAGAACTAAGTCTCTTCCAAATAATAGAGTCAGTAACTTTACACTCAGCATTTAGAGGATGAGTGTAGTTACAATATGTTGTATGAATAAGGTCAGCCCAGAGGGAATTTCTTTTTCTGAAAAGAAACCATAATTTAAAAGATAAGGTGAGTTGAATATCAGCAGAAGCTTGACATTTAACCCACCCTCATCAAAGGGCTTACACAGACTATTCTAGGCAGACCAATGAATAACATTATCAGTATAATTAGGTCTTCTCAAGTTTATTGATAATGCTATTAAGGATCAGACTATTCTGCATCCAAAAGTAAATAATGGGATAGAGGACATTCTTTATAAGGGACAGCCTTCCCCCAAAAGAAAGATTCTTCATATCCCAGTTATAAATTTTAGTAAGAAGAGGTAAATAATTCTTTCCTTTATTGTTTGCAGATATCGTGATACCCAAGTATGTAAAAGGAGCATGCTCGATATTGAATCCAGTGGAGGATTTGATCCTGGCAGAATTAGCATGAGAACAATTTGATGAGGTAATGAGCTTTGTCTTGTCCTTATTAATCAACTGGCCTGATTCAATTTGGTATTTGTTCAACAGATCACTAAGGCAATCAATGGAGGAGGGAGAGCTGTTGGAGAAGATGATAATATCATCTGCAAAAGCCAAACAAGGTAAGATAAAACCAGATTTTAAGTAGTATCTCAAACTATTATTATTTTGGTAAAGGTTAGAGAGTCCTCTAAGCAAAGCCTCCTCAGCAAGAATGAAAAGGCAAGGGGACAAAGGGTCCCCCTGTCTTAAGCCATTCTTCTGAGGGAAGTAACCAATGCTGTCCCCATTAATCAAAACAAAAACCATTACTTTAGATATCAGCATATTAATAAGAACCAGAATATCATTAGAGAAGCCAAAACACTTAAGAGTGTTAATGACAAAGGCATGAGACATTCTGTCAAATGCTTTTGTCATATCTAATTGAAGAATGATGTTGCCTTTAGAAGGCATTCTCTTAATATTATGAAGCATTTCCTTAATAATCAGGATATTATCATGGATAATCCTATCTTTAACAAAAACGCTTTGACCTCTAGAGATGATATTAGGAAGAAAGTAGGCAATTCTCTGATTAATAAGGCCAGAAATAAGTCTGTTAAATATTGTGCACAGACTAATAGGCCTGAAATTATTCCAAGATATGGGATTAGGGCCTTTAGGGATTAAGCAAATCCCAGTGGCAAAAACACCACTAGGAATACTATGACCCTGAAGATAAGAATTGAGAGCACTGCAAACATCACTACAAATAATGTCCCAACAAGATTTGAGCAAGAAGAAATTAAACCCATCAATGCCAGGGGCACTGTCATTCCTCATGCCCTTGATAACAGACCACACCTCTTCTTTGCTGGCAAACTTAAGAATAGTTTCATTGTCTTTGTCCATTATTAGCTTAGGGATATTGTTGAGAATAGAATCCTGATAATTTACAGAATTGCTACTATAAGAGTTGTTAGATAGAATCTTATTAAAGTAGGACTCAGCTGACTTAGAAATATCATCATGATCAGTGAGCCAGATGCCCTCATCTTTAATGCCATTGATAGTGTTCTTTTGTCTCTTCTTAACCACATAATTGTGATATAACTTAGTGTTACCATCAATATCATTGAGCCAAGTATTGTAACACTTTTGGCGCCAATAAAACTCTTCATTTTTTAAAGCAAGAATAAGCAAACTATTAGCTTTAGAAAGGTTAGCCTTAGTAGTGCTGCTTTTAGTCTGCTGGTGAATGACTTCACAATTATCCACCTCCTTAGCAACTTCAGTGACTTGAGTGAAAATGTTACCAAAAGTAGAATAGTTCCAATATTTAAGACACTTTCTTAACCTCTTAAGCTTGTACCAGAAAATAACATTAGGGCCACCATTGCAATGCTTGTCCCAATTTTGCTTAACACAACATAAGAAATCAGGATGATTAGTCCAGGCGTTAATAAACCTAAAGCTGCTCTTATTGTGATTAGAAAATCGATTTTGGGTATTAGAGATAGTGATAAGGAGAGGGGCATGGTCAGAACAAGTTTTGACCATGTGACAAACCTGGACATGCCAATTAGATAACATTTTCTGGTTCACCAACACCCTATCTAACCTTTTCCAAATTTTGTTGTTGCTCCATGTGAATCTTGATCCACTATAGCCAGGGTCATCCAGATTGTAATATCTGATGCAATCATTAAACTCATCTACACTGCAGTCATCATAAGAAGCACAACAGAGCTGATCTTCAAGACAAGTGATGATGTTAAAATCTCCAGCAACTGACCAGTGTTTGTCATCACTAGAGAGCTGACATAACTGACTCCATAGCTGCCTATGCTGCACTCTTTGGTTCTTTGCATAAACTGAGGTAAATAAACAAGAAAAAGTAGTGTAATTTATCTCCAAGTGGAGAAATTGATCATGATTAATGATAACAAAAATGTTTACATCATCAGACCAGAAAATCCATATTTTGTTAGATATATTAGTAGTGTAATTAGAAAAGCCAAGCCTTCTAGCAATGAGATCTATTTTGTCATACCTGGCCATAGGCTCTTGGAGAACAATCACTTTAACTTTGTCTTTATTGATAATGTAGTTTAGCCTAGACAAAGTAGGATTGTTATGAACTCCACGAGCATTCCAACTGACTATCTTGATCATTCAGATAAAAAAATTGTAGTAGGATTTCTCTCTTTTACGCAGAGAGTTAATTGACAACTTCTTAACATTTCTGGTTTTCTTTGCAGATCTGATTTTCTTATTAATGATGGTGTTAAAATCCTGATCAGAAGAACTGGCTTTTGGTGAAGGGTTGTAACTGCCAACATTGTCCTCATGAGGAGAATCCAGCATGGTTTTCTGACTTTGAGAGTTAACGTCCTGCTCCAAATCTTGAAGAGCACCAATGATTTCAAGATCTTTGTTGGAAGCAGTGTCAGCTTTAGAAGGACTACTTGGGTTCAATGAAGTAGAAAACTTATCTTTAGTAGTTATAATAGATTTCAGTTTTCTCCTATAAACTTTAAGAAAGGGTTGAGCATCTGTAGATTTAAACGTATTCATCTTTTCATCATGTATAGAAACAGATTGTGTAACATCCTTTGAAGCAATATCAAGTTCTTGACTGACTTCTTTAGATCTTTCTTCTGTTTTCAAGTCATTCTTTTTGCAATCTGCTTCTTTGTGCCCCAAATGAAAGCAATTATAACAGTAATCTGGAACATTTCTATAACTCACACCTACCCAACAGCCAGTATTTTCACCAAACCCTATCCACAATCTCCGTTTAAGCAAAGTCGATACGTCTATTTCCACTTGAGCGTAAGAAGCGTTAGCTTTGGCACGGTTGTACTTTGGCACGAATGTTCGATGAAATTTACCTAGAGAAGCAGCCATATCACCTACAATCCATTCATTGTACATATACTCAGGCATATTTTCAAAGCGAACCCATAACAGAACTATTGGATTTTCTTTATTCTTGTGCATTTTAGGGGACCATTTTAGGATTCTCATTAGCTTCCCATCGACCTTCCAAATTGGTTTCGACCAAAAATTAGTAACATCTTCCAGTAAATTAAACTCTAAGAATTTATCGAGAATCAGATGTTACGTATGAGTAAGACCCTTTGAACTTAAAGGATTCCAAGAAAGATTGGAAAGTAGCTCTCTTCGGGATCCCTTGGCTAAACTTGGCTATCAACGTAGACCTTGATTGTTTCATTAGGATATCTTGTGTATCTTTGTCAAACTGAATGACATTGTGATCTTTGGTAATTTTTATGAACTCTGGTTTTGCAACAGGACGCACAAGAACAGGGTTCAATATTTCTGCGTAAGATTTTGTGACCTTAGCTTGATCCTTACTGGCATCTGGAAGAAGAGCAGGGAACTCTTCATCATTGAGTACATTGAAAGACATGGTTAACCGGAGACAAAAACCGACGACGAATGGTACTCTGTTTCAAAGGCAAGAAAACAGAGACCAGGAACAACACAAAAGCACCAAACAAACTCTTGAAGAAACTCCAATTCTAGAACTCTGAAGAACAGAGTAGATAAAAAGATTCAAAGGGAAAGCAGAGGCCGGAGGCCGGAAAAGAATCCGGCGACCAGATCAGAGACGATGTTCTTGGAGCCTATCAACCGGTTTCTAACTATCCATATTCTTTATTTCAGGTTTTTACTCAAATATAATCGTGGTAAAATATTTTCTTTAACTAAGGTTTTTACTCTAATACAATCGCGCTAAAAAGAATTAGGATAAAAAAAATCCTCTATCAAATTTTTGGTACGGTAACCTAATTTAAAATTAGGGAAAAGTACCACTAAATACCTTTTCAAGTATGTAATCCCAAATAAGTACCCAAATATAAGACCCTTACACTAGTAGTAAGAAGCCAATATTTTTACCAAATTAGCCCCAATACTAGAAAAAAGATAAAGTAGGTCCCAATATTATAAGAAAGAGAAAGTAGGTTATTATTAATACTCATCTCATTCTCTTTCCTTCGATTTATTCAATATATGTTGACACTGTGTTTTTTCTCTCTCTCTCTCTCTCTCTCTCTCTCTCTCTCTCTCTCTAAATCAGCTACAAATTCTTCGCCTCGATTCTCATATCTTAACCAGGAACGAAACACTAGTTTTTCATGAATGGTACAAGCTTTCTTCCAAGTAGAACGGAGGCTTCTTCGCATCATTTTGGTTTCTCCTAGGCCTCTAAAGACTTGAAACTGTAATAAAAAAAGGTTGGACTTGTCTTCCAAATGACATGTCTCGAGTTCTTCATGAATTTGAGCTAAAATTTTGACATAATCAACAGGTTTAAAGAAGGGTAGTATTTGTGGCTCGGTACCCATCTCACCAAGTGCAACTTATCTAGCGTCATAGTCAAGGAACATCTAGCGTCATAGTCAAGGAACATCTAGCGTCGTAGTTAAGGAACATCTAGCGTCATAGTCAATGAACATCTAGCGTCATAGTCAATGAACATCTAGCGTCATAGTCAAGGAACATCTAGCGTCGTAGTACAGGTATCGTCTAGCGTCATAGTCATAGTCATAGTCAAGGAACAACTCGTCTAGCGTCATAAGTACAACTCGTCTAGCGTCATATTAGACGAACATCTCGCGTGATGTTGGCAAGTGCAACTTATCAACATCTAGCGTCATAGTCAAGGAACATCTAGCGTCATAGTCAAGGAACATCTAGCGTTATAGTCAATGAACATCTAGCGTCATAGTCAAGGAATATATAGCGTCGTAGTACATGTATCGTCTTCAACCACCGGACGTGTAATAACAAAACACCATTACAGACCGGGTTTCTCTACTCCACTCACACCCGGGTTTCTCGCGTGATGTTGGCAAGTGCAACTTATCTAGCGTCATAGTCAAGGAACATCTAGCGTCATAGTCAAGGAACATCTAGCGTCATAGTCAAGGAATATCTAGCGTCATAGTCAATGAACATCTATCGTCATAGTCAAGGAACATCTAGCGTCGTAGTACAGGTATCGTATAGCGTCATAGTCATAGTCAAGGAACAACTCGTTTAGCGTCATAAATACAACTCGTCTAGCGTCATATTAGACGAACATCTCGCGTGATGTTGGCAAGTGCAGCTTATCTAGCGTCATAGTCAATGAACATCTAGCGTTATAGTCAAGGAACATCTAGCGTCATAGTCAAGGAACATCTAGCGTCATAGTCAAGGAACATCTAGCGTCATAGTCAATGAACATCTAGCATCATAGTCAAGGAACATCTAGCGTCGTAGTACAGGTATCGTCTTCAACCACCGGACATGTAAGAACAAAACACTATTACAGACCGGGTTTCGCAAACGAAATAGAAAATAAAGAAAGGAATTATTCAGTATATATGTCTTGTGAGAAACTAAATACAGCAAGTATATGAATGTGTAATTTGGATGTTGGTGTTGTGGTTCTCAAGTCACCGCCGTCTGTTGATAAATCAGATTTTCTGCCTGTTCTCCGATCAGGAAGTTGTGCTGAAAGAGGACCTAAGAAATACATGGAAGATGGACATATTTGTATAGATAATCTTGTCGAGCATCTTGGTATGTCTATGGACTTTCCTTCTCCTGGAGCATTTTATGGGGTGAGTACATGGAATGTTACTCTTATTCTGTTGATCACCTATACGATAATAGATCTTGTTTACACGAGACAGATACATCTTCGATAATTTTAGAAGTAGGACCAATATTACAACTTTCGTTCTCACAATGGCTGAGATGAAAAAGATAGAAAACAAGAAAGAAGAGAATATAGCACATTTGAGGGTATTTCAGGAAGGGAAATATTAGCTGGGTGTTAGAAATGAATTAGTTTGGTGAGATGGGTATTTAGTAGGCATAGAAAATAGTTGGGGTACTAGATGATAATAAGTTTGGTGAGAAGGTATTTAGTGTGACATTTCCCTTAAAATTATTGTACAGTATTTGTTTAGAAAGATAAGTCATTGGGTCAATCTATATATACCCAAAAGTATACCCAATTTTGAGTGTACCCAAAAGCTGATCTAAGTATATTCAATTTTTCCAAAAATACCATTTTCTAGGTATATAAGTCAATTTTGTTTTTACTAACTTCCATCCACAATATTTTTCCCTACACTTTCTCTCACTTCCCTCACTTCTCTCTAGCTCTCAAACTCTCTTCTCTCAAACACTATCACCTCTCTCTCAAAATTTCCGGTGAGCCACCACCACTCCTCCTCCTCCTCCATTATGGTGAAGAACAAAAACCCACCACCACCTACGTGAGTTCCCTAATCTAATTCTGCAAATTAATTTAGTTAGTTTTATGTATGAATTTAGGATTTAGGTTAGATTAAGTTATGAATTTAGGGTTTAAGCATAGATTTAGGGTAGAAATTAGCCTAAAATTAGGTTTTATGGCCATTTTCCAGCCCGGTCGCCGACTGGAAAATGGCCGGCAAGTCGCACCATCGGTGCGAGTGGTTGTGCCGAGCGGCACAACTGCTACGTACAGAGCGGCATAGGCACCTGTGCCACTCGGTACGGGTTGCTGTGCACCTATGGTGCACAACCAAATTTTTTTAAAAATTGGAAAAAAATACATTTAAAAAAATACTTTTGCATTTTTTTAAAAAAATTGAAATTTTTAAGAAATTACTTTCACTAGGAAGTTGGATTGCGAATTGTAATGTTGTTTTTTTAATTTTGTGGGTTAAATCATATGTTATTCTTATTAATTTCGTAATTTTTTTTTGAATTATTGTAGGTCAGACGTCGTTGAGGAGCGACGTCTTCCTCGCTCTAGGGCGTATCCCCCTGGTTCAGGGGCGCCACACCTAGGGAATAAATCTAAAGACGGTACATGCCGTCGAAGATGAGCGAGTCCACGATGCCAAGCGCGGACGAGATTCAACTGAGGACCCTAAGAATATTCGTCTTAGGGAGGAGGATGAGAGGATAATGACTGATCGGTTTTTGCGCCGAATCAACCATAGAAAGAGGAAAGAAAAAGCCTCAGAGATTGCAGTTGATGATAGTAGAGGCGGATGCTCCTCACGACGCAAGACGTCTTCATCACACCGATCACCACCTCCCACTACTAGTGATCCACCACATACTACTCCCACTCGCAGTGCTTCATCCCCTGCGCATACTAGTACACATCCACCACCTGTTAGTGACAGGATGGATGCCACTGGGGACCCTGAGCAGGAAACCATCGATGAGGAGCATATCGATTCGATCCACACAGAGGAGCAGCAAAAGACGTTTGCATTTCTGAAATGCAACAAGATACCTCTGTTTCGTGACTACAAGGAGCACGAGGCGTATCACATCTTCATAGGACAGGTAAGTACCAAATTATCAAACGTCTAGTCTAAGGTTTTACTGTTATTAATTTCTCACTTAGTTTTTTATTTACAGGGTCGCACTACATTAGGCATACATGCACATTATAATGTGTTTCGTATGTGGGACCTCGGTGCTCAGCGAGAGGTACATCGACATTTGGCGCGGACTCCTTTCGGTCCTCTTATAGCCCACTTACCTCAGTACTTCACGCACTCAGTACTTGATGAGGTATTCGTTTAGCGTTGGCATCAAGAGACCAACACGTTCCATTTCTCATTTGGGGAGATGACGATTACCCTCGACGATGTTAGCTGCATTATAGGTCTCCTTGTAGTTGGCCGGACCTTGGATGTAGTCACGGCTCCACGTGATGAGGCATACAACTACTATGCTATTATGTTAGGTTTGACAGTGGATGAGGTCCATGCAGAGATACAGTCCACTAGAGGCGTTGGCTTCAAGATCAAGTGGCTACAAGAGACTTTCACCAGGGGTCGCTACATCGAGCAGACTGATGCTGAGACTATCCGCCAGGTATCACGAGCATACCTGATGTTCTTATTTAGTTGCACTATTTTTGTGGATACTAGTTAAAAAGCGTCAAGGATGACTACTTGTACGGGTTGGCGAATGTGGATTATCGTTTGTGGGACATAGCATGGGGTACGAGTACATTGGCATTCCTGTTCCGTGGTTTGGGTGATGATTCGAAAGCATCGAAGCATAACTTGTACGGATTTGTAGCCATGCTTGATTGTTGGATTTATGACCATTTCCTCGCGTTTAGAGCCTCCGAGAACGTGGACCACGTAGCGAGGCAGCCTAGGATTGTGAAGTGGCTACCGAAGCAGATTGTTGGGCAAAACATCCGCCCCAAATCGGTTGTTCGTACTCTCCTTTCAGATCAGAAGGAGACAGATGTAAGTGTTTAAATTTTAGTAGTTAGTAACATATTCATATTAATTTTTATTTTTTTAAACTGTCTAAGTTTTTATTTTTTTGGAACAGGTCATTTTTGAGTCGTACGAGGATATCAGAATCCAGTTCCCCATGCAGGAGATCCGCACCATCGTTTATCATTTGCGGATGATGAGCACGGTCGAGGGTTACATGCCTGATCGGGTTATGCGCCAGTTCGGACGGGTTCAGGATGAGCCCGAACTCCCACTTGTACTCCGAGCGGGTTACAAGAAGAGAGATTTGGCGAGGTACACATGGCGAGAGAGCGTAGATTGGCGTCAACACTTGCTTTCTGAGGATCGATTGACCGTTACCATTGCCACATATAGACAGTCTGTAACGAACACCTACTGGAGGGTACCTGGCTGAGTATGGTTGGCATACTATTAGTCCACCACCACGCACTATGGACGACAGATTGCTAGACGTTTTTTGGTCGATTGTTACATTGCCTGTAGGTTATCGGGAAGAGGGTGCGCTTAGGTGGAGAGATCAAGTCCTGCAGCTCTTCTCTCCTTGGTTGTTTGTCCTCATTATTGGACTTGTTTTAGCTTTGTTATGATATATCTTTTTTCATTCACGTTGTAGTTGTTTATTTATTTGTAGGATTTGTTAAACTATCGTCTTTTATATTATGACATCTACTTTTTTATTTCCATCGGTTCCTTTAGATTTGTTAAACTTTATTTGAATGCTTATTTACAATTTAGAATCCGCAAAACACCTAATTGGTACCATTGTAACCATCCAAATTTTAAACCATAACAAAAAATTAACAAAATACTTCAACCATTATAAAAAAGTAACACCATCAAACCCACTCCAACCCATGCCCTAAGACTTTAGTTTTTAAACCATAACAAAAAAAATTCAAAAATTTACAAGTTATTGTGCACTATTGGTACGCAGTCAGCAGTACCTATGGTGCACACTACTGCGTACCAATGGTACAATAGTGTGTGCACCATGGGTACTATAGAAGGCGTACCGATGGTGCTGTGTACCATCAGTAAAAGGGGCATGTACCGATGGTACAATGCACCGACCGGCATGCCAAGTACCGGCCGGTGCATGACACCATCGGTACACAATGAGGTGCACCGATGGTGCCTCACACTGTGTACTTATGGTGCAACCTTCATGCACCATAGGTACACAGGGTGGTGTACCGATGGTGTTATGAACTTGGCACCATCGGTACACAGTAGACAATACCTATGGTGCGCAATTGATACTTGAAATTTTTTCCCGATTTTTTTACCGCGTCTTCTTTTTCCGCGCTCTTTAATTCCCGCCAAAGTAATTTTTCATTTTTCTATTTAAAGAGGTCTACGTTACAACAACAAACACACAAAACTCTTCTTCAAACCTAGTTGAAGTCTTTCTTAATGGGTTGGAGTGTGTTTGATGATGCTCATCTACTCAAGGCTGCGAAAGCTGTGAAGTTCAAACGGCCGGACAATAATACCGATGAGTTTTTCGATGAAGTTTTGTGTATGATATATTCCATGTATGGAAAAATGTCTACGTCTAGACAAATGCCTCGATCTCGTAGTCGTGAGGAGATAGTCACTAGGTACAGGTGTATAACTAGTGAACCGATGTTTTTTGTGTTTAACGAGCCCCCCAGAAGTTAGGAACGAGGCATTCGACTCCTTCGGTTTAATGATCACATACTATTTGTCTTTAAAAATGGCAGAATACATTAATTTTCAAATTTCCATGAAGGAGGAAACAATGCGTATTCTTAGCGATAATAGAGGCTACGATTTTGACCAACTGCCTGTTCAATCTCAAGTTTTCTACTTATGTTTATGCGATGTTGTTGTTGCTTGTTTGTAGCGTTTGATATTAAGATATGAAATGATTAGTTGCTTATCGCTATAAGTTAGAAAATTTCATGAATTACAGTCAAATAACTGAAGTACAAAACGCTATGATAAAGTAAACAAAGTTCTACACAACATAAATCCGACCAAAAAATATAGAGTGACCAAAAGACAAAAAACCAATCGAAACATGCACATAAATCCGACCAAAAGATATAGATCGAATGCTAAAATTCATCAAGATTAGTTACTTCTGGGAATGAACAAACTGGCTTTCTCCCAATACGTAGCCTCTTCACTCTTCAACTTCTGCCACGTAGGATGTATGCGTGCGCAAGGGCATAAGGGCTTGATTGATAGCTGTTTAATACTACTTAAATTAGAATCAAAAGTTGAGTAATACAGCTGTAAGTAATAACAAAACCATAAATCTAATGGCTTACATTGACGAAGTGATTAGTATCAACGAGTGACACAAAATGAACAATGCATTCAAACTTGGTTGCAATCGCAATCCCCATTTCCGGCATTGTCATCCAATGTTTGGGTAATGCTAGTGTCTCGTAGTAGTTTATACTTTCTGCAACCTTCACGTAATCCTCATCACCGTTATATATCTTGTTATATGTGTCATAGTTGTCCATGATTTCATCGTATATTTCCTTCCGAACACCTCGCCAACCTTCTTCATGACCGTACAACCCAAACGAAACTGCTCTATATCCACAATGACCATCTGCCTTAACATCATTTATACCCGATATAAAAGGATTGAAGTGAGTCGAAAACCAACGAAAAAACCTTTCAAGTCGTGTATTAGTTCTGTGACTCCACCAATAGATGATTGTATGATGTTGCTAGCGAGCGAGGCAATGGAAGAACTACGAGTACGGGGTACTTTAGGCACATCTGCCCGAATCGTATTTGCACTAGCAACTGCTTTACCCTTTTAAACTTTTGGTGGCTTTAAAGAGTTCATAACTGAGTCATGACTAGCCTTATCCTCATCATCCTTGTGTTCCCAATAGCATTTGTCCCGTTTAGTGGATGATGTATCGATAACTAACTTTCTTTTCACTTGCGGGCGGCCTCAGTGTTTCTGCTTCTCCAATGGCTCTAGCAATGAGGATGTTTCATGATAAACAATTTCAAACCATTTCTTGTAAATGTGTTTTATACAGCTTTCGTCTTTTGTCTCCATAATATCGGTTACTAGCTTTTGCAGATCATCTTTGAGAATCTCCATGGTCGTACGGAATGAACGAGGCATTATTTCTAACCTTGTCCAGTAGATGTGAAAAACATCTAACGATGCAGTTATTCCATCTTTATGCCACTTGCAAACCTGGTGATATCAAGGTATACTATGGGTAGATTTTATAGCGCATATACATACGCCATTTTGTTTAACATCCGACCCATATTCAATAGCGACCATCTTGCTATATTCGGCCTTCTCTACTTCGTCGGAAAATAATTCTAATGCCATGTGGGAAACCTTGCCTCGAATTTCATCAAAAAGTTTGTCCGCGAACTTATGCACTGCTATGTAAGGATTCTTCTCGAACGACGACCTAATGGCAGCATGTTGGATTTCGACAAACGAATGAACCCTCCCCCAAAATAACTCAAAGTTTAATTTGCTTGTACGTAGGTAACGCTTTAGGTTATAATGAGCACTCTCGACGCGGTTAGTCGTGCAATGTCCCAAATGCAAGTAATTGTTCATCTTCCAAACAACGAATTTGTCCATGTATTTATCGAGCCACGATTTTTCAGTGTATTCAATTGCAAAAGGGTAGTCTTTGTACTCCAATAGCATGTCTTGTTGGGCATGATCGAATTCAATCTCTGATGTTGCATAAACAATCTATTTCCAAGCATAAACAAATTTCAAATGATCACTTTTCTCGGGGAAGTATTTTCTTGTTTGCCCCTGAATATTCTATGCTATGTGCCATCGACATAACATATGAGTTGCCTCTGGGAATACCACTTCTATGGTGTTCATCAACACTAAATCTCTGTCGGTCAAGATGACACGAGGTTCTTGAATTCCGTGAACGGAGATCAACAACTTCAAACACTCTAACACCCATTTGAAGTTGTTTAACTTCTCACCGGACATGAAGGCAAATGCCGCACAGAAAGTCAATCCGGTACACGTCACACCCATTATCTCAAATAATGGGATACCATATCGTATGACTTTATACGCACGATCCATGATCAAAACTGTTGGAAATGTCCGCAAAAGGTCAATACTGACTGGATGGGCGAAAAACATATCTGTAATGACTTGTCCATCGTCTTCACCAGATTTATGCCATTCATAATAATTATGTGACTTAAGCTCCCCCAACAAGAACTGGAGTTGTGACCTACCCGCCTTTTTTAAAACCCTACTTTTCCGTCTTGCATTGTAGATGGTGCACACGGTAGAAACATTATCTTCGTTCAGCTTCTTAACACCATTCAGTATATCTCTGGGATTAGTACCAATGTAGGTCGCTCGTTCAACATATTCCAACTCTTCATCATTCAAACGGTCAGCAAAATAATGACCGTCTCAATGTTTTGAAATCTTGTGGTTATGAATACCACATTTCACTTCTAACTTCCATTGATCTGGTTCCACCATTAACCCGAGAAGCTAAAATGAGCAGTCAATCTTTTTCGTTCCTGTAGACTTCCATTTACGGTATTTTTCTGCTACTCTTGGAGTATATTTTCCCGACCTCTCACACTGGAAATACATCCTCAGACTTTTTCTACTGTTTACTTTGTCGCGCCGACTTATGTTGATAACCATACCATGGAGTTTTCATGTCTTCATAACCCATTTAATCAACGCGTCGTGTGTATAGAACTCGGTAATGAAGAACAGATGACTGTAGTCAGTAGCGAAAGGTTCCTCAGTCCCATTGACGACATCCGTCCCCTGTTATACAACAACAAACCACAATAAGCAATCAGGTATAATTAAAAACGAAAAAACCTTGATTTTTTACGAAAAAATTGCGCAAACCAAAGTTTAAGAGGCTTAGAACCGGCCGTACACGACCAGGTGCACTACCGGTTCTATGGCCTTGAACCGGTGGTGAAGGGGCCTCAGAACCGAGCGGACTGAGGCCTCAGTACCACCGGTTCAAGGCCTCAGAACCGGTGGTACTGAGGCCTCAGTCCGCTCGGTTCTGAGGCCCCTTCACCACCGGTTCAAGGCCATAGAACCGGTGGTGCACCTGGTCGTGCACAACCGGTTCTAAGGCTGAGAACCAGCCGTGCGTGACCTAAGCACCACCTGTTCCATGGCCAGGAACCGATGGTGTTGAGGCCACCGATCAAAATTTTACCTTTTCCGGCGATGGCTGCTTCTCCGACGACGGTGACTGCTTCTCCGGCGACTCCAACTGCTTTTCCGGCGACATTCCATCAGCCCTTATCTCTGGTGACATCAACTCCTCCACACTGATCCCTAGTTCTGGTTGAGGCATGATTGATTTTGTGTTTTTCTCTATAATGAGGTTGAATGTTCTTGATTTTATTTTGAAGTTTGAATTTGGTTTCAAAGATTTTAATATAACTATACTATTTGGATGATAAATTCACTAAAGAAGAATGTTTGTTTGGGTATAGATAGCGAAATAGGTTATTTGGTGAATTGGTTATACTAATACACTTAGTAGTTTTTTTTACTTAATGGCAGTTTCGAGATTAATTTGATTGTCGAGGGTAATTTGGTAAAAAAAAGTCAAACTAAAGTCAAAGGATAATTTTTGGTATACTTAAACCGGAATTGGGTATATATAGCCATACCCTAATTCATTTTTCGATTATCGAGTTTTAAAAATTTGGTGATAGTTTTCTGAACAATCCAATTTGAATGAAGTTAGTTTTTTTTATATTTACTAATAAATGTAAAGTGTTCATGTGACACAATACTCAACACAAAATTATATCACAAATGGTTCCTCAATTTTAGGTCGAAGTTCAAATGTAGTCGATGTTAAAGTCGAATGACCACTTGTGATGCAAGTTTCTATTGTATATGGTTCAACGTGACAGTTTTACATTAATCAATAGATGTAGAAAACTAACTTTATCCAAACAAGATAATCCATGGACTACTATCGGATTTTTGAAACTCCATGGATGAATTAATGTTCAAAACCTTAATATTCAATATTAATCGTGTGATAATGTTATACACTAAAAATTTAACAGAATCATATTTCTCGTATATATCGTCGAAAACTGTATTTTGCATCAACATGTTTAGATCAAATTAAAATGTAATTTTGTACTGATTTAGAATGTTACAATTTTAGTTTCATATATGGTTACCAAGATATATGAGTCTAGTTTTGAATAAAATAAATATCATATTAAAATAAAATGTATACACAAAGTTATTGTATTTTTTGTAACCGTCGTCGAGTATGTTGAAAACATATTTTGTATCAACATATTATTGATCAACCTAAAATATAATTTTGTACTGGTTTACAATGCTTATACTTTATTTTTATATATGGTTGTGGAGCTCTAAGACTCTAGTTTTTACCACAAAATATCATATTAATATAAAATCAATAGACAAAAATTGTTGTATTTCTCGTAACATATGTCAAAATTATAAAACATCGATTATGCATCAACAAAATTTCGATCAAATTCGAATATGATTGTACACTTATTTAGAATGTTTAACATATATATATATATATATATATATATATATATATATATATATATATATATATATATATATATTAAAATAATAAGTAGACAAAGTTATGGCATTTCTCGTAATAGTTGTTGAAGCTATAAAAAACAATTTTGTATTAGTAATTTTTATACCAAATTAAATGTACATTTACACTATTAAATTATAAAAATAATACCATAGTTATTTTAATCTTATAGGTTTTGATATATTCGTTATTTTTTATTTGTTTAACTAATTCTGAAAAAACTATTTAAAAAATAAATTGTTTTATTTATTTGTCTTATATTCTTTTAGTTGTAATTTTTATGTTACGGTAATAAACTATATCGAACCATGCTAGATCGAATATTTTGATATACCAAAAAATAATATACCAAAATTTTGGTAAGATAATGGTACTCAATTCCATAATACTGAATAATTGGTAAGGGTAATGAATTACTGGGTTTGGTAAGACAACCGTACTGAAACCACCCCTGGATATAAATATGATGTTTAAAGGTAGGTAAGAAAGACTTATTAAATATCTGAAGGGTGCACAATACAAATCTATAAATAGCCCATTCACTTATTTCTCATAAGTAAGTTTTTAATCATTTTGGCGTATTTATATATGGAGTTAGTTCCATCATTAAAGTCACCCTTCCATTTGGTCATTCAGTCATCATAATAATTAATTTATCACGAAAAACTATTTACATACCATAAGTGCATAATCACCACAACCTCAATTGTTGTTATCACATTTCACTAGCTCATGTAATTTTAGCGAGTCCGTTTATATAACAAACACCTCATACTTACGGTCATGTTTAGCCCAAATTGTAACACATAGAGTTCATATGGAAAGGTGATCTTACTGATATTGAACCCGTAAATCCAGCCAAAAATAAGTCATACATATCTTGGAACACTCCCCCATACACCCACTGTTAAATTGTATAATCATAAACACCCATCCACGTTTCGTTTAACTCTTGTAATGGGTTTCGTCCATTTTACTAGTGTACTTCTCGTCAAAACTGTAAGTCCCACATCAACCTTTTTACCCAAGCTCGAATATAATCTTTGGTCGTGTTCCAAACATAACATGTGTTTCCATTATAGACGTTTGCCTAACATTGGGTTACAAATCTTGTTTTTCATATCTAAATATATATGACATATTATACCAATCTAACAGTTTAAATTTTATAGGCTTTTGGATTTACATTGGCACTTTAATAATCTGATACACCGTCTAAAGTCTCTTACATATGCTCGTTCATTTCCAGATGTGCAAACAAAAATTTATCGTTGTACACCTTAAAGTAATGACGTTCTTCCAATAAGTGATACAAATTACGTCATACTTTTGAAACTTTTTTAGAGTATGCAAGACCACATCTGATAATCTCAAATCAAGTGAATAGTCATCTTCGGGGCTTTACCACATCCACTACAAAGAATCAGCCAATTAATACCTCGTCTCACTAAATTGATAATTGGACGAAATCTTATTACTTATGGCACGCCACAATAGTAATCGTACTTTTATAGAAACTTGAACCCCCAAAGCTTCTCCCACTTTAATATTGCCTCCTCACTCGGCGAGATCAATAAATTGTAAGCTGGTTTTACAGAAAATAGTATTGACGGTTCAATTTTCCATTTGCACTGCTCTGCATCATAATGTTGAACTATAATCAACCCATTAATCAACACGTCTCGCACTTCCAAATGTTTTTACATATCCTCGAATCTAACGAGTTAACTACATGGTTCATTAACCCTTTTTAAAAATATTTTTTGTTTGAAACACTCATAAACCATTGTGATTTTCTAAAAACCTCCACCTTAGTTTAGCAAATAACACTTTATTGACATTATGTATACCTTTAATTCGTAACCCTCTTTCGTTTTTGGTATACATATCTTGTCATATACCACCCAATGTATATTACTATCTTTCTTATATGAACCCCAAACAAAATCCCTAATAATCTGACCAAATTCATTGCACATATACAACAACTTTATTGTCTGTATAATATAAGTCGAGATCATGCTCAAATATGATTATGCCAGAGTTATCTGACTTACTTAAGAGAGATTATGAACTTTCAAATTTGGTAATTTTCCCTTCATTCTTCATAGTATATTTCCAATAAACCCCCTCTAATGCTAAATCATTTTTACGACTCTGTTGCAAAATCTCAAAAAATATTATTATAGACTTCTCATCGCTTAATGATTGACATAATTTATCGTAAAACATATGTAATACTGGTATATTAAAGTTGTTTTTTTCTTATGAAGCCTGTACAAAAAAATATTAAATAATTTGCAAAGAAGATGTGAGAGATTAAGAGATTTTGCTTATAAAGTCGGAGTGAATTTTATTCGTTACTACTACAAATGACATAAATGATAAGAGATAATTGTTCAATATACGTGACAAAAAGTTAAGGAGCCAACAAATCTTTTTCCCTGATACCTTTTTACAATGTGAAAGGCTTAAGCGATTCTCCATTCTATACAACTTTAATTGAATTCGACCTCGCAGCGATAATGATAAATCGTACCCATGTTGCTAAGAGCCTAAATTGAAAGATAATGTCCTCAATGAACCGATAGATGAGTATTTTATATAATTTAGTTAGGTCAGTCTTAATTTTCATTTATACGCATGCCTAAGTGGATCTATGCAATTGATGGTCGATCTTATGTACGAAGATTGTGTTATATGTATACAAAGAGACGAGAAAAAAACTTGTCTGATTTAATCCACTCTCAAAATACTTTAAATTAGTTGAAATATTTTTTTACTTATATATTATTAATCTTGTTTATGTCTAATCGGCATGAGATAATTTTAGTTTCCAACAATACTGGCCACCTCGTTTATCTTTTCCTATCTTTGCATGATTTTTTTTTTTACATTTTTATGATTTCATGTTATTCTGCTATTACAAATAAGTATGTATAAAAATAGATAAAAGCATGTTTGTATTATACATGAGAAAAAGATATATATATCAGCTTGCATTTTTTTAATTGGATTGTAAATTATAATTAACAAACAAAGTGTTTTGAAATTGTCGTTCCACCTTTTGTGCAATTTTCTTATTGTTCATATGTATGCATATATGTTGACTATAAACATATAGAGTTGCTTGCTATAAATGGTCTAATAAATTAAAAAAGAAAAAGAATAAAATATTTCAGTTATATTACATTCTTCATCTAAAATATCCCAAAAACAGTTTTTGTATACTTACATAAGAACAAATTCTTCTTCAATAATCACATGCAATTGAAACTGAGGAAACATAACATTATAACCATCCTAAACAAATAAACTTTGAATTCAGCATACCTTATTTTGATTAAATATGAATTATGATTTGTTGTCGAGCTTCAAAATTCGATTATCTTCATACTAACTTCTTAAACTAACCATAATGCTCCGCTAACTTTCTTTGTATAAACGTCATCGTCTTTGTCACTATATTCACCATTATTAATGTATTCGCTAAGAATATCATTATATTTGCCTTTAATCCAATTATTGAGTTAAAAAATAATTAGACCATTCTTGTAACAAATCATAAACAATAACTACATCAATCTTGAATAATAATAAAAAATAATGCTTACATTACTCATACACAACCCATGAGAAAGTAAACATAAACCAAATAAAAACAAAAAAAAAAACAAAATTAAAAAACACAAACAATATATAGATGTGTTACTAAAAAATTAAGTTGTTGATCCATTATAAAACAATTATGCTCCAACTATAAATTAGGATAAAAAGAACAAATATCAAAAGTTAGTTAGTATTTTATGATATATATATGGGTAATCAAAGTAGTGCAAATAGTATAAAAGATGTGTGGTGTGAATTATTTATGATCGAATGAGATTTTGGGAAAGAGTTTGAGGAATTTAATATTTAGAGTGAGATGTAAAGAGATGAAGGAGGTGTGTGCTATCAGTAGATTTTTATCAATTGTTCCTTCTTTGCCTAAGACTGCCCCATAGCATGGTGAATAAGCAGTTGAGAGTAACTCATCAATTAGACTCTTTTTGCTCCATATAAGGGTTAATCTAAGACCGACTATAACTGCTTCATATTCAGATTCAGTGTTGGACGCTCTGAAACCAAAACATATAGTTTGATACATAGTACACCATAAGGAGAAGTTAAACAAATTCTGGCCCACATCCCATAGTATTATACCCACCATAAATTCAGACTACCCATACTTTTTAGACTGATTTTCTTGTATTTTCCCAGGGGACCTATCAGCATGAAATTCGACTAAGAAATATGTCACCGATTGAGCCTTAATTGCAGTTCAGGACGCAAAGTCAATATCATAATCACCCAGCTCAACTGACCATTTGGTCATCATGCTTGATATATCAGTCTTTTGGAGAACATTCTTCAAAAGAAAAGATGTCTGGACGACAATCGAATGAGCTTGGAATTATTGTCTTATTTTTCTAGTTGTTATCACCAATGCTAAGGCCAATTTTTTTTAACTTCAAATATCTCCTTCAGCATCCAAAATACTTTTGCTAATATAATAAACCGGACGAGGGTAATTATCCACCTCCCTTACTAGCAGGACACTTATTGCATACTCTGATACAACTCAGTACATATAAAGTTTATCCTCCTAAATAGGTTTGAACAACATCTTGGGCGAAGATAAATGCTTATTAATTTCAAGAAATGCTTGATCACATTACGGAGACCAATTAAAGTCTTTGGCATTCTTCAATACTTGGAAAAATTGAATACACTTGTTTGATGATCTTGAAATAAACCTGTTCAACGCAGCCAAGCGTCCAGTTAATATTTGAACTTCTTTAATGCTCAGAGGAGGGTCCATAGCTAATAGAGCATTCAGCTGATCCAGATCGGGCTGAATCCTTATAACATAACCCGAGAACTTTCCAGATCGAACCCTAAAAACGTATTTTTAAAGGTTTAATTTTAAATTGACAGCCTCTAAGTTAAAAAATGTTTCATGGAGATCAGATATATGTGCATATTCTTCAAGGCTCTTCACCATCATGTCATCTATATAAACTTCCATATTTCTTCCAATTTGACTAACAAAGGCTTTATTCACTAACCTTTAATAGGTGGCCCCATCGTTTTTCAATCCAAATGGCATCACTTTATTAAAATGAAGTCCTTTATCCGTCATAAAAGTGGTGTGATCTTGATCATTCAGATCTACTTGTATTTGGTTGTACCCTAAAAACGCATCCATGAAAGACAATAGCTTGTTCCTAGAGGTAGATTCCACTAACTGATCAGATGAGCAGGCTAAGGATCTATGGGACATGACCTATTAAGATCATTGAAGTCAATACACATGTGCCACTTGCCATTCTTTTTCTTGACCAAAACAGGGTTGACAGTCCATAATGGGTATTGAGATTATTTGATGTGGCCCATTCTGGTCAACTGATCAACTTCTTGAACAATCACATCTACTTTTTCTTTAGAGAATGACCTTATTGTTTGTATAAATGGTCAATTATCAATTCGTACTGACAACTTATGACAAATTACTTCAATTTCAACTTCTTCTATAGGTATTATAACATTTGGAGCCTCTCTTGGGTCATCAATTTCATTCTCATCGGTGGAAGGCTCCAATAGTTGTTATTCTTTGTTAACTTTAATCGCCTCCAAAGACTTTGAGGTAATAGTTGTTACATAGCATTCTCTAGCCACCTTTTGACTACTTCAGACAATACCCACTTGTGCCCCCATATCATATTTTAAACACTAATGGATAGTAAAGGCTATAACATGCATCATGGAGAGCCATGATCTCCTAAATATAGTATTATAAGATGTTGGGCAGTCAACCACAACAAACAATACCTTTACTATCTTTTTGAAAGGCCCTCTGCCCAGTAATAACTCCTCAAATTCTCCGATCACGTCTGCCGAACTCCCGTTGAACCCCATAATAGTTTTGTTTGACCGATGAATAACTGATGGATTTTTCATATGTTTATAGGTGTTTAAAAATAATATGTTTGTCGAACTTTCCATGTCGATCATGATTCGGTGTACATCATTTCCTCATATTGAAGCCCCTATCACCACGACGTCTTCATGAGGCATAACAATATCCCTTAGGTTATCTTTATCAAAGACTATGAAAGAGGCTGGAGTTTAATATAGATGTGTGGATATTTTCCCGTCCACATGAGAAGCCAAACTGCTGACATGCCTTTTTCTTGAACAATTTAAGGGTGCACTCATAGTATCCCCTCCAATATGGTTAAGGATTCAAAAAATTTAACTAGATCGGAAACGGCTGACGTCTTGTCCACTACCACTCCAAGAACCGAAGGAGTAGTTCAGGGAGTATTGGTACTTGATGGTATATTATCTAGCATGCTAGCCTCAAATTTCCCCTTTTTTAAATGAGATTATGTACCTCTTGTTTCAAGGCTATGCAATCGTGGATATCATGCCTAACGTCATTATGGTATTTACAGAAGCGGGTACTCCGTTTTTCTCTAGGAGATTGTAATGCGTTCGGTTTTATAAAGTGTGCTTTATTTTTAGCTTTATCATATATCGTAGCCACACTTTCTCCCAACTCAATAAACCACTCAGGTTGAACCCAAGGTCCCCTTTTATTTCTGACTTGCTGGTTCTAGTTATGGTTAGATTGATTCTTCCTAGGCCGATGAGATCCGTATCCAGTTTCCTCCGATCTGTAACCGCATTGGGTAGTTGTTTGAGGTGTTGATGTTGTAGTTGTGGATCTGATCTGGCGAGGCACTCTGGATTTCTTACTATCTTTAATATTAATTTGTTTCACCACTCGATTTAACAACCCTCCAAAGATCATAGCTTTCTTCTAGGTCACTGAATCAGCCAAGTTACCCAGATTCAAGCCATGCCTAAGAGAGGCAATTACCACATGTTCAAAGAAATCTGCTAACCCATTCTTTGTATTCATAAAGCTACTAACGTATTATTTTAATGACTCGTTCGGTTATTGGGCACATTGGATGATCGTATAACCATTATATTTTAGCTCCTTGCTTCCAACAAATTGTCTCCGGAAAGTAACCCAAAAAATGTCAAAAAAATTTATAGACCCCTAAGGGTGACTATTATACCATTTGAGGGTACTTCTTTTGAAGGTTTGAGAGAAATCCCCACACAACATCCTATCATCATCATTGAAGTTCATCATAAAATTCTTAAATTGCTCAAGGTGATAGTCCAGATCTTTACTTCCATCGTACTTTTCCTTCTTTGAACTATCAAATATTTTAGGAAGATGTCTGGAGAGTATTTTTGAAGACAAAGGTGATTGTCTCCAATTTTAGCTACGACTAAACATGGTATCCTCATTTGGAGTAACAAAAATACATGGTTCGAATTGGAAAGCAAAGGGATCAACTAACAAACGGTCAATATGCTGATCAGCTGAACCCTTCATTTTCCCTTGATACTTTTTTACCCTACCATGTCTGTCCCTTTTTCTTGAATGCTTCTTAGTCAACTTTATTTTCTTATTTAACCGTCCTTCATCACTGCTAGATGAGACTGACTCTTCGAGCTCTGCATCATTAGAGGAACTGCCATAAGATTTTGATGTGGAACTCTCCATATGTTTGGATCGATGCATTTTCTTGGAGCTAAGATAAGTCTTTAGGGGCTACTCATTTTCACCAGGATTATCAGTATGGTGAACCGCCGACGCACCAGATTTTTCTTTAACTCACTTTTCTGCTTGTTTCAATGCCCTCAATGCTTCAATTTTAGCCCTTAATTGATCACGCTCCTCGATAGTATACTCATTATTTTATTTCGTTCCTACCACCTTTAGAAGTGGAGTATTCTATACGTTTGGATCCATCCGAACATGTTTTTTATTACTGGTTTTGAATTTGCAATTCAGACACCGTCATGGTCACTAATTTGGTGTGGATTATTTCTGATCGAATGGTATTTTGGGAAAGATTTTTAGGAATTTAATATTTAAAGTGAGATGTAGATAGATGAATGAGGTGTGTGTTAGTAGTAATTTTATCACACTCATAAATGAAAGTAGTTGGGGTATTTATACTTGTTTAATGACTTGTGGACCTTCCGGGTCGAATCATGGGCTTGTGTCAAGTTTAAAAGCCCATAAGTCTAATATAGGAAATGACTAGCAACCAGCTGAGTCACGGTCCACTTGTTTGTACTGTTAGGTGGGGCATGATATTAGATATGTCCGAACAGTCCTTCAGATATATACAATAATCAGTGTCAAAGAAATCCGACCTTATCAATGTAAATACTTGTGCATGTGTTCATTCTCCTCCAAAAAGAATTAATATCCCAAATAATATAAAAATTACGTAAGATAATTAATATCCCATAAGTGCAATATCTCATACTATACATTACATATCCCCCTCTAATGTGGATTGTCTAAATTAGTGGCTTATCAAATCAATATCTATCGTTAATCTTGCACAGTTTCATCTATTTCGAATCTTAGTCAGTGAGTTAATTATAATTTTTGTTTAATCAAATCACTCATCTTTTTTAAAATACATGAGGTATAGTTTTGCATCATGAGATTAGAAATTCTCACCCAAATTGTCTTAGTGGTAATAGAGTTCACATGGGGCATGAAATCTTGAGCGTATTATTGAAACATAAGATAATGATCAAGTATCATCCACGATCCACCCAATAATAAAAAATTAAAAAAAAAATTATAGTCGAAAACTTAATCATAAAATAAACGTGTATAACGTCCACAACTCCAAATATTCATTTAAGAGACTAAAATTATTCCAATTTATCCGACAGTATATCTCAACAACCGGACTACCAATATGTTTCTCCATAATTCAATCTTCACCACCATCTCATCTCCATGGTGTACTACTTTAAAAAAACTCATATTTTTCAATAAACACACCATTTTGTATTTTCGAGATAAAATCCACTCTATTAAAAAAAATCTCTAACTTTTATATTGATGAGTAAAATAATGACAAGAAAAGAGGGATCTTGGATCTAGCGCTTGATGTGACTAGTGCTAAGAATGTAAAGAGAGAAAGTAGAAAAAGAAAGTATTAAAGAATGTTCACCTACCCAAGTATAAAGGGGCTCCCTTATATAGTGGGGAAAGTGGTCCCCATTTATGTCCTAGGTAGTCCTTGAATATTTAGTTGCTAGTCCTTTACATTCTACTTCCTTTACATATTGCTCTCTAATAAACAATAAATACGTTAATGGGTTTATTTTATTTTCCCCTTTTACAATTAACACTTTTCATGCTAGACTCAACGAATTATTTCCTTATCAGTAGCCCCTCCAGTCTTTAAGAGCATCGGGAATGAAGACTCATGAGTAATTCGAGGAAACGACCACTATAAAAAATCACATCGGGCTTAGAGTTTTGTGGGCGTTTTGGCCAAGTGCCTTGGGATCGCGTCTCTTAAAGCTTCGGGAAAGGTTACATTGCCCAACGCCCGACCAACCTGCCACAGCTAAACCGGCCCTTCTCACGTCTCTTAACGCCTCAGGAGGTGACCAATATTTTCCTCCGTTGCCCGACCTACGGTGATGGTCTTATTAATATTTTAGCTAGTAAATTGGCCATGGGCTCAACCGGGTCATTAAGCCTTCTTGGAGAGTCGTCTGCTTCAGTTCTTCGCATTAGTGTACATGTGGAGCTCATTCGGAGAACACTCGAGTTCTGGCGCCGACGCAGGCCTATGATACTAGCCTGATGATTGCCTATTTCGTGCATAGTCGGTTTTGGCTTACACTTGTCGTTCCTTTATTCAAAGCGTACTCATCTGCACATCTCTCTAGGAGACTCTTGGACTTCCCGCGACTCTTTGTCATTTGGACTTCCCCATGCCTGAAACGGTTAAGGCATATCGTTGCCTATAAATACTTCTTCTTTTATCACAAGTTGCTCCCTCAGAGATATCCTAGAGAGGGAGTTCCCCTTAACCATTCTAGAGAGAGAAACCAATGTTTATGGGAAAAAAAACCCGAAGCTTAACCAGAAACCGACTAAGGAACCTGAGTCTGTGTTTGGATTTATTGATTGGGTTAGCATTAGTGACCGAGATGACGAATATCGAGCCGCTGGACTGATTTGGGGTTCCGATACAAAACCCTTCACACCCGTGCCTCTTCCACACGATCTCGTCCTGCCAACTCTTGTGCCTGCAGAATCGTTTATTGTACCCGAACCGGCTGTTGCTCAAATCCCTGAAGCAATCGTCATCCCTTTTAGTAGTTCTTCCCCGAATTCTCTTGTCAACCCGCCCGATCACCTGACGCTCTCGTCGGTAAACGCACCTGAAATCTTACCCTCTCCTCTTTTTCCCGAGCGTCACAGTAAACCTAGATTCCTTACAATAGGAGACTCAAATGCCTATTCTTCGCCGGTGGGAGACATCTCACCTAAATTGGTGCAATTAACCCCGACTATCGTCGGATTTCGTACGTGCGTCAATACCGCTGCTACTCCTTTGGGCGTTGCTCGAAGGGATTTCGAACGTCAGACGCTAGAAATGGAACGTGCACGCAAGTTGCAAAAAATCGGATCAAAACACGTTCGCACCGGTAGTAGTTCCAGTTTCGTAAAACCTTCTTCCCAACCGGTTGACCCGAAAGTGACCGGTTCCCAAATTTCATAGGAAGTCGATCCTAATTGTACCGAGGCTGTTCCAACTGACACCATCAATGAACCAGAGACGACCAATTTAGTTGGCTCGGGGAATAGTCCCGTAAGGGAGGACGAAGCGGGGAAATGTGTTGTTGCCGTAAGCGGTGGTGTCGTCGCTCCTTCTGAAGAGCCTCTTCCTCCGGAGATAGAGACTGTTATAACAATTACTTACCATCGATCTTTGTGTCGGGACAACGTCATCACCCTTTTTGAGGGCAAGTATATGTACTTCTTTGCTGCGGAATAGTCGGAGCTTCTAATCCGGTGGGGAATCCCGGAGTGTGTCAAAGTACGGTTTCTCGTTCCTGGGGAAACGCCTCTGCATGTAAAGTCTTAGGAGATCGTCGTTTTTACTGAGCTTTTTAACAGAGGTCTTAGGTTTCCTCTGGATCTCAAGATCGCTCGGTACTTCGAAATCCTTGGTATCTGCCCTTCGCAGCTAACTCCCAACGCGTGGTACACGCTGATGTCTTGTATCATAGCCTCTTGATTGTCGGGTCGCGTTATGACGATGAAAGAATACGTTGCTATGTCCGGGCTTTCAAAATTGCCCAAATTGCGTTTCTTCTATTCTTCTTTGGCAAATAATTGGAAGATCGTGAACGACTTCCTCAAGGGTGACAAGTCGTAGAAGCACAGGTTTGTCTTCATTGGTGGCTGCTGGGAGAACGGTCGTCCATATACCAAGGAGAACCCGAGGCGATTGTTGCGGACGTGGGTTCCTGATGGTAATTTTATTATTTATATATAACTGGTATAAAGAGACATAAATGACTTATAATTAATATGAGTTTGTTGATATAATGTTTTTTTCAATTAGAAATTTATCCATCGCACATGTTGTATGCAAGTCATTTTTATATTTTTAGAATTTAACCAAAATGACCTTATATTGTATTATCGTCTGGTGAGCTTGACTTGAGCATCTTAAAAAGAGCTACATACAATACAATATCTAGACTATATGATTAAAAAATAAAATGAATATGTTAAATGGGCTTATCAAGACCAAATGTAACATATTAAAGTATCAACATTACTTTTTGATATACATGTATTAAGTCTATGTTGTACTTTTACATCTTTTTGCTTCCAAACTTTGTGTTGTATCAACTCATCTTTTTGTCATAAGTCTGACCATTACTAAAATCCTTGAATGATCTTAGTATTTGAAGTTAGATTATTTGACCCCTCTGTACAACATTCTTATGTAGGTCGAACAGACGTGTCGACTCATATAAAGAATGCACCAGATATAGTGCTAGCCCCTTTAGTCTTACGAGTGTACCGAGTTAGAAGTAATTCGGTCAGGAGACAATGTTCCCATAATGACTCTTTTATAGTAAGACCATAAAAAGGCGTGCTCTTTTTATTTATTGCCTCATTCGTAAATTCAAAATACTCGGATATCAATTTAAGCATAAGGGGACGACCATAAATGTACTATGTCCCTTTATTGAGGATTGAATCCCTAAATTTTTTATAAAAAATTAAAAATAATTCAGTCACTTGGATGAAGGTTTACTTGATGTCTTCATTTCAAGCTTGGCACCTTGTGGCAATGGCTTGCTTCCGGGATGATTTTCCGGCTACATAGCCAATCAAGGGAAAACTAAGTCGATCTGAGAGCTTTCTAACATCTTTTTTTTATAGAAGATAACTTTTTTAGTATAACTTTTTTTAATTCCCACCATAAAATCAATTTTGATGTTGTGACCGACTTACGGTTGTTCGAGTGAAGGTTTAGTGGAAAACTGCTTTCCCATTGATTTTTCTCAACCAAGTTATGTGCTTCAACTTTATGATATTTCTAACAACAACATAAATGGAATATGCTTCCTCTTTGGCACCATCGTCCCTAAGAGTAAAAGAATTTCTTGAAGAAGAAGACTTCTCAAGTATAGCAAAACCATTCGAAACACTAGGAAAATCCTCAGCAAAGTGTATTTTATGTTTTCGACATCATGTTGTCGGTTTTTAGGTAAGAGAGTGGTGGAAATCATCAACAAACTCCTTAGAATCTTGCATATTAGAGGTAGAACAAGTGTGTCCAGCAATAACAACATGTTGAGCACTTTCCTCTAGCTTTTTAGTAGGGTTTTTACCACACATTCGACCAAAACTGAAGCCAAAACTTGTTGTTTTGAGGTTGTTTTTGGTTAGAAAGTTTATCCATAGTATAATCCTTACCCTTTGGGGGAAACTTTATAACAACCCAAGTGAAGCTCTTCGTTAGGGAGCCCATCCTTCACCTTCTTAATCAAATCCACAACAGAACTATAAACAAAAACAGTAGTGTCAATGAGCTTTTTATGGGTTGTTTTGCTGTGAATTTTAGTGTGTTTTCCAGCCAAACCTTTAGCTTTGTGAGTTGTGGAACTTTCATAGAATGAAGCATCATGGGGTCATCTAATCCAACATAAATTTTCTTTTTCTTGACCACGAAAACGACTCGGCTTGGTCAAAAGATGCACAAGGACCAATAAAAGGCCCACTTAAACTAGAAAGAGATTGTAAAGCACAACAAAAAGGTTGTATTTTCTACAAAAGTGCAACCAAATGACGGCTTGCATTAGAAGACAAACAGAAAAAGCAAGCCAAAGGCTTTACAATCTAGTTGCAAGTTAGAAGTACGTGACCAACCTTCAAGCAAGCCAAAAATGGATTTTTTTTTTCTGTAGTTTGAAGGTGAACAACAACAACTTATTGTGATTAAGAACCTTCACAATATATGAACGTTTTTTAACAAAATTTATAGAAGAACCTGATAAGAACAATTTTAAACCTCATCGAAAAGGATGTTCTAACCAACAAAATATTATAAAGTCTTGTTGCTAACCTTCAAACAAAACAAATATGAAGTATTTGCTCTATTTTTAAATAAAGAACAACAACCTTTAGTGCCTTGCTGAGCCTTGCGTGCCTTAGTAACCCAAACCTTGAAGAGTAATATATGAAAAGTTAGCCCATAGCTGAGCCTTGCGTGCCTTAGTAACCCAAACCTTGAGTTCATCCAGCTGTTGCCTAATGCAAGCGTTCTTATTCCCTGCGTTAAACTCAAACGCGTGGGACCCATAAGAGATGGAAGATGAGCCATTTGCAACAAATATTTACCCAATCTTATAACTTGAGCCTCAAGCACATCTGTTTGCATGTCGACAGGAGCCACTCTATCTTCCATGATAAACTTGAGCAGTCGGGATAAGTCAAAACCTTATAGAATACCCATAAGTGTTTCATCCAAAAACTGACTAAGGGATCCATCATAGATGGGTAGAACCACGAGGATATGAGCAGAGACTATGTATACAGGCTTCAAATCATGATGTTGAGAAGGTCGAGTAAGTTTGTGCATAAGTTTGGCTTGAAAATTTGACATAACGGGCCACTCGCTTTTAACGTAAGATTCTAAGAAATTATTTCCCTTTCAAGCCTCTATAAAGCTGAAACCTTTGGGAATGATGAGCTATAAAGAGAGAAAAATAAAGTTATAGCAATAGATGCTTTGGATAATACTAAAATAAATGAGATAAGTGAACCATTTATAAAAACATGGAGTCTAAATTCAAGCGAAAAATGAAAAAATATATTTAAAAGAATAATTTTTTTTATCAAACACGGGAAAATGAGATTACCGTGGAAGTCATGAAGAAATACAATCTTGAAAGGGAGAATATATTACAATTGGGAATACTTCATTAACTAAACATAAAACAACAAAATGGGAGGAATTGTTGATACAATACAAATAAATATTAGGTAAACCAACTAGACATTGAACCATAAAATCTGATCATACGATATCATACGATCAAAACTGACTTGGTCAATAAAGCAACTCTCGACGCAGTTGGCCGCTCGACCGGTGGTCAAACATATTTTTACTTGTCGTGCAATTACGTACAACTAGGGGCCTCAACTCGTGCTAGCATACACTCGCACGACCAGGCACAATAAGATATGACCAAATAGCCAGGTTTGGTATGGTTGCACATAAGTATGCAAACAATGGTCCAAGCACCTGGTTGTGCACGCTTGCGCGACCAGAATTGAACCAACATGGTTTTTAATAAGTGCGTGACCTATGCAACCAATGATCCAAGAATATTCATACAACCAACAACATAAACACTTGGCCGCGCAAACTTGGGTATCCAAGCGCAATGAAATTTAGCCAAAAGTCAGATTTAGTCATATGTCTGCATCCAAGCGCAATGAAAGTTAGTCAACAATCAAATTTATCCATCGGGACACTGCTCCAAACCCGCCAAAGGTGTGCATTACTGATCCTTATGACAATGAGTTGTTGGCACTTAGGTTTTGTTTTAGACACCAATGATCTCTCATTCTTCAACATTGCTAAGTGTAAAGAAACCATCTTCAACAACGTACAAATAAATCATCTACATTGTACGAAGAAGTAGCCTTCAAGAATGTACATTCCTTTGATAAAACATTTGGAGGGCAAAAAAAGACTGCACCAATAAGAAGGTAGCAACCTAAAACTCCTCAAAGTTAAGACCACTATATATGAAGCAAGTGTTTTATTTATAAAATGGGTTGATAATACATATTAGTATTATACATATACATAAAATCATGAATCATGCATGTGAAAATAGATAAAAAAATAGTGGTTAAAAGACTCAGCTTTATTTTTGGGCTCTAACAATATCATATAAGGCTTCACATTTCATAAAGAATAATAACTTATGAGTTGAGGTGCTGTTTTAGGAAAAATAATAAAATAAGAAAGGATAGTTAGATGCAATTGATGAGTTTAGATCTTACAGTCACAACAAATCCACTTATCTGAACAGGGGCAATTCAGACCATATCAAACCACTAAAAATCCAAACAGGACAAATGTATTAATTTTTGACTAAGTTATTTGCTAATCAACTTAAAACTAATGGGTCTTTGAATTCAACCCGGTTTCACGACCCGACCCGGCAAGCCCATGGGTCAGTAATTAAGGTATAAATACCCCAACTACTCTCATCAATAAGGGTGATCAGAATTTAATACTACCAGGCTGCTTAATTATCTCTCTACTCCTCACACTAAACACAAAACACCCCAAAATTATTAAAAAAAATTCTAAACACTTTACCAAACTACCCTCGCCCCAAAATAAACCAAACCAAATTGGCGACCACAGTGGGAGGCGATTGTGTCTGAATTTTACATTCAAAACCAGTGAGAAAAACAGTTCGAATGGATCCGAACGGGCATAGTACTCCACCTTCTGAGGTGGAAACAACGAAGGAAAACAAGGAATACACTGTTGAGGAGCGATACCAGCTGATGACAGAAATAGAGGCACTGAGGGCCATAAAACAGGCAGAGAAAGGTACCAAGGAGAAACCTAGAGCGTCAGTCCTTCACCATACTGACAACCCTAGGGAGAATGAGCCATCCATAAAGAATCACCTCAGTTCAAAGAAGACACACCGATATAAGCATATTGAAAGTTGTGGATCTGAATCATCTAGGAGCTCTTCAAATGAGGTGGAGCATGAAGAATCTAGTCCTCAAGAAGTGAAGATGGGAGATCCAAAAAAAATATAAAGTTAACCAAAAAGCACTCAAGAAAAAAGAGACATGCATGGTAGACTCAAGAGGCATCATGGCAAAGGGTCGTCCCATAGGCATGTTGATCAGTTGCTGATTGATCCTTTTGATTTTCAATCGAACCAGGTATTTTGCAACTCCTAATGAAGATAATTGTTTTTGGTCGCAATAAAAACTGGAGGCAGTCACCTTTGTCTGCGAAAATACTGTCCGAACACCTTCTCAAAAGGTTTAATAGCTCTAAGATGGAAAAATATGATAGAAGTCGAGATCTGAACAACCATCTGGAGCAATTCAAGAACGTCATGATGAATTTTGATGACGATGATAAGCTCTTGGGCAGAGCCTTCTCCCAAATTTTTACGTGAAGTGTTCTTAAATGGTATAATAGCTTACCTCAGGGGTGTATTAGAAACTTTGATACCTTTTGGGTTACCTTCCGAAGGCATATTGTTGGGAGTAAAAAAGTGAAGGGTAATGGGGATACCATCATCCATTGTGCCCAAGAACCAAGTGAATCTTTGAAAGATTACATAAGTCAATTTGTGAATACGAAAAAAGGATTAGCAGATTGCTTTGAGTATGTGGAAATTGCTTCTCTATGTAAGGGGTTGAATCATGTGAACCTGGTTGATTCTGTAACCAGGAAAAAAAACTATGACCTGGGATGGCCTGTTGAATCAAGTGGGAAAGCAGGTTAATGTGAATGAAACAAAGAAAACCAGGGTACACCGTCAAGTTAGGTCCACCATAACAGCTCCTCCAGCCGCTAACCAGTCCGGGTACAAGGCTAAAGAGACCACACAAGGGTCCAACCGATCCAAGCAAACTCAATCCAATCGGAACCAGACCCAAAGCCAACAATCAATGAGTAAGAGGGGTAATTGGGTCTAGCCTGAGTGGTTGACAAAGTTAAGGGAAAATATGGATACAATCTATGATTAAACCAAAGATAAAGTACAATTTCGAAAGTCGGCGGCGTTACACTCCCCCAGAGAGAACCGAAACACTTTTTTTTGCCAGTATCACAATGATATAGACCATAATACTCAAGACTTCATAGCATTGAAGCTAGAAGTCTAAAAACTTATTGAGAGAGGCAAACTGGAGGCGTACGATAAAAGACGAAGTGGAAACAGACCTGACTATGCTCCTCGAACAGGTCATTCGAACAATCCTGGAACGTCTACTCAAGAAGGTGCAATGATGATCCTTGAAAGGTTCGATGTGGACTCTGAGTATCTGGATCCAGATCCAACTCGGAATAAGGTGGGGGTGATAACAGAAAAAACTAAAACATTATCCGAATTGATCAGTTTTTTTGAATCAGTAACTATCTTTGGAGGAGATACTGTAACTGCACCTACCCTTTCCTCAAGGAAGAAGCATGTCCACAATTTGACTACTCAATTAGAAATGAGAGTGTCTTCCCATTAGTGCCAGTACCCATTCCTATTCATAGTCTTTGATGAAGATGATTTGAGGGATATTGCTGGGCCTCACGAGGATGCAGTGGTTATAGGAGCCTCTATAGGGAAAATGATATACGCCGAATTCTTATTGATACGGGCAGTTCGACAAACATCTTATTCTTAATCTCCTACAAACAGATGAGAAATCCGGCTGTTATTCAATGTTCGAACATAACTATTATGGGTTTCACAGGGAATTCTGCGGATATAATTGGGGAGTTTAAAGAGGAAGTATTGTTGGGCAAATGGCCTTTTAAAAAGATGGCGAGGGTACTATTTGTGGTGGTAGATTGCCCTACGTCATATAATGCAATTTTTAGGAGGTCCAAGCTTTCCAGAATGCATGTCGTGGCCTATAGAGTCCATCAATGTTTAACGTATATGATTCAAGGACAAGTTGGTGTTGTCCGAAGTAGTCAGAAGATAGCCAGGGAGTGCTATGCAACAACTCTTGCTCCTAAGGCATTGGGGGCAGTTTGAATTAATAACCATTAACAGTTACTAGAGCCTTTTGCTGAGGAAAGTGAGATTGATGACCCCAGAGAGGCTCCCAGTGTCATAATACCCATTGAAGAAGTTGAAACTCACTCCCTTGCAGAGGGTAAGAACATCAAAATTGGTTCCAAAATGGCACCAGAGTTAAAAAATAAATTATTGTCTTTTTTGCTAAAAAATCAACATGTGTTAGTGATGTAACTGGGGTACCGACGGATGTTATTTCACACAAGTTTTCTATCTGGAGAGATGTTGCACCTGTTGTACAAAAAAAAGAGTTTTTTCTAAGGAAAAAGCAGATGCGATAATTTAAGAGGTTGATTGGCTGACCAAGATAGGTACATTAAAGAATCCCAATATCCTCTATGGACTGCCAATCCGGTGTTAGTCAAGAAAAAAAACAGCAAATGGCGTATGTGTATTGATTTCACTGACCTCAACAGAGCTTGCCCAAAAGATCTTTATCCTGTCCCCCAGATAGATCAGCTAGTAGACTCTATGGATGCCTTTTCAGGGTATAATCAGATATAAGTGGATCCGAGGGATTAAGATCACACTACTTTTATTACAGATAGAGGTCTCCACTGCTACAAGGTAATGCCCTTTGGATTGAAGAATGTTGGGGCTACTTATCAGAGGTTGGTGAACGGAAAATTTGTTGATTAGATCGGTAGAAATATGGAAGTATACATAGATGACATGATAGTTAAAAGACTAGAGGAGGATTTACACGTAACTGATCTTCAAGAAACTTTTGCTAGCTTAGAATCTGTGAATTTGAAGTTAAATATAGAGAAATGTGTGTTTGGGGTCCGATCTGGAAAAATTATGGGTTACATAATAAGTGAGAAAGGTATCCAGCCTGATCTGGATCAACTTAATTCCCTATTAGAAATGGATCCTCCTTGAAATGTTAAAGAAGTTCAGAGGCTCGTCGGAAGGTTGGCTGCATTAAATAGATTTATTTCAAGGTCATCGGACAAGTGCGCTCCATCTTTCCAAATATTGAAAAATGCTAAAGACTTCAATTGGTCCCCATGGTGTGACCAGGCCTTTCTTGAAATAAAGAAACACCTATATTCACCAAAGACTCATTTCAAGCCCGTTCAAGGAGAAAAGGTTTATGTATACCTGGCTGTGTTAGAATGTGCTATAAGTGTTGTCTTGGTAAGAGAAGTGGACAATTATCCTCGTCCGGTGTACTACATCAGTAAGAGTTTATTGGATACTGAAAAAGATATTTAGAATTTTGAAAAGCTGGCACCAGCCTTAGTAATTGTAACAAAAAAATGAGGTCATATTTTCAATCTCATTCTATTGTTGTCCGAACGTCTTCCTGCTAAAAATGTTCTTCAAAAGTCAGATATATCAAGCAGAATAACCAAATATCCAATATAATTGGGTTACTACGACATTGATTTTCCCCCCAAACGGTAATTAAAGCTCACTAAGTGGCTGATTTTTTGGAAGAATTCCATGCGGACAGGTGCTCTAAACATACTTCAGAAGATAATTTCAAGAAAGAATGGATGGTCCGAACTGATGGTGGATCAAACACTATGGGTTGTGGAGATGGAATTTGCTTAACCTCTATGTATGGTGACAAAATGCATCAAGCTATATGTTTTGTATTCAGAGCCTCTAATAATGAGTCTAAATATGAAGCAGCCATATCTGGTCTTAAGTTAGCTCTCCTCCGTGGAGCTAAGAGAGTCCGATTAATGAGTGACTCTCAATTATTAATCCACCATTCCCAAGGACATTCTGAGGCCAAGAAGGAACAAGTGGTTAAATACTTACTCATTTTGAAAGAAGTGGCAGCAAGCTTCAAAAGTGTTTGCTATGAGCATATTGTTAGATCGGAGAATACATTCACAGACTCTCTAGAAACTATAGCATATTCTGAGTCCTACCCTTGGATTCTCATACAAGAATGTCTGTCCATACAGTTAGATCAAAAGAAATAGAATTGAGAAAATATGAGTACACATGTGATCCAGCCTAAGGACTGGAGATACACCCTCCTTCAATACATTTCCGATGGGACATTGCCTTCGAATAAAGTTATGGAAAAAAATATTAAACACAAGGCTCGTGGTTTTTTTTATAGTAAGGGGAATTCTCTATAAAAATCTTTCAGTAGACCTCTCCTACGCTGTTTGGGATTTGAAGAATCCCAAGTTGTTTTATCTGAACTACATGATGGGGAAGGCTCAGCACACTGTGAGTATAGGGAACTGACTGGAGAGTCTTAGTGGCTGGATACTATTGGCCAACCATAATGGCAGATGCTAAAGAAATGATGAAGAAATGTGATCCATGTCAAAGGTATGAGAATGAAATTCATGCGCCAGCAGTACCTATGGAGTGTATTTCTGAGCCAATACCTTTTGTTAGATGGGAGATGGATTTAGTTGGACCTCTACCCATGGCATCCGGGGGGTGCAGAACTATTATAGTCCTCATTGACTATTTATTTAAGTGGATAAAAGAAACTCCCTTGGCTGGGACCACATCGAAAGCTGTTATTAAGTTTATTTTATCCAATATATGTTATAGATTTGGAGTCCCCCATAAGATTACTACAGACAATGGGCCACAGATTGATAACAAAGACATGAAGAATTTATGTGCCTTTAGAGGCATTCAACATTGTTTCTCCTCTCATTTCCATCCCCAAGCGAATGGCCAAGTAGAATTTACAAACAAAACTATTTTGTCTTGATTAAAAAAGAATTTACAGGGGGCTGCGAGGAAATGGCCAAGCTATTTACAATAAGTATTATGGGCCTACCAAACTACTCATCGGGCTGTTACACAAGAATCTCATTTTGTCTTGGTGCATGAGATGGATGCAATTACCCCCATAGAGGCTACTTTACCATCATACAGGGTCCATAACTATTCCGAACAGGCTAATGAGACAGCAGTTAGGTATCAGTTGAACTTAGTAGAGGAAAGAAGGGTTAAAGCACATTTGAGAACAATGCACTACCAAGGCTTGATGAGGATAAAATTTGCTTCCAAAGTCAAAAGAAGAGATTTTCAAACAAGGGATAAAGTATTAAGGAATTACCAAGGGGAGGCAGTTCGGTAAACTAGCTCCGAATTGGGAAGGCCCTTATGAGGTCTGTGAAAAGGTCAAACCTAGGATATATAGGCTTTAAGACAAAGAAGGAAGAGCTTTAAAGCACTCATAGAATGTTGAGCACCTTAGGTTAAATTTAGAATAAAGTTTTTATGTAAATAGTTACTTGTTAAATACCAATGTAATATTAGGGGGCATACTCTTTCCTACCTCGGTGGCGCATGAAGGTGCCCGGTTTTTTCAATAATACATGATACCTTCTTCAAAAGTTTGATGTGATTTTACTTCAATTTAATTTAAGTATGAATCACTTATTAAACACCCCGGATCTCTAAGTGATCTTGAGTAGATCTGATAAACTTGGTGATTGATCATAACTATTAAATATATGTGATTGGAGATATTAAACACTCTCAATTCAATACTTCTGAAATTCTAGAGGCTACTTAAACATTAGCCATGAAAGATTTAAAGGAAAGTATTAAACAAAAGGGAAATTGGATAAATTAAATTATGTTCGGACTTGAACCGAACAGTAATACAAAACATGCCTTGGCCATCCAAGGACTTTAATTGTTAAAAAAAAGTACATGATAAAACTTAGGGTTTGTTCCCTTCGGATTTTTCTTCACCACCGTTTTTGGGACTTTTGAGTTCAGCACTTGAACTCTTACCCGTTCCTTCTTCATCATCAGTGGAGTCAACTCCACTAGCATAGTTATGCTTATCACTATCTGCCAAGGTATAAAATGGGATGTCTTCATACTCCACATACTTCCATAGAGGACCAAGGGTTCTATTCGGGAAGGTCTCATGGAACAGTAGCAACATGTCGGATTTAATCTCATCGTCTCTATTTTATAATGAGTCTACTACTCCATTGGCATATTCTTCAATACCTGCTTTGATGGCTTGTTCTTGCTGATGTTCCAGGGCCTCCTTCTCCTTGGTCATCTCCGAAACAGTGCCCTCAAACTTAGTCTTCTCGTTGGTTAAGGTTTGGATAACACCGTCCTTGGTTTTAACTGCTCATTAAAAAATGTGAGGTTTTGTGAGGAAGAAGTCTCCAGGACGGAGTACTTAGTTTGGAGCTCAGTGTCGGATGCTTCTGATACAGTTAGCTTAGTTTCCAAATCCTCATTCTCCTTCTTCAGCACCTCTATGCTTTGCTGAGCACTTAGAAGACTATATTGGTGAGGATAATTATCGTCTGAGGGTAGGCTTGTAATTTGTTTTTGTGTTTAATAGTAGTATGTGGGTGTTAAATATTTAGTGTAGAGAGTAGAGAGATAATTAAGCTGGTTGGTTGCAGTTAATTCTCATTGCCCACACTTAATGCAGGTGGTTGGGTATTTATACCTTAATGTTTGGGCCCTTATGGGCTTTCGGGTCATGTTTAATGGACCCGGGTCATGTTCAAAGACCCATGAGCTCTAAGTAGGAGAGCAAGTAGCTTAGTCAAGTAGTGTTTAGGTTTTTTAGTACTTTTGTCATAGTTCGAACAGTCCTTTGGGCCAAGTGTTCGAAGTGATCTGTCCGGTCCGGAGGCCTTGGACCAATCTGTCCTTGTCCGGGGAGCATGCAGAATTCAGACTCATTAGGAGCCCCTTTTTTAGGTGTTTGTGCAAATACTCTTGTCAAAAACCTGAAAAACAGTCCGACATCAGGGGTAGTTCTTAATCCGGACAGGTCTGTCAATTTGGGCTATGGGTTTATCCGGACTGATAAAGCTTCACGAATTCAAAACAGTTTTTGCCAGAGTTCGTGGGACACGTGTCGCTCTCTGATTGGTTGCTTCAGCCGTTTTTTCACTTTGAATTTCGAACCCACCTTCTTCGAAAAGCAACCTCTTAATTAAAGGTGGTGACATCAGCGCCGTCTTTAATCATTACCAATCTTTTCAAATTCTCCTAGGAATCAACTTCTTTTTTCAGATTTACTATAAATTCAAACTCACTTTCTACTGTTTTACCATCTCTTTCACATTTACTCTGCAAAATCTCTCAAAGCTTTCTCTCTCTAAAGCAAAAACTTGCTCAATAGTTTATGTTTACAAGGAGGAACGCTCTGGTCAAAGGCGAGTGGCTCAACCTTTCTGAGTTAGAGAAGGCTCAAAAAGTCGAAAGAGAAAGACGAATTGCGGCAGGGTTACCCACTTCGCCTGTTGATAGACCAATCACCTCTGCCACAGAGTCAGATCAAGGCTCTTCCTCTTCTAAAGGCACCAAGCCTAGAAAACTATTTCAAACTAACCTCTCCCCCATTATCTCTGGTTCCTCAGTTCAGGAATCGGAACCTGCTGTCGAGCCAGGAGTAACAGTTACCAGCCTCAGAAAACCCTCACCCTTTATAGCAATGGGGTCGGACACGGAGCACTCCCCTCAGAAGCTAGTCGATAGGAGGAAAGGCCGGTTAGTTAAAGGCCAAGGGTCTAAAAACACTCCCTCAAAGTCGGGGGCAAAAGACAGCAGCACCGGGTCAGAGGTGCATATTAGAGCCCCCAAGGACAGACTGTCCGGTCCGGAGGGCACCAGTCCAAGTCTTCAAAGAGAAGCACCTGCTCCGGATACTCTACCGGAGGCCAGAAGCCAGAAGAATACAGAGGCCCAGCAGTCCGGAGACAAGGCTGAGTCAAGTTTGAACCCTCCCCCCACTACTGCTGCTGAAATCCCTTCAACAATTATGGAGGAAGTTATTGAGGACTATGTTGAAGAGGCTCCATTTGAGTCTGAGCCCTCCGGTCAGACGAGTAGTGCAATAGTTGCCAAGAAGGACAAAGGCAAAGAGAAATTGTATTTGAGGCATCCGGATCTGCCGGAGAGCCTCGAGGGAAGAGTGGGGCCTTGTTTTCACAAGGTCAGCGTTAATTAACTCCTTGCCCTGCAGAAAATCAACTACGCATTCATTCACACAGCTGAGCTGGGCCGGATGCGTACGAAGTGGGGAATACCGGAGAACGTGAAGATCAGGATCCCCATACACCCGGAGACTCCCATGGATTGCAAACTGAGTGAAGTTGTCATCTTCACTGAGCTGTTCAATTGGGGACTTAGACTCCCTTAGACCCTGAAATTGTCAGATACCTCCATCTGATAAAGCTTTACCCGAGCCAACTGAGCCCTAATGCCTGGTATACCCTCATGGCCTGCATCATGGCTTCAAGGCTCTCCGGGATTCCTCTACCGATGGAGGAGTTTGCTGCTGTGGCCAGTCTGTGCAGAAATCCCAACATCCCCTTTTATCATTTCAATATGGGGGATGATTTCAAGGCTGTGGATGATTTGCTAGAGGCGGAGAGGAATTGGAGGACTCAGTTCCTATTCGTCAGTGGAGCTTGGGAGAATGGAAGAAAAATCAAGTCCGGAGAGAACCCAAGCCTTCTCAGAAGCAGGTGGAGGAGTGATTGTAAGTCTTCCACTTTATTCTTTTGTTTCCTTTTTTTTAAAAAAATAGTTCGAACTAATGGGTCTCACTTTTGCCTTGGCAGTACTGCCCAAGGAGTTCAGTGACTATCAGAAAGCCGGGCAGGCTACTTGCTCTAAGATCAATGCTTGGGCTGCGGAGAAGTGGGGGAACCGATTCCATGCTGCTTTTACCAGTGGCAACTTGGCAAGGTCTCACTTGTGGAACACCACAGGTCGGAGAGACTTGACTTGGGAGGAGCTCACCACTCAGCCTCCTCCGGATGTTGTGCTTAAGAGGACCCATGAACTAGACGGGACACTCTTCCTGCCAGGCCGGGCCAAAGCCCCGAGCAAAATGAAAGGCAAGAAGAAGAAGGGCAAGAAGGTGGTGGGTGGTGCTAACCCTGCTGATGTAGAGAAGGATGCTCCAATAGACCCGAAGGGGCCAGTCTAGAGTCAAATCGATGCTGCTCTCTTGGAAGTGGTGGAGCAAGAGACTGAAAAGCAAGAGGCGAACCTCCCAAAACCTCCAAGGGCTTTCAAGAGAAATCGTAAACACGGAAGCGAAAGCACAGACCGGGAGGTCAAGAAGAAAAAGACTTCTAAGGGAGACGAGCTTTCTCTCCGGGCTCCGGAGCCTTCTCTCCAAGCTGATCCTACTGACCCAACGCATGCCGAGGAGATTCCGGGTGACTTTCATACCGATGAGGCTGAGGGGGAGGTATCAATATTGATGGAGTAGACATCACCGGTCTTGGTGAGCTTGGTGAATACTTCCTCAATCTTCCCAGAGATGACTTTGCCGGGCCTTACCTTCCTTCAAGCACCTCCAACACGGTCACTTTTAATGGTAAGACCTTTATCGTTTCTTGTGAAAGGGATCCCATAGCCCACTCTTTGTTAAGCAACGTTCAGCCTGTACTTGTGTTGGAGAAACAAGTCCGAAACCAGGCCGATATCATCAAAGATCTCAAGTCTGACAAAGAGAGGATGTCCGATGACCTTCGCACTGCCACTTCCAATGCTGCCATTTTAAAGGAAGAAACCGAGGAGTTGAAGAGAAAGCAAGAGGCAAGCACCACAAAAGTCTCCACTTTAGAGGACACCATTAGAGAGCTCCGGGAGAAGCTGTCCGGTCTGGAGAAAGACCTTACCACCTCAAAGGGAGAATCCAAAGCTAAGGATCAAATCATCACCAACCTGACCAATGATAAAATCGCTCTTGAGAATACAGTGTCTAAGGCTGCCGAGGAGAAAGCGACTTTGCTAAAGGAGCAGGAGGCCAAGATTCAAGCCAAGATCGATGCTTATGCCAATAATGTGATCGAAACTCAGGAGGAGATGTATGCCAAGGTGAAGTCTGACATGGTCCTACTCTTCCATGAGAAGTTTCCAAAGAAGAACCTGGGGGATTTATGGCTTTATGTTGAGCCTGAAGACCTCTCGTATCATACGATGGCTGAAGCCGACAGGTATGGCTACTCTAGTGCTTCCTCAGATGACGAAGAACACACCGGGGAGAAACCTGGCGAAGAGAAGAGTGATCTCAAAGGGAAGGAAAAGACAGATGAAGGTGAGCCATCTTCTAAGACTCAGCCTTAATTCATGATTCAGTTTTTACTTATTTATCCAAACTAAAGTCCTTGGAAGGCCAAGGCATTCTTTTTTGTAATCGTGTCCGGCAACTGACCGGATAGGTTTTCTGTACTGTTTTTGACAATTTGAAAAGTCCTTGGAAGGCCAAGACACTTTAAGTTATTTTAATGAATATCTTTGTTTCATGCAATTCTCATCTTCTTTCACAGTCTGTTCCAATTTTGATGGCTAGAGTTTAAACAGCCTTTAGTTATTTCATAGTGAGAGTGTTTAAGTTCTCCAGCTAGAGTTTAAATAGCCCTTAGTTATTTCAATCCGGATAGTGTGACAAAGGACAAAACTTAAAATACTTGAGAATTTTTTTTAAGAAGGCATCAAATTTTATTCAAAAGCCCGGACACCTCATTAAAACCTCCCCGTGCCACCAGGGAGGAAAGAGTATGCCCCCAAATATTTACATGGATGTTTAAACAAGTAAATATTTACACAAATGCTACTCCAAGTACATCCGGAGATGCTCGATGTTCCAAGGATGAGTCAAAACTCTTCCATCTTTGTCCTCCAACCAATATGTTCCAGGTTTAATTCTTTCAACAACCATATACAGACCTTCCCAAGCTGGGGCCAGCTTTCCGAACAACTTTTCTTTAGTGTGTAAGAAGACTTTCCTTAATACCTTGTCCCCTGGTTGGAAATCTCTTCTTTTAACTTTGGAAGCAAACCTGCTTCTCATCAAGCCCTGATAGTGTGCAACTCTAAGGTGAGCTTTAACTCGTCTTTCTTCTATCAAATCAAGTTGACCTCTGATTGCCACCTCGTTAGCGTGTTCGGAGAAGTTGTGAACACGAAATGATGGGAGAGTCGCTTCTATAGGAGCTACTGTATTCATCCCATAGACCAAAGCAAAGGGTGATTCTTGTGTTGCAGCCCCAGGTGTTGTTCGGTAGGCCCACAAGACCTCTTGTAAATAACTAGGCCACTTCCCAGCAGCCCCTTCCAAATTCTTCTTTAAACCGGACAGTATAGTTCTATTAGCCACTTCAACTTGCCCATTTGCTTGTGGGTGGAAAGGTGAAGAGAAACAATGTTGTATACCCCTTGAGGCACAAAAGCTCTCCATTTCCCTATTGTCGAACTGTGGCCCATTGTCTGTTGTTATCTTCTGTGGGACACCAAACCTGCAACAGATGTTGGATATAATGAATTTTATAACAACTTTTGATGTGGTTCCTGCTAGAGGGGCTGCTTCAATCCACTTCGAAAAGTAGTCTATGGCCACAATTATAGTTTTGCGTCCTCCGGACGCCACGGGGAGAGGCCTTACTAAATCCAATCTCCATCGAGCAAAAGAAATGGGCTCAGAAATTGATTTTAAAGGAATGGATGGGACATGAATTTCATTGTTGTACCTCTGGGATGGTCACACCTTCTTACCAATTCCTTAGTATCTTTCATGATATATGGCCAATAATAACCGGACAGTAAAACTCTTCTTGTTAAAGCCCTGAATCCATAATGGGCTGATCCCTCACCATCATGCAATTCAGAGAGGACTACTTGAGACTATTCATCCCCAAACAGCGCAGGAGAGGTTTACTATAAGATTTTTTATACAACACTTCTCTCAATATGATGAAACCACGAGCCTTGTGTTTCAATGTTCTGGCTAGTGACTTATCCGAAGGCACGATACCATCAGAGAGATAATGCAGGAGAGGAAACCTCCAGTCTTGAGGTTGTTTCACTTACACTTCAAAAAAATTCTCTTCTTTACCTTTTCTAAGTTGAATGGAGGGGTTTTCTAGCACATGGATCCATAGATATGACTCCGTATATGCTATGGTTGCTAACGAGTCTGCTAGCTCATTTTCTGCCCAGGGTATGTGCTCATAAACAACACTTTTAAACTTGAGTGCTTCATTCTTAAGGAGGAGTAAATATTTCACAAACTGCTCCTTTTTAGCCTCAAATTGGCCTTGGGCATGGTGGATCAGAAGCTGGGAATCACTTAGTAGCTTGACCCTCTTAGCCCCACAAATGTAGGCTAACTTTAAACCAGCTATAGCTGCTTCGTATTCAGACTCATTGTTAGATGCTCTGAAAGCAAAACAAATAACCTGGTACATTTTGTCTCCATATGGAGAAGTTAAACACACCCCTGCACCACATCCCATAGTGCTACATCCACCATCTGCTCGGACGACCCATACCTTTTTATCTTTTATATCAGTAGTTTGCTCCGAATCCCTGTTGGAGTGGAATTCAACCAAAAAGTCTGCCACAGCTTGGTCCTTGACTGCTGTTCGAGGAGCAAAGTCTATGTCGAAGTCCCCCAACTCTATTGACCACTTAGTCATCCTGCTTGAAATGTCTGCCTTTTGGAGGACATTCTTTAGGGGAAAAGAAGTCCGGACGATGATGGGATGAGCCTGGAAATAAGGCCTCATCTTCCTGGCAGCTATTACCAAGGCTAATGCTAATTTTTCGAGTTTTAAGTAACGTCTTTCTGCATCTATCAAACTTTTGCTGATGTAGTATACTGGATGGGGATGACCATCGACCTCCCTCACCAATACAGCACTGATGGCACAACTTGAAACTACCAAATATACGAAGAGTGTCTCCCCATCGACTGGTTTAAACAAAGTTTTGGAGGAGGACAGGTGCTTCTTGATCTCATTGAAAGCCTCATCACACTATGGGGTCCAATCGAATCCATTTGCACCCTTCAAAGTTTGAAAGAAAGGGGCACACTTGTCCGAAGACCTTGAGATAAATCTGTTTAAGGCAGCTAATCTCCCCGTTAACCGCTGTACTTCTTTAATATTTCTAGGTGGCTCCATCTGGAATAGAGCATTGAGCTGGTCCGGATCGGGCTGTATCCCATGCTCACTTATAATATAGCCTAGAAACTTTCCGGACTACACTCCGAACACACATTTTTCTGGGTTTAACTTTAAATTCACTTTTACCAAGTTGGAAAAAGTTTCTTGGAGACCAGACAAGTGCAATTGCTCGTCCACACTCTTCACCATCATGTCATCAATGTATACTTCCATATTTCTTCCAATCTGATTAGCAAAAGCCTTGTTTACTAACCTCTGATAAGTAGCCCCAACATTTTTCAACCCAAACGACATTACCTTATAGCAATGGAGACCTTTGTCAGTGACAAATGTGGTATGCTCTTGATCCTTCGGATCCACTTGAATCTGATTGTATCCGGAGAAGGCATCCATAAAGGAAAGCAACTTGTTCCCAGAGGTGGAGTCTACTAACTGATCAATCCGGAGGACCAGATACAAATCTTTTGGGCAAGCTCTATTGAGATCTGTGAAGTCAATGCACATGCGCCACTTTCCATTTTTCTTCTTTACCAAAACTGGATTGGCAGTCCACAAAGGATACTGAGACTCCTTGATGTGCCCAATCTTTGTGAGCCTGTCAACCTCTTGCACAATGACATCAACCTTCTCCTTAGAAAAAGCTCTTCTCTTTTGAACCACTGGTGCTACGTCTCTCCGGACGGATAGATGATGTGATATTACTTCTGCTGGAACCCCAGTAACATCATCATTGCACCAAGAAAAAACGTGCTGATGATTCTTCAAAATCTTTAACATTTCATTTTTCAGATCGGGTGGCATTTTGGAGCCTATCTTAACACTTCTTCCTTCTTCCAAACAGCGTGTCTCTATCTCTTCGACCGGTATCAACACTCCAGGGGTCTCTCTGTGGTCATCAATTTCACCCTCACCCCTAGAAAGCCCCTCAAACTGCTATTGCTCGTTGATGCGTACTGCCCCCAGCGTCCGGGGCGCTAGAGCAGTAGCATAACACTCTCTTGCAATCTTTTGACTACTCCGGACGACTCCAACCTATCCCTGAACAACATATTTCAAGCACTGGTGGACTGTTGAAGCCACTGCATGCATCCTAGAGAGCCAAGACCTCCCTAGAATAGCATTATAGCAAGTGGGACAATCCACCACAACAAAGAGTATTCTGACCATTTTCTTGAAAGGGCCCTTGCCCAATAAAACTTCCTCTTCGAACTCTCCGATCACATCTGCTGAGCTGCCTGTAAAGCCCACAATTGATCTGTCCAAACTCTAAATTACAGCTGGATTTTTCATTTTCTTGTATGTGGTTAAGAAAAGGATATTGGCCGAGCTTCCAGTATCCACCAAAATTCGTCTTATGTCGTTGCCCCAATAGATGCTCCTATGACAACAACATCTTCATGAGGACCAGCAATATCTCTTAAATCATCTTCATCAAAAACAACGAAGAGGAATGAATTTTATGACTGATAGGAAGTCATGCCTCCTTCTAGCTGGGAGGCTAAAGTATGAACGTGCCTCTTCCTCGAAGAAGCAGTAGGAGCTGTTATAGTGTCCCCTCCGAAAATTGTAAGTGACTCAAAAAACTTAATGAGCTCGGAGACCGACCTAGAACATTCCTCAATTGTAGCCACTCTGTTTCGAGTTGGATCAGGATCCAAATACTCAGATTCCACATCAAACCTCTCAATTATAACCATGGCTCCCTCCGGAGCAGCATTACTTGGACCAACCCGGTGAGTGTTGTCAGGCCTGTTACCTCCTCTTCTTTTGACGTAAGCTCCCAGTTTTCCCCTTTCAATCAAGTTCTGAACTTCTTGCTTCAATTCTATGCAGTCATCAGTGGTATGACCAATATCATTGTGATATTGGCAAAAAGAGTTATTGCGATGTTCTCTGGGAGACTGCAATGTGGCTGGTCTCCGATAATGCACCTCGTCCTTTGTTTTATCAAAAATGATGGCCACACTTTCTTTTAATTCTGCAAACCACTCCGGTTGGACCCATGGCCCTCTCTTGTTTCTGGATTGCTGACTATGAGCAGGAGCAGCTGGCTGAGACTGAGATTTTGCCCTACCATGCCCTTGTCCGGTCTCTCTTGCTTTGTTCCCGGACTGATTCTGATTGGGATTTGGTGCTACCGGGGTAGACCTCACCTGCCTGTGCACCCTGGTTTTCTTCGTTTCATCAACATTAATCTGTTTTCTAACCTGATTCAGCAATCCTCCCCATGTCATAGCCTTCTTTCTGGTCACTGAGTCAGCCAAGTTGCCAGAGGTTCAAGCCCTGTCTTAGGGATGCTATTGCTACCTGTTCGAAGCAATCAGCCAACCCATTCTTGGTGTTCACAAAATGGCTTATATATTCTTTCAAGGACTCATTTGGTTCTTGGGCACAATGGATTATTGTGTCTCTATTGCCCTTTAGCTCTTTACTCCATACAAATTGCCTTCGAAAGGCTACCCAAAAAGTATCGAAATCTTTAATACAGCCTTGAGGCAGGCTGTTGTACCATTTTAGAGCACTCCCCGTAAATGATTGGGAGAATGCCCTACAAAGTAGTTTATCATCATCGTCAAAGTTCATCATGAAGTTTTTAAACTGTTCCAAATAGTTGTCCGGATCAGTACTGCCATCGTACTTTTCTATTTTGGTACTGTCAAACCTCTTAGGGAGGTTTCCGGACAAAATCTTAGAAGATAATGGAGATTGCCTCCTATTTCTTCCACGACTGAACACAGTATCCTCATTGGGAGTTGCAAACATACTTGGTTCATCGTGAAAAGCGAAAGGATCCATCAGCATCCAATCCACATGCCTCCGGCTATGAGATGATCCTTTACCAATATGCCTCTTCATCTTTCCATGTTTATCCCTTTTTCTTGAATATTTTTTATCTGCTTTTACTTCTTTCTAGTTCGACCCTCATCGCTGCTAGAGGATAAAGATTTTTCAACTCCTTCATTGTCCGAAGAGTTATCAGAAGATTCTGAACTTGAGTCAGAACTCTCCACTGGCTTAGACCGGTGAGACTTTTTGGAGCTGGCATGAGTCTTTTTGGTGCTCACATGAGTTTTTGAAGACTCATGCTCTCTGGGGTTGTCGGTGTGATGAACAATTGATGCTTTGGACTTTTCTTTCATGCCCATCTTAGCCTTTTTGGCCCTCAGAGCTTCTATTTGACCCTTTAGCCTATCACGCTCTTCGATAGTGTACTCATCATTCTCTCCCACCACTTCGAGCAGAGATGGTGGTACTTCTGGATTGTCCGGATTCATTCAGACAGATTTTCTTAGCTGGTTTTGAATGCTTGATTCAGGCACCTTTTGTCTCCCACTGTGGTCGCCAATTTGGTGAGGATAATTATCGCCTGAGGGTAGGCTTGTAATTTGTTTTTGTGTTTAATAGTAGTATGTGGGTGTTAAATATTTAGTGTAGAGAGTAGAGAGATAATTAAGCTGGCTGGTTGCAGTTAATTCTCATTGCCCACACTTAATGCAGGTGGTTGGGTATTTATACCTTAATGTTTGGGCCCTTATGGGCTTTCGGGTCATGTTTAATGGACCCGGGTCATGTTCAAAGACCCAAGAGCTCTAAGTAGGAGAGCAAGTAGCTTAGTCAAGTAGTGTTTAGGTTTCTTAGTACTTTTCTCATAGTTCGAACAGTCCTTTGGGCCAAGTGTTCGAAGTGATCTGTCCGGTCCGGAGGCCTTGGACCAATCTTTCCTTGTCCGGGGAGCATGCAGAATTCAGACTCATCATATATGACAGATTTTTCTTGTCAGTGGTGAGAGAGTTGATAGCATTGGTTTATATTTTTACTTGCCTCTCCAGATCGAGTACTGGCCGGATATAACCAAGGAGAGCATGACTTAAGGTATCTTGTTCTCCGGATAGGGATTAAGTTTTCCCATTATAAGTTACCATGTTGGAGGAACTGGAGGGACGACAAGGACCTGCAAAATCATCCTTATCAAAGTCATTAAAATACATACCGATGTCTTGAAGGGCAGAACGGTCCACTTCGTCTTTTCTAATCTGTCCAGACTGAAGGTCTGTTGGGATTTCCTCTTGCAGAGTAGGGTCAGCAGGAACTGGGGGTGGGAATTCTGTGGGGCGAAGGATTATCTCTTCCTCTAGAGTAACCTTCTTCTTCTTAGCAGCTTTCTCATCAATGTTGGCATTGCGCTTTTTATCCTTTTTAAGAGGCCTTGGTGGGTTATTTGACCCTTCAGCTTCCCTTACGGTCTCAACCTCTACTGCCTTTAGCAAGGCCACATCAATACTACCCTGGTTCCCCAAACCAGTCCCCTCCGTAGCTGTTTGAGCCAACTTTGTTGTAGTCTTCCTCTTATTGTTTTTCATTTTGTTGGAGGTTTTGACCCTGGAAGGCAGGTACATCTTGGCATCTTTGGCTTCTGTCCTTTTCAATATTATATCAGCAGAATGAGGGGTGGTTAGCTCTTCCCATGAAATGTCTATTTTGCCTGTGGTGTTCCACAGGTGAGACCTCACAAAATTTCCCGACTTGAAGCAATTGTGGAAGACATTCCCTCAATTCTCTGAAGCCCATGCATTAAGCTTTGCACAAGTCTTCTGTCATTCTTCCAAGTGGCCAGTGAACTCCTTCGGCAGAACTAAGGAGAGATAATAAATTAGTCAGAATAGGAAAAGTTGCAACTTAAGAAAAAAAAAGAAAAAAAAAGAAAAATTTACCAGTGCTTTTCCATCTGCTGGTCAGCAAGCTAGGGTTTGTGTTGGCCTTGATCTTCCTACCATTCTACCATGTCCCACTGATAAAAAGAAACTGTGTCCTCAAAGTTTTTTTGGACTCTAGCAGGTCATCCACGACCTTGAAATCATTCCCCGTATTGTAGTGGTAGAAGGGGATTTGGTGGTTCTTGCACAGACTTGCTAAAATAACAAACTGCTCCATTAGAAGTGGGATCTTTGATAACCTATACGCCATGATACAAGCCAAGAGTGTATACCAGGCGTTGGGGCTTAGCTGACTGGGATATAGTTTGACCAAATGAAAGTATATGATGATGAGTCTGGATTTTCTCACCACTCACTGAGGGAACCGGACAGGGGCAATTCAGACAAAAACCACCCACTGAACCATCTGAACAAGACTAAATGTATTAAAACCTAAATCACTTCATGACTAAGCTAATTACTTACTTGCTTAAAGATTAATAAGTCATTTAACTCGACCCAAATTCATAAATTGACCCGAAAGCCCATGTGGCCCATAATTAAGGGTATAAATACCCAACCACTTTCATTTATGAGGGTAATGAACATTTAATACAACCAGGCAACTCAAATCTTTCACTACAATCTATCCAAATATTAAATACCCTTGAAACATCACAAAAATCTAGACAAAATTACCCTCAATCGAAAATAAACCCCACCATATGATAATCTTTAGGTCTAAAGGGAACTGAAGTCCCTAGTTGAGCACTTCGATATATAAATACCACTTCGTTCAACTTACAATCCATGGGGGTCTCCCGAGTGATTGGTATTCTCACTTTTACAGACTCTAGAATCCCCCATTTTGTCTGGATTCGACCCAATTCAGCCGTATGGGTATAAACATAATTAATATTTTGTAAGGCTAGCAAATACTTAACACTGACATGCTTGAAACAAGGGCCTACCTTACCCTCTAGACACTCCGGAAGTACGTCCGGATGAGTCAAGCCAACTTTAGTTTTACCTCTCCTCTCTGAGGTAGCATCCCTTGTCTGACCTGACGTCTCGGTCTCAAAATAGGCTTCTTCAATACTATCTTCCATATTTTCTTCCATCACTGTGGAAGGTTTTTCAGCTGTTTTTGAAGGAGGTTGCTCCGGTTCCTTCATCGGAAGTTGTATAGATGGTTGTGCAGTTGTTGCCTCTGAGGGCCTGATGTCTGGTAAAGATTGATGTCCGGAGGGCTTGGCCTGTGGAACAATTTTAGTTACCTCCGATCCGGAGGGTTTTGAAGATGATGGTGTTGACTGGGTTTTTGCTTGACGAGTCGTCCGGCGAGGGGTTATTTTCTCTGGTGATATTTCTGTATCAGAGCCCATCGCTATAAACGGTGAGGGTTTTCTAACACTTGAGACAACCTTTTATTTGGAAACAGGGTGTTGAGACTCTTACACTGAAGAGCTAGAAGGGAGGGATGAAAGGTTTGGTATAAATGGAAGTTTTCTAGTTCTAGGGTTTCTTAAGGAAAATGACCCATGATCAGCGTTTTGGTTTGGCTGATTACTCTTCTCACTTGGAAAAACAGGGAGAACGACGGCGACACGACTTTCCCTCTCTACTTTCCTTGCCCTCTCTAGTTCAGAATAATTCAACCAACCTCCTTTAACTAAGGCGTTTCTGGCTGTGAACATATATGTCTCAAGAACAGTTTGAAGATGAACTAGGATTTTCTCTCTAAGAAAAATTTGAGTGTGGAAGAGAATGAAATAGCAAAAAGATATATATATATATAAATAACAGTGAAAAGCGACAGTTACCAAGGAGAAGGTGAACATATTTTTTGCAATGATTAAAGATTGCGCAACTTGTGAAAAATCGAAACCTAGGTAACTTTCTAGACTTAGTGGGTGCGACGATTTAGGAGAAAAAATGGCTGGGAGGTCAAACCAAATATTGACACGTTTTCCATGATTCAAGAAAAAACTCTTAGAATTCTGGAAAGGAAAATCAGTTCTGATAAAATGCGCACAGGGTCGTTTGTGAGAAGAAGTTTTTCAATTCGAACGACACAAGCAAATCAGACAAAATTGATTCCGACTTGGTGAATTTTTTTAGCCCTTCAAAAGATACTTTACAAGGCCTAAAAGGGGGCTACTGATGAGTTTAGATCTTATAGTCACATCAACTCCACTTATTTGAGCAGGGGCAATTCAGACCATATCACACCACTAAAAATCCGAACAGGATAAATGTATTAACTTTTGACTAAGCAATTTGCTAATCAACTTAAAACTAACGGGACTTTGAATTCGGCCCGGTTTCGCAACTCGACCCGGCAAGCCCATGGGTCAGTAATTAAGGTATAAATACTCCAACTACTCTCATTAATGAGGGTGATCAGAAACTAGCAGGCTGCTTAATTATCTCTATACTCCTCACACTAAACATAAATCACCCCAAAATTAGTAAGACATTTTCTAAACACTTTACCAAACTACCCTCAGCCCAAAATAAACCAAACCAACAATAACTAAAATGGAGAGATAATTTGAAGAAATATCATTTGAAGAAGTACCAATGTTGAAAAACGGAGTTGCAGATATTTAGGCTAAGTTCAGGTGTATAGAAGATAATCATTTAGTGATTGTTCAAGACACGCCTTCAGTGTTAAAAAACGTTGATAATCAATAATTTATGTCCATTGATGAAAGTAGTGATTGGCATCATGAGTACTTGATGTTTAAAGATCAAGTACTACTGACAGATAAAGCACAAGCTTGAGCTTAATATTTACGACCTATGTTAAGATACTCGGGAAATGAAGAATCATATTTCTTTTAAGAGATTTGTATGAGGGAACATCAGGGACACATTGTAGATATAAAGATCTGATATGATGTTTTGTTTTAGCTAGGTTTTATTGGTTGATGCTTGCAACTTATACAAAATTATGGTTTATATTATGATTCGTGTAGCTTTTCGCTAGTATAAGTCATATACCTAGTAAACTTATGGGATTAAATCCTTCATCTTGTCCATTTGATAGATGAAGAATTGATTTAGTATGTCTATTACCAATGACGAATGATAGAAGACGATTATTTTACCAAATGGGTTAAAGAAAAATTATCAGTAGATATTAGGTCTCTTGAGGTTGATGAGTTTTTACAATCTATTTTTTTTAATCATTATGATATTTCACGAATATTGATGACTCATAATGGTTCTCAATTCTAAAACAATATGGTAACGATTTTATGTTGAAATTATTTTCTAGTCACCTTTCATTGACTCTCTTAATTATGTGCAAAACAATTCCTTTTGAGGAATGGACAACGAGTTAGTCCTAAAAATGTTAGTTTTTTTAATTGGGAGGTAAATAGAATAAAGAAAAAAATGAGGAAAGTGGTCTATTGGAGTTTGTCTTTTCCAAATGATTATGCATGAACAAATTGTATTGTTGTGTACCACCAGTCCCACACAAAAATAATACACCTTCTATAATGATGAGAACAAACAATTACGCATTGATTTGACAAAAAAAGCACAAGAAAAAACTGAACATGATAAGAGTTTGATGAAGATCATGTACGATACGAAGCTTAAAGTGACAAGTTTCGGAGAATAATATTTAGTGTTGAAGAAGGTGTTTCATGGGACTAGAGACAAATATGTTGGTAAACTGACTCTCAACTGGGACAGTCCTTTTAAAGTTTTATCCAAATTACATCATGGTGCTTATAGTTTGACAAATATGGAAAGCAAAGTATCTATGAACACCAATACCCAAAATTGTATAAAAACAACATGATATGATCAATATACTATTTTTCCCACCTGGTGGCACATTGTTTTTAATAAGACATCATAAGATTCATTATCAATATAATATTTTACCAAAAATAAAATAGTTCTATTTTTTTCTTGAAAAATTAGTGATGATATAAATTGACATTTGAATAAGATATAAATTTACATCGTCTAGATGTAAAATTTAGACGATAACGATAATCAAATTTCAACATGTGCTGTATTTCCTCTATTACCATGTTCAAAGATATAATTTTTCTATAAAGTATTCAAACCAATATTTATAAATAATAGTCAGCAAACGACGAAAATAAAATCTCAAAGATATGGTTAATAAAGTGAGTGATATAAAACCTTTATGCCACCTAGTTTTTATATATTTTACATAATCTATATAGATAATTTAAACTAAAGTTTGACATGTTCATAACGAAAACATGGATATAAGTAAAGTCCATCTTCAGAAGACTAAGAGGCCACACACCTGATCAACACAAACATTATAAAAGAGTAAGAGGTCATGTTATGAAGGTTGTAAAGACCTTAAAATCGAACATGCTTATATGTTATAAAAAAGTACAGGGTCACATACCTAATCAGCATAAATATGGTTATAAGTGAAAGCCATCAATAAAAAAATAAAAAACCATGTTATGAAAGCTATAAAAGCCTTAAAATAAAGCATGACTATAATAAGAAAATATTCTAAAATAATGGAAGTTATATGATACAAGACATATAGTAAATGACCTTTGTTTAAAGTTTGACAAAATCAGTCTTTGACATCGTTTTTCCCTAAACAAATATAAAAAAAATATAAATGACGTTTGAGTGATATCTTTATATTTTATGCACAATGATTACATATAACTTTATTTTTTACATCCTCCAAGTAAAGATATTCATCATAATTTATATATTAAAAAACATTAAAGCATGTGCAATAGCATATTCATAAGAATATTTAAAGATTATAATGTCTGAAATTATAATAAAATCAACATTATAATATAAACAATATTTACAAAATATAAAGATACTTGCACATAAGACAAATTTTATGGATGTAAACATTGAATACGTATAAATACGAAATCTACAAAAGGTGATTAAATATATAATTGAACAAATTACTAGTTGGACACTATCCAAAAAAGATTCCGAGTGAATGTAAATGATAAGAAAAATATATGGCAAAAGTTATACAAATTCAACAATATTATTCACAGAACTATAAAGTAAAAGATTTTTTTTACGATTCTTCATTGAGTGTCGTATTAGCATAATCAATATTAAGGATTTGCTATTTATTGGCTTTATCATTTATCTTGTCGTCTTCTGTGGGTTTATCTTTTTCTTGAGAAGATACATCGTCATATGTAAATAAAATCATCATATGAAAAGTTGTTACCAATAGATATTTAGCGTATTTGATCTTTGTGAATACATTCCTAGTAAGGTCTTATATCGATGATTAGGTTATGGTTAAGAAGTTGAAGAAATCATATATTTATTCATTCGTATTTTGATTTTTGAACATCAATATTTTTTATTTGGAAGCAACTTCATTAGCTTTCTTTAGTTGACAAACGTCGACTTTTGAATTTTTGTTCCCTAATTGAAGCTTGTTAACCAAATTTTTGTATGACTTGACATCATTTTCTAGATTTGGGTTTTCTTACTTCTAAGTTGTCTCTGATTGTTTCAAAGCAAAAAGTTCAAATTAAAAATTATTTTGTTTTAATGACAATATTACTTCACTAAAATCAATGGTAGGGGTAAAATTTATGCTCAACACGTTGATGTTTTCAGGAGATATGGTCTTACCAAATAAAAGGACATTGAAACAACTTTGAAAACCAAGATAATGTTATTAACAAGCTATATGTTTGAAAAGTTATAAGTAAATAAATTAGATGTTGACCTATAATGTAATTTTCATATGGCATATAAGGGGATACAAAAATGACAGTGAAGAAGAGTATGATCCTGAATAGTGGTTAAAATGACCATTTATAAACTTTGGATCCAAATTTAATGACGATATGATAAATTTTTTTTATAATGTATCGACGTTGACGTTATAAAGAGGGGGTAGACAATCGTTCTTATTTTTACAAATTATGTTTTGGGACGTTTTTAAAGGAGAATGATCTTTGTTGTAGACGATAATAGAAGAATGAATATCTATAAACGCAAGACTTTGATTGTTAGTAGGATGAATTTTTTTTGTGATGATAATTCAGTTTTTTTTCCTTTGGAGGTTTGGAAACAATATCATCATCGACCACATGACCGATAATTTTTGGACGATTTTTTTTAGGAAAATGTAAGTCTATACCTCATTCAGGATCCTCTCTCAAATGAATCTAAAAAATGTTAACCACATATGTATATTCTATGTAAGCATTCATATTAGTATTTATAACCTCGCGGATTAAGAAACATCCATTCATTTTACTAGCCAAAATCATGATTGAGATAAATTTTCTCAAGCAAATAACCATGATATTGGTCCTTCTAAATAAGATATAATAAGACTTTTATAAATTGTGAAGAAAATATTAAAAACGATAATGTAAAATTTGTCACCCATCTTTACTTGGCTTGACCAATGTCTATTGGTGAATTTGATTCGCATTTGCCACTAATATAGATATATTTCCTTCCATGGGTGGTCATAATCAAACAACCTTTTAATACAACAGTTTTTTGGAGTCATAAAATAGTAAAATGGTTATCTTAGAACTTTATCGATCTTAAAGTTAGAAAATATTTCAATTATTGTGAAAATTATTTTTAACAAAACTGAAGAAGTAATTAAACTAGTCAATGTTCTCCGACCAATGGGTGTAAGCTGAATATGGAATAATCTACGTAATTTACAAAATTTCATAAGTTTAGGTTAAAGTGAGAATCTAACACCTCATTATGAAGTCATGTAGAAAAATTAGACTTCATTAATAATAACATCATTAAAATGATCTCTTGATTTTGGAAAGTGAATAATAACATCGTCATGAATACCTCATTTAAATAGAATGAGCTGTTCTTATTTAATTGCATCAGTGGGATAAACTAAGTTTTATTCAGAAAACAAGTATTTGAAAAAAAGCTAAGGTTGACTATGTTTCAACTAATGGAGAATGTTTGGTAGATAATAATGCATTTTTAGGATTAAGTGCTTCAATAGGTGTTAAAATATCGTCATTATCAATAAGATTCATTGGTTTCCTAAAAATAAGTATGGTTAATTTCATCTTTATGTTCAAGGATATGATTTTTAGCAGATAGTCGTCCAATTTATGATCGTGAGTTACAATTATGGCTAATCAAAGATGTAAACAATGAATTTGATTCTGAATTTCTTTTAACTGAATCATCTAAAGACGTAGCTTCGTCTTCCCACTGACCGATAGGTTGGTCATTTTGAGAATCCGACAATTTATTTTGAGAATCTGATCCTTTAGCTACACAAATACTACTGGATGGATGAAGGTATTGGACCGACTCATTATTTTTACCTCATATGATAATTAGTTTAATAAGTAAGTATGAAAACTATCAAAATGATACATTATAAATATAATAGAGATCCTAAATTAGCAACTAAAGCGTCATTTTCAAAAGAAGGCTTTATAAAGAAGAAATACAATAGAAAAAAGTTCTAATAGTGAACAAATTAAAAAAGTTAAGAAAAAATAGTTTGCCTTTATATAGTAAAAGTTTGTAAATTTTAATTATTGGATCATAAAGGAATCAACGATCCATATCAAATGTTCATTAGATATTAATATAAATTTAAAATATTTTATGTCACATCAAGGTAACATTTCATCACGAACGTTGATTAAACAATAATAAACAGATTTGGGATAAAAAGAATTGATTATAAAGTAGAAAAACAACGTCGTGTAACATGTTAGTGATATGAATAATTACGCAAAAAATAAAAACAAACAATAAATCTAGTTCATTATATAACTTTTTAGTCCTCAAACGGGTATATATATATATATATATATATATAAATTTAAGGATTAGGGAGAACCTTGATAAAGTTATATTTCACTATAGGATCAATATCTTATTATAATATAAACATTCATATTAAGGGGAAAAAGTGATAAAAAAAAACATCATCTAACAAAATAATACTTTCATTAGTTTGGTTAAAAATAAGAAAAAATATATTTTGGTTGAAAATAAAGTAAAAGCACCGTATTGAACAACTAAAACAATGCATGAAGTTTAAGTTGAAATAATGAACATATATAACAAAAGTAGACAATATATAAGATTTAAAGCATAAATAACAAGACATATGATAATGTAATGATGTTGGATAAAGGATAATTGAACAGTAAAAATTGACGATATAAAAAACTTAAAAATAATAAAATGTTATTCTAGTAAGATAAGAAGTAAAATACGTATAGCGAAAAGAAATACCTAAAAAATTTTATCTTGTCATATTAGATTACTAATTTTTTTTATATAACTACAAAAATAAAATAGTCATTTATAAAATGGATGAATTTATGTATAACAATTTACGGTGTCTCATCTCTAACATTTCGAACAATTAAACTAAATTTACTTTCGATTATCTAATCCAACATTAGTTTATTTATAATATTATTCTTTTTATTTTTGCATCTACTCCCATCTATTTCTTAACCGAATAACCAAGAACAATAAATTTATTCTAATATAAAATAAAAATTTATAAAAATAATAGTATGAAAAACTAAAGTTATGTTTTTATATATTAAAAAAACTATTATATATATATATATATATATTATTTTTTCGATTTTATTTTAAAATCTAATAATTTTTGTATTGTTTAATTGATTTGTTATACAAAAAGTTGTTTGTTAAAAAGTAAAATTCAATAATATAAAATAAAAATAATTATATATTATACATTATATTGAGGACCTAATTTAAAATTTGATTCCAATTGATTTGTTGCTAATCTTAATTTATAAAAAAATGATTTTTTTATTATCTTTAAACAAATCAATTTATTTTTTAATACTACAAATTTTAGAGAATATTATAAGAAAATATATTTTTTGAACATATTAGGCCCACCCCACCGCCCACCCCCTGTGGTCCTGTGGATACGGATCTAAGCTTTCTGTAGCTTAATATACGTTGTTCCTGGTACGGATCTAAAATCTAAACGTGCCAGATCGACACGATACGATATTTAAATAGAAAGTGATTGAGCAACAAACAAAACTGGGCAACCCATCGCCCATGGGTTGATTGTGCAACAAATAAAATTGCACAGCACAAAACATAGATGTCACTGTACTTGCATTGCATGGATCATAATAATAGTACACTTATTTAAGAAAACAATAATTGATCTATTCGATGGAGTAAATGATTGACAGAAGATATGTTTGTATAAAAGTCGCTGTACTTGCAGCATTACTCTATTCAATTTGGCTAACCAGCTCATATATACACACATTATTGAGACAACTATAGCTCCATAATCCAAAGAATCAATATAACATAAACATTACACACAGAAAACCAGATCAATAATGACCACAATCAAATAGTAAAAGAATTTTGTAAGTAAAAAACACTATTCAAAGATCTACACCATCAGTCCGTCTCGAACCCTGACTACTCGAACGCGCACCTCCTCCATCTAACCAAGCTTCGTGAAGTTGCAACACATACTCTAAATGCCAAAGAATTTCGCCCATCGTAGGCCTACTCTTTCCTTCTTCGGCCACACACTTTTCCGCCATTTCCCCAAACTTAACAACCGACTCCGGACAATAATTTCCTCCAAGATTCGGGTCGATAATTTTCTCAAGCAATCTTTTCCTTTGCCATTTCATTGCCCATTCCGCGAGATTTATCTGATCTCTAGGCAGCCCAGGGTTTATAACCGGTCGAGCGCAAATAACTTCAAACAACACAACACCGAAAGAATAAACATCGGATTTTTCAGTCAACTGTTGCGTCCGGAAATATTCAGGGTCTAAGTACCCAAAACTTCCTTTTACTGCAGTGCTGACATGTGTATGATCCGACGGACCGGTTTTGGACAAACCAAAATCAGACATTTTCGCGACAAAATTATCGTCGAGTAATATGTTTGTCGTTTTAACATCTCGATGGATGATTCCTCTTTCTGAACTCGTATGGAGGTAATGCAATCCTCGAGCAGCACCGATACACACTTGTAGCCGTTGTTTCCAATCCAATGGAGGGCAATCACTTCCAAATAGATGACTTCGAAGGGTTCCATTTGCCATGTACTCGTACACCAATATCATTTCGGTCTGTTCTTCGCAGAAACCAACTAAGGAGACCAAATGCCTGTGTCTAAGCTTCGAAAGCAATTCAATCTCAGTTTCAAACTCTCTTAGTCCTTGTTGAGATTGCGGGTGGGCGCGTTTTATTGCGGTGAGCGTTCCCTCTACCATCCCTCCTTTATACACTTTACCAAAACCTCCAACTCCGATTACTAAACTTTCATCGAAATTATTTGTCGCCACACGAATTTCAGCTAATGTAAATTTTTTCCCAGCTCGAGTCGAGGCCGCCATTGATCTTATCCGACTGTTGTGTCCTGGAGAGACATCTTTAGTGTTGAAGACGTCTTTAGTGTCGTATGACCCTACTCGTCGGAATCTGCAGAAACACATACAGACAATACAGACCACACCCAAAATCACGATTGTAGCTAACCCAGCTGCAACTAGTATCCAAAGAATTCGTAGTCTTGGGTGAGAAACACTCGAGCCAAATCTCTCAACATAAGCAAGATTTCCATTTCGACTCAGCTTGAAAATCTCAAGTCCGTTTAAAAGAGCATCAGTACCCAAAGATCCAATTGTCGTGTCAGGACCTAGTTGAACCCAGAGAGTGTTGATTTTCGAGGATACAGTATCAAAATAATCCTGATGAAAAGCTTTGTTCTTTCCACCCGCATTAGCATAAATATCGTAATTACTTGCAGCAGTCTGGTTGCTAATGTAGATTCTGAAATTCCTCTGGTGTACCTTATCGTAAACCAACTCGCAAAAATGTAACCGGACCAAATAATCAAATTCGGGGTTGACTTCGAATTTCCAAGACATATTGAACCTCTTTTCCAACACTTGGTTGTTGGACATGGTTCGCGCGGTTTCGTACACGAGAAGAGGAGCTACAGAGGTATTCGAGTAAGTAATGCTTGAGCTGTTACTAATAACAGACCCGGCATCTGCGGTAATCATATAGCTTGAATCCATTTCCCATGTTCTATAAAGATCTAAATCCTGTCCGGGATTTATTTCAGGTCCTCCTACGTTCAACCTATACATAGTTTCGATTCCTTTAGTCGCTGAATCGGGAAAAAGATTGTCAACCGCCAGGGTTATCTCGATAGCGTTAACAAACCCGAACGATCCCTTACTCGGGATAAATTCGACCACAAGCTTATCATCCGAAGTAAGTTGTAAAACATACTCCTTCACCAAAAAGATCGAACTTTTATTCGAATTCTTGTGTTTGATCTCACCGGGCACATCAAACTCCGAAACCAACTTAAGATTATTCGCGAAAACATCGAATGAAGACTCATTAACATTGTGATTCTCAAAAGAGAAAGGACAGAAATGAAGCCTAACAAAGTAGGTATTACCGTGGACTCCTTTGAAAGTGTAATTTCCTCTACTGGTGAAAATTCGAGCAGATTTATAAAGCTCGGGATAGATTGAAATTGAATCACTAGCGTTGATTAACGAAGCAGTGGTAGAAGAAGAAGATAAACTAAGGGTGAAATTGGTATTAGGAGACAAATCACCAACCCATGTCCTACCGTCTATTTTCAAGACAGAATCTGAACCACAGTTAACAAGAAAACCCTTTGATTCAGCTTCTCCATGTCCAATAAACATACAGATTATAACAAGAAACAGAACAAAACTCACCAACTTCTTCATCGCCAATCTATAAAACAAACCTCACCCACAACCCACAAAACTAACGTTTCTCAAAAGAGAAATAAATAAGAATGAAAAAACTCAGGTCTATAATCACATTACAGACCTAATCACAGACAATGACCATGAAAATTGAACAAAATGTAATGTTTTTTTAGAACAAGTCTGAATCTAGTACCTTCGGTGTTCAGGGAAATTTGAGTGTCTTCCGAAAGTTAGAAGCAGCAAAAGAAAAAAAAGAGCTGAAGGGTACAGATAATAGTGAGAATGGAATACGTTTCGTACGAGAAGAGACTTGAAGAAACTGAAACTTTACTTTATATCATCAGTAGTATTCAGTATGGATGAGAGAAGCAAAAATGGTGACAGCCTGACAGGTTTTTATCGAAAGAGAAAAGATAAATTCATAGGTCCTTCAAGTTTAAGTGATTTCACTTTTTTAGCACGTTACTTTTAGTTTATATCATTTGAAAATGCTAACCGATGCCTTCGGACACTTATAAAAAAGATCAGTTACTTCTTTCGGAAAAATTTTATGTTAAATTAAAAAAAATATTAAATTAAATAATAAATGATGGAATCTTTCAGAAGAAAATAATTAAAATCTTCATTAACCGGTCCATGAGCACCGGTTAGCAACACCCTATATCATTTCTCGTCTTAGGTCGGCTCGTGTATAATAAATAATATTATAATAAATGGTTATGTGTTAAGCAGAAGTAGTTTTACTTTCTTTGTTTTCTCGTGTATAATAAATAATATTATAATAAATGGTTATGTGTTAAGCAGAAGTAGTTTTACTTTCTTTGTTTTCTTGAGTTAGAAACTCAAATGATTGATAGATAAATAGAATATATGTGCTGTTGACTTGTTGGAAACAGATTGGCAAATACTAAACGAATAACCACTAGGATATCTCGTTTATTTTTAATATTATATGGTTTATTTTACATTTTTATTTTGTTTTGTTTAGTTCGCTTTTTTAAAGTAACAAAAATTTTGTTGAATTATATGATAGTACAAGTGGGAGTATTAAATGCACTTAAAATTCAGCGAGGCGGCAAAACAAAATTTGAACGTTAAAATAGGAAAATAGATGTAACTTTTTAAAGTTTTCATTCGAACTTCAAGCTTTATCTTACAGGAAACCTTAAAACCATAATTATTCGTCTTGTATTCGGACAATCATCCGCAACAATAAAAAAAATTCAAGATGAATCAGAACACAAATGGAAGCCGAGCTTTGCAATGACCATCAACTGCTTGATGAAATGGTCATCCAAGGCTAGAGAACGACAATTAGGCCGCTCAACATTCCGGAAACTTCAAAGAAAAACATCATCAATCATGGATTAAACATATACATAAGAAAAAATCCATTTCTGAATAGAAAGACATTATCGGAGCGCCAATAGTATTTTCAGAACTCATAATCCAAAAGAAGACAACTACTAGCTTTACTGGATTGCTAATTTATTTGCACAAATTCTCTAAATGAGCTGACTTTAAAGATAACATTGAATCAAAAATGAGGAGGGTTGGGGTTAATTTGCGAGATTGACATTTGAATAATCCATCAATTCTCAGAGATTCATCCACCTAAGGCCAAATCGAGATTGCAGAAGCTTGATTTCGAGCTCCAAACAGCACTCCGAGATTAATATCAATTGGACAGCTAGATACCTATCAAGTAGAGCCCATTTCGAGTCAGGTTAGCATTGTACACAAACTTAGCAGTTTTGATACTAGTTATACTGAGGATTTTCAGCGATTGCTAACTTGAAATCCAAAAATATATTCAATTCAGAGAGCTGAAATAAAATAAAATAAAATTATGCAGTTTTGCTTGTTAGGATTCATACAGCAGACTAAAATTGTTAGTGGAGATCAAACCTATAATAAGAGGATATTTTAGCAAATAGTTTATATGTTGTCTCGAATATAACCTATGCCAACACTTTCAAGGAAAGTTGTGGCATTCAGTTGATACAGAGCTTGATGTTTGTTAAATTTGATTCTCATTTTACACTTTGGGGTCCATTTAGCTAGTGAATCGACAAACTTATTTTGGACCCGATTAATGTAAGATATGACCATTGAGGAAGAGATTCAACCTCCGCAACATTTTAAGATAGGCTCTAATGGATTAAGATTGTTACCGTAGATAGAATATTTATAAGGATTTTAGAATCTGACTCTATATTTACATTGACTAGACCTTTGTGTTTGCAAATTTGAAGACCATCGAGGAAGGCTCTAGCTTCAGCCATTCATGGGGTAAGTTTACTGTATACATTTTCATAACCTGTAATGATGATTATCCCTCCTCTGGCTTCTTCATTTTTCTTGGGAGGATCCATTAGTGTTGACCTAAACTCTATTAGGGAGACGAGGAATCTATGATAGATAACTAGGTTTTTTATTGGAGTAGATGTGCTTGTAATAACCAAACTTAGAAGCAACAAACTTATAAGGAATCCAATGCTTATTTTTGAGGAGGCTAGCATGATCAAGGCCATAAATTATATGCTTGATGTAGTTGATAAAAGGGATAGAATCATAGGTATAAGCCTTAAATTTACCTTTGTTCCTCTATTGCCACATCATCAAGCTAATGATGGGAGGCAAAATAGAGCAAATATGAACTTCCTTATGAAGCCCAGAACCAGCTTCTTAACATGTGGTAATAGTCATAAATCTGCCTATTTTAATCTTTAAAATGCTAGAGAAGTACGACCATATATTCCAAGAGAAGTTGCATTCAATGAATATATGATTAGTAGTCTCAATACTCTCACAAAATTGGCATTTATAGACCAATGTTATGTGTCTCTTCTATAAAAGTGTATTAGTAAGGATCCAGTTGTGGAGAAGTCTCCATGCCAAGTATGACACTTCATAGGATTTATGCTATTCGAGAGCTTACTAAAGGGACTTGATTAATTATGGTGATTATTGATGTAATTCTAGGTGTCTTTAGTATTATAATTCCCATAATTAGAAGCCAACCAGCAGAGAGAGTCCTCAACATTTCCTTTTATTGAGATATTATCAATAGTTTCCATATTATTAGAAGAGATGGTACTGCTAAGTTTAGATTTGTTCCAACTGTTATTATCCTAAATTATATTGACATTATCCTGTCTATACCATATGTTGTCATTATGGTCTTGAAACTTTATTAGAGGAGAGTGTCTAAACGATTTATCAAGCCAAAAATTGATGTCCCATTTACCATTTTCCACTTAATTTTAAGCTCATCGATGTTTTTAATATCATATAATCTTCTTCAAACCCGAGAGCATACCTTTGTGCTATAGGTAGTCTGCAGGGGGTGGATGTTTTCAAGTAGATATTGTGAATATATGTAGCCTAGAAGTCTTGTTTTGTCTAAATCTCACCCACAACTTGCAGGAAAAAGTGTCGTGGATATCCTCGAGTTTTCTGATATTTAACCCATTTTTATTGAAAGGTTTACAGACCTTAGTTCAGTTGAACCAATTAATTGTAGTAGTTTCTTGAGTAGAGCCATCGATAAATTTGTTAAACAATTTCTCGATTCTGTCTATAATGCCTTTAGGTAAGGGTACAACTTTGAATTCAGTAGGTAGGAATGGCCATCAATTATTATTTCCTTCCTATTTAGAGATATTAATCCTGATTTTGTTGAGCATAGAGTTAAAATTGATGGACATATTATTAGTAATGAGGTTGATACCCAAATAAGTAGATGGAAGATAACAATTGTTAAATCCAGTTTTAGTTGAAAAGGTAGTGACTTTGGTAGCGGAGAATCTGATTAAAGTAATTATTTTAGTATTCTATTTACTAATAAGCTGACCTAAAACATCCTCGTAGTCTTGCAAGAAATTACTAAGCATAGAGATACAAAATATCTCAAACTTTTAGTAAATATTAGCATATCATATACAAAAGCTAAACATGGAATTAAGATAGAGCTTCTTAAACTGTATTTCATAGTTTTTTTTATTTTTACATAGATTGCTAAAACCTCTTATTAGAACCTCATCCGTGATTATGAAAGACTAGGAGACAACGGTCTCCTTGTCTTAAACCTCTTTTAGTTTTGGAGTAAGCTACAACCTTACCATTAATCATAATAATATTGTCAATACGATTGATAAAACAAGTGTTAAAGACAAAGGTTAAGAGAACTTTATTTAGGAAACTATGGGACATTCTATTAAAAGCTTTAGCCATATCCACTCTGATCAAAATGTTCCCAACTTTAGTTTTCTCGTTGAGGTAAAAATCAACTATTTTGCTAACAGAATATTGTTATGAATAGATCTCTAAATAACATAAGTACCGTAAGGCTCATATATGATTTTTGGGAGATTTTTTTTCTAGTATGCTATTAAGTAATTTAGATATTATTCTATTCAAAAGAGTACAAAGGATAATTGGCCTATAATTAGTCAATTTTGTAGGATTACAGGACTTAGGGTTGAGACAAAAACAAGTTGCCAGGGTGCCTTGAGGGATTTTATGACCCCCAAAAAATGAGACAATAGTAGTACAAATATCTTTTTTATGATATGCCAACATGTAATATAAAAATTACTATTAAAATCATCCATGTCTGCTGCACTAGATGGACTAATGCTTTTCATAACATTTAAGATTTCATCTTCATTAGGATGCTCCATTAAAGAGATGTTATCTTTCTCATTAATTATATTAGGAATAAAGTTAAAAATAAAGTTATTCAAGAGATTAGATTCAACCTCATAATTAAAATAAGGATTTTCAAAAAGAATCTCCTAAAAATCGGACTCAGTTAATTTTCTAATTTGAACCTCGTTAGTTATCCAGTTGGATCATTATTTTATACTTAGGATTATGTTTCTCCTCATCTTCTTCTTAACGTAATTGTCATAGGTTTTCGTGTTCTTGTCTCTATGGTGAGATGAAAGACTTTATTCAGGTACATGTAAGTAACTTTAGTGTGTAAAAGCTGAGGGTGATCTAGAATGATGTTAACGCTGAAGTTACCTTGCCATAGAAGCCAAATTATTTTAGTAGAATTTATCTTGAAGTTACTGAAACCAAGTTTATTGGCAATAAAGGTCAAATGATCAGATTTGATAAAGGGATCTTGAATAGGTAGGATACTAATGTTTTCTTTTTTTTATGATAGACTTAAGATTTTTTAAAGAGGCTTTGTTTCATATTCCACGAATATTCCAACTAAAGAACTTAATCATTATGGTGAGCTGTAATTTGGGGATTTATTGGTCCCAAACAAGGACTGATAAACAATGTTTCGTTTTTTCCTTTTGTGCTTAGCCTCTTTAAGCATTTTATTGAGTAAGGTTTGAAAAATTTGTCTACTTTTTTATTCTGAAGTGTAGGTGTTGGGGGAAAGCTTCCAATATTCTACTGGTTTGGAGTGCGGTTGTTGGTGTCGAGGCTTTCATGCTCTTGATTTTCTAGATTTTCGATGGCTTATATAATCTCTTCATTCTGAGGAGTGTTGATTCCAGTCAGGTTAGACTTGTTGTAGATGGTTGATTGATTTATATAAAGTTTTTTTTATCTTTAGTTGGTTTGCTTTTTTCAACCTTTCTGTTTAGTGTGGTTTTCTAATAATGTATTTCAATATGGGAATTTATTCATTGTTGTTGAGTTGTAAAGAGCACGCCACTATATCATTTTTAAGATATGTCTTGGTGTAGAGGCTTTCATGCTGGTTTGGAGTACGGTTTAGCTGATAAGGAGCCAACAACCATCGTTGTCTTCGAAACCCACCCATATATTATGCTACAACTTTTTAGTGATATCAACTTCGATCCAAGCATAGCAGCCGTTAAACATGGCTCTGTTTTTTTCTGGAACCCAAGATTTTAATGGCTGACCAATTGATGCTGCTATAAAGTGAATAATGTTTTCATCATATAGGTATTCTTGCACGTTTTCCATTCTAATCCATATGGGGACTATATGACATTCATACTCAAGGTTGAAAGTATAAGTCAATTTGAAAACCCTCATGGATTTCTCACCAACAAATCACACTTTACATGTTTGATTTGATAGAAAGTTCGATTAAGATATATCTTTCATCCCAATTAAAAATATAGTACTCTCATGTGAACTTCTTTGATTCAAAAAATTGACTGAGAATGTTTTTTTGGTAATCTTTGAATTTTTTTGTCTATTAGCATGTATTTGATGGAAGTCATGAGCCTGTCTTTATCACTTTGGTGGAATTGAGGGGAAATATGATCTTTCATTTTTTTAGTCCTTGTAGGTTTGATACCAGCTGAAGGTCCATATGGTTCGGTAATGTCAGCGAAAGTTCTTTGAGGTCAGAACTTTTCTTGTTGATTTTGGTTGTTGCAGCTTTTAAGGTTTCCATTATCTTCTTGATTTTTTGTTGTTTCGATTTCATGAAATTCATCGAGATAAATTGAGCTGTTTGATTTAAAGTTTACTATTATTTCCATGACATCAACGAGGATAGGAAAGCAACAGGTTAGGGGCAGATATATATAAAAAAAACAGATTGAAGCAGACTGAAAGGGAGAAAATCAGGAAACAGAGGAATGATTCTTGGAGCTCAAGAAACCCCATTACCATCGTCCCTTATCTAATTCAAGTTCACTTCTTATTAGATTTATTTTAAATAATAAATTTATTAATTCTAGTTTTGGTGTAAAATAAAATATATAAATAAAAAATATTATTCATAAAATATATGGAGTTGTTTTTCAACAAATATAACAAAACATATTTTTTTATATAAATTTTAGGGGCACTCTTCCTAAATAAACAAAAGAATAAAAAACCACAACAAAATAAATGCTAATCTATTTTATTTAATACTAACGGTTGTTTCAAGCGAATTTTATAGTCTTATCAGGTCTATGTTAAATGTTATAATATTTTTTTCACCTATAATTTTCTTTCTTAAATTTATTTGTAATCTTTCAAAAGCGTAGTCGTTGTCGTAAGCATTGATTATAGATATTGCATCTCCAGTTTTCCATCAACATGTACCACTGTCAATATGTCGAATGCATTAGATTTATAAAAAAGTTGATACTAAAAAATATATTACAAAAGAAAATAAGTAAACATTTACCTCAATTTTTAGCTCGACTTGTCGAGTCACCAAATCGTTAAAAATACACATTGGTCCTATTGTTCGATTCCAAACTGATGTTATCATATATGAAACAACTTATTTAAGGTTCACAAAGACCAATGGATCAGAAAAAGTCTAAGGCACATTATCTTATAAGACTTGAGTCACAGGCGGAACATTAGCCATTATATATTGAGGGAGATAATTTTGAATAATCTCTTCTCTTATGCTTGTGGTCGTCAAAGAGGCTGGATCATTATTATACTGTCTATTAATGTTCATAGTATAAGAGATACTAATTATTTCTCTCATAAGTACCTCATAAAACCCAACAAACGTATCGTATCCTCTTAGAGTCATTGTTGCGGTGGCCTTTGTAAAAGTTTTTGTAGGCTTCAAACTACCATTGCGGCCCTCCCCCATGTGCTTCTTCCTAGTTGGACTATGACTAGATCACATATGATGTTTATTTTTTTCTATAAAACCGTATATTTGGACAATCCTACCTACATATAACGTTTCCAAATAACAACGTATTTCTAATCTCCTATTTTTTCTGAGATTTTTCTTATGGTTTATGTATATATAATTATTATTTTATCTTTCTTCCATTAAACCACAATGGACTTTTGGGTTACTTCATCTTCTTGAATAACAACCTTTTTATTAGGGTATGAGAAGGATCGATCTTGCTTATTATGGGAGAAGTCATCTTTGACTTTGGCACGAAAGCAAAAACCTCATAGCTAAGGGATAAAACATTCTTTTTTTCGTCTTTGGGCGCCACTACACCTACATATATTACCACGTTAACCAATAGGTTTTACCTTAAATATCACATCATTCGAAAGCTAACAATCCAACCTAATAAATCTTTTGGGGTGCAACATATTACGGTATAACTTAATCCACCAATTCTCAACCACATTGCTCAAGGATAAGAACTTTTTTCTGCCGGACCACACCTAATCCATAAAATAATAGAAATGGTTTACCAAAAAAAGAAAAGGTTAATACATAAAATTCAGCTACAAAATCATATAATTTGATTTCAAAATAGCGTTTCAAGTATACATGGGCTATCACATAAAATTCAGCTACAAAATCATATAACTTGATTTCAAAATAACGGTATAAGTATACATGGGCTATCATGTATATAGTTATGATTATCTCTTACTTTTTTTACAAAGAATATATGGCTATTTATATTGTCCAAATATGTAGATTAGTCAAATTGTGATCAATGAAATGAAAAGTTCATTAGTGATACATGACACTATCTTCTGAGTATAAGTTTAAATTAGAAAAAAACATCTCCTCTAAGATTTAATGAGAGAATGTGTTAAAAGCATAATATTGTTACCTTCCAGTTTATGAATAAAATTTTCGATACAATTTTTTTTATTTCACTATTCAAGGATCATAGTGCAATTATCTTATTCTTATCTTTCCAATCACCACATGATGTAGTGGTTCTTAAACCTATACTTTTGGTCCAAATAATATGACTCGATTATATATCTATATTCATACTACCCATACAATATTTTTTACCAAAATATAAATCAACTAAACAATGACATTATAATATAAACCAAACTAATCGAACAACAATTAATTTTTTTAGATGTTTTGTTATTTAAACTTGAAATTCGATTTTTTCTCAAACAAAAAAAAATAGTTCGAAATGAGTATCTTAACCTTGTTAATAATACTTATTGGATTTAAAAGAATACACTTTACAAATAAATAGTAAAAATTATATTTCTTTAAATAAAAAAAAAATATCGACACAACAATATTGATAAAAAAAAATATACATACTTTTTAATTTATTGTTTTCATAAATTATAACATTATCTAACATTAGTAGAATCAAATTATGGATTCAATTGTCAAATCAAATTATACAATTCAATACAAGATATGTGTATGAATAACAAACTGTAAACACAGATGATCAAACAGAAAAATATATTTATACAGCAACTTATCAATATTAAATAATATAAAGATATACTTATATGCGAATTTTATAATAGTAAACAAACAAAGAAAAAAAACTAATGTTAAATTAAATCCCTCATTTATTTGTTAAATCCTTTATATTTTCATCTTTAAAAAAAATTTATATATAAAGATAAAATTGTTAAAAAAAAATACAGTATTCTAAATTTTCCAAACTACAAAACCTCTTGGCATCTTTAATGAATTTCTCCAATGAACATCTACCTGTTTTGCGGGTTAGAAAGACATTAAAAAAAATGGTGTCTGTGCATGAGATTGGCAATTTTTAAAATTATTTTTTCATTCTTCCTTTACTATTGATGATGTTTGAAGAATATATTTTATAATATATTACTATATGTTAAAGAACAAGTAATAGTTACGAATCACTGATCAGTAATATACTATTATGTTATTTAAAATAAATATTCAATTTTTTTGAATGAAAATGAGGAAGACCTTTTTAATTTATTAGAATAAAAATTAGATTAGATGAGTTTCTTTCTTTATGAACCGACATTTTTAATTAAATATATTAAACCTGAAAATAATGTGCCAGAAATTGGTGTCGATTTATGAGCTGTCACGTTCAGATATCAAATGTTATGTTACACTTACACCCTCCTATTTTTGGTTTATTTACGAATCTGTATTAACTGACCCTGACCTTCCGTACCATGTGTCCTTTGCCCTTATCCTATTAACTTTTATGGTGATTTATTTATTTATATATATCTATATAAATAAATAAAAGAAATGCTAACAGTAATACAAAACCATCCCTTAAAGTCAAGGAAGTATTTAGTTACTGTTTTTAATCTTCTTTAAGATTTAATTTAATTAAATATCTAAATTATAAAAGAAAAAAATAACAGTAAATACTCGCTCAACTATTTAATTACATACTAATATCCGTTTTCTGGATAGTGTCTGGTACATTGAATTGAAATTTGAACAAAAATACTCGTTGGTATCTTCACCAGTACTAACCTAAGAGTTGTTTGAAAAACTAACTTGAGAGTTGTGTGCAGCTCTCGCAATTTCCTAAGAGATGTTTGAACTCTCTATTATCTGAGAGTTGTTTGCAACTCTCTCTATTTCTTGAGAGTTGATACTCGTGAAATTTTATTTTTTAAAAAATTTAAAAAAATATCATCAATCGGTCTAGTTTTGTTCATCTTAAAAAAACAAAAGCGATGGTACTTTCGTATATTTTTTCTGAGCTCCGGTTTGAAAAATATGTATTTTTTTAAATAAAATAAAAAGAGAAAGTAAGAAAGAGAAAATTTGGTATTATAAGTGGTAATTAGTTAGTTGAGATGAGTATTAAAAGGTAATAAAACAAAACTATGGTACTAGATGACAATTAGGGGTGACAATTCGGGTGGTGTCCGGCCCACCCGGTCCGACCGAGTTTTGTCCCGTCCGAACTTAGAACGGGTCGGGTTCGGGTTCAAAAAATATAATCCGCAACCGGGCCGGACCGGGTTCGGGTTTCAAATTTGTGCGGCTTGTTCCGGTCCAAAAATCATAAAAAATATATAAAAATAATATTTATATATATAATATAAGTAATATTTTTAAAAAATAAATTAATATATTTAAAATAAATTAAAAAATATTTAAAAATATTTAAAAAATATTAAAATTAATGTCCGCGGGTCGGACCGGGTTGACCGACATACATTAGCGGACGGGCTCGGGTTTAGAAATATGAACCCGGAAGCGGGTCGGACCGGGTTCGGGCTCAACTACAAAAAAAAGCAGACTCAAGCGGCCCGGTCTGAACCCAACCCGCGAACGGTCCATTGCCAATAGATGAGTGAGTACCTTATATATCTAAATATAGTATTTTCTAACTAATGTTCATAAACATTTATTCCCACCTTTACCATAAACTCCCACTATATATATATATCTCTCTTTATGGTTGGGTCGGTGAATGACGGAAAGATTAAATCTATTTTTATTTTTATTGATAATAAATTTTCAAAATCGAGTGTTTCAATTTTCAACTTTTTAAAAGACTTTTAGAATTTTGTGGATGATTATACATATACCGGGATATTTGTTTTTTAACTCTCGTCGTTATGAGGTTTTCTAGAACTCCATCTCTAACGCCCTTATTTTCAAGAAGGATTCCCTCATTATTTTTGCCAATTGTAGTTCTATTGCATTATGCAATTTCGTTTACAGGATTATCTCTAAAATTTTGGTTAATAAGATATAAAAATATTTTTCTAATTTAATAGATAAATCACAGTTGGCTTTTGTGACCGGGTGAAGCATCTCAAACAATATATGATTTCCCAAGAACTTCTCAGAGGTTAACATACTAATAGCAAAAGCAAAAGGGTTGTTTTAAAAATCGACCCCATGAAAGCCTTTGACAACGTTCATTGACATCTCATTATGGATATTATAGCCACCATGGACTTTTCGAAAATGATGATGAGTTAGATCATCTGATGTATCGTCACTCCCTCATGTAGTATTAATGTTAATAGATACTCGTACGATAATTTCCAGGGTAGGAAAGCCCGTAGGCAGGGCGACCCCATATCTCTTTTCATATTTGTCCTCGTAATGCAATTCATGTCCTTTATTCTCAAAGGAAAAACAATGATAAAAAATTCATATTCCAGCGTAAGTGTCATAAATTAAAATAGTGAATATATGTTTTGCTGATGATTTAATGATCTTCTCTCATGACGATCTTAACTTATTTTTTCTCATTAAAGAGGGTCTGAATTAATAGCTTGGGCTATTGGGTTTCTTAGTCAGTCTAGACAAAAGCCACATATTCCTCTACGGGGTCCACCAAACCCTCATAAACGACCTCATCAACATCCTTGGGTATATGTTTGGCTCCCTTCCGGTAAAATATTTAGGAGTCCTTCTAGTTTCGTGATGAGTTTTATATATTGATTGTCGACGTCTTTTTCCCAACTTTACCTCGCAAATAAGTTCTTGGACTTCCAAACATCTTTCTTATGCTGGTCGGTTACAACTCATCAAAACAATTCGCTTTGTTGGCCAAGTTTATCGATCTTCCATCTTTATCCTCCATTCTATAATTTTGAAAGAGTTTTCTCAATACCTTCGTTGCTTCCTTTGGTATTGCTACGAGTTGAAAATTTTGGAGGCAAAAATGGCTAGGTCTACTATTACATTGCTCACGAAGGAGGGCGGCCTTGAGATTCTCGATATAAAAATATGGAAGTGGGCGACTGTCTTCAAACTTATGTGGTGTTCAATAAGTAATAATAAAAACTTTATCTGGTGCGACTGGATTAAGTCCAAAAATATTAAAAATAAAACTTTCTTGGATTTAAATATTGACTTGTCTCCCTCCAAATATCTCCCTCTTATACGTGAAGGAAAATTTTATGTGTTCGGCCTCTAACTAGTAATCTTTATAATGACTATAGGAAACAACCAAAACACCTTACTCTAGATCGAGTCTTAGCTTATATCTAATTTACTTGTTACCTATTACGGGCTTGAGATCATCAATGATTACTAATGAACAAGAACCTCAAAGTATCTGACATAATCCTTAATGAGGGTTGGAACCAATTTAAGATTTGCAAGAGCTAAAAAACGTATTAATCTCCAAAAATTAAAAAAATCTCATTCTCTCTCCCTCCATAAATATTTCAACAACGACGTCTACTAATGGATTGCTAAAAATAGAATTAATAAGTTCATAATCAAGAATACCTACCACATCATTCGTACAACCATCCCATGTGTCGGATGGGCTAGATTACTGTGGCACAAATTTAATATTCATCGTCACTCTTTTATATGTTGGTTTGCTACCTATGGAAAATTTTACACCCTTGATAAGCTTCTTATTTGGGGTTTAGCCTCTCTTCCCTCCCTCGTAGAATTGTATCTTATGCAATTTTGACTATGAAACTATCAATCATATCCTCTATGACTGTAGTTTCAGTCAGAGCATCTGAGTTTTCCCAAGCTAACAATTGGGCTTTCTGGAACCTCTCCAGTTTACGACATTATTAGCGTGCATGCTTTGGTGATATTGTCTATCATATCTGGAGTGAGAGGAACGCCATAATATTTAGATCATCCATTTCCCCTGCCGTTGTGGTATCTCATCACATTCTCTCAAACCTCTGGTTCAGGTTCAATGGTACCAAAGTTGTATGATCATTTTTGTTAGAGATATAAGGCCCAACCCATTAACCTATATAATTTATCTATAAATAATAGCTTTATACTCTATGTAATACACACTTTATAAATAAACCGAAACCCTAGCCGCTTCTTGGTGGTGCTAAATCGCTAGTGGAACATAACATATTTTTGTTGGTAAAATCATTAATTTAATTTTGATTTTAATTTTGACTTTTATTGGAATGTAGATTTGAATTTAGATTTAGTATTGGATTTGGATTTGGTATTTGAATTTGGATTTCAGATTTTGTTTGGTGTTTAGATTTTGTTTGACGTTTGGACTTTGTCTAATGTTTTCTTAGATCAACATTTGTCAGTTTGATTTGTTTTGGTGTTTCCATTTCGTTCTTGGTTTGGATCTAGATTTGGTATAGATTTAGTTTGGATTTGTTTGGACTTGTTTAGATTCGTTTGGATTTGTTTAGCTTTGTTTTGGCTTCGTTTGGTGTTTATATTTCGTTTGGATTTGTTTGAAGTTTGAAGATTCGAGTTTAGAGTTTGAAGATTATAGTTTAGAGTTTGAAGATTAAAGTTTGGAGATTAGAGATTGGAGAGTGGGTTTTGGAGATTGGATTTCGATTTTTTTGGTTTTGATGTTTTGATTTTGATTTTGGTGTTTTGTTTTGAGTTTCGCTTTTGATTATTGTTTTGAAGTTTAGTGTTTGTTTTTGTTGCAATTTTGGTTTTTATTTTGTGTAACAAACTCCCAATGCAAGAATAAGGATCGCGAGTTTGAGAAAGGGTGTTAGAGATATAAAGACTAGGCCCATTAACCCATATAGTTTATCTATACATAATAGCTTTATACTCTATGTAATACACACTTTCTAAATAAACTGAAACCATAACCGCTTCTTGGCGACTACTTCTCTATTTTCTCTTTTTGTGTAAAGAAACAACTACCATGAGGTATAATAACTATGTTGTGAATGAGTCGAATAATGCCTTGACAGTGTACTGTGTTTGGCAGTACAGTTTTGTGTCATTGACAATGAAGCTATAATGGGTAATGTCATCTTTAGTCTTGTATATATGAGCCAATTAGGACCATTATCTAGTAAGTCTATTTATTCCATATAATAGATTATTAAGACTACACAAAAACACAATCTGAAATCTGTAACCCTTTTCTATCATAGTGACACACTTTTCTCTCGCGGCGCCCATGGACGTAGACAATTGTCGAACCACGTTAAATCTTGTGTTCTTTTCTTTTCTGTCTTTTATCTGTGGTCTGTTTTATTTGTGTTCTGTACTTGAGCAATTTATGATATCAGATCTCTAGTCCCAAACCAAACGCGATGTGGTAAATTCTCGAAGGATGTCGAACATGATGTCCAACAGCCATGCTCAAGGTGAATGATATGCTCTAGAGATCCTAGTTCGGAATTCCCGTGAAAAGAGGTGTGACTTGATTGGAGTGTATCAAAATGGTGGTACTTAATTGGAGTGACACTAAAGAACAAGACAATGTGGTCTAATAGGAGGTGAGCAGTAACATATATAGTGCCTCTATGGTTCAAGTAGCCAAAATATTATTAGAGTGGATGAATGGAAGTCAATTAAGAGGAGCCAACGTGGTACTTTGTTTGAGAGGAGGATTTTTTAGGGTTGCGACCAAAGTCCCACATCCCACATTGGCTAAACATGGGAAAGATCAATGGTATATAAGTAAGAACATATCTCAACTAGTATGAGGTCTTTTGGAAGTAGACCAAAAAGCAAAGTCGTGCTGGCATTTGAGTACCAAAACGGATAATATGATACTAGTGTTGAGATCAAATTATTCTTACTTATATACAGAGACAGAATATGCGGTACCCATATTTCCAACAAGCTCAGTATGATTAAAATTATTATGTAATATTTGTTTTTTCTAACGCAATGTTCATTTTCTAGTAGCTAATATTTTCCTTGCCAATTTTACTAATAGCTTCGTGGATCCTAAGACAACTTCTAAGATTCATGTAAGTCAATTTATTTTCTCATTGTAACTATTTCAAGTTTATTTAAACATATGAGTTTATTATGTGTATTATAACTTTCTCTTTTATCTCGCGTGTATTGTATGCTTTTTAAAACTAATACCTGAATAAACTATTTGGGATTCTTGATGTCATGTACTCTGACATGCATTGAAATACTTAGATAAACTTTCTGCAAAATCAAGACAATTTGAATTAATTGATTAGAATTTGAGGGATTGTCTAATAAAATTGGCACCCATTATATAAACTAAAACAGATTTTAAAACCCAATGTCATTGGTCTATGTTATGTAAATTGAAACACATTTTAAAAAATGTATAATTATCTTTAGTTTGTGAAGTTGACTTTAGTATAGATAAAAAATTCCTGAATGAAAATAAAAGAACAACAATAATAAAATAAAACATAAGGTCCATTTCATTGGAAATATCATCTAAATTGTCTGAAAATACACAAAAAAAAATTCATATCATATAAGGTTGGTAAAAATTGTCTAAAAATATACAACATTAGCTTTTATCTCATATAAGCTTGGTAAATAATGGTGTGGATAATAATTGCCTGAGGGTAGGCTAGTAATTTTAAGTGGAGTTTCAAGGTGGTGTATGGGTGTTTAACGGTGGTGTAAGGGTGTTTAACGGTGGTGTAAGGGTGTTTAACGGTGGTGTAAGGGTGTTTAACGGTGGTGTAAGGGTGTTTAACGGTGGAGAGATAATTAAGCAGCTTGGTAGCAGTTAATTTTCATTACCCATAGTTAATGCTGGTGGTTGGGTATTTATAGTATGATGTTTGGGCCCTTATGGGCTTTCGGGTCATGTTTAATGGACCCGGATCATGTTTAAAGACCCATGAGTTCTAAGCAGGAGGGCAGGTAGCTTAGTCAAGAAGTGTTTAGGTTTTTTAGTACTTTAGTCATAGTTCGAACAGCCTTAAGTTTACAGTGTTCAAAGTGATCTGTCCGGTCCAAATGATCTGTCCGATTTATGTCCTTGTAGCATGTCCGATATTCGGAGAGATTTAGACTGATTTGCCCTTCCGGGGAGCATGCTGAATTCGGACTCATCAGGAGCCCCTTTTTTAGGTGTTTGAGCAAGTGTCCTTGTCAAAGAACTGAAAAACAGTCCGATGTATGAAGTGGTTCTTAATCTGGACAGAGCTGTGGGTCTACCCGGACAGATCAAACGTTACGAATTCCAAACGGTTTTTGCCAGAGTTAGTGGGACACGTGTCGCTTTCTGATTGGCCACTCCAGCCGTTTTTTCACCTTGAATTTCGCACCACCTTCTTTAACAAGTAACCTCTTTAATTTCCAATAGTGACATCAGCGCCCTCTTTTAATCATTACCTAACTTTTCGGATTCTCCTAGGAATCAACTTTTTTTTTTAAATCTACTATAAATTCACATTCATTTTTCACTGTTTTACTATCTCTCTCAAATCTTACTCTACAATTTTACTCAGATCTTTCTCTCTCTAGAACAAAAATTCCCTTGGCTGTTTTATGTTTACAGCAAGAACAGCATTGATCAAAGGTGGTTGGCTCAACCTTTCAGAGTTGGAGAAAGCGCAGAAGGTCGAAAAAGAAAGGCGAATAGCAGCAGGGCTACCATCATCACCAGTTGATAGACCGGTTGCTTCTGTTACAGAATCAGATCGAGGCTCATCCTCCTCCAAAGGTACCAAGCCCAAAAAGCTCTTTCAATCCACCCTTTCTCCCATAGTATATAGTTCCTCAGTTCAGGAGTCAATACCTACTGTCGAACCAGGAGTCACCGCTACAAGCGTTAGGAAAACCTCACCTTTTATAGCTATGGGGTCTGATTCTGACCACTCCCCGGAGAAGCTAGTCGTTAAGAGGCCTAGCCGGTTAGTCAAAGGACTAACCTCGAAGAATAATCCCTCGAAATCGGGGGCAAAAAATAGTGACTCTGGGTCTGGAGTGCCCTTTAGAGCTCCCCGGGAGAGGTCGTCCGGTCCGGAGGCCAGCAGCCCAGTACCCCCTAGAGAATATTCTGCCTCAGAAACCCGACTTGAGGTGAGAAGTCAGATGAATACGGGCAGTCAGCAGTCCGAAGGGCAGGCTATGCCAAGCTTCAATCCTCCCCGAACCACTTCCACAGAAGTCCCTCCAACAATTATGGAGGAGAGAATGGAGGACTCTACTGAAGAGGTCCCCTTTGAGTCTGAGTCCTCCGGACAGGCTGATACCACTGTTGTTGCTGCCAAAAAGGGCAAAAAAAATTTGTATCTGAGGCATCCGGACCTGCCGGAGTGCCTTGAGGGGAGAGTGGGGCCGTGCTTCCACAAAGTCGAGTTTAAGTACCTCTTGGCCTTGCATAAGACCAAGTATGCATTCATCCATACCTCTGATCTGGGTAGAATGCGCACCAAATGGGGGATCTCTGAAAACGTGAAGATAAGGATCCCCATTGATCCGGAGACCCCATTGGACTGTAAACGAAACGAGATAGTCTTCTTTACGGAGCTATTTAACTGGGGGCTCAGGCTCCCACTAGACCCGGAGATCGTGCGCTACTTCCACCTGGTCAAGCTCTGCCCAACACAGCTAAGCCCCAATGGTTGGTTCACCTTAATGTCATGTATCATGGCCAACCTGTGCAAGCATCATCAGTTCCCCTTCTACCATTTCAACATGGGGAACGATCTCAAGGCTGTTGATAATCTCCTGGAATCGGAGAGTAAGTGGAGAAGCCAATTCCTGTTCGTTAGTGGTGCCTGGGAAAACGGCAAGAAAATCAAGGCCGTAGAGAACCCAAACCTCCTCAGGAGTAGGTGGAGGAGTGACCGTAAGTTTCTTAACTTGAGTCTCTGTCCGTTTTTCTCCCTTTTTTTTAAGTTAAGTTTATATTAACCAATTTTTCTTCTGTTCTATCAGAGCTGCCAAAGGAGTTCGGGGACTACCTGAAGGCCGAACAGACTACCTGTGGCAAAATCAATGCTTGGGCCGCAGAGAATTGGGAGAATCGATTCCACAAGGCCTTCACCCCGGGGAATCTAGCAAGGTCTCACCTGTAGAACACCACAGGTCGGAGAGACCTAACTTGGGAGGAGCTCACCACCCAGCCCGATGAAGACACTGTGCTGAGAAGGTCCCACAAACTGGATGGGACACTCTACCTGCCTGCCCGGGCCAAAGCCCCAAGCAAAATGAAGGGCAGAAGAAAAGGCAAGAAGGTGGCAGGTGATGCTGAGAAGGATACCCCAACAGATCCAGAGGGGCCGGCCCAAGTTCAAATTGATGCAACCCTCTTGCAAGTGGTGGAGCAGGAGACCGAGAGGCAGGAAGTAGACCTTCCAAAACCTCCAAGGGCTCCCAAGAGGACTCGCAAGCAAGCAAGTGAAAGTGCTGACCGGGTAGTTAAGAAGAAGAAGAAGACTTCACAAGGAGATGAGCTCGCTCTCCGGGATCCGGAGCCCTCTTTTCCCACTGGCCCTTCAGACCCAACGCTGGCCGAAGAGATCCCCAGAGAGTTTCATACTGATGAAGTCGAGGGGGGAGAGCTCAAATTGGACGAAGTGGACATCACCGGTCTGGGCGGGCTTGGTGAATATTTCCTTGGCCTGCCCAGGGACGAGTTCGCAGGGCCCTACATCCCTCCGAGCAGCTCCAATACGGTCAACTTTAACGATAAGACTTTCATGGTTTCTAGTGAGAAGGACACTATTGCCCATTCCCTGCTTAGTAATGTGCAACCAGTTCTTACACTGGAAAGACAAGTCCGGAGCCAAGCAGACACCATTAAAGACCTCAAGTCTGAGAAGGATAAGTTGTCCGAAGACCTCCGCATTGCTACTACCAATGCTGATTTACTTAAGGAAGCACACGAGGAGCTGAAGAGGAGTCATGATGAGAGCAACACAAAAGTTGCCACCCTAGAGCAGACCATAAAAGATCTCCAGGATAAGTTTTCTGGTATGGAGAAAGATCTCACGGTCTCACGGGGAGAGACCACTGCAAAGGAGAAGCTCATCACCAACCTGACCACTGACAAGATTGCTTTGGAAAATGCAGTGACTCAGGCTGCTGAAGAGAAGGCTGCTTTGGTAAGGGACCAAGAGGCCACAATCAAGGCCAAGATCAACGCCTATGCCAGGGAGATGATACAAAGCGAAGAGCTAATGATTCAAAGGGTGAAGTCTGATATGGTTCTCCTTTTTCACGAAAAATTCCTGAAGAGGAGACTGGGGGACTTATGGCTCTATGTGGATGATGATGACCTTCCATATTATACTATGGTTGATGAGGTATTTTCCGGTGAGTCCTCTTCTGATAATGAAGAGAAAACCGGAGAGAGCCCAGGTGAAGAGGAGAATGATCCCAAGGGTAAAAAAGTGGTCAAAGGGGGGAGCGACATCAAAGACAAGAAAGTAGACGAGGGTGAGCCATCTTCAAAGGCTCAACCTTAATTTATGGTGTACTTTATTTATCCTTTACTCAAACTAAAGTCCTTGGAAGGCCAAGGCACTATTTTTGTTGTGGTGTCCGGTATTATTCGGACAGATTTTTTGTACTGTGCCCTAACTTGTTCAAAAAGTCATTGGAAGACCAAGGCAATTTTAAGTTGTTGAATGAATGTTTCTATTTTGCTCAACCATCATCTTCTTTCATTATTTGTTTTAGTTTAGATAGTTGGAATTTAAGTAGCTTTGAGTTATTGCATTGTGAGAGTGTTAAGATTCTCCGGCTAGAGTTTAAATAGCCCTTAGACCTTTTAGTCCGGGTAGTATGACAAGAGATAGAATTTTGAAAATACTTAGAAAATTTTGAAGAAGGCATCAAATTTCATTGAAAGCTCTCCGTGCCACCGAAGATGGGAAGGCATGCCCCCAAATATTTACATAGATGTTTAAACAAGTAAATATTTACACAAGTGTTATTCCAAGTATATTCGAAGGTGTTCAATATTCCAAGGGTGAGTTAAAACCCTGCCATCTTTGTCTTCCAACCAATAAGTCCCAGGCTTGATTCTTTCAACTACAGTGTACGGACCCTCCTAGGTTGGGGCCAGCTTTCCGAAGAGATTTTCCTTAGTATGCAAGAAGACCTTCCTTAATACTTTGTCCCCTGGTTGGAAATATCTTCTTTTAACCTTAGAAGCAAACCTGCTTCTCATCAAGCCCTGATAGTGTGCCACTCTAAGATGAGCTTTAACCCGTCTTTCTTCTATCAAATCAAGTTGATTTCTGACGGCCATCTCATTAGCATGTCCGGAGAAGTTATGAATTCAAAAGACAGGGAGTGTCTTCTCTATGGGGGCTACTGCATCCATTCCATAGACCAAGGCAAAGGGAGACTCTTGTGTTGCAGCCCCAGGCGTCGTCCGGTAGGCCCACAAGACCTCTTGTAGATAACTAGGCCACTTCCCAGCAGCCCCTTCTAGATTCTTCCTTAAACCGGACAGTATAGTTCTATTAGCCACTTCAACCTGCCCATTGGCTTGTGGTGGAAAGGTGAAGAAAAGCAGTGTTGTATACCCCTTGAAGCACAGAAGCTTTCAATTTCTCTATTGTCAAACTGTGGCCCATTATCTGTTGTTATCTTCTGTGGGACACCGAATCTGCAACATATGTTGGACATAATGAATTTTATGACAGCTTTCGACGTCGTCCCTGCCAGGGGAGCTGCTTCTATCCACTTTGAGAAGTAGTCAATGGCCACAATTATAGTTTTGCGCCCTCCGGAAGCCACAGGGAGAGGCCCAACCAAGTCCAATCCCCATCGAGCAAAAGGGATGGGCTCAGAAATTGACTCCAAAGGAATGACTGGTACATGAATTTCATTGCTGTACCTCTGGCATGGGTCACACCTTCTTACCAGCTCCTTAACATCTTTCATGATTGATGGCCAATAGTATCCGGAGAGTAACAGTCTTCTTGTTAAAGCTCTGAACCCACAATGGGCTGATCCATCACCATCATGCAATTCGGAGAGGACCACTTGTGACTCATTATCCCCTAAACAACGTAGGAGAGGTTTACTATAGGATTTTTTGTACAACACTTCTCTCAACATAATGAAACCACGAGCCTTGTGTTTCAATGTTCTGGCTTGTGACTTATCTGAAGGTATAATACCATCGGACAAATATTGTATGAGAGGAGATCTCCAGTCTTGAGGTCGACTCGCTTGTATTTCAAAAACTTCCTCTTTTCCACCCTCACTAAGTTGAATAGAAGGGCTTTCAAGCACATGGATCCATGGGTAGGACTCCGTATACGCTATTGTTGCCAATGAGTCTGCTAGCTCATTTTCTGCCCGGGGAATGTGCTCATAGACAACAGCTTTAAACATTAGCGCTTCATTTTTGAGGAGGAGTAAATATTTTACCAACTGCTCCTTTCTAGCCTCAGATTGGCCTAAGGCATGGTGGACAAGTAACTGGGAGTCACTTAGAAGCTTGACCCTTTTAGCCCCACATATGTGGGCCAACTTTAACCCAGCTATAGCTGCTTCGTATTCGGACTCGTTATTAAACGCCCTGAAAGCAAAACAAATAGCTTGGTACATGCTGTCCCCATATGGGGAAGTGAGACATATTCCTGCACCACATCCCATGGTGCTAGACCCTCCGTCTGTTCGGACAATCCACACTTTCTTGTCTTTTGAATCAGTAGGTTGCTCTGAATCTCTATCTGAGTGGAATTCAACCAGAAAATCAGTCACACATCTTGGGCTTTTACTGCTGTTCGGGGAGCAAAGTCTATGTCGAAGTCCCCCAACTCCACTGACCACTTCGTCATTCTGCTTGAAATGTCTGCTTTTTGAAGGACATTCTTTAAAGGGAAAGATGTCCGGACGACGATAGGATGAGCCTGAAAGTAAGGCCTCATTTTTCTTGCAGCTATCACCAGAGCTAATGCCAGTTTTTCGAGTTTCAAGTAACGCCTCTCAGCATCAATCAAGCTTTTGCTGATGTAGTACACTGGGTAGGGACAACCATCGACCTCTCTTACCAACACAGCACTGATGGCACAACTTGAAACAGCCAGATACACAATAAGAGTCTCCCCGTCAACGGGTTTGAAAAAAGTTTTGGGAGATGAGAGATGTTTCTTGATTTTATTGAATGCCTCACCACACTGTGGGGTCCATTCGAACCCTTTGGCACCCTTAAAAGTTTTAAAGAATGGAGCACACCTGTCCGAAGACCTGGAGATGAATATGTTCAAGGCAGCTAATCTCCCCGTTAATCGCTGTACTTCTTTAATGTTTCGAGGAGGCTCCATCTGGAATAAGGAATTGAGTTGGTCCGGGTCGGGCTGTATTCCATGCTCACTTATGATATACCCTAAGAACTTCCCGGACTGCACTCCGAATACACACTTTTCAGGGTTTAGTTTTAAATTCAGTTTTGCCAAGTTGGCAAAAGTTTCTTGGAGATCGGACAAGTGCAACTGCTCATCCACGCTTTTCACCATCATATCGTCAATGTAAACCTCCATATTTCTTCCAATTTGATCAGCAAATTGATGAGGGCGGAATTCGCCGATCCAAGCAATAGGGGTAAAAATGCATTAGATAATAGTTAATGAGGTTAATCGAGTGTTTAAAGTCCTTCAAGGACTAATTTGCAACAATGTAATACTAAGAAGGGCTTCATTGAAATCCAATGAACGGCCCACTAATAGGTTAAATGGGTCCGCCTTATTTTACTATAAAAGGATGACCCACTTGCCCAAAAAAGGGGTATTGAATATTACTTTCTCAGATTCTACTTTATCTCTCTACACTTTCTCTCTCTAGTCATATCAGGTCCTAGATCCGAAATATATTCCTTCGACAGCTATTTACTCATCATTGGCGCCGTCTGTGGGAACAGTGATACCGAAAAGGAATCTTCTGTCCTTTGAAAATCACATTGTACGGGATGAATAGCGAAGCGGCGACAGAGAGGGACGGTAGGGAGGTCGTCCGAGCCGCTGCTGGGTCGGAAGACGCGGGAGCTCCTGGTCGGGAGTGGAACGGCGGTCGGGATAAGCGTTCGACCCTGATTATGACCCGAAAGCAGCTGCTCGAAGATATTGCCCGGTTAGAAGAGGAGCGAGAGCGGGCACTGGACGAGAAAAGGATTCGTGAAGGGAAGGGCAAAGAGCCCGCCCTGGACGATCGGGGAGCGGTTGGTCGCGGCCAAGCCTCGCGGATGGAGGTCCGACCTGTCAGGTATTACCGAGATTCACCTCCCGATGATGAAGAGGCTGTCAAGATTCGTCGGAACTCGGACGCCCATCGGGCCATGACGTCGGACTATCCCTCAGGCGATTCGTCCGACGAGGAGTACCGGCGTCGGGAGAGAGCCCAACGGACGCGAAAGACTCGGTCCCAGCGCATTCGAGGGTCCAGGGCAGACCCTTCGCGGTACAAAAAGGGCGGAACCGATAAGCCGTCCCCTGTGTCCTTTGAAAAGGAAGGAACGCACGTCGCCAGCCGCGGAGAGCGAGAAATGTTGCCACCAATTCCGTGGCAGCCGACGAACAGCCAAAACCTTGGATACCGAACGAGCAGCCAGTTCGTCGGCCCAAGAGCCGAGGGGCTCTATGAAATCAGGACCGAGGGTCTTGGGGGAGGAGCTTTTGAGCTTGGAGTCAACTGGAGAGCCTCCCCGTTATTTGATGAGATATTAGCGGGACCGCTCCCGAGGCGCTTTGACATTTCTAAACTGGAAAAATACGACGGGAAGACGGATCCGGACAACCATTTGGAAGCCTTTAAGAACTTTATGCTGAGTTTCGATAACGATGATAAGCTCTTATGTAGGGCTTTTTCTATGACATTCAAAGATAGGGCTTCGAAATGGTACAACCGATTGCCGCAGGGGTGCATCAGAAACTTCGGGACTTTCTGGGCAATGTTTAGGCAGCACTTCGTGGGAAGTAAGAGTTTCCGTGCTAATGGAGACACTATCATGAACTGTCGACAGAAGCTAGGGGAGAGCCTAAAAAACTATACCAGGCGTTTCATCGATGCGAAGACCGATCTGGACCATTGTGAAGAGAGCGTGGCCCTAACGGCGTTTCGGTTAGGCCTGCTCCCGGGGCCAATGAAGCAGGCGGTCACGAAGAAGCAGGCGTTCACTTTTTCTGCGTTGTTGGCACAAATAGAAAAACAGATACTGATCGAAGAAACGGAGGCTTCCGAAGTGGCGGCGCAGATCCAACAGAGCGCCCAGGCATCGGTCGTAATAAAGCAGGGTTCCCGACTCGACCAGGCTAGAACGGCCCAGCCGATTAGCACAATACCCCCGAGCTCGCCCGCAGTAACTAAACCTTCCGCCCTGACCGGTTTTAGGCCGAAACAAAACGGACAGGCAATGTCCCGACCCATGTCCAACAAATGGATACGACCGGCCTACTTCGCGGATCTCACGGAGTGTGTATCCTCAATCTACGAAAAAACCAAGAGAAGCGGGATGTACCGAAAGCCTTTCCCTATCCCGACGCCTCGGGAACAAAGGAATAACCGCTATTGTCGTTACCACGAGGACGTCGGCCATGACACGAAAGATTGCATAGCCTTAAAGAAGGAAATACAGATGCTCATTGAGCATGGTAACCTTTTAGAGTATGTCAAGAAGGCCCAACATGCCGCACCCTCGAAAGAAGTGGTCATAGTTCCAAAGCCAGAAACCACCATGGCAATTTCGGAAGTTACGGATCAGTTCGACGTATCGGTTGAGTACCTTGATCCCGAGGTCGGTCGGAATATCATCGGGGTCATCGAGGAAGAGGCGGAAGTTAGCGTGCGTGGCCTTTGTCAACTGTTTGATTCATCAACAAACCTCGGAGAAGGATCTGCGACGGGAACCAGAACTTGCTTCCAAACCAGAACTTGCTTCAAAACCGGACGTACCTTTTCCCCAACTCTACACCCCGACGATATCAGAGCCGTTGATGAAAAAATTGGCGACCGCGACGATATCAGAGTTGTTGATGAAAAAATTGGCGGGCTCATCGGTAAGGTACAAGGCCTGCGCGATCTATTCGAATCCATGACCATCTTCGGAGGGGATTCGATGGCGGGAATAACGCATTCCTCCAGGAAGAGACACATCGTTAACTTAACCACCCAGCTGGAAGCCAGAACTTGCTTCCAAACCCGAAGCACCCCTTCGCCAATTTTGCACTTTGACGATGATGATATGAGGGACTTAGCCGGGCCTCATGAGGATGCCGTTGTGATCGGGGCAGCGATCGCAGGAGAAGAGGTTCGGCGAATCTTGATAGATACCGGGAGCTCGGCTAATATCATCTTTGCTTCAACTTTCGCCAAATTCCGAACACGGCCGGTACTCGAGCGATCCGACCGTACCATCGTCGGGTTTACGGGAACGGCAGCAGACGTCGTTGGAGAGTTCGAAGGTGTGGTACAATTAGGCCGCGGCCCGTTTAAAAAAGAGGTCACGGTGCTGTTCATAGTGGTCGACGCACCGGCGTCGCACAATGCTATTCTGGGACGATCTTGGATATCGCGCATGCATGCAGTGACTTCAACTATTCATCAGTGTGTAAAGTATGTGGTTGGCAATAACATCGGAGTCGTGCGAAGCAGCCAGAAGACGGCCCGGGAGTGTTACCGAGCTGCGTTGGCACCAAAGACAGACCAAGAGATGTCCCCATCCCATGCATAGCAATTAAGGGGGAGCTCCCCAGGATCGCAGCCGGTAGACGACCCTCGGGAGACCCCAAGCCTTTTGACAACCGACGAAGAATGTGAGCTGCATCATTTTGCAGATGGAAAAGGGTTGCGGGTCGGGATGAATATTTTACCGACTTTAAGAGAACAGATGCTAGCTTTGCTCCGGGAGAATCTTGATTTATTCGCATGGTGTTCTGGGGACGTCACGGGAGTACCCGAATCATTTGCAATTCATAAGTTGACCATAAATAGGAATGTTAGACCAATAATTCAGAAGCGACGAGCTTTCTCTCCCGAGAAAGCGGAGGTAATTTTACGGGAAGTCGAAAGGATGACTGGCGTCGGACATATCATAGAAGCGCGATACCCTTTGTGGATATCCAACCCCGTTCTGGTAAAAAAGAAAAGCGGGAAATGGAGGATGTGTGTAGACTTTACCGATCTCAATCGGGCGTGCCCGAAGGACCCTTTCCCAATGCCGCGGATCGATCAACTGGTAGATTCAACATCGGGCAATAAGCTACTGTCTTTTATGGACGCCTATGCCGGTTACAATCAAATTAAACTGCACCCCGCGGATCAGGAGAATACCACATTCATCACGGGCCGAGGGCTATACTGCTACAAAGTAATGCCCTTCGGACTAAAGAACGCGGGAGCGACATACCAAAGACTGGTTAACCGAACGTTTAAAGACCAGATCGGGAGAAACATGGAGGTGTACATCGATGACATGTTGGTCAAAAGTGGGACCGATGTGGATCACCTTACCGACCTCAGAGAGGCGTTTGATAACTTGCGAAGGGTAAACCTTAAGCTAAACCCAGAGAAGTGTTCTTTTGGTGTTCGGTCAGGGAAATTTTTGGGGTTCCTTGTCAGCGAAAAGGGCATTGAAGCCGACCCTGTTCAACTCCGAGCCCTAGCGGACATGACTCCTCCTCGGAACGTAAAAGAAGTCCAGATTCTGACCGGGCGATTAGCCACATTGAATCGCTTCATCTCTCGATCATCTGACAAATGTGCCCCGTTTTTTCAGGTCCTTCGACAGGTAAAAAACTTCGTTTGGACTGACGAATGTGACAAGGCATTTTCGGGGATCAAAGAGTATCTATCGTCCCCGAACCGACTGACCAAGCCCACGGTGCACGAAACTTTGTTCCTCTACGTGGCAGTTACGGATTATGCGGTCAGTGCGGCACTGATCAGCGAGTCCGGGCCAGTTCCGACAGCTGTTTACTATATAAGCAAAAGTCTGCTTGACGCCGAAACTCGATACTTAAAGCTCGAAAAAGTGGCGTTGGCTCTGGTAACGGCTGCAAGGAAGATGCGCCCTTACTTCCAGGCGCACCACATTGTCGTCCGCACCTCGTTTCCACTAAAATACGTTTTCCAACGACCAGATATGTCCGGAAGAATAGCCAAGTGGTCGGTAGAGCTGGGGGATTTCGACATTGAATTCGAGCCCCGAACCGCGATTAAGGGACAAGCCTTGGCAGATTTTTTGGTCGAATTCCACTCCGAGCGACCCGAACAAGAAACACCCCTACAAGAGGCTGCGGGGGGCGAATGGACTATCCGCACTGATGGAGGAGCCAACGTTAGTGGTTGTGGGGCGGGAGTTCAGATCATTACTCCTTCGGGTTTGAGCATGTTTCAGGCCATCCGCTTTGGTTTTCACACGTCAAACAACGAAGCAGAATATGAAGCGGCTTTGGCTGGATTGCGATTGGCACAAGTCTGCGGGGCGAGGCAAGTGCGCCTTGTAAGCGACTCCCAACTTTTGATAAACCAGGCCTCGGGGAATGCAGAGGCACGGAAAGAACACCTGGTGCAGTACTTAGCGGCCTTGAGAATTCTGGCCGCCTCCTTTGACAAAATCACGTACGAACATGTCCCCCGAAGTGAGAATATGACGGCAGATTCTTTGGCAACGGTTTCTTGCTCGACCAGTTATCCTTGGGTGATAGAACAAGAGAGTCCGTCCATTTTTAAACGACATGAGCTCAATAACCGACCCGAAATCGCGTGCCAGATCTCTTCAGTTGCGAATTCAGATTGGCGGCGGAATATAATCGCGTTTCTAGCTGGAGGGCAGCTCCCCGACGATGCGGCCTCGGCTCGCAAATTACGTAACAAAGCGAGGGGATACGTTCTTTTGGGGGATGTGCTGTACAAAAAATCCTTTAGCCGACCTCTGCTTCGATGTCTAGGTTTTAATGAATCCCAAGTAATTTTGTCCGAGCTACACGACGGGGAGGGCGCGGCTCACTGCGGGTACAAGTCTTTGATTAGAAGAGTGTTTCTCGCCGGATTCTATTGGCCGACCATAACAACAGACGCAAAACTCATGGTGAAAACTTGTGATACGTGTCAACGGTTTGGGAATGCAATCAACATGCCCGCAACTCATCTGGAATCTATATCTGAGGGGTTACCCTTTGATCGATGGGGAATCGACCTGGTCGGGCCGTTACCCATGGCATCGGGGGGAAGACAAACGATCGTCGTCGCGGTCGACTATTTTTCAAAATGGATCGAGGCTGAGCCCTTATCTGCTACAAAAACTAAGGACATTATCAAATTTATCTGGGCGAACATTTGTTGTAGGTTCGGGGTGCCCCAACAGTTAACCATGGACAACGGACCACAATTTGATAGCGCGGAAATGCAAGCATTCTGCACCACGCATAATATCCGACAGTGTTTCTCCGCCCCTTTCCACCCGCAAGCGAACGGCCAGGTCGAAGTCACGAATCGAACCATTCTGGATGGCCTCAGGAAGAATCTTGAAGGAAAAGCTGGCAAGTGGCCTGACTACTTACAGGAAGTGTTATGGGCTTACCGAACGACACCCCGCACGGCGACCCAAGAATCACCCTTTGCCTTGGTGTATGGTATGGACGCGGTAACCCCCGCGGAATCCATTTTTCCCTCTTTCAGGGTCGGCACTTATCAGCCAGAGACGAATGATGATACCCGACGGCTAGAGCTTGACCTCATTGACGAAAAGCGCCACCGCGCCCACTTAAACACTTTACACTACTAGACTTTAATGAGAAGTCGGTATACCACCAAGGTCCGTCGTCGGGAGTTTAAGGTCGGAGATAAGGTTTTGCGACGGGTTTTTCTACACACAAAAGACAAGAGCCTCGGGAAACTCGCACCAAACTGGGAGGGACCTTATGAAATAATCGAAAGAATCAGGAGCGGGACGTACCGTCTACAGAACCGACACGGGCAACTTCTCAGGCTACCGTGGAATATTGAGCATCTGAAGTTATATCTTGAATAGTTTGTAATTGTTTGAATTTCATAGTCTTTTATGTTTTTAGTCAACTTTGTAATGGTCGGGGGTGCACTCTTTCCTACCTTGGTGGCACGAGGAGGTTTTAACGAGGCATCGATCAAAACCCGAACCACATTATTGATTATAAAAATTCTTTGCCTTTTAAAACTCGATTCGTTATGGCGGTGGACAGCTGACGAGCTGGGCACCAACGTTGCTATTTGAAGTCGATTTCCAGAACTTTCAACAAGTTTTTCGGTTTTACCGATCTACATTTTGGCTCTCCAGACCCTCTGGATTGACCTTCGATGATAAATCGATCTACAGAACTTGAAAAGAGTTTTCGGTTTTACCGATCTACATTTTGGCTCTCCAGACCCTCTGGATTGACCTTCGATGATAAATCGATCTACAGAACTTGAAAAGAGTTTTTCGGTTTTACCGATCTACATTTTGGCTCTCCAGACCCTCTGGATTGACCTTCGATGATAAATCGATCTACAGAACTTGAAAAGAGTTTTTCGGTCTTACCGATCTACATTTTGGCCCTCCAGACCCTCTGGATTGACCTTCGGTGATAAATCGATCTGCAGAACTTTCAAAGGGTTTTTCGGTTTTACCGATCTACATTGTGACTTTTCAGACCCCAAAAAAAGCTTAGAGCAATAATGAATGCGCCATTTACTAAAACATACATACTCAAACAAGCATGAACAGCACCAATGTCCACAATCAATATTACTGAGGCAAAGACAGACAATATTACACTATTATAAAACACGGTACTTAGCCGAATAAACCACCATCCATACAGGGAGCCCCGTGGCTCCCAAAGTCAAATAAGTACAGTACAAAATATGGGGGGCCGCGGCCCCCAAAGGTCTACAACACGTTTTAAAAAAAAAAAAAAAAAAAAAAAAAACCAAAAAAGGAGAACTGCATCACTGGTCCCCACCTTCACTTTCCTCCTCATCTCCTTCTTCATCATCCGCCTCATCGGACTCCTCCACTACGATCCCGTCGGGACGATCCTTTTCCGGCACGTCCAGCCATAGCGAACCAAGACGAAGGTCCGGGTACCGATTGTGGAGTGACAGAACATAGGCGGCTTTGGCGGCTGCGGCATCTTGGTCCGACCATAGTCTGCATCGATCAAGGAAGGCCTTGTTCGAGGACTTTAACTTTTGAACCTCCGATGCTAGGCCTGAGGCACGGTCTTCCGCGGCTTTTCTCGCCGTCTCCGCGGCAGCCGCTGCGCCTTCCGCGGTTTGTGCGGTTTTCTGCGCTGACTCCATCGCCTGCTTTGCTGTTTCCGCGGTCGTCTTGGCTTCGTTGGCCAGCCTCTCAGCCTCGACGATCCGACCTTCCGCCGCCACTAGAGCCTCTTCGGTAGTCTTCACCTGCGCGGTCAGACTAGAAATCTTAGCCTCCGCCGCGGATAGCTTTTTACCAAGTTCCTTAGCCCGGCGCTCTTTCAAGGCAGCTGGTACCAGTAAGCTGTAGAGCGACAACGCTAGCCCATCCGTGCTCCGAAGCGGAAAAGGGTGCGGGCTTCCCATTGTCGTCAGCACCGGGAATTTGGGACCACTCGACGACGAAGCATCAGGTCCTGCAGCCTCCGGGGTTTCAGTGTCGTCTGCGATGGGGATAACGTCGGCGATAGGGATAACGTCGGCTGTAGTGCGACCCCCGCTTTCAACATGATCCAAGAGAGCAGGCCTTGGAACAATCACCTCTGGACGGACGGCCACCCGATCCGTCTCTGCAGCTTTGGCCTTCTTTGGCTTTGATCCCTCCGTTTCTGCACGAGTCTTCCTCTTCGGTGCTACCGTCGGATGTTGATTCGCCTCCGATGCCGCCGTCCTGGTCGGGTCGCCCCCTGCCTCGGTTCTAGCTTCTGTTTCCCCCCCTTCATCATCTGACTTGGGGCGTTTGCTGGGCGCCTTATTGCGCTTGGGGAGGTACAGTATGTACCCGGGACGACCACTGCGGGCCATCACTTCGTCTAAGCTTGGAGGTGTCCGCAGCTGTTCGATAGACAGAGCCTCGGATGAGCACCGCCAAAGGTTGCTCATAAACAGGTTCTTGTCCATGAAAGTGCGATGCATGCCCCGACCCCAATTCCGGCGGGCGTAGTTTTTCAGCACCTCGAATGTATCTTCCGCGGATGTCGAATGATCCTTCTTCACCCCCTGCAGCCAGTCCTTTGACACTACGCAAAGACCGCACACATTAAAAAAAAAAAAAAAAAAAAAAAAAAAAAAATTTCGGCAGCAGTACCATCGTGAACCCAGGTCCGCAGCAGTTGCCTCGGGTTCTCCTTGGTGTACGGAAGCCCGTTCTCCCAGCACCCGCTCAAGAATACGAACCGATGCTTCCATCCCTTGCCCCCCTCTAAAAAGTCGTTGACAATTTTCCATTTATTGCCAAGAGAGGAATAGAAGAACGGTGACTTCGGGGATTTTGACAGTCCCGACATGGCGATATACTCCTCCATCGGCATAGCTCGGCCAGAGAGGCGGGAAGCCATGATGCAGGACATCAGGGTGTACCATGCATTGGGAGTCAGCTGCGATGGGCAGATTTGAAGAGTGCGGAAGTAGAGTACAATCTCGGGGTCCAGAGGAAAGCGCAGACCCCAGTTGAACAATTCAGTGAACACCACGATCTCTCTGGGTCTGACGTGAACGGGCGTCTCCCCCGGGGTCGGGAATCGAACGGTGACACACTCAGGGATTCCCCAGCGGATTAGCATCTCCTGATGATCGGACTCAGGGAAGTAGAGGTACTTCCCCTCGAAGAGAGAGACCACGTCCCTAGTCAAAAGCCAGTCAAAGTACTTAGTCGAAATAGCAGCTTTGACCTCCTCGGGCCAGGGATCGTCCTGGTTATTAGCCGCGTGACAAGCTGCGGCAGCACACTCCCCCGCGGGAGCAACATCGATTTCGGGCTCTCCAGCTTCATGGGTCGGAACTGGGTCAGAGCAGCGGTCGGCAGCGGCGTTGGTATCAGATGGCCGGACCTGGGAGGAAGAAGCACCGGGAATACCGCGAGCCATGGCTTTATGAGCCTCCTCAACCTGCTTGGGTGTTAGCTGCATCTTGGGCAGACCTAAAAAAGTGACGGCAGTGTTAATACCGGTCCAAAACCCTCTAATCGAGGGCGTAAGCTGAACCATTTCAGGACTATTACCTCCTTCCGTGTACTGGAGTAATTTGTCTTCCCCCATAGTCAGAAAAGTGGATTTACGAGCACGTCGAGGTACAGGCAGGTTTGTGGAAAATTGGGTCGGATTTCCCGGACGAACGGCCGGGGAATGAGAAGAGCTGTCGCTAGAGGAAATGACGATGGGCTCTGGAGATTGACCTGCTTCGGGAGCTGTAGAAGCGGGAAGATCGGAAGCAAGGAAAACTTCTGCGGGAACCGGGGTGCGTAGCACAGGGTCGTGAGGAAGTGGAGCGGGAACGAAAGGTTTGGAGTTGGACCCCCAGATCAGACCGGCGCGTCGGTATTCCTCTGCTCTGTCACCAATACTAGACCACTGTTCGAAGCTCCACTCAGATCCTTTTTTCTTGGTTGGTTTTTTCGGTGAACGTCCGGGTTTCATACAACAAGGGCCAAGACAAGGAAGGATCGGGCAAATGTTCTCTCTCTCTCTAGAAATGCTCTGGCAGCGTTTTCTCTCTCTAAAAAGCTTCTGAGAGACACAGAAGGCTTTGGGGTATTTATAGGGAGGGTTGGAAGAGCAGGGGATATCAATCGACAGAAACACAGCGGGAAGACGAAGAGTCCCTCTAGGGGTTTTAGCCTAGCAGGAGGATGGCCTATTGGCTTATGACACGTGTCAACCCGGTTCTGACGGAATTCGACGTAAGCACACGCCACGACACAGCAAAGAGGTGGGCCGTCGCAGCCGGGCTCAGACAAAAGGACCGGGCCCATCAAGAGAGGCTTAGGATTAGAAACCCGCAAAACGAGAAGACGAGGCGCGGGAAAACGTCAGAGGAAGTAACCCCGAGCATCGGGAAGTAGAAGCCGACACGATCTGAATTGGTTGACGAGGTCGGACGATCGGCAATAGCCTTTTCATAAGTCTCCGCTCCTGAAAGTTCCCGAAGACTGGGGGGCTACTGATGAGGGCGGAATTCGCCGATCCAAGCAATAGGGGTAAAAATGCAGTAGATAATAGTTAATGAGGTTAATCGAGTGTTTAAAGTCCTTCAAGGACTAATTTGCAACAATGTAATACTAAGAAGGGCTTCATTGAAATCCAATGAACGGCCCACTAATAGGTTAAATGGGTCCGCCTTATTTTACTATAAAAGGATGACCCACTTGCCCAAAAAAGGGGTATTGAATATTACTTTCTCAGATTCTACTTTATCTCTCTACACTTTCTCTCTCTAGTCATATCAGGTCCTAGATCCGAAATATATTCCTTCGACAGCTATTTACTCATCACAAATGCCTTGTTGACTAACCTTTGATAAGTAGCCCCAGCATTTTTCAAGCCAAAAGGCATCACCTTGTAGCAATGTAGACCCCTATCAGTGACAAACGTGGTATGCTCTTGATCTTTTGGATCTACTTGGATCTGATTGTACCCGGAGAAGGAATCCATGAAGGAGAGCAACTTGTTCCCAGAAGTAGAGTCTACTAACTGATCTATCCGAGGAACCGGATACAAATATTTTGGGCAAGCTTTATTAAGATCGGTGAAGTCAATGCACATGCGCCATTTGCCATTTTTCTTTTTTACCAGGACATGATTGGCAGTCCACAAAGGGTATTGAGATTCTTTGATGTGCCCCATCTTTGTGAGTCTGTCAACCTCTTGTACTATGACATCAGCCTTTTCTTTTGAGAAAGCTCTCCTCTTTTGAATCACTGGTGCCACATCTCTTCGAACAGATAAGTGATGGGATATCACCTCTGATGGAACTCCAGTAACATCAGCATTGCACCAAGCAAAAACGTGCTGATGGTCTTTCAAGAATTTCAACATCTCTTCTTTCAACATTGGTGGCATCTTGGACCCTATCTTGACACTTTTGCCTTCTTCCAAACAGTGTGTTTCAACCTCTTCAATTGGGATCAACACTCCAGGGGTCTCTCTGGGGTCATCGATTTCACCCTCACCCCCAGAAAGACCCTCAAACTGCTATTGATCGTTTATACGGACTGCCCCCAGCGTTCGTGGAGCCAATGCACTGGCATAGCATTCTCTTGCAATCTTTTGGCTACTCCGGACAACCCCAACCTGTCCCTGAACAGCATACTTTAAACACTGATGGACTGTTGAAGCCACTGCATGCATCCTAGAGAGCCAAGATCTCCCTAGAATAGCATTATAGCAAGTGGGACAATCCACCACGATGAAGAGTATTCTAACCATTTTCTTGAAAGGGCCCTTGCCCAATAACACTTCTTCTTCAAACTCCCCGATCACATCGGCTGAGCTACCCGTGAAGCCCACGATTGATCTGTCTGACTTTTGAATCGCAGCTGGATTTTTCATTTTCTTGTAAGTGGTTAGGAAAAGGATATTGGCAGAGCTTCCAGTATCCACCAGAATTCGCCTTATCTCATTTCCCCCTATAGAAGCTCCTATGACAACAACATCCTCATGAGGGCCAACAATATCTCTCAAATCATCCTCATCGAAGACTATGAATGGGAATGAGTTTGGTGATTGATAAGATGTCATGCCTCCTTCTAGCTGGGAGGCTAAATTATGAACATGCCTCTTTCTTGAAGAAGTAGTAGGAGCTGTCATAGTGTCTCCTCCGAAAATCGTCAGTGACTCGAAGAATTTAATGAGCCCGGAGACCGTCCTAGAACACTCCTCTATAGCACCCACCCTATTTCGTGTTGGATCAGGATCCAAGTATTCAGATTCCACATCAAACCTTTCAACTATTACCATGGCCCCCTCCGGGGCAGCATTACTTGGACCAACCCGGTGAGTGTTGTCAGGCCTGTTGCCTCCTCTTCTTTTAACATATGCTCCTAACTTTCCCCTTTCAATCAAGTTTTGAACCTCTTGTTTCAACGCTATGCAATCATCAGTGGTATGGCCAATATCATTGTGGTATTGGCAAAAGGAGTTGTTACGATGCTCTCTGGGAGACTGCAAGGTTGCTGGTCTCCGGTAGTGCACCTCAGCTTTTGTTTTATCGAAAATGGTGGCCACGCTTTCTTTGAGCTCTGTGAACCACTCCGGTTGGACCCATGACCCTCTTTTGTTTCTGGATTGTTGACTTTGAGCGGGAGCAGCTGGCTGAGACTGAGCTTTTGCCCTACCATGCCCCTGTCCGGTTTCTCCTCCTTTGTTCCCGGACTGGTTTTGATTTGGAGTTGGTGCCACCGGGGTAGATCTCACCTGTCTGTGCATCCTGGTTTTCTTTGTTTCATCAACGTTTATTTGCTTGCCAACCTGATTTAGCAATCCCCCCCAGGTCATGGCCTTCTTTCTGGTCACCGAATCAGCCAGATTGCCTGGGTTCAAACCTTGCCTTAGGGATGCTATTGCCACCTGTTCGAAGCAATCAGCCAACCCATTCTTTGTGTTTACAAAACGACTTATGTACTCCTTCAAGGACTCATTTGGCTCATGAGCACAATGGATTATTGTGTCTCCATTGCCCTTCAGCTCCTTACTCTCTACAAACTGCCTTCGAAAGGCCACCCAAAACGTATCAAAATGTTTAATACAACCTTGAGGCAGGCTGTTGTACCATTTCAGAGCACTCCCCGTAAAAGATTGGGATAATGCCCTACACAGTAGCTTATCATCGTCATCAAAGTTCATCATGAAGTTCTTGAATTGCTCCAGATGATTGTCAGGATCAGTACTGCCATCGTACTTCTCCATCTTAGTACAGTCAAACCTCTTGGGGAGGTTTCCGGACAAGATTTTAGAAGACAGTGGAGACTGCCTCCAATTTCTTCCACGACTGAACACAGTATCCTCATTGGGAGTTGCAAAGATACCTGGCTTATCGTGGAAAGCAAATGGATCCATCAGCATCTTGTCCATATACCTCCGGTGGTGAGATGACCCCTTTCCAATATGCCTTTTCATTCTTCCATGGTGATCTCTTTTTCTTGAATATTTCTTAACCCGCTTTTGCTTTTTCTTGGTTCGACCCTCATCGCTGCTAAAGGACAAGGATTTTTCATTTCCCTCACTGTCTGAAGAGCTGCCTGAAGATTCTGAGCTTGAGTCAGAGCTCTCCACAGGCTTGGACCGGTGAGACTTTTTAGAACTGGCATGTGTCTTTTTGGTACTCACATGAGTTTTCGAAGCCTCAGGCTCTCTAGGGTTGTCGGTATGATGAGCAGCTGATGCTTTGGATTTTTCTTTCACGCCTATCTTGGCCTTCTCAGCCTTCAGAGCTTCTATTTCAGCCCTCAGCCTGTCACGCTCTTCGATAGTGTACTCGTCATTCTCTCCTACCACTTCGAGCAAAGCTGGTGGCACTTCTGGATTGTCCGGATTCATACGGACAGAATTTCTTGGCAGGTTTTGAATGCTTGATTCAGGCACCTCTCTCCTCCCACTGTGGTCGCCAATTTGGTGTGGATAATAATTGCCTGAGGGTAGGCTAGTAATTTTAAGTGGAGTTTCAAGGTGGTGTATGGGTGTTTAACGGTGGTGTAAGGGTGTTTAACGGTGGTGTAAGGGTGTTTAACGGTGGTGTAAGGGTGTTTAACTGTGGTGTAAGGGTGTTTAACGGTGGAGAGATAATTAAGCAGCTTGGTAGCAGTTAATTTTCATTACCCATAGTTAATGCTGGTGGTTGGGTATTTATAGTATGATGTTTGGGCCCTTGTGGGGTTTCGTGTCATGTTTAATGGACCCGAGTCATGTTTAAAGACCCATGAGTTCTAAACAGGAGGGCAGGTAGCTTAGTCAAGAAGTGTTTAGGTTTTTTAGTACTTTAGTCATAGTTCGAACAACCTTAAGTTTACAGTGTTCAAAGTGATCTATCCAGTCCAAATGATCTGTCCGATTTATGTCCTTGTAGCCTGTCCGGTATTCGGAGAGATTTAGACTGATTTGCCCTTCCGGGGAGCATGCTGAATTCGGACTCATCAAATAAGAATATGAATTATGCTATAGTTTTGCTAAAATGAACTTTAATTGATGTTACATGATGTTAATTTCGATAATTGTTAATACTAATGTATTTAGATCTAAATACTATTTTTGTTTGCTAAAAAAATTACAAATCGTAATTCTTTGGTTGTTGGTTTTGTAGATAATGGAGATCCACGTTCTCTTGACATGCAAAGAACTTCAATATTTTTTTACATGTAAATGCAAAGAATTTTGATAATTCAAGATTTTCTTCGGCAGTTAATGGAATCCTTTTTGAAAACTAAATATTTGTAAGTATTTATTATTGTTACGTTTTGCATAGAAATTTGTCCCATGTAAGTAAATATTATCACTCGAACAAGAAAATGAAAATTTAAAAGGGAATCTTAAGACTTTAAGATCAAACACAGATCAAATGAGGTATTTTAATTCAGTTTTATTTATTGTTATTTATTATATGAAGGTTATGTTATTTTTTCATAGTTAGTGGATAATATAAGATTTATTCATATAATAATCTGGTTTTAAACACAAAAAGTTTGAGTTTCGATTCTAATTGTGTTATAAAAAATATAGAATGTTATATATGATACTCTATTTATGTTTATCTTTTCAGTATAGTTATATTTGGATTGTTTGATATTTTATAAAATCCATTTTAAGATACATATTTTAAACCTATAATAATATTACAAAGATAATTTATATAATCACTCAAATTTGTTAGCTATGAGCTTTTTTCCTATAATTAGTCACATTTGTTAGTATAGTATGTCTTTACTTTTCATTTATGAAAAATGATTAGTCATATATATATATATATATATATATATATATATATATACCGTGTATTAGCATCTATACTAATTAGTCGGTTTATCTTTTAGTCTAATCAAATCCTCGCTTTGTTGTGTTGTGTAGATTATTTAGTTAATGTTTTTTTATATTATTTAATAAAATAGTATTATTTTTATATTGGGGTTTTAGTTAAATTAAATGATTTATGAATGTTGTTCTTCTTAGATTGTATTGATGCATATTTGTATTGCACACATATATATAAGATTAAGTAAGCACGATATTTTTGTGGAGACGAACCAATCTTCTAAGATAGGTGCATATTATCTAAATATTGATGAAGATAATCTTGTTTTCCAAAATAAAAGATTGTCTAGAATTATGGATATGTCAATTGTAGTGATAATGGTTATAGTCAAACATTTCATCAGAAGAAAAAAACTAAATATATTGTTTTTCATCTTTATAAAATAATATATATATATATATATATATATATATATATATATATATATTCTAATATATTTAATTTCTATTTTTGTTTAATAACTAGGTGAAGACGAATGTTATGTAGATTTTGGAGAAAAAATATTGCTTTATTTTGTCTTAAAGAATCTTTTAAAGACAAATCAAATACGAATAAATATCAGTTTGGGAGGTGTTTCTGAAGTGGTAAATTGAAACTAAGATTATTCGAATTTACTCCTGGTCTTTTGAATAATTTATTAAATTCAAATAATAATGACAGTAGTAAAAAAATTCTAAAAACATATAAGAGCATATAACTTGATGTTTTCATTCTCTTCGATGGGTTACGGTTAATAATTCAATTAATAATGGTATATCATCGTATATTTTTAAAATTAACGGTCAAATTTTATTATTCAATGAGATCGTTAATACTAACAGATGAAAAATGTCTAAAATTTGTTCAATTATATATAAATGAAGCCTCAAAACGAGGAAACTTGAACATGGAATTGTTGACCGTCATATAAAAATGCTTGATGAAATGAATAATATAGTTAAATTATTTTACAGCGTTAAAGATAAAGTTAATGAAAACTTAGGTGTTTCATGAAAAACGAGATTATAAGTCGTTGAATAATAGATAATAAACAATATGACCAGTCTTCTTCGAATAAAATTGGTTGTTTGATAGTTGGAGATATGAAGGAGTTCGATTATGAAATAAAATATTATAATAAAACATAAATCTAATCTTGTACAAAGAATTACGAAATTACATCCTAAATTTAGAAATCAATCTTTGACTAATGAAAAATGTCGTGTTTGATGCATCGTCTCACGTCTTATTTATAGACGTGCCAGACTTCTATAATTGAATCAGTTATACAAATGGGTAAATTACATTGCAACCCTCTATATTTACAAGTAGTTTAAATATCATCTTCAAACTATAGAATTTATCACATACAATCTTAGCTTTATTACGTTTAAACCCCAAATATTTAATATCTTTATCACCTGCTAACTTGTTTTTTTTTGTTTTTTTATTATGTTGCAGAAAACATTATTATGTCTTTTTATATCTTTATCATCCCAAATATTCTACCATGCTACCACAACTATTGTATCATAGCGTGTTACGATGTTCACTAAAATTTGACCTTAATTAGTGTTGTTGTAATGTTTTCACCATATTTAAGGGGTCGAGCCCCATGTTTGTTGCCTACGAATCCAAACTTTACTTTTATATAATCCATCCAAGTTGCGTTTGTGAGATGTCCGGAATATGTCCCACAATATTTTTAAAACAAACTTATGTTTTAATTTAATTTATTTTTTTACAATAAATAAAAATATAGTTTTATATAAAATGTTTAAAATAATAATGAAATTTGGTAATAACTATAAGATCAACTATAAGATCAAAATTAGGTGCACATTATTGTTCAATTTTTGTGATAATATATATATATATATTTGAAATCAAATTTTATTATCAATTTTAATTTACAACGTATAAATTATCAACAAATATAAATATATTTTTTGATATAAACACATTCATCACTGCCGTTTGATCAAACTTTTTTTATAATAAATATTTTAAAAGTTTGTATCTTTTATATTGAAGTTGGGTACAAATATTTGAAAATATCATTGTTTTTATTTTTTTTAAACAAACAAAACTGGAGTCACAAATAATATTTTCTGAACTTTTTTGCACTTTTTTCGAGACAAATTTATATTTTGGTGGCAATTCGTATTTGTTTTTGTAGAAAAAGATAAACAAAGAAAGACAACTATGATTTTTATTATAATTTAGAAAGATAAGTACAATATATAGAAAGATATATGTATATAGATAGAGACACCAATGATAAATAAGCGAATAACTATGTGAGATAAATACCTAATATGAAAAGACTAATATCCTAACATCACCTTTCAGACTCATGATATTTTTTTAAGAAGTATTAAAAGTTTGTCAAGAAAACAAAAAATGATGGGTTTTATTTATAAAAAATTCACAAGTTCTTCAATCTTTAAAACTTCTTCACATCTTCTTTGTAAATTCTTAGTACTCTTCTTCATGCATCTTATAACTTATCATATTCTTCAACCAAATATTCAATTCAAATATTTAATCATAAATATCCAATCCTAAATCTCAAATTATCAAAAAAAATCCAAATGCCAAACATAATCTAAACTTCAAATATTCAAACAAAATCCAAATGAAAAACACCGATCTAAACAAACGTCATACAAAATTCAAAAACCAAACATAATTTAAACACTAAAACAAAATCCAAATGACAAATATCGATCTAAGCAAACGTCAAATAAAATCTACGTCGAATACCCACATCAAAATCAAATCCAAATACAAATCGGATTCCTAACACAAATCAAAATCAAATCCAAATCTAAATCAAATCAATCCAAATCTAAAATCAGAATCAAACCAAGTCCAAATTCAAAATCTCTGTCGAAATCACAATCACAATCTAAACAAAAGACCAAAATCACATCAAAATCATAATCTATTCCAAATCTAAAACCATAATCAAATTAAATAAATGTCCAAACTAAAATCCAAATCGAGTCCAAATTCAAACTCAAATCAAAATCAAATCTACAATTAATTTTTGTGTAGAATCAAACTAATTTTACCAACACAAATATCGCACTGTTCCAACAACGATTTCTTTCAAATCGTAGCTCCAAATCAAAATCCAACCAACTATATTAAAATATTAGATGTCTTGGAGACGTTATACAAAATAAAGTAAAACCCAATACCGTTTTCCTCTCGATAAGTTCTGTTGATTGTAAATGCACACAACAGATCCAAAAACTGAAATTTTATCTCTTTTGTAACGACAAAAAAACGGAAGAAAATAAAAAATAATTTCTTCCAACGTACAACTAAAATAATTTCCGTCTGACACAGTGGAAGACACAAATTTTTTAACTCAGGATCTAAACTTATACTTTGATACTATGTAAAAAAATATAAACAAATAAAGACACCGAAGTTTTATCATAATTTAGAAAGACAAGTATAATAGCTCGAAATATCTCTCTATATAAATAGAGATATGAATAGTAAATAAGAAAATAAAAATGTGGGAAATTGATAATGCATAACCCTGTCATCAACTTATACCCATCGGCCAGGACAAGGTACTTTCGACTATGAAGTGATAATCAAAGGGTATTGGATAAAGTAAAACCGTACAACTGGTTATTTATGGACAATAAGACGAGGTACATTTGGTTGTATAAAGCAAGGGAAAAGACATCGGTAGAAGGACCATGCGTCATCCGTATGAAAGCAGAACCGTTATCCGTGTGAAACCAAAACCATACCTCAGTCGATGCTGAATGGTGGTTACGAGAAATAAGGCCACTAAGATAAGTAACAAAGAAACATTAAGGAAGTGGGAGCAGAGCACGGATCCACAACCAAGAATAACTTAAAATGGAGAATTATTAGAAAGTTATGCAATAATGTATTATGAATGTAATATATAAGGGAGAGAAGATCCTAATATAATGTAAGATTTTTCTATCGAATCAAAAAAGATAATCACACTTTGTTCTTCTATTTCCATACTTTATGCTATCACAAAATTCCCTTACCAGATTTTGGCATCGTCTGTATGAAATGCACAACGCGTAGCTTGTACGAGAGCAACTGATGGTGTTGACTATGTCAGGAATTAAGAGAGAAAATATAGAAAGCCCTCATGGGAAATATAAGCAAGAAAACAAAGGAACCATGGAAAATCCAGCCAACGGTGAGGCAATCGTGAGAGATTATCAAGCTGACCATCGAGAGGTTTACGTAACCGCAAAGCAGAATGATGACCAATCCTGGATTAACAGTAAATAGAACGTTGGTGGAGTTGCACATGGAGAGTCTCGGTATATCCTCCATCTCTTTTAACCTGCAGATCTTGGAGACTAAGATAGAGGAAATCAATCGTGAGCTGCATTGGACTGCACAATGGCAACATAAGAGAGACAATGAGGCTAGGTAGTGTTTCGACCAAATCGACGATACCCTAAATTATGTAAGCGATAAAAGATCCTCCCTAGGTACATGGTCCAGCAAGAATTCCACAAAGAGGATAGTGAGGATGACTTCACTGAGAAGAACAAAAGTCGTGCCCATAGAGGTGAGTGTACCGGTGAGAGTAATAGAAAAAACCAAAGGAAAACTCTAACCGGGATGAATAATCCATTATTGGAGTACCTCGAGATACCAAAGGACCAAAGGTTATCGAGTACGAATAGGTAAGACCACTATGGCTGCTTATGTTTTCCAGAAGTCTCCCTTTTTCAAGAGCATCGTGGAAGGAAAACTTTCATGAAAGTTCGAGCCGCATAAGATGGATCATGAGACCCTAAGAATGACCTAGAGATATTTAGGAACATGATGATGGATTTCAACCCTGATGGTGTGTTGCTATGCAGATCATTCTCTATGACGTTTAGGGAAACGCCCTAGACTGGTTTAATAACCTCCATAAGGATTCATCAAAGACTTTGAGGGTTTTTTTGTTGTGTTCAATTTTTTTTTGTAGGAAATAAGGAGCACGAGCACGATAGTGGTGTCATTATAGACTTATATCAGCGAAGAAGGTTACATTAAAGAAATTTGTGCAAAAATTTGTACGAGAGATGAAATATATATTAGAATGCTCCGAAGTGGTGGCAGTAGCAGCATTCAAAAGAGGATTGGACCGGGATGGACCCCTCTTCATTTACCCTATAAGGTTCCCACTGAAAAAGATGGGTGACATCCTCGACCAGTCAGGTCAGTTTATTCGAGTCGACGATTCAAATAAGGCGGATCCCGTGCCTAATTTTCAAGAAAAAATCATGAATTTTAAACAGTATGCCATGAAGAAGAAGCGTTATAAGGAGGTACCCATGCCGGACGTACCTCGATCCCAAACTAGTCGGTCGTACCTTTTTTATTTTGATAATCCTGCCATGAAGTTCACACCTTTGACAGACAATATAGTCGCTATATACGAGAAAACTAAAGGGATATCCAAATATCAACCACTGTGGGGTATGCTAGCAAAGATATATTGAAGATCCCATCGTTATTTATGCGCATATCACAACGATCATTGACACCCAACAGATGAGGGTTGGCAATTCGTCATATCACAATTTTCGGGAACCAATAACATACCTCACCTTTAATGATGATGACTTGAGCGGTATAAATAAATACTAATATTTTGGGAGTTATGATGACAATAATATTAGTGGATAATGGTAGCTCGACCAACGACATCTTTAAGGTGAGCTATTAGAAGTACCTTATTTCAACATAATGGACAAGAAATTAGTTAGCTACAAAGGAAACTCGACTAAATGTGTGGGCGAGGTCAAACTATCGGTCAATGTAGGGCATGACAATACCAAAAAAGTATTTCGTACTTTGTTTATGATCACTGAGGATCCTAGCTCCTACCACGCCATACTGGGGAGACCATAACTAGACAAGCTCGAGGCTATAACCTGATCATTTCAATAGTGCATCAAGTACCCTATTGAGAATTTTGTGGGGATAATAAAAGGTAACCAGCGGACGGCGATGCAGTGTTATACCATAACGCGTGACCCCTCTAAAGCTGCCTAATAGCAATTAACAAGCTCTGATTTGTGGGACCACCAATTACCAATCGATTGAAATAACTTAGAGGTGGACGAGCCCAAAGAGAACAAAAAGGAGGACAACCCCCCGCACGAAGAAGAAATTATAACATTAGAATAGTGCAAAGTCGTCAGAATAGGTAAAAACCTTCAACAAGATTTTAAAAACAGTTTATAGTTTTGCTGTAGAAAAACGAGGACGTGTTTGTATGGGATGTGGAGAAAGTAACAGGAGTATACCCAGGCGTTATCTATCATTCCCTATCCAATGTTTAACCAACAAGACAAAAACGGCGAACATTCTCCCCAAAACAAATCAGAGAAAATATTCAGGAAGTTTGATAAATTAGTCAAGTTGGGCCATATCAAGCAGGTGCAGTACCCGATATGGATAACTAACCCAGTGTTAGTGGAAAAAAAACAGGGAATCACGAATGTGCATTGATTTCATCAATCTCAACCAATCATGCCTGAATGATGTCTTTCCTCTACCAAGAACTGATCAACTAGTTGATACTGTCTCAGGTAAAGAGTTTATATCGTTCATGGATGCGTACTCCGGGTATAATCAGATATCAATGAACCCAGCAGACGAGAATCATACAACATTTCAAACTTAACGAGGCCTTTATTGTTATAAGGTAATGGAATTTGGACTTAAAAATGTTAGGTCAACATATTAGAGGTTGATCAAAAAGATATTTGAAGGATAACTGGGTCAACATATGGAAGTTTAATTGATAATATGATTGTGAAAAACAATTTGATAGATAAAAAACTTGAAGTTTTAGGAATGGTCTTCCAAACGTTGCAAATGTATAGATTGAAACTTAACCCCTTTAAATGTTCTTTTACTGTACGTAGTGGAAATGTTTTAGGCTTTATTGTTAGCAAGAGGTGGATTGAAGACAACCCCTCTAAACTAAAGGTGATGTTAGCCAATGAGCCCCCAAGAAATATAAAAGAAGTGCAACGATTAACTGGAAGTTTAGCGGCCCTCTCCCGCTTCATCCTCAGAGTGTCCGATAAAAGTTGACCTTTCTTTAAATTTCTAAAGGGGGTACAAAAACTCAAATGGACGGACAAGTGCAGCGAGGATTTTCAAGTATTAAAAGAATATTTTACATCTCCAGAACTGCTAACAGCACCAGACTGGAGAGCACCTCTACCAGTACCTGTCAGTATCAATCTATGCAGTGAGTGGTGTGCTTGTACGAGAAACGAAGGGCATATAACAGCCGGTGTACTATTTCAGTAAAGGATTAGTCGATGCAGAAAACATGTATTTTAATTTAGAAAAATTTGCTCTCGGTTTAGTGGTCACATCTATGAAAATGCACACGTACTTCTAGAGTCATACCATCGTCCTGCGTACCTCATTCCCATTGAGGAATATACTTTAAAATCCATATATTTCGAGAAGGTTAACAAGGTGGTCGGTGGAATTGGGAGAATAAGACATAATTTATGAGCCAAGAACAACAATAAAAGGCCAAACAATAGCTGATACATCAACGAGTTTGTTAGAGGTCGGAGTTCAGACGATGAGATAAATGAAGACAATCCACACACCCCTCAGTGGAAATTAAAGCATACGGTTCATCAAACACAACTGGGGGGTGTTGGGGTTATATTTGGTGTGGATAAAAGTAGCCTGAGGGTAGGCTGGTAATTTCAAGTGGAGTTTTAAGACGGTGTAAGGGTGTTTCACGGTGGTATGGTGGTGTTTAAAGGTGTTTCAAAGTGTTTCAGGGTGTTTTAAGGGTGGAGAGAGAATTAAGCAGCCTGGCAGCAGTTAATTTTTCTTACCCATAGTTAATGCTGGTGGTTGGGTATTTATAGTGTGAAATTTGGGCCCTTATGGGCTTTCGGGTCAAGTTTAATGGACCCGGGTCATGTTTAAAGACCCACAAGTTTTAAGCAGATGTGCAGGTAGCTTAGTCAGATAGTGTTTAGGTTTTTTAGTACTTTAGTCATAGTTCGAACTGCCTTAGGTTTATAGTGTTCGAATTTATCTGTCCGGTGAAAAAGTCATGTTCGAATTAATATGCTTGGAGTCTGTCCGAATTTTACGGGGAGATTTACCTTGGACTGCCCTTCCGGGGAGCACTTCGAATTCGGACTTATCAATATTGAAGACGCCAATTGGAGAGGAAATCAGACAAGCAATACAATTCTCCTCCAAGGCAACTAACAACGTAGATAAGTATGAAGCGGTGTTAGCATGCCTAAAAGTAGCTCATATATGTGAAGTTGGGTGGTTGATAGTCTTGTCGGACTCCCAGCTAGCAATGGGTCAGACCATAGGGTTATTCGAGGCCAAACAAGCAAGTACACAAGGGTACCTAGATACCTTGAAGGAATGTGAAAGCAAGTTTGATGAGGTCAAATACGAATAGATACATAGGTCTAACAACTCAATTACAATTTTTTTAAAGCAGCAACACACGAATAAAATCTGACTCTCCTCACCCAAGACTCACCAACGATAGTATGAAAAATTGAAAAAATAGAGGTACATACACTCACAACAACAGTCAATTGGAGGGATACATATATTTCATATATTAAGAACCATACCTTGACGTCGGACAAAGGGAAAGCGAGATCGTTGCAAGTTCGTGCATGCAAATATACACTTCTGGATGACGTGTTATACATAAAGAGTGCAACTTTCATGTTTGTGCATTATGTAAACAAAGAAGAAGCAGAAGTGATACTTCAAGACATGCATGATGGGAAATCAAATTCTCATTATGGTTATAAGAGCTTGATAAGGAAATTTCTACTCGCATGGTTACTGTCCCAAACTCGCCAACGATGCACATGCCTTAGTACAAAAATGTCACCCTTGCCAACAATTTTCCAACAAGTGACATCTACCCAGTGAGCCAATGAGTATCGTACCAGCACCGCGTCCATTCGAAAAATGGGGGATACATTTAGTATGACCCTCTTAATGACTATCGGTAAGCGAGAATTCTTTGTGGTTGTAGTTAACTACTTCACTAAATGGGTTAAGGCAAAGTTTTTAGAAAAAAAGAGATCCCAGGAGATATGTGACTTCCTTCAAAGTCAATTCCTTTCTCAATTTGAAATTCCAATGATCCTCATGATCAACAACGAACCTCAATTCTAAAACGAAGTCATGACAACATTATGCCAAAGGCACGGAATCACCTTACATTTTTCTACGTCATACTACCCACAGACTTATGGTCAGGTCCAATTTAAAAACATAACCATCTTAGTAGGAATTAAGAAGAAGGTCGGTGGCTCAAAAGGAAAATGGCCGGACAAACTAGCTGAGGTGTTATGGGGATACCATACTACACCTCTGTCAGCGACGGGAGATACGCGTTTCTCGCTAGTATATGGAATGGAGGAAGTGGTACCAACAAAGATAATAATACTTAGCTATCGAATAGTTAATTACTCAGAGAAGGTAAATGACCAAGAGTGACAATTGTCAATTGACATGATTGAAGAATGTAGGCGAGCTAGCTCCGGATTGGGATGGCCCATATAGACTGATTTCTAAAGGACATCACGGGGCCTATAGACCGGAAGACATAAATTGTATTTTTTTGAAACATCCATAGAATTTAAATTATTTGAAAATGTATCATCATGCTACTTAAGAACGGATGTGCACTCTTTTACTTTTTGGTGGCGTTTAAGGGTTTTAATGAGACACATTGTAAGACAAAGTTATTAATAAAGTCACCTCTTTTGCCAGATTGTTATTACTTTTTCATTAAATTATAAAATACAAGTCTCCATAATTTATAATTATAGACACGAGAGGAGAGGGTGTTCACCGATTATCATAAAAGCGAAAGGGCTAAAATAAGTCATGCCTAATTGGCTACGCAACGGGATATTGTCTGAGTGATACAAATTGACTAACAAGTCAAAGTCTATAAGACCATATTATGAGACATACTAAGCCAAGTCTGATAAATCCCATAAAAGAGCAGGTTTATAGGTAATTCTTATAGTCACATAACAAGTAGTACTATGTTTATCAAAATTATCATTTCAACTCCCCCAAAATCTCTAAACAGATTAACGGAAATTATAATAATATTTCATAAAAATTTAAATGTGTATATGATAAGTGCATTTCATATCACTTATTACGCTTCCATTATTCTTAAAATCGTCGCCGGTTCTTAAGTATTCGTTGTGTTTCAACGTGTTTTCCATTCATTCTCGAAGGATGCTCGTCAATGGCATTTCACCGCTTCTCGGTGACTTTATGCTGGATTTAAAGGTCAAATTACCATTGTATGTTGGTCGTACCCATTTCATTTTGACTACTATCGCATTTTGTCACAAATCGTAGGAAATCCTTTCGTCGAGCAATTCTATAACTCTAACAAGCAACAAGCTCTTTCTGTTTTTATCCAGATGCATAAAGAAGGGAGTACACTTAGTGAATTCACTGTTTCTGGTGTTCTTTGTGCTAGTTCAACTAATTTCGCCGTTTTTGTTCGTAAATGGTTGCATGGGTTTGCCATTAAGGCGAAAATTGATTTAAAGGTGTATTTAAAGGATTGGCCCAGTGGAAAAGAAATTAGAATAGAGAATCCATCCATAAACAAACAAAACCCTATTACTGGACTATGGGCTTGCCGATCCTAAGGTGGGTCCAGTGGAAGGAAAAGGCAAAAGGGAGAACAGAATGAGAAAAAGAGAAAAGCCCAACAGGAAGAAAAGAGTGAATTTGCTTCTACTAGGGTTTATGGGCAGAATATATAAATAGAGAACAAGGGAGAAAAGGTGTGTACGGCTGTTTGGGTTCTCTTACGTCAAAACATAAAACAAATAATACAAAATCCAATTGGCTACATTTTCAACCCTGCATAACTAATATAGAACGAGAAAAGAAGTAAAAAAGGATTTGAGTACCTTTTTTTGGGTTTGGACGACTGCTTCATGGTTTTCTTTTGGCAGAACATAGAACGGAGAGAGAGAAAGACAGGTGACAACAGCGGTTTTGGGTTTTTTTTGGACAGCGGCAACATACAACCAGTCGGCAGGAGGCAAGCAGTTGTTTCAGCGGTTTTCGAAAAGCAGCAGGTGACAGTTACTGTCGTTTTCGACCGGCAGTTGAGGTAACGACTACGGCGTTTTCGACCGATAGTTTATATATTGTTCAAGACAGGTGACGACTACTTCTTTTTCGTTATTTCTCGATCGGTAGATTAAGGATTATTTCTGTCAGGCGATATCCAGTGGCTACTGTTCGGTTTGATATTCTCTAAACGCTTATTCATTTATTTACATTCGTCTTAGAGCTATGTTAACTTTTTGAGCCCATGATGATGATTCGTTCGATTATGAACTAATCGTTGTCGTGGAACCCTAATGGATTTGTTTGAATAATACTTATGGTTTGATTGCTTGATTGATTTGTGAGATACGTTTATCGGTTACCTAGTACGGTTGTGCTTATCGTTAGATGTGTCGCGAACATCTAGTTTGTTAATCTTTAATGAATGCGAAAGTGGATTTAAGGGTTTAGAACTTGCCATGCTAGCATTGGTTCTTGAATGATTCGTATTGTGATTGTTCATGATTCGTAATATGTCACTAACCATATCATATTATCCTATGTAATCGAAATAGATAACTTGTGCTTAAAACCAATTGTACCTCAATTCGTATAGACATATAGGATTGTCATGCAAGTGGTGTCTGCTTAACTGCTATCTCTTTTGTGGCTGTTTAAGTGGTTTGGTTTACGTATACTGAAAGGTAGCTTATACTGATTTTGTGTTATCTGATTAGTAATCGTTGTTATCATACATATTGATTAAGTATATCAATACTCTGAGTAAAATAAACAATGAAATTAGGGTTCCATGTTTTCTCTCACATAAGTAAACTTGTTTGATAATCTCGTTAGTTAATTTGCTTAGTTATACTCATTCACCCGTATTTTATTACTCGATTAAGCATTAGTTTAATAATCATACACTATTGCATAAGTGAATTCTTGTCATATACACCTGGTCTTCGTGGGAACGATCTTTCTTACTTATTACTTGCTACTATTTGACCGTGTATACTTGTGTGAGAAAAGGACTAACAATATAACATCAAGGTAAATAAAAAGTTCAATAAAACTAATTATGACCAACATATCAAAAACGACGATCGTAGAAAAGCTCAATGTTAAAATAGATTAAATATGATCTTCACTAGCACCACCCTCTTTGCAAGCCTCTTTCTCCACTAAGTTTGCATCGGAGGGCACTATAGCAGTGCAAGTAACAATGAGAATAACTGTTAACTCCTAAGTCGATAATGGGGTACCTTCGACGAGGGGGACGACACATTTTTTTCTTTTGCCATTATTTCTTCTTCTTCCTCTTCATCATCAGTAACCCACAGTTTCTCTTCATCTGGTAGAATTCCCCTAAAATGACTCAACTCCATATCAACATTCATCTTTCAGAGCTCAACGATGGTCTCTTTCCAAACCCGCTCCAGGGTTGGCTTCATTCTCCCCAATGCTTCTTTTTTACCATCAACATGAGCCTTGGTGACCAGCTCATTCAGGAATTTCTCAGTATGCTCGAGCTCCAATCTCAACTGATTCGCCTCCAAATAGATAATATTATTTTCAAAACGAACCTGGTTGTTGGTAATATAAGACTTCTCAACCTTGACTAGCAGCTTAGAATTTTGAGAAATAAGTTTTGTTTCTCACTTAGAAAGGACTTCGTTTTGACCCGTTAAATCTGTCACAGTTTTGGTTAACTCATTATTAACATAGGTAACAGTTGACAGACAGTTTCTTAGATCTGTTTTCTCGTTTAATAACTTTTCACAATATGCTTTGGAAGAATTATATCCCTTTTTGTAGCATGCAATGTCAGTAATGAAGGTTTTGACATAACCAAAAGACAAGGGTTCGGGCAGAAAGCCATCCATGGTTTTAGCATTAATAGGGCTTATCCTTTGATACACTAGCATCATCGAGTTATGATAATTTTGCATAAATAAAATATTGAGAACATAAAATATACCTTTTATTGATAATTCCAGTCGGTTCTGCATGAGATATGACATGCTCATGCTGCTATACAGGGTCATCTAATGATAGTATTTTAATTGTTCAAACATGAGAGCATAGGGCTTTGGCATGCTAACCGTAATGGGTCACTCAGATAGTTCAGGTTGAGAAGATGATTTTATAGCAGTGGGACCAACAAAATCAAAAGTATCTAGAGGCTCAGAAGTGATAATTCCTGCACCAGGTTGACGGTTACTTATATTTATCGAAGACGAGGCTAAATGATGGATATTCATCTTTTTTCAAGGAGGGGTACTCGATACAACTCGACTATGGTTGGTTGAACCAAGTGGAGGGGTCTGCTCTTTACTAGCACCGGTAGAACCATTTATAATCTAGATTTTACCATAAATGGCATGCTCATGGAAAGAGATAGGGTTTGTAATAACCATCAGAGCTTAGTTATCCAATCTAGTAAGGGACTGCTCCCCAACTCCTTCTTGGCTACACTAACTAGGATCCCGATCTTCCTTAACATCCTTTTCTTTCTCACGAACCCTCTAGTGGACAAATTACTCGACCCTGTTCTTTCGTCTTCCTTTCTTAGCAATGATATTACAATGAAATTGTTGGACTCCCATTGATAAGACATGGTGGCAGTAAAGGTAGTATCAGACGCACAAGTAGTAGCAACATCGCAGACAATCTTTTTTTTAATTTTTGGTTTTGCCTCATTGGTATCGCCATCACCAAAGGTCTTTTTTTCTCCAACAATGGTATCAACACCCTCCTCAAAATCTTTCGGTCTTATGGGGGGAGATCTAGTACAACACCCATAGGGTTATCAACATACACCATTTCCATCAAGATGGAGCTCGCGACATCTGCAGTGACGGACACCCCTATAGAAGTAAGTGTAACATCTTCGTATTTAGACATATGTATCTCCAGTAATGGCCACAACCTAGTTAAAATGAAATTAATAAATATAAATAAGCGGGGGAATTCAAGCTCCCACTGTGTATAGGAAGCAGCATACATCGCTCTAACGGGCTTGCTTCGCGGTGACCATATAATTTCTTCCACAACTCTTGGCACTTCCCCAAGTTTGTACCTTCAGCAAATAAAAAAAAGAAAGAGATAAAAAATAGCAACATAGACAACGATAAAGGCAATAAAGAAATAAACCAATCCAACGAATACGTGTGCTCATCTGTCGTCTTTCTAATTAAGATTATGCGTTGCAGATGTCCGAGACAGACATGACTTGTTTGGCAATGAAATGCTCCTAATTCCCAAAAATAAAAATAAAAGAATGCTTCCAGTGCTTGTCATAATCGAGAAGCATAACAATTTTACTACGGGTGTATGTGTAGTAGTATGAGTTCTTTAAAAACTTATATACATCAATTCTAGAAAACAACTCGGTTATACTGATCTCCATATCTAGCAACTTAAAACTAAGTACAAGGATAAGCAAAAAATGTCATCCATTAGTCGTCAACTGCGTGAGACTGATTCGAATATACCTAAAAAAATCATTAATTAATTTGGGTAAGGGCAATCGGAGCCGCCAGTCGAACATCGTTGTGTATAAACAAGTATCCCCCTCTCTAGCATGGTGGGGATGCTTGTGAGGCTCAAGAAGTTTAATAATTACAGAGTCGGGGAAATCATACACTAATCTAAAACTAAGAAGCCCTTCGGGGCTTAGGTTTTTATAAAGGTGCGCAAGGCGGTTGAAATAGTTATCTAAGAAGTTTTTGTCTTCCACTGTGTCCGTCGATGGGGCACCATGAACAAAATTATTGGCAGTTTTTTACATCTTCGATGATGCTTTGCAAGTCATTTCTGGGGCACATAGAGAATTTGATGTTAGAAGAATCGAAACCCATAATGTAAGATTCCGGTGTTTCCAGGCAGAGTGTCGGAGAAAATCATGAAGACTAGATAATTGAAAAAACAAATATAAGAATTAAAGCATTTCGAGTTTTATCTTGATCTAGTTTATGGCATTAGAAGGCAAACAAGTGTTGAACACCTAACGAGGGGAAGTTTAGGTTCTGAATGTCAGTTTGAAAGAAAGCGAAAAAAGAAAATAAACGTTCACGATTATAATTTATACTTGTTAAAATAAATAAGTTTTTATGGACCAATTTACGGGTCATGGGCTAAAGATAAGAGGAAATGACACGTCGTTTCAATAAAAAGGGAAATATGAAACATTATTTTCTATGGACACGCAACTAGGTATGACCCCTGCCAGAAATAGGCAATGGATTTATGACATGTGGTCAAAATAGATTTTCATTAGCAATCGCACGCGTGACGACATAAACAGAGCAATCGAAAATGCCATGTGGAAATAGCCTGCATGGTGGATAAAGAGATACCTTGTCCGCTATAGGATTTTAATGCTTATAAAAGGTGAACTCCTAACTATAGCTCCCCTTTACAAGGACTAAGGGGAGTCCTTATAAGGAATAACCTTGTCACCGACTTACCTTCGATTACGAAGCGACAATCAAAAGTTAATATCTAAAATAGATAGCTCCCCTTTACAAGGACTAAGGGGAGTCCTTATAAGGCATAACCTTGTCACCGACGTACCTTCGATTACGAATCGACAATCAAAAGTTAATATCTAAAATAGAACCGTACAACGAGTCATTTATAGAGAATATGATGAGATACCCTCGACAATATAGCACAAAGGAAAATGCATAGGTAGAAAGACCAGGCGTCATCCGTATGAAAGCACAACCGTCATCTGTGTGAAAGCAGAATCAAACATAGCTATCACAAATTCAATTACCAACTATATAAAACGACTAATATACTATCACTTCTAACCTTTGTTTCACAATTCACATTTACATTTTATTCGTAATATTTATTTAAAAAATAAATACATTTAATTCCCATTTTCCATTTCATTGAAGAATTCTTTCCCAATTTATATTTATCTATGATTTGCACTTCGTGTTTAGAAAAAAAAATCAAATGAAGTTTTAATCGTAACATTTTCCTCATTTGTTGATGTATACCATTTGTGGATTAAGTTTAAATTGCATTGAAAAAAATAAAAAGAAATCAAATTTTATTATGGTTTTAGCTTTGTTCGTTTGAACAAATTAGTAATATTTTTAAATATTTTCTTTAAACTATGGTTTAACAAATATAGTATTCAACTTTTTTGATTTTTTTTATAATAGATAAAATTATTGAAAATATTTAGAAAGAGAATAGATATTAGATAATAATAATCTACTTTGTAAAAGATAAAAGAAAATGCATTTGATTGTGTACATTCAAGTACTTATCTCCTCTGATCTGAAATGCAAATCAATATACATGAATCTAGAGAGGAAATTGTTGTGACAAATCTCAGTCTTTACTTTCATTGATGATTCTTGTCTGCTCCATTTCATTGGCAGCTGCTCCTTCGTACATTATTGGCCAAAATAATTTGTTTTGTTTAAATACACGACCAACGTTCAAATATTAACTAATTTAATCCATCATTCTCCACACCAAACGATTCGTTTTAATTATGAGAGTTTAACAAAACATCGCTACTCGTCTCGGACGAGATTTTAATAATTCAACCATTAGGTGAAAATTAACACGTACGCTGATTACTAATATTTGGAAATATTGAAGTTTTATATTACTTTTATATTTTATTAAATAATTAGTCCAACGTTATTTGAGAAAACAATTTCAAACTTTTAGCATTTTTTAACCGTATTAAATAAATAATAAAATTATATAAGTTCACGGATGTCACGAATATCGAGATACAATTGAAATTTAAATAACTTTTTAAATCTCGTTAACACGAATATCGAGATACAATTGAAATTCAAATACTTAACTCTTTAAATCTAGCTAGGGAGCTAAAATATAGATATGAAAAATATAAAATCTAAAATTCAATAAAGTAATGCATTATCACGCTTAACAAATTTATAGACAAGTTATCTTAATAGAAAGTGAAGTAGATATTTTGTGATCGTTTAACTAAACCCAAACCAAAATTGATTTGGGAGTGAATTGTTTTTAAATGTTTATGGACAATAAATATATGATATGATGTTGAATGAAGTCGGACCGTTTTATATAAATTATGTTACAATAAATATATTTCTTAATATGGAAAGATCATGAACAATATTTGTATAACCACTAAGATATGGGGTTAATTGTATTTTTGACTTAGTCTATTTAGATATTTACATAATTGGATAAATTAATGGGTCGATTGGTTCGTACTAGACTAATTGCACTTTTATCAGTAGCCCCCTAATTTTAATGAGAGTAACTAATGAAGACTAGTCCAGTATTGTTTGAAGCGTCATTGTTATTTATTGAAGCCTTCTTTAATTTTTGCCGAGCCAACGTGTTGCTTATCCGTTACATCTTTGGTTCTTGTCGAATCTTCATTTCTCTTTTAATTTCCTTGCTCGGGTGATGTTTGATCTTTCGATTTTTATCTTGCTTTAGAGGTTTTAACTTACTGTGGATGATGTTTTGAGGTCTTTTTGCATTTTAAAATACTTATTTTCGCTTTGACTTTCTTTGTTTTTGCTCTGACTTTCTTTGTTTTTTCATTTTTTGGATTTTATCCTAGCATGTTTGCATAAGTATTCTAGTAGCCTTCTAGCCTTGAATGAAAGATAAGGAATGAATATGAATTTTGAATAAATTTATTAATGTATTTTTGTTTTGAAGTTGTTCATATCCCCCTAGTATTTTTTTAGGAAAGAATGTAAATGTTAAATAGTTTTAGTTTTAACGTCCAACCAAAGTAATATATTACTTTTTTTGGTGAACTGTAATTTTGATCGAAACATTTGTGTATTTAACATGATGTGCGTTGTAAAAACTTTGTCATATGTCCAAGTTATTATATGCTTGAAATAAAAAAAATTAAATGAATTGACTCATTTATATTTTTTTAGCTTCCAAGTAATTCTACGTTTGGAATTACTATAGTTTTTTTAACCCCTTAGTCATTTTTGAAGGCTAAAGCTAAAAGTTAGTACATTTATTATTTATCTTCTTTACTAAAGCAATTTTTGCTTAATTTGGCAGGGATATAGCGAATAATGTTATTTTGTACTTAATTTACTGCGCAAAATAGACCTTATTATTTTAGTTACAAGTAATTATACACTTGAAAATATGGTGTCACCCCTTAATTTTGATAGTCTTAGCAAGTGGGTTATTTAAATTTACATGGTTATTTAAATTTACATGCGGTAGTAATATGATCACCATGACACACGTGTTATCTCTTGCGCATTTGTCATAATTGTTTTTATATTAACCCTCAATTTGAGATGAGATCAATGATTTAAATTCGATTTTCTCCTATTTGGTTATGTATCTTTTATTTTGGCTATTGATTTTATTGCTTTCTTTTTTTCCATATTTTATGCTTTGTTTATAACAAATCATCATGCTTGCTATTTGTTTATGACAAAGTGATTTACATAACTTTTTACATGTTGTGTGTGAATATGGCCTCATCTAGTTCTCAAAACCCTAAAGATGGTGACTCTGTTGGTAATGGTTATGGACCTGAATCTATTGTTGGTAGGCTAAACCAAGACCAAAAGGTTGATTTAATAATTTGTTCGTACTCGACATTCCTAAAGAATGAAGTTGCGTATAAACATAAAGATTGGTTCATTCCCCATGAAGTTCTTCTTCGATCACCCATGAGTTGGAAGAACCCCACCAATACTCAAGAATGTGAAGTTTTTCTCTTCACTTATTTGTTTAATTAAGGGGCTTCAATTTCCCCTAAATAAGGAGATTATGAAGTTTTTGAAAATTAGTCAAATGTGTCATATCCAATTATATACTCAGTGCTGATTTTTCCTACTTTTGACTATTGTTTTATCAAGTATTTCTTTTAATTCGTCTGCTGTGATTGTTTCCTGGCTTTTGTTGATTTTTAAGGGAGGAAAAAGTCCACTTTTCCGTAAAAATGAAGTTGTTCACCTTCGTTGTTCAAGATTTTCCCAACCAATTTAAGTGCTGAAAAATTGAGCTTGTAAGAGTGATGTCTCATGCAGAATTACCAATCGGTTTGGACTACCACTAGTAAGTAATCATTATCTTGAATATGACACTATAGGATCTACTTGTGAATTTTTTTAGTTTATTTATGTTTTTCAGCTAATTTGTCAAATATTCTCCTTTATCGTCATATGAAACAATACCCCTATAAGACATTTCTACTTTTTTTAATTCTTTAAGTGCTAAAATTCTCGTTCCAGATATGACCGATTCTTTGTTTGTTAGTGATGAAATGATTTTCGATGTTGTCACTGAGCTTAATCATTCAAAATCAATATATGATATTCTTCCAGAGCCTAACATAGAATCTTTGAGAAATGATGTTATCACCAACGTTAATTTTCTTTCTAATCAAGATCGTGACTTAATTACGCGTAAATGAAAACAAGTGGTTGAGCCTACTTTTATCGTTGCTTCATATGTTGATGGTTTGGTTGTTACTTCCATTGAAGGTTTACGTTCAACTACTTTATGTTCTTTGAGTTTGGAAGATGCTTTTATTTATCCTAATTGATCGTATTCTTAAAGAAGTTACTCAATATGGTAGTTTGGCTTCCCAAAGGCCTTTGCCAACTCATTTTTGCTCGTTGAAAAGAGCCAATCAGTATTTGAATTTTAGATTTGAGGTAATTTTTCTTTCTTCTTATACTATGATTTTATTTGTTATATTGTATGGTTTATTTTATGTTCTCTTTGTAACTCATCTTTAATGGGTTGATAATGTTTCATCATACCCAAATGAACCCTTTAGGTCATTTGTTAGATGTTCAAATCTTATTCAACGGTGCTTAATATCCCATAAATGAGCATCCTGACTTGAAGGCTGCTCTTGCTTTTGGAGAAATTGCTGCAAAATGTTTTAATAGATAGCCAAAATATATATATATGTTTAGCTGAAATCCCAAGTTAATAGTTTGAATGACAAGTACCTTGAGATATCATGATGTAAAGAAGATACTTTGGCTCTATAATCCAAAGTTTTTGCTTTGGGGAGTATTTAGGAAGGTCTTTATAAGGTTATTGTATAAGTTAAATCTCAAACCAATTTTTCACTTCCTAATTAGAAGATTTACGCCAACAATTGGATTCTTCGTCAGCCATGTACGCTACCATGCTAAAGCATCTTGCTCTTGAGCGTAAAGCTCGATGTGTTGATTTTGATAAGTATAAATCTCTTCTTATTTTTTGTGCCCACAAAGCTATTTTGGAAGCTCGTTCTAGCTTAGTATTGAATATCCATGCAGTTTATCCTGAGGTTAGTCTTGATCATTTTTTGTATAACGTTCCTAAAGCACATTGTCAACAAGATATGATTTGGAGTGATGAACCTCCTGAGTTTATTCTTTATTTGACAAAATGCATTGATAGAGGAAAAATAATTTATAAAGGGGTTTATAGACTTGAAGATGATGAGAGTGGGGACCAAATTTCATGGAATCATTCTAAAGTTGGTGAAAAAAATTGTGTTAATAAGGATGTGCATGAGGGAGTTTGTTGTCTGATTGTTAGCGCTAGTATCAAATGTAGTAGTATTTCCAGTGTTGTTTCTTCACAACTTAGTTCTCTTATTTGAATTCTTGTTTGCATTGTACTTTTTACCATAACTTATTTTTGTTACTACTATTGTAGTAATATATATATATATATATATATATATATATATTTGTACGACTTTTGTTTTTTACCGTATTTTTTAAAAATATTTTATGGATGAGACTTTGTGTCTATGACACATTTTGTATTCTCTATTTTTTTACTAAGTGATCAGATACAATAGGTTGATAATTTTTTTTATAATAGTATGGTTCTTTACTAGGATTATATTAAAATTCCATGATAGGAGTTTTCCATTCTTTTAAACATATATAGCTGTTTACTGCGGATTGATTTTTGGTTATCCGTCTTTTTGTTATTATCCTTTGTTAAGATTGATGGCACATGGTCATTATTTTAATTATCTTTTTTAGGAATTCTGATTCTCTTACCATCTGAAGCATTTTTATGGGTTTTTATCCCTCATTAAGCACTTAGCTGCTTTTGGTATTTTTACTTTCAAAATTTGTTTATCTTGTAGACTTATTTTTGTCTAAGTTATTCCGAGGTATATTTTTATTTCGGTATATTTTGTGGCATTCATAACTTGGTGTATTTTTGTTTTGCCAAAGTGATAAATCTAAAGACTAAAAATAAAAAGTATATTTAAGTCGAGTGCCTCTCTTTTCATTCAGTTTTGTTCTATTTATACAGGTTTTTCCTCTTACTCATCCACTTACCTCATTCTTAATTACATAATTTCTTATTTTAACGTCCTTTAGTGACATCTAGTACATGACCCATTACTAAAGTAGTTACTATACACATTCGTTAGTGAAGAGGTGTATGTCGTAATCGATTCATTGCCGACGACCAAATCTCAGTTATTATATTTTCCGGTCGACAACCTCCTCGGCTTGTATTTCCCGTCGTTTGGTTCTACTTTAGCTTCACCTTACAAAAATAAGCTAGTTTGCCGAGGGCCCCGGCTTTGGCCTCTGATTAGTATCCTCGCATAGTAAAGTTGGTTTACCGAGGGGTGTTGCTCTATCAACCAATCGGTAAACTTGTTGACCTTCCACCTATAGTCATTTCATATTCCATCCTTGGGTCAATCATGTTTGGTCATCTCTAGAGAAATTGCCTTACCCATGAGGTACGATCATATCAGGGCTCCCTTAGTCCTTTGAATAATCCTCGTTGGAAAGATGTTAAATTTAAGGGAATAAATGAAATACAAGACAAGGAAAGTGATCGAATCGTCAAACAGAATGGCTTATGCCCGACAAGGTGTCTAGATGGCACAAACATGGTCAATCTCATCGCATGAATCTGACAAATACCAACATGTGTAAGAAGAGCGGTAACTATCAAATCATACCTCAGACCCCCCCGGAAATGAAAATGGCACTTCAATTCTTAGAGGGTAAATTACCGTTGATGAATATAATATTATAAAAAAAGAGTCCATCATTGATCTTAAAGTAGATCGTATGGACCACATTTATCACCAATGAGAGTATAAGAGTTACTAATTTAGGATTGTTGTATTTAATTTAAACGTTGCTGGTGAAAATCATAGATAGGTTTGGCATCGTCGTTGTTAGTCTGGATACGCTTTTAACCATCGGTGCTCTAACCACACAATTTCTCTAGACAATGTAAACTCTCTTGGTAAAACTTCTCTATTGACTTTCATTTTTCTTCACAAATTGGGGATAAAATATGTAGATAGACTTAATAGATATTTACGGATTGAAGATGTGAGTCTGTCGTGTAAAAGCATCCCCCAACACTTGGTCCTTCTCACCGGTAGTACTTCTGTTATGAGGTCCCTTCTACATATTAATTTATGCTTAATGGTCGTATTGGTACCTTGCAGCCATAGAGCTCTGGTATGGCTCTTAAAGTGACGACGAACAACAATTCAAATGAGGCATCTCCTTCCAAAGAGCCTCCTAAGGATTCGGTCGAAAGCACAACATTTATTAATGTTAGGATGGCGACCAAAGTCCCACATCCCACATCGGTTAAACATGGGAAGGATCAGTGGTATATAAGTAAGAACATATCTCAACTAATATGAGGCCTTTTGGTAGTGGACCAAATGCAAAGCCGTGAGGACCTTCGGGTGCCAAAGCGGACAATATCATACTAGTGTTGAGATCAGTTGTGTTCTTACTTATATACGGAGGCGGCGGAATATGCGGACCGGACCCCCAAATTCCCAACAATTAACCTATATTTTGAACGGTTATTCCCTAAGTACATTTACCTGAAAGAAGAGGGTCACCATGAATTTAGGAAAAGATACGAATTTCTCGATGTGCATAGATACCACCCTAATCGATTGAGGGCTACAATTACCCCTATCGTTGTTCATATGAGACTTCTTCAGTTATATACATATATGCCCGAAGTATTTCGTGGTAAACAGCTAGCGCATGATCTTAAGCATACTGTTGAGCTCGAAGGTATAGAATATGTCTATTAGTTTGGTAGAATTTCTAGGCACAACGGACATGGTGAAGTCATCCATATGTCTATTTTTTCCATCTATAACTAATCGGTGTAGGGAAATTAGTGGATTTGTCGTCGTCAGATAAAAAATGGAAGAACGCATTCTTGTTTATATCAAGAAACTAGGAGCACGAGAGGGCACTGTAGAACTTGCAACTAGAGAGAAAATAGATGACCACATGTACAAGGGGTTTGGGAAGTGCTATGATAATGATTGATCTGTGTAAAGTTTAAATATGACCATTTCTTATTCGTGTTTATGGTGTAGGTTCTGGCAAGCATCAACGATGGTGCAAGGAAGTAGGCGAAAATGATTCCCTGAACCCCATGCATAAGTTATATATTGTCTCATATTCAACGTGGCATCTAGAAGCACACGACTATCTACTCCGATAAATTTTATGATCGCCAGATTTTGGCCCATACCAAAACTAACAGTTACCAAACAACAAACATTAGTGATGACTACCACGAGCGAGGATGGTACTGCTACACGTTTACAGGTGATGATGCGCCAACAGTATGTCGATGGGAATAAAATGGGGGTCAAGCTCTATGTGCCCCAAAAAAGGAAGATGAAAGATGGCGAAGGGAGTCTCCAAGAAAGAAAGAAAAATATCTCGCCAAGAAAGCATGCCTCCCACAAGGAAATTGGTGAGAGTATTCACCAAGGTTCCCTCGAGGACGTGAAGTAGATTGAGACTACTGCATGTTAATTCAGAATAATGCATCAAATACCCTATCGATAATCTTGTGGGAATAATCAGAGGTAATCAACGAACTGCAAGACAATGTTATGCCATAACACTCGACTCATCTAAAGCGGCCCAATAGTAATTAACAAGCTATGGGTTATGGGACCATCGATCACATATAAAACATACAAATTTAAAGATGGATGACACCAGAGAGAATGAAAATGAGGATGATCAGTGTTATATTAGAAGAGGGTAAGGTCGACAAAATAGGTAATAAGCTCGACCCAATGTTTGAAATAGTTTACTAGCTTTGTTGCATAAAAACGACGATGTGTTTGCATGAAATGCTGAACAAGTAATAAGAATTTATCCAACTATCATTTATCATTCATTAACCGTTAACAGTAATGTCCACCCAATACGGTAAAAACGACGAGCATTCTCTTAGGAAAAGTTCGAAGCGGTATTTAAAGAGGTAGATAATCTAGTTAAGTTGGGGCACATCAGGAATGCTCATTATCCGACGTGGATAGCAAACCCAGTATTGGTAAAAAATAAAAATGGGTAGTGGCGTATGTGTGTTGATTTCATCGGTCTCAACCGAGAATGCCCAAACTACACATTTCCTCTCCACTAATTGATCAGTTGGTCGATGTATCATCCGAAAAAGAGTTTATCATTCATGGATGCATACTCTGAATACAACCAGATACCTATGAACCCCAAAGACGAGGATCATTCATCATTCTAAACGGAGTGAGGCCTCTATGGTTATAAGGTCATGCCATTTGGATGAATAAATATGGGTTCGACATATCAAAGGTTAATCAATAAGATATTTGATGGATAACTTGGACTGCATATAGAGGCTTACATCGATGATATGACTATGAAAAACAACTCAAAGAATCGATAACCTGAAGTCCTATCGACAACATTCCAAACGCTAAGGAGGTACCGTATCAAACTTAACCTTCTTAAATGTTCTTATGAGACCGATCCCTCCCAATTGAATACAATATTGATAATGGATTCTCCAAGAGTAAATGAAGTGCAACGATTAACGGGACACATTGCCGCCCTCTCCCAGTTCATCTCTAGAGCGTCGGATAAAAGCCAGTCATTCTTCTAAGTGTTAAAAGAGCTAAAAAAATCCATTGATCGGACGAATGCAATGCGGCATTCCAAGAATTAAAAGCATATTTGACGTCGCTAGAAGTGCTAACGGCACCCGACCTCGGAGAACATATTTATCTATACCTCTCGATTTTGAACTATGCAGTGAGTGGTGTGCTATTATGGATAATGATAGGAGTAAAAAGGCCAGTTTATTATTTCAGCACAAGATTAGTGGATGTTGAAACCATGTATCTGAATTTAGAAAAGCTAGCCCTCTGTTTAGTACTCGCGGCAAAAAAAATACGCCTATATTTATAAAGCCACACTATCATCTTGCGCATTTTGTTCCCTTACGTAATGTACTTTAAAAACCAGATATTTTAAGAAGGTTAACGAGATGATCAGTTGAGCTTGGAGCTTATGACATAAAATGCGAGCTAAGAACAACAATAAATGATCAGAGAGTGCCTGACTTCATAAATGAGTTAATAAGATGCAGGGGGTCAAACGACGATAAAATCAAAGCAGAGAAAGACAATCCCATGTGGGCAATTGAGCGAGATTGGGCCTCAAACTCAACTGGGGGCGTGCAATAATCATATTGAGGACACCTTTCTGGGAAGAAATTTGACATGTGATAAAAAATTTCCTTCAAAGCAACCAATAATACGGCTGAGTATGAGGAAATTATAGCATGTATGAAATTAGCCCACATATGTCGAGCTAAACAATTGTTAGTTCGTTTTGAATTCGCAACTGTTCATTGGTCAAGCTATATGATCCTTCAAGACCAAGAAAGAAACCACTCACGGGTACCTCGAAGTCTTAAAAAAGTGGGAAGGCAAGTTTCATCATGTCCAATACGAGTAGATAACCCTATCTGACAATTCAATGACAAATTTTCTCGCCAAAGAAGCAACCCAAGCAGATAGCCCAATATTCCTTACCTAGGATACCCCGAAAGTGGTAGAAAGCACAGAGATATTAGAAGTATATGCCATCACAATGATTATCGATTGGAGGGATGAGTACGTCGCATATCTCCAAAATCAAACCCTCCCAGTAGACAAAGCTGAGGTGAGATAACTACATGTTTGTGCTACTAAATATACATTTTTGGACAATGTATTATACATATAAAGTGCGACCCGACCCCTATTGCGTTGCGTTAACAAAAAGGAAGTGAAAGCACTACTGACATACATGCACGAAGGGGAAGCGGGCGCCCATTATGGATATCGGAGTCTAATAAAAAAGTTCCTACTAGCAGGATTTTATTGGCATGAACTTGCTATAGATGCGCAGGCCCTGGTACAAAAATGCCACCCTTGCCAACAATTCGTAAATAAACGACATCTATCGGGTGAGCCAATGAGCATTGCGTCAGCGTCGTGCCCCTTCGACAAATCGGGGATCGACTTAGTGGGGGCTCTCCCAATGGCTACAGGAAAACAACGATTTCTCATTGTGACGGTTGACTAGTTTACTATATGGGTTGAGGCCAAGGCATTATCCAAGTCAAGAGCACATGATATTTGTGATTTCTTTCAAAATAAAAATATTTCTTGATTTGAAATCCCACGAATCCTCATAACTGACAACGGTCCTCAATTCCAGAATACAATAATGATGACATTCTACCAAATGCATGGAATCAACCAGCATTTTTCTGCACCATACTACTCGCAAGCTAACGGTCAGGTCGAGGTCATAAATAAAACTATCCTAGAATGGATAAAGAAAAAATTAGAGAGTTCAAAGGGAAAATGGTTGGACACTCTTTTCTCGTTGGTATATGGAATGGAAGTCGTGGTACCCACTAAAATAATAATACAAAGCCACTGAATAGCCAATTATTCGAAAGAGGTGAATGACCAAAAGCGACAATCGTCAATTGACATAACCGAAGAAAGAATGGATCAGACCAGGGTTCGATCTGAGCATTACAAAACTTTATTGATAAGAAAATTCAGTTCCAAGATGAAACCCTAAAGCTTCAAAGTAGGTGACTTAATGTTAAAAACGATCTTTCAACAAGCTCAAGACAAGAATGCAGGAAAGCTGGCCCCTGATTGGAAAATTCTATATAAATTAATCTCTGGAAGAAACCACGGGGCGTATCGACTGAAAGACTTGGACGGGAATGCATTAAAACATATATGGAATGTTAATCATTTAAAAACATATCATCATGCTACTTAAGAGAGGTTTTCACTCTTTTCTCTTTTGGTGGCGCTTAAGGGTTTTTAATGATGCACATTGTAAGCCAATTTTTTTGATGAAGTCACATTTTTGTCAAATTTTCAATGACTGTAATTCGATAAAAATAGCAAGAACAGATCTTCATAGTCAATAAAGAAAATTGGAAAATATAAGAGGAGTTCATCAATTAACATATAAGTGAAATGGCTGAAATTAGCCACGCCTGATCGGCTACGTAATGGGTTGCATTAAGCCATGAACAAGAAGAGTCAATAAAAGAGAACTGGTTTGTAACCCAAGCCTTGAAGGCTACGTTAGGAGCCATACTGAGCCCGAGCTATATAGCTCAAAAAAGAAAATGAACTCAAATGTCAAGTCTATAAGACCATGTTATGGGCCATATTGGACCTAGGCTACAAAACAGACTAGCTTATAAGTTAAATTTTTTTGGCCACGCAACAAGCAGCATTATGCTTAAATAATTCAACATAACAAAATCGCCACCACCACCCAATCATCTTTAACTGCATATGAGTAATTTGAGATAAAATTCGTTAAATAAAATTATGATACATGCATGCGAAATAAAACGAAGTTAAAAAAGTCTAGCTTTGTATAATATAGAAAAAATCAAGAATATAACAAAGTTCAGTTTTAAAATAAATCAAACACCCCCTTCACTAGAAGCACCTTCTTTTCAGATCGCATTCTCAACCTATATTATATGCGAGTTTTCCACTATTTCAACCCTCGCAGTTTGAACATTAACTGACCCCCCGGCATGGATAGGGGCAACATCGACAGTTATGGTCACCTTCTCAATCACTTTTTTGACATCCTCTTCTTCTTCTTCTTCGTGATCTGTTACCATGGCCTTTCGTTTCCTGGAATGAGCCCCCTAAATTCATCCAACTCCAAGTCAGGGTTCATCCTCCACAACTCGTTAATGGTATTTTTTGAACTTTTTCCAACCATTTTTGTGTCGTCCCCAATGCAAAGTAAGAGATAAGTGTACCAAATTTAATATATTCAATAGACTATGGAATATCTTAGCAATAAGAGATAAATTCACTTCTGAATAGCATGATACTAGTTGATAATATATTAAAAAATGAAATTTTACTTAGCCTTTAAATGCCAATTTTGTGAAGGAATTGAGTCAATAAATCATACATTCGTTCAATACAATATAACTTGGTAAGCCAGGAATACTTTGCTGACTTATTTGGTATATTAATAGGAAGACATATGATATTATCTCATCTTATTCGAAGCTAGTTTTGGTCTACTAAAAACATGTTCATATCAGGACCATTCTCCTATTTATAATCTATTGGGTTATATGGAATTTTAGAAATAAAATAAAATATTAAGAGAAACGTTTCATAATTAGATCTATTTTGGACCATATTAAGTTCATTATTTCAAGACTCGATTGTGCAAATTTTCTAAAGATAGCATATTGGAATAGAGATATAAAAGTAACTTTTAATCTAGGATGTCTCCGGAATTTAAACAAGCCAACAATGGGTATTTCTCTTAAATGGAAAGTCTCAATTGGTAACATAATAAATCTTAATATAGATGGTGGTGGTGGTATATTAAGAGATAATATGGGAGATATCTTAGCAGTTTATGGTCACATCTATGGAAAGAAATTTCCTATTATTGCTGAATGCAGGGTTCTTTTAGATGAGCTACTTATATTTAAAAAAAGGAAATTAGTCATCTTTGATGAGTCCGAATCCAGGATACTCCCCGGAAGGGCAGGTCAGTGTAAATTCTCTCCGAATACCGGACAGACCATTTGGACCGGACAGACCATTTGGACCGGACAGATCACTTCGAACCAATGTGAGCCTAAGGCTGTTCTAACTATGACAAAAGTACTAAAAAACCTAAAACACTTCCTGACTAAGCTACCTGTCCTCCTGCTTAGAACTCATGGGTCTTTAAACATGACCCGGGTCCATTAAACTTGACCCGAAAGCCCATAAGGGCCCAAACATCACACTATAAATACTCAACCACCAGCATTAACTTCTAATAATGAAAATTAACTGCTACCAAGCTGCTTAATTCTCTCTCCACCTTGAAACACCCATACACCACCTTGAAACACCCATACACCACCTTTAAACTCCACTTAAAATTATTAGCCTACCCTCAGGCTATTTTTATCCACACCAAATTGGCGACCACAGTGGGAGGCGACGGTGCCTGAATCAAGTATTCAAAACCAAGCAAAGAAACTCTGTCCGAATGAATCCGGATAATCCAGAGCTTCCACCAGCCTTACTCGAAGTGGTGGAAGAAAACGATGAGTATACTGTCCAAGAACGCGACAGGTTAAAGCTTGAGATAGAAGCTCTGAGGGCTGAAAAGGCCAAAATGGGCGTGAAATAAAAATCCAAGGCATCGGTTGTTCATCACACCGACAACCCTAGAGAGCCTGAGGCTTCGAAAACTCATGTGAGTACCAAAAAGACACATGCTAGTTCTAAAAAGTCTCACCGGTCCAAGCCTGTGGAGAGCTCTGACTCAAGTTCAGAATCTTCGGGCAGCTCTTCGGACAGTGAGGGAAATGAAAAATCCTTGTCCTCTAGCAGTGATGAGGGTCGAACCAAGAAAAAGCAAAAGCAAGTTAAGAAGTATTCGAGAAAAAGAGATCACCATGGAAGAATGAAAAGGCATATTGGAAAGGGGTCATCTCACCACCGGAGGTATACGGACAAGATGTTGATGGATCCCTTTGCTTTCCACGATGAGCCAGGTATCTTTGCAACTCCTAATGAGGATACCGTGTTCAGTCGTGGAAGGAATTGGAGGCAGTCTCCACTGTCTTCTAAAATCTTGTCCGGAAACCTCCCCAAGAGGTTTGACAGTACCAAGATGGAGAAGTATGATGGCAGTACTGATCCGGACAATCATCTGGAGCAATTTAAGAACTTCATGATGAACTTTGATGATGATGATAAACTACTCTGTAGGGCATTCTCCCAATCTTTCACGGGGAGTGCTCTGAAATGGTACAACAGCCTGCCTCAGGGTTGTATTAAAGACTTTGATACTTTTGGGGTGGCCTTTCGAAGGAAGTTTGTGGGGAGTAAGGAGCTGAAGGGCAATGGAGACACAATAATCCATTGTGCCCAAGAGCCAAATGAGTCATTAAAGGAGTACATAAGTCGTTTTGTAAACACAAAGAATGGGTTGGCTGATTGCTTCGAACAGGTGGCAATAGCATCCCTAAGACAAGGTTTGAACCCAGGCAACCTGGCTGATTCGGTGACCAGGAAGAAAGCCATGACCTGGGGAGGATTGCTAAATCAAGTTGGCAAGCAAATAAACGTTGATGAAACAAAAAAGACCAGGGTGCACAGACAGGTGAGATCCACCCCGGTGGCACCAACTCCAAATCAAAACCAATCCGGGAATAAAGCCAGAGAAACCGGACAGGGGCATGGTAGGGCAAAAGCTCAGTCTCATCCAGCAGCTCCTGCGCAAAGTCAGCAATCAAGAAATAAAAGGGGGCCATGGGTCCAACCGGAGTGGTTCGCAGAACTTAAAGAAAGCGTGGCCACCATTTTTGATAAAACAAAAGATGAGGTACACTACCGGAGACCGGCAACCTTGCAGTCTCCCAGAGAGCATCGTTACAACTCCTTTTGCCAATACCACAATGATATTGGCCATACCACTGATGATTGTATAGCATTGAAACAAGAGGTACAAAACTTGATTGAAAGGGGAAAGTTGGGTGCATACGTTAAAAGAAGAGGAGGCAACAGGCCTGACAACACTCACCGGGTTGGTCCAAGTAATGCTGCCCCGGAGGGGGCCATGGTAATAGTTGAAAGGTTTGATGTGGAATCTGAATACTTGGATCCTGATCCAACACGAAATAAGGTGGGTTCCATAGAGGAGCATTCTAAGACAGTCTCCGGGCTCATTAAATTCTTCGAGTCACTGACGATTTTCGGAGGGGACACAATGACTGCTCCTACTGCTTCTTCAAGAAAGAGGCATGTTCATAATTTAGCCTCCCAGCTAGAAGGAGGCATGACATCCTATCAATCACCAAACTCATTCACATTCATAGTCTTCGATGAGGATGATTTGAGAGATATTGCTGGCCCTTATGAGGATGCTGTTGTCATAGGAGCATCTATAGGGGGCAATGAGATAAGGCGAATTTTGGTGGATACTGGAAGCTCTGCCAACATCCTTTTTCTAAACACTTATAAGAAAATGAAAAATCCAGCTGTGATTCAAAAGTCGGATAGGTCAATCGTGGGCTTCACGGGCACCTCAGCCGATGTGATCGGGGAGTTTGAAGAAGAAGTGTTATTGGGCAGGGGCCCTTTCAAGAAAATGGTTAGAATACTCTTCATTGTGGTGGATTGTCCCACTTGCTATAATGCTATTCTAGGGAGATCTTGGCTCTCTAGGATGCATGCAGTGGCTTCGACAGTCCATCAGTGTTTAAAGTATGCTGTTCAGGGACATGTTGGGGTTGTCCGGAGCAGCCAAAAGATTGCAAGGGAATGCTATGCCACTGCCTTGGCTCCACGAACGCTGGGGGCAGTCCGTATAGATAATCAATAGCAGTTTGAGGGCCTTTCTGGGGATGAGGGTGAAATTGATGACCCCAGAGAGACCCCCGGAGTATTGATTCCGATTGAAGAGGTTGAAATGCACTGCTTGGAAGAAGGAAAAAGTATCAGGATAGGGTCCAAAATGCCACCAATGTTGAAAAAAGAGATGTTAAAATTCTTGAAAGACCATCAGCACGTTTTTGCTTGGTGCAATGCTGATGTTACTGGAGTTCCATCAGAGGTGATTTCCCATCACCTATCTGTCCGGAGGGAGGTGGCACCAGTGGTACAAAAGAGGAGAGCTTTCTTAAAAGAAAAGGCTGATGTCATAGTGCAAGAGGTTGGCAGACTCACAAAGATGGGGCATATTAAAGAATCTCAATACCCTTTGTGGACTGCCAATCCTGTCTTGGTGAAGAAGAAGAATGGCAAATGGCGTATGTGTATTGACTTCACAGACCTCAATAGAGCTTGCCCAAAAGATTTGTATTCGGTCCCTCGGATTGATCAGTTAGTAGACTCTACTTCTGGGACCACTGCTGCTCTCCTTCATGGATGCCTTCTCCGGGTACAATCAGATCCAAGTAGATCCAAAAGATCAAGAGCACATCATGTTTGTCACTGATAGGGGTCTACATTGCTACAAGGTGATGCCTTTTGGCTTGAAAAATGTTGGGGCTACTTATCAAAGGTTAGTTAACAAGGCATTTGCTAATCAAATTGGAAGAAATATGGAGGTTTATATTAACGATATGATGGTAAAAAGTGTGGATGAGCAGTTGCACTTGTCCGACCTCCAAGAAACTTTTGTCAACTTAACAAAAGTGAATTTAAAATTAAACCCTGAAAAGTGTGTGTTCGGAGTGCAGTCCGGGAAATTCTTAGGGTATATCATAAGTGAGCATGGAATACAGCCCGACCCGGATAAACTCAATGCTTTATTCCAGATGGAGCCTCCTTGAAACATTAAAGAAGTGCAACGATTAACGGGGAGATTGGCTGCCTTGAACAGATTCATCTCCAGGTCTTCGGACAGGTGTGCTCCATTCTTTCAAACCTTGAAGGGTGCAAAGGGGTTTGAAAGGACACCACAGTGTGATGAAGCATTCAGTGAAATCAAGAAACATCTTTCCTCTCCCAAAACTTTGTTCAAACCAGTTGATGGGGAGACCCTCTTTGTGTACCTGGCTGTTTCAAGTTGTGCCATCAGTGCTGTGCTAGTAAGAGAGGTTGATGGGCATCCTCACCCAGTGTACTACATCAGCAAAAGCTTGATTGATGCTGAGAGGCTTTACTTGAAACTCGAAAAACTGGCATTAGCTTTGGTGATAGCTGCAAGAAAAATGAGGCCCTACTTCCAGGCTCATCCAATCGTCGTCCGGACATCTTTCCCTTTAAAGAATGTCCTTCAAAAAGCAGACATTTCAAGCAGAATGACAAAGTGGTCAGTAGAGTTGGGGGACTTCGACATAGACTTTGCTCCCCGGACAGCGGTAAAAGCCCAAGCTGTGGCTGATTTTCTGGTTGAATTCCACTCTGATAGGGATTCAGAGCAGCCTACTGATTCAAAAGACAAGAAAGTGTGGATTGTCCGAACAGACGGAGGATCTAGTACCATGGGATCTGGGGCAGGAATATGTCTCACTTCCCCCTACGGGACAACATGTACCAAGCTATTTGTTTTGCTTTCAGGGCGTCCAATAATGAGTCCGAGTACGAAGCAGCCATAGCTGGGTTAAAGTTGGCCTATATCTGTGGAGCTAAAAGGGTCAAGCTACTAAGTGAGTCCCAGTTGCTTGTCCACCATGCCTTGGGCCTATCAGAGGCTAGAAAGGAGCAATTGGTCAAATATTTACTCCTCCTCAAAAATGAAGCGTTAAAGTTTAAGGCTGTTGTCTATGAGCACATCCCCCGGGCAGAAAATGAGCTAGCAGATTCATTGGCAACAATAGCATATACGGAGTCCTACCCATGGATCCATGTGCTTGAAAGCCCTTCTATTGAACTTGGTGAGGGTGGAAAAGAGGAAGTCTTTGAAATACAAGTGAGTCGGCCTCAAGACTGGAGGTCTCCTCTTATGCAGTATCTGTCCGATGGTATTGTGCCCTTAGATAAATCACAAGCCAGAACATTGAAGCACAAGGCTCGTGGTTTCGTCATATTAAGAGAAGTGTTGTACAAAAAATCCTATATCAAACCTCTCCTACGTTGTTTAGGGGATCATGAGTCACAAATGGTTCTCTCTGAATTGCATGATGGTGAGGGATCAGCCCATTGTGGATTTAGAGCTTTAACAAGAAGAGTACTTCTCTCCGGATACTATTGGCCATCGATCATGAAAGATGCTAAGGAGCTGGTGAGAAGGTGTGACCCATGCCAGAGGTACAGCAATGAAATTCATGTACCAGTTATTCCTTTGGAATCAATTTCTGAGCCCATCCCTTTTGCTCGATGGGGATTGGACTTAGTTGGGCCTCTCCCTGTGGCGTCCGGAGGGCGTAAAACCATAATTGTGGCCATCGACTACTTTTCAAAGTGGGTAGAAGCAGCTCCCCTGGCAGGGACAACCTCGAAAGCTGTCATAAAATTCATTATGTCCAACATATGTTGCAGATTTGGCGTCCCCCAGAAAATAACAACAGATAATGGGCCACAGTTTGACAACAAAGAGATGGAAAGCTTCTGTGCCTCAAGGGGTATTCAGCACTGCTATTCTTTACCTTTCCACCCACAAGCCAATGGGCAAGTTGAAGTAGCCAATAGAACAATACTGTCCGGTTTAAAGAAAAATTTGGAAGGGGCTGCTAGGAAGTGGCCTAGTTATCTACAAGAAGTCTTGTGGGCCTACCGGACAACACCTGGGGCTGCAACACAAGAATCCCCCTTTGCCTTGGTCTATGGAATGGATGCAGTAGCCCCCATAGAGAAGACACTCCCTTCCTTTCGTGTTCATAACTTCTCCGGACATGCTAATGAGATGGCAATTAGAAATCAGCTCGATTTGATCGAAGAAAGACGGGTTAAAGCTCATCTTAGAATTGCACACTATCAGGGCTTGATGAGAAGCAGGTTTGCTTCTAAAGTTAAAAGGAGAGATTTTCAACCAGGAGATAAAGTATTAAGGAAAGTTTTCTTACATACTAAGGAAAAGCTCTTCGGAAAGCTGGCCCCAACCTGGGAGGGTCCGTATACTGTGGTTGAAAGAATCAAGCCTGGGACTTATTGGTTGGAAGATAAAGATGGCAGGGTTTTAACTCACCCTTGGAATATTGAACACCTTCGAATGTACTTGTTTAAACATCCATGTAAATATTTGGGGGCATACTTTCCCCTCTTCGGTGGCACGGAGAGCTTTCAATAAAACTTGGTGCCTTCTTCAAAATTCTCTAAGTATTTTCAAAATTTTATCTCTTATCATACTACCCGGACTAAAAGATCTAAGGGCTATTTAAATTCTAGCCGGAGAGTCTTAATACTCTCACAATACAATAAAACTACTTAAACTCCAACTATTTAAACAAATAATGAAAGAAGAGGATGGTTGAGCAAAATAAAACATTCATTCAACAACTTAAAATTGCCTTGGCCTTCCAAGGACTTTTTGAACAAATTTGGGCACTGTACAAAAAATCTGTCCGAATAATACGGACACCATCACAAAAAGAGTGCCTTGGCCTTCCAAGGACTTTAGTTCGAATGAAAGATAAACAAAATAAATTTTTAAATTAAGGTTGAGCCTTTGAAGATGGCTCGCCCTCGTCTGTCTTCTTGCCCTTGATATTGCTCTTCTCTTCGACTATCTTTTTTCCCTTGGGATCAATCTCTTCTTCGCCTGGGCTCTCTCCGGTTTCCTCTTCATTATCAGATGAGGACTCGCCGGAATAACCCTCGTCAATCATAGTATAATATGGGAGGTCATCATCATCCACATAGCGCCATAAGTCCCCCAGTCTCCTCTTCGGGAATTTCTCGTGAAACAGGAGGACCATGTCAGACTTCACCCTTTGAATCATTAGCTCCTCGCTTTGTATCATCTCCCTGGCATAGGCGTTGATCTTGGCCTTGATTGTGGCCTATTGGTCCCTCACCAAAACAGCTTTCTCTTCAGCAGCCTGAGTCACTGCATTCTCTAAAGAGATTTTGTCAGTGGTCAGGTTGGTGATGATCTTCTCCTTGGCTGCAGTTTCTCCCCTTGAGATTGTCAGGTCCTTCTCCAGTCCGGACAGCTTAGCCCGGAGATCTTTTATGGTCTCTTCCAAAGAAGCAACTTTTGTGTTGTTTTCATCTTGATTCTTCTTTAGCTGATCATTTGCCTCCTTAAGTAAATCAACCTTAGTAGCAGCAGTCTGGAGGTCATCGGACAGCTTCTCCTTCTCAGACCTGAGGTCTTTGATGGTGTCTGCCTAACTTCGGACTTGCCTTTCCAAAGTAAGCACTGGTTGTACATTGCTAAGTAGAGAATGGGCTATAATATCCTTCTCGCTAGAAACCATGAAAGTCTTACCGTTAAAATTGACCGTGTTGGAGCTGCTCGGAGGGATGTAGGGCCCTACGAACTCGTCTCTGGGCAGGCCAAGAAAATATTTACCAAGTCCACCCAGACCGGTGATGTCCATTTCATCCAAGTTAAGCTCTCCCCCCTCAACTTCATCTGTATGGAATTCCTTTGGAATCTCTTCTTGAAAGTCCCTTGGGATCTCTTCGGCCAATGTTGGGTCAATAGGGAAAGAGGGCTCCGGGTCCCGGAAAGCAGTCTCATCTCCTTGGGAAGTCTTTTTCTTCTTGGCTTCCCTGTCAGCACCTTCACTTGCTTGCTTGCGAGTCATCTTTGAAGCTCTTGAGGGTTTTGGGAGATTCACTTCCTGCTTTTCGCTCTCCTGCTCCACCACTTGTAAAAGGGCTGCATCAATTTGAACCTGGGCCAGTCCCTCTGTGTCTGTTGGGGCCTCCTTCTCAGTATCACCTTCCGCCTTCTTGCCTTTCTTCTTCTTGCCTTTCATTTTGCTTGGGGCTTTGGCCCGAGCAGGCAGGTAGAGTGTCCCATCCAGCTCATGGGACCTTCTCAGCACAATGTCTTCATCAGGCTGGGCGGCAAGCTCTTCCCAGGTTAGGTCTCTCCGACCTGTTGTGTTCCACAGATGGGACCTTGCTAGGTTTCCAGTGGTAAAGGCCTTGTGGAAACGGTTCTCCCAGTTCTCTGCAGCCCATGCGTTGATTTTGCCACAGGTAGTCTGTCCGGCCTTCAGGTAGTCCCCGAACTCATTTGGCAGCTCTATTAAAACAAAAGAGAAATTGGTTAGTACAAAGAAGAAAGGAGAGATTCGAACAGAAATTTAAAATAAAAACTTACGGTCACTCCTCCATCTACTCCTGAGGAGGCTTGGATTCTCTCCGGTCTTGATTTTCTTGCCGTTTTCCCACGAGCCACTGACAAACAAGAATTGGCTCCTCCATTTGCTCTCCGACTCCAGGAGATCATCAACAGCTTTGAGATCGTTCCCCATGTTGAAATGGTAGAAGGGGAACTGATGATGCTTGCACAGGTTGGCCACTGCAGCGAACTCTTCCATAGGAAGAGGGATCCCGGATAGCCTGGATGCCATTATGCATGACATCAAGGTGAACCAACCATTGGGGCTTAACTGTGATGGGCAGAGTTTGACCAAGTGAAAGTAGCGCACTATCTCCGGGTCCAGTGGGAACCTGAGTCCCCAGTTGAATAGCTCCGTAAAGAAGACTATTTCATTCTTTTTACAATCCATCGGGGTCTCCGGATCGATGGGAATCCTTATCTTTACGTTCTCAGGGATCCCCCACTTTGTGCGCAATCTACCCAGATCTTAAGTATGGATGAACACATACTTGGTCTTCAGCAAGGCCAAAAGATACTTGAACTCAACTTTATGAAAGCATGGCCCCACTCTCCCTTCAAGGCTCTCCGGCAGGTCCGGACGCCTCAGATATAAGTTCTCTTTGCCCTTCTTGGCAACAACAATAGCAGTATCAGCCTGTCCGGAGGACTCGGACTCAAAAGGGACCTCCTCAGTAAAGTCCTCCATCCTCTCCTCCATAATTGTTGGGGGAGCTTCTGTAGAAGCAGTCCGGGGAGGGTTGAAGCTTGGCATAGCTGACCCTCCGGACTGTTGATTGCCCGTATTTATTCGACTTCTCACCTCAATTTGAGTTTCTGAGGCAGAGGATTCTTTGGGGGGTAGTGGGCTGCTGGCCTCTAGTCCTGACGGCCTCTCCCGAGGAGCTCTAATAGTTGCCCCAGACTCAGATTCACTGTTTTTTGCCCCCGATTTCGAGGGAGTGTTTTTAGAGGATAGCCCTTTGACTAACCGGCTTGGACTTTTGATGACTAGCTTATCCGGGGAGTGGTCAGAGTCAGACCCCATGGCAATAAAAGACGATTTTTTCCTAACACTGGTAGCAGTAACTCCTGGTTCAACAGCTGGGATTGACTCCTGAACTGAGGAGCCAGAAACTATGGGAGAAAGGGTGGATTGAAAGAGCTTTTTAGGCTTAGTACCTTTGGAAGAAGATGAACCTCTATCAGATTCTGCGACGGAAGAGGCTGGTTTCTCAACAGGCGACGATGGTAGCCCTGTTGCAAGTCTTTTTTCCTTCTCGACCCTTTGTGCTTTCTCCAACTCCGAGAGGTTAAGCCAGCCGCCTTTGATCAGTGCTGTTCTTGCTGTAAACATAAACAGCCAAGGAAGTTTCGAGTTCTAGAGAGATAAAGCTCTGGGTGAAATTGCAGAGTGAAATTTGAAAAGTGAATGAGAATTTATAATAAATGTGAAAAGAAGGAGTTGATTCCTAGGAGAATCCGAAAAGTCAGGCAATGATTAAAAGACGGCGCTGATGTCATTATTTGCAATTAAAGAGGTAACTTGCTCGAGAAAGTGGTGCGAAATTCAAGGTGAAAAAACGGCTGGAGTGACCAATCAGAGAGTGACACGTGTCCCATTAACTCTGGCAAAAACCGTTTGGAATTCGTAACGTTCAATCTGTCCTGGTATACCCACAACTCTCTCCGAATTGAAAACCACCTCCTATAATCGGACTGTTTTTCAGCTCTTTGACAAGGACACTTGTTCAAACACCTAAAAAAGGGGCTCCTGATGAGTCCGAATTCAGGATACTCCGCAGAAGGGCAGGTCAGTGTAAATTCTCTCCGAATACCGGACAGACCATTTGGACCGGACAGACCATTTGGACCGGACAGATCACTTCGAACCAATGTGAGCCTAAGGCTGTTCGAACTATGACAAAAGTACTAAAAAACCTAAAATACTTCCTGACTAAGCTACCTGTCCTCCTGCTTAGAACTCATGGGTCTTTAAACATGACCCGGGTCCATTAAACTTGACCCGAAAGCCCATAAGGGCCCAAACATCACACTATAAATACTCAACCACCAGCATTAACTTCTAATAATGAAAATTAACTGCTGCCAAGCTGCTTAATTCTCTCTCCACCTTGAAACACCCATACACCACCTTGAAACACCCATACACCACCTTTAAACTCCACTTAAAATTACTAGCCTACCCTCAGGCTATTTTTATCCACACCAATCTTGACATTGAGCTTAACTATATTGTTCTTATTAAAATACTTATGAAAAGAAAAGCTCCATGGTATTTGGAACCATTCATTGAATATTGTATAAAAAATTATATCTTCAAGCATGACTATAGTATATATATATATATATATATAGGGAACACAATCAAGTTGCAGACTGGCTTGCTAAATGGACTCTTAAATGCAGAATGAGACAAGATTTCAATTAAAATTAGATTTCAGCTCAACTAAGAGCATATACACTACTTGAAAGCCTATACATAGGTTCTCTAAAGGTAGAAGACTAATAGATTAACCTCAAATTATCAAATCCTTTTAAACTTGGGAAATCAATAAATTATCTACCAAAGATATAAAGGCTATAATAGAATGTCAATAGATAGTAGACATGTTAAATATCTGGGATATATTGACTAGCATCATCTGAGACTATGTCTTCCAACCTCCATTCAAAATCAAATTTGATACTCTGCTACTAATACAGGTTATTCGAATGAGTCATTCCTTATTGCTTCATATGTGCTTGTAGAAAAATGAATTTTTGTAGGAATCTTTGATACAATTTTATCAAGCTTTGCGTAAGAAAATCCTGGAGAATATTAGAATCCACATAATTAACTTCTAATTTATCAAATCCTTTGGTATCCGTTAACTTCTTGACCAATTTTATAGAAACTTAAATAAAATATTAAATAATAGCTCATTTTCGGTATTTTGGGATTCTCCAAACTTTCCTTACCGGAAACAATATATTCAAACCTCCACACAAAAATAAATGGGTCAATATATTAATCTTAATCATTTATAGCTTGATACATTGTTTTTAACAAATATTCAAAACAGATAATCATACCTGACTTCTTCTACGATTGTAGAACCCTAAACTTTTTACATGAAACATATATTCAATTTCTTCGAGTAAAATCTAAAGAGGAAACCCACGAAAATATCTACAAAATTTGAATTTGTTTTTTAAAACTTGAAAACCGAATAGAAGAAACAAGTGACATGGAAATCAATTTTAATTTTTCTTAAATTTGCTAGAAGAAGTGATAGAGAAGACGAAGAAGTGAGAAAAGAAAAAGGCTCCGTCTCAATGGTTGAAATGAATTGATAAAAATAGAAAAACAAAACCGGCTTTTCAAATTTCACTTTTAATATTGGAAACCAATTTAAAGATTTATTCATCTTAATTTTAGTTTGTAATAATAATAATAATAATAATATATTGTAAAAAATAAAATGTTAGTGATAATTCATTTTAAAGCAATTGTTTTAATTAATAATAAAACAGTGATTTAATATCAATTTAGCCTACTAAATTAAAGATACTTGAATTCATAACATTTAGTCAAAAAATATCTTATTCTTCCTTTAGCCTTAGAATTTGGAATGATAACTTATTTTTATGAAGGCTAAATATGAATCTCTATTTGTACGAGCATTCTTTTTTATGAAGGGTAAATATGGATCTCTATTTGTTAGATCAAGAACCAATATTTATACTTGTATCTTTGTTATATAAATAGATGTTTAGGCCCTTATTTTTATCTCTTTCTCTCGTATAAAACCCTAAAAGAAATTCCAAACTATACATTTTCAGATATTTAAATCTAAATTTTCACCGAATTAAAGTGAACAATAGGAAAAGGCGGTGGCGAGACCGCTACTAAAAGGCTATATATGTTTGATTCTTTTGTAAAGGAGCCGGTTAATCACAACTCCAAAGGGTGTCCTTCTCGTGTATGTTGGGTCCATACAAAAAAAAAGAACAACAATTTTTCTGACCAATTAGGACGCAGCCTGTCTCGGGCATTGAAATAGACTTTGTGCATCTAAGCCCAAGAGGTTTTGCTTTCTTGAGTTCATCACCCGGTTTAGGAGCTTCAGAGTTGTTTTCTCTTTCTGTATAATGTCAAAATTCAGTAATTGTTGAACTGTTATGGCTAAATCTGGTTTCAAAAGATAACTAGTCCCAATTTTTTTATACTAAAGATGTATTTTTATTCCGTTGGTGCCGAAAAATTTCTCGGGGTGAGAAGTTTCACCCGACAGTTGAGAAATCTCACCCGATGGTTGAGAGGATCTTCAGGCACAAAAAAATCTTAAAATTTACACACCAAAACCCAAATTCTTTTTTCCCATCTTGTTTCTTCTGGATTTTTAAAGATTAATTTTAGGTGCACTGGTAGCGGGTGTGACTGATTTTGAGTAGTTGAATTCAATTAGGTATTCTTTGGGTTCAGAATATTTTAGACCGTTCAAGTTTTTTAGGGGAAAAATTGAACAGAATTTTGATCCAACTAGGTCTTGATATAGACTAGCCCCGAGATTTAGGTAATAACGTACATGCTGTCATGAATGTATTACTAATGTATATGCATGTAACACTGAAGCACATGAGAGTCTGCTTTTATTATCAGAGAAGAAATCATCCAGTCCAGTTCTTGCACAAACCTAAACTCAACATGGATAATACCGCCCTATTTTTACAGTATTGATTTCGTCCAACTTTGCATTTTTTTCTCACTATAAATATGAAGTGGCATCACCAAACACTAATTGAACATGAATAACACATCAACATAATTTTTTCCTGTACGATGGTTATTTATATATATACCAGGACACCAGCCCTCGTCATCTATAGCAGTTCCCTTCTGATTCCTTCAATAAGAAATTTAACGCCAGTAGTGCTGCACCAACAGCAGGCTCCACCTGAAGAATTTAAGAATCTTTTGAGATGCTGATCCACAAAACTTATCCGACTTATTATACTACTTTATATGAATAGAGAGATTTTCATGATGAAAAACCAGGCCTATGGTTGAGAGAGGACGATATGAAGTAGCTCTGGAGAGAGCTAACCTTTGGGTTAACCGCACAAGCCCCGGGAAAGTATCTTTGAATGCATTTTATAACTTCGCCACCAATATCCCAACGGTTGTTTGCTTTAAGAACACCCCCAACCATTACGACAAGGAAAGAACCAGTTGCATCTATAACCACAAGTCAAAAGACATCATCAAAAACATTTTATGCAAGTACAAAACACAAACCCTAGATGAGAGCACCAAATGATACGTAATCGTGGTTTCATGTTGAATTTTTCTATATATATTCAACCGCTTCCTTGATTCTAAAATTATTTTTACATTTGTAATGCAGAGGTTATTATGATATCTGGTTGCTCAACATTTTTGACAGAGATCAGAAAGGTTCTATTGTTCACTTGAAGATAATTCAGTACGCTAACTCTATAAGAGCTTTATGACCCGGACTGATAGATACGATTTTGAGGTAATATACAAGAACTAGAACTCTTATAAAAGGGTGTACCTTTTCCACATAAGTTAAGTCTTTGAACAACAGCTTTCACACATAGAGCTAGTTCCTCAACTACATCCACCAATATACTATTTGCAATCTCATCTCCAGCTTCGGCACAAGTTACCACTTGCGGAACAAGTGCTGCAATGCGAGCCCATGATGAATCTTCATAAGTCCACCTACACGCAGGTATAGAAATTGGAAACGATTAAGAACTCAAAATGCTTTGAACCCTCTTCACCAGCTTGCAAAAACACTCACATCGTAGCAGAACAATAACTGTTCACATGGGAGATACAATGCACATGTCCGCAGAGACTCATTAGTAGGTTTTCTCAAGATCGTTATATGCGAAGAATATTATTATTCATTGTTAGATAACTGGATCATATGAGCGTACAAGATTGTGCAAGACGCCTCCAAGCATAAGGATAAAGTATGATACTTTAATCCATGATCCCAAAAACTAACATCAAATAATAGTTCATTTAACTCACTTCTAAATCATGCATCCATCAAGGTTAAAGGGGGGAGGAAGAAACTAAAACAACCAGATAGGTAACTAATGATGTGAGTAAACAACACAAAGGAGAACTTTTCATAAACCAAAAAAATCAATAACAAGAAACTGAAGACAAATATAGCAGTAGAACATAAAGAAAGTCTTTCGGCAAATTTAGAGTCTTCTACCATCCAACAGACAAAAAACTTAAAAAGTAACAGAAAAGTGACGTATATAGTTGAAACAGCTGGGATAACTAGAAAAAGGATCAACAAACCAATTCACAAAAGAAGGAAAGAGTGAAAACAGACACCTAAATCAAAATTATGTTCAGATATTATTAGTCACAGTCAACTGTCATAAATTTGATAAGAGAGATACCCAATAAGTTCATCAGGAGAAGAAAGACCAAGTGCCTTAAGTATCGTACTTGTAAGCATTGTTTGTGGGCCACGACCGTCATGAGCTCTTATCACTGCTGTCAATGCCTGTGCAGCAATCCCATAGCCGCTGTAAATTTCCAAATTATGATCTATCAAACTGTTGTATAAATATTTTTCTAACAGATAAATGACCTCTGTGAGCTGCGAGAAAGCCTATACATGCCAGATATTTTGATGCTTCACCAAGGCAGTGAATATATGAATTTGCAACTAATGGGTGCTAAAAACAAACTGATACAATACAATAACGCCTTGAATACTACAAGGAAGTTTACTTATATTGTTTCAAGTAAATGGTATAAGGTAGAAATATTCACGAGCTTACTCAACGTTTTAAGAGATTAACTTAAGTTTTTTACAATCCTTTATAAGCTACTTTTATAATCTACCAGCCATCATTCACTTTCAAAATGTCTACAACAAATTATTCAAAATATAAACATCAATTATTAATTTAAAGCATTTTCAATGATCTAAGGCGGCAAGCTAACAGCTAAAAACTTAAACTTGTAATCAATTAAAACTATAAAACTAACTTAATAAAAGTCTGCCCCATGCAGCTAATTAATAACTTAAAACACACTAAAATACAGACCTCCCTCGATCACCTAAGACAGGGCCAGCACCAGCAGCCCGAGCTTCTTTGCCTTCTTCATCAAACCCATAAGATATGCAGCCTGTACCAGCAATTAAAACACAGCCTTGGAGCTTTCCCATAGTTCCGCTTGCTAGAGCTGCTACAGCATCATTCTGAACATATACTTTCACATTGCTAGAAAACAAAACCCTGGGTGTATATGCAAACAAGAGTCAGGCCAACTGGAAAAGGTTTGCATACTGATAGTTAGAAATACAAAAAGGAAGCAATAGATTCCGTTTCCTTTTCCAGAATGGAATAGTTCCTTAGCTAAGAACATGATTTTCACCAGGACAACGCAAAGTTTATAACCGTCATAACCTGTGTAGTAATGGTCTCAAAAAATGTGTTTTTTTTCTCCAGTCGAATGAGATTCAGCAACCAAACTCATTCAAGCATTTCACCTAAATATTGTTATGGTTACTGAATCAGATAAAAGAAAGATTTACAGCCATAGAACACAGCAATGTACATTAAGGATGAAACAAAAAATGCATCAACATATCAACACACTCCAACTTTCATGCAGGATATAATTCCAGAAGACAGACCTTATCCAACTCAATACCCTCTCCTGATCGGTTGGGTGATTCACACCTGAAACACCTAAACAGACAGCAAGGACAGCCGACCGTTTTAAACCTGCCTCTAAAAGTGCCTCTGCAATGACCTGTTCCAAGGTATCCCGAGCAGCAGTTTCTGTATTGCATCCATCAGACCGAAAGACAATAAAAGGTTAGATATAGAACACTTAATCAATTTATTGCACTTTTCAAACAGAGTAGAGGACATTAGGAATTGTAGCACATCGGCTCAGCCAAGAAAAGGAGTAATTCAGTAAGCAATTAAACTATGGTTAGAGCATAACATCAGACTCATCTATAAAACAAAGATATGTAAATACTCAATTTCATCAAAAAAATCTCTTGAACCAATAATGATCTAAATTAAAGCGACTAGGCTCGGCATGTTGTCAATTTTGAAGCGTAACCAAACTTGTTACGGAGTGAGAGACACATGATACAAGATATGAGCATACACCTAGAGAGAGCAGTGACAGTTACCATATAAATTAAAAATCCTTGTACATGATTACACACTATCCTTCTTCTAGCATTCAAAAGAAATGATTGTCATGTGCTTTTTTTTCCTTATGGGAGATACTATTAACTTATCATAACCATGACCCCAAATTCAGGAGCAAGAGATAACTCCATTTAGATTATAAATAAAATGATGTAATTGTAAGAACAGGTTCAACATAGAGGCGAATAGCAATAATCAAACTGATGTACCTACTCGAGAAACACAACCCGAGTACATATAAAAAGCTTAAAATCCAAAACCCTACAGCTAAAGACAAATTTGTATTGACTCAAAACAATCAAGATTGGAGAAAATGTAATGGTTAAACTCGATACATCTCATGAATCACACAATACTACTGTAAAATGATGTATCAGAAGAAAACAATATAAAAAGAAAAAACCTCCTACGCTGTTGTGATTAGTGCAACCACCAACTGCTCGGCCGAGAATCGGAAGAGGATCCGGTAAGTGATCGCACGACGGAAGGAAAGGAATGCAAACACATACGGTGGAGGTTGCACCCCCGTCTAATCCTAAAACGACACCGTCTCCTCCGTATCCGTCTCCGTTCTCATGCGACATGGATGAAAGATTATCTGTGTCTAGTTCTCTGTGCTCGAAATCCCTAGTATCTGCATTGCTTGGCTTGTGGTTGTTCATGATTTGTTTGTTGATCTCTCTCCTCAAAGTCTACGAGTGAGAGAAAAGTGATTGAAGACGGAATCTGATTCAATCAGGAATCTGATTCAATCAGGATTAAGATAGTGACAGAAGATTCAGGATCCTCGAACTTCATTTGATAATATAAGAAAAAATATATGAAGTCAAATCTAGTTTGATCCTATCCAGAATCGCCTTTTAACTCGCATTGGATTTCTTTTCTTAACAAACTTACCTCTAATTTGGTTTATTTACGAAATAACTAACGAAATAAATACAACTAATGAAAAATATACAACAAATGTATCTTAATTTCTCACTCGAGTCGACGTCAAACAAAACTTCGATATTTAACATCGTCCAAAAAAATATGAATTAAATTAGCTGAGATTGGAGCTCTGTTTTCTCCAAGAAAAGCTTTCTTTCTTTGAAAGTTATTTGTTTCTTGCGTCCTAAGTAATCTTCCTTCTCCTTCTTCTCTTTAATCTATCGCTTCCCTCTTGATTCTGTCTATCTGTGTGTCATTGGAGGATCGTCGGTGTGGCTTGGCCGTCGCTGGCTGAGCCGGTGTGTGTTGAACAATGGCTGTAAACTCTCTTTCTTTGGGAGATTTTCCACCATTAAGCAGCCACTCTTTAAACAGAGTTCCAATTGCGAGTTGTGAATTGCCTGAAAGGAGGTTATTTACTGATGTTTTGAAAAATAACGCTGTGTTGGATGCGTTACAATCTGAAAGTATCACGATTCATGAAGATCACAACGTGATCCAATTCTCAAAAACTGTCAAGAAAGATCTGCTTGCTCAGTCAAGAATCAGTTTGGTGGCTAAATTCACTGATGGCATCCCAAAAAGGTCGGTCTTTCAGGCCTTCCTCGACTCTCTTAAGTTTAAGGGAAGGTTCACTTACGAAGCTGTTGATTCTAGGCAGATTGTAGTGGAGTTCTTGGTAATGGAAGATGCTGATAGATTTTGGTTGAAAAGATTTTGGAAAGTTGATGGCAAGATTATGAGGGTTGTCAAATGGAGTCCTCAATCTAACAGAAATAATGAATGCCCTGTGACCTTGCTTTGGGTCAGGCTTGAGAAGATGCCTCTGTTCTTGTATAATAGATCGGTTGTGCATGAGATGACTGCTTCTCTTGGGTTTGTGCATCAGGTTGTGGTGCCTGATATAAATAGAGCCACGATTAATGCTTGCTTTGCATTGGTCGAAATAGATGTCTCTAAAGTGCTAAAAAGAAGGATTTGGGTAAGTTTTGGAAAGGATGATGGGTTCTGGCTTGGAGTGAGTTACAAGAACGCCCCATGTTATTGTCAGTCTTGTAATCATTTAGGGCATGGATCTGAGACGTGTAAGAAGAATATGGTGAAGAACTCTAAGATTGAGATAAAGAACAATGATTTTATTGATAAAGATTATACTCAACAGGTTTTACAGAATACAAACGCTGAAAAAATAAAGCCTGCTAAGATTCAATCCTTTACACAAGTTTATCGAAGAAAGCTAAAATCAATTGTGACAACTAAGGATAAAGCTTCTGTTTCTTGTCCTTCTACAAATATTACTACTCCTATAAATGTGAAAGCTGACAATGTAGATATTCCTGAGCTCATCAGCGCCCTTCAAAATCTTGAGGAGGAAGAAGTGTCTTTGGGTAATGATATGCAGCATGCTTCTCCTTGCAAGGGAAATGTGGGAAGCTTAAACCCGTCTCCAAGGGCTAGCACAAATGATCCTGATGATGGTTTTGAAGTGGTTATCTCAAGCAAACTTAAATCTGCGAACAAAAATAGCAATTCAAGAAGGTTATCTGTTAACTCTCTGAGAAAGAGAGAAAATGGGCATAATAGATCCATTTCTGATAATGTTTAAGGCTTTAAGTTGGAATGTCCGTGGTATTAATAACAAACCTACCATTGCTAGGCTTAAATTCATCATTAAGAATGAAAATGTTAAGATAATATCTATTCAGGAGCCTATGACTAATCAAGATAAAATTGATCAGATTGCTAGGAGTCTTGGTTTTGACAATTACATGACTAATGCATCTAATAAAATCTGGCTATTCTGGGTTAATGATGTCAAAGTTACTACTATTGTTAATCATGATCAGTTTTTGCATATTGAGATTAATTATGCTTCTTTCAATTGCGTGTTTACTTCTGTTTATGCTAAGAATTCTAGAGTGCAGAGACAGTCTCTATGGAGTCAGTTAGGAAATCTTATCTGTGACATGAAGCCTTGGCTCCTTGCTGGCGACTTCAATTCCACCAGAAGCCCTGATGACCGGTTAAATTGCATTAACTATGATGGATCCAGTGCTGATGCTTTCAATGATTGCATCAGGCACTGTAAGTTGGATGTGCCTGGGCATAGTGGATCTCGCTACACCTGGAGCAACAATAAAGCATGGAAGAGATTAGATTGGGTCCTTGTCAACAAAAAAGATGCAAAATGACTTGTGTATTCAGGTTTGCCACATGGTCAGAACTTGTTCTGACCATGCCCCTCTGTTAATATCTGTTAATGATGTCATTGGTAACTATTCTAAGAAAGGTTCTTTCAGATTTATCAATGCTTGGGCCAATCACCCAGATTTCATGAATTGTGTAAATCGTAATTGGTCCAAGCATTGCAATGGTGAGGCTAGTAACATTTTTTTGTACAAGTTAAAAAGGTTAAAGGTGTTCTTAAAAAGTTGGAATCACAATACGTTTGGTAACATTTTTAATAAGGTTAAAGATGCTATGGTTGAAGTTGATAAATGTGAGATTATCCATCAGAATATTAACAGTAGCATTTCTAAGTCTAATCTTTCGAAAGCCAATTGCATTCTTATCCTTGCTTTAAAGGATGAAGAATGCTATTGGAAGCAAAAATGTTTTAATGCTTGGCTAAATGAATGTGATGGTAATACAAAGCTTTATCATAACTATGTTGATAAGAAAAGGAAAATAAACTATATTTCTGGTATAAAAGAGAATGGAAGATGGCTTACTGAGCAGTGTGATATAGCAACTTCTGCTGTTGATCACTTTAGTAAGATTCTTTCCTGCGATTTAAGTGAAAACAGTTTAGTTGATACTCATGATTCTATTTTAAATAATATTCCTAAGATGGTGTTGAACATGGAGAATGAGGAGCTCACTAAACCTTTATCTATGGATGAAATTAAGGCTGTTATTGGTGAAATGAAAAAGGATAGTGCTCCTGGCACAGACGGGTTTAACTCCTTTTTTCTTAAGCATTGTTGGAATGTAATCTGTTATGATCTTTGTGATTCCTTAAATGCATATCTGGTTGGGTGTGATATTCCTAAAGGGGTGTTCTCTACTGGAATTGTTCTTGTTCCTAAGTCTGCAAACCCTATCAATTGGAGTAATTATAGGCCTTTAAGCATGTGCACTATTTTAAATAGGCTATTTTCTGCTATTATTACTAAGAGAATGTCTGTAATTCTACCTAGAATCATTTCTAGAGGCCAGAGTGCCTTTGTAAAGGATAGGGTCATACATGATAATGTTCTAATTGTTAAAGAGATGCTTCATAATATTAGAAGGAAGCCTTCTAAAGGCAATTTTATCATGCAATTAGACATGACAAAGGCGTTTGACAGAATGTCTCACACCTTTGTCATCAATACTTTGAAATGCTTTGGTTTTGCTGATAATTTTGTGTCTTTAGTCTACAGGTTGATTTCTAATGTAATGGTTACTGTCCTAATCAATGGAGCTTGCTATGGCTACTTTCCTCAGAAGACAGGCTTAAGACAAGGAGATCCATTATCTCCTTGCCTTTTTATCCTGGCTGAGGAGGCATTGTTAAGGGGGTTATCTAATCTATATCAATCTAATAACAGTGTTCAATACTACTTAAAGTCAGGATATATCTTACCCTGTATTGCCTTTGCTGATGACATAATTGTTTTCTCCAACAGTGCTCAATCATCTATAAGCTGCCTGAGTAAGATATTGGATAATTATCAGCATGAATCTGGGCAAATGATTAACAGAGAAAAGACTAAAGTATTTACCTCATCAAATTGCTCCAGTGTGAACAATGCTAGGATCAGCTCTCATTTGGGTGTTCAGATTGATCAGGCTCCTTTTTACTACTTGGGAGTTACCATTGCTGCAAACAACAAAGGAAAGAACTTTATTCCTCTTATTGCTAAAATTCAAAACAAAATAAATGATTGGGATCTGAAGAACTTGTCTTATAGTGGCAGGCTGTCACTTATAAGACATGTCCTTCATCCCATTATTTATTTCTGGATGCAAAATAGCCTTATTCCTATGAATGTTTTGAACAAAATAGAATTGTGTTTTAATAAATTCCTTTGGAGACCTAAGCTTAATGATAGTTCTATTCATTGGGCTAGCTGGAAAAGCTTGTGCAAGCCTTTTGAAGAAGGGGGATTGAACATCAAACTTTTGTCTGATATTCAACTCTCTTTTTCTTTCGAGCTTTGGTATTTGTTTAGAAAAGGAAAGACCCTTTGGTCTGACCTTATTGCCAAAACTTATTGTAATGATGTGCATCCTACTATGGCTAAGTGTAGTGTGTCTGACTCTACTGTTTGGAAAAGATTATATTCTGTGAAAAGTGAGGCTGAAAAATATATTCATTGGAAGGTTGGCAAGGGTGAGGTTGATTTCTGGAGAGATTCGTGGCTTAACATGCCTCCTATCATATCTGAACAAAATAATTGGTATCTTCCAGTCAATTTAAAATCTTTTTGGAATAGGGATTGTTGGGACTCCAATCTGCTATCTATCCTTTCTCATGAGAGATATCATCGTTTAATCTATGTTAATATAAATCATGATAAGGATGATGTGATAGAATGGAGTCTCTCAAAAGATAAAAATTTCAATACAAAAAAATACTTGGGAAAAGATCAGGATTAAAAACAACAAGACATTTTTCTTTAAAAAAAATTGGCACAGATTTATTCCATCGAAATTTTATTTCTTAAGCTGGAAGATCCTTAAAAACTTTGTTCCTATTGATAGTGTGCTTGCCTCTAAGCATTTTGTTATAGTTTCGAAGTGCCAGTTTTGCTGCAATTGTGAAGATATTCAACATCTCTTCATTAATTGCAGTTTCGCCTGGCACTTGTGGAACTACTTTGGTCTTCTATTTAGGGTTCCTGTTAGACGTTTTATGACTTTTCGTCACATGCTTTTTGTGTGGTTTAGCATTTCTAAGAGTAACTTTCATATTACTCGATTTGTGCCTCTTATTATTGTGTGGACTGTCTGGTTTAATAGAAACCACTCTAAATTTAACAAGCATGTGGACTCTATTAGTGGTGCTATTATCAGGGTTAAGAGATTTATCCTAGGTATTGACTCAAATCTCAAAACTAAGCACTGGTCTGGGAATGTGTTTGCAGGAACTCACTTGGGTGTAATGTCTATTAATAGAGTTAAAGTGGGTTACCTGAAATGGATGCCGCCTGATCCTGGTAGAGTAAAGATCAACACTGACGGCGCTTGTTCCTTCTCCGGCGAGGCTTCTGGTGGGATTATTGTTCGTGATGCTCAGGGTAATCTCATCGAGGGAGCGGGTTTTTTGTTTGGCAAGGTTAGCCCTTTGCAGGCTGAAAGGAAGGCTCTGATTGAGGCTTTGGTGTTGTGTCATAGAAGAGGGTCGAATAACGTGGATCTGGAATCTGATTGTTTGGCTCTGATCAAGGGTTTGTCTTCAAATGAGGGTGGTTCCAGTGAAGCTATCAGAGCTTTGCTTCCTTCAGCTGCTTCACTTCGCCATATCTCAAGATTAGAGAACAACGCTGCTGATTGGATATCGAAATGGATCTTGAACGAGAAGAAAAACTGTTCTTTCACCATTCACAATGCTCCAATCCCTCTCTTAGCAATCACTGTGCTTGAGAGCATTGGGGTTGGATACATTGATCCTGGCTGAGAGTAGGGTTTTGGTGTTTCTGTTTGGGTGGGAAATGGTATTGATATCTCTTCTTGCTCGTTGGATTGGTATATCGGCCGATTTTGCTTGGATTGGTTGAGGTATGGCTGCAGATTGTGGTTTGTTGCTCGTTTGGGGTTTATTTGAGATGGGAGCAGATTTATGGTTAGTGTGGATGTCTAATTCGATTTGGGAATAGATAGTGTTGGTCTAGCTTAGAATCGGGTCTGTGTTTTGGACCTGGTCTCTTTTGCTTTTGTGGGTTGGTTCCCTTGTGTTGGGCTCCCTTGTTATGGTTATTTTTAATGGGTTGTATTTTGGCCCAATCTTTGTACTGATTATTCAAAAATAAATAAAGTTACTATCTTTTGCCAAAAAAAAAACATCGTCCAAAATATTATTTTCATTTTTTAAAATGGATTCTTTAAAAATGTTTCTCAATTTAATATTTAAATTATTTTTTAAAAAAAAATTGCTAAAACTCACTCTATTTCAACAAAATTAAAAAAAAAACATAACCAAATTCAAAAAATATGAATCAATCGGATGAATTACATTCGTTGGAATGAACTAAATATATATAAAAAATAAATTAAAAAAAATCTGACTTTGTGCACATGTGCACCACCGGTTCAGTGGTGTTGAATCGGTGGTGCATAGCTGCACAAAGTTTGGTTTTATCCTCCTGACTATCATGGCACGACCTTGAATTTACGGTGCAGGGATTCATCACTACGTGTCCTAACTAGTGGAACTATTGATTCACCACTACGTGTCCTAACTAGTGGAACTATCGATTCACATTTTTAGTGATATCTTTTAGAATGTGGTTCGTTTTTTTAGTTTTTTTTTTATGTTTTTCAGGTACGGTTTGTTTCTTTAGTTTGATTTTAAAAAAATCAAATTTTAGGCCAAGGATGCTACATATTGATATGCGGAGGATTTCAGTATACACTTATGTTTTTTCCACAACCAAATATTATACGCAAGACGTATTGGTTGAGTGAGTTAAATAGATCACGACACAGTATGGTTCGGTTATCAACATAAAACGTCGTGATAAAATAAATAATAAAAATAATCTTTAAATATTCTTTGAACGCGAGAGATCATGATGGTATATTCGAGCGATACCTAAAAAAATCTCAAGAGAAAGTCGACGAGAACGAAAAAATGTGATTATTGTTTCGAGCTTAAATGTGTCATAACTCTGGAACAACGATCATTAGAAGTTACATTCAGTTTCACTACCATACAAATTTTAAACATTTAAATGTCATTCATACGCAATATCGTCCGTATTATTTACAACGCGCGACAGAAAAATCGGGTGTTGGAGAAAGTTGGTCACTCTCGGCTGCAATACTTGTTAGGAAAGCTCAAAAAACATATTATATAGCATCAATCTAACGAAGATGAATGTTGCATTATTACTCATATTTTATTTGCGCACCAAGTTAGTGTGAATTTGTTACAAACATTTTCAATATTGTTAATAATTGATAACACTTATAAGACAATAAGGAACGTGATGTCGTTGTTAGAGATCGTCGGTGTAACATCTACTGGTTTAACTTATTGTGTTGCTTTTGCGTTCATGTCCAAAGAGAAAGTAATCAATTTCAATTGGGTTTTAGATTATTTGACTCGTTGATTGTATCTCACATCATTGAAGAATCGTCTGTGGTTTTGACGAAAACAAAACTTGGCGTTGATGAATACTATAGAACAGATGTCCCCGAAAACAATGCATATATTATGTTGATGTCGCATTGGTTAAACTATTTAAGAAAATATAAAGAAGTAATTGGATGAGAAAATATCATGCTTTATTTGTGTCTACGTAAGAAAAAGATAGCGTACTTGACGTCAGAAATTGAATTCGATTATGATAGGATTGAGAAGCAACATGACTGCAAAAACTATCATAAAGCAATGAAATATATCGAAATTGTTTGGCTATCTATGTACACTAATACATAAGTGGTTTGGAAAACTAACAAGTTCACGCATTTGGGACATACAACCATTAACCTTAATATTTTTATGACAATTTAATATATTGTGAGTTAATAAAATATATATATTTTCATATATTTCTTTAGTAAATTTAAGTATTTGACTCAATTTCAATGTTACGTAATGGTTATTTGAGTAAATATAAGTAGTCGAGTAAACATAAGTAACCTCAACGAATAAAAAAAACCTTAAAATAACATAACATAATTCGTAAATACATAATCAAACCATCCATTTGTTCCTCAGTAAACGTTTTATAGATCCATTTCAATTTAAACCTCACTCCTTGTGGACTCCAACTCGTTGTGGATCTCATCAACTATGAGCTCCAATAATGCCTCATAATACGTATATATCTCCTCTATCGTGGGCTTAACCAAATCCAGTTTAATCTTATCCAAAATCCTTTTTTTAACTCACATTCAACAAAATTCCTAGTAAATTAACCTATAATTCGGTTTATTTACGGAACTACTAATGAAAAAAAGTATCATCAGTTTATCCAACATCAAACGCGGTCTAAAATATTTCTATTTTTGTATTTTTTAAAATTTGTTTTTGAATTTGTTTTTCTACTTTTTCCTCAACTTGATATTGAAGTTGTATTTAAACAAAACAGTTTGTTTATCAACATAAAACGTCGTGATAAAATACATACTAGAAAGAAATCCTCAAATATTATTTGAACGCGGGAGATCAGGTTAATATTGATGAGGGAGAATAAAAGACATGGTAAAATTGTAAGGAAGAAATATAATAGGAGAGAATTATAAAGAAGAAGTATGATAAGAGAGAATTGTAAAGAAGAAATTGTATTAGGGGAAAATTGTATAGACTACTAAAGAAGTAGCCATTATGAGAAGATGAAACGATATAGGGACCAAAAGTGTAATAAATGGGAATTAAAGCGTGTGGGACCCGTAATGTACTATAAAAGGACCACACACGCTTCACAATCCCGGGAATGAATAGAATATTACTTTCTCTCTCTATAACCTAATTCCATTTTTCTCTTTCTAAAAAGACTCCTAAACAAAGGATTTCGGCTTGTTTGACACAAAAAGATCTTCCTATCACAAAATCACCCACTGAGCATTCTTAAAACTCTTCAGTGGCGCCGTCTGTGGGAAACGAAGATTGTTCTGATGACAATCGCTTCCTGAAAATAGTTCCTATTCCGAAGGAAATTATGGAAGAGCAAAGGGACGATTTTGTTAACAATTGCGAGGAGAATCTGGTAGGCGACGATTATCGGAACGACATGGAATACGAGGCACGTGGGGCCAGCGAGTCGGAGACCCTTTTGATGACTCAGATCTGTTGGCTCGAAGGAATGAACTGCTGCGGAAGATCGAAAGATGCAAATCTTCGCTCCATCATGCTATTTCAGAACGAGTCAACGGGATGTCTAAGGGAAGACAGGTTGGCCTGCGCCACCTCTCTCTCTCTCTGGTATGTAAAAGTCAATAAGTACTGAAATTTCACGGGTTTTGCAGTATGTTTATTCGGGTAACTTCTCTGTTTTCAATTATGTGTATTTCTCTCTTGTGTTTTTGTTTCGTATGTCTATGGATGTCTGCGTAGGTCATGGATTTGTCATCGTCGAAGTTGACCAAGACGCTGCTAACTATTTATTTCAATTAGGACTTCAAGATTTTGTGTTCCACTGTGTCATTGTTGAAATGACTTTGTTTGTGTACTGTATGTAAAGGTTTGGTGGGATACTTTATTGGAATATCAGGTGTCTTTATGAAAGGGAGTTTCTTCTTTCAACATAATCGGTATTTTTGTATCCTTTCTGTTTCGTTTTCTCTTTTACAATTATGCAAGAAAACGTTTTGTGTCAGGGCAAGGTATTTTACGAAACTTAGGCATTTCCATGATGTTAATATCCGGGAGTCTCGTTTTTCCGCTATCATTTTGATTCAATTTTATTTTTTGAACACACTGATTCTCTATCTTAACCCGTGTTGATTGTTCCTGTGGTTTGTTTTGTTGACTATAGGCTTTGCTTGCTGTCAAATGCACAATATATTTTTACGTTCGGGTTATTTTCTGATAGGACAGAATCTTTTTAGACCCTTACCACAAGAACAAAGCTTCTGAGAGAGTATTATGGTGTTCAAACATCTATCCTTAGTTGTTTGTATCGAGCTAAAGCTTATTTAATACTATTATATTTTGTTGGGTCGTGAAATATTATAAGAGGAGATGGACCAAACTACATCTGCATCTGAGCATGTGGCATCAACTAATCATTGACCAATATGGTTTGTTCTTACCTTGTCTTTTGCATGACAATCCTTATTTATAGGTATCTGGTTAGTTATTTTGTGCTACCTTAGCTTCTTAATTCTTTAAAGTGGTGATTCGTGGATCAGAGGCTGAATTGTGGATTTCATTTGATCCGCATGTCCACCTTCTTTGTTAGGAGGTGAAGTTTTTTTAGACACCCATTCAATGTGTAGTAGATAAGGCTTGAACTTTGCTTTTATCACATTTCCCGCTTCATTGTTTGCAAGAATGTGCCATTTAGCTTCTATGTATATGTCTGATAATTTCGGGTTTGTAGCTGATGCAAGGCTGGTAATATGCTCAGTTAGTGTTATTTTCTGGGGACTTGTACTGCTTTTCCTTGCTAGGTTTATTCCTTTTTGACTTGTGGCATAGTCCATGATTGTGCTTTTGTCGTGTCACAGCAATTATTAAGGAACTTAATGGATCTGTGATTGACGGGGAGCTAAACGAAGGAGTTTCTAGTACTTCATTGTTTCTTTCGGCATACAGAGGACGCTGCCTCTCCGAGAATCTCGTGCATAAACATGACGGACAATAGATTTTTATGATTTGATGTGTGGATCGCGGTAGGCTGCTAGTAATTGTTTGATTCTTGTAGCTTAAAGGAGCATCCTTAAAGCGGATCTTTTGTCCATAGTTCTTCCAGTTTAATCCGAGTTGGTTAGTGGTGAGACAATCATCATATTACTTGCAAGAAACCACTATTTGAGGATATCTTTCTATGCTGGTAGGAGATGGGACTTCAGACAAACCTCATAGTGTTTGTAGCTGATGATTGTAGGGTAGAGCTAATCAATGAATTGATGGATTGAACAAGGTGGAAGACTTAAACTAGGGAGTATCTAATGCCCCGTTATTTTTATCAACACACAAATGTTAGACTTTGGATTTTGGTTATGATTTGGTTTTAAAGTTTGTATGCAGTACGGGTATCAAAGAATCTAATGAATCTGTCGTTGATGTGGAGTTAGTCCCTGCTGAATGCTCCATAGTTCTCTTCAAGACACAGTTGTGGTGGTTCGAGTTGTTATTATTTGGTTTCACGTTTTTCTACATGCATACTTATGTATGCACTGTGTATGTAGGACAAGACCCGTTGAGTACGTTTCGTTGATTTACTGCTAGATTCTTATCCAATTCTATATTACTTGCGCTTGCCAATTAAGTTGTGTTTTACAATTGCATATGGACATTATTTGGGTCCCTACTATGTCAAGACTATGGAGCCTTTTGTTTAAGTAATGTTTGGTTTTATTTGCTTTTACGACTACGTATGGATATGGTTTTTGAGGTAGGACAAGTAAGATTTCAGAAATTGGCACTTGCGGATCAATTGGCACTTGCGGATCAATGTCGTCTCTTGTTTCAATTTACTTTTCGTTGTTCTACTACTATTTGTGTGATTTATTTATCCTCGTCACTCTGATCAGTTCCAATTGGTGACAAGGGTTACTAAATTTATATGGATGAAGATCAAGGATGGTTATTCCAATTAAGCTCTCTCCACAAAGTGGGTTTCGGCTACTATATGGACAAGGTTCGTCGGGATGCTTTATGGGTTTTGCAGTTGAGGAAGGTTTAGTATCATTCAGGATTAGTATAATTATTAAGTTAACTCTTGCCTTTACTTCTAGTGCATGCCTTTTGTCTTTTGGTCTAGCATGTGCCTATGGAGATGTTATTATGGAAGGACATGTGATTTAAGGTATGTTATTGACGGAAAGTTAAAAAGGTAGTTTCTAATGCTTTCATTTATTTATTTGAGTATATATTTGTACTGACTGGGGTTTATAAATTATTGGTTTCTAATGTGCCTATGGATATGTTATTGTGGAAGGACAATGGTTACTTAAGGTATGTCATTGACGGAAAGTTAAAAAGGTAGTTTCTAATGTTTTCATTATTTCTTTCACTGTCCATTTGTACTGACTGGGGTATGATATTATTATTGGTTTCCTAGTGCTGTACACACTGCTCATGTTTGGAGGACCGTGTGCGCTGCTAAACCCATAAATAGGTTTGCTTGATTTTCAAATTTGGTGATTTCTTTTTCTTAAATTGATTTTCAGACCTGGGTTCTCAATAGTGTTTGCAGTTGATGATTGGTTGGTATCATATTCGCTTTGTATGATTATTTGGATATTTATTCTGTATCTCTTTGCTGTGTATCCCTTTGTATATTGTGGTCTACCAACTGTCCATAAATGTGCTTTTATGGTAGGGTAGAGCTGGTTAAGGAATTGATGGATTGACCAAGCTAGAAGACTTAAACTAGGGAGTACCTAATGCCCCATTATTTTTATCAGCACACAAATATTATAGACTTTGGATTTTGGTTATGATTTGCTTTCAAAGTTTGTATGCAACACGGACATTAAAGAATTCAATTAATCTGCCATTGATGTGTTGTTAGTCCCGAGTGTTTCTGAATGCTTCATAGTTCTTTTCAAGAGGCAGACGCGGCGGGTTCGGTTTGTGTTATTATTTAGTTTCAAGTTTTTCTACATGCCACTTATATAGGGACGATCGAGAAGACGGTCCTCTAGGGTTTCTGATAAACACCTAGTTCATGTTTTTTACTTATCAAAATTGCTTTGCCAGTGCTTCCACCAGCGTTCGGTCCCTGCTCCGCAAAGCTAATTTTTCTAATTTGCCGTCTTTTCACTTATGTAATCTAGAATCTTGATATGCATCATGACAGATATTATGAGTATACATTGAGTGCAACTTGAATATTTAGCTTACAATGTTGTGAAGGTAAGCACTCTAACGTTTCGGTGTTGAAGGTTGATGAGATTCATGGAAAGACTTCCAGGGAAACCGATGAAAAGCATTGTACTGTTGCGGACTTCTCTGGTATAGAGATACTTGCTTCTGTCAAATTATTGTCGAATTTTTCTTTCTTAAACTATTATTTGGGTCACAATATTTTGTGCCTCGAATTTTTCTTTCTTGAACTATTATTTGGGTCACAATAATTTGTGCCTCGAATTTTTCTTTGCCTTAAACTATTATTTGGGTCACAATAATTTGTGCCTCGAATTTCTCTTTTCCTTAAACTATTATTTGGGTCACAATATTTTGTGCCTCGAATTTTTCTTTCTTAAACTATTATTTGGGTCACAATATTTTGTGCCTCGAATATTTCTTTCTTAAACTATTATTTGGGTCACAATATTTTGTGCCTCGAATTTTTCTTTCTTGAACTATTATTTGGGTCATAATAATTTGTGCCTCGAATTTTTCTTTGCCCCAAACTATTATTTGGGTCCTGTAATTTGTGCCTCAAATTTCTCTTTGCCTTAAACTATTATTTGGGTCACAATATTTTGTGCCTCGAATTGTTCTTTGTCTTAAATTATTATTTGGGTCACAATAATTTGTGCCTCGAATTTTTCTTTGCCTTAAACTATTATTTGGGTCACAATAATTTGTGCCTCGAATTTCTCTTTGCCTTAAACTATTATTTGGGTCACAATATTTTGTGCCTCGAATTTTTCTTTCTTAAACTATTATTTGGGTCACAATATTTTGTGCCTCGAATTTTTCTTTCTTAAACTATTATTTGGGTCACAATATTTTGTGCCTCGAATTTTTCTTTCTTGAACTATTATTTGGGTCATAATAATTTGTGCCTCGAATTTTTCTTTGCCTTAAACTATTATTTGGGTCCTGTAATTTGTGCCTTAAATTTCTCTTTGCCTTAAACTATTATTTGGGTCACAATATTTTGTGCCTCGAATTGTTCTTTGTCTTAAATTATTATTTGGGTCACAATAATTTGTGCCTCGAATTTTTCTTTGCCTTAAACTATTATTTGGGTCACAATAATTTGTGCCTCGAATTTCTCTTTGCCTTAAACTATTATTTGGGTCACAATATTTTGTGCCTCGAATTTTTCTTTCTTAAACTATTATTTGGGTCACAATATTTTGTGCCTCGAATTTTTCTTTCTTAAACTATTATTTGGGTCACAATATTTTGTGCCTCGAATTTTTCTTTCTTGAACTATTATTTGGGTCATAATAATTTGTGCCTCGAATTTTTCTTTGCCCTAAACTATTATTTGGGTCCTGTAATTTGTGCCTCGAATTTCTCTTTGCCTTAAACTATTATTTGGGTCACAATATTTTGTGCCTCGAATTGTTCTTTGTCTTAAATTATTATTTGGGTCACAATAATTTATGCCTCGAATTTTTCTTTGCCTTAAAATATTATTTGGGTCACAATAATATGTGCCTCGAATTTCTCTTTGTCTTAAACTATTATTTAGGTCATAATATTTTGTGCCTCAAATTGTTCTTTGTCTTAAACTATTATTTGGGTCACAATAATTTGTGCCTTGAGTTGTTTACTCTTCGAACTATTATTTGGGTCTTAATAATTTGTGCCTCGAATTTTTCTTTGTCTCAAACTATTATTTGGGTCACAATACTTTGTCTAGGGGCATTATGGGTACCCTAGGTAAAGAATCGTTGATAGAAAAGCGCGAGAGAAGCTACAGAGGCATGAACCAGTATCAGGAATGTGAAACGATCCCTTCAAAGATACTCTAACAAGAAAGTATGACTGTTGACATCATACCTTTCTCAGTCAATCCTTGCAATGTTTTATCATAGTATTATGGTGGTTGTGATATGCTGGCACAACGAATTCCGACGGGCAACATTACCAAAGCCTGAGCCAGTCCTTGCTAAGACATTGCAAGGATTGGGGGGCTACTGGTTAATATGCGATAAAAGAAGTCTATAATCTAAGGGATGTACTTGTTAAGAAGATGCTTTTTCGAGGAGACGTTTTTTTCGAAGAGATATGTAGCACTTGTAGAAGAGCTCTTCGAGGAAAAGATGTTCGAGGGAGCAGTGGAGACTTCTTTACAGTCCCAGTAAAACTATTTTTACTAGGACTGGGGGGCTACTGATGAGGGAGAATAAAAGACATGGTAAAATTGTAAGGAAGAAATATAATATGAGAGAATTGTAAAGAAGAAGTATGATAGGAGAGAATTGTAAAGAAGAAATTGTATTAGGGGAAAATTGTATAGACTACTAAAGAAGTAGCTATTATGAGAAGATGAAAAGATATAGGGACCAAAAGTGTAATAAATGGGAATTAAAGCGTGTGGGACCCGTAATTGTACTGTAAAAGGACCACACACGCTTCACAGATCCCGGAATGAATAGAATATTAGTTTCTCTCTCTAAAAAGACTCATAAACAAAGGATTTCGGCTTGTTTGACACAAAAAGATCTTCCTATCACAAAATCACCCACTGAGCATTCTTAAAACTCTTCAAAGATATTCAGGTAGTGCCCGAAAAAGATCTCAAGAGAAAATTGACAGGTACAAAAAAATGTGGTTGTTGTTTCGAGCTTAGAGGTATTATGAAAACTTCGGATCAATGGTCGTTAGAAGTTACATTCGACATTCACAATCATCCAAATTCTAATCACTTAGACGTCATTAATACACATGGACTCGTCCATGCGCACTATATACAACGCTCGACATGAAAACCGGGTGTTGGAGAAAGTTGGTCAGTCTTCGTTCCAATACTTGTTCGGAGAGCTCAAAAAACATATTGAATAATATAACTCTGGCGAAGATAAAGGTTGTATTATTACTCATATTTTATTTGCGCACCCACTTAGTGTGGATTTGTTACAGACATTTCCAATAGTATTAATAATTGACAGAAGTTACAGAACAATAAAGAATGAGATGTCATTGTTTGAGATTGTCGATGTAAGGCTAAAAACCTTGTCAAGTTACCGGTGTATGACACTTGTTGCATTCGTGCCACTATCTTTCCTTCGTCCCCAAAACGAGTCATTTGTGTTTCAGATAGTTGCATTTTTGCCACTGGCGCGTGCAAATTCACAAAAAGTTGACACGTGTCACCCCCATTATACTCAAGTCTGTTGCATATACGGTCACCTCTATTTTCCTTCCAAAAATACCCCTGTGAATAGATGGAGTAAAAAGGGTTAGTAACAGGGGTATTTTTGGAAGGAAAATAGAGGTGATCGTATATGCAACAGTGTTGAGTACAATGGGGGTGACACGTGTCAGTTTTTTGTGAATTTGCATGCGCCAGTGGCAAAAATACAACTATCTGAAACACAAATGACTCGTTTTGGGGACGAAGGAAAGATAGTGGCACGAATGCAACAAGTGTCATACATCGGTGACTTAACAGAGTTTTTAGCTTCGATGTAACATCTACTGGTTTGACTTACTGTGTTGCTTCTGCGTTTATGTTCGGAGATAAAGTAAATAATTTCAATTGGGTATTGTATTATTTGAAATCTTCGATTGTTTCCTACAGAATTGAAGAATCGTTCATGGTTTTGAGGAATAAAAACTTAACGTTAATCCTCTAGAGCAAGTGTCTAAAAAACAATGCGCATGCTATGTCGATGTCACATTAACCAAAACGTTTAAGCAAATATAAAGAATCCCTTGAATGTGAAAATATCATGCTTTATTTGTGCCTGCGTAGAACAAGATATCGTACTCGGTGTCGGTAATTGAATTCAATGATGCTAGGATTAAGATGCAACGTGACTACATAAACTATCCTGAAGCAATCAAATACACTGGAAAGTCTTGGCTATCAATGCACACTGATAAATACGTGGTTTGGAAAACTAGCAATTTCATGCACTTGAGACATGCGACCACTAACCTTATCATTTTTATAACAATTTAATGTATTATAATTTAATAATATATATACTTTTTCGTTTATTTCTTTAGTAAATTTAAGTATTTAACTCTTCTTTACTATTACTTTAATGGTTATTCAAGTATATATAAGCAGCCGAGTAACCATAAACAACCTAAATTATTAATAAAAAACCTTAAAATAACATAACATAAACTGTAAATATATAATAAAACCATTCATTCATTCCTTAATAAATATATATTTTGCGGATCTATTTCAATTTAAATCTTACACCTCGTGTGGAATCCAAATCGGTGTGGACCTCGTCAACTGTGATCCCTAACAACCCCACACAATACTTATATGTCTCATTTCTTGTGAGCTTAATCATATCGAGTGTTCTACCAACTACAAGGAGATCTATAATGGCATTCACGTCATCTAAAATAAGTATCATCTTCCTGAAACTGAACTGAAATATGTTGGTCTCTTAGTGCCAACGCTTAATATATACCTCGTTCAACACTGGATTACTGTAATACTTTAAGAGGTGGGCTATGAAAGGTCTAAACAAAGTATGAGTGAGATGAGTAGCTACATCGAGTTGTGATATCAAGTCTCACATGTGAAGTACATTATAATGTGTTTGGAAGTCGAGAAATGGATTGAGAAATCAACAACCAACTGAAATCGATTTAAATAGCCTCTTAATTGGCTTCAAACTCAACAATGAAAACTACCATTTGTGGGCATGTCTTATGAAAAATCAATTAGAGGAAGATGGAAGGCACAACATCTCACTGGTACACAACCCGAGGCGACATATCCAACATATGTAAGATGAGAGTAATCTCACCAAGCCGTGTTTACTTGAATCACTGAAAACATTGAGTCATCTTTGATTAATCATGATGCACAATATCTAACGGCTAGAAGCTTGTGAAATGAATTAATTGTAACATATAGTAGTGGCGGAGACTCATTCCAAATATACGAACTGCATAAAATAATGGGTACAATACATTAAGGAAATGATATTCTTGAAACTTTTTAGAATACTTTACAAAATATTTAGATGAGCATTGATAGGAGATCACAGAATCCCACGAAAGGTAATGATGATATAGTCATATATAATAAAGTTTTGGCTGAACAAATACTTTACCATTTTTTACAGCAATTGATGACAGATACGAAGTAGTTCAGAGAAATATCTTGAAACACGATCCATTTCCCTCAGTTAAATCGACCTATGCAATGGTGAGAAAAAAGATAATCATAATATAAATTTTAAAGCCAACAACCAATAATGAGGTTATTCCATCATAAAGAAAAATCAGAATGAGACTAATATAAAAATTAATAAGCTTTAAAATAAACTAGAATCATGAGGAAAATGACAAAGTAGTCATTCATATTCTACTAGAAGTCAGTGAAAATACTCATCACGGGATGATAAATCCAAGTTAAAATGTACAAATTATGAAAATCACAAGCATAACAAGGAGGATTACTTTGAGTTGGTAGGATACCTGAAATAGTGGGAAGACAACCACAAAAAGGCAAGTCATATGTCGTTAACAGTATTCGAGAGGTCCATTCAAGCAGTGACATCAGTCAAGGGATAAAAAATATTGGACAAAAAGGCTTTGTAGGACTAAGTCGTATAGGTAAATAACATAATAGATTTTATATTGTGGGGCTAAAAATACAATGACCTATGACCCATCAGATATTATTGATCGAGTAACGAATGAGGGTTTTGATGAGAGAATAAATGACTAAGGAATATTTCGGATCTTGAATCTGATGTGACTAGAGAGAGAGTGTAGAGAGAGAAAGTGCAAAGAGAATAGAATAATATGGAATGTCCCACCTACCAAGAATAAAGAATCCCCTTTTATAGTGTTGGAAGGTGGACCCATTTATGTCATTGGTGGGCTTACTTTATTTCCTCTTTAGTCCATTTTTATATACATTGTTTACAAATTACTCTCCAATTAATGATAAATACTCTAATAGATATATTAATTTCCTTCTATTCACAATCGGCCCCTTGTTCTTATTATCGGCGAATTGCTCCCTTATCAGTAGCCCTCCAGTCTTCGGGAGCGGAGGGAGTGAAGACTTTTAGAAAGTGTAGCTCAAACTGCCTCTGTACTTTGGCCTCTGGATCAATCTTGGTTTCCTCTGCGGGGCTAACCTTCTATTCCATCTGACGCCCGACCCTTCTAGTTTGTTCAGAGGTGGTCGGGAACGTTTCATCCCGCGGATTGTTCCTGAGTCGTTTTGGGTCTGCCTTTGTTCACCTTTATGGGCCTTGATTGGTCACACCATTTCGGGTTGGTGAGGCCCATACTAGCATCTCTGTCTGACTCAGCTAGCCTACGCCTGCTGTGTTTTTCTGACCAAAAGCGACACGTGTTGGTCGACTACTCGAGGCGTGCTTGTTTGCACAACTTCTCATGAAACCCTTTCGACTTCCCGTTGCTTTCCATCGTTTGGACTTCCCCGTGCATGCAACGGCTAAAAAAAGTTGCCTATAAATACCTCATAAACAAACATTGCTCTCAAAAGCGTTCTAGAGAGAGAAATAGCTGCTTAGATTTTTCTAGAGAGAGAAAGCTCGTTTTATGAGACATAGCCACCCGAAGCGGAAACCAAAACCCAAAAAGAATCAGCCAGCGTTCGGATTTGTGGAGTGGGCTAGCATCGGTCATCGTGCTGAAGAATACCGACACGCGGGGTTAATTTGGAGTCCTAATACCAAACCATTCACACCCATACCGCAGCCTCACGGCCCCGTTATTTCCCATCCGATCCCCGATGAGGCCTTCATGTTGCCTGAATCATCTGGAGGTCAGACCTTGGAGCCTATTGCCATATCTTCTAGCAGCAGCTCTCCGCACTCCCCCGTTTCCTAAACAAGCCGTCTGACGCCTTCGTCGGTTAATTCTTACGCTACCGCGCCTCCTTTCTCTTCCCGACGTCGCGGCCGAGGTCAATTTCTTCCTATGGGTGAAACCAGTCCTCCGACTTCTCCGATGAGAGGTAATTTCCTTGGGATGGTTCAACTTACTCCCTCCATACGAGGATACCGAACCGGTACTAACACAGCTGTGACTTTTTTAGGTCTTAATCAGCGGCCCTTGACTCCCGCATAAATGGACCCCGAACGCGCTTGTCGAGAACAAGATGAGGCCAATCCGACCCAAACTGGTAACTGTTCGAACCCTGTCGACCATGTCGTGCAAGAAACCGATCCGGGCGCGGCCAGCGCCCTTAGTTCTGATAAAATCCCGGTAGCGAATACCGAGGAGTCGGATACAGATGCTCTGCCTGTCGGCGATCTGCCTGTTGGAGACGGTGCCGCCGCTGGAACCGTCGCTGCCCCTCCCGCAGAGCCACTTCCTGAGGAGATAGAAGCGATTGTTACCACTACCTATCATCGATGGTTGCCCGCGGACTACGTCATTTCTCTGTTCGAATGCAAGTATCTCTATTTCACTGCTGAGGAATAGCCAGAGCTGCTAGTTCGGTGGGGCATCCCCGAGTGCGTCACTGTTAGGTTTCCAGTTCCCGGGGAGACCCCCGTACGTGTTCGGTCACGAGAAATCGTGGTTTTTACCGAACTATTCAACTGGGGCCTTAGATTCCCCGTGGATCCCGAAATTGTTCTATATTTCAGAACTCTGCAGATCTGTCCCTCTCAACTGACGCCCAACGCCTGGTACACGCTGATGTCCTGCATAATGGCCTCGCGCCTTTCTGGTCGGGTCATGCCCATGGAGCAATACATAGCCATGTCCGGGCTGTCTAAATCCCCGAAGTCGGCTTTCTTCTATTCTTCCCTTGCCAACACCTGGAAGATAGTGAATGATTTTCTTGAGGGCGACAAAGGTTGGAAATACCGCTTCGTCTTCTTAAGTGGTTGCTGGGAAAATGACCGCCCTTATAGCCGAGAGAATCCGAGGCTACTGCTGCGGACATGGGTTCCTGATGGTAAGCCTTCCGCATTTTTTTTTAGTAATCCCAAACCTTTGTGCAGTGTCGAAGGAGTTTATCCAGGGGCTGAAAAAGGATTACTTTAAAGCGGGAAAGGCTACCTTCCAAGTGTTGAAGGATTATGCTAAAACATACTGGGGTCTGGCGATGCATCGGGCATTTAAGAATACAAATCTGATCATGAACAACCTCTGGCGTTGTTCATCAAATGTGCTATCAATTGAGCAGCTGCGTGAGCCCCCAAGTATGGAGGACTTGATTGCAAAGACCGAAGCACCTGACGCACACCTGTTTCTACCGAAGCGTAACAAGGCGCCTAGCAAGCGTCCAAAATCCGACGATGAGGTCGAACAAGGTACTACCGGTGCTGAAGAGGCTGATGCTCGAGGGCCTCAGGATGAAGCTGCTGCTGAGGGTGATGAGGCGCCACCGACCCAGGAACTGGCTTTGAAGCGGAAGGGAAAGGCCGATGCAGATGGAACTCGGGCGAAAAGACCCAAACGCTCAAGGAGGGAAAGCGGTTCGGTCCCCAATGTTGAAAATGCCACTGTCCTGGAGCTCTTCAATCAGTACGAGAGGGTTGACGGTGGTTCAAAGGTAGCCCCCGTGGTGGTAATCCCTGATGATGCTAGCGCATCGAAAACCTCGGACCCTGCTGCGGCGTCATCGAGTGGTACGAAGTACCCGGTGCTGTCTATGCTTGGAAGTCCGCATACTTTCCCGCTGCAGAGAACCGATGGGCTGGCCCTTTCTCTGTACAATTTGCTTGTACCAGCGGCCATGAAGGAGCGCCGGGCGATTGAGCTGGGCCAGAAGCTAGAGGGCGCCGAGGCAAGGATTGCTGGTCTGGAAGAGCAGGTGCAGAAGGCTAAAACGACTCAGGTACTGGCGGGAGGGCGGGTTGTAGAGGCAGAACGAGTCATAAAACAAACAAAGAAGGTCGGGGAAGATTGCGCCGCTATCTTGACGCGGGAGATCCAAGAGCTGAAAGCTGCGAACACCGTCTTTGTCAACAAGTGCAAGAAGTGGATGGAAAAGGAGACAGCTGAAGCCAAGGCCGCATATGTGCTGTCGTTTCATAATCGTTTCTCGGACCTTCACCTCGGGTCGATGTGGCTGGATGTGCCGGAAGATGACCGCCTTTCTGATATTGTCTACGAAGATGAGTCGGATGACACTGGGTCGGAGGAGGATGATGTGTGATCCCGACGCCCTCGTTTTTTGTTTTATTGTTTTGTTGTCTTCTTTATCTGACTTTTGGGGGCTGCGGAGTCCCCTATCAATTTCCCTCTGTGAACAAAATTCTCAAACAATCAATATTTCTTTTATGTTGACATTTTATTGGGTGTTTTTTCTATAATGTTTTAATAGATGTTGAAAAAATTTCGTAAGGTCGGCTATGTAAACTAAAAAACCCATAAAGGTTCTGTTGATCGATATAATATCGAAAATTTCCCAATATGTCCGGAATTGCAAAATGTAGATCAGTTCGAACACTGAAAAACCAAAGAAGGTTCTGTAGATCAATCTAACATTGAAAATTTCTCATGGGATCGGGAATTGTAAAATGTAGATCAGTTCAAAAACTGAAAAACCAAAGAAGGTTCTGTAGATCAACGTAATATTGAAAGTTCCTCATAGGATCAGAAATTGTAAAATGTAGATCAGTTCGAAAACTGAAAAACCAAAGAAGGTTCTGTAGATCAATGTAATATTGAAAATTCCCCATGGGATCGGGAATTGTAAAATGTAGATCAGTTCGAAAACTGAAAAACCAAAGAAGATTATGTAGATCAATGTAATATTGAAAATTCCCCATGGGATCGGGAATTGTAAAATGTAGATCAGTTCGAAAACTGAAAAACCAAAGAAGGTTTTGTAGAGCAATCAAGATTAGCAGGGACAAACGTCGACCAGCTCGTCACCTGACCAAGTTTGTAATACTTCAAAGATTGGAAGGAATATTTTTTTAATTAACTCAATCGAGAGGGTCGGGTGTTAATGATGCCTCATTAAAACCTTCTCGCGCCACCGAGGTAGGAAAGAGTGCATCCCCGACCAATAAGTTCTTACAGATGACATTTAACGAATTACAGGCAAGTAAAATTATTCTAAATACAATTTCAGATGTTCGATGTTCCATGGTAGTCTTAACGAGTGCCCGAGCTTCTTTTGCAAACGATATGTCCCGCTCTTGATTTTTTCTATGACTTCGTACGGTCCTTCCCAATTCGGGGCGAGCTTGCCGAGGCTTTTGTCTTTGGTGTGCAGAAAAACGCGTCTCAAAACCTTGTCACCGACTTTAAACTCCCGACGGCGTACCTTGGATGCATACCGACTTCTCATCAGGGTCTGATAGTGTGAAGAGTTCAACTGAGCGCGACTTCGTTTTTCTTCTATGAGATCGAGAGCGAGTCTTTTGTCATCTTCGTTTGTGTTTTCGTCATAGGTACCGATTCTAAAAGATGGAAAAATAGATTCTGTCTGAGTGACCACGTCCATACCATACACCAGAGCATAAGGTGACTCATGGGTCGCCGTCCGAGGGGTGGTTCGGTAAGCCCATAACACTTCTTGTAGGTAGTCCGTCCATTTACCAACCTTTCCTTCGAGGTTCTTTTTGAGTCCGTCCAGAATGGTTCGGTTGGTAACTTCGACCTGCCCGTTCGCTTGAGGATGGAATGGAGCAGAGAAACATTGTCTGATCCTGTGAGTTGTGCAAAAAGTTTTCATTTCTCCGCTATCGAATTGCGGTCCGTTATCCATGGTTAGCCTCTGGGGTACCCCGAACCGACAACAGATGTTGGACCAAATAAATTTGATGATGTCTTTGGTCTTAGTGGCGGATAACGGCTCAGCTTCAACCCATTTGGAAAAATAGTCCACCGCCACCACGATCGTCTGTCTCCCTCCAAATGCCATCGGTAGCGGTCCTACAAGGTCGATTCCCCATCGGTCGAAGGGCAATCCTTCTGATATGGATTCTAAAGGAGCCGCGTGTACGTTGATCGCGTTCGCGAATCTTTGACAAGTGTCACAAGTTTTTACTATTTGTCGTACGTCCGCTGTAACCGTCGGACCCTCGCCGAGAAAAATCCTGCGAGAAAAATTCTCCTAATCAAGTCCTTGTAACCACAATGAGCCGCACCCTCGCCGTCATGTAGTTCGGATACAATTATCTGCGACTCGTGGACTCCCAGACATCTTAGCAATGGACGGCTGAATGACTTTTTGTATAGTATGTCGCCCAATAACGTTTAACCTCGGGCCTTGTTACGAACCTTCCGCGCCAACGCGCCATCGTTGGGTAGTCTACCTTCGGCTAGGAAGGCTATGATATCACGCCGCCAATCCGAAATCGTCACCGAGGAAACCTGGCAGGCGATTTCAGGTTGGTTATCAAGCTCCTGCCATTTGATGATGGATGGATTCTCTTGCTCGGTTACCCAGGGATAATTGCTCGAGCAGGAAGCCGCTGCTAAGGAGTCTGCCACCATGTTCTCGCTTCTCGGGACATGCTCGTACGCGATTTTGACAAACGAGGCAGCTAGCACTCTTAGCGTTGCTAAGTACCGTCTCGAGGCTTGGTTTATCAGAAGCTGGGAATCACTAACGAGGCGTACTTGTCTTGCTCCACATACTTGTGCTAGCCGCAGTCCGGCCAGGGCAGCTTCGTATTAAGCTTCGTTGTTTGAAGTGGGAAAACCGAATTGGATGGCCTGGTGCATACTGATGCCCGTTGGGTGACTATTTGTACGCCCGCTCCGCAACCATTGACATTTGCCCCCCGTTGGTGCGGATGGTCCACTCACTTGGTTTGGCCTCTTTAGATGGTACGTCCAGATCCGGACGCTCGGAATGGAATTCTACTAAAAAATCAGCCAGAACTTGGCCTTTGACGGCTGTCTGTGGTTCAAAGTTGATGTTGTAATCGCCTAATTCGGCCGACCATTTAGATATTCTCCCGGACATGTCCGGCCACTGGAGGACGTACTTGAGCTGAAATGAGGTGCGGACGATGATAGGGTGTGCTTGAAAATATGGACGCATTTTTCGTGCTGCGGTCACTAAGGCTAAAACCATTTTCTCCAGCCTCAGATACCGTGTTTCCGCATCCAGTAAGCTTTTGCTTACAAAGTAGACCGCTGTAGGGGCTGGTCCTGACTCACTGATCAAGGCCGCACTAACTGCAAAATCAGTAACCGCAATGTAAAGGAAAAGGGTTTCGCCTGTCAGAGGCTTCGTTAAGAGATTCGGGGACGATATATATCGCTTAATCCCTAAGAATGCTTCGTTACATTCGGGTGTCCACATAAAATTCTTGGCATGTCTCAAGACCTGAAAAAAGGGAGCGCATTTGTTAGACGAACGATAGATAAAACGATTTAAAGCAGCCAATCGCCCAGTTAGGATCTGGACTTCCTTAACATTCTTAGGCGGGGTCATGTCGGTAAGAGCTCGGAGTTGGATGGGATCGGCTTCAATCCCTTTTTCGCTAACAAAGAAACCTAGAAACTTGCCTGACCTGACCCCGAAGGAGCATTTTTCGGGGTTGAGCTTGAGGTTTATACCCCTGAGGTTATCGAAAGTTTCTCGCAAATTGGTAAGATGGTCTTCGTCCGTGCCGCTTTTGACTAACATGCCATCAATGTATACCTTCATATTCCTCCCAATTTGGCCATCGAACGTTTTATTAACAATCCTCTAGTATGTTGCCCCGGCATTTTTCAGTCCGAATGGCATGACCTTATAGCAATATAGACCTCGGTCCGTTATAAGCGTGGTGTTTTCCTGATCTGCTAGGTGCAACTTGATCTGATTATAGCCGGCATACGCATCCATGAATGACAGTAGTCTATTTCCCGAAGTCGAATCTACCAATTGGTCAATCCTTGGCATCGGGAAAGGGTCCTTTGGGCACGCCCGATTGAGGTCGGTGAAGTCCACGCACATCCTCCACTTCCCGTTTTTCTTCTTTACCAGAACAGGATTGGAGGTCCACAGCGGGTAACTTACTTCCTTTATGTGCCCGACGCTAATCATTCTTTCGACTTCGCGTAAAATAATATCTGCCTTTTCCGGGGAAAAAGCCCGACGTTTTTTAGAGACAGGTCTGGCGTTTTTGTTGATAGTTAGTCTGTGAATAACACAAGACTCTGGGACTCCGGTTACGTCTCCCGAGCACCATGCGAATAATTCTAAATTCTCCCGAAGTAAAGACAATAATTGTTCCCTGAAGGTTGGCGACAAACAAACCCCGATCTGCAGAACTTTTCCTTTGGCAAACGGGTGTTGTTCACATTCTTCGTCGGTAGTCAGATAGCTAGGAGCCTCCCTAGGATCATCAACAGGTAATGACCCCGAGGGGAGCCCCTTTAACTGCTATTCCCGCGCCTGATCCATCTCTTGATCCTTCTTGGGTGCTAAAGCTGCCCGGTAACACTCCCGTGTTGCTTTCTGGGTACTTCGGACTATACCTACGTTGTTTCCGACTACGTATTTCAAACACTGATGGGAAGCCGATGCGTCTACTACCACGAATATAACAGTGACCTCCTTCTTAAATGGGTCGCGGCCTAGCTGAACGATGCCCTCGAATTCTCTGATAACTTCAGCTGCCGACCCCGTATATCCCACTATGGTACGGTCTGACCGTGTGATGACCGGAGGTGTCCTAAATTTGGCGAAAGTGGACGCGAAGATTATGTTGGCCGAACTACTTGTATCCACCAAGATGCGTCAGACTTCCTACCCCGCAATGGCCGCCCCGATCACAATGGCATCCTCGTGAGGGCCGGCTATATCTCTCATGTCGTCGTCGTCGAAATACAGGATCGGCGAGGGGACGCTTTTGGAGTGGGGGTAAGCTCGAGCCTCTAATTGAGTGGTTAGATTCACAATATGCTTTTTTCTGGAAGAGTGTGTGGTACCTGCCATAGAATCTCCACCGAAGATAGTGAGAGATTCAAATAATTCACAAAGGTTTCTCACATTACCAACGTTTTCCTCAGCTTCTTCTTCGACGATCCTGATGGTGTTGCGGTTTGTCTCGGGGTCGAGGTATTCAATGGAAACGTCAAAAGAGTCGGTTACCTCGGAATTGGTCATAGCGGTTTCGGGCTTCAGAATTATCACGACTTCTTTCGAAGTTGTACTTTTCTAGGCTTTCTTAACATATTCTAGGAGGTTTCCGTGCTCTATGAGCATCTGTATTTCTTTTTTAAGGGCAATGCAGTCCTTAGTATCGTGCCCCACGTCTTCGTGATAGCGATAATAACGGTTGTTCATCTGTTCCCGAGGCGTCGGTATCGGGAAAGGCCTTCGATACATCCCGCTTTTCTTAGTTTTTTTGTAGATTGATGATACACATTCGGTTAGGTCCGCGAAATAAGCAGGTCGGATCCACTTGTTAGATATGGGTCACGAAGCCGTTTGACTCGTCTGCTTCATTTTCTGGCTCGGTGGAGCCGAAGGTTTGGTAGGTATTGATTGGGTCGGATGTATTGTGCTAACCGGCTGGGCTGCCTGAGCGTAGCTAGATTGAGTCCCCTGTCTTATCACTACCGCCGCTTGCGCGCTCTGCTGAATTTGTGCAGCAAGTTCGGACACCTCGGTTTCTTCGATCAATATTTGTTTTTCTACTTGAGCCAGAAGGGCGGAAAAAGTGAATGCTTGCTTCTTAGTTACCGATTGCTTCATCGGTCTCGGGAGCAAGCCCAAACGATATGCGGTTAGTGCCACGTTTTCCTCACAATGGTCCAGGTCGGTTTTAGCGTCGATAAAACGCCTGGTATAATCCCTGAGGCTCTCTCCCAACCTCTGTTTACAATTCATGATAGTGTCTCTGTTGGCCTGGAAGCTCTTGCTTCCGACGAAATGTTGCCTAAACATTGTCCAGAACATCCCGAAGTTTTTGATGCAGCCTTATGGTAACCGATTGTACCACTTGGACGCCCGATCCCGGAAAGTCATCGAAAACGCCCTACATAGGAGTTTAGCATCATTGTCGAAACTCAACATGAAGTTTTTGAAGGCTTCCAGGTGGTTATCCGGATCCTTTTTCCCGTCGTACTTCTCCAATTTGGAAATATCGAACCGCTTCGGGAGCTTCCCCGCTAATATTTCGTCGAACAATGGGGAAGCTCTCCAATTCATCCCGTACCCGAAAGCTCCACCTCCGAGTCCTTCTGTCTGAACCCCGTAGAGTCCTTCATCCCCTGGATTGATGAACTGGCTGTTGGTTCGGTACCCCTGGTTCTGGCTGTTCGAGGGTTGCCATTGCACTTGAGGAAGTGTTACTCGCTTTTCCCGACTGGCCGCGGGCATTTCTTCTTTCTCAAATGAAATTGGAGTTTGTTTTTCGGTGCTACCTTTTTTATACTTCGGAGAGTCTGACCGAGGTCCTCGGTGTCGTCGGGAACGATTTTTCTGTGCGCGTTTGCTTATCCTTTCCCGCCGTCGATACTCCCTTCCCGATGAGTCATCCGAGGTGTAATCGGTGGAAACGCCGTAGTGGTCCTCCGGGTACCGCTGCTTTCTGGTATTTTGCCCCTCCTCGGGACGAGGCTCCCGATAATACCTTACAGGTCGGGCCTCGATGCGATGCCCCATAGCCGGATTACCTCCGCTACGGTCATCCACGAACGGTTTTTTGCCTTTTCCTTCCCGAACCCTTTTCTCGTCTAGTGCCCGCTCTCTTTCAGCGTTGAGCCTGGCAGTGTCTTCCAGGAGCTGTCTTTGGGTCATGATAAGGGTCGATCGTTTGTCCCGACCCTGGACATAGCGTTCTCGACCCGGGGCTCCTTCGCCCTCGGATAACGATACGGCTCGGGCTACTTCTCTCCCGACCCTCTCTTCAACAGCCTCGTCATTCATCTTTTCAATCGTGATTTTTAAAGAAAAAGATTCCTTTTTGGTATCACGTTTTCCCACAGATGGCGCCAATGATGAGAGAATAAATGACTAAGGAATATTTCGGATTTTGAATCTGATGTGACTAGAGAGAGTGTAGAGAGAGAAAGTGCAAAGAGAATAGAATAATGTGGAATGTCCCACCTACCAAGAATAAAGAATCCCCTTTTATAGTGTTGGAAGGGGGACCCATTTATGTCATTTGTGGGCTTACTTTATTTATATTTTAGTCCCTTTTTATATACATTGTTTACAAATTACTCTCTAATTAATGATAAATACTCTAATAGATATTTTAATTTCCTTCTATTCACAATCGGCCCCTTGTTCTTATTATCGACGAATTGCTCCCTTATCAGGTTTAACCAAAGTCAAAGAGGAATGATCTATTCTTATTTCTCCATAATTTAAATTTTAAAAAAATGCCTTTATGTTCCATCACCACTTTACAAACTCTTATCCTTGAGTTATGTAACACATGAATTGAATTGTTTAGTACTGATATATCTTTATTTTTGTCTTTTGTCGGACATTCATACGAAGAAGATCATTGGGCATGGTACTGAGCGTGAAGGTCTCTACTAGTTGATAAAGTGGTTCACTAGTGCACAACCTTACTTTCTCACGTGACATCTAATAGACAAATTTGGTTGTGGCGTCAATGCTTATGTCACCCCTCCTTTAATTATTGTCATATTTTATTTCTTGCCATTTTTCAGAACAATAATGCTTATTTTTCATGTGAAACTTGTATATTGGCAAAAAGTCATCGAACTTCTTTTAGCCTAAGTAATATTCTAGTTGATTTTATGTTTTCTTTGGAACACTCAAATGTGTGGGGGCTGCACCGTACCTTGATAAGAATGGTTTTCAATATTGTGTGTTATTTGTTGACGAGTTCTCTCGCATGACTTGGATATACTTTGTAAAACATAAATCTGAACTATATAAGAAATTTGTTAGTTTTTTCGAAATGATCCAAACCCAATTCAACAAGAAAATCAAAATTCTCCGATCCGATAATACAGGGGAATATGTTAATCATCATATGAGAACCTTTGTTTTTAAAAGAAAGTCTTATTCTTTAAACCTCTTGCCCAAATACACCATAACAAAATGGAGTTGCATAACAAAAAATCAGATTTTTCTTGAAATGGCTAAAGCTATGATGATTGAGTCTAATATTCCCAAACACTTATGGCATGAAGCCATTGACACATCATTTTATCTAGTTAACCATTTCCCATAAAAATTATTGGCCATAAACCCCACTTCAAATCATGAAAACCCAAACACATATAACACATACCATAACTCTCCCACCTTGTATATTTGGCTGTTTCGTGTTTATTCATGTTCCACACTGTGATAAATCTAAACTTGATGTTTGTTCCATATAATGCATTTTTTGGGCTATGCACTTCATCAAAAAGGGTGTCAGTGTTATAATCCAAACAATCATCGGTTTACGTCGCCATGGATTGCAATTTTCTTGAGACATATATTTACTGTCTTACCCAACCTCGTGTTCAAGGGGAGAACACAGATGAATCACTAGTTCCTCACTTCTTCTAGATATTGTATCCATAGAGTCACCCATCAACGTAAAATGGACCAATGACTTCATGCCTACCAATGATCAATTTTCAAATGATATCTTACAAGAGGTAAGTGAACCGTTCAGGCCAATTGCTTCTCCATAATTGATGATTATGTAAATATTAACACTAGTGTAGAAGTGTCTTAATAAAGGTATGTTTATCTCACAAGAATAATCGTGGAGTCCCACCTACACGTTACTTACCCAAACATGTTCCTCGAGCCAATAGATATTTTATGGGAAGCTTGGTTAAAGGGAGCATGTCAAAAGAGGCAAAGGTAAATATTAAAATTTTATACACTTATGAAATTCTAAAAATTATATAAGAAGCAACACAAAAAATGAGTTGAGGTTAGTCATGAATGTCGAAATTGATGCCCTTGTAAATAAGGGTACTTGGGAGAAATGCAAACTTCCAACAGGAAAAAAACTGGTCGGATGTAAATGGATCTTCACTATCAAACACAATGGTGATTGAACCATAAAGTGATGCAAGGCTTGACTTGTGGCAAAATGGTACACACAAATTTACGAAATTGATAATTTTGAACCTTTTTCTATAGTGACAAAGATGTACAAAATTTGAGTTTTATTCGCAGTTGCAGAAAAAAAATGTCACTTCACCAATTCGATATAAAAAATTCATTCCTCCACGGAGACTTAAAATAATAAGTATATATGGAGGCTCCACAAGGATTCTTTGATGAGTTTCGAAAATATAAAGTATGTCAGCTTTGAAAGACGTTGTATGGCCTCGAACAGTCCCCACGAGCATGGTTTGGAAGATTTACTATAGTAATGAAGTAGTACGAGTACAAACAGAGTAACTCTGATCGTACTTTGTTTATGAGATAACATGATGAGTTACTTAATAATCTATGTAGATGACATGATCAGCATATGAAGCGACACAGAATAAATTGCAAGGCTAAAAAAGAACTTGTCCGTAGAATTTGAGATGAAAGACCAAAAATGGTTAAAATACTTCTTAAGAATCGAGGTTTAACGTTCCTGCAAAGGGATCTTTATAATATTTTTTATATTTGCATAAACATGAATGGTTGATTGTTAACCAGTCGAGACTCCAATGCACGTTAATCACAGGCTCATAATGGTTGAAGGTACTAACGTGACAGAAAAAGAAAAATATCCACAACTAGTTGGAAAATTATTTACTTGATACGTACTCAACCATGAGACTCAATAAAAAAAATTACTGATATAAAACCACCAATATTTTATTTGTTTTATAAAACAACATTAAATACTCTATGGATTTTGTAAAACTAAGCTTATTATGAAATTTTAAAAGTTTTCTAAAACGATAAGAGAACGTACTTTCATATACCAAAATAATCGGTCGGAATTTAATGAGTTCATGCGTTTGTTTGAATTTGAAAGAGAGCCTAGTCAAGTTATGATGCGTTTTGGATAGGTTTGGTACAACAGAAAGTCTCTTTCTTTTATACGCCTTTTGAAATACAGAAAACGATGGATTTTGAAAATGGTTAAACCGTGGATGCGGATACTTTGACGTTAGATTCTCTCAATTTCTAAAAAAATATACTAATTCCAAACTAATTGACCTTTAATGACCTATTATTTAATGTTAAATACGTATAGCCAATTAAATTCATCGATTCTCCCGGTTTTTATAAAATAGAGACTGCCTTTATAGAAAACAAAATTAATGATTAAATGTTGATTATGGAAATTGTGGTGACGTGTGAGTAATAATGATGGTTTATAAAATAATGTTGATTTTAGTAATAATGATGGTTTTTGTTATACAAATATAACAATAATGGTTTTTTTTTTATACAATAACCAATTCGATGACTATCATGTTTTTAAGACTAACCATGTAACAATATGTTAATAAAGTTGATAAATATTTCAGAGATGGCTAGGCAAAATTTGCAAACGAGACGTAACTTCTACCCGAACTTGGTCTCTTTTAATTTTTCCTGATGTCGTGACCGCAAATGGTTTGCTCCACAAAATAAAAAGCTTAGGTATTTTGAATCTGCAAATAAATAAATAAAATAAATAAATAGCTAGCTGATCGATATTAATATATAGAATTATTTATTATTATACCCCGTTAATTTTGATCTTCGGCAGTAATCCCTCAGAATATCTGTAGACAACAAGAGCTCTTTGTCTTCATCTCCAACGTTAGACCATTGCCAATTGTGTTTCAATCGAATGCAAGCAACGACCATTTCCGTCAGGCGATTATCCGGGACTCCTACAACAACAGCACCTATAATGCCTGGGTGTTGTACTAGAACAGATTCCACCTGCAACACACTTAAAACAACCAAATCAAGAAACCAAAGTAAAATATAGAAATCGTAGTAGAGTTGTAGTAGTGACCTCTTCAGGGTACACATTTTCCCCGCCACTCTTGATACGGCCGTTTGATCGTCCAATGAGCCAGACATTACCAGAGCTATCCATGGACCCTATGTCACCGGTGTCAAACCAATCTTCAACCCCGTTCTCTTTGACTTGATCCCAATATCTTAGCATTACGTGTGGACCTCTTGTCATAATTTTACCAACAAATGAGGAGTCGTTATCAAGATGTACTTTCAATTCCACATGTGGTGCCGGTTTGCCTACACAAACTCCTTGCGCGTTGTCAACTGACTTGATTTTTTCTGTACAAGACATCTGTGGATTCTTGTACATTGTTTTGTGAGTAGGGTCATAGAGGATCATGAAGGTAAGCGAAGAACATGTTTCTGTCATCCCTTTCACGAATCAAACAAAGAGAAAGAGTGTCATGAGGGTGAGTCTCACTCTTTTTTCTATATATTTTGGGATGTAAGTAGACGGAAAAAGAGTGAGACTCACCATAGGCAGAAAAAATCTTAGCTCTAGGGAAAATTTTGGCAGCATCTATTATAAGCTCGTTAGATAGGGAACCACCTCCATTTAGTATCTTCGTCAAACTTTCCTTATTTGTACCGAGTTCCTTCCTGAAAAAGTAACTAAAATAATGACGATAGACTAGAGCAACTGGGTACTAACTAAACTAACGCGAAAACAATCCGTGGTTTTTATTCTTATAAGTGAAGCACTAACAGTGAGATGTTAACAATAAGTTGCACGAATTATGTTTCGTCACTAAATGCATTTATTCTAATATTATGCTCCATGAACTTTTCGTTAAACCGCTTATAAACGTTTTTAAGCTAAGATAAAAGCTTATTGGACTGACTTCGTAACTCAATTCAGATTTTACAGAACAGCAAGTTATTGTGCTTACTTGACTGAGGAAATGAGATCAGCCATAATAGCAGGAACTGTGATTAGGGAAGTGACACGGTACTGGTCGAGGGCTTGGAGGGCTAACTTAGCTTCAAACTTTGGTAGGAAGATATGGCAAGCTCCAACCATTAGCATAGCCATGGCGGAAGACAAACCACCGATATGACACAGTGGAGCAGTATGAAGATACACCTACACATAAGAAAGAAGTATAAGTTACTCGTACAAAACACAACAACATGGCCTAACAACATCTATAGTTTTTTAAGGAAAGGCGTACATCATCCTCACCGTAACCAACAATTGCAATTTTCGCTAGTGATTGTACTATAAGAGCCGAATGGCTTATTGTTACTCCCTTCGGCCTTCCAGTGGTGCCTAATGCAAAAAAACAATCAAGCCAATACAATACACACCCACATTAGTAAATTTAATAGTCAAACTCAAAACTACTAGAACTGAAAAAGGAGCATAGCTAAACGCCAAAGACTAACTTGCGCAACATGACATGTTTAGCAAATATTTACCCGAAGTAAAGCATATAATAACCGCAGCATCTGGAGCCCACGAGTAACTCAACGGTAGTGGAGAACAACTCGAACTCAGTGAATTCTCCATCGGCCGCAATTGGTTGGTGATTTCTAATAACAGTTGAGACACAATGAAACTAATGAATTTGAAGCCTGAGATGGGTTGTAAATAATTTGGAAAGGACTTACTATTGCATACAAATTTAGAAGAAGCGGAGTCCAATGAGACATGATAGTTCAAAGAAGGTATATCTATATCATCAAGATTCCAATGGCTACAGCTATCATCAGTAACCAAGATGACCGGTTTCACCATTAGCATTGCACATCTTGCTTCTTCAAAGTTCTGTATGAGGACATTATAGTAACAGTTGTAAATTCTTGTAGGAGGATCACAAAACTAAACAAGACAGTTTTTGGATGTTCTGCTCGCTCACTACTCACCCATCTATAATTCAAAGGAGCAGCTATCCCTCCAACATATGCAATTGCTAGTAACCACTGCAAATACGAATCACTGGACCAAATGGGAATTATTAAATTAATCACTCAACAAAAAAAGAATAAAAAATATAATTTATAAAGCTAATAGAGAACCTGTTGAAAGCCGAAATGACCACCACGTCTCCGATTAGGAGTCCGACTTGGAGAAGCTGGCGAACCAGACACATTACGTCGTCGACGAATTGTTGGCCAGTTTTTTGCCGGTTACCGGCGATAGTGACGACTGAGTTTGCCTTCAGAGTTGATAGTCTTGTTAAGCACTGGCAGATGTGAGAGTAGGAGTAAATTCCCATATTGGTGGAGGACAATATAGGGATATGAGTAGCTTTTATTCAGTCGTCGACTGAAGTGAAGCTTCTTCTGCTTTGGTGGTTTTAAAATGGACTTAAGTTGAAAGCGGGGTTCTGTACTTCTCTTATCTTATCTTATCTTGCCTACACTAACACTGAAAATAGAACAACAGAACTAATAAGAAAAGAAATGGGACAAAAATTTGCTAATTATTTGGCAATTTTATGTAACTTTGGTAATATAATTGAAAATAATACTTACATTCCTAGGATCCTAAATCCTAAAGACTACCATTTAATATTTTTTAACAAATAATTAGTACTTTAAAAATGTATATTATTAGTGGGTAAAAGTTACTCGAAGATGATTTGAATAAATTAACTATTTATCACTAGAAATCGCAAGAACATCAAGTATAGAACATTTAAACTTCATTGAATTTTCGCAGTAAAATTTTATGTTATTACAGTATTTTCTTTCTAATTTTTACCGCCTTACCAAAATTACATTCGGTCTATATATAGAAGTTTTGATTTGGTGAAGTCTTATGTTGGTGGTTCTTCGTTGGTGTAGTTTTTTTTGTTTTTTTGGATATTTTTTAGACGGAGGTACGTTTTTTGGACAACCTTTTCGTACGATATCAGAACGTACGAGCACATCTTTCAAACATGATTTTCATACGTCTCGACGAAAATCGGAGACGGAAGAAATGACATGGACTAAGTTTTTGTGGGTTAATGATTGCGGGCTATTAAGTATGAGTTCGATGCGAACTCTCCATAGAATTTGCGTGATAGGTTTTAACTAGCTTGATTTCGAGGTGTGCAATAGGATTTGACTAGTTTGACTTCGAGGGGCTAGTGGCTTCGTGTATGATCATCGGGTTAGCTTTGTACATGATCGGGTCAGATTCTATCGTCAAAAGCCTAACGCAATTTAAAATTTACTCAAGATAGGTTGTCCAAAGCCTAAGTAGCTTCAGTATAAAAGACTCGACGACAAATTGGAGCTACCTAGTCATGCTTGGCCAGCCACGGCTCGCTTAATTCCAATAAAACGATGTGTTTGATTACGTTTTTTTTCTAAGGCAAGCTTTGTGGATTCAGACTTAGCTTTGTTTTTAAGCTAAGTAACATTTGCACTGAATAATGGGTCTCGCAAGAGAATTACAAAGTATAGTGAAATGTATGTGAGTTTTTAAGAATTCGGGGACCAAATCCTAAATATGCTAAAAAATTGGGGATAAGATTGAAATTATTCCAATACTTAGCGCCCAATTGAAAAACAAATTTCATCTGTTGTAGTTTTGGCGCGCTCGACAGAAGCCCAAAATTTTATTTCTTTCTCCTTCTTTCTTCATTTTTCTGCAGCAATCTTCTACTCTTTTATCAAGCTTTCTCCTTATTTCTACACTTCCAACTTCCCTGTTGCAACCATCTCATTTATCAAGCTTTCGTTTCAACCATTAACAGAGCTTCCATTTCTGGTTTCCACGTGAGACAAACAAGTAAGTTTAATCAACTCTTATATAACTAATTCAGTTCAGGATGAGGAATGAAATTGTGGTAATCAATCTTCATCTTGCACTTTTGAGTCCATCGAGCCAGCCAATAGGCTGCTCGATTTTGCTCCATATATATATTGTATAGACATAGAGCTAGATATCAAAGCCATGATATTGTCTAGAATTGATTTCAATTTATACGGATAGCACCCAGTAGAAAGTAGGTTAACAAGTATTTTCAGAATCTGTTTCGATTTCAACTTCCCTTATGTCTTTGATTTTGCATAGGAGCAATCCATCATAGATTACACAAGCCTCTGCCTTAAGCGTAGATAGTTTCCCGTAGTTGTTTCCATAACCCAGTACCAGCTTCCCTTCATCATCTCTAATTACGACAGAACCATAAGCTTCACCATTGATAGAACAGCTAGCATCAGTGTTTATTTTGAATTTTCCTTTAGATGGAGCATTATATTTTAGGTAGGTGATCTTCTTTTTTGTTTTAATATGGTTGATGCATCCAAGGATAATTGCAGCGTTTTCATTTTGTTTCTAGTGTTTAGCTTTCAGTAGTTTCGAATGATCTAAATAAGCTAATATGAATTTGACGTAGCTGATTGTAATTCCATTGATGTGTTTGTATTTTGCATCTTCATTCGGTTCCTTTGCTGCCATATTGCCCATACAATGATTATGGGGAGAATCGTTTTAATATGAACTTTGTATGGAGCTAACCAGAACCATGTTTTGAACAAGTGATTGACTGTTATAAAATCCCTTAGTTCAACCTTGAGTATGACTACAAAATAAGACCAAACACTCCAGACCAATTTACATGAGACAAATAAGTGTTCCTTAGTTTCAGAATTTTCACTTTGATACCAATTGTATGTGTTTAGTTTGCATAATGGAATCAATGGGTAGTTTGTTTTTGAGAAGTCTCCAAGAGAAAAAATAGAATTTTCTTGGAGATATTTGATTCCATAATCTTCCAAACAGTGAGGAACTAACTCCAATAATTCTTAAAGAATTAATAGTATCTTTAATGTTGAAAGAACCATCTGAGGAGAGCTTCCATATTATGGTATTATGTCTGTTTCCATCAATTTTTAACTTAGAATTAAGATTGATGTTATTTTCAGTGAGAATATGAAGCATTTTAGGAACATTATATGTGTTGTTATCCCATAAAGAGCTAACCAGTGATCCTTTGAACCAGTTGTTGTTACAGTTGGAAGATAAAGAGATCAAAGGAGGTTTGTCAAACCATTTATCCAGCCAAATGTCTACTTTCCCTTCACCAATGTTCCAAAAGACATTTTCTTCAGCAAATTCTTTAATTCTGGTAAGTCTTCTCCATGTTTGAGATCCTTGTTTTGAGTAGTCTAGCTGAAGTGGATGCATTCCCTTACAGTAGATGTTGTGGAGAATCTTGGACCATAGTGAAGCATTCTCCCTAAATCTGATCCAGAGTTTGCATGAGAAAACATTTTGGATATCAAGAATGTTGTTGGCATTAAGGCCTCATTCGTTGAAAGGTTTGCAGACTAATCTCCACGTTGACCAATGAATTTTCTTATCTTATGTACTGGAACCCCATAAGAATTTATTAAAAAGCTTCTCAATCTTGTTCGTAACAGATGATGGTAGACAACAACTTTGCAGCCAGTACATTGGGATAGGCATAAGCACAAAATTGATCAGGGTAAGTCTTCCTACGTATGATAGCTTCTTTCCTTCCCAGTTGGTAATCTTGTCCTTAATATTTTCTATAAGAGGTATAAAGTTAGAATATTTGTTGTGAGGGATGAGAGTGATGCCAATATATGTGGTAGGGAGAAAAATAGTCTAGAAGTTTGATTGAAGAGTGATAGATTTTGTGGTTATATCAGACATTTTTCTGCTTGTTATAATCTGTGTTTTGTCTTTATTAATTGCTTGACCTGAAATTTCATAGTCATTGCCTATTGAATCCAAAAAAGTGGTTAAGCCAACTAGATGCATCGAGTTTGATAAGATAATGAAAGACATGAGGTTGAAAGGAAATCAGATGGTACTTTATGTGAAGACCAGATGAAATTCCACGTGGTTGATATTATCTACTGTGTTGATTTATTGAGAGGTGTGGCACAAATATGCAGAAGTCAATTCTGTCTTTACGCAATTCTTTCCTAGTGATAAAGAGTGTAGGAGTTTGGAGGTCATTTGTAAGTTTTTGGAGGTGTTTGAGCGTGTCACTAAAGTTATTAGCGGCATAACTTACCCTACAACGAACCTATTTTTGCCGAACTTTATCAAGCTAAAGTTGTGTTGGATAAGTTCGGGTATTGTGACGCAAATCCAGAACTAATGTTAGCGGTTTTCGAGATGAGGGTCAAGTATAAAAAAATATTAGTCTAAGCCAAATTTGTTGATTTCCATTGGTGTTATTCTTGACCCAAGGTAATATTTCTGAAATTTGTTATATAATATTTACTTTACATAATATTTCCATTGACAAGGTAAGACGCGTGTTTTTATCAGTTTGATGTTTATTGTTTTGAATTGAAATGTATATGATTCTTTTTAGTTTTTAGTTTTTATTTCTCTAGCTAAGACATGAGTGTATTTTGTTAATAAGTTTTGTTACCTTTTGATATGACACAAATATAAGATAAAGTTCATTAAGTGGGTTTACCCACTCTTGTATCATCTTCCAGATGAGGCTAAAAATAGAGAGGAGTCGGTGTCGACCGACTTACAAAATTTATTTTCAATCTATCAAGAAGCACATGAGAAACCTGATGCTATTTATTCCCAAACAAAAAATAATCCTGGTGGATCTACTTTCTTTGCATAACTTGATGAGACTGAGGGGGACATCGAGACTTGAACTGATCTTCAATTCTATTTAAAGGATAAACTAGAGAAATTTTATCGTGGAGAAGAGTTTGATATAATGACTTGGTGGAGGGCTAATGCTCTAAAATATCATATTCGTAGCATCATGGCTAAAGATATATTATTCATCCCCATTACAACGGTTATTTTGGAAGCAACTTTTAGCCCTGGGAAGCGTGTGATTGATCTGAAACGTACCTCATTGAAACCCGAGACTGTGGAAATGCTTATGTGTGGAGGTAATTAGGAAAACGAGTTCTATGACGTTAAAAATGGACACGAGCGAAGCATTTAAGAGCTTATTTTTATAATATATTTAATTTTTTTTGTAGTTTGCCGAAGAAGAGTCGGATAAGATAGAAATGGAATTTATGTTTGGGGAGATTGATGAGTCATCTAACTCAAATACGACTTCTTGACTCGTTCAATTCATGTATGCATACATTGTATGATTTTATAAGATTTTTTTACACTTTAAGTATCCAAGTTTTTGTAAGGTTTAGCATTACACTTTGAGTATGGTATTACTTAGCTTTAGGTTGATCATAGATTGTTGTTACTTTGTTTTGGTTAGGTCACATTTTTGTGTTTTACTTTGCTGCAATTTTGTAATATATGAAATTTAGCGTTTAAAGTTCAAGTGTTGCTTGGCTTTAGTAAAGGTTTTGTGGGAAGTGTTGTTTGGTTTAAGTGTTGTTTGATTTTTGTTAACATTTGAAGTTTAAGTGTTGTTTGGTGTTATATGTGATTTCTGGATTGATGTAATTAGAAATATTCAAATTTGGAGTGGAAATTTAGCTATGATAATATCTACAGTTTAAGTTTTAAGTATTGTTCAGTTATAGTAAGGGTTTTGTGATTGAGATCTCTGAAAATTCAGGGTTGGAGTCTAGAGAAGTTGAGGTTGGGGTTGGAAAGATAACTAGAGGTAGAAAGTAGAACGTTGAAATCCCTCAAAGTTCTACAGTCGATTATGAAGAAGCCGGAGTTGAGGCTAACAAAATCGGTCGAAGAAGAAAAATAAGAATGCGACTAAACCACCACAAGAGACAGGAGACACAGTAATGACTGCTAAGCAGTACAAACTGAGCTTGATAATATAGAGAAGGAAATTCATTGTGTGTGGAAGATACGTTACGATTATGGTAAAAATTCAGCAGTAAGTGATGGTAATAAGACTGGTGAAGGAATGAAGGTGAATTTGGAGAGCGTGACGCTAGGAAAATGGTTTGAAGTTTTAGAAGTTTACTTGTCGATGCAGGTAGCAGAGGAGACTGGGAAATTGTTTGATGGAATGAAACAAAAATCAGATCGAGTTTGCAAGTATATAGTGGCAAAGAAGAAGAGAAAGGAAGGGATGTGAGAGGTGAATTAGGATATTCGGTAGTACTAAGTAATTCAACATTCTATTTTTTGTGCTTGAAATTGAAATGGTACACGATTGTTATGTTTGGATCAACAACAGCTTTTATGGCACCGAGGATGGTTGTACCTGAGTAAGATAACAACTATTTAGTTTTAAACATTTTTTCTAACATTTTATGTCACCAATGAAAACACATACCTCTTGTATAGGTGTTAGCACTAAATATTTTCCAAGCGATTGTCCATCCACCACATTAATAATCCAAATTATCTGTGTGGGATAGATGGGTTCATGGAAGCAGGGTTGTATCAGTCCTGACCCTCCAGACAGAATCTATGACAAAATTTCATATAATGGCTGGAATGTCGAATGAATGATCTAATTTTCAAAATGTAAAACAAAATTCTAAAACAAAAATACTCAGGATGAATGGGTATGGATTTTGAATACATCGGTCAGACTTTTAACTGGTTCAGCACTAGAGTTGTCTAAATAAGATTTTAAACAAAAAAATGAATTGTATTAAGTATTTGTTTAGCGGTAAATAATATAGAAATAAATTATAGTTACGTCTAAAATAATATCTATACATATAAATGTTAAGTGGGGAAAACAAAAACCCAAAATTTGATTGAAAACCGATTCTTAATGAGTTAAAACAAAAGCTTTTGTTTTCTAAGAATGTTAAGAAATTAATTTCCTTCTCGCTTAAGTTTTGCAAATTATTTTTATTGGTTGTTTTTTAAATTCTTTTGGATCAGACCGGATCGAACCAAATCAAAACTAAACTGACTGAATCAGATGGAAAACAAACCGAAAAGTTCGAAATGACCGGACTGAAACTGAACTGATTAAATCGGACTGAAAACATACAAAAACGAACAAAAAAAGACCAGACCAGACCGAAATCGGACTGGACCAGACCGAACCGAACCGATTCTTACCAGTTCAGGTCCGGTTCCAAAAATCGGAACCGAAAGCTTATCGGTTCGGTCCGGTTCGAATCGATAATCTTAGCGGTTCAGTCCGGTTCCGGCAAAACCTGGAACGAATCAGACCGATAACACCCCTACATATATACACAAATACTTGCGTTGTTTTTAAGTCTTGTCGCCACATGACACTTTTTTACTGCTTTAAATACTTCGTGGTCTCATTATCGTTTTTCTTATTACTACCTAAACCGTTACTCTCTAAATTCTAACTTTCTCTCTTTAAAATTATGCCAGGAGAAAGCATAGCAGGGAATATTTAGTTATGATCGGATGATGATACTCTTATTTTTTATTCTCACAAAGGTTCTTTTGAAGAAGAGCTGGAAATTCTTGAAGACTACCAATATTATGTCCTATCAGTGATAGGATTTCTTTGTGCAACAATGATTGGTTTCAAGACTGAATCGTTGATGGTCTTCTCACTTCTTTGTTTAAAGTCGCCAAAGAATCAAAGATTCGTTGCAAGAATGACATCTCGGATGATATAGACATTCGAGACTCACGTCTTTATGAAATTCTGTTCAACGTTCGGCGCTACGAGACGTTTGTTTTTTCACTCGACCTTTCGTTATGGTCTTCGACTGCATTAGATCCATTGACATTGGAATATTTATCATGGGCTAACATTTCCCCGTCCGAACTTAACCCCAACGAGTGGCGTATCCTGATAGTTTTTCAGGTGCGATGTGGTGTTCAACGTATTCTTCCTACTACCTCGATATTCACCTCTTTCTGCTTCCTCAAGAAAACGAAGAAAATCACCTTCTACCATTTCAAGCAACACCCTATTGTACTTAGGGGTTCAGCCCAATCCAACGCAATATGGAAGCTTGGTTTTTTTATGAGTAGAAATTGATTATCTTTTTTCGGTGGTCCGGCATCCTTTGTCTTTTCCATGCTCGGTATGTGTCGAGATGTGGGTTCTCATCGTAAAAAATTATTAATTTATTTACTAAAAACCATTCACTCAAAAAAAATTCAGTTGGCGAGTCAAAGTTCTCTGCAAGAGGGACTTTTATGCAAGGTTCATTCTTCATTTGCGTAATCTTCCCGAGAATTATGGCTTCCACTCCGCAATCCCTCGACGATACTTTATAGATATTTATCAGCCATAACATTTTCTCAAATCTGGTGTTTATAACTTTGTACCTTCCAAATTAAGTCTTTAACACAACCTTTGACAGAGGGTTTCGACTGCTTATCGAGGCTCCGAATCTCATCAAGTGACCGTTTATGTCAATCATAACCTTATGGCTTATTCATCATCCAGATTTTTCGAACCCAAACACAATCATCATCGAGATAGATGTGAAGCATCTAAGAGCTATCTTATGATTTCCCAAGTCATCGTTTTTAGTCCTCTCATAGATGCTCCTCAATAAATCAGGGAGATATGCAAGTTATATTGTGAGAAGGGAGTCGTGAGAGCTAGGGTTATGCTGGGGGATCAAAACGCTTCAGATACTTTTAGCTGGGTTAACGAGCGAGTCTTGTTGGATGTGGCTTTTATGTAAGAATATCTTATCGGTCGCAATGATGCCTCTAGAGTTGGGGAGGGATTGGTTCACACTGATGTCCCTTGCTTCGTTGGTCCTGAGTTTCTGCGCCTCAAGGAAAGCGTGATTTTTTCAAAAAATCTAAAAACAATATTGAACAAGGGTTAAAACTCTTAAAGACGAGGTGGTCAACAAGAAAATTTCTCATATGGCTAACATCGAGAGACTGAAGCAACTTATCAAGCTAATGGAGGTTTATGATGATGAAGTCAATTAGAGGTGCTTACACGATATTCGGCTAATCAAGAAACAACAAGAAAAGACAATACTTTATTTTATGAATGTTTTTCTTTAACAGGGTGAAGCCACAACCATTCAAGCAATGCGCAAGCTTTATCCCGATGTGGATTATGGTCCTCGCTTTGAGGAGATTTTACACTATGACGTCATTTCTTCCTGATATACCATTTACCTCCCATGTCATGACCTCTGAATTGTCTGACAACGATGATGACACTCATTCCGACACTCTGACCTCCCACCGTGCTACCATCATTAATTCTCTAAACCGTCTCTCGTATGAGCGATTACTTGATATTTTAGAGGGTTTTGACATGTCCATACGTCTTGATTATATCGCAGTAGATTGGAGGGCGGACACAGAATAATAGGTGAATGCACTTGAAGCTCAAGTTATTAAAGTGTACGATGCTCAAGCTGACGCTAGTTCTTCTGATTCCGCCTCGCCCAAGGCCATGTCCCGAGGTAAGGGTAAAACACACCGATATTTGTCAGACTAGGGTTCAGAGTATCCGATAGTGGAACTATTGTATGATGTTTATGTCCCAAGGGCACATGCACCCTCATTTTGTTACGAAAAATGATATCATTCTTTATTGTAATCTTGCTTAACTTTTCTTTATTGTAACATAATTATTTTTCCTCTATCGTAACTTAAGCGAACTTTTCTTCGTTGTAACATGACCTTTTTTCCTCCATTGTAACATGAGTGTTATTTTTCTCTTTTAAATTGGACCGTGTTTATCAATATCTTGTTAGTAAGTAAAGAATGTCCATAATATAACGTGTTATTTTGGGCACTTTTCCATATAAAGGTACGTCCTTTGGGGAAACTTTTTTGTACGATATCAGACTGTGCTCCCATATGTCTGTCAGACACAATTTTTATACATCTCGATGATAATCAAGGATGAGATGAATGATAGGGGTTAAATGTTCGTGGTTTAATTATTGCGAGGGTGTTAAGTATGAGTTAAATACAAAATCTCCATGGAATATGCGCAATAGGTTCTGACTATATTGAACTTGAGGGGCCAACGACTTTGTGTATGATCATCGAGGCAGTTTATATCGCTGAAATCCTTAGGAAATTTGACATTTACTCAAGGAAGACTGACCAAACCCAAGCTAGCTCCGGTCATATGAGACGCAAAGCTCGCTTGGACCTTGTTTCCTTGGCCTTAAATGACCAAATGGTCGCTTATGTCCAATAGGTCGATGTGCTCGATCACGTCTCATTCCTAATTCAGACTATGTGAACTCGGGTTTGATTAACTCACCTCAAACTCATTTATATCGTATTAATAATCATACCTATAACTATAATTAAATATGTTTTTAGAAGAAAACGTCAAATATGAAGAATTACTCTTTTACTATAGCAAAAATAAAACCTATTATGTTAAAAATTGATTGGTAGTGTATAAAATGTAATTATTAAGATTTTATGAATATTGGGTGTTTGGCAAACACACTAGAGCTAAATTTGGCAAGTCGGCTGTAAAAAATACTAAAGTGACAGTAGATTATATTCACTCATATTGTTTGGGCTTAATAAAACTTCATTGAAGATTTGGCCCATATACTACACGAGTCTGATCAACGATTATTCAAGGATGGTGTGGGTTTATTTCTAAATACCAAAGATGAGACATATTCAATTTTTTCCAAATGGAAGACGATAATCGAAAAACAGACATGAAAAAAAATCAAACGTCTTAGGACCAATAATGAGTTATAATTTTACAGTTGTAGGTTCAACGAGTTATGTGATGTTGATAGAATATTATGTTCTAAAATACCACAACACAATGGGGATGTATAAAGAAGAAGGGTAAAAAACACCAGTGGTCCCTCTTATTTTCAACTTGTAACAAGTTAGTCCTCTTTCTTTGTGGCTGTAATAATTTGGTCCCTTGTGTTTCAAAAAGCGGAACAAATTAGTCCTTATTGACCTCAGACCATAATTTCTACCATAAATGCCCATTGACCAGGCACATCAGCATCACACGTGGATCATTGATGTGGCAGCAGTAAAAAAGTAAAAAGTTGTTTTACTTTTACCAACTTTTTACTTTTACCCTAACCTTTTAACCCTAATTCTACCCATAACCCAACCCAACCAACTAAAAACCCCAATAGGCCCATCTACCCAACCCTAAATTGACTCAGCCTTCCCATTTCTCATTCTAACATAAAACAAAAAACGTAAATCGGAAACCTAACCCTAAATTTATTCAGCCTCCCCTCTCTCATCTCTTTCCCCTCTAATATCTCTCTAAATATATTCAGTCTTCCCATCTCTCATTTCTCATTCTAACCTAAGCTAGTAACCAAAGTAACCAGACCCTAATCGAAATCGACAGCGACCCATAATCAATCCGGGTAGGAAGTTTAAATGTTGTATTAATTTTGTAATTAATTGTATGTTAAAGAAAATTGGGAGGTTGGAAGCTAATTGTCGATGGTAGAAGATTGTAATTAGGGTTCTTTTGGTATGTTTGATTGTATTAGGTGTAGTGTTGTTGTATTTGTAAATTGCTAATTTTCGTTTAGAGACTAATCAATGTACTGGTTTTTTTACTGTCTTTGTAATTTTGTATTTCATTTGTGTAGTGGCTTCGTAGATTGAAGTCAGGGTTTGAAAATATTGTATTTTTTGGAAAATTAATTGAAAAAATACTGTTGCAGTTTGTTAATGTATTGGCTTCTATATTTTGTTGTAGTTTGATAGAAACTTCAGATAATTCAGATAATACTTAATATAACCTGTAATTACAAACACTAAATATTGAACATGGTTGAGGTATACGATGTGGGGAAGAAATTAGGTCTAGGGTAATAGAATTGGGAAAGGAAAGAAGAAATTAAGGATTCTGGAGAGAAAGATTGAGTTGATTAGTTGATTTCGGGTTACAACTTAGGGCTGGGTTATTGGGTTAGGTCATAAGAATTGGGTTAGAAGTTAGGGCTTTAGGGTTACTGGGCTAGATTAAGTTAGGTAGATGGACCTATCGGGGTTTTTAGTTGGTTAGGCTGGGTTATGGGTATAATTAGGGTTAAAAAATTGGAGTAAAAAAAAAACCTTTTACTTTTTTTACTGCCGCCACATCAGCGATCCACGTGGGATGCTGATGCGGTTGGTCAAAGGGAATTTATGGTAGAAACTATGGGTTGTGGTCAATAAGGACTAATTTGTTTAGCTTTTTGAAACACAGGGCACCGGTTTATTACAACCACGAAGGAAAATGACTATTTTGTTACAAGTGGGAAACAAGAGGGACCCGTGGTGTTTTTCACCCAAAGAATGAATATAGCATACTGTAACAAGACATGAAGCATGCTTCATCACTAAGGGTTTTACTCAAAAGAAAAAAATAGACTTCAATAAAGTGTTTACTCTAGTGGTGAAACACATTTTGATTCGGATTTTGTTAGCCATAATAGTTTTAAAATACTTCGAGCTTGAACAATTGGATATGAATACTGTGTTTCTACATGGTGAGTTGGATGAACAAATCTATATGAGATATTCATATGGATTTATTGAACCTAAAATCAACACGATATGTCTGGTGAAGAAGTCACTATATTTTTTGAAACAGTCACCTAAGTAGTAATACAAATGATTTGATACATTCATTGTATCAAGAGGGTTCGTAAGAAGTCCATATAAACTATATGTCTATCTGTTTAAAGATTATGGATAGATTTATTCTTTTTTGCAACTTAATTGAACATATTTAAGCACCAAACTAACAATTGTTTCCAACCTAGTTTCTATTATGTTTTTTCAAATTTTAAACACTTTCTTGAAATAATCTTGCATGCATTTCCGTACCCAATTTACACTATGTTTCCATACCTACTTTATATATTTTTTTTCAAACATAAAATACATTTTTCATAACTAATTTCCACCTATTTACACATCCAACTTACAGTAATCTTCCAGACCAACTTTATAATTTGTTTTCACACGTATAAGACCTATTTTTGCATATAAATTTCACTTATTTACGCACCCAACTAACCGTTAGTTTCCATACCCACTTTTTATTTTTTTTTCAAACATACAAAACATTTTTGCAACCCAATTACATATATTTCTGCATCATTTTTACAATTAGTTTCAACATCAATCTACATGTATTTCAACTTTTAATATAGATAAAAGATGTCCAAAAAATCAATATTCTCCACATCAGGAATTTTAAATGCATTCCATCTCATAGAAGAAATAAAGATTCTTCAGGAAGAAGTCAACAATTTGAAGAATCAATATCAATAAGTAACTTCAGTTTCTTTTTTTCTTGCAACAAAAAAATAATTTTGGAACAATTTTACTCATAATTATGCAACACGTTGACACATAATCACACAAATACGTTTTAACACATCTAAAATTATATTTTTGCAACATAACCAGACGTAAATACATAACCAAACTTTAACAACCTTCCATTTTTTTATAATTTTGCAGTTTGAAGATATGGATCTAGATGAAGAAGTTATTAAACAAATTAAAGATGTGGAAACAAAAACCTATTCACATATTAAAGAAGTGAAAGAATCAAATGCTATTTTTAAACATCATTTGGAAATTGAAAAACAAAAATTAATCTATTTCTACAACTATTTGCAAGGAGATCTTACATTAAAGATAATAAGAACTTGCATCAAATAAAAGATCATAAAATGTTTGTTTTATTTCTTAACTAAGAACAAAGAATAAGATACTCGTAAATGCTCGTGTGTAGAAATCAAAACTATGTTTTTTTTGTAAAAATGGCATGTCTTTAAATTGCACTATTTTTTGTTTGGAGTATTGATTTTTTTATTGTTTATTTAAATATTTTTATTTCATAATTGAAACAGTTTATAATGTAACTACGCAACAAAATAAAGAATAATTTCACATCACAATTACAAATTCAATTATTATTATTATATGCATCTTTTTTAAATATTTCCATTATTTTTGTTTATACAAAAAAAATCATATGTAATATTTTTTATCTTTTTATTGAAAATTTTAAAATCATATTTTTCAAACTATAGTTCAAACAAAATATCCGAAAATATCATTGATTTTATTATTTCAAGACGAACAAAATTAGATCTATAAAAAATATTATTTTATATTATTTTTTGTGATCTTAGTTAAAATTTTATTCACAATAAAAGTCTATTTACGCAATCAAAATGTTATTACACAACCAGTTATAACATAATTACACACCTAATATAAATTAATTACGCACTCAATTATACTTGTAATATTTTTCAATAGCTCTCTTTTTCTACAACCAATTACGCAACCAATTAATAATGGTTATCTGCAATAGCTAAAAATGTCCAATTCCATTTTTAAGGAAAAAAAGAAGAAGAACATATCGATTAATAAAAACAAAATTACATTGTCTAGTATTTCTTCACAAGTTCTTCTATTATGACCATGTTTTTTACAGCGTCCGCACTTTACTTTATAAAGCAAATCTTCACCTTGGGATAATATTTGTTTCTTCTTAAGTCTTCTAGTTCTCATTTTAAGCCAGGTGGAACAATAGTAGGAGATATATTCAAACTAGAAGCTTGACTAAAAGTAGATAAAACTGGGATGACCTGAGAGTAAGTTTCTTTATAAAAACTTGTACTATAGAATGACTCCGCATATGCTGAAGAATTCATTTGAATTTAAAATAAAAGCACGAGCATGAGAACAAAGAAAACACTCAATTTAGAAAATACTATAAGTACATTTATAGTTCAAAATATCAACAACCATATTGAAATTCAAATAATACTTTGGTGGTCGACCAAACAATCCACGTACGGCCTTTTACAATTTTTTTTTGTCAATATAAACACATACCTTGTTATTCAAATACTTAACTTTCACAAAAGCGCAACTTCTGATTCATTGTACCATCTAACAACCCCTGTTTACTTAGTTCACTCACTTCATTCTCACTTAAATGCCCCAGTCGATGGTACCACAACTTGGTAGAATCCTTCACCATACTAGACATACCCCATACTACTACAGAGCCCTCAAGACTAACATACCATTAGTCTTATTGGCTTTCATAACAACAAGGGAGCCTTGTAAGACCCTAAGTCTACCATCTCCACCCTTATAGATAAACCCTTCATCATCTAACATCCAAATATAAAGAAGGTTATGTTTAACTTCTTGTACATACCTTATCTTGTTAATTACTCTCATAAGTTATGTAGATAAATTGAGTCGAACCGTTCCAATAATTTTAACATCGTAAGATTCGTCATTCCGGAGGATGATTCTTCCACCATCAAGCATTCTTAGGTGTTCAAACTAATACTTATTAGAAGTCATGTGAAATAACGCACCCGAATCCAATACCCATTTATCGTTATACCTACAAGAATAATAAGACATTAAACAATCAGTATACTCACAACCATCATACACGATTGCAACATCTCCGACATCGGTCTTCTGATAGTTGTTGTTATTTTCCTTCTCTGGGCAGTTCTGAATGTTGTGTTCTTTCTTATTGCATGTCCAACATATTATGTTTGAACCCATACCGACCCTTTTGGACTTTGACCGAGATTTTCCTCTCCTTTTACTTGATTTCTCTCTTTTCTGGTCGACCTGTCACACTCAGACCGCGCCCTTCGGAGTCACCCTTCAAAACACTATTCTTTTAAAGATCTTTGGTGTTCAAGGCACTCTTGAGTTCGACCATCGTAAGTGAGTATTTCCTGTAAAGCATGGTGTCCACAAAGTGTTCATACTTCTTAGGCATAAAACTTAGAAGGATGATTTATTGGTCCTCTTCCACCTTCACACCAACTGTATTCAAGTCAAGTATGATTCGGTTGTCATCATTTAGGTGCCTTCAGATCTCTGTGCTACTATCCATAAATCGCGTGTAAAACTGTTTCTTGAGATACAATCTGTTTGCCAAATACTTCCTCATGTAAATTTCATTTAGGCTAAGCTTCATGGAACTCATATTTCGTGAGTTTCTGGTTTCTATGCGAGTTCTTCTTCTCTAACCTACAAATCAGCAATAGATCGACTCTTTGTATTGTTTCTCCACGCTCACCGCACCACTTGTTAGGAAACAAAAAAATAAAAGAAAAATAATAAACCAAGCTCACACGACTAAATTTTACGTGGTTCAGATCGTGAAGAAATCCTACATCCATGGGTAACAAACACTTTTTTTTTATTAATAAGTAGGTTAGAGAAAGACTCTCAAACATAAATGACTCAATCACTCGTGATTCACAGAACCCTCTTTTTACTGTTTATTTATCACCTCATTTATCTCTAAAAAAGACTTAGAGCTATTTTTTCTCCCAGAAAATATGCAGCTCACAATTATTTCCTCGAACTTCGTATAAAAAATATATTATTCTATTTATATGATGGCTGAGATATATTAATCTATTAATTAGTAGAAAATCTAATTAATATGGAAGACCAAATTAATAGAAAATCTAATTTAAATAAAAGACCAAGATAATAGAAAATTAACCATACTTTTAAAATTTTCAAAAATACCAAGTAGAGGAACAAGAACATGGTTATTTTGTTTAAAAATAACAAATAAAACCATTGCAAACTTATAAATAAACAAAAATAAAATAAAATAAGTTTTGGCTATTTTCGCACTCAACTTCCACATATTTCCGCAACTAAAACACAAAAAGAAAAAAAAATAGTTATTGTGCAACAAAATTACACTTAATTACGCACAACAACACTTAATAATTATGCAACTAAAAGTATACATAGTTTTGCAACCAAACACACTAACTAATTATGCAACCAAAATGTACATAATTTCGCAATCCAACAACACTAAGTAATTGCACACATTATATCAACTTAATTATGCAACCTTGCAAAAACCAAAATCCCAAAATTTGTTTTCCATAAAATTACCTTTTTCCATATAATCGTCCAAATACTTATGTGGATGTATGAAATCAAAGAATTAACATAACTAAAAACAATCACATAATCAAAAAATAATATCAAAATAGTTCGACACAATAAAAAATAACAAAAAAGAAAACAAAAATTACATGTGAATCGATAAACGATTGATAATTGCAGAACAATAAAGAAAAAACATTCGCCATTGTAGAAAAAATTAATCAAATGAAGAACAAAAAACTGATCACATATCACATAAAAGATTGATCAAAATGAAAAAAGAAAACTAGAATCCAATAAACTGTTAGAATATCAAAGAGTAATATGCAGAGAAAATAAGACTCAATGTATTAAACAAGCAGCACAAAATGGCTTTAAAGAGCTTATATGAAGCGTTACATATTCCAGTCAATAAAAGATAGATTTTATTGACCAAAATAGTAACATCTAAAATACTAATTAATGTAACGTCTAAAATACTAATTCATATAACGTCTAATTATTAAATAAGATAATTAAGAAATTAAATCAATTCTAACAAATCCCTCTACTTGAAAAACAGTCGGTTTAATCTTCGAGTGCTTGCACTCCAAGTGAACTTCGACACTTAACAAACGTCTCCAACTTCACTGGCTTGGTCATTATATCTGCAACTTGTTCTTCTGTTCCATAATAAACCAGCTTCACAACTTTTTGATTTGTAAGATCTCATAGGTAATGATACCTTACATCGATATGCTCTGTGCGCCTATGCATTACCGGATTCTTCGAGAGTTTAATTGAAGAAGTGTTGTCACAATAGATTTCCAGATACTCGGATTGTTCAAATGTGATTTGTTCCATAATTTCTTTGAGCCATACACAATGACAAGCACAAGATGTTGCATCAATGTAACTGCTTCGGTTGTAAACAAAGTAAGTACCTCATCTACATAGAGACTTACCATGATATACTTCCCTTCTTTCCTCTTAATGAATAATGTGTGATCATGACTACTTCTGTCGAATACTTCTTGCTTGAAATACCTCTTTACTCGACAAAACCAAGCGCGGGGAGCTTGCTTCAAACCATACAAAGATTTTTTGAGTCGATATACTTTATCTTCTTCACCTTTTTTGACAAAAACCTCTGGTTGATCCACATACGCCACTTCTTTCAATTCTCCATATAAGACAACATTTTTTTTACATCTAATTGATATATTTTCCAAATTTTGTGTGCAATAACAGCTAATAAAATTTTGATTGTATCTCATCTTGCAACCAGTGCAAAGACTTCATCATAGTCAATGTCTTTTTTTTGTTCATATCCTTTCACCACCAAGTTTGCTTTGTATTTATCTACTTCTCCATCTTCATTTAATTTTGTCTTGAAAGCCCATTTAACCCCAATTTTATTTGCATTAGTTGGTTGTTTCTTTGACAGCTTCTTTAAAATGCATCGTATCAGCATTAAACATAAATAGTGCCAATGTCATTTGTACTTCAACCTGTTCATATAAAATCCTTTCCCCACTTTCATAATCTTACATCCATATTGGTGCTCTATGACTTCTTTTCAGATGTGTTTCAGGTTGAGGTGACATGACATTATTTTTACCAATGACAGCTACCGCTTTGATTTATTCATCATTCTTCTCTATAGTAGTGTCTTCTTCTCTCCATTCAAGATTAGTATATGATTTTTTCACATAAACATTGCAATCCCACTTCTTTTCCTCTTCGACTTTTAGACATCTATTTAAACCAGATTTTCTAATTACAGATATAGTGAACATGCACTTTATTTTTATTGTAGAGTTTATAATCAGTCTTTACGAGGATGGTAGATTTTGCATACTCCTTGGTCGATCATAATAGTTAAACTGTTTCTTGAAGTTGCCAAACACTTAGTAGATTATTAGTCAATTCTGGAACATTTCCTTTTCTCATCACCTCCATTCTTGAGCTATTCCCAAGTTTTACTTCATGTCTAAAGTTTTCATTGAGCTCAACAAACCAATCTTTGTTACCTGTCATATGATTTGAATAACCAGAATCGACAAACCACATACCTTTATCTTCAACCTCTTTGATATTTCTATGAGCCATTAAAAGTAATTCTTCTCTTTCATCGAACTCGGCGTACCCCCTCCCTCGAGAAATTACTTCCCCCTCTGCCAGGATTACTTATTCCACTGCCTTGTCCATAGTTGCGATCACCCTCGACTTTTAGTACTTGTTCTTCAGAGATCTTGCGTCGTAGCTTCTGTTCATTAACAAGTAATGAGTTTTGCAATTCATCGGCTGTCATTTGATCAATAGTTTTTTACTCCTCAATTGAACATACAATATAATTGAAATCATCCGTTATCGTGCACATGATTTTCTCAACGATCTTTACATATTCCAGGTATTCTCCACAGTTTCTCATGTCATTTGCTATGACCACGACTCTTCCAAAATAATTTGTCACTGTCTCACCCTTATTCATCTCCTCTGTTTCAAACAATCTTCGAAGTCTCTGGAGTTGAGCACGCTTCGCTCTTTTATTGCCATGATACTTGGTCTTCATTGCTTCCCAAAATTGTTTGGATGTCTACTTTTCAGTAATGGTCTTCAAAATAGTATCGTCAGACTGAAACAAATAATTCTTTGACTTCAAATCTTTAAGCCTTGATTTATCCAACATCTTTTGCTGCACTGCCGTCAACACTTCACCAGGTTCCTGGTGACCTGGTTGAATCACACACCACTACTATTTTGAAAGTAAGAGATTCTTCATGAGTAAACTCTAATGATCGTAATCTCCATCAAATTTGGGCACGCATGGGGCACTCAAATTGTTTGAATCAGATGCCATTTTTCATACTTTCTTCACTCTTGTTTCACACCTTCTTCACTTTTTTTACTCAAACACTTTTGTTTTACTCAAACACACATACCTCACTCTTTTTTGTATTTCACTCAGACACACATACCTCACTATTTTTTGTGTTTCACTCAGACACACATACCTCACTCTTTTTGTGTTTCACTCACACAGATATACCTCACTCTTTTTGTGTTTCACGCAGACACACATACTTCACTCTTTTTGTGTTTCACTCAGACAAACATACCTCACTCTATACCTGACATACATACCTCACTCTCACTTTTTTTGTATTTCACTAAGACACACATACTGCACTTTCAATCAAACACTCAAATTGTTGACTCAATGTATTAAACTGCAACACAAAATGGATTTGAATAGCCTACATGAAGGTTACATATTCCAGTCAATAAATGATAGATTAAATGATAGATTTTGAATAGTAACTTTTAAAATACTAATGTAATGTCTAAAATACTAATTCATTATAATTATTAAATAAAATAATTAAAGCAATTAAATTAATTCCAACACAAACAAGAAAGAATCCAAATAATAGATAAAAAATGTTGTTACAAAACAAAACAAAGGTACAATGAGTATTAAAAGAAATCCAAGTGATTATCGATAATTTGAAATTTTAAACCAAACGTTATCCGTACTTTAACAAGTCTTCGGTAATTATTGATAAATAGTTTTGAGGTTGGTTGATTATTGGTAGATTATAAAAAAAAATTATTATATATTTTAAATATATTAAGATATAATTTACTTATAAATTTACAAATTATATTATTATTTGAAAAATTAATTATATTAACACATTTTTATACAATAAAATAAAACCAACGAACAAATATAATACAAACAACATTAAACATTTTAATGATAAAACTAAATAAAAACAAAACAATAAAAATAAGAATAATCTACTAAATTAAAACAAAACAAATTAAAATGTAAATGAAATCAATTTTTAAATCAGGGACGACAACAACTATACAATCTCTATTCTCCAAAAACCCCTCAGGAAACGAGAGAAGGATTTTACCAAAACCCTACCTTTCTTAGTTGTTCGATTAGTTTTGCTTCTTTTTGCTATTTGAATCCGACATTAGGTATGTCTTCCATTCCGTTCCTTTTAATTACATTGTCTACTTGTTATTATCAATGCTGTCTATGATCGGATCTGTTCTTGTTACCGGTCTGAATCGGAGTTCTTGCTTTGCTTCGACCACTCTAGGTCTCCTAGGTGGTTTAAAATTTGATTGGTGAAAGAACTAATGTGAACTTTTATCATATATGTTGTTTATAGGCAAGCTTAGTTAGTTGCTTATGCTGTACCCTATTTAGTTTATCTTCAAGCTCTAGTATGTACTACCAGATAAATAATTTCCTGTTAATCGAATTTGATTTTGTTGGTGAATTAGTGTCTTGTACTTAGTTCACTGTATACTCTTTTTATTGCAGTTGGCTGGGCTAAAAAACATGACTTGTTTCAAAACAGCTACCAATGTTACATGTATCAAAATGACTACTTTTGTTGCATTTGTGGTCACTATTGTTGGTTTTCTTTGTGCATATGGTCACTCGCGCTGTTTTGAAACAATCGCGCTGTCTGTTTTGAGACAAGTGACCAACTCCGGTGACTAACCATGGTTTTTGGCCCAATTGACTGTGCTAAACTCGATTAGGTTTAACTTTAAGAGTTTTATGGCTTTGCAGTGTACATATAGTCTGGGGTATGTTTGGTCCATCATATATGATTCATTAGATTGGATTATGTGAAATTGTGAATGAAGGTTACATTACATGAGATACCAAATAGGACAACGTTTTTAGTTCATTTTTTTCTATTTGTTTGCGTATACTATATACTACTTAGCTATATAGGATGCAGAAAAACAGTTTTAGGGTGCAAGAAAACTACTTAGTAGCTCAATCCCCTATGTTCTCAAGATTCGCCTATAATTGTACCAATCACGGGATTAGATTAATAACATTCCACCACGGTTTTAGTCTCATGTACTAAACAAATCCATATATTGTTGGATATTATAAGATAAACCACTTTGAAACCTTTTAAAGATTTGTAATGTTTTTATCAGGTTTAAGAAGAAATGGCTGGCAAAAAGAAGGCTGTATTATTTGTTCGCCTTGTGTCTGCTGCTGGAACTGGGTTTTTCTATGTCAAGAAGAAGAGTTCGAAAATAGCAGAGAAACTCGAGTTCCGTAAGTATGATCCTCGCGTTAATCGTCATGTTTTGTTTACAGAACAAAAGATGAAGTGATTGGAAGTCGGTTATAGCTCTGATTCTTTGGATGTGGTTTTCAAACTTCAAGGGTGTTTTTTTTGTGCACTTTTTTAGATAGTAATTGAAGCAAATAGAACTATATAATTACACTTGTCTGTAATTTATTATTGTTTTTATTAGCATCTGGCTTAACTTGGTCCTTGTCTATCTAAATCCATGTTTAGCTTTATCGTATATTAAGGCTTAATGACTACAGGCCCCTTGTGATTGCTCATTTAGCACTGTTTTGATGGTGTCGACCAAACTTGCAAGGCACAGAGTAAAAAATGGGCAAAGCTTATAACCTTCTACCTTTTATGTTATTTCGGTCACCATAAAAATGTTGTTACAGATTGAATATTGGAGCAAAGCCGTGTTTGGTGCTTGAAACTAGAGGACTATGATTCATAGATTTAATTGAATATGGTGCTTGAAACATGTCAACTCAGTTTTCTCGTTATTCAAATCTCATTATTAGCTATTTTTGTTCAAGAACTTTTGGTATTTAAACAATTATAGTCGGTTGTACTTTAACACTAAAACTTCCTGCATCTCGAGGAACCTCTTCGCTGCCAAATAGATGGTTTCCATAAATGACAAGTAAGTATAGCTCTTAACCAGTGCAATTGTTAACCGTAGTTATATCACTCTAACCTTCTTGAAATTTCACGCCAACCTAGACATCCTTGTGTATCATAGAATAGTTTGATTTATCAGTTTGGTGTTACATTTTTAAGCATCCTTTTCATGAAAAGACGCAGGTTATTAGTTAAACATTAGGGTTGTTCTATTGACTTTTTAGCTTCTAAGGAAAAAAACTTCTTTCTTTGGTCCAAAAATGACTAGCTTTAGGACCAAATTGATCGCCAAGGCTCAGAAGTCAGAACAATGCTTCGGCTTATGGAAAATGATCTGAATACTGTGACTGCGGCAACCCAACTCAATCCCTTAAGAACATATCCTTCCAGATACAGAGCCACTGGTATGTCATCTTCTATAATTTCTGCATTAGATGTTTATTTATTTATTTTAAACATGATCAAACAGCCAAAAAAGAGTAAAAGATATAGTCGAATACTCAGTTTCAACATTTCTGGTTATATCATTATGTTGTTTTTTTGCTTTATGCTCAGATAGCGAACTTTAACTCGAGAGGTTATTTTTCTAAGCACCCAAATATTTTTATTTAGTTAAGTTCACTTACTTTTGCCTACAAGTCATTGCACTAATAAACCCTTAGTATATCTAGGACACCAGATGGCTGGAGCCTTTTCTAGAAGTGATTGTACTAGACAACCCTCCTTTTCTACATTAACAATAATAGTCCGTTATCGATTATGGATATCACAGTTCAAGTGGACGACCACAAAGAAGGTGAAACAATTTTTAAGCCAGACCTTCAACTTTTACATCTGTGAGCCGCATTTCATGACTCAATGGGTGATCACCTCGCTACCCTTTGAGACTGTAAGGTACAGCTCTCTGTCTTGATCCCACACATGGTGATACTCTCGAGCTATGCAACCGAGCTACACCTAAAGTTTCTGATCGCACCATTTCTAATGATAGAAATATAGCATGTACATAGATATATACTATGTAGATTATTTTGGGTTTGGCTTTTAACCCTGTTGATGTACATATATGTTGGTGCTCCTGCTGGTGGATCCATGTACATTACATGGCAGCTGGTTCGAGTGAGGTCAGCCAAGTTTTATAGGTTTTGGATCGTGATTATTTTTTTGTCGAACAAGAATATGTGTTATAACTGCTTTTAAATAGTTAATTTTTCGTCGAGCAAGTCTATGATCGGATATTGTTTTTGTTACTGTTCTGAATTGGAGAATAACTGCTTTTAAATAGTTCATTTTATTATGTTCTTTAATTGTTATTATCGATGTTGTGTATGCTCGGTTCTGTTTCCCTGACTGTTTTGAAATTGGAGAATAACTACTTTTAAATAATCAAAGTTCTTGCTTTGCTTCGATTATTCAATGTCTCCTCACTGGCTTAAAATTTTGCTGTTAAAAAAGCCGGTCCCAACTTTTATGGAGTATGTTGGTTTTCGTGTACGATTGCTTTTAATGGTTAAGCTATCGAACCACATGGGTTTTAGTTGCTTAAGCTGTATTTGTTATAGGTAGGAAGTATTACCAGATAATATCTTGATGATATATTTTAATTTTGTGGGGAAGTGCCTTGTACAAGTCACTGTATAGAATCGATTGTTGTATAGCTGTGCTAAACTCGAATAGGTTAAGTTCTTGTATCGCCGTGTATATATAATCTGGGGTATGTTTGGTACATCAAATATGGACTAAAAGTATAGGTTAGTTGCCGCTAATCGGTTTTGGCCATCGGTTACTCATCAAAGTTCACCCGGGTCTAAAACTGATCATTTATATTTGTGCCATGCTAGAAATAAGACATATTTTGATAGATCTCTCATTCTATTTTTTTTTTCAAACTCAAAATTGAAATTTTCAAATTATTCGTTCTCCTTCTAGATTGTTACATTTATGCCATTTACTCTCAAAATCAACCCAAACTCTGAAATCTATCCGTTGTTGTTACCATAAATCTACAAGTTTTTCATTAATATTTACTACCCTAAACACATTAAACCCAAAAAGTTAACCTTTTTTCTTATCAAAACCTATAAAATCCACCACAAACAACCTAAAATCGGAGTATCCATAGACAATGATGAAATGAGCGTCTCTCTAGAAGACTTACTAGACGAGGAGGAAGCTTACCGCATTGAGGTACGAAGCTAAAACCGATTTTCGATTTTTGGCCTCGTCGCATGCGACAACTATTGAGACATGTCTCGTGCGACAGCTCTGAAGACATGTCTCGTGCGACTGCACTGTTAGAGAAACTTATAGATTCCAATGCTATATTTTGTAGGAGTAACCTGTCCAGCCTCCATTTATCGATGCCGACTGCAGTAGAATATTCAAAACAGATAGGTTATTTACAAAAGACAAATTGGATGCTTTTATGGACATTGAATCGAAGAAGATTAAATTTGTCACGATTGCAAAACTCTATGATAGCGGGAAATGGGGAAGGACTCCTAGATTAGAGTACGTTTGCGAGCGGTACGGTGTATTCGTATAAAAAATGAAGCCGGAAATGTTAAAAAGGCGGAAGACATCGGCGAAGAAATGTAATTGTCAGTTTGCGCTAAAAGGTCATCCGATCGACGTACTAGCCATGAAATGACGTTTGGAGGTGATAAACGATGCGCATAATCATGAACCCTTTGTTCGCCTAGACGGTCATTCCCGTGCTTGTAGGCTAAAACGGGATGAAGATGAACTAGTTCGTAGTTTGTCTCACTTCGGTTCGCGTCATAGGGAGATATATAGTGGTTTGAAGTACTAATATCTCGAGAATATTTCGAACATGTGTGCAATCTACAATTACCGCCAAAAACATCGGGATGTTGAGCATGGGGGACAAACACAAATGCAATATTTGTTGACGAAATTGAAGGAGAATGGATACTCCACGTAGGAGCGTTTGAAAGACGATTCAAAGGTGATCACTGATTTTTTTTTGCACATCCTACTAGCATAGACTTATTACGTACATTTCCTAATGTGCTATTTATGGATTGTACATACAAGACGACTATGTATAAGATGCCTTTATTAGAGATTGTTGGTTTAACGTCGACTTCCATCACATTTAACGTTGCGTACGTGTTTTTGAGTGGAGTGAAGATTGAAAACTATGTATGGGTTTTGGAAACTCGTCGTGGTTTGATGATGGATAGCGTGTGCGCATTTCCGAGTGTTATTGTTACCGATCGAGAGTTAGCTCTCATGCGAGCAACCGACAATATTTTTCCGGGCATACACCACTTGTTATGCACGTGGCACATTAGTAAGAACATTCTTGGGATGGTCCGAAAGATATTGCACGATGATGCGGTTGCGAAATTTTTTGTTGAGTTTTACAACTACGTTGTGGGGGTGAACACGGTTGTGAGTTACCAAAAAAATCTAGATACATTGAAGGAGATGTTTGCCTCTCAACCGAAGTGTTTTGCGTACGTTATGGACGCGTGGATAACGAAATATGGTGACAAGTGTCTTGCATACCGAACAACAAGATTAAGCATTATGGCCCAACAACTACAAATAGGTTTGTCCTTTTATCCAATTTTTTGTTTAGCTATTATATCTCTTTTCAAATAAGTTCTTAATTTTGTACTTGTATTATGTAGGGTGGAGGATGCTCACTCGTCCCTAAAAAAATACCTTGGGACGAATCAATGAAACTTTGAGCTATTTTGGGAAAAAGGTCACAACTTATTAACGGAGCAGCATGCGGGTATCGTCGAATCATTCAAGTGAAGTAAGTTTAGAAAAATTCCCGATTTTAATGGTGTTTTGACCCAAAATCTTAAAGGTCATATGTCACATGCGGGTTTAAAGATATTGATGCTTGCTATTGTACGTGCTAGAAATATAGGAGTCAAACGGGTAGCATGTGGAGGATGTTTCCTTAGGAAAACACATGGGTTACCTTGCGCATGTGAAATTACGTTTATAGCTAGATATGGTAGGTGCATCCCTTTAGAAGATGTGATATTCACACCTACCATCTTGTTTTTGGACAACACACCTACCATGTGGCATTCACACCTACCATGTGGAGCAATTATTCTTCACGAGAACTAGGATCTCGTGATATTGCGCATGTTATATTATCATGTAATTTTCAACAAATCATCATGAAATTTTTCAACAAGGTAACCCATGTTGTATCACATGTGCAAGGTAATTCATAGAAGATGTGGACAATATCACACCTACCATGTGGTATTCATAGAGATCCTACCTTTAGAAGATGTGATATCCACACCTACCATCTTGTCTTATAAATTTTTTTTGGAAAATATTAGATATTGTTCATAGAGATCCTAGTTCTCATGAGGAAGAATTGCAAAAAAAACTTTCCATAATTGACAACTTCATTCGTAGTTTCCGCCCTGACCAATAAAACCATATTATCAATAGGGTAATGCAAATTTTGAGGCCCGAGGCAAGTCATATTCAAGATCCTAAAGAAGCGGTTAGAGCTAAGGGTAAGCCAAATAGAGGCGTTGATAAATCAACTAAACGAAACCCTAGTTCGTGGGAATATCACATTGAACAAACCGCTAGTGCTAGTACTCCGGCTAAGTCGTTAACACGTTAGGGAGTACGACCGCATCTAACGTGGTTCCCGTCGTACCACCCAAACCTCCATTTGCAAAAAAAGAAACTTTGAAGGCCTAAGAAAATTGTTAAGTATATGAAGTTAACATTATATCCGGATTGCATCCCGGCATTTCTACACACTTACATTTTAAAGTTAGTTGACGTTCTTCCGAACGGATAATGCAGATATAGTTCCGTAGCGCATTCAATATACAATAACGAAGATAGATGGGAGAATGTTAGATGCGAGCTGTGGAAGAAGTTACGGGAAAACCGTGCATCTTAGTTGGATGTATATGGTTCGCCGAAGGTGTTTGACGATGTGGTACATAAGTTAGATTACTTCAAGCCCAACCCTAGTAGCCACTATTGATGACATTTCTGGGCATTGGACTAGTCATTGCGACAAGGTATCAATGCATGGCATACCATGTATCGCAAGCAGCGTCGTTAATATAGGTATTGATTAGTCGTTTTTTTGTTGGGAATCCGGTTATTTAATCATTCACATCCAAAACGTCATTGGTTTAATTTTAATTTTAAATTTTAATATTTTTTATCAGCTTACTATTTATTTTAACTAAGATACCATTTATTATTTTCTTTTCCACAAATTATCATGCAATTTTTATTATTCACACCATTTACCAAAAACAATTTCAAGGCATTTTGGATCTGAATTGCAGAAAATTATATTGTTAGATGTTACATGTTCACCACCTGGTTAATAGGCACGTGTGAGTGACTATATATGAACATTTTAAAACTTTAATGGTAGTTTCGCAATGAGTAACGAATACCGACTATTAACTAGGTTTTGAAACATCATATATGATTATTAGATTATATTATATTAAGTTGTAAGTTTAATGTTGTATTGCACAAAATAAAACAGGACAATTTTTTTTGATATAAACTAATCTACGGGCAATCTAAACAAATTTTATATAGAGGGATGTGATAACAGATTTTTTCTAACATAACTAACACAACCATTTTTTTCTAGTTATATAGTGTGTTTGATATTTTTTAGATTTGGGGTTCCCCGAAAGATCACTACAGACAATGGGCCACAATTTGATAATAAAGACATAAAAGTGTATAACATATCCAGAGGAATTCAACACTGTTTTTATTCTCCTTTCCACCCTCAAGCAAATGGGCAAGTTAAAGTTGTGAATCAAACAATTTTATCCAGATTGAAGAAAAATCTAAAGGGAGCTACAGGAAAGTGGCCAAGTTATTTACAAGAAGTATTGCGGGCATACCAAATTACACCTCGGGCTGATATGCAAGAATCTCTGTTTGCTCTTGTATATGGGATGAATGCGATCACTCCCATATAAGATGCTTTACCATCTCGAGTCTGAAACTATTACAAACAGGCTAATGAGATAGCAGTCAAGAATCAATTGGATTTGATTGATGAAAGAAGAGTTAAAGCGCATCTAAGGACAACGCATTAACAAGGTTTGACGAGGATCATAATTGCCTCCAAATTTAAAATAAGAGATATCCAAGTGGGGGACAAAGTCTTAAGAAAAGTATTTTTACATACCAACGAAAAGTAGTTGGGTAAGCTGGCTCCGAATTGGGAAGGCCCTTATGTGGTATGTCAGAAAGTTAAACCAGGAATATAAAAGTTCCAAGACAAGGAAGGGAGAGCACTAAAACACTCATGGTACATTGAACATCTCATGGTATACTTAGAATAGAACTTTCTTGTAGATATTTACTTTTTAAGTATCAATGTAAATATTATATGACATACTCTTTCCCACCTTCGTGGCGGGAGGAGGTTTTAATGAGGTTCCCGGTTCTTTCAATAGTACCTTATGCCTTCTTCAAAATTCTGGTGCAATTTTGTTTTAGGTCGGATATTAAATGCTTATTAAACACCTCGGCTTTCAAATGTTTTTAAGTTTATCAGATATATTAAACACATATGGTTGAGGATGTTTAGCACCTTTGAAATGTTGAAGGCTATCTAAACATTAGTCATAAAGAGTTAAACCAAATTTAAACAAAGGGAAATATGATATTGGAATCTGATTGGTCTGAAACCGATCCATAATTCACAAAATACCTTGACCATTCAAGGACTTTAAGTTTTGTAGAAAAGAGACTAAACAAACAATGCAACAAAATGCCTTGGCCATCCAAGGACTTTGGTTTTTCAACAAAAAAATAATACACAACAAAACAATACAACCTTAGGGCTTGTCCCCTTCGGGTTTTCACCACGATCGTTTTTTGGACTTTTGAGTTCAGCACTTGAACTCTCACCAACTTCTTCATCGTCTTCGGAATTTTCCCACTAGAATAGTTGTGCTTGTCACCATCAGCCATTGTATGGAAAGAGAGGTCATCATAGTCCACAAATTTCCACAAAGGAACAAGAGTCCTCTTAGGAAAGGTCTCATGGAACAGTAAGATCATATCAGATTTAATTCCATTATCTCTCTTTTCGAGGGAATCCACTACTCCACTAACATACTTCTCTATCCCTGCAACTATTTCTTGAGCTTGTTTGCTTACGAAGGAAGCATTCTCATCGGTTTTCTCTTAGACAGTTTTCTTTAACTTGACTTTATCTTCAGACAAAAGTATGGATAGTTTTGTCTTTAGCTTTTAGTTGCTCCTTCAAAGCTGTGATCTCATTAGAAGAAGAAGTCTCTATTACGGAATGCTTGGTTTGGAGGTTTTTTGTGGCCTCTTCTGACTTGAGCAGTTTGGTCGCTAAATCCTCATTCTCATTCTTCAATGATTCTATGCTTTGTTGAGCGGTATAGAGATCGCTAGTCAATATTTTTTTCTCTGTAGCCAGGGAGTTTATGGTAGTTGTTTGATCCCTTACTTGCCTCTCCAGATCAACTACGGGACGGATATAACCTTGAAAGGCGTGGCTTAGGGTATCTCGCTCACTTGATATCATATAAGTCTCTCTATTGTAGGTCACAACATTGGATGAACTGGAAGAACGATAAGGCTCTGCGAAGTCATCCTTGTCCAAATCATTAAAATAAATTTTAATACTTTGAAAGGCATCAAGATTTACCTCTCCATCAGCAATAGTCTGTTCGGAATAAAGGTTGGGTGGAATTTCTTCTTGTAAAATATGATCGGTAGGAGCTGGAGGAGGGATTTCAGAAGGACGAAGAATTATCTTTGATCCAATAGTAAGTTTTTTATTCTTGGTAGTTTTTTCCATCACTTCTCGCTTTGTGTTTCTTATCCTTCTTCGTAATCTGTGGTAGGTTTTCCGATCCACCAGCCTCCTTAACAGTAACTTCTACCGCTTCCAGCAGAGCAACATTAATTCCTCATTGGTTCTCCAAACTGGTTCCTTCAATGGTTGTATGAAGTGGGTCTGTTGTGGTTTTCTTCTTTCTTTTGTTCTTAATCTTGTTCAGATGACTAGGGGCTTTGGCCATGCAAGGAAAGTAAAGCTTAACATCTTTATCTTTAGTTCTCCTCAGGATAACATCTGCAGGAGGAAGGGTGGTCAGTTTTTCCCAAGAGAGGTCTTTTCTCCCTGTGGTGTTCCATAAATGAGACCTCAAAAATTTCCCCGAGGTGAAACAGTTGTGGAAACCGTTATCCCATTTCTCCAAGGCCCAATCATTTAGCTTGGCACAAGTGTCTTAACTTGTCTCTACATAATCCGAGAATGCCTTTGAGAAAACTAAAAAGAAATATAAATCAGTTCAGAGTAACTACCTAGTATTTGAAATATTAGAGAGAACATGAATAAAACTCACTTATGCTCTTCCAGCGGCTGGTCAACTGGCTGGGTTGGAATCAACCTTTATCTTCTTCCCATTCTCTCAGGCCCCGCTGATGAACATGAACTGTGTCCTCCATGACTTTTCTGACTCCAAAAGATCATTCATTACTTTTTAATCATTCCCCATATTGTAATTGTATAAGGGAATGTGATGATTCTTGCACAAATTCGCCACAACGGCGAATTGTTCCATTGGCAGTGGAATTTTGGATAGCTTGGAAGCCATGATGCCAACCATCAGGGTGTAACAAGCATTTGGGCTCAGTTGACTTGGGCATAACTTGGTCAGGTAGAAGTACCTGACTATCTTCAGATCCAAAGAAAACTAGAGTCTCCAATTAAGCACCTCTGTGTAGACCACTAGCTCGTTAGAGTAGCAGTCCATCAGAGTCTCCGGGGTGAGGGATTCTTACCTTGACAGACTCAGGGATCCCCATCTTTGTACGAATACGACCCAATTCAGCGGTATAGGTGTATACGTAGGTTATATTATGAAGGGATAGTAGGTATTTTACGCTGACCTTCTTGAAAGTTTTCCCTACGTTTCCTTTCAGACTCTTCTGATGTGCATCTGGATAAGTTAGACCTATTTTAGTCTTGCCCTTTCAATCTGTAGCGGTGTCCTCCGTCTGTCTGGACGCCTCGAAAGGAGTATCATCTAGATTATCTTCCGTATTTTCTTCCATTACAATGGAAGGTTGTTCGGATGGCTTGGCTTCTGCCACGGGTTGCTGTCCAGATGATTTGATTTCTGGCAAAGGTTTTATTGCCTTTGAACTGGTGTCTCGAAGAGGTAGGAGTGGATTTAGATTTGGATTGGCGAGTTATTCGGCGATGGGTATGCTTTTCAGGGGATTTCTCAGCGTCTGAACCCATGAAAATAAAAGGTGAAGGCTTTCTAACGCTGAAAATGGCTTTCTAATGCTAGAAACAGCTTTTTCTTTAAGGAGAGGGTTTTGAGACTCTTGTACAGAGGACCGTGATTGTAGAGGAGAAATGTTTGAAACAAAAGGTAGTTTTCTAACCTTAGGTGCTTTTGAGGACGATGAACCTTGGTATGTGTTTGCTTGTGACTGATTGATTCCTTCACCAGGAGAAACAGGAAGGCCAACAACAATTTGTTCGTCTCTTGCAACTTTTTTCGCACTGTAACCCAGACAAGTTTAACCAACCACCTTTTATTAGTGCGTTTCTAGCTGTGAACATAAATGACTCGAACACGAATTGGAAAATGTACTGAGCTTTCTCTCATTAGAAATGCTTGTGTTTTTTAAGACAATGAAACAGTGGAATGAATTTATATAACAATGAAAAACGGCTAGAAATTATGGGAGTTAAAACCTAGGTAACTTTCTAACTTAGTAGGTAAACGAATCTAGGAGAAACACGGCTGAGAGGTCAAACCAGAGTCTGACACATGTGCCACGTTGGAAAAGATTCTTGAAATTCTAAACGGTAAAATCAGTCCCACCAAATTTTGAACATAATGACTCTTGAAATTCTTAACAGAAAAGGATAAAGTCTGTAGTACGGATACAGAAACAGATCGAAAAAATTTGTTTTTTTATTCTTAAAAGTTTTCTCTTCTAAAGCTTCTTTGCAAGACCTAAAGAGGCTACTGATGAGGTCAGATATTTTAGACACCATAACTTACCTTTATCTAGAGGGTTGTTCGGACTTAACCATTATTATAAAAAACTGAACAGGACAAATGTAATGGAGTATGACTAAGCTAGGTGTTGGTCAGCTCACATCTTGGGCTAATGAGTCCTTAAACTTGACCCGACTCCGTGATCCGATCCGACAGGCCCATGGTTCATAAATAAAGTATAAATACTCCAACCACTTTCATTAACGAGGGTAATCAGAATTAACCAGCTAACACACAACTTAATTATCTCACTACTCTCTACTTTAAACATTAAATTCCCAAAACACTTTACAAAGTTACCCTCAAACAGAAATAAACCACGCCATAGGTGACATACTTATCATAAGTAAAGATTACAACGAAAACATAGCCTATTTAACCAATACTTTCAAAAAAATTAGAGTTGTCGACTTAAATCTAAATCTAGAAAGTTGTACTTTCAACGTCCGACCAAAAACAAATCGGCTACATGGTCAACAAAGATAACATTAAATTAGGGTCAAGCCAATTGGAAAGTTTAGCAACAATGTCTCCCCCAATGACCACTAAACATGTATGTTTTATAGAATATTGGCAGGTCTTAATAAATACATCTTCAAGTTTTTGGATAAATATCAACCGTTCTTTGAGCCTTTAAGAATTTGGGCACCAACTGCGACATGCATAACCTGATTATCTCGAAACATTTCAATATTTATGGGCTTAAACGAAATCACATACCACACTTTAGTATATATGTTAATAACACAACCTCATATGCCTTAAACATCATCTGACATTCGACCGAGAAGCAAACTGTCACGTTGGAAAGAATACGCCAACTCTTCAACTTTCTCACTTGTTTGGCCTCTTTCGTATATTTGTACTTATGCTCTCCAACTTTATTGATTTCAGATTCATCAAGCTCAACATATATACTCAAAACATATTCTTGCTCAGAATTGGGTAGATAACAATGATAGAGGCATCATTTGAGATAACAACGTCTTCTCAAGAGTTTCGGTGACAATCAAGGGAGGAACGGGAGAAACATCCTATGCCTGGATCGGTGGCATGTTCCGGTGACGTACTTGAAGAGACTCGTCATCAAATTCATCATCATTATCAAATTTATCATTTTTACGAACCGCATACACGTTTCTTTACTACCACTTTTACTCGATCTATGTCACATGTCAACCACAAGGCATACGCGCGTGAAGTCATTAAAAATGGGTCCTCCACGTTCTGGCACTTCACCAAATTGACTATTTGCAATTATCTAACTTTATTTAGATCTTTTAATTAATATTTACAACTTCCTCCAATCACATCTTACAAACTACAACAGTTGGGCATTTACTCCATTTGGTTTCCCCACTACTGAACAACACAACACTCCATTTGGTTTCCCCACTACTGAACAACACAACACATCCAAATGATTTGTATTCCTTTATCTGTGATTTAAATGGACTAAAGGGTTATTTTCCTATATGTATAAACAATATGAAGAATTTTATTATCAATCTGAAGCAATGTTAAAGCAAAAAATATATTTTTAGGTAACATATGAAACTATGTCAGCCTGTTACTTGTTCATGTACTAAAATTCATTCGACAAAAGGAAGATTTTGGTCGGTGAATGATTTTTAATGTAGGCGGGAACACAGTCAACATGAATTTATCTAGAGAATTTTCTTAGGTTAGTTTGGCTATAATAGGAGACCAACCGATATATTTAAAGACTCTTAAGAGTCCGACCAAAAAAGGCTCTAATATAACTTAGTATACTTTGGGAGTCAACATTCTCCATCATTCATTGTACACGCTTCAGCGAACACTCAGCAAGCTTCAAAAGACATCCGTAAATGAAGAAGACAAGATGATCAACTTCACTTAGATAGTATTTCCTCAATTCTTTTGTAAGGACTATAGGGACCACCGATAAATGTGTAAATTACTTGTTCAGTCGAAGCACCAGTCGATTTAAACACCTTTGACAGAAAAACCTTCAATCACAACATCATTCAATAAAAACATATTCGACCGTAAAATTATTAAATCGAAAACAAAAACATAAAAAAAACGATTACAAATATTAATATTCTTAAAAATTACCATCCACATATATAACAAATAATACTAATCATTCAAATAACACATTAGAGAGTATACTCGATCTGTCTGACTCGGTCCAAATATAAAACAGATTGGGTTCGAGTTTAGGATTTATAATCCCAAATAGACCATGTGAGATCTAGATTTCTAATTTGTTCTATTTAGTCGGGTCCGAAAATTATAAAATACGTAAAAAACAAGATATATTATATATAAAGTAAAAATAATATGCCTACGATGGTATATGCGAGTTGGTTAAGTAAGGCATGTTCATGACCAAAAGCCATGAATTCAAATCTTCAAAATCTGATTTTGTCATCTTGTATGGTTTATCTTCTGTCATTGGTTTGCAAATTATTGCATCAGATTTAAGATTTACTCTGTACGCACTCGTTGAGTAGAGGCTGCGAGCTTCTTCCTAAAAATAAAATAAAAAATAATATAACATATTTAAAAATATTAAAAAAACATATTAGATTCAAATGTTTGAAATATAGGTTCGAAACAGATAGTTCAGCGGACGCGCCGCCATCCCTATGAACCCAAAGTTGAGTTGTAATACCAGAATTTTCTAAAACATCGATTTGAACACAATATAACAATATTAATTAGGATTGTTATTTCGTATACCAATTTAAATATTTTTGTGACTTCGGCATTAAGTATTGGAAACTCTGGTGGAGTGAATGTAAGGCAAGTATTTAATTATAGAGCAGCTGCCTAAAAGGCAAGCAAGTGAGTGGAATAGTGGACCATATTAATGATTCCGACATGCAACCACTCTCCTTTCCTTTCTGCATGATACTGACAATGTGTATTCCAAGTCAAAAAGGCTACAAATCCATACGCTCAAGCTCAAAGCGCCAGGAAATCCATGACTAGAGATGAGTCACGAGTCATCGTGAATTTTAAATGCGGCTTTTATCGTCCAGTCCCATCTAAAGCCTTAACTTAATACAATCAGATGTTAGCACAAGAATAGTAGTAGCACTCATTTAACTAATCTGGGTTGCTAGCTGTTTCAACCTCTGTTTTGTCCTTTTTTTAGTTTACTTTTTTTTTTTTGGCTTATATCCCATTGGTATCTTTCCCGAATAAAAACTGAGTAGGGAAAACTATTTGTTTTTAATTATTTTTAATATTTTCTTACCCAGTTCAATTTCTTTCATTTTTTTCCATAAACTTCCTTGCATTAATAAAAAAAATTGAAAGTACGAAGACCTATTTGCAAGATTTGAAACAAAAGATGTTTAAAGAATAATTTTAAATTCGAATTGACTAGCCAACGGACTAAAGCTTGAAACGAACAGAGAAGTTGAAGAGGAGGCGAAACACCATAGCAGCAGTAGAAGTTAAGCTTGAAATTAGACAAAATAATTGGGGATGAAGATTCGCAAAGGAAGAGAAGAATAACTTGGAGAAATTGCTCTCGGTCTACAACTGATTCGATCTCAAGTTCTCAAGTAACATATATCCAGGCTCTCCAGAAGAGTAATTACTTTCAGAAGATTCGGGGCATCATCATGGTTGAAATTCAGCAGCTTACCATCGATGAGAGCTTGCTTCGCGATCCAGTCAGCAACAGAGTTTTGCTCCTTGTATATGTGGTTTAAGGACATTGTCGAAGTGATGAGTTTTTTTGCAACACGAGAGCAATGATTCAATATAAAAATGGGATTTTCTGTAAGAGAGAAGATCAACAAGGATTTTGGAATCAGAATCAATCTCCAAGTTGGTGATGTTCATCGTTCTGCATAAAAGCAACCCATCAAGAAGGGCTCTACATTCAGCAACTATTGGAGAGTTCTTGCCATAGATTCTCCTCAAACCCTAGTATAATATTGCCTTCAAGATTTCTAACAAGGCCACCACCACTGCTTTCACCGGAATTAAGACAAGCAACGTCCGTATTTAATTTGAATCTGTTGGATTTGAGGGTTTTCCACTTAAAGAATAAGGGAAGCCTACTATTTTTAAGATGGTTTACACATCCCAGACTCATAGAGGTTTTATGGTATTTGCCCCAGTGCCGATTCTTGAGAATTTTTTAGTTGTCAAGCCCCGAAAGAATGCAGAGGACGTGATTAATCATTGAAGTGGTGATATCATCTGATTTATGTGCTTCATTTGGTTACGAGCAGACCAGATAACCCACATAATAAATGAAGGAATAATCGAGCGAATATCACAGTTATCAGAGTCATGTTAGGGACAATATAAATCTGAAAAAATGAGCTGAAATGAACCCAAACAACCCAGATATGAGTACATTGAATCTTGATATGCTGAGAAGTTTCTTCGTTGTTGCAGAACTGACATTTAGAATCCAATTGAAGATGTTTCGTTTTGAGAAAATAATCAGTGGGGATCCAATTGTAGATCGATCTCCAAAGAAAAAAAAGGAGCATTTTATGGGCGTAACATTGTTCCATGTCTTTTAAAAAAGCCTCGAGATGTTGCCAGACTTTGTAATGGCTTTCCAGGTTTCTTTGGAGCTAAAAGAACCATCTAGGGTGAGAGACCATTGGATTATGTCTTTATTTTCAAATAGTCTGATCTTCTTAATCTTCTCAATTTCAATTGAGGCAACACTGCAACAGAGCTTCTCCATAGCATTCACTAGATGACCAATAGCTTTGCACCTTATCTCTATTGGCATCTCATAGCCAAGTTCTATCACCAGTCTCATTAAAGAGGATAAAAGGATTTTTGAAGCACCACCGGTCAAGCCAGAAGTCGATGTTCCCAATTCCAGAGTTCTAGTAGATAAATTTCTTAGAAATATCTATGATTTTCCATATTCTAATCCATATTTTTGAAGATTTGGAAGGGATTGGGGCTAGGATAGGGTGAAGATTACTGCAGTAAATGGAAGAGATGAGTTTAGCCCATAAAGAATTTTGTGCTCTGAAGAAGAACCAAAGCTTGAGAAGAAGACAAGCTGCATTTCTTCAATCTTCTCGAGTTCAGACCACGCTCTTCGTGAGGATTACAAAGTCTGTCCCATTTAGACCAGGTAATTGTATTGTTGTTTTCTTTATTCCCCCATAAGAATTTATTATAGATTCTTGCGATTTTATTTATGACAGAGTAGGGGATAAGCTTATGTTGAATTGATTAGATGGGAAAGGTAGACATAATAGATTGTATCAGAGTTAATATGCCAGCAAAGAATAGGTTAGCCTTATCCCAATAAGAGATTTTGTTTCCGATCTAAAAGGTTAGCATTATCTGAGTCAAAAACAAGCTTAGGTATTATATCGTTTAGAGGGATTGAATAATTATCATTTCTATTGTCTGCCAATAATGCTTTAAAGAAGTTCACAACAAAAGAGCTGATTTCCTCATGCTTATCAAGCCACATATCCCCATATTTTATTCAGTTTATCCTGTTCCTTTTGTTCATTTTCTTAACAAAATTATGAAAGACAGAAGTGTTTATGTCAATGTTTATTTATGTCTCCAATATGATTCCTCTCTATCAAGCAAGGAAAGGTGAGATTTCATGGCCTCTTCAAGCATCATTTTATCAAAAGTATAATGAGTGTCATGGTAAATATTCTCTCTAAAGTGGATCTCATTTTCAACATTTTTCATAACATCAAAAACATTTCTAAAGACCTTCTTGTTTCATTCTCTCAAGTCATCTTTCAGCCTCTTTTGATTGAACCAGTATCTTTGAATGGGGTTCCCTTCTATGATTTTACCCCAGTTTTTCTCAACAAGTTCCATAAATATAGGATGCAAAACCCACATATTCAAAAATTTAAATGATGATTTTTTCTTCTCAAGAATAGAAGATATGGTAATAGATTTTGGTGAATGATCAGAGAAATTTCTTGCTAGATGATTCACATATTTAATATCAAAATAGTTCATCCAAGAGGAGTTAAGGAGTACCCTATCAAGCCTCTTCCATTTAGAGCCATTAGACCGTGTGAATCTAGAATCGTTGAACCCAACATCTTGAATATTACAATCCATGATTGAATTATTAAAGTCTTCGATGCTTTTGAGATTGATAGCATTGCATGATAGCTTCTCATTGATATGATTAGTATTATTAAAATCCCCAAAGATAATCCATTCAACCAGAGGCTCATCAATAGCCATAAGAGTATCCCAAATAGTCATCCTCTGATCTCTTCTACACTTGGCATAAATTACAGAAACTCTGAATTCTTATCAAAGGCTGTATGATGAACATTTAGGTGTAGAATTTGTTCATCATTGAGAAGTACATCCACCTTAAAATCAGTATGCTACAAAACCCATATTTTGTCATTGATGTTGCTAATAAATCCCATATCATTTAGCTCATGAGCAATCATTTGAAGGTTTGAAGAAGATATCATTGGCTCGTGAATAACCACAAAGCTTGGTCCGATTGATTTGATTAACGATTTTAGTCTTTTTAAGGTGCTTTGTTTCTTATCCCTCTTACATTTCAATTGAGGATGGAGATGGTCATTTAATGGGGGATGAGGTTTTGGTGGCTCTCTTAAGCTTGATCAGTTTAGAAAAAGTTGGGCCCATTGAATTACAACTCCTCATTTTCTTGCTTTTCTTGGTTTCATTCTTTCTTAACTCAGGATCTTAGTTGCAGGAACAAGAGAGACATGGAGGCTACCCATATTTTCTTTGCAAGGAGAAGTTGAATCTTCAAAGGGAATTTGGGTATCAAAGAATGATTTTCTATCAATGGCTTGTAAAGCCTCACTGATTTCAGTTTCTTTAAGAGGGGAGTTAACATTGGATGCAAGCCTTCTAGGAGATTCTTGCATGTCTTCCTCCAGGTTCAATACATTGTTATCTTCAGCAGAGGTATTCTTGCTACTCATTGATACTTCTCTATTATCAGCAACATTTGCATGGTTGACAATGATAGATTTAAGTTTTGGAGTTGATTCAGTAGCTACTATAAGAATAGGAACATAGGATTTATTATGTCATTGTTTTGAGTAGGGATATCTTTTTTTCACTCTGATCTGGAATGCCCAATGTGGGAGCAGAAGTTACAGTATTTAGGCAAGTCTTCATAGATAATGTTAACCCAGAGACTGCCTTTTTTACCAAATCTTATCAAATTTTTTTGTATAAGATGCTTTGAGATATCAACTTCAATCCAAATTCTGGAGCAGTTTAGTTTAGCTCTGTTTATTGAAGGAACCCATACTCTCAACAAAGATTCAATCGTGTTAGCAATAACATTTATAGTAGCCTCATTGAACCTAAATTCTGGTAAATTAGGTAAAGTAACCCAGACCGGAGTGAAAGGGCACTCTTGACTAGGATTGAATTGAGGTGTTCACCTCAACAATTTCATAGTTTTGTTACCAATTACCCACACATTTCTATGCCAGAGCTTCTTGAAGTCTTCTTGGTTGTCAAATGCAATAAAAATGTGTCTAAAATCCCAAATTGATAGATTGTAGTGACCTGAGAACTTAAATTTCCCAAGGAAATATCTAATGGAATTAAGAGAAGGTTTCATAGTAGAAAACTTCCATATGAGGGTGTGCTTTGATAGCTTGAGAAGATATTCTTTGTCTTTGCCTCAAATTTGATAACAAAGTAATCTTTTTATGAGAAACAACAACGTGTTTATGTTGGAATGATATCGATTTTGGTTTCAAGGTGTCAGCATAGGAAGAAAGAATCGTTGGGTTGGCTGGGTTAGTGCTTTACTCCTCAAAAGCAGTATTTTTTCTCATGAGCCCAACCATTGTTGAAGAATTTAGATCGTTTCCAGGAGAAACAGAGGAAGCATTATTTTGGTTTGGGTTTTTGAGCATGAGGAATTCCAGGTCATACAAAGCAGTATTTCCATGATTTGATCTTGTTGATTTAGGTGTGGAAGCTATTTCGTCTTCCTCCATGGTGAAGAAGACAAAGAAAATCCATGATCAAGCTTTATTGATACATGAATCAAGAAAGTGAAACTATATTCTTGGAGTTTAAGAACATAGCTTGAAAAAAAAAACAGATTAAAAAAAGATGAAAATTATATAATCCACTCAATTTCTTTCATTTCAACATTAAAGACTCTGAACAATGAGAATTATGAGTTATATATATATATATATATATAAATCGATATTAAATTTGCAACTAAATTGCTTTTAATTTCAGAGATAACCAACAATTATTTTTTATTGTATCAAATTATACATTATTTTGTAACTAAACAAAAAATATTTTTTTTCAATTTTTTACCATAAAATTGTACGTAATTTTGCAAATCTATTTTTTAAATAAACATTTCTAAAAAATTAGTTGTTGTACATCCAAATTACACGTATTTTCGCACTAATTACCATTAATTTTTACAAAACAAGTTCTTTATTTGTTTTTTCACATGATTAGTCTTATTTAGCTACCAAAGTACTATTTTCGTAACTAGTTTCTTCTTATTTTCGTAGTTCCAACCTTTTTAATTTCTTTTTAAAAAGTTAGTTGTTTTACACCAAAAAGTATTTTCGCACTCAATTAACACTTATTTTTACAAAAACAAGTTTGTATTGTTTTTTTGGCGTACAATCGGACTTATTTAGCAACCAAAGTCTTATTTTGACAACTATTTTTTTCTATTTTCGCAACACATTTTAACGTATTTTCGCAACTAAACAAAAAATGCTTTTTTCGCAACCAAATTATACGCAATTTCACAACTAAACAACATTTGCTTCTTTACAACCAAATTACATGTAATTCTGCAACTAAATAAGATTTTCTCTTTTTGCAATGTATTTACACGTAATTTCATAACTAAAACAATAAAAAATATCTTTCATGGATCAAGTTTTTCTCGTCTTAAAAAAACTTATCATATATTTTAGATTTTTTGGAGCAATAGTTTGAAAGATATAAAATTTTAAAAAATATAAAAATGAAGAGAGAGACAAATTGTTGTGCGTATATAGGTAGTAAAAAAAATACATATTATTTGTAAATACTAGTTTAACACTAGGTGGTTATTCGTACATTATCAAATCTTGGATTTTTATTGGTAAATAGTTTAATGATTGGTGGTTATTAGTAGATTACCCTTCTTTTACCACTTAATCAAATCTTAATTTACCTTGAGTATATTATCTTTTCAAGATTATAAATCTAAAACCAATAAAATAAAATAAAATACAATTATGAATAAATTTAGTGTAGCATTGAAAAACAACTTTAGTGTTTTCTAATTTGATAAAAAAAATCTAATATTTTTAACATCATATATATATATATATATATATATATATATATATATATATATATATATATATATATATATATATGTTTTCAATAATATTACTATAGTAAGAAAACACATAGTTCTATTTCTATATGACGAAAATAAATGGTTTTTACAAAAGAAAAACATATATTTTTGCTTTACATGAATAATTTTTTTTAAAAACACTTAATAAACAAAATTTGTTACAAATCTATGTTTAAAAATATTAAGAAACATCTAATATATGTAAGCCTTACATATCATCAGAACATCACATAACCTTATTTTATATTATTTTGGCGTCATTTTTTTTAATATATAAAAATATTGCTTGTAGATTTTAAAGTATTTGGTATTCATATTCTCCTGATGCGTCGTATGTATCTGTTTATTCTTCATACAAACACCATTTTCACGAATGGAATCTGTTAGGCGGAACCATAAAGTTTTGGAAACTCATCGCTCGTGTTTTTCAATGCTTGTTTATATTCAAAATCATCATTTATCGACATTGCTCCTAAGATTTCAAATAGCTTATTTCCTTCCACCAGTACCATGCGACATCGTTCCATTCATAATAGGTGTTTGTTGTTGAATTATATTTTTTCACCATTTTTAATAGAATAGTTAAACCATGTTATCTCCTCAAACATTTTTATCATACACACATTCTCATATGGTTTGAATATAACTTGTAAAATGATGTTTCATACTGTTATCCATATATTTGTGACTATATCAGTCAGTAATTCACAGAGCGTAAGCATAAACGACCGAATATTTCACTAATAAATGTTTATATTTGATAATATTTTTTACTTCAAGTACGCAATGTGCATATACCTAAAAAAATCAAAATGCACAAACAAAAAAGGTTGAAATAGTAAACAAATCAACATTCTAATAATGCGATAAAACCTTTAATTACATCGATGACATACAATGATGCTCCACGTGTAACATTTAACAGTTTTGAAAAAAATTGCACTCTCCAACAATATGTAATCAACCAATATAATTATCGAAGACAAAAAATCGACCGCTTTTATATATAACTTTAATTTGTTGATAAACAAACAATAACAAAAAATGATAGTAAAGTTGCTTATGTGGTACATTATATCATGCGATGACTCAACCGTGGATTCTTATCCTCGAACTTGCTAGTTGGAAAAATAATATATAAGTCAAAACATCATCGACAAACTCCCACCATTATGTCTAAGCTTCTCTTTAGCTGAGATGACCGTTACATTTAAACATTTGTACATTATATGATCCCGTAAACTTTCGGAAGTGGTTAAGGATAACTTACCTGGTTTATATAATAATAAGAGCATATACAAAACATGTTAAAGTACCTCTTAAAAGACCATGTTTGTTAACTTTTATCAAAAGGACATGATAGTTGAATAATGCTTCCACAAATACCATGCAACATCGTTCCAATCATAATAGGTGTTTGTTGGTAAATTTTATTTTTCCACTGTTTTTAATAGCATAATTGAACCATGTTTTCTCCTCGAACATTTTTTTCATACACATATTATAATATGGTTTTAATTAACATGTAAAATAATATATCATACCTGTTATCCAGTTTTCATACAACAATTAATTTAATAAAAGATAGAATATACATATTTGTATACTATATGAATCAGTAATTCGTCGAGTGTAAGCATAAACGGCCGAATATTTAAATCATGATATAAAATTAAAATTCCAAGTAGGCACAGGTGCATAAAACTAAAAAAAGTGAGAATGCTCGAACCAAAAAAAGTTGAAATAGTAAAAAATCTAAAATTTTATAACGCGACAAAACCGTTCATTACATCGATGACATATAAGGATGCTCCCCACGTGTAACATTTAATTATTTTGAAAAATCTTGTAGTCTCCAACAATAGTTAATCAAAACATCCAAATTATTCAAGACAAAGAACCAATGTCTTTTATATGTAACCTTCATTCGTTGATAAAAAGATATTAAGAAAAAAATAATAGTAAATATGCTCATGTGGTACATCATATTGTGCGACGGCTCAACCGTGGATTCTTATTCTCGAACTTGATGGTTAGAAAAATAATATGTAAGACAAACATCATCGATAAACTACCACCATTATGTCTAAGCTTCTCTCTAGTTGAGATGACGGTCACATTTAAACATTTGTACATCATCTCGTTACATGTACACTTATTATGACCATCATGACCTTACCCAAAATAGAAATGAAATATGTTTGTCTCGTTGTGCCACATTTTTATAAATTAATCGACGAACTGATCGTTTATTTGTTATGATGAAAATATGTCAAATATTGGTAAAAAAGGTGTCGTTGATAACTCTTTATACATTTTCATAATTTTACAAATTCCACTCACGAATAGTACATCATCCCTCGACTATCGCGTTTGGTGGCAGATAGTCCTTTGACTTTCAAAGGTCCGTTGACAGTCCTTGGGCTATCGCATTTGGATAAAGTTAGTCCACCAAATCCTGTGATCCATGAGAGGCTGCCACCTGTCACCGTAGTCCCCAGATTTTTGTATCACCACTAGTCCATTGAGTTTAGTTATCCGTAATATTCTAAATTTTAGGTTTGACCTAAACTCAAGGGACTAGTGGTGATACAAAAATCTGGGGACTATGGTGACAGGTGGCAGCCTCTCATGGATTAGAGGATCTGGTGGACTAACTTTATCCAAACGCAATAGTCCAGGGACTGTCAACGGACATTTAAAAGTCAAGGGACTATCTGCCACCAAACGCGATAGTCGAGGGACGATTTACTGTTCAATGCCGGTAAACTTACCACCATTATGGCAGAAGTGCGAGCTCTCCTCGATGGTATTCTCCTCTACAAAAATAATGGCTTCGTTAACGTTGATATCGAGACTGACTCCCAAATTTTAGTCACAAGTTATAATTCTTGGCCGATAGACTAAATTCTTATATGTTGCAGAAATTTAATTTATCATCAAATGGTAATATCCCATATTTGTCGTGTACAAAATAATGATGTCGATTAACTAGCAATATGGACAATCATTTGCAAAATGAAACATTATATCAATCAACTTAACGTTTCTAATCAACTTAAGGCTATCACTTTCCTTGAAAGTATTGACTTAGTTTACATTAAAAACAACATTTAATCTCTTACTTTATAAATATATTAAAAAAAAAGGGTATGACTAAATTAGGGCCCAAATTTTGTTAACCATTCCCAAATGGTAGAGAATTTTTTTTAATAAATAGTCAAAGACGAGTTTGCCCTTTTACCAAGAATCTTTAATTTTGTCTTCTAGTGAATTGTGGGTATAGCTAACAAAAAATAGAAGAACACAAAATTTCTTCTCCTACAACCCTCTTATACTCAACAAAATCAAAAACTCCAAAAAAACGCAAAAATTCCAAAAATCACAAGAAAACTCCAAACCTCCGAAACCCAACAATTTGTTTTGTAAAAACCAAATCATTGAAGGATGGATTCAGAAGGTGAGACTACTTTTCACGAAACCTGGAAAAAAAATACATTCCCCGCCCGGTGGGACTACTTTTCACCCGGCGGGGTAACAAATACACCTGCAAAAAAAACTCATTCCCCGCCGGTTGGACTACTTTTCACCCGACGGGGTAACCACGAAACCTGGAAAAAAAATACATTCCCTGCCGGTTGGACTACTTTTCACCCGGCGGGGTAACCAAGAACCAGAAATTTTCGACCACTGAAGGACCTCGAACCGATTCCTAAATCTACCTCTAAAACACCGAATCAGCCACAACAAAACATTCCTAACATTACTATACTACTATAAACACCACTATAAACATGTATTTCACTATAAAATAGCACAAATCTACAAAATAAATAAATATAATCAACAAAAACAAGATTTAGAGATGTTAACTCTTCATTTTTTCATTCTTGTTCTTGACTGAGTGTGAATCTAGTAGAGTTGTGGAACGAGAAGATGAGTTAAAGTTGGAGCTAATTTGAGTTTGGTGTTTTGGAGGTTTGAAGAAGAAGAGAAGAAAGATAAGGCTGAATTGTGTTTTGGTTTTGGGGATGGTTAGTTTTTAGGGTTAGGGCTTAGTGAAAATTGAGAGAATGTTTTGGATAAAATAACGGGATTACTTAAAATTTGCGTGAGAATGGTTAAAATTGAGGCTGCTTGCGGAAAATGGCTCTAATTTAACCACCCTAAAAAAATTGTTTGTACTTGCTCGTTTCTTAAAGATAAAAAAGGAGAGTTTTTGACTCATAAATCTTTTACCCACAATATAATATCAATTTTAAAAGTAAAAGAATATCAATTTTAAAAGTAAAAGTTATTTGTGTTCCATAAAAATACTTTTAAATTAAAATAATTAAAATATTATCTTAAAATGTCAAAATACATTAAACAAATTCAAAACTCCTATTTGAACTCTGAAAAGATACAAACAGAAACAACCATACCGTTGTCGTTCTACCACTATTATATCCTGAACAAAATAATTTAGTTTCTTGGGCAGTGTGTGGTAAAAAATATTTCAATTCCTATTGAAAATATAAATTTTTATTCTTCTGAACAATCGAAAAATTATCCACAATCGAAAAGATTCACCGACAAATAACAAAGGACCCCATTTATATATATTCCTTTCTTAGTTTTAGACAAAAAAAAAGTCTTAAAAAACTGTCGTTCAACAGTACACATCATTTTAAATTTCAAATATTAATATTTTACATTAAAAAATATATATTATAACATTAATATCCAACATTTTTTATAATATGGTTATAATAGTTTACATTATATCATATAATATGATATTTATATTAAATAATTATTTTTTATTTTTATTTTGCAATATTAGAAATATGGAGTTGTATTTGTATGAGTAATGCTTCTCTTCTATATACCTCATAAAGCAAAAGCTATACCTTCACTCTCCAATGGCACCACCAAATGCAATCAACCCTGTCTACTTCCCCTTCATCGCAATCTACATCACCACGATCATCATCATCCGATCCTCAGCAACAGAGCTACGCCCATCCGATCACGGCCTAGAGTACCAATCAACTTCTCCGCCGGCCACGCCGGATTCGAGATCCCCGGCGGTGATGTCTTTCTTCAAAACATCGAGGTCAGCAGCAGATGTTGAGTTACCGAAACCGATGGTGACGTCATCTCCAAACGACGAAGACGAAGCGTGGCTGAGGAACGCACTGAGAGAGGGAGAGAAAAGAGAAAGAGATCGGAGGTATCGCGTGCGGCGACTACTGGTGGTGGTGAGTTCGGTTTGTGGTGGCGCCGGTGTGGTGTTGATGGTGGTTTCTGGTGTGGTTTATTATTTAAAGTACCGAACGCGAAAAGCATTGCCGGCGGCGCCGTCGATCGGTGGTTAACTTAGTTTAGTTTTTGTTTGAATTAGATTAAATCGATGGTTGTAATTAAAATGTGTTGGTTTGTTTTAGTTTGTTACTTTAAAAATGATAGTAGTACACTATTTTAGTATTTAGTATATTTTGTTTCCTGAGCTTTAGATTTGTAGTATAATGAGAGAGTATAAAAAACTTGTAGACTGTTGCTGCCGTATTTGGGGGATGGGGAACCCAAAAAAACCTAGAACTGCTGTTTGCAATTGGTTTGGATAAAGTATTGCTCTCAAACTGAGAAAAAAATAATGATATAGAATCTTGGTGGGTTAATTTTGTTATTACCATTTCTTTCTAACTCTTTAGATTTATTTTGGTTTATTTTGTAATAAGAGTAATAACCAAACATTTAGGTTACAAAAATTCATTGTCAATTGTATTATGTTAATTGTATTATGTTAGTCCTTTTTTCCACCGTTGGATAAACAAATTCTTTATGGTTTATAAACTTAGCAACAAAATCTTTTTCTAAAAGCGGGAGGGAACTATTTATTATAAATTAAAAACTTGAGAGGTCTATTTATCACAGAAAATGATTTGTTTATTACGTATTAAAAATATAATAGATATGTTTATATATATAAAAAATAGAAAAAGACCGATGTCAGATAATTCAAACGTGAAAGACTTACGATATCTTTTACCCAAATATTTACATTACAAATCTATCCTAATAAAAAATTAAATTTAACTTTTCTCTTAAATATAAATTAAACAATTTTTTAAAATTTCAAACAAAAAAGTGATCTCAAACCTTACCATTTATTTTTTAAGTATAAATAATAATAATTTTATTGATGAAAATAAATACATCGATAACAAAGTTTAATATATCTGTATGTTTACTCTATATATATATATATATATATATATATATATATGCGACATTATGTGTATTTAAGGCGTTTTTGTATCTATTCACAGTATAAGAAAATAAGTACAAATTGACACTAGCGCTACAATTCTATCACGGGTGCTAAAGAATAACTTTGTTTTGGTGGAATAATGATTAAAATTTATTGAAAGGTGCATACAAATATTTAGGGTATATCCCGAGGGAACTTCGACATAGATGTCATCCAGAGTTTGCAGAACTATAAAGGAGAGATAAGAAGCGTAAATAAAACAAATAAGATAAGATATAATAGAGCCGTGCAACGGTGAACCACCAGAGTATGGCAGGGGATGCTCGGCAACGTAGAAACTCAAGAGCAGCAAGAAAAAAAAGTAAGTTAGTACGAATACTAAAGGCCAGCTAATCTTGGTGTCTTGAAATCGTAACCGAAGGTCATCTATGATCCGGTTATATATCAAAGAGGCAGCGGGGGAGGGGGGGGGGGACAAAGAATTCTTGAGTTCCTCTCCCGCCAGACGTGGTAGACAACCGCGTCAAAGCAAGAGCGCCATATGTGACGGTTTCGAGATTGAGACCAATTTGAGGCCTCGCTAATCCAAGATTGCCAGCAGGAAGTGGTAATTGAGAAACTCAACTTAGAACTAGTGAAGTTCCAGAGAATCTTTGAAAAACTACAGTCATAGAGGAGATGAGGTATAGTTTCAGAGTCAGAGTTGCAAATGACACAATCAGGTGGGGTGTTTATGCCCCATCTAATTAGTTTGTCCCTGGAAGAAAGCTTGCCAAGAATTGCAAGCCATAAGATAAAGGAGTGACGAGGGATGTTATATTTGTTCCAAACTAACCCGTCCCACCCTACAGTGGGCAAGAGTTCGAATGACATTGTACGTGTTCGTGATAGTGAAATTGGGATTTCCGGCCTTCGCTGTCCAATAATGAATATTGGTTGAGATAGTCTTGGGTGAGGGGAGGGTAATGATTAGGTTGTTGAGTTCCTGAAGGTCGATGCGGCTCCTAGCTCTGGCCGATCTGAAATCAATTGGCCAATGCCATTGTCCATCTCTGATAAAGTTGGAGACCTTGATACTCTTACCAAGTCTTGAATCTTTGATGATGATTTGACCATAATGCTTGGCTAATGAGGTAGTAAGGAGCCAAAGGTCATACCAGAAAGAGGTGTTCGTTTAATTACCAACTGCGACCCTGTACAAGTTACTAGCCAAAGGGCGCAAATTTAAGATTTTCCTCCAAGCCCAAGAGGGGGTGGAGCCAATATCAAGATTCTAAAAGTTTTTATTTTTTATTTTTTATTTTTTTATTTAATCCAATCGCTCCAGATGGATTGCGAGTTGCTAGTAATTATGGACCAGAGATGTTTAAGGACGACCTCCTGATTCCATATTTTTAGGTCTAGAATCCCAAGACTGCCCTCCTTCTAAGAGTGAAAATATCCAGACAACTTTAGCCGCATGGATTTTCATGGTTGGACCCGACCAGAAGGAAGCGATAGAGATATTGGTATAATTCCTTCAGCACCCTTGAGGGGAGGATGAAGATGGAGGACCAGTAAACTTGCCCATAAAAAAGAACAGATTTGATAAGCTGGAGTCCACCAGTATAAGAAAGATGTCTCGAGGTCCAAGAGTCAATACGAGATGTAATTTTGTGCATGAGAGGACGACAATCAGCATGGGAGAGACGACCCGTAAGAAGGATAACTCCCAAGTATTTAACTGGTATTTGACTTTCAACGAACCAATGATAGAGAGAAGATCAGAGCGAAGTGGGTCATTCATTCGAGAGAGGAAAATTTGACTTTTAGTAGGACTGACTTTAAGGCATGAGAAGAAGAAGAAGTCTTGAAGACCTTCTTTAATCAGAAGAAGGGATTTGACATCTCCATGACAGAAGATCATCAGGTCATCAGCGAAGAAGGGATTAACGATATTGAGGTTCTGGCACTTTCAGTGGTGTTTAAAGTTGAGGTATTTACTTTTTTCCTTGAGAATGCTCGAGAGGACTTGCATTACAAGGACAAAGAGAAGAGGAAAGAGAAGATCTCCTTGCCTTAGCCCTTTCCTACCATGAAAGTTTCCATGTGCATCACCACTGATGATGGTACTGTAGGAGGGAGAAGAAATGCATTTAATAATCCAATTGATCATCTGATCAAGGAAGTTCATCGCAATGAGAATGGCAAGGATGAGATTCCATATGATATTATCGAAGGCTTTCATGAGATCTATATTAAGGGCAACTCTTTTGGCACCTTTGTTATTGTTGTAGCCCTTTAAGAGATCCTGGGTGATGATAATGTTATCAGATATGTTTCTACCGGTAACAAAATCTGATTGGGACGAATCAATAAGGTACGTGAAATAAGTCTTGATTTTGTTAGCCAAGATTTAGAGATAATCTTGTAGACCACATTGTATAGTGCAATAAGTCTAAAATCAGAAGCCAAAGAAAGGGAATCCTTTTTGGGGATTAGAGCAATGGAGGTGGAGTTCGAGGATGGATCAATGGAATCCGAACTGAAAAATTCTAGGACCCCATTACAAATATCGAGTCCCGTTGAACAGAGCTGACTTGATTTCCTCACGAGTGATTTCACAAGTCATAAGAGATTTGTCACTTTCAGTGACTTTGGTAGAAATGAAGGAAGATAGTTTTTTACAAACCAGGGTAACGTGGAGGGTGAATTGTTTCAATTAGGTTCTGGAAATACTTTACAATGACCTTGGAAACATCAGCAGGGGTGGAGACTGTGTCCCCTTGGTCATTATTGATAGAAATAATTTTATTTCTGAAGAGCGGGTTTTGATGCTGTTGTGGAAGAATTTAGAATTCCTATCCACAAGCTTGATCCAGTTTTCTCTGGATTTTTGCTTAAGGAAGGATTCTTCAGCATGACTCGAAAATGTATAGGAGGATGAGGCCTCAATTTCTTTGGAGATAAGATCCGGGTTAAGATGGTTGAGAGCAAGGTTGGTTTGGGCGATAAATAGATTTTTCTGGGCGTCAGACACTCGGTAGCTAATGTCACTATAATATTTACGGTTGAGACAAGAGAGCTCATGCTGGAGACAGGCTAGTTTCAGGGAGACCAGCTTCATCCCTAAGGCATTGGAGGGAGAATTCTAACTATTTGCAATAATGGCTTGTAGCAAGGGTGAGATTGCCACATATTGAAGAACTTGAAAGGTTTATTTTTTTCCTCTGAAGTCCTAAATTGAGGGTAATAGTGGTATGGTCTAAGGAGCGAAGGAAGCCAAAGTGAGCAAAGAACATGGGGAAATGGTCATCCCAATCAGGATTGACAAGAACCCTATCGATTTTAGAAAGGATAGGATGCAAAGGCTACTTGTTGATCTAGGTGAAGGGAAATTTCGTGAATCTGAGGTCGCTGAGATCACTATGATAGCAACAATTGTTGAAATCATCAATAGCCGAGGTCCAGATTTCAGGGGAACCCAGACGTTCATCAGGCTTGCAAATTGAATTAAAGTCGCCAAAAGCAACCCATGGGATATCAAAATCCTGACTAGAGATGGTCGTTAAATCGTTCCAAAGAGGGATTCGGTCGGAGGGCTCGTTGAAAGTGTAAATGGCTGAAAAACGAAAAGAGGAAGGACGATTCTGGCATTTAGCCATACAATGAATATGTTGAGGGGATTGGGATAAGCTAAAGACAGTGATGACGTTTGGATTCCAGATAATCCATATTCTACCTAGAGGGTGGAAGGAGTGATTGGTAATGAAATGCCAAAAATGAGATATAATTCTAATAGTATGCTCAACTTTATGAATTTGGACTTTTGTTTCGACAAGAATTAAAAGAGATATACTATTACTAATAATGAAATCAGTAACATTTGTTTTCCTAACAGGGTCGTTGAGACCTCTAATATTCTAAGAAGCAATATTCATAAAAGAAGACTTATAGTGGGTTTGACGAAGGTCCTGTCGGAGGATAACTCTTTTTACCATAGGCCAAAATATCAAAATGCCGAGTCCTCTTAGGTGGTGAGTCGACCTCTTCTCCACTTTCAACTTCCTTCACCCCTTCGAGGTATGATGGGTGAGACCTAATGTCCGAATCAGGTGCAATGTTTGAAGGATCGGATTTCTCTGATGTGGGAATCAGTAATCCCACAAGGGGTATGTGCCTAAGACCCTTACTACATAGGCGGGTGGTGTGACCAAAGACGATACAATTTACACACCGGGGCGGTAAACCTTAATACTCAAAAGTCACGTTGATGAGTCTTCCCTTAATCTTAAAGAAAATGTCAGATCAAAAAATAGATCCAGCTTTGATCATCACACAAATACGAGAAAATCTTAGTTTTTCCCTTCTCTCGGTTTGTTTTTCCACATAAAGAGGAGTACCAATGACCGACCCGATATTGCTAAAACCCACCCGCGTCCAAAGCTCGAAAGGTAGGTTAAAAACCTTGACTCAGATAGGGACCTCCATATGAGGGGCTTTGACGAGGGAAGAGAGAGGTTCCCAAAATTTTAGTATCATCAAAAGACCACCGAAATGCCAAGGGGCTAAATCCAACACCTTTTTTGCCAAGTCTTCAGATCCAAACTTGAAAAAAAATATCATTCGGGAAGGGATTTGAAATCTTTAAGACCGTATTTTCCTCACATTGACTCAATATTTGCCTTAAGCAAAGAAATATTGTTCGGTTGAGATAAAAAATATCCCAAAAGATAATATTTCCAATAATCCAGAGGCCCCACTGCCAAATATTCTATGATAAAGGCATTGTCTTCAAAAGACATAGGACGGGGCCTAATAACAAGAGGGGAACGATTATTGGAGTGACCAGCGACGATGCTAGCATAGGAGGATTGGGTTTGATCAATGGGGATAGAGCCCAATGGATTTGGCTTTAAAGAGGTGAAATGGGATTTTTTTGGGCCTTTGCCCGCATTACCAAAATCCCTAAGGATTGAATAAGGTTTGGCAGAATTTCCGGGCCCTAACATCCTTTTTTTGTTGATAACAGGCCCAACAATGGAAATAATTTCGATTGGCCCAATAAATTTTTTTGAACGGCCCAAGGAAGAGGGTTTACTCTGCTGGTCCAAGTAACAAGTACCGGGTAATGGGGTCAAGGTATCAAACGTCCCATTTGGCCCATTAACTGACGAGATCGGGTTTAGAGGGTTTAGAGGGTTTAGAGAGAGATATTTTGGGATAACAGGGCTAACAAATTCTCCCTTAGATCCAATTATTGGAAGCTCAATATAGGCAGAATCCTTCTCACTTGAAGGGGTCTCAGGTTGTCGATTCCAGCAATGGGTAATATACCCAGATATGTCAGGGCTTGCCTACTCGAAAGACGATGTGGAGTCAGCCGAGGTGAAGAAGAGGGTTTGAATACCAGTGGGTAGAGGGCTATAGCTGGGTATGGAGGTTAAAACCTGATTAGCAGAGAAGAGAGTGAAGTCAGTCGGCAAAGAGTTAGGGATTTGTGGTGACTCCAGTTGACGATTAGAGGTTGGGGGAAGAGGAGCAGGTGATACCACAATGGCATCTTGGACGAAGGCTACAAGGTTGTGATATAGACCAAGAGAGATGGAGGGGGTTACTGCTACGTGACTGGCCGGCCGAGAAGGCATGTAGGGTGGCAGAGCACATAGAGCAGTCGAGAAGGCCACCTGAGGGTTTTTGAGAGAGGTGGATGAGGGAGGGTTTGCAGCTTCATTCGAAATGAGTTTAGACCGGCCAACATTGGAAGAGAAAAGGCCGTGGCCTTGACCGAATTCCATGTGGAATCTGGCCATTACCAAGGAATTCTTGACGTAAACCTCATGTGAAAGAGGGGTTGAGTGCGAACTCAAGGAAGAGACCGACATGGCATCCATAGGAGAGGAGATGTCGAGTACAGGGGCTGGAGGGTACTTGGAACCAGAGGTTTTAGTGGGGACAGGTGATGATGGAGGAGAGGAGGTCCTGGTAGAGGTTGGTGCAGGAATGAAGCAAACTGGAGAAAATGATCATGTGATGCCGGTTGGCTTAGCCGGGCGGAAGGAGGTTGGAAAATCTGTTTTAGAAGACATTGAGGTAAGGTGAAAGTTTTTTCTTGCTTCAGAGTTTTCTGAATTGATGAGGATAATGAAAGTACGCAGGGTTGGGGATGAATATGTATTAGGGTTGAGAGTATTGGAGTTGGAAAGTAGGCTAGGGTGGTCAGAAGTGTGTGTAGGAAAAATAGAAGAAAGAGAGTATGGAGGGTTTGAGAGTTGTGCTTGTTAGTTATTAGGCTAAATACTTGTTTCTGGTTAGGTTTTGGTTTTGTAGCACTGTGAAAATTTAAAATTTTACCACCATAAAAAGTGAAAAAATCATTTGCCTTAACAGAGTGATGGAAACAAGCTGGGAGGTCATGGTAGTTTAGAAGGGTAAATGCTGGGATTGTAGTGGTGATAAGGATAACACTGATCATTTGTTGGCAATGCAGGTAGAAACACTCCAACAAAGAGGAAAAGAGGTTGCTCTTGTGATAAGTCTGGTGGTCTGGTTTATGTTGTGAGGCCAGAAATGGGTGACACTAAGAGAGTTGAAATATGGAGGGGTTGAGGATGGACATGGTGAGAGCTTAGAGGGGGTTTTGTCTTTGGTTGCAGGAAAGACAACTAGAATAAAGTAGAAGGTTTGGTTGATAATGAGAAGAGTGTTGTAGTGGGTGCTGGCTGGGGTTAGATTGGGGATCAAAGGAGAGATGGGGATAAGAAGGTTGGGTTGGCAGAGAAAGATGAGAGGTTGGATGGACACAGAAATTACCATGACGACATGGGATACTAGTAAGGATAGAGTGATGCTACTTGTTATCCTACGATGATCTTCTCTCATCAGACATTAGTGCTGCTCATGTCGGCTTATTCCCCTGGTAAAAGCCCTTGTCTAAAAAAAGATATGCTACTTGTTCGGAGCAATCTAGCAATCCATCTTTTGTTTTAACTAAATGTTTAGTGTATTCCTTTAAGGTTTCGCCAGTGAACTGTTGGAAATTGAATATTATATCTCAATTTCCTCTAAACTCTTTACTTCCCACAAATTATCTTTAGAAATCCATGCAAAATGTCAAAGCTTTTGATTGACCCATGCAGAATTTAAATATTTTCTCTCATCGAACTTTCCATATTTGAGATATCACACCGTTTGGGTAAACGACCGGACATAATTTCAAAAGACATATATGACTGCCTCCAATTATGCCATTGGCTGATCGTCGTTGGAAGTAGTAAATTTACCTGGTTCGAATTGAAACACACCATAAGAAAATATAAATACAAACATGTAACAACACAATATAAGTAAAAAATAACTAAAAAAATGTTATGTCTTATAGAGATTGCAGCTCTATGTTATGCTATCTTCCTGAAAATTGTTACGACATGCTCGCGAATTAGGTTTTTTTGTAATTATAATTTACAATATATATATATATATATATATATATATATATATATGTTTTTTATGTATCTAAAACTATTAAAATATTGTTAAAAAATCGTTGGAAATTAAAAAAATTAGAAGTGTTTAAAGAGACAAAGAAACGATCATAATAATTTTTAAAATAAAAATGTTTGAAGTAACTAAGGTATTGTTGGCATATGAACCTCCCTATTTATGGCTTAAAAGATTATTCTTGAAAAAGTAATTGACATTCAAAGAAGAAAATAGAATAAAATGTACGTTGAATTTTGAAGGAGACTTTTAGACTTCCAGTTAATTAATGTATTTAGATCCTTCCTTTTAGTCTATAAAAGAGATATAATTTATGGAGTTTATCATCAAACAAAATTGAGAAACACTTATAGTGAGTGAGATAAATAAATAGGTAGAGATATCTTTACGCTTGCGAGTGTAAGAAGTTATAATCTTGTAATCCTATTATTCATATAGTAGAAGTTTTGCTCGAGGCCGCATGTGGTTTTTCCCTTTACATTGAAGGGTTTTCCATGTAAATCTTGGCGTTCTTTTCTCTTAATTTAATTTAGCTATTTTTTTTCTGTTGTGCAATTATATTTTAGTGATTTTAAGCACAACAAAATTGATATCAGAGCTACGCTCTATTTTGAGCATTCAAGTTAATGGAGCATATATATCCGTCGGAGGTATGCCAAAGCTGACTTCTTCAAATGATTAAATTTGAAAACCAAAGATGAATGACATTATTTATTACAAAGATCTCAATGAACCTATTCAAGTTAATGAAGTAAAGCCCGGTGATGAAACTGATAAACATTGGAAGGTGATGCATTGTAAGACGCTGGCCATTATCTGCCAACGGGTCGATCAAAGTATTTCCCATCATGTTTCCAATAAGATAAACTGATCTGTTTTGGAAAAAGTTGGAGTCCATATACAAGCAGAAAACATCATAAAATAAAGCTTCTTTGATTAAAAGACTTGTGAATCTCAAGTTCAAGGATGGAAGGAGAGTCACAGAGAATTTAAGTGATTTCAAGATTTGATAAATCAACTCACTATTACGAAAATGAATCTTGATGATGAATTACAAGCATTATTATTTCTTAGTTCTTTACCAGATAGTTGGGGAAATATGGTTATTTCCCTAAGCAATTCCGCTGTAGATGGTAGCTTAACCATAAATACAGTAAAATATCGTATCCTAAATGAATATGTAAGAAGAAACGATTGCCACTCATAATAAGTCCCATGGAACTGAAGCTTTTGATCCTGAAAATTTTGAAATGAGAGGAATGAGTCAAACAAAAAGTTTTAACAACATGAGGAATGACAGATCGAAAGGGGGATCATAATCATGGCTCAAAAGTATTGTGTGCTTCTACTGTAAAAAAATGTTTATAAAAGAAACGAGTGTAGATTTTCTTAAAAAGATTAAGCTAAAGAGTCCAAGGAGAGAAAATGTGGAAATGACGAAAATAAATTAGTTGTTGTAGCATCCGATGACAATTGAGTAAGTTTTGTTTATGATGATATTTGTATTTATCTAGTAAGTGGTGATAGTGACTGAGTGATTGATTTGTGAGCATCTTTTCATGTTACCTCTCATAGTGAATTCTTCACTACTTACTCAATTGGGGACTTTGGTAATCTTTAAATGAGAGACCAATACACTACAAAAATTATTGGGAATGGAAACATTTTCTTAAGAAAAAAGAAAGGGAACAAATTATTGCTAAATGATGTTAGATAAGTTCTTAGTATTTGACTCAATTTGATATCCACCGGAAAACTTGATGATGAAGGGTACTCAAATTATTTTGGAGATGGAAAATGGAAACTTATTAAAGGTTCTCTCATGGTGGCTAGAGGCATGAAGAATAATTCCCTCTTCTCCATGTAAGCAACGTTAAAAAAGGGTGAGATTAACTATATATCTGAAGAGGATGTTACTGCACTTTGACACAAAATACTTCGGCACATGGGAGAGAAAGGGATGCAAACGCTGGTGAGGAAAGAGCTTCGGAAAAAAATAAAAGGTATATCATTTAAAACATGTTATCATTTTTAGCTTTTAAACAACACAAAATGTCTTTCCAAAGAGGTCTGACTCCTATGAGGTTACATGTTTTGGATTTTATACATACAGATGTTTGTTATATGGATATAAAATCACTTGGTGGGGTAAAATATTGTGTAGCATTCATCGATGATTATTCAAGAAAGGTGTTTGCATATACCTTTATAAGTAATGATTATGTCGTGGTAGTTTTCACAAACTTTCATAAGAAGGTGGAATGAGAGACCGATACAATGCTGAAAGTTGTTCGGTCAGATAATGGATGAGAGTACCAAGGTTCTTTTGAGCACTACTGCAGGTCCCATGGGATCCAGTTGGAGAAGATAATTCCCAAAAATCCTCAACAAAATGGTGTGGCTCGAAGAATATATAGGACAATTGGAGAACGTATCTAGAGCATGCTCTCTCATACGGAGTTACAAAAATCCTTCTAGGGTGAAGATATGAGGACTGTAATCGATATCATCAACCTCTCTTCATCAATTCATTTGGGTTATGATATTCTCCAAAAAGTATAGAGTGGTAAATAAGTCTATTGTGGGAACTTGAGAGTCTTTGGATGCAAGGTATTTGTCCATATTCCCAAAGATGAAAGAAAGAAACTAGATACTAAACGAAAGAATGCATTTTCATAGGATACTCACATGGAGAATTTGGGTACAAATTTTGAGATCCAGTTTCAAGAAGGATAGTAAGAAGCAAATATGTTGTTTTTTTGAAGACGAGACTCTTTGTGATGTTGAGAAAGAAGAACCTCAACCAAGAGTAAATGCTAAAGTTCCAGTCAATTTAGAATCTATTTTCTCATCTATGACACAAAATAATTGAGGGAATGGATATGAAAGTGAAGGCCAAGAGAAACCACAACAACATGAAAATAATGAAGGTAGCAACAACAAAATCAGGAGGAACCTCGTGAGGAACCAATTGTCCTAAGGAGATCTGATAGAGAACGAAGGCCCTTAACAAGATACAATCCAAATGAGTATATTATGCTTATAGATAGAGGAGAACCTAAAATTTATGAAGAAGATATGTTTCATGATCAAAATAAATAATGGGTAAAGGCTATAAATAAAAAAAATGGAATCTTTGCAGCAGAATTTCACCTATGAGTTGGTGAAACTTCTCAAAGGCAAGAAGGCACTTAAGAATAAATGGGTGTACATAATTAAAGTTCACGAGTTCAGCTCACAACCAAGGAACAAAGCTCGATTTGTTGTGAAGGTATTTGGACAAAATAAATGAGTTGACTTTTGATGAGATTTTCTCTCATGTGGTGCAGATGACATCTATTAGAACTATACTTGGTTTAGTGGTAAGCTTGAATCTTAAAATCGAACAATTAGATGTAAAGACAGCCTTCCTACACAGAGATTTGGAAGAAGAAATATATATGGAGCAACCTGTAGGCTTCGAAATCAAAGGAGAAGAAACTCTTGTGTGCAAGCTAAAAAATGTCTCTATGGGTTGAAGCAAGCTCCATGACAATGGTATAATAATTTTAACTCTTTTATGCTTGTGAATAATTTTAAAAGGACTTCAGATGATCAATGCATATTTATCAAAAGATATTATGTTGAAGACTTCATCATCCTTTTGATTTATGTGGATGATATGTTAATTGTTGGGCGTGACCCTGTAAATATTGACAAACTGAAGGGGAACTAAATAAATATTTTTCCATCAAAGATTTGGGAGCGGCTAAGCATATTCTTGGAATGAAGATCACTAGAGATAGAATAGTGAGAATCTATGGTTGTCTCAAGAATAATATATTGAGAAAGTTGAGAAATTTAACATGAGCAAAGCTAAACTTGTATCTTCTCCCATTGCAAAACACTTTAAACTAAACACTACTCAATTTTCAAAGAGTGAAAATAAGAAAAAGGAAATGAAAGAAGTTTTATATGCATATGTGGTCAGAAGCTTGATGTACTTCATGGTCTGTACCAGACCAGACATTGCCCATTCTGTTGTTGTTGTTACTTGATTTTTTTCCAATCCTGGAAAAGATCATCGGGATGTTGTGAACTGGATTCTAAGATATTTAAGGGGTACTTCAAAGATGTGCTTGTGTTTTGGAAGAAAACTGGAATTAAATGCTTATACAGACGTTGATATGGCTAAAGATGTTGATTTTCAAAATTCTACTTCAGGCTATATGATGACATTTGGTAGTAGATCTGTATCTTGGAAATCCAAGTTACAAAAATGTGTCGCATTATCAACCACCGAGGCAGAGTTTATCATCGGAACGGGAGCGTGCAATGAAACATTATAGTTGAGGAGGTTATTGAGATAACCATAGTGCTATTAACCTAAGCAAGAACTCAACATTTCGTTCAAAGTCTAAGCATATCGATGTTCGATATCATTGAATAAGGGATTTACTTGATCATAAGATTTTACGCATGGATAAAATTCATACGGATGAAAATGGTTCAGACATGATGACAAAAACATTGTCTCTCAACAAGCTCGAAGTCTGCAAATCAAAAACATAATTGACATTGCCCTTTACATAGGCCGGAGGAGGAATTTGTTGGCATATGGACCTCCCTATGTAGGGCCTATTAGATAAAGTTAATGGAGAGTCCAATTATAATTGGATGTTGCAATGAATTAAAAGATTATTTTAGAAGAGTCTTTGGCATTCCAAGATGAAAATGCAAAAGAAAGTATATTGAATTTTGGACGAGACTCTTAGACTGTCAATTAATTAATGTATTTAGATAATTCTTTTTAGTCCTATAAAAGGGAGATGATTTGTGGAGTTTATCATCAAACAAATTTGAGAAACACTTATAACGAGTGAGCTAAATATAGAGATAGAGAGAGTGAAAATGAGAGATCCTTACGCTTGTCAGTGTAAGAAGTTATAATCTTGTAATCCAATTATTCATACAGTGAAAGTTTTGCTCAATGACACATGTGATTTTTCCCTACACATTGAATGGTTTTCCACATAAATTTTGGTGTTCTTTTTTCTTACTACTATTTAGCTATTTTTTTTTCCGATGTGCAATTACATTTTGAGAAATTGTACGGAAAGTACCTACTCAACTATTATACTTCCATCTAATACTCAGCTTTCCATTTATTACTACTTAATACCCATATCATCTATATAACTCACAATAAATACCTAATATTTTAATAATACTCCAAATACCTCAACTTCATCACCAGCCACACAACCACTTCTAATTCTTGAACCAAAATTTATCTTTCTTACTTTTTCTTTTATTTTTTTAATAGTCATATCTTTCAAACTGGAATTCGAAAAATATCTGAAAATACTATTACTTTTATTTTTTTAAGATGAACAAAACTAGATCCATCAATGATATTTTTTTTTAAAAAAAATAAAATAAAATTTCACCAGTAAAATACGAGTTTTTTGAAAATTAACCATGGGAGTTCTTTAAAAATCAATCACGCGAGTTCTTTGAAAAATCAAAGATGAGAGTTCTTTGAAAAATCAATCATGCGAGTTCTTTAAAAAATCAATTATGCGAGTTCTTTGATGAATCAATTATGAGAGTTCTTTGAAAAACCAATCATGCAAGTTCTTTGAGCAACAAATAATTTTTTTTTAAAAATATCAAATGGATCTATTTTTGTTCGCTTTAAAAAAAATTGATTCTACTTTCAGATTTTTTTTTTCTGAACTATGGTTTGAAAGATACAGATTTTTCAAAATAAAAATAGAAAAAAAAGTACGAAAGATAAATTTAAAACAAATAACTCTTATATAAAATACCGAGAATATTTTTGTATATTATTTAAACGGAAGCATATGTCGACATTATCCTATTTCGAGTATTAGTTGCTAATAAAAAAGTTAAGAGTGAATTTTATATTTTATTGCTTCTAAACTCAACAGCTATCAATATTATGAGGGAACCTGACCAGTAGAAAAAGCATGATTTAGAATGTGAGAGGTCTTAATAACACCGTTAGACAAAAAGATGTTACTGATTTTATAATTAGAAATAACATCTCCCTTATTGTCCTACTCGAAACCAAAGTCCACCTTTCGAAAGTAGATTCTATTCTTAGATTTATGGCACCCTTCCTGCATGTTCTCACCAACCACTCCTCTCATTCCCTGGGAAGAATTTGGATTATTTGGAATCCTAGTGTTATCTCAATCACTTGAATTTCTCTATCCCCACAATTCATCCACTGTTCTACCAAATGCCTCAATTTCAATGCATCGTTTAGATTCTCCTCTATCTACGCATTCAATGAGGCATCCGATCGTATCCCTCTTTGGGATGATCTAATCACCATTTCCAAATCCAACCAAGGCACTTCCTGGGCTTCCTTGGGGGATTTCAATGCCATCCGTCACCCCGGTGAGCGAATCGGTTCAACCGACAATTGGTATGCGGTTATTGATGATTTCAATAACTGCTGTCATCATTCTGAGCTTAGTGATCTTAGATCGACGGGATTCAATTTATCCTGGATCAATAAGCAACTGTCACACCCCATCCTCTCTAAAATCGATCGCGTCCTAGTCAATCCCGATTGGGACAACCTTTTCCCTATATATTTTGCCCACTTTGGTTTTCTCCGTTCTTCCAACCACACCACTGTCACCCTCAATCTTGGCCTCTCCAGGTCTCGGAGGAAGAGAGCTTTCAATTTTTTCAATATGTGGCAGTTTCATCCTCTTTTTAAAAGCATAGTTTCCCACAGCTGGAATCTACCTATTCATTCTTCCGGTATGAGTTGTGTCTCTGACAAACATAATAGTCTCCAACTTGAGCTTGCCACTCTTAATCGAAAGGAGTATAGTGATATTAACACTAGGGTTACTAATCCTGAAAATACTCTCTTCCTTGCCCAAGAATCCCTTGCCAATGATCCCCTCAACCCTTCTCTGGTTTCCAACGAAGTAAAGGCTTTCTCAAACTTCATCTTCCTGAGTCGAGCCGAAGAGTCTTTCCTCAAGCAAAAATCTAGAGAAAACTGGATCAAGCTTGGGGACAAAAACACAAAATTCTTTCACAATAGTATTACAACTCGACTCCTCCAAAATAAAATTGTTTCAATCAATAATGATCAGGGACTCTCTGTTTCTTCTCCCATTAGTATCTCAAATGTGTTTGTCAGATACTTCAAAAACTCTTTAGGGGTACGTCATCCTGAGGATTACCCGGGGTGGCCTCTCTTCTTACTACCAAAGTCAAAGATTGTGATAAGACACATATGGTCTGCGAGATCTCTCGTGAGGAGATCAAGTCTGCCATTTTTAGAATTGATAGCAACAAGGCGTCTGGCCCTGATGGTTTTAATTCTTTCTTCTTCAAAATCTCTTGGAATGTGGTTGGGGAGGACTTCTATAACGGTGTCCTGGAGTTTTTCCAAACTGGTACCATCAATTTCGCTTGGAACTCCACCTCCATTGCCCTTATTCCCAAAAAGGAATCCCCTTCGGAGGCATCGGAGTTTAGGCCTATTGCTCTTTGTAATGTTGTCTATAAGATAATCTCCAAAATCTTGGCCAACATAATTAAAGACTCCTTTCCCTATCTTATTGACAATTCTCAATCGACCTTTGTCTCGTGAATAAACATCTCGGAAAAAATTCTTCTTTCCCAAGAACTCCTTAGAGGCTATCACTCTAATGCTTATGGCAGAAGGGTTGCTCTAAAGATTGATCTTAAGATGGATTTTGATAGCGTGCGCTGGCATCTCATCCTAGACATTCTGGTGTCTATGAATTTTCCCGATCAGATGATCAATTGGTTCATCAAATGCATCTCCTTCCGCTCCTACTCCGTTATTATCAATGGCGACCCCCATGGTAACTTTAAAAGTAGAAAAGTTCTCCTGCAAGGGGACTTTCTCTCCCCCTTCCTCTTTGTCCGGGTCATGCAAGTCATTTCATGTACTCTTAAGGAGAAGAGTTCTGATAAAAACTTTAAATTCCACTAGAAATGCCACAATCTCAAAATCACGAATCTCTGCTTTGCAGATGATCTCATGATTTTCTGTCATGGGGATATCAATTCTCTACTTCTTATTAAAGAGGCCCTGATTATATTTCATGCCCTGTCTCGACTCAAAGTCAATCCCTCCAAAAGCCATATCTTTCTCTCAGGTATCAACCACCCTCTGAGAGCTGATCTTCTTTCCATTATGGGTTTCCCAAAAGGATCTCTCCCAGTCAAATACTTGGGAGTTCCCCTCCTTACAAGGCGTCTTACCCATATAGACTGTCGTCCCCTTCTTCACAAAATTACCGCTCGGATAGACTCTTGAACTTCCAAACATCTATCCTATGTGGGCAGACTCTAGCTCATCAAATCTGTCCTCTTTTCCAGACAAGTATACTAGTCCTCCATTTTAATTCTCCCCTCCAGGATCATAAAAGAGCTCTCTCAATACCTTTGTCGAATTCTCTGGTCGGGTTCCGAAAACCCACGGGGCTAAAATAGCATGGTCCAAAGTTACCTCCCACGAAAGAGGGCGGCCTTGGGATCCTAGACCTCAAAATCTGGAATCAAGCGGCTGTCCTTAAACATGTTTGGTCTGTTATCAGTAATAATAATCACTCGATCTGGAGTGATTGGATTAAAATGGAAAAGATCAAAAATAAAAATTTCTGGGATCTTCCTCTCGGATCCTCCCCCTCTTGGATTTGGAGGAAAATTCTCCGACTTCGACCTTTGGCGAGCAACTTGTACAGGGTGGCTATCAGGAATGGCTCGACTACATCTTTCTGGTTTGACCCATGGCTTATCTCTACCTCCCTTGTAAATAACTATGGATCCGATATCATTGACGATTCAAGACTCGGGAAGAACCTCAAAGTCTCTGAGATCATTCTCAATGGTAATTGGAATTCGCCATCTAACCTTCGATCCGCTCGAGCTAGATGCAACGCTAATCTCAAGGAGATCAATATGCTCCTCCTCTCCCTCCCCCATCCTAACATCTCTTCTCAAGACATCCATTATTAGAATGCGAAAACTGGTTGCATCACATTCACCATCCAGGAGACCTACAATGCCATTCGTAAGCCCAACCCAACAGTGGGGTGGGCCGGGTTAGTATGGAATAAATACAACATTTCTCGACATTCTTTCATCATTTGGCTTGCTGTCCAAAACAAACTATCCACTAGAGATAAGTTGCTCAGTTGGGGCTACAATACCCCGACTGACTGTGTACTTTGTAACTCTGCACTGGAAACCTCAGCTCATCTCCTCTTTGACTGTAGTTTCGCTCAGAGTATTTGGACTCAAGCGAGTTCAAAATTGGGTTTCCTTTAACTCACTCTAACTGGCAGTCTTGGATTAATGAGGCGTCAAACTGGTCTCAATCTCGAAACCACCATCTCTGGCGCACTAGTTTTGGCGCGGTTATTTACCACGTTTGGAAGGAGAGGAACTCAAGAATCTTCGGTTCCCCTCCTGCAATCGCCTCTCTACTCTGATCTTCGGTTCAGATTTCATGGTTCCAAGATTTGCTGACCTTCGTAACTGCTTACCCCTAACTATCTCCTTCGCTTATTGCAGGTATTCTCGATTGCCCAGACACTTCGTTTGGGACTTTACGGAGTCTTTACCTCTGGAGCTTTCAACAGGTTTTCGCGGGATCTCTGGATGCTCAGTGTTATTGTTCCCACCTCCGCTTTTTTATTTCTATTTAAGTAGTTATGCCGATATTACTACTATTTATACCTCGGCCACCCAGTATTTTTGTATGAGTTTCACTTATCTTTTGTATCTCTTCGGGGTATGCCTTAGGTATTTGTATGAACTCTATTTATTTAAATGTTTTTTTACCAAAAAAAAAGAAAAAAATGAAAGAAAAAACATGATTGCCAAATTAAGTTGGCCAAATTAAGTTCGGATGATAATTAATAAAAGTGTTTCCTAATTTCTTGGCCAAATAAAATTTGGTGGGCTAAGATTCGAAAAGGATTGTCGGTCTACATGGGACACAAAACTAAATGACCAAGCTTCTTGTTGTTTACAGCTAATCCTTATAATCGAATGGATTTCTGGATAAGAACACTAATAATGGTAGGCAGCAGAGGTGACCAAATAATTTATGATGGGATTCATCAATTTTGTCTAATACAAAGAACCAGATCTAGTCCCATCAATTTTGTATGAAACATATTCATATTCATCATAACATTACTCATCTTATATTGATTAAACAAAGAGAAAGAGGTGGTTGATACACCTCCCAAACATCACAACAACGGACAACAAATAGACAAATGCTTTAAGATAGTCTGTCAAACAAAGGTTTCAGAATCAAACACAAAAGCCGAAAATCAACGCGGTTCTACTCACACTGATAATTATTATTATTCATAATTCATATCATTATTGATCGAGGGACACCCACTCTATGTCTAGTTCTAATTCCCCCGATTCGACGTTCTGAAGCTTCAGCTGCACCTCCTGTCTCACTTTGCCATCCACAATGTTGATAATACTGTCTTCTATTAGCGCATTGTCGTTCGATTTCAACCACTTTCCGATCTGCATGTCTCCAAACATTTGTGGGTCGCCGTATGCCATCACCGATGTTATCAACGGCTGGATATCGATTTCGGCTTCACCCATTATGTCGTCGCCAGAAAATGTATCGTAATCATACACTTGCTGCAATTTCCAACCAATGAATAGCTGTCAGATAATACGCCGTGTCCGTCTATCATAGGTTTAGGTTTTAAAAATCATCACTGGAAACGTGCAAGAGAAGTTAAAAGAAACAACTTACCAACTTGACCGGCCCATAATTCTGAGGAACAGACAGCAAGAGTTCCTCATTCCAGACAGGATTCAAGTTGCTATTAACAACGGCTGTCCGAACTGTCTGATAAGATAAAAAAATAAACCTCGTAATCATCCGAAACTACGAAGCAAATCTTCAAGCATTAAGCAAAAGACTAACCTGCTTTCCAAGAGTCAGAACTACATAAGGATCACTCGACAACATGTCTCTGACAGCTAAATTGATTCCCTTTTTTATGTATATTTTCAACTTTCCGAGAAATTCTCCCATGCCTTCGTATATCTACTCAGTGTCGAATAAACTCAAGTCATTGACAATCAACAAATATAAACAATATGCCGATGCATGAAAATTTGTTAATCAATCTACTAAACATGAACTAAGAAAACCAGCTATAGAACTTCTCCATCAATTTTTAATCTTCAAATCAAACTTTATGGCCGCTGATTCGCTAACCTTCTAAAATCACCATATACAAAACATTAAACATGTACCGAGCAGAAAGGACAGAAAACTATTAAAACTATTCACCCTTTGCTGCGTCGAATTCAAACGGAAGCTATCCGTAATCTTCGTAGATAAAACGGGTGGAAAGGAAGGCATACTCGTGCTAGATGTCATCTGCGAGCTTGATCTCAGAAATTCTTGACGCGCATACTTTGACCTAAATGATAAATTGACTTCTATAAGCAAACAGAATAAAATCTAACACATGTTATCCACCCAACTTCAGACGGTCAGAAAAGTATTAACATAGACAAAACCAGCTTTCATGTCATAATTTAGGCCAACAGATTGAAAGGCCTAAAAAGTCAGAGCCCGTTAAAAAACGCTTTGATGAACATAATTTTTAAATAACTATGCCTTTCAGGGCCTGGAAGAACAGTAGTTAGCATAGTATTGAGATTCATAGGACCATTTTCATATTTGACTTCTACTTCGTTATATGTTTCTTCTAAAAGCCAAATCGACATCTCCTACGAGTAATGATCAGTCTTATTATTTTAGAGTTGTTACTGTTTCTTTTTGCGAAGCTTAATTGGGACCAGTTGAATTACTTTTTAGAGACAATAACATTAAGTACAATAGATGCCAAACCTTATGAATCTGGAACGCTGATCATGCCTGGCATTTGGTCCAGGCTTTGAAGAACCTGGAGGAATAAATGCCTCATAAATAGAATTAACAGCGGCATTACCTCCAACTTCTATCATGTTATCAACATCTTTGTCTGACCATTCATCCGCGGCCACAGACATAACCTGAAAAGTTGGAAGAAACTTTTGCGTTAGAATAAAACATAATTTTATATTTGGCCAAAAAAAACCACAATTAAAGAGGTGAGGTTATGAAAGCTATTCATATTAGAATGAAATGGACACTTACAAGTTTAATATATTACGAACTCAGTGATAAGCACATTGTGCATATACAATTCAACTATCTGGTATGAGGATCAAGTAGCACAATAGAATCTTAAAACAAGTTATACAACGTGAGTTCGAAACTCAGCCTGGTTAGGTTTGGTTAGATGAGGAAGATAATTGCTTCAAAGATGAATAAAGTAGCTTATAGAAGTACAGATAGAACACCGTCTGAAATCAGATATGAAGATCTTTCTTCTTGATCCACGCGCTTTGCTACAATATTCAATCTAAAAAATGCATTGATATTCACTGGTTTACTTTTAACTTAGTGACACTTCACATGTTGAAGTTACAATCGTATATATAGATGTTCTAATATAAACATAACCATAACTTTTTATGCATATATATGACTCTACTGTACTACTATATCTCTCTTAGTTTCTTTGATTGTAGTGAAGTTTGCATTCCTACTAAATTATTAGGACATCAAACACTGGAGCAACATTCCCATCAAGACATGGCATGTCGGCCCAGGCGAGATGCTCATGGGTTAACACCATAAGACTGGATTATTCTCAACTTATAACTAGCTATGAAAAGCAACCCAGGAAGCAATTACCCTCGAGATATGAACACCAAGGCTTCTGTGCACTCCACAGCATCTTAAGCATAAAAAAACTCCAATACTTGCCGATCTGAAAATGTAGTTCTTAACTATAAGCGAGAGATAAGCTAATAAAAAAGTTAAGTTTCCTATCACATTGCAATATATATATATATAGACACAAAAAAATTAGGGGTGAGTGAAGTTATAGAGGAGTGGAATTTTTAGTCCTTCGGTCTACCAAGTGAGCTATCCCGATTAATACGGTATACATCTAAAAATTGTTAACCATCCAACGAATGCCGCCCATGTTGTTTCTAACTATGCAATATCATTTAGGAGGTAAAAAATGAAAAGCAATGGCCTTCCTAATACTAATGTTTCATATCTTTATATAACTTCATTTCATTCCTTCGGTGCAGACGATAAAAGGGTCAACGCTATCATCATTAAAAGATCATATATAGATGTAACTTACGCCCACTTGGGATCTGCAGCACTGCAGTCGGCACAAAAGCGGTTATCGGGTCGATTCCATAAATCAATCAATCTCCTTTTAGCTGCAAAGAGTCAAATTATGCACCACATTTGTGAAACATATGTGCTAATATGTATGTGTCGAAGTAGATGCAGGAAAGAGTTTATAAACAGACTCTTAATACTAATAGTTTTGAGCAGACAAAGAAAAGGAACGCATCTTTGGTTCTATTGTCATAATCAACAGCATCCCATGTAAATCTACTCAGCTGTCAGTGACTAAGACTCCAGCCTTACCACACCCTTTAAATTTACATTCATTCACCATCATTTTACTTTTATTCTAAAAATAAACTATATATAATTTAATTTTACTTTTTTGTCAAGACCATCGCACCATTTTTTAAAGTGAGGAATTATTAAAATCATAATATTGTATAAAAGTTACAAAATTATTACAATAATAGCAATAATAAATAACATTTTAAATAATGGAAAATATACTAATAAATATGAAAGAAAAAAACGGCTAGGAACAACAATAATAGTCCCTCCTACTTTGGCATTGAACTATATCCACCCTGCAAAATTGCCACGGACAACAGTGGAACCGGTAGTGTTTGGATTTTTAGAGTTCATAAACGATTCGCCCTATGAAATTTAAGTGAGATTTCTGAAAATTAGTAGTGTTTTTTCTGTATGAATTGAAATGTTAAAAGAAGTTGCAATGAACCGGATCAGATCTGTTTTGACATCCCAATTAGGTAAGGTTGGTAATAATGAATATGAAAAATAGTTGGAATGTTATTCTGGTCAATGAATAAGATTTGGGATAAGTGTGAAATAACTTATGATCACAAATGTCGTTACTATTAGATCTTAACTACAATAAGTTTACGAACCTGAAGAAGTAGGAGACTTTCCAAGTTCTGCTGGACGACTCATTGCCGGCTAACACAGCCTCCAGATTCACCTACAAATCTTCTCACCAAAACCACAAAATGACTCTCTTTGTTAACAACACAAGTATAATCGACTCAGAATTCAAAATACCAATCCTTGATTTATGATCCAACAACAAAAAAAAAAAACTACAAGGATCACGATCGGATTAGTGATATAGTTATTATCATTTGGAAATGGTTAAACGAAGATCTGAAAAGGATTTGGAAATTTACCGATGAATTCCAGAGGATGTTGTTGAAGGGAGATATTTTGTTCTTCAAGCTCCGAGAAAGAGAGCCATGGAGGAGAGAGAGAGACAGAGTCAGAGAGATGTTATGAGGAGGAAGACAACGTGCACTCTCTTCTTGACTCTTCAATCCAAGTTGTTGTTTTTATTGGTTGACCGTAAAATCAAATTGGTGATAGACTTGTAGTAACAAACTTGTTCTCTGCATCAAGTTGTTTGTACATGCTAAGAATCTTCAACTATTTTTAAGGGTATTCCGATCGACTTTAGATTTTACGGCTGGGCAATGAGTGGAATTCATATCAAATATGATTAGAGATAGCGATTTCAAACAAAATACCGAGTACTAATACGTAAAAATTGGTTTTGGAAATTTTTGTGTGTGTAGGAAATTAAAATCCCGGGACTGATTTCGGAGTCCAACAATATATTCACTATCGGAAGATGGGTTACAAAACTACTCTCTAGATAAAACTAGACCATACATCACACAAAGTATGACAACTTCATACACAACCCCAATACACAAGATAGTAAACCGAAATTAGAAAACTCAATGAAATATCCTCAAAAAACATAGTTATAAGCTGATCGAAAACATACTTAGAAGACTCCAAATCAAAATCCCTCTAGTAAGAGTGTAAAAGACTAATAGACGAGCCTGCTCACCAATATTGAAGTCGATCGCAGCACAGAATACAGTCTGATTGAAAGCACAAAGTTCCGTCTTGAATTGCTTTTTCTCTCAAAACGGCCCTATAGAATATGATGCTCATCTCAAAAGGCACTGTATAAATTTATATTTATACAGAAAAAAAATCCTATGTATTACCCTTATTTGGCCTAAGTCCATTTGATAATTGGACTCCCAAATAAGAGGAGCCCAACAAATCTCCCCCCTCACGACTATGTGGGAGGATTCGCCATTCCGGACGATCAATCTAAAATGTTCAAGCTTTCCCCTAGGCAATACTTTTGTCATCATGCCAGACCTATTATCATCTGTATGAAATTTATCAACCTCCATTTGTTTAACATTAAGAATATCTCGAATCCAATGATATCTCACATCAATATCTTTCGACTTTGAGTGAAACGACGAATTCTTCACGAGATGAATATCACTCTGATTATCATATAACAATGCATACACGTGTTGCTCAAATCCAAGTTCTCTCAAGAACTTCTTCATCCATAATAGCTCTTTACTCGCTTCTGCCATTGCAATAAATTCAGTTTATGTCGTTGAAAGAGCAACACACTTTTGTAGTCTTGATTCCCATGAAACAGCGCCATCACAAAAGTTAATCAAATATCCAAAAGTAGACTTGCGGGGGTCAACATCTCCAGTCAAGTCTGAATCAAAATAAGCCAACAACTCAATTTACTTCATCCCAAAATAGAGCTTTAAATTAGAGGTTCCTCGCAGATGCTCGCAGATACCTCATAATCCTTTTCATGGCTTCCCAATGGTCTCTACCCGGGTTTGACAAAAATTTGCTCATAAGTCACAATACAAACACTATGAAAGTAACTCTTATTCATAATATATTATTTCTCATGTTTTGCTATTCATTTAACCCTTATTTTGAAATTCATTTTTAACATTTATTATGCATTTTGTAAATAAATTAAAATCATATTTCATCGAATAAATCATATTTAACCCTTATTTCTCATTTTAAAGTAACTTTTTGTTCATATTTTGCAATTCATTTAACCCTTACTTCGCATTGTAAATGAATTTAGCTCATATTTCACAAATTAAAAAATACATTTTGTATTTAACCCTTATTTCAATTTTTTTTTAAATTTTTTTTTATTAATGTATTTTGCATTTTGCAATTGCAGAAAGAAGTGTTTCGTTACATGCAAACACGTGTTTCACATTTTGCATATGTAGTAACAAACACCCTCAAGTTTTTCAAAACTCAATTTGTTTTTCAAAAATTTCAAAAACTATATAGAAAACTCGACATTTATCTCCAAAGGCATTCATAATATTGATTTGAAAACTTATTTTGAAAAAAGAATACACAATATATCATCGATTTGAAAAATATAATAGCTCAACGAAATGGGAGAAAATATCAAAGCCGATTATAAACGGTCAGAATATATATAGACTTAAAGATTCCAAAAAATTTAGGTCTAGATCAGAAGAATTGAGATTTTAGAGAGATAAAAGAAGTTGAAAATATAAAAAAAATGAGATTATATATATATGTAACCTTAGTTATTGGATGAAATTTGTGGTATTATGAAAAAATATGATATTATATGGTAATTTACACATGTATTGATAATAGATGGTGGTGGCTAACACTTTCACCATTTTTCTTGGAGGCTAGTAATAAAACACACGCAAAATCATGAATTTGAAAAATTAATTTTACTCATAATATTAATAAATATTTATCATATGTCATCGACGCACACAAACTTAATCTAACCAATATGGACCCTATATCATAATGTTAAGCCCTTAAAACTAATAAACCTCCAAAACACAAATCAGTCCAAGACTGACCAACAATATTGTATATTGCACGAAACACAAAAATTTGAGGAGTCTAGTTTATAAATATTTCATATGTTTTTATAAGAATAATTAGAAATTAACTCAAAAAATGAAAATATATGTGATGAATTTACCCAGTTTGAGCTAGTTCATCATTAATTTTCATTTTTACGTTAATTCATTACATAATTTTGCATTGTTTGAGATAATTTATCATGCAATTTTGTACAGTTTTAGCTAATTTTTCACACAAATTCGCATTATTTGAGTTAATTCGTCACATATTTAGTATTCTTCTTGTGAATTAAACACAAGATTTTACACATATTCATGCGAGTATAGTATATAAAATTGTAAATAATAGTGAAAAAGTCGTAAATGTGTCTTAATGATAAACTAATAATTATTTGTATGTTTCTAATTGATTTATGTTGTTTTAGGACTACTCGCGTACTCTTTTGATGAATATTTCCACGATTTTGATTATATATGAATTTCTAATATATTTTTTAAACATATTTTCTTAAGGATATTTTGAGAAATCTATTGCGCATCTTATGTATAAAGAATATTTGTTTACAAATTACACACCGATGAGAAATTTATGAAGGACAAGTTGGCCAAGTGGATGCAGAGTGTAGGTTGCGATCTAGGATATGTCATCGTTGTTTACATATTCGATAAAGAAAATGGTGGAAAATCCTATAGGTTGTTACAAATGCAAGAGATATGGTGTTTTAATAAATAAGTTTGGTACATAAGGTGAAAAGAAAATACAATTGTACTTTTTAATTGAGGGTGTATTATTTAAAATCATGCTTTGGTTACTGACGACTAAATATTATATGCGAGCGATATAACTACAAAGCGAAAAGGCACTTTAGAGGTCATTTGCAAGCCACCAAATTAAAACCAAAAGATGAGTAGTTCGTTTATGATTTAACATTAACGAGTGTGTGTCCTAGGAATATATGCGTAGGTTTGAAGAAAAATAATCACAGCAATATATCAAACATGTGAAAACATCTTCAATATTCGAAAAAAAATTGTTGAAAAATCAATCATTCTCAAATATAATATTTTTATTAAGATAAAAGAAACTAATTACTTAGAGTGACGAACAACCGTTAGATCAGGCCTGATTACATAACTATTTTTCGCGCATCATACAAGAAAATATTGTTTCTTTAGTAAGGAGAACCAATAGAGCTACTTTGAGTATGATATGTGATAAATGATGGTATGTATATTTTACCGAGTGTTGTCTTGACCGATCGGGAGTTATAGTTCATGCGATTTATCGTAAATAAATTTCCTACCATAAGCTATATATTATACAAATGGCATATAAACAAAAACGATATTGTAAACAAAAACATGGCAATGTATAATGAGGAATATGCAGACGAGTTTATGAAAATTTAGATACAGTTGGTCAATGGTATAAGTGTCGATCGAGATGCATATGGATGCATTTTTAGAAAAACACATAGGTTACCTTGTACACGTGAGTTATCCATACTTGATAGGCGGAATAATCTCATTGAGTTAGAATCATGTGATCCATTTTTGCAAACTTTAGACATGATTCATCGTTTGAAAATTACAACCAAAGACATTCTAAACAAAAATTTAAAATAATAGATAATTATATTCATAGTTTCAATACCTAAATTTAACCATATATAATAAATAAGGTGATGCAATTCATTGATCACGAAACAAGTTATAATACAGAAACTAAAGAGCCAACTAATTCTATAAGCATAGTAAATTTGGGCGGGAACGATTGGTCAAATGTGACAAATTTTATTTAGACCATGTTATTGAGAAAACAAATAGTCCTTATGTTCCCGGAACAAAATATAACATGACAAGAACAACATTAAGCCCATTTTCATCACCTAGAGTTTCCAAGAAAAAAATATCCCTCATAAACATACATTAATACCTAAAACTACTAAGGTTGAATATGCATTGTTATACAACTTATAAATTCCAAGTTTTTATATTATTTTATATATCACGTCGAAGATGTTTCTCCATACAAATATTATCGTTATCAAGCGGTGTTTATAGGTATTAATAGTGTCTAAAAATAATGAACAGTCGTGAAAATGGATTTGATTACCGAGATAAAAGATAATCGGGATTTATAATTTCAAGTATATGGTTGAGTAACGGTGTTAGATAAATAATTATTTGAGTTAAATTTCTTTAAACTTCACTATGGTAAGTGTTTTTAGATGACACTTCTCGAGATCATATTAGTTTAGTCACTCACTAACGATGTATGATATACAATTTATGTTTTTAAGGATGTTTAAATTACTTATCTTTACGTGTTTGTCCACCACATTCAGACCATATCAATAAAGTTGGAATTACTTTCGTTAACGGTAATTTTGGTGTTTATGTAAGTAAATCAATCACCTTATAATTTATAATTCATTTATATGTTCATATATACCTCTAATTTCTACTTTTTAGTAGTTTGTATGTTTCCAAATAGACTGTTGCCTGATTTATCTTATTATGGGACGTCATACTAAATTTAAAAATCAAACACATGGGCAGTTCTATTTTACCACAAACTAAATAAATATATTCAGATCAAGGCACATATATTATGTAATGAACCCCATTCCTTCCAGTGTAATGAACCCCATGTTGGAATATATTTATTTAATATATTTATAGACTAATAATAATTTGGACCGATATGCTAAATAAACATATTCGGTTATTGTCTTAAGGAAGTTCAAATTAAAAGTAGTCGAGTTAATTATTTAATTAACTAAATTGGACCTATGGGTAAAAAGGCGTTATGGGCTCAAGTGTGGTAACCGGGTTGAATTTGGGCACTGTGATGAAGAGGGCCCAAATCTCAACACTTAAGCCTGAATTAATAAATCAGGGATATAAATTGAATTATCAATTTATTGGGTTATGGTCCCGGACACAAGGAAGTAACAAAGGATGGGCTTTACAATGTTGGGCTTCACATTGTAAACTCTATAAATAAGGGGCTAGGTTTAGGTATTTCATCACTCTAAACCCTAATCAGAAATACGGCCGCTTCCTTAGTGTCTGGAAACTTTTCCTTCTTCTCTAATCTGATTCTGCAGGTCTCTTAGTTTCATAAACGAAATCGCCGGAGAACGTGGAATCGCTAAAGAACGCAAAAGAACGCTAGAGAATACTAGATGGATAGCAGCAGGCAAACCCGTAAGTATTCTTGATTTTTTTGTTTCTTCTATAGATGAATCTAACAAAAAGGGTTTTATTATTTTTTCCGCGATTTGTTATATATTATTTGATGCGATTTCGGATAATATATAACAATTGGTATCAGAGCCAAATAAACCCATTTTGGATTCAGTAGAATAATCAAATTGAGTATTGATAGACAAAGATGCATATTTTTCTTAATCGTAAAGAATCCATGTCATTGGGATTATGTGTTAATTGAATTGGTAGGGCATGGATTTAGGGATTGTATGAAAAACATGTTATGTGATTTATTGAAATTGCAATTTTTATAGTTTGGGGATTTTTTTTATTTCGGGTAAAATTAGGGTTTATTGATGTCTGGAATTTTTCTCCCAAAATTAGCATCAAATCAACCCTAAAATAACGAATAAAATCAAAATTATTGGGACAGTGGCTCATCGACAGCTTAACCCCTGATGTTAACGCTGACCGAAGGCTGTCCGGCGATAAACACAGTAACCGCCAAAAGAATAGGGACAAAAAAATACCCAAACGATAATAACAGCATGATGAATACAGGCTGGACCCACCCAAAACAATTGGTGGGCCCGTTTTAGGACCTGCAGCCTACTGCAAATTGCAGCAGGCAGGTAAGCTGCGATAGCCTGCTGCAAATTGCAGTAGGGCTTAATATTTGCAGCAGCCTGCTGCACGTGCAGGCTGCTGCAAATATTAAGTTAAATAATATTTTTTTTTTCGAAAAAAAAAGAAGTTATTAATTTGAAAATACTTGAACAATATATTTCACAAAAATGATACTTTGATATTTTTTTGTATGTTTATTTGTGAATTAAATTGTAAGTGTGTGAATGATTAAATGACGATGCATGACTAAGGTTTCGTAGACCGGTAGGTGAAATTAAGAAATTAATTTAATCGGCCCTCCGGAAGGTTAAAATTAATTTTCTTAAGGATCCTAGGCTTCGAAATGTTCGGGGATTAATTTAAATTCAAATATTATCGGCCCTCCGGAAGGTTCACGTTTGGGTTTAAATTAATCATGAACGGGAGAAAATAAAAGAAAATAGTTGTTGTGATGATTTTAATTTTAAAGTAAATGACATCGGCCCTCCGGAAGGTCTCATTGGTACTTAGAAAATTAAAATAATAATCATGCTATTTTTTTTTCTCTCAAACTCATAAAATTGCATGTTAGTATGATTTGCCCTCCGATATCTATTATCAATGAATTTTATGTTTTACATGTATTTGTCATATTCATGCATATGTTTTCAGAAATATGTCAATATGCTAAATGTGTTTTGTGTTGATTGTTCTTATTATAGTATCCATGGGTTACAATTTTTTGGGGAATCGTCCACCGACGTTGGATTGTTCGGACTTCCAATTGTGGAAGGAAGAAATGTTGCTGTTTTTATCTGTACATGATTACGACTATGCACTGATAACTCCCAAACCATCTCCCCTTAGTCCGGAAAGTACACCGGATGAAACTAAGGCTGATGAAAAGTGGGAAAGGTCAAATAAGTTATGCATGGCGCTCATGTTACAGGGTATACCAGTAGCATTGCGTGGGGATGTCCCTAAAGGTGTTACCACTGCCTCGGTCTTTCTCACGAAAATTGAGAAAGCCTTTGCCAAAAATGAAAAGGTAGAGATGCAGCGTTTGCTCATCGAGCTAGCTACCAAAAAGTATAATGGCAAAGGTAAAATCCGGGAGCACATTCTGGGAATGTCGATGATTGGTCAAAAGTTAAAGGCAATCGGTTTAGACTTACCTGAGGAAAGCATAGTGGGATTCACATTTCATTCGCTGCCAGACCGGTTTAAGTATTTCCAGTCCACCTATAACTGCATGCGAGAAAAGTGGAATATCAATGAGTTGATTTCCCACGCTGCACAGGAGGAAGAAAGACTTAAAGGCACAGCGCCTGAGGCTAATGTGATTACATCACCTAATAAGGCAGGACCTAAGCGGAAAGCAGATGGAAAAGGACCAGGTCAAGGTCCGGTAAAGAAGAAAAAGCCTGAGGAATCGACTGTAGGTCGATGTTTTTTCTGCAAAGAGAAAGGACATCTGAAGAAGGATTGTGAGAAACGTCGGGCTTACATGATAAGCAAAGGTACTCCCACATCTTTGGTTGTTTCAGAAAGTAATATAGTTTCTGTGAAAAGGAATACTTGGTGGGTTGATTCGGCTGCAACAACTCATGTTTGTGTTTCTTTGCAGGGTACGTCAAAGAGCAGGATGCTAAGTGATGATGAAAGATCCATTTTCACAGCAAACGGGAGCTCATGTGATGTTTTAGCTATTTGTGATTTTTCCTTAAAACTTTCCACTGGACTTGTATTATTTTTAGAGGATGTAATGTATGTTCCCACTTTTCCAAGGAACTTAATTTCTTTACCAGTTTTAGACTTGCAAGGTTACTCTTGTCTGATGGGAAACAATTGTTTTACACTCTCTCTAAATAATATGATTGTTGGAAATGGAAATTTGATTAAAGAGGATAATTTGTATTTGTTGAATACTATTAATAATCACAATATTTCTATGAATACACAACGTACACCGAACAACATTACTAAATCTGAAAGATCTTCTAAACTGTGGCACAAGCGGTTAGGTCATATATCCAAAGTTAGGATGGACAAGCTTGTTGCTGAAGGTTTATTAGGCCCCCTTGATTACTCTGACTTCGGTATATGCGTCGAGTGTATCAAAGGGAAACAAACCAAAGATAAAAGGATAGGAGCATATAGAGCGAAAGAAGTCTTAGAGTTGATACATACCGACATTTGTGGACCGTTTCCACAGGAATCGTGGAACGGGCAGCGGTACTTTATATCATTCATCGACGACTACTCTCGTTTTGGTTACCTGTATCTTCTTCATGAAAAGTCTGAGGCCTTGGACAAGTTCATAACTTTTAAGACCGAGGTTGAGAAACAACTTGGTAAAAGCATTAAGACCGTTAGATCTGACCGTGGTGGTGAATACTATGGTAGATATGACGGATCGGGTGAACAACGTCCAGGACCCTTTGCACAGTACCTAGAGAAGTATGGAATAGTCCCTCAATACACTATGCCCGGTTCACCTCGCATGAACGGTGTATCTGAGAGACGGAACCGAACACTGAAAGATATGGTTAGAAGCATGATAAGTCACTCATCTCTACCATTATCTCTCTGGGGAAGCCATCAAATGTGCCGCTTATATACTCAATCGAGTACCCACAAAGGCTACTGTTAGGACTCCATATGAGCTTTGGAACGGGCGTAAACCTAATTTAAAGCATCTGCATGTGTGGGGTTGTCCAGCTGAGGCGAGGCCTTACAAACCTCAAGAAAAGAAACTGGACCCAAAAACAGTTAGTTGTTTCTTCATAGGTTATTCCGAACATTCTAGAGGGTTTAAGTTTTATGATTCTCTCACTGGTACAATATTTGAGACAGGAACGGCCAAGTTTCTAGAGGATGTTGAGTTTGGGGGGAAGAATAAGGGAACATATGTTGATTTTGAGGAAGAATCCATAAAGATTCATGAAGGTTTTAATAGGGATACTGAGATATCTGAAGATTGGGCGGTAATGCCAATCATTTCGATCCCATTAGAACAAGGTAATCCTCAGATTAACATTGATGCTCCACTTGAGGGTTCTAACCAGGATACAGAGATTCAGGTAGAACAAGAGGAACCTCAAGATAATCTTCCACAAGGGAATCAAAATGACATCGTTCATAATGATCAAACTCTACCTCCTCAAGAAGTGCAACAGGAGGAAATAGTGCCATTAAGAAGGTCCACTAGAGAAAGGAAGAGTACTATAGGTCCAGAATTTATAGTATATCTTCAGGAGCATGATGAGTTATGTGTTGGAACTGTAGATGATCCCTCATCCTACAAACAGGCCATGGCAAGCTCTGAATCTCAAAAGTGGATTGACGCTATGAAAGAAGAGTATAAATCAATGCAGGATAATGCGGTATGGGATCTTGTCCCATTACCTGAAGGGAAAAAGGCAATTGGTTGTAAATGGGTTTACAAAACCAAACACGATTCCCTGGGCAATGTGGAAAGACATAAAGCACGTCTTGTAGCGAAAGGTTATACTCAGCGTGAAGGGATTGATTTTAAAGAAACTTTCGCTCCAGTATCGACGAAGGATTCCTTTAGAACAATCATGGCATTAGTTGCACATTTTGACCTTGAGCTTCATTAGATGGATGTTAAGACCGCTTTTCTCAATGGTAATATTGAGGAAACGATCTACATGATGCAACCAGAAAACTTTATAGAAAGTAACTCAAAAGATCTGGTTTGCAGACTTAAGAAATCCATTTATGGGCTTAAACAAGCTTCTCGTCAATGGTATCACAAATTCCTTGAGGTGATAGTCGGTTATGACTTTGAGATCAACTCGGTTGAGGATTGTGTTTATCACAAGTTCAGTGGGAGTAATTTCATATTTCTTATATTATATGTGGATGACATATTGCTTGCCTCGAACAATAAGGAATTGTTACACACTACAAAAAGATTTCTATCAGACAAGTTTGATATGAAGGATCTTGGTGATGCCAGTTTTGTGTTAGGAATTCAAATACATCGAGATTGTTCTCGTGGTATTCTTGGATTATCACAAAAGGCATACATTAAAAGTGTGTTACAACGTTACGGATTGGCAGATTGCAAACCCCTAAGTACCCTTATAGCAAAGGGTGACAGACTTAGTCCGAGTCAATGTCCCAAGACAAAACTTGAGATTGAGGAAATGAAAACGGTCCCTTATGCTTCTGCAGTTGGGAGTTTAATGTATGCTCAAGTTTGTACTAGGCCGGACATTGTCTTTGCTGTAAACATATTGGGGAGATATGTTAGTAACCCAGGAATGGATCACTGGAAAGCAGTTAAAAGAGTACTCCGATATCTGCAAGGAACAAAGGGGCACATGTTGACATATAGGAAGTCGGATAAACTGGAGATCATCGGGTATTCCGACTCGGATTTTGGTGGATGCGCAGACACATTAAAAAGCACGTCAGGAAACATATTCTTATTGGCTGGAGGTGCAATATCCTGGAAAAGTGTAAAGCAAACACTTATTGCATCGTCCACCATGGCAGCAGAATTTGTTGCATGCTTTAAGGCATCAAACCAGGCATTATGGCTGCGGAATTTTGTTACTGGATTACGCATTGTATAAGGGATATAAATCCCTATGAGGTTATATTGCGATAACAATTCCGCAGTGCAGTACTCTAACATCAACAGGAGCGCATCTAAATCCAAACACATAGACATAAAGTTTCTGTCTGTTAAAGAAAGAGTACAGATGGGTCAGATAAGTATAGAGCACATCAGAACAAACTCCATGATAGCAGATCCTCTAACAAAGGCGGTTTTCCCTAAGGTTTTCCAGGGACACACCATCAGTATGGGTGTAGTTGATTTAGAGGATTTTTAGTTTCAGTGGGAGAGTTTGTAATAGGATCTGATGTTGTATTTTGCAGTATTGTGCACATTAAAGTTTATTGCAATATATATGCTTGGAAATATTTATTGATATCTGTACTGTATTGGATCTCCAAAAGTAGGAACCATTTAAGAGTAGATATGTACGATTACAAGCCATATTACTCTTAGACCACCCTCTATAATTGGCCCAAGTAATTGATTGATTATGGTAATGTGATTACTGTTGCATCCTATTGTTCACATTACGAGAAAGAGGTCTTTAGTCCTTTATTATTATCAATCATGTACGGGGTTGTACCGTTTGCCCATTGACAATGAATATAGGGATCCCATTAAAGTTGAATATGTATTCTTGAGTAGCATATGACGGTCCAAGTGGGAGATTGTTGGAATATATTTATTTAATATATTTATAGACTAATAATAATTTGGACCGATATGCTAAATAAACATATTCGGTTATTGTCTTAAGGAAGTTCAAATTAAAAGTAGTCGAGTTAATTATTTAATTAACTAAATTGGACCTATGGGTAAAAAGGCGTTATGGGCTCAAGTGTGGTAACCGGGTTGAATTTGGGCACTGTGATGAAGAGGGCCCAAATCTCAACACTTAAGCCTGAATTAATAAATCAGGGATATAAATTGAATTATCAATTTATTGGGTTATGGTCCCGGACACAAGGAAGTAACAAAGGATGGGCTTTACAATGTTGGGCTTCACATTGTAAAATCTATAAATAAGGGGCTAGGTTTAGGTATTTCATCACTCTAAACCCTAATCAGAAATACGGCCGCTTCCTTAGTGTCTGGAAACTTTTCCTTCTTCTCTAATCTGATTCTGCAGGTCTCTTAGTTTCATAAACGAAATCGCCGGAGAACGTGGAATCGCTAAAGAACGCAAAAGAACGCTAGAGAATACTAGATGGATAGCAGCAGGCAAACCCGTAAGTATTCTTGATTTTTTTGTTTCTTCTATAGATGAATCTAACAAAAAGGGTTTTATTATTTTTTCCGCGATTTGTTATATATTATTTGATGCGATTTCGGATAATATATAACACCCCATTCCTGCCATTAGTCACCAATTTGACTAAATAATGTGAATCGTTTGCATACCAAATTTTGTTGTTTTATTTTATTTTGTTGTAACTAGTTAATTCATACTATTGCCTTATAATTTAATGTTCAAATTTGATATTGTATTTTGTTAAAACTTGATTATATCATGTTTGAACTTGATTAACTACTTTGTTTAAACTCGATTATTAGTTACAAATTTTTATATAATATCGTATTATAGTAATATAACACATTTTCCAAACAAAAATATCTTTGATAACATTGTGCGAGCCACATTTAATTTTTAGTCCATGTTTTCATATATTGGTTTTTTCATATAAAATGGGTGAGGCATTTCCAGGGCTTCACCCATTTATACAAAAATAACGCCCAGATTTAAAAAGTTAGGAAAAAATATTGGTTTTAGGTTGCTTAGACTGTGTAAACCATAAAGCCTTAACACACACAATTTGGGCGAGCCAATATTTTTTCTTAGGTTATCATATATAAGGATTATTTTTGTGCAACTTGGGCGAGCAAGTGAAATGGCTTCGCCCATTGTATGCGAAAACAACCCTCAAGTATGAAAATATGGGCAATTTTTTTCCTAGGTTCGCCTAGATTTTGAGACCCATATGGCCCTAGAGTGGACAATTAGGAGAAACCAATGCCAATTATTTTGCTAATGTTTGCATACCTGAGGGTTGTTTTGTGCATATTGGGCAAACGAATATCATGTTTTTGTACAATCGACATTACCCTCGAATCTAAAAACATGGGTCAAACATAAAATTATCATTACATAAACCTCGATCCGTACATTGATTCATACGTAATACAAAATTGGTCCAACATAATAAAATATATTTGTTAGTAAGGAACAAACCATCATATAAAGTAATAGTCTTCTAAATAATCACGAGAGATACCCATATAGTCATCTAATGACTCATACATCTCTTTCTGGATTTCAAAGTAATAGTCTTCTAAATAACCACGAGAGATACCCATATAGTCATCTAAGGCCTCATACCTCTATTTCTGAATTTAATAAGAAATATTTGGCTCGTACACAATAATTTAACAATACCCTTAAGTAACTTTGGTAATAATGTACATGATTGGGTTAAGTTTTTCTCCCGCATACGACTCTGGGTTGAGCATACCATCGTTCGATAATATATATCATAAGTTAGTATTGCACCAAATCGGGTATATTAAATCCATCATCAAAGTTACACTAGCGCACTCCAAACGCATGCTCTCAACGTGAATAAAATGATATTTCCAATGAGTCAACAAGTCTATGTCATGATTTCAAGTATATTAGCCTTAGGAAATACCTTTCTGAATGGTTTTGGTATCTACTTTATATGAGTGAATTTTTGTATGAAACGGTTAGAATAGTAAGTTAAAATATGATCCAACGACTTAAACGTCGCACGTATTCATACAATCTGCTCAAAAGATCCATGGATACGTAAATGTTTGTACAACTCAAAATGTTCCTAACAAAACAAAAAAAAATCAACATATGTATTTAATCTTAAAGAAAAAACTTTAAGAAAATTCAAAAACTTGAAATTGATATTATTCTCATGAAACATTTGGATCGTATACCTCATAGACTTTTGAGTTGCTTCATTGGCTGACTTGATCATGCACGTATTTACATATATGAGATAAAATGATAGCATGTTTTGAGTTTATTGTATACCACATCCTAAAAATGATCATATCTCTATGAATCTAACATAACAAAGAAATAAAATAATTCTTTTCTGGAGTAACACAACCTCTCCCCAAGCGAGTTGCAGATTTGAGCCAATGATTATCATTGCACCCGAATTAAAATGTGAGAACTCATGTTGATACTTTAGAAACTGAAGATATTCTAACAAAGTTACATTATTTATTTATTTGGAAAATATGGAGCACCCAAAAAACAATAGGACATACGCACTAGTGGCCTTACGCTTGGATCCGTAAAATGCATCCATTAGACAATTTATAAGAAAAATATCATAATTTTTTTTGTATTCTAATTTTTACTTTTAATACAGTAAAATTTAGTCCAAGTAAATTAGAGAATACTCGATCCCTCTTTTTATTATTCTCAGACATCAATTATTCCAAAATAACGTCAATCACCGTAAGATATGTAATAGTATGGATGTCATCTAATATAACCGTTAATTATCTAGGGGAAATATGAAAAATATTTGTATCTGAATGCCATATTTTTAATAAATGCCTCAAGAAGAGGTATGTTGGTCGTCCATTGTTGAAGGACGTTGATTAGATCACTGAACGAAATTCTAAGCAGTTTTTTTCGTACAATTTCATGTTCATTCAAGTCCCATTTCTAAATTATTTTGTATAAAGAGAATGTCTCAAAAGGAGCATGTTCATGGGCATAAGTCATATATACGTGTTATTTTATAAATAAGAAAATAAAACATCAAATAAGAAAACAAACAAACATAACACCAAGATATTAGTAACCAAATTATATGTTCAAGATATATTGACAACAAATAATTATACACCAAAATACACCAAATTGTTTCAACAAACAAGATACAACTGCAAGTAACCAAATAACATACACCAAAATACACTAAACAAGTTTTTTCTAATACATTCTTTGTTATTGAATTTTTACTCAACCATTGCTCAATTTATATAATTAATATTTATAGAATGCAAAGTTATATATCTAAAACATCAACCTAACAAAATGTTTATGCGCCACGTCAACAAGCTATATATATAATATAAATATACATACTTTTAATCTAAATAATAATGTCGTGCATATCCACTTTGCATGTTTAATAATCAAGTGAAAAATACACAAATTGTATAATGAACATACATAAAAAAAAATTAACCGAACAATATCTTACCCAACAAATATCAGAACCACATAATCAAAATTTATCATGAAACTAAAACATTAATCATAACTTAAAGCACTCAAAAATAAAAATAAAAAAATCAATTATTTTCACTAAATTAATCAAATACTAATGTCATTTTATAAAATAAGAAGTCAAACAATTAGTCATAAATTGACCAATCCAACTTCAAAATCTAGAATTTCGATTAAACATTCACAATTCTTAATCGAAAGCTACAAAATCAAGACAATAATAGAAAGGGTTTACCTGATTCAGTTATTGGGCTTAAGCTAATTTCAATCTAAAATACTACTGAATGTTAAGTACTATATCAAGTGTAAAACAAATCAGTCAACCAATCGCATAAATTATAGAGATGAAACGATCAATGAATATCCAACAAGTCATCTAACACGTATTAATCAAATAAATTAATTTCAAACAAGTATTAATCAAACAAACTAAATATGATATACAAAATGGATATTTGACAAATACATGTTATGTCGTATGCTCCTTGTAATACAGGTACAAAGTAATGACATATGGTAATACTTTTTTAACATCAATGATTTATATAGAATAACGTTATTATAACTAACATCAACAACACTTATAGACTCTCTTCAATTTTTCAAACGATAATGAAAAACAAGATTAGGTATAGTCATTGGATGTAGTTTGAGGAGGAGAATGAGCATTATCGGGGATATTGTGAATATTGTCATATTTCGAGGGTTTTCGTATCCTTTCACCAATAGGGACTAATTGTTTCGTCATTTTTGGCACAACTACATCATGTAATATTACCTCTACATAAATATTTGAGTTGCTACACGTGGAAGCATCCTTGCAAAGCTAAACATAATTTCAATCATTTAAGTTTCAAACAACAATCATTTCTACCTATTTCAGAATTATAGTTATAAAACACATATCATTCATTATTTTGCGGTTACAGTTATCAAAATGTATAGAAAATAGAAAATAAATAAATCAAAACAAACCGAAAAAATAGATTAGGTTACATAACAAAACTTGTATAAAATAAACTAAAAATATGTTAAATTCTTACGGGTTTGTGCAGAACCTGCCCTTCATGTTTGCAAAAATCTATGAAAATCATGCTCATCATGTTCACACTCATTTATGCGAGCCACGATGTCGTATTTGTGTAGTTATGGTGACGGATACATGCATATATAGTGCAAAAGCAAGCAAATTTGGACTTAAAAACTAGATTAAAAACATTAAGATGGTTAAATTTATCGACACAACCACCAAAACATATATCGATAACCTAATTACACTTAACACCAAAAAGCCTCAACAAACAACAAATAATAATATAAAGAAAAAATGGATTTTTAGACTTCGAAATCAAATAACTATAAATTTACAAATAAAAAACCAATAAAAATATGCTACGATAACCTAAATCGGTACCTATGAACAAGTTTAGACTAGCCAGAATGCCATATAAATAAGAATAACATCAAAAATATCTTCTAACAAGAGAAATTCACAATGTCAATTGATGAGTCCGGATTTTCTCACCACTCACTGTAGAAACCGGACATGGGCAATTCGGACAAAAACCACCCACTGAACCATCCGAACATGACTAATGTATTAAAAACTAAATCACTTCATGACTACGCTAATCACTTACTTGCTTAATAACTAATGGGTCTTTGAACTTGACCAGAATTCATAAGTGAAGAGTTTTAAGAATGCTCAGGGGTGATTTTGTGATATGAAGATCTTTTAGTGTCAGAATAGTCTATAGTACTTTGTTTAGGAGTCTTTTTAGAGAGAGAAAGTATGGATTAGGTTAAGTAGTGAGAAAGTAATATTCTATTCATCTTGGGATCTGTGAAGCGTGTGTGGTCCTTTTATAGTACAATTGCGGGTCCCACACGCTTTAACTCATGTTTATTACATTTTTGGTCCTTGTCTCTTTTTATCTTCTCATAATGGCTACTTCTTTCGTAGTCTATGCAATTTTTCCCCAACACAATTTCTTCTTTACAATTTTCTCCTATCATATTTTTTTTATATAATTTTCTCCCTGTCTTTTATTCTCCCTCATCAGTAGCCCCCCAGTCCTAGTAAAAATAGTTTTACTGGGACTGTAAAGAAGTCTCCACTCCTCCATCGAACATCTTCTCCTTGGAGAACTCCCCTCCAACAGCAGAATTTCTTCCTCGGAAATGACTTTGATCAATGCTTCAAATATTACCTCTCTTCGAAAAAACATCTCCTCGAAAAAGCGTCTTCTTAACAAGTACATCCCTTAGACCATAGACTTCTTTTATCTCATATTAACTAGTGTGCCCCCCCAATCCTTGCAATGTCTTAGCAAGGACAAGCCTAGTGCGTGGAAATGGTGCCCGTCGGAATTCACTGTGTGAGCATATCCCAACCACCATAATATGATGATAAGACATTGCAATGATTGACTGAAAAAAGGTATGACATCAGCAGTCGTACTTTCTTGTCAGCGTATCTTTGGAGAGATCGTTTCACATTCCTAAGATTGGATCATGTCTCTACATATTTTCCCGCGCTTTTCTGTCAACAATTCTTCACCTAGGGTACCCATAATACCCCTAGACAAACAATAGGAAATGTCCCCAGGCCCGACTTTCCCTAAAAGCCCATTGACTTCTATAAATACTTATCTCCTCCATTAATAGCTCAAACTTTCCACCCAGAATTTCTAAAGAGAGAAAGCTGGCTTACAAACCTCGTCGAATTCCAGAGTGGCTCCTTATTAGTAAAAAGTTCGAAGAGAGAGTCGCTGCTGGTGAATATACTGAGCCTCAACCTCCACCTGTTGTGACTACCTTCTACGGTTCGTGGCCCCCTCCTGCAAATTCGACGGCCATTATTCCCCTCGAAATATCACAACAGAACCAAATCACCAACCAGACCCCCCTTAGAGAAATGGGGAAAGAAAAGCACCACAAACACTCCTCGGGAAAGAGAAAGAGACACCACAAAGATAAGCATTCGCAGGAGCGCAAACGTTCTAAAGAAGCGCCACCAACTACCCCTGAAGCTCCTCGAACTGTGGTAGTGGATGCTTCTCTTCCGAAGACCGGGGATCCTGTGTCAAGCCTTCCAGCCACTCCATCCATAACAGGGGCTGGAACTCCCTGGTTTTCTCCAGGACAGACTGTAATTACCGAGGCAGAAATTCGGGAGTTGCGGAACAAAACCCTAGCTGCTAAAGGGAAAGCTATCGCCTCAGACAATCCTGAGCCATCTGTTCAAGCTATTCAGGTTGCTGATCGGAATAATGTCATCGAAACCCCTGCAGAGTCATCAAGTAAACAACCTATCGCCCCGAAGAATCCTGAGTCACATACTCAAGCAGAATCATCGAACAAAATGCCTACTCCTCTTCCAACAACATCCGAAGAGCAAGCGAACCGTATCGCCCCCAAGTCAAAGGGATACATAACACTTCCCTTAGAACTCGATGCCATCATGGGCAACAATATTCGAGGGATTGAGAACAAACATGCGGTTGCTCTTCATAACATATCATACAAGTATTTTTCTCCATCGGAGGAAATGTTACTCTGTACTCGTTGGTGCATTCCTTCATACATCAAAATCAGGTTCCCCTCCGAGGGAGAGACCCCACTATCACTAAGGGATCATAAGCTAATTGTTTATACCGAAATCATGAATTGGGGGCTAATATTTCCTTTAGACCCCTTTTTTATTTGAATATTTTGCTAAAATTAACCTTTGCCCTTCTCAAGCTGGACCCAACATGTGGTTCACATTGATGGCATGCATCATGGCCTCGAGAATTTCAGGCCAAGAATTTTCCTTGAAGCAGTTCATCGGATTTTCGGGGTTAGCTAGGAACTCATTCTTCCCATTCTACTCATTAACCTTTAACCGAAGGCAAAAAGTGTTGAAGGATTTGCTAGAAGCTGACAAGAAATGGAGACAACAATTCATCTTCTTCTCAGGTCATTGGGAAACAGGCTCAGAAGCAACCCCCTTGAACCCTCACAAATTATCTCTTCTATGGACCAACGAATGTAAGTCTTCAAACTAATATTCTTATGGTAACCCTTCAAATAATAGTATTCTAACTTGATATTTGCGTAGCTATGACTGGCGTCTCCAAACCATTTCCTGATCATGTAGAGAGTGACATTACCATTTTTACGAAGCTCAGTGAGTGGGCCAAAGAGAAATGGGAAAATAGATTTTGCTTGTGTTTCAGGGAAAACAATATGGCTCTGAGCAGACTTTGGAGGTTGAATCCCCTTGATCGGTTATCCTTGAAATAGTTAATGACCCCTCCTTCTCAAGATGAGGTGCTAGAGCGAGTGACGAAGAAGTATATAGTGATTTATCTTCCAAAGCGTTCTCGTGAACAGAGTCATCGGGATGGGTCCGATGAAGAACTCCCTACTAAGGAACAACAACCACAAATGGAAGTGGCCATCGTCCCAGAGCCGGCCTCCTCGGCCAACAGAGGGACTCCCAATCCTGACTCTCCCTCCAGAAAATCCGTCCACCCTCGGAAGAAGAAAGACTTGAAAGTCAAAGGGAAAGAGAAAAAGACTGCCCTGGAGCCTATCCAAGAGCTGTCCGAGGACGACAAAATCCAAAACAACGCCCCCAAACCTGTCCATGAAATTGAAGACCAAAGGGAATTGGGTGAGTCTGAGCATGAGGTGGGAGATAACTCCCCCAAACAAAACTCAAACTTAACGCCTATCACTCCTCGCACCCAGGCTTCACATCCAGCTCCCCCTAAAGATCCCCCAATACTAGCTCCACTGCCCATCCCTCGAAGTAAACCTCCCCAACTTGTTGACCTTAGAATTCTCGAAGGGGAATCATCGGATTTTGACGTGGTTGGCCTAGGCTCTCCCAGCAGTTCCTTCGAAATTCCCCATGATGACGAATTTTCACTAAGTCTGCGGGGCTTGCTGCACACCTCTGTCATTAGAGGAAATAGAATGCAGCATTTAGAGAATCGAAAGAACCATTATAAGTTCAAAGCCTCCCTGTTGGCTTCACAACTTAAAGAAGCCAAAAAGCAATATGTTATTGTGGAGAGACAAGCAGATGCGTTGTATGAGAGACTATCTGCCTCAGAAAATTACGTCATCATGCTTGAGAGGTGCTGCCAGGAGGAAAGGGACCTCTATCAAAAAAGGACGGAGGGCCAAGAGAAACTCATTATCAAATGTCGAAAGGCTCATGAAATAGCACGCAAAGGTTTCAATGACTGTTGTAATGATTATGAAAAGATTTACAAGGACAGAGAACAATTGGTGAAGTGCATCGATGATTTTCCTCGGCAGGTAGAGGAGGAGAAGAAAAAGGCTGTGAATGCCTATGTGACCAAGTGCATAAACAATCTTGCTGATCGAGATGCAAAAGTTTGAGCAGGCCTAATAACTCAACTTCATGCAGAGCACCCCGAATACGACATAAGAAGCTTTTGGAAACTTGTGTCCCCGGATCTTCGTGCTCCTTATATCGTTGTCAGTGAGAGTGAGTCATCAGATTCCGAGGAAAGTGATTCCCCAGAGAAATCGCAATAGTAGGTAAAAATGGTGGCATAGTTTTTTTGTGTATAAGACCTTATAAGTCAGTTTTTGTTTTCTTTCGTTCTTTATGCGAGGAGATGTACTTCGCGGATTTTTGTGTATGCCCCAACTGGGAATGTTTGACCATGCAACTTACTATTTATCATTTTCTCCTAAGTGTTTATTCATACTTTGGTATGCATCAAGAACTATGCTAAGACTATGTAAACAGAAATAGGCTAAGGCATGGCATAAATAATAACATAAGTGTAAGCAATTCGAAGCACATAATATTATGACCGAGAGAATAGTTCGAAGGGTGAAACCATTCGAGGCACCACGTATTTTAACCCAAATAATAGTTTAAGGCACAAATTATTGTGACCCAAACAATAGTTCGAAGGATTAAACAATTCGAGGCACAAATTACTGTGACCCAAATAATGGTTTAAGGCAAAGAAAAATTCGAGGCACAAATTATTGTGACCCAAATAATGGTTCGAAGGATTAAACAATTCGAGGCACAAATTACTGTGACCCAAATAATGGTTTAAGGCAAAGAAAAATTTGAGGCACACATTATTGTGATCCAAATAATGGTTGAAGGCAAATAAAAATTCGAGGCACAAATTATTGTGACCCAAATAATGGTTTAAGGCAAAGAAAAATTCGAGGCACAAATTATTGTGACCCAAATAATGGTTGAAGTCAAAGAAAAATTCGAGGCACAAATTATTGTGACCCAAATAATGGTTTAAGGAAAAAAGTACGTTTTATTAAACAACTCATTGGGACACCTCGTTAAAACCTTCCTGTGCCTATCAGGGTTGGAAAGAGTATGCCCTCACTATGTTTTAAAACTTTGATGTACAAAAAAGGACAACTGTTACACTCTAACTAGTCCCTCATTCAAGATACAATTTTAAGTGTTCAATGTTCCATGGGAGCCGGAGATATCGCCCTTCCTTGTCTTTTAATCGATACGTGCCCGGTTTTACTTTCGCAGTGACTTCATAAGGGCCCTCCCAATTTGGTCCCAATTTACCCAGACTCTTGTCTTTAGTGTGGAGGAAGACTTTACGTAGTACTTTGTCCCCTACCTTAAAATCTCTATTCTTTACTTTAGACGCATATCGACTCCTCATAAGAGTTTGATAATGTAGAGACGTCAACTGTGCACGTTGTCTTTTTTCTTCAACCAAATCTAACGCAAGTGCTCTGCTTTGATCATTCATGTCTGCTGTATACGTTGCCACACGATATGAAGGGAAAACAACCTCTGGAGGGACAATGGCATCCATGCCATATACTAAAGCAAATGGAGATACAGCAGTGGCCGTTCGCGGAGTTGTCCAATAAGCCAACAATACTTTTTGTAAATAATCAGGCCATTTTCGTGCCTTTCCTTCCAAATTCTTTTTCACACCATCTAGAATTGTTCGATTGGTCACTTCCACTTGTCCATTAGCTTTGGGATGAAATGGGGCAGAAAAACATTTTCGTATGCCCCTGGAAAGGCAAAAACTTTTAAACTCCTTGTTATCGAACTGAGGCCCGTTATCCGTTGTGATTTGCAATGGTACACCAAAGCGACAACAAATATTTGACACAACGAATTTAATTACTTCTTTGGCTTTTGTCCCTGCTAAAGGTTCCGCTTCCACCCACTTAGAGAAATAATCCACTGCTACTATTATAGGCTGTCTGCCGCCAGATGCCATTGGTAGGGGCCCAACTAAATCAATGCCCCACCTATCGAATGGGACCACCTCCGAAATACTCTCCAATCATACCCCAGGCTTATGGATCATATTGGCATAGTGCTGACACGTGTCACATCGTTTTACCAGATCTTTTGCATCTGAAGCCATAGTTGGCCAATAATAACTAGCCAGAAACACCCGCCGAATTAACGCCTTATACCCAGAGTGGGCTGAACCTTTCCCATTGTGTAATTCGGACATGACAAATTGTGACTCATCCTTGTTCAGACACTGAAGTAACGGTCGGCTCAAAGATTTCTTATACAGAACACCTCCCAACATGATATCCCCGTGGGACTTGAACCTGATTTTCCTAGCCTCGTACTTTTCAACAGGTAAAGTATCATTTTCCAAGAAATCAATAATGGATGACCTCCAATCATCTTTGATCACATTGTTCACCTTCTTAACATTCATTGTATGCTCCGCATCGATCATGACCGAAGGACGTTCCTGAATCAAGACTCATGGGTATCCCTCCGTTCGTGAGGTTGTGGCCAAGGAATCTGCGACAACATTTGCCTCCCTTCGAACATGCCCATATTTTACCTCCTCGAATTCCGACACCAAATCTTTTAATGCCTTAAGATATTGTATCAACTTATCTTTTCTGGCCTCAGACTCTCCCAAAGCTTGGTTTATCACCAACTGTGAGTCATTGATCAGTTTAATCTTTTTGGCCCCACATATCTGAGCTAAACACAAACCCGCTAATGCTGCCTCATACTCCGCTTCATTGTTAGTTTCCTTAAAACCAAATCGAATAGCTTGGAACATAGTTATCCCTTCTGGAGAAATCAACTGGACACCCGCACTACTTCTAGAGTTGTTCGACCCTCCATCTGTTCGTACCAACCATTCCATTTCATCAAAATGGTCAACGACCTCCTTGTCTTCTCTGTCTGAGTGAAATTCCACCAAACAATCAGCCAAAACTTGGGCTTTTATCGCCGTTCGAGGCCCAAATGCTATGTCAAAATCTCCCAATTCTACTGACCATTTAGTCATCCTCCTAGAGATATCGGGCCTTTGTAACAAACCTTTTAGGGGGAAAGTCGTCCGCACAATTATAGGATGTGCCTGGAAGTAAGGTCTTATCTTTCGGGCAGCTGTTACCAATACCAACGCTACCTTCTCCAACTTGAGATATCGTTTCTCCGTGTCCAACAAACTCTTACTGACATAATAGATGAGTTTCAAAACAGAGTCTTCTTCGTGAAGCAAAACAGCACCGACTGCAAAATCTGACACTGCTACATATATAATTAATCTTTCCCCCAGCAATGGTTTAGACAGTATATCAGGGGATGTCAAATATTCCTGAATTTGGCGAAAATCTGCTGAACACTCATTAGTCCAATTAAAATGTTTGGCGTTTCGTAATACCTTAAAGAAAGGTGCACATTTGTCTGAGGATCGAGAAATGAACCTATTCAACGCTACCAATCTTCCTGTCAAGATCTGGACTTCCTTGATATTTTGAGGTGGAGTCATGGTGATTAAGGCTTTTATTTGGTCCGAGTCAGCCTCGATGCCTTTTTCACTGATCATATATCCAAGGAACTTGCCCGATCGTACCCAAAAAACGTACTTTTCCGGGTTCAGTTTCAAATTGATCTTACTCAAATTATTAAAGGTCTCCTCTAGGTCAGCAAAATGATCTTCGTCCTGCAAACTCTTGACAAAAATATCATCGATATATGCTTCGACGTTCCGATCGATCTGTCCCTCAAAGGTTTTGTTGACCAGACGCTGATAAGTTGCCCTCGGGTTTTTAAGCCAAATGGCATAACCTTGTAGCAATATAACCCTCTCCCGGTAATAAATGAAGTGCTTTCTTCATCGTGAGTATCCAGCCGGGTTTGATTATACCCAGAATACGCATCCATGAAAGACAACAATCGATTGCCCGAGGTCGAATCCACTAACTGATCAATGCGGGGCACCGGAAATGGATCATTGGGACAAGCTTTGTTTAAGTCTGTGAAGTCGACGCACATTCTCCACTTGCCATTCTTTTTCCTGACCAAGACCGGATTCGAGGCCCATACAGGATAATATGACTCACGGATATGGCTTATGCTTAACAGCCTCTCCACTTCCAAGAGAATAGCTGTAGCCTTTTCCGAAAAAACTGGTCTCCTCTTCTGGACAATGGGTCTAACATCAAGTCGTACCGCAAGTTTATGACACATTATCTCTGATGGTACTCCCGTGACATCCTGTGCACACCAAGAAAACATATCGAGTTTGTTAGACAAAAACGCAATTAATCTTTCTCTGAACTCAAAATAAAGTTTTACTCCAATCTTCAAAGATTTGTCGTTCTCAAATTCATGTGCCTCGGAATCCTCTTCTGGGACCAGAAATCCGGGGGTCTCCATTGGATCATCACATGGGATGATTTCCGAGGAAGGCCCCTTTAATTGCTATGGTTTATCCGACGTTTCTCCCCGAACTCCCTTCGAGGATAAAGCTATCTGGTAACATTCGCGGGCCATTTTCTGGCTACTTCTGATTGTCCCAATGTTGTTCCCCACCATATATTTTAGACACTGATGCACCGTCGAGATTACACCATGCATTCGGGACAACCAAGAGCGACCCAAAATAGCGTTATACGAGGTTGGTGCATCAACAACAATGAACAATAGTTCCACATCCTTCTTGAATGGCCCACAGCCTAACTCGACCACACACTGAAATTCTCCAACCACTACTGCTGTGGCACCGGTAAAGCCCACTATGCTTCTGTCGGAACGTCGTATAACTGGTGGGTCAGAAATCCTCCTGTACGTGCTCATAAACAAGATGTTTGTTGAACTTCCTGTATCAACAAGTATCTTCTGAACTTGATCTCCAGCGATACCCGCAACAATCACCACCGCATCCTTGTGCGGATCCGTGACATTTCTCATATTATCGTCATCAAAACATATGAGGGGGGAGGGTAATCGATGCATTTGTGCTGACACCCCTGCTTCAATCTGGGTGGTCAGGTTGACCATGTGCCTCTTCCGCAAGCTATTGGAATTCCCTGCGATGGTATCCCCTCCAAAGATTGCTAGCGACTCAAAGAAAGCACAGAGGTTGTTCACTCTCCCCCTCGGAATAATCTCTTCCACCATATTCACATTGTTTCTACCCTCCTTGGGATCCAGATACTCTTGTTCAATATCAAAAACATCAACCTCCTCGGAAATTACCATGGCTGTATCAGTGTTCTTTGGAACAGTATTTACCACAACATTTTTCTAAGAGTGCTTTTTGACAAACTCTAACAACATTCCATTTTCGATCAAAGCTTGCACTTCTTTTTTCAAGGCTATATTGTCCTTAGTGTCGTGCCCGATATCTTCGTGATACTTACAATACTTGTTAACGCTCCTACTTTCCCTCGGGGTCTGAATAGGAAAAGGTTTCCTGAATGGTACCGTGGATCTCGCCTTATCAAATATAGCAGCAACATTTTCCGTTAACTCCGCGAAATAGTCTGGTCGAACCCACTTATTCGACATTGGTCGGGCCCCTTGATTGTAATTTTGCTGATTGCCATAATACTGCGGGTTAGTTTTCTGCCTCGACGGATATTGACCCGTACTTTTGGCTTGAACATTGGCGCGAGGCCCTTGGTTACTAGGCTTAGATCGCTGAAACTGGTTCTGATCCAATTGATCACCGGATCCTTTCTCAGATGCCTGAGTTTCCTCCACCAGAATTCTCTTCTCAACCTAATCCAACAATGCTCCGAAGGTCATGGCCTGACTCTCCGCCACCGTATCCTTTAATAGTCCGGGGAGTAGGCCCATCCTGAAAGCTGCAAGTGCCACTGAGTCTTTACAATACTCCATGTCTGTTTTCGTTTTGACAAATCGATTGGTGTAACTCTTCAAGCTCTCCCCAACCTTTTGTCTACAATAGATTATCGTGTCTCCGTTAGCTCTGAACTTTTTGCTCCCCACAAAGTGCTGTCTGAAGATATTCCAGAACATGTCGAAATTCTTTATTGAGCCCTGTGGAAGCCTATTATACCATTTCGAAGCCACCCCCTTGAAGGTCTAAGAAAACACTCTACACAACAATTTATCATCGTCGTCGAAATTAATCATGAAGTTTTTGAATTGTTCGATGTGATTATCAGGGTCTTGTGTCCCATCGAACTTTTCTAACTTCGAGATATCGAAATGCTTTGGGAGATTTCCCACTAAAATGTCCGGGGACAAAGGAGAAGCTCTCCAATTGTGACCCGTCCGATAAACATTGGATGTCAAGTTGTCATTGCTCGGAAAATACAATCCCTCCTCGGAAAGTAAAGTATATTGATGCTGCCACTCCGAATTTCGCGGGCCTACGTCTTCTTTTCCAGCAGGAAACTTCGCTTGGCCATAACCCCGCTCATTAACTTGAGCACAGTAACTCTTCTCCCTCGGAGATTTCCTCTTCGAGCTTCTTCTCCTTCTGTAATCAGCGTGTCCTCGACCATGTCTTTTCTTTCTTTGATTTTTCCTAGGAGATGACACCGACGAGCTGTATCGAGAATAATCGCTTGAGTCGGATGAGTCCAAATTTCGCTTTTATCTCCTCCTCGACGATCGTTGTTCGTATCCCCTGTATCTATCATCCCTGGCTTTAGGGCGAAAATCGGTCTCGTGCTCCTCTTTTCCACTAACTGGCTCCCTTCTTATCTCGGAGCGAAGATTTGCCTGAACGGTTTCCTTTTTTGCCTTCAATCTTTCGATCTCCATCAGCAGTTCATTCCTTCGAGCCAACAAGTCTGAGTCATTGAGAGTGTCTCCGACTCGCTGCCCCGCACGCGCCTCGTATTCCATGTCGTTTCGATAATCATCGCTCACCAGATTCTCCTCGCAATTGCTAACAAAATCGTCCCCTTGCTCTTCTATAATTCCCCTCGAAACATGAACTATTTCCACGAAGTGATAATCGTGAGAACAATCTTCGTTTCCCACAGACGGCGCCACTGAAGAGTTTTAAGAATGCTCAGGGGTGATTTTGTGATACGAAGATCTTTTAGTGTCAGAATAGTCTATAGTACTTTGTTTAGGAGTCTTTTTAGAGAGAGAAAGTACGGATTAGGTTAAATAGAGAGAGAAAGTAATATTCTATTCATCTTAGGATTCGTGAAGCGTGTGTGGTCCTTTTATAGTACAATTGCGGGTCCCACATGCTTTAACTCATGTTTATTACATTTTTGGTCCCTATCTCTTTTTATCTTCTCATAATGACTACTTCCTTAGTAGTCTATGCAATTTTCCCTCAACATAATTTCTTCTTTACAATTTTCTCCTATCATACTTTTTCTTTATAATTTTCTCCCTGTCTTTTATTCTCCCTCGTCAATAAGTATGATCCGAAAGCCCATGTGGTCCATAATTAAGGGTATAAATACCCAACCACTTTCATTAATGAGGGTAATGAACATTTAATACAACCAGGTAGCTCAAATCTCTTACAAACCACTTAGACATTAAATACCTTTGAGACTCCACAAAACTTCAGACAAAATTACCCTCAGTTGAAAATAATCCTCACCAAATTGGCAACCACAGTGGGAGGAGAAGGTGCCTGAATCTAGCATTCGAAACCATGAACAAAAACTAGTTCGGATGAATCCGGACGAGCAAGAAGTGCCACCACCTTTGGCAGAAGTGGTGGGAGAAAATAATAAATATACGATTAAGGAGCGAGACAGGTTGAAAGTTGAAATAGAAGCTTTGAGGGCAGCCAAAAGGGCATAGATGGGCACCAAAGAGAAGTCTAAGGTGTCGGCAGCTCATCATACTGACAATCCAAGAGAGCATGAGCCATCAAAGACTCATGTGATGCTAAAAAGACTCATGCTAGCTCAAAGAAATCTCACCGGTCTAAACCGGTGGAGAGTTCAGATTCAGACTCAAATGAAGATGGAGTTAAAGAATCCTTGTCATCCAGCAACGATGAAGGACGTTCTAAAAAGAAACAAAAGTTGGTGAAAAAGTACTCAAGAAAAAGGGACAGACATGGAAGGTTGAAGATGCATCTGGGTAAAGGATCGTCTCACAGTCATAGTCATGGTCGGAGACACGTAGACCTCTTGTTAATGGATCCTTTTGCCTTCCATAATGAGCCAGGTATCTTTGCAACTCCCAACGAAGATACTGTATTTAGTCGTGGCCAAAATTGGAGACAATCTCCATTTTCCTCCAAGATACTGTTCGGGAACCTTCCTAAGAGGTTTGACAGTACAAAAATGGAAAAATATGACGGTAGTAAAGATCCAGATAACTACTTGGAACAATTCAAAAATATTATGATGAATTTTGATGATGACGATAAGTTACTCTGTCGAGCATTCTCCCAATCTTTTACGGGGAGTGCTTTGAAATGGTACAACAGTCTGCCGCAGGGCTGCATCAGAAATTTTGACACTTTTTGGGTGGCCTTTCGGAGGCAGTTCGTTGGAAGTAAAGAAGTAAAGGGCAATGGAGATACAATTATCCATTGTGCCCAGAGAACCAAACTAATCCTTAAAAGAATACATAAGTTGTTTCGTAAATACCAAAAATGGATTGGATGATTGCTTTGAACAAGTAGCAATAGCTTCTCTAAGGCAGAGCTTAAACCCTGGAAACTTGGCTGATTCAGTGACCAGGAAAAATGCCATGACATGGGGAGGTCTGCTGAATCAGGTTGGTAAACAGATTAATGTGGATGAAACAAAGAAAACCAGGGTGCACAGGCAGGTGAGGTCTGCTCCAGCTGCACCAAATCAAAACCAGAACCAGTCCGGGAACAAGGCCAAGGAAGCCGGGCAGGGTCATAACAGAGCCAAGGCTCAATCCCATCCAGTTGCACCAGCCCAGAGCCAGTAATCTAGAAACAAGCGAGGGCCTTGGGTTCAACCGGAGTGGTTTGCTGAGTTGAAAGAAAACGTAGCCACCATTTATGACAAAACAAAAGACGAAGTACTTTTCAGAAGGCCGGCTGCATTACAATCTCCCAAGGAGAGCCGTAATAATTATTTCTGTCAATATTACCATAATATTGGCTATAACACTGAAGATTGTATTGCGCTGAAGCAAGAAGTGCAGAATTTGATTGAAAGAGGAAAGTTAGGAGCTTATGTTAAAAGAAGAAGTGGAAATAGGCCTGATAACGCTTATAAGACTGGTCTAAATAATGCAGGCACATCGGCTCCAGATGGGCTATGGTAATAATCGAAAGGTTTGATGTAGATTCAGAATATTTAGACCATGATCCAACCCGGAATAAAGTGGGTTTTATTATAGAGCGTTGCAAGATGGTGTTCGGACTTATCAGCTTTTTCGAGTCACTTACAATATTCGAGGGATACACCATGACTGCACCAACTGCTTCTTCGAGAAAGAGGCACGTTCATACTTTAGCTACCCAACTGGAAGGAGACATGACTTCCTATCAATCACAAATTTCATTTCCCTTCATTTTTTTCGATGAGGATGACTTGAGGGACATTGCTGGTCCCCATGAAGATGTTGTTGTCATAGGAGCATCTATTGGGGGCAATGACATAAAGCAAATTTTGGTGGACACCGGAAGTTCAGCCAATATTCTCTTTCTGACTTCCTACAAAAAAATGAAGAATCCAGCAGTAATTCAATGTTCGAACTAGTCAATTATGGGTTTTACTGGAAGCTCAGCAGATGTGAACGGGGAGTTCGAAGAGGAGGTTTTGTTGGGAAAGGGCCCTTTTAAAAAGATGGTTAGAATACTTTTTATTGTGGTGGATTGTCCCACTTGTTATAATGCCATTTTGGGGAGATCTTGGCTCTCCAGGATGCATGTTGTCACTTCAACAGTCCACCATTGTTTGAAATATACTGTACAAGGACAAGTGGGGTTGTTTGAAGCAGTCAAAAGGTGGCAAGAGAGTGTTATGCAACAGCACTGGCCCCTCGAACGTTGGGGGCAGTCCGGATCGGTGAGGAAAAGCAGTTTGAGGGGCCCTCTGGGGGAGAGGGTGAAATTGATGACCCTAGAGAGACCCCTGGTGTTTTAATACCAATTGGAGAAATCGAAACTCACTTTTTAGCTGAAGGAAAAAGTGTCAAGATAGGCTCCACGATGACATCAGGATTGAATGATAAAATGTTAGATTTTTTGAAAGACCATCAGCATGCCTTTGCTTGGTGCAATGCTGATGTAACCGGAGTGCCATCAGGCATTATATCACACCAACTATCCATCCGGAGGGATGTAGCATCTGTTATACAAAAAAGGAGAGCTTTTTCTAAGGAAAAGCTTATGCCATAGTCCAAGATATTGACCGGGTTACTAAAGTGGGGCACATAAAGGAATCTCAATACCCTTTTATGGACATCCAATCCGGTGTTGGTAAAGAAGAAAAATGGTAAGTGGCGTATGTGCATCGATTTCACAGATCTCAACAGAGCTTTCCTAAAAGATTTATATCCGGTCCCCTGATTTGATCAGTTGGTGGACTCCACATCTGGAAACAAGTTGTTGTCCTTTATGGATGCCTTCTCCGGGTATAATCAGATTCAAGTAGATCCAAAGGATCAAGAACATACTACATTTGTCACTGATAGAGGCCTCCATTGTTACAAGGTGATGCCGTTTGGGTTAAACAATGCTGGGGCTACTTATCAGAGGTTGGTAAATAAGGCTTTTGCTGATCAGATTGGAAGAAACATGGAAGTATACATCGATGAAATGATGGTAAAAAGTGTGGACGAAGAGCTACACTTGGCAAATCTCCAGGAAACATTTTCCAACTTAGTGAAAGTAAATTTAAAATTAAATCCAGAAAAGCGTGTCTTCGGAGTACGGTCCGGAAAATTCTTGGGGTATGTGATAAGTGAGAAAGGGATACAGCCTGATCTAGACCAACTTAATGCTTTACTACAAATGGAGCCCCCTCGGAATATTAAAGAAGTACAAAGATTGAAAAGGAGGTTGGCTGCGTTAAACCGTTTTATTTCAAGGTGTTCGGACATGTGCGCCCTATTTTTTCAAACTTTGAAAGGTGAAAAAGATTTCAACTGGTTTTCACAGTATGACAAGGATTTTGATGAAATTAAGAAGAATTTATCTTCCCTTAAAACCTTGTTTAAACCTATTGAGGGAGAGACCCTCTTCGTGTACTTAGCAGTTTCTGATTGTGCTATAAGTGCAGTATTGGTAAGAGAGGTGGATAATTATCCTCGTCCGGTGTACTATATCAGCAAAAGCTTGATAGATGCAGAAAAACGGTATTTAAAGCTTGAAAAATTAGTACTAACCCTAGTAATTGCTGCAAGAAAAATGAGGCCCTACTTTCAGGTTCATTCTATCATTGTCTGGACATCTTTTCCCCTGAAAAATGTTCTTCAAAAGGCAGACATTTCAAGTAGAATGACCAAGTGGTCAGTAGAGTTAGGAGACTACGATATTGATTTTTTCCCTCGATCAGCAGTCAAAGCTCAAACTTTGGCTGACTTCTTAGTTGAATTCCAATCAGATAGGGATATCAAGCAAGCAACCGGTGTAAAAGATAAAAAAGTATGGGTTATTCGGACTGATGGTGGATCAAGTACTATGGGTTGTGGTGCTGGGATATGTTTAACCTCTCCGTACGGTGACAGGATGTACCAAGCTATATGTTTTGCTTTCAGGGCTTCCAACAACGAATCTGAATATGAAGCTGCTATAGCTGGTTTGAAATTAGCACTTATTTGTGGAGCCAAAAGGGTCAGGCTAATGAGTGATTCTCAACTTCGTATCCATCATGCACAAGGTCATCTGAAGCCAAAAAGGAACAACTGATTAAATACTTATTTTTTCTCAAATAAGTGGCACTTAATTTCAAAAGCATCACCTATGAGAACATACCCCAAACAGAAAATACATTAGCAGACTCCTTGGAAACCATAGCCTATTCTGAGTCCTACCCTTGGATTCATGTGCAAGAGTGCCCATCCATTTAAATCGGTCTGAATAAGGAAGAAGAAAGTTTGAATATACAAGTAAAACAACCCCAAGACTGGAGATTTCCTCTCCTCCAATATCTCTCAGATGGTATTCTGCCTCCGGAAAAAGCAGTAGCAAGGAAAGTAAAATACAAGGCTCGTGGTTTTGTCATCTTGAGAGATGTTCTTTATAAAAAATCCTTTAGTAAACCTCTCTTACGATGTTTGGGGATCGAAGAGTCCCAAATAGTACTCTCCAAATTACATGATGGCGAAGGATCAGCACAGTGTGGATACAGGGCTCTAACTAGAAGAGTTTTGTTAGTTGGGTATTATTGGCCCTCCATAATGCAAGATGCCAAGAAGATCCATGCCAAAGATACAACAATGAAATTCATACCCCAGCTGTCCCTTTGGATTCAATCTCTGAGCCAATACCTTTCGCTCGGTGGGGGCTGGATTTAGTAGGACCTCTACCCATGGAATCCGGAGGGTGCAGAACTATAATTGTTGCCATTGATTAATTTTCAAATTAGATCGAAGCAGCCCCATGGCAGGAACTACTTCGAAAGTTGTTATAAAATTCATCCTGTCTAACATTTGTTGCAGATTTGGGGTTCCACAGAAGATAACTACAGACAATGGGCCACAATTCGACAACAAGGAGATGGAGAATTTCTGTGCTTCTAGAGGCATCCAACACTGCTTCTCTTCTCCTTTCCACCCACAGGCAAATGGTCAGGTTGAAGTGGCCAACATAACCATATTGTTCGGTCTTAAAAAGAATGTAGAGGGAGCAGCTGGAAAATGGCCAAGTTATCTACAAGAAGTATTCTGGGCCTACTGGACCACTCCTGGGGCTGCAACACAAGAGTCTCCCTTTGCCTTAGTGTATGGAATGGATGCCATAGCTTCCATAGAGGCTACTCTCCCTTCATTTCGAGTTCATAATTTTTCCGAACACGCTAACGAAGTGGCAGTCAGAAGTCAGCTTGATTTGGTGGAAGAAAGAAGAGTTAAGGCTCACCTCAGAGCCATACACTATCAGGGTTTGATGAGAAGCAGGTTTGCTTCTAAAATCAAGAGGAGGGATTTTCAACTAGAGGATAAAGTATTGAGGAAAGTCTTCCTACATACCAAGGAGAGGCAGTTCGGAAAGTTAGCTCCAATTTGGGAAGGACCCTATGTGTTCAATGAAAAGCTTAAGCCTGGGACATACCGGCTCCAAGATAAAGATGGAAGGGTTTTGAATCATCCCTGGAACATTGAACACCTCCAGTTATATTTAGAATGAAAACTATGTAAATATTTACTTGCTTAAAGTTCATGTAAATATTTGGGGGCATACTCTTTCCTACCCTGGTGGCGCGGGGAGGTTTTAATGAGGTGCACAGGCTTTTTAATGAAATTTGATGCCTTCTTGAAAAATTCGAAATGTTTCGATTGATAGTTTCTTTGAAAGTTTTTATCAATGGCAGACCAGATTGAATTGGTAGAGTGATGACTACTTCAACATTTGTCATCGGAGAATTTAAATACTCTCACTTTAAAATACTTGTAAAATAACTAAGGGCTGTTTGAACATTAAACATCGAAGTTAAGAAACTATAAAACAATGCAAGAGTTGTGTAAAATAAAACTACCAATTAAAGTATGTGAAATTCCTTGGCCACCCAAGGACTTTGAATATTTAAACAGAAAGGTTTGCCTGGAAAAAGGCCGGACACAATTACAAAAAATGCCTTGGCCATCCAAGGAATTTGGTTCAGACACAAAAAATTAAAAGATAATTGATACTTTAAGACTGAGCTTTCTTAGAGGACTCAACCTCACTTGACTTCTTCTTAGCATCATTGTTTTCTTCATTTGGACTCTCCCCGGTCCGTTCATCTTCATCGGTTGTATCATCCCAACCACTGGAATAGTTATGTCTGTCACCATCAGCCATCGTGTGGAATGGGAGGTCCTCATACTCTACAAACCTCTATAAGTCTCCCAGCGTCCTCTTCGGAAATTTCTCATGAAAAAGCAAGACCATATCTGACTTGAATTCGACATACCTTTCCTCCTGGGATTCAATCACCTCGTTGGTATAATCATCAATCCTAGCTTGGATTGTTTTCTCTTGCTTCTTTAACAAGTCCGCTTTTTCTTGTTCAGCCTTGGACACAGTATCCTCGAGCGAAGTCTTGTCATTAGTTAGGGTCTGAATGACGTTGTCTTTGGCCTTCACCTCCTCCTTTGAAGAATAGAGGTTTTTCTCCAAGTTAGATTGCTTCAATTGGAGTTCTTTGACAACTCCGTCCGCAGTGGCCAACGTGATGGCCAAATCCTCTTGACCTTTCTTCAACTCCTCAATTTCTCTCCTCGATGCCTCAGCATTTTGATTTCTAGTGTGTTGATGATGGCTGACTGGTTTCGCACTTGCTTCTCCAAGGTAAGCACCGGCTGGATATTACTCAATAAAGAGTGGGTGACAATGTCTCTCTCACCTGAAACAGAAAAAGATTTACCATTGAAAGTGACGATGTTCGAAGAGCTTGGGGGGAGGTAGGGGCCAGCAAAATCATATTTGTCAAGGTTTTCAAAGTAAAGACCTATCCTTTGAAGCCCACTGATGTCGACTCCATCAATGTTGATATCCCCTCCGGCACCCTCTCCAGTGTGGAAGTCACTTGGGATTTCTTCTGCTTGAGTGGGGTCAGTTGGGTTAGTTGGAGGAAGAGACTCCGGAGGCCGGAGAGAAACTTCATCTCCCTTGGAGGTTTTCTTCTTCTTAGCCTCCCTCTCTTCACTTTCTGCTCCCCGCTTTTTGTCTTTCTTGGGAGCCTTTGGGGGGTTTTGAAGATCCAACTACTTCCTTGGTGCTTTCATGTTCTACCACTTGTAATAAAGCAACATCGATCTGTCCTTGGTCTTGCCCCTCCTGGTTTGCTGGGGCAGCCTCCTCCACCTCATTTGGGTTGACCTCAACCATACCTTGCTTGGCCTTGCCCTTCTTGCCCTTCATTTTGCTTGGGGCTTTAGCTCTACCTGGCAAGGATAGCTTTCCATCCTTTGCATCTGTTTTCTTGAGAATTACCTCTGAAGGAGGTGGAGTGGTTAACTCATCCCAAGACAGGTCTCTCCGGCCGGTGGTATTCCAGAGGTGGGATCTAACCAGGTTGCCTCCGGTGAAACAGTTGTGGAAGCGATTCCCCCATTTCTCAGCAGTCCAAGAATTTAGCTTGACGCAAGTAGTCAGCCCCTCATCTAGGTAGTCATTGAACTCCTTCGGCAGCACTATCAAATAACAAAGAAAGAGAAGTTAAACAAACAAACTTGTTATAAGTAAAGGTAGAAGAATATGATGAGATTTTTACCAGCGCTTTGCATCTGCTGGTAAGCATGCTTGGGTTGACACCGGCCTTAATATTCCTCCCGTTCTCCCAGGCACCACTGATGAACAGGAATTGAGTCTTCCAGTTCTTCTCCGACTCAAACAGGTCATCCACTACTTTGTAATTATCACCCATGTTAAAATGATAGAAGGGGATGATATGGTTCCTGAAAAGGCTGGCCACAATAGCAAACTGCTCCATCAGAAGAGGGATTCCGGAGAGCCTAGAGGCTATGATACATGCCATGAGCGTATACCAAGCATTGGGGCTCAATTGGATTGGGCAGAGCTTTATAAGATGGAAGTATCTGACGATTTTCGGGTCTAAGGGAAACCTAAGCCCCCAGTTGAGTAGCTCAGTGAAGAAAACTATTTCACTAAGTTTGCAGTCCATCGGTGTCTCCGGATTCACTGGTATCCTCACTTTAACGTTCTTAGGGATCCCCCACTTCGTCTAGATCCGGCCCAGTTCAGCTGTGTGAATAAAATCATAATTGATCTTCTGCATAGCTAGCAGATATTTTACACTTAGTTTGTGGAAGCAAGGTCCCACTTTTCCTACAAGACACTCCGGCAGATCCGGGTGTTTTAAACATAGCTTCTCCTTGCCCTTATTTTTCTTGATGATAGCAGCCTCACTTGTTTACCCAGAGACATCGGTCTCAAAAGGGGCTTCTTCGATGCTATCCTCCATTACCTCTTCCATTACCATGGAAGGATTATCAGTTATTTTTGGGAGAGAAGAGCTAGTGGTCTGGAGTCCAGTTGAGCATTGCTTTCCTCTTGTGGTCTGGAGTCCGGTTGGGGCTCAGATCCGGAGGTTTCTTTTCGAAGGCATGAACTGGTTACCTCCAGACCGGACAGCTTGTCCTTGGGGACTTTTATAGGTGCTTCTGACCCTGTAGTTTTATCTTTGGCCCCAAACTTAGAAGGCGTGGATTTTGTAGCTTTAGACTGTGGAGCGACAGCTTGTCCTTTCACTAGATTACCTTTTCTTCGATTTACCAGCTTTTCTGGGGAGATGTCAACATCTGATCCCACGATGATGAATGGGGAAGTTTTCTTAGTGCTTGTAACTGCCTGTCTGGTTCAACAACATGCTTTGATTCCTGAACCGATGAGCCTGAAACGATTGGTGAAAGATTGGGTTGAAATAACCTTCTGGGTTTAGAACTTCTGGCAGAAGACAAACCCCGATCAGGCTCTGAACTTGGTGTTTCAGATTTGTCGATAGGAGAAATAGGGAGGCCAGCAGCAATGCGCCTTTCTCGTTCGACTTTTTGAGCTTTCTCTAACTCCAACAAGTTGAGCCACCCACCTTTTACAAGGAAGTTTCTTGCTGTGAACATAAACTAACACCAAGAAAAGGGTTTTTTAAGAGAAAAGCTTTGAAGATTAAAAGTGTGGAGATAATGAATATGGTAAAACAGTGAAAATAATTTAATTTATACTAAAGAGAAAAAAGATGCTTTGAAACTTAGGAGAATACGAAAAGATGGGAGTAATGATTAAAGACGGCGCTGACGTCACCAACATTAATTGAAGAGGTTACTTTATGAAATGAGTGGGAGCGCCGTTCTAGGAGAAAAACGGCCGGTGAGGCGAATCAGAGAAGGACACGTGTCCCACAATCTCTAGCAAAACCTTTGAGTTTCTGAGAGTTTCACCAGTCTGGATAAAGCCGTTACACAAGTTCCAAATATGTCCGGACATTACTACGAGTACTCATGAGCTATTTTTTAGGTTTTGCCAAAGGCCTTCGAACATAACCTAAAAAAGGGGCTACTGGTGAGTCCAGATTTTCTCACCACTCACTGTATAAACCAGACATGGGCAATTCGGACAAAAACCACCCACTGAACCATTCGAACAGGACTAATGTATTAAAAACTAAATCACTTCATGACTAAGCTAATCACTTACTTGCTTGATAACTAATGGGTCTTTGAACTCGACCCGAATTCATAAGTATGACCCGAAAGCCCATGTGGCCCATAATTAAGGGTATAAATACCCAACCACTTTCATTAATGAGGGTAATGAACATTTAATACAACCACGCAGCTCAAATCTCTCACTACAAACCACTTAGACATTAAATACCTTTGAAACTCCACAAAACTTCAGACAAAATTACCCTCAGTTGAAAATAATCCTCACCACCAATGATTATTGTATTAGATTTTAACCACTCTGAAAAGGGATGAAAGGATTATATATAGCCATACAAGTGATCTTTTGGCACATGAGGACCAATTAAAATTAGGATCACTAATGGACCGATAGGTACATATACTACTTTCTTATGACTAATTATTACTTTAATACATGATTCATACCTATATAACGACCAAACTAATAATTCTTTTATCATTAGCCTCATAATAATTGTGAACTAGTTGAGGGATAACTATGTTGAGAAGAAGGTTGTGCTTTCTAATTTTGGTGTATTTGCGGTCTATCCAGAGTATCTTATGTTCACTTGTGAAACAAAAAACAACAAGAGAATACATAACCTATCAGTCAGATTATCTAGGAAATTTGGCAATTGCTTTGGTGGGTTGGGCACTTTACCGAATGTAGGGTTAGTCATTCGTGAACCTGTATTGGCCGCGACCAGTCTAAGATAATAGATCACTTCATATGTTGTAGAGGTCTGAGCCTTGCTATTTTTGTTGAGTTTTGACACTTTGGATTTGGTCGAGTATTAATGTCAATTTGTCATAGATACATGTCATTACCAGACTAGTATGTCAGCAATCATGACTATTATGTGGCCTTGAAGTTCCCATAGCAGGTAGCAATGATTAAGTATAGGGGAGTGAAAGGTTATGGATACCTTATATAAACCGAAATCTTTCTTCATACTCAACTTTTCTTCATTTTAATCAAACAAATAAATAAACCAATTCTTCAGTAGCTCAATTGTAGTCTACGTCGTAAATCATTTTCAGACAAGAGTTTGGTTGCTTACACCACTTGAATAACTCATGTTTTCCGCTGCATGGCTTCAGCAGAATCACTTGTACTTTAAATAATACATTTTAATTCTAGCAGTTGGCATAATTCATGACGGGAAACATTAAAGACGTAAATATTCTGTAGCAGTATATAGGTAGTCGTTTAGTCTTAGTCCTTAATGGAGGATCTAAATAGTAATAATTCTCAAAAGAAATAAATATATGAAGATGATGTATTGGTAGTTAGTTCTTCTAGTCAGACCATCCGATTTAAAACGGACTCAACTACTATTAAGATTAACTATATGATTGAAACCATGTTGGGGCTTAGTTTTAAACCTCGTTTGTATAAGGCCCATAGTTATGGCGATCCTATTTCGAAATTATCTTTTTTCCTCTTACCAACCTGTTTGATATTTCGCAAGAGAATGTATAACAAGATGAAATTATTACACCAGTATATAGTCGTCGCAGACTACAGAAAGGGAAAATGTCCATCAAACCCAAACAAACTCGGCCCATCACGAGGTTATCTCTAACATTCCAATGCAAATCAGCCAAGCTCTCAAAGATATCTCCATAGATATCTAATAAAGTTACGTTGGCCCCAAATATCTTCATAAATTTAGGGCTAGATATGGGATTTTTTCTACTTTAAATTTCTTATATCTAATCCTATCGAGACTTCTGCTTGCCATATGTGATTTTTTGATTGAGGACTCCGGGTGCTCGTGCGCCCCTAGCTAGTGAGTTTTTTTAGTTAATATAGATCTATCCTAGCAAGATAATATTGAATATGTAAAATAACATAACAGTGATCATCATAGTCCTCAAACTTTCCATGACTCCCTTTCAAGTTGAAGAGTTGGTGTTAGAGATTCAGATAAGTGTGTGTAATGTATTTTCTTCATATCAACTAATGATCTAGAACGAATGCAAGACAATAATTTATTTACCTCAGTTGAATAAAAAATGGCAAACGAGCTTTACTTTATTAGTGGGAAGTGGAAACTTGATCGCAAAAAAACCCGATGTTGAACCATAAGTGGCTAGGAAGAAAAAAAAGACTTATTCTTCCCAACAGAGGGAAACATCATTGAATTCTGCTAGGATTTAGTTTTCTCTACTTCTCTTAAGGCTTTAATTTTATTTTACTTTAGGTAACATACTTGTTTAATTATATTTGTTTTTCTTTTCAAGCTTAACTTGTTTTATAACGCAAAGTACATTAGTATCTCCTCGGTCGTTCTTTTTTAAGGGGGCAAGGTCATTAAGGGTATCGATGCATACCTGACTGAGTGTTAGGTGAAGAAATTCTAGAAACTCCTTACTGTTAAAAAATATGTATTGATCTGGTTTTTTCCCATGTACAAACCGGGAGGCTCAGACCAGTTCCCACTTACCTTAGAGGAGAATATGACTCAAGGTCTACCGGTTTTTGTACCTATATCAGTCAAACTATACCTTCTTTCAAACACTAATTTCCAAAATCCTCTAAAGACTATCACAGCCACTTCGCCCTTGAAGCACTCAAAGATTGAGGGATTAAAGGTTAATAAGGCTGAGAAAGAAGGTAACTACATATGAGATCTAATAAAGATCAATCTTTCAATTGGTGAAGATGATGACACCACAAGGTCAAGAACAATTATATCAAGGGTTTCATTCATGAGGGCTTGGATAGTTTTACAGAGAAATTTTTTGCTAGAAGCAAAGAAATCTTAAGTTCTAGTAAATGGGTTACAATGAACCAAGAGGAGAGTTCTAATGCTAAGGTAGAGCCTATAAAGGTTCAAGACCTCAGCCATATGGATAGATCGCCACAAAATGTTTCTCATTGCACCCATTAAAAGGGGTCTAGCTGAGATTGTGCATGGTTAGTCACCTTAGATTCAAGTTAGATGTTTTAGTGTTTGCATTGGTTAACTTAGAAAATAAATCTAACCATTTTCCTTTTGTTTTGCAGATGATGAGTAATATATTGGACGCATTCGAATTATTGGCGAAAGAAACCATATGTTGACATTGACATTGCCCTTTACATAGGTCGGAGGAGGAATTTGTTGGCATATGGACCTCCTTATGTAGGGCCTATAAGATAAAGTTAATGGATAGTTCAATTATAATTGGATGATGCAATGAATTAAAAGATTATTCTAGAAGAGTCTTTGGCAATCCAAGATGAAAATGCAAAAGAAAATATATTGAATTTTGGACGAGACTCTTAGACTTCCAATTGATTAATGTATTTAGATCATTTTTTTAGTGATTTAAAAAGGAGATGATTTGTGGAGTTTATCATCAAACAAATTTGAGAGACACTTATAGCGAGAGAGCTAAATAGAGAGATAGAGAGAGTGAAAAAGAGAGATCCTTACGCTTGTGAGTGTAAAAAGTTATAATCTTGTAAATACATTATTCATATAGTGAAAGTTTTGTTCGATGACGCATGTGATTTTTCCCTCCACATTGAATGGTTTTCACGTAAATTTTGGTGTTCTTTCTCTTACTACTATTTAGCTTCTTTTTTTCCGCTGTGCGATTATATTTTGAGAAATTGTACCGAAAGTACTTACTCAACTATTATACTTCCATCTAATACCCATGTTTCCTTTTATTACTACTTAATACCCATGTCATCGATATAACTCACAATAAATACTTAATTCTTTAATAATACCTCAAATACCTCAACTTCATCACCAGCCACGTAACTACTTCTAATTCTTGAACCAAAATTTATCTTTTTTACTTTTTCTTTTTATTTTATTTTTTAAAATGTCATATCTTTCAAACCGGAATTCGAAAAAATATCTGAAAAGACCATTGTTTTTGTTTTGTTTAAGATGAACAAAACTAGATCCATTAATGATATTTTTTGTTTTTTAAAATTAAAATAAAATTTCACTAGTAAAATACGAGTTTTTTGAAAATTTACCATGAGAGTTTTTTAAATCTAATCATGCGAGTTCTTTGAAAAGTCAATCATCCGAGTTCTTTGAAAAATCAATTATGCAAGTTCTTTTTAAAAAATCAATTATGAGAGTTCTTTGAAAAATCAATCATACGAGTTCTTTGAACAACATATAAAAAAATTAAAAAATATCAAATGGATCTACTTTTGTTCGCCTTAAAAAACAAACCGATTATACTTTTAGATTTTTTTTCCGAACTACGGTTTGAAAGATACAAATTTTTTAAAATAAAACAATAAAAAAGAAAATACGAAAGATAAATCTAAAACAAATAACTCTTATATAGAATATTGAAGGCACTGAAGTACCTATCGATATTATCCTATTTTAGAGTATTAATCGGTATAAAGAGGTTGAGCGAATATTTACTTGTACATTTCTTTTATATTTTAGTGTTTCTGAACCCAACAGCTATCGATATTGGGAGGGAACCTGAGCTGGAGAAAAAGCAGGATAGCCAAATTAAGTTGGCCAAGTTAAAGTTCGGATGATAATTAATACTCCTTCCGTCCCAAAATGTTTGTTGTTCTAGAAAATATTTTTTTTGTCCCGTGTTATATTGATTAAACAAAGAGGTTGAAAGAACTAGGTCCCTCTTATTAAACAAACAAAGCAGACAGCAAGAATGGAAATGATATCTGTCATTTCATAAGATTAATATGGGAATGATAACGGTCATTCCATGATCAGTATGGGAATGATAACGGTCATTCCATGATCAGTATGGGAATGATAACGGTCATTCCGAAGATCAAATGTACACGGTTTGTCTCTTATATAGACAAATTACTAACTGTTTGATCTTATCCTTACTAACTGACGTAATAACACGTGTCTGTTCAATGTTTATCCAACATTCTCCCCCTTAACATTGAACTCGACTCCTGTCTTCTTCGTCGTCTGCCTGATCTTCCTCTTTATCTGAAGAGTTGTTGCAGATCCTGTTGCCGTCTGTTTCTCCGCTTGAGAAATGGCCGCCTTGCCGTCTGTTTCTCCGCCTGAGAAATGGCCGCCTTGCCGTCTGTTTCTCCGCCTGAGAAATGGCCGCCTTGCCGTCTGTTTCTCCGCTTGAGAAATGGCCGCCTTGCCGTCTGTTTCTCCGCTTGAGAAATGGCTGCATTGCCTCGGTTTCTCCGTCTTGAGAAATGACTACATTGCCTCAGTTTCTCCGTCTTGAGAAATGGCTGTCTTGCCTCTGTTTCTCCGTCTTGAGAAATGGCTGCCTTGCCTCTGTTTCTCCGCTTTGAGAAATGGCTTCCTTGCCGTCTGTTTCTCCGCTTGAGAAATGGCTGCATTGCCTCGGTTTCTCCGTCTTGAGAAATGGCTATCTTGCCGTCTGCAACACAGGCTCTGATACCAAATGAAAGAACTAGGTCCCTCTTATTAAACAAACAAAGCAGACAGCAAGAATGGAAATGATATCTGTCATTTCATAAGATTAATATGGGAATGATAACGGTCATTCCATGATCAGTATGGGAATGATAACGGTCATTCCGAAGATCAAATGTACACGGTTTGTCTCTTATATAGACAAATTACTAACTGTTTGATCTTATCCTTACTAAGTGACGTAATAACACGTGTCTGTTCAATGTTTATCCAACAGAGGTGGTATCAACCACCTCCCAAACATCAAACATCGTAACAACGGACAACAAATAGACAAATGCTTTAAGATAGTCTGTCAAACAAAGGTTTCAGAATCAAACACAAAAGCCAAAAATCAACGCGGTTCTATTCACACTTATAATTATCATTCATAGTTCATATCATTATTGATCAAGGGGCACCCACTCTACGTCTAGTTCTAATTCCCCCGATTCGACATTCTGAAGCTTCAGCTGCACCTCCTGTCTCACTTTGCCATCCACAATGTTGATAATACTGTCTTCTATTAGCGCATTGTCGTTCGATTTCAACCACTTTCCGATCTGCATGTCTCCAAACATTTGCGGGTCGCCGTATGCCATCACCGATGTTATCAACGGCTGGATATCGATTTCGGCTTCACCCATTATGTCGTCGCCGGAAAATGTATCGTAATCAAACACTTGCTGCAGTTTCCAACAAATGAATAGCTGTCAGATATTACGCCGTGTTAAGATGGCTATCATACCATGTTAAAAATATAGAAGCATGGCTCAACCAGTACGATATTATCCGCTTTGGACCATAAAGTCCGCACGACTTTGCTTTTTGGTCCATAATTATATATTCTTAACATGTTGTCGGAGCCATCTTAACACGCCGCGTTTGTCTAAAGAAGGCCTAATGTAGGTTTAGGTTTTTAAAAATCATCACCGGAAACGTGCAACAGAAGATAAAAGAAACAACTTACCAACTTGACCGGCCCATAATTCTGAGGAACAGACAGCAAGAGTTCCTCATTCCAGACAGGATTCAAGTTGCTATTAACAACGGCTGTCTGAACTGTCTGATAAGATAAAAATATAAACCTCGTAATCATCCGAAACTTCGAAGCAAATCTTCAGCATTAAGCAAAAGACTAACCTGCTTTCCAAGAGTCAGAACCACGGAAGGATCACTCGACAACATGTCTCTGACAGCTAAATTGATTCCCTTCTTTATTTTTATTTTCAACTTTCCAAGAAATTCTCCCATTCCTTCGTATATCTACTCGGTGTCAAATAAATTCAAGTCATTGACAGTAAACAATATAAACAATATGCCGATGCATGAATATTTGTTAATCAATCTACTAAACATGAACTAAGAAAACCAGGTATTGAACTTCTCCATAAATTTTTAATCTTCAAATCAAGCTTTATGGCGGCAGATTAGCAAACCTTCTAAAATCACCATATACAAAACATTAAACACGTACAGAGCAGAAAGGACAGAAAACTATTAAAACTATTCACCCTTTCCTGCGTCGAATTCAAACGCAAGTTATCCGTAATCTTCGTAGATAAAACGGGTGGAAAAGAAGGCATACTCGTGCTAGATATCATCTGCGAGCTTGATCTCAGAAATTCTTGACGCGCATACTTTGACCTAAATGATAAATTGACTTCTATAAGTAAACAGAATAACATCTATTAACATAGCCAAAACCAGCTTTCATGTCATAATTAGGCCAACCGAGCCAACAGATTGAAAGGCCTAAGAGTAAAGTAAGTGCCGGTGAACAAATTTGAAAGGCCTAATAAAAAAATGTAAGTGCATAGTTTTGAGATTCATAGGACCATTTCAAATTTGACTTCTACTTTGTTACATGTTTCTTCTAAAAGCCAAACAGACATCTCGTACGAGAAACGATTATTCTTATTATTTTAGAGTTGTTACTGCTTCCTTTTGCAAAGCTTAATTGGGACCAGTTGGATTACATTTTAGAGACAATATCACTAAGTACAAAAGATACCAAACCTTATGAATCTGGAACGCTGATCATGCCTAGCATTTGGTCCAGGCTTTGAAGAGCCTGGAGGAATAAATGCCTCATAAATAGAATTAACAGCGGCATTACCTCCAACTTCTATCATGTTATCAACATCTTTGTCTGACCATTCATCGGTGGCCACAGACATAACCTGAAAAGTTGGAAGAAACTTTTGTGTTAGAATAAAACATAATTTTATATTTGGCCAAAAAAAACCACAATTGAAGAGGTGAGGTTATGAAGGCTATTCATTTTAGAATGAAATGGACACTTACAAGTTTAATATATTACGAACTCGGTGATAAGCACAGTGTGCATATATAATTTAATTATCTGATATGAGGATCAAGTAGCACAATAGAATCTTAAAACAAGTTATACAACGCGAGTTCGAAACTCAGCCTGGTTAGGTTTGGTTAGATGAGGAAGATAATTGCTTCAAACATGAATAAAGTAGCTTATAGAAGTACCATCTGAATTCAGATATGAAGATCTTTCTTCTTTATCCACGCGCTTTGCTCCAATATTCAGTCTAAAAAAGGGATTGATTTTCACTGGATTTACTTTTAACTTGGTAACATTTCACATGTTGAAGTTACAATCGTATGATTGATGTTGTAATATAAACATAACAATAACTTTTTATGCATAAACATATATATAACTCTACAGTACTACTATATCTCTCTTAGTTTCTTTGATTAGAGTGAAGTTTGCATTCCTACTAAATTTATTAGGACATTAAAGCAACATTCCCATCAAGACATGGCATGTCGGCCAAGTCGAGATGCTCATAGGTTAACACCATAAGACCGAATTATTCTCAACTTATAACTAGCTATGAAAAGCAATCCAGGAAGCAATTACCCTCGAGATATGAACACCAAGGTTTCTGTGCACTCCACAGCATCTTAAGCATAAAAAAACTCCAATACTTGCTGACCTGAAAACGCAGTTCTTAACTATAAGTGAGAGATAAGCTAATAAAAAAAGTTAAGAGTCTTATCACATTGCAATATATATAGACACGGAATAAACTTAGGGGTGAGTAAAGTTAGAGGCGTGGGATTTTTAGTCCTCTGGTCTACCAACTGAGCTATCCTGACTATTACGTTATACATCTAACAATTGTTAACAACGCAATATCATTTAGGAGGTAAAAAATGAAAAGCAATGGCCTTCCTAATACTAATGTTTCGTATCTTTATATAACTTCATTTCACTCCTTCGGTGCAGACGATAAAAGGGTCAACGCTATCATCATTAAAACATGATCTATAGATGTAACTTACGCCCACTTGGGATCTGCAGCACTGCAGTCGGCACAAAAGCGGTTATCGGGTCGATTCCATAAATCAATCAATCTTCTTTTAGCTGCAAAGAGTCAAATTATGCACCACATTTGTGAAACACATGTGCTAATATGTATGTGTCAAAGTAGATGCAGGAAAGAGTTTACAACCTAAGTAATCTTTGAAGTTATTATATAAACAGACTCTTAATACTAATAGTTTTGAGCATACATAGAAAAGGAACTCATCTTTGTCATAATCAAGAGTCATCACATGTACCCAAAGAGCAACTACAAATAAAAACATGCAACTTCTAATATGTCTAGACAACACAACAGCAGAAGTATTCCAAAATATGTCTTGCAATTACTCAGCTGTCAATAACAGTGACTAAGATTCCAGCTTTACCACACCTTAAATTTACTCTCAACAAATATTCCCAATATTTACCCTTTATTCTAAAATAAACTATATATATATATATATTATAATTATAATTTTGTTTAAGACCATCCTACCATTTCTAAAATGAGGAATCTTTAAAATCATAATATTATATAAAAATTACATAGTTATTATAATAATAATAATAATAATAAATAAATTTTAAATAATCCAAAATATATTAACTAAAGATAAAAGAAAACAGCAACCAACAATAATGCTGCGTTTGGGTTTTTAAAGTTAAAAAAGTACTCCCTATCAGATTTATGGTTAAAAATGACCATTCATCTTTTGTGTTTTGTATATATATCAAAATAATTATTTCGTTTAGTTTTATTTTTCAGTAAGCTTTTATATATTAAAATTTTACATCTATTACCAATAATATTAAAACTTAAAAAATAAATATTATTGGTAAAAATTCGAAAGATCAAATCATCAATATTGTAAAACTTAACAAATAAAACTGGTTAGAGTGTTAACGTTAGAATCAATAATATATGGGCAGTGTTAAAATGTATATGGGCTATTTAATATTAGTATGTATATGGGCTAGGTTTTTTAGGGTTCATTTGATGACACACTATATATACACTATTATTGTAATTATAGGATGGGGATTTTGTATTAACACAGTTCTTGATCCTACCCGCTCAATTCAAGTTGTGTACTGTTTCTGTCTTATACACATTCACAATTCTCTTATCATGCTATCAAAACCATAGCCTTCAAAAACCCTAGCCTTCATCAGCCGGTGTGTTTCCGGCGTAGCCTTTATCAGCCGGTGTGTTTCCGGCGTAGCCTTTATCAGCCGGTGTGTTTCCGGCGTAGCCTTTATCAGCCGGCGTATTTCTGGCGTACCCTCCATCAGCCGCTGTGTTTCCGGCGTAGCCTTTGTCAGCCGGCGTGTTTCCGGCGTACCCTCCATCAGCCGGTGTGTTTTTGGCGTACCCTCCATCAGCAGGTGTGTTTCCGGCGTACCCTACATCAGCCGGTGTGTTTCCGGCGTACCCTCCATCAGCCGGTGTGTTTCCGGCGTACCCTCCATCAGCCGGTGTGTTTCCGGCGTAACCTTTATAAGCCGGCGTATTTCCGGCGTAACCTCCGTCAGCCGGGGTGTTTTCGGTAGTTTTTATGGCAGACGAATCACATTCTACAATGGACCAGACAACCTCTCCTACGTCACGTGATGCGGTAGTGGGGTTCCGGAAGATTGATCCGACTTCTCCCTATTATCTTGGTTCTAATGATAATCCTGGTAATATTATTTCCACTATTAAATTTGACGGCACTAATTATCAGGCTTGGTCTCGTTCTCTGCGTTTATCTATGAAAGGTAGGAGAAAGCTTGGTTTTTTGGATGGAAGTATTGTGAAACCAGTAGATCCGAAGTCTCTAGAGGATTAAGATGTTGTTCAAGCTACACTCGTTCAGTGGATTCTGAACACTATTGATGAGTTGCAGCAGAAATATGTTCCATATTTTGAGAAGGTTAAACCTCTGTGGGATGTTCTGCAGCATCGTTTTCCTGTTAGCAATATTCAGCGCCAACATGAGTTGAATGAGGAGTTGGCTGCTTGTAAACAGACCTCTACTATGTCTGTTTCTGAATACTTTGGGAAACTTGAGAAAATCTGGGATGAGTTGAGTGCATATTTGTTTACTCCTACTTGTGTTTGTGGTGGGATGACTGAAGCATATGAGCAGAGTCAGGATGAAGAAAAGCTGCATGCGTTTCTTTATGGTCTCCAGCGGGAGCGCTTTGGTGCTATTCACTCTCAGTTACTTGCTCATGATCAGACTCCCACTCTGGATGGAGCATTCAACAAGGTGCGTTGTGAGGAGCGGTTACAGGCCAGTGCACCTGTGGAGAAGCCTATCTCAGAGGCTCCGATGGCATTTGCAGTTCAGTCTACTCCTCGAGGTACTTCTTTGTCTGCCCCGCGTTATTCTCAGCGTTTTTGTACCTATTGTCACAAAAATGGTCATGAAGAATCCAATTGCTACACCAAACATGGGTATCCTGGAAAGTAGACCACCGTCTTACGTCCGGGTACTACACTAGCTTACGGTCGTGTAGAAGAGGGTCCGCGCGGACCGCCACGCAGTGGCGTTGCTCCAAGGCCACGCAACAGCACAGACAGCCACCGTGGGTCCATCGACTGCAACTATTGCCAAGTTGCCTGTTAGTGAGGCCTCTCGTCTTTCTGGTCAGTTGCAACAGTTGCTTTCCCTTTTTTCAATAGACAAAGTTTCCCAGACTGATGAGCTTCTAAGTGGTGAGTTGTTCAGTACCTCTTGGATTATTGATACTGGGGCTTCTAATCACATGACAGGTGACATCTCTTTATTGCACAATGTTACTGTTATGCCAGCCTGTGTAGTAGCTCTGCCTGATGGTTCTCAGGTTACTGCTACACATTGTGGTAGTGTGCGTTTGTCTTGTCAGTTGTCTTTGCAGAATGTATTTTTGGTTCCCAAGCTTACATGTAATCTGTTTTCAGTATCCCACTTGACTGATGATCTAGACTGTATTGTTTACTGTGTTAAAGTTGGTTGTCTTATTAAGGATCGACGATCAGGGACGGTGATTGGACTGGTTGAGCAGAGAGGTGGAATGTACTATTTCAGCAGTGTTGTGAAGACCAAAGTTTGTAGTGCTGCAGTGGTTGATAGTGATGCTGAGTGTTGGCATCGTAGGTTGGGACATCCCTCAGCTAAGATATTTCAGTTTTTACCTTTTGTTTCTAGTACTCATGATATGAGTGTAGCTCACCCGTGTGATATTTGTTTTCGAGCTAAACGGACTCGTGAATGTTTTTCTGTCAGTGATTCTAAAACGGCTGCTTGATTTGAATTAATTCATTGTGATTTGTGGGGTCCTTATCATATTTTGTCTTCTTTCGGTGCGCGATATTTTCTCATTATTGTTGATGATTAATCTCGTGCTGTATGATTTTATTTGTTGGCTGAGAAATCAGAAGTAACTTCTATGTTTTTATATTTTCTTGCATTGGCTAAGAAACAATTTAATGGAGTTGTTAAGACAGTACACAATGACAATGGCACTGAATTTTTCTCTGTACGTCGTACTTTTGATGAGTTGGGTATTATTTTTCAATCTTCATGCATGGGTACTCCTTAGCAGAATGGTAGGGTCGAACGGAAACATAGACATATTTTGAATGTTTCCCTTGCTCTCAGGTTTCAGGGTAACTTACCTGTTAAATTTTGGGGGGAGTGTATTTTGACTGCCGGGTATTTGATTAATAGAACTCCTTCTCAATTTTTGGGGTTCTAAGACTCCATTTGAGATACTTTTTGGTGTGCCTCCCGTCTTCTCTGAGCTTCGTGTGTTTGGGTCTCTATGTTATGTGCATGATCAAAGGTCTAAGGGTGACAAGTTTTCGAGTCGTAGTCGTCGATGTGTTTTTGTGGGCTACCCATATGGAAAGAAAGGCTGGAAAGTGTATGATTTGGAGAGTCGAGATTATTTTGTTTACCGAGATGTTGAACATATATTTCCATTTGCATCTACTCCTGTGTTCTCTGAGTTGGGTTGTCATGAGACTGAAGTTGCTGCACCTCCTCCTACTACTTCTGAGTTTTGGGAGAAGGTTGAGAAGACCTCGACGATTGATGATGAAGTGTCACCGGATAGCGGCGTCCCTTTGGTAGCACCACTCACGGAGGTTGCCGAGGTTGGTGATGTGCAACCTCCGCCTCAGGCTGGTGACAACGGTGTCTCAGATTCGCCAATAGTTTCTGATGTTATTTCAGATAGTTCGGGTATTTCTTCAGACCTTGGACGGGGAAAGCGTAGTAAAATTCTTTCTACTTGTTTGGCGGATTTTGTGATGACTACAGTAGTATATTCAGCACCATATTCTTCTCCTGCTCCTAGTCCTAGTCCATCCCTTGATCACGGTATGCCTTATCCTCTCACTCATTATATAGATAGTTCTCGTTTTTCTTTGCCACACCGTTCTTTTCTTGCGGCTATTACCTCTGGGGATGAACCTAAGTCATTTTGAGAGGCTATGCGACATCCTGGTTGGAGAGAGGCAATGCAACAGGAGATTCAGACACTAGAGGATAATCATACTTGGACCTTGGCACATCTACCTCCAGGGAAGAAAGCTTTAGGGAGTCAGTGGATTTATAAAATTAAATATCATGCGGATGGGAGAGTAGAGCGCCTCAAAGCTCGTTTGGTCGTGTTTGGTAATCATCAAGTATAAGGGGTTAATTTTACAGATATTTTTGCCCTGGTTGCCAAGATGGTTACTGTACGTCTTTTCTTAGCGGTTGCAGCAGCTCAGAATTGGGAACTACATCAGATGGATGTACACAATTCTTTTCTGCATGGTGATCTAGATGAGAAGGTTTACATGAAATTTCCTCCAGGCTTTGATAGAGGGCATGAAGGACAGGTTTGTCGCCTTCACAAATCGTTGTATGGGCTGAAGCAGGCACCTCGGTGTTGGTTTGCCAAGTTAGTGGCTGCACTGAAGAGGTATGGGTTTGTTCAGTCCTATTCAGATTATTCTTTATTCTCTTATTCCACGAGTGGTTGTCGTATGCATGTTTTGGTGTACGTTGATGATTTCATTCTATCCGGGAATGACCCTGGTGCATTGGTGGAGTTTAAGAAATACTTGAGCACTTGCTTTCATATGAAGGACTTAGGTCGTCTCAAATATTTTCTTGGAGTTGAAGTAGCACGGAGTCCCACGGGTATCTTTCTCTCCCAACGTAAATATACTCTGGATATTATTTCTGAGACAGGTTTACTTGGCAGCAAGCCTGCACAGTTTCCCATGGAGCAAAATCAGCAGCTCGGCAAAAGCGAGTCGGCGGTACTAATTCACGGGTCTGCGTACCGCAGGTTGGTGGGAAGACTGATTTGCACAGTTTCCTATGGCAGGATTGACATGTGAGTTGAAGTGGTTGCACGGCTTGCTCAAAGATTTTGGGGTCTCACACTCAAGGGCTATACAAGTTTTCTGTGATAGTCAGTCGACTTTACATCTTGCCCACAATCCTGTGTTCCATGACCGTTCAAAGCATATTGAAGTATATTGTCACTTTCTACGAGATGCGATACTTGATGGGGTTATTTGCACATCTCATGTGCCCACTAAGTTCCAACTTGCAGATATTTTTACCAAAGCACTAGGCAAGCAGCAGTTTGAGTTTTTGCTTGGCAAGTTGGACATCGTAATCTTCATGCTCCAACTTGAGGGAGGGTGTTAGAGTGTCAACGTTAGAATTAATAATATATGGGCAGTGTTAAAATGTATATGGGCTACTTAATCTTAGTCTGTATATGGGCTAGGGTTTCTAGGGTTTACTTTTTGTCACACTATATATATACACTATTATTGTAATTATAAGATGGGGATTTTGTATTAACACAGTTCTTGATCTTACCCGCTCAACTCAAGTTGTATACTGTTTCTGTCTCGTACACATTCACAATTCTCTTATCAAACTAAAATTGCATAGTTTTAAAGCATAAAAATCCATAAAAAACAAAAGTGAACGAAAAAAGGTTAAAAAATATAAAATTTAATCTTTTTTAAGCTTAAAAGAAAACCTCTCTTATCAATTTGTATTGTCTGGGTAGTGTTTGAATTTTTAAAGTTAAAAAAATACCACAGTATTATGAGATTTATGTGAGATATTTGAAAACTAGTATTTTCTTTTTTTTTACCAATTGAAAGTTTGAAAATGTTAAAAAAAAAATTATTTTATTTATATTTTATTAAACTAATGGAAGAAAATAAATAAATTTCAAATTTAATTTTGTTTGAAATTTAAATCTAAAATTGGAACATGGAATATATTTTAGTAAAAATAATTATTCAAATAAGAGTTGTAACCGATCCAATCTGCTTTTCAATCCATTCCTTATTGGATCCACTCTCGTTTACTCTGAACTTATTATTTGGCCGGCCTATACCAACCTGTCCCACGGACTCAAATTTTCAATATTAAAAAGGAGGATAAAAAATTGATTATATTTTATAAAAAAAAGTGAGTGCCCCGATGTTAAATAACTCAGAAAATAGGATTTAGGTTTAGGCCGTGTTTATTAATTATTTTTATATTTCTAGAACAGATCACGACTTAATATAGGAGTCGGTCTGATAGGTTCTTTTATCGAAAATCCGGATCCAGTAAAAAAATTTATACCGATGATTAGTTGGTTATGTTCATGTCGGACAAAACTGAACAATGAACCAGATCAGATCTGTTTTGACATCCCAAGTTTGTCATAATGAATATGAAAAGAATTTGGAATGTTATTTTGGTAAATGAATAAGATTCGGGCCTATAGTGATATAGTGTCATACTTATTATCCCAAATGCCATTACCATTAGATCTTAAGTACAAGTTTACCAACCTGAAGAAGTAGGAGACTTTCCAAGTTCTGCCGGACGACTCATTGCCGGCTAACACAGCCTCCAGATTCACCTACAAATTTTCTCACCAAAACCACAAAATGACTTTCTTTGTTAACAAGACAAGTATAATCGACTGAGAATTCAAAATACCAATCCTTGATTTATGATCCAAAAAAAAACTACAAGGATCACGATCGGATTAGTCATATAGTTATTATCATTTGGAAATGGTTAAACGAAGATCTGAAAAGATTTGGAAATTTACCGATGAATTCCAAAGGATGTTGTTGAAGGGAGATATTTTGTTCTTCAAGCTCCGAGAAAGAGAGCCATGGAGGAGAGAGAGAGACAGAGTCAGAGAGATGTTATGAGGAGGAAGACAACGTGCAGTCTCTTCTTGACTTTTCCATCCAAGTTCTTGTTTTTATTGGTTGACCGTAAAAAAAAATTGGTGATAGACTTGTAGTAACAAACTTGTTCTCTGCATCAAGCTGTTTGTACATGCTAAGAATCTTCAACTATGGTAATTGTAAATTTACGAGCATAATTAATAATTTGTAAGGGTATTCTGGTCGACTTTATATTTTACGGCTGGCGAATGTCCGTGAAAATAAAGGGCCATACCATGAATTTTTTTTCCAGTATTGAATATAATTAGAGATAATGATTTCAAACAAAATACAGAATATGAATAAAATCAACGTAAATAACACAAAATATTTTTTACGTGAAAAACATTTTTAGTATAGGAAGTTAAAATTATGGGACTGATCTCGGAGTCCAACCAAATATTTACTATCAGAAGACGAGTTACAAAACTATTCTCTAGATAAAACTAGAGCATACACCACACAAAGTATGACAACTTCATATACAACCCAAATATACAAGATAGTAAACCGAAATCAGAAAACTCACTGAAATATCCAAAAACGCAGTTAGAATAAGTTGATCGAAAACATACTTAGAAGACTCCAAATCAAAATCCCTATAGTCAGAGTGTAAAAGACTAATAGACGAGCATGCTCACCAATATTGAAGCTGATCGCAGCACATAATACAGTCTGATTGACAACACAAAGTTCCGTCTTGAATTGCTTTTTCTCTCAAAACGACCCTATAGAATATGATGCTCATCTCAAAAGCCACTGTATAAATTTATATTTATACAGAAAACAAAATCCTATGTATTACCCTTATTTGGATTAAGTCCATTTGATAATTGGACTCCCAAATAAGAAGAGCCCAACAAATCTCCCCCCTCACGACTATGTGGGAGGATTCGCCATCCCGGGCGATCAATCTAAAATGTTCAAGCTTTCCCCTAGGCAATGCTTTTGTCATCATGCCAGACCTATTATCATCTGTATGAAATTTATCAACCTCCATTTGTTTAGCATCAAGAATATCTCGAATCCAATGATATCTCACATCAATATCTTTCGACTTTGAGTGAAACGACGAATTCTTCACGAGATAAATATCACTCTGATTATCATATAACAATGCATACATGTGTTGCTAAAATCCAAGTTCTCTCAAGAACTTCTTCATCCATAATAGCTCTTTACTCGCTTCTGTCATTGCAATAAATTCATCTTATGTCGTTGAAAGAGCAACACACTTTTGTAGTCTTGATTCCCATGAAACAGCGCCATCACAAAAGTTAATCAAATATCCAAAAGTAGACTTGCGGGGGTCAACATCTCCAGTCAAGTCTGAATCATAATTGATGAGTCCGAATTATGCTTACTCCCCGGACAGGGACAGATCGGTCCAAGGCCTCCGGACCGGACAGACCACTTCGAACACTTAGCCCATTGGACTGTTCGAACTATGACAAAAGTACTAAAAAACCTAAACACTTCTTGACTAAGCTGCTTGCTCTCTAACTAAGAGCTCATGGGTCCTTGAACATGACCCGGGTCCATTAAACATGACCCGAAAACCCATAAGGCCCAAATGCAAGGGTATAAATACCCAACCATCAGCATTAAATGTGGGTAATGAAAATTAACTGCAACCAGGCAGCTTAATTCTCCCTCTACTTTCTACTCTAAATACTAAACACCCATATACTTCCACAAAACTCCGAACAAATTACCCAATTACCCTTTGACATAAATTAACCACACCAAATTGGCGACCACAGTAGGAGGAGAAGGTGCCTGAATCAAGCATTCGAAACCAGCAAAAAACAAAGTTAATCCGGGGAGAAGGACGCCCCGAAAGTACCACCAGCTTTGCTTGAAGTGGTGGGTGAAAATGATGAGTACACTATCGAGGAACGCGATAGGTTAAAGGGTGAAATAGAAGCTTTGAGGGCAGAAAAGGCTAAGATGGGCATGAAAGAAAAGTCAAAAGCGTCGGTTGCTCATCACACCGATAACCCCATAGAGCATGAGCCTTCAAAGACTCATGTAAGTACCAAAAAGACTCATGCCAGCTCCAAAAAGTCTCACCGGTCTAAGCCAGTGGAGAGTTCTGACTCAGGCTCAGAGTCGTCTGATAGCTCTTCGGATGATGAGGGAGTTGAAGAATCCTTATCCTCTAGCAGTGATGAGGGTCGAACTAAAAAAAAGCAAAAACAGATCAAAAAGTACTCAAGGAAAAGGGATAGACATGGAAAGATGAAGAAGAATATTTGTAAAGGGTCATCTCATAGCCGGAGGCATGTGGACCGGATGCTAATGGATCCTTTCGCTTTCCACGATGAACCGGGTATCTTTACTACTCCCATTGAGGATACTGTGTTCAGTCGTGGCAGAAATTGGAGGCAATCTCCATTATCTTCCAAAATTCTGTCCGGAAACCTCCTTAAGAGGTTTGACAGCACCAAAATGGAAAAGTACGATGGCAGTACTGATCCGGACAACCATTTGGAACAATTTAAAAACTTCATGATGAACTTTGATGACGATGATAAGCTACTTTGCAGAGCATTCTCCCAATCATTTACGGGGAGTGCTCTAAAATGGTATAACAGCCTACCACAGGGTTGTATCAAGAATTTCGATACTTTGTGGGTGGCCTTTCGAAGGCAGTTCGTAGGAAGTAAAGAGCTAAAGGGCAATGGAGACACAATAATCCATTGTTCCCAGGAACCAAATGAATCCTTAAAAGAATATATAAGTCGTTTTGTGAACACCAAGAATGGGTTGGCTGATTGCTTCGAGCAAGTGGCAATAGCATCCTTAAGACAGGGCTTGAACCATGGCAATTTGGCTGATTCAGTGACCAGAAAGAAAGCCATGACTTGAGGAGGGTTGCTGAATCAGGTTGGAAAACAGATCAACGTTGATGAAACAAAGAAAACAAGGGTGCACAGGCAGGTGAGGTCCGCCCCGGTGGCACCAAATCCCAATCAGAATCAGTCCGGGAACAAGGCAAAGGAGACCAGACAGGGGCATGGTAGGGCCAAAGCTCAGTCTCTGCCAGCTGCTCCTGCTCAGAGTCAGCAATCCAGAAACAAGAGAGGGTCTTGGGTCCAACCGGAGTGGTTCGCAGAATTGAAAGAAAGTGTGGCTACCATTTATGATAAAACAAAGGAAGAGGTGCACTATAGAAGACCGGCCACACTACAATCTCCTAGAGAACATCACAATAATACTTTCTGCCAATATCACAATGATATTGGCCATACCACTGATGATTGTATAGCTTTGAAGCAAGAAGTTCAAAATTTGATTGAAAGGGGAAAGCTGGGGGCTTATGTCAAAAGAAGAGGAGGTAACAGGCCTGACAATACTCACCGGGTTGGTCCAAGTAATGCTGCTCCGGAGGGAGCCATGGTTATAATCGAGAGGTTTGATGTGGAATCTGAATACTTGGATCCTGATCCAACACGAAATAGAGTGGGTGCAATTGAGGAATCTTCTAGAACGGTCTCTGGGCTCAGAGGAAGAGGCACGTTCATACTTTGGCCACCCAGCTAGAAGGAGGCATGACCTCCTATCAATCACAAATTCCATTCCCCTTCATTGTCTTTGATGAAGATGATTTAAGAGATATAGCTGGCCCTCATGAAGATGTTGTTGTCATAGGGGCATCTATTGGGGGCAACGACATAAGACGAATTCTGGTGGATACTGGTAGCTCAGCCAATATCCTTTTCTTAACCACATACAAGAGAATGAAAAATCCAGCTATAATTCAGAGTTCGGACAGATCAATTGTGGGCTTTACTGGCAGCTCAGCAGATGTGATCGGAGGTTCGAAGAAGAAGTTTTGTTGGGCAAGGGCCCTTTCAAGAAGATGGTCAGAATACTTTTTATTGTGGTGGATTGTCCCACTTGCTATAATGCTATTTTAGGGAGGTCTTGGCTCTTTAGGATGCATGCAGTGGCTTCAACAGTCCACCAATGCTTGAAATATGTTGTTCAGCGACAGGTGGGAGTTGTCCGGAGCAGTCAAAAGGTTGCAAGAGAATGTTATGCTACAGCCCTCGCTCCCCGGACGTTGGGGGCAGTTCGTATCAATGAATAATAGCAATTTGAGGGGCTTTCTGGGGGTGAGGGTGAAATTGATGACCCCAGAGAGACCCCTGAAGTGTTAATTCTGGTCGAAGAAGTAGAGACACTTTGTTTAGAAAAAGGAAAAAGCGTCAAGATAGGGTCTAAAATGCCACATGGTCTGAAAAGTGAGATGTTAAAGTTTTTGAAAAGCCATCAGCACATTTTTACTTGGTGCAATGCTGATGTTACTGGGGTTCCAGCAGATGTGATATCACATCACTTATCCGTCCGGAAAGACATAGCACCAGTGGTTCAAAAGAGAAGGGCTTTTTTCCAAAGAAAAGGCCGATGTTATTGTACAAGAGGTTGACAGGCTCACAAAGATGGGGCATATCAAGGAGTCCCAATACCCTTTGTGGACTGCCAATCCAGTCCTGGTAAAAAATAAAAATGGCAAGTGGCGCATGTGAATTGACTTCACAGATCTCAATAGAGCTTGCCCAAAAGATTTGTATCCAGTTCCCCGGATTGACCAACTAGTAGACTCCACCCCTGGGAACAAGCTACTATCCTTTATGGATGCTTTCTCCGGATACAATCAAATCCAAGTAGATCCGAAGGATCAAGAGCATACTACATTTGTCACTGACAGGGGTCTTCATTGTTACAAGGTAATGTCATTTGGGTTGAAAAATGCTGGGGCTACTTATCAGAGGTTGGTAAACAAAGCTTTTGCTAATCAGATTGGAAGGAATATGGAAGTATACATCGATGACATGATGGTGAAGAGTGTGGATGAGCAGTTGCACTTGGCTGACCTCCAAGAAACTTTTACCAACTTGGTGAAAGTGAATTTGAAGTTAAATCTAGAAAAATGTGTGTTCGGAGTGCAATCCGGGAAGTTTCTAGGCTATATTATAAGTGAGCATGGGATACAGCCCGATCAGGACCAGCTTAATGCTCTATTCCACATGGAGCCTCCTCGAAATATTAAAGAAGTACAACAGCTAACGGGGAGGTTAGCTGCTTTAAACTGATTTATCTCAAGGTCTTCGGACAGGTGCGCCCCGTTTTTTCAAACCTTTAAGGGTGCAAAGGGATTCGATTGGACCTCACAGTGTGATGAGGCTTTTAATGAGATCAAGAAGCACATGTCCTCCCCCAAAACCTTGTTTAAACCAGTTGATGGGGAGACACTCTTCGTATACTTGGCAGTTTCAAGTTGTGCCATCAGTGCTGTGTTGGTGAGAGAAGTGGATAATTACCCCCATCCAGTATACTACATCAGCAAGAGTTTGATAGATGCAGAAAGACGTTATTTAAAACTCGAAAAGTTGGCGTTAGCTCTGGTAATAGCTGCAAGAAAGATGAGGCCTTATTTCCAGGCTCATCATATCGTAGTCCGGACTTCTTTTCCCTTAAATAATGTCCTCCAAAAGGCAGACATTTCAAGTAGGATGACTAAGTGGTCGGTAGAATTGGGGGATTTTGACATTGATTTCGCTCCTCGGACAGCAGTTAATGCCCAAGCTGTTCCTGATTTTTTGGTTGAATTTCACTCCGACAGAGATTCAGAGCAGGCTGCTGATATGAAAGACAAAAATGTTTGGGTCGTCCGGACATATGGTGGATCCAGCACTATGGGATGTGGTGCAGGGGTGTGTTTGACTTCCCGATATGGTGACAAAATGTACCAAGCTATATGTTTTGCTTTCAGGGCTTCCAATAATGAGTCTGAGTACGAAGCGGCTATAGTTGGTTTAAAGTTAGCCTATATTTGTGGGGCTAAGAGGGTCAAGCTACTGAGTGACTCCCAGCTTCTTATCCACCATGCCCAAGGTCAATCTTAGGCTAAAAAGGAGCAGCTAGTGAAGTATTTACTTCTTCTTAAAAATGAAGCACTCAAGTTTAAAAGCATTATTTATGAGCGCATACCCCGGACATAAAATGAGTTGGCAGATTCATTGGCAACTATAGCATACACAGAGTCGTATCCATGGATCCATGTCCTGGAGAGCCCCTCCATTCAACTTAATATGGGTAAAGAAGAAGAAATTTTTGAAGTGCAGGTGAAACAACCTCAGGATTGGAGATTTTCTCTCCTGCAATACCTCCCCGACGGCATCGTGCCTCCGGATAAATCAATGGCAAGAAAACTAAAACACAGGGCTCGTGGTTTTATCATACTAAGAGAGATTCTGTATAAAAAGTCTTACAGTAAACCTCTTCTGCGCTGTTTGGGGGATGATGAGTCTCAAGTAGTCCTCTCCGAATTGCATAATGGTGAGGGATCATCTCATTGTGGATTCAGGGCTTTAACAATGAGAGTTTTACTGGCCGGCTACTATTGGCCATCTATCATGAAAGATGCTAAGGAGCTGGTAAGAAGGTGTGACCCATGCCAAAGATACAGCAATGAAATTCATGTCCCTGCCATTCTTTTAGAATCAATTTTTGAGCCTATACCTTTTGCTCGTTGAGGGTTGGACTTAGTGGGGCCTCTCCCTATGGCATCTAGAGGGCGCAGAACTATAATTGTTGTTATAGATTACTTTTCAAAGTGGATTGAAGCAGCCCCACTAGCAGGAACAACGTCAAAAGCTGTCATAAAATTCATTATATCCAACATCTGTTGTAGATTTGGTGTCTCACAAAAGATAACAACGGACAATGGGCCACAGTTCGAAAATATGGAAATGGAGAGTTTCTGTGCCTCAAGGGGTATAAAACATTGTTTCTCTTCACCTTTCCACCCACAAGCAAATGGTCAGGTTGAAGTGGCTAACAGAACAATTCTGTCCGGTTTAAAGAAGAATTTGGAAGGGGCTGCTGGGAAGTGGCCTAGTTATCTACAAGAGGTCTTGTGGGCCTACCGGACAACACCAGGGGCTGCTGGGAAGTGGCCTAGTTATTTACAAGAGGTCTTGTGGGCCTACCGGACAACACCTGGGGCTACAACACAGGAGTCACCATTTGCTTGGGTCTATGGGATGGATGCAGTAGCTCACATAGAAGCAACCCTCCCATCATTTCGTATTCACAACTTCTCCGAATGCGCAAACGAAGTAGCAATCAGAGGTCAGCTCGATCTGGTAGAAGAGAGACGAGTTAAAGCTCACCTTAGAGTTGCGCACTATCAAGGTTTGATGAGAAGCAAATTTGCCTCTAGAGTTAAAAGAAGAGATTTCCAGCCGGGGGACAAAGTATTGAGGAAAGTCTTCTTACACACTAAAGAGAAGCTGCTCGGAAAATTGGCCCCAACTTGGGAAGGACCTTACATGGTTGTTGAAAGGCTTAAACCTGGAACATATTGGCTAGAAGACAAGGATGGAAGAGTTTTGACCCACCCTTGGAATATCGAACATCTCCGGATGTACTTGGAGTAGCATTTGTGTAAATATTTACTTGTTTAAACATCCATGTAAATATTTGGGGGCATACTCTTTCCTCCCTGGTGGCACGGGGAGGTTTTAATAGGTGTCCGGCTTTTTAAATAAAATTTGATGCCTTCTTAAAAATTTCCTGAAGTGTTTTAGTTTTGTCTTTTGTCACACCATCCGGATTGAAATAAAAGAGTGATGACCACTTAAACATTCGTCATCAGAGAATTTAAACACTCTCACTATGAAATAACTAAGGGCTATTTAAACTCTAGCCATCAAAATTGGAACAGACTATGAAAGAATGTGAGAATTGTGCAAAACAAGGATATTCATTAAAACAACTTAAGTGCCTTGGCCTTCCAAGGACTTTCAAATTGTCAAAATAGAGTGAAGGATCTATCCGGTCAAATACCTGACACATTAACAAAAAAGAGTGCCTTGGCCTTCCAAGGACTTTAGTTTAGATAACATGAAAAGTAAAAAGTAATTCGTAAATTAAGGCTGAGCCTTTGAAGATGGCTCAGCTTCATCTGTCTTCTTCTTCCCCTTGGGATCATCTTTCTCTTCGTCTGGGCTCTCCCCGGTGTTTTCTTCGTCATCGGATGAGGAGGCACTGGAGAAGCCAAGCATGTCACCTTCGGCCATTGTGTGATATGGGAGGTCTTCAGGCTCTACGTGAAGCCACAAATCACCCAGGTTCCTCTTCGGGAACTTCTCATGGAAGAGCAGGACCATGTCTGATTTTACCTTGGCATACATTTGCTCCTGAGTGTCGATCACGTTGTTGCAATAAGCATCGATCTTGGCTTGGATTTTGGCCTCCTGCTCCCTTAGCAAACCAACTTTCTCCTCGGCAGCTTTGGATACTGCATTCTCAAGTGCAATTTTGTCGCTGATTAAGTTGGTGATAATTTGGTCCTTGGCCTTGGTCTCCCCTTTTGAGGTGACAAGGTCTTTCTCCAGTCCGGACAGCTTCTCCCAGAGCTCTGTGATAGTGTTCTCTAGTGTGGTGACTTTTGTGGTGCTCACATCTTGGTTTCTCTTCAACTCCTCGTTTTCTTCCTTTAGAGTGGCAGCATTCGAAGTGGCAGTAAGAAGATTGTCGAACAGCCTCTCTTTGCTAGACTTGAGGTCTTTGATAATGTCTGCCTGATTTCGAACTTGCTTCTCCAACGCAAGCACCGGTTGAACATTGCTTAACAAAAGTGACTGAGTTTGAGGTGCTCGGAGGAAGATAAAGCCCGGCAAAATCATCTCTGGGAAGATTCATGAAGTACTCACCAAGCCCACCAAGACCAGTGATGTCCACACCGTCAATGCTAAGATCTCCCCCTTCGACCTCATCGGTTTGGAAGTAACCAGGTATCTCTTCTGCTTGTGTTGGGTCAGAGGGGTCAACTTGGGGAGGAGGCTCTGAAGTCCGGAGAGAAAGCTCGTCACCCTTAGAGGTCTTTTTCTTCTTGGCCTCCCTGTCTTTGCTTTCACCTCCCCGTTTACAATCTCTTTTGGAAGCCCTTGGAGGGTTTGGGGAGTGCACTTCTTGCCTTTCAGTCTCCTGCTCCACCACTTCCAAGAGAGCAGCATCAATTTGACTGGGGACTGGCCCCTCCGGATGCATTGGAGCATCCTCCTCCATCTCAGCAAGGTTAGCTCCACCTGCCACCTTCTTTCCTTTCTTTTTGCCTTTCATCTTGCTCGGGGCGTTGGCCCGGCCTGGCAAGTAGAGTGTCCCATCTGGTTCATGCATTCTTTTGAGCACTACGTCCGGAGGAGGCTGGGTGGTGAGCTCTTCCCAAGTTAGGTCTTTCCGACCTGTGGTGTTCCAAAGGTGAGACCTTGCTAGGTTGCCCCTGTGAAGGCAGCATGGAACCGATTCCCCCACTTCTCCGCGGCCCAAGCGTTAATCTTGGTGCAAGTGGTCTGCCCGGTTTTCAAATGATCAATGAAGTCCTTGGGCAGTTCTGCTAAGGCAAAAGTAAGACCAATTAGTTTAAACTAACTTTAAAAAAAACAAGAATGTAAAGTAGAAGACTTACGGTCGCTCCTCCATCTGCTTGTGAGAAGGCTTGGGTTGACTCCAGACTTGATCTTCTTCCCATTCTCCCAAGCGCCACTAACAAACAGGAACTGGGTCTTCCAATTCCTCTCCGACTCTAGCAAGTCGTCCACAGCTTTGAAGTTATCCCCCATGTTGAAATGGTAGAAGGGGATGTGGTGGTTTCTGCAGAGACTGGCCACAGCAGCAAACTCCTCCATTGGTAGAGGAATCCCGGAGAGCCTTGAAGCCATAATGCTGGCCATGAGGGTGTACCAGGCATTGGGGCTCATGTGGCTCGGACAGAGCTTTATCAGATGGAAGTATCTGACAATTTCTGGGTCCAAGGGGAATCTAAGCCCCCAATTGAATAGCTCCGTGAAGATGACAATTTCGCTTAATTTGCAGTCCATGGGAGTCTCTGGGTGTATAGGGATCATTATCTTCACGTTCTCCGGAATTCCCCACTTCGTACGCATTCGGCCCAGTTTAGCTGTGTGGATGAATGCGTAGTTAATATTTTCCAGGGCGAGGAGGTACTTGACATTGACCTTGTGAAAACAAGGCCCCACCCTTCCTTCGAGACTCTCCGGCAGATCTGGATGCCTCAAGCACAACTTCTCTTTGCCTTTGTCTTTTTTGGCAGCAACAGCACTACTGGTCTGACCGGAGGGCTCAGACTCAAATGGAGCCTCTTCGACAGAGTCCTCTATTACTTCCTCCATAATTGATGAAGGGTTTTCAGTAGCAGTAGCATGGGGAGGGTTCAGATCTGGCTCAGCCTGGTCTCCGGACTGCTGGGCTTCAGTGTTCCCTTGGTTTCTGGCCTCTGATTGGGGCTCTGATGCAGATGTTTCTCTTCGAAGACCTGGACTACTACCCTCCGGACCAGAAAGTCTGTCCTTGGGAGCTCTGATAGGCACTTCTGACCCAGTGCTGCTGTCCTTAGCACCCGATTTTGAAGGAGTGCTCTTAGAAGCCTGGCCCTTGACCAGCCAGCCTTTTCTCCGGTCAACTAACTTTTGAGGGGAGATTTCAGTGTCTGACCCCATAGCTAAGAAAGGGGAGGGCTTTTTGAAGCTGGTAACAGTTACCCTTGGCTCAATAACAGGTTCTGATTCTTGAACCGAAGAACCAGAGATAATGGGGGAGAGATTAGTTTGAAATAACTTTTTCGGCTTGATGCCTTTTGAGGAAGAAAAAACTTGATCTGATTCTGTGGCTGAAGTTGCTGGCTTGTCGATGGGCGAAACGGGTAATCCTACTGCAATGCGTCTTTCCCTTTCGACCTTTTGCGCCTTTTCTAGTTCAGAGAGGTTGAGCCACCCACCTTTGATCAGAGCGTTCCTCGTTGTAAACATAAACTATCTGGGTAAATTTTTTCTTTGGAGAGAAAAAAGCTTTAAGAAGTTGCAGAGTAAATATGAGAGTGATGGTGAAACAGTAGAAAGTGTTTTAATTTATAGTAAATCTGAAAAAGGAGTTTGATTCCTAAAAGAATTCGAAAAGATTGGTAATGATTAGAGACGGTGTTGATGTCACCATCTTTAATTAAGAGGTTGTTTTTCGAAGAAGGTGGGTTCGAAATTCAAGGTGAAAAAACGGCTGAAGCAACCAACCAGAAAGCGACACGTGTCCCATGAAATCTGGCACAAAACCGTTTGGATTCATGAAGCTTTATCAGTCCGGATAAAACCATAAGACAAACAGACCTGTCCGGATTAAAACTACCTCTGACGTCGGACTGTTTTTCAGGTTTTTGACAAAAGTATTTGAACAAACACCTAAAAAAGGGGCTCCTGATGAGTCTGAATTCTGCTTACTCCCCGGACAGGGACAGATTGGTTCAAGGCCTCCGGACCGGACATACCACTTCGAACACTTAGCCCATTGGACTGTTCGAACTATGACAAAATTACTAAAAAACCTAAACACTTCTTGACTAAGCTGCTTGCTCTCCTACTAAGAGCTCATGGGTCCTTGAACATGATCCGGGTCCATTAAACATGACCCGAAAACCCATAAGGCCCAAATGCAAGGGTATAAATACCCAACCACCTGCATTAAATGTGGGTAATGAAAATTAACTGCAACCAGGAAGCTTAATTCTCCCTCTACTTTCTACTCTAAATACTAAACACCCATATACTTCCACAAAACTCCGAACAAATTACCCAATTACCCTCTGACCTAAATTAACCACACCAAGAATAAGCCAACAACTCAATTTACTTCATCCCAGAATATTTAAATTTTACTCATAATATTAAAAATATTTATCATATGTCATCGACGCACACAAACTTAATCTAACCAATATGGATCCTATACCATAATGTTAAGCCCTTAAAACTAATAAACCTCCAAAACACAAATCAGTCCAAGACTAACCAACAATATTGTATATTGCACGAAACACAAAAATTTGAGGAGTCTAGTTTATAAATATTTCATATGTTTTTTTACGAATAGTTAGAAATTAACTCAAACAATGAAAATATATGTGATGAATTTACACAGTTTGAGCTAGTTCATCACAAATTTTCATTTTTAAGTTAATTCATTACATAATTTTGCAATGTTTGAGATAATTTATCATGCAATTTTGTACAGTTTTAGCTAATTTTTCACACCAATTCGCATTATTTGAGTTAATTCGTCACATATTTAGTATTCTTCTTGTGAATTAAACACAAGATTTTGCACATTCTCATGCGAGTATAGTATATAAATTTGTAAATAATAGTGAAAAAAGTCGTAAATGTGTCTTAATGTTAAACTAATAATTATTTGTATGTTTCTAAGTGATTTATGTTGTTTTAGGACTACTCGCGTACTCTTTTGATGAATATTTCCACAATTTTGATTATATGTGAATTTCTAATATATTTTTTAAACATCTTCTCTTAAGGATATTTTGAGAAATTCTATTGAGCATCTTATGTATAAAGAATATTTTTTTACAAATTACACACCGATGAGAAATTTATGAAGGACAAGTTGGCCAAGTGGATTCAGAGTGTAGGTTGCGATCTAGGATATGTCATCGTTGTTTACATATTCGATAAAAAATGGTGGAAAATCCTATAGGTTGTTACAAATGCAAGAGATACGGTGTTTTAACAAATAAGTTTGGTACATAAGGTGAAAAGAGAATACAATTGTACTTTTTAATTGAGGGTGTATCATTTAAAATCATGCTTTGGTTACTGACTACTAAATATTATATGCGAGCGATATAACTACAAAGCGAAAATGCACTTTAAAGGTCATTTGCAAGCCACCAAATTAAAACCAAAAGATGAGGAGTTCGTTTATGATTTAACATTAACAAGTGTGTGTCCTAGGAATATATGCGTAGGTTTGAAGAAAAATAATCAGAGCAATATATCAAACATGTGCAAACATCTTCAATATTCAAAAAAAAATTGTTGAAAAAACCAATCATTCTCAAATATAATATTTTTATTTAGATAAAAGAAACTAATTACTTAGAGTGACGAACAACCGTTAGATCAGGTCTGATTACATAACTATTTTTCGCGCATCATACAAGAAAATATTGTTTCTTTAGTAAGGAGAAGCAATAGAGCTACTTTGAGTATGATATGTGATAAATGATGGTATGTATATTTTACCGAGTGTTGTCTTGACTGATCGGGAGTTATAGTTCATGCGATTTATCGTAAATAAATTTCCTACCATAAGCTATATATTATACAAATGACATATAAACAAAAACGATCTTGTAAACAAAAAACATGGCAATGTATAATGAGGAATATGCGGACGAGTTTATGAAAATTTAAATACAGTTGGTCAATGGTATAAGTGTCGATCGAGATGCATATGGATGCATTTTTAGAAAAACACATAGGTTACCTTGTACACGTGAGCTATCCATACTTGATAGGCGAAATAATCTCATTGAGTTAGAATCATGTGATCCATTTTTGTAAACTTTAGACATGATTCATCGTTTGAAAATTACAACCAAAGACATTCCAAACAAAAAATTAAAATAATAGATGATTATATTCATAGTTTCAATACCTAAATTTAACCATGTATAATAAATAAGGTGATGCAATTCATTGATCACGAAACAAGTTATAATACAGAAACTAAAGAGCCAATTAATTCTATAAGCATAGTAAATTTGGGCGGGAACGATTGGTCAAACGTGACAAATTTTATTTAGATCATGTTATTGAGAAAACAAATAGTCCTTATGTTCCTGGAACAAAATATAACATGACAAGAACAACATTATGCCCATTTCCAACACCTAGAGTTTCCAAGAAAAAAAAATATCCCTCATAAACAAACAATAATACCTAAACCTACTAAGGTTGAATATGCATTGTTATACAACTTATCAATTCCAAGTTTTTATATTATTTTATATATCACGACGAAGATGTTGCTCCATACAAATATTATCGTTATCAAGCGGTGTTTATAGGTATTAATAGTGTCTAAAAAGAATGAACAGTCGTGAAAATAGATTTGATTACCGAGATAAAAGATAATCGGGATTTATAATTTCAAGTATATGGTTGAGTAACGGTGTTAGATAAAGAATTATTTTAGTTAAATTGCTTTAAACTTCACTATGGTAAGTGTTTTTAGATGACACTTCTCGAGATCATATTAGTTTAGTCACTCACTAACGATGTATGATATACAATTTATCTTTTTAAGGATGTTTAAATTACTTATCTTTACGTGTTTGTCCACCACATTCAGACTATATAAATAAAGTTGGAATTACTTTCGTTAAGGGTAATCTTGGTGTTTATGTAAGTAAATCAATCACCTTATAATTTATAATTCATTTATATGTTCAAAATACCTCTAATTTTTACTTTTTAGTAGTTTGTATGTTTCCAAATAGACTGTTGCCTGATTTATCTTATTATGGGACGTCATACTAAATTTAAAAAGCAAACACATGGCCAGTGCTATTCTACCACAAACTGAATAAATATATTCAGATCAAGTCACATATATTGTGTAATGAACCCCATTCCTCCCATTAGTCACCAATTGGACTATATATTGTGAATCGTTTGCATACCAAATCATGTTGTTTTATTTTATTTTGTTGTAACTAGTTAATTCATACTATTGCCTTATAATTTAATGTTTAAATTTGATATTGTATTTTGTTAAAACTTGATTATATCATGTTTGAACTTGATTAACTACTTTGTTTAAACTGATTATTAGTTACAAATATTTATATAATATCGTATTATAGTAATATAACATATTTTCCAAACAAAAATATCTTTGATAACATTGTGCGAGTCACATTTAATTTTTAGTCCATGTTTTCACATATTGGTTTATTCATATAAAATGGGTGAGGCATTTTCAGGGCTTCAGCCATTTGTACAAAAATAACTCTCAGATCTAAAACTTAGGCAAAAATATTGGTTTTAGGTTGCTTAGACTGTGTAAACCATAAAGCATTAGCACACATAATTTGGGCGAGCCAATTCTTAGGTTATCTTACATAAGGATTGTTTTTGTGCAACTTGGACGAGCAAGTGAAATGGCTTCGCCCATTGTATGCGAAAACAACCCTCAAGTATGAAAATATGGGAAATTTTTTCCTAGGTTCGCCTAGATTTTGAGACCCATATGGCCCTGGAGTGGACAATCAGGAGAAACCAATGCCAATTATTTTTCTCATGTTTGCAAACCTGAGGGTTGTTTTGTGCAATTTGGGCAAACAAATATCATGTTTTTGTACAATCGACATAACCCTCGAATCTAAAAACATGGGTCAAACATAAAATTATCATTACATAAACCTCGATCCGTACATTGATTCGTACGTAATACAAAATTGGTCCAACATAATAAAATATATTTGTTAGTAAGGAACAAACCATCATATACAGTAATAGTCTTCTAAATAATCACGAGAGATACCCATATAGTCATCTAATGCCTCATACCTATCTTTCTGGATTTCAAAGTAATAGTCTTCTAAATAACCACGAGAGTTACCCATATAGTCGTCTAAGGCCTCATACCTCTCTTTCTGAATTTAATAAGAAATATTTGGCTCGTACACAATAATTTAACAATACCCTTAAGTAACTTTGGTAATAATGTACATGCTTGGGTTAAGTTTTTATCCCTTATACGACTCTGGGCTGAGCATACCATCGTTCGATAATATATACAATAAGTTAGTATTGCACCAAATTGGGTATATTAAATCCATCATCAAAGTTACACTAGTGCACTGCAGACGCATGTTCTCAACGTGAATAAAATGATATTTCCAATGAGTCCACAAGTCTATGTCATGATTTCAAGTATATTAGCCTTAGGTAATACCTTTCTGAATGGTTTTGGTATCTACTTTATATGAGTGAATTTGTGTATAAAATGGTTAGAATAGTAAGTTAAAATATGATCGAACGACTTAAACGTCGCACGTATTCATACAATCTGCTCAAAAGATCCATGGATACGTAAATGTTTTATAACTCAAAATGTTCCTAACAAAACAAGCAAATCAACATATGTATTTAATCTTAAAGATTAAAAGTTAAAAGTTTTTTCAAAAACTTAAAATTGATATTATTCTCATGAAACATTTGGATCGTATACCTCATAGACTTTTGAGTTGCTTCATTTGCTGACTTGATCATGCACGTATCTACATATATGAGGTAAAATGATTAGCATGTTTTGAGTTTATTATAGACCACATCCTAAAAATGATCATATCTCTATGAATTTAACATAACAAAGAAATCAGATACTCCTTTTGTGGAGTAACGCAACCTCTCCCCAAGGGAGTTGTAGATTTGAGCCAATGATTATCATTGCACCCTAATTAAATTGTGAGAACTCATGCTGATACTTTAGAAACTGAAGATATTCTAACAAAGTGACATTATTTGTTTTTTTTGAAAATATAGAGCACCAAAAAAATAATAGAACATACTAGTGTTCCTACGCTTGGATCCGTAAAATGCATGCATTAGACAATTTATATGAAAAATATCATATATTTTTTTGTATTCCAATTTTAATTTTAATACAGTACAATTTAGTCCAAGTAAATTAGAGAATACTCAATACCTCTTTTTATTGTTTTCAAACATCAATTGTTCCAAAATAATGCCAGTCACCGAAAGATCTATAATAGTATGGATGTCATCTAATATAACAGTTAATAATTTAGGAGAAATATGAAAAGTAATTGTATCTGAATGCCATAGTTTTAATAAATAACTCAAGAAGAGGTACGTTGGTCGTCCACCGTTGAAGGACGTCGTCCATTTAATAAATGCCATGACTCCCTTTCAAGTTGAAGAATTGGTATTAGAGATTCACATAAGTGTGTGTAATGTAATTTTTTATATCAACTAATGATCCCAAACGAATACAAGACAGTAAATGATTTACCTCAGTTGAATAAAAAATGGCAAACGAGCTTTACTTTATCAGTGGGAAGTGGCAACTTGATCGCTAAAAACCCGATGTTGAACCATAAGTGGCTGGGAAGAAAAAAAGACTTATTCTTCCCAGCAGAGGGCAACATCATTAATTTCTGTTAGGATTTAGTTTTCTCTACTTCTGTTAAGGCTGTAATTTTATTTTACTTTAGGTAACATACTTGTTTAATTATATTTGCTTTTCTTTTTAAACTTAACTTGTTTTATAACGCAAAGTATATTAGTGTCTCTTCGGTCGTTCTTTTTTAAGGGGGCAAGATCATTAATGGTATCGGTGCATACGTGACTGAGTGTTAGGCGAAGAAATTCTACAAACTCCTTACTGTTAAAAAATATTTATTGATCTGGTTTTTTCCCATGGACAAACCGGGAGGCTCAGACCAGTTTCCACTTACCTTAGAGGAGCATATGACTCAAGTTCTACCGGTCATGTACCTATATCAGTCAAACTATACCTTCTTTCAAACATTAATTACCAAAATACATTAAATACTATTACAGCCACTCCGCCCTTGAAACACTCAATTATTAAGGGATTAAAGGGTAATAAGGTTGAGAAACAAGGTAACTACATAGGGGATCTAATAAAGATCAATCTTTCTATTGGTGAAGAGGATGACACCACAGGGTCAAAAACAATTATATCAAGGGTTTCATTCATGAGGGCTTGGATGGTTTTACAGAGAATTTTTTTTCTAGAAGCAAAGCAATCTCAAGGTCTAGTAAATGGGTTACAATGAGCCAAGAGGAGAGTTCTAATGCTAAGGTCGAGCCTATATGGGTTTAAGACCTCGGCCATATGGATAGACCGGCAAAAACGGTTTCTCATTGCGCCCATTAAAAAGGGTCTAGCTGATGATTGTGCATGGTTAGTCACCTTAGATTTGAGTTAGATGTCTTAGTGTTTGAATTGGTTAACTTAGAAAATAAATCTAACAATTTGCCTTTTTTTTACAGTTGATGAGTAATATGTTGGAGGCATTCGAATTATTGGCGAGAGAAACCATATGATTCTTCCTGAATTTGCTACTCTTCTAAATGCTCCTTTGAAAAAGGTTTAAAATATGGTCGAGATTGATGTTGAACTTACCAAAATTAAGACCAAACTAATTAGTAATATAAAATGACACTAAACAATGAGGTGTGAGTGACGAGAGTCTACTAACCAGCTCAAGAAGACTCACATCAAAAAGATTAATATTTTAGAAGATGAGAAATAACAGTTTGAGGAGGAGGTCGAGCTCTTGAAGAATAAAATAAAATAACCTAACAAATCTAAAGATAAGGTTATCAATGATGCCTAAGAATTATCTATTGGGATAGCTCGTGATCAAGGTGTAGAAATTATTAAGTAAATGGTCATTATTTTTCATGAATCATTTTCAGACTTAAACGTGGGTGAGTTACAAAGCTTAGTTCTTAAGTAATATCGACCAGAGGGGTTTGTGGTAGATTATTAAGAAAACGAGTAAATATAGAAATCATATAGCTAGGAGACAAACCTTCATGCCAAGGCCCAGATGAATTCACTAGAAACCTCGACATTGGGGCTCCATATCGAACCCTTCGCTGCATATTTAGAAGTTATGAGAATTTGTTGATAACGTTGGTGAGACCAATTCTAATTTATTTTCTTTAAAAGTGAAAGGGGCATAAAGACTAATCTGTTGCAGTTGGAAACCTTGGAATCAATGAACCCTCCAAGTTCAATGAAGGAAGTCCATGTACTGGTTGGTAGGTTGGCAGCCTTAAACAAGTTTATATCTTATTTTTCAGATAAATGTTCTTTTTTGTCCAAGTATTGAAAAATCCCATACTTTATAATGGACTGAGGAATATTACCACGTGTTTTACAAGATATAATAGTATTTATCTTTTCTAGAGGCACTACCGAATCTTTTGCCTATAAAAGTGCTATATTGATCCTATAAGTGAATAAAATATGAGGTCGGTCTATTATGTGAGTAAGTCATCTTGACACGGAAATACGGTACCTTCGGTTGAAAATTTTAGCCCTTCTGTTAGTAGTACAGACAAAGAAAATAAGACCATATTTTCAAAGGCATTCCATTAATATACAAACATCTTTCTCTATTATAGGGGTGCTGCAAAGACACGACATATCATGATGCTCAACTCATTGGTCCATATAATTGGGTGATTAGAATGACATAAAGTCCCAAGCAATGGCTGACTTTGTCTACCCCCCCAACATGGATAGTCCAGAGATATGGAGGATCATGTTCCTTCATATGTGGTGGCAGTATCCATTTGACCACTTTTTATATGGAAGTTATGTACCAAGCCATACAGTTTGGATTCCAAGCCACCAGTAATGAAGTTGAGTATGAAGCAATGATCTCAACTTTACGACTGACACGAGTTAGTGTTAGCAAGAGGGTAAAGTTGTTTAGTGAATCACAACATTTCACAAACCATGCCCTTGGACAATCTGGAGCCAGAAAAGACACCATCATAAGGTACCTAGAAACTTTAAGGAAATTATCAAGTGAGTTTAACGAAGTGCAGTTTGAGCAGGGCTGACAAATATTTGGTCGATTCTCTAACTTTAATTTCTAATTCTAATCCAACACCTTGATTCATACATCAATAATGACTGTCAATTTCAAAATATTCTGGTCATTTTCGAAGTATTAAAATTAATGTCAAGGCTATTGAAACTAAAGGAGACTGGAAAGAACCAATCCAAAATTACTTCATGTCAGGGGAACTTCCAACCGACAAGGTCGATAACCGTAAACTAAATCAAACAAATACGCTATGGTAGAAGGGACAATATATTGTTAGAGATTTTTGAAACCTCTCTAGCAGTGTTTGGGTCTAAATGAATCCTTTTATGTGTTGGATGAACTTTATATCAGCGTGACATTGACCCATCATAGTTATCAAACCCTGACAAAAAGAGAGTTCATGTCAGGTTACTTTTGGCTGACACTCACTTTCAAATCCAATGAAATAGTCAAGATATATGATATATGTCAATCCATTTTAAACGTTATGCATAAGCTGACGATTCCATTCGAAACCATATATGAACAACTGTCATTTAACCAGTAAGGACTAAATGTGGTCCCTCTTCCTAAGGATTTATGTGGTCGAAAATACGTGTTAGTTAGAGTAGATTACTTCTCTAAGTGGGACGGAGTTGAACCTCTAACTAAAGTCAGGGCTAAAGAGTTATTCAATTTTATTAAAAACAATATGCATGTTCAGAATACCCAAGGTAATTACCACTAATAATCAAAACTCAATTCTAGAAAATGAAATCGTAAGAGGAAACCAAAAAAAATTCAAATCTTTTTCATCATCAATCAAACAGATAGGTCAATGTAACAAATTTCAGTATAATAAATAGGTTAAAGAAAATATTGGAAGGCTCGACCACCAAATGACCTGAGTTCTTTCAAGAAGTATTTTGGGCATATATAACCACCCCTCAGACATCTATTGGAGAGACGCCCTTTGCTTTGACCTTTGGCACGGACGCGGTAGTCCTTGCCGAGAGAGTGCTCCATTCTCACAGGGTAGCAAATTATACCAAAATGTGAAATGTCGAGAGAAGAAGAAGGGCAAGTCATTATGTGATTAAATAAAAATGACCATGACATATTTAAGGGTGCAACATTATCAAACTTTGATGAAAAGCATATACGAATCAATGATGCATAACATAAGCTTCTAACTGGTCGATCAAGTGTTAATAAATACTTTTCAGCACACGAGGACCATAAGGACATCAAGCTCGGCCTTAAAATGGAAGGTCTCTATACATTGGTGGATAAATTCAAGGCAGTAGCATACAAGTTGGTTGATGAGCAATGACAACATCTCCAACACCCCTGAAACATAGAGCATTTAAAGCTCCATCTACCTGAATATTATCCATATTTAATTTAAAAACTCTTTTTAAATATTTGGATTTCTTGATGTGCACTATTTCTTATACCAGCATCAATTTGAGGGAGAGTGTCAAAGAAAATAAATTAGATTAATATCTAATTTATTTTAGTCAAAGTTTTAGTTAATATATATTGTAGAATAACATATAGTGTAATCAATTATAGTCAATAGTATAAGAAAAATCTATGAAAATAAATATTATAATATTAATTGTTGTAACAACTGTAAACTATTATAAGAAGGGAACGAGAACAAGAAATAAGCCACATTTTTTCAAAATTAAAATACTTTTGATATCACTTACCAGATATCCAAAAAACTTACATTATTCTCGATTCAACTTAAGGTTTAACCCAATAGGCACGACTTTATAGAAATATAGATCTCGGTCGGTCATAAAAGTAGTGACTTCTTGGTATGTCTAGTGCATTTGAATCTTATTATACCCAAAGTATGCATCCATGAATCATATGAGCTTAATTCTGGTAGTTAAGTCTAACAAGTAATTTATCATTGATACTGCAATGTCTCTTTAGGGCATGCTCTATTATAATCAGTAAAATCTACACATATGTGCAACTTCACATTCTTATTTCAGACTAGATTCAAATTGGCAGTCTATAATGGGTATGTATATTATGAGATATGTCCAACTTTGGATAGTCTGTGGCCACAATAACCTCTAATTTTTAAATAAAGAAATCTCTTCTCATTTGAATAACGGGTCATATATTTGGATTACCTAGACAATTTATGACATATGGGTACCCTAGTTACATCCTTATATTTCCAATAAAAACATTCAAATTGTTAATAAAAATGAATAAAAAGAAAATCTAAAGACTACCTAAGTGGGTATGCGGATCTATGAACTTTTGACATCAACAAGCTCTAGTGTTTTTGTAGTCACGTTAGGGATTACCAGGCTTGGGACCTCGCGAAGGTCTTCAACCCCATCTACATCAAGATAGACTTCTCATTAGTTCATTTACTCGCTTGAATCCTTAACATGGTTCTTAGTATGACTGACCCATTCTAGAAAAAGTTCTTTTAGGTATAAAGGGATCAAATTATGAAGGTTGTTAAGCATGCTTAATGATCACTCGGTGTACCTATTACAGGAAACTAAGTCAAAATGTTGGGGGAGGTGGGCATGAAAGGTCTTATCGATTATTATTTTCAACTTTCTAATTTATATTTATTTTTCAGAGCAAGACTGGCAGTGTAGTACTCTCTAGAGGTTTTTTTTTACCTCATCCCATAACTCTCACTTTGTCATTCACTATATAGCTCACGCACTACTTTATTATCAAAACAATTGCATGCATCTCGAATTTCAACTACCATAAAAAAATGCTTAGTTTTTTCTTCTATTATTCCTTTCATATGTAAACACTAACTTCCATTTCACCCATGACTTGGCATCCTCCCGTGTATTTTAAATATTATGTTGACAAAACTGCTAGAATCTATCAAAACCTTCCTTACATCTACCTCAGGAACGCATGTGGTGATTTAAATAATTTCATTATAAGGTCTGAAGTTTTTTCAAAATTCATCGTCAGTAAAGATCGTCTGTGGAAACGAGATTGGGTTCAAATGAGCTGAGGTCTCCTCATGGTATTGATACTCAAATTTGGTCGAATGCATTATTTTGGAAGAGTTAGTTGACGATATGTCTCCCTCAGTGATGGCCATGACTCTATCTCGGTTTGTATCGAAATTCAAGTAACCTTTCTCTTGAGGTTTCGGCCAATATTTTAGAGAAATATTTTAAATGACCACGATATGCTCTTCTTTTTGTTGTATTATTGTTGTTTCGATTCTTCTTTGCTCAAATTTAAGCTAGTCTTTTACTTCTTTTTTAACTTCTTTTTTAACTTCATAAGTTATGTTCATAACAAACTCAATTTACTTCCCATCTTGGATAATGGTTTGGATCTACCCACTCAAAACCTTTCAGTCACGGGTGAAATGTTTGATGTCGTGTGATATTTACAAATCTATTAGCACTTATGTCCTCTCTAAGTATGAGCATCGACAACGAATCTCGAAAATACATGAAATTATTGGCTTTCCAATAGATTGTGGTTATGTTTTTTGTTAACTTAGTATGGTTGTTCTTGATGTTCTGTACACCTCGCTGTTTAGACGCCTTAGAGGCTCTAAATATCTCTTCGATCGATCTGAAATCTGGTTGGGTGGTTTCTATATGGAGGACTGGTAATTCAAGGCTTAAAAGGTGCCAGGGTGGTCGGGGTTACTTGAGTGATTGGTTGGGGATTATAAGCTTGGTAGATAGGCTACCATTTGATAGGCTACCATTTACAATGATACAGCTTGCATTAAACTACTAGAAATTTGATTGTTAGTTATGACCCTTAAACACATACTTTCCTCAACTTTGATTTGTGATTATATATAGGCCAATGATGAACCGAAAAATAACCTTATATTTCATCGCATCTTCTGCCAGTAGGTCCGACAAATTCTATGGCTAAACAAAGTGCATGACATTGCTTCATGATAACCCCCGAGGCTATTCTTTGTTTCCATAAAACACGTAATATAATTTTTTAAGCTTTCATTCGGATCTTGTTTTGCAATACATGATGTAATCATCATATCCTTAATGAACATACTTCCAACAAACTTTCCCCTAAACATAGATAACAATGCGCCTTCGGACCAAACTGGGAAGTAATTAGTTGAACCAGGTGGAAGATTGGAGAGAGAACTTGCGGTCGTCTACAAAATCAGCATCCCGTCTTGCTGCTAGCAATTCTAACGATCTAGAGTTTATAAATTGAAATTCAATCGTAACAAGTAGTATCATTTATAGATCGAGAAAAGATTCACCAATTGTATTCGTAACAGCAATTCTAACAGATCTTGATCAAGGTCTAATTACAATTAATAAAATTATTTATTTAGTGGAGAATATAATTATGATTCTTATAATATACCTATTGATCAAGGGACAACCACTCTACGTCTAGTTCTAATTCCCCTGATTCCACATTCTGAAGCTTGAGTTGCACCTCCTGTTTCACTTTACCATCCACAATGTTGATAATACTGTCTTCTATTAGCGCATTGTCATTCGATTTCAACCATTTTCCAATCTGCATGTCTCCAAACATTTCTGGGTCCCCGTAAGCCATCGCAGCTGTTATCAACGGTTGAATATCAATTTCAGCTTCACCCATTATGTCGTCAGCAGAAAATGTATCATAATCAAAAACTTGCTGCAGTTTCCAACGAATGAAGAGTCAGATAATATGCCATGTTTGTCATTTTCTCAAGCAAGAATCTAGCTACTACAACTCTAAAGAAGGCCTAACATAGGTTTGGCTGTTAAAAAACAGGTTGACACATCCAAATCTGATTAGTTTTCGGTTTTGACAGGTTAACCCAAACCCGATCCTTTTTTTGTGTCGGTACGGATCGACCTTGAAATTAATCGGATCGTAAATAAGTTGAACTCGCCCTTAGATAACATGTTGGATTCGTGTTCAATTTAAGAAGAACGCCAGGTATTCACAGTAGTACACTATGGCGCTCCACAAAAGCCATCAGACTAAAAGGTCTAGAAGCTATAAGATTAGGTTTAACTTCATATTTGTAGTGAAAATAAGTTAAAACCCTGCTATTTCTGGGATGTGCTCCAGACTATATAGTTTCGTTAAGTTCAAACAACGAAACCAAATTTGGATAGAAATAAGTAAAGCTCTCATTTTACTTGCTTACAGTTGTTAAATTTATCACTGGAAAGGTGAGGAGAAGACAAAGGAAACAACTTACCAACTTGACCGGGCCATAGTTCTCAGGAACAGACAGCAAGAGTTCCTCATTCCAGACAGGATTCAAGTTGCTCTTAACATAGACTGTCCGAACAGTCTGGTAAGATTAAAAACCCTTTTAGTTATCCAAAACTTTGAAGCAGATCATCAACATTAAGCAAAAAATACGAACAACAATTGTTAAAACTAATACATTTCGACAGAACCAATTGTACATTTGAATTCTCTTTTTATCTTATGGGACCAGAAAAAGGAAGAATAGAAAAACATATTCTTCTCATAGAAAATTTTTTGGAAAAAAAAAAAAAATCTTCAACAACAAAATTTATCTTTACAAGAAAAAAGTATTGTAGATACTTCAACATATCGTAATACAAAATTGGAAATCCTTTCAATTTCCCTCCAGTTTTTAAGGATTTTGGAAAAGGAAGTTTCTAGACTGACTTTCCCTCTGTTACCATACTAATATTCCACACAACCAAACCAAATATGAAAGACTATGTGATCCAGATTATTAGTCTAAAATCTCAGATATAGCCTTATAGGGCGGCCATAAAGAATTCTTGAATAAAGCTCTGAGAAAACACAGACATAACAATCTAGAAATTTAATGGTAGTAGTAAGACAAACACCTTATGCTAAATTTCTGTGCAAAGAAACGTAAAGCATATAATGGCATATACAGAGATGACTAACCTGCTTTCCAAGAGTCAGAACGACGTAAGGATCACTTGACATCATGTCTCTAATAGCTAAATTGATTCCCTTTTTTATATTGATTCTCAACATTCCGATAAATTCTACCATGCCTTCCTGTATCTACTCAGTGTCAAACAAACTGAAGTCATTGACAGCAAACGATATGCCCATGAATATTTGTTTATCAATATACTAAACATGAACTAAGAACCATCTATAGAACTTTTCCATAAATTTTTACTCTTCAAATCAAGCTTTATGGCCACTGATTCGCTTACTTTCTGAAATCACCATATACAAAACATTAAAAATGTAGAAAGCAGAAAACACAGAGCTATTAAAACTATTCACCCTTTGCTGCGACGAATTCGAGCGGAAGCTATCCATAATCTTCTTAGAAAAACTGGATTTGAGAGAAGCCGGAGTTTTCTCAGATTTTATCCGCAAGCTTGGTTTCAGAAATTCTTGAAGCTCATACTTTGACCTGAATGATAAATTGATTTCTATCAGTAAACAGAATAAAATCTAATGCATGTTATCCTCCCTGCTTCAGAAGATCAGAAAAGTATTAACATAATAACAGTTAAGAATATAAAAAATATTAATAACTACAGGGTGCGAGAATCAGCTTTCATGTCTAATTTAGGCCAACCATGCCATCAGATTGATAAGCCTAAAAAAAGCAAGAGACCGGCGAACAAACACTTAGATGAACATGTTCCTAAATAACTATGCCTTTCAGGGCTTGGAAGAACAGTAATCAGCATAGTTTTGAGATTCATAGGACCTTATTCATATTTAACTTCTACTTCCTTACATGTTTCCCCTAAAAGCCAAATCCATATCTCCTACAAATAATGATCAATCTTATTGTTAGTTCTTACTGCTTCCTTTTACTCAGTTTAATTACGAGCAGTTGCGTTGCTTTTTAGAGACAAGAACACCAACTACAAAAGATGCCAAACCTTATGAATCTGGAACGCTGCTCATGACTAGCATTTGGTCCAGGCTTTGAAGAACCTTCAGGAAGAAATGCCTCATAAATAGAATTAGCAGCAGCATTCCCACCAACTTCTGTCATATTATCAACTTCTTCATTGGACCATTCATCCAAGGCCACGGACATAACCTGAAAAGTTGAAAGAAACTTCTGTCTTAGAAAAAACATAATTTTATATTTTCTAGCCAAAAAAACACCACAATTAAACAAGTGAGGTTATTAAGGCTACTCATAGTGGAATGACTTGGACACTTACAGCTTATATACTCAGTAATAAGCTCAGTTTGCATGTATAAATTCAATTTTCTGGGATGGGGATAAGGTAGCAAATAGAATTTTAACCAAGTAATACGAGGCTACTTGGAAAGTCAGTCTGGTTATGTTTGGTTAGATGAGGCAGATAATTAATTGCTTCTCTTTCGAATGCATTTAAGACTGAAAAAAATGGAGAAAGCAGCCGATACAAGTACACATTCACATGAGATAGAACACCATTGAATTCAAACATGAAGATCTAAAAAAGCATTGATATCCATTGGATACTTTCAACTTAGTAACAGGTCACATGTTGAAGCTGCAATCATATAATTGATGTTGCCATATAGACATAAACATAAATATCTATGGGTATAGAGAACATATACATAACTCTACCGTCGATGTGATACTACTACATCTCTCCTAATTTGTTAGTTTAGAATTAAGTTACATTTCAACTAATTATTACGACATCAAACAATGGAGTAACATTCCTACCAAGATGCAGCATGTCTTCCAGGGTGAGATGATCATAGGTTGATACCATAACACCCATTTACTATCAATCTATAACTAGTTACCTTTGAGATATGGACACCAAGGCTTCTGTGCACTCCACAACATTTTAAGCATATAAAAACTCCAATATTTGCTGACCTGAAAACGCAGTTCTTAACCATATGAGAGAGATAAGCTAATAAAAACGTAAGATTTCCTATCACATTTTGCAACAAAGTAAATTGGAGGAGTGTCGCATCGCATACATCTATAACAAATGTTAACAATCCCACAAATGACACACAAAATATATATTCGGATTCCGTAAGCATTAATGACCGTTTTGTTTCTAACTCTACGATATCATTTAGAAGGTAAAAGATGGTCATGAATGAACCAGAATGCCTTCCTGATACTAATGCTTCAAATTGGTATGTAATTTCATGTCATTCCTTCTGTGCAGACAATAAAGGCTCAACACTATCATCATTAAAAGAAAATTATGCGCACGAGAGGCAAAGATCAACAATATCGTAATGAAATGGAACTTCTTTCTAGACACTCAAAAGCAAAAATACAAAATTGTCAAAACAGACCAGTCATACAGATTTCTATGCATGTTACTCGTTTCTACTCGATGGACTTGTAAATCCACTCATGAATCTAGTGTCCCACAGAATATAAAGCCCTTTCCTGTCAGATCCACAAAAAACAATAAAAGTTTTCTACTTCGACAGCCATCATTTGAACAGTTTCTTCGTGAAGCAAAATGTGCATTTCCTCGTATATTCATTAGTAAAAATCATCCAATAAGGAAATAATTTCTTCGTGGCCTTCCCACTCTAAATTATGGGTTATGATCCATTGCTGACTGTTCCAGTTCTATCAGTTAATAGTTTGCTTCCCATTTTAGGTCAAACCCATTGTAGGTCAAACCCATTTTACTATCTGTGGTCTGATAAATTTAAACAGTTTTAACGTTCCAAAAATATCAAATGGAAAGGGGGAAATTATCCTAACGGCAAACTAAGTCAACTTCAGTAGTATAGATAGACTAAGCTTCTACAGTTCTATACCAGTACCTATATAGCTTTATAGTGCCTCTTCCTCTCTCCCGACTGAAATATCATTCAAGGGCGTAATTCCAAAATCCATCAGATACTAGTGGTGACTATGAGAGACATCTCTCCCGCTTCTTTTATCATAGAGACATTGTTTTTGCAAAAAGTAATACTTATATTTGTAATTCCATTTGGTATGGTTGTCGACACTTGACAGGCAAACTAAATCATAAATCTAACAACACCATAAGATAAAAAAAATCAAAATTCCGAACTCCGGTCTTGAACCAATTTCATCAGACCTAGTTGACTACAGCTGCCTTCCATGGTATAATATATACTAATATTTACCAAAGCATAGCTCAACTAACTACCGGCGAAATCCAAAACTTTCTAGCAACAGAAGAGAAAAATATAAAATATATAGGTGTAACTTACGCCCACTTGGGATCTGGAGCACTGCAGTCTGCACAATGGCGGTTATCGCTTTGATTCAACAAATCTCTTAATTTCCTTTTACCTGCATAGAGAAGGCACATTATGCTATGCACCATGTTTGTGAAAGATATGTGCTACTACGTCTATGTCAAAAGTACAAAGCCCTTGCTAATAGTGATCTTACTACAAGTTTACCTGAAGAAGGTTCTGCTGGACGATTCATTGCCTGCTAACAGCCCAATATCATGCAGCAAATTCCAGATTCAACTATGGCCAATACAACAAAAAGACTTTGTTATCAAGACTGATGAAATCATTTATTACAAAATGAATTAGAGTCAAGAGTCTACATAAACACCACAAATTGAACAAAGGAAGGAAAACTACAGAGATGAACAATCCTTGATTTAGAAATTTTTCAAGAAAAACTAGAAGGAGAATGATAAACGATCGGTCCTTTGGAAAAGTGAAAACGAAGATCTGAAAAGGTTTATGGAAATTTACCAGAGGAGAGGATATTCTTGACCGGATATACTTTGTTGTTGAAGCTCGGAGAAAGAGAGCCCTGGAGCTGGAGGCAATGATTTAATGAGGAAAAGGTTACGTGCTGTCTGTTTTCTTCAACGAAAAGACAATCATTAGAGTAGTTGTTTAATGTAACACTTTTTCATGCTTTTGGCATAAAGGTATATATTTCTCTTTATATACGAAAGTTCTTCATACGATTTTGTCCAACCTAACCTGGCAAAACTAGGTGTGTCCGTTTTTATTTATTTTCATTTATGTGCTACATGAACGTTTTTTATATTTAGCTAAATTTTCTTTTCATGTTTTAGAAACTTTCTACCATGAGTGAAAGCAAACAAATGTTATTTTTTCTCAAATTCTTAACTATTATCCATAACTTTATATATTTTTACGAGTCTCATTCAAATATTTATCATTTAAGATCCATTAATATTATAAATAACCTTAGTCAATTATATAAAGTGAGGTAGAGAACTAAAATGAAAATGATTACCTCGTTCACTCTTTAGGATGGAATTAGAAGTCCTTAAACTCTTAGCTTGTTTGGCTCGTTTAAAACGGAAACCTCGAACAACTCGGGATAGACGGGTTGTATGATCACACTCGAAATTATATATCTACTTATCGTATTTTTGTTCATGTTCGTTAGTTCCGTAGTATGTTTTTTCAGATGTTTTCTAGGATCAGAAGAACCGTTATAATGACCACTACGTGCGTCGGGCGGCGACCGTTAAGTCACCTATTTTAAGTTATGGACACACAAGACCAAAACATGTGTGTCGGGCGTGCGACCCATCAACCTACTAGCAATGGGGGAGAAAGTATAGCATGTCGCAATAAAAGCTTGATTCGAGACGTCAGCAAAACACTGTCACCTGTTCCAAAAACTCAAACCCCTTAACGCTCCGGGACGGGAGTGGAGGACGGCAGTTCCGTCCAACCTTTCCATGAATGAAGCGTCTCAGACCGGTTTAATATTTTTAATTCGGCCTTTTTTCCATTTGTTTTCTCTCTCGGACGTAGCCTAGCATTATAGGTGATGATCAATGTTTTACTCGATTTCTTGTTTTTCTTTTGTTTTTATATGAATTTGATTGTGTATTTTCGAAGTTTGATTTTAGATATGTGTTTAGATAAGCCGATTTGTGTGTTTAAGTAACTTGACTTTTGATTTTGAAATATTAAGGTATTCGAGATTTGTTTTGTTTCTATTATAACAATTTAATGATCTAAGATGTATATACGTAGAAAATATGTAATGATTGAATTTTAATAATAATATGATCCATTTTTTATTTGAGTCTTTACAAACTCATAAGTTTATTTGTTGTTCTATCAAATGATAATTAATAATATATATATATATATATTTTGATTCTAGCACAAGTATAAATTAATAATTATTAAAAGATTCTAATGAACTTGACAAACTCAATTAATTTGTACTAAAAACAAATTATAGTCACTTGTTTTTTTTAACTTCAAATCTATATTGAGTTCATTTTGTTGAGTACTTGTTCAACATTTTTCGTTGTTGATTGATCATGGTTGATTTTTTAACACGTTTTAGTCTGTGAACCATAGTTGATGTGATTTTAAAATTTTCAATGGACATTTTATAGTGATCAATTTCTAACCATATTTGATGTACTCCGTTGGTACCATCGTCCAACGTTTTGGTATCGTAAACTAACTTTTTGTTTATTCAGAAACAATAAACTTGACAAATTCATTTAATTTGTGAATGTACACTCATATAATATACTTATCTTTAACTAATATACATTATAACTAGTACATTGGACTTGAAAACTTACAGTTCATACGTAACATTTTTTTAAATCAATAAATTATTAATGTATCGGTATAATAATATCTTGCTAAATTAATAAGACATATCGGTCTCAATATTATTAATTCATAGAGGTTTTATTGTACTTAAAGTGCATGTGTTTTATATTATTTATATATAAAATATTTTGAGATTAAAAAAATACCTCATTTAAAAGTAAAAAAAAGAATATTATATCGCCACGACAATCACAGTCATGTGGTTGTGCTGCAATAACATTACGACAAGAGAAACAATTATCAAGTTCATCGGTACAACACTATTTGTTTTGTCACAAGCACCACGTCGAGCAACAGGTTTTGTCGCAGTACTATCATTTTTTTACATTACGTGACTTGTATGTTAAATTAGAAGCAATAAAATATAAATTTTGAGTACATGGGTTGATATAATGTTTGCCTAAAATTTTTAGTACTTTGAGTTTATAAGTTGTTTAATGGTGTTCATGTCCCTTCATATATCTACAATCTTATGTGATAAAAATTTAATTAATATATCAATAAAATTTATAATGTTAGAGCATTGGTCATAAATATATTTTGGATGTTTACACAATATGACGAGATGTTGGGATTTTCATTCATTTATAAAAGATCGTTGTCATGTATAAGTCGTGAAAAAAAACTTTAGATATTCTTACCTTGGAATTGTACTTGTGTATTGGTTATACCACCATAGATCAACTCAAAGAGATTATGCATACATTTATCATAAGGTGATAAACCGATGGATGATATTGTTGTGACATTTAAACAATATATAGTTATGTACACGTAGAACTTAATGTTGAATGGTTCTATTTATATGTCACGAAATAAATGAATTAGCTCAAATAAAATTTTAATTATTTCCAAGTCTAATAGTGAGCCAATAATATTTTCTTTAGAAAATTCACTTCATAACTAATAAATAACGTGTTGGCCTAAATATCTCTTCTAAATATATAACGAGTCGGTTTATATAAACATTATGCTAATTTTAAAACTTGAAAAATAAGATTTGTATTGTTTATGTGATGATTAAGGTGGATGTTGTTTGCTTGATTATATGTTATTGTCTTTTATATTTAAATTTGAGTTCTAATTATACCATTTAAGAAATCATATTCTAAATCATAATAACAATATTTAAGTAGAATGAAAATATAATCATGATATCTTACAGACTATGGCAATGAAAAAAATATTTCCGTACTCTAAAATTTAAACGGAGAATAAGCACAATATAATAATATGGGTAAGGTCTGATCGCATAAGTCGAATGACACTCTTATAAGATATCCTTAAACCATATCATTTTATAAATTCTAAATATATCATTAAGATGGTTAATATTTTACTCCTAAAATTTATAGATTTTTAAGATTTTTTTAATTTCGTTAAATCTGAAGACCGGTGGAGATTAAGATCATAGTCTTAAAAATAAACTTCGTTAATGATATAGTAATAATGAAATGTATAAGTTTACTATAGGTTCAAGTTTCAAATTTTATTTTTCGAGACATTTTATGAAGATCATTATTAAATTTACCAATTAGCTTTTTCGTCTTAGTTTAGTTAAATTGACTTTCAAGTTGAAAAATATGAGGAAATATATATAGTTTGGCAAATAAAAGACTTTTTTTTCCCCCGAGGGGGTAGCCGAGTTGGTTGAGTAAAGCGTGCTTGTGACCAAAGGTCATGAGTTCGAGTCCCTCTACATACGCTTTCTCGGCTGAGCCTGTCACCTTGTGTGGTTTACCTTCTGGCGTTGGTTTGCAGGCTATTGCGTCAGACTGAGGGTTTACCTTGTGCGCACTCATTGCACTCTGAGTAGCGGCTGTGGGTTCCTTCCAAAAAAAGACTTTATGGTAAATGTATATATGGATTATATAAATATGTGTGAGATCTAATTTATTTTCATTTGATTATAGATCTTAAGAATATTAAGTAAGACTAGCACATTTGCATAATTTTTAATATAAATATTTAAGATAAACAAGTTTTTGATAGGCTTGTGACTTGGCTCATGCAAGAAAGCTTCTCTCACATTAGTAGTCTAGTTCACACGCCAATTTATTACTAGTTATTAAAAACATTTTGATGAATCGATACAACTGAATTTGTTAATGTTTGTATATTTTTGGAATATACATTTACTTATAGTGAATTTAGTGGTAGTAAAATATATTTATAATCAATGACAATTAATGCATAACTAAAATAATTTTTAAATAACAGATAAGTCATATAAAATACATAAAATTAATATTTGCAATAACATAATGCATACATACATGTATCATAACTTAAAATTTTGAGACAAATAAATATAATATGGTACAAGTATTCATGTCATATCTCTACAGACATAATTTATAAGTGATTTGTTCAAGGTGATGTATGCTTTGCATGAATATTTTAAATATTCATACATATATTGGATGTATCAATGAAAATATTATAGATATTAGGTTCAAGCTCATTAGCTCACATGTCTTATCAATAAATAAGAGCTTATAATTTATGTAATAAATACACTTCATAAATAATAGAAACCATAACAGCTTCTTAGCGGGTTTTTTTCTCTCTTTTCTCTTTTCTCTCTCTCTTTGTTTGTTTACATGGTATCAGAGCATAAGTTTAGATCTTGAGTTTAGATTTTTCATATCTTTTGTGTGTCAACAGGCAGTTGTTTTAGCTGTCTGCCGAAAGAAATAAAAAAATGATTGTCTTCCGCTTTTTGGTGAGAAGTTATGATTTTTGGATGTGTAACTTGCATCCACAGTTAACAGACCCGATTGAGAGACAAACAGTGTTGGTCTTTGCTGAATTTTGTTAGAGATATAAGGCCTAAGCCCATTAGCCTATATAGTTTATCTATAAATAATAGATTTAGACTCTATGTAATATATACTTTCTAATAATCAGAAACCTAGTCGCTTATTGGCGACTACTTCTCTCGTTTCTCTCTTTGTTTCTTAACATGGTATCAGAGCTTTGGCTTAGATCTTGAAGTTTTCGTGTCTTCCGCTGTGCCCGCGGGTAGTTGTTTTAGCTGTCCGCCGGAATTTTTGTAGATCTACCAGGTATTCAATTTCGTAGTAGTATTGGATTTCGGTTTGGAATTGGATTTATTTAGAAATCTTGGATATGTTCGACAGTTTTGGATTATGTATTGGTATTGATCTTGACAGAGCATGTTAAAATCCGATAGAGAGTTATATTATTGTTGGACTTTGATATTGTGTTTGGATATGCTTTTATGTGATTTCCAATTTTTTTATCTTGTTTTTCGATTGGATTTGTGTTGGAAATTTCGATCTGTTTTTCGTCAGAATAGATATAGTTTTCGGTTTTCGGATCTGCTGTGTGCAGCTCCAATAAAACGGTTCGATCGAAAGGCAAACAATGTCTATTTTTACTGAAGTTTGGAGAGAATGTTCAGGACATCCAACCTTTCAATATGACCGGTCGGATTATGATTCGGTGCTACGGTTTGGGAGAAATCGCAACTGGAACAGTGCAGCAGTCTTGTTGGTAAAACCGTGAATTCAAATTGATTTTGATTTTAATTTTGATTTAAAATTGGCAATTAGAAATTGGAAATTGAATTTAGTTTGGTTTTTGGATATTAGTTTGGTATTTGGATTTGGATTTGGATTTGATTTTGCTGGACCACTGAGATTTGGAATTCAGACCTGGTTTGATTTTGGATTTGTTTGGGTATTTGGCATTGAGATTTCGTCTGGATTTCGTTTTGGTGTTTAGATGTCGTTCTTCGTTTATAGATTTAGTTTGGACTTGATTGGACTTGGTTGGACTCGTTTGGATTCGTTTGGTTTCGTTTGGATTAGTTTGGCTTCGTTTGGATTCGTTTTGACTTCGTTTGGACTTGTTTGGCTTTGTTTTGGATTCGTTTGGATTTGTTTGGCTTCGTTTGGCTTCGTTTGTACTTGTTTGGTTTTGTTTTGGCTTTGTTTGGCTTTGTTTGGCTTTGCTTGAGTTCGTTTAGATTCGTTTGGTGTTTGGATTTTGTTTGGATTAGTTTTGAGTTTTGGAGATTGGAGATTCGAGCTTGACGATTGGAGTTTGAAGATTGGAGCTTGACGATTGGAGTTTGAAGATTGGAGCTTGAAGATTGGAGTTTGATTTTTGGGTTTTGACGTTTATGTTTTGTTTTGATTCGTTGATCTTTCAATTTTGTTTTTTATTTTGTGTAACAAACTCATAATGCAAGAATAAGCATTGCGAGTTTGAGAGAGGGTGTTAGAGATATAAGGCCTAAACCCATTGGTCCATATAGTTTATCTATAAATAATAGATTTAGACTCCATGTAATATACACTTTCTAATAATCAGAAACCTAGCCGCTTATTGGCGACTACTTCTCTCTTTTCTCTCTTTGTTTCTTAACAAATTTCATATAGTACGTTTGAAATGTCTAATCTTTCAATCAGACCCGTTGGATTGTGATTTGGTGTTATAGTTTGGTAGGAAAACGTTATTGAAACAATGCGGTATATTTGTTGGTAAAACCATGAATTTGATTTTAATTTTGATGTAAATTTAGATTTTGTTTTGGATTTGGTTTTGGATTTGATATAGATTTGTTTGGATTCGTTGAGAGAGAAAATAGAAAAGAAGAAGCCGCAAAGAAAGACGACTACAATTTTATAATTTAAAAAGTGTTTCCATTACATAGAGTATAAGCTCTTATTTATAGATAAAACATATGAGCTAATGGGTTTGGGTCTAATATCTCTAACAGAAAACATACCAAGAAAATAAAATTATGTGCATATAGGGTGATAGAAACCTTAGAGAAATTCAAATAAATACACATAGATCGTACATATCATAAGATGGTCAAGATAACTCATATTATACATGTATATATATATATATATATATATATATGTATATATATATATATATATATATATATATATATATATATATATATTGTTTCATTATTCTACACATACTTTATTACAAATCAGAAGTTATTAGAAAGTTTAAGTCTTTTAAGATCGGGGTTGAGAATTACTTTGGTAAAAGAATTATGTGTATCATCTTCTACCTCAATGGTTGTCATTGTGTGAGGTATGATAATGTGAACATGGTCTATTTTTTTATTAGCTAAATGCACAAAAAAAATTATTATAATAAAACTCATGATAGTAATTATTGAAACCATTTATTTAACACTAAACTTTGTAAAATCCTTTTTAAAAATATTTTTTACTTTTAGAGATGTGCATAAAAAATGAAACCACAGATACATAGCAAATGGAAACTAGTTAACAATACAGTTATTTTGTTAAACCCTCGATACATTATATAAGTTTTTAGTTCTACAATTCCACAACAAAATTAAGATTTTAATCAATACAATAATATCTTAAGTTATTAAGTTTGAGTAATTATTCAAAGAACAACTTTGATTTTGAGAAAAAATAAAAAATGATATGTTCATACTCAAACTATAAAGATGATATTTTACGTTATCTATCATCTCTTAATTGTAAGAATGTTTATTACCTCTGTGAATTAATTTTTAACCTCAAACTCAAGAATAAATAGTTAAACTTGTTTATGAAAAATAAACTCAACATCCTCATAAAATTATGCAAACTGAAGTTAGCACAATATTTTTACAGAATTCTGCAGACAAAGAGAGGTGTAACACAATATATTCAAGTAATACAAAATATTTTTAGAAGAATATTAAGATTTTTGTGATGTAGTATAATAATTTTGTTTGAGCTTATGTGACAACGTAAAGAGTTATATACGAACTTTACAATTTTTATGATGTAAGTTAATCTCATGTAACGTCATATAGAGTTACAGAATAACATCAAGATTTTTGTTATGTGACATAAAAATTAGTTTAAGCTTTTGTAGATACATACATACTTATGACTCTCAAACATGAATTATTATAACAAGATTAAAATTAATACATGACAATTTAACTTTAAGATCTTTTTTTATTTAGAAAAAAATTGGTGAGATGTAAAAAAAACAAGGTATGATAATTATGGTACATATTTTACATTAAAACCTTAAGTTTTATTAAATGAATATCGAGATCATATATTTAAAATGGTAACATATAAAATATATATAAAGTACATCATCAAGACTTGGGTTTCTTATGTATGATAAACTTTCCAAATTTAATTGACATTTAATATAAAAACATTTGTAAAAGTTGTACGTAAACTTCAGCCAAAGTCAATGGTTATAACCTTACATGATTCATTTACAAGATTAAGAAAGTTTCCCATTAATGATATCTTGGTTTCTTAAATTTATAATCACTTTTATTTTTTAGTGAACTTAGTAGTTTATTATGAATATTACAACTTCACTGAGAGTACATTCATATTCAATAGTGTATGTCAATTATATGAAATATTTAGGTGAGGAATCTTATATGTTTGAAAAACTATAAAAATTAATAAAGGTTTATTTGTATAATAAATGGTGTCGAATTAGTCGGTAAGTAGTTAGGTTCAATAGAGGTTTATATTTTGTATTTTGAATATTCGTAGTGTTCAAGATTTTATTATTGTTGATTAGTATGTTATTTATAATCACCCTTATAATATGGGACTTTAAATGTAGTCACAAGATATATAAAAAAAATATTATTAATAATTGTGATTAAGTTGTGCAAGCTCAAACACATTAAACTCTTAAGAAATAATATATGATTGTGAATGTTGTTTATACGACCAATATAATAAATATTAATGAAAACATATATGTTGATTTTTTTAATAACAAGGAAATTGTGAGTGATGTTTCTTGGATATTATATAGAGATTTTAAAATTATTTTTCATAGGTATAAGAGGTTTGATCTTTTTTTATTTAATGGAACTTCTACTAATGTTAATTTTTTAAATATTGTTTGATTCATATTGAAGTTAGATCTTATATACACATAGTGTAACAAAATAAAACTAAGTTTAATTGGTATGAAGTTGTATAAGGGTTTTTACCAAATTGGTTTGGGTTTTTAGATTTACTAGTAATAATACTGATTTTTTACTCATAAATTCTCATATCATTGCTATGAAAAGTAGTTTATTTTGATGTTCTTTAGTCGTAAATTCTCATGTCATTGATATGGAAAGTAGATTATTTTAGTGACTCTTTTAATCTATTAAAAACTTTAGAATCTTTAACTTGTTTATAGAAATGTATACTTTTTAAAGAGGATTAAGAATCCTAACATGTTTGTATCAAGTATAAATTTCATATATTTATGATAGTTCGAATATTTAAAAGGCTTAAGAAAAGTTTGAGGTGGTTTGACAAACGTATTACAATTACAATTATAGTTAAGTGGAGGAATCTAGAATGAAACATAACATTATTTAACTTGCTATCATGTTTTTATCTAATTCATAAAAGGTCTTATATATAGTAAAGATTAAGCCTCTATTTTTATAACTTTTATTTCGCTAGTACAATTATTCTCAAAATGTACGTCAAATGATTAAGATGGTGAATAGTAGATGGTGGGTAAAAATTACCCGAACTTAAAAAATAATAATGGTATGACTCAATAATGATCTTTAATTAAAAATTGTAAGAACTTGACAATATCAAATGTAAAACATTTAAGTTTTTTTATAATACGGTTTACACAACAAAATCTTTTGTTTTTGCTACTGTTTTCTCTCTAACTTTAATCACCTCACCAAGATAACATCCGCTTAATATATAGTAGTCTTGAATTGGTGAAGTACCAGGTTGTTGGCTCCTCATCAGCGCAACCTTTCCTGACTTTTCAGATGTTTTTTAGACGGAGGTACCTCCTTTGGGGAAGCCTTTTCGTACGATATCAGATCGTACTCTTGTACGTCTATCACATAGTTCTCATACGTATCGATTAAAATTAGGGAGGTAGTTCGGCAATAAGAGGTGGTAGAAAGAAGGTATTTACTATCGGTGATTGTGCATATGGATATAGTATCTTTCATTCCAAACTAATATTTGGCAGACCCGAAGTGATGATGCAAGATATTACAGTTTTCCATGTATTGGGATTAGCTTGGCTCATATATAAGTCAAACAAAGTGAAGGGTTTAGATATTTTATGATGAAAGTGAAGCATGAGCTTCAGTCCAATATATCAGTGTATAGCTTAAGTTCGTCGGCTCGAGCAAAAATAGGATTTTTCACCAGCAATCGATAGTCGAACCGTGAAGTTTTTTTGGAATACCCTACTAGATCCAAAGCAAGCCTAAAAAATCAGAGTTGGAATAAACATACTTAATCCTCTAAAGAAAGAAAGGCAATGTGTATGCATATCCAAGGTAATTATGGATCTCAAAGCTCGAACGCCTTCACTCGCTTACATCACTTCAACCTCAGGCTGGCTTCCAATATTTTTTGTTTCCAAATCCTTCGCTAGCTTCTTTTCATTGCTACTGGAACTCAAAATATTTATTGTGAATTATGTGATTTTTATTCTTTGAATCTGGGACTGAGGACTCTCTATGAGAAATGACTTCGCCATGGTTGAAGGTGCATATACATCAAAGAAGTAAGAGGAACGATATACTCATCAGTCTGAGGACTCACTAGTGATGTCTTATAAGGCCTTTTTCCCTGTGAATTGTGATATCGTCTAACAAACTTAATGTGGGTTTTTCTAGTTTAAGCTTCTTTATATCTATAGGCTTCTCCATCGTATGAACCTCTTGTTCTCCCTCTTTTTTCCCTAAAAATGAGGGAGGGAGATGTAATAGTATGTGAAAAGTAAGAATTATTAAAAGATGAATCCTCATCATTATTACCCTCAATCTCGAGATGAGAATTAAACCTAATGTTTGTTTTCAACCGATCTGTGTTCTTACCCATCATAATTAATTTAAAGGAAAAATAAGAGGAATATATTTCATTGAATGTTGGGGGTGGGAGGACTAGTCAAACTAGGCCGATTTAATCAGAAGATCAGATATCTGAAGTGAGTGAGTCGTTTGATATGAGATCTCACAAACACCTAATATAAATATTAGCAAGTTTTCGACTAAATGCTAATGGTTAAGGAAGGTTCTCTATAACTTTATAATAACTCACGAGGTTTATATGGTGGTTGATCTTACTAGAAATAATTTTCTAATAACTTGAGTTTTTTTTATAAAAAGGCTCTATTTCTCTCTTTAGTATACGTTTCTTCCTCTAAAGTTGATAAAGTATGGTAAAATAAAGACTTTTGAGCTATTTATGGAGTGAACAATATTTTTCACTTTTTATATTCCATTTTTTATTGATTGCAAACACTTTAGAAATTCCAGAAAGCGCAACCATTAATGCACACATGAAAGCTAAGAAATCTTTAATAATAAGGTATATTAATGGGATTGACTAAAATTAGCACATAACACACAAAGAAGTAGACTCGAGAAGATAGAAATCTACAATGACCCAAGCTTTTACAAATTTCTTAAGAAGCTTTAGTGTCTGAAACGTTTCAGACATCCTAAGCGAAACTTCACTTAAAAGTGTTTCCTAAACCTTTTAAGCTCAAAACAGGTGTACCTCCTGAACCTAAATTCAAGCTCCGAATAGGTGTATCTTATTAGCTCAGGCTCAATAATTAGCTAAAGTCTGAAGCGTTTTAGAAGCTCAAGCACGAGAACTAGTCAAATGCGTATGAATTGGCCATGCTCTTAAAGCTCGGTCAATACTTAGGGGTGATATTTATATTCATTTGTTGCTAAACTCACAAGGAGTGTGAGATCTACTGATAATAAAATTATTAGTTGGGCCATCGCCCATATTGCACCAAATATTTAAGTAATTTGTTATCTATTTAAATAAGTTCAATGTAGGTCTTATGTACTTATGGGTCTATGAGCGACAAAAGCAACAATAGTTATTATAAATATAATTTATCACACTCCGAGAAAAAGGTTAATCTATTTTTAGAATCTGACATTACTTTTTTTCTCTATTTTTTTCTCTCTCTCTCTCTCTCTCTCTCTATATATATATATATATATATTCTCTACATAGTATTTATGGTGTGGTCCAATCCGAACAGATCCAGACCTCGTCAAATATAACTTCTTCTTTCTAAGTTTAGCATATTTTGTGGTTTAAAATTTAGGAAAATATAAGACCACCAGTATGTTAGTATTGGAACAAAACTCATTGTGTCTAAAATATTAAACACCTTATACATGTTCAATTTTATCACGTTAAAAATCAAACTTATTGTGATGGACAATGTGCAATTATCTAACAATTTTCAAGTTCGCATGTGGTCACGACGAGTTGTATTTCGTCATAACGAGTTAGTTTCTAATCACGACGAATTGAGAAAAAATATAGTAAAACAATTTATATCTTGATCAATATGTGAGTCGAGTTTTTTATGAGCGTGATACAAAAACCAGAATTTAGGTCATGACATACTACCACTAATCACATTTAATATACATGTAATAATGACTCGTGTTTACCATACCAAACACGAATGACACATAACATGATTTTGGTTTAATACAATTTTTCTCTCTCGAGATGTTAATAAATAATTTAATGTTTGAGTTGTCCAAATTATTCAATAAAAGTTCATATAAACTACTTTGGTGTCTTTTATTGTGTACCTTTTTATTTTTATTAGAAATCATTTGTAAAAAATTGAAATTACGGATAACCATTTAAATCTTGAAATTTATCGAAAACTATATGCAATATAAATGCTTCCAACAATACTATAAACACACAAAACACGTATACCTTCAATAATTAAGTTTTTTTCTTTAAAACTTCATATATTTCAAATGTTAACTCAAATTGTTTTAATAAAAACACAAATCTATCTATTTTTTAAAAATGAACAAAACAAAATCCATAAGTGACATTTTTGAAGAATTTTTATTTTTTTTCTATTTTTGCAACCAAATTATACGTAACAATGCACGCAACCATAACACGTTTGTTTTATTTCGCAATCAAAATCTTATTTATGCAACTATTCTATTTATTTAGATAACTCATTCGTACCTAATTCTGCAACTGGAACCGCATTTATATTTCGCGACTAAAATCCTATATCCGTAACTATTTTCTTTTTAGAAATAATTCTGCAATCAAACCACGATTGCTTTTCTAAACTTATTTAACAACTCAATTACACTTATATTACATTACGCAACTAAGAGAATATAAATTTAAAATTCAAAAAATATATTTTATACGTTTAGTTTTATTCGTTTAAAAAAACACAAAATTAATGATATTTTTGATAATTTTTTAAAATTATGGTTTGGAATATATAATTTATTTTTAAAAAAGTATGAAATAAAAATTATAAAATATTTGGGACTATGATAAATGCTAATTTATTATCAGACGGTTATTTATATTTTATCAATAATTGTTGTATTTATCAATAAATAAGTTAGATGTTAACTCACTATTAATAAGGTGGTATTTTATAATATTGGATGAGAACCTTAACTCCCTAGTTGAAATTTTGAGTTAAATCTAAATTACATTTTTGAAGTTTTTAAACACTTTTAAATTGAATTTTCGTAAATATATTCTTGTTAATAATATAATGTTTTGTGAACGGCTATATACAGCCCGATGAACCTACAAGACAGCTGTTTTAGCCAATGTATGCATGTATACACATGTTGTGGTTCTTTTAAGGTTCCAAATATTATGAATAAATGATTTAACTAATTATATGTATATTTAAGTTGGTATTTCTTTTAAAAAGAGTGTATGGGTGGAGACACCTTCACGGTGGTCGGTGTCACTGTCGTGGACCAAACACTACTTTAATTCAGGATTGGCGTCTTTCTCTTTTAAATTAATATTTTACTTGCGGTAGAAGCTACTAAAATATTGAATTGTTAAAAGAAACAGCTAAAGATATTTCGTGAAATTTTATAATTTGGGTTTTTAATATTTATAAAACAAATTCAATTTTTTTATAAAAAATCAAGTCGGAAAAAAATCTATTTTAACCTAACTTTTTATTTCCTTAAACTTATTAAAAGCATAACCTAACTTTTTTTTTTCAATTTTGTAATATTTAAAAACCATTGCCGAAATGGTAATACATTCCTCTATTTTTTCCAGGTTTTCAAAAAAAATTATTCTAAAAAATAAATAAATAAACACTTGATTCAACACGACGATAACGTGCATGTGGTATTCATCGCCATCCTCTGTCGAAAAATATAATATTTTCTATCAGACGAATGGTGGACAAAATGACATTGGTACCATGTCACGACGGATAGGGGGACCTGGACGCAGACAGTAAATATATTTCATTACTTGTGATAAAAGTACAATTCATAATTGGAAATCAATAATTTTCTATAAGATGAACTAAATACAAGTAGAGAAAACCGATTTGTAAATCTTTAAACGACATGATCTTCAAAATTCGTAGTGATCGTGATTTGCGGTGGATAGGTCCTTTATGTGAAGATATACAGTTTGGTTAGGGATAGGTCCTTTATGTGAAGATATACAGTTTTTTTTAACCAATTAATTTTAAACTTATATCAACATTTTTAACAAGTTTGGAAGCTTTGGTTCTTTTTCATGATTCTCGTTGGTAAAAATAACAACCATTTATTTGTGCATTCTTTTTTTTAATTTTCACATCATTTAGTTTATTTTCTCAGTCTCCTCGCGTAATAACTTTTTTTAATAGCCATGTTTTTGGTGACTTCTAGCAGACCAATTGCAACTCACACGCAACGTGGAAACTCAATTCTTTTGTTTTCAATAAATTGTAATTTTCAAATCTAAAATCAGCTTAAAGATTATACCAATTCCAACTTTTTTAGTTTTACTTATAATTTTAATTTTTTTTAGTTTAAGGTGAAAAATAAAATTATGTTTAAAAAGAGAAAGTAAAGAGAAGAGATAGAAGGAATAAGAAGAAAAATTTATAAAACATAATGACAATTTCACAGAGTAATTATGTTTATTTTGGTTTTTTAGATCGAGGATAAAAATATCAAAAATAATAACTTCAGTGAGTAATTTCAGATTTTTTTGGTAGCACTTTATTGAAAAATTCTGGATTTTTGTAATATCAAACTTTTAGTACAACTTTAACAATAGCCAAAATATTATTTATGTTTATTGAAAAAAAATTGGAATTAGAAAATTCGTAAGCGTTATTATATATGTTTAATGAGTTCTGTTTTTATTATAAATAAATTGTATAACATTTATAATGTGAGTATATTTATTTTATATGTGTTATTAGTTTTTAAAACTACATTTGAGATATATGTGACTATACAGTAATATAATATTAAAATATAAATGTTTAGATTTTGGTTATCATTTGACATGTGCATCACAATTGCACGAGTATCCATAAGTGAGAGCATGTTTGGATGTTGTTGGTCATATATAGACTTTATTGGTTATGTGCAAACAATTTCAATTTTGTGTGGACGAGGTCATGTATGGATAATGTGTGTGGACAGTGTTGGTCATGTGTGGATGATATGTATGTCATATGTGGATAATATGCGTAGACGGTGTTGCTCATGTGCGGATAATGTGTACGGTATTGTGTATACGGTATTGGTCATGTAATGACGATGTGTATGATCATGTGTGGATAATGTGTGGTCATGTGTGGATGATGTGTGTGATCATATGTGGATAATGTATGGTCATGTGTAGAAGAAGCATGCATGATGAGATTCATTCATCATTGCATATATGATAAGTTGTTTAATGTTTTATAATAATATTTTATCTTAAGTGTATTGTGTTACTGATCTGTGATGAGCGATGATGCTCACCCTCACATAATTTCATATGCATGTTAGTGAGGATAAAACTTGGTTATAGGGTATTTTTGGTAAGTGTTTAGGTGATGCATTAAATGTAAGGTGGAATGTATAAAGATAACTAAGGTCCTTTTATTTAATGTCTAGAGAGATCATCAACAACCCTCTTAAATGTTGTTATTTTGAGTCTTTATAGGTTAATTTTAGGTCCATTTACCAATCGGGTCAAGTCACGAATATGGGTATCTTTCTCAACCTTCAAGCTCGTTGACCATTGTTTATTATATATATTTTATAAGTAACTATATAGCTAGTAAACAGCTTAGTCAGTATGATATTTATTTTGGGTCTAAATTGTCCCCTCGAATAAATCCGACCCTCTAGCTGACTATCGCACTCAAAGAAATCTGACCCCATCAACTAGCCCCCTTAAATTTTTTAAAGGTATTTCGCAGAGACTAACTAACACATACCCGAAACGCACTAAGGTTACACTTGTTTATGCCTCTAACTCTGATTTCCAAGTACTCTTTAATTGAGCGTAAGTAATGAAGATATCTGAACCCTAGCCGATGAATAATTCAAAAATGGTTACTACCCAAAGGTCATAGCTTTTAACTAGTTATTTTTATGGCACGTGTCACCTATTAATTAGAGCCACAAACTTTTTTTACCATAGGTAAAACTAACCAACCAAAAGAAAAACGGTTCCACTCCTCTAGAGTCCCCTAGCTACCACTTTCGTTTCCACTTCTCTAGTAGGGTACTAAAATGTTTTCTAGTTTTTATATAAACTTCTTTTCATTTTTTTCAATCTATTTCCCGGTGATATTTTCATTCATCCATCGCATTAACCAACACAAATTATTTTTCCAGAAAAAAAAAATTGGTGTTCGTATGTTCACCGCAAAAAAATGCATTAACCAAAGGTGTTTGGCTGAATTGTTTTGAACTCGAAGAAGATAAGAAGAAAGCTAGAGCTGCCACTGGGTTGCCTGCATCCTCGGCTATGATTGTTGTAATCCAATCCATCGATTATGAGGGATTTTATCCATACAACAAGCAGAAAATTTCCTTTAAACCCTCTTCGACCGCTCAGTCTTCCACATCTCCAAGCCGTTCTCTTAAACCTCTTAAATCATCCCGATCCCAAGGGGCCACCAGCCTTCAAAACCCTTCTACTTTCAAAGTCATAGGATCCGATTCTGAGGATAATAATTCACGTAGAGTAATCAGCTTATCTAAAACCATAACTAAACCTTCTATAAAAAAAAGAGCTAACCGGGCAACAAACCACTTCCAGTGTTCCCTTTATTCCATAAAGTCTGAACATGGGAGAATACCATGTAACTCTTCCAACAGATATTCCACTAAATCTGAGTGAAGGAGAAAATCTTACAGCACTAGCTGTTGAGTATTCTCAACCTGAAGTAGATAATGTTGGAACTCAACCTATTGAGCATTCGGGATCTAGTCCAAGGTCATGAAGGAGAACATGAAGGTATCTAGTGACGAATATTCCCTTGAGACATATGGTCAGGCCTGGGAGACTTTTCTGCCAATAAAAAAGAAAGAATCAGAGGTGCAACAAAGTGGTGATGACAAGGGAAAAAACAAAGCTTCAAAAATAGAGTGTGAATCGCTTCCTTCGTCTCTAATTGGACGAGTTGGGCCCAACTTTACAAGGGTTAGTGTCAAGTATTTGTTATCCCTAGATAAGATTTCTTATGTTTATTTTCACGAGTCTGAATTGGAGGCCAATCAAGCCAAACTAGGGTTCTTAGAAATAGTGAAAGTTAGGCTACCCAAGCCCGGAGAGACTTCAACGAGCTTTAGTGCTAAAGAATTAGTAGTTTATATGGATATGCTTAACTGAAGCCTTCAGTTTCCCTTGGACCCCAAGATTGTGAAGTACTTTAGTTTGGTAAGGTTGTACCCAAGTCAAGTTATCCCGAACGCCTGGTTTTCATTGCTGGCATGCATCATATCTTCAAGACTCTCTAAGACTCTGATGCCAATGGACCAGTTGGTTGCTGTAGCGAGACAATCTCGAAATGCATATATCATTTTTTACTATTTTAACCTGGGAAACGACTACAAAGTGGTGGATGATCTATTTGAGGCAGACAATATTTTAAAAACTCAATTTCTCTTTATCAGTGGTCAATGGGAAAACAATGAGAAGATCACCTCTTAGAGGAATCCGAGCCAACTCATCAAACATTGATAGAATACTCGTCAGCCTCTTCAGATTTATTTTCACGTTTTAATTACTTTATATGAAATTTTTTCATTTACCCATAACTATTTCCGTATCAGCTATTTTGAAGCCCTATCTGCAAAATATGGCTGACACAAAAATAAATTTTAACAGATTGAACCAGTGGGCACATGAAAAGTGGTCCAATGGCTTCCATAACTGCTTCACCCCTTCCAACTTTATTCAAACTTATTTCTGGAGTACTCTTCTCGAATGGGAGATGACATGGGAACAGTTTTGCACTCCTCATCGACCTTCTTTCATTCTCAATATATGTTGATGGTAAGTTATTCCTTCCGACTAGGAATAGATCCTCCAGCCATTGAAATAAGAATAAAAAAAGCAAAGAAGGTTCATCACAGTTTGCTGTCGAAGTGGGAAAGAAAGGGCGGCCAAATGAGATTGACTTAGCCTTGTTAGATGTTGTTGCTACCATGATTGAGGGAGATGAGGTCACTTTAAAATCTCTAGTTCCCAAAAAGAAGATATTTCACAAAATGGGCAAACAAAGCAGTGACAAGAGAGATAAAAATAGAAAGAAAATTTTGACTCGTTCAAAGATAGTCATTCATTTGGAAATTACTCCTCCAACAATCCATGTTGTCCTCCAGCGGCCATGGTATATGATCCTACTTCTCCATTACTTCCCACCTCCAAAAGACAGATGTTTAGAGATGGTGACCCAATTGAAGGTATGGGGATTTTAACTTCGAGGATTTTTAATCGAATTTTATGAGTCTACAAGCACCGCAACTTGTGTGGTGTTCGAAGGGGTTTCATTCGAATTACCAAAGGAGAATGATGTGTTAAGGTATTCGGTCTTGAGCTACATGAGACCAACTGTTGAATTGGAGAGACAATTAAGGTCTTAGATTGAAGATATCACTTCTCTTCTGGATGAAAACAAGAATTTGAGAATTTCAATTGAAGAGGAAAAAACCAAAGTTAATAGTCTATCCGGAGAGGTCAAGTCTGTTGGGGAAGAGTTGGTCAAAGTGAAGTCCGAACATGAAAGACTACAAGTTGATTATGAGAGTCTGCAGTCATCCAGTTTGGAGGAGATTACCTTATTAAAGAATCAGCAAGCTGATGTTAAGGAAATTATTAAACGCTTATTGGGCAAAAAATAACTCAAGATGCTCTTGTCAAGAAGCAGGAGGGCGAGATTGCTTCTCTCAAAGAGAAATCCACCAAAGATGTGGATGAGGCCATAGATTCTTATTTTGATGCAGTGATAGACTCCTTACAAAAGATGGATGCATCAACTAAATCGAATATGATGTTGGAATTCAACAAAACATTCCCTGCACTTGCCTTAGGATCCTTTTGGGGACTAGTTCCAGACAACTTGTTGCCTCCTGACATGCCCATAGCAGATCAGCTTGGTCTTTCTGAATATTCACCCAATGATGGTTATGACAATAGTGATGATGAGGACTTGGATGGTGAGAGTCCAGAAGAATGAGAAGAGGAAGATGCCGATGAGAATGAACCCAAAGTCCAATAACAGTTTATACGGTTGTTTTATGTAAGCCATTGTCGTATGTGAGGTATTTTATTATTTGAATCATATTTTTCTGTGTAAGTGTTAGTCTTTTTCTCATGCAAGTATACGCGGTCAAATAGTAGCAAGTAATAAGTAAGTAAGATCGTTCCCACGAAGACCAGGTGTATATGACAAGAATTCACTTATGCAGCAATGTATGATTATAAGACTAATGCTTGAATGAATAATAAAGTTTGGATGAATGATTAAAACTAGATAAATTAACTAACGAGATTAACTAACGAGTTTACTTATGCGAGAGAAAACATGGAACTCTAACTTCATTGTTTATTTTATCAGAGTATGAAGATAATTAATCAATATGTATGATAACGACGATTACTAATCAGATAACACGAAATCAGTATACGCTACCTTTCAGTATACGTAAACCAAACCACTTAAACAACCACAAAAAAGATAGCAGTTAAGCAGACACCGCTTGCATGACAATCCTATATGTCTATACGAATTGAGGTACAATTGGTTTTAAGCGCAAGTCATCTATTTCGATTACACATGGTAATATGATATGGTTAATGACATATCACGAATCGTGAACAATCACAATATGAATCATTCAAGAACCTATGCGAGCATGGAAAATTCTAAACCCTTAAATCCACTTTCGCATTCATTGAAGATTAAAAAAACTAGATGTTCTCGACGCATCTAACGATAAGCACAACCATATTAGGTAACCGATAAACGTATCTCATAAATCAATCAAGCAATCAAACCATAAGTATTATTCAAACAAGTCCGTTAGAGTTCCATGACAACGATTAGTTCATAATCGAACGAATCATCATCATGGGCTCAAAAGTTAACATAGCTCTAAGACGAATATAAATAGATGAATAAGCATTTAGAGAATGTCAAACCGAACAATAACCACTGAGTATCGCCTAACAGAAACAATTCGTAAACTACCGATAAAAAATATCGTAGCCGTGAACTGCGTTTTTCGGTATCGCCTGTCAAGAGTAATACCTCCACTGCCGATCGAAAACAACCGCAGCTATCGCCTACCTCGTGCCGTCTAGTTGTTTGTTGTCGTTTCCGATTGAAAATAGAAGCAGCGTCACCTACCGTTTTCTCTTTCTTTTCTACTATTGCTGCCGATCGGAAATACAATAATTAGCCAACTGTAATTTTTCCTCTTTGTTTTATCGCTGCTGTAAACCCAGTCAGAAACCAACTCTGATTTTTCTTCTATGTTTACTCGCTTTAATCTGCAGGATAAAACCTAAAAAGGTAGCAAATTGCGTTTTTTCTTTCTTATTGATTATTCTGCCGTAAAACAAAACCCAACACGGCACACCACTTTCTTCTCTCCTTTACCGTCTATTTATATATTCTACCCAAAACCCTAAAAGACGCAAATTTAGTTTTTCTTCCTGCTGGGCTTTTTTATTTCTTCCAATTCATGAGTCCAATGAAGCCCATCAGACCCATAACTTGTTCCAAAATTGCCCTCAAGTATATTAATTTTCCAGTTTCTTCAATTTCAACCATAATATTTATTAATATTATCACAATTTACCTACGACACAACTCCAGCCCTTTACTACAAATTTTATTTGGATTAGGCCTTAATTTGGATTAGAAGGCCTAGTGGTGCAGGTAAAGGAACCAACATTTTCCTGCAATGCCAAATAAAATGAAATATTAAAATCATTGGATCGTAATCTAAATAATGAACAGTTCTTATCGAAATCTCTCAAGACTACTGTCACTTATATGCATGCCTTTACACTGAAATAAAATGACCGGTTACGAACATAAACAATATTCAATCGATAAACAATAGTCAATCTAGCCATAAAAATTTTAAAAGGAAATAAAACATATAAATTATAAATTATTAAGAACATTATGAGCATTATATTCTAAAAATGTTTATACTGTGTGTATATTGTTATACCTACGAGAATGAATGAAAAACACGTTGAAACACAACGAAAACTTGTTAACCGGCGACGATTTTAAGAATAATGGAAGCGTAATAAGTGACATGAAATGCACTTATCAAACACCCCCAAACTTAAACTTTTTCTTGTCCTCAAGCAATACAAAACAAGTTTAACAATTGATGTATGGATGCAATTGAATTAAATGAATGCAAGAATGCAATGATCCCGAATCGAGTAACCGTAACTAATTCAGCATAAATGCCTCAACGAATGGAATGACCTCAGACTGCGATATAACTAGGTACTCAAATGCTAGCAATACAAGTGAGGAAGCGTGCGTGTGTGTTCAAACTCAATCAACATGTTTTTAGTACAAATTAATGGACCTTACTTGTTCTTATCATAATAACCACAAGTTTATAAATGAAATACAACTTGGATTCTTCATAGTCAAGACGCACTTCCATATTTCCCTGGGGTTGTCAAAGATTTATTATGCTTTATTTTATATATAGACACACTAATGCTTATTTGACCGTGCAATGGACGAAGTCCACAAAAGACTTATACAATGGTGTCCATGCAGCGAGCTTTAGGTTAGCGGATCCCATACCGGAAAAGTCTTAGGTCACTAGGCACAAAGTCCCCTAGAACTTAATAACTAAAGTACCAAAGAGCTCATCCTAGACAATTTTACCTTCTATTTTTCATCTTTTCTTTTCTTTTTTCTTTTTTTCAACGATTGGGAATGAGTTCATTTCGCTCCATCTCATTCCACCCCTAGACTACTCGTAATACGCAGCCCCCAGCGAGAGGACGTACGTCAACGAGCGGCTACTAGCCTTTGACGCCTAACTGAATAATACGCATATTTATCTTTCAACTCCCCCAAAATTATATTTTTGCAATCCATGAGCTAATAAAGGATTAAGGTATGATTCTGAACCTAAGCAAGGATTATGTATAACAATACTCAAGTGTGTCCGTAACTAGCATAAAAATAATCGATGAGTCTACGTATAATTGTGCTTCTACATCAAGCAAGCTAACTTACAAGCATCCTAATTAGATTTTATTCCTACTATCATTCCAAACAATTTTCATCATTGGCTACTTAAGTAGAAACAACAACTCAAGCGATCAAAGATGCAAAATGCATGAACAAAATGCTATGCTAATAGACTAACTCGATCCTAAACACAGTCTATAAGATCATAGCATGAATATGCAAATAAGCATGACTAACATGAAGATGCACTGTCTATCATGAATAACTACTATGATGGATGCAACTACAAGAAATTAAAAGATACAAGAAACACTCCCCTATTCGTCCAACAGTGTTGATCATTGTTTCCCAATGGGTTGCCTCCCACGAAGCGCTTATTTAACGTCGATAGCTCGACGATGCCACTCAGAATCATGTAGTGTTGAGGCTGATGATGAATGCCTCACGGTTCACCGTATCTCCATAGTAATGCTTGAGTCGTTGACTATTGACTTTGAATGCTTTATTTGGCGATTCTTCATAGATTTCAACTGCTCCATGTGGGTATACTGTCTTGACTGTAAAAGGTCTTGACCATCTTGACTTGAGCTTCCCAGCGAAAAGCTTTAGACGAGAGTTGAAAAGAAGAACCATTTGACCCGGCTCAAAAGCTTTATGTAAAAGCTTCCTATCATGCCATTTCTTGACTTTTTTCCTTATACATCTTCTGAGATCTGCTATGGTCCAACCAATGGCTGATTTGAACTTTCTCAGAACTCTCAATACCTTTTCTTCCTCACTACCTGAAAGGTTAGATGCAATAATAACAGGTAATGTAGATGACTCTCCTAAGAAAGCATACCTGAGATGATCTGGCAGTGGTTTGAATTCATGTTTAGGAGCTTCTTCTAGAGAAGGTTTAAGCCTTTCCTGAGAGTCCTTAAGATCACCCACTACAAGCGACTCATGTAGAATATTGAGCCTCTTTTGATACGGGGCTGCCTGTAATAGTTGAACACATTCGGATATTTTTTCGTATTCGAAGTCAGATTCACCATGTAGAACTCTGCCAAGAACATCTGAACTCGCAAACCGATCCAAATCATTATTGTGCAAAAAATCGACCATATCCAACCTGAAACATTCTTCATCCTCTGTTGGAGATTTCATAGCCTTGAAAACGTTAAAAGTGACATTCTAATCTTGCAATTTCATAGTGAGCTCCCCTTTCCGGATATCAATCAAAGTTTTTCCCGTAGCCAAGAATGGCATTCCCATGATTATGGGGATGTTTTTGTCCTCTTCGAAATCCAAGATAACGAAGTCAACCGGAAAGATGAGCTTATCTACCTTTATTAAGACATCTTCTACGATACCACGAGGATATGTGATAGAGCGATCAACCAGTTGCAAAGAGATGTTAGTCGGTTTTGGCTCAGGTAGCCCAAGTTTCTCAAACACAGATAGGGGCATCAGATTGATGCTTGCTCCCAAGTCACATAAACATTTGTTGAAATATAAATTGTCGATCGAACAAGGAATGGTGAAGCCTCCTGGATCTTTAAACTTGGGAGGCAATTTTTGTTGTAAGATCGCACTACATTCCTCAGTGAGCGCCACCGTCTCATAATCATCAAGCTTTAGCTTTTTCGAGAGAACTCCCTTCATGAACTTGGCATAACTATGCATTTTATCTAATGCTTCAGGAAAGGGTATGTTGATGTGTAGCTTCTTGAATACCTCCAAAAATCTCCCAAACTGAGTATCTAGCTTCTGTTTCTGCAACCTTTGCAGAAAAGGTGGAGAAGGGTAGATCGTAGGATCAACATCTGACTGAGATGGCTTTTTAGGTGGCTGATCTTGATCAGAATTAACCTCAGATGAGGGCTGATTTTGAGCAGAATTTTTCAGAATGGGTTGTTTTTTAGGAGAATCGGCCTCTTGTTCAACTGTGGGGTTCTCGACAACCTTTGATCTCAAGATGATAGCTTAACATTGCTCATTGCCGTCCTGTTTACCTGGATTATGTTCCGTGTCGCTAGGAAGAACTCCCTGAGGTCTAACGATCATGTTACTGGCCATCTGTCCAATCTGATTTTCTAAGGTCTTGTGAGATACCATCAGAATTTAAATCATTAGCTTCATCTCTTCAAATTCAGAGTCTCTCACATAATGTTGAGAAGGGCCAGGATGTTGATTCTGAGGTTGTCTTGGGGCATACTGTTGAGATTGATGTTGTTGACCTTGTTGCTGAAATCCAAGATGAGCGTATGTCTTAGCACTATAATACTGATTACCTTGTTGATTATTGCTCCAACTGAAGTTCGGATGATTTATGCTGCTTGGGTGATAGGTGTTTGAGATTGGTTGTTGATTCTGCCTCTGAAAGTTACTCATAAATTGCACTAACTCGGTAGAGATAGGGCATTGTTAAGTGCCATGCCCTCCAACACAAATCTCGCACACACTAGCTACCTGATGTACCCCTAGTTTAGTCAAAGAATCCACCTTCATGTTTAGAGCTTCAAGCTGAGCTGCTAAAGCAGTGGCAATGTTTACGTTAAGAATACCAGCTACTTTATGTTGTGAGTGTCTCTGAGAAGGGTTCTGGAATTCATTAGCAGTCATCATCTCAAGGAGCTCAGGAGCCTCCTCATAGCTTTTCGTTAATAAGGCTCCCCCAGATGCAGCATCGACTATGGGTCTTGTTTGCACACCCAAACCATTATAGAAGCAATTTATTACTAACCAATTAGGTATCCCATGATGAGGACATTTTCTGAGCATCTCCTTGTAACGCTCCCAAAATTCACTTAAAGATTCATCATGTGACTGAGAAAACTGAGTAATAGCATTCCTTATGGCGGCTATTCTCGCTATAGGAAAGAATTTTGAGAGAAATTTATGCGCTAGTATATCCCAAGTAGTGATAGAGCCTGCCGGTAAATAGTGTAACCAGCTCTTGGCTTTGTCCCTCAGAGAAAATAGGAAGAGTCTCAGTCTTATGGCATCATCTGAAACACCGTTGAACTTGAAAGTATCACAGATTTCAAGGAATGTCATAATGTGCATATTAGGATCCTCACATATAGCTCCCCCAAACTGACAATAATTCTGCATCATCTGAATAGTGCTGATTTTAATCTCAAAACTATTCGCATCAATATTGGGTCTGACAATGCTAGACTGAATATCCATGATCTTTGGTTGAGATTACTTCATGAGTGCTTTTGGAGCTAGATCTCCCATTGTAGAATTAGTATTAGAATCTGAGACTAGTAACTGTGTTCCTTGGCTTGTTTCAAGATCCTTTTGTGTTGGTGCTCTAGTTTGAGACCGTGTTTGCATACACGTTCAAGTACTTGAAACACAAGAAAACACACGAAAAGTAAGTAACCGAATCAAGTCAGTAGTATTATAACGAACCCTGTTGATAAACAATAAAACTGTCAAATACACCAAGTCCTCGAAAACGGCGCCAAAAACTTGTTAGTCATTTTCTCACGCAAGTATATGCGGTCAAATAGTAGCAAGTAATAAGTAAGTAAGATCGTTCCCACGAAGACGAGGTTTATATGACAAGAATTGACTTATGCAGTAATGTATGATTATTAGACTAATGCTTCAATGAGTAATAAAGTTTGGATGAATGATTAAAACTAGATAAATTAACAAACGAGATTTACTAACGAGTTTATTTATGCGAGAGAAAACATGGCACCATAAATTCATTGTTTATTTTACTCAGAGTATGACGATACTTAATCAATATGTATGATAACGACGATTACTAATCAGATAACACGAAATCAGTATACGCTACCTTTCAGTATACGTAAACCAAACCACTTAAACAGCCACAAAAGAGATAGCAGTTAAGCAGACACCACTTGCATGACAATCCTATATGTCTATACGAATTGAGGTACAATTGGTTTCAAGCGCAAGTCATCTATTTCGATTATACATGGTAATATGATATGGTTAGTGACATATTACGAATCATGAACAATCACAATATGAATCATTCAAGAACCTATGCTAGCATGGCAAATTCTAAACCCTTAAATCCACTTTAGCATTTATTGAAGATTAAAAGACTAGATGTTCGCGATGCATCTAACGATAAGCACAACCAAACTATGTAACTGATAAATGTATCTCACAAATCAATCAAGCAATCAAACCATAAGTATTATTCAAACAAATCCGTTAGAGTTCCATGACAACGATTAGTTCATAATCGAACGAATCATCATCATGGGCTCAAAAGTTAACATATCTCTAAGACGAATGTAAATAGATGAATAAACATTCAGAGAATGTCAAACCGAACAGTAACCACTGAGTATCGTCTGCCCGAAATAATCCGTAAACTACCGATCGAAAATACTGTAGCAGTCAACTGCGTTTTCCGGTATCGCCCGTCAAGAGTAATACCTCCACTGTCGATCGAAAACCACCGCAGCTATCGCCTACCTCCTGCCGTCTAGTTGTTTGTTTCCGCATCCGATCGAAAACAAAAGGAGTGTCACCTGCCGTTTTCTCTTCTTTTTCTACTGTTGCCGATCGGAAATACAATAATTAGCCAATTGTAATTTTTATTCTTTGTTTTGTCGCTGCCGTAAACCCAGTCAGAAGCCAATTCTGATTTTTCTTCTTTGTTCTCTCGCTTTAATCTGCAGGATAAAACCTAAAAAGGTAGCAAATTGCGTTTTTTATTTCTTATTGATTATTCTGTCGTAAAACCAACACGGCACACCACTTTCTTCTTTCCTTTATCGTCTATTTATATATTCTGCCCTAAACCCCAAAAGACGCAAATTTAGTTTTTTTCTTCCTATTGGGCTTTTTTATTTCTTCTGATTCATGAGTCCCATGAAGCTCATCAGACCCATAATTTGTTCCAAAATTGCTCTTAAGTACATTAATTTTCCAGTTTCTTCAATTCCAACCATAATATTTATTAATTTAATCACAATTTACCCACGGCACAACTCAAGCCATTTACTACAATTTTTCTTTGGAACAGAAGGCCTAGTGGTGCAGGTAAAGGAACCAAGATTTTCCTGCGATGCCAAATAAAATGAGATATTAAAATCATTGGATCGTAATATAAATAATGAACAGTTCTTATCAAAATCTCTCAGGACTACTGTCACTTTTATGCATGCCTTTACACTGAAATAAAATGACGATTACGAACATAAACGATAGTCAATCTAGCCATAAAAATGTTAAAGGGAAATAAAACATACAAAATTATTAATTATTAAGAACATTATGAACATTCTATTCCCAAAAAGTTTATACTGTCTGCATATTGTTATACCTACGAGAATGAATGAAAAACACGTTGAAACACAACGAAAACTTGTTAAGGGGCGATGATTTTAAGAATAATGAAAGCATAATAAGTGACATGAAATGCACTTATCAGTAAGCCCTTAGAACTGCCAATGCATTTTTGTAACCTTTTCCCCCAGATTTTATTAAGTGCTTGGGCTACCAAAGATATTTTATATCTCATTAATTTGGCTTATATATATTCTTATATTTACTTCTTAGACCACTTTATTCGAAGATGGTTAATCTTAATACAAGAAGCTTTCGAAGGAAATAAAAACTTAGCATGCCCAAGTCACTCAAAGGTAATTCATTTAGAGGTAATTATATCTTATCATACACAAGCCATTTGAAGTTAATCCATTCGAATGTGATAAATACTTATCATACACAAGTCATTTGAAGGTAATAAAAACTTATCATACACAAGCCATTCAAAGATAATCGATTCAAAGGCAATAAATACTTATCATACACAAGGTATTTGAAGGTAATACATTCGAAGGAATTAAAAACTTATTATACACAAGCTATTCAAAGGAAATTAATTTGAAGCCAATAAATACTTAACATACATAAGCCATTCGAAGATAATCCATTCAAAAGGCAATAAAAACCTTATCATACATAAGTCATTCGAAGGATATCCATTCGAAGGCAACAAAATACTTATCATACAGATATCATTCGAAGGATATCCATTCGAGGGCAATAAAAACTTAAAATACATGATCCATACTTATAAACACATTCTTAAAGGTAAAGATGGTAGATTAATAATAATTCGTACATCTCATTAAAACCTCACTGCGCCACCAGGGTAGGAAAGAGTATGCCCTCAAATATTTAAATTGAATAAAAAATAAAGTAAATATTTACAATAAAAATTTAATCGAGATATAACCTTATATGTTTGACATTCCAAATGTGCCTCAAAAGACTACTTTCTTGGTCAACTAATCGATATTTTCTTTCTTTGATATTTTCACACACAGTGTATGGTCCTTCCCAATTTGGAGCCAACTTCCCAAACTTTCTATCTTTGGTGTGTAAAAATACTTTTTTTGAAACCTTGTCATCCACTTAGAAGTCTCTTCTTTGTACTCTAGACACATATATACTCATCATTAAACCCTAATAATATGTTGTTCTTAAATGAGCTTTAATTTGTTTTTCTTCGATCAGGTCTAATGGAGCTCTTACCGAAACTTCATTTTCCTCCTCAGAATAATTTTGAACCCTAAAATGGGAGAGTAGCTTCTATTGGTGATATTGCATCCCCTTCACACACCAAGGTAAAATGAGATTCTTATGTGGTAGTATGTGGAGTAGTTCGATAAGCCCACAACACTTCTTGTAAGTAATTAGGCCATTTACGTGGTTCTCCTTCTAAATTCATTTTGAGACCCATAAAAATGGTTTTGTTTGCCACATCCATCTATCCATTGGCTTGAGGGTGAAAAGGCAAGGAAAAACAATGGTGAAGTCCTCTCGATGCACAGGAAACCTTCATAGGAACTGCTGGTACATGTATTATATTTTTATATCTTTGACAAGGATCATATGTTTTAACTAACTCTTAGTTCTGTCACGATAGATGGACAATAATACCCTCTTAGTAAGACCCTTCTAGTCAAACCCTTGTAGCCACAATGGGCAGATCTTTCTCCATCATGTAACTCAGATAAAAATGTTTGGGACTGATCGGATCCAAGGCGGCGTAACAAAAAGGCTTACTAAAATATATTTTATAGAGGATCTCTCTTAATACCATAAAATTGTGTGCTTTAAACTATAGCTTCTTTGCTAGGATTTTGTCTTAAAAAAGCTTCATTTAGTAATGAAATTTTGGATTCTATACCTCTAATCTTGACTGACTATGGCTAATATTTGGAAATTTTCTTCATTTTCAATTTTTATTTCAAGGGTTGTTGTAATAGAAGATCGCTACAGTACCAAAATCTAAGGGTATGCCTCGGAATACGCAACAATGGCTAACAAGTCCACCATTTATTTATTTTTTTGGCACGTGTTCATATTTTACATATTTAAAGCACGCAGAAATTTCTTTCAACACTTGCAAATATTTCACCAGTTGTTTTTTCCTTGTTTTGGATTGTTTGTGTGCTTGATGTACGAGCAGTTGTGAATCACTCAACAATCGGATTCTTTTGGTGCCACATATTTAAGCCATCCTCAAACCTGCTATAGTTGTTTCTTCATATTCTGTTTCATTGTTTAATGCCTTAAAACAAAAGCGTATAGCTTGGTACATCACATCTCCAAATGAAAAAGTAAACAAATTTCTGCCCCACAACCCACTATGTTAAATCCTCCATCTATTTGAATTACTCATTATTTTACATGATTTTGAATATAAGATTCTTCATAGGGTCTCTCTGAATGGAAATCAACTAAGAAGTCTATTACAACTGAGCTTTGATTGTTGTTCAAGGAGCGAACTCAATATCATAGTCTCTCAATTTCACACACTCTTGGTCATTCGACCCGATATATCTGGTTTTTGTAATATATTTTTAAGTGGAAAGAAAGTTCGAACTATGATGGAATGCGCTTGAACTTAAGGCCTCATTTTCCTAGCCGTTATTAGAAAGGCTAATGCCAACTTTTCCAACTTGAGATACTTTTTCTCAGCATCTAACAAACTCTTGCTAACATAATAAACTGGGTGAGGATAATTGTCAACCTCCCGAATCAGCACCACACTCACAACATAATCTGATACCTCTAGATCCACTTAGAGTATTTATCTGATAACTGGTTTGAATAACGTTTTAGGTGAATATTAATGCTTCTTGATTTCTAAGAAGGCCTTATCATAATTTGGGGACCAGTTGAATTATTTAGCATTTTTTAATACTTGGAAGAACTGTTCATATTTATCCAATGATCTCGAAATAAACTTATTCAAAGCTTCCAATCTTCCATTCAATATCTGTAATTTCTTTGGTGGTCCGAGGACGGTCCATAGTCAAAAATGTATCTAATTATGTTGGGTCAGCTTGGATCCATTTTTCATTAATGATATACCCAAAAAGAATTATGGACCGTACCCCAAAGGTACACTTTTGTGGATTCAGATTTAGATTAATGGCTTCCAAATTAGATAAAGTTTCTTTGAGGTCGAGTAAGTGCTTCTCCTCTTTTAGAACTTTTACCATTATATAATCAATATAAACTTTTAGATTCCTCCCAATCTGACTAATAAATTATTTATTCACTAACCATTGGTAAATAGCCCCAACATTCTTTAGGCCGAATGATATTACCTTGTAATAGTGGAGCCCCCCTGAGAGTGATAAACGTAGTGTGCCCGACAAAGGCATCCATAAAAGATAGCAACTTATTTCCCAAAGTTGAATCCACTCTGATCTATTCGAAGAACTGGGAAAGGATCTTTGAGACATGCTCTGTTAAAATCAGTGAAATCGATACACATTGGCCATTTGTCATTCTTTTTTCTTAAAAATATTGGATTTGTTCTTCATAGTGGATACTGAGATTCCTGAATATGTCATATCTTGGTCAATATGTCCACCTTTTTAACAATGGCTTCAGATTTTTCTTAAGAAAAATCTCTATTTCTTTGGATTATCGGGCCAGCATTGGAACAAATTGGATAACTTGTGACAAATTACACTAGCTGGTACACCAGTCACATCTTTATTGTACAAGAAAAATGCATGCAAAGTTTTAGATAATAAATATTATAATTTTTATGTTAATTTCAATAGCAATCTAGCTCTAATTCTAAAAAATTTCCCATCTGCTAAATTGTGAACTTCGACCTCTTTAATTAGGATAAGAACACTATGATTCTCCCTTGGATCCTTTCTTTTTCTCGGATCTGAAGATGACTCAAGAAATTTTTATTCCTTTTTGTTTGCCACATTCTCCAAGGACTTCGGAGCAAAAGCAATGACATAACATTCCCTAGCCATTTTTTGGCTGCTTTGAACCAACCTTACTAGATCTTTAACAATATATTTCAAACATTAATGGAATTTTGAGACAACTGCATGCATCTTTGATAACCAAGATTTATCAAAGATGACGATATAAGGGGTCAGACAATTCAGCACCGCAAACACTACTCTGACTATTTTCTTAAATGGTCATTTTCTAAGGATGGCCTCTTCTTCTAACTCCCCAATAACATCAGTGGAGTTACCTGTAAACCCCACTATGGTTCTTTTTTATTGGAGTATGAAAAATGGGTTCATTTATCAGTAGGTAGACATAAAAAGATATTAACTGAACTACCTGTGTCGATCAAAACTCTTTGGATCTCTATGCCCTTATTAGATGTCCCTATTACCACAACATCCTCATGCAAACCTGTGATATTTCTTAAGTCATCTTCATTGAATACTATAAAGAGCATGGTTTTGGTAGAGATGTAAAGACAGTTTCTCCTCTAATTGCATGGTCAAGCTAACCACATGCTTATTCCTAGAATAACTTGAAGGTGCATTCATTGTATATTCTCTGAAAATAATAAATGATTCGAAGAAGCAACACAACCTGGAAACCTTTCAAATATTTTCAGCCACCATATTCACTCGACCCTAATCTGGATCAGGATCCAAGTACTCTGAATCCACGTCGAATTTATTAATAATATACATCATACTCTCTTGTTTGGGAGCTTCTGTATTTTGCCTTCGGGAAATAAGCGATGCAGCTTGACTCCCACTTGTGTTTGGCTATGATCTATTAATCGCTTGCAAATTACCCACTCGTGCCTTAACAAAAATAGTTAATTTATATTCTCGATTAACAATTGTATGTCATGCTTTAGAGTAATAAAATACTTAGTGTCATATCCCGCATTATTTTGATATTGGCAAAACTGCATGTTTTGATTCTCCCTCAGATCTTGGACAGATGTAGGCCTTCGGAATTGAACGATGTTTTTTACCCTCTCAAAAGTTGTAGCCATATTTTTAATTTGTTCTACAAAATAATTAGGTTGGAGCCATTGATTCCCTGTTGGCCTAGATTGTTGGCCCTGATTAGTCTGGCTTTATTTTGGCTGATGAGAACCCAGCCTAAAATCCCTCGGATGATTTCGGACTGTAACTTGTGACTGGCTTCTAGCTTGTGGGATAGGGGCTGAAGGGTCAGGTCTATATTGATGAGGCTGCCTCAATCTCTTGGTTTTCTCTATAGTGATTTGCTTTCCGACCTGGTTTAACAAGCCATCATAGGTTATTGCATTTTTTCGAGTCATTGAATCAACCAATTCACCAGCTAACTATCGTTGTCGAAGTGAAGCTATAACAACATGTAAGAAAAAATTTACCAACCTATATTTAGTGTTAACAAATCGGTTGATGTAATATTTTGAAGATTCATTTGGATATTGCCAACAATGGATTATCGTATCTCCATTCCGTCTAAGTTCTTTACTTCCCACAAACTGCCTTCTGAATGTCATCCAAAACATGTCAAAATTCTTGATTGATTCATGCACTACCCTTGAAAGTATGAGAAAACGTGTGCACATTAGCTTATTATCATCATCATCAAAGCTCATCGTGAAATTCTTAAATTTCTTGAGATGATTATCTGGGTCCTAGCTCCCATCGTAGTTCTCTATTTTTGAACTATCAAAACGCTTAGGTACATGTCCGGATATAATTTTTGAAGACAACAACGACTGCCTCCAATTATAAATTTGGCTAAACATGTGATCCTCATTAGGATGGGCCAAAATCTCAAGCTTGAATTTCACATCGATTTGATCTCTTAACAAGTGATATATGATATGGTCTGCTGACTCCTTCATCTTTCGTTGATACCCCTTCTTCATTTGTTTACCCTTCTGGTTTCTTTTCTTCCCTAAAAAGTCCTGCTTACTTGATCTACAATGCATTTTCGAATATTTGTAGGTAGTTTTCCTTTCTTATATTTATGACCACAATCACTACTTGAAAAGGAAGAGGAAAAACTTTTGACTTTGATTATGTTGTTGAGCCCTTAGCGGAATTCGAGGTGTTTGGGTTATGCTTAGCCCAATGCTTCTTTTTAGATTCTTAGTGAGCTTTTAGAGACTTGTCATTCAGAATTTGGTTCAAATTTTGAAGGGGATTATTATCTGGCTCATCAAATTTGGGATACCATGATGGATTCTTTCCATTAGATCTTTTTCAAGCTGCCTTTGGGCTCCCAATATCTCATTTTTGCTCATAACTGATCACGATTTTCTTGCATGAATAACATTATTTTCAGTATCATGATTCACATGAGGTGTGTGCACATGCTTATTTTCGACTATAACCTCCTCAATTTTCAAGAGAGAGAGGTCTATTTGCATTTCATGATCCATGCTCCAAAGAAATCAGAAGGTTAATTGTGTTTGTTAGGTTTTGGATATTGTTATTTGGGTACCTTACTCTATGGCTCCCAATGGGCCTCTAATCTGGTGATGATAAAACTTGGTTGGAGAGTATTTGTGGTAAGTTTATATGTGATGTACTAAATGTAAGTTAGAAGTTAGAGATATAATTTAGGTGTTTTTAATGTCTCGAAAGATCATTAACAACCCTCTTAAATGATGTTCTTTTGAGTCTTTATAGGTTAACTTTAGGTCAATTGGACAACCGGGTCGGTTCATAAATATTTGCCACATTCTTCAACCTCCAAGTCCATTAACCATTGTTTATTATATATATATATATATATATATATATATATATATATATATATATATATATATATATATATATATTATAAGTAAATAAATAACTAGTACACAGTTGAGTCAGTATGATATTTATTTCGGGTCTAAATTTTCTCCTCGAATAAATTTGACCCTGTCACATGTAACAAACCAAAGTTATGACCCTGGATACGCTTGGTCATGTGATGAACCTTAATAAAATAGATATGGCTGTTTTATCAATCATTGGTCGAGTTAGTACACTTGCATGTGATATGTAAATTAGGATCCATATAAAGTATTTTTTTTAAATTCCTTTTGTGTTTCAAATAATTTAATGTTGAGCGTCCAGAGATTTTGAATCATCAACATGTATATATTTGACGTAAAGGTTTATCTTTATCTTTTTTAGCTGTATACGAATATTGTTTTAATTGATTGTGATTTACTAAAACATGTTTTATCTGAGGTCCGATAATTTAGTATCAGACCCTAGCTTTGAAAGTTTTGGTAGACTTTGTATATAAGACTTGACCAGAGTAACAAACTATGAACAATATATAGTGAGTAAAAATTAATGTGAGATTAATCTTTATTTTGTGTTTGCAACAATAAAAATAAACAATGGATTTTAAACATAATGAATAACGTGAGATGCACATCCCACCAAATGAAGAATAAGTAGTTTACCTTGAGATGAATTGGAATAAGATTATTGAGTAAAAGGTTGTTTGTATCAAAAGGTTTGCCATGGTTTCTATTGAGAAAAATGGATTGTTTTGTTCTTATATTAGATGTTCTTTTAAAATTAAATAGTTGTTTTTATACAAAAAAAATTATATATTTTATATTTCAAATATTGATTAAATTAAGTGATTAAAGTTGATTTCAAGAAGAATTTGAACCAGGAATGACAAAACATGACATTAAAAAAAATAGCCATTCAAAGGAAAAAATATATAGTAAAACTCTGATTATCACGGTAAAAGGCGATGCTCGCCGTGATAATCTGATATTTTAATACTATAGGTCGTTTCTTGGTAAATCATCTGTTTGTTACGGTTAAACTAGAGAGTATTTTTCGTGATGCTTTATCTTGTTTTACATGACGTTTGTTGTAGTAACACTATAACGAAAGGGTATTTTTCTTGGTATATGCTTTCGTTTTTTTGTGGCGACACGGGATGAGTAACATTTTCTAAATTAATTCATACTAGTTGTCGTGGTAAATGTTGTGTTATCATGGTAATAAGTGCAATTGGTAAAGCCAACGACAACTTACTACAACACTTTTGAACATTATTGGTTTTTTTAAAAGTTATATTTAAAAAAAATATACCTCTCTGATCAAAATAACTTTGTATAAGGGTTTTATGAATCATATAAATAGTTGATTGGATTAAGATATCGTAAACACATAACTTATTATCCATCCAAAATCGCTTTAAAAAAATCTCTTTCTCATTTATGCAATTAGAAGAGTTTGATTTCTAGTTGCTTGTATCGAATTCAAAAGGTTGTTATATCTTGAAAGATGAAATTAATCTTTTTAGAAAGCATATATGTTAAAATTATATTTTTAGTCTTTAATTATTCAAAGATGGAACTGACTGAGCATGAATCGTTCATATCTGCTTTAGAGGTTTTGGCTACTGAACCAGAGCCTTATGTAAGGATTTAGCCACTTCATGGCTTTAGATTCAGAGTAGTAGCTTTAGGCCACTACAGGGTTGTGGCATTAGTAGAGAGTTCAGACTTGGTATAAAAAGCAAGTTTTTGCTTGATCTTAGACTCCGTAATGGGAGAAGACATTTGTAAAGTTTATTTTGGGGAAGTTGTGAGCTTCATCTGTTATATGAAAATCAATATGGACTTATATATATAATCTATTGGGTTTAAATAAAGAATATGTAATGCCCTAAGATGGTATGAGTTTGTTATAACTCAATGTATGTGCTATTTGATTACAGTTATTAATATTGAATATAGTACATATTGTTATAACAATTTGTTATACGAGCTTATTAAAACCTTTTATATGAATTTTGTTTAAATAACCTTAGTTTTGTATTGTAATTATGGTGTATGTTTATCCTAACCTACACTTTTTTGGATTCTATATATATCGATGATGCAACACATGTATGGTCACTCTTACTAGAGATAAAAAAATTAAAAATATAAGTTTTTTTGTGTAAGAGAGAAGCATATGAGAAATGAAGTAATTTTTTGAACCAGAATAGTTCTTGAAGAGAGTCATTTAAAAGATATTGAGAAAATATTGAAGGTTGTAAGATACTACTTAAACTTGATATTATGTTTGAGAAGTTTGAATGATGTGTATTTTCTTGTATTTTGTATTTTTGTAATTTTTTATAATTATTCCATCTATAAAATTAGATATGTTTGCATGCGTATGTAGGATTTCTTCATAATCTATACTACATAAATCTTATTTTTTTTGTTCAGTAACTTTCAAAGTTGCATAACATAGTTATAGGAACTTTTGTGCTTAAGCACAAGTGTTGAAGCTGAAGCAAGAACTAGTAGCCCAAACTTTGGTTCTGATATTCCTACTTTGCATGGGTTGAATTCTGTTAGATATAATGTCTTGTTTCCTTAATAAGTGGTGCAGTGAGCATGCAGATCTAAAATTAGACTTGAAAATCAAATGATTATTAGTGATCAACACTAAAGTTGAAGGAAGGAGATATGTGAATATAAGTATAACTAAATTTAATTTTAAAAAATTTAACGGAGATAATTTTTTAAATCTCTGGAAGATAAAAATGAAGGCTTTTCTTGAGGGGTTTGGTGTTCTCATTGATGATAAACTCTAAATAAGGTTGATGTTGAAGTGTTGTCAAAGGCTCATAGAGCTCTGATCTTGAGTTTGAGGGATGTAGTACCGATGGAGGTGTTTAAAAAGTCTATTGTCATGAACATTTGGAAAAAGTTTGAAGTTATTTACCTGAAGAGATATATAAAAAAATAGATTGTATCTAAATAAGCAGTTTTGGCCACTGACTATGAGTGATAGCATAGAGATTCATAAACACTTGGATGATTTCAACAAGATCATTCTTTACTTAAATGCAGTTGGTGTCGATGTTGAAGATGGAGATGAATTAATTATTCACATGAATTCATTGTTGAAGGTGTGTGGAGACTTTGTTGTACTATGATATATGGAAAATATGGTTTTATCATATCTAAAGTGAAGAGTGCCATAAATTCAAAAGATCTTATAAAAAAATGTGTTTTTGAAGGTGTCTCAGCTAGAAATGTTTTGGGATGAGAGGAAAGCATGGAAAGTTAAATTTAAATAAGAAGGGAGGAAATTCAAGATCCATTTGTGAATAAACCATGTACTTAAAACTATTTTAAACTTGGTATTGCTAGACCTAGAACCGCGAAAGTAACTCCTCAGTTTTTTTCCTTTGTGAGTGCTCTGCATGTAAATTATCTTGTTGAGATAATAAACCAAAATTTACTAGAAAGTTTAAGGTGCATGCTTCTGACAGTTAGTATAGTAGTTTTAGCGAGAAGTTTTCAATATGGTTGCATACCTATCAATATGGCCCTTTTTTGGTGTTGGAGTTCATATGTCTTCAAGATAGATAAACTATAAAGAAATTGATGCAGAAACATTTTAGAGTTTAAAGATTTGGTGCTTGGGTACATATGAAGCAAGATACATTTTAGGTGAAAGCGCTAAAATATTTGTTTTGGCTATTTGAAATGAGTAAAATGGTATAGGTTTTGTTGTCTAGATAGTGGGAGTAATAAATATTTAATTAGAATAAATTTAGTATTCAATGAAGGTGTGATGCCACTGCTTAAGAAGATAAATAGTACACCTAGTACTGATGAAAAGAGAGTTAGGGTTGAAGTGAAATTTGAACAATATAGTAAACTAGATGATGCTCTGTTAAAGATGAATTATGAATCGGTACAAGTTCGACTCTTGGAGAGAAAGTGAAACCAATGAATGGGTTATACATTGGTCGAGAGTTTGAAGTTTCATAGACTTTGGATTTTTAGGTTGAAGAGCAACATGATAATGCTGAAAGTTGTCAGTTGGTGCCTACACAGAGGTATGGCTATGATGATATTTATAGGTTATGCTTTATCTATTGAAATGAAGAAAAATTATACTAAACTTGAGAGTTATCATGATTCCATGAAGATTATTGATAAGTTGAATTTGCAAAAGTTCATGAGAGAAGAATTAAACTCTTTGGAGAAGTATGGTACTTTGATTCTTCTAGAGCAACCAAAAGGTTTTAATCTTGTTAAATGCAAATTTATATTCACAAAAAGGTATTCTTGAAGTTGAACTATCTAAGTGCAAATATAGGTTGGTGGCTAAGGACATCAAGAAAATGAGGGTATTAATTTTAATGAATTTTTACTATCAGTTGTGTAACAAATCTCTATAAAGGATTTGTTGTTAATCGTGGCTAAATTTTATCTTACGCTAGATCAAATGGATTTTATTATTTCATTTCTGCATGAAGAAATGGAGGAAAGTATTTATATGAGTCAGGTCTGAAGTTTTGAAAAAAAGAAATAAATATAATGTTTTTTTAAGAGACCTCTATATGAGTTGAAACAGTTGTTGAGACAATAAAATAAACATTTGACTCTTTCATGAACTCAATTAAGTGTGTGAGAAGTTGTTATGAAAATTGTATCTATTGTAATGAGGAAACAAACATGGAAAGGCGGATATGTTGTTGTATGTGAATAACATAATGATAATTGGAAAGTACATGATGATGATTGAAAATGTGAAGACTCAGTTGAAATGAGAGTTTGACATAAAGAATACGGGAGAGGTTAAGAGAATACTTTGAATAGACATCAAGATGTATACATATAGAAGGAAATAAGTCTGGTATGTCTGAAGCCAAAACTGTTGAAACGACTATTGGTTCCCATTTCAAACTAAATACTAATAAAAAAACCAAATGAGGTAAAATGTAGGAATTTTATACAATATATACCATATGCTAATATCATCGGAAACATTATGTATGCAATGATATGCACGAGATCTAATTTTTCATTCTCAGTCAATATTTTAAGCAGATTTATCATTGACCGAGGGGAAATTCAATGACTAGCACTTAAATAGTTTATGAGACACGTAAAAGGTTCGAAATATGTTGGGTTGTGTAATCATATGTACCAAGTTGGTGAGATGTTTAGAGGGTATGTGGAATCTGATTATGTAGTCTTTCTTAAAACTCAAAAGTTCATTTTGGGTCATCTGTGTACTGTATTCGGTGGAGTAATTAGCTAGAAATCTTATCTTTATAAGGTTATTGCCTTGTCATGTATTGAAGTTAAAGATACAGTTTTTATTGAAAGAATGAATGAAACAATATGGTAAAAGGATTGTTAAGTAAGATAACTGGTTTAAAACAATAAGTGACATTGTTCGGTGACAATACTAGTGGACTTCACTTGATGAGGAATGCGAATTTTCATGAGAATATTAGGCATTTAGATGTTAAGGTTCACTTCAACTTAAAAGTGGTTGAAAATAGCAAGTGAAGGTTTCAAGTAAGAAAAACCCTTCGGATGCTCTTGGAAAGTAGGTGGATTGGATGTCTCTATTAAAAAGTACTTGGTGGAAAATTGTTAATGTATGCTCAAAATAACTCATGTATGAGCTCTACCGAGACTTAAGTACAAAAATATTTGTCGAAACTCAAAGGCATGAGTTAGGCCTAAATTTATATATATAAACTATGTTGCAACCTAAGTGCATGAGATTTACATGCTCGGAATTATGACTATGAATTTTGATGTTGGAACCTAAGTGCATGCATTTTATGTACTAGAACATAAGCGCATAAAATTTGATTGTCGGAGCTTTTTGAATATACTTCTTTGTTTATGTATAAAACTGAGTAATGATATTTTATGATCAATCTGTAACGATATGACAACTTCAGTCATTGATCAAAACATGTTTGATCTAAGTGTGCCTTAAGATTTTTAGAAATAGTACATGCATTACATATGTCATATTGTTGTCACTATCTGTCAAACTTTGTTGGGGCAACATTAGCTGTCGTGAGCCTTGAGTACTTATTTCTCCCTTTTTTGTTTCTATAAATATTTATCAATAAATATGAAACTAGTGTGTGTGTGAAAAAAAATGAGAATGTTACTTAGTTTAAAGAGAGAGAAAATGTTAGGAATTTTATTGTGAAACAAATAAGCCGAAAGTTCCATTTGTAAAGTTGTACACTTAATTGAAAAGTTGTGGAGAAAAATAGGTAAGAAAATTGATTTATAATCTCTTTTATATCAATTATCCGTGGGTGTAAGATTTCTTCACAAATCCGGTCCAAGCCACATTAAATCTTGTGGTGTACTTTTGAATTTATAGGTTTTTTATTAACTTTAGAAATACAAATTAAAATTATATTCTTTTTTGTCACCCAAAGTTATAATTTTAAATATTTAATAATAATGTATAGCCACATTAAATCTTCTACTATTTTAAATTTATATGTATTTTTTTAATTTTGGAAATACAAATACAAATTATATTTTTTCCGGTCACCCAAATTTATAATTTTTAATATTAAAAATATATAAATATATTTAAAAAAAAATATTGAAGGATAAAGAAAAACAAAGGGTTCATATATAAATATATTTAAAAAAAAATATTGAAGGATAAAGAAAAACAAAAGTTGAACCCTACGTGAATCGAACACGCAACCTTCTGATCTGGAGTCAGACGCGCTACCATTGCGCCAAGGATCCTTTCTTGTTGTCAATGATACAAGGTTGATATTGAACTGAGACTATACTAGTACCTTTCTTCACCCGTCAGGAAACTGGTTAAAAACCCTATAGAATTATAAACTCGAATATAAAAAAAAAATTGTCAAAAACTTGAATTACTAAACACTAAACCATATATAAAATTGTATTAAAGATCACATAATTCGTTTACATAAAGGAGAATACAATAGAAGACAAATTTTGACACGAATCGAAACAATCACCAATTCTATGTTCCTTCTATCTTGCATTAATCAAGAGTGTCAACTCAATTATTCAATCATAAATATCCCAGAACAAAACCCAACAATACAAGTTTAAGTTGGGCTATAAAAAAATTGAATCTCCTAATAGACTTCCACATGCCATTGCTTGTTCTTCTTCAGCTGCGAAAGCTTCTGTTCCCAGCTCTCGCCTCTCTCGTCCGCAACTCTCTTCAAAGTATCTTGAATCCCTGGCATCATTCCCTTAAGCCCACAGAAGTATATATGTGCGCCGTTGTCCAAAAGTTTAAAGATTTCATCGCTGTATTCCTCGATCTTGTCTTGAACATACATCTTACCACCTTTGCTATTCTTCTCTTGTCGGCTAAGTGCCTTGTCGTATCTGAAATTGTCTGGGTGGTCTTTGAGATATTTGGTGAATTCATCATCGTAGAGAAGACTGTCGGTGTTGGCTACACCGAGGAAAAGCCAAGCGAGACCACCAAACTTGAAGTTGGGGACGTTTTCCATGAACATTCGACGGAGGTAACCTCTGTAAGGGGCAACACCAGTGCCAGTGGCGATCATTATGTGAGTGGCGTTCGGGTTGTCTTCAGGCAAAAGCATTATCTTGCCGGAAGGGCCTGAAAATAATTAAGCCAAACATAGTTAGAAAAGAAAAAAATAATTCCAGTTGAACAATTTAAACATCCTGAAAAGTAGCTTCTAGATTTAATAATAAGAAAAGTAACTACTAGTTTTGATAATATGAGTGTAAAAACTAGTTATTGAATTCTACTCTGTTTGTGTTTGATTCAGTTCAGTAATTTATATTTTAGATGTAAACTCAAAACTTAGCCAAATTGTCTACTATGTATAAATCCTAATAAATGCTGATACTAAATAATAATAATAAGACCTGTCTCTAATTTGACATAAAACCATAAAATGTAAAGCGAAAATGTTACAAACACGTATTTGAGGAAGTTTGCCAGAGAGGGAGCAAGAAAGTAAAGTTTAAAAAGTTACAAAACTAAAAAGCCAAATGAATAAGCTGAAAATAGCTTTCAGCTTTTATCTTATTTTCAGCCAAGAAACCTAAAACGCTCGCTTTATAAGCCTAAAACCAAACAAGCGTTTTGCTCATAAGCCTTAAAAGCCTATGGACAAGTAACCATCCCAGATCCCGAAACTGGGTGCTGCCCATCCTGGAAATCTCATACACATATCCAACACGTAACTGAGTCCCTAGCTAATAGCGATAACTGTAAATACTTTAGCGGCAAACAATCTCCTATCAGGTATCTAAATATTCCTTACCCTTTAACACGCAAAAACAAAGTCATCGAATTTGGTAAAAAGTACAGAGATCGTTCATACCTGTGATCTTAACCTTGTCACCGGGCTTAGCATTGCATAGGAAATTGCTGCATACACCATTTTTTGAAGGATCCTCTTTGCCAGTTTCAGGGTCATAGTAAACAGCACGACGTACACACAAACTTGCGGTCTTACCATCAAATGAATCCCCATACCTTGTTGATGCAATTGAGTAAAGACGGACATTATTGGGCATCCCTGGCTTCTTGGGATTTTCACCCTATTGATAAAAAAAAACAGCTAATCACATGAGTATACCAACAAACCTCCTAGAATTGCATATAAAATATAATAAAGAATGTCTAAAACCTATACTATGCAATTTAAGTTTGATCGAAGTTCTAGTTTAGGCTTGAAGTTTCATTAGTGCTATTTATCCCTCGTTCTTTTATAATCTGTCCCAGTCGATGCTTTTCCATCAGGGGTCCATAAAAACCAGCGCCTCATGTGTATCATAGTTTGGTTGAACTTCTTATTCAATATAAAATAAATTGCATATCCATCTGAGACTGTTAACTTTACTCCCACGGATGATTCTAAATTTCTAATGAAATACTGAAGATGCAGCCCAATTATAATTGTGTTTCGGATAAGAAATCAATAATACAATTTTATCCATGTGGAAATTTAAACGACCCCAAAATATTTGAGACAATGTGTAATATATGCATTGCATCAATTTGTGATTGTCAACAGACAATTTACAGCAACACAACAAAAACTTCGAAGCAAATTCAAAGAGCAGAAATTGGTTTTAATCCATAAGTAATGGTTCAACAGGAATGGAACTTCAAGTAGAAGCTAAAAATACTTACAGGAGGAATTACGCCAAAGCTCTGCCCTTCCCAGTAGGGAACATTGCCTTCATGATCGATGACAATATGGCAAGTTTCACCAGGAGCATTGGGGCCAACAATCCGTTCAACGGAAGCAATTGTGGCCGTGTACGGCTCCTTAGGCTTGTAAGTGTTCAATGGAGGCTCTTTGGCATCCTCTAATCCTAAAGGCACAACCGCAACCTTGGATACGCCCGCTTCTTGGACTGACATACAAACTGTATACCGTTTTGGTATTCTTGCATTTCTCGATCTTGAATCTAAAGTCAAGCTTTGACTCCATGACTTCTCGTTGAAACTTAAATTGTGTGTCTGCAGAAAAACAAATCCCAACTCTATAAACCTTGAACATCAAACTTTATATGTTTTGACTCAGAAACTGCCCAAAACCTTCACAGAAACTAATCAATACAACACTGAATCGATCTATTGCAGTCCTAAAACCTAGTATCCAAAGTCAAACTAAACCTTAAATCCAATCTGAAACATCTATACACAAGAATTAGTAGACCTTCAAGCATTTAGACAGCCAATATGATAGATTACGTTTTGTAAGTAAACAAACATGTAATAATCTCGTCTAGCAATTAAAACCAAGTGATGACAAATTACCTTGAAGACAGATCTCCTAATAGACTTGTCGCTTCCCACAGGAACAGATACAGCAATCTACATCATAGTCCAAACAAAACCATTCATTTCCACAAAAGATTAACATTCAAAAAAATATAAAAGTACAAGTATTCTGTTTGGCTACTGAGAAATTGCAAGAAAACAATCTTTGTAGGAATCTAGAAGCGAGAAATGAATTCTACCTGAGATACAGCTGAATGAGCCATGGCGAACCAGACAAGAGAGCTAGAGTGGATTAAGAGAAAAAGGGTTTTGGAAGAAGGAAGAAAGCGAGAATCAGTGTTGTGATCGAAACAATGATCCGATTGGGGAGAGTATAAAAAGAGAGGGGTTTTGGTGGGAGAGTGACCTTTTGGGGCGTTGCAAAAGACAATCTTGGCTGTTCGAGATGTCACTGTGGTAGTCAAGTTTCACCAATCTAATCGTTAGTAGGCTTTTAGCTTTTATAGTATAATGATTGATGCGAAATAATTATAGTCGACTAAATTTTTTGGGCTAGGCTAAAATCAGACCCGTTTTCTTTATAGTGGGATCCGGTTATAGTGAGATCCGGGTTGGTTATAGTGAGACCCTCATTAATTACAAAAATGTCATCCATATAAATAGCAAAAAGTCAGAATTTTGTACTCTTTTTTCTCCCCGAAACCCTAGCTCTCTCTACCTCCAAAAACCCATGTTTTTTTAGTCGATTTTTTTTGAAATCCAACTCCAGCAAGCTGTTAAGGTAACGATTCTATACTTCATGATGCAATTTTTTTCATTTTCCATTGTTTTTTCTAGAGAAATCTAGAGTTTAGCATTCGGGTAAAAAACTTGGATTTTTATGTAATTGGGGTTAATTTGTTGGATTTTAAGTGCATGTATGTTGTTAGTTAGGAGATTAGGACCATTTAAGGTGTTGGGTTAGAGATTTAGGTTCGATTTTCGCAGATTTGGGGTAGAGGCAGTGGTTTCTGTCGAACAGGTATTTCCACGCTGCGTGGATTTTGCGAAGATTTCGCAGAATCCATGATTTTTATTTTTTTTAACTTTCAATTCGTCTAATTGTTCGGTTTTGTGTTGTGCAGTATGCCTCCTCGCCCACGTCCTCCCGTTACCGATACAGACTATGAGACGGATCACGAGACAGAGGAGCTCGCTCGTGCTGAGACGTCTCGGAGCGTCCGTGTCCGTGTGAGAGGGACCTTACAGGCCGCCGACCGCCCAGTCCATCGTCGCATATCTACGGAGCAGCGCTTCTGTAGATATTATTCTCACGTCGTAGACCTATATTCGACGTTCCATTCCTACAGAGAGCACGAGGCTTATAGCGTCTTCAAAGGCGATGTAAGTTTTTTTAGTTTTAATTTACTTTTTAAAGTTATTATTATTATTGGTTTGTGTTAGAAATTTTATTAGTTTAGGTTAGAATCAATTTATATGTTACTGCATTAGATTTTTTATTGGTTTGTGTTATAAATTTATTAGTTTAGTTTAGGTTAGGTTAGAATTAATTTATATGTTACAATGACTTTAGGTTTTAATTTTTAACACTGTCTACTGAAATGGTTTGTGTTTTGAATATAATTAGTTTAGGTTAGGTTAGAATTATTTTATATGTTAGAATGAAATTAGGTTTTAATTTTTAACACTCTCTATTAAAATGGTTTGTGTTTTAAATTTAATTAGTTTATGTTAGAATGAATTTATATGTTACTGCATTGGATTTGGTATTGGTTTGTGTTATAAATTTTATTAGTTTAGGTTACAATGAATTTATATGTTATAATGAATTTAGGTTTTAATTTTTAACACTCAGTACTGCATTGTATTTGTTGGTTATTGGTTATTGGTTTATCTTAGTTGTTATACTGCATATATATTGAACATGTTGGTTATTGGATTATCTTAACTTTTAGATTGCATATATGTTTATATATATTGTATGTTTTTAATGCATGCAGGCCCGACAATAGTTGCGCTGTTATGCGATGTACCATACTCATAGTTCCTGGGACTTGAAAGCCCGTCAGTAAAAGGTACTTCGCAGGTTAAGAGCACGTGTTTCTGGCCCTTGGTTGAGGCCTTGGGTAAGTGGTCTACTAATGTCCACTTGATTGAGGGCTTTTTAGAGAGATGGCATCCCGAGACGAACATTTTCCATTTCTCTTTCGGGGAGATAACCATCACCCTGGATGACGTCCACATGATCACGGGGCTCTCAGTTGTCGGTGTCAACTGTGAGATGTATGCGGCCATGCGGGATGCTCGAGGTACCGCTGATATAGCTTGGATAGATGCGACGCTGAAGGCGGCGGACATTGTCGAGGCGTACTATCCGCTACAGGTGGCTAGACAGTTCGGTCACATCCAGCAGGTAATATTTTGTAACTCGAAATATTAATATTGTTTGTATTGCGCATGTGTGGTACATAGTTTAGATTTTTTTTTAAATACAGGTTCCTGGTCCATTGCGTCCTCTTCTTACCGGTTCTAGTAGGGTTCGTCGTGCGAACACCCTCTACCTCTGGGATGCATTCAGTTGGGAGAACTGGGAGTCACACTGTATTCACCCGAGTCTGAAGGGTGCGGAGTTTATTCCTGGTCAGGAGGATGGTACCACTGTGATCTACTCTTCATGGGTTACGAGGAACTTGTGGTACATCATATCTGATCCAGAGGCTCACCGAGATGATGCGGAGATTGGGGTGAACCCTACACCACACACACATGCGACCACACTGCACGAGCTGACTTCGCGCATACTGGAGATAGAGGAGTACGACCATAGCCACCCCGGCATTAGTGTGGAGGACCTTCGGGATCCTTTGGAGGAGATATACCGTATATCTCACGAGTACAGAGACTGATTATCATTTATGTCTTTTGTGTTGACAGTTTAAGACTTTATATGTGTTATTTACTTTTGACCGGTTTATTTTTTGTGATGTGGTACTGGTTCGTTCTTTAATTATGTTATGTTATTTTGTTACATTTTACTAATATAACTTTCGAATGTTTGTTCAAACTCCAACTTTAAAACTCCAAGTTTAGGGGTAGGTATCAGAATGCAAAACAAATGCAACACAAACTAAAACATTAACCCGAACGTTTTTGTAAACACGAACAACAACACAAACTCAAACATAAACCGAAGCAGACACTTAAACATAAACTCAAACGAATGTTTATGAAAGACAACGTAAACCCATTGTAAAACATAAACTCCATAGATCTTTCGCATTCTTGTTAGTCACGCATTTCGTCTAGGCGGATGTCAATAATGACAGCGCGGACCGAATCCAGCTGGTCCTCTGTTAAAAAATTTGTGGCTTGACAGTTGAACCGGTTACACGCAACACGACATTCCAATTCGGTGAGGCTAGAAACTGGATGTTGACGGAATGTGACTAAGCTAGTCCACCTAGCTTTCACCTCATCGATACGCCTAGAAATTCTTGGCGGCTGAACACCATCCCTTCCATATAGGAAGTACATCTTGCATACCAATGCCCACCAGTGCTTATGACCCCCCTTTATCATGTTAAGGTTACCAACTTCAGCTGATGCCATCATCAGATATTGATCTTCCAACTTAGTCCATGGGCACATTTTTTGCAGTTGATATATTTGCTATAATTGTTACTGCCTATAAAACGTCTTTTTGTACCTTGTATCAATTATAAACACTTGTAAGATAAGGATAGCGTAATCCATGTTGACGAATGATTGTGCGACACCTAATATGTAAAAAAGTACACAAATGCATTCAGTTTGAGGTTGAAAATCTAAAAAAAATGGCCTTCAACCTAAAATCATGGCAAAAGGGTACCTATTAAGGCTCTGTTCTGGAAAAAAATCATATGGCCGCTTAAAAAACAAATTTTTGTTGGCACATCTACAAACCATAAGTAAAAGTCATAATTATTATCAAGCAAAACAACATAAGTCTAGTAGTCGGAGGTGGCGAAATGTGTCTCGAAAGGATTAAAAAAACAAGTAACACAAAATATAACAATACAACAAAGCATTATGCATCCCCGGTCAAATCGTAGCATTCATGATCCACATCGTTTAATGTTGGAGGTTGTGCTGGTTTAATTTGGTGATACTTGTTGAGACGTGCGCCTATTGGTGTGGCCCAATTTGTAACTTCAGCGCAAGTGCGGAACGCAAACCACATTGGGTATATATCCGGCAACGGTCCGTCTAATACAATCTGAAAATTTTAATTATATAGAAACATTAAATACGTCACGGATTTTTTGATCAAATGAAAACTAAGTATCAAGAATGTACTAGTTTACTTACTTTCACGAAATGATTACCGTGTACGAAACCAATTCCAACTTCGACAATAGGACATGATCTTGGAGGCACACCACGCAAAGGAAGATACGTGTATGATAGTTGGAGAGAGACATGGTATACTATACATTGATACCGGGTGGCTATCACCAACCCATAGTCGGGTAATTTCATCAAGTGCCTAGTTCCGCTCTCGTACATTTTGAAACAATCCAATCTCCGCAATAGATTGTCAACATGTTCTGCACCGTCAAAAACCCTTTCCCAAAGATCACGTTGACTTGAAAGTTCAAACATCAAATCCCTTCTCACTGCCTCCCATGCGTCCGCATTGCCTTTAATTGTCAAAGCTACTGCCTTAAATCCGCAATTACCGTCCGGAGCAACGTCTTCAACGCTAGCTATGTACTCGTGCAAGTACTCGGGAAAACAACTCCCGTAGGCGCTCAATCCTTTTCCTTTATTCAATTTTCTAGATCGAGTCCCTTTCTCCTTTTTTGGTGGTGCTTTATCTTTGGACTTGGATTTGTGTACTATAAATGCCTTAACCGCCGACGCGGCCGTGCTACCTATCGTGGCAGGAGTACTACGAGCGCCTACACTAGGGTATTCAAACCCGGATGGGTTCCGCTTAGTTGACTTGTCGACACCGGTTTTTTTCCGGCCTTTCGTGACAACTGGTTCCTTAGGTTCCAACACATGGCTTGTAGCGGGATCTAGGATTTGCATCATCCTATTTATTATGTGATCTTGCAATTGTGGACCGTAACCGCGTATGGTACTATCAATTAAGGATAGCTTTCTTGTAAGCTCATCTTCGGTACCAACGTTTTCCCTAGGCTTGATCGCTAAAGTACTCCAATAAACATCAGATTCACTCGTTTGAATCAACCTACCTTCTTTCGCGATCACATCACACTCACACGCATAAGGCAAATTGTGTGTTGTCCTAATTACACAACCACACTATGCGGGAGTGAACCACAAATCCCCGGCCTATCTAATAGTTTCTTCTAATATTTGAATGGTCGTACATGAAAGTTTACCTTTGATGTCGCGAAAGATAGCTCCCCTAGATGCTTGTATAGGATGAAACAAACTCCGTTCGAACGTTTCGAAGATGGTAGAGTGTTGAATGTGAAGCAACGCATGAACTTTATCCCAAAATTGCTCAAAAGTGCATAGGCTTGTGCCGATTGCTCGTTTTAGACTAGAGTGAGCACTCTCCGCCCTAAACCATAAACTTAGATTAGTTACACGTCTAACAACTAGTTAAATATAATAATGTATACATATGACAATATAACTCACCGGTTGCTAGTGTGGTTGCCCAAATGTTTAATCTTGTTAGTGTAGACATTAAGGAATTTGTGTCCGTAAGGGTCTATCCATTGTTTCATCAAGTACTCGAGAACCTTAGGACAATATGCGTAGGCTTTGTGAAGGTCGGAGAGGTTTTTGTTATACTCTTCGATCGTCGCCGAATGTTGAACCGCGACATAAAACTCTAAGAACTCCTCCCCCATGTCCGCTTTGGGCAACACTTTCTTAGAGTATGAGCTAATGTTCCTGTTTATATGCCAAGTGCATAACATATGAGTTGCATCCGGGAATACCTTATCGATAACGTTCATTAAAGCCAACTCCCTATCCGTGACGATAATATTTGGTAATGCGCACATGTTGTTCACCATCACTCTCCTTAGAACGCTCATTGCCCACGTGTAGTTCTCTTCTTTCTCCGAGCTCATAAAAACAAAAGCTATACAAAAGGTCTTTTTCGTCGAAGTTTGGCTAACTATTTCTAGCAAAGGAAGTTTATACCTTGTAGTCTTGTACGTGCTATCCATTATAAGCACTTGAGGAAAAGTGCGCAACAAATCGATGCTCGTGGGATGTGCGAAAAACAATTCTAGGATTTCGTCGGTTTCTTTGTTTGTGCGCTCCCAAACATAGTACTCATGCTCCTTTAACTTACCAAACAAGTATTGCATTTGGGATTTGCCCGCTTTATCAACCAATTGGTGCTTGTGCCGCATGTTGTAGATGGTACGCATACTAGATACATTTTCCGGATCTCTTAAATTAAATCTACGGTATATATCTCTTGGCCGAGAACCGATTGTTGTGAGTTTACGAACATACTCCTCCTCTTCCGCCTTTAACCTCGCGGCCCGTGAATGACCATCCAAATGCAAGAAGGGTTGGTGGTTGTGTTTTCCAATTATAACTACCAATTTCCAATAGTCGGGTGCTTCTAACACCGGATTGCCCCTAAGCATGAACGGACATCCGCATTTTTTGGATGAACAATCTCAACGTTTCTTCACAATCCCCGGTTTAGGCCTCGGCTTGTAAACACCGTGCCTCTCGCACTTAAAATATAATCGCGGTGTTTTACCGTTTTTACTACCATCGTCATCTTTATCTACCACGACAATAAATCCTATACTCTTGCTCTCTTTGTCAACCCATTCGATCAATTCCGCCTTGGTTAAGAATTTATCCGTCGTAAATATTTGACTATAATCCGCCATGTGACATGGTGCTTCGGCTGCTTCCTACACAAACACAAACATGTATTTACAAGTCAAATAATAAAGACAAACCCCATATTCAACCAAAAAGGCATGTAAAACCAAGACAAACCCAATATTCGCATTAAAATGTATAGATTTTGCCAAATCTTGGCATGAAAATGCGAAGATTTGTCATCTTCCACGCGTGTTCTTGCGTGGAAGTGTACATCTGAGGGCACGAAAACGCAAATATTTGTTCTGTGCATAAAAAAAACTAATTTGTACCTCAGCTACACTCTCCATGTGATCAGTAAGCGGCTCCTCCTCCTCCGAAAGGAAATCATCAGCGTTGCAGCTCCAATTGTCATTATAGTCGCTTAAATCCATGCTCAGAGTAATTGAATTAACTTTTGATAATTAATGTTTATTAAATGTTGGGTGGGAGTTTGCAAAATTTAAAGTTTGTGTTTTTTTTTTGAATTTTGGAGAGAGAAGTGGTAGGAAAGAGAGGGGGAAAAGAAGAGAGAATGAGTTGGTGGAAAATTATAGTTTTTATATGTGGGGGCAATTTGGTAATTTCACATTTTTAGAAAAAAATTGGATATGGGGTCTCACTATAAAGAAATTAGGTCTCATTTAGCCTAGCCCAAATCTTTATTTTAGTCTTCATATACAAACTTTTATTTGTGTTTTTACTATTTGTGTTTTTTTTTATGTAAAATACATAAAATATGTTTGTAAAAACATCTATTACATATTTTGGAAGATTTGAGGGAGAACATTAGAGCTCTAGACAAAGCAAGAAGTTAGTTTGATATGCCAAAAATCCAAATAAAATAGAAGAGACTCGTAAGAAGTAGAAAAATATCAAAACGATAAAATATCGCATACATGAAAAGTACAAGAATAATCAAAAAATCAAGTAGAGACCAGCATGTGTAAGCCAATTGCACTATGTAAAAAAACAAATAAAAACAAAATTAAGTTAGTGCACGTGGAGGATGGATAGACCCGTCAATCTTGGTTCCGATAAATCTGAAATGGAGATTAGCTAGCACACGATACGAGACAGCAAAGGCCACGAGGGGAGCCAAATATCATGTTGTTTCTTTCATCCCAAATATGGTATATAGTAGCACCAAAGCAAGTTCGGCATAGGTTGTGTGAGCTGGAGGCGGACCAATTGGAAGTCTCGAGGAGCTGAGAGATCCAATTGGAGTTAGTATGGTAGGGGGTCTCAAGCTTGGAACTTGCGAACTCCCAAAAAGTTCCGGGATAAACTACAATCAAAGATAATGTGATTGGTAGTTTCGTCAACGGAATTGCAGAGAACAAACATAAGGGGAGTATTAATACCCCAGTTCAGAAGCTTTGTCACGGGTGGTTAGCTTGTCATGGATAGCAATCCATATGATAAAAGAATGACGAGGAATATTAAATTTATATCATTCCAAACCGCTCCTCCAACACAGAGGACATACGAACGGATGGTGTTATAGGTGTTCTTGGTCGTGAATTTGGGAAATTCATCATTAGCAGTCCAGTAGCGGATGTCATCGATGATGACACTTGGAGGAGGAAGGGAGAGAATAATGTTGCAGATTTTTAGAAGATTGTTTTTGTTTCTGGCACTTGCAAATTACATGGGTTAGATCCAGCGCTCAAAGATAAAGTCAGAGACATTAAAGTTTTTATCCAACCTTGAATTCTAAATGGTACTCTGCTCGTAGTGAGATACAATGGAGGTAGTAAGCAATCAATGATCAAACCAAAAAGAGGTATTCTTACCGTTACTCATCGTTTCCCTGAAAAGATTAGTAGCCAAAAAGGCCTAAGAAATAAAGTTTTCCTCCAAATTGAGGCTCATTTCCTATATATTACACGTACTAATACAGGTTTGATATTTAAGTTCGATTTTTTTCGTAATTATGACAAAAGCAAGAGGGATGACTTTAGAGCACTAAAAGTAAATCACATTCAATTTTTAACTTTTAAAAGTTGTATTGTCTCACAAATTTTACTCCCGATATAAAAAAAACTTGAGTTTGTTTATCCTAGTTTTAAAATGGTGTGAGATCGTTTCTTGATAATAATTAATTTAAATTTGGTAAAGATGATGATGCTCATTTTTTTGAAAAATATTATGTGAATATAAAAAAATAAATATAAAACATGCGATGTCAATTTTTATAAACTATTTTAATATAACTAAAATTCCAAATATCCATTAAACTTTTTTATTAAAATTATATTTGGTTCATCATTAGAGATGGAAATGGATTGTCTGTGGGCCGGGTTTGAGTTTGCCCGTCCGAACCTGTTTTTTTTACACTTGAGCCGGATCCGACCGGACCAATTTTGGGTGTAATATTTTCAAGATAAAAGTATCATTAAATATTCACTCAACTTCCTTATTACCAACTAATACCCGAAAATATGATAGTGTCAATTGGTACCTCCGCCCAAAAAATGGACAAAAATACCCTCTCCATATAAAAGTTATTTGTTTCAAATTTCTCTTTCTTAATTTTTCTTTTTATTTTTTATTTTAAATAGTTCGGAAAAAAAAAATCCAAAAGTACAATCGGCTTTGTTTTTTTAAGACGAACAAAAATAGATCCATTAACGATTTTTTTTTTAATTTTTGTATTTGTTGTTCAAAGAATTCGCATGATTGATTTTTCAAAGAACTCTCATGATTGATTTTTCTAAGACTCTTGTGATTGATTTTTTTCAAAGAACTCGTAAAATTTATTTTTCAAAGAACTCTCATTATTGATTTTTCAAAGAACTCGAATGTTTAGTTATTCAAAGAACTCGAATGGTTGATTTTTCAAACAAAATATCATTATTTATTTTTTAAAGAACTCATATGTTTATTTTTTCAAAAAACTCTCATGATTGATTTTTCAAAGAACTCTCGTGATTAATTTTTCAAAAAACTCTCATGATTTATTTTTCAAAGAACCCGCATGTTTAATTGTTCAAAGAACTCTCATGGTTAATTTTCAAATAACTCACATTTTATTAGTGAAATTTAATTTTTATCAAAAAATTCAAAAAATATTATCAATGGATCTAGTTTTGTTCATATTAAAAAAACAAAAGTAATGATACTTTCAGATATTTTTGTTCGAACTCTGGTTAAAAAAAATGAAAAGTAAGAAATAGAAATAGAAATTCTGGTTCAAGAATTAGAATGGTTACGTGTGACTCGTGATTAAGTGTGGATATGTGAGGCATTAATAAAGAATTATGTATTGATTATGAGTTATATAGATGAGATGTGGTATTAAGTAATAATAAAAGGGAAGCGCAATATTATATGGAAGTATAATAGTTGAGTATGTACTTTAAGTACAATTTCTCTATTTTCAAAAATGAGCTGGTTCATTCATGTTAGTGGGTCAACCTGGCCGGACCCTGAACATCAATTTTAATATTTTATTATATTTTATTATATTTTAAATATATTATTTTTATTTTATATATAGTATATTATTGTTATTATATATATTATAAGTTTTAAGGGGATCGGGTCAAACAAATTAGAAACCCCAACCAGGCCCGACCTACTTGCGGGTTATAATTTCTAAACTCGTATCCGACCCGTCTTATGTTTGGGTCGAATAAAACCCGATCGATTCGGGCCGGACCAGACAAGCCCTGTATTTTCATTCCTATTCATCATCATTCTCATCCAGTAAAACATTAAAACTCTCACTATTTTTTTAATTTCATTTAATTTTTCTAACATAATTTTTGAAATAGAGAAACAAATTAGAAAGGGCTCTCAATTTATAAGATGAAGAACAAGATTATGATGACTAACCTCTAAATTTATAAAATGAAGAAGAAGATTATAAAAAACGATAGATTTTGGATAAAAAGATGTAAGCTTTATGAGAAAAATGAAGAGATTTTTTTAAACAAATGAGTTTTAAAGGTTTATTCATAGCTTTAATTTAAAAAATATAACATTTAAGGTCTAAATAAAAAAATCCAACATATAAGACATTGTTTTACCAAGATGGAAACGTCATCGCAACGGACCATTCAGATAGACAATGTCACTTACAATGTCTCCTCTCACACAACGAGAGCGTAATAATAACGCCTTTTAAAACTATGACGTCAATTCCAAATTATTTAAATTTCTAAAAAGATTATTTGTATTATTAATCTTGTAGAATACCCTTTGTAGTTTCACTGGTGTTTAAAGATGATGTTTTCAATATACTATGATCACACTTATCATAGAATTTAACTTGACTCGTAACATCATTATTAGTTCAATTTAAATGTACAAAATGATAGTGTCTATATTATTCGTCAAAATATCAATTGTTTTGTTGCATAATTCTTATTATTTTTATAATTAAATGTTTTAATAAAAATATATATTAAAAATGATAAAAAAAATCAATACATATCTATAGAATATTCTATAAAAATCAATACATATCTATAGAATATTCTATACTGAGAGATATATAGTATAGTATAACATCCTTATAAATACTAATAAAACCGTGAAGAAATCTACAGATCAATAATCGGAACAATAACCATAAAAAGAGAGAAACAAGATAATCAACGACAGTGAAAGTGTAATCCAAAAAATAAATCCTCAAGTCCACATAAAAAACCACAAGTGAAACAACATTAAATTAAATAAGGTTACAAAATATATAAGTTTGCCAAATACTTTAGGTATGTCAAATATACTTCGTGCCAATGATTTTGTAATGAAGGCCATAAAAATGTCGTACGATATCGCAAAGGCATGAGAGAAAAAAAATTGTGTTCCTATCTCATTAGATATCGTAATACATAATATTAAAGTATGAGCACAAAATGTGACCATGGTTAGTAAACGTACATTGATTAGACGAAAAAGATCCAAGTAGATCAATCATGACTAGCAAAGACGAGCTCGAGTTTGTGACTCGCAACATCCTCATCTTACTAGCAAATTTGCAATCTGTAAAAATATGGAATGAACTACACACTGTTGTAGCATAGTATACAGTCATAATCGATGTTTAGACCTCAAACTAATATGTTTATCCATTGTAAAAAAAATTCCAAATATAAAAAAACATATAATAATAAAATTATGAGAAATAGTATATTTATATTATACAAACTCATCAGACTCGACAAAAGAAGCAAACCAACGGATAGCCTAATAAGTGTTACCATTGGTAAAATTAATACTTCTCATTTTCGTAGTCCAACATTAAACATCATTAATGTTAACAAGCGAGGATAAGATTAGTCAGTTTCCGAAGATTCTCGTGATTTCTGGAGCTCTTATGTCGGATACATGTGGGCTAATACCAACAACCATGCTCTATGAACTTATTTAAAATAATCATTGGAAATGGAAAATTAAATTATATTTGGCTCGACTCTTGGCTGATACCGAACTTTATTGTAAACCACTACAAGTTAAGTATTATTTGTGTCTCTAGACTTGACTGTAACCTCATGGTCTCCAATGATCCTCAACAACAATCAAAACACAATTCAAAAGATAAATCCTAACTCTTAATAAAAAAACCTGCAAGTGAAACAATATTAAGTTAGGTCAAGTCGTAAAATATACAAATTTGCTAAAGACCTTCTCCATACCAAATAATCTTGGTTCTAAAGAATCTCTAACTCATGTAAAATAAATATGGTACGAGACTATAGAGGCAAGAGAGGTGAGGGAGGAAAAAAATATTATGTTTCTCTCACGTCAAATGTGGTAAACCATAACATTAAAGCATGAGCGCTAAATATGGACATGGTTGGTAGACATTATAGAAAAATTGACTCGTAATAAGGGAACACCAAGATATTTAACATGTGATGAACAAATAATGTATCCAAAAATGTCAACCAAGCTGGCCTGGAGACCATAAGGGTTGTAAAAGTCGTTGGGACCATCCTTAACCAACCTACGAGAATATACATCACGCATGTAGAAAATTATAGGATCATAAGTAAAGTAAGATTTTATGATTTTTAGTTTATGACATTTCATGTGGAATTCAAACTATATGTCATTTTTTATTTATTTAAAGATATTTGAAAAGAACTTGCATGATCAAAACAAAAAGAAGATAGGATAATGGGTTTCACTAACTAAGGCTCTTCCGACCCAAAAAATTACCACGGGGATCCCCGCTAATGTTAATATTGTAGACGGGATGGAAAGATATCGGATGATCAAATTGATCATTTTTCTGAAAATCTTATGACAATAAGAATGTACATTATGATATGTTAGTGCGCATTTTAAAACAAATTCATAAGATCCATTTTGAAGTAATATTCAAACCTTTTCAATTTTCTTGGGAACCCCACATAATCTCTCAGGAAAGAAAGATACTATCATAAATGTTACGCCCGAACACAAACATAAATTGTAACTTATTAATGAAATTGGGTAGGGAATCCTTAGTTTGGTTAACCAAAATCTTTTAGAACTCTAAGAAAACCATAGTAACATCAGTGGGTGAGTTGGTGATGTTTCATGACTATTGGTGATATAAATGATTTTGTTATGCAATATAAGTTATTTGAGACTGTTATAGAAGAATTATTATCTTAATTATCTAATTTGAGTCACGAATCCTCATATTTTTTATTAAAAGAAAGATTTATGAAACATGTTAAGAAGAAAAAAAATCCAAAAATACTTTCATTTATATAGCCACGATGCAAGGATTTAGGGGGTTAGTGGTAAGTCCATATTGAGTAGTAAAATAGGTCACAATGAGAAATGCTAACTCGATAACTAATTATACTAAATTATCGCATATTGAAACTACATATGTTATTTTCCAACCGATATATCTTAAGGACCAAGATGTTCATACCAAAATTACTCGAGGGTAAATTCCACCTGGTCAATATTGATATAGATAAATTTTAATTGAAGGGCTATTTTGTAAAGTAAGAAAAAATAATTAATTCATGGTGGAGAGTAAAAAGATAATTTAGCTATTCCAATAATTGTTTAAAGAGATAAGGTCTGATATTGTCTTATATGATCCGTCCTCATAAATGATTGCTAAAAAACTATTTATAGGCTAAACTTAAGCCAAATTGGCATAATGGGCCACAGTATGCTTGTAGCCCAAAAACATAGGTCAAAACCCATTAAGCCCAATAACAAAATAAAATTATAAAAATAAAAATATTTAAGTATTAAATTACCTATATTTTAATAATAAAATAAATATTTTCTTATGTTCGATTTTACCCTTCGAATATTTTCATCCTTATCATATAGTCCTCTTAGCCCTATGAAATATAGTTGAGAAGACTAACCAAAAAATTATTTTAATAAGGGTTGACCATCTCTTTGGACATAGCTCTTTGAAGTTTTGTTTGAACTTGCTTAGAAAAATACTCTGGTTTCATCTGATGGCACTATTCGGATAATCTGTTGGACAATTTTATGAATGTTAACCAGACACATTATGGGACACGTATCATTACCTCATTTGACCTATGATCTTACTCTGCCATAGATGAGGTATATCAATAGTTGAAAAGCCTTCCACTACCATAGGGATTATAGCCGTTAGCGACGTCTCCACTTCTTTAGAAGTGAAACTAATGTTTTTCTACAGTTTTGTATATAAACTCCATTTCATTATCTCAGTGTACTAATTCGTAGAGAGAGAAAATTAACTTATATAGAGATAATTATGCCTCATCATTATCATTAAGTTAATCGTCGGTTATATTAAGGGTTGCTTATGAATTACCCACTTCCGTAGGCACAATCACTGTCACTCAAATAATTGACTATGGAAGTGCTTTCATATACAATAAACACAACATCCCATTGAAGCCTTCTTCTACCGCTCAATCATTTACTTCAAAAATTCCTTCATCTTGAAGATCACAATCTCAAGGATTTACTATTTGCATACTTCATTCTATCTTCATAGCAATAAGCTATGATACATAAGACAACTCGCTTACATGATTGGTCAAACGAGTTAAATGTCATACAAGCCCATCACATAGGGACCAGGAAGTCACTTAACAAAATCTACCTTTTATAGATCGAACATGGAGGGAAATACTGACCCTCAACATATCAAAACTTTGAGTCCAATTCGACTATCTCCCAACAAACAAACATGGGGAGAAATATTATTTCTAAAAAAATAGAGCCCTATGGATCCAATATGAGGGAGTTGAAGGACGCCATCAAGAATTTGAGTGATTAATCTCTCATAGAGATATCTGGTCAATCCGAGGAGAATGTAAATGCTTTGAAGTCATCTAGGAAGAGAACTTTGAATGGGAAAAAGTATTAAAGGTGGCAAAGCCAAATCCACTGAAATATAAGCTAAAGAACTCCTCTCGTCGTTAATTTGACGTGTATGACTGAATTTTGCAAATGTTAACTCTAAATATCTCTTGGCCCTTGCTCGGATCTCCTATAATTACTTTTAAAATGTGAGTTAAAGGTCATTCGCGAGAAATGGGGGCTCATGAAAGAAATGAAAGTTAGATTACCCACACAAAGTGTAACCTTAATGAATTGTAGTCTGAATGAGTCATTTGTCTATCCGGATGTGCTAAACTGAGGCCTCTAGTTTCCTTTTGATCTTGACATTGTCCATTAATTCAACTTAGTAGGACTGTGCCCAAGCCAGGCTAGTTCGAATGCTTGGTTTACCCTGATGTCATGTATCATGACATCTAGGTTTCAAAAATTAGATGCCAATAGAATAATTTACTGTTATGGTTGGGCTCTCCCAAAATTTTCAAATTCCCTTTTACTTTTATAATATGGGTGATGAGTACAAGACTGTGGATGATATATTGGAAGTTGAAAATCTATGGAAGATGCAATCCCTTTTATTATTCATAACTTACCATTTATTTTTTACAACGATATTAGAATCTCATCTACATCATCTGGAGGATGCCAAAGTTACTTTTAAAAAACTGCATGAATGAATCGGGGAGAATTGGTCCAACGGTTTCCACTGGTGTTTAATCCCAACAACTTGGTTCAGAGCCACCTATTGAGGACCAAATCTAAAAGAGATCTGGTGTGGGAGAAACTGAATATCCTTCTTGGGCATCAACTATCCTGAAGAAAATAAAAGCTGCAAATGGTAAGGTATTTCTTCCAACGAGGATCAGAGCCCCCAACCATCAAGTTAAGAGAGGCAATAAAACAAAACAAAACTCAAAGACGGACACAGTTGAGGTTGAAGCTGAATTGTAGCCCGGTGAGTCTTTGTCAGCCATAATTTATGAATCCTTGTTAGTTAAAGTTACCGCTAATATCGAAGAGGGTAACGCACCTGTGGAGATTTACGTTTCAAAGAAGAAAAGACACACAAGACAAGCAAACACAACATGGACAAAAGAGAAACAAAAAAAGGAAAAGATAACTACTAGTTCACAGATCATCTCTCATTCGGAGATTGTTCCTCCTACATTCCCATCCATTAATCTTTTAGAACTTTCAGTATCTGATTCACCTTCTATTTCTCCCAACACTAGATGGGGTAAATATATGGAGAAGAAAATTTGATGGAGCATATGGGTGGGATTGACTTTGATGTTTTTGACCAAGACTTCCCTGAATCTATTGGAAATGCCACAAAGATGGTTTTTTAATGACTTGATCTTTGAGCTAATAAAGGAACACGCTATATTGGAGTATTTGATATTTGTCTTTGTAATACCTGTTGTTGAGCTAGAGAGAAAGATCAATGTGCATAAAGAAACCATTACTTCCCATACATAAGAAAACAAGAATTAGTAAGAGTCACTCGAAGGGGAGAAAGCACATACTGATAGTCTAATAATAAGGTTATATTGGTTAAGGATGAGCTTGCACAACTAAAGGCTGTATACGAAAGGTTATAATAATCCAAATGTGCCATGAAAAGTTTTTCAAAAAGCCAAAAGATGAGGAGGTCCTTGTGAAGAAATACAAGGAGAAGTTAACTTCTATTAAATCCCAAACTACAATGAACAAAGAAGAAGCGGTGGACGAGTATGCTGATAGGGTCTTAAATTATTTAGACAAATGGGATACCTTAGTTAAATCCGACATGGTATTGTATTTGCACAAGGAATTTCCTATGTTATTGTGGCCCAATGATATATATACATTTAATCAATTGGGCATATCTATGGACTCACCCGACAATAGCTTATAAAAATGTGGCGCGGGGAACTTCGAAAGTGGAAGTTCAGATGAATAAAGTGATGCCATAAAGGAAGAGCTCAGAGGTCAATGGATTTCACATTAGTGTTGGAAGTCGTTACCTTATGTAAGACATTTTTGTTATTTCATTCGGATTCCACCAAGTCATTGGTTTGTCCAAGGAATTTTATAGTACCAAAAATAAACATAATATACAATTTTTCAAGATAAAGTCTTAAATGTTCAATATTTCATGGGTGTTTTAGAAATATGCATTCTTGATCAATTGGTCGATAGGTTTCAGGCTTGGCCCTTTCACGCAACGTATTTGGTCCTTCCTAGTTCGGTTCCAACTTTCTATTTTTTATCTTTGGTATGTAAAAATACACACTTCAATACTTTGTACCCTACTTCAAACTCCTTTATTCAGATTTTAGATGAATATCTACTTCTCATGAGCACTTGATAAAGCAGTTCTCAAGTGATCTTTGATTATTTTTATTCAATTAAATATAATTCAACTGTTATAGTTGTATCATTATTATTTTCATAGTAGTTTTAAATTCAGAATCCATCCCATAAACTAAAGTAAAAATGAGATTCTTTAGTGGCAGTTGGGGGAGGGGGTAGTTTGGTAACCCCACAATACTTCTTGTAAGTAGTTTGGTCATTTTCTTGATGCACCCTCTAAATTTTAGAACCATCAAATTGGTCATATTAACAACCGTTATTTTCCCATTGTCTTAATAATGAAAGGGTGAAGAAAAAAATGTCGAATTTCTATGGAATTATTGAAAATTTCCATGTCTCTAGTTTCAAATTGTGGGCCATTATCTGTTGTAATGCTTCTAACGATCCCAAATATGGAATATATATTGGAGAATATAAACTTGATCAATGCTTTAGATGTAGTTCCAGAGAGAAATACAATTTTCATCCACTTAGAAAAATAGTCAATTGGTAATATAATAGTTTCACAACCTCTGGATGTCATTGGTATATATCTTACTAAATCAAGCCCCCATCTATCAAATGGTATCACTTTAGATATTGATTCCATTGGGACTTCCGGCATATGTACTGAAATTTAAACCTTTGGTATGTATCATATCCTTTAACTAATTCTTTAGCATCTGCCATGATGGAAGACCAATAATATTGTGCTAATAAAAATCTTATGGTTAAAGTTTTATAGCCATAGTGGGAAGACCTTTCCTCTTCATGAAATTCAGACAAAATTATATGGGACTCATCATACCTAAGGTATCGCAATAGAAGCCTGGTAAAGGATTTCTTATAGAGGGCATCCATTAAGACTAAAAAGATATGTGTACTAAAATGTAACTTCTTAGCTAATACTTTATCAACAAATAGACTTTTCTTAGTAATGAACTTTTTGATCTCATGCCTCAAATCCTAGTTTGTTATTGTGGATGCTTCAAAACTTTCCTTAATATTTATCCCCACTTCAAGGTCTGTTACTATTAAATGGAAATCTTGTATTTAATTTCAAAGGATACGCTTCGGAGTATGCAATAGTAGCTAAAGAATCAGCCATAGCATTTTTACCCCTTGGCACATGTTCATATTCCACACACTTGAAGAAGGTCGATATTTCCCTCAATACTTTCAGATATTTGATCAACTACGTTTTATCACTTTAGATTGACCCGGAGCTTGATGTATGAGTAATTGCAAGTCACTTATCAATCAGACACTTTTAGCACCACATATTTGGGAAACTCTTAGCCCAGCTATTGTTATCTCATACCCAACTTTATTGTTCGATGCGTTAAAACCAAAATGTATTTTTTGGTATATTTAATCTCTGAAAGGATATTATAGATAATTTCATGCCCCAAGACCCAAGACCCAACATACTAAATCTTATGTATGTTCAAACTACCCATGATTTCATAGGCTTCTCAATAAAGGATTCCACATGTGGTCATTCCGAATGGAATTCAACCAGAAAGTCTGCTACATTTTGTACCTTGATTGGAGTTGAATAATCAAAATAAATGTCATAATCCCCCAACTTCATAGACCACTTGGTCATTCGACCCGACATATCTGGTTTTTGTAACATATTTTTAGTGGAAAAAAGGTTCCAACGGTTATGAAGTGTGCTTGCGAATATGAACATATCTTTCTGGATGTTATCACAAGAGCTAATACTAATTCAAGTTCAAATATCTCTTTTCAACACCTAACAAACTCTTGTTAACATAATAAATGGGACGAGGGTAATTATGAATGAAAGATAACAACTTGTTGCGAGAAGTAGAATTTATTAACTTCTTTATCCGGGGGATATGAAACTGATTCTTCATATATACTCTCTTTAAGTCTGTAAAATCAATACACATATGCCTTTTGCCACTCTTATTTTTCAAAATTATTGGATTAACAGTCCATAGTGGGTATTGAGATTTCTGAACATGCCCAACTTTTGTCAATCTATCTACTTATTTAATAATATCTTCAGATTTTCTACATATAATACTCTTCGTTTTTGTATGACAAGGCCCACATCAAATTATACAGCCAGTTTATGATAAATGGTCCATGTAGGTACGCCTGTTATGTCCTCATTACACCAAGCAAACACATGCAAATTCTTGAACAAGAATGATAACAATTTTCCTTTATTCTGATGGTAATTTGGCTCAAATCCTAACACATTTCCCAATCTAAAAAGTGTGTAACTTAACTTTTTTTTTATTGGAACAACTGCACTGGGAGTCTCTTTGGATCACCAATTTTTCTTGAATCTCAATAGGACGCTAGTAATGTTTATTCCTTCTTAACTGCCATATTTTCTAATACTTTCGGGGCAAAGGCGGTGATATAGCATTCTCTACTCTTTTTTGCTACTTCAAACAACTCTCACCTGGACTCTGACCGTATAATTTAAACATTGGTGAAGTGTTGAAGCGACATCATGCATCTTTGATAGGCAAGATCTACTAAAAATGACATTGTAAGGATTCGAACCATCAACCACTACAAAAAGTACACTTATAATCTTTTTGTAGATGGTCATTTTATGATGATAGTCTCACCTTCAAACTCCCCAACCACATCAGCAGAAATCCTTGTAAATCCTATTGTAGTTCTATTTGATCAGAGAATAGCGGGTGAGTTTTTCATCAGCTTGTAGATGGATAAAAATAAAAAATTAGCTGAGCTACTAGTCCTCATTCACCATAACATCCTCATGTGGCCCAGTAATATCTCTCAAATCATCCTCATTGAGTACAATAAACGAAGCCGAATTTTGATATAGAGGGGTAGACATTTTCCCCTCTAGCTGCGTAGTCAACATGACTATATGTATTTTTTGAAAACACCTTGGGGGAGTTGTCACATTATACCCCCCCCCCCCCTTAAAAAAGTTAATGATTCAAATAATTGTCATAATTCATAAACTCTTTTTTTCTTTTCACATACCATCATAATTCGACCACGATCCGGATGGGGAACCAAATATTCCTAATCTTTAGCAAAATCATTATATTGTTTGATAATTACCATTGTATTTTCATGTTTGGGTGCCATTTATATGGCCTATCTTCATACAATAGATTTCTTTGATTGATCGCAACTTGTGTGCGGTGTTGATCTGTATCCTACTTGCACTTTGACAAAAGTGGTCAGTTTCCATTATCGATTAGAGTTTGGATTTCTTGTTTAAAGTAATGGAATCCTTGGTATCATACCTTGAATTATTATGATACTTATCGAACCTTATGTTCTGATTTTCTCTACGAGTTTGAATAATTTGTGGCCTTCAAAATTGTACAAACTTTATTGTTTTATCGTAAATGGTTGCAGCATTTTCAGTCAACTCCGCAAAAGAATCAGGCCGACCCCACTGATTCCCTCTGCACCTATACTTTTTCCCTTGGTAAAGCTGGTTAGATTTTGACCGACAGGTATTTTGTTCAGACTTTTTCGGACGATAATTTGTTGTAGTTTGTTGTTGAGAGGATGAATAGTTGCTCATATACTGGTTGAGCAACTTCAATCTTTTTGTTTATTCCACTACGATTTATTTCCCAACGTTGGACAATAAACCTCTCTATGTTAATGTTTTTTTTTCGGGTAACAATATCAACTAATTCCCCAAGAAGAAGCCTTTGTCTATAAGCAGTTATGGCTACTTGTTCGAAGCAATCTAGCAACCCATCTTTAGTTTCAACAAAATGTTTGGTATATTCCTTTAACGTTTCTTCACTGAATTGTTTGAAGTGGATTATTGTATCTTTGCTTCCTCAAAACTCTTTACTTCTTACCAATTATCTTCGGAAATCGATCAAGAACATGTCAAAGTTTTTTATTGACCCGTACGGAAGTCGGTTATACGAATTTACGAAACTTTCCTTAATAGTTTGAGAAAACTCCATGCAGAACAGCTTATCATCATCGTTAAAATCATCATAAAATTCTTGAACTGTTCACGATGATTATCCGGATTTTTTCTCCTATCAAACTTTTCCATCTTGGAGATATCAAACCGTCGGGGTAAATGACCAGATAGAATTTCAGCAGATAAAGGTGATTTTTATTGGAGCTAGAAAATATACTTGGTTCGGATTGGGTGTCGAACTGAGTCTATATTATGATTTTCGGATTGCTTTACTTTTTCCTGACACCTTTTTTTCTTATCTTTATTCTTTTTATGCTTCTTTCTACACGAAGAATCTTGTTTACTTGAACTTGTGAAACAATCCTTGTTTTACGCTCATTTTTCGACGTTTAGTGACTCTTTAGACTCTGCTGGGATCATCATCTTGCGCATCATATTTTTGACATTTTGTTTTAACCTTACTTCTAAGATTCAATTCAGCTTCTCTTTTAGAACTTAATGCCTCAATTTCTCATCGTACCTGATCGTGTTCATTCTGCATGAGATACCTTTCATGGATTACACCATCCGCATAAAGTGTTCGGAGATTCTTCTTCGATCCTAACTCCCTTATTTTCAGGATTATGATCTATCTGCATCTCAGAATTCATGCTCTGGAGGGTTCCGAAAGTGAACTTTTGTTTGTTAGGTTTAGGATTTTGTTATCTGAGTACCTTTGAGTTGAGCTACCAATGTGGTCACCAATTTTACATGTATATTCGAAACGGTTATTTTGTAAAGTAAAAAAATGGATTTAATTTCTTGTGGGGAGTAGAGAGATAATTGAGTTACTTCAATAAATTTTTAGAGAGAGAATATCTCATTTTGTCTTAAATGATCCATCCTCATAAATGTTTTCTAAAAAAAACTATATATAGGCTAAACTAAATCCAACTCGACCTATTGGGCGAACCATGTTTATGGGCCAAACCCATAGGTCAAAACCCATTAACCCAATAATAAAATAAAATTATAAAATTAAGAGTATTTAAATATTAAATTAACTACAATTTAATAATAAAATAAATATTGGCACACGTTTGATTTTACCCTTTGAAAAACTTGACTGGTTTTTTAATACGGAGAAGGAGGGTCCCAAGTTTAATGATGATCAAAGTATGGTATGAGGTTCACGAGTGCCCAATATGAGTAAATAATATGGAAAAATAGTCGTCTCATTTATTATAAACAATAAATTGGTTAATCTTTGACTCAATTAGGTTATCATGTTGCTTATTAGACCAATTTGAAACTAAATTATAATTAAAGTTAGACCAAATGTGAATCCATTAGGGTCGCTGTTAAATGCATAGATAACAATCAACGGAAAGCAACAATAGAGGTCAATCAATTGATTTTGCAATAAATATATTGGGAATACAAAAAGATGACAAAGATTGCCAATATGTTTGGATTCCAGATAATCCAAATCATACTAAGAGAGTAGAAAATGTAATTCATTGTAAAGTGCCAAAATGGACTATTGAATTGATAATGACAGTCACATTATGCATACGAAAATTTCAAAAAGTGATAAATATTAAAAACTTACAACGGTGAAGTTATCTCACTGAGCATGACCAAATGATTAATTACGAGGGAAAAAAATAAGATGTAACTGGTCAGTTTAAAATTGGTCCTCTTATACTGACTTTCATCCCCTAATTGAGATATGATGAACTTGAGACCCATATCCTTAGAGGTCGGATGCGAAGTTAAAACTTTCAAAATAAAGTCATCTAACATCGGAATATGGAAAATCGTTGGCCAAACCAGATTTATCAGAGTTGTTATTAGTTATTGATGTATAATGGAAATTAATATTTATTTGCTAACACATCGCAGATAATATACCAAAACCAGAAATACTAAACTTCCGGAGACGTGCAACAACATTATCGGTGGATCGAGAGAGGATAAATTGAGGTTTTTATCCCGAGAAAATGCACACAAAACTAAATTTTTGATATAAAGTTATTGACACACATAATCAAATAATATGAGCCATCGAATCGAATTAGTTTTACCGACCTTATACAAAAACAAAAGGAGAATTTATTATGGCAGCAAGTCAAATAAAATAGTAAATGAGGCTTTACATGGATTATTATATTAGGGAAAACGTTTGTTTTTAAAACTAAACAATATTATAGATAATAAAGTTACTTTCAAACAAGGATAAAATGGTGAACAAACAACTATGATCACCACCAAGTAAGCGTTTGCACCAAATATAGGAAAAAATTATAAAAAAACAAAATTACAAGGTTTAGTAGAATGGGTAATTATTAAATAAGAATAAGGTTTATCAATAAAATATATTCTAACATAAAATTATGAGAACATTAAATCATGGATAATCAAAAGTAAAGATATGATTTGCAAGCCAAAGACCCAAAAAACAGAAAACTCAGGGAATACAAACACTACCGGGCAAGATGAAAACAAAAAATTGTGATCTTGTTTTTAAAGAATTGTTATCGACTATATTTTAGAAAAAATTTAACCATTATTTATTCGATAAAGTATTGGTAAAAATGAAAGTTGGATAATCAAAAGCAAACAACATATTTGATGGGTAAAAAAACATGAATAACATGAGAGATTGGGGGAAATACCTTACAAATTAAGGTAAAGATGAAAAAGGAAATAATGTGTCTCTTTCCAGTTAGTCATCTTTCTTTTTTGCTTATTTTTTAAATTTTTTTTGTTTATAAATCTTTATTTATCGATATGGTTTGCACAATAAAATCTACTAAAGTCTGTTTTAATTGCTTTTACATATAATAGAAAAATTTAACTTGTTCAGTATTTTGGAAAATCTAGAAGTATATATAAAAATGCTCATACTTTGTTGCAAAAAATCCTATATATTTGTATATAAACACCATTAGTTAAGGTGATTCTCAATATTTTGTAGGTATTAAAATCAAAATCATAATGCGCCTAAATACATATTTAAACATATTTAATAAAAAATGTATAAATGATTATTTATTAACAAATGTATAAATACATATTTAAACATATTTGATAAACACATGCACTAGATAAAGTCTTAGAACTGAACTATCTGAATGAGTTATGGACATGCATTTAACAAATTATAACATTTGAAGTTCGACAAACTAGTATTGGGATATAAAAATATACAGCAAATGATTAGGAATCGAAACTGAAAATGTAAGTTTCTTTCAATTGACTACTTTATATATTATCTTCATTTCTTAACTACATCCATGGACTTCAATGCATTAAAATTCAATATAGTTATGTCTCCATAAGATCATAATATTATTTGACTTGTATAGCCCACAAACTTAGCTATTTGGCTAAAAATTATATATATATATATATATATATACACACGTCTATTTTACCTAATTTGTATCTACACAACAAATTTACATGATACGCATAACCGTGGTCGAATCTAAATTTATAGTTATTGTATTTGAAAATGTTGACCATAAGTTACAACTACTAAGATACTATAAATGTACACAAAAGAAATAATTTAGTTTTAAGATATTCTTATAATCTCTCATTTTAATAATCATATATACTGATTGTAGCTACTGAAGTGTGCACTTAATGTTGTTGTTGTATTCATAATTAATTCAATTTTTTATCATTTTAAATGATAATAAAAAAATATCCAAAAAATCGTAACCTTATGCATACGATAACAAACACAACACCCTCACCAGGCCCAATCACACTCCATAAGTTTTCATCACCGAAAGCAATACAAGCGTACAAATCTTAGTAAAAATATATGAAGTCTGTTACAGTGATATGGGAGTATCCACTTACAATAAGTTAAAGCCATGATAATTTAGATTCAGATATAGGTAATCATCAAAATCGTATGAGATAACAAAGATTTCCATATTTTCGAGATCGACCACTAGAATATCGATCTGATATTTTATTATTGTCTTGGTTTCATATGTTATCTTTTTGCATGGATTTAGTGTGTCCATTAAAAATTCAATTAACTCTACATCACCAATGAGGTTTGAATTTATTTTAAATGTACATAGTCTTGTATATAATGACTCACATCTATTTTATAGTTACACAAAATATATTTACTTTGTATATCCATGGGTCCAAATGTCATAGTCATTTTGATAAAATTAAATAAATCGTATACCACAATTACACTCCTGATTAACTTATTAAACATGTAAATTTTAATTATATCGGGTGATCACTGTTGTTAGTCATTCTATTACCTATTTGGTCATTTTGGTCACTGTTAGATGCACACCCAGCCTCTGCACCGAAGGATTTTAGCGTACGAGTTTGAAAGAACACATTTGAATCTACGATTGACTATAAATTTGTCAAAAAAACATAACTTGAAAAAATGAAAAACTAAGTTTGACGATTAGTTTGGAGGAAACAGAGGCTGAGCTTGACATAACCCTCAACCACATTGTTTTATCAACCTTTATATATAATTCTATTTGATCCACAAAATTGTTGAAGGTCGTGGTCTTCATTTTTGTAGTACTTTTGAAAAAAATGTCAGGTTGGATACCTCGACAATAAATGGCGCATTGTACCCCATTATCAAAAATCTCCAAACTAGTATTGCTCTCACAAAATGTATAATGTGGTTTTATTATAATTTTATAAGATCATGCTTAAACTACATAATACAAGACTTATTTTTCTAAATTATCTTATAATTAATAAATAAACACAAAAAATTATCCATAAAAAATCAAAAGTGAGAATATAACCAAGTGGAGCTGATTGAACCATGTTATGCCACTTTTTTATACTATCGTTAAAAAACATAACATAACAACCGATCATATTTTTGAAAACCAAAACTTTTATTCTTCAGCTTCTCAATATGATGTTCAAGTTCACCAATTCTACCATACTTTTCCATCTTGTATTAATTGATTTTGGAGATGAAAATTTCCTAAAATAATTTGGGGCTAAAAGTGACATTGTTATCGTGTACTTTAAACTGGAACCTTGGTTTTTAAAACCTCATACTAAACGTGGTTATGCTCAAGGTTTAGGTTGGCGTGGTTTATTTTTGGCTGAGGGTAATCTCGTAAAGTGTTTAAAAAGTGTTTTGGATATTTTGTGGTGTTTTAAGTTTAGAGTGGTGAGTAGAGAGATAATTAAGCTGTCTACTAGTAATAAACTCTGATTACCCTCATTAATGAAAGTGGTTGGGATATTTATACTTAATTACTGACCCATGGGCTTATCAGGTCATGTCATAAAGTCGGGTAAAGTTTAAGGACCCATTAATAATTTGGTTTAAACTGATTAACAGCTAACTTAGTCAACATTTAATACATTTGTCATGTTCGGAATTTTATTATAGTGGTTTGGTCCAAATTGCCCTTCGTATTTAGTCAAGGCACAATAGCTCAAATATCCGAACTCATCAATAGCCCCTTTAGGTCTTGCAAATGATCTTTGGAAGAGCTAAATCTAAAAAAACCAATACCAACATTGTCTGATCTGTTGTTTTATTCGAACTACAAGAATTTTTCATCAAGAGTGACCTTGTTCGTATTTTGGTGGAACTGACTTCTCATCTCAAAATTCTAAGAGTTTTTCTTGAATCATGGGACACGTGTTAGGCCTTAGTTCGACCTCCCAACCGTTTTCTCCTAGATTCTCGTACCCACTAGGCTAGAAAGTTACATAGGCTTTAACTTTCACACTTTGCAGTTTTTAATTATTGCTAACAATCGATTTACCTTCTCCTAGGTAACTGGCCATTTTTCACTGTTATATAAAACCTTCTTACTGTTTCATTGTCTTAAAAAATCACAAACGTTCTTAGAGAGAGAAAGCTTAGTTCTTCTTCAAATTTGTTCTTGAGTCATATATGTCCACAGCCAGAAACGTCTTAGTAAAAGAAGGTTGGTTGAACTTATCTGAGTTAGAGAGAGCACAAAAAGTAGCAAGAGACAAATGCATTGCTTTTGGTTTCCTTGCTTCACCAAGTGAAAGAGGTAATCAGCCACAACTAAGTACAGATCAGGGTTCATCTTCTTCAAAAATTCCCAAGGTTAGGAAACTGCCATTTGTAGCAAACCTTTCACCTCTTCCATCTGGGTCCTCAGTCCAGGAGTCCCCAAATCCTTTGCCTAAGGAAAAAGTTGTCTCTAGCGTAAGAAAGCCCTCATTTTTCATAGCGATGGGGTCAGACACAGAAAAATCTCCAGACAAATTAACTCATCGCCGGGTTACGCGTCAGACTAAACTAAAATCCACCCCCACATCTTCAAAGCCCTCCAGTTTGGAGGCAATAAAATCTGTGTCACAGGCTAAACCATCTGGGCAACAACCCTTAGCTAGAAAACAGATTAACCGAACTATCATATGCACAACCATCTAAACAAACATCTGCAAAGCCATCCGAACAGCCATCTACAAATCCATTCGAACAGCCTTCCACAGTAATTGAAGAAACTATGGAAGACAGTATAGAAGAATCCCCTTTCGAGGCTGAGGCGTCTGATCAAACATGAGATACAACTATAGATAGGAAAGGAAAAACCAAGGTGGGCATGTCTCATCCGGATTCTCTTCCAGAGAGCTTGGAAGGCAAAGTGGGACCATGTTTTAAGAAGGTCAGCGTGAAGTACTTGATGACCCTTCAAAATATTGTCTAAGTGTATACCCACACTACTGAGCTGGGTCAGATTCGTACTAAGTGGGGAATCCCAGAGTCCGTAAAAGTAAGAATTATGATCAACCCAGAGACCCTAATGGACTGCAAGCTGAATGAAGTGGTGGTTTACACAGAAGTGTTGAACTGGGGGTTTTGGTTTCCTCCAGACCCGGAGATAGTCAGATACATCCATCTGATTAACCTGAGTCCCAGCCAACTGATCCCTTAACGCTTGGTATAATCTTCAGGCATGTATCATGGCATCCAGGTTTTCTAAAAGCCCACTACCGATGGAGTAGTTTGCTAATGTGGCAAGCTTGTGCAAAATCCATCAGATCCATTTCTATCATTACAACATAGGAAACTATTATAAGATAGTGAATAATCTCATAGAGTCTGTAAAACCATGGAGGATGCAGTTCTTGTTTATTAGTAGGGCTTGGGAGAATGGCAAGAAGATCAAGGTTGACTCAAACCCAAGTCTTTTAACCAGTCGATGGAAGAGTACCGGTGAGTTTCTTTTATTTCTTCTTTTATATTTTTAGTGTTAAGTTTTTAATTTGAACTGACTTATCCTTCTTTTCAATGCTTCTGAGTGAGTTCTCGAATTACTTGGAGGCAGGTCAAGATACATGTGCCAAGCTGAACGTTTGGGCTTCGGAGATGTGGGGTAATTCCTTTCATAACTGCTTCAAATCGGGAAATTTCGTGAGGTCTCACCTGTGGAACACCACGGGAAGAAAATCTCACTTGGGAAGAGTTAACCACCCTCCCCCCGCAGATGTGATCCTAAGTAGGACAGAGGCCAAATATGCCAAATTATACCTGCCTTCCAAGGCCAAATCCCCCAACAAGATGAAGAACAACAAGAAGAAGAAGACTACAACAGACCCGCATCAAATGACCACTGAAGGGACCGGTTCGGAGAACCAAGGAGGTATTAATGCTACTTTGCTAGAAGCAGTGGAAGTGACTGTAAAGGAAGCTGATGGGTCAAACAACACACTGAAGCCTCTGAAGAGGGACAAAAAGCGTAAGGCCAGCAGTGATGACAAAGTTGCCATAAAAAAGAAAGCCACTCTGCGAGCAGAGATAATCCTTCTCCCTCCTGAATTCCTTCCCCCAGCTCCTACCGATCGTATCTTGCAGGGGGAAATTCCAACTGACTTCCATTCCGGACAGGTTGATGGTGATGGTAATGATGAGGTAGATATTGATGCCTTTCAAAACATCAATATTTATTTCAATGATTTAGAGAAAGATGACTTTGCGGGGCCTTACCGTCCTCTCAGTTCTTCCAATGTGGTGACTCATAATGGGGATATCTATACAATATCTGGGGAGAAAGATACTTTGAGCCATGCCTTCTTAGGCTATATCCGACCAGTACTTGACTTGAAGAGACAGATAAAGGCTCAAACTGCTACCATCAATTCCCTAACCATACACAAGAAAAACTTGTCAAATGATCTTCTCAATGCTCAGCAAAGCATAGAGTTATTGAAAAATGAGAAAGAAGAGTTAGCTGTAACTGCTCAAGTCAGAAGTGGCCAACAAGGAATTTAACACCAAGTACTCCAAACTGGAGACTTCTTCTTCAAAAGATATCACAACCTTAAATGAGCAATTGAAAACTAAGGATGGTACTATTCATACTTTTTCTGATAACAAGGCTAAGTTGTAGAATACCGTCAAAGAGAAGACTAAAGAGAAAGAGGCCCTGGAATTCCAACAAGCTCAAGCCATAGCTGCAAGCATAGAGAAGTATGCTAATGAAATCGTGGACTCTCTGGAGAAGAGGAATGATAGGATCAAGTCTGATATGGTTATATTATTTCATGAGACCTTTCCTAAGAGGACCCTTGGTCCCTTGTGGATATATGTCGACTATGATGACATCCTCTTCCACACATTAGCGGATGGTGACAAATGCAACTATTCTAGTGGAATAGAATCTTCCGATGATGATGAAGGATCGAGTGAGAGTTCAAGTACTGAACTCAAAAATCCTAAAAAATATGGTGGTGACAAAAAATCCGAAGGGAACAAGCCCTAAGGTTACATTATGTACTTTTTATTTGAAAGACTAAAGTCCTTGGATGGCCAAGGAATTTTGTTGAATGTTTGTTTAACCTTTACGCTGTAAAACTTCAACATACTTGAATAGTTAAGACATTTTTTGTGTATCAGAGATCGGTCTTAGGCAGATCAGATTCTAATTATCATATTCCCCTTTGTTTAAATTTTGTTTAACTCTTTTATGACCAATGTTTAAATAGCCTTTAATATTTGAATTTGAGTCTGATCGGTTTGAATAGTCAAGGCATTTTTTGTACTAGTGATCGGTTTGAGTCTGATCAGATTTCAATTATCACATTTCCCTTTTATTTAATTTTTTGTTTAAATCTTCTATGACCAATGTTTAAATAACCTTTAATAGTTCAGAAGCATTGAACAAAAGTATCCAACATCTCCGACCATATGTGTTTAATAAATGTGATCAAGCGTTTAAGCATATCTGATCAACTCAAGAAGTCTTGAGAGTCGGGGTATTGAATAAGCATTTAATATCCGAATTGAAACAAAATTACACAAACTTTTGAAGAAGGAATCATATATTATTGAAAAATCTGGACACCTCATTAAAACCTCCCCACACCACCAGGGTAGGAAATAGTATGCCCTATAATATTTATATTTGTATTTAAAAAGTCAATATTTACAAAAGAGTTTTATTCTAAGTATAACCCGAGATGCTGAGCATTCCATGGGTGCTTTAAAGCTCTTCCTTCTTTGTTCTGGAGCCTGTAGGTTCCTGGTTTAACCTTCTCACATACCACATAAGGGCCTTCTCAGTTCGGAGCCAACTTACCGAACTGCTTTTCCTTGGTGTGTAAAGAGATTTTTCTTAAAAATTTGTCCCATGTTTGAAAATCCCTTCTTTTAACTTTGGAAGCAAATATGCTCCTCATCAAGCCTTGGTAGTGTGTTGTTCTCTGATGCGCTTTAACCCTTTTTTCTTCTAGCTAGTCCAACGGATTCCTAACTGCTACATCATTAGCCTGTGTGGAATAGTTTTGGACTCCGTGTGATGGTAAAGTAGCTTCTATGGGAGCAATTGTATCCATCCCATATACCAAAGCAAAAGGAGACTTTTGTGTGATAGCCTGAGGAGTAGTTCGATAGGCCCACAATACTACTTGTAAATAACTTGGCCACTTTCCTGCAACTCCTTCCAAATTCTTCTTTAATTTGGACAAGATAGTTCTATTTGCAACCTCAACCTGGCCATTTGCTTGAAGGTGGAAAGGAGAAGAAAAACAATGTTGAATTCCTCTAGAGGTACAAAAGGTCCATGTCTTTATTATCAAACTATGGCCCATTCTCTGTAGTAATCTTCTGGGAACCCCAAACCTACAGCATATGTTAGATAAGATAAATTTAATAACTACCTCTGAAGTGGTTCCAGCCAAATGAGCTGCCTCTATCCACTTAGAGAAATATGCAATAGCAACTATGATTGTCCTACATCCACCGGATGCCATAGGAAGAGGTCTAATAGATCCATACCCTATCTGGCAAAGGGTACTAGTTCAGATATGGACTCTATAGGTACTGCTAGCACATGAATTTTATTCCCATATTTCTGACAAAGATTACATTTTTTTCACCATGTCTTTAGCATCTGTCATTATAGTTGGTCAGTAGTATCCTGTTAACAAGACTCTCCGGGTCAAATCCCTATAGCCACAGTGTGCAGAACCTTCCCCATCATGTAGTTCAGATAATACAACTTGGGATTCTTCGAACCCTAAACAACGTAGGAGAGGCCTACTAAAAGATTTTTTTTTGTAAAAAAACTCTCCTAATATTAAAAAACCGCGAGCCTTGTACTTGATCTTTTTTGTCACAACTTTATCCGAAGGTAAAACTCCACCAGAGATGTATTGGAGAAGAGCATATCTCCAATTTTTAGGTTGAATAACAAGTATGTTCATATTTTTTTTTCACCCTCTTTCTTTCGATCTGTCTGTACAGGTGGACATTCTTGTACAAGAATCCATGGATAAGATTCTGAATAGGCTATAGTTGCCAAGAAGTCTGCCAATGTGTTTTCTGATTTAGGAATGTGCTCATAGCAAATATTTTTAAAGTTTGCTGCCACTTATTTCCACATAAGCAAATATTTAATCAACTGTTTTTTTTGCTTTAGACTACCCTTGAGCATGGTGGATGAGTAATTGAGAATCACTTATTAATCGGACTCTCTTAGCCCCACACAGAAGAGACAACTTAAGACTAGCGATGGCTGCTTCATATTCAGACTCATTGTTAGAAGCCCTGAACTCAAAACATATAGCCTGGTACATTCTGTCACCATATGGAGAGGTTAGGCAGATTTCAGCTCCACAACCCATAGTACTTGATCTACCATTAGTTCAAACTACCCATTCTTTTTTAGAATAACTTCATGATTCCTGTCTGGAGGATCTATTAGCATGAAATTCTACCAAGAAGTCAGCCACTGATTGGGCTTTAATTGTTGATCGAGGGGCAAAGTCGATATCGTAATCACCCAGCTCTACTGACCACTTGGTCATTCTGCTTGATACATCAGCCTTCTGAAGAATATTTTTCAAAGGGAAATAGGTTCGAACAATAATGAAATGAGATCAAAAGTATGGTCTCATTTTTCTTGCTACAATTACTAAGGCCAACACCAATTTTTCCAATTTCAATTATCTTCTTTCAGCATCCAACAGACTTTTACTGATGTAATATACTGGACGAGGGTAATTGTCCACCTCCTTCACTAGCACATCACTTATTGAATATTCTGACATAGCTAGATACACATAGAGTTTTTCTCTTCGAATAGGTTTGAAAAGAGTTTTGGATGAGGACAAATGTTTCTTTATTTCAATAAAGGTCTGGTCACACTACGAGGACCAATTAAAATATTTAGCGTTCCTCAATACATAGAAAAAGGGAGCGCACTTGTCTGATGACCTTGAAATAAACATATTTAACGCAACCAACCTTCCTGTAAGCCTTTGAACTTCTTTAACATTTCGAGGAGGGTCCATTGCTAGTAAGGCATTAAGCTGATCTGGATCAGGCCGGATTCCCTTTTGACTTATTATGTAGCCCAAGAATTTTCCAAATCGGACCCCGAATAGACACTTCTCAGGGTTTAACTTTAAATTCACAACTTCTAAATTGGAAAATATCTTTTGAAGGTCAGATATATGTGAATCGTCCTCTAAGTTTTTAACCATCATATCATCTATGTAGACATCCATGTTTCTGTCAATCTGATTAGCAAAAGTTTTTTTCACCAGTCCTTGATAACTAGCCCAACATTTTTCAAACCGAAAGGCATCACCTTATAACAATAAAGACCTTTGCCTGTAATGAAAGAAGTGTGATCTTGATCCTTCAGATATACTTGTATCTGGTTGTACCTTGAGAAAGCATCCATAAATGACAATAGTTTGTTTCCAAATATAGAATCCACTGACTGATCCATCAGAGGAACGAGATTAAAATCCTTAGGGCATGCCCTATTGAGGTCAGTAAAATCAATATGCATACGCCATTTTTCCATTCTTTTTCTTGGCTAACACAGGGTTTGCAGTCCACAAAGGGTACTGAGATTCTTTAATGTGACCCATCTTGGTTAACCGGTCAATTTCTTGGATAATCACATCAGCTTTTTCCTTGGAGAAATACCTCATCTTTTGTACAAATGGTGCAATATCACTCAGGATTGACAGCTTGTGTGAAATAATATCCGTTGGTACTCCAGTAACATCACTATTGCACCATGCAAATACATGTTGATTATTCATTAAAAAAGTTAACAATCGGTGCTTCAACTCCAATGCTAGCTTATAAACAATCTTAATATTCTTTCCCTATGCGAGGGAGTGAGTTTTAACCTCTTCCATCGGTATTATAACACCGGAGCCTCCCTGGAATCATTAATCTCATTCTCCTCAGTAGAAGGCTCCAGTAGCTGCTAATTCTTATTAATTTTAACTACCCCCAGAGTTTTAGGGGCAAGAGCTATTGCATAGCATTCTCTGGCTATCTTTTGACTGCTCCGGAATACACCTACTTTTCCCTGGACAACATACTACAAGCATTGGTGGACCATGAAGGCCACGATGTTGGGCAATCTACCGCAACAAACAACACTCTTACCATCTTTTTAAAGGGCCCATTTCCCAACAATACTTCTTCTTCAAACTCCCCGATCACATCTGCAGAACTTCCTACAAAGCCTACAATGGTTTTATTCGAACATTGAATAACCGTTGGGTTTCTCATTTGGCACTGGTGGGTAGACATTCTGCCGCCTAATTGGGTGGTCAAATTATGGACATGCCTCTTCCTTGATGAAGTGGAAGGTGCATTCACTATATATTCTCTAAAAATGGTTAATGATTTGAAAAATCTGATCGGTCCATAAACTATCTTAGTTTTCTTTATTATTACCCTCACCTGATTTCGATCTGGATCTGGATCCAGATACTCAGAGTCTACATCAAATCTTTCAACAACATCTTGTGTAGATGTCCCAGGATTGTTTGAAGGGCCCATCCGGAGAGCATTGTTTTGCGTATTATCCGGTTTGTTTCCACTCCGCTTTTTAACGTAGCCCCTGAACTTGCCTCTCTTAATAAAGTTCTGGACCTCCTATTTAAATGTTATGCGATCCTGAGTATCATGGCCCATATCATTCTGATATTGATAAAAATGAGTGTTCGGTTCTCTCTGGGGGGGAACTGCAACATTGTCGGTATTTTAAAATGCACATCATTTTTAGTTTTATTATAAATTGTGACCACACTCTCCCCCAACTCAGCAAACCACTCAGGCTGAACCTAGGGCCCCCTCTTACTTCTTGTTTGTTATTTCTGAGTTTGGTTGGATTGATTTTGTCTTGACCGATTTGACCCTTGTCTAGTCTCATTTTCCCTATAACCGGATTTTTAGTGGCTGGAGGATTATTGTTGTAGTGGTAGACCTCACTTGACGGTGTACCTTTGCTTTTTTTTGCCTTTTCTACATTGATCTGTTTTCCCACTTGCTTCAATAAACCACCCCAGTTCATATCCTTTTTCTGAGTCACGGAATCAGCTAAATTCCCTGGAATTAGACCTTGCCTAAGGGAAATAATTGCAACTTGTTCAAAGCAATATGCTAACCCATTATTTGTAGTCACAAAACGATTTATGTACTCCTTCAAGTACTTGTTTGGTTCCTGAGCAAAATGGATAATGATGTCCCTATTGCCTTCAGTTCTTTACTTCTAACAAATTGCCTCCGGAAGGCAAACCAAAACGTATCAAAATTTCTTATACACCATTGAGGGAGACTGTTATACCATATAAGGGCACTCCCTGTGAAAATTTGGGAGAAAGCCCTACACAAAAGCTTGTCATCATCGTCAAAATTCATCATAAATTTTTTAAACTGTTCTAGATGGTTGTCCGGATCTCTACTCCCATCGTATTTCTCCATCTTGGAGCTATCAAACCTTTTAGGAATATTTTCATAGAGTATTTTTACGGACAAAGGCGATTGCCTCCGATTTTTGATGTGACTGAAAGCGGTATCTTCATTAGGGTTGCAAAAATACCTGGTTCAGACTGAAAAGAAAAGGGATCAATCAGTAACTGATCAATATGCTTGTAAGTTGACCCCTTACCTTGGGGCCTCTTGAGCCTGCCATGTCTATCCCTCTTTCTTGAAAGCTTTTTAGTTAACATAATTTTCGTTTTAGATATCCCTTCATCACTACTTGAAGATAGTGATTCTTCAAGTTATGCTTCATTTGATGAACTGCTGGAGGACTCAGATGCAGAACTCTCAACAGGTTTAGATCCGTGTGTCTTTTTTAAGCTGAGATGAGTCTTCAAATATTGCTCATTATCTCCAGGATTCTCAGTTTGGTGAAGTACTGACGCTCCAGATTTCTCCTTAATTCTTTTTTCTGCTTGCTTTATCGCTCTTTATACCTTTATCTCAGTCCTCAGTTGGTCTCGCTCTTCGATGGTATATCCCTTGTTTTCTCTAGCACTTTCCACCTCCGGGGGTGGAACATTCTGGTCATTCGGATTCATCCGAACTACTTTGCTTGCTGGTTTTGAATGCAAAATCCAGGCACCATCGTGCTTCCACTATGGTCGTTAATTTGGTTTGGTTTATTTCTGCCTGAGGGTAATCTCGTAAAGTGTTTAAAAGTGTTTTGGATATTTTGTGGTGTTTTAAGTTTAGAGTGGTGAGATATTTTGCTAGCTTAGAACCAATCTTAATATTCTTGCCCTCTGCAAGGGAGTGAGTTTCAACCTCTACGATCGGTATTATAACACTAGGAGCCTCCATGGAATCATCAATCTCATTCTCCTTAGTAGAAGACTCCAGTAACTGCTAATTCTTATTAATTTTAACTGCCCCTAGAGTTTTAAGGGCAAAAGCTATTGCATAGCATTCTCTGGCTATCTTTTGACTGCTCCGGACAACACCTACTTGTCCCTGGACAACATATTTCAAGCATTGGTGGACCGTGAAGGCCACAACATACATTCTGGAGAGCCAAGACCTCCCAAAAATTGTATTGTATGATGTTGGGAAATCCACCACAACAAACAACAATCTTACTATCTTTTTAAAGGGCTCCTTTCCCAACAATACTTCTTCTTAAAACTCTCCGATCACATCTGCAGAACTTCCTACGAAGCCTACAATGGTTCTGTTCGAATATTGAATAACCGTTAGGTTTCTTATTTTCTTGTAGGAGCTTAAGAACAGGATGTTTGCCGAACTACCAGTGTCAATCAGAATTCGACGTATATTGTTTCCTCCTATTAAAGCCCCTATGACCACCGTATCCTCATGTGGTCCTGCAATATCCCTCAGGTCAACCTTATCAAAAACTATGAATGAGGATGGGGATTGGCACTGGTGGGTAGACATTCCGCCGTCTAGTTGGGTGGACAAATTGTGGACATGCCTCTTCCTTGATGAAGTGGAAGGTGCATTCACTATATCTTCTCTAAAAATGGTTAATGATTCGAAAAAGCTGATCAGTCCAGAAACTATCTTAATTTTCTCTGTTATTACCCTCACCTGATTTCGATCTGGATCTGGATCCAGATACTCAGAGTCTACATCAGATCTTTCAACAATCACAATCGCACCATCTTGTGTAGATATCCCAAGATTGTTCGAAAGGCCCGTCTGGGGAGCATTGTTTTGCGTATTATCAGGTCTGTTTCCACTCCGCTTTTTAACGTAGCCCCTGAACTTGCCCCTCTCAATAAGGTTTTGGACCTCCTATTTAAATGCTATGCAATGCTGAGTATCATGGCCTATATCATTATGATATTGATAAAAATGAGTGCTCGGTTCTCTCTGGGGGACTGCAACGCTTCCAGTATTCTAAAATGCACCTCATTTTTAGTTTTCTTATAAATTGTGACCACACTCTCCCCCAACTCAGCAAACCACTCAGGCTGAACCTAGGGCCCCCTCTTAATTCTTGTTTGTTAGCTCTGAGTTTGGTTGGATTGATTCTGTCTTGACCAATTTGACCCTTGTCTAGTCTCCTTTTCCCTATAACCGGATTGGTTAGTGGCTGGAGTTGTTGTTGTAGTGGTAGACCTCAATTGACAGTGTAGCCTTGTTTTCTTTATCTTTTCTACATTGATCTGTTTTCCCACTTGGTTCAATAAACCACCCCAGTTCATAGCCTTCTTCTGAGTCACAGAATCAGCTAAATTCCCTGGATTTAGACCTTGCCTAAGGGAAACAATTGCAACTTGTTCAAAGCAATCTGCTAACCCAGTATTTGTATTCATAAAACAATTTATGTACTCCTTCAAGTACTTGTTTGGCTCCTGAGCACAATGGATAATGGTGTCCCCATTACCTTAAGTTCCTTACTTCTAACAAATTACCTCCGGAAGGCAACCCAAAACGTATCAAAATTTCTTATACACCCTTGAGGGAGACTGTTATACTATATAAGGGCACTCCTTGTGAAAGTTTGGGAGAAAGCCCTACACAAAAGCTTGTCATCATCGTCAAAATTCCTCATAAATATTTAAAAGTGTTCCAGATGGTTGTCAAAGCGGTATCTTCATTAAGGTTACAAAATACCTGGTTCGGACTGAAAAGAAAAAGGATCACTCAGTAACTGATCAATATGCTTGTGAGCTGACCCCTTACCTCGGGGCCTCTTGAGCCTACCATGTCTATCCCTCTTTCTTGAATGCTTTTTAGTTAACCTAATTTTTGTTTTAGATCTCCCTTCATCACTACTTGAAGATAATGATTCTTCAAGTTCTGCTTCATTTGATGAACTGCTGGAGGACTCAGATGCAGAACTCTCAACAAGTTTAGATCTGTGTGTCTTTTTTAAGCTGAGATGAGTCTTCAAAGATTGCTCATTATCTCCAGGATTCTCAGTTTGGTGAAGTAATGACGCTCCAGATTTCTCCTTAATTCGTTTTCTGCTTGCTTTATCGCTCTATATGCCTTTATCTCAGTCCTCAGTTGGTCTCGCTCTTCGATGGTATATCCCTTGTTTTCTCTTGCACTTTCCACCTCCGGGGGTGGAACATTCTGGTCATTCAGATTCATCCGAACTACTTTGCTTGCTGGTTTTGAATGCAAAATTCAGGCACCATCGTGCTTCCACTGTGTTCGCCAATTTGGTTTGGTTTATTTCTGGTTGAGGGTAATCTCATAAAGTGTTTAAAAGTGTTTTGGATATTTTGTGGTGTTTTAAGTTTAGAGTGGTGAGTAGAGAGATAATTAAGTTGTCTACTAGTAATAAATTATGATTACCCTCGTTAATAAAAGTGGTTTGGGTATTTATACTTAATTATTGACCAATGGGCTTGTCAGGTCGGGTCATGAAGTCGGGTCAAGTTTAAAGACCGATTAGTAATTTGGTTTGAAGTGATTAACAACTAGCTTAATCAACATTTAATACATTTGTCATGTTCGAAATTTCATTATAGTGGTTTGGTCCAAATTTTCCTTCGGATTTAGTCAAGGCACAATAGCTCAAATATCCGAACTTAACATAGGTGAAGATAAAACTTTAGATATTTCACATTACATAGGATTTAGTTCTGATTTTCAAGGGTATTCGGTTCTTCAAACAATAAAGGACCTCGTGGCAGGTTAGTGGTGGAGATGGTGCACCAACTTGTATATGATTGGCTCTTTAACTTAGGATTTATTGTAGAGTATGAGCCCACACCTTTACATATTACTTCATATCTATAATTTTGGTATATTTGACATGTGTCTCTTGCCTACGAAGATAGAAATGAGATTTACTAAGTTGTCGAGTGAAAGAGCTATTGCAACATCGAAGGCGTCTCTAAAACTTGGTGTCAAACTCTGAGCCAAGACCTATGTAACAAAAAACAATCCCTTGTTTTTATAGGATAAGCTGGAATATTGACGAGAATGTAACGATATATATATATATTATGAAAGATCAATTTAATGAGGTAAAAATATTGTGACAACAACATCTTGGAGGAATCATTGCTCTCGTCTAACCCTATAAGATCGTACCATTTGAACCTAGAACCTCAAAGCACAATGCTAGTGGATTGGAGGACGCAATGATTCGATCATATTTTAAATAGTAATCTTTGAAGAGAGCATTGTTCTATTATCAATCGGAGTTTGTGTAAACCCGAGCTTGAGTCATCATAAGATATTCTATGATATTATAAATTTGTAAAGGCCACATGTTTTTTAGATATTTTTTTAAAATAACTTATGGATATTTTTTAGTTTTCATAAAAACATCAATAATGAAGTGCATGCTGTTAACAAGATGCAATCAACTCAAATATGCATACACCATATATTAACATTTTAAAATTATTTGCTAATAAAAAAATCAAATTAATTACTATTATGTTAATGTTTTTAATCTTTAACATAGTAATCGTCGAACTTTCGCACACACATAAGTATTTGTTTTTAAATAATAAATTAAATATAAAAAATAATTCAAGTCAACTTTAATTATTAAAATATAAATATAAATATAAATATAATTAAAATAAAATATAAATATAATTTTAAATCGATCATGCAACTGATTTTGAAACTTAATATGTTATTTTCAGTTAAAAGTTAAAAATGTAAAATAATGCGCACCATCTATAATAGTCGACATAAATATATTTTTTCTTAAAAACTAAACAAACCCAAATACAATACTTGTTATTGAAAATGAAGGAACAAAATTACTTTATATGACATTAGACAACCGAGGGAACAAACATGATCATTAAACTATTTTTACGCATCCTACAAGTATTGATTTGTTGCGCAGATTCCCATAAGTATTAATGATGGATAATAATTGCTTCCCAAGTCAAAGCTTCTTAAAACCATCTAAAGCAATTGGATAAAGATATGGTTTACTACAAAGAATCTTACGAAGCTGAGAAGAAATTTAGAGAAGAATTGCATAGCAAAGTGGTTGAGCAATTTCATATGTATGAAGTAGCTAGGTCTGAGCTTATTTGAGGTGCTCTGTGCATGAAAAATCACTTGCGAATAACACTCATAGTTGACAAAGAATTGCAGGTGACTTCTCATTAAAAGGACATGAATAAGCTTAAAGCTGATCATACTACTGAACTGTCTGCTGAAATATCCAAATCCAAAGGTCTGCAAAACTCTCTTAACCAATGCGAAGTAAAAAATAAAGAATTGACCCAGGAGATAAGTAAACTAAATAAAGATTTCGAAGTGGAAAAAACTGTTGTTGCTGCTGCTGCCGAAGCTGAACTTTCAAAAGACATGCTAGTTGCTATTAACACCGGGAAAGAAGAAACACCATTCTCATTCTTCGAGAACTTCACACTACTTATCTGAAAATCAACCTCACAAGTTTTTGGAACGATATTCTCATGAAGAAGCATCCAATTGAAGCTTTCGATCATATTCCTGATTCATCATCTTTAGAAGAAGGATCGTCCGAGGAAGACGAGCCGTCTGATTAACTTTATCATTTTTTTTGTGTTTGTCAGATTAAGAAATTGATTTTTGTACTTCAAAGAATTAATCTAATCGACAAACGGTTTCCTTGTTTTATTATTCTCTTTACATATTATTCGATGCTAAATTTTAAAAACGAATATGACTCAAGTACTTTGAACTTTCAATGTATAATTATAAATTGTAAACTTACCACCTCAAATACCTTAACAAATTGGTGAACATGGTAGCTCTTCGAAAAATTCTCAGTATGTTGTTAAGCTTTCACTTCAAAAAAATTGTAATGTAATTATTAAACATGGTTGTTTCTTCGAAAAGTATTATATACACTTCAGAAGATTCTACTCTTAATCAACCTCAAAGATGATCAGTTTTTGAAAAGTTACTGAGACAGTTTTATTCAAGCATGTGTAAACAACCATTGGCCAAAAACAAATTTTATTGATAATATTGAATATGTACACAACGCCTCGTTAAAACCTTCATGGGCCAACAGGATATGAAAGAGTGCGTCATTCGAAAGTGAAAATTCCAAAATATAAAAACATATTTACTCACAATAAAGTTTCAAGTGTTGTATATTCCATGGATGTTGAAGCATCCTCCCCTCAGAATCACAAAGACGATAAGACTCTGGCTTTATCCTTTCAACAACCATATAGGGCTCTTCCCAGTTCGGAGCCATTTTTCCGAGGTTCTTCTCTTTTGTGTGCAAGAATACTTTTCTCAACACCTTATCACCTTCTTTAAAATGTTTTCTCTTCACCTTCGAATCATATCTATTCCTCATAAGAGTTTGATAGTGGATTGCATTCAAATAAGCTCGAACTCTTTTCTCCTCAATTAAATTTAAATTCTCCTTTCGAACTTCATCATTAGATTTTTCAGAATATTGAGTTATTCTAAAAGATGACATCGTAGATTCTATGGGGCTGACTGGATCCATTCCATATGCCAAAGCAAAATGAGTCTCCTTTGTAGCCTCTCTAGGAGTTGTCCGATAATCCTAAAGCACCTCTTGCAAATAATTTGGCCATTTTCCTGCTGCCCCCGTCAAATTCTTCTTCAAGCCATCTAACTTTTTTCTGTTTTTAGCTCCATTTTCCCATTAGCTTGAGGATGAAAAGGCGTCGAAAAACATTGCTGAATTTCTTTAGAAGTACAAAATGAAGCCATCTCCTTGTTATTAATATGTGGGCCATTAGCTGTTATAATCCTCCGAGGAACTCCAAAATGACAACAAATGTTGTTCATAATAAACTTGATCACGTCCTTTTCTTTTGTCCCTGATAACGGTTCCGCCTCTGCCCACTTTGTAAAATATCCCACCGCTATAATTATCATCTGTCTTCCTCCAGAAGCCATCGACAAAGGTCCCACCAGATCAATCCCCCATCTATCAAATGGTACTGCCTCAGATATAGACATAAGTGGCACCGCAGGCTTATGAATAACATTAGAAAATCTCTGACAAGTATCACAACTTCGAACTTAATTATTAGCATCATTCATGATTATAGGCCAATAGATACCTGCAAGTAAAACTCGACGTGACAAAGCTTTGAACCCACAGTGAGCTGACCCTTCACCATCATGCAATTCTGATAACACTTCTTGTGATTCTCGCTTGCTTAAACATCATAATAACGACCTGCTCAATGCCTTTTTATACAATATTCCATCCAGTAGTATATATCTGAAGGCTTTACTTCTCAATTTTTTGGCCAATCGTGAATCATCTGGTAATGTTCCTTGAGTAAAAAACTGAGAATGTTTGATCGCCCATTGCATCAAATTACATCAGATGTAACAAAAAATTCCCCTATACATTCACACTGGTTAGATTGAGTAACAATTGAAGGATTTTCTTGTAACAAAATCCAAGGATATTCTTCAGTGTAAGTGATATTTTCTAAAGAATCAGCCACCATGTTACTCATTCGACCAATATATTCCACAACAATATTGTCAAAGAGAACCATTAAATTCCGAAGTTCCCGAAGATATAAAATTAAATGATCCTTTCTTGCTTAGGAAAATCCAGATACTTGATTTGCTAACAACTGAGAATCTGTTTCCAAACGTACTGAAGTTGTTCCATAAATTTTTGCCAATCTTAAACCTGCCAAAGCAGATTCGTATTCAGCTTCATTGTTTGAAGTATGAAAACTAAATTTAATAGATTGAATCATCGTCTCTCTAGTTGGAGCTATTAACTGAACCCCAACACTGCACCCTGAAACACTAGATCCTCCATCTGTTCGAATAACCCACCTCGGATTTACTGGAGTATCCTCTTTACTTTCTTCCTCATCTGATCGGCTCGAATAGAATTCAACAAAAAAATCTGCCAGTGTTTGCACCTTTATTGTTGTTCGAGGTGTAAACAAAATGTCATAGTCCCTCAACTCCACTGACCATTCGGTCATTCTCCCTAAAATATCAGGTCGTTGTAAAACATTTTTCAAAGGGAATGAAGTTCAGACTTCAATAGTATGAGCTTGAAAATATGGACGCATCTTCCTAGCAGCAATCACAAGTGCTAATGCCAATTTTTCTAATTTCATATATCTCTTATCTACTGCCACCAAACTTTTACTAATGTAATACACCGGCTTCAGAATCCCTAAATGCTCACTAATTAACATTGCTCTCAGTGCAAAATCTGATACCACGATGTACAAAAAGAGCTTCTCCTCATTTCGAGGTTTTGACAAAATATCTGGTGATGACAACAAATTTTTAATGTTTGTGAATGCTGCCTCATATTTTGATGTCCACTCAATCATGCTTGGTCCTCGTAATACTTAGAAGAAAGGAAATCATTTGTAAAAAAAACTAAAAATAAACCGATTAAGTGTTGTTAACCTTCCCGTTAGAATTTGCACTTCTTTGATAGACTGAGGTGAATTCATTGTGATCAAGGCTTTCAACTGTTCTGGGTCAGCTTCTATTACTTTTTCACTGATGAAAAAACCTAAAAAATTTCCCGATCGAACTTTGAAGGTGCATTTTTCAGGATTTAACTTTAACCTGATTGCCCTTAAATTCAAAAAAGCTTCATCTAAATCATCAAGATGCACTTCATCCTTTGAGCTTTTTACCACCATATCATCTATATATACTTCCATATTCCTTCCGATCTGAGTAGCAAAAGATTTGTTCATCAACCTCTGATAAGTGGCTCCATCATTTTTCAACCCAAAAGGTATAACCCTATAACAATGCAAGCCTCTATCAGTTATGAAAGTTGTGCATTCTTGATCTTTTGGATCCATTTGAATTTAATTATATCCTGCAAAAGTGTCCATGAAAGTTAAAATTTTATTGCATGAGGTAGAATCAATCAGCTGATCGATTCGAGGAACATGAAATGGATCTTTAGGACAAGTTCGATTTAAATCTGTAAAATCCACACATATTCTCCATTTCTGATTCTTCTTTTTTACCACTACCCGATTTGCCGTCCACAAAAGATACTGTGACTTCGTTATGTGTCCGACCTTAGATAATTGATCAACCTCAGCAACAATCGCTTCTGTTTTTTTCGAGGAAAACGCTCTTCTTTTCTGAATAACCGGCTTGACCTTCGGATCAATAGCAAGCTGTGACGAATTACCTGAATTGGTACTCCTGTTACATCCTCTGTCCTCCAAGTGAAGACATCCAAATTCGAAGATAAAAAATCCATCAGTTCTTGACGTAGAAGCAGGGTCAATAAGGTTCCAATTTGAAGCACTTTTCCTTTAGAAAAAGTAAACTTTTAAATTTCTTCACTTACCGTTAAAGATCCTGGGGTTTCCCTTCGTCAACCCTTTCTTCCAAATCCGAGGGCACCCCTTCTAACTTCTATTCATGCATTAAGTCTCCATTGTTGGATCCTCGGATCCGAAGGCATAGCATTCCCTAGCTACCTTCTGGTCGCCTCGAACGACCCTAATCTGATCTCCAACCACATACTTAAAACATCGATGAGCTGTGGATACAACCCCATACATTCTTGAAAGCCATGATCTTCCAAAAATAGAATTGTAACTCGTGGGACAGTCCACCACAACAAAAGTACCTGGACATTCTTCTTAAATGGTTCTTTTCCCAAACTTACCTCACCCTCGAATTCTCCAACAACACGAGCTATTACACCCGTGAAACCTATAATTGTCCGGTCTGATTGAGGAATCCGAGGTGGATTCGTCATTCTATCATAGGTGGACTTGAAAAGGACATTAGCAGAACTGCCAGTGTTAATCAACACACGTCGAATTTCGACGCCAACCACCTCTGCTCCAATAACCACAGCATCTTCATGTGGTCTTGTTTGAAAGGAAGAACTTTCTTTCCATACAAATGTGTGGATATTTTCCCTTCAATTTGAGTTGTCAAGTTGATAACGTGTCTCTTCCGCGAACTATCAGAATTACTACTCATCGAATCACCTCCAAAAATGGCTAATGATTCAAAGAATTTACATAAATCATGCACACACCCTTTTTCTATGGGCTCCTCGACTGCCATCAAAAGCAATCTATTCGGATCTTTCTCCACATACTTAGAAGAAGCATCAAATGGTTCATCATTTGAAACTAAAATTATCAAATTCTCAGCTGGTGCAGCCTTCGAAGTTGATGCAATATTATTTTTCGGACCGTTCCCTTACGATTTTACATAAGTCATAACCTTTCCATTTTCGATCAAAGTTTGAACCTCTTTCTTCAAAGCAATGCAGTCATTGGTGTCATGCCCAATATCCCCATGATATCTGCAATACTTGTTATTCTTTTCCTCTCTTGGCCTACTAAATGGAGTTGGCTTCCTAAAATTTACAAAGTTCTTGATCTTATCCCATATCACAGCTACATTCTGTGTCAAATTAGCATAATACTCTAGTTTGACCCATTGATTTGGTCGAGGCCTGTTGTAGGTGTTAGATGGAGCGTGATCTGAATATCCACCACTCTGAGGAGGCAAATTGTTATTCTTTTGTCTTGAATATTGATTACCATTTCCATTTGAGGGCTGCCCTTGGTTATTGGCCGCCAGACCCGAATTCTTTTGACTGCTAACTGATCATCCTCAGACTCTAGTTGACTCTTCGAATTTAATCTGATCCTCAACTTGAGCCATCAAAGCTCCATAATTTAAGGCTCTTCTCTTCGTAGTCTCATTAGCCAGATCCCTTGGAAATAATCCTTGGCGAAAAGTTGTCATCGCCATATTTTCTTCATATCTGTCCAAACTAGCTTTGGTAAAAAAAATCTTTTTGTTTAATCCTTCAACTTCTCTCCAGGTGCCTGCTTGCACTGAATAATGGTATCACCATTTTCTCTCATTTCTTTGCTCCCCACAAACTTCCTTCGAAATGCAATATAAAAATCTATAAAATTTGAAATGGACCCCCTCATAATACGATTGTACCACTTTAGAGTTGTTCCTTAAAAGTCTGTGAAAATTCACGACACACCAGCCGATCGTCATCTTCGAAAAAATTCATATAGTTCTTGAATTGTTCGATATGATCATCGAGATCCTGCATCACATCAAACTTCTCTACTTTGGAAATGTCAAAATGTTTCGGAAGCATTATGAAGCGAATTTCACTTGTTAACGAAGAGTTTCTCCAATCGATACCTCGAACAATCTGATAATCTGTTCCCATTGTAACATATAGATTTCGATCAGTCTCAACATACTGATTCGAAGTGTTTCCTTCGCACCATGTAGAACGAGGAACATTATCCCTTTTAGATTTACTTTCCTTTTTTATGTTTCCTTGATTGATCTATGTCTGATTCCTCTTTCGAAGAACCCCTGTATCTCTTAAAACCCGAAGCTGAGCTCTCAACCTCCTCATCACTAGAGGTTATATACTTCTGCTTATTTTTTCCCTTTGCTAGATCAATATCGCTCTTTAGGAGACACAAAACGTGCTTTTTATACTCAGTTTTAGCTTGTCGATCATTACAAGATCGATCAGATTGGTCTCCCATCTCAATATTTTATGTTTCTTGCCTAACGTCGGATTTAAGCTTCGCCAAGTGGATCTCTTGTTCTCTTCGTTCATACTTTTTATTTAATGCATTTATCTCATCTACAAGCTGGTTCATTCGAACCTCAATATCATATTAAGTTTGGATCGGAGATGATCCATCATGCCTATTTCCGTCTCTCTATAAATCATCTTTCAAAGTTTCCATCGCCGATCGAAGCGAAAGATTGTTCTCGGGATTCATCGTATTAATTTTGAACAAAAAATACAACAAGATTGTATCAAATTCGAACAGATAAAGTCACTAATTCTTTTTATTCAGTCCTCAGTGGAGTCGCCAATTTGATGAGCTTAGATTTCACCTTAGTAAATTGTTATAATAGAAGTCTAGAGAGAAAAAGTTATAGAGTTTTTAGAGAGAGAAAGCTTAAGTACAAATGAGTTCAATAGAAAAAAGTATTCAACCCCTTTATTAGAGTAGCCTTTCCCTTTATATAGAGGAGCCAAGACTTAGTCTTAAATGAAATTTGTTACAAAAGAGGATAAATTGTTCTTTAGTCCTTAATAATTATGCATAATTACAAATGTTCTCTAAAACTTATATTATATGTAATATAAAGACTAAACTTACATTATTTACAATTTAATCCTGAAAATCCAACTTTCATATCAGTATATATTCAAGGAAAAAATATTACTAGTATTGTTTAAACATATATAATAAAAAATATATAAATGAGATAAACCCGAGTCACATGGGTGACACATGCATATGTGACCTTAATGTCTTGATAATTATCTCCTGTAAGGGTTCCCCCAACCATGTTATACGCATAACTGTACTTCTTTTTGTACCTGAACTATCGATCTTTTTACTAAGATTTTCATGTAAATACCAAGCAATCAATATATAAACATATACCTCTCAATATTTCTTTTAGTACTCAAGAAGATCAACCCATAAACTTGTAAAGGGAACACCTGTAATCACACGAATGTTGTTTACCGTCACTGTCATATAACCAAAAAGAATGGATCGAAAAGGTTATGGGTGCCAACGCTCGATATATGCATTAACAATAAGGATATTTGTATAATAACGTAGCAGATAGTCGATAAGTAAACTTCATGATCTCCTTATAACCTTCACTTTAGGCCGAGTCTCACTATCAAGATCCAATTTTCGAATCGTATCATACAAGTTGAAATACCGTAGAGAATCTCAAAGCTAAAAACATATCAAATTATATCACTAACAAAGATAATATTTGTTATTCAAATATATGGTTTTTATAAACTTACATCCCATTGAAGACGATGTACGTCTCGTCCATAGCTAGTTCCGGTACAAAGTAGGAACATGAGATGAAATATTAAGATTCACCATGTTAGGGTCTGACTCCGAATGACCACCATGTGTAGCACTCATCGACCCTCCTCCCACTTGAAAATGTCTCATAATGGAAGAAAGAGTATGATCATCGTATTCTTCTAAATTACGCTTAACTAGATAGCCTCGCTTATATATGTAAGATAAGTTTACTTATAGTAAAGGTCGGGACTCGGGATCCATAACATCGAATGAGTTACTTATAACAAGATTATTATGAGGATCAATAATTAGGTTAGAAACCTTTTTAATGAATAAGTTTCAACAAAAAATGTAAGAATACTCATAAAATAACATAGAAAACCGTATATTAAAATTATTATAAAACTATCACTCGATATATCAAAACCAGACAAAAATTCATATATTAAAACATGCAATTTTACATTTAATCAAGCTAAATATGCTTTATTTTTTCGCGTGAGGGATTTGATTTTTAATCAAGCTATATATACCTTGTTTCTTCGTCATTGTGTGGGTTACACGATGATAACTTAGTTTCTATAACATTTAAATCTACCATAATTAATCCCAAATTCGAAAAATATTCATGCAAAATATAGATTGACATGACGAAAAAAATGATAGTTTCCGTTAGCCGTTGAGGGAAAACACTATAATTCCGCCAATTGATATGACAAATGATATGAAATTCTTGCCATGAATATGGCGGAATGGCCTTCGGAAAGATGTATTTTGGGTTTTGATGAGGACACCTTTATCAACTAGTAGATCAAGTAAAGTCTGAGCAGATGGAAGTAATATAGAGACACAAACAAGATCAAACGAATGATTTCTTTATGCAAAAACGAGGATACCTATAAGCAATACACCAACGCAACACTCAATATCAAGTGACCAAGGTCAAACCGATTGGTATCGACGTCCTAACATGATAACTAGCAACCCATTAGACAAGATCATCGCTAGCAACCGTGCTGAGGTACAACCAAAAGATGTTGACGCTATGTTACGAAGAGCAATTGAGCAGAAGCCACGTGTGAATGAACAATGGACAAAGCGAGGCTTGTCAAATAATATTAATAGTTACCGATGACTGATGAGCCCAGTCACCAATTGTCATTATTAAATGAGTCATAAAGGAGGTCAACTCCATTTAAAAGATTGCTGACAAAAAACGGCTAAATGGACCACGATTAGAGTAATAGACATAATTATAGGGAAACTACCATAAATTTGGTCCACGAACAATATTAAGGGAATCATGTAATTAGTGGGAAAATAAAAATTCTTTCAAAGAACAGTGCATAGTTACCAAAGCCTGATGAGGGGTCGTTTCAATTCCTACCTTAAGCCCTAGAGTCTACAAGTATGAAACACTATTATGAAGACAATTTTTCAAGGATCATGAGATAAAGCTACTAGAAAATTAGGCCCAAACCGGGAGGGACCTTACACCATCATCTCCAAAAGACACAATGTTGCATACCGCCTCGTCGATGCAGAAGGTCACGCCCTAAAACACCCGTAGAATATAAGTCACTTAAATTGTAGATGCTCTATTTTTCCTCTCTGATAACGCATACCGATTTTTTAATGAGGCATCAAACTTCTACTTTACTTCAATATATTTTTATCGTTTTTGCTAACTCATGTATTTGTCTATTATTTTTCTCCATCCTTAAAATTGTGACCGGGTCAATGACCCGCCTACGAGCTATGCAAAGGGCCACACTGAACCCAGACCATTTGAGTCGAATACTATGAATGGACTAATTGGCCACACCTAAAGGCTACATAAGGGACAAACTGAGCCCAATACCTAGTACTGGTATTAATAAGCGAATTGATCAAGTATCAAGCCCTTTTAGGGCCACACAATTTGTCAATACGTCCGCGCCCGTGAACAAGCTGAGAGGCATGTCTCACTCGTGATACGCAATGAAACATACTGAGCGCGACCTTGTAAGGATCTATTACAACATGATATAATTCACAAACATATGTATCTCCATCAAAGTATATCTCTAATGTCTTTCCATACGTCAAACTGAAAAACACAAACAAGTTAATAAACATTGCTATCTATGAAAAACAAAAAACATGCATAATTGTTTTCATACATATTATCCTTAACACCACATCCCCAGTGGTTAGCTACAAAAATTACTTAAGATAGTCACATATACAATAAAAAAAAATTAAACATCAGGAATAATAGTCAAGGCCTCGATCCCTACCACTCCAATACCACCATAAGGGGTATCCACCAGCCATTATTTTGAACCCGCCGCGGCTATCATGGTGGATACTTCAACTGATTCTTTTTGCTGATGCACCAGTGCAAGAACAGTAAACACTTTTCAACACGAACAATTTTTTCCAAGGATCTCAAATCTATGCCCGAGTTGAGCTTTAGTAGCTCTGTAAGTGTCTCCTATTGATTTTTTGTCATCATCCTCATGACCACTTCCATCACTTGTCTTTCCCACTTTTCAAGATTCAGCCTTTGCCTTATTTAGGAATTCCTTATGTTGACGCTACATTTTTATCTTCAGACCACTAAATGTTGTTGTCGACTTCCCATTCTCCACGGTTAACCTTGCAATATGCTCGGCCTGCTCTTCCACCCTCTGAGCCAGAGCCATATTCTGCACAAGCAGGATAACAATCTGCGATATCATATCATCATTCCTTTTGATAAGTCCATTGTTCCGCGCTATCAGCATCGGACTACCAGTGGTAAGTTTCTTTCATTTTTCCTCGCATGCATCCCCAGCACCCTTAACATAGGCTAACTCACGATGAAGCCCGTCGTTTTCCTGAGACATTTTATCATTTTGTGCCTTGGCCGATCCATACGTGTTTTTGAACCGATCAAGCTTGTTGGTTAAGCCATTTACCGATCCAAAATACATGGCGTCGAGTTTCCACTTCTCCATCACTTGGTAGTCAAAGGTCGACATGCGTTAGTAGGATAGTACAACGGAGTTATGGTGCATTTACATTTTCATAAATGTTAGAAATCAATTTTTACTCCATTATTTCAACATTTTATAAACTATATATACAACATAACACAATTTACCACAATGGAAAATTCCAATTGCCTATGTAATATTTCACCCATTGATATATTATCATAAAATGAAAACTCTAGGCACCGTTTGAGTTGCTCAAACATGAGCATAGATAGACGTGACATCATTATATTCGTAGGTGGCATCTCTTTAATTACTTTACCACTTCGGACAACCTCATGCACTTGCTTCTTTGATGGTGCGAGGTCTGGCCTCACGATGTTTACAAACGAGGACCCTGCACTCACTCCTTACACAAAGTTGAGATCGGATGGTCGTGCACCTACACTATTGATAAAATTTGCCATCCTACGTGTTATATCCTTAGAAAATTCGTTCATCTTCTCTACTGTCCCACTACTTTCACTAGTAAGATATGTTAACCTTCCACTTGGGCCTCATCCAACACCATCACCTCAAGTACCTTCCTTTTCTTTGGCTCCGCTTCAGGGACCGACGCCTCTGTTTTTGTTTCTGGCACTTGATCTCCAATTTCTCCCTCCTCGTCCACCAACATCAATTACTTTTGCAATAACGAAACTACATTCATAGTAACACGATTTCTTTTCAAAAGGGGGCATTCATCCTCTTTTGTTTCTTCATCTTTGTCTTGAGAGCAACGATTACACCCATTCACCACTTCTCCCATGATTGTGCAATATTATCTTCATGTTGGCTCCCATCACCAACATCCTAGATAGTCAACATCTCTTTCTCATTTTCATTTCCCTCGAAGGGGCGATGCATCTTCTATAGCCATAGACTTTCAACTCTATGACACTGCCAACCAGACCCCAACATTATTGCAATCACGATATTTTTGCTTCATCAACGCCCACAATCATTTTGTTGTAGCCAAATCTTTGTTACCAGTCCTTACCTTCTATTCATTTGCAATATATAACTCGTGAATGCGTTTCAACACAAATTTTAAATAATTTACTTGCATTAATAAGCATAATGTTTCCTGACCCCACGTCGTAGTGGCTAATGATGATAATCTGATCAAAGGATTTACAGCCTCTTCTGACATTTCTTACTTGCACCACTTCTGGTGTTTCTCTTCATATGCAAACATAAAAATGTTTAATCAACATCAATACTAGATCAACTGAGCTAATACTATATAAATTTTTCTCATTACACTTAACTTTCCACCGTCTTTCTAACTGGAGATTTATCATAATATTTTCGTGCTCTCAATTCCATGATATGAATACAAATGTAGGCTTCCAATTTTTATCTGATGTTGGCAACTCAACTATTCTCCTCACTCCTATCAATTTAGTATATAAAAAAGACTTCGCTAATTTGGCTACATGTACAACGATAAATAAGTCTGTCAGGCACACAAAAATGCCTGATAAGCGGGAGCTCAATATGACACTAACTAATACCCTTCATTCCATTCGCAGCTAGTTGAGTATGACATATGCCTAGGAAGTTAAAAAAAGTCTTGAATCAGTGAGGGTAACAAGAATCATAAACTTCAGTCAAACACATTGGTGTAGAGACATGTCTCGTTTTCTTTTTCCTGGTAAGGCTTTTCTCTAGGTACTGGTACCCTCACTATCACATCGCTAGGTACCCCGTATCTAGCCCTAAATTCTAGAAGCCCATTCTCTGTAAGGTGCTCATATTTTGGGGTTAACCGTGCGAAATACTCCTCCAAGAACAACGAGCTCTCATATTTTGATTCTACTCATTCACCGACAACAATGTCAACATTTCTTTCTTCTTCCCACCTTTTTTTTGTGCCATCACGATTACCAGAACGACTGCAATAAACCAGTAAAACTTACGAAAGCTAGCATCTTGCGAGGATAAATCACAACGAGCAGTACTACTAATAAAGGGGTTTCCCCAACACCCAAGTGAGTTACGGATAACACATCTACACTAGGCTACAGTAGCCTCACTATTATAGGAAATCATAAGAGATTTAAATGAAGTTAGGATACAAACATACATTTTTATCGGCGATGACTATGACAAGTTAAAAATGGCTAATAGCTTTGGGTGCTAAGATTAGTCTTCTTTCTCTTGCGAACACAAAGTTACTTTCAAAACAATAAAAAAATTCAAATAATTAAGCAAACCGTTTTAAATTAAATCGACTTTCTACTACATGTGTGATAAGACAACAATTGCTATTCACATTAAATAGGTAGCACGTCTCCTCATAATCGAAGTGCCATACTACATCGAAACACATTTATGTGTCAAAACCGTTATATCACACAAGCCGCCTCGTAACCGCCACATGTCACTCCATTATAAGATATACTACAACACAAGGCTCACGTAACAAACGAATGAATCAAGAATTTTACCATATACCGTGCCTTGTAACCTGTTATTCCATGAATTATATATTTTTAACATATAATCCATGTATTATGGAGGAGCCTTGATGAGGACACCTTTATCAACTAGTAGATCAATCAAAGTCCAAACAGATGGAAGTAAATATATACACAAATAAAATCATACTAAGGGTTTATGTATACAAAATGAGGTGACCTATAAGCAATACACCAACGTAATACTCGATATCAAGTGGCCAAGATCAAACCGAGGGGTATCAATGTCCTAACTGGATAACTGGAAACCCATCAAGCAAGATCATCCCTAGCAATCGTGTTGAGGTGCAACCAAACATCGACATTATCTTACGAAAAGCAACTGAGCAGATGCCTCACCAAGCAGAGGTCACGCGTGAAGAACCAATGGGCATAACGAGGCTGATTAAAGAACAACACATAGTTACCGATGCCTGATGAGCCAATTTATCAGTTGCCATTATTAAAGGAGTCATAAAGGAGGTCAACTTCATTTAAAGGCTTGCTGATAAAAAACGGTTAAAGGAACCATGACTAGAGTAATCACCATAATTATAGAGCCATTAACATAGACTCTGGTCCACAAACAAGATTAAGGGAATCATGTAATTAGTGGGAAAATAAAACTGCTTTGTGAAAGTATAAATAGGGTCACGTTTATGTCAAAAGCTATATTTTCTTCTTTGATTAATAAAAATTACTACTTGGCAGAATACTCGTTGTATTTTTCCTTAACATGTTCGATTTATTCATTTTTTATATGTATTGAGAAGGTTATCTAATGCAAAATATCAACTATTATGGATTATGTTCACTATTCCATAACTTACGACGAGTCTAGCTATGACCCAATAACCCAACGGGTCAAAGATCACAACAAGACTTTTGGCTTCTCACTTATATTAAGATCGAGGGAAACTTACAAAATAGGAAGACAACCTATAATGTATTTCCTATACGAGAGATCCCGTATCTATATGTCGAGGTTCAAAAAATGTGATCATAAGGGGAAGACGTGTGTTAGCAAAAAAAATAATTGTCTTTTTTTATTTGGTTGGTGATCAAGTTAAAGGTAATGATAAGTATGACTTCTGACAAACAAAATTATGATCTGAATGTGTATTTACAAAGATGTACAGATTTTCAAAGTAAAAATAAATGAAAAATGACTTGTAAAAAATTTGACGGTAAAAGAAACAATTTCGTGTTAAATATTTTATGCCTTCAAAAAAAGGTGATCCGAAGAATATATCAAATATATGTCATGTATACAATCACCATCAAAGAAAAAATTTGCTTGAAAATGGTGGTCGGTCGTAAATGCAATGCTTGTTACCAAAATTACAAATGCACAAATACATTCAATAGCATCAAATGACTAATGAAGGATCCGCTGTCATCAATAATTTTTTTACACACCCTATTAACATTGATTTACTAGATACCTTCCCCTGATTTCTAATCATAGATATTACTTACAATGATTAAATATGGGATTCCGTTGTTGGAAGTAATTTTGGTTACTCAACTAACAAAACATTTTGTATTCGACTCATATCCATGAAAGAGAATGATTGCAAGTTGTATTGTATTATAATCACATATCATGAACTTTCTTTGATGAATAACATTGAGAAAAGTATTTTTGACCACGAGTCACATGTTATGAGAATATCATATCAACAAGAACGTACTTGGGACTTTTTTTAAGATGGTAAAAAGTCTAACATTTTTTTGGGCAATTAGAATGACTTTTTCGAATCATCCATCATTGATAGAAATGAACGTGAGGAATAAATGTAGAGAATGTTCAAAAACCAAAAAAAGGATGTCGAATATGCCTTAGACTCATGGATTAAACCATATAAAAATAAGTTTGTTCATGCATACACTAACAATATCATACATTTTGTCAATATGACATATAATGAGGCGGAAATCTCGCACGGTACTTTAAAGAAATTTATTATGACAAACATATTGAATTTTGATGGGTTTTAGGAGAAAGTGCATGATTTTCTTGTGATGCAACATTTAACCATAAAAGAATATTTGGTTTCAAGCAAGTATCATTCTAATAACACACAAATTACCATGTATCTATGAACTAATGCCCATCTAAAAAATGGATGGATATGTTCCTACCCGTATTATAGACGAGCATTAGAGAAACCTAAAAATGGTCACTCAAGCTAAACTAACCGGGGAAGAAAAAGTCAAAATGAACTTTTTATTTTTAAATGTAAAAATAGTAGAGTTTGATGTTTATGAATAAAGTCATTTGGTTAAAAATAATTACACGAATTTTAGATAATTTTACTTCTCCTGTTGTGAACCCCTAAAAAGGATGAAAACACGCGGTCATACTCTTGGTGAAGGTCGTTCTCATGGTCATGATAGAAGAAATAAAAATCTTGTTGATAACTCTCCCAAAATGGATCATTTAGTATACAAATATGCCAAATAAGAGTGGTTAGAATCTCATACAAATAGTGCATACATTTTGAAGATCGATATACTTATCACTAGTTTTGGAACGCCGGTCGGTAATTTTGGCAGCACCACTATAACGGTCGTTGGAGAGATCCGTATTTATTATAGCATAAAACCCCCGATAACAAAATAAGCACGAGTTGTATCTAAAGGTAAAATAAATCTGATTACGCTGAATTACATTAAACCAAAATAGCTTACTATCATTAAACCAACTCCAACGAGATTGTTCAATTTTGGTAAAACAATACCTAACATACCTGTAAATCAACCCCCGGATACGAGGTTTGAGATATTATATTAAAAATGTATTGTTTGAAAATTGATGTCGTTACCAAGTTGCAAAAAGCTAAATGTGATCACTTTCAACCGTGTTATCTATTACTTTGCACCCCACAATTATACAACTTATTTATCTCTTAAAGATACACTAACGAACGACCCTCCATTAGAGCTTGCATTTGATTTTGCGAATCAAAATAATTTTGTTCATATACGTAATTCATTTTATTTTTAAATAGATGAATAATGATATATTTTTTCTAAATAATTTATTTTGGTTCTTATTATTTTACTTTATAGGTTGAGATGGTTGCAGGTTTACCATTACCATTAATATATTCTACATGGGTATACACTACTAAAGAAAAAGCTAAACCTTGACCGATGTCATTGTTTGAGAGAATTATCAATTTTTGGCAACTATGATTTCCTACACCGTCATTATCCATTGCACAATCTGGAAAATATGAGCCATTTATAGTAGACTCAACAAATAATTATAATGTTATCTTTTATACAATTTTTAAATTTTTTTTAATTTCCATTTGTTTTTCGTTAATTGTGGGTGTTTTACGTTTTAAACATACAACTTAAATTTTATTTTGTAACAAACGTTTACGAACTCATTGAAAGCATAAAACACATGATCCATTTATTATAAATAAAAAAAATTCATTTTTTCACATGTTTCCACTAATGACTGGCAAAAATAAGGTATATGTCGCCAATCGTTGCGGGAAATGAAGTAATCCCACCAACAGTTGGCGATCACCATGTATATTCCGCCAACATTGATGACGGAAGAAAAAAAATAAGATAAAAGATTTATAAATTTTATTGCCTATTGCCAATGGATGACGATAATAGGCAATAAAATTTACATGCAATAGACCATTTGCAATAGCTCTAAACTCAAATCATTGTCGACTCATTGGAGTCTTCATCTTCGAACAATTATTCATACACCTTAATCTCTAACTCAATCTATATTTATCTCATTCTCATTTTCGTAAATTCACGAGTGGTGCAACACGATCAATACTATACAATTGATATATCTTGTAGAGGACAACATTAAGATTAATCTCGTTTGGAAAAAATCTTCATTGAGTTATAAACCATAGAAAATGCCCTCCTCAAATAACCATATTCAATTTGGCTCCAAAACATATTAAAATTTACTTAGTTTGAGATTTAGATTAATGGAAAATTTGTGTTATTTGGGTTGAATTTATAATCATAGGACATCAGATCGATTAACTACCGAAAGATGTGCCATCAAAAGGTATAGCTCGACGATGTAGAAACGAGTGGACGAAAAGCGTTTCCATATGAACAGAGGCAGGGACATCTTTTATACCCGTATCTCGTATCGTATATCTTTTCTTGATTTGTTTTGTATGCGAATCTTCGGCCGAATCTGAACCTTCATTTGCTTCTTTGATCTAATTTTGTTTACATAAACTTTTAAAAATACGCATTTCAAAAGAGAGTTGTTGATATAAAATATACATAATATATTTAGTCAAAAATAAAAATATAAAAAACAAGACCCACGGGGAATAACTTTTATTTATTTTGTTAGCATGTTCTTTTTAGCCATTCTCATAATAAAACTTATACAAGAAGATGTTAATGGTAAAAGATCTAGAAAAAAGAGAGTCGTTACTCTAGAGAGAGAAACTCTCTGGTTTTTTTTTTAAAAAAAATTCCATCTTCTCCGTTCAAGCAGTCTGTTTCGATTACAGGCTAGGCTTTCCACCCCATCACAGGCTTCCAAGCTTGTTGATGGGGCTCCCCTTGACGCCACTCTTGTCCGGCGGAACCGATGGATCAACCAGCATCTCTTCCTGCATGACTTGAAAACTCTCTTTGGCTTAATGACTTTTTCGATCCTCTCATCTTTTCCAAGCACGCTCTGCCATGTCCGAAATTGTCTCCACCTTCAACTATGGAATTTATCGCCATTAATGGAGTCTCTCTTGCCTCCATTAATGAAACTCCTTTGCCTACCCTCTATCTCTCCTCCATTAAAACTGCTTACACTCCCAAGACTTTCTCATCATTGCCAGAACCCTTCTCCTCCCTCCTCTCTGACCCAAATATCTATTTCATTAATGTCGGATCTTCCGAGCCAGCAAGTCAGTCTGCAACCCTTTTTCTCTCCCGCTCACCCACATTTTTCTCTCCATAAAACCAACGCCCTCTCCCTCCTCTTCATTGGCCAACCCCAATATTCTTTTTGCTGCCTTGTCGAATACAAAAAGTCACCCAATAAACTCGCCTGGGAGGGTGTGCTTGCATTAATGAAGCTTCTCTCTTCATTAATGCATCTACCATCCGTGCAAGAAAACCCTCGACGTTCCCCAGAAACCTTCCCACTTGCCACCCCCTCCCTCTCGATCTCACTCTCTTTATCAGACCATCTCCTTCTCTCTTTTAAATGTGAAGCCAGACCAAACGCTTGGTTACTCTGTTACCAAATCCTCTCTCCTCCTCTGAAACTACCCCTCTACCTTTCAAATAACTACCACCCTCTTAACCGCCACCCCTCCCCCTGATAATCGCCCTATTCTCCTTAACCACAATGGTGGAAACTCGCCGGAGTTCCTATGCTCGTCGAAACAACAGGAGAATCACTCCTCGCTTCAATGAAAAAATCGTCTCATCTATCTCTGACCCAATCATCCTCCCCCCCCCTCGATCCTCCGGTATGATGGGATTACCACTCTCCGTCCATGGATCACCACCGCCACCTGCAAAGGACCACAAACTCTCCCCTCGAAACCTCTCTCTTGGTTCACCGAGGAGTGACAGAGAGACCTCCCCTCTCTCTCTCTCACCCCCGGGCTCCAGAACTGACATGCACTCCCACTCGGAGGAAGATGACCCATATGAGATGGAAGCCACTCCCACCCTTACCAGCGAGATGCAACTCAAGGCCATTATCGAAGGCAACAACAAGCTTCTCTTTGCCATGGCCTCCCTTGAAGACCCCCCGAGTAGATCTCCCAACTCGGGTTTCAAATCCTCCATGCATGGCTGTGACTCAGCCCCTATCCCGGGCCTGAACCGATCTGAGCTTCCTGACGCATCTCCCCCTCCCCATGCTGGCTCCATCTGCCCCCCAAATAATGAAATATCAAAACCCCCTCTGACCTCTCAAACTCGTCTCAACCTCCTGCTTCATTTGTAAGCATGCATGCAAACCTAATAACCTCCTCTCTGCATGGATCCCTAAACCCTAGCGACATGCAAACCCCTAACTCTCAGCAAACCCTCTCCCCCCCTCAACCTAACCCTATGTTCACCTCGATCTCCAGCCGATACTTCTTCAGCAACTCCTTTTCATCTACCATTCCTTCCTCTCCGCCTTCCTCCAGTATCCTTTCAACCGCCGTATTAACCATCCAACAAGCTATCGAAGCAAACCATGCAACCCTCCCTAGCAATCAGCAATACTCCACTATTATCCACTCCTCTAGCCACCCTTCGATTCAGGCTCCCAAGCTAAACCCCGTCCCCTCATCCTCCCCTTTCCCGAAATCTTTCCCGGGCAGAAACAGTAAGGGATATGCTTTCTCTCATCCCTCGAAAGCTCACCGTCACTATGATAACCGATCGGATCCCCTCTCCTCCCTGAAGCCCTCTAACTCCTTCAAGAGCTCTAGACCTAGCCATACCAACATTCAGCCCCATCATATCGCTGAGTCTGCCTCTATGGTAAACTTCCCAAAGCAAGGCCCACTCCTCCCGACTCCCTCGCTCAACAGATCCTGGGCCCATGTAGTCTCTAACCCCGTCAACAAGTCCTCCATGATCCTTGAAAAAGCAGACTCCTTGGAAATCGATAATGGAGTCCTGATCTTTCCTAAATATGCTCTCACCGGAGGCGAAGAAGAATGGGCAAAATGCCTTTCGGGATACTTCTTGTCCAAGAAAAGGGTTGTATCCCATGTTCAAGCTCTTGCCAATCAGATCTGGAGCCCCTTTGGCCTCCAATAATGCAAACCCACCCCTCAGGCCACTATTTCTTCAAATTCTCCTCTGCAAACAATGCCACAGAGGTCCTAGAAAAAGCCCCCTGGTTCTTCAGTAGCCATCCAGTTTTCCTCAAGAGATGGGCTCCCATGGAAACCCTGACCAAAGAGGCCTTAAAGGCCATCCCTCTTTGGTCAAGTTTCATGGAATACCTCACGAACTCTGGTCGGAAAAGGGACTGAGAATCCTTGGAAGCTATTTTGGGACACCGCTATATGTCGACAGCCAAACCGCAAACCGTACCCGTCTCAGCTTCGCCAGAATCTGTAACCTCATGCAAGCCTCTTCCCGTTTCCCGTCCTCTATCACGATCCGATGCCTTGGAAAGGACCACTCCATCCAAGTTGAATTTCAAGGACTCCCAACCATCTGCAAGAGTTGTCTCTCATTTGGTCACGCTGTAGCTGCCTGCCATCTCCCTCCTGAACCGCCAGTATCAACCTCCCCCGCTCACAGGCCTGGCAAGGAACCTATGACAGACACCTTTCCATCACGTACGTTATCGAACTCCAGCAACAATGATCATGTCTCCCCCGAAAGCCTCCGTCGTCTCACTTCCCAAAGCACTTGGACCCAAAGCTTCTTGAAGAATAGTAACTGCCCCGCTGCTGCCCATATCGATCAGAATATTGGAGATCCCTCCACCTCTGAAATCACCTCTCCAGGACCTAAAACCGCAAATGTTACGGTTAATGCAAGTATGTACGAGGACACCCCAATGACTCTTTAATTCTCTCTCCCTACTGTTTTAGAAAATTTATGAAATTAGCTAGTTGGAATGTTAGAGGGTTGAATGACTCTATTCGTCAAAAGGACGTAAAGAACTTTATCTTTTCTAATGGTATCAACGTGATCTGCTTGCTTGAAACTAAGGTTAAATTTGAAAATGTCTCGCATATTATGTCTTCTATGATCCCTTATTGGTATTATGTCGCAAATTATTATAGTCACCCCTCAGGTAGAATTTGGATCGCTTGGAATCCAAGTGTCTTCCAAATCTCTATTAAAGATGTTACGGCCCAAACCCTTTATTGCGACCTCTTTTGGATTGCGAGAAACGCTACTCTGAGTCTTACAACTATCTACGGCTTTAATGACCCGACTGACCGTCTCCCTTTATGGAGCTCCATCTGCTCTTGTGGACAATCCACCTCCCATAACCCTTGGATTGTCATTGGAGATTTCAATACGATTAGGAACCCCCAAGAAAGAACCAATTCTGACCCCGTTGGACTAATTCTATTGATGCTTTTAATGAGTGCTGTCGGAATTGTAACCTCAATGATCTCCGTGCGCCTGGGTTCCAATTCTCTTGGTTCAACCGCCAAGAAAATAACCCTATCTCCTCTCGCATTGACAGAGCCCTGGTCAATGCTTCTTGGGATGATAAATTCCCTAACTCTTTTGCCCACCTCGATCTGCCCAGAACCTTTGACCATACCCCCATTATTGTCCATCTCTCAGCTCCTTTTACCCCCTCCCCCAGTCCTTTTAAATTTTTCAACATGTGGAAAACCCACCCAAATTACCATTCCCTTATATCGGATAATTGGTCCCTCCCTTGTCCCTTTAGCCCCATGCATGCGATCGTTCTAAAGCTGACTAGACTAACCCCTATTCTCTCTTCCTTTAACAAGACTGCTTTTAGCAACATTAGCCAACGAGTTGAGGATGCTAGATCCTCTCTCGCCGCTGCCCAAGAAAACCTCTTCTCGGACCCCTCAAATAGAACCCTTATCATCGCCGAGAAGGAGGCTTCCTCTTCATATATTTTCCTTAGTCGAGCGGAGGAATCTTTCTTTAAGCAAAAATCAAGAGAAACCTGGCTTAAGCTTGGGGACAAGAACTCCAAATTCTTTCATAATAGCATTAGAGCCCGCAGGGCCCGAAACAAAATCCTCTCGATATCCACCCCTGAAGGCCTTTCCTCAAACCCCTACACCATCTCATCAACCTTCCAAAAATTCTTTATCCAGCATTTAGGCTCCCCCAGTAAAGACAATTACCCTGGCCCGGATAGGATTAAAGCCCTAATCCACTCCACCGTTCCCCCTGATCTCAGTAACGAAATGATAAAACCCATCTTTGACGCGGAAATCAAGGCTGCCCTCTTTGATATCGATAGTGACAAAGCCCTGGGCCCCTGACGGCTTTAGTACAAGTTTCTTCAAATCCAGCTGGTCTCTTATCCGTGATGACATTTTCCTGGGAGTCAAACATTTTTTGAGAAGGGCCAAATGGACCCTGACTGGAACAAAACTCTTATCGCCCTCATTCCAAAAATGGACTCCCCCTCCCTCCCCTCCGATTTCCGTCCTATTGCCTGTTGCAATGTTATTTACAAAATCATATCCAAAATCATTGCCACCAGAACTAAACCAGGCCTGCCGGCCCTCATTGACCCCTCGCAATCTGCGTTCGTCCCGGGTCGCTCTATTGTTGACAATATTTTACTCACCCAAAACCTCCTGTATGGCTATCAAACCAACCAAAAAGGCCATAGATGCGCCCTCAAAATCGACCTTATGAAAGCTTTTGACAATATCAGATGGGAAGTTATCTTGGATATCCTCTTAGCCATGCACTTCCCTATGCCCATGATTAATTGGATCATTTAATGTATCACTTCCGTCTCCTACTCTGTTTGTATCAATGGAAAGCCGATGAGCCCTTTCCCTGGAAAAAAGGGCCTTCGTCAGGGTGATCCCCTTTCCCCGTATCTTTTTGTTATTGTCATGCAGGTTCTCTCCAGAATCCTTTAAGAGAAAAGCCAAAACCCCTCATTTGGCTTCCACTGGAAGTGCCACAAACTCAAGATAATCAACCTTTGCTTCGCGGATGACCTGATGATCCTCTGCAGGGCCAACCTCCCGTCAATAAAGCTAATCTTTGAAGGATTAACCGAGTTTGCTGCTATATCAGGCCTCCACCTAAATCCGGCCAAAAGCAACATCTTCTTCTCGGGCACCTCTCCAACCGTTAAGCTCAGCATCCTTCGATTCCTCAACTTCACGGAGGGCTCCCTCCCCGTCAGGTACCTAGGCGTGCCCCTCATTTCCTCGCGCCTCTCCTATAATGATTGTCGCCCTCTTTTCCAAAGCATCACCAACCGCATCAATTCTTGGACCTCCAAGCACCTCTCCTTCGCGGGCCGTCTCCAACTCATCAACTCTGTGCTCTTTGCAAATTAAGTCTACTGGTCTTCTATCTTCATCCTCCCCGCTCGGGTCCTCAACGAATTGTCCCAATTACTCCGTCGCTTTCTTTGGTCTAGACCAGAAATGAAATTTACTGGAGCAAAGATATCATGGAATAAGCTAACCGTGTCGAAAGAAGAGGGTGGACTTGGGATTCCACTTAAAAATCTGGAATCAGGCGGCCGCCCTCAAACTCCTCTGGTCCATCCTCACTCGAAACAAAAGCTCCCTCTGGACACAATGGATTATCACGGAAAAAATTAAGGCAAACTGCTTTTGGTCCCTTCCCCTCCCATCCTTAGAGAGCTGGAGTTGGAAGAAAATCCTTAAGCTAAGAAGCAAAGCAGCAAATCTCTACCGTGTAATAATCGGAAATGGAGCTAACACCTCTATTTGGCATGACCCCTGGCTATTCCCTACGTCCTTTGTTAACCGCTTTGGTCCTCACATCCTGAACCTTACCCGCCTCCGAAACCTAAAGACTGTAAAAGACATTTGTTTAGATGGGATTTGGTCCTGGCCCGTTCATGCCAGAGCCCCCAATCGCCATCTCCGTGACCACCTTCGAGAAATCACCTCAGCCCTAGCTGACCTCCACCCAGCCTCCACTGACCCTGATCTCTTTATCTGGATCCCAAATAACTCCAAACCTGAATTTACCATCAGTAGCACCTACTTTTCCCTCAAGCCCCCTACTTCTAAGGTCATATGGGCCAACCTTGTCTGGAATAAATTCTCAATCCCCAGACACTCTTTCATCACCTGGCTAGCTATCCACAACAAGCTCTCTACCCGGGATAGAATTATCTCTTGGGGCCTCGATTGCCCTGCCACTTGTGTCCTCTGTAATAATGCCCCTGAAACCTTGGATCATCTCCTAATCCTCTGCCCTTTCTCCTCCGCTATCTGGGAGAACTTAACCCAAAGAATCCTCATTCCCCCTACGCTGTCATCTTGGAATCAATGGCACGAGACTGCAAGCTCATGGGCCCCCTCTGATAAGAGCCGTCGACTTCCCTGGAACTCTGCCTTCTGCACCACGGTCTACTACATATGGAAAGAAAGGAACAACAGAATCTATAATGATAAGCAATCTCGCTACACTAGCACCTCCCAGCTGGTCATTTCCGACCTCCGCTACAGATTCAAAGGATCTAAATACCTCTTCCATGGCTAATTTCTCTATGTACCCCTAGCTCTTTCCGACTTTTTGTACCTTTTGAGAATCTTGAAATTTTGTAAAAGGTACCCACCCAATGAACTTTTGTAATCTTTATTTAATTTAATATTACAAGTTTTTTATACCAAAAAAATACAATCAATTATACGCTATAAAACTATTTCTAATTTATTTTATATTTTATTATAATTTTAATGTGAGAATACACATTCATAATTTATTTTACGAGTACACCAACATTTCATAATTTTTCGAAAGTTTCTCAAAACGATTTAGTATTTCGATTCTGTTATTGAGTGGCGGAGCGAAAACTTCAGTAATCCGGGTTCTCATCCCGACCGGATTTATCAAAGACTGCCTCGTCCAAATATTCGATCCACACATTTTATACTTCACGAAGTTAAAAAAAAAAAAAAAAAAAAACTGGAAATTACAAATCAAGAACAAGAAGAAATTGTCATCTCTTTCTCGAAATTGGGAACAAAAAGCACAGCAGCAGAGTTTCTGATTATTTCAGCTGTTAATTGATGGAAGAGAATTAGAGCCACAAAACCAATAGGATACATAAACCCTAAGGCACTTTCTTCTCCGTTACTATCAAGGTAAACCCATTTTCTTTCAGAAATCGAAACCCTAACTCTCCATACTTTCATTCGGTAATTCTTGTGCTTGTATTCAATATGATTATGCAAGATGATCGTGTTATGGATTTAGATTACCTTCAATTTGCTTTGATTCATTTTTTGGGAGATTGAATTGTTAAGGGAATGCAAACATAAGATTGAATTACGTTTTTTTTTGAAGTGTTTGGCATATTCTTGGTAGATATGTTCTTTATATTTTGTTTTGATTAAAGGATTTAGTTGTATGAAGCAGATTTTGTTGTATGTTTTTGGCTGATATGGTATGTTCTTTTGTTTCAATTGAGTTGATTTCGATGGTTTTGGGTAGTTGCCTAAGCTTAAACATATGATTTTGAGGCATTCATGGTCGGAGCTCACTGAGCTGAACTGTACTTATCCAGTTATTGGAAGTGATAAAGTTGTTTCGATTTCTGTCATTGGTTATCCTTTGCTTTTCATACACAGGGTCTTTCCGATGAACATTTGCATATTTTAGGGGATTATAGTGTCTTAACCATAGTTATCAGTAACCATAAAATAATGCAGTACATGAGATATTCTAGATGACTTTATTACTATGAAAAAAAAACTTACTTGGACGAGGTCAAAACTAAAAGAGCCTGCTCGGAAACCAATGTTTACATCTAAAGTTAGTCTCAGTTTTATGTGTCTTATATTGCTTTCTTAATTTTCTTCTTGATCTTCATTATGTAAGAATTCCTTCTTTTTCTCGTAACCCTCCTACTCTGGTTGTCATTTTGGTAAGATTACTGAAAGCAAGGTATTGTATTTGGAACATTCCATCTAGATTTTTGCATGTGCTGCCTGTTCCCAGCACAATTAGTATGTTCAGTCGTCAGTGAAACAAGAGCATGACCTGATGATAGGTTCTCAATAATTTCAAGACAATTTTAGGATAAATTGAGGTGATTTTACATGGTGTCGATCAAGACCTAAGACTTGTTTTGAATTTTGAAAGAAAATTCTTTCTTCAGTTAGATGAGTCGATTCGTGGCAGCTAACTTTTTGTGACTTACTTCATGTACAACTGCTAAAGTATAGTTTATTAATCTTAACAACCAACAATACTGTTCAACTCCAATATTTGGAACTTTTTCTCGTTCCCAGGTATTGTATTTGGAACATTCCATCTAGATTTTTATATGTTTGATTGTTTTCAGGCTCAGGGTTTGTATGGGTAGACATTGAAACAACTTCTAGATTTTAAGTTGAAGGATTTCTTTTTTCATCAGATGTTAAGCTATGAGCATAAACGGCATATACATTGCGGCACCTCCTCTATTTTTTGGTTAGCGCGTGCTCTTAGTTTTGAGATTATTGATACTCATTTTGTTATCCTTCATATGCTACAAACTATGAAACCTAGTAACTCTTTAGTAAATCGAGCCATAGTAATCTCCATGTAGTTTCTCAGCCTAAATACTTGATTGATAATGTGGTTGTTAGTAGCTATTTATCCAATGAGATGGTAATGTCATATTGATCTGGGTTACAGGTTTGATTTGCAGACATAGAGAACGACAAACTCATGACTTCTTCTGCAGATGAACTTTCTGGTATTTTTCTTCAAAAGCCTTATCAAGGGTTATCTTATTATGATTTGCTAAAACTATCAAATCTCAAGAGTGCTATCATTGTTTTTGTAAACCTTTAAGTCACTTCTCTTTCGCTTTGTCGTTCTTCAATTTTTATTTGTATTTCTATATTGCTTTCTTTGAAATTATACAAACATTGTTTTTAAGTAATCAAGCTGTGATACATGCTTCAAAGGTCACCCTTCTGATTTTTTCTACCAATCCACATTGAGGCTTGCATATAATTTGTAGTGGTTTACAGTTAGCACTTCAGTTTCTGGGTAGTCTATTTTCTCGTTTCTCCACTTTCCACTTGTATAAATTTGCAAAGAAGAGAGTGTGGAAAGATTAAGGTAGAGGAGTTTTAGCTTCTTATTTGCAGGAAATACAGGACCTGACCTAATTCTTTCAGGAAACGATACATGCCTTCTTATTCAATCTGGTGGTTTTTGCTATCTCCATTATCTGACCATGGTTGATGCAATAATTGAATTATATCTAGCTTTGCTTTGTTGCGCAATGTTCAATTTTAGGGCTTCTGATTGTTATTTTTCTGAAGCTTGGCACCTAGGGCTATGTGCTATTTTAATTTACCTGCATTGTACTGGACATAAGTTTGTATATGTAAATCTAATGCTATATTATGGTGCTTTTACTTTTCTTGGCCAGACAACAGTGAAAATCCCGAGCAACAAAATCAGTCAGATTCTCAAATAGAGCCTTCATCTTCCGCAGGGGCACTATCTGACCCGGGTATCAACACACCAAGTATTCAGTATGCAATCCCTCCTCATGCGGGGGCTGGACACCCTATGGTATATCACTAAATAGATTTTGTCAGCATTCTGAGTTACCACCCCTTCTTCGTCTAGAGCTATGCTTTATGTATTACTATCTGTTCTGTCGAACAATTAGCATTGCCTAGGAACTTGAGACAGAACACACTCCAATTTCCTAATCTGTCACTATTGATTAGAGTAGTTATTATGATAGGCTCTACCTTTCACAATGGTACAAATGAGGCCGCGCAGTTGTAAATATATACTAGCTACTTTTACAGTCTGTCACCGGAGTGATGCTGGTGTTCTCAAAGGAGAGAGCGCTAGAGTATATTCTGTAAACCTCCTGTCTCAGTACCCCAATCCTAATGAAAGCTTTATTTGAATATTAGATTGTTGCTAGCGACAAAGGTCTTACAAAGACCCCGTTCTGGATATTACAGCTAGCTATATTGACCCTTATAGGACTAGAAATAGCATATTTTGTATTGTTGTAAGATGTTGGTCACCAATTCTGCATTTAGCTAAGATTTTAAGTTTTGGAGGAAGTAATTAGGGCAAGGTTTGATTAGAGGTAGGAAAGAAAAAATCAATGTATCTCAATGTTGGTCTTTCCATAGTGACCTTGAGAAGTTTTGTGGACACTATCTTTTGGGTGTCAATTAAGTCATTTTGTATCTCTAGGATAAGTCTTTCTGACAGAGTTTAGTTTATCCTGATTGCTAAACTATAATGTCTAAATTATAGCAAAATATATTTATTATTGATAAATTAGGCATTGTACAATGACATTTCATGTGGCTTTGTATCTCGAGGACGAGTCTTGAAAGTTACCATGATTGTTGGTGATCTTAAAATGTTTTAGGAATGTCTGTTTACTTTTACAATAATGTGTCTCCAAATAGTTAAGAGTAGGTACTTTGATGCGCCGGATAACACTAATTTTATCTCTATGGCCTTTCTAATTTAAGGTACCAGCTCCTTACCCTTACCCAGATCCGTATTACAGAAGCATCTTCACACCATATGATGGGCAGACATATCCTCCACAGCCCTATAATGGACAACCAATGGTATCTCTCGCGTTTGTAACATGTGTATATATATATATATAAATATATATGTCCCAGCTATTCAGCAGTTATGGTATTTATTATAAGATTGACGGGCTGACAAGTTATCTTTTCACTGTCATTGTGTTTAGGTCCATCTGCAGTTAATGGGAATTCAACAAGCTGGAGTTCCATTGCCATCAGATACTGTAGAGGAACCGGTGTATGTCAATGCTAAACAATATCATGGCATCTTGCGGCGTCGACAATCTCGTGCAAAACTCGAATCAAAAGCTAAAAATATAAAGTCTCGGAAGGTATATATATATATATAATTATAAAAAAAAAATTCTTTGCAGAAGTATCACTTATTCATTGCCGTTTCTTCTTTCCATCCTTCTAAACAAAATAAATTGTTTGCTTTTTCATTTTTCCCCTCAATAATTTTGCAGCCCTATCTCCATGAATCTCGACATTTGCATGCATTGAGAAGAGCCAGGGGATGCGGCGGTCGGTTTCTCAATGCAAAAAAGAACGAAGACCAACAGGATGAAGCGGCTTCTGGTGAAGAATCACAATCTAATAACAACCTTAATCCTGATAAAAATGGTGCTGCTTGAAATGGCACGTTTTAAAAGCTGGTGTCAAGAGAAGTTTAGGTTCTTTAAGCCGTAATATCAACCGTGAATGTCAACTAGCTCCATACTTTTGGTAGTGTGTATAGGTTTTCAAAATAGTAGGTTGGTATTTGATAGGAAGAAGGGTCGTGAAGTTCAAGGGTACTGGTCAATGTTTCTTAAGTTTGTTGTGCTGTGTTGCTATTTATCTGTGCTTGTTTACTGAAGAGTTTCTAACCGACCATAAAGAGTGCGTGTTGAATTGTTGTGTGCTGCTGAGGATTAGATTGTACTTTCTGGGTTGTTATAAACATATTAGCCAAGAATTGGTTATTTGTTGTAGTGGATAATAACAAGGTGATATGGTAAATCAGAACTTTAGTTGTATAGTGTACTGTTCTGCCTAATAAAAACGATATCACTTCTTTTTTCCTTATGGGGCATTTGAGAAGTATCTGGATTTAGGCAATATTTTTGGGTAAATGTTGGTCAAGCCTTTGCTCTCCCTAAACTCTGTTCTTTAACATTATTTTTTTAATGAAAAATATATTTCATCCTTCTATTTCATTTACACTTATCTCGTTTCACCATCTTCAGGTAAAGTATATTCTTCTTTCCAAAACCAGGTATAGGATTTTTAAATTATTTGGAGCTCTTGGTATAACATTAGCGGGAAATAGGAAGAAGTGTTTAGCATTTTAGTTTAACCGTACTTAATTGTTAGACCGGAAGGTGAAGTGTGATTCACTGTTCCTAATTAATGCTTACACAAATTAGTTTATTTAATAGTTTTTATCTAATTATTTTACTAATAGTGTATTCAATTTTGGGGTCGAAAAAATGTTTATGTTCTCTCTCAAGAACAGGGACCAATTTTGATTTTTCCGGCGAGTCTGATCGGAAGGTATAATGGGTATGGAAGAAGGTGAAGCTTCTCCACATATAAACCCTTCGATTTTGACAAAGCACCACACTAAGAGAATGGAGCTTTCATCAATTGAAGAGTTTCGTCTGCTTAGGAAACCTGGGCCCGATTCTTCAAATAACGTTTGTTCTTCAGATAATGGGAAGCAATCTTGGCTAATTGGTGATAATCCTAATGTTATATGCAAACCGACGTTCGAGAAATCCAACAAACAAAAGTTTAAGGTATATTTTCAACCTGGTTCATACGCTGATACTGTCAAACCCAGGAAAACAGAGTTCAGGCGTTCAAATGTGACTGTAACTCACAAATAGGATCATCCAGTAATTACATTTGAAGCCAAAGGTAAAGATTCATTGTTAAATCTTTCGAAGCACACACTGATCGCCAAGTTTTCCACTAGGAAACCAACTATGGAGGTTATTAGAAACTTCCTAGGAAAATTTAAATTCCCTAGCAATTACAGTCTCGATGTATGAGATTATAGACATATTTTCATTGAATTCAATAACATCAAAGACTTTAAGAAACTGTGGTCTAGGAATGTATGGGTTATTGGAAACAAAACTATGCGTCTCCTGAAGTGGACTCCACAGTTTAATCCCAATCTTGAATGTCCCTTCACTCCGATCTAGGTTTCTTTGCCAAACTTGTCTGAGTTCTTGTTTAATGAATCTACCATAGGTGAAATAGCTAAGGTTTTTGGAGCTCCGTTGAGAGTTTGGGTTCCAACAATCAATCGTGCAAGGCAGAATTTCTGTAGAATTTGGGTTGAGGTAGACATCTCCAAGCCACTAGTTCACAAAGTTCAGATAAGATTTGGTGAAGTTGAAAGTTACTGGGTTAACATCATCTATGATAAGATACCTATTTACTGTAAAAAGTGTGCTCATATTGGCCATTCTAAAGAGAACTGTAAAAAAAGATCCTGAAACTGTGAAATGAAGAAGTGTGCCAAGCAGCAACCCTTCCAATAATGATGAGATCAGTAACAAATTAAAATCGATCATTGTTAGTAAAGAAGCTACTAACAAAGTGGAAAATCTCAATTTTACCAAAAGCTTCTTCTGAAAATGAAAGCACTAACCAGTCCTATAGTGATCCAGTTCAAGAGATTCAAGATGTTGATCCTTCCAGACTGGCTTCCACAGAATTACCCAAAGATTCAGAGATTATTGATGCATTGAAAACTATTGAAAGAAGGAATATGTATGAGCAAATTGCTGAAGAGGATCACTACTCTCCAGGAAATGCTGGTAGCTTGGTAAGCTCTCCTGTCAAAGATCATATTGAATTATTATTTAAGAAAACTAACATAAAGAAGATGAAGAAAACAAAAATCTGGAATTCTAAGGGCCCAATGTCATCAAAACTCATTAAGCTCAAAAGAGCCAACAAAACATCATATAATTAATGACTATTACTATTTTGAGTTGGAATGTCAGAGGTCTTGGCAACAAGAAAACCATTCAAAGGCTGAAGTCTCTTATTAAATCTACCAAAGCTAATTTTGCCGCTATTCAGGAACCTCTTATCAAGGCTGATATGCTTAAATCTGTTGCTAGTAAGCTGAAATTCAGTGGATCCATTTGTAAATTCAGCAATAAAATCTGGGTTTTTTGGCAAAATGATTACAAGGTGGATGTTGTTCTTGATGGTGACCAGATCCTTTACCTTAATGTTCACCACCCCACCATTGGCAAAGATTTCATGGTTTCTGTGATTTACGCTAAGTATAAGAGAGATCTTAGACTACCTCTTTGGGATACTCTCAGACTGCTGGACAATCTTTTAAAATAATGGATTATTTTTGAAGATTTTAACACCACCATTAATCTTCAGGAGCAGTTATCTTGTTCTACAATCAATCAACGTGCAATGGATGATTTTAACAATCTAATTATGGTCTGTAGTCTTCAGGATGCTGGATTCACTGGGTGTAGATATACATGGTCTAATGGTCATAAATGGAAGTGTCTTGATCGTGTATTAATCAACAATCCTTGGATGAGTTACTTTGAGTCAACTTCTGGTAGTCATCATGCTAGAAATTGCTCAGACCACTGTCCTATCTCTATCAGGATTTCTTCTAGTCTGGAGAAAGTTAAGGCTTCATTTAAGTTCTTAAATATGTGGGTCACTCATCCTGGTTTTATGAAGCTGGTGGAAGAAATTTGGGATGTTGATGTTGAAGGGGCTGATGGTAATCCTGTTATGAGTTATTGGTTTAAGCAAAAGAGACTGAAGTCTGATTTAAAAGAGTGGAACATAATTTTTTTTGGTAACATCTTCGATGCTATCAGGAACTCTGAGGAAGACATAAAGCTTAGAGAGTCTAACCTTCAAGTTTCTTCTACTGATGAAAACAAAACTTTACTGGAGGAGGCTAAAAAGAATCATCTAATGCTGCTGGACAGGGAAGAGCTCTAGTGGAAGCAAAAAGCTCATGCTACTTGGCTTAAAGACAGTGATAAAAATACTGCAGCTTATTATAGCTTTGTGAAAAAGAGAGTTAAAAGAAACAGGATTGATAGAATTAAAAAGGGCAATGTGTGGCTCACTTCAAGGGAGGAGATCAGTATATCTACCATAAACAAATTTCAAGCTTTATTGACACCTAGTGTGGATTATTTTCAACTGAGGGTAATTAGGTCAGATGTTTTGTGGTGTTTCAAAGGTATTTAATGTTTAAGTAGTTTGTAGTGAGAGATTTGAGCTGCCTGGTTGTATTAAATATTCATTACCCTCATTAATGAAAGTAGTTGGGTATTTATACCCTTAATTATGGGCCACATGGGGTTTCGGGTCATACTTATGGAATCGGGTCGAGTTCAAAAACTCATTAGTTTATTAAGCAGATTAGCAATTAGCTTAGTCAAAAAGTGGTTAGCTTTTAATACTTTAGTCCAGTTCGGATGGTTCAGTGGGTGGTTTATGTCCAAATTTCCCTTGTCCGGTTTCTACAATGAGTGGTGAAAATATCCGGACTCATCAGTAGCCCCTTTTTTAGGTTATGTTCGAAGGCCTTTGGCAAGACCTAAAAAATCGCCCTTGAGCACTTGCGACATTGTCCGGACTGATTTTAAATTGAGTAAAAGACTTATCCGGACTGACAAAACTTTCCAGAAGCTCAAAGGTTTTTCTATGGATCGTGGGACACTTGTCCCTTTCTGATTCGCCTCACCAGCCGTTTTCTTCCTAAAACGGCGCTCTCACTCATTCAAAAAAATAACCTCTTCAATTAATGTTGACGATGTCAGCGCCGTCTCTAACCATTACTTCCATCTTTTCGAATTCTCCTAGGTTTCTAGGTATCTTTTGTTTCTTTAGTATAAATCAACTCATTTTTCACTGTTTTACCATCTTCAACACTTTTTCACTCTTATTATTCAAAGCTTTTATCTCTCTTGTCCAAAAACCCTTATTGGTGTAAGTTTATGTTTACAGCAAGAAACGCACTTGTAAAAGGTGGGTGGCTTAATCTTTCGGAGTTAGAGAAAGCACAAAGAGTCGAACGAGAAAGGCGCATTGCTGCAGGCCTCCCAGTTTCTCCTATTGACAAATCTGAAACACCAAGCTCAAAGCCTGATCGAGGTTTGTCTTCTGCCAGAAGCTCTAAACCTAGAAGGTTATTTCAACCTAGTCTTTCACCGATCATCTCAGGCTCATTGGTCCAGGAGTCACAACCTATTGTCGAACAAGAGCAAGCAGTTACAAGTACCAAGAGACCCTCCCCGTTCATAGCCATGGGATCGAATACTGACATCTCCCCAGAAAAGCTAACACTTCGACGAAGAGGCCGCTTAGTAAAAGGCCAGGCTGTTGCTCCACAGTCTAAATCTCCAAAATCAGTGGCCTCTAAGTCTGGGGCCAAAGATAAAATTACAGGGTCAGAAGCACCCATCAAGGTTCCTAAAGACAAATTGTTTGGTCCGGAGGCCACTAGTTCAAGCCTTCGAAATGAACCCTCCGGATCTGAGCCCCAGCCGGACTCCAGACCACAAAAGGAAAGTAATGCTCAGCCATCCGGACAGCTTATTGAGCCAACCACCAGCACTTCTCTCCCAAAAACAACTGACAACCCTTCCATGGTAATGGAAGACGTAATAGAGGACAATGTTGAAGAAGCCCCTTTTAAGACTGATGTCTCCGGGCAGACGAGTGAGGCTGCCATTGTCAAGAAAAGCAAGGGTAAAGAGAAGCTATGTTTAAAACACCCGGACCTGCCGGAGTGCCTTGAAGGAAGAGTGGGACCTTGCTTCCACAAAGTGAGTGTAAAGTATCTGCTAGCCATGCAGAACATCAATTATGCTTTCATTCACACAGTTGAACTAGGCCGGATCCGGACGAAGTGGGGCATCCCAGAATCTGTTAAAGTGAGGATACCGGTCGATCTGGAGACGTCAATGGATTGCAAGCTCAGTGAGATAGTTTTCTACACAGAGTTATTCAACTGGGGCCTTAGGATTCCCTTGGACCCAGAGATCGTCAGATATTTCCATCTGATAAAGCTCTGCCCAAGCCAACTGAGCCCCAACGCTTGGTTCACACTCATGGCCTGCATCATGGCCTCCAGGCTCTCCGGAATCCCGCTTCTGATGGAGCAGTTCGCAGCTGTGGCCAGTCTTTGCAAGAACCACATCATCCCATTCTACCATTTTAACATGGGCGACAATTAGAAAGTGGTGGATGATCTGCTTGAATCAGAGAAGAATTGGAAAACCCAATTATTGTTCATCAGTGGTGCTTGGGAGAATGGGAAGAAGATTAAGGCTGGTGTCAACCCAAGCATGCTTACCAGCAGATGGAAGAGCACAAGTTAATATTTCATCATGTTTGTTTTTCTTTCCTTAAAAAAATTGTTTACTTAAACATTATTCTTTTTCTTTTGGTAGTGCTACCGAAGAAGTTCAACGAATACTTAGAGGAGGGGCAGACTACTTGTGCCAAACTGAATGCTTGGGCTGCTGAAAAATGGGGAAATCGCTTCCACAACTGTTTTATCGGTGGTAACTTGGTGAGATCCCATCTCTGGAACACGACCGGCCGGAGAGACTTGTCTTGGGAGGAATTAACCACTCCGCCCCCTCCGAAGGTCATTCTTCAGAAGACAGATGCAAAGGATGGAAAGCTAGCCCTGCCGGGCAGAGCTAAAGCCCCAAGCAAAATGAAGGGCAAGAAAAACAAGGCTAAGCCAGACGTAGCTGAGGTCAACCCAGGTGGTGCTGAGGAGACAGTCCCAGCAAACCAGGAGGTGCATGACCAAGGAAGGATTGATGCTGCTCTGCTGTGCTTCAAGTGGTAGAGAATGAGAGCACCAAAAAGGCAGTTGGACCTTCAAAACCCCCCAAAGCTCCCAAGAAAGACAGAAAACGGGGAGTAGAAGGTGGAGATAGAGAGGCCAAGAAGAAGAAAACCTCAAAAGGAGATGAAGTTGCTCTCCGGCCTCCAGAGTCTCTTCCTCCGGTCGACCCAACAGACCCAACTCAAGTAGAGGAAATCCCAAGTGACTTTCACACTGGAGAGGGCACCGGAGGGGAAATCAACATTGATGGGGTGGACATCAGTGGCCTTCAAGGGATTGGCCTTTATTTTGAAGACCTTGAGAATGACGACTTTGTTGGTCCTTACCTCCCCCCCAAGCTCTTCGAACATTGTCACTTTCAACAGTAAATATTTTTCTGTTTCAGGAGAGAAGGACATGGTGACCCATTCTTTGTTGAGAAATATTCAACCGGTGCTCAACTTGGAAAAGCAGGTGCGAAATCAATCAACCATCATCAACACACTCACCTCTAATAAAGAGAGTTTGTCTAACGACCTCCTTACTGCCAACCAGAATGTTGAGGCATTAAAGAGAGAGAACGAGAAGTTGAAGAGGGGGAAAGAGGATTTGGCCACCAAGCTGGCCACTTCGGAGGGAGTTATCAAAGAACTCCAATCGAAGTATTCTGCCTTGGAGAAGAATCTTTCTAATTCAAAAGAGGAGGTGAAGGCCAAAGACAACGTTATTCAGACCCTAACCAGTGACAAAATTTCGCTCGAAGATGCCGTGTCCAAGGCTAAGCAAGAAAAAGATGACTTGTTAAAGGAGCAGGAGAAGATAATCCAAGCCAGGATTGATGCATACACCAACAAAGTGATAAACTCCAAAGAGGAAAGGTATGCTGAAGTCAAATCAGACATGGTCTTGCTCTTTCACGAGAAATTTCCGAAGAGGACACTAGGAGATCTAAGGCGATTTGTGGAGTACGAAGACCATCCTCACCATACTATGGCCGATGGCGATAAGCACTGTTATTCCATTGGTTGGGATGACACTACTGATGAAGATGAAAGGACCGGAGAGAATCCAGATGAGGAGATCAAGGATCCCAAGAAGAAACCAAGTGAGGCTGGGCCATCTAAGAAAGCTCAGCCTTAAAGTTTTAACTATGTTTCCATTTTTCTTTAATTTTTGTATTTAGACTAAATTCCTTGGATGGCCAAGGCAATTTTGTAACCGTGTCCGGCCCTTGTTCGGACAAACCTTTTCTTTTAAAACTTCAAAGTCCTTGGATGGCCAATGCATTTTATATATTTTAATATCATTCTCCGGCATTAGCCGGGCAGTTTCATCTTACACAACTCTTATATTGTTTTGTAGTTCCCCAATTTTGATGGCTCGTATTTAAATGGCCTTTAGTTATTTTACAGGTATTTTAAAGTGAGAGTGCTTAACTTCTCCGATGACAAGTGTTTAAATGGTCATCACTCCACCAAATTAAACCGATCTGTCAGTCAAATCACTCCAAATTTTTCAAAAAGGCATCGAATTTTATTAAAAAATCCGGACACCTCATTAAAACCTCCCCGCGCCCCATAATATTTACATGGACTTTAAACAAGTAAATATTTACATAGTTGTTATTCTAGATACAACTGGAGGTGTTCAATGTTCCAGGGGTGATTCAAAATCCTTCCATCTTTATCTTGAAGCCTGTACGTCCCAGGCTTAAGCTTTTCACTGACCACATAGGGTCCTTCCCAAGTTGGAGCTAGCTTGCCAAGCTGCTTCTCCTTAGTATGCATGAAGACTTTTCTCAATACTTTATCCCCTGGTTGAAAATCCCTCCTTTTGATTCTGGAAGCAAACCTGCTTCTCATCAAACCCTGATAGTGTGTGGCTCTGAGGCGAGCCTTAACTCTTCTTTCTTATATCAAGTCAATTTGGCTTCGGACTGCCACTTTGTTAGCTTGTTCGGAAAAATTGTGGACTCGAAATGAAAAGAGAGTGGCCTCTATGGGAGCTATTTCATCCATACCATATACCAAGGCAAATGGGGACTCTTGTGTTGCAGCCCCGAGAGTAGTCCGGTAGGCCCACAGTACTTCTTGTAAGTAGCTTGGCCACTTTCAAGCAGCCCCTTCTAGATTTTTTTTAAGACCGGACATGATGGTCCTGTTAGCTACTTCAACCTGACCATTTGCTTGTGGGTGGAAAGGAGAGGAGAAGCAGTGCTGAATGCCTCTAGAGGCACAAAAATTCTCCACATCATTGTTATCGAATTGTGGTCCATTGTCTGTAGTTATCTTTTGGGGAACTCCAAACCTACAGCAAATATTAGAGACGATGAATTTTATAACAGCTTTCGAAGTAGTTCCTGCCAATGAGGCTGATTCTACCCACTTTGAGAAACAATCAATGGCAACAATTATAGATCTGCACCCTCCGGATTCCATGGGTAGAGGTCCCACCAAATCCAGCCCCCAACGAGCAAAATGTATTGGCTCAGAAATTGACTCTAAAGAGACAGATGGGATATGAATTTCATTACTGTATCTTTGGCATGGATCACACTTCTTCACCAATTCCTTGGCATATTGCATTATGGGGGGCCAGTAGTACCCAGCTAATAAGACTCTTCTGGTTAGAGCCCTAAAACCATAGTGTGCTGATCCCTCGCCATCGTGTAATTCAGAGAGCACTATTTGGGACTCTTCAATCCCCAAACATCGTAAGAGAGGTCTACTGAAAGACTTTTTGTAAAGAACATCTCTTAGGATGACAAATCCTCGAGCTTTATACTTAATTTTCTCTGCAACTGGTTTTTCCGGAGGCAAGATACCATCTGAGAGGTATTGGAAAAGAGGAAATCTCCAATCTTGAAGTTGTTTTTCTTGTATATTCAAACTTTCTTCTTCGTTATTCTGATTGATTTGAATAGATGGGCACTCTTGCACATGAATCCAAGGGTATGATTCAGAATAGGCTAGGGTTGCCAAGGAGTCTGCAAGTGTATTTTCTGTTCGGGGTATGTGCTCATAGGTGATGTTTTTGAAATTAAGTGCCACTTCTTTAAGAAAAAATAAGTATTTAACCAGTAATTGCTGCTAGGAAAATGAGCCCCTACTTTCAGTCTCATTCTATTGTTGTCCGGACGTCTTTTCCCCTAAAAAACGTTCTTCAAAAGGCAGACATTTCAAGCAGAATGACCAAATGGTCAGTAGAGCTGGGAGACTATGATATTGATTTTGCTCCTCGAACAGCAGTCAAGGCCCAGACTATTGCTGACTTCCTAGTTGAATTTCATTCGGATAGAGACACTAAGCAATCAACAGGTGAGAAAACTAAAAAAATATGGGTTGTTTGGACTGATGGTGGATTAAGTACCATGGGTTGTGGTGCTGGGATATGTTTAACCTCTCCGTACGGTGAAAAAATATACCAGGCTATATGTTTTGCTTTCAGGGCTTCTAATAATGAGTCCGAATATGAAGCTATTATAGCTGGTTTAAAATTAGCTCTAATTTGTGGAGCCAAAAGGGTCAGGTTAATGAGCGATTCTCAGCTTCTTATCGATCATGCACAAGGTCAATCCAGTGTTAATTTTTCAAGTTTTAAATACCTTTTTTCTGCATCTATCAAGCTCTTGCTGATATAGTACACCGGACGAGGATAATTATCCACCTCCCTTACTAACACTGCACTTATGGCACAATCAGAAACTGCTAAGTATATGTAGAGAGTCTCTCCATCAACAGGTTTAAACAAAGTTTTAGGAGAAGATAAGTGCTTCTTAATTTCATCGGATATAGGTCTTTTGGGCAAGCTCTATTGAAATCTGTAAAATCGATGCACATACGCCACTTTCCATTTTTCTTCTTACTAACACCGGATTGGCTGTCCATAAAGGGTACTGAGATTCCTTTATGTGCCCCATCTTAGTAAGCCGGTCAACCTCTTGAACTATGACATCAGTTTTTTCCTTAGAAAAAGCTCTCCTCTTTTGTACAACAGGTGTTATATCCCTCCAGATGGATAGTTGGTGTGATATAATATCTGATGGCACTCCGGTTACATTAGCATTGCACCAAGCAAAGACATGCTGATGGTCTTTCAAAAATCTAACGTTTTACCCTTTAATCCCGATGTCATCTTGGACCCTATCTTGACACTTTTTACTTCAGTCAGGGAGTGAGTTTCGACTTCTTCAATTGGTATTAAAACACCAGAGGTCTCTCTAGGGTCATCAATTTCACCCTCTCCACCAGAGGGCCCCTCAAATTGCTAATCCTCACTGATCCGAACTTCCCCCAAAGTTCGAGGGGCTAGTGCTGTTGCATAACACTCCCTTGCTACCTTTGACTGCTTCGCTACCTTTGACTGCTTCAGACAACTCCCACTTGTCCTTGTACAACGTATTTTAAACATTTGGTGGATTGTTGAAGCCACAACATGCATTCTGGAGAACCAAGATCTCCCCAAAATGGTATTTTAACATGTGGGACAATCAACCATAATAAAAAGTATTCTCACCATCTTCTTGAAACGGCCCTTTCCCAACAAAACCTCCTCCTCAAACTCCCCGATCACATCTGCTGAGCTTCCAGTGAAACCCACAATTGACATGTTCGAACGTTGTATTACTCCTGGATTCTTCATTTGTTTGTAGGAAGTCCAAAAGAAGATATTGGCTGAACTACCGGTGTCCACCAAACTCCGTCTAATGTCATTGCCCCCAATGGATGCTCCTCTCACAACAACATCTTCATGGGGACCAGCTATGTCCCTCAAGTCATCCTTATCAAAGACAATGAAGGGAAAAGGAATTTTTTATTGATAGGAAGTCATGCCTCCTTCGAGTTGGGTAGCTAGAGTATGAACATGTCTCTTTCTCGAAGAAGCAGTTGGTGCAGTCATGGTGTCTCCCCCAAATATTGTAAGTGACTCAAAAAAGCTAATGAGTCCGGACACCGTCTTGCAGCGTTCTGTGATAACTCCCACCTTATTTCGGGTTGGATCAAGATCCAAATATTCTGACTCTACATCAAACCTTTTAATTATAACCATAGCCCCATCCGAAGTCGATGTCCCTGCATTGTTTGAGCCAGTCCGATGAGAATTATCAGACCTATTTCCATTTCTTCTTTTAACATAAGGCCCCAACTTTCCTCTCGCAATCAAATTCTGCACTTCTTGTTTCAACGCGATGCAATCTTCAGTGTTATGGCCAGTATCATGGTGATACTGACAAAAACAATTATTATGACTTTCCTTGGGAGATTGCAATGCAGCCGGCCTTCTGAAATGCACTTCGTCTTTTGTTTTGTCATAAATGGTGGCTATATTTTCCTTCAACTCAGCAAACCACTCCGGTTGAACCCAAGGTCCTCGCTTATTTCTAGATTGCTGGCTCTGAGCTGGTGCAGCTGGGTGGGATTGAGCCTTGGCCATATTATGACCCTGTCCGGATTCCTTGGCCTTAGACCCAGACTAATTCTGGTTTTGATTTGGTGCAACTGGGCAGACCTCACTTGACGGTGCACCCTGGTTTTCTTTGTTTCATCCACATTAATCTGTTTGCCGACCTGATTCAGTAAACCACCCCACATCATAGCCTTCTTCCTGGTTACCAAATCAGCCAAATTGCCAGGGTTCAAACCCTGTCTTAGAGAAGCTATTGCTACTTGTTCAAAGCAATCAGCTAATCCATTTTTGGTATTCACAAAGAAACTTATATATTTCTTCAAAGATTCATTTGGTTCCTGGGCACAATGGATAATAGTGTCTCCATTGCCTTTCACTTCCTTACTTCCAACAAACTGCCTCCAGAAGGCCACCCAAAAAGTATCAAAAATTCTGATGCAGCCCTGTGGCAGACTATTGTACCACTTCAGAGCACTCTCCGTAAAAGATTGGGAGAACACTCGACAAAGTAACTTGTCATCATCGTCAAAATTCATCATAATTTTTTTGAATTGCTCCAGATGGTTATCCGGATCTTTAGTGCCATCGTATTATTCCAAGGTTTCCGGACAGTATCTTGGAGGACAATAGAGATTGTCTCCAATTCCGGCCACGACTAAACACTTCGACATTCGTTTTATCATAAATAGTGGCTACATTTTCTTTTAACTCAGCAAACCACTCCGGTTGAACCCAAGGTCCTCGCTTATTTCTAGATTGCTGACTTTGAGCTGGTGCAGCTGGGTGGGATTGAGCCTTGTCCATATTATGACCCTGTCCGGATTCCTTGGCCTTAGACCCGGACTAATTCTGGTTTTGATTTGGTGCAACTGGGCAGACCTCACTTGACGGTGCACCCTGGTTTTCTTTGTTTCATCCACATTAATCTGTTTGCCGACCTGATTCAGTAAACCACCCCACATCATAGCCTTCTTCCTGGCTACCAAATCAGCCAAATTTCCAGGGTCCAAACCCTGTCTTAGAGAAGCTATTGCTACTTGTTCAAAGCAATCAGCTAATCCATTTTTGGTATTCACAAAGCGACTTATATATTTCTTCAAAGATTCATTTGGTTCTTGGGCACAATGGATAATAGTGTCTCCATTGCCTTTCACTTCCTTACTTCCAACAAACTGCCTCCGGAAGGCCACCCAAAAAGTATCAAAAATTCTGATGCAACCCTGTGGTAGACTATTGTACCACTTCAGAGCACTCTCCATAAAAGATTGAGAGAACACTCGACAAAGTAACTTGTCATCATCGTCAAAATTCATCATAATTTTTTTGAATTGCTCCAGATGGTTATCCGGATCTTTAGTGCCATCGTATTATTCCATGGTTTCCGGACAGTATCTTGGAGGACAATAGAGATTGTCTCCAATTCCGGCCACGACTAAACACAATATCTTCATTGGGAGTTGCAAAGATACCTGGTTCATCATGAAAAGCGAAATGATCCATTAATGGCCGGTCTACATGTCTCCGGCCATGGCTGTGGCTGTGAGACGACCTTTTACCCAGGTGCCTCTTCAACCTTCCATGCCTGTCCCTCTTTATTGAATATTTTTTGACCAACTTTTGTTTCTTCTTAGAAAGGCCTTCATCGCTGCTGGATGATAGAGATTCTTCAAATCCATCTTCGTTCGGGGAGCTACTTGAAGACTATGAGTCTGAATCAGAGCCCTTCACTGGTTTAGACCGGTGAGACTTCTTTGAGCTAGAATGAGTCTTTTTAGTTTCACATGGATCTTTGATGGCTCATGCTCTCTTGGATTATCAGTGTGGTGAACTGCTGACACTTTTGACTTTTCTTTCACGCCCATCTCTGCCCTTTTAGCAGCCCTCAAGGCTTCTATCTCAAATTTTAACATGTCTCACTCCTCGATCGTGTATTCATCGTTTTCTCCCACCACTTCTGCCAAAGATGGTGGCACTTCCTGCTCATCCGGATTCATCCGAACTGGTTTTTCTTAATGGTTTCGAATGCTAGATTCAAGCACCTTCTTCTCCCACTGTGGTCGCCAATTTGGTGTGGATTATTTTCAACTGAGGGTAATTAGGTCAGGTGTTTTGTGGTGTTTTAAAGGTATTTAATGTTTAAGTGGTTTGTAGTGAGAGATTTGAGTTGCCCGGTTGTATTAAATGTTTATTACCCTCATTAATCAAAGTGGTTGGGTATTTATACCCTTAATTATGGGCCACATGTAGTGGTGGCAAATGGTTCTGGAACCGCGGTTCAAAGCTGACAATATGTTTATGAACTGGCGGTTTAACTGCGAAACTGGCCCATTAGGACTGCAAACCGGCAGAACTACAAATCATTAGGACCGCAAACCGGCAGGACCGCATAAGGTGTAAACCGGCAGGACCGCAAACCGGCAGGACCGCAAACCATTAGGACTGCAAACCGGCAAGACTGCGAAACCACAGTTTATTTGTAAAAAACCGCGGTTTATTTGTAAATATTATAAATGTTTTATTTATTTTATAACCAAAATGTTATATTTAAAAAATATTGAGATATTGTATATTATTATAAAATTATTATTACATTTTGGTTATTATTAATTTGTTTTGGTTATTAATATTTTAAGTGTTGTAATTATTATATAGTCCAAAATTTTAAATATTACTTATGTTATTATCACATTTTGAATATTATTATTATGTTTTTAGATCTAATATTAGTAGTGTTGATTTTAATATTACAAACCAAAACTATATCTTATCATGTTAAAATATTAATTTTAATATTACATTTTGATTACTATTGTGATTTGGTTTTAAATATTACAAGTGTTTGTTATTATTTTTTAAACCAAAATCATATTTTATCATGCAAAAATATTACAAGTTATATTGTTATAATTTTAATATGTCATTTTGAATTTTATTATTGTGATTAGGTTTTAAATATTACAAGTGTTATTTATTATTTTTAAGTTATATTGTTATAATTTTAATATTACATTTTGAATTTTATTATTGTGATTAGGTTTTAAATTTTACAAGTGTTATTTATTATTTGTAAGTTATATTGTTATAATTTTAATATTACATTTTGAATTTCATTATTGTGATTTGGTTTTAAATATAACAAGTTTTATTTATTATTTTTAAGTTATATTGTTATAATTTTAATATTAAATTTTGAATTTTATTATTGTGATTTAGTTTTAAATATTACAAATGTTATTTATTATTTTTTAAACCAAAATCATATTTTATCATGCTAAAATATTACAAGTTATATTAAAATATTTAATATTACAAATTCTAAAATATTACAAGTCATATTAAAATATTTAATATTACAAATGCTAAAATATTACAAGTCATATTAAAATATTTAATATTACAAATGCTAAAATATTACAAGTTATATTAAAATATTTAATATTACAATTGCTAAAATACATTTTTTAGTCTCTTGTCGCTAACCACTTTTTTAAGTCGCAAAACTTTCTCAACAGTAACTGCAATTTGTAATGGATCTCCCAAAACTTGTCCTCGAGTCTCACGATTAACCTTACTTAACGCAGCAACAATCAAATCGACCATCTTCGTCTTCGTACTAAGACTTTGTTTAGGAACAACGGTCTTACTCTTAGTTATAGTTGGGTGTTTGACACTTCGTGTCACCTTGTCGACCATTTTAGAACTAAAAGTTGGTTTGACGGTCTTACTCACAGTCGTACGTGTAGTACTAACAAGTTTGACGCTTCGCCTTTCCTTATCGGAAATTTTCAAACTAAAAGTTTGTTTGACGGTCTTACTCATATTCGTAGGTTCAGTGGCATATTTGATGCGTCGTGTGATCGGATCCCTCTTGGGTGGAGGAGACATCATAAAAGAAGGAAATTCCGAAAAATCAGTTTTTGGAGTTGCTTGTCCTAACCTGTTGTTGAAGCCACAAAACGACATTGGAAATTTGAAATAAGCACAAATAATAACTAATACAAACTAATAACAATTTTTTTTCGAAAAAAAAAATCTAACTATTTCGAAAACAGAAGTACGATATGTAAAATAAGAAAGTTAAGCTTAATAAAGTATCTAGAACAAGTAGAGAGATTTAGAGAGTTTATAGTAGATTTAGAGAGTGTGTGAGGTTGGAGTTGGGGTCTCCTCTATTTATAGGGGAGAACCAATTTTTTTTTTGAAAATTTTGAAAAAATGGAACTGTCCCGGGCATCCGGACGAAATGTCTGGATGCCCTAATGTGGAATTCGGACCATCTGGACGAATGTCCGGATACCCCGGACCTGCTGCGCAACGGCTAGTTAAATTAACTAGCCGTTGCGTTTGAACGTGCGGACCATCCGCACGTCTGACCAGATTAGGGATGGCAATGGGCCGTCCGCGGGTCGGTTCAGGCCGTCCCGCTTGAGCCCGTTTTTTTTGCATTTGAGCCCGAACCCGGCCCGACCCGCTCCCGGGCTCATATTTCCAAACCCGAGCCCGCCTGCTAATGTCTGCCGGTCGGCCCGACCCGATCCGCGGACATTAATTTTAATTTTTTTTTAATTTTTTTTAAATATATTAATTTATTTTTTAAAAGTATGACTTATATTATATATAGAAATATTATTTTTATATATATTTTATGATTTTCGGGCCAGAACGGGCTGGACAACTTTGAAACCCGAACCCGGCCCGGCCCGGTTGCGGGTTATATTTTCTGAACCCGAACCCGGCCCGTTCTAAGTTCGGGCCGGACAAAACCCGGCCGGGCCAGGTCGAGTCAGGCCGGACACCACCCGAATTGCCACCCCTATACCGGATGGTCAGCACGGGTGACGTCACTGATGACGGCATGACCGCAAACCGTCAGGACCGCAAACCGACAGGACCGCAACCCGCTAGGACCGCAAACCGTGGTTCTGATTTAAACGGTTCTGGTGGTTCGCGGTTCAAACCGTTTGCCACCTCTAGCCACATGGGCTTTCGGGTCATACTTATGGAATCGGGTCAAGTTCAAAAACTCATTAGTTTATTAAGCAGATTAGCAATTAGCTTAGTCAAAAAGTGATTAGCTTTTAATACTTTAGTCCAGTTCGGATGGTTCAGTGGGTGGTTTATGTCTGAATTGCCCCTGTCCGGTTTCTACAGTGAGTCGTGAAAATATCCGGACTCATCAACACCTACTCCGAATGATGGGATTGAGGCTGAGTTGATGGATGTTATTCCTAATCTTGTCACTGATGATGAAAACAACAATTTGACAATCATGCCAAATACAAATGATTTTTTGTACTATTAACTCTCTAAGTTCTGTGTCTGCTGCGGGGCTAGATGGATTCAATGGAGAGTTTTATAAAAAGTGCTGTCCTATTATTGGTTATGATCTATGCAGTGATGTTCAATGGTTCTTCAATGGCATAATCTTCCTCCTGGGATTAAAGCTACTGTTATCTGCCTTATTCCCAAGGTGGATCATCCTAATACCTGGCAAAACTACAGGCCAATAAGTTTAACTACCATGATTAGCAGAATCATTGGAAAGATCATCAGCAATAGACTTTCTAAGATCTTACCTCAGCTTATATCAGAGAAGCAGGGTGCCTTCGTAAATGGAAGGAGTATTCATGAAATCATTTTAATTGCTCAGGAAATGTGATGTGACTTAAACTCAAAATACAAAGCTGGGAACGTTATCATAAAGACTGATATGACAAAAGCTTTTGATAAGCTTAATTACAGGTTCATTTTCAGAATTCTAAACTTATTTGGTTTCAATTCTAACGTGATTTTGCTTCTAAGCAATTGTATCAGCAAGGTTTATTCTTCTATCATAATCAATGGGGGAAATGAAGGGGTTCTTTATCAACACTCAAGGTTTGAGACAAGGAGACCCACTCTCTCCAAGTCTCTTCATTCTGGTTGAAGAATACCTTATCAGAAGCATCAAGAAGATTTCTTTTGAAAACACTAACCTCAGGTTCAAAAATAGAAGTGATATCAACATCTACTGTCTTGCTTTTGCTGACGACTTCATGGTTTTCAGCAAATGAGGAGCTGCATCAATTCAAACTATCAAGAGTTTTCTTGACCACTATCAACAAGTTTCGGGTCATGAAATAAACTCTTCAAAATCAAAGATTATTGTACCAAGCAACATGAGGAATCATACTATTACGATAATAGAGAAAATCCTGAATATAAAGCACAAAATGTTGCCTATCAAATACCTGGGTTCCACTATTGCTACCCCTATCGAAATTGCTAATTTTGATGACTTGATGGACAAAACTAGAAGCAAAATCCTTGAATTGGACAAAGTGGATATTTCTTTTGTTGGTAGACTATTTTTGATTCATACTGTTTTATCAGCCTATCCTACATATCTTCTACAATACACTTCCCTTCCTAGCAATGTAATCAATAGATTGGAGATCCTCTTCAACAAATTCTTGTGGGGAAACAAGGAAAGTAAACATGCTATCACCTGGTCCAGATGGGATAGATTGTGTAAAACAAACGATAAAGGTGGTCTCAATCTCAAAAAGTTAAAGGATGTTTAGATTATCTACTCTATGAAGCTTTGGTTTAATTTCAGAAATCAGAATTCTCTTTGGGCAAGACTTACTGCATCAATATATTATAGAAACAATATTCATCCTATTCTTGTTATCTCCCTTATTAAAAAAATCAAAAGCTTGGGATCGAATCATCAAATTCAGATATATTTCTGAGGAGCACATCTTCTACAATCTGGGGCATGGCAACATGGATTTCTGGCTCGACAGGTGGTGCTCTGAAAATCCATTTATTCAATTTAGAGATGATAATAACAAAATCTTGCTTTGGGATGTTAATCGTGACAGTGTTAAAATATTTTGGATCAATGAAAATTGGGATCTAGACAGGCTCAGAATTCTGGTAACTGATACTGAAATAAACAAAATCAAAACAATTACCTTAACAGACAGGGCCAATAAGTTGCTCTGGTCCCTTTCTAAGGAAGGTGATTTTAACTGCAAAGATACATGGAACTCTATTAGGTAGAAAGACAATAAATCTAACCAATACTATAAAACATGGAATGCTATTACGCCTAAGAAATGTTCGTTTCTTCTGTCGAGAGCTTTCTACAACTGGATTCCTACTAATTCTGTCTTGCAAAGTAAGAAATTTCAGCTTGCCTCAAAATGTACCTTCTGTAATAATAGTGAGACCACTCAGCATGCCTTGGTTCAATGCTCGCAAGCCTGGGCAGTTTGGGTTTACTTCAGTACCATTTTCAAGATTCAAATTGTTCCTCATATGACTCTTGTTCATATTGTCAGAATGTAGTATTGGTCCACACAGAAGCAATGCAATATTAGAACTATTTTTCCTGCCATCATAGCACGGACCATTTTGTCTGCTTGTAACAAGAAGAAACACCGTGGTCATAAAGTGAATTCAGGCACCATTATTAATCATATCTTGTACATCCTTTCAGGACTTGATTTTGCGAATGTTTTAAAGAAGAATCAACGGGGAAGATACTGTAAAGATGCTTTAGAACCGAGTTGTGTCAACCAAATAATAAACTTCACCAAGCCGCTAAATCTCAGATGGAAGAATCCAAAAGGAAACAGATTCAAGCTTAGTGTGGATGGTTCCTGTAACTTCAATAATGAAACAAGTGGAGGTATTTTAGTTTGTAATAGAAATGGAATTATCATAATTGGTCTAGGAAGATTCTATGGCAAATGTAATCCTCTGATTGTAGAGTGCAGGGCTCTTCTTGATGGTCTAAAGCTTTGTAATCTTCTAAACGTTGACAATGTAGATATTGATATCGACTCGGAAATTCTGGTAAATCTTATGTTATGCGGTAAATCAGTGTGGTGTCTGGAACCGATTCTCAACTGTTGTAGGAAACTTATTCAACCTTCAATGAACATCAATCACATTTTTCGTGAGCAAAACTATGGGTCTGATTGGATAGCTAAAGAAGCTTTAAATGGAGGAAAAGAGATGGACTGTAATGAAGCTGATGCTCCTTCTAAATTGAAAGGAATCACGTTCTTGGAAAGTCTGAATTTAAGCCATCTTCGATTTTCTAACAATGAAGGAAGTTAGGGTTTACTGGTTCTGGATTCTTGGTGAAGATGAAGCTCAACGTCTATTTTTTCAAATTCTTGTAAAATTATCCCGAGACCCTTGTAATTACAATAGTTTTTCAATTGTAATCCAAATTTTATAAAAAAAGGGTTAGTAATTCGCCACTCGCACGCGGACAAACTTATTATTATTATTTTTTCCAAAGCGAATTGCGAATCATAATTTTTTAATCACAAAAATGATAAGAAAAATGAAATAACAGTAAAAAAAATTCCAAAAGAAAATTGTAAAAATATGGAAAAATAAAAATTGTGAAATAAATGGTGAACAAAAATAAAATTTATGAAATATTTTGGTTCAATCTTAAAAGGACAAAATCACGATATTTCAGAAATTGTTTTTGAACCACGGCTTAAAAGATAACAAATTTTCAAAAATATATTTATGATGGAATAAAACGTTGTTCGTAAATCTTGTCTTTTGAGTTTAAAGATATAACCGTTTGAATACACTTGTATTTTTTGGTAGTAGAGGTCAATTAATTTTTTATTAAATTGTAAATGTTAACTCACCTAAAAAATACTAATTTTTTTATTCAAAATAAAAAATTATTCTATGTGTCTAAACAATTTAATATTTAATAAACTTGAAAGCATTTTAATAGTTAAAAAAATACTTCAAAATAAAAAACTAAGAAAGAATGCGACTGAAAATTTCATACAAATTGGATGTAAAACTTCGATTTTATTTTTTGATGTATCAACTAAGAAGGCTAATACTGACAATTTATTGCCACCAGACCATAACTAAGTTAACACTACACAAAATAAGAGAGAAAATCTCATGACTAATTTAATCGTTGAATTGGTTGCTTAGGAGGGGAAATAATTATGCGGTAAACAACAATGATTTCTTTAGATTTTTGAGACACATATATTTCATAGACATATAATTCCAATGCGGGATATATTAATCACCTATTTGATTTTTCCACAAAATTACAAACGTGAGATAAATTAAATCAATAACTGCGAGTACGAGGTCCAGTACTGCCGATGCTTGCTTTAGTATTGCCAGTTTTAATTTGAAATTTTGTTTGTACTAGCCTAAAGTACTTGTACTTGAGTTTAATTGAGTTTAATTGTTGTAGGATTTTTAGTAGACTTAGTATAAGTTTCATTATTTTTGTCATTATGGGCTTTATTTAGGCGATATCCATAAACTATACATAAAATTATGTTGTATTGTTTAATTTTTTATTTTGACTTATGTTATATTATATTGTTGGAGGAAAAAGATATGGATCAAGTTGAACTTAAATACGTCCATGATTTTAGTTATTTGTTTTTCACAATATCTTATTATATGAGAGATGAATTATGTGTGTGTAGAGAAGATGGGTTTGTTATTATATTAAGATATAAAGATGACAGTAATCGCATAAGGAAACCTTGACTAACTTTCAAATGCATGAGATCTCGAGTTTATAAAAGGTGGTTGATCAAAATGATTTTAAGAGAAAGTCGATCATAGCCAAAAAATATGGATATCGTTCAAAGGTAAAGACAAATTTGGTATGTCCATATCAATGGTTCGTAGATGTTATAAGCTAACGTACAATCATCTGATGGTGAAACACTTCAATGATCATTCAACGCGAGTAAATTATCAAAAGATGAGTTAGAATTCATACGTTAACTTACCATGACAAAAGCTCACCCTATTTATTTTGAATGAGACAAAATATTTTAACATTGAAAATGTATCAAACATGCATACGATATATAACGCTCAACATAAACACCACTTTATGGATAAAGTTGGTTAATCACAATTGCAATTCTTATTGCGTGTATTGAACATGTTAAATTATTTTGAATGATGTAGGTTTACAAAAGATAAAAGTGATGTTGTTGCATATATTTTCTTTGCACATGGTATAGTTTATATTTGTTACAAACGTTTCCAAAAATATTAATAATGGATAACATGTACAAAATAATAAGGTACAAAATTTCATTGTTCGAAATCGTTAAAGTAACCTTACCCAACTGATTTTTTTATATCATATTCACGTTTATCTCCGATGAGAAAACTTAGAAAATTCAAGTGGATATTAATTACACTCCTTAATGAAAGAGAAATTGATCAAATAATTGGTCGTGGTTTTGACGTATTGAAGCTTAAAGTTTCTTAATGCTCTTGAATAAAAAACAACACACATTCGATGTTAATGACACATTATCAAAAACATGCTTGCATATACAAAAACTTACACAAATGAGAAAAGAGTTTTATATCGCTTTATAAGATTATGAAGTAAAATAATGCATTCAGATACCGAACGTGAATTTAAAAATAGCCAAACTCAAATGAAGCTTGAGATTATTTTCACATTTTGGTCTAGGACCTTTTCGAATTCAACTATTAATACTTAGCACTTTATACCAGTTTTGGTTGAACCAGACACATTTTGGAAATATAATCTCTAATGAAGTCGTTCAGATACACTTATAGATACTCTTTGGATATGACCATCCATATATACTTATGTACACATATCATCAAAATTTTAGATCCACGCAATTTTCTCTAAATGGTGAAGTGGATAATGTTTGGAGACGATTCCATTTTTCTAGAATAAATAATCGCTGTAAACTCTTCAACCTCCCAAGTCTAATACATGTTGGGCTTGTGAGAAAATATTATTGGGATTTTCTACAAATCTCTATAAATTATTTCCCTCTCCTCATCAACATCATTTCACTATTACAACAATTTCTAGCGAGAGAAGCTCTGAATTTCTACCACCATCATAATCTCCAGTCGTTTACAGGCAGCCACCGCAAAATACTTTTCTAGTGATTCTTTTTTAGTTGTATGTTCACCGTTAAAACTTCTATGATCAATTGGTTATACTTTTCAGACTAATCTGAAGCATAGAAAAAACTAGACAAGGTGCAAGTTGTTCCAGAACCCGAAATGTCAACAATTATTAGTCAAACCATCAGTTAGGGAGGCACTTATCGGTACAACAAGCATTCTATATCAATTGATACTCCCTCATCTACTTATCAGTCTTTAGGTTCAATAACTCGTTCTTCAAATCCAACATAGTCTTGAGGAGAAACTAGTAGCAGACGTCAATCTCAATTCATAGGCGATGGGTTCAGATAATGAGGATAAGTCATCTACAGAAGACATGCAATTTATTAAGAAATCTACCATCATTGCGGTATCAAATGACCAACTCTCTTCTGATTATAAGGCTAAGAAAAAATAACACACCAAATATGTTATGAAAATAACTTAGAGTAAACCAATGGTGTCTGAATCCACTATGATGTATTTGCTTGATGAAGGTGAAGTTGAAGAACGCGTTAACATAGGTTTGGAAGTCGGGGTATATATGCAATCTAGAAGCAATGACTCCGTACCCAAAGAATACGTGGGGAAAGCCCAAAAATCCAAGAGCATCAAAGGCAAACTAAATAAGTAAAGGAAATGGAATTACCTCATTCCTTGGCCAAGTGTGTGTGGTCTAAACTCCAAAATATGAGCACCAAATATCAGATGGCCCTCTATCTTGTATAATTACTACTCGGATAATGAGTTAGGAGTACTTCTAGCCAAGTGATGAATCCCGAATGAGGTGGTCATCAAGTTTCCAAAGGGCAGAGAGACACAAATGTATTGCACAACAGAAAAATGGGTCGTTTATCCTAACGTGCTGAAGTGGGGCCTTCAGTTTCTGCTGGATCTTGAGATAGTTATGTATTTTGGTCTAGTTGGTCTATATCCGAGCCAGGCTAGCCCAATTAGTGGTTCACCTTGATTTCATGTACCATGGCATCATGACTGTCAAATATTGAAATATTGATGAAGCAATTTATTGTTATTGTTGGGGTGTCGAGGAATCCTCAGATCCTCTTCTACTTTCTTACTCTAAGGGATGAGTAAAAAGTAGTAAGTGACTTATGGGATGCTGATAAGATGTGGAAAATGCAATTCTTCCTTTTTAGTGGCTACTGGAAGAATGGTTAAGTTATATTCTTGAAGGACAACCCGAGTCCTATTCAAAGAATGTGAAAAAGTAAATGTAACGCATCGACTCTTGCTTTTAATTCCAACTTCTTATATCCTCCAACATTTTTAATTCACTTTTATCCTTCTGTAGCTATACTGGAGTCTCAAAAATAACACTTGGAAGCTGTTAAAGTCACCTTCAAAAAGCTACACCAATGGGTTTGTAGGGAACTGGTAAGCTAGACTTCCTTGAGCGACCAAACTACATACTTTTTATGTTCCAGTGATTGAAGAACAAGCTTATGATGGTCATAACCTAATGGGTAGTACGAATATGTTTGGTTTTTATGGCTTTGAATAATAATTTCCCAATCTGAATAGTCTCATCGAAGATGTGCCTTTTCAATCTAAAAAGCAGACACCCTTGCTTACACAATGTTGGGCTTTGTGAAGCTTATTTCTGGGCTGGAGAAAGAGGTAATAGCATATAGAGAAACCACTACCCTCCTCAAAGATGATTTTGAGCATCACAAAATGGTTTCAAAGAGCAAAAGAATCACGTTCTGGGCTGCGAGGGACCATTTGGAGAAAGTTTTGGACAAGCAAACGAAAGCTTAAAAGAAAACTAAGGATGAGTGCACGATATTTAAAATTCAAGATGTAAAGGATCAGGAAGATGTTGTAGACGTGTAGGTTAATAAGTTCTTAAAGTCCTTATCGAAGCGAGAAATTTCGATCAAGCCCGAGATGGTCTTGGACTTTCACAAGGGATTCCTAGATCTAAACCACAGATATCTTTATGGTTGGTACCATAAGATTTATGGCCTAATGATATGGTATTTGCAGATAAATTAGGAATTCATCTGGATACAAATAATAACTGTGCTTTTAAGATTGAAGGTGTAGGATATGAGTGTTGGAGCTTTGAGGAAGATGATGCTGAAAGAAAAGAGCTCAAAGGTGACGAGCTCAGATATTTCTTGGTTATTTATCCTATCTAAACAATGTTCGTATGAAAGTATCCATCACAAAAATATTCGTATGTTGATATTTCAAGAAAGAAAGACTGAATGAGTAGTGAGAGAAATAGACAAAAGGAATAAATGAAGTAATAAGTGTCTAATCATTGGTCCATTTCCCCAAAAGGGAATATCTTTTATATAGTACATGGGGTAGGCTCTCTAATTACACATTTATCCTTTCTTACATGGATCTTCTCACCTCACTCATTTACTAAATATAAAGATATCCACTAGCTATTAGATATGACCCCCTTATCCCTTACGTTTGCTATAGTTTAGCCCTTAACATTTATCACACGAAATTAATCCCTATAATAATTATGTTTAGTGTATTCCTTGTTATATTTTTCTCCCCTTATCAGAAGGCAATTGAATTTATATTTATTTCACTAGTGTCTTGTATTATTGTTCTTTTGCAATTCCTTGGTATGACCATAACATTTTGTAGTAATATTCATATATTTTTTTTGTTTAAGTTCTTGGCATGGCCAAAGCATTTTGCATATGTATTCGGAATTTATGAATGGACTTCTTCTTTTTTATTTCTCATCTTTAAAAAAATTAATTGTTCATCGAATAGTGCACTCAGAGTCTTATTAGTTTAAATTAATCAACCCAAAACTGTACATCAAACCAATTACTTCAATTCAAACTATGATTCCTTCGAATCCAATTAGCTTGACCGACTATTTTTGGAACCTTTTAATTATGACCAAGTAGTGTTAGAACCTTTACATTTGACCAACTATTGTTAGAACCTTTTAATTTTTGATTAACTAATGTTGAAACCTTTACACTTGACCAATTGTCGTTGGAACCTTTTAATTATGACAAACTTATGTTGGCCTTTTGATTGTGACCAACTAAGGTTGGAGCCTTTTCACCTGATTAACTAATGTTGGAACCTTTAAACTTGACTAACTCATGTTGGAACCCTTTATAATGTGATACCAAAAATATGCGAGTCACAAAAATAAAATAACACAAGAATTATAAAAGGTAAAATATCAAAAAATTCCAAGTGGTTCAGACATCTTGTTAAAACCTTATCGAGTCATCAAGATAGGAAATAGTGTGTCATAAGATATTTACATAGGAAATTAAAAGAAAAAAACAAGGGGTTTTCCTTATAATTATTCTATATAGAGTCTTAAGTGTTAAATATATCATGGATGCCGAAGAGGGTTATCTTCTTGATCTGCCAATGGTTCAGTTCCAGGTTTAATTATTTTAATAACCGAATAGGGCCCTTCCAAGTTGGGTGCTAACTTCCCTACCCTTTTATTTTTAATGTGTAAAAATACTTTTTTGAGAACTTTATCCCTCACTTTTAATTCTATCCTTCAGCCCCAGGACGCAAGCCATTATCTGCCGTGTCCCTATTTTTGATAAGGTGTCATTAACATAGAATGTGTGTTGAAAGCTTGAGCCCCCATTCGTTCGAACTGTCCATTCACTCAAATGTTTATCAATATCTAGCACAAGCTCTGGTCGGTCGGAATTTCAACCAGAAAATTTTCCAAAGCTTGTGCCTTAATTAATGTTCGAGGATAAAATCCAATATCATAATCTTCTAACTCTACCGATCACTTAATCATCCGACCCGTACGTCTGGTTTTTGCAATACATTTTTAAGTGGAAAGGAATTTTGAACAGTAATCGAATGGGATTGGAAATATGGCCTCATTTTCCGAGCTGTAACTACTAGAGCCAAAGGTAACTTTTGCAGCTTTAAGTATCATTTTTCAACGTCCAGTAAGCTTTTACTTATATGGTAAACTAATGCGCGAATACCCTTCAACTTCTCTAACCAAAACTACACTTGCTGCTTAATAGTAGATATACAATATTTCTCCCATTGATGGTCAGGTTAATGTCTCTGAAGAAGATAGTTCCTTATTTTTTATAAAGGCTTCGTCACACTCTAAAGTGAAATCAAATTCTTTTGTGTTTCTCAAAACTTGGAAAAATATGCACATTTATCTAAACACCTTGATATAAATCTGTTCAAACCTGCTAACTTTCCAGTTAAAATTTGTACTTCTTTGATGGACCTCGGAGGAGCTATCGCAATTAAAGCACTCAAATATATTGGGCTGACTTGAATACCTTTTTCATTGACAATATACTCCAAGAATGTTCCAGACCCGCACCTAAAATGTACACTATTATAGGTTCAGTTTTAAGTTTATGAATTTTAGATTAGAAAACGTTTCCGCAAGATCATAGAAATGATCCTCATCTCTAATAGTTTTACCAGTATATCATCAATTTAAACCTCAACATTTCTTTTGATTCGGCTAGCGAAGGATTTATTCACCAACTGCTGATAAGTAGCCCCAACATTATTTAAATCGATGGGCATTACTGTGTAGCAATGGAGGCCATGTCTGTTATAAATATGGTGATGTCTTGGTCCCTCAGATCCATCTATATATGGTTATACCTTTCAAAATAATCCATGAATATTATGAGCTTATTACCATAAGTCGAGTCTATTAGTTGGTCAATTCAAGGACCAGAGAACGGATCTTTTGGACAAACCTGGTTTAGATATGTGAAGTCAACATACATACGCCAATTCCTATTTTCGTTAACCGATCCACCTGGTTTAGATAGTGTCCATAAAAGGTATCAAGATTCTAGGATAAGCCCTACTTTCGTTAACCGATCCACCTCTACAACCATAGCTTCAGATTGTTCAAGAGAAAAAACTTTTCGTTTTTTGTATAACGGGGCACACGTAGGGTTGTATTCTAACTTATGGAAAATAATACTTGTATAAACGCTTGTTACATTCTCGGGATACCAAAAAAACATGTGCAAATACTCATATAAAAAATATAGTAACTATTCTCTTACAACTGGGGATAATTGGGCTTTAATTCCTTCACTTTTTTCCATTTGGAAAATTATATACCTCAATCTCTTCATCATGTATTAACTTACGTGGTACTCTTTCCATTTGGAAATTATATACCTCAATATTTTCATCGGGTGGTGTTTGATTCTGTTATGGACTCAGATAATTGATATTCTTGTTTGGTTTCCGTATTCTAGAGTGTCTAAGAGCCAAAACAGTAATATAACATTCTCTAGCCACCTTATGGCTACTGCGAACAACCCAAACTGACCCCTAACAGACTACAATAAAAAGTAACTTCACTGTATTTTTGAAGCTTTATTTTCTTAGTAGAACCTCATTTTTGAATTGGCCGATTACATTTACAGTAATCCCTATAAGCCCTGCTATCATTCTAGATGACCATAATATATTTGGATGGTTCTTGATTTATTTGTAGGAAAACATGAACAAAATAAACACCAACTACTAGTATCAATTAACATTTTTCAAATTATGGTCCCCTCGACTACCGCTCTAATCACCACAACATCTTCATGTGGCCCAGAAACATCTCTCAAATCATCACCATCGAATATAATAGACGGTATTAGATCATGATAAAGATGAATATATATTTTTCTTTTGAATTGGGTCGCAAACCTCACAATACTCCTATTTCATGAGCAACCTAAAGGCTCTGATACCGTATCCTCACCATAAATAGTTAATGACTCGAAAAATTTACACAAATTTTTAACTTTTATTATCCATTTAGGCTAATCTATCACCATGATACTACCTCAGTTAGGATTGGGGGAAATTTCTATCACCTCCCTTTGGACTATAGCTTGACCAATAATTGGATGTTGCAACCGACCCCCTAATTACTTTTTGACAAAAGTAGTCAACTTTCCATTTTTAATTAGAGTATAAATTTCTTGTTTTAGAGCTATACAATCCTTTGTATCATAGCCCACATCGCTATGATACTTGCAAAAGCGAATGTTTCGATTCTCTCTCAGAGTTTGCATCGTGCGTGGATTTTTAAACTAAACAAAATTCATTGTCTTGTCAACGATAGTGGCAATATTCTCTGTCAATTCTGCAAAATGGCCCGGTCAAACCCATTGATTTACTTTGGATTTATACTACTGACCTTGTGGGTGTTGGTTTACCCTAGGTTGAGATATATTCTAATTAGTATCCTTCGAATGAAAATTGGTGGTTGTTCGGGCTTATTGTTGTTGAGAGCCGACAACAATAGTTTGTGGAACCCGCCTCTGTAAAGGGGGTAATTTTAATCTTTTCGTTTCTTCTACCTTAATCTGTTTCTCACCCGTTACAACAAACCCCTAAAGGACACTGATTTATTCTTGGTCACATTATTAGCTAATTCTTTGGGAAGAAGCTTCTTCCTAAAAAAAAGTTATAATTACTCATTCAAGGCAATATTTCAAGCCATTTTTTAGTTTTTACACGTTTAGTGTGATTTTTCAAACGTTTCCCCAATCAACTGAAGACACTGAATTATTATGTCTTCATTTTCTCGTATTTATTTGTTTCTTACAAACTACCTTCGGAAAGTAATTAGTAACATATCAAAATTCTTGATAGATCCATACGTATGTCGATTATACCATTTCACAGCGCTATCTTTGAAAGTTCTTGAACTACTAGATGTGGTTATCCGTATTTTTACCCTCATCGATTTTCTCTATCTTAGAGATGTCAAACCGCATGGACAATTGTTCAGAAAGAATTTCTGCAAAGAGAGAAGATTGTATCCAGTTATGTTCCTCATTATATTGGCGGCCCTTATCAATTGTCGCATAAAGGCCTTTATTGGTTGCCCTCGTTCATCGGCGCCCCCTTGTCCTTTTAGTTTTTGGACTTCCGATTGATTTTTTCCTGGATGGGTTAATACTGCTTCATTTTGGGATCTTAGTGCCTCGATCATCTCCCTCGTAACTAGTCAAGGTCTTCTTGCATGAGCAATTGTTCCTGTTTTTCGTCGTTCATATGCAGTATTCGACCAAACCCATATTCAATCATGACTCCTTTGGTCACCTAGGCATGATCCACATGTATTTCAAAGTCCGTTCTTTGGTATATCTCAAAGACAAATTCAGACACCTAAGGTTTTGAATATTACTATTCGGATACCTATGTATGCTCCCACTATGGTCGCCACTCATAACATCAAAGATTTTCGTAAGACGTTGAAGTAATAAAATAAGAGATAATTAATTTTTAAAAATAAGTTGTAGAGAAAACTAAGATGCATAGGAAATGTTTTTTTAGAGAGATACTCTGACAAGTTAAGTAAGAAATAAAGATTTCTCTATATCTGCTCTAAGGCTTTGAACAATATATCGTCTATGGACTATCACATTTGGCGACATATAGTTCTTTGACTTTCAAAGTCCGTTTGTAGTCCCTGGACTATCAGCTTTGGATAAAGTTAGTCGAGCAGATCCTTTTATTCATGTGAACCTGCCACGTGTCATCATAGTCACCAAAATTTTGTATCACCACTGTCCCTTAACTTTAGGTCACAGGTTGTAGAATACATTTTGGCTTTGACCTAAAGTTAAGGGACCGGTGGTGATACAAATTTTGGTGACTATGGTGACATGTGGCAGGTTCACAAGAATCAAAGGATCTGGTGGACTAACTTTATCCAAAGCTGATAGTCCAGGGAATACCAACGGACTTTTAAAAGTTAAGGGACTATATGTCACCAAGTGTGATAGTCCAGGAACGATCTACTGTTCAAAACCTCTCATCTAATGCTATAGTAATATGGGCCCAATGGGCTTACATGGTCAATGGGATCATTCTGGTAACCCAAGCCTAAATACCCATAAAGCCCAATACTATATGAAATACATCTAATTATTACATCATAATATAAAATAAACTTGGGCTTAATAACCTATTTGTTCGATTTGCCCTTCGGATAATTCGATCCATATCAACTACAAGTCTCGACTACTAAGGGGAAAAGGAAAACTATTAACATCGGATGACAATAAGGTCTGTTGGAGTGGAGATTAAAATAAGGTTTAACTGCATAATTTATCTTGTATCGAAACACCAAAGCTTCACTTTTCTACTATTACATAATCTTCACCTCTAATGTATGATAATAGCGTAATCAGGATTCGTTTTTTTTTATCAATAATTATTTTATTCATGTAAGAATTTTAATATTGTCATTTGAGGTGTGTAGTTAAATTAAGATGACTTACGAATCTAATGTATTAAGTATTCTTGATAAATTCTACGATGAATGATTCACTTTTCATACGGATATGTAGATTTTGTTCAATATTGTAGCAATCATAAAAGACTGATTTATAAACAACTGATTAAGCATCGTTGCAAAAAATATTGGGAGATTCAAAGTAGTATGTCTTCGACAAAAATCAACCAATTAACTGATTTATCTTTGTGCTAAAGGCTTTTTGGATTTTATTTAACACAAGTTTGTATATGTTAACAATAAGCTCAAAGCAAATATCAAACTTAAAATTCAAAGATGAGTATAAAATTATAATATATAATAAGTGTCACACAATATAACTAAAATAAGACAATTAAATTAAAAAAACACGAGTAAATTCAAACAACACAACCCAATTACAAATAAACAATGCAAAAAATTTCAAACTAAAAGATAGCTCACCCAAAACATTTTGCGTCGTATTATGTTTACAGGAATGATAAAATCCTATAGGAAACTATAAATTCTATTTTTAAGCTAGATTCAAAATTTCTCATCCATGTGAGGCCGATGGCGGGGAAATCCCCAATCACCTTATAGTTTGTATATATTTCAATCCAAACATCAAAGAATAATGAACCGATTTCCACCACCAGAAGCGTTATAGTCTTCTTCACTAAAAAATGACCTTTCTCAAAATATTATCTTTTACGTTCGTCCATTCTATATTTTAGATTTGAGTTTTAGTTTTAGATTTGATTCTTAGTTTAGGTTTGGTATATGAAATTGAATGGTCTATATATATTTATAAAATTAGAGATAAGAGAATCCTAGAAACCCAATTTAAAAATACACACGACAATTAAAATCTTGTCGGGTTTATTTTATTTTTATTTGAACCAAATATAGAACAACTAACAAGTTTGACTTTGATTTTACTCGGTGATATAAACTCTCCATTGACAGTTTATCAAAGAAAAATTCAAGTATGTTTTCTAACTTTATAAATGGATTACAACACGAATTACGCATATTGCTAAAACAATGTCATTACTTTGATGTTATGTCATGTAGTACTAGCATAACTATACGTAATTCTGCTAGAAATACATATAATTTTAGCAAAAATAGATTTAAAAATGACACTTTTTTGTTTATAAATAAATAAATAAATTGGTTTAGTATTTTGAATTTAATTTTTTATAAAGCTAATTATAATTTTTCTCAAAAGTTTTTGTTTTTATGATTTAAAATTAATCTCAAAATAAGTTCGTATAATGTGGAAAACCATCAAGCTTCGTCCGTAAAAAATACATATAAAATAACAACATAATAAAAGAACATCCTCATCTAAAACAAAATAAATCTAAAACATACAAACCAAAGATAAGTCCAATAATAAATATTAACAACCATCGAGGAATGATTGAAACACTTGTCTTTCCAACGCCTCCCAATTAACCTCAGTATCATCAATCAACTTTAGATTATTTATTTCTTGAACCACATAAATTTCTCTTAATTATTGTATAGCATATGTACTATTTTGCGTACTCAATTTATCAGTGCGTTATCGAATGAATAGATATTTCAAAGTGTTATGTAAAGAGGTTTGTGTTCAACAAATTTCTATACCAGTGTCTCTAAGATTATTCTTTTCATTTATATCGAAATGAATCCTTACATAACTTCTTCAGATCCACCACACATTGTAGATACGGTTAATACATATCATCTACCATTCCAAACTGATGCAATAATATGTCAGCATAAATGCTTTGATACAGTCCAACACACGGATTGGATAGTCGTATAATCCAAATTTTTTAAGTAATTATAAGATACGATATAAAATTATTATTTTTGTCAAATCTATTACCGATATATTCAAAAACAATTGATAGAAATATTTTGGTTGTACAATAAATTTTTTGGTTGCACTTCTACTACCCTTAGCTGACAATGTAGCCCACTAGTCATTTTTGACACAACCTGATTGTAAGACATGTTCAATGAAGCTTGACAACATAGAACGTGGTTTTAAATCTAATATAGTTGATCAAAAATTCTGATCAAGCTCATCCCTTTATGTTGAAAGCATCACCCAATCTGCGATATAAATAGACTAATACGAAGGTCCCTTAAGTGTACCGATCCACTATATGTAAATCCTTTAAAACCAGAAGATACTCTACCTTGACACACTCAATGCTCGTGTTCTCAAATAGTGTGCATCCAAAAAAATTAATAAGGTATGCATGTGAAAATTGCGAAGACCTTGACTCTCGTCCTATGTAGGTTTAAATCAATATACAAGTGTATCATACAACCATTTAAAACAAAACTTTAAGTCTGTCTCATGATTAATATGCTCATGGATTGCGTACATAAGAAGTTAAACATTTGTTAAAAAATATGCACATCTCCTTCTTGTTCTCAAACAACATGAAATCTACTAAATTGCATTTCCGTGAGAGACCAAAAACTTAAATTTCGAAAAAAAAACATTGTATTCTCTCTCCATTCTCTCTAAAAATTAAACTAAAATTAAAAACTTACATTTAAATTAAAAATCCAAGATAGTAATTAAAATATAAAGTTAAACTAAAGTAAATAACAAATCTTATTAAAACTAAAATTAAAATCAAACTAGAGAACTTACCTTTGAACACCAAACCCACGAATGAACGACACTTATTAAATCCACGAACTGTAATCTCGTCTCGGATTACATTGACGCGTCTGATATACAAAGGATAATTCACCAACTGACGAGTCTTCTTCGGGTGCATGTACAAAACTCTTAAATTTTTAATCTAGATTTTTATGATAAATACATTAATCAATATTTCCTTTCTTACCTAAAGCACGAGGAGTCGCATGAACACCGGGATGATAATTTTTTTATTACTTATATATATAAAAAAATAATTATAATTATATTTTATTTTGCTTATATTTCTTAATGTTTATATTTTATTATTTAATTTCTTAGAGTCGAGTACCAACTTTTACCTTCATACTCACTACTTCGTGTTATGATCTCACTATTCTATGTTGTGATTATGGTTGTGATTATGGGATATGTCAAGATAGACTTCAATTTAAAATTAGTTTACTGAGATTTTTTTTTATCTTTTGGTTGATCATCTCTCAAAGTTTAATAGAAACTAGATCGCCGCAATTCTTTTTATTAATAAATAGTGAGAACAAGGAGGATACAGTTCGTGTATTTAATAAGTGTCGTTCGTTCGTGGGCTTGGTGTTCAAAGGTAAGTTCTCTAGTTTGATTTTAATTTTAGTTTTAATAAGATTTGTTATTTACTTTAGTTTAACTTTATATTTTAATTACTAACTTGGATTTTTAATTTAATTTTAATTTTTAGAGAGAATGGGGAGAGAATAAAATGTCTTTTTTCCGAAATTATGGTAACTTCACGGAGTAATTCTTCTATTTAAAAGTTTTCGTGAAAGGTAAAATCGTCAAAAAAATTAACTTCATCGAATAATTTTCAAAATCAGAAAAAACGATTTTGTAGAGTAGTTTTTGCTTTTTTTTAACAATACCCTATCTTTTATTTAGACTTGAGTGTAAATCGTACATCTTCTAAATTTAGCCATTTTGGCTCATATATGGCTGGAGAATAATTTCAGATAATTGTTCTAATATTTTATTTGTATACCCGTGAATTCTTTTTACCATTTCCATAATTATCAAATAAATTTTATGATGTTTATAAATAAGATAAAATTTTAAAATGTAAATATATTTTGATAATTTTTTATTATTTTTATTTTTATTTATGATATATGTTTAGACATGGAAAAACATAAATTTTACATGTTATTTTATTTCATATTTAAAAAATTATGATAATTAGAACAACTTAGTATGTTTGTTTTTTGTTTTTCTAATTACATTATTATGATCATGTCATTGTTTTTCAAACATAATTGTATATTTATAATTCATTAGAATATAAAAAACAATTTTTTTAATAATTAGTTTCATCAAATAATTTTGAAAATTTTAAATCTAAAATATTAATTCCATGATTGGAACTAATGAAAAATATGTGTATTTTTATTATAATATTTTTTTAAATAACATATTTGTTTTAGCTTTGTGTTTTAAAACAAAATTGATAATCTTATCCGTAACATTTTATTTGAATCTAGAATTTAGCAAAAGTTTTGGTATTTTGTATGAAAATTTGGTAAAAATATGACATTATTTTTTGAGAGAGTAATAAGAATCAATGTCAACATTACTATAGTTATTATCTCTACATGTATTTAATTCATCCAAGAATGCTCTATTTCCATCAATTAAATATGTGTTTTTACCATATAAGGCTCCTTTTGATTTGACTAGTTCACCATATTGGTTTCTAATAATGAATCCCTCACCGGATTCACCATATTGGTTTCTAATAATGAATCCCTCACCGGATTCACCATTGGTTAGACATGAGCCGTCACAATTTAGCTTCATTATATTAGTGACAATGGGGATCTATTTGACAAAGGAAGGTTTATTGGGAGCCTTTAAATGGTAGAAACAATCCAGATCTCTAGCAACATTTATGTCACCAGTCCAATGTTTTTGTTTAATTAGAGAAGATCGGTCTAATCTAGTTATTATTTTAAGTATTTTATTTACAATTTTTTAGAAGATATTCTCTAATTGTTATGTTTAGCCTTGTTTCTTCTTGTCGAGATGGACCAGCAGATGGTTGAAGCGATAATCGTTCTAATATGGACAATTTGTTTTATAGACATAAGACACCTGGTTATTAAGTGTTTTATGGACATATATTGGCCTATAGGGATGACAAATAAACATGTGAAGTATTTACATACTTTCTATGTTATGTGGCATGAAACAAAGAGGTGGTTTAGAGTTTCTATGTTCTTACAATACTCGAATTTTGATGTCAAATAGAAGTTTTTCTTCAGCAGGATAGTATCCACTGATAAAATGATTATTGAGAATCCTCCAAAGTGTGAAAGTACACTTTGTAGGAGTTATATTTTTTGATATTTTACAGTAAATATTAAAGTTTGGATATTTTTCTTTGATATTTTTCCAGGTCTCTTTAAAATAGAATATATCATTGGAAGATGCCTGCCAAAGGAGAGTATCTTCTTTGAGTCATTAATATGAATTTTATTTATTCTTTTAATATCTGAAGGTATGACATTGTATTGAAGTTTTTCATGGTTTCAAGAACCATTGGACCAGAATTCAACAATTCTATTACCATTATACCAAGAATTGTTAGAGTTTGGGAAAAGGGTCATGAAAGGATGTTTATTGTTCCATCTTTCAAGCCAAAAGTCAGAAATAAAATTTTGGCTTCTCAACAGTTTCCCTAACATTGATCATTCTTTTCCAAATTTTAGAGTCCATAGGTTTGAAGGCTATTTGGGGAGGGTGAGATAAAGAACAATAAATGGAATGCATTCAATTGGACCATAGTGCTTTGTTTTGTCTAAATATCATCCATAATTTACCGGAGGTAGGGGGTTTGAGAGTCACAATTTTTTCTTATATTGAGACCTTCTTCATCAAATGGTTTACAGATTGTAGACCATTTGGACCAGATAATTAAATGTTGGTTATCTTTAAGACCCCATAAGAATTTGTTTAATAAGTTGTTAATTCTCTTTATTACTCATTTGGGGATTGTGCTGGTTTGAATATGGTAATTTAGGATTGTAATGTGAACACACTGAATCAATATAAACCGCATTTAAAAGAGAGATGTTTGTTATCCCAATCCAGGATTTTGTTTCTAATTTTAATTACCATTTCATCTAAGAGTTTTATATTATTAATAGGATGAATATTAAAGCCAAGATAATGGAATGAGAGGTATCTCGGATTGAATTCAGTAAGATTTTCAATTGAGTTAATTCTATATTTGTTCATTTTATTTGATGTGATGAAGATAGATTTCTATTTGTTAATTAATTGGCAAGAAACGGATTGATAATAATCCAAAAAATCACATATCTTTTTAATATTATTAATTGATCATTTCATGAAGATAATAACATCATCAGCATAAGCCAAACATGAGATTTTAATTGATCATCTTGATGAGTAGTACATCGAGGTTGGAAAAAGGTTTTAATACCTCTTAATAGGTATTCTTAAGCAATGATGAAAAGGCTGGATTTAAAGAAACCATTGTTGGATTCAAAGAAACCATGAGATGATTAAAGCCAAAGTATTTCATTATGTTGAATATAAAGTTAAATGACATTCTATCAAATTCTTTAGCCATATCTAATTTTAATATGATATTTCCTCCTCTAACTTTCTTATTAATCTCACGAACAACTTTTTGAATGATAAAGTGTTTTCATGGATTGATCTCCTTCAACAAAACCATCATGTTCTATAAATATTATCTTTGGTATAATAGTATCCAGTCTATTGTTTATTATTTGTTTTACAAAATTATATTTAGGACTGTGAAAGACTAATTGGTATATAGTCCTACCAATATTTATGAGATTCTTTCTTTGTTATTAAGCATATTGTTGTGGAATAAATACCAGCAGGAGATACGTTACCATTGAATAAACCTTTATAACTTCACATAAGTCATTTTTAATGATTGACCAGCAGGTTTGGTAGAATTTCAAGTTGAATCAATTAACTCCACAGACACTATTAGGGTTAAGAAAGTTAATTTATTTCAAAATTTATTCATCATTTGGTAATGATTAGAGAAAGTTGTTGTCTTGAGAAGTTACAAGTTCCGGAATTACTTCATTGATATCATTTGGAATTGAGTTGATTGTTTGACAAGTTAACAAGTTTTTGAAATGGTCAATGCCTGATTCCACTACATTATAGTGGTTTTCAGTCCATTGACCATTGATTTTGATTCTACTTATTTTATTGTTTTTATTATTTTCTTCACAAAATTATGATACAATTATAAAATTTTGTCTCCTGAAGATTTCCTCTCTAGCTAAAAGATTTAAGTGATTAGCCCTTGCTTTGGAAAATTTTATTTGTGGGTCTTCTTGTATAAAGGCAGGATTTTCTTCGAGTCTTAAGTTTGTTGGGTAAGGAAATGAGATTTCCTTATCTGTTCTTTCATGGATTTTCCGATGTACAACTTCGAAATAAGGTTGAAAAATCGAGGCTACGGAAAAAAAAATGAATTATTTAACGTTTGTGGTTTGATCTGAGGATTTCACGTGAAAAAAAATTCATTATTGGAGCTCCTCTTTCCACTCAATTTCACGTCCAAGTCTTTGGAAAATCAATTTTTTAGGACCTTCTTATATAAAGGCAGATATTTTTTTTTCAAAGTCTTCAATTCGTTGGGTAAGGAAATGAGATTTTCTTTTCTGTTCTTTTATGGATTTTCCGATGAACAATTTCGAGATAAAGTTAAAAAATCGAAGCTATGGAGAAGAGAATGAATTTCTAGCGTTTGTGGTTTGATTTGAGGATTTCACGTGAAGTTATTCTTGGAGATTCTCTATCCACTCAATTTCACATCCAAATCTTTAGAAAATCAACTTTTGTTCAATAAAATATAATATAAAATATTATAATCAATCAATTCGAAGTTTTAAAAAAAGGGCTAATAATGATTATAAATTATATTTTATACATACAATATTATATAATAAAAGTTTCGAATAATAAATCAAAACTTAAGAAATTGAGACGATTTGTCGCTTTGAACAATAATAAATGTCCTATCTACCAATTTTTAGAACATTCTTATTAAATAATACCTCTTTAATATTTTTATTATAATATATGATTATAATATAATCTCTTTTGAAGATGTATCGGTAGAAATCTCTTAATATTATTATATGTATTTGATGATTAAATGGGTAAAACAATAATTAATAACCACTTCGTCTTATAATATTGTTGATAGCAGAATTTATGTTGTAAAAATAAATTATATCATTAAATTAAAAGATTGGTTTTATTAAATAAAAAAATTAAATTATTAAATAAATAAACCATTCCATTAAAATTAGTACGATTAATTTGATATTTCTACAATTTTTTAAAAGTAAATATAATATAGTACCTGATAAAATATGAAATATAAACAATTAATTATCTCATAAAATTAATTAGCCGATTCTATTAAAAGTAAATTAATATCCATAGAAAAAATCATACTACTAATAATGATAGTTGACATATTTATTCTGTAAATTTTAAATTTGAATTAATCGTACTTAGTATGAATGTTAATCTAAACAGATTCTTGTTTATAGGTATTTTTCAGACATTGTCGATTATTTATAGTTATAGGTGGATCCAACAAAATAAATTGTAAAAGTAAATTATCCTATTAAAAAATGCTGTTAAATAAAAATTTAAATATTTTTAAATAAATAAATTATTCTCGCTACTACAACTAACTTAAAATTAGTATATTGTACTAAAGAAAATATCAATATAATTGATAGGATGTAAATAGATAAATAATATGAGTTAAAGTTGGTTTGAAAAACGGTAATCGAATAAGATATAACTTAAAACACAACGGAGCTTTCATAGCTCAGTTGGTTAGAGCACCCGTTTAGTAAGCGGGAGGTCATGAGTTCAACTCTCATTGAAAGCACTTTTTTACTATTAGAACAAGAAGATTTTGAGTTCTAACTCAAACCATTTTCTTCACAATTATTTCACTTTTAGTTATAACAAATTATAAAAAAAAAACAACATATCATATATTTTTTTACTATTAGAACATAATAGTAAAAAATAACAAGAAGATACAATATAACCTAAGTTTTGCAACATAACCTAAGTTTTGAGTTCTAACTCTCATTAAAACCTTTTTCTTCACAATTATTTTACTTTTAGTTATAACAAATTATAAAAAAAACATATCATAAAGATACAATATAACTTAAGTTTTGAGTTCAACTCTCGTTGAAACCTTTTTTTCCACGGTTATTTTACTTTTAATTATAACAAATTATAAAAAGAAAAAACAACCTAGCAACTCTTATCGAAACCTGAGAAGATACAATATAACCTAAGTTTTGAGTTCAACTCTAGTTGAAACTTTTTTTTCCACGGTTATTTTACTTTTAATTATAACAAATTATAAAAAGAAAAAACAACCTATCATATTTTTTTATTATTAGAACATAATTAATAAAAAAAATAACAAGAAGATACAGCATAACCTAACTTTTGAATTCAACTCTTATCGAAACTTTTTTTTCCACAATTATTTTACTTTTAATTATAAAAAATTATAAAAAGAAACAACAACATATCATAAATGTTAGAAATAAATAACAAAACAAGTGTTTTTAATGTACTCCAACTTTTCCATCATTTTTATAGTGATGGAATTAATTTAATTATGTTTATCTTTATATAAGATAAAACCTTAAAATCGAGTATATTTTGATTTTTTCATTATACTTGCTTAGATTTATGATATGCGATTGGACATGTAAAAAATATAAGTTTTTATTTGTTGTTTGTAGTTGTATTTATGTTTTATTTCATATTTACAATGTTATGATAAAAGTAAACACTTGGAATGTTTTTATATATATTTTTCTAGGGGCAAGGTTATACTCAGACCCCATTTGGCTATAATGAGACCTTAAATCAAATTTTTTATTTTATTTTATGTAAAATAATCATTTTACCCATCATATAAAACAACTTTTCAACCAAAAATCTACCTATTTTCTTCTTCTTCTCCGATCAAAATTCTTTCTAAAACTAATTTAATACCCAAAGTTGTATTCCTCTTCTCTAATCAATCTTCTCTCTAATTTTTAATTATATTTTAATATCGACTTGTGAAACTTTCCGGTTAGGTAAATCGGCTTACTCGGATAGGTTCATTGTGCGGTTTTCTTCTTCTCAAAAGTCTTCAAGTAACGACAGTAAAACAGCTGTCTGAATACCACGACTATACAGAAGATGGAATTGGATCCGTCACGGCAACAAGTCCAAGGGGCTCGACCGAAATCGACGAGATTGATCAAGAGAAACAGCTTTTATCCTCCTCCTCTGGAACTGGACAAGTATCTTTTGTCAAGGAGGCAATGAACTCAAACTAACCCTACCATGCGCGAAAAGAACTAAAGTTCTGTAATTGTTGGTTGAAAATTTGAATCGTATTCATGTACTAGATAACCCTTGTGGTTATACACTACGAAAGCTGTATAATTTCTGTTTTTATCCTTAGTTGTTTTATTATCCAGGAAAAAAACATAGAGGATAGAAAGAGATAGAAATAATTAAGAATTTAAATCGAAATAATTTGTTTGATTGAATTTTAATAATTAAAATCCAATTGTGTTTTAATTGAATTCGTTTTCGCCTTTTGTGAATTTCTCAGTGTTAGTTATATATTGATGAGTCTGGATTTTGTCACCACTCATTATGAGGACCGGACAGGGGCAATTCGGACAAGATCCACCCACTAAAACATCCGAACTGCACTAATGTATTAAAAACTTAATCACTTCATGACTAAGCTAATTACCTACCTACTTAAAAACTAATGAGTCTTTGAACTCGAACCGAATTCATAATCATGACCCGAAAGCCCATGTGGCCCAAGATTAAGGGTATAAATACCCAACCACTTTCATTTAATGAGGGTAATGAAAATTAAATACAACCAGGCAGCTCAAATCTCGACCTACAATCTACTAAACATTAAATACCCTTGAAATACTTCAAAGTTCAGACAAAATTACCCTCAGTTGAAATTAATCCACACCAAATTGGCGACCACAGTGGGAGGAGAAGGTGCCTGAATCTAGCATTCAAAACCATCAAGAAAAACCAGTTCGGATAAATCCGAACGAGCAAGAAGTACCACCAGCTTTGGCAGAAGTGGTGGGTGAAAATGATGAATATACGATTGAGGAACGAGATAGGTTAAAAGTTGAAATAGAAGCTCTGAGGGCTGCCAAGAGGGCAGAGATGGGCCCAAAAGAGAAGTCTAAGGCGTCGGTAGCTCATCATACTGATAATCCTAGAGAGCATGAGCCATCGAAAACCCATGTGAGTGAAAAAAAGACTCATGCTAGCTCAAAAAAGTCTCACCGGTCTAAACCGGTGGAGAGCTCTGATTCAGACTCAGAGTCTTCCAGTAGCTCCTCAGGTGAAGATGGAGTCGAAGAGTCCTTGTCATCCAGCAGTGATGAAGGCCGTTCTAAAAAGAAACAAAAGTTGGTCAAGAAGTACTCAAGAAAAAGGGATAGGCATGGAAGGTTAAAGAGGAATCTGGGCAAATGATCGTCTCATAGTCATAGCCGGAGACATATAGATTGATTGTTAATGGATCCTTTTGCCTTCCATAATGAACCAGGTATCTTTGCAACTCCTAACGAAGATACGGTTTTCAGTCGTGGCCGAAATCGGAGACAATCTCCATTGTCCTCCAAAATACTGTCCGGAAACCTTCCTAAGAGGTTTGACAGTACGAAAATGGAACAATATGATGGTAGTAAAGACCCGGATAACCACTTAGAACAATTCAAAAAAAATTTGATGAATTTTGATGATGACGACAAGTTACTTTGTAGGGCATTCTCCCAATATTTTACGGGGAGTGATCTGAAGTGGTATAATAGCTTACCACAGGGCTGTATCATGAATTTTGACACCTTTTGGGTGGCCTTTCGGAGGCAGTTTGTTGGAAGTAAGGAAGTGAAGGGCGATGGAGACACGATTATCCATTGTGCCCAAGAACCAAACGAATCTTTTAAAAGAATACATAAGTCGTTTTGAAAATACCAGAAATGGATTGGATGATTGCTTCGAACAAGTAGCAATAGCTTCTCTGAGGCAAGGCTTAAACCCTGGAAACTTGGCTGATTCAGTAACCAGAAAAAAGGCCATGACATAGGGAGGTCTGCTGAATCAGGTCGGAAAACAGATTAATGTAGATGAAACAAAGAAAACTATGGTGCACAGGCAGGTGAGGTCTGCTCCGGCTGCACCAAATCTAAACCAAAACCAGTCCGGAACAAGGCTAAGGAAGCCGGGCAGGGTCATAACAGAGCCAAAGCTCAGTCTCAGCCAGCTGCACCAGCCTAGAGTCAGCAATCTAGAAATAAACGAGGGCCTTGGGTTCAACCGCAGTGGTTTGCTGAGTTAAAAGAAAATGTAGCCACCATATATGACAAAACAAAATACGAAGTACACTACAGAAAGCCGACTATATTACAGTGTCTTAGGGAAAGCCGTAATAATTGTTTCTGCCAGTATCACCATGATACTAGTCATACCACTGAGGATTGTATTGTGTTGAAACAAGAAGTTCAGAATTTAATTGAAAGAGGAAAGTTGGGGGCGTATGTTAAAAGAAGAGGTGGAAATAGGCCTGATAGCGCTCATCGGGCTGGTCCAAACAATGCAGGCACCTCGGCTCCGGATGGGGCTATGGTGATAATCGAAAGGTTCGATGTAGAGTCTAGAATACTTGGACCCTGATCCAACCCGGAATAAAGTGGGTGTTATCATGTAGCATTACAAAACGGTGTCCGGCCTTATTAACTTTTTTGAGTCACTTACAATATTTGGAGGGGACACCATGACTGCACCAACTGCTTCTTCAAGAAAGATGCACGTTCATACTTTAGCTACCCAACTTGAAGGAGGCATGACTTCCTATCAATCACAAATTCCTTTTTCTTTTATTGTTTTTGATGAGGATGGCTTGAGGGATATTACTGGTCCACATGAAGATGCTATTGTCATAGGAGCATCTATTGGAGGCAATGATATAAGACGAATTTTGGTGGATACCGGAAGTTCATCCAATATTCTCTTTTTAACTTCCTACAAAAAGATAAAGAATCCAGCAGTAATACAACGTTCGAACAGGTCAATTGTGGGTTTCACTGGAAGCTCAGCAGATGTGATCGGGGAGTTCGAGGAAGAGGTTTTATTGGGAAAAGGCCCTTTTAAAAAGATGGTTAAAGTACTGTTTATTGTGATGGATTGTCCCACTTGTTATAATGCTATTCTGGGGAGATCTTGGCTCTCCATGAGGCATAAAGTGGCTTCAACAGTCCACCAGTGCTTGAAGTATGATGTACAAGGACAAGTGGGAGTTGTTCGGAGCATCCAAAAGATAGCAAGAGAGTGTTATGCGACAGCACTGGCCCTTCGAACATTGGGGGCAGTCCGGATCAATGAGGAATAACAGTTTGAGGGGCCCTCTGGGGGAGAGGGTGAAATTGATGACCCCAAAGAGACCCCTGGTGTTTTAATACCGGTAGAAGAAGTTGAAACTCACTCTCTGGCTGAAGGAAAAAGTGTCAAGATAGGATCCAAGATGACTTCAGAATTAGAGGGTAAAATATTAGATGTTTTGAGAGACCATCAGCATGTCTTTGCTTGGTGCAATGCTGATGTAACTGGAGTACCAGCAAACGTTATATCACACCAATTATCCATCCGAAGAGACATAGCACCTGTTGTACAAAGGAGGAGAGCCTTTTCAGAGGAGAAGGCTGGCGTCATAGTTCAACAGGTTGACCGACTTACTAAAATGGGGCACATAAAGGAATCTCAATACCCTTTATGGACAGCCAATACGGTGTTGGTAAAAAAGAAAAATGGCAAGTGGCGTATGTGCATCAATTTCACAGACCTCAATAGGGCTTGCCCAAAAGATTTATATCTGGTCCCCCGAATTGATCAGTTGGTGGACTCCACTTCTGGAAAAAAGTTGTTGTCCTTTATGGATGCCTTCTCCGGGTATAATCAGATTCAAGTAGATTCAAAGGATCAAGAACATACCACATTTGTTACTGATAGGGGCCTCCATTGTTACAAAGTAATGCCATTTGGGTTGAAAAATGCTGGGGCTACTTACCAGAGATTGGTAAACAAGGCCTTTGTTGATCAAATTAGAAGAAACATGGAAGTTTACATCGATGACATGATGGTGAAAAGTGTGGACGGAGAGCTACACTTGGCAGATCTCCAAGAAACGTTTTCCAACTTGGTGAAAGTAAATTTAAAGTTAAACCCAGAAAAGTGCACTTTTGGAGTGCAGTCCGGAAAATTCTTGGGGTATGTGATAAGTGAGAAAGGGATACAACCTGATCCAGACCAGCTTAATGCTTTACTACAAATGGAGCCTCCTCGGAATGTTAAAGTGGTACAACGATTGACTGGGAGGCTGGCTGCACTAAACCGTTTCATTTCAAGGTCTTCGGACAGGTGTGCCCCATTTTTTCAAACTTTAAAAAATGCAAAGGACTTCAATTAGTCCCCACAGTGTGATGAGGCCTTCTATGAGATTAAGAAACATTTGTCTTCCCCCAAGACTCTGTTTAAACCTGTTGACGGAGAAACCCTTTATGTGTATTTAGCCGTTTCTGATTGTGCAATAAGTGCAGTATTGGTAAGAGAGGTGGACAATTATCCTCGTCTGATGTACTATATCAGCAAAAGCTTGATAGATGCAGAAAAACGATATTTGAAGCTGGAAAAATTGGCATTGGCCCTGGTGATTGCAGCAAGAAAAATGAGGCCCTATTTTCAGGCTCATTCTATCATCGTCCGGACTTCTTTTCCTTTGAAAAGCGTTCTCCAAAAAGCTGACATTTCAAGTAGAATGACCAAGTGGTCAGTAGAGTTGGGAGACTACGATATTGATTTTGCTCCTCGAACAGTAGTCAAAGCCCAAATGTTGTTGATTTCTTAGTTGAATTCCATTCAGATAGGGATACTAAGCAAGCAACCGGTGTAAAAGATAAAAAAGTTTGGGTCGTCCGGACTGATGGTGGATCAAGTACCATGGGATGTGGTGCTGGGATATGGTTAACCTCTTCGTATGGTGACAGAATGTACCAAGCTATATGTTTTGCCTTCAGGGCTTCCAATAATGAGTCTGAATATGAAGCTGTTATAGCTGGTTTAAAATTAGCTCTCATCTGTGGAGCTAAGAGAGTCAGGTTAATGAGTGATTCTCAACTTCTTATCCATCATGCACAAGGTCAGTCTGAAGCCAAGAAAGAGCAACTGATTAAATACTTGTTCATCCTTAAAGAAGTGGCGCTTAATTTCAAAAGCATCACCTATGAGCACATACCCCGAACAGAAAATATGTTGGCAGACTTTTTGGCAACCGTAGCCTACTTTGAGTCCTACCCTTGGATACATGTGCAAGAGTGCCCATCTATTCAAATCAATTCAAATAAGGAAGAAGAAAGTTTGAATATACAGATCAAACAGCCCCAAGATTGGAGGTTTCCAATCCTTCAATATCTCTCAGATGGCATCTTGCCTCCGGAGAAAGCAGTGGCAAGAAAAATAAAATACAAGGCTCGTGGTTTTGTCATCCTAAGGGATGTTCTTTATAAAAAAATCCTATATGAAACCCCTCTTACGATGTTTGGGAGTCGAGGAGTCCCATATAGTGCTCTCAGAATTGCATGATGGTGAGGGATCAGCTCACTGTGGATTCAGAGCTCTGACAAGAAGAGTTTTGTTAGCTGGGTATTACTGGCCCTCCATAATGCAAGATGCCAAGGAGTTGGTAAAAAAGTGTGACTGATGCCAAAGATACAACAATGAAATTCATAGTCCAGCTATCCCTTTAGAGTCAATTTCTGAACCAATATATTTTGCTCGTTGGGGTCTGGATTTAGTGGGACCTCTACCCATGGCGTCCGGAGGGTGCAAAACTATAATTTTTGCCATTGATTACTTTTCGAAGTGGATAGAAGCAGCTCCATTGGCAGGTACAACATCAAAAGCTGTTATAAAATTCATCTTATCCAATATTTGTTGCAGATTTGGAATTCTACAAAAGATAACCACAGACAATGGGCCACAGTTCGACAACAAGGAAATGGAGAATTTGTGCGCCTCTAGAGGCATACAACATTGCTTCTCTTCACCTTTCCACCCACAAGCAAATGGTCAGGTCGAAGTGGCTAACAGGACCATCTTGTCCGGACTTAAAAAGAATTTAGAGGGAGCTGCTGGAAAATGGCCCAGTTATCTCAAGAAGTATTATAGGCCTACCGAACCACTCCTGGGGATGCCACACAAGAATCTCCCTTTGCTTTAGTATATGGGATGGACGCCATAGCTCCTATAGAGGCTACTCTTCCTTCTTTTTGAGTTCATAATTTCTCCGAACACGCTAACAAAATGGCAGTAAGAGGCCAACTTGACTTGATGGAGGAAAGAAGAGTTAAGGCTCACCTCAGAGCCACACACTATCAAGGACTGATGAGAAGCAGGTTTGCTTCCAAAGTTAAAAGAAGGGATTTTCATCCAGGAGATAAAGTATTAAGGAAAGTCTTCCTACACACTAAAGAAAAGCAGTTCGGCAAGCTAGCTCCAACTTGGGAAGGGCCCTATGTGGTCAGTGAAAAGCTTAAGCCTGGGACATACCGGCTTCAAAATAAGGATGGAAAGGTTTTGAATCACCCCTGGAATATTGAACATCTCCGGTTGTACTTGGAATGACGACTATGTAAATATTTACTTGTTTTAAAGTTTATGTAAATATTTAGGGGCATACTCTTTCCTACCCGGGTGGCGCGGGGAGGTTTTAATGAGGTGTCCGGGCTTTTCAATAAAATTGGATGCCTTTTTAAAAGATTCGGAGTATTTCAGTTAGTGATTCCTTTGAAATTTTCTATCGATGTCAGATCGGATTGATAGAGTGATGACTACTTAAACATTTGTCATCAGAGAATTTAAACACTCTCACTTTAAAATTCTTGTAAACTAACTAAGGGTTGTTTAAACATTAGCCACCAAAGCTGAAAAACTATGAAACAATGCAAGTTTGTGCAAAGTAAAATTGCCCATTAAGATATACGAAGTGCCTTGGCCACCCAAGGACTTTGAGTTTTCAAACAAAAAGGTTTATCCGGACAGGAGTCGGACACGATTACAAAACACGCCTTGGCCATCCAAGGACTTCGGTCCAATCACAAAAAAAATTTTAAAAAAAGATAGTTGATACTTTAAGACTGAGCTTTCTTAGATGGCCCAGCCTCACTTGGTTTCTTCTTCTTAGGGTCATTATCTTCCACATCCGGACTCTCCCTGGTCTTTTCTACTTCATCGGTTGTGTCATCCCAGCCACTAGAGTAATCATGCTTGTCACCATCAGCCATCGTATGGAAGGGGAGGTCTTCATACTCTACAAAAGTCCATAAATCTCCCAGCGTCCTCTTCGGGAATTTCTCCTAAAAGAGCAAGACCATGTCCGACTTCACTTTGGCATACTTTTCCTCCTGAGTGTCTATCAATCTGTTAGTATAAGCATCAATCCTAGCTTGGATTGTTTTCTTTTGCTCCTTTAGCAAATCAGCTTTTTCTTGTGCAGCCTTGGACACAGAGTCCTCGAGCAAGATCTTGTCATTAGTTAAAGTCTGAATGACCTTGTCCTTAGCCTTCACCTCCTCTTTTGAAGAAGAAATATTTTTATCCAAGTCGGATTGCTTTGATTGGAGTTCTTTGATAGTTTATTCTGAAGTGGCTAGCTTTGTGGCCTAATCCTCTTGGCTTTTCTTCAACTCCTCATTTTCCCTCTTCAATGCATCAATATTTTGAATGGTTGTGAGGAGGTCGATAGACAATTTCTCTTTGTCAGAATTGAGGGTATTGATGATTGCTGACTGATTTCGTACTTGCTTCTCCAAAGTAAGCACTGGCTGGATATTGCTCAGTAAAGAGTGAGCGATGACGTCTCTTTCACTTGAGACCAATCTCCTCAAGCCCGCTGATATCGACATCATCAATGCTGATATCCCCTCCTGCACCCCCTCCGGTTTAAAAGTCACCAGGGATCTCTTCTGCTTGAGTGGGGTCAGTAAGGTCAACAGGAGGAAGAGGCTCCGGAGACCGGAGAGAAACTTCATCACCCTTGGAGGTTTTATTTTTCTTGGCCTCCCTATCTTTGCCTTCTGCTCCCCGTTTCATGTCTTTCTTAGGAGCTTTTAAGGGTTTTGGAGATCCAACCACTTCTCTAGTACTTTCATGCTCCACTACTTGTAGAAGAGCAACATCAATTTGTCTTTGGTCTGGCCCCTCTGGGTTTGTTGGAACAGCTTCCTCCACTTCGGTAGGATTGGCTTCAACCATACCTTGCTTACCTTTGCCCTTCTTGCCCTTCATCTTGCTTGGGGCTTTAGCTCTACCTGGCAGATACAACGATCCATCCTTTGCATCTTTCCTCCTGAGGATTACTTCTGGAGGGGGTGGAGTGGTTAATTCCTCCCAAGATAAGTCACTTCGGTCAGTTGTGTTCCAAAGGTAGGATTTTGTTAGATTGCCTCCGGTAAGAGCGTTGTGGAAGCGCTTTCCCCACTTCTCAGCAGCCCAAGCATTTAGGTTGGAGCAAGTGGTCTGCCTAGCCTTTAAGTAATCACTAAATTCCTTAGGCAGCACTACCAAAAAACAAAAGAAGACGAGTTAGACAAACAAATTTGTGATAAGTAAAGTTGGAGATATGAGATGAGATTCTTACCATCACTTCGCCATCTGCTGGTAAGCAGGCTTGGGTTGACACCGGTTTTAATCTTCCTCCCATTCTCTTAGGCGCCACCAATAAACAAGAGTTGAGTCTTCCAGTTCCTTTCTGACTCAAGCAGGTCGTCCACGTCCTTGTAATCATCACCCATGTTGAAATGGTAGAAAGGGATAATGTGGTTTTTGTAGAGGCTGGCCACAGCTGCGAACTGCTCCATTGGAAGAGGGATTCTGGAGAGCCTGGAGGCCATAATACAGGTCATGAGGGTCTACCAAGCATTGGGGCTCAAATGGCTTGGGCAGAGTTTGATGAGGGTATTTGAATATCTCTGGGTCTAGGGGAAACCTTAGTCCCCAGTTGAATAGCTCAGTGAATAAAAGTATCTCACTGAGCTTGCAATCCATCAGTGTGTCCGGGTCCACCGGAATCCTCACCTTGACATTCTCTGGGATCCCCCATTTTGTTCGCATCGGACCCAGTTCGGCTGTAGGAATGAAAGCGTAATTAAGTTTTTGCAAAGCTAGCAGGTATTTGACACTTACCTTGTGGAAGCAAGGTCCCACTTTTCCCACAAGGCTCTCCGGCAGATCCGGATGTTTTAAACATAGCTTCTCATTGCCTTTGTCCTTATTGGCAGCAGTAGTCTCACTTGTTTGCCCGGAGACGTCGGACTCAAAAGGGGATTCTTCAATAGATTCCTCAAGCACTTCCTCCATTATTATGGATGGATTATAAGTTGTTTTGGATGAGAGGAACTGGTGGTTGGCTCAGCAGGCCCTCCGGATGGTTGGGAATTACTATCTTCTTATGGTCTGGACTCCGGCTGGGGCTCAGATTCGGAGGTTTCTTTCCGGAGACTTGAACTGGTTGCCTCCGGACTGGACAGCTTGTCCTTGGGAATCTTAATGGGTGCTTCTGACCCTGTATTTTTATTTTTATCCCCGGACTTGGAAGGCGTAGTTTTTGGAGCCTGCCCTTTCACCAAACGACCTCTTCGCCGATCTACTAGCTTCTCTAGAGAGGCGTCAGGGTCCGATCCCATGGCAATGAATGGGGAAGGTCTCTTAAAGCTTGTGACTGCCTGCCCTGGTTCAACAACAGGCTCTGATTCCTAGACCGATGAGCCCGAAATGATTGGTGAAAGGTTGGACTGGAACAACCTCCTGGGTTTAGCACTATTAGCTGAAGAAGAACCCCGGTCAGGCTCTGAATTTGGTGTTTCCGTAGGGGAAACAGGGAGGCCTGCAGCAATGCGCCTTTCTCGTTTGACCTTTTGAGCTTTTTCTAACTCTGACAAGTTGAGCCACCCACCTTTTACTAAGGCGTTTCTTGTTGTGAACATAAACTCACACCAATAGAAGGGTCTTTTGAGAAGTGAAAGCTTTGAAATTTAACAAGAGTAGAGATAATGAAGATGGTAAAACAGTGAAAAGTGGACTAATTTATAGGAAAGGAACAAAAGATGCTTCGATACCTAGGAGAATACGAAAGGATAGATGTAATGATTAAAGACGGCGCTCATGTTACCCACATTAATTGAAGAGGTTACTTTTTGGAGTAAATGGGAGCGCCGTTCTAGGAGAAAAATGGTCGGTGTGGCGAATCGGGGAAGGACACGTGTCCCACGATATCTGGCAAAACCGTTCAGTTTCTGAGAGTTTTATTCGTCCGGATAAAGTCGTTACACAATTTGAAATCTGTCCGGACATAGTTATGAGTGCATATGGACTATTTTTTAGGTCTTTCCAAAGGCCTTCGAACGCAACCTAAAAAATGGGCTACTAATGAGTCCGGATTTTGTCACCACTCATTATGAGGACCGGACAGGGGCAATTCGGACAAGATCCACCCACTAAAACATCTGAACTGAACTAATGTATTAAAAACTTAATCACTTCATGACTAAGCTAATTACCTACCTACTTAAAAACTAATGGGTCTTTGAACTTGACCCGAATTCATAATCATGACCCAAAAGCCCATGTGGCCCAAGATTAAGGGTATAAATACCCAACCACTTTCATTTAATGAGGGTAATGAAAATTAAATACAACCAGGCAGCTCAAATCTCTAACTACAAATTCTTCGTCCATGCGCAATGTATACAATACTCGACAATAATAACGGAATATTGAAAAATATGATCATTCACATTTACAATACTTGTTAGGCAAACTCAAAATATTAAATTATTAGGAATGAGATAGATCGGGCGAAGACCAAAGGGATATTATCACTAATTTTTTTATTTGCATAACTGATTAGTATTGATTCGTTACACATGTTTCTAAATGTGTTCATAATGGATAACACATGCGAGATAATAAGGCACGTGATACCGCTGTATGAGGCGTCAAAGCATCTTGTACCGGTATGACTTTCTACATCGGATTTGCGTTTATTTCTCAAGAGAAAGTTAACAGCTACAAATGGGTATGCGATTCTTTGCAATCGTTGATGGTAACTAACTCCATTGACGGGTAAAAAACATAGAGCTGAGGAAGACTCTCGACCAAGTGTTCCTGAATACCACACATATGATATGTTTATCACACATTAACAGGAACATCTTTGACAAATCGAAGAAGTTGATCAACGGTAAAAAAACACCAATGAATTTTATGTTCGTGGAATAAGATAATATTTTCGAAGACGAAACTCAAGTTTATGTATGTCGCTAACCAGATTACTAATCGTGTGGAGAGTGCTCATTTCATCATTAAGTGTTTCATTTGTACGAACTGAAGAAACTTCGAGAAGTTTTGGAGTAATATTCATTGTTTGGTCAAAATACAAAATGAAGAAATTAGAGCATAATTTGAAAATTGTCAACTTATAGCCCAACATAAATTTATACACAAGGTATGCGACGATCTTAGAGGTAATGTCTCGCACGATGCTTTAAATATATTTTCAAACGAATTATGATGTATCCAAAAAACTGAAGTTGTGTATACAAACATGATTAATGGAAGTCGACACGTAGTGATATTATATATATATATATATATATATATTATAAAATGATTAAATTTTGTTCTTAAATAAACTCAATTCAATATATTATGACCAACTAGAAGTCGACACGTAGTGATTATGGGTCATATTTCTTTCATGTTACATTAGATGAGAAATCAATATTCATTTAGGTAATAGTTGACAATGAGATTAATGTTGGAACACTTATATATTGATAAGTTGTGACATCTGGTTTATTTTTAGCTATCATCTAAAATGATAAGGCATAATTGGTTATATGTAAAACAACAACCTTATATAGTGCATAATTTGGTGGGTACACTTTAGTACATGTGATGATCCAAGTGTGAGATTATAAGTATATTCTAAATTAAAATGCCTCGTCACATGTATATTTAGAGTCTCAAAGGCTGATGTTATAAGTCCAATTATTTACATGTAAGCAACCTATAATGTATATACCAATCATGTTTATATGGATCTAAAAGAAAGGTCCCTCAATGTGGTATTTCAGTTATTGGGACTTCAAGGCCCAATGAGATTATGATCCCCTATAAAACAAGTACAATGAACTTTAAGAATTTAGAATTAAGTTGATGGGTAATTTAAAGATAACAGAGTTAGTGAGTTTTTCATAGAACGTCCAGTAAAGTACTAGAGCTTATATTTAATTAAGTCTATTTCATATACTTAATATAAATATAAATCCAAATCTCTAAATTTATTATTATGTAACAAATCTCTCTATCTATAACTCTAATTTTTTATTCACTGCTTGATCTTTATCTATATAATGTAGTTATTTTCTTTTAAAGGACTGCAATACATGCAACTTGCATCTTGTGGTAAGAGTCATAGTTATCTTAATATATCAGACTTCACCTATAGTAAAAAAATAATCGCAAAAACATGAATACATGTTGGTGTTTATTTATTCTTCGCCACTTTAGACCCGTCAAATTGATAGGATAACGATTTATGAATTTAGGGTTCCTAACCCTATAGATCTAACATTAATGTCAAATTAGAGTTCACATCTTTTGGGATACCATATGTTTCGGAATGCTATTCAACCCGTCCTCTGATTTCAGCCTAAATTCCTCTTTGTGGAGGTATGCATCAAAAAATGACTTCACAAGATATATTGATCATATTTTAAATTTTATAATTATGATCACAATAAACGATTTTCATGGTATCACTATTATAACACTAGTAAAACTATTATAGGGGTTTTGGAAGTTGGGGATAAAAATGAAGTTTATGGTTAGGGGTTCAAAAAATTTAGGGGTTGATCCCGATGACTTAGAGGCATCGATGGATAAATTTAAATTTATAAAAATAAGTGTAAATTTTACACACATATACATGATTTAATGACAGTCGATACAAAGAAAATAACTACCATTTTACTAACGCCAACGTGCTTTACGTAACACATACGTAAATGTTGCACTTGTTTGGATGTATTTTTTGTTAAAAACAATAATAAATATATTAATTCTAAGTGTGGTGCTCTTCGTTGAATATTTACCTTTCTTTTCCATTTTCTCACAATGGATATGTACAATCACGCATTTGTACTACCAATAAGGTAAAAAATTAGTTAATTTCAAGATGATATATATTTATTATTATATTTTCTTAATATGTTAACTTCGAACCAGATGTATCCATTCATGATAAAAATAAATTAGAAAATATCATTGCTCAGTTACTCCATTGTTGGGTTAAACCATATACAACTGTACTATCTAGAATGAGTATTTTGTTCGTGTATAAGATCTTCCACTTGGTTCGCACAAGCTACCTCCAAAAAGAATATTAGAGTTTCAAAACAAAAATGTATGAGTGAAATAACCGATTTAAGATATATTGTATGAGTTTACATGCAAACCCAAGTAAAATAGACTATTGTCTACTGAATGAGTGACTAATATATATATATATATAAGCACTTGATGTGGGTACGCGAAAAACTTAGGTGAATGTTTCTAACAAATTTTTTTGCAGACTAATACAATTCTATCTAGATGATATATGACATTCATTGATAAATTGAAATGTAAATATGTCCCAAAAGATGTCTAGTTTACGATAATGTTATACTAAAAACCCAAAAACACTTGAAGTCACTCTTATAAAAGCTTGTAACATGCCGACACTTATTAGTAGTTGCATGTTATTTTGCTTTCGAGAACTATTATGTTGTTTTATTCCCAAAACTTGAGTTATGTTATTTTATGTCCGATACAAATGCTTTGTTATTTATTTATGAAATTCATGTTATGTTGTTGTATCCTTTTTATTATTCTAATATTATATTGTTTTTCTATTATTATGTTCTAAGAGTAGAATCATTAAAAGTTATCACTACACAAATATATTCGAAAACCATCTAAATTTATAAAATATATTTTTTAAACTATCAAAATCAAAATAACAAATGATTTATTTTATCATAATATGATGCAAGAAATAAATAGACAAGAAGAGGAAGAGGAAGAGGGTAGAAAGAAATATAAAGAGAGAATAAGAGAAGAAGCACCAGTTAGAAAGAGGCAAGAACAGAAGAACAAAAGTATCACAAATTTTGCGATACTCTGTTTTTGGAATAATAAAAAAATAAAAGATATATTAAATTTATAGGGTAAAAATGGAATTAAAAGTCGAATGACTATTTGTGAGACTCGTACCATTTAACTATGGTGACACGTGGCAGAACCAGAGAGAAGACCAAGCGCAGAGACTAACTTTATAGATTTTCAATAGTCAAAGGACCCTCACCCGTGATTTTTTAGTCGAAGGACTAAATGGCAGAAAATGTGATAGTCGAGGAACTAGACAACAATTTAAGCCTAGATAGCATTGAACTAACATTTAATTCCATATAAATTTTGTTATTAGACCTAAGTCGAATAAACTTTTAAAATCCTAATTAAATAAGAATATGATATTGTTTATCAAGTAAGAGTCAGTAATTATAAGAGGGACTGTTTTTTGCACATGTCACAAGGTGCATTACCAACTATTATGATAAAATTGTCAGCTTTAACAGCTATTACGACGGAGGGATTTCCTGACGAGTGATAGCTGAGACCGAGATTTATGGATCTATTGAAGAAAAAAACCCGATTTACAGTTGAGAGATGTCTAATTCAGGATAAATCGGAGTTGTATCGACGCCGACAAAAGCTTACATTTTCAAAGAACGAGTGAGGGTTAAAATAATGTATGAAAGTGTAAGAAGAAAATCTCTGGAAACAAAAGGTATATGGTTTGTAGTTAAATGAAGAAGATGAAGATATTTGGGTTCATGGTCTAATATAACTCATGAATAATTTCGTCAATAAAAAGATAAGAGAAATTAATTACCCTTTAAGTACCCACTCAACTATTATATGGCCAACTAGTACCCAAGTTTCATTTTATTACCTTTTAATACTCATCTCAACTATTAAACTCTCACTTAATACCTAACATTATTTTAATACCCTAATTACCCTCGCCCTTCATCAACAACCACGTAACCAAAATTTCTCTTTCTTACTTTCTCTTTTAATTTTATTTTTTAAAAGATCCATATCGTTCAAACCGGAGCTCGGAAAAAATATATGAAAGTACCATCACTTTTTTTAAGATGAACAAAACTAGATCCATCGATGATATTTTAAAAAAAATTAGAAATAAAATTTCACCAGTAACAACTCTAAGGAAATCGAGAGAGTTGCAAACAACTCTTAGGAAATCGAGAGAGTTGCAAACAACTCTCATGTTAGTTTTTCAAACAACTCTCAGGTTAGTACTGGTGAAGGTACCAACGGGTATATATAGTCGGGGGTATTTTTGTCCAAATTTTAAGTGGAGATACCAAGTGACACTATCATAATTTCGGATACTAGTGGATAATTAGATAGTTGAGTGGATATTAACTCGTATATCTCTCAAAAAATAAAACACTCATTATAAAATAAAAATACATTAAATGTATCTTTTAAAAACTGACCAAAATTAAGCCCACTCAACCAAAAAAATTAGGTGAAAATGCCTTTTTATAAATAAAATTTTGTAATTACTAGCGTATTTTGGTAAAAAAAATCTAACTCAAAGAAATTTTTATTTTTTCTTTGGAACTATGAAAATACATAAATAGAATAGTCTAACCCTCTAATATTCATGTTTTTATAATAAATTAAAACCCTAAGTTGCAATCATAAATTCAGATAAAAATGAGCACTAGGTTTTAATATTCCGCATGTATATCAAACTAGTGACATTCGTACACTTGTATTTCCTTATAATCTTCTACGTTTTACAACTCTGCATGCTTTGTTCCCCGCACGGGCAATTGCTTAAAAATTGTTATGTACAGTTCAAACAATCGTTCGCCTTACATTTAATCCTGAAATATTTTATTAATAATACACGTCCAATTTTTTTGTTAATAATATTCAAATTTAAAGCATAGATACTATTAGTAAGAGATTTGGACACCAAATACGAGACAAAAAAAAATATAATGAGACAAAAAATCTATGGTTTGAGTGGTGGAAGATTAAATATGCAAAATTCTAAAACGCAACTCATATGAGACAAAAATGAACGAAATTATACAAAACATAGGAACTAGTGATTCTTAGGCCACAAACTCAGGTTACACCTTTATTTTACTTTTGAAAGCTTGAAATATTGCAGGTTCCGTTTGTTTTTATAGTACAAGTAACATTAATAATATTGTTATTTTTAGTTAAACCTATTATTCATCAGCAATTAAAAGTCATACTCTAATGATATTCGATATAAAATACTACACTACAACTTAACAAAATTCAAAACTATTTTAAAAATATATGTATTTAATAAACATAGAATATAATATAAAAAAATATGTTCTCGTACATAAAAATAAGAAATGAAATACGTAAAAATTTAAACGTTTTTCGTCGTATATGACCTTCTATTATGACCTACAGCTTTGAAAAAATACAAACTACACCTACTAAGAATAGTATATTAATATTGTTCTCATGTCCACTATAGGTAAGTATACATTAAAACATTGCATAATAATTTTTAGTTAGTAGCTAGCTAAAAGTTTCTTTTTTATTTAAATAGCATACTTAAGTCTAACCTAGAGAAGTAAACTTCGTTAGTCAGTAAAATTTAACATGAATAAAAGTTGCAGTTATGTATGGCTAACCCGATAGTTGTTACATCTACGAAAAGTCTTTATCAAATCTAATAACTAATAAGAATACAACTCAAATTGAAGTTATCTTATTTCGTATTTCTAATTCAGTGGTGTTATCAGCGTGAGTCTATTATACTGCAGAAGCTCCCTATGCACATAGGCATAGCATTGAACTAACATTCAGTTCCATATAAATTTTGTTATCAGACCTCAGTCGAATCAACTTTAAAATCCTAATTAAATAAGAATATGATATTGTTAATAAGTAAGAGCCAGTAATTATATGAGGAACTGTTTTTTGCACATGTCACAAGGTACATTACAAACTATTACGATAAAATTGTCAGCTTTAACAGCTATTACGGTGGATGGGTTTCCTAACGAGTAATAACTAAGACCGAGATTTATGGATCTGTTAAAAAAAACAAAAAAAAAACGATTTACACTTGAAAGATGTCCGATTTAGGAGAAATTGGAGTTGTACCGACGCTGACAAAAGCTTACACTTTCATAGAACAATGAGGGTGAAAATAATGCATGAAAGTGTAAGAAGTAAATCTCTAAAAACAAAAAGTAATTGGTTGTAGTTAAACGAAGAAGGTATAAAATATTTGGATTCATGGATGACGTAAACTCATAAATAATTTGGTCAATAAAAAAAATAAAACACCTATTATAAAATAAAATTACATTAAATGTATCTTTATTATAAAATAAAATTACATTAAATGTATCTTTTAAGAATTTGGCAAAATTAAGCCCACTCTGGTGTGGTGTATCTTAGTTGAAAATGTCTTTTTATTAATAACATTTTTGCAATTAATACAGCATGGTGTATTTTGTTAGAAAAAAGATCAAAATGAAAAGAATATTTATTTTTTGAGGGATTTAATATTTATATTTTTACAATAAATTAAAACCGTAAGTTGCAATCATAAATTCAGATCATTCTTGATGTTTCGCGTGTATATCATCGTACACTTGTATCTCCTAATAATCTTCTACTTTAAGCTCTTCATGTTTTATTCGTGTGCAATTACTTAAAAACGGTTGCTTAAAAAATGTCACGGTTCAGTTGAAATAATAAATTTGTCTTACATTTAATCTTTAAAAAAATTTATCAAGAATACACATCCAATTTTTTGTCAACAATATTCAAATTTAAACCATAAATACTGTTGGTCACTAAATGTGAGACAATGGTTTGATGACACTAAACAATTGCGCGTGGAAGACCAAATATGCAAAATTCTAAAACCCAAATAAACAATTGCATGTGGAAGACTAAATATGTAAAATTCTAAAACGGAAATAAACAATTGCACGTGTGGAAAAAGACTAAATATGCAAAATTCTAAAAGGTAGAAGACTAATATGGGACAAAAATGAACGTTTATACAAAACATAGGAACTAGTGATTCTTAGACCACAAATTCAGGTTAAACCTTTATTTTACTTTTGCAAGCTTGAAAAATTGCAGGTTCCGTTTGCTTTAAAAGATGACCCAGTATACCACAATAAAACAAGCATGAAGAGTTTTTATGTTATATAACAATATTATCTTCAAGATTGTTTGCCCTGTAAATACTTTATAGGGAGTGAGTGTATAGGCATAATCTAACGGTAGTCTACAAAATTGGTTTTTATAAAATCTTAGAACCGAAACAGAGAAAAAAAATTAGTTATCCGCTTTCTTCTACTCAAACTCTAAATAAGGCGCTTTTTGATTCTCAGGTAGATTTTAACTTGGTTGACGTTGAAGCCAGGTGAGAAAGGATTCGATGTCCGACAAACAACAGAAACACTCCCAGGAAACCAAGAGCCTTCAATGTCGTGAATAGATCCAACTGGCACCACAGAAATACATGAACAAACGATTAATAAACACACATGTAAACAGGTATAGTAGACTGATCTACACAGACATCAGAGGAAATGGACTGAGCGAAAGTATAGTAAAATGACTAACCTTCACCCAAAAAAGGACATAGAGCAGCAGAACGGCTGCAATTCCACCATGGAAGAGTATGCCAAATGTTGCAGGAACTGCTGAAGTAGGAAAGTTCTTCAGGTTCGCCCCCAAACAGAATAACTGTTAAAGAATCAAAACATTATCAGCTGTTATTTGAGCATATAATTAAACATTTAAAGCAAAAGAGAGAGAGAGAGAGAGAGAGACTCACCCCAACCAAGAATCCGATAAACGGTAGAACATTAAGAGCCAAGAAAGCAAGAGAAACTTCTCTAGGTGGACGCTTTTCAGGAGACCTAAAGATGTGACTAATCTCTGCTTTGGGGACAAATCTCGTGTAAGGATCAACAGGCTGTGGAGGAGGGCGTGGTGCCTTGTCCGAAGGTTCGGGCAGGTCCAACTCAACATAGCCGATCGCTCGTGAGACTGAGTTTTCCTGATAATATTTTGAGAGAAAAATTTAACTCAGATTTGAGAAAGAGTGAGAATACGCTGTGTCTAAAACTTTATGAAAAGCAGTTCCACTTACCATGCCAGAGTCTCCAAGTGTGAGCTGAATGTCATATTTGCCAGAAAGATAGAAAAACTTATCTACCAATCTGAGAAAATCCTACAAGAAAACCACCAAATAGTATTGTCTTTATCACTCTAAAATTACTCCTGATAGCAAAAGTGTTGAATAGTAACAGTGTTCGTGATAAAACCTAACAGAACTTTTGCAAATAAAATGCACAGCAAATAAATAGGAAATTTGAAGCGCAACAAACTTCTTAGAGATCACATTTTCCCCAAGATTATAAAGTGCAAAGATACTTACTAGAACTATTTCAAACTTCTCTCCAGAACTCCCCACCAGAAAGACATGCTCAACCTTGCTCTCGTGTTTCAACTTGAGAAATGCCTACAAAACAGCAAAATGGTTAGCAGAGCCTATATATGCTTTGAACAGAAACTACGTGAGATTAAAAACCTGATGTGGCTTAAAAGCTTTTCCAAGGGGTGTTGTTAAACTCAAGGAAAGACGTAGCTTTTGAAGGTGGTTTGCTGATAAGGATAGAACATCATCTCCAGCTAAATTTAGTCTGCCAGAAGAAAGTACAAAACCATACTCAAGTTACATGGATGAGGTTAAATAAATAAAAGCAATTACTACTAGCAACTTACTATAGACAAAGCTAAAGGACTGTTCGCAAAGATTTTAGACTGAAAATTACATACTTTTTTTGTGACTCTATGCTCCCGAGATCACTGTCTAGCACTGTAATTTCTGCGTTTTCAATTTTGATTAGACCCGTAACAAACACTGGTACCTTAGTGTGTCCTCCAGTAGTATACACTTTGTCATGCTCAGAATCATGTAATACAGTCTACAGAAATCCACATTAGTCCTTTGGATGATACAATAACAACATAATAATTTTCAAAATATTGAGAGATCGATAAACCACCTCAAATACGAACATGTAACTTCCAACATCAACTTCTACTGGCAAAGGATCCAACACGAAAACTCCACTTTCAGTGTCGAACTTGAGTTCCTGTGGTATAAAGGTTTATATAACATATAACCAAGGATCAAGGAATTACATGCAAACTATTCAATAAGTAGAAGTACACCCACCTGACTCTCAACTATAGAACCATCCTTTGAACCAGAACCGAAAGCACGCACAAGTTTCACTGATGCAGCCGGTGCACTGGCACCAAGCACAGTGGTCACTTTGACCTGGTAATGCCCATGGATTACAAGATGTCATTATCAAAATAAAGAAACAGCTTTATACTATACAAATAAAACTTCTACAAGAGTAGCATACTTTAGATAGCAGAGTTTATAAACCGGTTCAAAACTGTACTACCGCTTCATAGAGCAGAGACATGAGGATTTCAGTCACACAATACTATTTCATTGGCAGACAAGACTAGTATAACTGCTACAGTATTTGACAGCAAGAAATATACATTTGGAACATTTATGTTTCGAAAACCATAGATACAATGAAGTGGGATGAAATTTAAGGCAGTTTAGGTGTCATGAGTCCGTAGAGTGTGATGTAAGCGAGGATTCTCGGCCTCAAAATAACCTCAGAGTCATGATGTGTACCGTTGTGAATTAGCCGTTCATGATCGAGTAGTCAATATCCCACAATTAAGAGTAGCCATAATTGTTTTTACAGAAACTGCGTGTAATCGTTATTCAAGCCCCAATGTATATGTGTATATGCCATGCAGTGCCTTTTATAAGATAATACCAATTTAATTTCTTTCACATCTTGACAACAGAAGTTAAGTCAAGAAATAGGCTGAATTGCCCGTCTCAAGCATTTCACAGTCTATCCAAGAGTAAGTAAAAATGAAAACACCTACACCAAACCACTCATGAGATAGATAAAAGATATCCAGTAGAATATACCTTGAGGAGGTCTTTCTTAGTCAATGAAATGACGGTAGATGGAAGAGATACAATGAGTGGAATGGCAAACCTATGATTGTAGACAAAAGTTAGCCAATAAGAGCTATAACGATGAGTACAGTTCAAAATGTAAACTAAGATACTTAGGATAGCTTGTCAATATTAAATACAAAATTGAATTGGAAGAGAAGAGGAATTCATCTTTCTAATCTCAAGAGAAAAAAAAACTAACAATACAATTATGTTCACAAAATGAAAGAAAATAGTAGGGGACACATGGCTGGAGACGTCCTGTATATTTATACCACACAATATTACTATGTTCTTAAATTTTTATTTTAGCAATACAGAACATGCGAAGTTTTAAGAATTTAGGTCTTTTTCAAACAATAATATACAACTACACCCTTGTTCGACCAGGAAGATCTGTGGAAACATTAACATGATAGTGGTAGTTAGGAAAGCCTTGCCTATTGTCTTCTAAGCAAGCTAGGGAGTCTACTTGCTTAAAGAAATCTTTGACATCACTGGGAGTTCCAATGCCAAGGAAGAATTTTGCCAAACCCAAGATTTTGACCCCTGGAATCTACAGGTGAAAAAAAAATAGCATACACTGAATTCATGCAACAAAGTATAAAAAAAAGTAAGGAATTGAGCACGTTGTTCCCCTTACATTTAAGCTTCCGGTTGTCGCAGCTCCAAACGCAGTAAGGCCCTTAACAACTGATGCAGTAGTTGAGAGTGGACCATAATTTTTGCCCGCAACACTAAGCTTCTCATCAAAGTAAAAGGCTCCATCGTCTACAATAAGGGAAACGTTAAATAGACGAAAAACCTATTTCAAACAGACATATTTAACCCAAATTGAGATTGATCAACACTAAATTGGGCAACTGACACAGAGATAATATCATAAACCCCTACGATACTCTTCCTCTGCGTGCCTCTCGTACCATATCAATTATTTAGTTAAAAAAATCAACGCCTCGAAATGAGAAAACAAAATAATAAATCATGAAAATATTCAATTCATACTATAACCTTAAATTAAAAAATAAAATAGTAACTAAAAGATAATTAGTAAGACTAAAGAACCAGCACTTTTAGATAGAAAATAAAAGGAAACCAAATCATTTATATATATCAAACATGAAGCATATACTAAGTGGCTCGTCATCGACTTTTGTTGGGTCATGATAATTACTATATACAATCATTACATGCAGAGAAACAGAGTGGGATTATACATAAAAGACTAGACCATCTCAGAAAAGAGAATAATTTATACCAGTAAACAGAATCAAATTATCTTTCTAATATATGAAAAAAGCACATGTACCATATTTTTCAATGCTGTCAAAAAGCTTCAGTATGCCCTTCTTCAATGTCTCGATCTGCCAATGGCGAGAAATATAAGACACGATTTAAAGTGACATAAATAGCGGACGCATGGGGTTTCAATCGAATCGAACTAAGCCCAATACCGAGCTTGAAATTTTATTTTTGTGCTCGGCTAAAAATTATATAAGTGCTCGAGCATGGCTCGAAGATTAAATTTTTTATTCGAGTAAAAACTAAGTAAAGATCTTAATTCTTATCAGCCCAGTAGATTTAACGTGATTTTATTATAAAGTTAAAGTTAATTGGTATAATAACTTATATAGATATAAAACGATATTTATACATGCGTGCGCGCACACAAACGCATATATATATATACATTGAAGCGGCTTGTGACGTCGAGCTTCAGGCTCGAGCTCTGTCTAAAATGGAACTCAAACAATTTATTAGGCTCGGATCGAGCCGAGCTCAAATAGCTTGTTCGATGGACAGCCCTAGACAAACCAATAAAGCAATATATATCAGAATCTTCTAAATTACCAAAGATTGGTTAATCTCTGAAGGAGCTAGTGATATAACTCCAGCAAGCGTTTCAAAAGCTACGCCTGCACATCATAGGTGAAGGAAGAATACTTTAGATACAACAAGAAAGAACTGCCAACCGTGATCAAGTTTTCAGCGGCTATAGTATATGGTACAGGTTGAAATATATCATTACCAGCCGCCAGGGCACTTGACTCTGTATTATCCGAGCTGTAACGCCACCTTCCATCACTTTGGCTAAGAGCCTGAGAACAGTTTGTCACACAAAAAAAAAAAATCAGAAAACTCGTAAGTAACAAGCAGAAAGTTAAAGCAACGTCCCCATCAAGGTTAAATAAATATCTCTTTGGATAAGAAATAATAATGAACCACCAACAAGCACTTGCCGCTCATTCAAAATGTCAGTTTCCTAACTAGTCCTATTAGTCTGATACACTGATTAAGTGTTCAGTGTAAAAATACTATACTGGGTATGATATATTCAACAATGAGTAGCTACTTTGTTTGAGTATTTATAGGATGCTTAATATTCCAACACTACAAACCTTTATTGAGCGGAAAATTCCTTCAGCATTTTCAAGTTGTAAATCAGTTTTCGAAGTCTGACCCTGCATTTATAAAACAATAATTAGAAGGAAAGGACCGGAAGAAGAAAGGAGAGAATAAACTAAATTTAAAAATATGATATTTCGGTGAGTACCTTGATAAGAGCCAAACTTCCTACTGAATGGTAGAAGTCGAGCAAAGCCTTAGAGTCTTTGACAGCAGTTTGAAGTCGTGAAACGATTCCCTTCAAAGTAGTGAACCACCATGAGATTAGAAGTTGCACTTTAACTAGTGGAGAAGCAAATCACTCTCACGCTAAGCTAAAAGAACAGATAATACCTCAAAAACTTCCTCTTTAAGTTCACACTTCAATATGCCATTGGCTTTTAAAGCATAGAACAGATCCTTAAGAGTTGAAGAAGATGACCCAAGTGTCTTTGAAACAGAATCACAAGTAGTCGACTTTATCTCCGACTTCCTATCGATTCCGAGGATCTCAAATGTTCTCAACGCCTCATATGCCTCCTCCAAACTAGTGGACACCATATCAAATATAGAAAATGCTTAGCTTAAGCTCAGACTACTAAATGATGAAGTACTTCAAAAATAATAAACTTTTTAATCATTTGACCCGCTGCCAGAAATGACAACCCGTTCGACTTCTAATCTAGAAGGTAATACAAATTTTATGTTCTCGAATTTGTTTCTTTTTACCCAATTGTATTGTTTTGTGAGTTAAGAATGAAATCTGAGTTCGACTTCTTTAAATCCATATATCTTCATCAAGCTAATGTCGTACAAACCATATGTCATTTCAGCGAGAGCATAGCTTAGAATTAGCTTAAAATTCACTAAAACAATGGCAATTCGATTTCATATAATATCCGATTCATGCAAACAAAAGATAGATCAATCGAGAAACACCAACTTAGCAACATAAATTGATACGCATCTCACTAATTTCAAAAGCCAACCTGACGATTTTTCCATCGACAGGAGTGAAGATCTCGAGAGCCAACGATCTATGCGAATCAGAGATCGGTTGAAAAACAGAAGCAGCTCCACAAAGAGACACTGCGATTACCAATACCAGAAATCCAAGCAGACCTCTGGCCATTCCTGCAAACAAAAAACCAAATCACATTAGACCAATAAATTGCATTGTTTGAAGAGAAGAAATAGATATCGAAGAGACTGAAAAACTTAAGATAGGCTTTCAAGAGATCATACGGGGAAGTATTGAGAGGAGATCTTACTGAGAGAGAGTCGTTGAAGTCAATGGTTAGAGTGAGGAACTGTGGTTTTCCTCCTAAGCTTAAACTAAATTTTGTGAAGAAGAGTCGTACTCATACATGAACATGGTCGATCTAGGACTGTGATGGACTTTGAAGGCTAAGATTTTTGGGCAGATTGGTATCTGCAGAAATGATTTTGGGCTTTCAAAAGCCCATAAATGCGTTTTGTTGAAGGATTTTACATCGTTTCCGAAAAGTAAATATACAAAACTTTCAAATATAAATATCTTGTAAATTTAGTTTATTAAACATATTTATTTTGAAAAAATAGAAATTCATATTCCAAAAAATTGATTTCATCCGATTAAAACATTATTCGTTTGGAAAAACATATTCTTTTGTATAAAAATAAAATAGATGCAAATGTTTATAATTGTTTATTCAAAGAAAAATAAATAAGCTATAACTATTTATAGCTCAGGCTTTTAATAATTGTATAAGTTAATTTGTATAGTTTATAAAGAAATTAAGTAATGTTGGTTATGATTTGTTTTGTGTTTTTATAAATAAATTCGTAAATTACTATATTTGGAATTTGTTAGCACGTGTTTATAAAAAAATATTGTTATTATTAGCATGTTTTTTTAGTTGATTTGTATTAGTTTTTTAAAAAAATTCAATTACAAGTGTTTATATATAATTTGTTGATGTTTGTATGGTTTAAATCTTTCAATTGTATTTAGTTAAGATCTTTTAAAGATAATTTGTATATAAAAAATTAGTGTAGTAGTTTTGTTTTCACAAATCAATTAAGTCAAACTTTCGCGAGTCACAGTTACATATAATCTAGTTTTAATAGGTTAAATGTAACAAATAATTTAGTTTTAACAGGTTAAACGTAACAAATAATCTAGTTTTAACAGGTTAAACGTACAAATAATCTTGTTTTAACAAGTTAAACGTACAAACATATACATTGTCCTGAAGCTGTGGATTCGGATTTGGATCGGATATATAGATACTCATCAATGATCCGCCACATTATCAATCCATATACGGAGTTATTAGTTTTTTATCAAATTTAAAAAATTATAAAATTATAACTTAAGTTTAAAATGTTTAATAACTAATATATTATAATATGGATCAAAGTACAAGATCATAAGAACATCACAAATAAATACATCATAAAAACGTCATATAATACATTATTCGACAATTACCATCATGTAATTTATAAAAAAATATTCTTTATAGCATATTGTCATATTTTACTTTAAAATATTAAAAATAATTGTAGTCTTATAATCATGTAATTACTATAAAATTATGTATCTTACATCGACGACTTCCGTCCAATTGCTTGTTATAATGTGGTCTACGAGATTATCTCTAAGATTATGGCTAATATGATGAATGAATCATTTCTTTATCATGGCTGTAAAATCACTAACGACATCCTCCTTTCAGGGGAGCTTATGAGGGGTTGTCAAACCAATCGTAAAATTTTAATGGTGTCTCCTAAAATCGACTTGATAAAAGCCTTTGACGACATTCGATGACACCTAATTTTCGACATTTTATGGCCATGAATTTCCCATACTAAATAATCACTTGGATTATTCATTATAGTTCCACCTCATCCTATAACAGTAACATAAACAAAGATCCACGCGAAAAATTAAACTCTATAAATTGTCTTAAACAATGAGATGTTCTGGTACATTTCTTATTTGTCTTGGTCATTCAAGTTATTTCGAGTATAATTAAAGAGAAAATTAGTGATTTGAAATTAAAAATCAAATAGAATTGTCAAAAGCTCAAGAATTTCAACTATGTAAATGATCTGATGATTTCCTATTATGATGACATTAACTCCATCAACTTTATAAAGAATGGTCTCAAGAACTTTTTTTATCTCTCAAGCCTTAAGGTTTTCCCCGAGAAGAGTCACATATTCTTGTTTATGTTTATCTCGTCTCTAAGAATTGAGTTGACCAATTTCATGGGGTTTAATGTTGGTTCTCTCCCGGTTAAATATCTTGGAGTACGACTTTACTTGTCGTTTTTCTCAAATTGATTGTCGCCCCCTTATGGACAAGATTATTGCGCGTATAAGCTCTCGGACTTTTAAAACACCTTTTATGCGGGTAGACTCTAGATCATTAAATTTGTACTCTTCGTATGATAAATTATTTGTATTGTATCTTGATCATTTATGCAAGAGTTCTTAAAAAATCTCACAGTCTACGAGTCATTTCCTCTGGTCTAGCCATAAAACGAAGGTTATAGTTTAAGGTAGCTTGGTTAACAGTAACATTTCCCTTGATTGAGGGTGGTATTGGGATTCTAGATCTAATAACCTAGAATCATACGGTTGTTCTCAAATAACATTGGTCAATAGTCAGTAGTAACGTCAATTAAATTTGGTGCGATCAGATTAAAGCATGAAAAACAAAAAATAAAAATTTATAAAATTAAAAAATTGATAACTCCACCTTTTGGGCCTGGAGAAAGATTATTTGTCTCAAGCTTATAGTTTGCATGATGTATAAAATGAATATTGGCAATGAAAGGTTAAACTCATTTTGGTTTGACCATTAGTCTGTCTACTTTCATTGCTAATCATTATCATAAAAGTTAATACTCTATCACCTCTAGCACGTGCATGATTTTTTTTATTTTTTTGAAGTTGAATCTCAACTAAAACAATATTATATATATATATATATATATATATATATATATATTATTTGTTTTTCAAAAATCTCACTCGTTAGTCGTCAATGATATTCTTCCAAGACCTTGTTTTTTCACAACTTTTTGAACTCATTCAATCTTCACTTTAACCAAAGTGGAAAATGTGATATTTTTTAGTTAAAAACGAGGGACCTAATTTTTTAAAACTTTTTTAACCCTTTTAGTCTTCACTTTATCCAAAGTGGAAGATAAAATATTTCTTAAGTTAAAAAGGATGACCTAATTTTGTATGTTGGGAAGAAACACCAACAAAGCTAGATAATGTGGGTATAAGATTACGTAGATTATCGATCACGGGAATTCAATGACAGTATTTCACGTAAAGGCTCTCCTTTTAAAGCATGAGTATCGGTAGCTTAATTGGATTTTAATAAGTCTCGTCATAACCATTTTTTCCATTAGATGTACTACAAGAAGGATCACTAAAAGATGGAATATTATTCATATTATGGCTAGCAAAGACTTCATCTTCATCATCACGAATATGTGCATTCCTTGTTCTAGTCATTTTTAAAAAGGATGACTTAAAAATGAATTTATAAATTTAAGTGAAAGGGTAAAAATAATTTAAGAATGAGGAGTTAAAAATGAATATATAAAGTAATAAACTTTAATTAGAAAAAAAGAATATGAATAAGTGGACGTTAAAGTTTGAATGAGATAAAAATCGTAAAAATTAGGGGGAAATGAAATTTAAAAAAAGACGAGTATTTAAAATAAAGGTTAGTAAATCACACCCTTTTAATTTTTTTTATACAACATAAATGATTCATATTATTTTACGGGTGAGTGGCTAAGATTCAGTGAGATCTAACGACTACAAGACAAGAAACTCAAGAGGAAATACCACGTTTGATATAGTAATGACTACTCTACACGCTTGTGACACGTATAATGCGACCTTCCAGATTTTGAACGTGTGCAAAACAAACTTCTTATTACTGAATTAATTCCATATTTTACATTTCTTCATTTTCAAAGATAAAAAGCTCTAACAAAATAAAATTAAATTATGGAAAATCTCAACAACAACTGAAGCATGAAGTCTCATATTACATATGCAACAATGCAACTTCAACACATATGCATCCCTTCATACTTTGAAATAACTAGTGGGCTACTTTCATACTTACACTGACAACTAGAAGCAACATTTTTTTAACATTTATTTTCAACTTCATGGCAATGTTAAACTAAGTAAAAGCTTATTCTTATGAGATAACCAACTACTAGTAAATAAAAAATGACGAAAAATATTACTTATACTTATACTATTTTATCTTTGGCAAAATAAAATCTTTTATCCTCAATTGAGTTTTGGACTTATTAATGATTTTTAATGAGACGAGTATAAGGACATCAAACATTAAGGCTCTCACAATTCCAACTATAATTGGTTGAGTAGCTCAGGTCAATAAATAGTTAGTGGGCAATAACTTTCAGGTTCAAAATATATAGTTGCATAAGCTTCAGCCTAACTGCACAAAAGGTAGACAACAAAGGTTCCTGGAAAAAAAATTAAAATTATAGTCCTTTCTTGATTATCTCGTAAAGACTAGAAAGACAGAAGACTATTATCTCGTGGATTGTGATTGTATCATAAGGTATTTGGTCGAAACTTAAAACTGTAAGATCAATACCATATTTTCATATTATAAATTAAGGGACTTAAACCCGAGATTCATTGAATTATTTACCCGAATTCATGTTTATAAATACAATAAGATTCTTATTGGATTCTTAAACAAAAATACATTATCTTAACCAAAATATATAAACTTTATCTAATTCAAATGGTTTAATATGTACTCATCTAAAGACTCCTCTACAATCAACTTTTATTCACTTATAGTATTTATCATCGGCTTCTCAATTCTTTTTTTCACTATTCCAATATAGACAACCCTATAATAACTTTGTGTCAATCCTTAAAAGAGTATGTGTGACAACTTTTTTCCCAAACACAGTTTATTCATTATGAAACCACTTGAACACAAATTAAGTTGCCAATTATATTTAAATGTTACACAAATGAAATTTATTAATTAATTAGTTAGTTAAATAAAATATAAAATATATTTAAAGTTTTTAATTTTGATCGTATTTAAAACCCAAAAATTTAAAACCTCAAAATTTAAAACATTTACTGTTATCCGCAGATACTGATGCAATATATGAGGGTTATTTATTTTTTTGTTTTCTGTCTCCTGAGATTCTGAATATTTTAAAGATAATTAAAGTAAGAGAAATATGTTAGTATTTTTAAAAATTTATCAACATCCTTATATGAATTCAAAAGTCGGATAGATTTTTTTGTCTTATATTTGTATAATATTATATATGAAAAGTTTTAAAGCATAGTATAAATTTGATGGTTTCAATTTTCACAAAACACGTGAGACAAATTTGGAAATTGAATTGTGTTGTATTTTAAAACTGATTAAATATAAGTAGTGGACCAAATTTGAATTGAGTTGATATATATGAAGTAACTTTTATTTGAAAATGTAGGATTTAGAAAATAAACATCTTAATACCATTTTATTATAATTGTTGAATAATTTTGAGTTTTATTCGAGAAACAAAATATATTTTTTTAAACATTTATTTGGTGATTTCGGTAAAACCTCTGACCATTTAAAAAATTGTTAAACAAATTTACTTATTATATATATATATATAACGTTCAATTTTTTTGTTTTTTTAATTTTGATTCAAAATATACAAATCGTTTATAAGCTTTTTCTTTTCAAATTCAAAATTTTCAAATTTCAACTAATATTTATATATATAATTTTTTTAAAAGTCAAATCGATAAAATAAACTGGTGTAAGTTAATTAAAACCAAAAACAAAATAAGATCACGGTGAAAATATTTAGATAACAAAACTAAACTCTTTCAAAATAAAAAAATAAAATAAAATACAAGGTGAAATGTATGGACACGTGTAATCTAGGAAGAGTTCAATCTGGGTTTTGGCTAAATCGTCGACCAAAACGATAACCACCCCCACATATATTTATAACCAGCACCAATTTTTACCCAAAATATTTTTACCTAATTTATTAAGCTCTAACCTATTTTTTTAACCAACACCAAAACCAAACAACCTCGATTTTCAAACCTTTTATCTTCCATCTCCCTAACACATGTATCTACCAAAACCTAAAATCACAAAATTCTCATTTTGGCTTACCAAAATCTGTTCTTTATCAGCATATGAGTAATCTAATTCACTCAAAAACCTCAAATGGGTAGGGGAAAATAGTAAGTTTCTTGTTTTCTTAGTGTTTTTGTTCTATTTATGTTTTAATGGTTTTTGTAGATTTAAGGTATTTATGATGTTTAAATTAGGTAAATATATGTCTAATTAAGTGTTTAAATGATATATTGATGTTGGATGGTTGGATTTGTGTTAGAATAAAGTTTTGGGGTTGGAAGGTTTTTGTTTTTTTCGAATGTGTTCTTCGCCCCTACCGGACTAGAAATTGTCAACCGGCAAGGAAGCTTATTTTTTCCATGTTGTTCTTATCATCCGTCGGGTGAGTCTAGACAGCCCCGTCGTGGGAAAAGTAATTTTTTTGCAAGTTTTGCATGTTCCCCGTCGGGGCTGCCCAAACTCATCCGGCAGGTCCTAATCATTTACACTTCCATTTCACATATTCTAATAGATTGTTTTTCGTCTCATACAAAAATATTGTGGTCGGAGAAGGAAAAACCTACAAAGGAGGATGGTGTGAACGGGAAAAGATCCTACTAACGTCAGAAAAGGTTAGCGCCCACGCCGGTAGTTGTAGTGGTAGTAGCGCCCAAGTCGTAGAACCAAAAGGAGATTAGGGAGAGCATGCAGAGTGTTTAGAGCATTCCAAATGATCGATACACCAGAGAAAATTTAGTAGCGATAGGGAGCGTAATTTAGAGCGGTCACCTTCACGAGAAAAGTATACTTGTATGGACTCATCGGGCAAGGAGGAGGAATAAGAGGATGTACCCGAGCTACCCGTGTGTAGCCAAGTACATCAAACCGATCTGGAGAGCTTAAAGAACCTGTTCTTTTCGTAAGACAATATTATTATTTTTCCTGACTACATCAATCACGAAGCATATAACACTTTCATCGACGACGTAACTTATTTATTTATTTTACATCTCAAATAATTATTTTGTTTCTTCAACTAATTTAATTTATATTATATTGATATGTCTTAACTTGTTTCAGTCTCGTTCCTCCATTACGGTCCAATCTAAATACGGTTTATTATATCGATGAGAGTTGAGGAACCAACAAGGTGTGAAAGCTCTCTTGGAATGTACTATGTTTTGGTCATTTATGCGCCACTTGCCCAAATTCAATTATAACTCACAATTGGATGAGGTCTTCATTGAAAGGTGACATCAGGAGATGAACGACTTCCAGTTCTCCTTTGGTGGGATGAGTATCACGTTAGACGACGTGTTTGTCATTACCGGCCTCCCAGTGAAAGCGAAAATCATTGAGCCATTTAGGACCGCATCGCCAAATCAGTTATATGGTCGATATGCTGCGTTGTTGGGAGTTACACCCGGACAGGTGCAAAAAAAGATAGAGCAGTATGATGGGATCAGTTTCTGCTTTAAATTGCTAAGAGAAGTATTTTTGGGGGGTAATTATTTGGATGTGAATAACAAGTGTACCGATGATATGAAGAAATATGTCATTCTTGCATATATTATTTTCTCGTACCAAAGAAACACTTGAGGGTGGAATGAGCCCTCTCCAGGTGGTTTATGTTTTGGTTACCGAATCCACTTGTTAGTTCTCCACGTGATAAATTTATCACCGTACGGTCCTGAACATTTTGATGTAAAGTTACTTCAGTTTAATTTTAAAGATATAAGAATATCCTTCATAATTCGTACAAAGTATGAAAAATGAATCCATAAGTAAGTAATCTAGGATCAAGTTTTGGTCAAGGCATAATTTATTTGGTAATGAAGTGTGTTTGACGAGACATAGAATTTCATGATTTTGATTTGCTGGACCTTTTTTATTTTGAATTAATAAGAAGTATAAAGTTTTATTTGATGATGATATTTAAAATTCAAGCTACCACGTGTTAGAGAGTGAAGATTTTTCATGACTCGTATCACAGGCATGCAAAAATATTATTACTCTTTTACGTGTGGTGTTGCCTCCTCAACTTCAGTTTCTATATTGGTGTGGTATGTTTGAATCTTAGCCACATATTTATATATATATATATATATATATACAGTAGAAACTCGATAAATTAATACTCGATTATTTAATAAACTCTTTAAGATAATATTTTTGACCGGTCCCGACTCGGGGATAGGGTGCTAAATTAATAATTCGTTAAAATTATAAGATAATACATTTTTGATAATTTCTTTAGACCCCATATAAAATATAAATTAATAATTCCTTATATATAGAAATCACTTTCCCCTTGAATCTCGTCTCTAATTTTCCTTAGCATGGTAAGAACTTATAGTGTTGTTTTCTCATAGCTCAACAAGAAATTGTTCAATGTGATCGTCGTTTTAATAGCTTCGTTTTGCGAAGGATGATCCATTGTAGAACTTTCATCATCTTCTTCATCGATATCATCTTTATTAATTCCAATAACGCTTTCAATAATTTCTTCATTAGTCAACAACTGTGCAACTACGTGTTCTTCAGGGTGATTCAGAACATCTTCGACATCCATTACGTTGCGATAACCAACTCTTTGATCAAATTATGGAGTTGTTGAAAGGTTCAAAGGTGTTTGTAAACTAAGTATTTTACTATAAGTTAATAAAATATTAATTAATATATAAATCAATAACTATTAATTTATCAATTAATTATAAATCTTTTAATTAATAAGTTTTGGTGGTCCCAAGTGTATTATTTTATAGAGTTTCTACTGTATATATATAGATTGTTGATTACATAAACAATTGAAAGACTGTGATTTATCTTACCTTTTTTTTAAATATCAAAACTTTTATTTGGTTAACTATTTTCTAAAAAAATTATTTTTCGTGGTTGAGTTTTTTTTAATGCTTTAAGTTTTTTTATTGCTACACCAACCCATTGTTTATATATCAAAAAAAATTAGTTCGTTTAAACGTTATTTTCTTAAAAAATATATTAAAACGATGAATATGCATGTTCATAATACGAATAGAGAATGCTCTCATAAGCAGAATTAGAGTAGTAATGTGAATTTTTGGGAGCTTTCTTCCAAAACCTTTGAATGAGGTAATGATTCTGATCATATATTTTTAGAGTCTCATGAAGCTTATTGTAATCTATTTATTGATGTTCAACATTTACAGGCGTTGATTTCATACCTACATTTTGGTGTAGAGAATCCATGCACTTCAATTCGTGGAATTTTTGGTTATGTTGGTGTTGGAATTGAAATGAAGTGGGGTTCTTTCAATTTGGATGTAATATTTGAATCTTCTTATCATTATGTGAGTGTGAAAGTTGAGGGGTCTCAACTAATAAAAGATATCACAAGGCCGTAAAAATTAAGTTAAGTCTCGTCATGTTGGTGTCGTTGTGATCTACAACATACATATACATTAGCCCAATAGATTTTTAGCATAAAGTTATGAATTGAGAAGTTCTAATTGGGGTGTTTGTTTGGGATATGAAAATTAAAATACTTATTTTAAGGCTAGAGCCAATGAATTGGTGATCTTCATCAAAATGTTTATATACAAGTTCACTTTTATTTGAACCATGAACTTCTCTTTTTATTTCATTTAAATAATATATGTTATAGCCAACTGGTGCCTAATGGATGAAAGATTGTAATGGTTTCAATAATCGTCCACATGTTATTTATTAATTCTTTTAATGTCATGTTTCTCATAACCACAACTTTAGAGATGCAAGTCTCTACTTTTACTTGATGATGCAAAATCATCTACAATGTTTCGAACTGTGATAAGATGACATGAAGATAGAGTTAAAGAACTTAACGTATCGACACCGGAAGTTATTGAGTAAGTACTACATCTTTGGTTTTATTCCTTTTTATTTGCTTGATCCCTTTTTTATTTGTGGAATTTGATTTTCTCAGTTGAACTTATATTGAGATCTTACTTTGATTATGCAGAGCGTGAGAATGTCTATCATGAGTATGTGTGTTGGGACAAAGGCAATTATGATATTCTTGTAAATTATTCCAACTAAAAAATGGCTTAATACTTATAAATTTAATTTGTTACCAAAGAAATTCATTTAAGTGATGAACCAATTGTGCTACATATATGACCTCGAATGTCTTGGATACGATAGTTGAGACTTATGTCAAGACACAAACTTCACCAACCAAGGCTATAATACCTAAACAAATAATGTTTCTGATGCGCCTCTCTCAAAATTGTTTAAGCCTAAGGGAGAAGATTTAAAGGCAATGACTTTTGTTGGTCGCTCACTGCTAATGAATGTCGTTTAAAACTTTTAACCCCAAAATGTAGACCTTTAGGTTCTATCCAAGCTAGTTTCAAGTTTTTTTGTTGACCATCATTTTCCATGTGGTCCCAAATTTTCTTTACGTCTCGTAACAATAAAGTTCTCACTTTGTAATAAAAGTTGAATATATTTTATCTACTATATGCATTTAGATTTGGTTGTAACCCGGATACGAAATATAAGATTTTCTTCCCATAAGTTCCATCTACAAGTTTATAAACTCTTGGTAAATAGAAATGATCCTCCAGACATGTTTCGTCCAAATCAATGAAGTTGACGCACATCCTCCACTTTCGATTCTTCTTCTTGACTAACACTAGTTTAAATACTTCTTGAATATGTCTTAATTTACATAGCCTACCTATCTCATATATTAATACTTCTAAATTATTGATACAAACAGATTAGCGCTAGAATTTATGAAGACAGACGATCACCCGAAGAATGCAGCGAATTGACAGTTTTGGAGCTCCCGGTGTCCGATTTTGACCCACAACACCTTATTTCGAAGGGAACGACGCCACGAGTTGAAGTCACCAGCTATGCTCGTGACATATGGCGTTTTTTGGGCATTCAGAGTCGTTTACTATTTTATTTCGAATTTTTATTACTTTATGGCATTTTTGGTATTTTCGTATTAGGGTTTTCATTCGAACCCTTATTTAAACAGAATTTGTTTACGATGTAAGGGAGTTGAATTTTGATAAATAAAATTAAGTTTTCCCTATATTGGATTCTCTGCGTTTACTCTGTATCATATTGGTATCAGACACAGGCAGTCCTGCGAGATGGTGCGAAGAAGACCTAGAGGTCGCAGCGGCGTTGCTGTGGAAAGAGATACGAGTGATTTTGGAGATCGCGAGAATGCTGACCTGCGCCGTCAGGTCAAGTATCTTGCCCGTCAGATGGCTGAACTTACTACCATGCAAGCCGATGTGGAGGTTGAAGGTCCCGATAATCCTTTTGGGGAAAGGTGAATGCTTATTAGGACCGCCGCTGGGAGCTTGGATTTAAGGTCAACATTCCTGACTTTGATGGTGGCCTTCGGGCGGATGAGTTTGTTGATTGGTTATTCCAGGTTGAGGAGGTGCTGGACTTCAAGGAAGTTCCTAAGGAGAGACGAGTAGCTTTGGTTACCATCCACCTGCGCGGTAGGGCACAAGCTTGGTGGCAGCAGGTGAAAAAGATCTGTGCGCGTGAAGGCAACGAGCAAGTACGTAGTTGTGAGAAGTTCAAGAAGAAAATTCGCAAGGCATTCTTGCCTTTCAATTTCGAGCGAGAATTGTTCCAGCGTTTCCAGAATCTTCGTCAGGGGACACGCTCTGTGGACGAGTATATGGAGGATTTCTTTCAGTTGCTTGCTCGTACAGATGTGAACGAGTCAACACATCAGTCGGTATCCCACTATATTGGGGGGTTGCGCCCTCAACTCCAGGATGTGTTGAACATGTTCGACCCATTGTCTGTTTTGGAAGCTCATCGGCGTGCCCTCCAGGCAGAGAAACAGTTGGCTCGACGGACCCAGATTGGCGTACGGACTGATGCTCCTACAGGGACCTCAGCGCCCGCACCAGTTCCACGTCCAACCTCTGATCAGACCCCTCATGAGCGCGGTGCGACCAGCCGTTCTGCTGGTAAGTTACGTTGCTTTGGCTGTGGTGAGTTAGGGCATCGTCAGGTAGTGTGTCCGAATGTTGCGGGTGCTAGAGGTCTTTTCTCTCACAAGGCGTTTGAACCGGCCCCCATTATTCCTGATGGTCTCCCGAAGTTTGATACATATGATGATGATGTGACTGAGGACACCGAGAAGGTTGTGACTGGTGATGTTGGTGCAATTTTGATGGTATGACGCACTTTTCTTTCCCCTCGTGTTCTTGATCAGAGTGACTGGCTACGGAATAATGTGTTTCAGTCCACTTGTATGATTGGCGGTAAGGTGTGCACCTTCATTATTGATGCTGGTAGCTGTGAGAATGTAATTTCCGAGACAGCGGTTTCGAAGCTCGGGCTGAAATCAGAGTCGCACCCCAAGCCATACAAGTTGGCCTGGGTGAGTAAATGTACTGATATCACTGTGTCTAAACGTGTGCTTGTATCATTTTCTGTGGGGCAGACATACCAGGATGAGGTGTTTTGTGGTGTAGTGCCTATGGACGCTTGTCACTTATTGCTTGGCCGCCTTGGCAGTATGATTTGTCTGTTGTGCATGATGGTCGTGCGAATACTTATTCATTCTTTTTTCGGGGTAAGAAGATTGTTCTAGTGCCGCCAAAGTCTCGGTCCCTCAGCATTGGCTCTGATCCTTCCACAACGACCTTGCTATCCCTTGCTCCTTTTCAGGCGGCCATGGAAGAAGCTAGTGTGGTCTTCTTGTTGTTTTGTGATCCTGTTGTGACTGATTCTCGTGCGGACCCTAGCCCTGCAGTTCACTCTCTTTTGCAGGAGTTTGCAGATGTGTTTCCTGAGACTTTCCCCCCAAGTTACCTCCTCTGGAAGATATTCAACATCAAATCAACCTGGTTCTTGGTGCTGCTCTCCCAAATCGGCCCACTATCGCATGAGTCCGAAGGAGTATGAGGAATTACATCGACAGGTGGAGGATTTGTTGGAGACGGGGCATGTTTGAGAAAGTCTCAGTCCATGTGCAGTTCTGGCGTTGCTGACACCGAAGAAAGATGGTTACTGGCGTATGTGTGTGGACAGCCGAGCTATTAACAAGATCACCGTTTGCTAATCCTTTTGTGCACTTCGAACTATTAACAATGACCTCGACCTACTTCTATCACCAAGGTTTGCAGTTTTCATGGTTTAGCTTCTTTTTATCAGCATTTCATTCCCCATTTCAACAGTGTTATGGCCCCGATTACGGACTGCATGAAGGGCACGAAATTTGAATGGTCCGAGGATGCTAATGCGACGTTTGCAGAGATTAAACAGCGTCTCACCAATGCACCTATTCTGGTGCTACCCGACTTTTCCCAACCGTTTGAGCTTCATTGTGATGAATCTCAATTTGGTATTGGGGCAGTTCTTTCCCAGTCAGGGCGTCCTGTGGCTTTCTTCAGTGAGAAACTGGCGAGTGCTAAGCTGCGATTTAGTACATATGACATTGAATTTTATGCTGTGGTTCAGGCTATCAAGCATTGGCGTCATTATTTGTTTCAGCGTGAATTTGTGCTATATACTGATCATGACTCTTTGAAGTATCTTGACAGCCAGGACAAGGTCTCTCATAGACACGCTTCTTGGATAGCTTACTTGCAGCAGCTCATTTTTTTTCATCAAGCACAAGGTCGGTATTACGAATCGGGTACATGATGCTCTGATCCGTCGTCACAATCTGCTGACTGAAATACGATTTCAGGTTCCTGGCTTTGATTCTTTTGTTGACCTTTATGCTACTGACTCATTCTTCTCTCGGGTTATTGAACTGATTCAGCAGGGGACACAATCTGATTTCTTAATGAAGGATGGATTTCTCTTTCGCGGGGTACAGTTGTGTATCCCTGACTGTAGCTTGCGTCTTCAGATGATCAAGGAGCTGCATGTCGAGGGTCATGTGGGTCGTGATAGGACATACAAGTTGTTGTCTGCATCATATTTTTGGCCTTCGATGTGTAGGGAAGTTGGTTGGTATGTCTCCCGTTGTCGAGTTTGTCAGTTGGCCAAGGGAACATCAACGAATGCGGGTCTTTATTTGCCGTTGCCAATTCCTACTCAGCCCTGGACCGACATCAGTATGGATTTTGTTCTTGGATTACCACAAACTCAACGTGGATTCGACTCTATTTTTGTGGTGGTTGATCATTTTTCTAAGATGGTACACTTCATCCCATGTAGAAAGACATCTGATGCAATGTGTGTCGCGCAGCTTTTCGTTCGAGAGATTTACCGCATTCATGGCCTCCCTAGTGCCATTGTTTCCGACCATGACACCAGGTTTGTGAGTCATTTCTGGCGCAGCTTATGGCGCATGGTAAATACGTAGCTCAGTTTCAGTAGTGCCTACTGGTGTGGTTTATTTTCGTCTGAGGGTAAGTTTGTAATTTTTGTTTGGAGTTTTGTGGAAGTTTGTAAGTATTTAATGTTTAAGTAGTGAGTAGAGGGAGAATTAAGCAGACTGTTTGTATTTAATTTTCATTACCTTCATTTAATGTTGGTGGTTGGGTATTTATACCCTTACATCTGGGCCTTATGGGCTTTCGGGTCATGTTTAATGGACCCGGGTCAAGTTCAAGGACCCATGAGCTCTTAGTAGGAGAGCAGGAAGCTTAGTCAAGAAGTGTTTAGGTGTTAAGTACTTTAGTTCTTGTTCGAACAGTCCAATGGGTGAGGTGTTCGAACTGCCCTGTCCGGTTAGGTAGTCTTTGTCCGAACTGTCCCTGTCCGTAGTGGTAACAGAATCCGGACTCATCAGTAGCCCCTTTTTTAGGTGTTTATTCAAAAACCTTTGTCGAAACCTAAAAAACAGTCCGTTGTCAGTGTCAGTTTCATCCGGACAGGTCTTTCGAATTGTGTTATGGTTTTATCCGGACTGAAAAAAGCTCTTTGAATCTAAACGGTTTTTTTGCTAAAGTTCATGGGACACGTGTCTCCCTTTGGTTCGTTACTTTAGCCGTTTTTCACCTTGAATTTCGCACCCACCTTCTCTGAAAAGCAACCTCTTCATTAATGAAGGTGACATCAGCGCCGTCTCTTAATCATTGCAAATCCTTTCGAATTCTCCTAGGAATCAAAACTTCTTTTTGACGTTTACTATAAATTAAAACACTTTTCTACTGTTTTACTATCACTTTCATTTTAACTTTGCTAATTTTCAGAGCTTTCTCTCTCAAACACAAGTTCTTTACTTTGGTTGTTTATGTTCACGGCTAGGAACACTTTAATCAGAGACGGGTGGCTCAATCTATCTGAACTAGAAAAAGCACAAAAAGTTGAAAGGGAAAAGCGCATCGCAGCAGGCTTACCTACTTCTCCCATCGACAAACCAGTAACCTCAACCACAGAGCCTGACCAGGGTTCATCCTCTACAAAAAGTGTCAGACCGAAGAGATTGTTTCAAACCAGCCTCTCCCCTATTGTCTCAGGTTCATCGGTTCAAGAGTCAGAACCCACTGTTGAACCAGGCTTAACAGTTACTAGTTTTAAAAAACCTTCCCCATTCTTAGCCATGGGGTCAGATGCTGATACTTCTCCCAACAAGCTGGTTGATCGAAGAAAAGGCCGACTGGTCAAAGGGCAGGCCTCCAAAGGCACCTCTTCGAAATCAGGTGTCAAAGATAGCAGTACAGGGTCATAAGCACCCATAAAAGCACCCAAGGATAGGTTGTCCGGTCCGGAGGCTACTGGCTTAAACCCCCGAAGAGAAACCTCCACATCAGAGCCCTAGCCGGAGGCTAGAGTGCAGGAGAGCGCTGAAGCTCATCAGTCTGGTGGTCAAACTGAACCAACTCCAAACTCCCCTCTCACCAAGACAACTGAAAACCCTTCCTCAATAGTGGAGGAAATAATGGAGGAATCTATCGAAGAGGCTCCATTCGAGTCTGAACCTTCCGGGCAGACTAGTGGTGCTGTTGCTGCCTAGAAGGATAAGGGCAAGGAAAAGCTATGCTTAAGGCATCCGGATCTGACGGAGTGCCTCGAAGGAAAAGTGGGACCTTTTTTCCACAAGGTAAACGTTAAATACCTTATTGCTTTACAAAAAATCAACTATGCCTTCATTCATACAACTGAGTTGGGCCGGATGCGTACGAAGTGGGGAATTCCGGAGAACGTGAAGATAAGAATCCCAATAGACCCCGAAACCCCAATAGATTGTAAACTCAATGAAATAGTCATTTTCACTGAGCTTTTTAACTGGGGTCTAAGGTTTCCCTTAGATCCGGAGATAGTTAGGTATTTCCACCTTATCAAGCTCTGCCCTAGTCAACTGAGCCCCAACGCCTGGTACACACTTATGGCCTGCATTATGGCCTCCAGGCTCTCCGGGATTCCTCTACCAATGGAGGAGTTTGCAGCTGTAGCCAGTCTCTGTAGAAACCACCACATTCCCTTTTATCACTTCAACATGGGTGATGATAAAGCAGTGGACGATCTGCTTGAGTCAGAGAGAAATTGGAGGACTCAATTCCTGTTCATAAGTGGTGCTTGGGAGAACGGGAGGAAAATCAAAACTGGAGTCAATTCAAGTCTCCTCACCAGCAGATGGAGGAGTGATCATAAGGCTCCTACTTTATATTCTTTTTTCTACTTTTATCGAATTTGCTTAAACTCACTGGTCTTGTCTTTTTTCTTAGCAGTGCTGCCCAAAGACTTTAGTGACTACCTAAAGGCCGGATAGATTACTTGCATCAAGATCAACACTTGGGCTGCTGAAAAATGGGGAAACCGGTTTCACGATGCTTTCACAGGAGGCAACTTTGCAAGGTATCACCTCTGGAACACTACTGGCCGGAGGGACTTGACCTGGGAAGAACTCACCACTCCACCTCCTCCGGATGTAGTCCTCAAGAGAACACACGAACCGGATGGGTCGCTTTACTTTCCAGGCCGGGCCAAGGCCCCGAGTAAAATGAAAGGCAAGAAAAAGAAGGGAAAAAAGGTTGTAGGTGAGGCTAACCCTGCCGAGGTGGAGGAGGCTGCTCCAACAAATCCAGAGGGGCCAGCCTCAAACCAGATCGATGCTGTTTTTTTAGAAGTGGTGGAGCAGGAGAGTGTTAGGGAAGAGGTAGGATCTCCCAAACCTTCAAAGGTTCGCAAGAGAGACCGAAAACGTGGAGCAGAGAGTAAGGAGAGGGAGGCCAAGAAGAAAAAGACCTCTAGGGGTGACGAACTCTCTCTCCGGAGTCCGGAGCCTCTCCCCCTGTAGACCCTACTGATCCGACAAGAGCAGAGGAGATTCCTGGTGACTTTCACACTGACGAGGTCGGAGGAGGAGACCTTAGTATCGATGGTGTTGACATCATAGGGCTCGATGGACTTGGTGAATATTTTGCAAATCTTCCCAAAGACGATTTTGTTGGACCTTATCTCCCTCCAAGTACTTCGAACATAGTTACTTTTAATGGTAAGACTTTTACTGTTTCAAGTGAAAGGGATATTATAGCTCACTCCATATTAAGTAATATTCAGCCAGTGCTTGTTTTGGAGAAACAAGTTCGAGGTCAGGCAGATATTACCAAAGATCTCAAATCTGACAAAGAGAAACTGTCCGATGACCTTCTTACTGCCACTTAACATACCGACATTCTGAAGGGAGAAAATGAAAAGCTAAAGAAGAGCCAAGAGTGGTGGACTACAAAGGTTGCTACTCTAGAATACACTATCAAAGAGCTCCGGGAGAAGTTGTCCGGATTAGAGAAAGATCTCACTTCTTCAAAAGAGGAGGCAAAGGCCAAGGATCAAGTCATTCACAACTTGACAAGTGACAAAATTACGCTCGAGAACACAGTGTCCAAGGCCGCAGAGGAGAAAGCTGATCTGCTAAGAGAGCAGGAGGCCAAAATTCAGGCCAAGATCGATGCTTATGCCAACAACGTAATAGACACTAAAGAGAAAATATATGCCAAGGTGAAATCAGATATGGTCTTGCTCTTTCATGAGAAGTTCCCGAAGAGGAACCTAGGAGATTTGTGGCTTCATGTTGAGTACGGAGACATTCCCTTCCACACCATGGCTGATGGAGACTTGCATGATTATTCCAGTGCTTCCTCCTCTGACGAAGAAGAAAACACCGGGGAGGGCCCTCACGAAGAGAAAGACGATCCTAAGAAGAAGAAGAAGACAAGTGAGGTTGAGCCATCTTCAAAGGCTCAGTCTTAAACTATGAATTATCTTTTCACTTTTCATGTTACCTGAACTAAAGTCCTTGGAAGGCCAAGGCATATTTGTTATTGTGTCCGGCATTTGACCGGATAGATTTTTTGTTTTGTTTGACAATTTAAAAGTCCTTGGAAGGCCAAGGCACTTAGGTTATTTTAATGAATATCTTTGTTTTGCATAACTCTTGCACTCTTCCATAGTTTGTTTCAATTTTGGATGGCTAGTGTTTAAATAGCCCTTAGTTATTCCATAAATATTCTAAAGCGAGAGTGTTTAAACTTCTCCGATGACAAATGTTTAAGTAGTCATCTTCAATTCAATCCGGACGGTGTGACAAAAAACAAAGTAAGAACACTTCGAATTTTTTAAGAAGGCATCAAGTTTTATAAAAAGCCCGGACACCTCATTAAAACCTCCCCGTGCCACCAGGTTAGGAAAGAGTATGCCCCCAAATATTTACATGGATTTTTAAACAAGTAAATATTCACATTGTTCCTACTCTAAGTACATCCGGAGATGCTCAATATTCCAAGGGTGATTCAAAACCCTTCCATCTTTATCTTCTAGCCAGTATGTTCCAGGTTTGAGTCTTTCAATGACCATATAAGGTCCTTCCCAAGTTGGGGCTAGTTTTCCGAGCAGCTTCTCTTTGGTGTGTAAGAAGACCTTCCTTAATACCTTATCCCCCGACTGAAAATCTCTTCTTCTAACTCTAGAAGCAAACCTGCTTCTCATCAAACCCTGATAGTGTGCAGCTCTAAGGTTAGCCTTAACTCGTCTTTCCTCTATTAGGTCAAGCTGACCCCTGATTGCTACTTCGTTGGCGTGTTCGGAAAAGTTGTGAACTCGAAAACAAGGGAGAGTTGCCTCTATGGGAGCTATGGTGTCCATCCCATAGACTAAAGGGTGACTCTTGTGTTACAGCCCCAGGAGTAGTCTGGTAGGCCCACAAAACCTCTTGTAAAAAACTAGGCCATTTCCCAGCAGCTCCTTCCAAATTTTTCTTTAAACCGGACAGTATAGTTCCATTAGCCACTTCAACCTGACCATTTGCTTGTGGGTGGAAAGGAGAAGAGAAAAAATGTTATATACCCCTTGAGGCACAGAAACTCTCCATTTCCTTGTTGTCGAACTGTGGCCCATTGTCTGTCGTTATCTTTTGTGGAATACCAAATCTGCAACAGATGTTGGATAAAATGAATTTTATGACAGCTTTTGATGTTGTTCCTGCCAGCGGGGCTGCTTCAATCCATTTCGAAAAATAATCTATAGCAACAATTATAGTTCTGCGTCCTCCGGATGCCATAGAAAGAGGTCCCACCAAATTCAACCCTCATCGAGCAAAAGGTATAGGCTCAGAAATTGACTCTAAAGGGATGGTTGGGACATGAATTTCATTACTATATATTTGGCATGGATCACACCTTCTCACTAGCTCCTTAGCGTCTTGCATTATAGAGGGCCAATAATAGCCAGCCAATAAAACTCTTCTTGTTAGAGCCCTGAATCCGCAGTGAGCTGATCCCTCACCATCATGCAATTCAGAGAGGACTAATTGAGACTCATCATCTCCCAAACATCACAGAAGAGGTTTACTGTAAGACTTTTTATACAGAACGTCCCTTAGTATGATAAAACCACGAGCTTTGTGCTTCATTTTTCTTGCTAGTGATTTATCCGGAGGCAAGATACCATCGGAGAGATACTGCAGGAGAGAGAATCTCCAATCTTGAGGCTGTTTCATCTGTACATCAAAAATTTCTTCCTCTTTGCTCATATTGAGTTGAATAGAAGGGCACTCCAGCACATGGATCCAGGGATATGACTTAGTGTATGCTATGGTTGCCAAGGAATCTGCTAGTTCATTCTCTGTCCGGGGTATATGCTCATAAATAATACTTTTGAACTTAAGTGCCTCATTTTTAAGAAGACGTAAGTACTTCACTAGTTGCTCATTTTTGTCCTCAGATTGACCTTGCACATGGTGGATAAGAAGCTGGGAATCGCTCATTAGCTTGACCATTTTGGCCCCACAAATATAAGCTAACTTAAACCAGTTATAGCTGCTTCGTATTCGGACTCATTGTTGGAAGCCCTAAAAGCAAAACATATAGCCTGGTACATTTTGTCACCATATAGAGAAGTCAGGCACACCCCTGCACCACACCCCATAGTACTGGATCCACCATCTGTCCGGACAACCCAGACATTTTTGTCTTTCATTTCAGTAGTCTGCTCTGTATCCCTATCAGAGTGGAATTCAACTAAAAAAATCAGCCACAGCTTGGGCTTTGACTGATGTTCGAGGAGCAAAATCAATATCAAAGTCCCCCAATTCCACTGACCACTTAGTCATTCTACTTGAAATATCTGCCTTTTGAAGAACATTCTTTAAGGGAAAAGATGTCCGGACGATAATAGGATGAGCCTGAATATAAGGCCTCATCCTCCTTGCAGCAATAACCAAAGCTAATGCTAATTTTTTAAGCTTTAAATAGCGTTTTTCTGCATCTATCAAGCTCTTGCTGATGTAGTACACCGGATGGGGGTAATTATCCACCTCTCTTACCAATACAGCACTGATGGCACAATATGAAACTGCCAAGTATACGAAGAGTGTCTCTCCATCAACAGGTTTAAATAAAGTCTTGGGGGAGGACAGATGTTTCTTAATCTCATTGAAGGCCTCATCGCACTGTGAAGTCCAGTCAAATCCCTTCGCACCCTTCAAAGTTCGAAAAAACGGGGCACATCTGTCCGAAGACCTTGAGATAAATCGATTTAAAGCAGCCAACCTCCCAGTCAACCCTTGTACTTCTTTAACATTCTGAGGAGGCTCCATTTTGAACAAATAATTAAGCTGGTCCGGATCGGGATGTATCCCTTGCTCACTTATTATATAACCTAGGAATTTCCCGGACTGCACTTCGAACACACATTTTTCTGGATTTAGCTTTAAATTCACTTTTACTAAGTTAACAAAAGTTTCTTGGAGGTCTGCCAAGTGTAGTTGTTCATCCACACTTTTCACCATCATGACATCAATGTATACTTCCATATTTCTTCTAATTTGATCAACAAAGTCTTTGTTCACCAATCTTTGATAAGTAGCCCCAGCATTTTTCAATCCAAATGGCATCACCTTGTAACAATGAAGACCCCTGTCAGTGACAAACGTGGTATGCTCCTGATCCTTCGGATCTACTTGAATCTGATTGTACCCAGAGAAAGCATCCATAAAGGATAGTAGCTTATTTCCAAAAGTGGAATCTACCAGCTGATCAATCCGGGGGATTGGATATAAATCTTTTGGGCAAGCCCTGTTGAGATCTGTGAAGTCAATGCACATACGCCACTTGCCATTTTTCTTTTTCTCCAAGACCGGGTTGGCAGTCCACAAAGGATATTGAGACTCCTTTATATGCCCCATTTTTGTGAGCCTGTCAACTTCTTGAACAATAACATCAGCCTTTTCCTTAGAAAAAGCCCTTCTCTTTTGTACCACAGGTGCTATGTCTCTCCGAATGGATAGACGATGTGATATAATATCTTATGGAACCCCTGAAAGATCAGCGTTGCACCAAGAAAAAACATGCTGATGGTATTTTAGAAACTTTAACATCTTAATGTTCAGTTCGGATGGCATTTTGGACCCTATCTTAACACTTTTTCCTTCTTCCAAAGAGTGTGTTTCAACTTCTTCAACCGGTATAACACTCCAGGGGTCTCTCTAGGGTCATCAATTTCACCCTCACCCCGAGAAAGCCCCTCAAACTGCCTTTATTCGTTGATACGAACTGCCCCCAACGTCCGTGGAGCCAGTGCTGTAACATAACATTCTCTTGCAATATTTTGACTGCTCCGGACAACTCCCACTTGTCCTTGAACAGCATATTTCAAACATTGGTGTACTGTCGAGGCCAATGCATGCATCCTAGAGAGCCAAGACCTCCCTAAAATAGCATTATAACAAGTGGGACAATCCACCACAATAAAAAGTATCCTGACCATCTTCTTAAAAGGGCCCTTGCCCAATAAAACTTCCTCTTCAAACTCCCCAATCACATCTGTTGAGCTCCCAGTGAAGCCCACAATTGATGTGTCCGAACACTGAATTACGGCTGGATTTTTCATCTTTTGTAAGTGTTTAAGAATATAATATTGGTTGAACTCCCAGTATCCACCAAGATTCGTCTTATGTCATTGCCCCCAATGGATGCTCCTATGACAACAACATCTTCATGAGGTCCAGCTATATCCCTTATGTCATCTTCATCAAAAACAATGAAGGGAAATGGAATTTGTGATTGATAGGAGGTCATGCCTCCTTCCAGCTGGGTGGCTAAAATATGAACGTGCCTCTTTCTTGAAGAAGCAGTAGGAGCTGTCATAGTATCCCCTCCGAAATTTGTGAGTGACTAAAAAAACTCAATAAGCCCGGAGACTGTTTTACAACGTTCCTCAATGAAACCCACACTATTTCGAGTTGGATCAGGATCCAAATATTATGACTCTACATCAAATCTTTCGATTATAACCATAGCTCCCTCTGGAGCAGCATTGCTAGGACCAACCCGATAAGCATTATCAGACCTATTTCCTCCTCTTCTTTTGACATATGCCCCCATCTTTCCTCTTTCAATTAAGTTCTGAACTTCTTGTTTCAAAGCTATACGATCGTCAGTGGTATGGCCAGTATCATTATGGTACTGACAAAAAGAATTGTTACGATGTTCACTAGGAGATTGCAGTGCGGCCGGCCTTCTATAGTGTACTTCTTCCTTTGTTTTGTCATAAATGGTGGCCATAGTTTCTTTTAACTCTGCAAACCACTCCGGTTGAATCCAAGGCCCCCTTTTATTTCTAGATTGTTGACTCTAGGCAGGCGTAGCTGGCTGAGATTGAGCTTTATCCCTGCTATGTCCTTGTCCGGTCTCCCTGGTCTTGTTCCCGGACTGGTTTTGGTTGGGGTTTGGTGCAACCAGGGCAGACCTCACTTGCCTGTGCACCCTAGTTTTCTTTATTTCATCAACGATGATTTGCTTTCCGACCTGATTCAATAGACCTCCCCAAGTCATTGCTTTCTTTCTGGTCATTGAATCAGCCAAATTTCCAGGGTTTAAGCCCTATCTCAAGGATGCTATTGCTACTTTCTCGAAGCAATCAGCCAGCCCGTTTTTGGTGTTCACAAAACGACTTATGTATTCTTTCAGTGACTCATTTTGGTTCTTGGGCACAATGGATTATTGTGTCCCCATTGCCTTTCAATTCCTTACTCCCAACAAACTGCCTTCGAAAGGCCACCCAGAAGGTATCAAAGTTTCTGATGCAGCCTTGTAGTAGGCTGTTATACCACTTCAGAGCACTCCCCGTAAAGGACTGGGAGAATGCTATACAGAGTAACTTGTCGTCATCATCGAAATTCATCATAAAGTTTTTAAATTGTTCCAAGTGGTTGTCCGGATCAGTACTGTCATCATATTTTTCCATTTTAGTGCTATCCAACCTCTTAGGGAGGTTTCCGGATAAAATCTTGGAAGACAATGGAGATTATCTCCAATTCCGGCCACGATTGAACACAGTATCCTCATTGGGAGTTGCAAAGATACCTGGTTCATCATGGAAGGCAAAAGGATCCATCAACATCCGATCTACATGCCTCCGGCTGTGAGATGATCATTTGCCTATATTCTTCTTCAATTTCCCATGTCTATCCATTTTTCTTGAATACTTTTTAATCAACTTTTGCTTCTTTTTGGATCGGCCCTCATCACTGTTGGAGGACAAGGACTCTTCGACTCCATCTTCGTCCGAGGAGCTACTAGAAGACTCTGAGTCTGAATCAGAACTTTCCACTATCTTAGACCGGGGAGACTTTTTGGAGCTAGCATGAGTCTTCTTGGTACTCACATGAGTCTTCGAAGGCTCATGCTCTCTAGGGTTGTCGGTATGATGAGCGACTGATGCTTTTGACTTTTCTTTCATGCCCATCTTATACTTCTCTGCCCTCACAACTTCTATCTCGCCCTTTAATCTATCACGCTCCTTGATGGTGTATTCATCATTTTCACCCACCACTTCAAGCAAAGCTGGTGGTACTTCCGGGGCGTCCGGATTCATTCATACTGATTTTTCCTATTGGTTTCAAATGCTTGATTCAGGCACCATCGTCCTCCTACTGTGGTCGCCAATTTGGTGTGGTTTTATTCGTCTGAGGGTAAGTTTGTAATTTTGTTTGAAGTTTTGTAGAAGTTTGTAAGTATTTAATGTTTAAGTAGTGGGTAGAGGGAGAATTAAGCTGCCTGGTTGTATTTAATTTTCATTACCCTCATTTAATGTTGGTGGTTGGGTATTTATACCCTTACATCTGGGCCTTATGGGCTTTTGGGTCATGTTTAATGGACCCGAGTCAAGTTCGAGGACCCATGAGCTCTTAGTGGGAGAGCAGGCAGCTTAGTCAAGAAGTGTTTAGGTTTTAAGTACTTTAGTTCTTGTTCGAACAATCCATTGGGTGAGGTGTTGGAACTGCCCTGTCCGGTTAGGTAGTTTTTGTCCGAACTGTCCTTGTCCGTAGTGGTAACAGAATCCGAACTCATCACCTACCACCCCCAGACTGATGGTCAGACAAAAGTGGTTAACCGTTCCCTCGGTAACTTGTTGCGCAACCTGGTGGGAGATCACCCGAAGGCGTGGGATCAACGCCTACTGCAGGCAGAGTTTACCCACAACCATGCTCTTAACCGCTCGACGACTCTTTGTCCTTTCCAGGTGATGTATGGTGTTGTGCCCCGGGGTCTTGTGGACTTGCTCGCCCTGTCCAGTAAAATTACTCTGTATCACTTATCCAATGAGAAGGCCTCCTCTTTTGTTTAATGGGCTGAAACCTAATATCTATATATACTTTATGGAAAATTATTTAAACCGGAACTCCCGTTACGCCAGGAGCAGTTCATGCAAATAATTTAAACCGGAACTCCCGTTACGCCAGGAGCAGTTCATGCAAATAAAAATCTATCTTTTAACAAAAAATAGTAAATTAACTCTATGATTAGTTGGTATATGTATGTCGGACAAAAGTACACAATTTTTTCTACTCTAATGGAATCCCCATTTTTCTTCCGGCTCAACTAAGTACGAGGCCTTTATGGGATTATCATGGTCAACATACGAATCTCGGGTATGCCAAGCCCATGGATTTTTTCGAAACCGTGAAGTCGATGCACATCGTTCTCTTGTTATGCTTCTTCTTAACCATCACTAGGTTGGTTGTACATAATGGATAGAATACTTCTCAGACATGTCCTACTTCATTAAGCATACATATCTCATCTACTTTTGCTTATGACTTCTTCATTGAGAAGGGTATTATCTTGTGTTTGATGGGCCAAAATTTAATATCGATAGGTATTTTATGAAAAAAATATTTCAGTTAGGACTCTCACTACGTCATGAGAAGTCCAAGAAAATAAATCCAAGTAATTTGACACAAAACAAATAGTCTATTGGTATGTGGTTGTTTAGTATATCTCAAACAACGTTTTCCCCCAATTTGACTAAATCGGGGGGGGGGGGGGGCTCTATGGGATCATCCATATTATTAAGAATGATCAGGACCCTTGGTAATTGATATTTCTTATGTTCCATGAAGTCTAAGTAATACTACCTTGCAATTCTTTGGTTACTTCCAACCTTGTGAAACCAAAAAATACATGTCACGTGTAGAGCTAGAATTACCGACCATATTACTTCTTCTATGTTCTCCGCTATGTGTTTCTCCATATTCTGGTCTAGATGTTGTTGGAATTATGCATTTGAATCATCAGATGCGTCAAGGAAAATAAAATCCTATGAAATAATGGTTGAATTTGAACTTAAAATGAGAATAACATTGTTGTTCTTTTTATAATATTCTGATTTTTTAGATTTTTGGATGTTTCTATATTTTATAAGAAACTATTAAGAGTTATGCACGGAGTTTAATAAAGGTTTTGAAGAACTCATCTTACTCGAACCTTAGTTTCTCAGGGACAATATTAATTTGCTGATTTATTTTTGTATAATTATATTTTTTGGGGGAATAACAATGATCGGGAGAAATGTAATAGTTGGGTAATGAAGTTTAGAAGTCAAGATGAGTTTTATTTATGCTTATCCAATATTTAGCCAAAGCCTAACCAAATTTATTTAGGAAGTTGTATGAGAATGGAAGAACATGCATAGAAGTGAAAGAGAAAGATGGAGCGAGATGTTTAGGAATAATGAAGTTAGTTGTCTATAAAGTATATAGGTATGTATTGGCCATGATTTTCAGGGATAAATATAGTTAAAAGACATATAGTTATTTTGAAAAAAATGTAAGGGACCTCAACAATAAAGATTTCATAATATTAATAAGACTACCAACTAATGAGCAAACTACACAATATTAATCTTGTATAGCGTTGGTAAACTTAGTCTAATCGATCGCTGACTCACTACTAACTAAATATCTTCTTCCAAAAAATTATGTATGGTATGAATTGAAAAATTATTTACATAGACAAATTGAGATATGCCCATCATTTGGCACATTATATAGGAATCAAAGGTTTCTTTAAGATATCAACTACTCAATTTTGTTTTAAAATCACCCATTGTTAAACATTGTGTTCCAGTGGCAGAAGATCTCGTAGATCTGATTATTAAAATATAGTGGTTCATGGACTATCTATGCCACACTCACTCAGATAAAAATCTCACTATTAGTTACATGGTAAGATATGTGCCCAAAGCTACGAAAAATATTATATTCAGAAATTCATCGCCCCCAACGACCAAACAATTTTAGGGAAGGTGATGGTGGCTCAACCAACCTTAAACTAAGATATCGTCCTTCCTTCAACCACTCGTTTAGGCAAGATAACCATTATTATCATTTATATTAAGAAGTCTTAATGGTAAGATGATTGAGTGGTCGATCTGACTAATATTTTGTTACCCGGTTAAAATATCCCTCCCCATACAGAATCGCTTCATTCAGATTAGAATACTCGAACTTCTTCATAACAAAGTATCAAAAGTTAGCCCGGCGTGGAAGGCCTTTCAAAAATTCAATTGAATCATTACGACAACTCACATAATCCTCTGCATAACTAGGTGAGACCTAATATAGGTCCACGATATTATACAGCATCAGACAATGAACATTATGGTCAATCCACAAATCATGGTATGCCAAATTATGACTAACTTCAATTTAGAGAATGAGAGCACAATAAACAAATTATAACATGATCGTATCTCGATTAGCTCCAAAAATACTCGAAGGAGATATTCGCCTTAAATTCAACCAATATAAGATGAACAAGTACTACAATGGGAGTGAGAATACTGAAAATTATATTGATCAGTTTGAGAATGATATAGTTGGGTTCGAATGAGACAATCGGCTTCTATGCATAGCCTTTTCAATGATCTTTCAAGGTATCACTCTCACATGATTCAATCAACTGTCTATGGGATCAATATAAAAAAATTGAAATACTTGAAATATCATCAAATATCAACTCATCATACCAAAATACTATAAAGAGATTGGGTTACATATTTCATTCAAAGAGGAAACCTAATGAAAGCCTACATGGATAAACAAAGTGGTTTATCTCGACTAAAAATAGTATAAATATTTTTCATGACCTCATAGCATGTTTTTCCTACCGATATGACATCATCTCTAGTTTATTGGCCAAATACATAGAATGCCTTGAACTTTAGCAATCTTTTAGCCTATGTCAAACTGCAAATCAAACTTGACAAAACTACGTGAATGTGAACATTAAGAAAACCTAACACATACCACTCTTACCACCTAGTATATAACTATACCAATCCACTAACTATTTTTCTAGTCCAAACATCTAGACACTCTTGCAAACATTCCTCCCATAAAAACAATAAAAGCCACAAAAACAAAAACAAATTGACCATCAGGGATCAAATGTCCAATGCATCGAGCTCACTGAAAGTGTGGCAACCCATATATAACAAAAAAAAGACGTAGTTCATTTTCAAAAAAACTTAAAATATTGTAGACCACCAAGAAAAAAAACCCTAAGAAGTTCTATAATACCAAAATGAGAACGCACATCAAAACATCCATTCCACTTAACTGGCGTTTAGAATAACTCTATAATTCCTCAGAATCATGGATTGATCAAGAAGGGAAGTTATTAAAACATACCAGTTCATTATCCATAAATGTCATAAAATAACTTATACACGATAGAGTATCACCTCGATTAAATCCTAACATTGTATTACAAAATTTCTCCAAATATTGCTAAAGATCTCAAGTTCCATCGTATTTATCCATTTTATACGTATAAAATTTCCTATTAGTTTTCGTTTAAGAATTTTATGAGACAAATGAAATTAAACTAGAGTATATAATGCTAACTTCATATTTTCAAAATCCTTTGGCATTAGCTATAATATATTCTTTTTTCATTTTCGAAATATTTCTTTTGATGTTACCTCATTGCTAGAATATTCATTGTTATTTTAATTTTCATCATTTATTTACTTAATTTCTTTATTATTAACCACATTATCATTATTACATAATTCAGCCTAATTCACATTATCCCTTAACATCATTTGGTTTGGATGTTTCGTCAATTATATCTCTTTCTTTATAATCTATTTGAAATTTCAACAAAATAGATTTATGTTGTTCTTGTAGCAATTCATTCACTTGTACTTCTAAAATAGAAAAAACGGAAAAACGGGAATATTACATTCAACTCATTTGGTATTATTGAGACGATCTGTAACACATTAATTTTTCCCAGGCTATTGATATTAGTACCTCTGTACAAAACAATACATTCGGATGAACACATTGCACTTCATAGTTCTCACAAGTCGGCAAAACAACATTAACCATATATGGAGCAACTGTTGGATATCCACGAATTAAATGACCAGGTAAAAGATTATTATCAACTCCTAAATGAGTCATTACCATTAGTGATACTTTACAAATAATTTTCCACATATGGTGCCGAATTTGATGAAGATAAACATCGTCAAAGCTATTGTCAATGATAATTTGGACTGAATAACTCAAGATTAGAGAACAATAAACTTATATTATAGTTTTTTTCACCATAAATCACTCAACTCAAATGAAGGATTACACCCCTCTTTATAGTGTCATCAAGTCTAAATTACAAGGATTAATGACACGTATTAACAAGATCATATGTCATTCATCCATTAAATATATTGTTACAAACATTAACAAATTACACTTGAACAATTTATAACATTTAACCACCATCGAATGGTAACTAGAAGTTTATTGAATCTTCTAGCCACACATGCATTCTTCTTTCTTATAACTAAGTAAACGCCCTTCATATCATAATTAACTATACCACATCTTGCTTATCTTCTTTTTTACCTATTTTGTCTCGTTCGGTTAACACTCTTCCGTACCAATTATACTTTGTCATGTTTATTTATCTTCCTAACTTAATTTTTTTAGATCGACATTATCATATTTTTCACCTCGTCATTATTATACTTTTTACATTGTGATATACTACTATCTGTTATTTTTAGGTCGTTGTAACATCTTCTTTACTTCATTATAAATAATTTATTGTTATCTTGGATCGATATTGGTATAAAGGACATAAATTTTAGGTGGATATATTTATCTCATAAGATATTTTGTTCGAAATTTAAATATATATTAAATCAGATAACATAAATTCATAGTAGTTTAAAATGATAAAATTTAAATAACATATATTAAAAATAATATTCTTAAAAAAACAATATTAGAATAAAAGTTATTCTTTCTTTGTGAGTTATTAAAATATTCAACAAAATAGATTGCTATGTAATTTTTATCTTTTATAATTTTAAAGAGTTTATCTAATAGATATGTCAAAATTTTGTTTGTGGACCAAACATATATTTAAAATAACGAAATCAAAATTATACGTATCACATATAATATTTGAATTGTTTATAATTTTAAAATTTTGATACAAATTGTAAAAAATAATAACGGATTTTTAGATGGTTACTTTTCAATATTTTAATTGTTTAAGCTTTAATATCTCATTTTAATCCGTGAACAGCTGAGGAATGGGTTCACGGATCAATATAAGTCGAAATGTTTTGCTAAAGAGCGATAGATTACTAAAAGATCACTTACTTCAAAATGCTTATTATATTTTAACCATCTAATACGTATACTATTACTAGTGGGCCTAAAATTACCCCATTAGCTAATATCTTAAAAATATTATAAAATATATATATTTCAGACAAGAGGAGTTGAATTTTTACCTTAATATTATTTAAATAATTATTATCTTAAAAAAATTACAAAATATATATTTTAGATAATGGGGTTTCAAATTTTTATTTTAATATTATTTAAATAATTATTACCTTTAAAAAAGTTATAAAACATATATTTTAGATAAGGGCCCAACGTAGATTAGCCATTAGAGGAATCCAATATAAAGTTTGCCAAAAATTTAAAGATCGAAAACAAAACTTCCTGCGTGGATCATCGGATTGAAGACCAAAGTTAAAGTTGGAGCTCCTCTTGGCATCTCCACATTGGTGAAGCTCGTGTTTTCAACTTGATCGCTTGTTTTAATTTTTAATTTCCTCACTAAATTTGGTGTCCGGTCTTTTGTTTGGCGGATTCTAGGGCCAAATAATGTTAGTAATAAAAATCCACTTTTACTTAAAAAGTTTTCTTCTTTAATTTTTTTTATATATAACTTTGAATTTAGGATATCAATTTCATTATTTGTTTACGGTGTTTTAAGTTCAAAATAGCTAAGTTTGTGATCTTCAAAATCTTAACCGGTGAAACTGAGTTCATGTTTTTCATTTTATCTCATTTTTATTTTTGTTAATTAAAACCTCGTATCATTCATAAACAACATCTCAATCTTATTTTAAAAAAAATATTTTTGAAAAAATATTAAACACAAAATAAAATCAAAATAAATTGAGAACACCTACAAAATCAACCGAATGAATTTTATGGGTGGTTACGCAGATGGAGACTATATCCTACCGTTTATAAATATCTTAGCTTAAAATTTTCCTTTAAAATATTTACTCATACTTACTCAATATCCAATACTTTTAACTTAAAAGTATATTATAACTTTAAGTATTTTATTATAATTAAACTAAGACTTATATTTTAGTTAATTTTTGATTACGTTGTAAGTTTATGGTAAAATTTAAGTTTGAATACATGTAATTAAGAACCATATTTGACCACCTAATAAAGTAGGTAATGCTAACTGGTGCTTTTGGTCACCTGTTAACGGAGGAGCATTATTAACTTATTTTAATATATGCGGATTTATTTTTCAGCTGTTTTGCAATAACGAAACTAATTTGGACAAAATTAACCTTCATTGATATTAGCTAATTCTTGTATTTATTATTCAATATTGTTATGAATTTATGATAATTTTAAAAAAGTTAATATTTTCTTTTAAAAAATAGTTTGAAACATAATTTTAAATTCTTCATATTAAAATCTTTTATAATATAAAATATGCTACTATTTTAGGGTTTATTATAAAAGATTTTAATATGAAACTATTAAAAGAAAATATTTTGAAACCAATACGTATTGGATTCAATAATTTTAAATTCTTCATATTAAAATCTTTTATAATATATAAAATAGTTTCAATTTAATATAAAAATTAAAACACATAAACAAGTGACCAAAATATACTAAAATACGTTTCAATTGAATCGGAAGGTCATAAAAATGATTTTGACAATACAATATACACGTATTAAACTATGATATATAATTTTAATATTAAGTTATTAAAATTCTAAAATCAATTAATAGTGTTAAATTAAAAATTAAAAATTTGAAAATATATTTATGTTAATAATAATTTCATTATATATATATATCATTCTCATTTAAGTTATTATATTTTTTTATTTTGATTATTTTAAAATTAATACATTTTACTCTTAATAATAAACCATATTTTATTTATTTTTAAATATTTTTAAATATGTATAAATAATAATAAAAGGACCGTAAAAAATCAAAACTTAGTTTTGTCTAAAATTAAACTCATTCAATTCATTAATTGCAATTCGAAACGAAAGTTGAAATTAATTAATGGTTTATTAAAGGGCACTTGTTTATTTAAGTTTCTATTCTATTTGTATAAATAGAAGACCTTATGCTCTCTCTTTTTTCAAATGAAGCTGCTTTTTTAATCTGAAGAAACAATGGAGTATTCACCCTATAAGAAAATTGTAAACGACAATTTTTCAAAAAAATTAGCTTGAATTTTTGAATTTTTTATAGGGTTAGAGCTCTATAGTTTTGTCAGATTTAAATACACAAGTATTTAGTTTTTCATGTTTTATATGATTGAAACCGGGTTAATAAAAAAAAATTGACAACAAAATATGGAATTTATACAACCTTCTTAATTTTGGAAAACTATTACTGGTTTAATTTGTTTTCATTATATTTTTATTTACTATATGGTAATATGATAGCATACATTCAATTGCAATATATTAAATCCACGTCTATTCATATTATATAAGTTGAATTATTTTCTACATAACAAAGAATACAACGTATATAATGTGAATAGATGCGGCTTATATATCTTTGCATAGTATGTATAGAATGGTTTTAACATGCCTTCAAGGGGTAACAGTTGGTTGAGTATGACATTCTTATAACCAAAAGGTCATGTGTTCGAATCCCTCTACATACGTTTTCTCGGCTGAGTCTGTCACCTTGTGTGGTTTACCTTCTGGCGTTTTTAAAAAAAACATGTTTTTAACATGTTCTTTATTTATTTTAGTTTTTTACTTTACCAATATATAAGTCTTTCCATATTAAGTTTGCAATTTTTAATTTTTTTAAATTTTAATATTTATTTGGTAGGTCGGTTAATTTTTAATTTTAGTATATTTTGTTACGTGTTTATGTGTTTTTATTTTTAATTTTAGTATATTTTGTTACGTGTTTATGTGTTTTAGTATATTTTGGTCACTTGTTTACGTGTTATACTTTATCATCTCTTTCTTTTTTTATTCATTAACCATTTAGCCTTCATTTTCTCTAATATATTATCTTTCTCTCATATCTTCCTAACCCGATGTTATTCATTTTTTATCTACTCACGAACCAACAACTATATATGAGATTCAAATCAATATTCAAACTATCGAACTATTTTTCGTCGAACCATTTTTTTTCCATTTTTTTTAATAGAAAATTTGTAAGACTCAAAATATTTATTTATATGAGGTTTTAATCTTTATTGTCTTTAATTTCTCTTGTTTTTAAGATATAGATTTTTTTTGTTACTCGGTTGATTTAAGTAAGAGTTTGCTTTATAATTTTATTTTAATTTATGTTTTTTAGTTTATAATATTATTTAAATTCATCTAATTTGATATGATTATTTATTGTTTTGGGTTTAGTATTCATATATTTATTTTATTTTTTTGTTTTGGATTTTGATTTTGATTTTTTTTTTCTAATTTTATTATCTTTAAAAAAAAGGTAAGGGCTCCCTTTCAAAGTGGCTTAGAAAAACATTTTAAGATTAAGTGAGGTTCAACAAAGCTATCGATAAGTTTAATTGGAGCTTTTAGGGTTTAATTAGAGAGCTTTTAGGATTTAATTAGAGGTTTAATTAAACTATAATCTATTTAAATAAGTTTTTAATGGATATTTATTGGACTCTATAGAAATAGTTTTATAAAAAGTAAATTATCCATGGTTAGAATCTTGATATGATATCATATCAAGATTCTCTAATTAACAAACTAATATATTTAATAATTTCATATTCTCTAATTTAACAAAATATTATAATCGACTAATGCGATTTTATCTTCTTTATTGTAATAAAATCTTTGTTGGCTAAATTATAATATTTGACTACATTAGTGTTTTTATAAAATAGTGTTTTTATAAAAAAACAATTGAAATATGAATTTCCTAAGTGATAATTTATTAACTTTTTTGAAATTATAAATAAAAATATATTAATTTTAATTTTAAACCATTTCATATTAGGAAATTCAGATTTCAATTTTTTTTATAAAAACAATATACTATAAAAACACTAATGTAGTCAAATATTATAATTTAGCCAACAAAGATTTTATTACAATAAAAAAGATAAAATCGCATTATTTGATTAGAATATTTTGTTAAATTAGAGAATATGAAATTATTAAATATATTAGTTTGTTAATTAGAGAATCTTGATATGATATCATATCAAGATTCTAACGATGCATAATTTACTTTTTGAATCGATTTCTATGTCAAGGTTCAAAATTCCCATAGAGTGACAAATCTGAAGTACATCCATCAAGAGCCTGCATTCTGCAACAATCGGTTTGTTCTTGCCATAGAGCATGCCAAACCCTAACATGAACTTACCGTTGTGATTCCTAACCAAGCCACCACCACCACTAGCTTCTCTGGAGGCTTTGCAGGCTCCATCAATGTTCAGTTTGAATCGATTTGATTTTGGGTTCTTCCACGTGAGAAAGATAGGAGCCCTGCTATTTGTAAGGTGATTCACACAGCCAAGGTTGAGAGTTCTTGTAATCACTGCTCAAATGCTTTCTTTTTAAGAGGTTACCGTTGTCCAACCCTGATAGAATGTATAACACATAGTCGATTATGGCATTGCTAGTGGTAATCTTGTTCTGATGTTTTATCTTGTTTATGGTTTCCTAGATTAGCCATGTAATAATCCGAGGGAAGGATCGTTCTGATATCGCATAATTTGGTGGTGGACCAGTACCAGACTCTAATCATGTGAAGGGGGACCATACTAGGAGTGATTATGATTTTGAGAAATAAATAAAATAATTCCATAGTGCCCACGATTAAGAGCATTGAACCAGAACATGGTTAGTAGTTTCAGCATTGTTGTAAAACTGACATTTAGAATTGAAATGTTTCTTTTGAAGACATGCATCAGAGGGAATCCAGTTATAGAGAGCACGCTAGAGCAAAAATGAACACTTTCGGGGAGTCACCGAATTCCAGGTTTTCAGAAAAAGATTTGATCTATTCCTTTTAAAACGAATTTCATTCCAAGTATCTTTAGAATTAAAAGCACCATCAGAAGGGAGTGACCAAAGGATAGTATCTGGGTTGGAGTTAAGAGAAATGCTTAAATTTTTTGTTATTTCAGTAGAGGTGACATGGTACTTAAGCTCATCAAACTCCCATCCACCATTAATCCAAAACCGATTCACACTAACAGTACCAGAGTCCCAAATCCAACTCATATCATCAGTGTCGTTGAACAGAATGAATGGATTCTTTGAACACCAACGATCCAACCAAAAAGCCAAGTTACCTTGACCCGAATTCTAGAAAATATACCTCTCAGCTTTGTCTTTTATATTCGTGATCCTAGTCCAAGAATTTAATTTCCTGACAGATGGAGGAACCAAGATAGGACGAAGGATATTAACTTGGCCCAAAGGGATTTTTGAGCCCTGAATATGAACCATAACTTAAAGGAGTAGATTTATTACAAATCTCTCAGGCTTTTGACATTGAACCCTCCCTCTTCGTGAGGTTTACATAGATTATTCCATTTAGACCAAACGATAGCTTTACTGTTCTCTTTGCTACCCCACAAAAATTTGTTGAAGAGTCTCTCAACTTTTTCAATAACGGTGTTTGGAAGAGAAGAGTGTTGAATTAGAAACGCATGTTAGACCATAGTAACAGATTATATCAGAGTAATTCTCCCAACGAATGAAAGCAAAGACTTGTCCCACTCTTCAATCTTATTTCTTATTTTAAATATCATCTCATCAAAGTTACTGATTCTTGTGTTATCGCAGAAGATGGAGCCAAGATATTTGAAGGGAATATATTTGTGATTAAATCCCAGTCTCAGCTCCAACTTGTGCACTCTGTGAGAAGATAATTTCTTTGAGACTATAATCTTAGATTTGTTGCTATTGATGAGCTGACCAGAGACATTATGGTAGTGATGGTAAAACTTTTTTATCTGGAGAATTGAAGATGCAAAGCCGTTGGTGAAGACCATGAAGTCATCAGCAAAGGAGAGACACTGTATGTTTGCATTCCCTATGGATTTAAATCTTACATAAATTTTCTCTTCAGATAAGCTTTTGAACGCTCTTATCAAGTACTTCTCAGCCAAAATGAATAGGCTTGGAGACAGTAGGTCTCCATTCCTCAGCCCTTGCGTGGTGTTGAAGTAGTGTTTCATCTCTTCATTAACTATAACAGAGGAGTTGACATTGCTGATACATTTTCTAACCAATGAGAGAAAGTTAGTGTTGAACCCAAAATTAGATAAAATTTCAAGAAGAAACCCGTGGTTGAGTCTGTTAAATGCTTTCTCCATGTCTATCTTTAATATGATATTGCTCACCCTTGGTTTTAAGTTGATATCCTAGCTTAGTTCCTGAGCAATAAGAATAGTTCCATGTATGCTTCTCCCCCTTACAAATGCTCCCTGTTCTTCAGATATAAGTCTAGGCAGAAGAGCAGCAAGTCTGTTATTGATAACTTTGGAGATGATCTTGCTTATCATTGTAGTCAAACTGATGGGTCTAAACTCTTACCACTTGTTTGGGTGAAGAGTTTTAAGAATAAGGCAGATAACAGTTGCTTGAATGTCTTTAGGGAAATTGGAGCCTTTAAAAACATCCTGAATAGCATCACAAAGGTCAGTTGATATAATAGACCAACAACTTTTAAAAAACTCACCGTTGAACCTACCAGACCCTGTAGCACTTGTTGAATCAAGAGTGTTAATAATGTCAATACTCTCTTTAATATCAGGGATAGCCATTAGGGTAGAGTTATCCTCGTCCTTATCAATAGAAGGAATAAGATTCATCAAGTCTTCAGGAGTATTGTGGTTAGTATTAGAAGAGAGGAGAGAACTGAAATAATCCACCGTAAATTTACTGTTATCCTCTTGCTTCTCCAGTTATTCCTCACCGAACCAAATACGATTAATCATGTTTCTTCTAGCCTTTTTCTTGACAAAATTATGGAATGTATTCGTGTTCCGATCACTGTCCTTCAACCATTTATAATGGGATTTCTGCCTCCAATAAGTTTCTTTCCTAGCAAGTAAAGAAATGTGAGATGCTTTAGCTTTGTTAATGAGATTTTTATCGATGAGATCAAGAGTATTCAGGTAAACATTCTCTCTGAAATTGACCACTTTTTCAGAGTTCTTGATGGCGTCAAACACATTCCCAAAAATATTCTTATTCCAATTCTTGAGATCAGCTTTAAGCCTTTTTAATTTAAACCAAAACCTGTGTAAAAGGCTGCCAAACATCTCACTAGACCAGCTCTTCTCCACACACTCTAAGAACTCAGGGTGCATCACCCACATATTCAAGAACTTGAAAAAACTCTTGATGATATCATGATTAGAAGATATAGAGATAGAGATAGGGCAATGGTCAGAGCAATTTCTGGCTAAGTGAACAACATTTGTATTATCAAAATAGTTTAACCAGGGAGTGTTATAGAGCACTCTGTCAAGGCGCTTCCACTTCCTATTATTAGACGAGGTATACCGTGAGCCATTAAACCCATCTTCAGTAAGATTGCAATCCATCATTACTTCATTAAAGTCATCAACACTTCTGGTGCAAGTTGAGGTACAAGAGAGTTTCTTAGCAAGATTTGTGATAGAGTTTAAATCGCCAAGTATAATACACTAAATAGAATGATCTTCAATAGCCCTCAGAGTGTCATAAAGAGGCTTTTTGAGTTTCTTTTTGCACTTAACATAGATCACAAATTCACGAAAATCGTTCTTAAGGAAATTGTGGTGAATATTAAGGTGTAATATTTGATCCTGATCCACTAAAATATCAACATTTAAGTCTTGATGCCAAAGAACCTAAATCTTGTTACTGACATTTGCAAAGTAACAAGTGGATTTCCACTTGTTAGATATCTTCTGCAAGTTACTCATCTGAACCATGGGTTCTTGAATATCAACTAGATTGGGTTTTGATGATTTGCATAAAGATTGTAATCTCTGATAATATCTTTGTTACCTATCCCTCTCACGTTCCAGTACAGAATGAAAATAGGAATTTAATGATGAGAGAGGGTTTAGGAGCTCTTTTGAGCTTGATAAGTTTTGAAGAAAATGGTCCTTTAGAGTTCCAGTTTTTCAGTTTTCTTGGTTTCTTAAGATCATTCTTCTTGCATTCTTCATGTTTCAAATATTCTCTGTTAACAGATGACTCAAGAAGGCTACCAACTGTTTCTTTTGTTGGGGAAGATGATGTAGCAGGAGTTTGTTGAGGGTCAAACATTGTTTTTCTCACTAAATCTTGGAGAGCATTTGTTATATCAGAAGCATTAACAATTGGGTAGTGTTCATTATTGCTTGAGGATGGGTTCTGAAGAGCTTCTTTAGCCTTTTCATCAAACCCAGGTTAGTATCATTCTCTTCTTTATCAATGTCTTTAGTCAAATGGTCCAGAGAACTGTTAATTTCTCTATTAACAATAATAGACTTTAATTTTGAAGGCAATCCATTCTGGGTGGTAAACTGAGTAATGTTTTGATTATAAACATTTTGTGAGGTTAAGACTTTCTTGCATTCAGAATTAGAATGCCCGATATGAGAACAGACACTGCAGTATTCCGGATGCTTGTTATATATGATGTTTTACCAAAGATCTTCTTCTCCAAACTTGATTAAAATGTTCTTGATCAATGGCTTAGAAATATTGATTTCAGCCCAGAATCTACAACAGTTTTGCTTCACTTTATTAACCTTAGGAACCCAAATTCTTAGAGGAACTCCAACTGCTTTAGCAACCTCACCTATTGTGGCTTCATTGTACATAAACTCTGGGATATTTGGAATAGTTACCTAGATTGTTTTTACATACTAAATTTGATTTTCTTATATTTATTTATTTTTAAATATTTTTTAAAATTAATATATTAATATTTTTACATATCTTTTATATAATATATTTACTTTTGTTTTCATGTATCTTCTAAAATTTCCTTAAAATATTAAATTTTATATTACCATATAAAACACATTTTAGTTATATAGAACGAGAAACCATTTTACCAATATTCCAAAGTATAAAGGTATTACTGTTGTCAGTTCAGATACTGAATAATTCAATGAATATTATAAAAATTTGTTTAACTCTTTATTTTCATTTTTAGTTCGGCCACTTATATTTATATATATATATTTAAATAATATATCATCAAATGATGTTTTTGTAGTTCTTATTTCAATATAAGAAACCTAGCGAACCATGGTGATATATCTTCCAGACCTTATCTTGGAGGACATACTTTTGATATTTCCGGTTAAATCTCTATTGCGATTGAAATCTGTTTTTAACTCATGGTTCTATCTCATCTTTACCACTCGTTTTGTTAATCTACATTTGGAACGATCAATCACCCAAAGTCTTCATCAATTCATAGTTTTAAGACCAAAATGGGCTTTAGATATGTCCATTGTGAGAATTTGAGTTGTTTTGATGATTTAACAACCTCCAGATTACTTAAACTTCCCTTTTATACGAGTTTACGGTTTAAACTCTTAGGCTCGAGCCATGGACGGTTATGCATTTGCGATAATGCTTATAAAAAAGTCTATTTATGGAATCATAGTCCTAATGAGTACAAAAAGTTACATGATCCCAAGATAGAGAAGTTTGTAGGTATGGATCTGGGTATGAACTCGCTGCCAACGATTACAAGCTCTTGATTGCTACCGTTTATAACAATAGATGGGCAAGTGATGTCATGATCTTTATTTTCGCATTGAAAATAGGTATTTGGAGATGTTTTCAAGATAATAAATCCTTATTAATTTTTCGTATGTTACCTAATTGTCCTTACTTTAATATTCATGGGGTTTTCTCCAATGGAGCTTTACATTAGACTTCTACTGAATCTGGTCATGTGATAGTGTCTTTTATCTTAGTTGAGGAGGAATTCAAAATTATCCATACTCCAAATATAGTAATATTTTGGCCAATATGTTGTCTTGTAGACGTTATCGATGGTAATTTTTGTTTTATTACTTCCGACTGTCTATTTAGTTGCGACGCTTGGATAATGAAAGAATATGGTGTAAGTTCGTCCTAGACAAAATTAATTGGTATTGGATATAACCATCATCCGCATAGGTTCAAGTATTGGTCACCATTGGGCTACACAAGTCTGGGTGAAATCATATTTAGAAGTAAGTATGATTTTTCTTTCATATATGATACAAAAATGAATTTTGTAAAGATGTCCTTAATTGATTGGTAGAATGCAAATATTAATGTCGAAACTTTGATTTCGCAAAATAATTTGTGTGAGACGAAATGCAAACAATTATTTTCCCAACAAGCTACTCAATCATGGCTCTAAACAGCTCAATCAATCAAGATGAGTACCTATATTGATGTTTCGGTGCACGAGGAGTCTTCGACGCCAATATTTATATTTTAATTTTTTCATGTTGATTGTGTTTTAATTTTTTTTTTATAATTTTGAGTATTGAACTCAAGTCATCCGTAACATGAAGTTTTAAATATAATTTTGAGTATTTTAATTTTTTGCATATTGATAAAGTTATTAATTATGACTGAGTTTTACATAATATTTTTTGTTCTTATTTTAATTTTTTTATAGTTTTAGATAGAGGTGGCAAACGGTTCGAATCATGAACCGTCCGAACCGTTTAACAGAGAACCACGGTTTGCGGTTCTTGCGGTTTATTCCTTATGCGGTTCTGGTGGTTTGCGGTACTAACGTTTGCGGTCCTTGCAGTTTGCGGTTCTAATGGGCTAGTTTCGCAGTTAAACCACCAGAAAAACCATTTAGGCACTTTTTATCAAAATATTTTATAATATTATTTAAAATTAATTTGTAAGTGTTAATCGAATCTAATTTCAATAATTGAGATATATACAATATAAAGGAGTTAATTATGCTATTTAATGTATTTTAATTTAAATAAAGTCTTGGGGGAGGACAAATGTCTCTTAATCTCATTGAAGGCCTCATCGCACTGTGAAGTCCAGTCAAATTCCTTCACACCCTTTAAAGTTCGAAAAAATGGGGCACATCTGTCCGAAGACCTTGAGATGAATCGATTTAAAGCAGCCAACCTCCCAGTAAATCGTTGTACTTCTTTAACATTCCGAGGAGGCTCCATTTGAAACAAAGGATTAAACTGGTCCGGATCGGGCTGTATCCCTTGCTCACTTATTATATAACCTAGGAATTTCCCGGACTGCACTCCGAACACACATTTTTCTGGATTTAGTTTTAAATTCACTTTTACTAAGTTAGCAAAAGTTTCTTGGAGGTCTACCAAGTGTAGTTGTTTATCCACACTTTTCACCATCATGTCATTAATGTATACTTCTATATTTCTTCCAATTTGATCAACAAAGGCTTTGTTCACCAATATTTGATAAGTAGCCCCATCATTTTTCAATCCAAATGACATCACCTTGTAACAATGAAGACCCTTGTCACTGACAAACGTGGTATGCTCCTGATCTTTCGGATCTACTTGAATCTGATTGTACCCGGAGAAAGCATCCATAAAGGATATTAGCTTATTTCCAAAAGTGGAATCTACCAGCTGATCAATCCGGGGGATTGGATATAAATCTTTTGGGCAAGCCCTATTGAGATCTGTGAAGTCAATGCACATACGCCACTTGTCATTTTTATTTTTCACCAAGACCGGGTTGGCAGTCCATAAAGGATATTGAGACTCCTTTATATGCCCCATTTTTGTGAGCCTGTCAACTTCTTGAACAATAACATCAGCCTTTTCCTTGGAAAAAGCCCTTCTCTTTTGTACCACAGGTGCTATGTCTCTCCGAATGGATAGGCGATGTGATATAATATCTGATGGAACCCCTGTAACATCAGCGTTGCACCAAGCAAAAACATGCTGATGGTCTTTTAGAAACTTTAACATCTTAATCTTCAGTTCGGATTGCATTTTGGACCCTATCTTAACACTTTTTCATTCTTCCAAAGAGTGTGTTTCAACTTCTTCAACCGGTATCAACACTCCAGGGGTCTCTCTAGGGTCATCAATTTCACCCTCACCCCAGAAATCCCCTCAAACTGCTATTCTTTGTTGATACGAACTGCCCCCAACGTCCGTAGAGCTAGTGCTGTAGCATAACATTCTCTTGCAATCTTTTGACTGCTCCGGACAACTCCCACTTGTCCTTGAACAACATATTTCAAACATTGGTGGACTGTCGAGGCTACTGCATGCATCCTAGAGAGCCAAGACCTCCCTAAAATAGCATTGTAACAAGTGGGACAATCCACCACAATAAAAAGTATCCTGACCATCTTCTTAAAAGGGCCCTTGCCCAATAAAACTTCCTCTTCGAACTCCCCGATCACATCTGCTGAGCTCCTAGTGAAGCCCACAATTGATCTATCCGAACGCTGAATTACGGCTGTATTTTTCATCTTTTTTGTAAGTGTTTAAGAAGAGGATATTGGCTGAACTCCCAGTATCCACCAAGATTCGTCTTATGTCATTGCCCCCAATGGATGCTCCTATGACAACAGCATCTTCATGAGGTCCAGCTATATCCCTTAAGTCATCTTCATCGAAAACAATGAAGGGAAATTGAATTTTTGATTGATAGGAGGTCATGCCTCCTTCCAGCTGGGTGGCTAAAGTATGAACGTGCCTCTTCCTTGAAGAAGCAGTAGGAGCTGTCATAGTATCCCCTCCGAAAATTATGGGTGACTCAAAAAACTCAATAAGCCCGGAGACTGTTTTACAACGTTCCTCAATGGCACCCACCCTATTTCAAGTTGGATTAGGATCCAAATATTCTGACTCTGCATCAAATCTTTCGATTATAACCATAGCTCCCTCTAGAGCAGCATTGCTCGGACCAACCCGATGAGCATTATCAGGCCTATTTCCTCCTCTTCTTTTGACATATGCCCCCAGCTTTCCTCTTTCAATTAAGTTCTGAACTTCTTGTTTCAAGGCTATACAATCGTCAGTGGTATGGCCAGTATCATTATGGTACTGACAAAAAGAATTGTTACGATGTTCCCTAGGAGATTGCAGTGCGGTCGACCTTCTATAATGTACTTCTTCCTTTGTTTTGTCATAAATGGTGGCCACACTTTCTTCTAACTCTGCAAACTACTCCGGTTTAACCCAAGGCCCCCTTTTATTTCTAGATTATTGACTCTGGGTAGGCGTAGCTGGCTAAGATTGAGCTTTAGCCCCGTTATGTCCTTGTCCGGTCTCCCTAGTCTTGTTCCCGGACTGGTTTTGGTTGGGGTTTGGTGCAACCGGGGCAGATCTCACTTGCATGTGTACCCTAGTTTTCTTTGTTTCATCAACGTTGATTTTCTTTCCGACCTGATGCAATAGACCTCCTCAAGTCATTACTTTCTTTCTGGTCACTGAATCAGCCAAATTTCCAGGGTTTAAGCCCTGTCTGAAGGATGCTATTGCTACTTGCTCGAAGCAATCAGCCAACCCGTTTTTGGTGTTCACAAAACGACTTATGTATTCTTTCAGTGACTCGTTTGGTTCTTGGGCACAATGGATTATTGTGTCCCCATTGCCTTTCAATACCTTACTCCCAACAAACTGCCTTCGAAAGGCCACCCCGAAGGTATCAAATTTTCTGATACAGCCTTGTGGTAGGCTGTTATACCACTTCAGAGCACTCCCCATAAAGGACTGGGAGAATGCTTTACAGAGTAACTTGTCGTCATCATCGAAATTCATCATAAAGTTTTTAAATTTTTCCAAGTGGTTGTCCGGATCAGTACTGCCATCATATTTTTCTATTTAAGTACTATCGAACCTCTTAGGGAGGTTTTCGGACAAAATCTTGGAAGACAATGGAGATTGTCTCAAATTCCGGCCACGACTGAACACAGTATCCTCATTGGAAGTTGCAAAGATACCTGGTTCATCATGGAAGGAAAAAGGATCCATCAGCATCCGATCTACATGCCTCCGGCTGTGAGATGATCCTTTGCCTATATTCTTCTTCAATTTCCCATGTCTATCCCTTTTTCTTGAATACTTTTTAAACAACTTTTGCTTCTTTTTGGATCGGCCCTCATCACTGCTGGAGGACAAGGACTCTTCGACTCCATCTTCGTCCGAGGAGCTACCAGAAGACTCCGAGTCTGAATCAGAACTTTCCACTGGCTTAGACCGGTGAGATTTTTTGGAGCTAGCATGAGTCTTCTTGGTACTCACATGAGTCTTCAAAGGCTCATGCTCTCTAGGGTTGTCGGTATGATGAGCGACTGATGCTTTTGACTTTTCTTTCATGCTCATCTTAGCCTTCTCTGCCATCAGAGCTTCTATCTCGCCCTTTAATCTATCACGCTCCTCGATGGTGTATTCATCATTTTTACCCACCACTTCAAGCAAAGCTGGTGGTACTTCCGGGGCATCCGGATTCATTCAGACTGATTTTTCCTGTTGGTTTCGAATGCTTGATTCAGGCACCATCGTCCTCCCACTGTGGTCGCCAATTTGGTGTGGTTTATTTTCGTCTGAGGGTAAGTTTGTAATTTTTGTTTGGAGTTTTGTGGAAGTTTGTAAGTATTTAATGTTTAAGTAGTGAGTAGAGGGAGAATTAAGCAGCCTGGTTGTATTTAACTTTCATTACCCTCATTTAATGTTGGTGGTTGGGTATTTATACCCTTACATCTGGGCCTTATGGGCTTTCGGGTCATGTTTAATGGACCCGGGTCAAGTTCAAGGACCCATGAGCTCTTAGTAGGAGAGCAGACAGCTTAGTCAAGAAGTTTTTAGGTTTTAAGTACTTTAGTTCTTGTTCGAACAGTCCAATGGGTGAGGTGTTCGAACTGCCCTGTCCGGTTAGGTAGTCTTTGTCCGAACTGTCCCTGTCCGTAGTGGTAACAGAATCCGGACTCATGAAAATCTATTGGGTTCCCCTAAATGCCTAATCTGAAGGATCTTGGAGGCATGACCTTTAACTACTTAACAAATGATAACATCCATGTAGTATGAAGTTAAAGTTTGTCATATATCGTTATTGCTAGCTACGCTAGAGTCTCACAGGTATCCTTAAGCATGCAAATTTTATTTTCTTTCATGTTGCAATTATTAAATGATAGGAAGCTAAAAGGTCAGATGTTAGCCTATAAATATGAGGCATCTTAATTTCTTTCCATTGTTATACAAATTTATTTGAGAGATAAATAAAATATTAAAATCATTAGGCCTAAAAACCATTATGAAAACTTTTTCGGTCATTGTCCTCTCATTCTTCGTTGTCGTGAAGCCTACAACCGAACATATTATCAGCTGATCACATCCGAATCTCTCAAGAATTGGCCAAAGTCGCACTATCATTTATTGGTCATCTATGAGACTCATATAATCAAACTCTTATTTTCCTCTTTTTAGTTCATGTAAAAAAACATTTTAATCTTATAATTGAGTTATAATTATGATGTTATGCAATAAAGTAACTACGACAAGAGAATTTTATAATATCCAAAATCTTGAGGTAGCCTTGGACTCTTCGGGGAAAATTCAGCAACTCCCTCTTAAATTATGAGGGTAAGACTACGGTCTGAGTTATTAAGAAATAATTGATATGGTTAAATATAAGAAAGACAAATATATAATTTAAGAGTCTAACACCCTCGAGATCCATACCAAAGAATAAACATATTTAAGGCTCATATCTTGAAAATCATATGCATGAGGGTAACTATCACTTACTAGCCATGCAATCCAAGTAATAATAATTGAAGTATCCAAACCAAATCAGTCACGTCTCTCTCCCAATTTTGAAGATTCTGAAGAGGTAAAGAAGTTTTAGGAGCTAAGTCTAGTAAAACCAAGCTTAAGACCATCACTACCATCAACATAATCATTAAACATACTGTAATGGATAATCGGATGGACGTCCGCTATGTATACTGGTAGCGCCGAGATATGAGGTTGAATAGATGATGACAAACACAAAGAGAAGAAGACGAAAACAGAGAATAAATAATCTCTAGTCCTAGGTCAGAGTATAAGAGACTTTAGAGGAAACTCAAATTATATTCCAAAAAGTGTGACGACAAAAATAGGGTTTGAGAGCCTTTTATAGAATTACTTGAAACCCTACGCCAAAATTACAACTTGTTTCTCACGAAATAATATAAATCTCAACCCAATTTCAAAGTGATTGGAGTTGGTTAAGTATTTTAATTAAATTCAATAAAAATAAAAAAATGTATAAAATTCACAAAAAACAACAAAAAGAGGGCATAAACGATGGATTTTTGGGTCTGGACTTTATCACTCGTGATGCTTTTGAAAACCGTTGGGCTTCTCGACGGGTTCAATTTGAGTGGTCGCAGCGCCTAATTCGGATATTTAAGCCCCAAATAAAGCTCGTTTTCATTTGTCCAAAAGGGTCATATAGCCATGGGTTTGTGCAACTACATTATCCTCACTTTCTTCGGAATAGTTCGCCCATGAATTCTCAGCTTCATCATCCTCAACAGCATTGGTAAACGGCACCAAATGCTTCACGTTGAAAACATTATGGGTCTTCATGTGGCTTGGTAGCTTTAACCTGTATGCATTGGGATTGATCTTTTCGATGATTTCAAACGGACCCACCTTCCTTGCAGCTAACTGGTTGTACTCGTGCACAAGATATCGATCTCTGGTCAAAACTTCCCATACAAAGTCCCATACTGCAAACTTCACCAGTCGGCGCTCTGATCTGCGGCAACCTTATACTTGTGTGTTGTTTCCTCCAAGTGTTTGTGTGTGTTCTCATAGGTCTCTCATAGATCAACAATGGCGGTCTCGACCCTAGCTGGAACCTTGTCAAGCGTTGGGAAAGCCAAATCCATAGGACCCTGTGGTTTATAAACATTGACTACCATAAACGGACCCACCTTCCTTGCAACTAACTTGTTGTACTCATGCACAAGATATCGATCTCTGGTCAAAACTTCTCATACAAAGTCCCATACTGCAAACTTCACCAGTCGGCGCTTCTGATCTGCGGCAACCTTATACTTGTGTGTTGTTTCCTCCAAGTGTTTGTGTGTGTTCTCATGGATCTCTCATAGATCAACAATGGCGGTCTCGACCCTAGTTGGAACCTTGTCAAGCGTTGGGAAAGCCAAATCCATAGGACCCCATGGGTTATAAACATTGACTACCATAAAAGAACTATACCCAATACTGCACTTGTGGTGCCTGTTGTAGGCGAACTCAATGTGATCACGGCGAGAATCTCATGCTTTCAAGTTCTCGGAGACCTCTGTGCATAACATGTTGCCTAACATTCGATTAGTTACCTCGGTTTGGTTGTCTGTCTAGGGATGATACCCGCTGATAGAACTCAACATTGTGTTTGTAAGGCACCACAAACTCCTTTAAAAGTTCCCGAAAAATCCCATATCGTGATCAGAAACGATATTCAGGGGTAGGCCATGTAAGCGGTAGACCTCACAAAAGTATAAAGTAGCAACATTTACAGCATCTGTAGTTTTCTTGCAGGAAATAAAATGGGCCATCTTAGAAAACCTGTCCACCACCACAAAAATAAAATCGTTATCTCTTTGTGTTCTTGGCAGTCTAGAGACGAAATACACGTTGACACTTCGCCACAGTTCATCTGGTATTGGGAGTGGTAGGTATAGACCTGCATTGGAGGATGTACCTTTTGCCACATGACAAACCCGACAACCATCTACAAAACGGATAACATCTCGCCTCAAATGCAGTCAGAATAACTGACTAGATACATAGTGAAGGGTTTGATCTCTACCACCATGCCCCTCGTTATGTCTCTCTTGTACAATCAACAAAATCGTTTCTTAAATCTACGTTAACATTCTCTAGAATATGACCAAAATATGTATTGATAGCTAGTAGATCATTCATCATCTCAAATACCACAACATCTCATTCCATACGAATCATCATACTATGTCGGTTCAATGCATCAGTTATGCGGTTAATTGCCTACGAAGTGTGCTTGATGAAAGAGGTAAATTGTTGAGTAAACGATTCCCAATGCGCATGGAGGGAAGAGAGCTTCTCATGACTTTGAAGAGGCTTCAAGGCATCATGATCGGTGTATTATACAAAGTCATTATAGGCCAAGTAGGAACCCAATGCTTCAAATCTCGTACAACTGTATAACACTCCTTATCATAGGTGTTGTAGTTGAGTTTAGCTCCACTTAACTTCTCACTGAAGTTGGCTACAGGTCAGCCTCGTTAGCTGAGTACATCTCCAATGCCGAATCCGGACATATCACAATGCATTTCAAACCGTGTATAAAAATCAGGTATAACCAGAATAGGTGCAGTGGTCAGTCTTATCTTGATCTCTTCAAACGCAGTAGTTGCTTTAGGGGTCCATCAAAACGTCTTGACCTTCATACAATCTGTAATATGAGTCATGACAACACTGAAGTTATGTATGAAACTCCTATAGAATGAAACCAACCTCTGAAAAGAACAAACTTTGGGGATAGAAGTAGGTATAAGCCAGTCATGCACTGCTGCCACTTTCGACTTATCCACTGACAAGCCATCCTTTGAAACACTTCCCATAAAACTGAGTCTGTCATAAAGCAACACTTGTCGAGTCCTCCATAAAACTCTTTTCGTCTCAAAACAACCAACACTTCCCATAAGTGTTAGAGGTGCAACTCCTTCGTAGTAATATATGTGAGAATATCGTCGAAGTACACAACTAGAAATTTTTAATGAACGGGCGAAATACATGGTTCATAGCCCGCATGAACGTGCTAGGAGAATTGGAAAGGCGGATGGGATGACCATCCACTGAAATAGACCTTCTCAGGTTTTAAAGGCTGTTTTCTACTCATCTCCCATGGAAATAAAAATCTGATGATATCCGTTATTCAAATCCAGCTTTGTAAACACGATAACACCACTCAACTGATCCAGTAAATCATCAAGGTAGGAACCGCACAAGGACTAAGGCTCTCACGGATGTGGCCTTTATTCAACAGTTCTTTCACCTGTGTACGGAGATCCTCATGTTTTTTTTACTCATCCGGTAATGCGGTCGGTTTGGTAGGCTAGCACCCGCTACTAGGTCAATCTGGTGATGGATATCTCTTAATGGAGGAAGACCTATAGGCAGATTATCACGAAAGACAACATAAATTTTTGGTAATAGCGGTTGAATGCGCTCATCTATCCCAACAAACGGATCAACATTAAATTCTTTAACCACCAAAAGATAAATAATTCATGTATCACTAACATGCTCTATAAATACTTTTTGAGCTAAAAAGTTCTTACCTGACTTATGTGATACAACAAGTGGAGGTTTTGGGGATACCTCCTTAATTGGTGTTAATATGAATCTAACGTTATTTCATATGAAACTATAGAGGTTTGGGGGGATACCTCCTACCATCGTATGTGAACTTTTTATCATATTGCCATGGTCGGCCTAGCAATAAATGACAAGCATCCATAGCAATGACATCGCATCATGCCTTATCCTTATGATTACCAACAGAAAAAGACACCGAACATATTTTAAAGATTGTTACCTCACTACCTTTCTTTAACCAGGCGAGCTTGTAGGGTTTGGGTGGTCTTCTGTTTTCAAGGCAACTTATGCACATCTTCTTCAGAAAAAACTTTTTTGCAGCTCTCTGAATCAATAACGAATTTGCATACCTTTCCCCTATAGTACAAGTCGATTGGAAAATATTGTTTCAGAGCCAATCATCCCCTTCATTTCTTACTTTAGGAGTAAAACAGACACACCTTAACCCCTGTCCAGTTTATCATATTAGCAAAAGTCTGTTGGATGTCGAAAGAGGATATCTGGAGTTAGAAAAGTGGACATTGTCATTGGTAATTGTAGCAAGAAAGCATGTCCAACATCTCTTCCTGTAACCTAGTCCTCCTGAACCTCATCAACAGTATCCTTTAGTTCCTCATCAAACCATGGGTCACCTACCAGATCAAAATCAGCAGGTTCAGTGAGCAAACCCCTCAATTATTGTGGCCGTTGTCGTAATTTTGGACAATGTAAAACAACGTGCCCTAGTTCGTGACAATGGTAGCACCTAACATGCAAGGAAGTAGTTGCACGACTAGGGATATGTGAGTTAGCACCTGTACACATAGAGGTGACAGTTGGTACTACTTGACTAGGTCCTGGAACCGTCCTTTTTGAAAATGTCATTGGAGTTGTTCTTGCAATATCTCTTCTATAAGGCTTTCGTGAAAGGTCTTTCTCCAGATGTAGTGCACGTTCATGTGCTTCAGACATATTCACAGGGTCGAACATGTTTAGTTGGTCCTGAAAGTGTTGTCCCATCCCACCTATGTAGCGAGATACTAATTAATCTGCCGAAACAGCAATATCGGCACAGTTTTGCAGCTTGAAAAAATCGTTAATGTATTCATCAACAGTCTGTAACACTTGTTTAAGGTTTTAGAACTGCTTGTACATTATACGTGCATAATTATAAGGCAAAAATGTAGCCCTCAAGTGCTTCAAAAATTTATCCCAGTTTATTATTTTTGGCTTACCTTGCATTGATCTGGTCTGTTTTAATTGATGCCACCAAGATGCAGCTCGGCCTCAGAATTTAGTTGCAGCCAACTGTACCCGTTTTGCATCCGGAACCTCCTTGAAATCAAGGATTTCTTTAATTGAGGCGATCATATCTAAAAAATCCTCCGGCTCGAGACCCCATTAGAACTTTGGGATCTCAAGTCTAAATCTATATTCCCACCGGTTGTTGGCATTCTGATCGAAATCTCTTACTGGAGACTGCTCAAAGACTTGTTCACGACAGAGTTGTGGGTAATATTGACCTCTACCTTGTTCTCTCAGAGGAGCAAACAGATTCTGCTCGCGGTCGGTCTCTATCTCAGACCCCGACGACTGGTTGCTCGAACCTGGAGCTCAAAATCCGTTGATTTGGTTGTTCAACATCCTTTATAGTGCTTCTTGTACGTCCCTCATCTGGTTTCCAAACAGATGCTTATGTTTACCCACCTGGCCTAATAATTTTTCAAATCCATCACGATCGAACGATCTGCGATTGGAAGAGTGGACTCTCACGCAAGGATCTCTTTGGCGACATACCTCCTTAACCTACGTCGTATGAGCTTTGTCGCTCTGATACCAATATAGAATTGGTTAAGTATTTTAATTAAATCTAATAAAAATAGAAAAATATAGAAAATTCACGAAAACAACAAAAATAGGGCCTAAACGATTTAATTTTGGGCATGCACTTCATCAAGAGGCTTCTCCTTCGTAATGCTTTCTAAAATCGTTGGGCTTCTCAACGTGTTTGATTTGAATGGTTGCAGTTCCTAATTCGGATAACCGAGCGCCAAATAAAGCTCGTTTTCGTTTGTTCAAAAGGGTCATATAGCCATGGGCTTGTGCAACTACATCATAAACCATAGCCTCAACCCTCTTCCTCAAATTTTGTGCAAATATAAGATTATGGATACCATCAATGTTTGTCTATATGTCCCCGGAGAGACCCTAGACTCGACTAAATTTGACGAGCTCATGTTGTACACTAAAGTCCTTGATTGGTGAGTTTAGTTACCCCTTCATCTTGAGTTGGTAATTTTTTTTTAAATTTTTGGACGTATACCCTAGTCATACTACTCTTGACACTTTAAAAAATGGCATAAACTCTATGATTTTCAGGTTATCTTACATTTTATTTGAGATAGAAAATCTAATGATAGTCTCCTGGTTCATCTTTTTAATATTACCTTCATAGCAATTTCTAACCATTCTAAAGTGGTTAATGATTTATTATAGTAGGATAAGCTATATAAATATTTTTTCACAGTAATAAGTGAAGATTGGGAGACCGACCACAAAAGATGTCGGTGCAAAATCATAGGTAGATGACAAGATGAAAGTAAATGTTACTTTCCATACCCGAAGACCACTATGCCTTCCCCAACCTTTAACTTTCTACTTTGGTTTTGTTTTTTGCTTTATTTAAATTTGGTTATGTATTGTTAAGACTAATGCTTTTTCTATGTCATAGATTTTAGCAAGCTCTAATATGTTCTCACTATCCTCAAAATATACACCACTACCAAATGGTCTACGAATTACCATTATTTATTCACTTTAAAAAAATTGTTATCATCCGACTTCTACCCAATGCATAACTAAGGATGACATAAATCTCACAAAAACTAGGAAATTTTCATCTTATACATTGTTGTTATGTCAAAGCCTCCAACCAAATTCTACAAAACTTTCATAACCAAATATGTTATCAATCGTTTGAATTTAACCGAGATCACGCCACCACTGAAGAATGTCAAGGTAAAGAGATATAATAAGATAGATAACGAGTGAGAGGATAAAGTTATATAAAGACTATGGTCGAGACTGAGCACTTCACTGACAAGATGATATTATTAGAGGCTCGGCCTAACTGATAAAATAAGTTGTTCATGGGAACTCAGCTTAAATTTGAGGTTTATCTTATCATAAGACCCAAGAGGGTTTTATAGCTAGCCATGAGATCAAAGGTATCTCGTATTGCCATGAGATCAAAGGTAGCTAGTATTGGAAAAGTCCTTTTGTAATTGTGCCTCTGAGGGTGCAAGATCTAGGGTATGTGAGGGCTATAGATATGCATGCTACTAAAAATATTTATATTAATAAAGACCAGTTGTACTTAACCATATTCTACTCATTGTTGTAGATGATAAGTAATATGTTTAGAGCTATCCAAACTGTGGTTGAGCATACTAACGTGCTATTGTCTGACTTCTCTAATATGCTCAAAACTTATCTCAATAAGGCAAAAAACATAGCCAAGACCGAACTCGAGCTCACAAGGATAAAGACTTCGATGGTCGGATCCAAGAACCCGTTAGAGAAAAATCATATGACTTAGGAGGAGAAGGTTGTGAAGTTGAAGAGGAAGTGTACAAAAGATTAAGTTTCAATAAGAGAAGGAAAATAAGGAACTCAATAATGAAAATTCTAGTATGTATAAGAAGTTATAAGAATATGACGAGATTAGGAAAAGGTTTGAAAAATGCAAGGAGTTCACATTATATGTGGGTAAGCAACATGCTGATAACATTTGAGCCGATATTATCCTCAAAAAATTAATGGTGTTCTCTAATTTAGACTAGTAAAATGTATGGCTCAGTGTACGAGAGGAAACTCATCTAGATTGACTCGAATTATATTATTTTAAGGATTAGATAATATAATACCATAAGAATATCCCTGTTGGATTTACTATTAATATCTTGGACACTATGGTGTTGGCATTCCATGTTGATCCTATCTTTACCAAACTCAACGTCATAAGAAATTTAAATAATACCCCATAAAATAAGGTATTCTATTTGAATTTTTGAAGAAGTCAGTATGGTTAGCTAGGAGGATGATGGTGCTGAAACTAGTGGGAAGAAATGTAGAGTTGGGACTATTTAGGAATATTTCATATTTACTTGCTTTATTTAAATTTATTCTGAATTAAAATCCTTAAAAGGCCGAGATAATGTTTATATTATTTTAAATTCGAAGTAATTAAAATGTCAGTTTGTATGCTTTACAAATCAAAGTACTTGGAACACTATGATGATATTTGTTTTTTGAACCAAAATATTTGGAAGGCCAAATAAATGTTTGCTTGTGGTTTGTTTATATATATTATTACTATGGCCATCGGTATGCTGAGGTAAACATCCCATTCTTTAGCATTAAAAAATCATCTTGTTTATTTTATTAATCTTTCAGCTTCCCAAAGTATACAATATGTTCCTTAAATATCAGGGATGTTTCTTTGCTTACTTTTCCCACAGTTATTATTCCTTTTGTACGTTACCTTAAGTTACAAGAACTCAGCTCTCCTGAAAGGCTATCAGTCTCGGATATGGAGGTCAAACTTAAAAATTTAATTGATTAAATCCCTTAAGGCATTATCAAATATTAATGATGAATGTCGATTTATCGTGTCCTTTGTTCTTGATAATGAGAGTCGAATGTAAGAATCGTATGTTTTTTTACTACTGACAGATCATGAGATTTTAAAGTTGTCGACCTCTTTTAGACCTTTTCCAGCTGAAGTTAGCTATCAGACTCATACTAATAGGTCATACAATTGAAATAAATCTAAAAAAAATACATGAAATAAAATAAATACTATTAAATCGTCGTGAAACCGTCAAATATAATTCATGTATGTCCCTATTTTTGATTTTGTGCAAATATTATCATGCGTGTTTTCTTCTCCTGGTAGGCAATAAGTGTTCTGGTAGGCATGGTGGTTTTAAAAAGTCATGGTCCATATAAATTTAAACAATATTTGAACGCAAGTCATAAAAATAAATTTGATAAAATCTTTACGTTATACATATGCACTCGAATATTCATCTTTGTTGAATTTTAATTAGTATATCACTTGAGGAACATGTAATGATAAATAAATCAATAAAATTATTTAATCAAATATATCGATCCACTTTACGATTTGCTTAATCATTCTACTAAAAAGTTGTAAAAAATGCACTAATATAATATACAATTAAGATATAATTAAATATGTTAATTGTTAAAATATAATATCTTTTATAATACTATACTTGTTATTAACTATAAAGTTATTTTTTGTCTTTATTTATATTATAGACCAAAAAACTTGAAAAATAAGATTTAAAATAAGGTAATTAATATTTTACTTCTTTGATGGATCGTAATTGATGAGTCCGAATTCAGCATGCTCCCCGGAAGGGCAAATCAGTCTAAGTCTCTCCGAATACCGGACAGTCTACAAGGACATAAATCGGACAGATCATTTGGACCGGACAGATCACTTTGAACACTGTAAACTTAAGAATGTTCGAACTATGACTAAAGTACTAAAAAACCTAAACACTTCCTGACTAAGCTACCTGCCCTCCTGCTTAGAACTCATGGGTCTTTAAACATGACCCGGGTCCATTAAACATGACCCGAAAGCCCATAAGGGCCCAAACATCATACTATAAATACCCAACCACCAGCATTAACTATGGGTAATGATATTTAACTGCTACCAAGCTGCTTAATTATCTCTCCACCGTTAAACACCCATACACCACCGTTAAACACCCATACACCACCCTGAAACTCCACTTAAAATTACTAGCCTACCCTCAGGCAATTAAAATCCACACCAAATTGGCGACCACAGTGGGAGCAGAGAGGTGCCTGAATCAAGCATTCAAAACCTGCCAAGAAATTCTGTCCGTATGAATCCGGACAATCCAGAGCTTCCACCAGCTTTGCTCGAAGTGGTGGAAGAAAACGATGAGTATACTGTCCAAGAGCGCGACAGGTTAAAGCTTGAAATAGAAGCTTTGAGGGCTGAAAAGGCCAAGATGGGCGTGAAAGAAAAATCCAAGGCATCGGTTGTTCATCACACCGATAACCCCAGAGAGCATGAAGCTTCCAAAACTCATGTGAGCACCAAAAAGACTCATGCTAGTTCTAAAAAGTCTCATCGGTCCAAGCCTGTGGAGAGTTCTGACTCAAGTTCAGAATCTTCGGACAGCTCTTCGGACAGTGAGGGAAATGAAAAATCCTTGTCCTCTAGCAGTGATGAGGGTCGAACCAAGAAAAAGCAAAAGCAGGTTAAGAAATATTCGAGAAAAAGAGATCACCATGGAAGAATGAAAAGGCATATTGGAAAGGGGTCATCTCACCACCGGAGGTATACGGACAAGATGCTGATGGATCCCTTTTGCTTTCCACGATGAGCCAGGTATCTTTGCAACTCCCAATGAGGATAATGTGTTCAGTCGTGGAAGGAATTGGAGGCAGTCTCCACTGTCTTCTAAAATCCTGTCCGGAAACCTCCCCAAGAGGTTTGACAGTACTAAGATGGAGAAGTACGATGACAGTACCGATCCGGACAATCATCTGGAGCAATTCAAGAACTTCATGATGAACTTTGATGATGATGATAAACTACTGTGTAGGGCATTCTCCCAATCTTTTACGGGGAGTGCTCTGAAATGGTACAACAGCCTGCCTCAAGGTTGTATTAAAGATTTTGATACGTTTTGGGTGGCCTTTCGAAGGCAGTTTGTAGGGAGTAAGGACCTGAAGGGCAATGGAGACACAATAATACATTGTGCCTAGGAGCCAAATGAGTCCTTGAAGTAATACATAAGTCGTTTCGTGAACACAAAGAATGGGTTGGCTGATTGCTTCGAACAGATGGCAATAGCATCCCTAAGGCAAGGTTTGAACCCAGGCAATCTGGCTGATTCGGTGACCAGAAAGAAAGTCATGACCTGGGGAGGATTGCTGAATCAAGTTGGCAAGCAAATAAACGTTGATGAAACGAAAAAGACCAGGGTGCACAGGCAGGTGAGGTCCACCCCAGTGGCACCAACTCCAAATCAAAACCAGTCCGGGAACAAAGCAAGAGAAACCGGACAGGGGCATGGTAGGGCAAAAGCTCAGTCTCAGCCAGCTGCTCCTGCTCAAAGTCAACAATCCAGAAACAAAAGTGGGCCATGGGTCCAACCGGAGTGGTTCGCAGAGCTCAAAGAAAGCGTGGCCACCATTTTCGATAAAACAAAAGATGAGGTGCACTACCGGAGACCAGCAACCTTGCAGTCTCCCAGAGAGCATCGTAACAATTCTTTTTGCCAATACCACAATGATATTGGCCATACCACTGATGATTGCATAGCGTTGAAACAAGAGGTTCAAAACTTGATTGAAAGAGGAAAGTTAGGAGCATACGTTAAAAGAAGAGGAGGCAACAGGCCTGACAACACTCACCAGGTTGGTCCAAGTAATGCTACCCCGGAGGGGGCCATGGTAATAGTTGAAAGGTTTGATGTGGAATATGAATACTTGGATCCTGATCCAACACGAAATAGGGTGGGTACTATAGAGGAGTGTTCTAGGACGGTCTCCGGGCTCATTAAATTCTTCGAGTCACTGACGATTTTCGGAGGGGACACTATGACAGCTCCTACAGCTTCTTCAAGAAAGAGGCATGTACATAATTTAGCCTCCCAGCTAGAAGGGGGCATGACATCTTATCAATCACCAAACTCATTCCCATTCATTGTCTTTGATGAGGATGATTTAAGAGACATTGCTGGCCCTCATGAGGATGCTGTTGTCATAGGAGCGTCTATCGGGGGCAATGAAATAAGGCGAATTCTGGTGGATACTGGAAGCTCTGCCAATATCCTGTTCCTAACCACTTACAAGAAAATGAAAAATCCAGCTGTGATTCAAAAGTCGGACAGGTCAATCGTGGGCTTCACGGGCAGCTCAGCCGATGTGATCGGGGAGTTTGAAGAAGAAGTGTTATTGGGCAGGGGCCCTTTCAAGAAAATGGTTAGAATACTCTTCATCGTGGTGGATTGTCCCACTTGCTATAATGCTATTCTAGGGAGATCTTGGCTCTCTAGGATGCATGCAATGGCTTCAACAGTCCATCAGTGTTTAAAGTATGCTGTTCAGGGACAAGTTGGGGTTGTCCGGAGCAGCCAAAAGATTGCAAGAGAATGCTATGCTACTGCCTTGGCTCCACAAACGCTGGGGGCAGTCCGTATAAACGATCAATAGCAGTTTGAGGGTCTTTCTGGGGTGAGGGTGAAATCGATGACCCCAGAGAGACCCCTGGAGTGTTGATCCCAATTGAAGAGGTTGAAACACACTGTTTGGAAGAAGGCAAAAGTGTCAAGATAGGGTCCAAGATGCCACCAATATTGAAACAAGAGATGTTGAAATTTTTGAAAGACCATCAGCACGTTTTTTCTTGGTGCAATGCTGATGTTACTGGAGTTCCATCAGAGGTGATATCCCATCACCTATCTGTCCGGAGAGATGTGGCACCAGTGGTTCAAAAGAGAAGAGCTTTCTCGAAAGAAAAGGCTGATGTCATAGTACAAGAGGTTGACAGACTCACAAAGATGGGGCATATTAAAGAATCTCAATATCCTTTGTGGACTGCGAATCCTGTCCTGGTAAAAAAGAAAAACAGAAAGTGGCGCATGTGCATTGACTTCACAGACCTCAATAGAGCTTGCCCAAAAGATTTGTATCCAGTCCCCCGGATTGATCAGTTAGTAGACTCTACTTCTGGGAACAAGCTGCTCTCCTTTATGGATGCCTTCTCCGGGTACAATCAGATTCAAGTAGATCCAAAAGATCAAGAGCATACCACGTTTGTCACTGATAGGGGTCTACATTGCTACAAGGTGATGCCTTTTGGCTTGAAAAATGCTGGGGCTACTTATCAAAGGTTAGTCAACAAGGCATTTTCTGATCAAATTGGAAGAAATATGGAGGTATACATTGATGATATGATGGTAAAAAGTGTGGACGAGCAGTTGCACTTGTCCGATCTCCAAGAAACTTTTGCCAACTTGGCAAAAGTGAATTTAAAATTAAATCCTGAAAAGTGTGTGTTCGGAGTGCAGTCCGGGAAGTTTTTGGGATATATCATAAGTGAGCATGGGATACAACCCGACCCGGACCAGCTCAATGCCCTATTCCAGATAGAGCCTCCTCGAAACATTAAAGAAGTACAATGATTAACGGGGAGATTAGCTGCCTTGAACAGATTCATCTCCAGGTCTTCAGACAGGTGTGCTCCATTCTTTCAAACTTTGAAGGGTGCAAAAGGGTTCGAATGGACCCCATAGTGTGGTGAGGCATTCAATGAAATCAAAAAACATCTCTCCTCTCCCAAAACTTTGTTCAAACCAGTTGATGGGGAGACTCTTATCATGTATCTGGCCGTTTCAACTTGTGCCATCAGTGCTGTATTGGTAAGAGAGGTCGATGGTTGTCCCTACCCAGTATACTACATCAGCAAAAGCTTGATTGATGCTGAGAGGCGTTACTTGAAACTCGAAAAACTGGCGTTAGCTCTGGTGATAGCTGCAAGAAAAATGAGGCCTTACTTTCAGGCTCATCCTATCGTCGTCCGAACATGTTTCCCTTTAAAGAATGTCCTTCAAAAAGCAGACATTTCAAGCAGAATGACAAAATGGTCAGTAGAATTGGGAGACTTTGACATAGACTTTGCTCCCCGGACAGCAGTAAAAGCCCAAGCTGTGGCTGATTTTCTGGTTGAATTCCACTCCGATAGGGATTCAGAGCAACCTACTGACTCAAAAGACAAGAAAGTATGGATTGTCCGAACAGACGGAGGGTCTAGCACCATGGGATGTGGAGCAGGAATATGTCTCACTTCCCCATATGCGGACAGCATGTATCAAGCTATTTGTTTTGCTTTCAGGGCATCTAATAACGAGTCCGAATACGAAGCAGCTATAGCTGGGTTAAAGTTGGCCCACATCTGTGGGGCTAAAAGGGTCAAGCTTCTAAGTGACTCCCAGTTGCTTGTCCACCATGTCTTAGGCCAATCTGAGGCTAGAAAGGAGCAGTTGGTAAAATATTTACTCCTCCTAAAAAATGAAGCGCTAAAGTTTAAAGCTGTTGTCTATGAGCACATTCCCCGGGCAGAAAATAAGCTAGCAGACTCATTGGCAACAATAGCATATACGGAGTCCTACCCATGGATCCATGTGCTTGAAAGCCCTTCTATTCAACTTAGTGAGGGTGGAAAAGAGGAAGTTTTTGAAATACAAGTGAATCGGCCTCAAGACTGGAGATCTCCTCTCATACAATATCTGTCCGATGGTGTTATGCCTTCAGATAAGTCACAAGCCAGAACATTGAAACACAAGGCTCGTGGTTTCATTATGTTGAGAGAAGTGTTGTACAAAAAATCCTATAGTAAACCTCTCCTACATTGTTTAGGGGATAATGAGTCACAAATGGTCCTCTCCGAATTGCATGATGGTGAGGGATCAGCCCATTGTGGATTCAGAGCTTTAACAAGAAGAGTGTTACTCTCCGGATACTATTGGCCATCAATCATGAAAGATGCAAAGGAGCTGGTGAGAAGGTGTGATCCATGCCAGAGGTACAACAGTGAAATTCATGTACCAGCCATTCCTTTGGAGTCAAATTCTGAGCCCATCCCTTTTGCTCGATGGGGGTTGGACTTGGTTGGGCCTCTCCCTGTGGCGTCCGGAGGGCGTAAAACTATAATTGTGGCCATTGACTACTTCTCAAAGTGGGTAGAAGCAGCTCCCCTGGCAGGGACAACATCGAAAGCTGTCATAAAATTCATTCTGTCCAACATATGTTGCAGATTCGGTGTCCCACAAAAGATAACGATAGACAATGGGCCACAGTTTGACAATAGAGAAATGGAAAGCTTCTGTGCCTCAAGGGGTATACAGCACTGCTTTTCTTCACCTTTCCACCCACAAGCCAATGGGCAAGTTGAAGTGGCTAATAGAACTATACTGTCCGGTTTAAGGAAGATTCTAGAAGGGGCTGCTGGGAAGTGGCCTAGTTATCTACAAGAGGTCTTGTGGGCCTACCGGACAACGCCTGGGGCTGCAACACAAGAGTCTCCCTTTGCCTTGGTCTATGAAATGGATGCAGTAGCCCCCATAGAGAAGACACTCCCTTCCTTTCGTGTTCATAACTTCTCCGGACATGCTAATGAGATGGCCGTCAGAAATCAACTTGATTTAATAGATGAATGACGGGTTAAAGCCTACCTAAGAGTGGCACACTATCAGAGCTTGATGAGAAGCAGGTTTGCTTCTAAGGTTAAAAGAAGAGATTTCCAACCAGGGGACAAAGTATTAAGGAAGGTCTTCTTGCATACTAAGAAAAAGCTCTTCGGAAAGCTGGCCCCAACCTGGGAGGGTCCGTATACTGTAGTTGAAAGAATCAAGCCTGGGACTTATTGGTTGGAAGACAAAGATGGCAGGGTTTTAACTCACCCTTGGAATATTGAACACCTTCGAATGTACTTGGAATAACACTTGTGTAAATATTTACTTGTTTAAAATCCATGTAAATATTTGAGGGCATACCTTCCCCTCTTCGGTGGCACGGAGAGCTTTCAATGAAATTTGATGCCTTCTTCAAAATTTTCTAAGTATTTTCAAAATTCTATCTCTTGTCATACTACCCGGACTGAAAGGTCTAAGGGCTATTTAAACTCTAGCCGGAGAATCTTAACACTCTCACAATGCAATAACTCAAAGCTACTTAAATTCCAGCTATCTAAACTAAAACAAATAATGAAAGAAGATGATGGTTGAGCAAAATAGAAACATTCATTCAACAACTTAAAATTGCCTTGGCCTTCCAAGGACTTTTGAACAAGTTAGGGTACAGCACAAAAAATCTGTCCGAATAATATCGGACACCACAACAAAAATAGTGCCTTGGCCTTCCAAGGACTTTAGTTTGAGTAAAAGATAAATAAAGTACACCATAAATTAAGGTTGAGCCTTTGAAGATGGCTCACCCTCGTCTACCTTCTTGCCTTTGATGTTGCTCCCCCCTTCGACCACTTTCTTGCCCTTGGGATCATTCTCCTCTTCACCTGGGCTCTCTCCGGTTTTCTCTTCATTATCAGATGAGGACTCACCAGAGAATCCCTCATCAACCATAGTATAAAATGGAAGGCCATCATCATCCACATAGAGCCATAAGTCCCCCAGGGTCCTCTTCGGGAAGTTTTCGTGAAAAAGGAGAACCATATCAGACTTCACCCTTTGAACCATTAGCTCTTCGCTTTGTATCATATCCCTGACATAGGCGTTGATCTTGGCCTTGATTGTGGCCTCTTGGTCCCTTACCAAAGCAGCCTTCTCTTCAGCAGCCTGAGTCACTGTATTTTCTAAAGCAATCTTGTCAGTGGTCAGGTTGGTGATGAGCTTCTCCTTTGCAGTGGTCTCTCCCCGTGAGACCGTGAGATCTTTCTCCATACCAGACAACTTCTCCTGGAGATCTTTTATGGTTTGCTCTAGGGTGGCAACTTTTGTGTTGCTCTCATCATGACTCCTCTTCAGCTCCTCGTGTGCTTCCTTGAGTAAATCAGCATTGGTGGTAGCAATGCGGAGGTCTTCGGACAGCTTATCCTTCTCAGACTTGAGGTCTTTGATGGTGTCTGCTTGACTCCGAACTTGTCTTTCCAGTGTAAGAACTGGCTGCACATTACTAAGCAGGGAATGGGCTATAGTGTCCTTCTCACTAGAAACCATGAAAGTCTTACCGTTAAAATTGACCGTATTGGAGCTGCTCGGAGGGATGTAGGGCCTTGTGAACTCGTCTCTGGGCAGGCCAAGGAAATATTCACCAAGCCCACCCAGACCGGTGATGTCCACTTCATCCAAGTTGAGCTCTCCCCCCTCGACTTCATCAGTGTGAAACTCTCTGGGGATCTCTTCGGCCAGCGTTGGGTCAGAAGGGCCAGTGGGAAAAGAGGGCTCCGGATCCCGGAGAGCGAGGTCATCTCCTTGTGAAGTCTTTTTCTTCTTAACTACCCGGTCAGCGCTTTCACTTGCTTGCTTGCGAGTCCTCTTGGGAGCCCTTGGAGGTTTTGGAAGGTCTACTTCCTGCCTCTCGGTCTCCTGCTCCACCACCTGCAAGAGAGTTGCATCAATTTGAACTTGGGGTGCCCCCTCTGGATCTATTGGGGCATTCTTCTCAGCATCGCCCGCCACCTTCTTGCATTTTCTTCTGCCCTTCATTTTGCTTGGGGCTTTGGCCCGGGCAGGCAGGTAGAGTGTCCCATCCAGTTCATGGGACCTTCTCAGCACAGTGTCTTCATCAGGCTGGGTGGTGAGCTCCTCCCAAGTTAGGTCTCTCCGACCTGTGGTGTTCCACAGGTGAGACCTTGCTAAATTCCCAGGGGTGAAGGCCTTGTGAAATCGATTCTCCCAATTCTCTGCGGCCCAAGCATTGATTTTGCCACAGGTAGTCTGTCCGGCCTTCAGGTAGTCCCCGAACTCCTTTGGCAGCTCTGTTAAAACAAAAGAGAAATTGGTTAGTATAAACTTAACTAAAAGAAAAAAGAAAAGGGAAAAACGGACAGAGACTAAAGTTAAGAAACTTACGGTCACTCCTCCACCTACTCCTGAGGAGACTTGGGTTCTCTCCGGCCTTGATTTTCTTGTCGTTTTCCCAGGCACCACTAACAAACAAAAATTAGCTTCTCCATTTGCTCTATGATTCCAGGAGATCATCAACAACCTTGAGATCGTTCCCCATGTTGAAATGGTAGAAGGGGAACTGATGATGCTTGCACAGGTTGGCCACTGCTGCGAACTCTTCCATAGGAAGAGGGATCCCAGATAACCTAGACGCCATGATACATGACATCAAAGTGAACCAGCCATTGGGACTTAGCTGTGTTGGGCAGAGCTTGACCAGGTGAAAGTAGCGCACGATCTCCGGGTCTAGTGGGAACCTGAGTCCCCAGTTAAATAGCTCCGTAAAGAAGACTATTTCGTTCCGTTCGCAATCCATTGGGGTCTCCGGATCAATGGGGATCCTTATCTTCACGTTTTCGGGGATCCCCCATTTTGTGCGCATTCTACCCAGATCAGAGGTATGGATGAATGCATACTTGGTCTTCTGCAAGGCCAAGAGGTACTTAAGCTCGACTTTGTAGAAGCACGGCCCCACTCTCCCCTCAAGGCACTCCGGCAGGTCCGGATGCCTCAAATACAAATTTTCTTTGCCCTTTTTGGCAACAACAGCAGTGGTATCAGCCTGTCCGGAGGACTCGGACTCAAAGGGGACCTCTTCAGTAGAGTCCTCCATTCTCTCCTCCATAATTGTTGGGGGGACTTCTGTGGAAGTGGTTCGGGGAGGATTGAAGCTTGGCATAGCCTGCCCTCCGGGCTGTTGACTACCGGTATTCATCTGACTTCTCACCTCAAGTTGGGTTTCTGAGGCAGAAGACTCTATAGGGGGTACTGGGTTGCTGGCCTCCGGACCGGACGGCCTCTCCCGGGGAGCTCTAATGGGCACTCCAGACCCAAAGTCACTATTTTTTGCCCCCGATTTCGAGGGAGTATTCTTCGAGGTTATTCCCTTCACTAACCGGCTTGGCCTCTTAATCGTTAGCTTCTCCGGAGAGTGGTCAGAATCAGACCCCATAGCTATAAACGGAGAGGGTTTCCTGACACTTGTAGCGGTAACTCCTAGTTCAACAGCAGGTATTGACTCATGAACTGAGGAGCCAGATACTATGAGTGAGAGGGTGGATTGAAAGAGTTTTTTGGGTTTGGTACCTTTGGAGGAGGATGATCCTCTATCAGATTCTGCAACAGAGGTGGCTGGTTTCTCAACAGGTGATGATGGTAGCCATGCTGCTATTCGCCTTTCCTTCTCGACCTTCTGCGCTTTCTCCAACTCCGAAAGGTTGAGCCAATTACCTTTGATCAATGATGTTCTTGCTGTAAACATAAACAACCAAGAAATTTTTTTGTTCTAGAGAGAGAAAGCTCTGAGTAGATTTGCAGAGTGAAATTTGAGAGAGATAGTAAAACAGTGAAAAATGAATGTGAATTTATAGTAGATTTGAAAAAAGGAGTTGATTCCTAGGAGAATCCGAAAAGTTGGGCAATGATTAAAAGACGGCGCTGATGTCACTATTGGCAATTAAAGAGGTAACTTGTTAAAGAAGGTGGTGCGAAATTCAAGGTGAAAAAACGACTGGAGTGGCCAATCAGAGAGCGACACGTGTCCCACTAACTCTGGCAAAAACCGTTTGGAATTCGTAACGTTTAATCTGTCCGGGTATACCCACAGCTCTGTCCGGATTAAGAACCACTTCATATATCGGACTGTTTTTCAGTTCTTTGACAAGGAAACTTGCTCAAACACCTAAAAAAGGGGCTCCTGATGAGTCCGAATTCAGCATGCTCCCCGGAAGGGCAAATCAGTCTAAGTCTCTCCGAATACCGGACAAGCTACAAGGACATAAATCGGACAGATCATTTGGACCGGACAGATCACTTTGAACACTGTAAACTTAAGACTGTTCGAACTATGACTAAAGTACTAAAAAACCTAAACACTTCCTGACTAAGCTACCTGCCCTCCTGCTTAGAACTCATGGGTCTTTAAACATGACCCGGGTCCATTAAACATGACCCGAAAGCCCATAAGGGCCCAAACATCATACTATAAATACCCAACCACCAGCATTAACTATGGGTAATGAGAATTAACTGCTACCAAGCTGCTTAATTATCTCTCCACCGTTAAACACCCATACACCACCGTTAAACACCCATACACCACCCTGAAACTCCACTTAAAATTACTAGCCTACCCTCGGGCAATTATTATCCACACCAGTAATAACAAATCTTAAATCTGCTAAACAATATGGAAAAAATATAAATAACACTCACAAAAATACCTTGAGGGAGGCTAATTTTAAAATACTTAAGTTTTAAATGAATTATAATTATTTCACAATGATTTATCTAACCTTTTCACTTCCCTTGTTTTTTTTATTATAGATTACATGTTGATCAAGTACCTATCATAATGTTATTATACTTCACATCATTTTTTTCTTATATGGACGATAATGTGTTTGGTTAATTCATCATTTTTTTCTTATATGGACGATAATGTGTTTGGTCAATTCAATCTCAATATATAAGAAACAAAAAATAATCTAAAGGACTAGTCTACAAAGTATTATAAGAATTACTTAATTTAAAATTTGTCACATTTATAAGAATAATTCACTTAATTGGAAATTTATCACATTGATAAAAATAATTCTTATATGAAAAATTACTAGGGTTTTTATTTTTGTTCCAGCGATCAAAATCATTAATTGTCATAAAAAGCATTATATCGTATTTTTATTCAAAAAATTAGTCTCAATAAAGATAAAAACATCATATGTATTCCCAAGCTTAGTTTATAACCATTAACAAAATATAAATCAAAAGAATACAAGTGTACAATAACTCACACATACACAACAAATTTCCATAAAATGGAATATGTGTTTAGTTTAATTAGCTCATCATAGTCTTTAGCGTGAGATAATTGGGCTAAGTTACTATATAAAATTTATATATACATTTTTAAGAAATTCATATTATAGTTATAGGGTTAGAAACCCTAACGCGCATGAATCATTATCCTTACAATCTGAAAGATCTAGTATGAAGAATAAGAATAAATACTCACCAATATTCATGATCTTGATATTGTTATTCGTCTCCTCCAGAAGAAGATTTGGATATTGAGATGATTGTGAATATTTTCATATTATGTAAGTCGTTTTGATGTTGTCCTAAAAAAATAACAACCTCAATATGGGTTTATCTCTGTGAAGAACTAGATTTGTCTTTAGAGAATATAGAGAAAAGATAACGATAAGAAAAATAAAGTAATAAGATATGTAATGTAACGTAGGGTTGGAGAATCTATTTACATTAATTTTTGGAATACACTAAATTAAATAGACCCCATACATATTACTATATGTTTTATCAATAACCCATTAACTCTATTTTCTTATGAAACCATCGATTTAGTTCTAAATTGCTAGAATCTGATATATTTACATATGTATGGAACAATACCTTATTAGACTCGTAAGGCACGATTACTGAATTACCAGATTGAAGAATCCTCCCTCTAAATCCATATCAATCTGACTGACATCCAGACTATAAATATAGATGATACTAGCTATCTTGTTATATGTGAGTCCAATAAACTATAGGTTGATGTATTTAAATAACTGGACAAATATAACAACAAGTTTTAATACTGTAAATCTAAATTTGACAAGATATTTTACTTCTGGTTATCGTTATAGTCTCCCATTTGGATAATTACATGTACCAAAGTGTACCCACTAATATAAGCACTATATAACGTTGTTGTTTCAAAAATAACCCAAAATTCCTTATTATTTAAGATGATAGCTAACAATAAACTATGCATTGTACGATATGACTTATCAATACATAATTATTCTAACCGTAATTATGTTGCAAAACTACCATCTAAATAAATTTTGACTTCTCATGAAGTACAACATGGAAGCGACTCGACCCTATAATCAGTATATGTCAACTTCCAATTGGTATTATTATATTGAATATAGGTCGTTTAAAGTAAAAGAATAAGAGCATAATTAATCATTTTATTATTCCATAAATTAATACATAAATTTTAAAACAATAATACAATCTAAAATTTGAAATTTTGTTGACATAAACTTCCATCAAATCTAAATCCCCTTTAAGCTAAGGACACTTGTGTGTATATTGTGTTCGTACAAGACTACGGGTGGCAACGCCTTAGTGTAAGGACTACAACCATGAAGTGTGTGTCGTTGTGCTTAATCATGATAATATGATTCTAGATTTGTTCTTTTACAAACAAGAAATTAATGTATATATGTGTAGACTTATTTGAGCCAATATTTCTATTTGAGAATATGAAATTGAATTATTATTATTATTATTACTATAATATAACACGAGTGGTCTTTCAATTCACTATACTTTGTGAAATTTGATGATAAAATTTATGAGCTAACGTGCATGGTTTGAAGAATCAAAACATGCGACATACTCATCCACCATTATATAGGCCATGAAAAAAGTCTATTTTGCATTATTCAACGATACAACACCTTCAGCCAAAATGTATACATAATCGGTGGTAGTGTCTATGCACCCGATAAAATCAATATCATAATACCCTACGATCTATAGGTTATCCCATTGTTTCTATGTCAAATTGTAATGCTTGGTATTCCTCAAGTACCAAATAACACTTTAACTACATTCCAATGGGAAACTCTCATATTGCTCAATTATTTTTCCAACATTCCAGCTATGAAAGATATATTCAGTATACAGCACATGAGCATACATGAGACTTCTAACTGTAAAAATATATGGATATGTCTGCATGATCTGAATTTCTGAATCTTCTTTATGCATTGATCGAGTGAGAACTTATCATCTATGGTTATAAAGGTATCCATAGTTTTTGTTTTTATTTTTTTATACCATAATGAAGTAACATAATTTCAATATATATTATTTGTGACATACCCGTAATACCCTGATAGAGACTTCTTACTATTTTAATCTCTAACATAAAATATATTTTACCAATGTCGTTCATGTCAAATTTACATGACACACTAGTATTAGTAGAATATAATAAACCTAGATCATTTATGGCAATAAGTATGTCATTAACATACAAAATTAAGTAAAATTACTTTACTCACACTGGATTGATGATATATGATGAGTCCGAATTCGAAGTGCTCCCCGGAAGGGTAGTCCAAAGTAAATCTCCCCGGAAGGGTAGTCCAAAGTAAATCTCCCCGGAAGGGTAGTCCAAAGTAAATCTCCCCGGAAGGGTAGTCCAAAGTAAATCTCCCCGGAACTTCGGACAGGACTTGTTGACCGGACAGATGATTTCGAACACTGAAAACTTAAGGCAGTTCGAACTATGACTAAAGTACTAAAAAACCTAAACACTATCTGACTAAGCTACCTGCACATCTGCTTAAAACTTATGGGTCTTTAAACATGACCCGGGTCCATTAAACTTGACCCGAAAGCCCATAAGGGCCCAAATTTCACACTATAAATGCCCAACCACCAGCATTAACTATGGGTAAGAAAAATTAACTGCTGCCAGGCTGCTTAATTCTCTCTCCACCCTTGAAACACCCTGAAATACTTTGGAACACCTTTAAACACCACCATACTACCGTGAAACATCCTTACACCGCCTTAAAACTCCACTTAAAATTACCAGCCTACCCTCAGGCTACTTTTATCCACACCAAATTGGCGACCACAGTGGGAGGCGACGGTGCCTGAATCAAGCATTCAAAACCAAGTAAGAAAATTCTGTCCGAATGAATCCGGATAATCCAGAGCTTCCACCAGCTTTGCTCGAAGTGGTGGAAAAGAACGATGAATATACTGTCCAAGAGCGTGACAGGTTGAGGGTTGAAATAGAAGCTCTGAGGGCTGAAAAGGACAAGATGGGCATGAAGGAGAAATCCAAAGCGTCAGTTGCTCATCGCTCTGATAACCCTCGAGAGCATGAGGCTTCAAAAACTCATGTGAGCACTAAAAAGACACATGCCAGTTCTAAAAAGTCTCACCGGTCTAAGCCTGTGGAGAGTTCTGACTCAAGCTCAGAATCTTCGGACAGCTCTTCGGACAGTGAGGGAAATGAAAAATCCTTGTCCTCCAGTAGTGATGAGGGGCGAACCAGGAAAAAACAGAAGCAAGTCAAAAAGTATTCCAGAAAAAGAGATCACCATGGAAGAATGAAAAGGCACATTGGGAAAGGATCATCTCACAACCGGAGGCATGTAGACCGGATGCTGGTGGATCCTTTTGCCTTCTATGATGAGCCAGGTATCTTTGCAACACCTAATGAGGATACTGCGTTCAGTCGTGGGAGGAATTGGAGGCAATCGCCATTGTCTTCCAAAATACTGTCCGGAAACCTCCCCAAGAGGTTTGATAGCACCAAGATGGAGAAGTACGATGGCAGTACTGATCCAGACAATCATCTGGAGCAATTCAAGAACTTCATGATGAACTTTGATGATAATGATAAACTACTCAGCAGGGCATTCTCCCAATCCTTCACGGGGAGTGCTCTGAAGTGGTACAACAGCCTTCCTCAGGGTTGTATCAGAGACTTTGATACTTTTTGGGTGGCCTTTCGAAGACAATTTGTGGGGAGTAAGGAGCTAAAGGGTAATGGAGATACCATAATCCATTGTGCCCAGGAACCAAACGAATCATTAAAGGAGTACATAAGTCGTTTTGTGAACACAAAAAACGGGCTGGCTGATTGCTTTGAACAAGTGGCAATAGCCTCCCTGAGACAAGGTTTGAACCCGGGCAACCTGGCCGATTCAGTAACCAGGAAGAAGGCCATGACCTGGGGGGGATTGCTAAATCAAGTTGGCAAACAAATAAATGTTGATGAAACAAAGAAGACCAGGGTGCACAGACAGGTGAGATCCACCCCGGTGGCGCCAACTCCAAATCAAAACCAGTCCGGGAACAAAGCTAGAGAAACCGGACAGGGGCATGGAAGGGGAAAAGCTCAGTCTCAACCAGCTGCTCCTGCACAAAGCCAACAGTCTAGAAACAAAAGGGGACCATGGGTCCAACCGGAATGGTTTGCAGAACTCAAAGAAAGTGTGGCAACCATTTTCGATAAAACAAAAGATGAGGTACACTACCGGAGACCAGCGACCTTGCAGTCTCCCAGAGAACATCGAAACAGTTCTTTTTGTCAATATCACAGTGATATTGGCCATACTACTGATGGTTTCATAGCACTGAAACAAGAGGTTCAAAACCTGATCGAAAGAGGGAAATTGGGTGCATACGTTAAAAGAAGAGGAGGCAACAGGCCTGATAACACTCACCGGGCTGGTCCGGTTAATGCTGCCCCAGAGGGGGCTATGGTAATCATTGAAAGGTTTGATGTGGAATCCGAATACTTGGATCCTGACCCAACGAGAAACAGAGTGGGTGCGATAGAGGAGCGTTCCAGGTCGGTCTCTGGGCTCATTGAGTTTTTTGAATCCTTGACAATTTTCGGAGGGGACACTGTAACAGCTCCTACCACTTCATCAAGAAAAAGGCATGTTCATAATTTGGCTACCCAGCTAGAAGGGGGCATGACCTCATATCAATCGTCAAGTTTGTTCCCATTCATTGTCTTTGATGGGGATGATTTGAGAGACATTGCTGGCCCTCATGAAGATGCTGTTGTTATAGGAGCATCGATAGGGGGCAATGAGATAAGGCGAATCCTGGTAGATACTGGGAGCTCTGCCAATATCCTCTTCCTAGATACTTACAAGAAAATGAAAAATCCAGCTGTGATTCAAAAGTCAGACAGATCGATCGTAGGCTTCACGGGCAGCTCAGCTGATGTAATCGGTGAGTTCGAAGAAGAAGTTTTGTTGGGCAGAGGCCCTTTCAAGAAAACAGTCAGAATACTTTTCATTGTGGTGGATTGTCCCACTTGCTACAATGCTATTCTAGGGAGATCTTGGCTCTCTAGGATGCATGCAGTGGCTTCGACAGTCCATCAGTGTCTAAAATACGCTGTTCAGGGGCAAGTTGGGGTTGTCCGGAGCAGTCAAAAAGTTGCAAGAGAATGCTATGCCACTGCCTTGGCTCCACGAACGCTGGGGGCAGTCCGAATAAATGACCAATAGCAGTTTGGGGGCCTTTCTGGGGGTGAGGGTGAAATTGATGACCCCAGAGAGACCCCCGGAGTGTTGATCCCGGTTGAGGAGGTTGAAACACATTGCTTGGAAGAAGGAAAAATTGTCAAGATAGGGTCCAAAATGCCACCAATGTTGAAAGAAGGTATGTTGAAGTTCTTAAAAGACCATCAGCATGTTTTTGCTTGGTGCAACGCTGATGTTACTGGAGTTCCATCAGAGGTGATTTCCCATCACTTATCTGTCCGAAGAGCCGTGGCACCAGTAGTAAAAAAGAGGAGAGCTTTCTCAAAAGAAAAGGCTGATGTCATTGTACAAGAGGTTGACAGACTCACAAAGATGGGGCACATTAAAGAATCTCAGTACCCTTTGTGGACTGCCAATCCAGTCTTGGTAAAAAAGAAAAATGGTAAATGGCGAATGTGCATTGACTTCACAGATCTCAATCGAGCTTGCCCAAAAGACTTGTATCCGGTTCCCCGGATAGATCAGTTAGTAGACTCTACTTCTGGGAACAAGCTGCTCTCCTTCATGGATGCTTTCTCCGGGTATAATCAGATCCAGGTGGATCCAAAAGATCAAGAGCATACCACTTTTGTTACTGATAGGGGTCTGCACTGCTATAAGGTGATGCCCTTTGGCTTGAAAAATGCTGGGGCTACTTATCAAAGGTTAGTTAATAAGGCATTTGCTGATCAAATTGGAAGAAATATGGAGGTTTACATTGACGATATGATGGTGAAAAGTGTGGATGAGCAGCTGCACTTGTCCGACCTCCAAGAGACTTTTGCCAACCTGGCCAAGGTGAATTTAAAGTTAAACCCTGAAAAGTGTGTCTTCGGAGTGCAGTCCGGGAAGTTCTTAGGGTATATTATAAGTGAGCATGGGATACAGCCCGACCCGGACCAACTCAATGCTTTGTTCCAAATGGAGCCTCCTCAAAACGTTAAAGAAGTACAGCGGTTAACGGGGAGGTTAGCAGCCTTGAACAGATTCATCTCCAGGTCTTCGGACAGATGTGCTCCATTCTTTCAAACCTTGAAGGGTGCAAAGGGGTTTGAATGGACACCACAGTGTGATAAGGCATTCAATGAGATTAAGAAGCATCTGTCCTCTCCCAAGACTTTGTTCAAACCAATCGATGGGGAGACTCTTTTTGTATATCTGGCTGTTTCAAGTTGTGCCATCAGTGCTGTGTTAGTAAGGGAGGTTGATGGGTATCCTCACCCAGTGTACTACATCAGCAAAAGCTTGATTGATGCTGAGCGGCGCTACTTGAAACTTGAGAAACTAGCATTGGCTCTGGTGATAGCTGCAAGAAAGATGAGGCCTTATTTTCAGGCTCATCCTATCATTGTCCGGACGTCTTTCCCTTTAAAGAATGTCCTTCAAAAAGCGGATATTTCAAGCAGAATGACAAAGTGGTCAGTAGAGTTGGGGGACTTCGACATAAATTTCGCTCCCCGGACAACAGTAAAAGCTCAAGCTGTGGCTGATTTTCTGGTTGAGTTCCACTCTGATAGGGACTCAGAACAACCAGCTGATTCAAAAGACAAAAAAGTGTGGATTGTCCGAACAGACGGGGGATCCAGTGCCATAGGGTCTGGGGCAGGAATATGTCTCACTTCCCCCTATGGGGACAACATGTTCCAAGCTATTTGTTTTGCTTTCAGGGCATCCAATAATGAGTCCGAGTATGAAGCAGCTATAGCTGGGTTGAAATTGGCATACATCTGTGGAGCAAAAAGGGTCAAGCTGCTAAGTGACTCCCAATTGCTTGTTCACCATGCCTTGGGCCTATCAGAAGCTAGAAAAGAACAATTGATCAAGTATTTACTACTTTTGAAAAGTGAGGCCATGAAGTTTAAAGCCGTTGTCTATGAACATATTCCCCGGGCAGAGAATGAGCTAGCAGACTCATTGGCAACAATAGCATATACTGAGTCCTATCCATGGATCCATGTGCTTGAAAGCCCTTCTATTCAACTTGATGAAGGTGAAAATGAGGAAGTCTTTGAAATACAAGTAAACCGGCCTCAAGACTGGAGGTTTCCTCTTATGCAATATCTGTCTGATGGCATCGTGCCTTTGGATAAACCACAAGCCAGAACGTTAAAACACAGGGCTCATGGTTTTATCATGATTAGAGAGGTCTTGTACAAGAAATCCTATAGCAAACCTCTCCTACGCTGTTTAGGGGATCATGAGTCACAAATGGTTCTCTCCGAATTGCACGATGGTAAGGGGTCAGCCCATTGTGGATTTAGAGCATTAACAAGAAGAGTGCTTCTCTCCGGATATTATTGGCCAACAATAATGAAAGATGCTAAGGAGCTGGTAAGAAGATGTGACCCATGCCAGAGGTACAGCAATGAAATTCATGTACCAGCCATTCCTTTGGAATCAATTTCTGAGCCCATCCCTTTTACTCGATGGGGATTGGACTTAGTTGGGCCTCTCCTTGTGGCGTCCGGAGGGTGTAAAACCATAATCGTAGCCATTGACTACTTTTCAAAGTGGATAGAAGCAGCCCCCTTGGCAGGGACAACATCAAAGGCTGTTATAAAATTCATTCTATCCAACATATGTTGCAGATTTGGTGTCCCCTAGAGAATAACAACAGACAATGGGCCACAGTTTGACAACAGAGAAATGGAACGCTTCTGTGCCTCGAGGGGTATTCAGCACTGCTTTTCTTCACCTTGCCACCCACAAGCCAATGGGCAAGTTGAAGTAGCTAACAGGACAATACTGTTCGGTTTAAAGAAAAATTTGGAAGGGGCTGCTGGGAAGTGGCCTAGTTATTTACAAGAAGTCTTGTGGGCTACTACCTCTCTCCGGCGCCACGGAGAGCTTTAAATGAAACTTGGAGCTTTCTTGAATAATTTTCTAAGTTTTTGCAAAATTCTGTTGATTGTCATACTATCCGGACTGAAAGGTCTAAGGGCTACTTAAATTCTAGCCAGAGAAACTAAACACTCTCACAACACAATAACTCAAGACTACTTAAACTCCAACTATTTAAACAGATTATGAAAGAAGAGAATGGTTGAGCAAAACAAAATATTCATTTAACAACTTAAAATTGCCTTGGCCTTCCAAGGACTTTTTAAACAAGTTTGGGTGCAGAACAAAAATCTGTCCGAATAATTCGGACAACATCACAAAAAAGGTGCCTTGGCCTTCCAAGGACTTTGGTTCAAGTAAAAGATAAATAAAAAAAATTATAAATTAAGGTGGAGCCTTTGAAGATGGCTCACCCTCATCTGTTTTCTTGCTCTTGATATTGCTTTTTTCGTCAATGACCTTCTTGCCTTTGGGGTCAACCTCTTCTTCACCCGGACTCTCTCCGGTTTCCTCTTCGTCACCAGACGAGGATATATCAGTGTACCCTTCATCAACCATGGTCCAGTAGGGGAGATCATCGTCATCCACATAACGCCATAAGTCCCCTAGTCTCCTCTTCGGGAACTTCTCGTGAAACAGGAGGACCATATCGGACTTCACTTTCTCAACCATTAATTCTTCACTCCGTATCATCTCCCTGGCATAAGCGTTGATTTTGGCCTTGATCATGGCCTCTTGATCCTTCACCAAAGCATCTTTCTCCTCAACAGCCTGAGTCACTGCATTCTCTAAAGCAAGTTTGTCAGTGGTCAGGTTGGTGACAATCTTCTCCTTTGCTGCAGTTTCTCCCCTTGAGGCTGCCAAGTCCTTCTCCAATCCGGACAGCTTAGCCCGGAGATCTTTTACGGTCTCTTCTAAAGAAGCAACTTTTGTGTTGCTTTCATTTTGACTCTTCTTTAGCTGTTCGTTTGACTCCTTAAGCAGGTCAACCTTAGTAGTAGCAGTCCTGAGGTCATCGGACAGCTTCTCCTTCTCAGACTTGAGATCTCTAATGGTTTCTGCCTGACTCCGGACTTGCCTTTCCAGGGTGAGTACTGGTTGCACATTGCTAAGGAGGGAGTGGGCTATAACATCCCTCTCACTAGAAACCAAGAAAGTATTACCATTGAAGTTTACTGTGTTAGAGCTACTGGGGGGAACATATGGCCCTGCGAACTCATCTCTAGACAGGCCAAGGAAGTAGTCACCTAAAGGACCCAGACCGGTGACATCCACTTCATCCATGTTAATCTCTCCCCTATCAACTTCATCAGTGTGGAATTCCATTGGAATCCCTTCATTAAGATTCCCTGGGATCTCCTCGGCTAATGTTGGGTCAGTTGGGAAAGTGGGCTCCGGATCCCGGAGAGCAAGCTCCTCTCCTTGAGAAATATTTTTCTTTTTGACCTCCCTATCAGCACTATCACTCGCTTGCTTGCGAGTCCGTTTAGCAGCCCTTGTGGGTTTTGGGGACTTCACTCTTTGTTTCTCGCTCTCCTGTTCTACCACTTGTAGAAGGTTTGCGTCAACTTGAGCCTGGGCTGGCACCTCTGAGCCTGTTGGGACCTCTTTCTCAGCATCCTCTACTGCTTTCCTGCTCTTCTTCTTCTTGCCCTTCATTTTACTTGGGGCTTTGGCCCGGGCAGGAAGGAAGAGGGTCCCATCCAATTCATGAGACCTTCTCAGCACTACATCTTCATCAGGTGGGGCGGAGAACTCCTCCCAGGTAAGATCCCTTCGACCTGTGGTGTTCCACAGATGGGATCTCGCTAAATTCCCAGGGGTAAAAGCTTTGTGGAACCGGTTCTCCCAGTTCTCTGCGGCCCATGCGTTTATCTTGCCACAGGTGACCTGTCCGGTTTTTAGATAGTCTCCGAACTCCTTTGGCAGCTCTAATAAAACAAGAAAGCGACTGGTTAGCATGAACTAAATGAAAAGAGAAATTCGAACAGAAACTTAAAGTAAAACTTACGATCGCTCCTCCATCTGCTTCGAAGAAGGCTAGGATTCTCCCCGGTCTAGATTTTCTTACCATTCTCCCATGAGCCACTTACAAACAAGAACTGGCTCCTCCACTTGCTCTCCGACTCCAGGAGATCATCCACAGCTTTAAGATCGTTCCCCATGTTAAAGTGATAGAAAGGGAACTGATGGTGTTTGCACAAACTAGCTACAGCAGCGAACTCTTCCATTGGAAGAGGAATTCCGGACAACCTAGATGCCATAATGCATGACATCAAGGTGTACCATCCGTTAGGGCTTAGCTGTGATGGACATAGCTTGACTAGGTGGAAATAGCGCACTATCTCTGGATCCAGTGGGAACCTAAGTCCCCAGTTGAATAGCTCCGTAAAGAAGACTATTTCCTTCCTTTTACAATCCATCGGGGTCTCCGGATCGATGGGAATTCGGATTTTTACGTTTTCAGGGATCCCCCACTTAGTGCGAAACCGTCCCAAATCTCTAGTATGAATAAACGCATACTTGGTCTTTAACAGAGATAAAAGGTACTTGAACTCTACCTTGTGAAAGCAGGGCCCTACTCTCCCTTCGAGGCTCTCCGGCAGATCCGGACGCCTCAGATACAAGTCCTCTTTGCCCTTCTTGGCAACAACTACAGTAGTTTCAGCTTGTCCGGAAGACTCGGACTCAAACCTAACCTCCTCAGTGGAGTCTTCCATCCTCTCCTCCATTATCGTTGGGGGAGCTTCTGCAGAAACAGCCCGGGGAGGGATGAAGCTTGGCATAGCTAATCCTCCGGACTGTTGGCTCTTTGTATGTTTTTGAGTTCTCACCTCAGTTTGAGTTTCTGAGGTCGAAGTTTCCTTAGGAGGTAGTGGACTGCTAGCCTCCGGACCAACCGGCCTTTCCCAGAGAATCCTAACAGTTGCCCCGGACCCTGACTCACTGGTATTTTTTAAAGAGAGTCCCTTAACCAATCTGCTTGGTCTTTTCATGATTAGTTTGTCTGGAGAATGATCAGAGTCGGACCCCATAGCAATGAAAGTGGTTTTCTTCCTGACACTTGTAACAGCGACCCCCGGTTCGACAGTGGGGATTGACTCTTGGACTGATGAGCCAGATACTATGGGGGAGAGTGTTGATTGAAAGAGTTTTCTAGATCTCGTACCTTTCGAAGAAGATGAACCTCTATCAGATTCTTCGATTGAAGGGGCTGGTTTCTCGACAGGCGACGCTGGAAGCCCTGCTGCAAGTCTTTTCTCTTTTTCAACCCTTTGAGCTTTCTCCAATTCTGAGAGATTAAGCCACCCACCCTTGATTAGAGCTGTTCTTGCTGTGAACATAAAACAACTAAGGAAATCTTGAAATTTTAGAGAGATGAAGCTTTGAGTAAAATGGCAGAGTGAAAGTAATAGTGAGACTGTGAAAGATGAATAGAATTTATAGTAAATGTAAAAAAGGGTTTGATTCCTAGGAGAATCCGAAAAGTTGGGCAATGATTAAAAAACGGCGCTGACGTCATCAAAAGCATTTAAAGAGGTAACTTGTTCGAGATAGTGGTACAACTTTCGAGGTAAGAAAACGGCTAAAAGAAACCAACCAAAGTGTGACACGTGTCCCACTAACTCTGACACAGAACCGTTTGGAATTCGAAACGATTGCCTTGTCCGGATCTGTCCTCAACTCTCTCCGAATTGGAAGACCACTTCCTTTATCGGACTGTTTTTCAGTTCTTTGACAAAGACACTTGTTCAAAAACCTAAAAAAGGGGCTCCTGATGAGTCCGAATTCGAAGTGCTCCCCGGAAGGGTAGTCCAAAGTAAATCTCCCCGGAAGGGTAGTCCAAAGTAAATCTCCCCGGAACTTCGGACATGACTTGTTGACCGGACAGATGATTTCGAACACTGAAAACTTAAGGCAGTTCGAACTATGACTAAAGTACTAAAAAACCTAAACACTATCTGACTAAGCTACCTGCACATCTGCTTAAAACTTATGGGTCTTTAAACATGACCCGGGTCCATTAAACTTGACCCGAAAGCCCATAAGGGCCCAAATTTCACACTATAAATGCCCAACCACCAGCATTAACTATGGGTAAGAAAAATTAACTGCTGCCAGGCTGCTTAATTCTCTCTCCACCCTTGAAACACCCTGAAATACTTTGGAACACCTTTAAACACCACCATACTACCGTGAAACACCCTTACACCGCCTTAAAACTCCACTTAAAATTACCAGCCTACCCTCAGGCTACTTTTATCCACACCAATATATACAGTCTTTCATATAGTTAACCTTGAAACCAAATGAGTTGGTTTCCATGAATTTGTGATACCATTGACGAGATTTTTGTTTTAACCCATATATGTATTTTTTTATTTGTGCACAATCAACTTTGAATCTCTAGAAATAAAGTTTTTTAGTTTCTTCATATAAATTGTTTCTTCAGTGTCTCTATTGAGAAATATTATTTTAACATCCATCTAATGAAGCCTTGAATCAAAAGGAGCAACTAGAGTCATGATTGTCCTAAATAATTCATTTGATGAAACTTGAGAAAAAGTCTCAAAATAGTCAATTATTTCACGTTGAGTGTAACCTTCTGCTACAAGACATGTTTTATATATTTCCACTTTTCTTGAAGTATCACGTTTAGTTTTAAAAATATATTTGAAACTAGTTTGTTTTTCCTTTTAGGTAATATAGCAAGATCTTTTATTAGATTGTCTTGTATCAATATATACTCTTCATTCATAACTTCAACTCATAATTTAGATTCTAAATCTTCATACCATATTGAAAGAGGATTACATAATATTTATAATATTTTAATACTCTTTATGCACATTAAGAAATACCGCATACGTATTGAAGACAAGTTACATATTACTTCGATAGTGGATCTATGCAATATATGCTTAATGTATTGCTGAGTTTATTCAGCATGAAAAATATCAAGATTGCATACTCAAGGAATATGGCTGTGATCTAAATCGTTCATTGTAAAATATATATCCTAAAAAAACATAGTATATATTGTCTAAAAATAGAATGATAAATATAAGAATACAATTTGTAACCATATGAGTGATGTGGATAGCCTAATATATGGAAACTAACTGGTTTGGATTCCAGCTTCTATTTGCTCGACCTATAAGGCATTTTTTAAGTTGGGCATCCTCATAAACAAAAGTACCTAAGTTAGGCTTTTACCCTTTAAATTTTTTATGTGATGTTTTAGTTGTTGATGTATTACGTACTATGTCGATGATATAAATAGTTTAATTGGTAGTGATGTATGAGAAATCACGCTCCTAACTGTTTCATGTACTACGCGGTTTCGTCGTTCAGATACACCATTCACAGTGGACGAGCCCGACATGGTTTATTGAGGAAAACTACCACATTTCGCCACGAGATAGAAAATAATCTAGGACGTTGCTCCCCATAACCATAATATCTTCCATACCATTCACCACCACAGTCAAATTTGACGTTTTTAATCTTGTTACCAAGTTATAACTCAACCACAATCTTAAAGGATTTGAATATCTCAATGACTTCAGATTTATCAAGAATCAAATATAAATATCCATATCATGAAAATTGTTTATGAATTAAATAAAATATATTTAGTCATTTTAGGAATCTATAGGGAAATGGTCAAAGATGTATGTATGAATTAACTATCATACGTCTTTAACACGTGAGACTTCAAATCTTCTATGTTGAGTCTATTTCCTTTTGATACACCCAATGAATATATAAAAGTCAATGTAATCAAAATTATCAAAAAGATCATCGACAATAAGCTTTTATTGGTGTGATCCGGTGCAGGCTCCATAATACAGAAAATAAAAGTGTTTTTAAATAAAATTTTTGAAACTATTGTTAAAGAGGTAGACATGCTAATAAAGGTAAGGCATATTCGAGAATCTCAGTATCCATTATGGACAGTAAATACGATGCTCGTAAAAAATAAGAATGGTAAATGGAGAATTTGTATTGATTTTACGGACCTCAACATGGCTTGTCCCAAGGATAATTTCCCTGTCCCTTACATATATTAGTTGGTCGATTACATTTTTGGAAAATAAATTGTTATTATTTATGGATGCATTCATGGGGTGCAATCAGATACAAATAGATTTGAAGGACCAGGGTCACACTATATTTATTGGTGAGGATAAAAGTAGCCTAAGGGTAGGCTGGTAATTTCAAGTAGAGTTTCAGGGTGGTGTAAGGGTGTTTCAAGGTGGAGAGAGAATTAAGCAGCTTGGCAGCAGTTAATTTTCATTATTAGAAGTTAATGCTGGTGGTTGAGTATTTATAGTATGTTATTTGGGCCCTTATGGGCTTTCGGGTCAAGTTTAATGGACCCGGGTCATGTTTAAAGACCCATGAGTTCTAAGCAGGAGGACACGTAGCTTAGTCAGGAAGTGTTTAGGTTTTTTAGTACTTTTGTCATAGTTCGAACGGCCATAGGCTCACATTGGTTCGAAGTGATCTGTCCGGTCCAAAAGTTCTGTCCGGTTTCCGGAGAGAATTATACTGATCTGCCCTTCCGGGGAGTATTCCGAATTCGGACTCATCATTTATCATTGACAATGGGTTGCATTGTTATAGAGTAATGTCTTTCGATTTATATAATAATGGAGCTACTTACCAACGCTTAGTAAAAAAAACGTTTATCAGTTAGATTGGAAGAAATATATGAGTGTATATTGATGACATGATGGTAACGAGTCAAAGAGAATATGATCATTTTCTTGATCTCAAAGAAACTTTCTCAAACCTGGAAGCCATCAACTTAAAGTTAAATTTAGAGAAGTGCACATCTGTCGTGTGATCCAGAAATGTTTTTGAGGTATATCATTAAAGAGAAAGGGATTCAATCTGACCCATCACAATTAGATGTGTCGTTGGCTATGGACCTCCCAAGCTCTATAAATGAGGTTGAAGTATTAACTGGAAGGTTGACAGCTTTAAACACGTTCATATCAAGGTCATCAGATCAATGTGCACAATTCTTCCAAGTGTTGACAAATGCCAAGAAATTTAATTGATCCCCAAAATACGATAAAGTATTCCTCGAAATAGATTATATTTTCTAAAACCTTTGTTTAAACCATTAACATGAGAAAGAATCTATGTATAATTGGTTGTAACCGACCATATTGTGAGTGCAGTGTTAGTTCGAGAAGTTGATAATTACCCTCACCCGGTTTATTATATCAGTAAGAGTTTGTTGAATGCTTAGAAAATAAATTTGATGCTTGAAAAATTAGCCTTCACCTTGGTAATAGCAGCAAGAAAAATGAGGCACTATTTCTAAGAATATTCCATTATGGTTCAAACTACTTTTCTACTAAAAAATATGTTACAAAAACTAGATATATCAACTCAGATGACCAAGTGGTTTGTAGAATTAGGGGATTATGATATCAAGTATGCTACTCAAACAAAAATCAAGTCATTAAGTTGTGGCAGCCATCTTGGTTGACTTCTATTCGAAGCGATCCTATGTAGAATCCTCTATCGATAAATCTTGGAAAAAATGGGTAATCCAAACTGATGGAGGATCTAGTATGATGGGTTGTGGGACGAGAATTTGTCTACTCTCCCCCTTTGGGAATTCATCTTACCAAGCGATACGTTTTGGTTTCAATGAAGCTGAGTACAAATCATCAATAGTTGGTTTAAGGCTCTCTCAAATATGCGGTGAAAAAATAATTCGATCGATAAGTGATTACCAACTGCTCATACATCAAACTCAGGGAACGACCAAGAGCGACAATCATTAATTGACCTAATCGATGAGAGAAAAGACCAAACAAGGCTTCGATATGAGCATTACAAAAGTTTGATGAGAAGTAGGTCAATTCCAAGATAAAACCTCGGAGCTTCAAGTGGGTGACTTAATATTAAAGAAAAAATTCCATCGAGCTTAGACATGGATGCGGGCAAACTGACCCCCGATTGGGATGGTCCATACAAAGTAATTTTCAAATGACATCACGGGGCATACAGACTGAAAGATGTGGATGGGATTGAATCAAAACTTCCATGATATATTAATCATTTGAAAATATATCACTAGGACAATTAAAGCGCCTGATCATTATTTTCCTTTTTTGGTGGCGCTTAATGGTTTTTAATGATGCACATTGTATGCCAAAGACATTAATGAGTTACCGTTTTCCAAATCTTTATTATTTTTATGATATGATCAAATCACTAAGAAATAAAATATCTCTAACCAATAAATAAAAATAGAGTGAGGGATCTACAAAAAATATACAAGCGAATGAGAAGAAATGAGTCTGACCTCATCGTCTACAAAATGGGCCACACTGAGCCCTGACTAAAAAGAGTCAACAAAAACGAACCGGTTTGAAAACCAAACTTTTGAGGATACACTAGGGGTCATTCTAAGCCTTGGCAGTAGTTTTCAGTTAAGCGATCTGGACATAAATGTCAAGTCTTTAAGACCATGTTAAGGGTCATACTAAGCCTAGGCTATCGAAACCCACAAAGTGAACTAACTTATAAGTTAAGCCTTAGTTGACACATAAAAAACAAAATTGTTATTGAGTAAATAACAAGGACTCTTCCCCCCATTCCTTCCAAATGCAAAAATTATATATGTATTTAAAATAAATTATATGGTCACTTCACGATGCGAAAATTCAACACAAGTTTAAAGATACATATCTAAAAAGTTAACTATCTACAACAACAATGTATAAGAAATGATGAAATACAATTATCAAAAGTAATCAAGCAGCCTTCAAGCCAGTATTACCTTTTCTTTTTAGCTATTTCTTGTCTAAAATAATATATTGGGGCCTCATTCTCAATAAAGTAGCGTCAATATTACCTGACCCCTGAATATGAATATATAGACCATCATTAGTCTTGATAGCTTTTTCAACACATTCTCGACATTTTCTTCCTCTTTCTCTTCGTGTGTTATCCATGGCCTTTCATCATCTATCACTAATCCCTTAAGCTCCCTAATTCCAAATCAGGGTTCATTCTCTATAACTCGATAATAGTATCTTTTGGAACCTTCTCCGTATTTCTTTGAGCAGCCTCCGTGTGTCTTTCTCCCTATTATTATACGACTTGTTAACACGATCAGCCTACTACTTTTCTTCCTAATCAGGCTATGAACTCAATCGAGATAAATCTACCATGAGAGAGGAAATCTATAATCGAACAGTACAACTTACAATGGTGGAATCTGTAACTTTAACAAACGACCTTGAATTCTGTGAAATCAATTTTGTAGACTGCTTAGCAAGAGTTTTGTTATAAGCCATCCATTATACTCTAAAATGGATGGCTTAAAGAAGAAGATTATAGAATTCAATGTGAAAGTACCATATGCTCGCTTGTAGTACAATAGCTTAATGTTACGGGACTTACCAGACCCAAACAATAATGACTTCGGTTTGTGGTCTTTAATAGACTTGGTATCAACAGGGTTTATCTTGCGGTAGGCCGGCACTATTGAATTATGATGAATCTATAGTAAAACAATCACAGAATAAGAGTATAATAAGAAAAATGAGAATAATTTTAAAGTGACCAAATAACTAAGGTGTTGGTACGAAAGCTTACCTCCACAACCAGTTCCAGTTGACGTTGTAGAATATCCTTCATAGACATATTGTTGTAATACGTCAGCTCAGGGCATTGCTTTAACTGATGAAACATAAGAAAATAGGGCTTCAAAATGATAATCAAGAGAGGGTGTTTGCTCAATTCAGACATGAAGGATTGCTCTATACACGATGAGCCTAAAGGTGGGATTGTGCCCCCATTTCCGACATTATTCACCTTGCCAGGAGAGTCTGCTCTTTTACCACCATCATGAATCGAATAAGAAGCAAATGGGTCAACATTGGAGTCTCTGGCATGAGGGATCTCTAAAACAACATGAGTATGATTAGTAGACACAATCAGAGGGGTCTGCTCCCCAACAACGGTAGTATTGCTCGAGCCACATCCCACAAAGCCATTTGAAAACAATAGGTTTTCATACACAACTATGGGGGAAAACACTCACCACCATAGCTTACTTATAAACACCAGTGTGTGACTAACCCTTAGTCCCCTCCCGATGCCCGCCAACGGGGGCTTGGTTCTTCATTAATACTTTTTTCTTTCTAACAAACCCACCAGTCGAATGACTACTATGTCTCGTTCCTTCGTTATCCTTATTCCAAGAAGACATCACTATGCAGTCATTGTAACCCCTCTAGTCATATGCAGTGCAGTGCCCATGGTGTCAAAGGGGCAAGCATCGTTAAAAACACAAACCATCTTAATTTGTTTTTTGGTTTAGACTACACAACGCATGTATTCTGAAAATTTTGTTTCTTTGTACCCAGAATTTCATATGCCTCCTCACAATTTTTAACAACTCTTCTTCGGGGGAAGTTCCAACCCAACATCACTTGGGTTTGTCCCATACACCATTTCAAGCAATATTGAACATACTTGATCAACAGTTATTATATCTCTAGTAACGATTTTAGTAACATAGTTACCATGCGATATTATAATCTCAGGTATCGCCCATGAACCAACTAGTATAAAATTGAAGAGGGTGAATAAACGAGGGTACTCGAGGTTTCTCCCAGAGTACGCAACAACAATCAATTGTTCCAATAGACTCACCTCTTGTTCGTCGTTAACTTTCCTCCATATTTATTAAAATATGGTTTTGTTAGGGTTTTTAAAGATGTTTGTTTTGTGAAAGATTTTGAAACAGGGAAGGTTCTTCTAGCAGGGAAGGCTAGGTATGGCTTGTATTGAATTGACAAGCCAATGTATGAGAGACTTATGATCCTTAGTTTTGAGTTGTCACTATATTCTAAGTCTGTTTTTTATTTACCTAAATATGGTACATGAGATTGAACCATCCATCTCCTAAGGTGTTTTTAAGGTTTTTAGTCAATGTAACGTTTTATTTAATAAAACAAAATTATTTTCTATGATTTATGTGAGATAAAAAAAATCCCATATGCTACCATTTCCTACTACATTTTGGGGACCAAATCCTACACAAACCATAAATGGGTTCAAATACTATATCCTCTTTTAGATGACTATAACAGCTTCACATTGGTGTATCCTCTTAAACAAAAGAGCGATTATTTACCTATTTTCCTATAATTTAATAAACTAGTTAAAAATATGTTTGAAAGACATATCAAAGTCTTATAAACTCATGGAGGTGGGGAATACAAGGTATTTATAGCCTTCATTAAGAGATGCGGGATTAACCGAGGATGTCAGTCCCCACACCTCTTTCCAAAATCGTATGACAAAGAAAAAGCACATGCACACTGTTGAGACTACCCTAACTTTATTGGCTCAGTATCAACTTCCATTCTCATAATGGTTTGATACGTTTAGCACACTTACATACCTAATAAATAGAGTCCATTGTCCAATTTTAGACAACACAACACCTTATGATTTGGTACATGAGATTGAACCATCCATCTCCTAAGGTGTTTTTAAGGTTCTTAGTCAATGTAACGTTTTATTTAATAAAACAAAATTATTTTCTATGATTTATGTGAGATAAAAAAAATCTCATATGCTACCATTTCCTACTGCATTTTGGAGACCAAATCCTACACAAACCATAAATGGGTTCAAATACTATATCCTCTTTTAGATGACTATAACAAATTCACATTGGTGTATCCTCTTAAACAAAAGAGCGATTATTTACCTATTTTCCTATAATTTAATAAACTAGTTAAAAATATGTTTGAAAGACATATCAAAGTCTTATAAACTCATGGAGGTGGGGAATACAAGGTATTTATAGCCTTCATTAAGAGATGCGGGATTAACCGAGGAAGTCAGTCCCCACACCTCTTTCCAAAATCGTATGACAAAGAGAAAGCACATGCACACTGTTGAGACTACCCTAACTTTATTGGCTCAGTATCAACTTCCATTCTCATAATGGTTTGATACGTTTAGCACACTTACATACCTAATAAATAGAGTCCATTGTCCAATTTTAGACAACACAACACCTTATGATTTGGTCCACCATAATAAACCTAATTACTATTTTCTTAAAGTATTTGGCTCTACTTGTTACCGCTTTATTTAACCTTATCATCAACATAAATTCATCTTGAATTCTCTAAAAATGTGTATTCCTATGATACTCTGCAACATACAAGGAGTATAAGTGTGTTTCTCTTACTAGTAAATTCCTCATATTTAGACATGTAATCTTTAATGAGGATGAATTCCCATGTTCTGGCTAATTTTTCAACATTAAGAGGCATGAGTCTTTGGTTCATATTTCTAATTATAACTGTTTCAGTGTCTTTCCTAACGTTATTATATCTTATTTCACACACAATTTAATGCAATACAATCTAAATTCTTATACTTCTATTGGATATAATCTTTTACATGTGCCTTTTGCTGCTACAAGTCAACATTATCCTCACAACCCCCTTTCTCAGCCAATCATATACAAAATACGACAAATCTTTCACAATCAAATACAAATCATTTAGCCTCTTGGTGTAATACATATTGTGTCCACAAAGACCTCAATCAAACAAACTCTATACGTTACAAGACCAGTTACTTCCTATAGTTCGCCCACGAATTCTCAGCTTCATCATCCTCAACAGTATTGGTAAACGGCACCAAATGCTTCACGTTGAAAACATTATGGGTCTTCATGTGGCTTGGTAGCTTTAACCTGTATGCATTGGGATTGATCTTTTCGATGATTTCAAACGGATCCACCTTCCTTGCAGCTAACTGGTTGTACTCGTGCAAAAGATATCGATCTCTGGTAAAAAATTCCCATACAAAGTCCCATACTGCAAACTTCACCAGTCGGCGCTTCTGATCTGCGGCAACCTTTTACTTGTGTGTTGTTTCCTCCAAGTGTTTGTGTGTGTTCTCAGAGATCTCTCATCGATCAACAATGGCGGTCTCGACCCTAGCTGGAACCTTGTCAAGCGTTGGGAAAGCAAAATCCATAGGACCCCGTGGTTTATAAACATTGACTACCATAAACGGACCCACATTGCTTGCAGCTAACTGGTTGTACTCATGCACAAGATATCGATCTATGGTCAAAACTTCCCATACAAAGTCCCATACTGCAAACTTCACCAGTCGGCGCTTCTGATCTGCGGCAACCTTATACTTGTGTGTTGTTTCCTCCAAGTGTTTGTGTGTGTTCTCAAGGATACTCTCATAGATCAACAATGGCGGTCTCGACCCTAGTTGGAACCTTGTCAAGCGTTGGGAAAGCCAAATCCATAGGACCCCGTGGTTTATAAACATTGACTACCATAAACGGACCCACATTGCTTGCAGCTAACTGGTTGTACTGATGCACAAGATATCGATCTCTGGTCAAAACTTCCCATACAAAGTCCCATACTGCAAACTTCACCAGTCGGCGCTTCTGATCCGCGGCAACCTTATACTTGTGTGTTGTTTCCTCCAAGTGTTTGTGTGTGTTCTCAAGGATACTCTCATAGATCAACAATGGCGGTCTCGACCCTAGTTGGAACCTTGTCAAGCGTTAGGAAAGCCAAATCCATAGGACCCCGTGGGTTATAAACATTGACTACCATAAAAGAACTATACCCAATACTTCACTCGTGGTGCCTGTTGTAGGCGAACTTAATGTGATAACGGCGAGAATCTCATGCTTTCAAGTTCTCGGAGACCTCTGTGCATAACATGTTGCCTAACATTCGATTAGTTACCTCGGTTTGGTTGTTTGTCTAGGGCTGATACGCGCTGATAGAACTCAACTTTGTGTTTGTAAGGCACCACAAACTCCTTTAAAAGTTCCCGACAAATCCCGTATCGTGATCAGAAACGATATTCAGGGGTAGGCCATGTAAGCGGTAGACCTCACAAAAGTATAAAGTAGCAACATTTACAGCATCTGTGGTTTTCTTGCAGGAAATAAAATGGGCCATCTTAGAAAACCTGTCCACCACCACAAAAATAAAATCGTTATCTCTTTGTGTTCTTGGCAGTCTAGAGACGAAATACACGTTGACACTTCGCCACGGTTCATCTGGTATTGGGAGTGGTAGGTATAGACCTGGATTGGAGGATGTACCTTTTGCCACATGACAAACCCGACAACCATCTACAAAACGGATAACATCTCGCCTCAAATGCAGTCAGAATAACTGACTAGATACATAGTGAAGGGTTTGATCTCTACCACCATGCCCCTCGTTATGTCTCTCTTGTACAATCAACAAAATTGTTTCTTAAATATACGTTAACGTTCTCTAGAATATGACCAAAATATGTATTGATAGCTAGTAGATCCTTCATCATCTCAAATACCACAACATCTCATTCCATACGAATCATCATACTACGTCGGTTCAGTGCATCAGTTATGCGGTTAACTGCCTACGAAGTGTGCTTGATGAGAGAGGTAAATTGTTGAGTAGACGATTCCCAACGCACATGGAGGGAAGAGAGCTTCTCCTGACTTTAAAGATACTTCAAGGCATCATGATCGATGTATTATACAAAGTCATTATAGGCCAAGTAGGAACCTAGTGCTTCAAAGCTCGTACAACTGTATAACAATCCTTATCATAGGTGCTGTAGTTGAGTTTAGCTCCACTTAACTTCTCACTGAAGTTGGCTACAGGTCAGCCTCGTTAGCTGAGTACATCTCCAATGCCGAATCCGGACACATCACAATGCAGTTCAAACCGTGTATAAAAATCATGTATAACCAGAACAGGTGCAGTGGTCAGTCTTACCTTGATCTCTTCAAACGCAGTAGTTGCTTTAGTGGTCCATCAAAACGTCTTGACCTTCATAAAATCTGTAATATGAGTCATGACAACACTAAAGTTATGTATGAAACTTCTATAGAATGAAACCAACCTGTGAAAAGAACAAACTTTGGGGATAGAAGTAGGTATAAGCCAGTCATGCACTGCTGCCACTTTCGACTTATCCACTGACAAGCCATCATTTGAAACAACATACCCCATGAAGAAAACTGAGTCTGTCATAAAGTACCACTTGTCGAGTCCCCAATAAAACTCTTTTCGTCTCAAAACAACCAACACTTCCCATAAGTTTTAGAGGTGCAACTCCTTCGTAGTAATATATGTGAGAATATCGTCGAAGTACACAACTAGAAATTTTTAATGAACGTGCGAAATACATGGTTCATAGCCCGCATGAACGTGCTAGGAGCATTGGAAAGGCGGATGGGATGACCATCCACTGAAATAGACCTTCTCAGGTTTTAAAGGTTGTTTTCTACTCATCTCCCATGCAAATAAAAATCTGATGATATCCGTTATTCAAATCTAGCTTTGTAAACACGATAGCACCACTCAACTGATCCAGTAAATCATCAAGGTAGGAACCGCACAAGGACTAAGGCTCTCACGGATGTGGCCTTTATTCAACAGTTCTTTCACCTGTGTACGGAGATCCTCATGTTTTTTTACTCATCCGGTAATGCGGTCGGTTTGGTAGGCTAGCACCCGCTACTAGGTCAATCTGGTGATGGATATCTCTTAATGGAGGAAGACCTATAGGCAGATTATCACGAAAGACAACAGAAATTTTTGGTAATAGCGGTTGAATGCGCTCAGTTATCCCAACAAATGGATCAACATTGAATTCTTTAACCACCAAAAGATAAATAATTCATGTACCACTAGCATGCTCTATAAATGCTTTTTGAGCTAAAAAGTTCTTACCTGACTTATGTGATACAACAAGTGGAGGTTTTGGGGATACCTGCTTAATTGGTGGTAATATGAATCTAACGTTATTTCATATGAAACTATAGAGGTTTGGGGGGATACCTCCTACCATCGTATGTGACATTTTTATCATATTGCCATGGTCGGCCTAGCAATAAATGACAAGCATCCATAGCAATGACATCGCATCATGCCTTATCCTTATGATTACCAACATAAAAAGACACCGAACATATTTTAAAGATTGTTACCTCACTACCTTTATTTAACCAGACGAGCTTGTAGGGTTTGGGTGGTCTTCTGTTTTCAAGGAAACTTATGCACATCTTCTTCAGAAACAACTTTTTTGCAGCTCTCTGAATCAATAACGAATTTGCATACCTTTCCCCTATAGTACAAGTCGATTGGAAAATATTGTTTCAGAGCCAATCATCCCCTTCATTTCTTACTTTGGGAGTAAAACAGACACACCTTAACCCCTGTCCAGTTTATCATATTAGCAAAAGTCTGTTGGATGTCGAAAGAGGATATCTGGAGTTAGAAAAGTTGACCTTGGCATTGGTAATTGTAGCAAGAAAGCATGTCCAACATCTCTTCCTGTAACCTAGTCCTCCTGAACCTCATCAACAGTATCCTCTAGTTCCTTATCAAACCATAGGTCACCTACCAGATCAAAATCAGCAGGTTCAGTGAGCAAACCCCTCAATTATTGTGGCCGTTGTCGTAATTTTGGACAATGTAAAACAACGTGCCCCAGTTCGTGACAATGGTAGCACCTAACATGCAAGGAAGTAGTTACACGACTAGGGACATGTGAGTTAGCACCTGTACACATAGAGGTGACAGTTGGTACTACTTGACTAGGTCCTGCAACCGTCCTTTTTGGAAATATCATTGGAGTTGTTCTTGCAGTATCTCTTCTATAAGGCTTTCTTTAAAGGTCTTTCTCCAGATGTAGTGCACGTTCATGTGCTTTAGACATATTCACAGGGTCGAACATGTTTAGTTGGTCTTGAAAGTGTTGTCCCATCCCACCTATGTAGCGAGATACCAATTAATCTACCGAAACAGCAATATCGGCACGGTTTTGCAGCTTGAAAAAATCGTTAATGTATTCATCAACAGTCTGTAACACTTGTTTAAGGTTTTGGAACTGCTTGTACATTATACGTGCATAATTATAAGGCAAAAATGCAGCCCTCAAGTGCTTCAAAAATTTATCCCAGGTTATTATTTTTGGCTTACCTTGCGTTGATCTGGTCTGTTTTAATTGATGCCACCAAGATGCAGCTCGGCCTCAGAATTTAGTTGCAGCCAACTGTACCCGTTTTGCATCCGGAACCTTCTTGAAATCAAGGATTTCTTTAATTGAGGCGATCATATCTAAAAACTCCTCCGGCTCGAGACCCTATTAGAACTTTGGGATCTCAAGTCTAAATCTATATTACCACCGGTTGTTGGCATTCTGATCAAAATCTCTTACTGGAGGCTGCTCAAAGACTTGTTCACGACAGAGTTGTGGGTAATATTGACCTCTACCTTGTTCTCTCAGAGGAGCAAACAGATTCTGCTCGCGGTCGGTCTCTATCTCAGACCCCGACGGCTGGTTGCTCGAACCTGGAGCTCAAAATCTGTAGATTTGGTTGTTCAACATCCTTTATAGTGCTTCTTGTGCGTCCCTCATCTGGTTTCCAAACGGATGCTTATGTTTACCCACCTGGCCTAATAATTTTTCAAATCCATCACGATCGAACGATCTGCGATTGGAAGAGTGGACTCTCACGCAAGGATCTCTTTGGAGACATACATCCTTAACCTACGTCGTATGAGCTTTGTCTCTATGATACCAATATAGAATTGGTTAAGTATTTTAATTAAATCTAATAAAAATAGAAAAATATAGAAAATTCACGAAAACAACAAAAATAGGGCCTAAACGATTTAATTTTGGGCATGGACTTCATCAAGAGGCTTCTCCTTCGTAATACTTTCTAAAATCGTTGGGCTTCTCAACGTGTTTGATTTGAATGGTTGCAGTTCCTAATTCGGATAACCGAGCGCCAAATAAAGCTCGTTTTCGTTTGTTCAAAAGGGTCATATAGCCATGGGCTTGTGCAACTACATCATATACCATAGCCTCAACCCTTTTCCTCAAATTTTATGCAAATATAAGATTATGGATACCATCAATTTTTGTCTATATGTGCCCGGAGAGACCCTAGACTCGACTAAATTTGACGAGCTCATGTTGTACACTAAAGTCCTTGATTGGTGAGTTTAGTTACCCCTTCATCTTGAGTTGGTAATTTTTTTTAAATTTTTGGACGTATACCCTAGTCATACTACTCTTGACACTTTAAAAAATGGCATAAACTCTATGATTTTCGGGTTATCTTACATTTTATTTGAGATAGAAAATCTAATGATAGTCTCATGGTTCATCTTTTTAAGATTACCTTCATAGTAATTTCTAACCATTCTAAAGTGGTTAATGATTTGTTATAGTATGATAAGCTATATAAATATTTTTTCACATTAATAAGTGAAGATTGGGAGACCGACCACAAAAGATGTCGGTGCAAAATCATAGGTAGATGACAAGATGAAAGTAAATGTTACTTTCCATACCCGAAGACCACTATGCCTTCCCCAACCTTTAACTTTCTACTTTGGTTTTGTTTTTTGCTTTATTTAAATTTGGTTATGTATTGTTAAGACTAATGCTTTTTCTATGTCATAGATTTTAGCAAGCTCTAATATGTTCTCACTATCCTCAAAATATACACCACTACCAAATGGTCTACGAATTACCATTATTTATTCACTTTAAAAAAATTGTTATCATCCGACTTCTACCCAATGCATAACTAAGGATGACATAAATCTCACAAAAACTAGGAAATTTTCATCTTATACATTGTTGTTATGTCAAAGCCTCCAACCAAATTCTACAAAACTTTCATAACCAAATATGTTATCAATCGTTTGAATTTAACCGAGATCACGCCACCACTGAAGAATGTCAAGGTAAAGAGATATAATAAGATAGATAACGAGTGAGAGGATAAAGTTATATAAAGACTATGGTCGAGACTGAGCACTTCACTGACAAGATGATATTATTAGAGGCTCGGCCTAACTGATAAAATAAGTTGTTCATGGGAACTCAGCTTAAATTTGAGGTTTATCTTATCATAAGACCCAAGAGGGTTTTATAGCTAGCCATGAGATCAAAGGTATCTCGTATTGCCATGAGATCAAAGGTAGCTAGTATTGGAAAAGTCCTTTTGTAATTGTGCCTCTGAGGGTGCAAGATCTAGGGTATGTGAGGGCTATAGATATGCATGCTACTAAAAATATTTATATTAATAAAGACCAGTTGTACTTAACCATATTCTACTCATTGTTGTAGATGATAAGTAATATGTTTAGAGCTATCCAAACTGTGGTTGAGCATACTAACGTGCTATTGTTTGACTTCTCTAATATGCTCAAAACTTATCTCAATAAGGCAAAAAACATAGCCAAGACCGAACTCGAGCTCACAAGGATAAAGACTTCGATGGTCGGATCCAAGAACCCGTTAGAGAAAAATCATATGACTTAGAAGGAGAAGGTTGTGAAGTTGAAGAGGAAGTGTACAAAAGATGAAGTTTCAATAAGAGAAGGAAAATAAGGAACTCAATAATCAAAATTCTAGTATGTATAAGAAGTTATAAGAATATGACGAGATTAGGAAAAGGTTTGAAAAATGCAAGGAGTTCACATTATATGTGGGTAAGCAACATGCTGATAACATTTGAGCCGATATTATTCTCAAAAAATTTAGGTGTTCTCTAATTTAGACTAGTAAAATGTATGGCTCAGTGTACGAGAGGAAACTCATCTAGATTGACTCGAATTATATTATTTTAAGGATTAGAAAATATAATACCATAAGAATATCCCTGTTGGATTTACTATTATTATCTTGGACACTATGGTGTTGGCATTCCATGTTGATCCTATCTTTACCAAACTCAACGTCATAAGAACTTTAAATAATACCCCATAAAATAAGGTATTCTATTTGAATTTTTGAAGAAGTCAAACATAGGTATGGTTAGCTAGGAGGATGATGGTGCTGAAACTAGTGGGAAGAAATGTAGAGTTGGGACTATTTATGAATATTTCATATTTACTTGCTTTATTTAAATTTATTCTGAATTAAAATCCTTAAAAGGCCGAGAAAATGTTTATATTATTTTAAATTCGAAGTAATTAAAATGTCAGTTTGTATGCTTTACAAATCAAAGTACTTGGAACACTATAATGATGTTTGTTTTATGAACCAAAATATTTGGAAGGCCAAATAAATGTTTGCTTGTGGTTTGTTTATATATATTATTACTATGGCCATCGGTATGCTGAGGTAAACATCCCATTCTTTAGCATTAAAAAAATCATCTTGTTTATTTTATTAATCTTTCAGCTTCCCAAAGTATACAATATGTTCCTTAAATATCAGGGATGTTTCTTTGCTTACTTTTCCCACAGTTATTATTCCTTTTGTACGTTACCTTAAGTTACAAGATCTCAGCTCTCGTGAAAGGCTATCAGTCTCGGATAGGGAGGTCAAACTTAAAAATTTAATTGATTAAATCCCTTAAGGAATTATCAAATATTAATGATGAATGTCGATTTATCGTGTCCTTAGTTCTTGATAATGAGAGTCGAATGTAAGAATCGTATGTTTTTTTACGACTGACAGATCATGAGATTTTAAAGTTGTCGACCTATTTTAGACCTTTTCCAGCTGAAGTTAGCTATCAGACTCATACTCATAGGTCATACAATTGAAATAAATCTAAAATAAAAAATACATGAAATAAAATAAATACTATTAAATCGTCGCGAAACCGTCAAATATAATTCATGTATGTCTCTATTTTTTATTTTGTGCAAATATTATCATGCGTGTTTTCTTGTCCTGGTAGGCAATACGTGTTCTGGTAGGCATGATGGTTTTAAAAAGTCATGGTCCATATAAATTTAAACAATATTTGAACGCAAGTCATAAAAATAAATTTGATAAAATCTTTACGTTATAAATATGCACTCGAATATTCATCTTTGTTGAATTTTAATTAGTATATCACTTGAGGAACATGTAATGATAAATAAATCAATAAAATTATTTAATCAAATATATCGATGCACTTTACGATTTGCTTAATCATTCTACTAAAAAGTTGTAAAAAATGTACTAATATAATATACAATTAAGATATAATTAAATATGTTAATTGTTAAAATATAATATCTTTTATAATACTATACTTCTTATTAACTATTAAGTTATTTTTTTGTCTTTATTTATATTATAGACCCAAAAACTTGAAAAATAAGATTTAAAATAAGGTAATTAATATTTTACTTCTTTGATTGATCGTAATAACAAATCTTAAATCTGCTAAACAATATGGAAAAAATATAAATAACACTCACAACAATACCTTGAGGGAGGCTAATTTTAAAATACTTAAGTTTTAAATGAATTATAATTATTTCACGATGTTTTATCTAACCTTTTCACTTCCCTTGTTTTTTATTATAGATTACATGTTGATCAAGTACCTATCATAATGTTATTATACTTCACATCATTTTTTTCTTATATGGACGATAATGTGTTTGGTCAATTCATCATTTTTTTCTTATATGGACGATAATGTGTTTGGTCAATTCAATCTCAATATATAAGAAACAAAAAAAAAACTAAAGGACTAGTCTACAAAGTATTATGAGAATTACTTAATTCAAAATTTGTCACATTTATAAGAATAATTCACTTAATTGGAAATTTATCACATTTATAAAAATAATTCTTATATGAAAAATTACTAGGGTTTTTATTTTTGTTCCAGCGATCAAAATCATTAATTGTCATAAAAAGCATTATATCGTATTTTTATTCAAAAAATTAGTCTCAATAAAGATAAAAACATCATATGTATTCCCAAGCTTAGTTTATAACCATTAACAAAATACAAATCAAAAGAATACCAGTGTACAATAACTCACACATACACAACAAATTTCCATAAAATGGAATATGTGTTTAGTTTAATTAGCTCATCATAGTCTTTAGCGTGAGATAATTGGGCTAAGTTACTATATAAAATTTATATATACATTTTTAAGAAATTCATATTATAGTTATAGGGTTAGAAACCCTAACGCGCATGAATCATTATCCTTACAATCTGAAAGATCTAGTATAAAGAATAAGAATAAATACTCACCAATATTCATGATCTTGATATTGTTATTCGTCTCCTCCAGAAGAAGATTTGGATATTGAGATGATTGTGAATATTTTCATATTATGTAAGTCGTTTTGATGTTGTCCTAAAAAAACAACAACCTCAATATGGGTTTATCTCTGTGAAGAACTAGACTTGTTTTTAGAGAATATATAAAAAAGATAACGATAAGAAAAATAAAGTAATAAGATATGTAATGTAACTTAGGGTTGGAGAATCTATTTACATTAATTTTTAGAATACACTAAATTAAATAGACCCCATACATATTACTATATGTTTTATCAATAACCCATTAACTCTATTTTCTTATGAAACCATCGATTTAGTTCTAAATTGCTAGAATCTGATATATTTACATATGTATGGAACAATATCTTATTAGACTCTTAAGGCACGATTACTGAATTACCAGATTGAAGAATCCTCCCTCTAAATCCATATCAATCTGACTGACATCCAGACTATAAATATAGATGATACTAGCTATCTTGTTATATGTGAGTCCAATAAACTATAGGTTGATATATTTAAATAACTGGACAAATATAACAACAAGTTTTAATACTGTAAATCTAAATTTGACAAGATATTTTACTTCTGGTTATCCTTATAGTCTCCCATTTGGATCATTACATGTACCAAAGTGTACCCACCAATATAAGCACTATATAACGTTGTTGCTTCAAAAATAACCCAAAATTCCTTATTATTTAAGATGATAGCTAACAATGAACTATGCATTGTACGATATGACTTATCAATACATAATTATTCTAACCGTAATTATGTTGCAAAACTACCATCTAAATGAATTTTGACTTCTCATGAAGTACAACATGGAAGCGACTCGACCCTATAATCAGTATATGTCAACTTCCAATTGGTATTATTATATTGAATATAGGTCGTTTAAAGTAAAGGAATAAGAGCATAATTAATCATTGTATTATTCCATAAATTAATACATAAATTTTAAAACAATAATACAATCTAAAATTTGAAATTTTGTTGACATAAACTTCCATTAAATCTAAATCCCCTTTAAGCTAAGGACACTTGTGTGGATATTGTGTTCGTACAAGACTACGGGTGGCAACGCCTTAGTGTAAGGACTACAACCATGAAGTGTGTGTCGTTGTGCTTAATCATGATAATATGATTCTAGATTTGTTCTTTTACAAACAAGAAATTAATGTATATATGTGTAGACTTATTTGAGCCAATATTTCTATTTGAGAATATGAAATTGAATTATTATTATTATTATTATTATTACTACTATATAACATGAGTGGTCTTTCAATTCACTATACTTTGTGAAATTTGATGATAAAATTTATGAGCTAACGTGCATGGTTTGAAGAATCAAAACATGCGACATACTCATCCACCATTATATAGGCCATGAAAAAAGTCTATTTTGCATTATTCAACGATACAACGCCTTCAGCCAAAATGTATACATAATCGGTGGTAGTGTCTATGCACCCGATAAAATCAATATCATAATACCCTACGATCTATAGGTTATCACATTGTTTCTATGTCAAATTGTAATGCTTGGTATTCCTCAAGTACCAAATAACACTTTAACTACATTCCAATGGGAAACTCTCATATTGCTCAATTATTTTTCCAACATTCCAGCTATGAAAGATATATTCAGTATACAGCACATGAGCATACATGAGACTTCTAACTGTAAAAATATATGGATATGTCTGCATGATCTGAATTTCTGAATCTTCTTGATGCATTGATCGAGTGAGAACTTATCATCTATGGTTATAAAGGTATCCATAGTTTTTATTTTTATTTTTTTATACCATAATGAAGTAACATAATTTCAATATATATTATTTGTGACATACCCATAATACCCTGATAGAGACTTCTTACTATTTTAATCTCTAACACAAAATATATTTTACCAATGTCGTTCATGTCAAATTTACATGACACACTAGTATTAGTAGAATATAATAAACCTAGATCATTTATGGCAATAAGTATGTCATTAACATACAAAATTAAGTAAAATTACTTTACTCACACTGGATTGATGATATATACAATCTTTCATATAGTTAACCTTGAAACCAAATGAGTTGGTTTCCATGAATCTGTGATTCCATTGGCGAGATTTTTATTTTAACCCATATATGTATTTTTTTATTTGTGCACAATCAACTTTGAATCTCTAGAAATAAAGTTTTTTAGTTTCTTCATATAAATTGTTTCTTCAGTGTCTCTATTGAGAAACATTATTTTAACATCCATCTAATGAAGCCTTGAATCAAAAGGAGCAACTAGAGTCATGATTGTCCTAAATGATTCATTTGATGAAACTTGAGAAAAAGTCTCAAAATAGTCAATTATTTCACGTTGAGTGTAACCTTCTGCTACAAGACATGTTTTATATATTTCCACTTTTCTTGAAGTATCACGTTTAGTTTTAAAAATATATTTGAAACTAGTTTGTTTTTCCTTTTATGTAATATAGCAAGATCTTATATTAAATTGTCTTGTATCAATATATACTCTTCATTCATAACTTCAACTCATAATTTAGATTCTAAATCTTCATACCATATTGAAAGAGGATTACATAATATTTATAATATTTTAATACTCTTTATGCACATTAAGAAATACCGCATATATATTGAAGACAAGTTACATATTACTTCGATAGTGGATCTATGCAATATATGCTTAATGTATTGCTAAGTTTATTCAGCATGAAAAATATCAAGATTGCATACTCAAGGAATATGGCTGTGATCTAAATCGTTCATTGTAAAATATATATCCTAAAAAAACATAGTATATATTGTCTAAAAATAGAATGATAAATATAAGAATACAATTTGTAACCATATGAGTGATGTGGATAGCCTAATATATGGAAACTAACTGGTTTGGATTCCAGCTTCTATTTGCTCGACCTATAAGGCATTTTTTAAGTTGGGCATCCTCATAAACAAAAGTACCTAAGTTAGGCTTTTACCCTTTAAATTTTTTATGTGATGTTTTAGTTGTTGATGTATTACGTACCATGTCGATGATATAAATAGTTTAATTGGTAGTGATGTATGAGAAATCACGCTCCTAACTGTTTCATGTACTACGCGGTTTCGTCGTTCAGATACACCATTCATAGTGGACGAGCCCGACATGGTTTATTGAGGAAAACTACCACATTTCGCCACGAGATAGAAAATAATCTAGGACGTTGCTCCCCATAACCATAATATCTTCCATACCATTCACCACCACAGTCAAATTTGACGTTTTTAATCTTGTTACCAAGTTATAACTCAACCATAATCTTAAATGATTTGAATATCTCAATGACTTCAGATTTATCAAGAATCAAATATAGATATCCATATCATGAAAATTGTTTATGAATTAAATAAAATATATTTAGTCATTTTAGGAATCTATAGGGAAATGGTCAAAGATGTATGTATGAATTAACTATCATACGTCTTTAACACGTGAGACTTCAAATCTTCTATGTTGAGTCTATTTCCTTTTGATACACCCAATGAATATATAAAAGTCAATGTAATCAAAATTATCAAAAAGATTATCGACAATAAGCTTTTATTGGTGTGATCCGGTGCAGGCTCCATAATACAGAAAATAAAAGTGTTTTTAAATAAAATTTTTGAAACTATTGTTAAAGAGGTAGACATGCTAATAAAGGTGAGACATATTCGAGAATCTCAGTATCCATTATGGACAGTAAATACGGTGCTCGTAAAAAATAAGAATGGTAAATGGAGAATTTGTATTGATTTTACAGACCTCAACATGGTTTGTCCAAAGGATAATTTCCATGTCCCTCAGATATATTAGTTGGTCGATTACATTTCTGGAAAATAAATTGTTATTATTTATGGATGCATTCATGGGGTGCAATCAGATACAAATAGATTTGAAGGACCGGGATCACACTATATTTATCATTGACAATGGGCTGCATTGTTATAGAGTAATGTCTTTCGATTTATATAATAATGGAGCTACTTACCAACGCTTAGTAAACAAAACTTTTATCAGTTAGATTGGAAGAAATATATGAGTGTATATTGATGACATGATGGTAACGAGTCTAAGAGAATATGATCATTTTCTTGATCTCAAAGAAACTTTCTCAAACCTGGAAGCCATCAACTTAAAGTTAAATTTAGAGAAGTGCACATTTGTTATGTGATCCAGAAATGTTTTTGAGGTATATCATTAAAGAGAAAGTGATTCAATCTGACCCATCACATTTAGATGTGTTGTTGGCTATGGACCTCCCAAGCTCTATAAATGAGGTTGAAGTATTAACTGGAAGGTTGACAGCTTTAAACACGTTCATATCAAGGTCATCAGATCAATGTGCATAATTCTTCCAAGTGTTGACAAATGCCAAGAAATTTAATTGATCCCCAAACTACGATAAAGTGTTCCTCGAAATAGATTATATTTTCCAAAACCTTTGTTTAAACCATTAACATGAGAAAGAATCTATGTATAATTGGTTGTAACCGACCATATTGTGAGTGCAGTGTTAGTTCGAGAAGTTGATAATTACCCTCACCTGGTTTATTATATCAGTAAGAGTTTGTTGAATGCTTAGAAAATAAATTTGATGCTTGAAAAATTAGCCTTCACCTTGGTAATAGCAGCAAGAAAAATGAGGCACTATTTCTAAGAATATTCCATTATGGTTCAAACTACTTTTCTACTAAAAAATATGTTACAAAAACTAGATATATCAACTCAGATGACCAAGTGGTTTGTAGAATTAGGGGATTATGATATCAAGTATGCTACTCAAACAAAAATCAAGTCATTAAGTTGTGGCAGCCATCTTGGTTGACTTCTATTCGAAGCGATCCTATGTAGAATCCTCTATCGATAAATCTTGGAAAAAATGGGTAATCCAAACTGATGGAGGATCTAGTATGATGGGTTGTGGGACGAGAATTTGTCTACTCTCCCCCTTTGGGAATTCATCTTACCAAGCGATACGTTTTGGTTTCAATGAAGCTGAGTACAAATCATCAATAGTTGGTTTAAGGCTCTCTCAAATATGCGGTGAAAAAATAATTCGATCGATAAGTGATTACAAACTGCTCATACATCAAACTCAGGGAACGACCAAGAGCGACAATCATTAATTGACCTATCGATGAGAGAAAAGACCAAACAAGGCTTCGATATGAGCATTACAAAAGTTTGATGAGAAGTAGGTCAATTCCAAGATAAAACCTCGGAGCTTCAAGTGGGTGACTTAATATTAAAGAAAATATTCCATCGAGCTTAGACATGGATGCGGGCAAACTGACCCCCGATTGGGATGGCCCATACAAAGTAATTTTCAAATGACATCACGGGGCATACAGACTGAAAGATGTGGATGGGATTGAATCAAAACTTCCATGATATATTAATCATTTGAAAATATATCACTAGGACAATTAAAGCGCCTGATCATTATTTTCCTTTTTTGGTGGCGCTTAATGGTTTTTAATGATGCACATCGTATGCCAAAGACATTAATGAGTTACCGTTTTCCAAATCTTTATTATTTTTATGATATGATCAAATCACTAAGAAATAAAATATCTCTAACCAATAAATAAAAATAGAGTGAGGGATCTACAAAAAATATACAAGCGAATGAGAAGAAATGAGTCTGACCCCATCGTCTACAAAATGGGCCACACTGAGCCCTGACTAAAAAGAGTAAACAAAAACGAACCGGTTTGAAAACCAAACTTTTGAGGATACACTAGGGGTCATTCTAAGCCTTGGCAGTAGTTTTCAGTTAAGCGATCTGGACATAAATGTCAAGTCTTTAAGACCATGTTAAGGGTCATACTAAGCCTAGGCTATCGAAGCCCACAAAGTGAACTAACTTATAAGTTAAGACTTAGTTGACACATAAAAACAAAATTGTTATTGAGTAAATAACAAGGACTCCCCCCCCCCCATTCCTTCCAAATGCAAAAATTATATATGTATTTAATATAAATTATATGGTCACTTCACGATGCAAAAATTCAACACAAGTTTAAAGATACATATCTAAAAAGTTAACTATCTACAACAACAATGTATAAGAAATGATGAAATACAATTATCAAAAGTAATTAAGCAGCCTTCGAGCCAATATTACCTTTTCTTTTTAGCTATTTATTGTCTAAAATAATATCTTGGGGCCTCATTCTCAATAAAGTAGCGTCAATATTACCTGACCCCTGAATATGAATATATAGACCATCATTATTCTTGATAGCCTTTTCAACACATTCTCGACATTTTCTTCCTCTTTCTCTTCGTGTGTTATCCATGGCCTTTCATCATCTATCACTAATTCCTTAAGCTCCCTAATTCCAAATCAGGGTTCATTCTCTATAACTCGATAATAGTATCTTTTGGGACCTTCTCCGTATTTCTTTGAGCAGCCTCCGTGTGTCTTTCTCCCTATTATTATACGACTTGTTAACATAATCAACCTACTACTTTTCGTCCTAATCAGGTTATGACCTCAATCGAGATAAATCTACCATGAGAGAGGAAATCTATAGTCGAACAGTACAACTTACAATGGTGGAATCTGTAACTTTAACAAACGACCCTGAATTCTGTGAAATCAATTTTGTGGACTGATTAGCAAGAGTTTTGTTATATGCCATTAGCTCTATAATCTTCTTCTTTAAGCCATCCATTTTAGAGGTACGATAAGTCAACCAATCACCCATGTCTGCATTCTCTTTCACCAGTTTCTTACAACACAATGTGAAAGTACCATATGCTCGCTTGTAGTACAATAGCTTAATGTTACGGGACTTACCAGACCCAAACAATAATGACTTCGGTTTGAAGTCTTTCATAGACTTGGTATCAACAGGGTTTATCTTGCGGTAGGCCGACACTATTGAATTATGATGACTCTATAGTAAAACAATCACAGAATAAGAGTATAATAAGAAAAATCAGAATAATTTTAAAGTGACCAAATAACTAAGGTGTTGGTACGAAAGCTTACCTCCACAGCCAGTTCCAGTTGACGTTGTAGAATATCCTTCATAGACATATTGTTGCAATACGCCAGCTCAGGGAATTGCTTCAACTGATGAAACATAAGAAATAGGGCTTCAAAATGCTAATTAAGAGAGGGTGTTTGCTCAATTCAGACATGAAGGGTTGCTCTATACACGATGGGCCTAAAGGTGGGATTGTGCCCCCATTTCCGACATTATTCACCTCGCCAGGAGAGTCTGCTCTTTTACCACCATCATGAATCGAATAAGAAGCAAATGGGTCAACATTGGAGTCTCTGGCATGAGGGATCTCTAAAACAACATGAGTATGATTAGTAGACACAATCGGAGGGGTCTGCTCCCCAACAACGGTAGTATTGCTCGAGCCACATCCCACAAAGCCTTTTGAAAACAATAGGTTTTCATACACAACTATGGGGGGAATCACTCACCACCATAGCTTACTTATAAACACCAGTGTGTGACTAACCCTAGTCCCCTCCCGATGCCCGCCAACGGGGGCTTGGTTCTTCATTAATACTTTTTTCTTTCTAACAAACCCACCATTCGAATGACTACTCTGTTTCGTTCCTTTGTCATCCTTCTTCCAAGAAGACATCACTATGCAGTCATTGTAACCCCTCTAGTCATATGCAGTGCAGTGCCCATGGTGTCAAAGGGGCAAGCATCGTTAAAAACACAAGCCATCTTAATTTGTTTTTTGGTTTAGACTACACAACGCATGTATTCTGACAATTTTGTTTCTTTGTACCCAGAATTTCATATGCCTCCTCACAATTTTTAACAACTCTTCTTCGGGGGAAGTTCCAACCCAACATCACTTGGGTTTGTCCCATACACCATTTCAAGCAATATTGAACATACTTGATCAACAGTTATTATATCTCTAGTAACGATTTTAGTAACATAGTTACCATACGATATTATAATCTCAGGTATCGCCCATGAACCAACTAGTATAAAATTGAAGAGGGTGAATAAACGAGGGTACTCTAGGTTTCTCCCAGAGTACGCAACAACAAACAATTGTTCCAATAGACTCACCTCTTGTTCGTCGTTAACTTTCCTCCATATTTATTAAAATATGGTTTTGTTAGGATTTTTAAAGATGTTTGTTTTGTGAAAGATTTTGAAATAGGGAAGGTTCTTCTAGCAGGGAAGGCTAGGTATGGCTTGTATTGAATTGACAAGCCAATGTATGAGAGACTTATGATCCTTAGTTTTGAGTTGTCACTATATTCAAAGTCTGTTTTTTATTTACCTAAATATGGTACATGAGATTGAACCATCCATCTCCTAAGGTGTTTTTAAGGTTCTTAGTCAATGTAACGTTTTATTTAATAAAACGAAATTATTTTCTATGATTTATGTGAGATAAAAAAAATCTCATATGCTACCATTTCCTACTGCATTTTGGGGACCAAATCCTACACAAACCATAAATGGGTTCAAATACTATATCCTCTTTTAGATGACTATAACAAATTCACATTGGTGTATCCTCTTAAACAAAAGAGTGATTATTTACCTATTTTCCTATAATTTAATAAACTAGTTAAAAATATGTTTGAAAGACATATCAAAGTCTTATAAACTCATGGAGGTGGGGAATACAAAGTATTTATAGCCTTCATTAAGAGATGCGGGATTAACCGAGGATGTTAGTCCCCACACCTCTTTCCAAAATCGTATGACAAAGAGAAAGCACATGCACACTGTTGAGACTACCCTAACTTTATTGGCTCAGTATCAACTTCCATTCTCATAATGGTTTGATACGTTTAGCACACTTACATACCTAATAAATAGAGTCCATTGTCCAATTTTAGACAACACAACACCTTATGATTTGGTCCACCATAATAAACCTAATTACTATTTTCTTAAAGTATTTGGCTCTACTTGTTACCGCTTTATTTAACCTTATCATCAACATAAATTCATCTTGTATTCTCTAAAAATGTGTATTCCTATGATACTCTGCAACATACAAGGAGTATAAGTGTGTTTCTCATACTAGTAAATTCCTCATATTTAGACATGTAATCTTTAATGAGGATGAATTCCCATGTTCTGGCTAATTTTTCAACATTAAGAGGCATGAGTCTTTGGTTCATATTTCTAATTATAACTGTTTCAGTGTCTTTCCTAACGTTATTATATCTCATTTCACACACAATTTAATGCAATGCAATCTAAATTCTTATACTTCTATTGGATATAATCTTTTACATGTGCTTTATGCTGCTACAAGTCAACATTATCCTCACAACCCCCTTTCTCAGCCAATCATATACAAAGTACGACAAATCTTTCACAATCAAATACAAATCATTTAGCCTCTTGGTGTAATACAGATTGTGTCCACAAAGACCTCAATCAAACAAACTCTATACGTTACAAGACCAGTTACTTCCTATATAAGAACCCAATCCATATTAGGTTCGATAAATCCTTTGGTTGTCTCGTGTAGATTTGCTCTTCCAATTCACCATGTAGAACAACAGTCTTCACATATAACTGCTCAAGCTATAAATCTTGTAAAATTACCATGTCTAACAAAACTCGAATCGAACTATGTTTCACCATTGAAGAAATACTCCATTGAATTTGATTATTTCCCTTTGAGCAAAACCCTTGGCGACCAGTCTTGCCTTGAATCGAGATACCTCAACCTCTGGATTACCATCATTTTTCTTGAACACCCATCTCCTGCCTACTACCATCTGTCCTTTAGGAAATTCAACAAGCTTCAATGTCTGATTTTTATGAAGAGATTCAATCTCTTCTCTCATAACACTAATTCATCGATTTACCTCTGAACTCGCTATAACTTCTTTGTAGCTACTAGGTTCATGTATCTCAACTTCTTCTCCAACTGACAGAGCATATGCAACTAGATTCACATACCTTTCTGGTAGTCTAATATATTTTATTTCTCTGCTCAATTTTATATTATAAGGTTGTTGTTCTGGTTCGGGCGCATCATCGTCACTATCATCCGATGCTGGCTCTTCACCTCTTGATTATGGATTCATCTCAGAACCACTCAAATTATTGGACCTACTAGGAACTGATTCTGTTTCAAACTCCATCTGTTTACTAACAACCAATCATGATTGACCATTTCTCATGCTTCATTCTGACTGTCTATCAAAGAAAACTTGTTAAACGTCACGTCCCTATTGATGAGAAAACCTGGAGACTTTGGAGAGGTACACCATAACTTATATCATTTAACTCCATGAGCATACCCTAGAAATATGCACCTCTTTACCCTCGACTCAAGCTTACCATATCTCAGATGAGCATACACAGGACAACCAAACACCCTCAACTGTTCGTAATCAGTCGATGATGCAAACCAAATCTCAAAATAAGTTTTACAATCAATAACCGTTGACTGAGATTGATTCACCAAGTAACACATTTTATAGATAGCTTCAGCCCAAAAAAACTTTCCTACACTAGAATGCAAGAGCATGATTCGTGCATTGTCGCAAATTCTTATGTTCATTCTTTTTGCGACCCTATTCTGTTATGGTGTCAAGAACAAGTGTGACGGCGCACTATTCTCTCAGCTTCGCAAAACTCGTTAAACTCACGGCTGTAATATTCTAACCCATTATATGTCCTAAAATGTTTGATTTTTCTTCATGTTTGCTTCTCCCAATCATCATCTTTCATTTGACAAAGGTTGAACATGCCTCATCTTTCGTTTTTTGGGAAGCAAACCCACACCATCCTTGAACTACATTTACTCAAATCTTTCAACAAATCTCTTTCTTCCCAAAACAACTAATCCTTTGTCACTCATGTGACCAATACGCCTATGCCAAAACTTATTTTGATCCTGCCTACTTTGTCTATTACTCCATGATGATGCTACTAATACATCGCCCATAAAAACACTCCATTGGATAATGCAAAGCCCCTTCTGTAAACTTCCTTTCATACACACCATTGAGCATTTTGCCACTATGATTACATCGTCTTCTGTACGGTACTTGTAAACCTGAAAGCCTAGTGCCCCAAGAGATATCAGGTTTGTTTTTAACCCAGGAACCTGCCAACACGTCACGATTCTAACATCCCTATCAAACATTTTGATTATGACATTACTGATACCACTAATAGGCAACAAATGATTGTTCCCTAAATAGACAGTTCCTTGCATTTGATTTTAAGTATCAGCCCACTGCTTGAACTGACACATGTCATATGTAGCACCAGTATCGAGTACCCAAAAATTTTGTCCACAGTCTGAACTCACAAACAATACATCTCATATACCACTGTTCTCACTGTCGTTGGAATCGTTCACACCTTTAACAATGTTTGCTGCCTTTTCATTTTTATTTTCATTCTTACCATTTAGTTTCGGAAAATATCACCTATAATTCCCTTGCTCACCATATTTATAACAGTTTGAGTTCTTTATTTTTGACTTGGACCTCCAGTTCTTCCTTTTTGAAGAACCCGCTTTGCTTCCAGACTTCCCCTAGTCAAAAGACCTTCCACTTCCGCCTGATTATCTCACTGCAACTATCTCAACTCTTTTGATTTCAGCCCCCCATTTGACATCTGCTAGCGATAACTTATCCTTACCATAGATTATGGTATATGCGAATTTTCATATGGAGCTGGTAACGATCTCAAAACAAACAAATCTTGATTGACATCCTCAATGTTGATATCAATTTTCTCCGAGTCCATTATAATTGATTAACAATTATATAAGTGTTCAGTTATAAACATACTTACTTTCAATCCGAAATCGCACAAGCGTTTCTTTAAGTATAATCAGTACTGATTTCTCTATACTCCTTAAAATCCAACATAAAACCCATTTTTAAAGATGTTGGTTCTATTCTTCTTTCATCTCTTCTGGTAATTTATTTTTAACAGCCTTCCACATCCTTTTGTATGAGAATTTAAATAAAGAAATACGAATATGACTTCTTCACATTTAATATAAATCAGTAAATTAAAAGCTTTGCATGTGAATTTAAAATTTGAAAAGTTAAATTATATTTATAATAAGTTAGTGGCTTTAGTTACTTCAGTAACAGTAACAGTTAATTACAAGTTACACTTAATAGTTAGTACCATTTCTCCCGCAGTTTATTTCATTAGAACGAATTCACAAGGAAAAGGGAAAGGGTTTGGCTAAATTAGGGCCCAATTGGCTAATCAACCCCAATTTTAACCATACCCAAACAAATTTTAAGTAGCCCCAACATTATACCCAAAACAACCTTTCATTTTTTACTAACTCAAAACCCTAAACACTAACCATTCCCAAATCTAAACCAGCCCCAACCCAATTTTCCCTCTCATTTCCAAACTACTACAACCTTGCAAAATCAGCCCCAAAATCAGATTCGAAGAACAGTACTAGATCAATACCAAGCCAAGAACTACTATGGGAAAGGGAAAAGAGTAACTTTTTACTCTTAAATGTAGTTTTTTTGTATATTTGGTTTTCCTTAAGAGTTTTTTATTTTGATATGCATTGGGTGTTAGAATTGGTGAAGTTTCGTTATGAAGTTGTTTTTAGTTGCCTAGTGATGTTAGGGTAGATTTGGTTTTGGCTGATTTGGTTTTTAGGAAGATTTAGGAGTTTTTTCAGGTTGTTAATGACGGTTTGGGATATTTTCGAGCCCCCCCCCCCAAGAACTACTATGTGAAAGGGAAAAAAGTAACTTTTTACTCTTAAATGTAGTTTTTTTGTATATTTGGTTTTCCTTAAGAGTTTTTGATTTTGATATGCATTGGGTGTTAGAATTGGCGAAGTTTCGTTATGAAGTTGTTTTTAGTTGTCTAGTAATGCTAGGGTTGATTTGGTTTTGGCTAATTTGGTTTTTATGAAGATTTAGGAGTTTTTTTCAGGTTGTTAATGACCCGGCGGGGAAGCCAAACATTTTGGCCTGTGTTTTTGTACCCCGCCGGGTATGGGCCGTTTGAACCGGCGGGGTGAAAACTCTAATTTTGAAATTATATTTTCTACCCGCCGGGTGAAAAATTGTCAACCGGCGGGTAGAAAATATTAATTTAAAATTAGAGTGTTCTCCCCGTCATGTGAGCAATTTTCACTCGGCGGGGACCTATTATTTTTTGCTTCGTTAAACCTTTTTTTTGCTTCGTTCTAACTTATTTTGTTGTGATTGTTCCCGCAGACACGAAGCAGCTCGCGCGAAGGAGAAGACGGCCAAAGCGGCGAGGAAAGGCGAAGGTAGCCGACGGCCGGTGGTCGATCGACCCGAACGTGGGGAGCGGATCGAGCGTGATTGGGTCGAGCGCGATGTGCACCAGGGCCACACGGAACGATCCTTGCGGCATAGGAAATATGACGCCACAAGGGATCGCGGTGCCACAAGGGAGGCCGTAGAACAATCTTCTCCTCCACGAGAGGTGATCCCCATTTGACGGTGGCGTGCGCTAGTAGACGAGGAGGACACGGAGGAGGAAAAGGAGGTCCCTATGCCACCACCTCGAAGAGAAGTCCGTGCGAAAGGGCGTCCAACCGATCCGGAAAGATGGAAAAATCTATTTCTATCCCAAAATAGCGTCCTTCTCTTCCCCGACTATGCCCAACATGAGGCGTACTACGCCTTCAAAAACGACGTAAGTTATCGAATTAATTATATGTTTGATTAGTTAAATTGTTGTGTTAACATTATATATATATTTGAATTTTTTTTACAGGCACGCTCGGGTATCACGGTCCAGTCCAAGTAAGGTTTGCTTGGTCAGTGGGACCTTAGCAAAAAAATTGGGGTTAGGGCTTACCTCGAAGAGACACCGTTTTGGCCGTTGATGCGGCATCTACCAAAGTTCAACAACCATGTGCAGTTGGCCGAGATGTTCAGTGAGAGGTGGCACCAAGAGACAAACATGTTCCAGTTTTCCTTTGGGGAGATGACCTTGACACTGGATGACGTGTACGTGATTACTGGCCTCCCGGTTGATGGGAGAATTATCGATGTCTATAGGCCGGATCCGATAGAGGCGACATACGCACGCTATGCAGACTTGTTGGGAGTTTCGGCTGATGATGTGCGGCAGGAAATGGAGGCGCACGACGGGAGTGGATTTGGCCTCCGATGGCTTAGGACCATATTCTCCGCGGACGAGTACTTAGATTCCAATACCGCCCTGACTACGGATATGAAGAAGGCAGCAGCTATGGCATATATCTTGTTCTTCCTCGGGTGTACTATCTTCACTAACACGAGCCAGAAGAACATCCAGTGCGATTTTCTCCATCACCTTGAGGACTTGACGAAGGTAGGTGAGTACGCATGGGGTACTTGTGCACTGGTGTGGTTGTACAAGAGCTTGGGAAGCATTTCGAAGCACTCCTTGAAGAGCTTGGTCGGGTTCTCAGCCTTGTTTGAGTGTTGAGTCTATTACCACTTCCCTATTTTCCGCGCGTCAATGAATAGTGGTTATAGCCCAACGGATCCGAAAATGCTGGCGTGGTTGCCCAAAAAGATCCCAGTATCATTAGCTCGCGGGAAGCTGTACTACCGTGACATCCTCGTGGCTCAAGGAGAGAGGGATGTAAGTTAGCTTCTTTATGTTTATTAATATACATCTATTCTATATAAAATGTAGTCCGAGTAATTGATTTTTTTAGGTTATATTCCGACCTTACGAGGATGTCCGTGAGGTGTGTCCGAAGCAGGCAATAGGGTTGTACCGAAACCCTATTCACCTTATGCTGGTGAGCGAGGAATATCACCCGGACCAAGTGATGCACCAGTTTGGTTGGATCCAAGAGAAGCCACTGGACCCCCTTGTTACTAGAACCGGTCTTGGTATAGGAGACCATCTTCGCTATGCGCTTCAAGGTAGGCATTGGACTAAATGAAGGGAGCACGTATACGTGATTGATAGGTATTCGAGGCCCTTGGAAGGGAGTACTCACACGTCATCCCCCCAGTACAAGGCATACGTGAAGATGTACGGTTGGTTTAACATCACGCCTCGAATTCTTATGGAGGCGTCCGCAATCGATGTGGTGAACACGATTAATCGTGTTCGGCCGTTAGACGATTCGACTGATGAGATGGTGTTGTTTGCGAGGAAGGTGCTGGAGATCACCGGTCCGTGGCTTTTGATTATCATGGTTGGATTTTTGATATGTATGTTATTCTAGTTGTTGAAATTTGGGTTGTTTAGCTTTTGTGCACTACGGACCAATACTAAACCTTAAGTTTGTTCATGTATTTTCAGTTTTAATATGCATTTGTTGTTCGTTTAATTTAAGTTTGTTGTTGTGGTTTCCGTTTTCGAATTCGATATTTCACTCACACTGTAGTTTTAAAAACGTAATAGCTGAGATAGTTTCCCCAAAGTAAGTTCCAAAGTAAGTTCCCAGAAACACGTTATTCCTCAGGTTGTTTTTTTCACTTTTCCCTTACCCTTGCGGTTTAACAATTTTCAACCGCCGGATGAAAACTTCCCCGACGGTCGAAAATATCTCCCCCGTCGGGGTTAATAAACTCTCCGCTGGGGTAGGTTACTTGGACCGCCGGTTGATGTCGACTGGAAAATTAGATTTTTCCACTTGCCATCCCCGCCGGTTGGAAAATACTAAACCGCCGGGGACATTGTCACCCGGCGGTTGATAATTGTGCGGCCGGCGGGGAACTTATCGACAATCCATCCTCTCACCTTACTAGAGGGTGGGTCATTCTCCCCCCCCCCCCCGGTATGAAAATTATACCCTGTCGGGGAAGTTTCCTCCCCGCCGGGGAAGTATTTCACTCGGCGGCCAAAAATATCTGACCCGGCGGGGCAGATTAGTAGTGACCACTTTGCACCTACATCAAAATGGTGGCTTCCTCCCGGTGGTTTGAAAATTGTTACCCTTCGGGGAAGTTTCCACCCCACCGGGGGAGTATCCCAACCGACTGGTGAAAATTACTCAACCGGCGGGGATCTAGCCAAAATTATTCTCCCGCCAAAAATCAACTCCCGCCATATGAGTCTCCTACCAACATAAGAATACCATTATAAATATACAAGTATTAACGAGCAACATGGCATCCATCAAACACTCAGAAACAAATGGAGTTTACCGCTAATGAAGACTACTATATGCTTGTAGCAGTGAAGGATTCCCGCGCCGAGTTGGGTGAAGATATGAGTGACGCATGTTTTGAAAGGGTTTTATGTCATATGTATTACAACTACGGTTATTTAGAAACTGGAAGTGTCGTTGTGCGCAGCCGTGACGAAATCAAGAGACGGTACCTTTTTGTCCAACCGCTCACGAAGTTGTTGTTAATGCCTCGAAGAATAAAAGAGGAGGAGGTAAAGGTTTGGGACATGACCGTATGCGACTATATCACTAGGGATATGGTAGCATATGTGGAGGATATGGTTATGGCAAGGGAGGATGGCGACGATGTTTTACACAGCTTGCGACACGACTACTAATAGTACAATGTGTCGTATTCGAACGTGTTTTTATTATTTATGTTGCGTAATGTTGTTATAAGTTGTTATGTTTTTATTATTTATGTTGCGTATTGTCCTCGTTTCTTATGTAATGCTAAGTTGTTATGTTTGGGTTTCTATTTGTTGTTCAATATTAATTTATTTTACATATCACCGCATTCTAAGAAAATACATTCATCTAAGGAGATACATTCATTAAACCTCAACCTCATACAATAGAACATACATTTATCTGGCATAGCAATGCCTCCCAGTACGCTTTACGCCCCTCTTCCATGTGCGTGCCACCAACTTCGATTGATGCTTTAATTAGATATTGATCTTCACAAAACTCCCGCCAAATACTTTGCCACATAAACTCCCACCAAAATAAGTCCCGCCAAATTCAAACTCTCGCCAAATTCGAACTCCAACCAAATGAGACTCCCGCCAAGAAACAAATAATAAGCTGGGAAAATAACACCCTTTCCCGCTCATTATTTGAGAATTGAACCACATACATCTACTCTATAAATACTGTAATCTGACTATGAAACTAAACACTTAAGTTATAACAATGGGTGATTCTAGCTGGAATGTGCATGAAGATGCAAGCCTCCTAAGCGCATTGGACTTCGTCAGAGGTACGATGCAAGAGGATATTCCTGGTTTCATTGATGCGGTTTTGTGCAGAATGTTCTTCAACCACGGTAGGGAGGCATCGTGTCCAGGATGTTTAATGCCCCGACCACGTGGATGCGAAGAAGTCGCAGATAGGTTAGTTTATCTTAAAATAGTGACTATACATATCAAGTCACTTCCTTGGGAAGTCCGAACCAAAGTCCGAAAGGTATTCGACATGGTATTGTAAAGTAAAATTACGCAGGAGATGGTGTCACATGCGATACAGCGAATGGAGCAAGAAATAGCCGACGCAATAGCCATCGCCGTTGAAACGTACTCAACTCCCGAAGAAAGTAGTGATGAAGAGGAATATTCATTCGAGAAACACTTTGAGTATGGAATGAACTATCCGAGTCCGTAAAACTAAGTGTGCAATGCTAACTCAGGTTTAGCTTATCTATCATTTGGTTTAAGTTATGTGCTTATGTATATCTAATTATGCAATGCTTTTGATTAAAGTGTAATGTTTTAATGCAATCGGCATATTAAGAAGTTTAAGTTTTATTGTTTTTAAGAGAAACATCCAAACATAAAAACCATCCAAAGTTTACATTCATTACAATCGTTAAGTCATCAAGCAAAAGCAGATAAATTGGTTACTTCGGGGTAATCATTTTTAAGTTTTTCGTATTTCTTGCAACGAGATGCAATCGGCATGCCCAACCTTCTGCTTCTGGTGATCGCAACTTTAAGCAACAAGGATGTATCCTAGCACATGGGGCCTCCGCTTAATCCCAAGCTACAACACGAAAAGACAATAAAATAAATTTCTTGATATTAAAATTACCATTAACATACCCCTTGTATGAATACTTACGTTCACGAAATGGTTGGAGTTGACCCAACCCAATCTAATTTCCAACCGGTTTGGCATCTGAGGAGGTGCACCTCTTAGCGGAAGAAAAGTGAAGCCGACATCCATATTTCGGAATAGCCCAACAAAATGGAGTATGCAGTTAAACGCATATGCAATTGCCACTCCCATCTCGGGCATGGACATCCAATGGTCCTTAGTTCCCACATCACTAGAACATTTCACACGCTCTGCAACATCAATAAAATCCTCCATGCTACTAAATATATTAACGTAGACGGATGCGTAATCCATCAGCTCGTTGTAAAGGGCATCCCTTATCAACCTTCACCCATCTTGTTGCCCGTTCAAGGCGTACGCTATTGAGCGGTACCCGCAATGGCCATCGGATTTAACATCGCTAATGGACTCTACGAAAGACCTAAAATAGATGGGGAATTGGTTCATGTATCATTTGGGGTCTACAAAACTTGCCTTCACCGGCATCGTAGAACTTGACCTACAACCCACCGTTCCACTACAAAGCATTGTCCCACTTGCTTGCGTTGGAATAGCGCTACTTTTCGTACAAGCGTGGGCGCTTTCCGAACCATGTTTAGGCCCCGACTTTTTTTCCCTTTACTTGAGGTTGCGGTTCGAAGTTTGAAGTCTCCAACTAAGGATGGCGTACTAGAATTTTCTGATTGAAGCACATACTCATGTGAACTTTTGTCGCGTTTAGTGGATGTATCATCGGGAATAGATAACTTACATTTGTTAGGTGGACGACCGCACGCTTTTTGCTTAACCAATGGCTCCAAAATGTTAGTTGTTTCGGGATGGACGATGGCAAACCATTGTTTACAAACGTGCTCTATGCGGGCTTCGTCATTGGACGCCATGACATCGCATACTAGTTTGTCAAGTTTGGCTTTAAGTTGCTCGATCGTCGAGAGGTTGGTACGAACTAGGATGTCTAACCTCTTCCAATGTTCATGAAATAACTCTAGCAGCACCTCTAAGCCTTTCGCAACAAACTCATAGATTTCGTTGGCGCAAGGCATACCGTGCGTAGTTCGTATGGCACAACCGCAAGGCATATCTGGCGCGATTGTCATGTTGCGGGCACATTCGACTTCGTCGGCCAAAAGTTCCATAGCATAGTGGGAGATGTTGCTTTTTAGTTTACCGTACACAATGTTTGTGAATTTATGTAGGGCCAACAACCGACTCTTTTCAAAAGAAACCTTGATGTCCCCGTGTTGCAATTCGATCAAAGTATGCAACTTCAACTAAAAAGATTCAAAGTTACCTTTGCTCGTACCGATGAAACGCTTGAGGCTCGAATGAGTGCTCTCCACGCGGTTTGTGGTTTGGTTACCAAAATGCATCAACTTGTTAGTTCTCCACGTGACAAACTTGTCACCATACGGCCCTAGCCAACTTTCGGTATACTCAATTGCTTCCGGATACTCTTTGAAGTCGTGGTGCAATTCCGACCGGTAGTTCTCGTATGCTAATTCTGTTTCCGCCAACATCATTTCATTCCACACTTTCAAAAAGGCGTTGGACACTTTCTTCTCCTTTATGATCTTTTTCGTTTTTCCTAGGATGTTCATGTTGATGTGCCAGCGACACAACATGTGCGTTGCATTGGGGAACACTTCCTCCACCGCCTTCACAAGCGCCAAGTCTCTATCCGTCAAAACAATGGATGGTAATTCGATGGAGTGAGTTACCATCAACGAATGTAAGCACCCTAACACCCATTTGTAGGTCTCCATTTTTTCATTCGACATAAACGCAAATCCAATGTAGAATATTTTCCCCGTACAAGTCGCACCCACGAACTCGTACAACGGCATCCCGTATTTGATCACCTTGTACGTGTTATCCATTAAAATGACGTTCGGAAATGTCCGTAACAAATCTAAAGTAACCGGGTGCGCAAAAAAAAGCTCGTCTATGATATCGCTTCCGTCTTCGCACTTTCTATGGAATTCGTAGTAGTTTAGTCGATTTAGTTCACCCAACAAGTATTGGAATTGCGACCGACCGCCTTTCTTGAGTTTGCAGTGTTTTAGTAATGTGTTGTACACGGTGCGCATTGTAGAAGAATTCTTAGGGTTCAATTTCTTCACTCCACCAAGAATATCACGAGGAGGGGATCCCATTTTCGTAGAACTAACCACGAAATCCATCTCTATTTTTTGAAAGCGTCCCACGTAGGAATGACCTTCTTTGTAGGATGTAGTATCGTGATTGTGAAGGCCGCACTCAACCTCTATTCCCCACAAATCATCACCCATCCTCTTTCCTTTAAGGGCGAACGGGCATCCGCATTTTTTCGTTCAGGTAGACTTCCTCTTTAGATGCTTGGGATCTACCGGTTTTGTGTAAACTCAAGATCTTTCACACACAAACTCTACTCTCGGAGTTTTACGATCATGTCTATCGCATCGACGTAAAATAATCACAAACCCGTTATCTAATGCGGTTTCCTTAACCCATTCAATCAGGTCTTCCTGGGAGGAGTAGTGAGATTTGGTGTTGAACAATTTGCCATAATCGACGGAGCAAGGCACCGATATTTCCTCCTCCTCCGCCTTCGCCATGCACGAACTAGATAAATCATCCTTTGACTCATCCTTTAACTCTCCATCTCCAGTCTTTAACTCTTCACCATATGTAAAAAAAATCATAAATTATGAGCATGGACAAAATAAGCCAACCCCAACAGTTAGAAAATTCACACATTGAAGGAGGTTGCCCCGCCGGGTCTATGTGGTTACACCCGGCGGGGAGATTGTTACACCGCTGGGTGAAAATTCACAGACCGGCGGGGAGATTGTCACCCGACGGTTGACAATACCATACCCGGCGGGGGTCTACCACAAAATCAAACTCCATTTGTGCATAAAACATAGTGGTTGTCCCCGACAGGTAGAGAATCGCAAAACCGACGGGGGAACTACAACCATAATAGATTGGTTAGATTGGTTAGAACAACAACCATATTTGGAGTCCCATGCTCCTGAGCAAGCTTAGCTTCTCACATCCCGAGTCCATCCTTCGATTATTTCGAATTTACAAAAAAAAATATTGATTTTTGGAGGTTTAAGAGTTTATTTGTGAGTTTGTGAGTTTTTGAAATTTTTGGAGTTTTTGAATTTTTGGGAGTTTTTGAAATTTTTGTTAAGTGTTGAGTATAAAAGGGTTGTTTGGAGGAGTAATTTTGTGTTCTTCTACATTTGGTTAACCATACCCACATTCCACTACAAGACAAAAATAAAGATTCTTTGTCAAAGGGTAAAACCGTCTTTGACTATTGAATTAAAAAGATTCTCTATATTTTGGGAATGGTGAACACTGGACCCTAATTTAACCAAACCCAAAGAGAAGTTAGCCTGACAAATATTTGTATCTGATTGTGGTTCGGCGCGGCCCATTTTAAAAAATCGAATCTAATTATGATTTGATTTTAATTTTTTTAATTTTTTTAATTTAGATAAAAAAATAAAAAATAAAATTTAAAAATTAATTTTAATTTTTATAGTAAATTAATAATTAACTATTAATTTTCACAATGTATAAAAAAAATCAATTGATTACAACAATTTTATTGGTTCGAATTTTTATTGGTTCGTTCCAAACCAGTTTTATCGATTTATTATTTTTATCGATTTGATTCCGAAAACAATTTTAATATTTTAATTTATTACCATCTCGTTTTTAAAATAAAACCGTAAACTAGAACTTTTGAAGTTTGATCCCGGCAGATTTCGATTTTCTCGAGAGGTTTACAGCCCTAGGACGAGGATCAGTAGAAACTAATGACCGACCGTATGTATTATATACTAAACCAAGAATTTGGCCCTTTATTAGAGGATCGTTTTGGATTTTAAGTAGCTAATGGGCTAAGTTTAGGCCCACTAGTAATAGTATACGTATTAGATGGTTAAAATATAATAAGCATTTTGAAGTAAGTGATCTTTCAGTAATCTATCGCTCTTTAGCAAAACATTTCGACTTATACTGATCCGTGAACCCATTCCTCAGCTGTTCACGGATTAAAATGAGATATTAAAGCTTAAACAATCAAAATATTAAAAAGTAACCATCTAAAAATCCGTTATTATTTTTTACAATTTGTATCAAAATTTTAAAATTATAAACAATTCAAATATTATATGTGATACGTATAATTTTGATTTCGTTATTTTAAATATATGTTTGGTCTACAAACAAAATTTTGACATATCTATTAGATAAACTCTTTAAAATTATAAAAGATAAAAATTACATAGCAAACTACTTTGTTGAATATTTTAATAACTCACAGAGAAAGAATAACTTTTATTCTAATATTTTTTTTTTAAGAATATTATTTTTAATATAGGTTGTTTAAATTTTATCATTTATTTTTAAACTATTATGAATTTATGTTATCTGATTTAATATATATTTAAATCTCGAACAAAATATTTTATGAGATAAATATATCCACCTAAAGTTTATGTCTTTTTATACCAATTTCGATCCAAGATAACAATAAATTATTTATAATGAAGTAAAGAAGATGTTACAACGACCTAAAAATAACCGATAGTAGTATATCACAATGTAAAAAATATAATAATGACGAGGTGAAAAATATGATAATGTCGAACGAAAAAAATTAAGTTAGGAAGATAAATAAACATGACAAAGTATAATTGGTACGGAAGAGTGTTAACCGAACGAGACAAAATAGGTAAAAAAGAAGATAAGCAAGATGTGATATAGTTAATTATGATATGAAGGGCGTTTACTTAGTTATAAGAAAGAAGAATGCATGCGTGGCTAGAAGATTCAATAAACTTCTAGTTACCATTCGATGGTGGTTAAATGTTATATATTGTTCAAGTGTAATTTGTTAATGTTTGTAACAATATATTTAATGGATGAATGACATATGATCTTGTTAATACGTGTCATTAATCCTTGTAATTTAGACTTGATGACACTATAAAGAGGGGTGTAATCCTTGATTTGAGTTGAGTGATTTATGGTGAAAAAAACTATAATATAAGTTTATTGTTCTCTAATCTTGAGTAATTCAGTCCAAATTATCATTGACAATAGCTTTGACGATGTTTATCTTCATCAAATTTGGCACCATATGTAGAAAATTATTTGTAAAGTATCACCAATGGTAATGACTCGATTAGGAGTTGATAATAATCTTTTACCTGGTCATTTAATTCGTGGATATCCAATAGTTGCTCCATATATGGTTAATGTTGTTTTGCCGACTTGTGAGAACTATGAAGTGCAATGTGTTCATCCGAATGTACTCTTTTGTACACAAGTACTAATATCAATAGCTTGGGAAAAATTAATTTGTTACAGATCGTCTCAACAATACCAAATGAGTTGAATGTAAGATTCACGTTTTTCCGTTTTTTCTATTTTAGAAGTACAAGTGAATGAATTGCTACAAGAACAACATAAATCTAATTTGTTGAAATTTCAAATAGATTATAAAGAAAGAGATATAATTGACCAAACATCCAAACCAAATTATGTTAAGGGATAATGTGAATTAGGCTGAATTATGTGATAATGATTATGTGGTTCATAATAAAGAAATTAAGTAAATAAATGATGAAAATTAAAATAACAATGAATATTCTAGCAATGAGGTAACATTAAAAGAAATATTTCGAAAATGAAAAAAGAATAAATTATAGCTAATGCCAAAGGCTTTTGAAAATCTGAAGTTAGCGTTATATACTCTAGTTCAATTTCATTTGTCTCGTAAAATTCTTAAACGAAAACTAATAGGAAATTTTATACGTATAAAATGGATAAATACGATGGAACTTGAGATCTTTAGCAATATTTGGAGAAATTTTGTAGTACAATGTTAGGATTTAATCGAGGTGATACTCCGTGTAGAAGTTATTTTATGACATTTATGGATAATCAACTGGTATGTTTTAATAACTTCCCCTCTTGATCAATCCATGATTCTGAAGAATTATAGAGTTATTCTAAAAGGCAGTTAAGTGGAATGAATGTTTTGATGTGCGTTCTCATTTTGGTATTATAGAACTTATTAGGGTTTTTTTTCTTGGTGGTCTACAATATTTTATGTTTTTTGAAAATGAACTACGTCTTTTTTTTGTTATTTATGGGTTGCCACACTTTCAGTGAGCTCGATGCATTGGATATTTGATCCCTGATGGTCAATTTGTCTTTGTTTTTGTGGCTTTTATTGTTTTTATGGGAGGAATGTTTGCAAGAGTGTCTAGATGTTTGGACTAGAAAAATAGTTAGTGGATTGGTATAGTTATATACTAGGTGGTAAGAGTGGTATGTGTTAGGTTTTCTTAACGTTCACATTCACGTAGTTTTGTCAAGTTTGATTTGCAGTTTGACATAGGCTAAAAGATTGCTAAAGTTCAAGGCCTTCTATGTATTTGGCCAATAAACTAGAGATGATGTCATATCGGTAGGAAAAACATGCTATGAGGTCATGAAAAATCTTTATACTATTTTTAGTCGAGATAAACCACTTTGTTTATCCATGTAGGCTTTCATTAGGTTTCCTCTTTGAATGAAATATGTAACCCAATCTCTTTATAGTATTTTGGTATGATGAGTTGATATTTGATAATATTTCAAGTATTTCAATTTTTTATATTGATCCCATAGACAGTTGATTGAATCATGTGAGAGTGATACCTTGAAAGATCATTGAAAAGGCTATGCATAGAAGCCGATTGTCTCATTCGAACCCAACTATATCATTCTAAAACTGATCAATATAATTTTCAGTGTTCTCACTCCCATTGTAGTACTTGTTCATCTTATATTGGTTGAATTTAAGGCGAATATCTCCTTTGAGTATTTTTGGAGCTAATCGAGATACAATCATGTTATAATTTGTTTATTGTGCTCTCATTCTCTAAATTGAAGTTAGTCATAATTTGACATACCATGATTTGTGGATTGACCATAACGTTCATTGTATGATGCTGTATAATTTCGTGGACCTATATTAGGTCTCACCTAGTTATGCAGAGGATTATGTGAGTTGTCGTAATGATTCAATTGAATTTTTGAAAGGCCTTCCACGCATGGCTAACTTTTGATACTTTGTTATGAATAAGTTCGAGTATTCTAATCTGAATGAAGCGATTCCGTATGGGGAGAGATATTTTAACCGGATAACAAAATATTAGTCAGATCGACCACTCAATCATCTTACCATTAAGACTTCTTAATATAAATGATAATATTGGTTATCTCGCCTAAACGAGTGGTTGAAGGAAGGATGATATCTTAGTTTAAGGTTGGTTGAGCCACCATCACCTTCCCTAAAATTGTTTGGTCGTTGGGGGCGATGAATTTCTGAATATAATATTTTTCGTAGCTTTGGGCACATATCTTACCATGTAACTAATAGTGAGGATTTTATCTAAGTGAGTGTGGCATAGGTAGTCCATGAACCACTATATTTTAATAATCAGATCTACGAGATCTTCTGCCACTGGAACACAATGTTTAACAATGGGTGATTTTAAAACAAAATTGAGTAGTTGATATCTTAAAGAAACCTTTGATTCCTATATAATGTGCCAAATGATGGGCTTATCTCAATTTGTCTATGTAAATAATTTGTCAATTCATACCATACATAACTTTTTGGAAGAAGATATTTAGTTAGTAGTGAGTCAGCGATCGATTAGACTAAGTTTACCAACGCTATAAAAGATTAATATTGTGTAGTTTGCTCATTAGTTGGTAGTCTTATTAATATTATGAAATCTTTATTGTTGAGGTCCCTTACATTTTTTTCAAAATAACTATATGTCTTTTAACTATATTTATCCCTGAAAATCATGGCCAATACCTACCTATATACTTTATAGACAACTTACTTCATTATTCCTGAACATCTCGCTCCATCTTTCTCTTTCACTTCTATGCAGGTTCTTCCATTCTCATACAACTTCCTAAATCAATCTCGTTAGGCTTTGGCTAAATATTGGATAAGCATAAATAAAACTCGTCACTGTGAAGGCCTCATCGCACTGTGATATTGAGACTCCCCCAAGACTTTATTTAAATTAAAATACATTAAATAGCATAATTAACTCGTTTATATTGTATATATCTCAATTATTGAAATTAGATTCGATTAACACTTACAAATTAATTTTAAATAATATTATAAAATATTTTGATAAAGAGTGCCTAAATGGTTTTTCTGGTGGTTAAATTGGTGGTTTAACTGCAAAACTAGTCCATTAGAACCGCAAACCGCAAGGACCGCAAACCACCAGAACCGCATAAGGAATAAACCGTCAGAACCGCAAATCGTTAGGACCGCAAACCGCCAGGACCACAAACCGCGGTTCTCTATTAAACGGTTCGGACGATTCACGATTCGAACCGTTTGCCACCTCTATCTAAAACTATAAAAAAATTAAAATAAGTACAAAAAATATTATGTAAAACTCAGTCATAATTAATAACTTTATCAATATGCAAAAAATTAAAATACTCAAAATTATATTTAAAACTTCATGTTACAGATGACTTGAGTTCAATACTCAAAATTATAAAATAATTTAAAACACAATCAACATGAAAAAATTAAAATGTAAATATTGGCGTCGAAGACTCCTCGTGCACCGGAACATCAATATAAGTACTCATCTTGATTGATTGAGCTGCTTAGAGCCATGATTGAGTAGCTTGTTGGGAAAATAATTGTTTGCATTTTGTCTCCCACAAATTATTTTGTGAAATCAAAGTTTCGACATAAATATTTGAATTCTACCAATCAATTAAGGACATCTGTACAAAATTCATTTTTGTATCATATATGAAAGAAAAATCATACTTACTTCTAAATATGATTTCACTCAGACTTGTGTAGCCAAATGGTGACCAATACTTGAACCTATGCGGATGATGGTTATATCCAATACCAATTAATTTTGTCTAGGACGAACTTACACCATATTCTTTCATTATCCAAGCGTCGCAACTAAATAGACAGTTGGAAGTAATAAAACAAAAATTACCATCGATAACGTCTACAAGTCAACATATTGACCAAAATATTACTATATTTGGAGTATGGATAATTTTGAATTCCTCCTCAACTAAGATAAAAGACACTATCACATGAACAGATTTTTGTAGAAGTCTAATGTAAAGCTCAATTGGAGAAAACCCCATGAATATTAAAGGAAGGACAATTAGGTAACATACGAAACATTAATAAGGATTTATTATCTTGAAAACATCTCCAAATACCTATTTTCAATGCGCAAATAAAGATCACGACATCACTTTCCCATCTATTGTTATAAACGGTAGCAATCAAGAGCTTGTAATCGTTGGCAGCGAGTTCATACCCAAATCCATACCTACAAACTTCTTTATATTGGGATCATGTAACTTTTTGTACTCATTAGTACTATGATTCCATAAATAGACTTTTTTTATAAGCATCATCGCAAATGCATAACCATCCATGGCTCGAGCCTAAGAGTTTAAACCATAAACTCGTATAAAAGGGAAGTTTAAGTAATCTGGAGGTTGTTAAATCATCAAAACAACTCGAATTCTCACAATGGACATATCTAAAGCCCATTTTGGTCTTAAAAACTATGAATTGATGAAGACTTTGGGTGATCGATCGTTCCAAATGTAGATTAACAAAATGAGTGGTAGAGATGAGATATAACCATGAGTTAAAAACAGATTTCAATCGCAATAAAGATTTAACCGGAAATATCAAAAGTATGTCCTCCAAGATAAGGTCTGGAAGATATATCACCATGGTTCGCTGGGTTTCTTATATTGAAATAAGAACTACAAAAACATCATTTGATGATATATTATTTAAATATATATATATATATATATATAAATATAAGTAGCCGAACTAAAGATGAAAATAAAGAGTTAAACAATTTTTTATAATATTTATTGAATTATTCAGTATCCGAACTAACAACAATAATACATTTATACTTTGGAATAGTGGTAAAATGGTTTCTTGTTCTATATAACTAAAAGGTGTTTTATATGGTAATATCAAATTTAATATTTTAAGGAAATTTTAGAAGATACATGAAAACAAAAGTAAATATATTATATAAAAGATATGTAAAAATATTAATATATTTATTTAAAAAAAATATTTAAAAATAAATAAATATAAGAAAATCAAATTTAGTATGTAAAAACAATCTAGGTAACTATTCCAAATATTCCAGAGTTTATGTACGATGAAGCCACAATAGGTGAGGTTGCTAAAGCAGTTGGAGTTCCTCTAAGAATTTGGGTTCCTAAGGTTAATAAAGTGAAGCAAAACTTTTGTAGATTCTGGGCTGAAATCGATATTTCTAAGCCATTGATCAAGAACATTTTAATCAAGTTTGGAGAAGAAGATCTTTGGTAAAACATCATATATAACAAGCATCCGGAATACTGCAGTGTCTGTTCTCATATCGGGCATTCTAATTCTTAATGCAAGAAAGTCTTAACCTCACAAAATGTTTATAATCAAAACATTACTCAGTCTACCACCCAGAATGGATTACCTTCAAAACTAAAGTCTATTATTGTTAATAGAGAAATTAACAATTCTCTGGACCATTTGACTAAAGACATTGATAAAGAAGAGAATGATACTAACCTGGGTTTGATGAATAAGGCTAAAGAAGCTCTTCAGAACCCATCCTCAAGCGATAATGAACACTAGCCAATTGTTAATGACTCTGATATAACAAATGCTCTCCAAGATTTAGTGAGAAAAACAATGTTTGACCCTCAACAAACTCCTGCTACATCATCTTCCCCAACAAAAGAAACAGTTGGTAGCCTTCCTGAGTCATCTGTTAACAGAGAATATTTGAAACATGAAGAATGCAAGAAGAATGATCTTAAGAAACCAAGAAAACTGAAAGACTGGAACTCTAAAGGACCATCTTCTTCAAAGCTTATCAAGCTCAAAAGAGCTCCTAAACCCTCTTTCATCATTAAATTCCTATTTTCATTCTGTACTGGAACGTGAGAGGGATAGGTAACAAATATATTATCAGGAGATTATAATCTTTATGCAAATCATCAAAACCCAATCTAGTTGATATTCAAGAGCCCATGGTTCAGATGAGTAACTTGCAGAAGATATCTAACAAGTGGAAATCCAGTTGTTACTTTGCAAATGTCAGTAACAAGATTTAGGTTCTTTGGCATCAAGACTTAAATGTTGATATTTTAGTGGATCAGGATCAAATATTACACCTTAATATTCACCATAATTTCCTTAAGAACGATTTTCGTGAATTTGTGATCTATGCTAAGTGCAAAAAGGAACTCAAAAAGCCTCTTTGGGACACTCTGAGGGATATTGAAGATCATTCTATTTAGTGTATTATACTTGGCGATTTCAACTCTATCACAAATCTTGCTAAGAAACTCTCTTGTACCTCAACTTGCACCAGAAGTGCTGATGACTTTAATGAAGTAATAATGGATTGCAATCTTACTGAAGATGGTTTTAATGGTTCAAGGTATACCTCGTCTAATAGGAGGAAGTGGAAGCGCCTTGACATAGTGCTCTATAACACTCCTTGGTTAACCTATTTTGATAATACAAATGTTGTTCACTTAGCCAGAAATTTCTCTGACCATTGCCCTATCTCTATCTCTATATCTTCTAATCATAATATCATCAAGAGTTTTTTCAAGTTCTTGAATATGTGGGTGATGCACCCTGAGTTCTTAGAGTGTGTGGAGAAGAGCTGGTCTAGTGAGATGTTTGGCAGCCTTTTACACAGGTTTTGGTTTAAATTAAAAAGGCTTAAAGCTAATCTCAAGAAATGGAATAAGAATATTTTTGGGAATGTGTTTGACGCCATCAAGAACTCTGAAGAAGTGGTCAATTTCAGAGAGAATGTTTACCTGAATACTCTTGATCTCATCGATAAAAATCTCCTTAACAAAGCTAAAGCATATCACATTTCTTTACTTGCTAGGAAAGAAACTTATTGGAGGCAGAAATCCCACTATAAATGGTTGAAGGACAGTGATCGGAACACGACTACATTCCATAATTTTGTCAAGAAAAAGGCTAGAAGAAACATGATTAATCATATTTGGTTCGGTGAGGAATAACTGGAGAAGCAAGAGGATATCAGTAAATTTGCGGTGGATTATTTCAGTTCTCTCCTCTCTTCTAATACTAACCACAATACTCCTGAAGACTTGATGAATCTTATTCCTTCTATTGATAAGGACGAGGATAACTCTACTCTAATGGTTATCCCTGATATTAAAGAGAGTATTGACATTATTAATGGTGTGGATAAAAATAGCCTGAGGGTAGGCTAGTAATTTTAAGTGGAGTTTAAAGGTGGTGTAAGGGTGTTTAACGGTGGTGTACGGGTGTTTAACGGTGGTGTACGGGTGTTTTAAGGGTGGAGAGATAATTGAGCAGCTTGGTAGCAGTTAATTTTCATTACCAGAAGTTAATGCTGGTGGTTGAGTATTTATAGTGTGATGTTTGGGCCCTTATGGGCTTTCGGGTCAAGTTTAATGGACTCGGGTCATGTTTAAAGACCCATGAGTTCTAAGCAGGAGGACAGGTAGCTTAGTCAGGAAGTGTTTAGGTTTTTTAGTACTTTTGTCATAGTTCGAACAACCTTAGGCTCACATTGTTTCGAAGTGATCTGTCCAGTTCAAATGATCTGTCCGGTATTCGGAGAGAATTTACACTGACCTGCCCTTCCGGGGAGATGTCCTGGATTCGGACTCATCAGGAGCCCCTTTTTTAGGTGTTTGAGCAAGTGTCCTTGTCAAAGAACTAAAAAACTGTCCGATTACAGGAAGTGGTTCTTAATTCGGAGAGAGTTATGGGTATACCCGGACAGGTCAAACGTTACGAATTCCAAACGGTTTTTGCCAGAGTTAATGGGACACATGTCACTCCCTGATTGGTCACTCCAGCCTTTTTTTCACCTTGAATTTCGCGCCACCTTCTTTAACAAGTTACCTCTTTAATTGCCAATAATGACATCAGCGCCGCCTTTTAATCATTGCCCGACTTTTCAGATTCTCCTAGGAATCAACTCCTTTTTTTTCACATTTACTATAAATTCTCATTCATTTTCCACTGTCTCACTATCTCTTTCAAATTTCACACTGCATTTTCACCCAGAGCTTTATCTTTCTAGAACGAAAATTTCCTTGGCCGTTTTATGTTTACAGCAAGAACAGCTTTGATCAAAGGCGGTTGGCTCAATCTTTCGGAGTTGGAGAAAGCACAAAGGGTCGAGAAGGAGAAACGACTAGCAGCAGGGCTACCATCGTCGCCTGTTGAGAAACTAGCCTCCTCTGTTGCAGAGTCTGATAGGGGCTCATCCTCTTCCAAAGGTACCAAGCCTAGAAAGCTCTTTCAATCTACCCTTTCTCCCATAGTATCTGGCTCCTCAGTTCAGGAGTCAATCCCTGCTGTTGAACCGGGAGTTACTACTACAAGTGTTAGGAAAAAATCGTCTTTTATTTCCATGGGGTCTGACTCTGACCACTCCCCGGAGAAATTAGTCATCAAGAGGCCAAGCCGGTTAGTTAAAGGGCTAACCTCTAAAAACACTCCCTCGAAATCCAGGGCAAAAAATAATGAATCTGGGTCTGGGGCACCCATTAGAGCTCCTCGGGAGAGGCCGTCCGGTCCGGAGGCCAGCAGCCCAGTACCTCCCAAAGAATCTTCTGCCTCAGAAACTCAACTTGAGGTGAGAAGTCAAATGAATACGGGCAGTCAACAGTCCGGAGGGCCAGCTATGTCAAGCTTCAATCCTCCCCGGACTACTTCTACAGAAGCTCCCCCAACAATTATGGAGGAGAGAATGGAGGACTCCACTGAGGAGGTCCGATTTGAGTCCGAGTCCTCCGGACAGGCTGATACTGCTATTGTTGCTGCCAAGAAGGGCAAGGAAAACTTATATCTGAGGCATCCGGACCTGCCGGAGAGCCTTGAAGGGAGAGTGGGGCCATGCTTTCATAAAGTGGAGCTCAAGTACCTCTTGGCCTTGCAGAAGACCAAGTATGCATTTATCCATACCTCTGATCTTGGTAGAATGCGCACAAAGTGGGGGATCCCTAAGAACGTAAAAATAAGGATTCCCATCGATCCGGAGACCCCGATGGAGTGTAAAAGGAATGAAATAGTCTTCTTTACGGAGCTATTTAACTGGGGACTCAGGTTCCCACTAGACCCGGAGATCGTGCGCTACTTCCACCTGGTCAAACTCTGCCCATCACAGTTAAGCCCCAATGGTTGGTTTACCTTGATGTCATGCATAATGGCATCTAGGCTATCAGGGATCCCTCTTCCTATGGAAGAGTTCGCTGCAGTGGCCAACCTGTGCAAGCATCATCAGTTCCCCTTCTACCATTTCAACATGGGGAACGATCTCAAAGCTGTTGATGATCTCCTAGAGTCGGAGAGCAAATGGAGGAGCCAATTCTTGTTTGTCAGTGGCTCGTGGGAAAACGGCAAGAAAATCAAGGCCGGAGAGAATCCAAGCCTTCTCAGGAGTAGATGGAGGAGTGACCGTAAGTTTTTTACTTCAAGTTTATGTTCGAATCTCTCTTTTCTCTTTTTTTTTTAAATTAAGTTTGTACTAACCAATTTCTCTTTTGTTTTAACAGAGCTGCCAAAGGAGTTCGGGGACTACCTGAAGGCCGGACAGACTACCTGTGGCAAGATTAATGCATGGGCTGTAGAGAATTGGGAGAACCGTTTCCACAAGGCCTTCACCACTAGAAACCTAGCAAGGTCCCATCTGTGGAACACAACAGGTCGGAGAGACCTAACTTGGGAAGAGCTTGCCACCCAGCCTGATGAAGACATTGTGCTGAGAAGGTCCCACGAGCTGGATGGGACACTCTACCTGCCTGCTCGGGCCAAAGCCCCAAGCAAAATGAAGGGCAGAAGAAGAGGCAAGAAGGTGGAAGGTGATACTGAGAAGGAGGCCCCAACAGATCCAGAGGGGCCAACACAAGTTCAAATTGATGCAGCCCTTTTACAAGTGGTGGAGCAGGAGAGCGAAAAGCAGGAAGTAAACCTCCCAAAACCTCCAAGGGCATCCAAGAGGACTCGCAAGCAAGCAAGTGAAAGTGCTGATAGGGAAGCCAAGAAGAAAAAGACTTCCCAAGGAGATGAGCTTGCTCTCCGGGATCCGGAGCCCTCTTTCCCTACTGACCCAACATTGGCCGAAGAGATCCCAATGGACTTTCAAGAAGAGATTCCAAAGGAATTCCATACAGATGAAGTTGAGGGGGGAGAGCTTAACTTGGATGAAATGGACATCACCGGTCTGGGTGGACTTGGTGAATATTTTCTTGGCCTGCCTAGAGACGAGTTCGCAGGGCCCTACATCCCTCCGAGTAGCTCCAACACGGTCAATTTTAACGGTAAGACTTTCATGGTTTCTAGCGAGAAGGATATTATACCCCATTCTCTACTTAGCAATGTACAGCCAGTGCTCACTTTAGAAAGGCAAGTCCGGAGTCAAGCAGACACTATCAAAGACCTCAAGTCTGATAAGGAAAAGCTGTCCGGAGACCTCCGTACTGCCACCACCAATGCTGACTTGCTTAAGGAGGCAAATGAGGAGCGGAAGAAGAAACAAAATGAAAGCAACACAAAAGTTGCCACCCTAGAAGAAACCATAAAAGATCTTCAGGATAAGCTGTCCGGACTGGAGAAGGACCTGACAATCTCAAAGGGAGAAACTGCAGCAAAGGAGAAGCTCATCACCAACCTGACCACTGACAAGATCGCTTTAGAGAATGCAGTGACTCAGGCTGCTGAAGAAAAAGCTGCTTTGGTGAGGGACCAAGAAGCCACAATCAAGGGCCAAGATCAACGCCTATGCCAAGGAGATGATAAAAAGCGAGGAGCTAATGATTCAAAGGGTAAAGTCTGATATGGTTCTCCTATTTCACGAAAAATTCCCGAAGAGGAGACTGGGGAGCTTATGACGCTATGTGGATGATGACGACCTTCCATATTATACTATGGTTGACGAGGGATATTCCAGTGAGTCCTCGTCTGATAATGAAGAGGAAACCGGAGAGAGCCCAGGTGAAGAAGAGATTGATCCCAAGGGCAAGAAGATAGTCGAAGAGAGGAGCGACATCAAGGGCAAGAAAGCAGATGAGGGCGAGCCATCTTCAAAGGCTCAACCTTAACTTATAATTTATTCTGTTTATCTTTTATTCGAACTAAAGTCCTTAGAAGGCCAAGGCACTCTTTTTGTGATGGTGTCCGTATTATTCGGACAGATTTTTTGTACTGTGCTCAAACTTGTTAAAAAAGTCCTTGGAAGGCCAAGACAATTTTAAGTTGTTGAATGAATGTTTTTATTTTGCTCAACCATCCTCTTCTTTCATTATTTGTTTAAATAGCTGGAGTTTAAGTAGTTTTATTGTATTGTGAGAGTATTAAGACTCTACGGCTAGAATTTAAATAGCCCTTAGATCTCTTAGTCCGGGTAGTATGATAAGAGATAAAATTTTGAAAATACTTAGAGAATTTTGAAGAAGGCACCAAATTTTATTGAAAGCTCTCCGTGCCACCGAAGATGGGAAGGTATGCCCCCAAATATTTACATGGATGTTTAAACAAGTAAATATTTACACAGGTGTTACTCCAAGTACATTCGAAGGTGTTCAATATTCCAAGGGTGAGTTAAAACCCTGCCATCTTTGTCTTCCAACCAATAAGTCCCAGGCTTGATTCTTTCAACCACAGTATACGGACCCTCCCAGGTTGGGGCCAGCTTTCCGAAGAGCTTTTCCTTAGTATGCAAGAAAACTTTCCTTAATACTTTATCTCCTGGTTGAAAATCTCTCCTTTTAACTTTAGAAGCAAACCTGCTTCTCATCAAGCCCTAATAGTGTGCAATTCTAAGATGAGCTTTAACCCGTCTTTCTTCGATCAAATCGAGCTGATTTCTAATTGCCATCTCATTAGCATGTCCGGAGAAGTTATGAACACGAAAGGAAGGGAGTGTCTTCTCTATGGGGGCTACTGCATCCATTCCATAGACCAAGGCAAATGGGGATTCTTGTGTTGCAGCCCCAGGTGTTGTCCGGTAGGCCCACAAGACTTCTTGTAGATAACTAGGCCACTTCCCAGCAGCCCCTTCCAAATTTTTCTTTAAACCGGACAGTATTGTTCTATTAGCCACTTCAACTTGCCCATTAGCTTGTGGGTGGAAAGGTGAAGAAAAGCAGTGCTGAATACCCCTTGAGGCACAGAAGCTTTTCATTTCTCTGTTGTCAAACTGTGGCCCATTGTCTGTTGTTATCTTCTGTGGGACACCGAATCTGCAACATATGTTGGACATAATGAATTTTATGACAGCTTTCGAGGTTGTCCCTGCCAGGGGAGCTGCTTCTACCCACTTTGAGAAGTAGTCAATGGCCACAATTATAGTTTTACGCCCTCCGGACGCCACAGGGAGAGGTCCAACCAAGTCCAATCTCCATCGAGCAAAAGGGATGGGCTCAGAAATTGATTCCAAAGGAATGGCTTGTACATGAATTTCATTGTTGTACCTCTGGCATGGGTCACACCTTCTCACTAGCTCCTTAGCATCTTTCATGATTGATGGCCAATAGTATCCGGAGAGTAACACTCTTCTTGTCAAAGCTCTAAATCCACAATGGGCTGATCCCTCACCATCATGCAATTCGGAGAGAACCATTTGTGACTCATGATCCCCTAAACAACGTAGGAGAGGTTTGCTATATGACTTTTTGTACAAGACTTCTCTTAACATAATAAAACCACGAGCCCTGTGTTTCAACATTCTGGCTTGTGATTTATCTAAGGGCACAATACCATCGGACATATATTGCATAAGAGGGGACCTCCAGTCTTGAGGCCGACTCACTTGTATTTCAAAGACTTCCTCTTTTTCACCCTTATTGAGCTGAATAGAAGGGCTTTCAAGTACATGGATCCATGGATAGGACTCCGTATATGCTATCGTTGCCAATGAGTCTGCTAGCTCATTTTCTGCCCGGGGGATGTGCTCATAGACAACAGCTTTAAACTTTAACGCTTCATTTTTGAGGAGGAGTAAATACTTGACCAATTGCTCCTTTCTAGCCTCTGATAGGCCCAAGGCATGGTGGACAAGCAACTGGGAGTCACTTAGTAGCTTGACCCTTTTAGCTCCACAGATATAGGCCAACTTTAACCCAGCTATGGATGCTTCGTACTCGGACTCATTATTGGACGCCCTGAAAGCAAAACAAATAGCTTGGTACATGTTGTCCCTGTAGGGGGAAGTGAGACATATTCCTGCCCCAGATCCCATGGTACTAGATCCTCCGTCTGTTCGGACAATCCACACTTTCTTGTCTTTTGAATCAGTAGGTTGCTCTGAATCCCTATCAGAGTGGAATTCAACCACAAAATCAGCCACAGCTTGGGCTTTTACTGCTGTCCGGGGAGCAACGTCTATGTCGAAGTCCCCCAACTCTACTGACCATTTTGTCATTCTACTTGAAATGTCTGCTTTTTGAAGGACATTCTTTAAAGGGAAAGATGTCTGGACGATGATAGGATGAGCCTGGAAATAGGGCCTCATTTTTCTTGCAGCTATCACCAAAGCCAATGCCAGTTTTTCGAGTTTCAAGTAACGCCTCTCAGCATCAATCAAGCTTTTGCTGATGTAGTATACTGGGTGAGGATGCCCATCGACCTCTCTTACTAACACTGCACTGATGGCACAACTTGAAACAGCCAGATACACAAAGAGAGTCTCCCCGTCAACTGGTTTGAACAAAGTTTTGGGAGAGGAAAGATGTTTCTTGATTTCATTGAATGCTTCATCACACTGTGGTGTCCATTCAAACCCCTTTGCAGCCTTCAAGGTTTGAAAGAATGGAGCACACCTGTCCGAAGACCTGGAGATGAATCTGTTCAAGGCAGCCAATCTCCCCGTTAATCGCTGTACTTCTTTAATGTTTCGAGGAGGCTCCATTTGGAATAAGGCATTGAGTTGGTCCGGGTCGGGCTGTATTCCATGCTCACTTATGATATACCCTAAGAATTTCCCGGACTGCACTCCGAACACACACTTTTCAGGGTTTAATTTTAAATTCACTTTTGCTAAGTTGGCAAAAGTTTCTTGGAGGTCGGACAAGTGCAACTGCTCATCCACACTTTTTACCATCATATCGTCAATATAAACCTCCATATTTCTTCCAATTTGATTAGCAAATGCCTTGTTAACTAACCTTTGATAAGTAGCCCCAGCATTTTTCAAGCCAAAAGGCATCACCTTGTAGCAATGTAGACCCCTATCAGTGACAAACGTGGTGTGCTCTTGATCTTTTGGATCTACTTGGATCTGATTGTACACGGAGAAGGCATCCATGAAGGAGAGCAGCTTGTTCCCAGAAGTAGAGCCTACTAACTGATCTATCCGGGGAACCAGATACAAATCTTTTGGGCAAGCTCTATTGAGGTCTGTGAAGTCAATACACATACGCCATTTGCCATTCTTCTTTTTTCACCAAGACAGGATTGGCAGTCCACAAAGGGTATTGAGATTCTTTAATATGCCCCATCTTTGTGAGTCTGTCAACCTCTTGCACTATGACATCAGCCTTTTCTTCTGAGAAAGCTCTCCTCTTTTGTACCACTGGTGCCACATCCCTCCGGACAGATAGGTGATGGGAAATCACCTCTGATGGAACTCCAGTAACATCAGCATTGCACCAAGCAAAAACGTGCTGATAGTCTTTCAAGAATTTCAACATCCCTTCTTTCAACATTGGTGGCATTTTGGACCCTATCTTGACACTTTTTCCTTCTTCCAAGCAGTGCGTTTCAACCTCTTCAATCGGAATCAACACTCCAGGGGTCTCTCTGGGGTCATCAATTTCACCCTCACCCCCAGAAAGGCCCTCAAACTGCTATTGATTATTTATACGGACTGCCCCAGCGTTCGTGGAGCCAAGGCAGTGGCATAGCATTCTCTTGCAATCTTTTGGCTGCTCCGGACAACCCCAACCTGTCCCTGAACAGCATACTTTAAACACTGATGGACTGTCGAAGCCACTGCATGCATCCTAGAGAGCCAAGATCTCCCTAGAATAGCATTATAGCAAGTGGGACAATCCACCACAATGAAGAGTATTCTAACCATTTTCTTGAAAGGGCCCCTGCCCAATAACACTTCTTCTTCAAACTCCCCGATCACATCGGCTGAGCTGCCCGTGAAGCCCACGATTGATCTGTCCGACTTCTGAATCACAGCTGGATTTTTCATTTTCTTGTAAGTGTTTAGAAAAAGGGTATTGGCAGAGCTTCTAGTATCCACCAGAATTCGCCTTATCTCATTGCCCCCTATAGATGCTCCTATGACAACAGCATCCTCATGAGGGCCAGCAATATCTCTCAAATCATCCTCATCGAAGACTATGAATGGGAATGAGTTTGGTGATTGATAGGATGTCATGCCTCCTTCTAGCTGGGAGGCTAAATTATGAACATGCCTCTTTCTTGAAGAAGTAGTAGGAGCAGTCATTGTGTCCCCTCCGAAAATTGTCAGTGACTCGAAGAATTTAATGAGCCCGGAGACTGTCTTAGAACACTCCTCTATGGCACCCACCTTATTTCGTGTTGGATCAGGATCCAAGTATTCAGATTCCACATCAAACCTTTCAACTATTACCATGGCCCCCTCCGGGGCAGCATTACTTGGACCAACCCGGTGAGTGTTATCAGGCATGTTGCCTCCTCTTCTTTTAACGTATACACCTAACTTTCCCATTTCAATCAAGTTTTGTACCTCTTGTTTCAATGCTATGCAATCATCAGTGGTATGGCCAATATCATTGTGGTATTGGAAAAAGGAGTTGTTACGATGCTCTCTGGGAGACTGCAAGGTTGCCGGTCTCCGGTAGTGTACCTCATCTTTTGTTTTATCAAAAATGGTGGCCACGCTTTCTTTAAGTTCTGCGAACCACTCCGGTTGGACCCATGGCCCTCTTTTGTTTCTGGATTGTTGACTTTGAGCAGGAGCAGCTGGCTGAGACTGAGCTTTTCCTCTACCATGCCCCTGTCCGGTTTCTCTGGCTTTATTCCCGGACTGGTTTTGATTTGGAGTTGGTGCCACCGGGGTGGATCTCACCTGTCCGTGCACCCTGGTTTTCTTTGTTTCATCAACGTTTATCTGCTTGCCAACCTGATTTAGCAATCCCCCCATGTCATGGCCTTCTTTCTGGTCACCGAATCAGCCAAGTTGCCTGGGTTCAAGCCTTGTCTTAGGGATGCTATTGCCACCTGTTCGAAGCAATCAGCCAACCCATTCTTCGTGTTCACAAAACGACTTATATACTCCTTCAATGATTCATTTGGCTCCTGGGCACAATGGATTATTGTGTCTCCATTGCCCTTCAACTCCTTACTCCCCACAAACTGCCTTCGAAAGGCCACCCAAAACGTATCAAAGTCTTTAATACAACCCTGAGGCAGGCTGTTGTACCATTTCAGAGCACTCCCCGTGAAGGATTGGGAGAATGCCCTACAGAGCAGTTTATCATCATCATCAAAGTTCATCATGAAGTTCTTGAATTGCTCCAGATGATTGTCCGGATCAGTACTGCCATCGTACTTCTCCATCTTGGTACTGTCAAACCTCTTGGGGAGGTTTCCGGACAGGATTTTAGAAGACAGTGGAGATTGCCTCCAATTTCTTCCACGACTGAACACAGTATCCTCATTGGGAGTTGCAAAGATACCTGGTTCATCGTGGAAAGCGAAAGGATCCATCAGCATCCGGTCTACATGCCTCCGGTTATGAGATGACCCCTTTCCAATATGCCTTTTCATTCTTCCATGGTGATCTCTTTTTCTCGAATATTTCTTAACCTGCTTTTGCTTTTTCTTGGTTCGACCCTCATCACTGCTAGAGGACAAGGATTTTTCATTTCCCTCACTGTCCGAAGAGCTGCCCGAAGATTCTGAACTTGAGTCATAGCTCTCCACAGGCTTGGACCGGTGAGACTTTTTAGAACTAGCATGTGTCTTTTTGGTACTCACATGAGTTTTCAAAGCCTCAGGCTCTCTAGGGTTGTCAGTGTGATGAACAACCGATGCCTTGGATTTTTCTTTCACGCCCATTTTGGCCTTTTCCGCCCTCAGAGCTTCTATCTCAAGCTTTAACCTGTCACGCTCTTGGACAATATACTTATCGTTCTCTTCCACCACTTCGAGCAAAGCTGGTGGAAGCTCTGGATTATCCGGATTCATTTGGACAGAATTTCTTGGCAGGTTTTGAATGCTTGATTCAGGCACCTTCGTGCTCCCACTGTGGTCGCCAATTTGGTGTGGATAAAAATAGCCTGAGGGTAGGCTAGTAATTTTAAGTGGAGTTTAAAGGTGGTGTAAGGGTGTTTAACGGTGGTGTACGGGTGTTTAACGGTGGTGTACGGGTGTTTTAAGGGTGGAGAGATAATTGAGCAGCTTGGTAGCAGTTAATTTTCATTACCAGAAGTTAATGCTGGTGGTTGAGTATTTATAGTGTGATGTTTGGGCCCTTATGGGCTTTCGGGTCAAGTTTAATGGATCCTGGTCATGTTTAAAGACCCATGAGTTCTAAGCAGGAGGACAGGTAGCTTAGTCAGGAAGTGTTTAGGTTTTTTAGTACTTTTGTCATAGTTCGAACAGCCTTAGGCTCACATTGTTTCGAAGTGATCTGTCCGGTTCAAATGATCTGTCCGGTATTCGGAGAGAATTTACACTGACCTGCCCTTCCGGGGAGATGTCCTGGATTCAGACTCATCAATTAACACTCTTGATTCAACAAGTACTACAGGGTCTGGTGGGTTCAACGGTGAGTTTTTTAAAGTTGTTGGTCTATTATATCAACTGACCTTTGTGATGCTATTCAGGATGTTTTTAAAAGTTGTTGGTCTATTATAATATCTCTGGTCAGCTCATCAATAGCAACAAATCTAAGATTATAGTCTTAAATAAATTATCTTCTCACAGAGTGCACAAGTTGGAGCTGAGACTGGGCTTTAATTACAAATATATTCCCTTCAAATATCTTGGCTCAATCTTCTGCGATAACACAAGAATCAGTAACTTTGATGAGATGATATTTAAAATAAGAAATAAGATTGAAGAGTGGGACAAGTCTTTTCTTTCATTTGTTGGGAGACTTACTCTGGTATAATCTGTTACTATGGTCTAACATGCGTTTTTAATTCAACACTCTTCTCTTCCAAACACCGTTATTGAAAAAGTTGAGAGACTCTTCAACAAATTTTTGTGGGGTAGCAAAGAGAACAGTAAAGCTATCGTTTGGTCTAAATGGAATTATCTATGTAAACCTCACGAAGAGGGAGGGTTCAATGTCAAAAGCGTGAGAGATTTGTAATAAATCTACTCTTTTAAGCTATGGTTCATATTCAGGGCTCAAAAATCCCTTTGGGCCAAGTTAATATCCTCCGTCCTATTTTGGTTCCTCCCTCTGTCAGGAAATTAAATTCTTGGACTAGGATCACGAATATAAAAGACAAAGCTGAGAGGTATATTTTCTAGAATTCAGGTCAGGGTAACTTGGCTTTTTGGTTGGATCGTTGGTGTTCAAAGAATCCATTCATTCTGTTCAACGACACTGATGATATGAGTTGGATTTGGGACTCTGGTACTGTTAGTGTGAATCGGTTTTGGATTAATGGTGGTTGGGAGTTTGATGAGCTTAAGTACCATGTCACCTCTACTGAAATAACAAAAATTTCAAGCATTTCTCTTAACTCCAACCCAGATACTATCCTTTGGTCACTCCCTTCTGATGGTGCTTTTTATTCTAAAGATACTTGGAATGAAATTCGTTCTAAAGGGAACAGATCAAATCTTTTTCTAGAAAACCTGGAATTCGGTGACTCCCCGAAAGTGTTCATTTTTTCTCTAGCGTGCTCTCTATAACTGGATTCCCTCTGATGCGGGTCTTCAAAAGAAACATTTCCAATTGGCTTCTAAATGTCAGTTTTACAACAATGCTGAAACTACTAACCATGTTATGGTTCAATGCTCTTAATCGTGGGCACTATGGAATTATTTTATCTATTTCTCGAAATCAGAATCACTCCTAGTATGGTCCTCCTTCACATGATTAGAGTTTGGTACTGGTCCACCACCAAATTATGCGATATCAGAACGATCCTTCCCTCGGATTATTACATGGCTAATCTAGGAAACCAGAAACAAGATAAAACATCAGAACAAGATTACCACTAGCAATACCATAATCGACTATGTGTTATACATTCTATCAGGGTTGGACAACGCTAACCTCTTAAAAAGAAAGCATTGGAGCAGTGATTACAAGAACTCTCTCAACCTTGGATGTGTGAATCACCTTACAAATATCAGGGCTCCTATCTTTCTCATGTGGAAGAACCCAAAATCAAATCGATTCAAACTGAACATTGATGGAGCCTGCAAAGCCGCCTCCAGAGAAGCCAGTGGTGGTGGTGGTTTGGTTAGGAATCACAACGGTGAGTTCATTTTAGAGTTTGGCATGCTCTATGGCAAGAACAAACCGATTATTGCAGAATGCAGGCTCTTGATGGATGGACTTCAGATTTGTCACTCTATGGAAATTTTGAACCTTGACATAGAAATCGATTCAAAAAGTAAATTATGCATTGTTAGAATCTTGATATGATATCATATCAAGATTCTCTAATTAACAAACTAATATATTTAATAATTTCATATTCTCTAATTTAACAAAATATTCTAATCGACTAATGCGATTTTATCTTTTTTATTGTAATAAAATCTTTGTTGGCTAAATTATAATATTTGACTACATTAGTGTTTTTATAAAATAGTGTTTTTATAAAAAAAAAATTGAAATCTGAATTTTCTAAGTTACAATTTATTAACTTTTTTGAAATTATAAATAAAAATATATTAATTTTAATTTTAAACCATTTCATATTTACAAATGAAAAAAAAAATTCAAATCAATAAATTTTAATGAGTTTAAAACATCTATCAGTTTCGTAACCAATTTTTTATATTTAATTTTATAAAAGTAATAAATTATAAAATAGTTTAGCTTTTATTAATTATTAATTGGTCATGGATGATTTCTTTATATGTAACTGTTATTTAAATATAAAGCTCATTAAAGAATGAGAAGTTGCAAATAAATAAAGAAGTCCGGATCCCCTTTTATTAAAGAAAACAAAAAAATATTATTCTCTTTCACGATAATAAAAGATAAAAAGATTGGTTGCCTTTTCTACAAGAATTGAGAGTTAAAGTCTAAGTATAATCTTTAAACACCAAGTTCGAGCATGATTATCATAAATAAAAAACTGATATATTCTTGAAAATAAGAATGTAAATGCACCTAAATCTATAAGAAGAACTCCAATTATGGAGATTTAAGATACATGGAGAAACTAGTTTTCTAATCTCTCTAGGACGTGCATCATTTGTAAGGTTAATAAAAAAATTGACAACAAAATATGGAATTTATACAATCTTCCTAATTTTGGAAAACTATTACGGGTTTAATTTGTTTGCATTATATTTTTATTTACTATATTGTAATATGATAGCATAAATTGAATTGCAATATATTAAATCCACGTCTATTCATATTATATAAGTTGTATTATTTTCTACATAAGAAAGAATACAAAGTATATAATGTGAATAGATGGGATTATATATCTTTGCATAATATGTAAAGAATGTTTTTAACATGTTTTTTATTTATTTTAATTCAAAAAACTGTGTGTTAAATAAGGTATCAATTCTCTGATGATGAACGTGTTAAACAAAAACTATGAAATCACGACCAGCGAAATCACCTTCAGACTTCTAATCAAAGAGTAGACTTCAGATCGGAGGGTGCCTGTTTTACTAGTGCATGCACCTTTTCTGCGAAATCACGACCAGCGAAATCACAGCCAGCAAAGTCCCAAACAACCGTAATACTTATCAATCCTCGATCAGATGAGTCGCTGGACAACCAAGTACCTCGTACAGATTCTCCATTCCTATCTAAACCCCTTCGGGAAAACCACTGTATATCCATGGGAAACAAAAGCTATGAAATCCCAAAAAGAAAGAAGATGAAACAAAAGGAAAAAACTTAACAAGGAGACGACCAAGAAAAGGATAAACTCTAAATTCAAAACTCAAAAAGAAAAATCTGATTATAAAGAGGGGATTGAATCGCCTCAAAATAGCTATTGACGGCTTGGATCTCAAACCCTAATTAGGGTTTATAGAGAGAGGCGAGAGTTCCTCTCTCTCCATTGACGAAAAGAGGTTTTTTGCCCAGGAAAAAACAGATCCTGCTTCAATGTAGGGATCCAGAGCGTCAATGATTTTTTAAAGTGCGACAATGAAGGGTGTCTTGTCGGCAAGAGCGTGGTAGAGAAGCCGAGCAGACAACTTTTCCAAGAAGATACCATTAGGGTGGTTGAATGGAGATAGGTACGGAGAGTGTGGAGGTAAAATTATGAGCTTGAAACCTCCAGATCTGGACCGAAACAACGATAAAGGAAACATCCCGACACAGGTTGCTGGTGAGAGACGAGAGGCTACACAGGGAGAGGAGCATCCATGCTGCACACAAAACCAGTTGTAGTTTATCTTTAGTGGAAAACAAAAAAGCGGCTCCATAGAAAAGAGAGGGACGCTTTTGGGCTATTAGGGTTTCTAGAGAGAGGAGAGAGTTTCTTTCTATTAACCATTTAGTCTTCACTTTCTCTAATATATTATCTTTCTCTCATATCTTCCTAACCCAGTGTGATTCATTTTTTATCTACTCACAAACCAACAACTATATATGAGATTCAAATCAATATTCAAACTATCGAACCATTTTTCGTCGAATCATTTTTTTCGTATAGAAAATTTGTAAGACTCAAAATATTTATTTATATCAAGTTTTAATCTTTATTGTCTTTAATTTCTCTTGTTTTTAAGATATAGATTTTTTGTTACTCGGTTAATTTAAGTAAGAGTTTGCTTTATAATTTTATTTTAATTTATGTTTTTTAGTTTATAATATTATTTAAATTCATCTAATTTTGATGAGTCCGGATTCTACTACCTCTTCGAGGGACAGTTCGGACAAAGACCACCTAACCGGATAGGGCAGTTCGAACACCTCATCCATTGGACTGTTCGAACTAGAACTAAAGTACTTAAAAACCTAATCACTTCTTGACTAAGCTCTCTGCTCTCCTACTAAGAGCTCATGGGTCCTTAAACTTGACCAGGGTCCATTAAATATGACCCAAAAGCCCATAAAGCCCAAATATAAAGGTATAAATACCCAACCACCAACATTAAATGAGGGTAATGAAAATTAAATACAACCAGGCTGCTTAATTCTCCCTCTACTCACTACTCAAACATTAACTACTTGCAAACTTCCACAAAACTCCAAACAAAAATTACAAACCTACCCTCAGACGAAAATAAACCTCACCAAATTGGCGACCACAGTAGAAGGTATGTAGATTGGAGGCATGTAGATCGGATGCTGATGGATCCTTTCGCCTTCCACAATGAACCAGGAATCTTTGTGACTCCTAATGAGGATACTGTGTTCAGTCGTGGACGGAATTGGAGACAATCTCCATTGTCTTCCAAGATTCTGTCCAGAAACCTCCCTAAGAGGTTCGATAACACTAAAATGGAGAAGTACGATGGTAGTAATGACCCGGACAACCACTTGGAGCAATTTAAAAACTTTATGATGAATTTTGATGATGACGACAAGTTACTCTGTAGAGCATTCTCCCAATCTTTTACGGGGAGTGCTCTAAAGTGGTATAACATTCTACCTCAAGGTTGCATCAGGAACTTTAATACCTTCTGGGTGGCCTTTCGAAGGCAGTTTGTTGGGAGTAAGGAATTAAAGGGCAATGGGGACACAATAATTCATTGTGCCCAAGAACCAAACGAATCATTGAAAGAATACATAATTCGTTTTGTAAACACAAAAAATGGGTTGGCTGATTGCTTCGAGCAAGTAGCAATAGCATCCTTGAGACAGGGTTTAAACCCTGGAAATTTGGCTGATTCAGTGACCAGAAAGAAAGCCATGACTTGGGGAGGTTTGCTGAATCAAGTCGGAAAGCAAATCAATGTTGATGTTACAAAGAAAACTAGGGTGCACATGCAGGTGAGGTCTGCCCCGGTTGCACCAAACCCCAACCAAAATCAGTCCGGGAACAAGGCAAGGGAGACCGGACAGGAGCATAACAGGGCTAAAGCTCAATCTCAGCCAGCTGCACCTACCTAGAGTCAGCAATCTAGAAATAAGAGAGGGCTTTGGGTTCAACCGGAGTGGTTTGCAGAATTAAAAGAAAGTGTGGCCACCATTTATGATAAAACAAAGGAAGGCGTGAACTATAGAAGGTCGGCCTCACTACAATCTCCTAGGGAACATCGTAACAACTCTTTCTGCCAGTACCATAATGATACTGGCCATACCATTGATGATTGTATAGCCTTTAAACAAGAGGTTCAGAACTTGATTGAGAGAGGGAAGTTGGGGGCATATGCCAAAAGAAGAGGAGGAAATAGGCCTGATAATGCTCATTGGGTTGGTCCAAGCAATGCTGCTCCGGAGGGAGCTATGGTTATAATCGAAAGGTTTGATGTAGAGTCAGAATATCTGGATCCTGATCCAACTCGAAATAGGGTGGGTGCCATTCAGGAACGTTATAAAACAGTCTCCGGGCTTATTGAGTTTTTTGAATCACTCACAATTTTCGGAGGGGATACTATGACGGCCTACTGCTTCTTCAAGGAAGAGGCACGTTCATACTTTAGTCACCCAGCTGGAAGGAGGCATGACCTCCTATCAATCACAAATTCTATTTCCCTTCATTGTTTTCGATGAAGATGACTTAAGGGATATAGATGGCCCTCATGAAGATGTTGTTGTCATAGGAGCATCCATTGGGGGCAATGACATAAGACGAATCTTGGTGATTACTGGGAGTTCAACCAATATCCTCTTCTCAAACACTTACAAAAAGATGAAAAATCCAGTCGTAATTCAGCGTTCAGACAGATCAATTGTGGGCTTCACTGGGAGCTCAGCAGATGTGATCGGGGAGTTCGAAGAGGAAGTTTTATTGGGCAAGGGCCCTTTTAAAAAGATGGTCAGGATACTTTTTATTATGGTGGATTGTCCCACTTGTTATAATGCTATTTTAGGGAGGTCTTGGCTCTCTAGGATGCATGCGGTGGCCTCGACAGTCCACCAATGTTTGAAATATGATGTTCAAGGACAAGTGGGAGTTGTCCGGAGCAGTCAAAAGATTGCAAGAGGGTGTTATGCCACAACACTGGCTCCACGGACGTTGGGGGCAGTTCGTACCAACGAAGAATAGCAGTTTGAGGGGCTTTCTGGGGGTGAGGGTAAAATTGATGACCCCAGAGAGGCCCCTGGAGTGTTGATACCAGTTGAAGAAGTTGAAACACACTCTTTGGAAGAAGGAAAAAGTGTTAAGATAGGGTCCAAAATGTCATCCGAATTGAAGATTAAGATGTTAAAGTTTCTAAAAGACCATCAGCATGTTTTTACTTGGTGCAACGCTGATGTTACAGGGGTTCCAGCAGATATTATATCACATCACCTATCCATCCGAAGAGACATAGCACCTGTGGTACAAAAGAGAAGAGCTTTTTCCAAGGAAAAGGCTGATGTTATTGTTCAAGAAGTTGACAGGCTCACAAAGATGGGACATATAAAAGAGTCACAATATCCTTTGTGGACTGCCAACCCGGTCTTGGTGAAAAAGAAAAATGGCAAGTGGCGTATGTGCATTGACTTCACAGATCTCAATAGGGCTTGCCCAAAAGATTTATATCCAGTCCCCCGGATTGATCAGCTGGTAGATTCTATTTCTGGAAATAAGCTTCTATCCTTTATGGATGCTTTCTCCGGATACAATATGATTCAAGTAGATCCGAAGGATCATGAGCATACCATATTTGTCACTGATAGGGGTCTTCATTGCTACAAGGTGATGCTATTCGGATTGAAAAATCCTGGGGCTACTTATCAGAGATTGGTGAACAAAGCCTTTGCTGATCAAATTGGAAGAAATATGGAAGTATACATTGATGGCATGATGGTTAAAAGTGTGGATGAACAACTACACTTGCCAGACTTCCAAGAAAATTTTGCTAACTTAGTAAAAGTGAATTTAAAGCTAAACCCAGAAAAATGTGTGTTCGGAGTGCAGTCCGGGAAGTTCCTGAGTTACATAATAAGTGAGCAAGGGATACAGCCCGATCCGGACCAGCTTAATGCATTGTTCCAAATGGAGCCTCCTCGGAATGTTAAAGAAGTACAACGGTTGACGGGGAGGTTGGCTGCTTTAAATTGATTCATATCAAGGTCTTCGGACAGAAGTGCCCCGTTTTTTCAAACTTTAAAGGGTGCAAAGGGATTTGACTGGAATTCACAGTGCGATGAGGCCTTCAATGAAATTAAGAAACATTTGTCCTCCCCCAAGACTTTGTTTAAACCTATTGATAGAGAAACACTCTTCGTATCACTGGCAGTTTCAAGTTGTGCCATCAGTGCTGTATTGGTAAGAGAGGTGGATAACTACCCCCATCCGGTGTACTACATCAGCAAGAGCTTGATAGATGCAGAAAAGCGTTATTTGAAACTTGAAAAGTTAGCGTTAGCCTTGGTAATTACTGCAAGAAAGATGAGGCCTTATTTTCAGGCTCATCCTATTATCGTCCGGACATCTTTTCCCTTGAAGAATGTTCTCCAAAAGGCAGACATTTCAAGCAGAATGACTAAGTGGTCAGTAGAATTGGGGGATTTCGATATTGATTTTGCTCCTCGAACAGCAGTCAAAGCCCAAGCTGTGGCTGATTTTTTAGTTGAGTTCCACCCTGATAGGGATTCGGAGCAGACCACTGAGATAAAAGACAAAAAGGTTTGGGTCATCCGGACGGATGGTGGATCCAATACTATGGGATGTGGTGCAAGGGTATGCTTGACTTCTCCATATGGTGACAAAATGTACCAGACTATATGTTTTGCTTTCAGGGCTTCCAACAATGAGTCTGAATACGAAGCAGCTATAGCTGGTTTAAAGTTAGCTTATATTTGTGAGGCCAAAAGGGTCAAGCTGATGAGTGATTCCCAGCTTCTTATCCACCATGCACAAGGTCAATCTGAGGCAAAAAAGGAGCAACTAGTGAAGTATTTGCTTCTTCTTAAAAATGAGGCTCTTAAGTTCAAAAGCATTGTTTATGAACATATACCTCGGGCAGAGAATGAACTAGTAGATTCACTGGCAACCATAGCATACACTGAGTCATATCCTTGGATCCATGTGCTGGAGAGCCCTTCCATTCAACTTAATGTGGGTAAAAAGGAAGAAATTTTCGAAGTACAGATGAAACAACCTCAAGATTGGAGATTTCCTCTCCTGCAGTACCTCTCCGAAGGCATCTTGCCTCCGGATAAATCGCTAGCAAGAAAAATGAAGCACAAGGCTCGTGGTTTTATCATACTAAGAGACGTTTTGTATAAAACGTCTTACAGTAAACCTCTTTTGCGATGTTTGGGAGATGATGAGTCTCAAGTAGTCCTCTCCGAATTGCATGATGGTGAGGGATCAGCTCACTGTGGATTCAGGGCTCTAACACGAAGAGTTTTACTGGCTGGCTATTACTGGCCCTCTATAATGCAGGATGCTAAGGAGCTGGTGAGAAGGTGTGATCCATGACAGAGATATAACAATCAAATATATGTCCCAGCCATCCCTTTAGAGTCAAATCCTGAGCCTATACCTTTTGCTCGATGAGGGTTGGATTTGGTGAGACCTCTTCCTATGGCGTCCGGAGGACGCAGAACTATAATTGTTGCTATAGATTACTTTTCGAAGTGGATTGAAGCAGCCCCTCTGGCAGGAACAACATCAAAGCTGTCATAAAATTCATTTTATCCAACATCTATTGCAGATTTGGTGTTCCACAAAAGATAACAATAGACAATAGGCCACAGTTCGACAACAAGGAAATGGAGAGTTTCTGTGCCTCAAGGGGTATACAAAATTGTTTCTCTTCACCTTTCCACCCACAAGCGAATGGTCCGGTTGAAGTGGCTAATAGAACTATACTGTCCGGTTTAAAGAAAAATTTGGAAGGGGCTGCTGGGAAGTGGCCTAGCTATTTACAAGAGGTTTTGTGGGCCTACCGGACTACACCTGGGGCTGCAACACAAGAGTCACCTTTTGCCTTGGTATATGGGATGGATGCAATAGCCCCCATGGAAGCAACTCTCCCTTCATTTCGGGTTCACAACTTCTCCGAACACGCAAACGAAGTAGCAGTTAGAGGCCAGCTTGACCTAATAGAGGAAAGACGAGTTAAGGCTCACCTTAGAGCTGCACACTATCAAGGTTTGATGAGAAGCAGGTTTGCTTCTAGAGTTAAAAGAAGAGATTTCCAGCCGGGGGACAAGGTATTGAGGAAAGTCTTCTTACACACTAAAGAGAAGTTGCTCGGCAAACTAGCCCCAACTTAGGAAGGACCTTATATGGTCATTGAAAGGCTTAAACCTGGAACATATTGGCTCGAAGACAAGGATGAAAGGGTTTTAAATCACCCTTGGAATATTGAGCATCTCCGAATGTACTTGGAATAAAAGCTGTTTAAATATTTACTTGTTTAAAAATCCATGTAAATATTTGGGGGCATACTCTTTCCTACCCTGGTGGCACGGGGAGGTTTTAATGAGGTATCCGGGCTTTTTAATAAAATTTGATGCCTTCTTAAAAAAAATTCGAAGTGTTATTACTTTGTTTTTTGTCACACCATCCGGATTGAAGTAAAAGAATGATAACCACTTAAACATTTGTCATCGGAGAATTTAAACGCTCTCGCTTTAGACTGTTTATGAAATAACTAAGGGCTATTTAAACACTAGCCACCAAAATTGAAACAAGCTATGAAAGAATGCAAGAATTATGCAAAACAAAGATATTCACTGAAATAACTTAAGTGCATTGGCCTTCCAAGGACTTTTAAATTGTCAAACAAAATAAAGGATCTATCAGGCCAGGTACCAGACACAATAACAAAAAATGCCTTGGCCTTCCAAGGACTTTAGTTTAGGTAACATGAAAAGTGAAAAGATAATTCATAATTTAAGACTGAGCCTTTGAAGATGTCTCAGCCTCACTTGTCTTCTTCTTCTTCTTGGGATCGTCTTTCTCTTCGTGAGGGCCTTCCCCGGTATTTTCTTCTTCGTCAAATGAGGAAGCACTGGAATAATCATGCAAGTCTCCATCAGCCATGGTGTGGAAGGGAAGGTCTTTGTACTCTACATGAAGCCACAAATCTCCCAGGTTCCTCTTCGGGAACTTCTCATGAAAGATCAGTACCATATCCGACTTCACCTTGACATACATTTGCTCTTGAGTATCTATTACGTTGTTGGCATAAGCATCGATCTTGGCCTGAATTTTAGCCTCCTACTCCTTTAGCAGATCAGCTTTCTCCTCTGCAGCCTTGGACACTGTATTCTCAAGAGTAATCTTGTCATTTGTCAAGTTGTGGGTGACTTGATCCTTGGCCTTTGCCTCCTCTTTTGAAGAGGTGAGATCTTTCTCTAATCCGGACAACTTCTCCCGGAGCTCCTTGATAGTGTCTTCTAATGTGGCAGCCTTTGTGGTCCACTCCTCTTGGCTCTTCTTCAGCTCCTTGTTTTCTCCCTTTAAAATGTCAGCATGTTGAGTGGCAGTAAGAAGATCATCAGACAATCTCTCTTTGTCAGATTTGAGATCTTTGATAGTATCTGCCTGACTTCGAACTTGTTTCTCCAAGACAAGCACTGGCTGAACACTACTTAATATGGAGTGAGCTATTATATCCCTTTCACTTGAAACAGTAAAAGTCTTACCATTAAAACTGACGGTGTTCGAAGTACTCTGAGGGAGGTAAGGCCCAGCAAAATCGTCTCTGGGGAGGTTGGCAAAATAGTCACCAAGTCCATCAAGCCCGATGATGTCAACCCCATTAATGCTAAGGTCTCCTCCTCCAAACTCGTCGGTTTGAAAATCACAAGGGATCTCCTCTGCTAGTGTTGGATCAGTAGGATCTATAGATGGGAGAGGCTCCGGAGGCCGAAGAGAAAGCTCATCACCCCTAGAGGTCTTTTTCTTCTTAGCCTCCCTATCCTTGCTCTCCGCTCCCCGTTTTCGGTCTCTCTTGGGAGCCTTTGGGGGTTTTAGGGATCGAACCTCTTCCCTAACACTCTCCTGCTCTACCACTTCTAAGAGAGCAGCATCAATCTGGCTTGGGGCTGGCCCCTCTGGATGTGTTGGAGCAGCCTCCTCCACCTCGGCAGGGTTAGCTTCATTTATAACCTTCTTGCCTTTCTTCTTCTTGCCTTTCATTTTACTCGTGGCCTTGGCCCGGCTTGGCAAGTAAAGTGACCCATCCGGTTCATGTGTTCTCTTCAGGACTACATCCAGAGGGGGTGGAGTGGTGAGTTCTTCCCAGGTCAAGTCCCTCCGGCCAGTAGTGTTCCAGAGGTGAGACCTTGTTACAAGACCAGTTAGTTTAAGAAAATTTGATAAAATAAGAAATAAGGATATAAAGTATGAGCCTTACGATCACTCCTCCATCTGTTGGTGAGGAGACTTGGATTGACTCCGGCTTTGATTTTCCTCCCATTCTCTTAAGCACCACTTACGAACAGGAATTGAGTCCTCTAGTTTCTCTCCGACTCAAGTAGATCATCCACTGCTTTGTAATTATCACCCATGTTGAAATGATAGAAGGGAATGTGGTGGTTCCTGCAGAGATTGGCCACAGCAACGAATTCCTCCATTGGTAGAGGAATCCCGGAGAACCTGGAGGCCATGATGCAGGCCATAAGTGTGTACCATGCGTTGGGGCTTAGTTGACTGGGACAAAGCTTGATAAGATGCAAATACCTAACTATTTCCGGATCCAAGGGGAACCTTAAACCCCAGTTAAAGAGCTCAGTGAAGATGACTATTTCACTGAGTTTACAATCCATTGGGGTTTCGGGGTCAGTGGGGATTCTTATCTTCCCATTCTCCGGAATCCCCCACTTCATACGCATCCGGCCAAACGCAGTTGTATGAATGAAAGTGTAATTGATCTTTTGCAAAGCAAGGAGATATTTAACATTGACCTTGTTGAAACAAGGTCCCACTTTTCCTTCAAGACACCCCGACAAGTCCGGATGCCTTAAGCATAGCTTATCCTTGCCTTTATCCTTTTGGGCAGCAACATCACCACTAGTCTGTATGGAAGGTTCGGACTCGAATGGAGCCTCTTAGATAGAGTCCTCCATTATTTCCTCCATGATTGAGAAAGGGTTTTCAGTTGTTGTTGTAAGGGGGAGGTTCAGAGTTGGTTCAGCCTGACTTCCGGACTGATGAGCTTCAGCACTCTCCTGAATTCTAGCCTCCGGTTAGGGCTCTGATGTGGATGTCTCTCTTCGGGGGCTCGAACCAGTAGCCTCTGGACCGGACAGCCTGTCTTTGGGTACTTTTATGGGTGTTTCTGACCCTGCACTGCTGCCCTTGGTGCCCGGTTTCGAAGGGGTGCCTTTAGACGCCTTCCCTTTAACAAGCCGACCTTTTCTTCGATCAACCAGCTTGTTATGAGAAGTATCAGCATCTGACCCCATGGCTAAGAACGGGGAAGGTTTTTTAAAACTGGTAACTGTTAAACCTGGCTCGACTGTGGGTTCTGACTCTTGAACCGAAGAACCTGAGATGATAGGGGAAAGACTAGATTGAAACAATCTCTTCGGTTTGACACCCTTTGTGGAGGAAGAACCCTCGTCAGACTCTGTAGCTGAGATTGCTGGGTTGTCGATGGGGGAAGTGGGTAAGCCTGCTGATATGCGCATTTCCCTTTCGACTTTTTGTGCTTTTTCTAATTTAGAGAGATTGAGCCACCCGCCTTTGATCAGAGCGTTCCTAGCCGTGAACATAAACAACTTAAGTGAAGAGTTTGTGTTTGAGGGAGAAAGATTCGAAAATTATCAAAGTGAAAATGAAAGTGATAGTAAAGCAGTGGAAAAGTATCTTAAATTTATAGTAAACCTCAAAAAGAAGTCTTGATTCATAGGAGAATTCGAAAAGATTAGTAATGATTAAGAGACGACGCTGATGTCACCATTCATGAATGAAGAGGTTGCTTTTCAGAGAAGGTGGGTAAGAAATTCAAGGTGAAAAAACGGCTAAAGCAACAAACCAGAGAGTGACACGTGTCCTACAAACTTTGGCAAAAAACCGTTTAGATTCAAAGAGCTTTTTCAGTTCGGATAAAACCATAACATAATTCGAAAGACCTGTCCGGATAAAACTGTCACTGACAACGGACTGTTTTTCAGGTTTTGACAAATGTTATTTGAAAAAACACCTAAAAAAGGGGCTACTGATGAGTCCGGATTCTGCTACATCTTCGGACACGGACAGTTCGGACAAAGACCACCTAACCGGACAGGGCAGTTCGAACACCTCATCCATTGGACTGTTCGAAGTAGAACTAAAGTACTTAAAAACCTAATCACTTCTTGACTAAGCTGTCTGCTCTCCTACTAAGAGCTCATGGGTCCTTAAACTTGACCCTGGTCCATTAAATATGACCCAAAAGCCCATAAGGCCCAAATATAAAGGTATAAATACCCAACCACCAACATTAAATGAGGGTAATGAAAATTAAATACAATCAGGCTGCTTAATTCTCCCTCTACTCACTACTCAAACATTAACTACTTACAAACTTCCACAAAACTGCAAACAAAAATTACAAACTTAACCTAAGACGAAAATAAACCTCACCAAATTTGATATGATTATTTATTGTTTTGGGTTTTGTATTCATATATTTATTTTTTGTTTTGGATTTGATTTTGATTTTAATTTTTTTCTCTTAATTTTATTATCTTTAAAGAAAAAGGTAAGGACTCCATTTCAAAGTGGCTTAGAAAAACACTTTAAGAATAAGTGAGGTTCAACAAAGCTATCATAAGTTTAATTGGAGCTTTTAGGGTTTAATTAGAGGTTTAATTAGACTAGAATGTATGTAAATAAGTTTTTTTAATGGATATTTATTGGACTCTATAGAAATAGTTATTGTTAGAATCTTGATATAATATTTGTAGGGAGAAAATGACACATGGTTGGTTATCATATTAGCTTGTGAGTTCACTACAATGTTAAGTTATGAGTAATTATGTATAAATTGAGATATGATTAGATTTGTTGTTTTCAGTTTCATAAATTGTATGTATAAAAAACATTATCTATTATTCTCTGATAAAAAGTAAATTATGCATATTATGAAAGTATAGTAGCATAAACGGCTTTTAGTATTGTTAGAATCCTGATATGATATTCGTAGGGAGAAAATAACATATATGAGTTGGTTATCAAATTAGCTTGTGAGTTCACAACAAAAATTGCTAACATGTTGTTGTTTGAAGGTGATTGACACTATCATAGTTTGATTTTTTATTATTACATGTACCCCATTAATTTGATTTTGATTATACATGGCTTTAATATAGATTATAAACATAACATGTTTTTAGTCTTTAATTTTAGTATAATTTTATTATATGGACCTATTAATTTTAGTATAATTTTGTTATAAAATATGGTTTATTATTAAGAGTAAAATGTATTAATTTTAAAATAATCAAAATAATTTTAATTTGAAAAAACTCCATGTTGTTATTTCCTCCATAAAGGAAAATACACATTTGCCATTATGCCCATTTTTTCTTAAAAAACTATTACCCTAAGATAGGATTACCCATTCACTACAACTAAACCCATTCTTCACAAAACAACAAAACGAGTACCTTACAAATTGAAGAGAGAAAAAGCTTCGAGAAGAAAATCCATTCTTCACAAAAGAGAGAAAAGCTTGGTGAAGAAAACCCATTCTTTACAAAACCATTTGAAGAGAGAAGATAGAAGGCTTGGAAAAGGTATGATTTCTTTAGTTTTCTTTGCTTTTTCATTTTTGATTAGGGTGTGGTTTGCAAAAGTTTTATGCAATTTTTTAAATGCATCGAGCATGTGATTTCGAGTGGGCATCTCGGAATCACATGCTCGATGCATACAAAAAATTTCAGAAAACTTGATGCTGTATTTTTTTCCGAGATTTTCGAAATAGGTATTTGAGTTTCTTCATTTTCCATGATGAATCTTCAATAAAATTGAAATTCTTTGTTTTAGGGTTAATTTTAGAGGTAGAATCATATATCTTGGATTAAAGTTAGGTTAATGCTGTGTTTTTTCATATAAGATTATTTATTAAATAACTGGCATCTAATGATAAATTAGAAATAAAAATAAAGATAATTTGGTAAAAAATAACATGGAGGAAATAGCTTTGGCCATATTAAAATTATATATCATAGTTTAATACGTATATATTGTAAGTCGTATTTTGTCAAAATCATTTTTGATGACCAATTGAAACGTATTATTTTGAATACTAATAGTAACATATTTTATATTATAAAAGATTTTAATATGAAGAGTTTAAAATTATATTTCAAACTATTTTTTTTTAAATTATTAATTTTTTTCAAATTATCATAAATTAATAACAATATTAAATAATAAATACAAGAATTAGCTAATATGAATGAAGGTTAATTTTGTCCAAATTAATAGTATTGGTTTCGTTATTGCAAAACAACTGAAAAATAAATCCGCATATATTAAAATAAGTTAATAATGTTACTCTTATGATAACAATGTTATAAATTTGGAGAGAATGAATATATTATCTCTCTTAAACTCTCGTTTTATAATTTTATTTTGGGGTAATTACTATTTAAAAAATATCATATTAAAAAATTGGGATAATTGCTATTTTTAAAGAAAATCTAAAGTTAAAAATTTGAAATAATTGCAGAAAATTGTAATTTAACATTTTTGGATACTGACTATTTTAAAAGAAAATTTTAAGTTAAAAGTATTGGATAGTGAGTAAGTATTTTAAAAAAAAATTAAGCTAAGATATTTATAAACAGTAGGATATAGTCTCCATCTGCATTGCTATTTATAAACGGACGGTTGATTTGTGTTTAATATTTTTTCGATGTTGTTTATGAATGATAAAAAGTTTTTATTAACAAAAATAAAAAGGAGATAAAACGAAAAACACGAACTGAGTTTCACCCGTTAAGATTTTGAAGATCACAAACTTAGCTAGCTATTTTGAACTTAAAACACTGTAAACAAATAATGGATTTGATAACCTAAATTCAAAGTTATATATAAAAAAACAAATTAATAATTAAAGAAGAAAAATAGACTGTATTTTGTTGTTAAAAAATAAAAATACATTTACTTAATTTTTAGTTAAAAGTTAATATTTTTTTAAGTAAAAGTGGACTTTTATTACTAAATTTATTTGGCCCTAGAGTCCGCCCAAACAAAAGACCGGAGAACAAATTTAGTGAGGAAATTAAAAATTAAAACAAGCGTCAAATTGAAAACACGAGCTTCACCACTGTGGAGATGCCAAGAGGAGCTCCAACTTTAACTTTGGTCTTCAATCTGATAATCCACGCAGGAAGTTTTGTTTTGGATCTTTAAATTCTTGGCAAATTTTATATTGGATTCCCCTAATGGCTAATCTACGTGGGTTCGGAGGGGCGTAGGCCCCTTACTTAAAATATATGTTTTATAATTGTTTTTAATAAATAATAATTATTTAAATAATATTAAAATAAAAATTTGAAATCTCATTATCAAAAATATATATTTTGTAATTTTTTAAGGTAATAATTATTTAAATAATACATACCTTAATTTTTTAAGGTAATAATTATTTAAATAATATTAAGGTAAAAATTCTACGCCTCTTGCCTGAAATATATATTTTATAATATTTTTAAAATATTAAAGTAAAAATTTAAGATAATAATTTTTTTAGGAATGTTTTAAATTTAAAGTCTGAAATAATGGTACAAAACATTTAATTTAAAAATTAGTATATTGATTATTTTTAAGAAACTTTTTAGATTAAAAGTCTTGTGGAAATTTTAATTTACAAAATCTTGGATTATGTCTATTTTGAAGGAATAATTTAAGTTTGAAATCTTCAAATATTTTAAAATAAAATTTTAAGTTGATATTTATAAATGGTTGGATGTAGTCTCGAGTATCTCGATCTCTAGAATATTAGAACTCGATTGAATTTGTAAGTATTCTCAATTTTTTTCCATAATTTGTTTTGATTTTATATTCGTATTTTTTTTCCATAATTTGTTTTGATTTTATATTGGTTTTGATTTTCTAATTAAATAGTTTTACCTCTTACTTTGATTTAGAAAAAGATAATGAGTTGCTGCTTATGAACAAGAGAAAATAAAGAACACCAATCGGAGGAGTTTCACTAATTTATCAAGGTATGTATATTTTTTTTGTTTTCTTTTGAATTTTATTATTATTTTGATCTTAAAACACTTAGATAATCAATATTTGAATAAAGATTGGCCTCTTCATCAATTTGATGTAAAGAATGCTTTCTTACATGGAGACTTGGAAGAAGAGGTATATATGGATATGTAAACTGAGAAAGGCATTACTTTTATAAAATAAAATTAAATATAAAAAATTGGTTACGAAACTGATAGAAGTTTTAAACTCATTAAAATTTATTGATTTGTAAAAATTAATTTTTTTTTCATATGTAAATATGAAATGGTTTAAAATTAAAATTAATATATTTTTATTTATAATTTCAAAAATGTTAATAAATTATCACTTAGGAAATTCAGATTTCAATTTTTTATTATAAAAACACTATTTTATAAAAACAATAATGTAGTCAAATATTATAATTTAGCCAACAAAGATTTTATTACAATAAAAAAGATAAAATCGCATAATTCGATTAGAATATTTTGTTAAATTAGAGAATATGAAATTATTAAATATATTAGTTTGTTGATTAGAGAATCTTGATATGATATCATATCAAGATTCTAACAATGCATAATTTACTTTTTGAATCGATTTCTATGTCAAGGTTCAAAATTCCCATAGAGTGACAAATTTGAAGTCCATCCATCAAGAGCCTGCATTCTGCAACAATCGGTTTGTTCTTGCCATAATACTTAAGCTCATCAAACTCCCAGCCACCATTAATCCAAAACCGATTCACACTAACAGTACCAGAGTCCCAAATCCAACTCATATCATCAGTGTCGTTGAACAGAATGAATGGATTCTTTGAACACCAACGATCCAACCAAAAAGCCAAGTTACCCTGACCTGAATTCTAGAAAATATACCTCTCAGCTTTGTCTTTTATATTCGTGATCCTAGTCCAAGAATTTAATTTCCTGACAGAGGGAGGAACCAAGATAGGACGGAGGATATTAACTTGGCCCAAAGGGATTTTTGAGCCCTGAATATGAACCATACCTTAAAGGAGTAGATTTATTACAAATCTCTCAGGCGTTTGACATTGAACCCTCCCTCTTTGTGAGGTTTATAGAGATAATTCCATTTAGACCAAACGATAGCTTTACTGTTCTCTTTGCTACCCCACAAAAATTTGTTGAAGAGTCTCTCAACTTTTTCAATAACGGTGTTTGGAAGAGAAGAGTGTTGAATTAGAAACACATGTTAGACCATAGTAACAGATTATATCAGAGTAAGTCTCCCAACGAATGAAAGCAAAGACTTGTCCTACTCTTCAATCTTATTTCTTATTTAAATATCATCTCATCAAAGTTACTGATTCTTGTGTTATCGCAGAAGATAGAGCCAAGATATTTGAAGGGAATATATTTGTGATTAAAGCCCAGTCTCAGCTCCAACTTGTGCACTCTGTGAGAAGATAATTTCTTTGAGACTATAATCTTAGATTTGTTGCTATTGATGAGCTGACCAGAGACATTATGGTAGTGATGGTAAAACTTTTTTATCTGGATAATTGAAGATGCAAAGCCGTTGGTGAAGACCATGAAGTCATCAGCAAATGAGAGACAACGTATGTTTGCATTCCCTATGGATTTAAATCTTACATAAATTTTCTCTTCAGATAAGCTTTTGAACGCTCTTATCAAGTACTTCTCAGCCAAAATGAATAGGCTTGGAGACAGTAGGTCTCCATTCCTCAGCCCTTGCGTGGTGTTGAAGTAGTGTTTCATCTCTTCATTAACTATAACAGAGGAGTTGACATTGCTGATACATTTTCTAACCAATGAGAGAAAGTTAGTGTTGAACCCAAAATTAGATAAAATTTCAAGAAGAAACCTGTGGTTGAGTCTGTCAAATGCTTTCTCCATGTCTATCTTTAATATGATATTGCTCACCCTTGTTTTTAAGTTGATATCCTGGCTTAGTTCCTGAGCAATAAGAATAGTTTTATGTATGCTTCTCCCCCTTACAAATGCTCCCTGGTCTTCAGATATAAGTCTAGGCAGAAGAGCAGCAAGTCTGTTATTGATAACTTTGGAGATGATCTTGCTTATCATTGTAGTCAAACTAATGGGTCTAAACTCTTGCCACTTGTTTGGGTGAAGAGTTTTAAGAATAAGGCAGATTACAGTTGCTTGAATGTCTTTAGGGAAATTGGAGCCTTTAAAAACATCATGAATAGCATCACAAAGGTCAGTTGATATAATAGACCAGCAACTTTTAAAAAACTCACCATTGAACCCACCAGACCCTGTAGCACTTGTTGAATCAAGAGTGTTAATAATGTCAATACTCTTTTTAATATCAGGGATAGCCATTAGAGTAGAGTTATCCTCGTCCTTATCAATAGAAGGAATAAGATTCATCAAGTCTTCAGTAGTATTGTGGTTAGTATTAGAAGAGAGGAGAGAACTGAAATAATCCACCGCAAATTTACTGATATCCTCTTGCTTCTCCAGTTATTCCTCACCGAACCAAATACGATTAATCATGTTTCTTCTAGCCTTTTTCTTGACAAAATTATGGAATGTAGTCGTGTTCCGATCACTGTCCTTCAACCATTTATAGTGTCTGCCTCCAGTAAGTTTCTTTCCTAGCAAGTAAAGAAATGTGAGATGCTTTAGCTTTGTTAAGGAGATTTTTATCGATGAGATCAAGAGTATTCAGGTAAACATTCTCTCTGAAATTGACCACTTCTTCAGAGTTCTTGATGGCGTCAAACACATTCCCCAAAATATTCTTATTCCAATTCTTGAGATCAACTTTAAGCCTTTTTAATTTAAACCAAAACCTGTGTAAAATGCTGCCAAACATCTCACTAGACTAGCTCTTCTCCACACACTCTAAGAACTCAGGGTGCATCACCCACATATTCAAGAACTTGAAAAAACTCTTGATGATATTATGATTAGAAGATATAGAGATAGAGATGGGCAATGGTCAGAGCAATTTCTGGCTAAGTGAACAACATTTGTATTATCAAAATAGTTTAACCAGGGAGTGTTATAGAGCACTATGTCAAGGCGCTTCCACTTCCTCCTATTAGACGAGGTATACCTTGAACCATTAAACCCATCTTCAGTAAGATTCCAATCCATTATTACTCCATTAAAGTCATCAGCACTTCTGATGCAAGTTGAGGTACAAGAGAGTTTCTTAGCAAGATTTGTGATAGAGTTGAAATCGCCAAGTATAATACACTAAATAGAATGATCTTCAATAGCCCTCAGAGTGTCCCAAAGAGGCTTTTTGAGTTCCTTTTTGCACTTAGCATAGATCACAAATTCACGAAAATCGTTCTTAAGGAAATTGTGGTGAATATTAAGGTGTAATATTTGATCCTGATCCACTAAAATATCAACATTTAAGTATTGATGCCAAAGAACCTAAATCTTGTTACTGACATTTGCAAAGTAACAACTGGATTTCCACTTGTTAGATATCTTCTGCAAGTTACTCATTTGAACCATGGGCTCTTGAATATCAACTAGATTTGGTTTTGATGATTTGCATAAAGATTTTAATCTCCTGATAATATCTTTGTTACCTATCCCTCTCACGTTCCAGTATATAATGAAAATAGGAATTAACGATGAGAGAGGGTTTAGGAGCTCTTTTGAGCTTGATAAGCTTTGAAGAAGATGGTCCTTTAGAGTTCCAGTTTTTCAGTTTTCTTGGTTTCTTAAGATCATTCTTCTTGCATTCTTCTTGCATTCTTCATGTTTCAAATATTCTCTGTTAGCAGATGACTCAGGAAGGCTACCAACTGTTTCTTTTGTTGGGGAAGATGATGTAGCAGGAGTTTGTTGAGGGTCAAACATTGTTTTTCTCACTAAATCTTGGAGAGCATTTGTTATATCAGAATCATTAACAATTGGGTAGTGTTCATTATTGCTTGAGGATGGGTTCTGAAGAGCTTCTTTAGCCTTATTCATCAAACCCAGGTTAGTATTATTCTCTTCTTTATCAATGTATTTAGTCAAATGGTCCGGAGAACTGTTAATTTCTCTATTAACAATAATAGACTTTAGTTTTGAAGGCAATCCATTCTGGGTGGTAGACTGAGTAATGTTTTGATTATAAACATTTTGTGAGATTAAGACTTTCTTGCATTCAGAATTAGAATGCCCGATATGAGAATAGACACCGCAGTATTCCGGATGCTTGTTATATATGATGTTTTACCAAAGATCTTCTTCTCCAAACTTGATTAAAATATTCTTGATCAATGGCTTAGAAATATTGATTTCAGCCCAGAATCTACAACAGTTTTGCTTCACTTTATTAACCTTAGGAACCCAAATTCTTAGAGGAACTCCAACTGCTTTAGCAACCTCACCTATTGTGGCTTCATTGTACATAAACTCTGGGATAATTGGAATAGTTACCTAGATTGTTTTTACATACTAAATTTGATTTTCTTATATTTATTTATTTTTAAATATTTTTTAAAATAAATATATTAATATTTTTACATATCTTTTATATAATATATTTACTTTTGTTTTCATGTATCTTCTAAAATTTCCTTAAAATATTAAATTTGATATTACCATATAAAACACCTTTTAGTTATATAGAACGAGAAACCATTTTACCACTATTCCAAAGTATAAAGGTATTACTGTTGTCAGTTCGGATACTAAATAATTCAATGAATATTATAAAAAATTGTTTAACTCTTTATTTTCATTTTTAGTTCGGCCACTTATATTTATATATTTAAATAATATATCATCAAATGATGTTTTTGTAGTTCTTATTTCAATATAAGAAACCCAGCGAACCATGGTGATATATCTTCCAGACCTTATCTTGGAGGACATACTTTTGATATTTCCGGTTAAATCTCTATTGCGATTGAAATCTGTTTTTAACTCATGGTTCTATCTCATCTCTACCACTCATTTTGTTAATCTACATTTGGAACGATCAATCACCCAAAGTCTTCATCAATTTATAGTTTTTAAGACCAAAATGGGCTTTAGATATGTCCATTGTGAGAATTCGAGTTGTTTTGATGATTTAACAACCTCCATTACTTAAACTTCCCTTTTATACGAGTTTACGGTTTAAACTCTTAGGCTCGAGCCATGGACGGTTATGCATTTGCGATGATGCTTATAAAAAAGTCTATTTATGGAATCATAGTACTAATGAGTACAAAAAGTTACATGGTCCCAAGATAGAGAAGTTTGTAGGTATGGATTTGGGTATTAACTCGCTGCCAACGATTACAAGCTCTTGATTGCTACCGTTTATAACAATAGATGGACAAGTGATGTCGTGATCTTTATTTTCGCATTGAAAATAGGTATTTGGAGATGTTTTCAAGATAATAAATCCTTATTAATTTTTTGTATGTTACCTAATTGTCCTTCCTTTAATATTCATGGGGTTTTCTCCAATGGAGCTTTACATTAGACTTCTACAAAATCTGGTCATGTGATAGTGTATTTTATCTTAGTTGAGGAGGAATTCAAAATTATCCATACTTTAAATATAGTAATATTATGGCCAATATGTTGTCTTGTAGACGTTATCGATGGTAATTTTTGTTTTATTACTTCCAACTGTCTATTTAGTTGCGACGCTTGGATAATGAAAGAATATGGTGTAAGTTCGTCCTAGATAAAATTAATTGGTATTGGATATAACCATCATCCGCATAGGTTCAAGTATTGGTCACCATTGGGCTACACAAATCCGGGTGAAATCATATTTAGAAGTAAGTATGATTTTTCTTTCATATATGATACAAAAATGAATTTTTGTGAAGATGTCCTTAATTGATTGGTAGAATGCAAATATTTATGGCGAAACTTTGATTTCGCAAAATAATTTGTGTGAGACGAAATGCAAACAATTATTTTCCCAACAAGCTACTCAATCATGGCTCTAAACAGCTCAATCAATCAAGATGAGTACCTATATTGATGTTTCGGTGCACGAGGAGTCTTCGACGCTAATATTTATATTTTAATTTTTTTCAAGTTGATTGTGCTTTAAATTATTTTTTTATAATTTTGAGTATTGAAATCAAGTCATCTGTAACATGAAGTTTTAAATATAATTTTGAGTATTTTAATTTTTTGCATATTGATAAAGTTATTAATTATGACTGAGTTTTACATAATATTTTTTGTACTTATTTTAATTTTTTTTTTTACAGTTTTAGATAGAGGTGGCAAACGGTTCGAATCGTGAACCGTCTGAACCGTTTAACAGAGAACCGCGGTTTACGGTCCTGGCGGTTTGCGGTCCTAACGGTTTGCGGTCCTGGCGGTTTATTCCTTATGCGGTTCTGGTGGTTTGCGGTACTAACGTTTACGGTCCTTGCGGTTTGCGGTTCTAATGGGCTAGTTTCGCAGTTAAACCACCAGTTTAATCACCAGAAAAACCATTTAGGCACTTTTTATCAAAATATTTTATAATATTATTTAAAATTAATTTGTAAGTGTTAATCTAATCTAATTTCAATAATTGAGATATATACAATATAAACGAGTTAATTATGCTATTTAATGTATTTTAATTTAAATAAAGTCTTGGGGGAGGACAGATGTCTCTTAATCTCATTGAAGGCCTCATCACACTGTGAAGTCGAGTCAAATCCCTTCGCACCCTTTAAAGTTCGAAAAAACGGGGTACATCTGTCCGAAGACCTTGAGATGAATCGATTTAAAACAGCCAACCTCCCAGTCAACCGTTAAACTTCTTTAACATTCCGAGGAGGCTCCATTTGGAACAAAGCATTAAGCTGGTCCGGATCGGGCTGTATCCCTTGCTCACTTATTATATAACCTAGGAATTTCCCAGACTGCACTCCGAACACACATTTTTCTGGATTTAGCTTTAAATTCACTTCTACTAAGTTAGCAAAAGTTTCTTGGAGGTCTGCCAAGTGTAGTTGTTCATCCACACTTTTCACCATCATGTCATCAATATATACTTCCATATTTCTTCCAATTTGATCAGCAAAGGCTTTGTTCACCAATCTTTGATAAGTAGCCCCAGCATTTTTCAATCCAAATGGCATCACCTTGTAACAATGAAGACCCCTGTCAGTGGCAAACGCAGTATGCTCCTGATCCTTCGGATCTACTTAAATCTGATTGTACCCGGAGAAAGCATCCATAAAGGATAGTAGCTTATTTCCAGAAGTGGAATCTACCAGCTGATCAATCCGGCGGATTGCATATAAATCTTTTGGGCAAGGCCTGTTGAGATCTGTGAAGTCAATGCACATACGCCACTTGCCATTTTTCTTTTTCACCAAGACCGGGTTGGCAGTCCACAAAGGATATTTAGACTCATTTATATGCCCCATTTTTGTGAGCCTGTCAACTTCTTGAACAATAACATCAACCTTTTCCTTGGAAAAAACCCTTCTCTTTTGTACCACAGGTGCTATATCTCTCCGAATGGATAGGCGATGTGATATAATATCTGATGGAACCCCTGTAACATCAGCGTTGCACCAAGCAAAAACATGCTGATAGTCTTTTAGAAACTTTAACATCTTAATCTTCAGTTCGGATGGCATTTTGGACCCTATCTTAACACTTTTTCCTTCTTCCAAAGAGTGTGTTTCAACTTCTTCAACCGGTATCAACACTCCAGGGGTCTCTCTGGGGTCATCAATTTTACCCTCACCCCCAAAAAGCCCCTCAAACTGCTATTCTTCGTTGATACGAAATGCCCTCAACGTCCGTGGAGCCAGTGCTGTAGCATAACATTCTCTTGCAATATTTTGACTGCTCCGGACAACTCCCACTTGTCCTTGAACAACATATTTCAAACATTGGTGGACTGTCGAGGCTACTGCATGCATCCTAGAGAGCAAAGACCTCCCTAAAATAGCATTATAACAAGTGGGACAATCCACCACAATAAAAAGTATCCTGACCATCTTCTTAAAAGGTCCTTTGCCCAATAAAACTTCATCTTCGAACTCCCCGATCACATCTGATGAGCTCCCAGTGAAGCCCACAATTGATCTGTCCGAATGCTGAATTACGGCTGGATTTTTTATCTTTTTGTAAGTGTTTAAGAAGAGGATATTGGCTGAACTCCCAGTATCCACCAAGATTCGTCTTATGTCATTGCCCCCAATGGATGCTCCTATGACAACAACATCTTCATGAGGTCCAGCTATATCCCTTAAGTCATCTTCATCAAAAACAATGAAGGGAAATGAAATTTGTGATTGATAGGAGGTCATGCCTCCTTCCAGCTGGGTGGCCAAATATGGTGGTTGTTCTAACCAATCTATTTAGAAAAGTTTCCATTTTGGTAGACCTCCCAGATTTAGAAAGATAGAACCTGACGTTCTCTGCCGGTTTCACCCTTCTCCACCGACGGGGATGATGAACATTCATAATATTTTTATGAAGGTTCTCCGTCGGGGCACACCATGTCCGCCCAGCGGTCCCATCAAGTCCCACCCGACAGTTGGTTTGTTGTTACCCGGCGCGATTGTCAATCTATACCCGGCGGGGTAACCTCCTTTGTTTTATGCACAATTTGGTTTTCATTTTGTTATAGGTCCCTGCCGGGTATAGTATTGTCAACAGCCGGGGAAGGGTAGTTCCCCCGTCGGTTTTGCGATTCTCTACCCGTCGGGGACAACCACTGTGTTTTATGCACAAATGGGGTTTGATTTTGTGGTAGACCCCCGCCGGGTATGGTATTGTCAACCGCCGGGTGACAATCTCCCCGCTGAGTATGGTATTGTCAACCGTCGGGTGACAATCTCCCCGCCGGTCCGTGAATTTTCACCCGGCGGTGTAACAATGTCCTCGCCGGGTGTAACCATATAGACCCGGCGGGGCAACCTCCTTCAATGTGTGAATTTTCTAACTGTTGGCGTTGGCTTATTTTGTCCATGTTCATAATTTATGATTTTTTTACATATGGTGAAGAGTTAAAGACTGGAGATGAAGAGTTAAAGGATGAGTCAAAGGATGATTTGTCTAGTTCGTGCATGGCGAAGGCAGACGAGGAGGAAATACCGGTGCCTTGCTCCGTCGATTATGGCGAATTTTTCAACACAAAATCTCACTATTACTCCCAGGCAGACCTGATTGAATGGGTTAAGGAAACCGCATTAGATAACGGGTTTGTGATTATTTTACGTCGATGCGATAGACATGATCGTAAAACTCCGAGAGTAGAGTTTGTGTGTGAAAGATCTGGAGTTTACACAAAACTGGTAGATCCCAAGGATCTAAAAAGGAAGTCTACCTGAACGAAAAAATGCGGATGCACGTTCGCCCTTAAAGAAAAGATGATGGGTGATGATTTGTGGGGAATAGAGGTTGAGTGCGGCCTTCACAATCACGATAATACATCCTACAAAGAAGGTCATTCCTACGTGGGACACTTTCAAAAAATAGTGATGGATTTCGTGGTTAGTTCTACGAAAATGGGATCCCTCCTCGTGATATTCTTGGTGGAGTGAAGAAATTGAACCCTAAGAATTCTTCTACAATGCGCACCGTGTACAACACATTACTAAAACACTGCAAACTCGAGAAAGGCGGTCGGTCGCAATTCCAATACTTGTTGGGTGAACTAAAGCGACTAAACTACTACGAATTCCATAGAAAGTGCGAAGACGGAAGCGATATCATAGACAAGTTTTTTTTGCGCACCCGGTTAGTTTGGATTTGTTACGGACATTTATGAACGTCATTTTAATGGATAACACGTACAAGGTGATCAAATACGGGATGCCGTTGTACGAGGTCGTGGGTGCGACTTGTACGGGGAAAACATTCTACATTGGATTTGCGTTTATGTCGAATGAAAAAATGGAGACCTACAAATGGGTGTTAGGGTGCTTACATTCGTTGATGGTAACTCACTCCATCGAATTACCATCCATTGTTTTGACGGATAGAGACTTGGCGCTTGTGAAGGTGGTGGAGGAAGTGTTCCCCAATGCAACGCACATGTTATGTCGCTGGCACATCAACATGAACATCCTAGGAAAAACGAAAAAGATCATAAAGGAGAAGAAAGTGTCCAACGCATTTTTGAAAGTGTGGAATGAAATGATGTTGGCGGAAACAGAATTAGCATACGAGAACTACTGGTCGGAATTGCACCGCGACTTCAAAGAGTATCCGGAAGCAATTGAGTATACCGAAAGTTGGCTAGGGCCATATGGTGACAAGTTTGTCACGTGGAGAACTAACAAGTGGATGCATTTTGGTAACCAAACCACAAACTGCGTGGAGAGCACTCATTCGAGCCTCAAGCGTTTCATCGGTATGAGCAAAGGTAACTTTGAATCTTTTTGGTTGAAGTTGCATACTTTGATCGAATTGCAACACGGGGACATCAAGGCTTCTTTTGAAAAGAACCGGTTGTTGGCCCTACATAAATTCACAAACATTGTGTACGGTAAACTAAAAAGCAACATCTCCCACTATGCTATGGAACTTTTGGCCGACGAAGTCGAATGTGCCCGCAACATGACAACCGCACCGGATATGCCTTGCGGTTGTGCCATACGAAATACGCACGATATGCCTTGCGCCAACGAAATCTATGAGTTTGTTGCGAAAGACTTAGAGGTGCCGCTAGAGTTATTTCATGAACATTGGAAGAGGTTAGACATCCTACTTCGTACCAACCTCTCGACAATCGAGCAACTTAAAGCCAAACTTGACAAACTAGTATGCGATGTCATGGCGTCCAATGACGAAGCACGCATAGAGCACGTTTATAAACAATGGTTGGTCGTCGTCCATCCCGAAACAACTAACATTTTGGAGCCATTGGTTAAGCAAAAAGTGCGCGGTCGTCCACCTAACAAACGTAAGTTATCTATTGCCGATGACACATCCACTAAACGCGACAAAATTTCACATGAGTATGTGCTTCAATCAGAAAATTCTAGTACGCCATCCTTAGTTGGAGACTTCAAACTTCGAACCGCAACCTCAAGTAAAGGGAAAAAAAATCGGGGCCTAAACGTGGTTCGAAAAATGCCCCCGCTCGTACGAAAGGTAGCGATATTCCAACGCAAGCAAGTGGGACAATGCTTTGTAGTGGAACGGTGGGTTGTAGGTCAAGCTCTATGATACCGGTGAAGGCAAGTTTTGTAGACCCCAAATGATACATGAACCAATTCCCCATCTATTTTAGGCCTTTCGTAGAGTCCATTAGCGATGTTAAATATGATGGCCTCTGCGGGTACCGCTCGATAGCGTACGCCTTGAACGGGCAACAAGATGGGTGAAGGTTGATAAAGGATGCCCTTTACAACGAGCTGATGGATTACGCATCCGTCTACGTTAATATATTTACTAGCATGGAGGATTTGATTGATTTTGTAGAGCGTGTGAAATGTTCTAGTGATGTGGGAACTAAGAACCATTGGATGTCCATGCCCGAGATGGGAGTGGCAATTGCATCTGCGTTTAACTGCATACTCCATTTTGATGGGCTATTCTGAAATATAGATGTCGGCTTCACTTTTCTTCCGCAAAGAGGTGCACCTCCTCAGATGCTAAACCGGTTGGAAATCGGATTGGGTTGGGTCAACTCCAACCATTTCATGAACGTAAGTATTCATACAAGGGGTATGTTAATGGTAATTTTAATATCAAGAAATTTATTTTATCGTGTTTTAATTTTGTAGCTTGGGATTAAAGCGGAGGCCCCATGTGCTAGGATACATCCTTGTTGCTTAAAGCTGCATTCACCAGAAGCAGAAGGTTAGGCATTGCCGATTGCATCTCGTTGCAAGAAATACGAAAAGCTTAGAAATAATTACCCGGAAGTAACCGATTTATCCGCTTTTGCTTGATGACTTAACGATTGTAATGAATGTAAACTTTGGATGGTTTTTATGTTTGGATGGTTTTTATGTTTGGATGTTTATCTTAAAAACAATAACACTTAAACTTCTTAATATGCTGATTGAATTAAAACATTACACTTTAATCAAAAGCATTGCATAATTAGAAATACATAAGCACATAACTGATGTAGGGAAAGCCTTTACAAAAATCTATTTAAATATTTTAGTTTTATTTAAATAGATGCCTCTGCGGGTGCTAGGGGTCTCTTCTCGCAGGAGGCGTTTGAACCAAATCCTATTGTTCTTGATGGCCTCCAAAATTCGATACCTACGATGATGACTTGCCTGAGGATGCGGAAGAAATCGTGACTGGCGATGTTGGAGCAGTGCTGATGCTGCGCCGTACTTTCTTGTCTCCTCGCGTTCCTGAGCAGAGCGACTGGCTGAGGAGTAACGTGTTCCAGTCGACGTGTACGATCGGCGGGAAGGTGTGCACCTTCATCATTGATGCTGGAAGCTGCGAAAATGTCGTCTCCGAAGCAGCGGTTTCGAAGCTAGGGTTGAGGGCAGAATCGCATCCCAAGCCGTACAAGCTCGCCTGGTTAAGTAAAGGTACGGATATCACCGTCTCCAAGCGCGTGCTTGTTTCTTTTTCTGTAGGGAAAACATACCATGATGAAGTCTTTTGTGATATTGTCCCGAAGGATGCTTGTCATCTACTGCTTGGCCGTCCTTGGCAGTACGATCTGTCTGTTCTACATGATGGGCGTGCAAATACCTACTCATTCCTCTTTCGGGGAAAAAAGATCGTTCTTATGCCAGCAAAGCCTCGACCCTTGAGCATTCACTCTACTCCTCCCTCATCGACTTTGCTATCCCGTGCTTCTTTTCAGACAGCCATGGAAGAGGCTGGCGTGGTTTTCCTATTGTTCTATGACCTTGTTGTGCCTATTTCCAAGGCGGACCATAGTCCTGTCATTCAGTCTCTTTTGCAGGAGTTTGCAGATGTGTTTCCATCGGATTTGCCACCCGAATTACCTCCTCTGAGAGATATTCAACATCAGATCGACCTGGTCCCTGGTGCTGCTCTCCCAAATCGACCCCACTACCGCATGAGCCCGAAGGAGCACGAAGAATTACGACGACAGGTGGAGGATTTGTTGGAGAAGGGACATATTCGGAAAAGTCTCAGCCCTTGTGCAGTTCCGGCATTACTAACACCGAAGAAGGATGGTTCTTGGCGTATGTGTGTGGACAGCCGCGCTATTAACAATATAACTGTTCGCTACAGGTTTCCTATACCTCGCCTGGATGATCTGTTAGACCAGTTGGGTGGTGCTTCTGTGTTCAGCAAGCTTGATTTGAAGAGTGGATACCATCAGATTCGGATTCATCCTGGTGATGAGTGGAAGACGACGTTTAAGACGCGGGAGGGTTTGTTTGAGTGGACGGTGATGCCGTTTGGCCTGTCCAATGCGCCTAGCACGTTCATGCGTATCATGAATCAGGCATTGAGGCCTTTCATCGGTAAATTTGTTGTTGTTTACTTCGATGATATTCTTATCTATAGTTCTAACCATTCTGTGCATCTATCCCATTTACGTGAGGTGTTATTGGTGTTGCGTCGAGATAAGTTTTATGCTGCTACTGCCAAATGTTCGTTTATGTTCCCAGGTGTCCAATTTTTGGGTTATATTGTCTCTGTTGAAGGGTTACGAGCTGATCCGAGTAGAGTTGCTGCTGTGAACCAGTGGCCTCGACCTACTTCCATCACTGAGGTTCGTAGTTTTCATGGTTTAGCATCGTTTTATCGGCGTTTTATTCCCCATTTCAGCAGTATTATGGCCCCGATTACGGATTGCATGAAGGGTACAAAATTTAGTTGGTCCGAGGATGCTGATGCAGCATTTGTAGAAGTCAAACGGCGTCTCACTACAACGCCTATTTTAGTGATGCCCGACTTTTCACAGCCATTCGAGCTTCATTGTGATGCGTCTAAATTTGGTATTGGGGCAGTTCTCTCCCAGTCAGGGCGTCCTGTGGCTTTCTTCAGTGAGAAATTGGCAAATGCCAAACTGCGATTTAGTACTTATGATATTGAATTTTATGCGATAGTTCAGGCTATCAAACATTGACGTCATTACTTGTTTCAGCATGAATTTGTGTTATATACTGATCATGATTCTTTGAAGTACCTTGGTAGTCAAGACAAAGTATCTCATAGACATGCTGCTTGGATAGCTTATTTGTAGTAGTTCACTTTTGTCATCAAGCACAAGGCTAGTATTACGAATCGGGTTGTTGATGCTTTGAGCCGCCGTCACACTCTGTTAACTGAGATACGCGTTCAGGTTCCTAGCTTTGATTCTTTTGTTGACCTTTATGTTACTGACCCATTCTTCTCTCGGGTTATGGAACTGAGATGCGCGTTCAGGGCGAACATTCTGATTTTTTATTGGAAGATGGCTTTCTCTTTCGTGGCGTACAACTGTGTATCCCTGACTGTAGTTTGCGTCCTCAGCTGATCTAGGAGCTGCATAATGAAGGTCATGTGGGCCGTGATCGAACATACCAGTTGCTGTCGTCATCCTATTTTTGGCCTTCGATGCGGAAGAAAGTTGGTCGTTTTGTCGCCCGTTGTCGAATTTGTCAGTTGGCCAAGGGAATATCCACAAATGCAGGTCTTTATTTACCCCTGCCGATTCCTGCTCAGCCCTGGACCGACATCAGTATGGATTTCGTTCTTGGTTTAACCCGGACTCAGCGTGGATTCGATTCTATTTTTGTGGTAGTTGATCGTTTTTCTAAGATGGTACACTTCATCCCCTGTAGAAAAACATCTGATGCAGTGTGTGTTGCGCAGCTTTTCTTTCGGGAGATTTATCGTATTCATGGCCTTCCCAGTACCATTGTTTCTGACCGTGACACCCGGTTTGTGAGTCATTTTTGGCGCAGCTTATGGCGTATGGTGAATACACAGCTCAACTTCAGTAGTGCTTACCACCCGCAGACGGATGGTCAAACAGAGGTGGTTAACCGATCTCTCGGTAACCTGTTGCGCAGTCTGGTAGGCGATCATCCGAAGGCTTGGGATCAGCGCTTACCGCAGGCGGAGTCCGCCCATAACCATGCCCTTAACAGATCCACGGGTTTTTGTCCTTTTCAGGTGATGTATGGTATTGTGCCTAGGGGTCCAGTAGACCTGTTAGCACTGCCTAGCAAGATTCGTCCTCATACAACTGCTGAGGAACTTGTCTCACAGATTCGCCAAACCCACCAGCAGACTCATGATCAGTTGGTCTTGAGCACCGCCAAATATAAGTCTCAGGCAGATTCTCATCGTCGTCCTGTTCAGTTCGAAGTTGGTGACTATGTATGGGCAGTTTTAACAAAGAATCGGTATCCCGCTGGTGAATACAATAAACTAGCCGCCCGGAAGATTGGTCCAGTAGAGATTGTGGAGCGGATCAATCTGAATGCTTATCGACTACGTTTGCCTAGCCATGTCCGCACGACTGATGTTTTCAATGTTAAGCATCTGATTCCTTATACATGTGACTCTTCTAATGGGGAGACCGGTTCAGATTCGAGGGCGAATCTTCTCTACCCCGGCGGGAATGATGCAGACAGTTCGGTGAATTGACAGTTCGGAGCTCCGGTGTCAGATTTTGACCCACAACACCTTGTTTCGAAGGAAACGACGTCACATCATTAAATATCACTGTTTTAAGATAAACTAACCTATCTGCGACTTCTTCGCGTCCACGTGGTCGGGGCATTAAACATCCTGGACACGATGTCTGCATACCGTGGTTGAAGAACATTATGCACAAAACCGCATCAACGAAACCAGGAATCTCCTCTTGCATCGTACCTCTGACGAAGTCAAATGCGCTTAGGAGGCTTGCATCTTCATGCACATTCCAGCTAGAATCACCCATTGTTATAACTTAAGTGTTTAGTTTCATAGTCGGATTACAGTATTTATAGAGTAGATGTATGTGGTTCAATTCTCAAATAATGAGCGGGAATTGGTGTTACTTTCCCAGCATATTATTTGTTTCTTGGCGGGAGTCTCATTTGGTTGGAGTTCGAATTTGGCGAGAGTTTGAATTTGTCGGGACTTATTTTGGTGGGAGTTTATGTGGAAAAGTATTTGGTGGGAGTTTAATGAAGATCAATATCTAATTAAAGCATCAATCGAACTTGGTGGCACGCACATGGAAGGGGAGCGTAAAGCGTACTTGGAGGCATTGCTACGCCATATGAATGTATGTTCTATTGTATGAGGTTGAGGTTTAATGAATGTATCTCCTTAGATGCATGTATTTTCTTAGAATGCGGTAATATGTAAAATACATTAATATTGAACAACAACTAGAAACCCAAACATAACAACTTAGCATTACATAAGAAACGAAGACAATACGCAACATAAATAATAAAAACATAACAACTTATAACAACATTACACAACATAAATAATAAAAACATGTTCGAATACGACACATTGCACTATTAGTAGTTGTATCGCAAGCTATGTAAAACATCATTGCCATCCTCCCTTGCCATAACCATATCCTCCACATATTCTACCATATCCCTAGTGATATAGTCGCATACGGTCGTGTCCCAAACCTTTATCGCCTCCTCTTTTATTCTTCGAGGCATGAACAACAACTTCGTGAGCGGTTGGACAAAAAAGTACCGTCTCTTGATTTCGTCACGGCTGCGCACAACGACACTTCCAGTTTCTAAATAACCGTAGTTGTAATACATATGACATAAAACCCTTTCAAAAAATGCGTCACTCCTATCTTCACCCAACTCGGCGCGGGAATCCTTCACTGCTACAAGCATATAGTAGTCTTCATTAGCGGTAAACTTCATTTGTTTCTGAGTGTTTGATGGATGCCATGTTGCTCGTTAATACTTGTATATTTATAATGGTATTCTTATGTTGGTGGGAGAATTATATGGCGGAGTTGATTTTTGGCGGGAGAATAATTTTTGGTGGGGTGGAAACCGCCGGGAGGAAGCCACCATTTTGATGTAGGTGCAAAGTGGTCACTACTAATCTGCCCCGCCAGGTCAGATATTTTTGGCCGTCGGGTGAAATACTTCCCCGGCATGGTATAATTTTCATACGGGGGGGGGGGGGGGGGAGAATGACCCATCCTCTAGTACGGTGGGAGGATGGATTGTCGATAAGTTCCCCACCTGACGTACAATTATCAACAGTCGAGTGACAATGTCCCCGGCGGTTTAGTATTTTCCAACCGGCGGGGATGGCAAGTGGAAAAATCTAATTTTCCACTCGACATCAACCGGCGGTCCAAGTAACCTACCCCAGCGGGGAGTTTATTAACCCCGGCGGGGGAGATATTTTCGACCGTCTGGAGAAGTTTTCAACCGGCGGTTGAAAATTGTTAAACCACCAGGGTAAGGGAAAAGTGAAAAAAAACAACCTGAGGAATAACGTGTTTCTGGGAACTTAATTTGAAACTTAATTTGGGGAAAATATCTCAACTATTACGTTTTTAAAACTACAGTGTGAGTGAAATATCGAATTCGAAAACGGAAACCACGACAACAAACTTAAATTAAACGAACAACAAATGCATATTAAAACTGAAAATACATGAACAAACTTAAGGTTTAGTATTGGTCCGTGGTGCAACAAAAGCTAAACAACCCAAATGTCAACAACTAGAATAACATACATATAAAAAAGCCAACCATGATAATCAAAAGCCACGGACCGGTGATCTCCAGCACCTTCCTCGCAAACGACACCATCTCGTCAGTCGAATCGTCTAACGGCCGAACACGATTAATCGTGTTCACCACATCGATCGCGGACGCCTCCATAAGAATCCGAGGCGTGATGTTAAACCAACCGTACATCTTCACGTATGCCTTGTACTGGGGGTGACGTGTGAGTACTCCCTTCCAAGGGCCTCGAATACCTATCAATCACGTATACGTGCTCCCCCAAGTTAGTCCAATGCCTACCCTGAAGCGCATAGCAAAGATAGTCTCCTCTACCAAGACCGGTTCTAGCAACAAGGGGGTCCAGTGGCTTCTCTTGGATCCAACCAAACTGGCGCATCACTCGGTCCGGGTGATATGCCTCGCTCACCAGCATAAGGCGAATAGGGTTTCGGTACAACCCTATTGCCTGCTCCGGCCACACCTCACGGACATCCTCGTATGTTCGGAATATAACCTAAAAAAATCAATTACTTAGACTACATTTTATATAGAATAGATGTATATTAATAAACATAAATAAGCTAACTTACATCCATCTCTCCTTGAGCCACGAGGATGTCACGGTAGTACAGCTTCCCGCGAGCTAATGATACCGGGATCTTTTTGGGCAACCACGCCAGTATTTTCGGATCCGTTGGGCTATAACCACTATTCACTGACGCGCGGAAAATAGGGAAGTGGTAATAGACTCAACACTCAAACAAGGCCGAGAACCCGACCAAGCTCTTCAAGGAGTGCTTCTAAATGCCTCCCAAGATCTTGTACAACCACACCAGTGCACAAGTACCCCATGCGTACTCACCTACCTTCGTCAAGTCCTCAAGGTGATGGAGAAAATCGCACTGGATGTTCTTCTGGCTCGTGTTGGTGAAGATAGTACACCTGAGGAAGAACAAGATATATGCCATAGCTGCTGCCTTCTTCATATCCGTAGTCAGGGCGGTAATAGAATCTAAGTACTCGTCCGCGGAGAATGTGGTCCTAAGCCATCAGAGACCAAATCCACTCCCGTCGTGCGCCTCCATTTCCTGCCGCACATTATGAGCCGAAACTCCCAACAAGTCTGCATAGCGTGCGTATGTCGCCTCTATCGGATCCGGCCTATAGACATTGATAATTCTCCCATCAACCGGGAGGCCAGTAATCACGTACACGTCATCCAATGTCAAGGTCATCTCCCCAAAGGAAAACTGGAATGTGTTTGTCTCTTGGTGCCACCTCTCACTGAACACCTCGGCCAACTGCACATGGTTGTTGAACTTTGGTAGATGCCGCATCAACGACCAAAACGGTGTCTCTTCGAGGTAAGCCCTAACCCCCATTTGCTTGCTAAGGTCCCACTGACCAAGCAAACCGTACTAGAACTGGACCGTGATACCCGAGCGCGCCTGTAAAAAAAATAAAAAATATATATAATGTTAACACAACAATTTAACTAATCAAATATATAATTAATTCGATAACTTACGTCGTTTTTGAAGGCGTAGTACGCCTCATGTTGGGCATAGTCGGGGAAGAGAAGGACGCTATTTGGGGATAGAAATAGATTTTTCCATCTTTCTGGATCGGTTGGACGCCATTCCGCACGGACTTCTCTTCGAGATGGTGGCATAGGGACCTCCTTTTCCTCCTCCGTGTCCTCCTCGTCTACTAGCGCACGCCACCGTCGAATGGGGACCACGTCTCGTGGAGGAGAAGATTGTTCTACGGCCTCCCTTGTGGCACCGCGATCCCTTGTGGCGTCATATTTCCTATGCCGCAAGGATCGTTCCATGTGGCCCTAGCGTACCTCGCGCTCGGCCCGATCACGCTCGATCCGCTCCCCACGTTCGGGTCGATCGACCACCGGCCGTCGGCTACCTTCGCCTTTCCTCGCCGCTTTGGCCGCCTTCTCCTTCGCACGAGCTGCTTCGTGTATGCGCGAACAATCACAACAAAATAAGTTAGAACGAAGAAAAAAAAAGGTAGAACGAAGCAAAAAATAACAGGTCCCCGCCGGGTGAAAATATCCCAAACCGTCATTAACAACCTGAAAAAAAACTCATAAATCTTCCTAAAAACAAATCAACAAAAACCAAATCAACAAAAACCAAATCTACCCTAGCATCACTAGACAACTAAAAACAACTTCATAACGAAACTTCGCCAATTCTAACACCCAATGCATATCAAAATCAAAAACTCTTAAGGAAAACCAAATATACAAAAAAACTACATTTAAGAGTAAAAAGTTACTCTTTTCCCTTTCCCATAGTAGTTCTTAGCTTGGTATTGATCTAGTACAGTTCTTCGAATCTGATTTTGGGGCTGATTTTGCAAGGTTGTAGTAGTTTGGAAATGAGAGGGAAAGTTGGGTTGGGGCTGGTTTAGATTTGGGAATGGTTAGTGTTTAGGGTTTTGAGTTAGTAAAAAATGAAAGGTTGTTTTGGGTATAATGTTGGGGCTACTTAAAATTTGTTTGGGTATGGTTAAAATTGGGGCTGGTTAACCAATTGGGCCCTAATTTAGCCAAACCCTTTTCCTTTTCCTTGTGAATTCGTTCTAATTAAATAAACTGCGGGAGAAACGGTACTAACTATTAAGTGTAACTTGTAATTAACTGTTACTCTTACTGAAGTAACTAAATCCACTAACTTATTATAAATATAATTTAACTTTTCAAAGTTTAAATTCACATGCAAAGCTTTTAATTTACTGATTTATATTAAATGTGAAGAAGTCATACACGTATTGCTTTATTTAAATTCTTATACAAAAAAGGATGTGGAAGGCTGTTAAAAATAAATTACCATAAGAGATGAAAGAAGAGTAGAACCAAGATCTTTAAAAATGGGTTTTATGTTGGATTTTAAGGAGTATAGAGAAATCAGTACCGATTATACTTAAAGAAATACTTGTGCGATTTCGGATTGAAAGTAAGTATGTTTATAACTAAACACTTATATAATTGTTAATCAATTATAATGGACTCGGAAAAAATTGATATCAACATTGAGGATGTCAATCAAGATTTGTTTGTTTTGAGATCGTTACCAGCTCCATATGAAAATTTTGCATATACCATAATGTATGGTAAGGATAAGTTATCGCAAGCAGATGTCAAATGGGGGGCTGAAATCAAAAGAGTTGAGACAGTTGCAGTCAGATAGTCAGGCGGAAGTGGAAGGTCTTTTGACTAGGGGAAGTCTGGAAGCAAAGCGGGTTCTTCAAAAAGGAAGAACTGGAGGTCCAAGTCAAAAATAAAGAACTCAAACTATTATAAATGCGGTGAGCAAGGTAATTATAGGTGATATTTTCTGAAACTAAATGGTAAGAATGAAAATAAAAAGGAAAAGGCAGCAAACATTGTTAAAGGTGTGAACGATTCCAGCGACAGTAAGAACAGTGGTATATGAGATGTATTGTTTGTGAGTTCAAACTGTGGACAAAACTTTTGGGTACTCGATACTGGTACTACATATGACATGTGTCAGTTCAAGCAGTGGGCTGATACTTAAAAGCAAATGAAAGGAACTGTCTATTTAGGGAACAATCATTTGTTGCCTGTTGGTGGTATCAGTAATGTCATAATCAAAATGTTTGATAGGGATGTTAGAATCGTGACGTGTTGGCAGGTTTCTGGGTTAAAAACAAACCTGATATCTCTTGGGGCACTAGGCTTTCAGGTTTATAAGTACCGTGCAGAAGACGATGTAATCACAGTGGCAAAATGCTCAATGTTGTGTATGAAAGGAAGTTTACAGAAGGGGCTTTGCATTATCCAATGGAGTGTTGTTATGGGCGATGTATTAGTAGCATCATCATGGAGTAATAGCCAAAGTAGGCAGGATCAAAATAAGTTTTGGCATAGGCGTATTGGTCACATGAGTGACAAAGGATTAGTTGTTTTGGGAAAAAATATATTTGTTGAAAGATTTGAGTGAATGTAGTTCAAGGATGGTGTGGGTTTGCTTCCCAAAAAACGAAAGATGAGGTATGTTCAACCTTTTTCAAATGAAAGATGATGATTGGGAGAAGCAAACATGAAGAAAAATTAAACATTTTAGGACATATAATGGGTTAGAATATTACAGTCGTGAGTTTAACGAGTTCTGCGAAGCTGAGAGAATAGTGCGCCGTCACACTTGTTCTTGACAGCACAACAAAATAGGGTCGCAAAAAGAATGAACATAAGAATTTGTGACAATGCACGAATCATGCTCTTGCATTCTAGTGTGGGAAAGGTTTTTTGGGCTGAAGCTAAATATAAAACATGTTACTTGGTGAATCAATCTCAATCAACGGTTATTGATTGTAAAACTTATTTTGAGATTTGGTTTGCATCATCGACTGATTACGAACAGTTGAGGGTGTTTGGTTGTCCTGCGTATGCTCATCTGAGATATGGTAAGCTTGAGTCGAGGGTAAATAGGTGCATATTTCTAGGGTATGCTCATGGAGTGAAATGATATAGGTTATGGTGTACCTCTCCAAAGTCTCCAGGTTTTCTCATCAGTAGGGACGTGACGTTTAACGAGTTTTCTTTGATAGACAGTCAGAATGAAGCATGAGAAATGGTCAATCATGATTGGTTGTTAGTAAACAGATGGAGTTTGAAACAGAATCAGTTCCTAGTAGATCCAATAATTTGAGTGGTTCTGAGATGAATCCATAATCAAGAGGTGAAGAGCTAGCATCGGATAATAGTGACGATGATGCGCCCGAACCAGAACAACAACCTTATAATATAAAATTGAGCAGAGAAATAAAATATATTAGACTACCAGAAAGGTACGTGAATCTAGTTGCATATGCTCTGTCAGTTGCAGAAGAAGTTGAGATACATGAACCTAGTAGCTATAAAGAAGTTATAGCGAGTTCAGAGGTAAATCGATGAATTAGTGTTATGAGAGAAGAGATTGAATCTCTTCATAAAAATCAGACATTGAAGCTTGTTGAATTTCCTAAAGGACAGATGGTAGTAGGCAGCAGATGGGTGTTCAAGAAAAATAATGATAATCCAGAGGTTGAGGTATCTCGATTTAAGGCAAGACTGGTCGCCAAGGGTTTTGCTCAAAGGGAAATAATCAAATTCAATGGAGTATTTCTTCAATAGTGAAACATAGTTCGATTCGAGTTTTGTTAGACATGGTAATATTACAAGATTTATAGCTTGAGCAGTTATATGTGAAGACTGTGGTTCTACATGGTGAATTGGAAGAGCAAATCTACACGAGACAACCAAAGGATTTATCGAACCTAATATGGATTGGTTTCTTATATAGGAATTAACTGGTCTTGTAACGTATAGAGTTTGTTTGATTGAGGTCTTTGTAGACACAATCTGTATTACACCAAGAGGCTAAATGATTTGTATTTGATTGTGAAAGATTTATCGTATTTTGTATATGATTGGCTGAGAAAGGGGGTTGTAAGGATAATGTTGACTTGTAGCAGCACAAGGCACGTGTAAAAGATCATATCCAATAGAAGTATAAGAATTTAGATTGCATTGCATTAAATTGTGTGTGAAATGAGATATAATAACGTTAGGAAAGACACTGAAACAATTATAATTAGAAATATGAACCAAAGACTCACGCCTCTTAATGTTGAAAAATTAGCCAGAACATGGGAATTCATCCTCATTAAAGATTACATGTCTAAATATGAGGAATTTACTAGTAGGGGAAACACACTTATACTCCTTGTATGTTGCAGAGTATCATAGGAATACACATTTTTAGAGAATGTAAAATAAATTTATGTTGATGATAAGGTTAAATAAAGCGGTAACAAGTAGAGCCAAATACTTTAAAAAAAATAGTAATTAGGTTTATTATGGTGGACCAATTCATAAGGTGTCGTGTTGTCTAAAATTGGACATTGGACTCTATTTATTAGGTATGTAAGTGTGCTAAACGTATCAAACCATTATGAGAATGGAAGTTGATACTGAGCCAATAAAGTTAGGGTAGTCTCAACAGTGTGCATGTGCTTTCTCTTTGTCATACGATTTTGGAAAGAGGTGTGGGGACTGACATCCTCGGTTAATCCCGCATCTCTTAATGAAGGCTATAAATACCTTGTATTCCCCACCTCCATGAGTTTATAAGACTTTGATATGTCTTTCAAACATATTTTAACTAGTTTATTAAATTATAGGAAAATAGGTAAATAATCACTCTTTTGTTTAAGAGGATACACCAATGAGAATTTGTTATAGTCATCTAAAAGAGGATATAGTATTTGAACCCATTTATGGTTTGTGTAGGATTTGGTCCCCAAAATGCAGTAGGAAATGGTAGCATATGGGATTTTTTTATCTCACATAAATCATAGAAAATAATTTTTTTTATTAAATGAAACGTTACATTGACTAAGAACCTTAAAAACACCTTAGGAGATGGATGGTTCAATCTCATGTACCATATTTAGGTAAATAAAAAACAGACTTAGAATATAGTGACAACTCAAAACTAAGGATCGTAAGTCTCTTATACATTGGCTTGTCAATTCAATACAAGCCATACCTAGCCTTCCCTGTTAGAAGAACCTTCCCTGTTTCAAAATCTTTCACAAAACAAACATCTTTAAAAACCCTAACAAAACCATATTTTAATAAATATAGAGGAAAGTTAACGACGAACAAGAGGTGAGTCCATTGGAACAATTGTTTGTTGTTGCGTACTCTGGGAGAAACCTCGAGTACCCTCGTTTATTCACCCTCTTCAATTTTATACTAGTTGGTTCATGGGCGATACCTGAGATTATAATATCGCATGGTAACTATGTTACTAAAATCGTTACTAGAGATATAATAACTGTTGATCAAGTATGTTCAATATTGCTTGAAATGGTGTATAGGACAAACCCAAGTGATGTAGGGTTGGAACTTCCCCTGAAGAAGAGTTGTTAAAAATTGTGAGGAGGCATATGAAATTCTGGGTACAAAGAAATAAAATTGTCATAATACATGCGTTATGTAGTCTAAACCAAAAAAAATATTAAGATGGCTTGTGTTTTTAACGATGCTTGCCCCTTTGACACCATGGGCACTGCACTGCATATGACTAGAGGGGTTACAATGACTGCATAGTGATGTCTTCTTGGAAGAAGGATGACGAAGGAACGAGACAGAGTAGTCATTCGACTTGTGGGTTTCTTAGAAAGAAAAAAGTATTAATGAAGAACCAAGCCCCCGTTGGCGGGCACCGGGAGGGGACTAAGGGTTAGTCATACGCTGGTGTTTATAAGTAAGCTATGGTGGTGAGTGCTTCCCCCCATAGTTGTGTATGAAAACCTATTATTTTCAAAAGGCTTTGTGGGATGTGGCTCGAGCAATACTACCGTTGTTGTGGAGCAGACCCCTCCGATTGTGTCTACTAATCATACTTAAGTTGTTTTAGAGACCCCTCATGCCAGAGAATCCAATGTTGACCCATTTGCTTCTTATTTGATTCATGATGGTGGTAAAAGAGCAGACTCTCCTGGCGAGGTGAATAATGTCGGAAATGGGGGCACAATCCCACATTTAGGCCCATCGTGTATAGAGCAACCCTTCATGTCTGAATTGAGCAAACACCCTCTCTTAATTAGCAATTTGAAGCCCTATTTTCTTATGTTTCATCAGTTGAAGCAATGCCCTGAGCTGACGTATTACAACAATATGTCTATGAAGGCAATTCTACAACGTCAACTGGAACTAGCTGTGGAGGTAAGCTTTCGTACCAACACCTTAGTTATTTGGTCACTTTAAAATTATTCTCATTTTTCTTATTATACTCTTATTATGTGATTGTATTATTATAGAGTCATCATAATTCAATAGTGTCGGCCTACCGCAAGATAAACCCTGTTGATACCAAGTCTATGAAAGAATTCAAACCGAAGTCATTATTGTTTGGGTCTGGTAAGTCCCGTAACATTAAGCTATTGCACTACAAGCGAGCATATGGTACTTTCACATTGTGTTGTAAGAAACTGGTGAAAGAGAAGGCAGACATGGGTGATTGGTTGACTTATCGTACCTCTAAAATGGATGGCTTAAAGAAGAAGATTGTAGAGCTCGTGGCATATAACAAAACTCTTGCTAAGCAGTCCACAAAATTGATTTCACAGAATTCAGGACCGTTTGTTAAAGTTACAGATTCCACCATTGTAAGTTGTACTGTTCGACTATAGATTTCCTCTATTATGGTAGATTTATCTCGATTGAGGTCATAACCTGATTAGGACGAAAATTAGTAGGCTGATCGTGTTAACAAGTCGTATAATAATAGGGAGAAAGACACACGGAGGCTGCTCAAATAAATACGGAGAAGGTTCCAAAAGACACTATTATCGAGTCATAGAGAATGAACCCTGATTTGGAATTAGGGAGCTTAAGGGATTAGTGATAGATAATGAAAGGCCATGGATAACACACGAAGAGGAAGAGGAATAAAATGTCGAGAATGTGTTGAAAAGGCTATCAAGACTAATGATGGTCTATATATTCATATTCAAGGGTCAAGTAATATTGACGCTACTTTATTGAGAATGAGGCCCCCAGATATTATTTTAGACAAGAAATAGCTAAAAAGAAAAGGTAATACTGGCTTGAAGGCTGCTTGATTACTTTTGATAATTGTATTTCATCATTTCTTATACATTGTTGTTGTAGATAGTTAACTTTTTAGATATGTATCTTTAAACTTGTGTTGAATTTTTGCATCGTGAAGTGACCATATAATTTATTTTAAATACATATATATTTTTTGTATTTGGAAGGAATGAGGGAGGGAGAGTCGTGTTATTTACTCAATAACAATTTTGTTTTTTATGTGTCCACTAAGGCTTAACTTATAAGCTAGTTCACTTCGTGGGCTTCGATAGCCTAGGCTTAGTATGACCCTTAACATGGTCTTAAAGACTTGACATTTATGTCCAGATCGCTTAACTGAAAACTACTGCCAAGGCTTAGAATGACCCCTAGTGTAGCCTCAAAAGTTTGGTTTTCAAACCGGTTCGTTTTTGTTGACTCTTTTTAGTCAGGGCTCAGCGTGGCCCATTTTGTAGACGATGAGGTCAGACTCGTTTCTTCTCATTCGCTTGTATATTTTTTGCTGATCCCTCTCTATTTTTATTTATTGGTTAGAGATACTTTATTTCTTAGTGATTTGATAATATCATAAAAATAATAAAGATTTGGAAAACGGTAACTCATTAATGTCTTTGGCATACAATGTGCATCATTAAAAACCATTAAGCGCCACCAAAAAGGGAAAATGATCAGGCGCATTAAGTGTCCTAGTGATATATTTCAAATGATTAATATATCATGGAAGTTTTGATTCAATCCCATCCACATCTTTCAGTCTGTATTCCCCGTGATGTCATTTGAAAATTACTTTGTATGGACCATCCCAATCGGGGGTCAGTTTGCCCGCATCCATGTCTAAGCTCGATGAAATATTTTCTTTAATATTAAGTCACCCACTTGAAGCTCCGAGGTTTTATCTTGGAATTGACCTACTTCTCATCAAACTTTTGTAATGCTCATATCGAAGCCTTGTTTGGTCTTTTCTTTCATCGATAGGTCAATTAATGATTGTCGCTCTTGGTCGTTCCCTGAGTTTGATGTATGAGCAGTTGGTAATCACTTATCGATCGAATTATTTTTTTACCGTATATTTGAGAGAACCTTAACCCAACTATTGATGATTCGTACTCAGCTCCATTGAAACCAAAACGTATCGCTTGGTAAGATGAATTCCCAAAGGGGGAGAGTAGACAAATTCTCGTCCCACAACCCATCATACTAGATCCTCCATCAGTTTGGATTACCCATTTTTTCCAAGATTTATCGATAGAGGATTCTACATAGGATTGCTTCGAATAGAAGTCAACCAAGATGTCTGCCACAACTTAATGACTTGATTTTTGTTCGAGTAGCATACTTGATATCATAATCCCCTAATTCTACAAACCACTTGGTCATCTGAGTTGATATATCTAGTTTTGTAACATATTTTTGAGTAGAAAAGTAGTTTGAACCATAATGGAATATTCTTAGAAATAGTGCCTCGTTTTTCTTGCTGCTACCAAGGTGAAGGCTAATTTTTCAAGCATCAAATTTATTTTCTAAGCATTCAACAAACTCTTATTGATATAATAAACCGGGTGAGGGTAATTATCAACTTCTCGAACTAACACTGCACTCACAATATGGTCGGTTACAACCAATTATACATAGATTCTTTCCCATGTTAATGGTTTAAACAAAGGTTTTGGAAAATATAATCTATTTCGAGGAACACTTTATCGTAGTTTGGGGATCAATTAAATTTCTTGGCATTTGTCAACACTTGGAAGAATTGTGCACATTGATCCGATGACCTTGATATGAACGTGTTTAAAGCTGTCAACCTTCCAGTTAATACTTCAACCTCATTTATAGAGCTTGGGAGGTCCATAGCCAACAACACATCTAAATGTGATGGGTCAGATTGAATCCCTTTCTCTTTAATGATATACCTCAGAAACATTTCTGGATCACACGACAAATGTGCACTTCTCTAAATTTAACTTTAAGTTGATGGCTTCCAGGTTTGAGAAAGTTTCTTTGAGATCAAGAAAATGATCATATTCTCTTAGACTCTTTACCATCATGTCATCAATATACACTCATATATTTCTTCCAATCTGACTGATAAACGTTTTGTTTACTAAGCGTTGGTAAGTAGCTTCATTATTATATAAATCGAAAGACATTACTCTATAACAATGCAACCCATTTTCAATGATAAATATAATGTGATCTTGGTCCTTCAAATCGATTTGTATCTGATTGCACCCCACGAATGCATCCATAAATAATAAAAATTTATTTTCCAGAAATGCAATCGACCAACTAATATATCCGAGGGACATGGAAATTATCCTTGGGGCAAGCCATGTTGAGGTCCGTAAAATCAATACAAATTCTCCATTTACCATTCTTATTTTTTACGAGCACCGTATTTACTGTCCATAATGGATACTGAGATTCTCGAATATGCCTCACCTTTATTAGCATGTCTACCTCTTTAACAATAGCTTCAAAAAATTTATTTAAAAAAACTTTTATTTTCTATATTATGGAGCCTGCACCGGATCACACCAATAAAAGCTTATTATCGATGATCTTTTAGATAATTTTGATTACATTGACTTTTATATATTCATTGGGTGTATCAAAAGGAAATAGACTCAACATAGAAGATTTGAAGTCTCACGTGTTAAAGACGTATGATAGTTAATTCATACATACATCTTTGACAATTTCCCTATAGATTCCTAAAATGACTAAATATATTTTATTTTATTCATAAACAATTTTCATGATATGGATATCTATATTTGATTCTTGATAAATCCGAAGTCATTGAGATATTCAAATTCTTTAAGATTATGGTTGAGTTATAACTTGGTAACAAGATTAAAAACGTCAAATTTGACTGTGGTGGTGAATGGTATGGAAGATATTATGGTTATGGGGAGCAACGTCCTAGATTATTTTCTATCTCGTGGCGAAATGTGGTAGTTTTCTTCAATAAACCATGTCGGGCTCGTCCACTGTGAATGGTGTATCTGAACGACGAAACCGCGTAGTACATGAAATAGTTAGGAGTGTGATTTCTCATACATCACTACCAATTAAACTATTTATATCATCGACATGGTACGTAATACATCAACAACTAAAACATCACATAAAAAATTTAAAGGGTAAAAGCCTAACTTAGGTACTTTTGTTTATGAGGATGCCCAACTTAAAAAATGCCTTATAGGTCGAGCAAATAGAAGCTGGAATCCAAACCAGTTAGTTTCCATATATTAGGCTATCCACATCACTCATATGGTTACAAAATGTATTCTCATATTTATCATTCTATTTTTAGATAATATATACTATGTTTTTTGAGGATATATACTTTACAATGAACGATTTAGATCACAGCCATATTCCTTGAGTATGCAATCTTGATATTTTTCATGCTGAAAAAACTTAGCAATATATTAAGCATATATTGCATAGATCCACTATCGAAGTAATATGTAACTTGTCTTCAATATATATGCGGTATTTCTTAATGTGCATGGAGAGTATTAAAATATTATAAATATTATGTAATCCTCTTTCAATATGGTATGAAGATTTAGAATCTAAATTATGAGTTGAAGTTATGAATGAAGAGTATATATTGATACAAGACAATTTAATATAAGATCTTGCTATATTACCTAAAAGGAAAAACAAACTAGTTTCAAATATATTTTTAAAACTAAACGTGATACTTCAAGAAAAGTGGAAATATATAAAACATTTCTTGTAGCAGAAGGTTACACTCAACGTGAAATAATTGACTATTTTGAGACTTTTTCTCAAGTTTCATCAAATGAATCATTTAGGACAATCATGACTCTAGTTGCTCCTTTTGATTCAAGGCTTCATTAGATGGATGTTAAAACAATGTTTCTCAATAGAGACACTGAAGAAACAATTTATATGAAGAAACTAAAAAACTTTATTTCTAGAGATTCAAAGTTGACTGTGTACAAATAAAAAACTACATATATGGGTTAAAACAAAAATCTCGTCAATGGTATCACTAATTCATGGAAACCAACTCATTTGGTTTCAAGGTTAACTATATGAAAGACGGTATATATCATCAATCCAGTGTGAGTAAAATAATTTTACTTAATTTTGTATGTTAATGACATACTTATTGCCATAAATGATCTAGGTTTATTATATTCTACTAATACTAGTGTGTCATGTAAATTTGACATGAACGACATTGGTAAAATATATTTTGTGTTAGAGATTAAAATAGTAAGGAGTCTCTATCAGGGTATTATGGGTATGTCACAAATAATATATATTGAAATTATGTTACTTCGTTATGGTATAAAAAAAATAAAAACAAAAACTATGGATACCTCCATAACCATAGATGATAAGTTCTCACTCGATCAATACATCAAGAAGATTCAGAAATTCAGATCATGCAGACATATCCATATATTTTTACAGTTAGAAGTCTCATGTATGCTCATGTGTTGTATACTGAATATATCTTTCATAGCTAGAATGTTGGAAAAATAATTGAGCAATATGAGAGTTTCCAATTGGAATGTAGTTAAAGTGTTATTTGGTACTTGAGGAATACCAATCATTACAATTTGACATAGAAACAATGGGATAACCTATAGATCGTAGGGTATTATGATATTGATTTTATCGGGTGCATGGACACTACCACCGATTATGTATACATTTTGGCTGAAGGTGTTATATCGTTGAATAATGCAAAATAGACTTTTTTCATGGCCTATATAATGGTGGATGAGTATTCGCATGTTTTGATTCTTCAAACCATGCACGTTAGCTCATAAATTTTGTCATTAAATTTCACAAAATATAGTGAATTGAAAGACCACTCATGTTATACTGTAATAATAATAATAATTCAATTTCATATTCTCAAATAGAAATATTGGCTCAAATAAGTCTACACATATATACATTAATTTCTTGTTTGTAAAAGAACAAATCTAGAATCATATTATCATGATTAAGCACAACGACACACACTTCATGGTTGTAGTCCTTACACTAAGGCGTTGCCACCCTTAGTCTTGTACGTGTTAGAAATATCTCCACCAAATAATGTGATATTGTCCGCTTTGGGCGATTAGTCCCGCACGGTTTTGCTCTTGGTTCACTCCCAAAAGGCCTCATACTAGTTGAGATATTTCATGCACTTATATATTATAAGTACTTGTTCAGTCTAAGCGATGTGGGATAATGGATCAAGTTTACTCACTCTTAATACTCTCCCTTAAACTTGATCCGCGGAATGACATATACACTCTATGCATTCCGCCTCACTCAATACAACCATTGCATGGCTTAGAACACAAGTTTCAACCTTGCTCTGATACCACTCTGTCACGGGCTCAGCGGTACGCCCGTGCGGCGCCTATGCCGAGCGCACCTTACGGCACCGGCCAGCCTTTCCCATGTGGCATACAAGCATGTATGATGGTTGGATGAGAGGGATAGAGTATATGTACCTACATATGAAGACGTCCGTTAGTATTGGCAAGCTGTAGGAGAACATGAAGACTGACACGTTGAGGTAGATGCTAGCTTGTCCACAGGGAAATTCGGGCCGTGACACTCTACCACACCCAATTCGTGAGCGTCCTCGCCACAAACACCCCACACGGATCTGGAGGGCCACGACCAAAGTCTTGCTGCTTCGCCCATACTACGCAGCGAGACTTCGTAAGTTGCTAGTCCCCTCATGCTTGTTGAGAAGCTCCTACTTTGGTGCACTTCTCCTCCATCCAAGATTTGCTTGCGCCACGTTTGTTTGTCCCGATCATCCGCTCCTGGCCTTTCGCCGCGCCCTCATTTTCCTGACGGGATACACTTTTGCGTCACTTACGGTTAACTCCACATGCCTCTCTTGGGCCTAACATGGTATTAAGCCACATGCTTGATGAGCCATCTGGCGCTCCATCTATCCAGCAGATCAATCACCTTGAGTCTGGCTCCTGGCTAGATGTTCGACACCCACATCATCACAATCCACCACATCGCGTTCTGTCTGGGCCTGGTGCTCTGATACCATTTGTAGGGAATATTGGGTCAGTATAATCCTCTTTTGTATATAAGTAAGAATACTCCTCCACAATAGTGTAATATTGTCCGCTTTGGGCCCACTGGCCCGCACGGCTTTGCTTTTGGTCCACTTCCAAAAGGCCTCACGCTAATAGAGTTGTATTCTTAACTTATATACTGATCTTTTTTCGAATGTTTAACCGATGTGGGATGTGGGACTTTTGGTCGCACCTAACAGTACGAACACAATATCCACACAAGTGTCCTTAGCTTAGAGGGGATTTAGATTTAATGGAAGTTTATGTCAACAAAATTTCAAATTTTAGATTGTATTATTGTTTTAAAATTTATGTATTAATTTATGGAATAATACAATGATTAATTATGCTCTTATTCCTTTACTTTAAACGCCTATATTCAATATAATAATACCAATTGGAAGTTGACATATAATGATTATAGGGTCGAGTCGCTTCCATGTTGTACTTTATGAGAAGTCAAAATTCATTTAGATGGTAGTTTTGCAACATAATTACGGTTAGAATAATTATGTATTGATAAGTCATATCGTACAATGCATAGTTCATTGTTAGCTATCATCTTAAATAATAAGGAAATTTTGGGTTATCTTTGAAACAACAACGTTATATAGTGCTTATATTGGTGGGTACACTTTGGTACATGTAATGATCCAAATGGGAGACTATAAGGATAACCAGAAGTAAAATATCTTGTCAAATTTAGATTTACAGTATTAAAACTTGTTGTTATATTTGTCCAGTTATTTAAATACATCAACCTATAGTTTATTGGACTCACATATAACAAGATAACTAGTATCATCTATATTTATAGTCTGGATGTCAGTCAGATTGATATGGATTTAGAGGGAGGATTCTTCAATCTGGTAATTCAGTAATCGTGCCTTAAGAGTCTAATAAGGTATTGTTCCATACATATGTAAATATATCAGATTATAGTAATTTAGAACTAAATCGATGGTTTCATAAGAAAATAGAGTTAATGGGTTATTGATAAAACATATAGTAATATGTATGGGGTCTATTTAATTTAGTGTATTCCAAAAATTAATGTAAATAGATTCTCCAACCCTAAGTTACATTACATATCTTATTACTTTATTTTTCTTATCGTTATCTTTTCTCTATATTCTCTAAAAACAAATCTAGTTCTTCACAGAGATAAACCCATATTGAGGTTGTTGTTTTTTTAGGACAACATCAAAACGACTTACATAATATGAAAATATTCACAATCATCTCAATATCCAAGTATTCTTCTGGAGGAGATGAATAACAATATCAAGATCATGAATATTGGTGAGTATTTATTCTTATTCTTTATACTAGATCTTTCAGATTGTAAGGATAATGATTCATGCGCGTTAGGGTTTCTAACCCTATAACTATAATATGAATTTCTTAAAAATGTATATATAAATTTTATATAGTAAGTTAGCCCAATTATCTCACGTTAAAGGCTATGATGAGCTAATTAAACTAAACACATGTTCCATTTTATGGAAATTTGTTGTGTATGTGTGAGTTATTGTACACTGGTATTCTTTTGATTTGTATTTAGTTAATGGTTATAAATTAAGCTTGGGAATACATATGATGTTTTTATCTTTATTGAGACTAATTTTTTGAATAAAAATATGATATAATGCTTTTTATGACAATTAATGATTTTGATCGCTGGAATAAAAATAAAAACCCTAGTAATTTTTCATATAAGAATTATTTTTATAAATGTGATAAATTTCTAATTAAGTGAATTATTCTTATAAATGTGACAAATTTCCAATTAAGTAATTCTTATAATACTTTGTAGACTAGTCCTTTAGATTATTTTTTGTTTCTTATATATTGAGATTGAATTGACCAAACACATTATCGTCCATATAAGAAAAAAATGATGAACTGACCAAACACATTATCGTCCATATAAGAAAAAAATGATGTGAAGTATAATAACATTATGATAGGTACTTGATCAACATGTAATCTATAATAAAAAACAAGGGAAGTGAAAAGGTTAGATAAAACATTGTGAAATAATTATAATTCATTTAAAACTTAAGTATTTTAAAATTAGCCTCCCTCAAGGTATGGTTGTGAGTGTTATTTATATTTTTTCCATATTGTTTAGCAGATTTAAGATTTGTTATTACGATCCATCAAAGAAGTAAAATATTAATTACCTTATTTTAAATCTTATTTTTCAAGTTTTTGGGTCTATAATATAAATAAAGACAAAAAATAACTTAATAGTTAATAAGAAGTATAGTATTATAAAAGATATTATATTTTAACAATTAACATATTTAATTATATCTTAATTGTATATTATATTAGTACATTTTTTACAACTTTTTAGTAGAATGATTAAGCAAATCGTAAAGTGCATCGATATATTTGATTAAATAATTTTATTGATTTATTTATCATTACATGTTCCTCAATGATATACTAATTAAAATTCAACAAAGATGAATATTCGAGTGCATATGTATAACGTAAAGATTTTATCAAATTTATTTTTATGACTTGCGTTCAAATATTGTTTAAATTTATATGGACCATGACTTTTTAAAACCATAATGCCTACCAGAACACTTATTGCCTACCAGGACAGGAAAACACACATGATATATTTGCACAAAATAAAAAATAGGGACATACATGAATTATATTTGACGGTTTCGCGACGATTTAATAGTATTTATTTTATTTCATGTATTTTTTATTTTAGATTTATTTCAATAGTATGACCTATTAGTATTAGTCGGATAGCTGACTTCAGCTGGAAAGGGTCTAAAAGAGGTCGACAACTTTAAAATCTCATGATCTGTCAGTCGTAAAAAAACATACGATTCTTACATTCGACTCTCATTATCAAGAACTAAGGACACGATAAATCGCCATTCATCATTAATATTTGATAATGCCTTAAGGGATTTAATCAATTAATTTTTTAAGTTTGACCTCCCTATCCGAGACTGATAGCCTTTCAGGAGAGCTGAGATCTTGTACTTAAGGTAACGTACAAAAGGAATAATAACTGTGGGAAAAGTAAGCAAAGAAACATCCATGATATTTAAGGAACATATTGTATACTTTGGGAAGCTGAAAGATTAATAAAATAAACAAGATGATTTTTTTAATGCTAAAGAATGGGATGTTTACCTCAGCATACCGATGGCCATAGTAATAATATATATAAACAAACCACAAGCAAACATTTATTTGGCCTTCCAAATATTTTGGTTCATAAAACAAACATCATTATAGTGTTCCAAGTACTTTGATTTGTAAAGCATACAAACTGACATATTAATTACTTCGAATTCAAAATAATATAAACATTATCTCGGCCTTTTAAGGATTTTAATTCAGAATAAATTTAAATAAAGCAAGTAAATATGAAATATTCCTAAATAGTCCCAACTCTACATTTCTTCCCACTAGTTTCAGCACGATCATCCTCCTAGCTAACCATACCTATGTTTGTCTTCTTCAAAAGTTCAAATAGAATACCTTATTTTATGGGGTATCATTTAAAGTTCTTATGACGTTGAGGTTGGTAAAGATAGGATCAACATGGAATGCCAACACCATAGTGTCCAAGATATTAATAGTAAATCCAACAGAGATATTCTTATAGTATTATATTTTCTAATCCTTAAAATAATATAATTCGAGTCAATCTAGATGAGTTTCCTCTCGTACACTGAGCCATACATTTTACTAGTCTAAATTAGAGAACACCTAAATTTTTTGAGGATAATATCGGTTCAAATGTTATCAGCACGTTGCTTACCCACATATAATGTGAACTCCTTGCATTTTTCAAACATTTTCCTAATCTCGTCATATTCTTACAACTTCTTATACATACTAGAATTTTGATTATTGAGTTCCTTATTTTCATTCTCGTATTGAAACTTCATCTTTTGTACACTTCCTCTTCAACTTCACAACCTTATCCTCCTAAGTCATATGATTTTTCTCTAACGGGTTCTTGGATCCGACCATCGAAGTCTTTATCCTTGTGAGCTCGAGTTCGGTCTTGGCTATGTTTTTTGCCTTATTGAGATAAGTTTTGAGCATATTAGAGAAGTCAAACAATAGCACGTTAGTATGGTCAACCACAGTTTGGATAGCTCTAAACATATTACTTATCATCTACAACAATGAGTAGAATATGGTTAAGTACAATTGGTCTTTATTTATATAAATATTTTTAGTAGCATGCATATTTATAGCCCTCACATACCCTAGATCTTGCACCCTCAGAGGCACAATTACAAAAGTACCTTTCCAATTATAGCTACCTTTGATCTCATGGCTAGCTATAAAACCCTCTTGGGTCTTATGATAAGATAAACCTCAAATTTAAGATGAGGTCCCATGAACAACTTATTTTATCAGTTAGGTCGAGCCTCCAATAATATCATCTTGTCAGTGAAGTGCTCAGTCTCGACCATAGTCTTTATATAACTTTATCCTCTCACTCGTTATCTTTCTTATTATATCTCTCTACCTTGACATTCTGCGGTGGTGGCGTGATCTCGGTTAAATTCAAACGATTGATAACATATTTGGTTATGAAAGTTTTGTAGAATTTGGTTGAAGGCTTTGACATAACAACAATGTATAAGATGAAAATTTCCTAGTTTTTGTGAGGTTTATGTCATCCTTAGTTATGCATTGGCTAGAAGTCGGATGATAACAATTTTTTTAAAGTGAATAAATAATGGTAATTCGTAGACCATTTGGTAGTGGTGTATAGGGGTGGCAAATGGTTTAGGAACCGTGGTTCAAAGCTGACAATCTGTTTATGAACTGGCAGTTTAACTACGAAACTGGCCCATTAGGACCGCAAACCGGCAGGACCGCAAACCGTTAGGACCGCCAAACCGGCAGGACCGCAAACCGGCAGGACCGCAAACCATTAGGACTGCAAACCGGCAGGACTGCGAAACCACGATTTATTTGTAAAAAACCGCGGTTTATTGGTAAATATTATAAATGTTTTATTTATTTTGTAACAAAAATGTTATATTTAAATAATATTGAGATATTGCATATTATTATAGAATTATTATTACATTTTGGTTAATACTAATTTGTTTTGGTTATTAATATTTTAAGTGTTGTAATTATTATATAGTCCAAAATTTTAAATATTACTTATGTTATTATCACATTTTGAATATTATTATTATGTTTTTAGATCTAATATTAGTTTTTAGATCTAATATTAGTAGTGTTGATTTTAATATTACAAACCAAAACTACATCTTATCATGTTAAAATATTACAAATTCTATGGTTATAATTTTAATATTACATTTTGAATTTTATTATTGTGATTTGGTTTTAAATATTACAAGTGTTATTTATTATTTTTTAAACCAAAATCATATTTTATCATGCAAAAATATTACAAGTTATATTGTTATAATTTTAATATGACATTTTGAATTTTATTATTGTGATTAGGTTATCAATATTACAAATGTTATTTATTATTTTTAAGTTATATTGTTATAATTTTAATATTACATTTTGAATTTTATTATTGTGATTTGGTTTTAAATATTACAAGTGTTATTTATTATTTTTAAGTTATACTGTTATAATTTTAATATTATATTTTGAATATTATTATTGTGATTTGGTTTTAAATATTACAAATGTTATTTATTATTTTTTAAACCAAAATCATATTTTATCATGGTAAAAGATTACAAGTTATATTGTTATAATTTTAATATTAAATTTTGAATTTTATTATTGTAATTTTAATAATGATTATAAAATTATTATTACATTTTGGTTAGTATTAATTTGTTTTGGTTATCACAAACATCATTCATAACAAGTGAAAATTAGTGGATTGGTGAGTATTAGTAAGTCTACGATTTATAGGCATTTTAAAACTTAAAACAACGTTTTTTTTAAATATGCAATAAAATACTAATCGAAACTAATTAATATCACAAATAATAAAAACTAAATTTAGAAAATACCAACTAATACAACTAATAACAAGCAATAACAACTAACAACAACTAATAAAATTAGAATTAAAAGAACTAAGTTATATTACTATAACAATTAAATAACTTGATAAATTATACGAAACTCTTAATTGAGCTATTATAATGTTATCCCAACGTTATTTAAGTGTTTTTATCAAATAGAAACAATTTGCGAAAAAAAAATCAAACAATTCCGAAAGTAGGACTACAATATGTAAAATAAGAAATTTGAGTTTTCTAGAATATTTAGAACAAGTAGAGAGATTTAGAGAGACATAGAGAAGAGTATATGAATTTATGAGTATACGAAAAAAAAATTCCGGACCATCCGGACAGATCTCCGGACGCCCGGCCCGGACTTTTGAATTTTTTTTTTTTAGAAATATTTTTAGAATTTTTTTTAACAACTATGTTTCAAGAAGTGTTTGTTTTGCTTTTTTTTATTAAATGTTATTTAAATCACTTTCACTTTCAATTTTTATTTTGTTATTTACAAGTAATTTAAGTTTATGCATATAATTATACAATTCTAAAAATTTTAAATTTAAACTTCTTAATTAATAGTTCGAAAATACAATAAACTATATAATTCATCTAACCATAAACACTTCAAGCTTGAAAGAATCTAAAGAATCACCTAATAATTTAAAATCAAATACAATTATATGTCTAATAGGTATATATTATTTAATATGTACCTAATATTAAATATAACATCTTAAATACAAACAATACACAAATCATTTTACAATTATATTGTTTACGATATCTTGTTTAAGACAATCAGATTTTATTTTTATATTTTTACAAATATTGAAAGTTGTAATCAAAATAAAATTAGATGTATATATTTTATTTAATATCTACCTAATATTAAATAAAATATCTTAAATACATAAATATAATCAAACATATCAAAATCAAATTACAATTATTTTTTAGAATGTAATTGCTTGATTATAAAATTTCGATTAAAATGATAACATATTTAAATTAAAATACATGAAATAGTACAATTAACTCGTGTATATGGTACATATCTCAATTCTTGAAATTAGATTCAATTAACACTTACAAATTAATTTTAAATAACATTATAAAATATTCTGATAAACGGATCTTAAATGGTTTGTCTAGTGGTTTGAACTGGCGGTTGAACTGCGAAACTGACCCATTAGGACGGTAAACCGGCAGGACCGCATAAGAAGCAAACCGGCAGGACCGCAACCCGCCATGACCGCAAACCGTGGTTCTGATTTAAACGGTTCCGACAGTTTAACTGCGAAACTGGCCCATTAGGACTGTAAACCGGCAGGATCGCATAAGAAGCAAACCGGCAGGACCGCAAACCGGCATGACCGCATAAGAAGCAAACCGGCAGGACCGCAACCCGCCAGGACCGCAAACCGTGGTTCTGATTTAAACGGTTCCGATGATTCGCGGTTCAGACCGTTTGCCACCCCTAGTGTGTATATTTTGAGGATAGTGAGAACATATTAGAGCTTGCTAAAATCTATGGCATAGAAAAAACGTTAGTCTTAACAATACATAACCAAATTTAAATAAAGCAAAAAAACAAAACCAAAGTAGAAAGTTAAAGGTTGGGGAAGGCATAGTGGTCTTCGGGTATGGAAAGTAACATTTACTTTCATCTTGTCATCTACCTATGATTTTTCACTGACGTCTTTTGTGGTCGGTCTCCCAATCTTCACTTATTAATGTGAAAAAATATTTATATAGCTTATCCTACTATAATAAATCATTAACCACTTTAGAATGGTTAGAAATTGCTATGAAGGTAATATTAAAAAAGATGAACCAGGAGACTATCATTGGATTTTCTATCTCAAATAAAATGTAAGATAACCTGAAAATCATAGAGTTTATGTCATTTTTTAAAGTGTCAAGAGTAGTATGACTAGGGTATACGTCCAAAAATTTAAAAAAAAATTACCAACTCAAGATGAAGGGGTAACTAAACTCACCAATCAAGGACTTTAGTGTACAACATGATCTCGTCAAATTTAGTCGAGTCTAGGGCCTCTCCGGGCACATATAGACAAACATTGATGGTATCCATAATCCTATATTTGCACAAAATTTGAGGAAGAGGGTTGAGGCTATGGTATATGATGTAGTTGCACAAGCCCATGGCTATATGACCCTTTTGAACAAACGAAAACGAGCTTTATTTGGCGCTCGGTTATCCGAATTAGGAACTGCAACCATTCAAATCAAACACGTTGAGAAGCCCAGCGATTTTAGAAAGCATTACAAAGGAGAAGCCTCGTGATGAAGTCCATGCCCAAAATTAAATTGTTTAGGACCTATTTTTGTTGTTTTCATGAATTTTCTATATTTTTCTATTTTTATTAGATTTAATTAAAATACTTAACCAATTCTATATTGGTATCAGAGCGACAAAGCTCATACGACATAGGTTAATGAGGTATGTCGCCAAAGAGATCCTTGCGTGAGAGTCCACTCTTCCAATCTCAGATTGTTCGATCGTGATGGATTTGAAAAATTATTAGGCCAGGTGGGTAAACATAAGCATCCGTTTGGAAACCAGATGAGGGACGTACAAGAAGCACTATAAAGGATGTTGAACAACCAAATCAACGGATTTTGAGCTCCAAGTTCGAGCAACCAGCCGTCGGGGTCTGAGATAGAGACCGGCCGCGAGCAGAATCTGTTTGCTCCTCGGAGAGAACAAGGTAGAGGTCAATATTACCCACAACTCTATCGTGAACAAGTCTTTGAGCAGCCTCCAGTAAGAGATTTCGATCAGAATGCCAACAACCGGTGGGAATATAGATTTAGCTTGAGATCCCAAAGTTCCAATGGGGTCTCGAGCCGGAGGAGTTTTTAGATGGGATCACCTCAATTAAAGAAATCCTTGATTTCAAGGAGGTTCCGGATGCAAAACAGGTACAGTTGGTTGCAACTAAGTTCTGAGGCCGAGCTGCATCTTGGTGGCATCAATTAAAACAGACCAGATCAACGCAAGGTAAGCCAAAAATAATAACCTGGGATAAATTTTTGAAGCACTTGAGGGCTGTATTTTTTCCTTATAATTATGCACGTATAATGTACAAGCAGTTCCAAAACCTTAAACAAGTGTTACAGACTGTTGATGAATATATTAACGATTTTTTCAAGCTGCAAAACTGTGCTGATATTGTTGTTTCGGCAGATTAATTAGTATCTCGCTACATAGGTGGGATGGGACAACACTTTCAGGAACAACTAAACATGTTCGAACCTGTGAATATGTCTGAAGCACATGAACGTGCACTACATTTGGAGAAAGACCTTTCACGAAAGCCTTATAGAAGAGATACTGCAAGAACAACTCCAATCACATTTCTAAAAAGGACGGTTCCAGGACCTAGTCAAGTAGTACCAACTGTCACCTCTATGTGTACAGGTGCTAACTCACATGTCCCTAGTCGTGCAACTACTTCCTTGCAGGTTAGGTGCTACCATTGTCAGGAACTGGGGCACGTTGTTTTACATTGTCCAAAATTACGACAACGGCTACAATAATTGAGGGGTTTGCTCACTGAACCTGCTGATTTTGATCTGGTAGGTGACCCATGGTTTGATGAGGAACTAGAGGATACTGTTGATGAGGTTCAGGAGGACTAGGTTACAAGAAGAGATGTTGGACATGCTTTCTTGCTACAATTACCAATGCCAAGGTCAACTTTTCTAACTTCAGATATCCTCTTTCGACATCCAACAGACTTTTGCTAATATGATAAACTGGACATGGGTTAAGGTGTGTCTGTTTACTCCCAAAGTAAGAAATGAAGGGGATGATTGGCTTTGAAACAATATTTTCCAGTCGACTTGTACTATAGGGGAAAGATATGCAAATTCGTTATTGATTCAGAGAGCTGCAAAAAAGTTGTTTCTGAAGAAGATGTGCATAAGTTTCCTTGAAAACAGAAGACCACCCAAACCCTACAAGCTCGCCTGGTTAAAGAAAGGTAGTGAGGTAACAATCTTTAAAATATGTTCGGTGTCTTTTTTTTGTTGGTAATCATAAGGATAAGGCATGATGCGATGTCATTGCTATGGATGCTTGTCATTTATTGTTAGGCCGACCATGGCAATATGATAAAAATGTCACATACGATGGTAGGAGGTATCCCCCCAAACCTCTATAGTTTCATATGAAATAACGTTAGATTCATATTAACACCAATTAAGGAGATATCCCCAAAACCTCCACTTGTTGTATCACATGAGTCAAGTAAGAACTTTTTAGCTCAAAAAGCATTTATAGAGCATGCTGGTGATACATGAATTATTTATCTTTTGGTGGTTAAAGAATTTAATGTTAATCCGTTTGTTGGGATAGCTGAGCGCATTCAACCGCTATTACCAAAAATTTCTGTTGTCTTTCGTGATAATCTGCCTATAGGTCTTCCTCCATTAAGATATATTCATCACCAGATTGACCTAGTAGCGGGTGCTAGCCTACCAAACCGACAGCATTACCGGATGAGTAAAAAAAACATGAGGATCTCCGTACACAAGTGAAAGAACTATTGAATAAAGGCCACATTCGTGAGAGACTTAGTCCTTGTACGGCTCCTACCTTGATGATTTGCTGGATCAGTTGAGTGGTGCTATCGTGTTTACAAAGCTGGATTTGAATAACGAATATCATCAGATTTTTATTTGCATGGGAGATGAGTAGAAAACAACCTTTAAAACCCGAGAAGGTCTATTTCAGTGGATGGTCATCCCATCCGCCTTTCCAATGCTCCTAGCACGTTCATGCGGGCTATGAACCATGTATTTCGCCCATTCATTGAAAATTTCTAGCTGTGTACTTCGACGATATTCTCATATATATTACTACGAAGGAGTTGCACCTCTAGCACTTATGGGAAGTGTTGGTTGTTTTGAGACGAAAAGAGTTTTATGGGGGACTCGACAAGTGTTGCTTTATGACAGACTCAGTTTTCTTCCTAGGGTATGTTGTTTCAAAGGATGGCTTGTCAGTGGATAAGTCGAAAGTGGCACCAGTGCATGACTGGCTTATACCTACTTCTATCCCCCAAAGTTTGTTCTTTTCACAGGTTGGTTTCATTCTATAGGAGTTTCATACATAACTTCAGTGTTGTCATGACTCATATTACAGATTGTATGAAGGTCAAGACGTTTTGATGCACCCCTAAAGCAACTACTGCGTTTGAAGAGATCAAGGTAAGACTGACCACTGCACCTATTCTGGTTATACCTGATTTTTATACACGGTTTGAACTGCATTGTGATGTGTCCGGATTCGGCATTGGAGATGTACTCAGCTAACGAGGCTGACCTGTAGCCAACTTCAGTGAGAAGTTAAGTGGAGCTAAACTCAACTACAACACCTATGACAAGGAGTGTTATACAGTTGTACAAGCTTTGAAGCACTGGGTTCCTACTTGGCCTATAATGACTTTGTATAATACACCGATCATGATGCCTTGAAGCATCTGCACAATCATGAGAAGCTCTCTTCCCTCCATGCGCGTTGGGCATCGTTTACTCAACAATTTACCTCTTCAATCAAACACACTTCGTAGGCAGTTAACCACATAACTGATGCACTGAACCGACGTAGTATGATGATTCATATGGAATGAGAGGTTGTGGTATTTAAGATGATGAAGGATCTACTAGCTATCAATACATATTTTGGTCATATTCTAGAGAACGTCAACGTAGATTTAAGAAACGATTTTGCTGATTGTATAAGAGAGACATAACGAGGGGCATGGTGGTAGAGATCAAACCCTTCACTCTGTATCTAATCAGTTATTCTGACTGCATTTGAGGCGAGATGTTATCCGTTTTGTAGCTGGTTGTCGGGTTTGTCATATGACAAAAGGTACATCCTCCAATGCAGGTCTATACCTACCACTCCCAATACCAGATGAACCGTGGCGAAGTGTCAACATGTATTTCGTCTCTAGACTGCCAAGAACACAAAAATATAACGATTTATTTTTTTGTGGTGGTGGACAGGTTTTCTAAGATGGCTCATTTTATTGGTTGCAAGAAAACCATAGATGCTGTAAATGTTGTTACTTTATACTTTTGTGAGGTCTACCGCTTACATGGCCTACCCATGAATATCGTTTCTCATCACGATACGGGATTTGAAGGGAACTTTTAAAGGAGTTTGTGGTGCCTTACAAACACAAAGTTGAGTTCTATCAGCGCGTATCATCCCTAGACAGATAACCAAACCGAGGTAATTAATCGAATATTAGGCAACATGTTATGCACAGAGGTCTCCGAGAACTTGAAAGCATGAGATTCTCGCTGTTATCACATTGAGTTCGCCTACAATAGGCACCACAAGTGTAGTATTGGGTATAGTCCTTTTATGGTAGTCAATGTTTATAACCCACGGGGTCCTATGGATTTGGCTTTCCCAACGCTTGACAAGGTTCCAACTAGGGTCGAGACCGCCATTGTTGATCTATGAGAGATCCATGAGAACACACACAAACACTTGGAGGAAACAACACACAAGTATAAGGTTGCCGCAGATCAGAAGGGCCGACTGGTGAAGTTTGCAGTATGGGACTTTGTATGGGAAGTTTTGACCAGAGATCGATATCTTGTGCACGAGTACAACCAGTTAGCTGCAAGGAAGGTGGGTCCGTTTATGGTAGTCAATGTTTATAACCCACGGGGTCCTATGGATTTGGCTTTCCCAACGCTTGATAAGGTTCCAGCTAGGGTCGAGACCGCCATTGTTGATCTATGAAAGATCCATGAGAACACACACAAACACTTGGAGGAAACAACACACAAGTATAAGGTTGCCGCAGATCAGAAGCGCCGACTGGTGAAGTTTGCAGTATGGGACTTTGTATGGGAAGTTTTGACCAGAGATCGATATCTTGTGCACGAGTACAACCAGTTAGCTGCAAGGAAGGTGGCTCTGTTTGAAATCATCGAAAAGATCAATCCCAATGCATACAGGTTAAAGCTACCAAGCGACATGAAGACCCATAATGTTTTCAACGTGAAGAATTTGGTGCCATTTACCAATGCTGTTGAGGATGATGAAGCTAAGAATTGGTGGGCGAACTATTCCGAAGAAAGTGAAGATAATGTAGTTGCACAAACCCATGGCTATATGACCCTTTTGGACAAATGAAAACGGGCTTTATTTGGGGCTTAAATATCCGAATTAGGCGCTGCGACCACTCAAATTGAACCCGTCGAGAAGCCCAACGATTTTCAAAAGCATCACGAGTGATAAAGTCCAGACCCAAAAATCCATCGTTTATGCCCTCTTTTTGTTGTTTTTTGTAAATTTTATACAATTTTCTATTTTTATTGAATTTAATTAAAATACTTAACCAACTCCAATCACTTTGAAATTGGGTTGAGATATATATTATTTCGTGAGAAACAAGTTGTAATTTTGGCGTAGGGTTTCGAGTAATTCTATAAAAGGCTCTCAAACCATATTTTTGTCGTCACACTTTTTGGAATATAATTTGAGTTTTCTCTAAAGTCTCTTATACTCTGACCTAGGACTAGAGATTATTTATTCTATGTTTTCGTCTTCTTTTCTTTGTGTTTGTCATCATTTATTCAACCTCATATCTCGGCGCTACCAGTATACATAGCGGACGTCCATCAGATTATCCATTATAGTATGTTTAATGATTATGTTGATGGTAGTGATGGTTTTAAGCTTGGTTTTACTAGACTTAGCTCCTAAAACTTCTTTACCTCTTCAGAATCTTCAAAATTGGGAGAGTGACGTGACTGATTTGGTTTAAATACTTCAATTATTATTACTTGGATTGCATGGCTAGTAAGTGATAGTTACCCTCATGCATATGATTTTCAAGATATGAGCCTCAAATATGTTTATTCTTTGGTATGGATCTCGAGGGTGTTAGACTCTTAAATTATATATTTGTCTTTCTTATATTTAACCATATTAATTGTTTCTTAATAACTCAGACCGTAGTCTTACCCTCATAATTTAAGAGGGAGTTGCTGAATTTTCCCGGAAGAGTCCAAGGCTACCTCAAGATTTCGGATATTATAAAATTCTCTTGTCGTAGTTACTTTATTGCATAACATCATAATTATAACTCAATTATAAGATTAAAATGTTTTTTTACATGAACTAAAAAGAGGAAAATAAGAGTTTGATTATATGAGTCTCATAGATGACCAATAAATGATAGTGCGACTTCGGCTAATTCTTGAGAGATTCGGATGTGATCAGCCAATAATATGTTCGGTTGTAGGCTTCGCGACAACGAAGAATGAGAGGACAATGACCGAAAAAGTTTTCATAATGGTTTTTAGGCCTAATGATTGTAATATTTTATTTATCTCTCAAATAAATTTGTATAACAATGGAAAGAAATTAAGATGCCTCATATTTATAGGCTAACATCTGACCTTTTATCTTCCTATCATTTAATAATTGCAACATGAAAGAAAATAAAAATTTGCATGCTTAAGGATACCTGTGAGACTCTAGCGTAGCTAGCAATAACGATATATGACAAACTTTAACTTCATACTACATGGATGTTATCATTTATTAAGTAGTTAAAGGTCATGCCTCCAAGATCCTTACAGATTAGGCATTTAGGGGAACCCAATAGAATTTGATGAGTCCAGATTCTGTTACCACTACAGACAGGGACAGTTCGGACAAAGACTACCTAACCCGACAGGGCAATTCGAACACCTCACCTATTGGACTGTTCGAACAAGAACTAAAGTAATTAATGATGAGTCCGAATTTAGCATGCTCCCCGGACAAGGGCAGATCGGTCCAAAGCCTCCGGACCGGACAGATCGGACAGATCACATGGACCGGACAGATCACTCCGAACACTATGACCATAGGATTGTTCGAACTATGACAAAAGTACTAAAAAACCTAAACACTCCTTGACTAAGCTACTTGCTCTCCTACTTAGAGCTCATGGGTCTTTGAACATGACCCGGGTTCTTTAAACATGACCCGAAAGCCCATAAGGGCCCAAACATCACACTATAAATACCCAACCACCTGCATTAACTATGAGTAATGAGAATTAACTACAACCAAGCTGCTTAATTATCTCTCTACTCCCTACTCTAAACCATTTAACACCCACACACCACCGTTTAACACCCACACATCACCTTAAAACACCAATTAAAATTACCAGCCTACCCCCGGCGATTATTATCCTCACCAAATTGGCGACCACAGTCGGAGCAGAAAGGTGCCTGAATCAAGCATTCAAAACCTGCCAAGAAACTCTGTCCGTATGAATCCGGACAATCCAGAGCTTCCACCGGCTTTGCTCGAAGTGGTGGAAGAGAACGATGAATATACTATCGAAGAGCGTAACAGGTTAAAGTGTGAAATAGAAGCTCTGAGGGCTGAGAAGGCCAAGATGGGCGTGAAAGAAAAATCCAAAGCATCGGTTGCTCATCATACCGATAACCCCAGAGAGCATGAGGCTTCCAAAACTCATGTGAGCACCAAAAAGACTCATGCTAGTTCCAAAAAGTCTCACCGGTCCAAGCCTGTGGAGAGTTCTGACTCGAGCTCAGAATCTTCAGGTAGCTCTTCGGACAGCGAGGGAAATGAAAAATCCTTGTCCTCTAGCAGCGATGAGGGTCGAACCAGGAAAAAGCAAAAGCAGGTTAAGAAATATTCAAGAAAAAGAGACCACCATGGAAGAATGAAAAGGCATATTGGAAAGGGGTCATCTCACCACCGGAGGTATACGGACAAGATGCTGATGGATCCCTTTGCTTTCCACGATGAGCCAGGTATCTTTGCAACTCCCAATGAGGATACTGTGTTCAGTCGTGGAAGAAATTGGAGGCAGTCTCCACTGTCTTCTAAAATCCTATCCGGAAACCTCCCCAAGAGGTTTGATAGCACTAAAATAGAGAAGTACGGTGGCAGTACTGATCCGGACAATCATCTGGAGCAATTCAAGAACTTCATGATGAACTTTGACGACGATGATAAACTACTTTGTAGGGCATTCTCCCAATCATTTACGGGGAGTGCTCTGAAATGGTACAACAGCCTGCCTCAGGGTTGTATTAAAGATTTCGATACGTTTTGGGTGGCCTTTCGAAGGCAGTTCGTAGGAAGTAAAGAGCTGAAGGGCAATAGAGACACCATAATCCATTGTGCCCGGGAGCCAAATGAGTCCTTGAAAGAATACATAAGCCGCTTTGTGAACACAAAGAATGGGTTGGTTGAGTGCTTCGAACAGGTAGCAATAGCATCCCTGAGACAGGGTTTGAACCCAGGTAATCTAGCTGATTCGGTGACCAGAAAGAAGGCTATGACATGGGGAGGGTTGCTGAATCAGGTTGGCAAACAAATAAACGTCGATGAAACAAAGAAAACCAGGGTGCACCGGCAGGTGAGATCCACCCCTGTGGCACCAACTCCAAATCAGAATCAGTCCGGGAACAAAGCAAGAGAAACCGGACAGGGGCATGGTAGGGCAAAAGCTCAGTCTCAGCCAGCTGCTCCAGCTCAAAGTCAACAATCCAGAAACAAGAGAGGGCCATGGGTCCAACCGGAGTGGTTCGCTGAGTTAAAAGAAAGCGTGGCCACTATCTTTGATAAAACAAAATATGAGGTGCATTACCGGAGACCGGCAACACTACAGTCTCCCAGAGAGCATCGCAACAACTCTTTTTGCCAATATCACAATGATATTGGTCATACCACTGATGATTGCATAGCATTAAAGCAAGAAGTTCAGAACTTGATTGAAAGGGGAAAGCTAGGGGCTTATGTGAAAAGGAAAGGGGGTAACAGGCCTGATAACGCTCACCGGGTTGGTCCAAGTAATGCTGCTCCGGAGGGAGCCATGGTTATAGTTGAAAGGTTTGACGTGGAATCTGAGTACTTGGATCCCGATCCAACTCGGAACAGAGTGGGTGTTATACAGGAATGTTCTAGGTCGGTCTCCGGGCTCATCAAGTTTTTCGAGTCGCTTACAATTTTCGGAGGGGACACTATGACAGCTCCTACTGCTTCTTCGAGGAAGAGGCATGTTCATACCTTGGCCTCCCAGCTAGAAGGAGGCATGACATCCTACCAGTCACCAAACTCGTTTCCCTTCATCGTGTTTGATGAGGATGATTTAAGAAACATTGCTGGCCCTCGTGAGGATGTTGTTGTCATAGGAGCATCTATAAGGGGCAATGACATAAGACGAATCTTGGTGGATACTGGAAGCTCAGCCAATATCCTTTTCCTAACCACTTATAAGAAAATGAAAAATCCAGTTGTAATTCAGAATTCGGACAGGTCAATCGTGGGCTTCACAGGCAGCTCAGCAGATGCGATCGGGGAGTTCGAAGAGGAGGTGTTATTGGGCAAGGGCCCTTTCAAGAAAATGGTCAGAATACTCTTTATTGTGGTGGATTGTCCCACTTGCTATAATGCTATTCTAGAGAGATCTTGGCTCTCTAGGATGCATGCAATGGCTTCAACAGTCCATCAGTGTTCGAAGTATGCTGTTCAGGGGCAGGTTGGAGTTGTCCGGAGCAGCCAAAAGATTGCAAGAGAGTGTTATGCCACTGCCTTGGCTCCTCGAACGCTGGGGGCAGTCCGCATCAATGAACAATAGCAGTTTGAGGGCCTTTCTGGGGGTGAGGGTGAAATTGATGACCCCAGATAGACCCCCGGAGTATTGATATCAATCGAAGAGGTTGAAACACACTTCTTGGAAGATGGTAAGAGTGTTAAGATAGGGTCCAAGATGCCATCAATGTTGAAAAAGGAAATGTTAAAGTTTTTGAAAGACCATCAGCACGTTTTTGCTTGGTGCAATGCTGATGTTACTGGAGTTCCATCAGAGGTGATATCCCATCACCTATCTGTCCGGAGAGATGTAGCACCAGTGGTTCAAAAATGAAGAGCTTTTTCCAAGGAAAAGGCTGATGTCATTGTGCAAGAGGTTGACAGACTCACAAAGATGGGGCACATTAAGGAATCTCAATACCCTTTGTGGACTGCCAATCCTGTCCTGGTGAAAAAGAAGAATGGCAAGTGGCGCATGTGCATTGATTTCACAGACCTCAATAGAGCTTGCCCAAAAGATTTGTATCCGGTCCCCCGGATCGATCAGTTAGTAGACTCCACCTCTGGAAACAAGCTGCTTTCCTTTATGGATGCTTTCTCCGGATACAATCAGATTCAAGTGGATCCGAAGGATCAAGATCATACCACATTTGTAACTGACAGAGGGCTTCATTGCTACAAAGTGATGCCATTTGGTTTGAAAAATGTTGGGGCTACTTATCAAAGATTAGTCAACAAGGCATTTGTTGATCAAATTGGAAGAAATATGGAGGTTTACATTGACGATATGATGGTGAAAAGTGTGGATGAGCATTTACACTTGTCCGATCTCCAAGAAACTTTTGCCAACTTGGTGAAAGTGAATTTAAAGTTAAACCCTGAAAAGTGTGTCTTCGGAGTGCAGTCCGGGAAGTTTCTAGGATATATCATAAGTGAGCATGGAATACAGCCCGATCCGGACCAACTCAATGCTCTTTTCCAGATGGAACCTCCTCGAAACGTCAAAGAAGTAGAGTGGTTAACGGGAAGGTTAGCAGCCTTAAACAGATTTATCTCCAGGTCTTCGGACAGGTGTGCTCCTTTCTTTCAAACTTTGAAGGGTGCAAAGGGGTTCGAGTGGACCCCACAGCGTGATGAGGATTTCCATGAAATAAAGAAACACCTGTCCTCTCCCAAAACTTTGTTCAAACTAGTTGATGGGGAGACTCTCTTCGTATATTTGGCAGTTTCAAGTTGTGTCATCAGTGCTGTGCTGGTAAGAGAGGTCGATAGACATCCCCACCCAGTGTACTACATCAACAAGAGCTTAATAGATGCTGAAAGACGTTACTTGAAACTTGAAAAATTGGCACTAGCCCTGGTAATAGCTGCAAGGAAGATGATGCCTTATTTCCAGGCTCATCCTATTATCGTTCGGACCTCTTTTCCCTTAAAGAATGTCCTTCAAAAAGCAGACATTTCGAGCAGAATGACTAAGTAGTCAGTGGAGTTGGGGGACTTCGACATAGACTTTGCTCCCCGGACAGCAGTGAAAGCCCAAGCTGTGGCTGACTTTCTGGTTGAATTCCACTCCGATAGGGATTCAGAGCAAGCTACTGATGTAAAAGACAAGAAAATGTGGATCGTCCGAACAGACGGTGGGTCTAGCACTATGGGATGCAGTGCAGGAATATGTTTAACTTCCCCATATGAAGACAATATGTACCAGGTTATTTGTTTTGCTTTCAGGGCATCTAATAACGAGTCTGAATATGAAGCAGCTATAGCTGGGTTGAAGTTAGCCTACATTTGTGGGGCTAAGAGGGTCAAGCTGCTAAGTGACTCCCAATTGCTTATCCACCATGCCTTAGGCCAGTCTGAGGCTAGAAAGGATCAGCTTGTGAAGTATTTACTCCTCCTAAAAAATGAGGCACTAAAATTTAAAGCTGTTGTCTATGAGCACATTCCCCGGGCAGAGAATGAGCTAGCAGACTCATTGGCAACCATAGCATATACGGAGTCATACCCATGGATCCATATGCTTGAAAGCCCTTCTATTCAACTTAGTAAGGGTGAAGAAGAGGAAGTTTTTGAAATACAAGTGAAACAGCCTCAAGACTGGAGGTTTCCTCTCTTGCAATATCTCTCCGATGGTGTTGTGCCTCCAGATAAGTCACTAGCCAGAACATTGAAACACAAGGCTTGTGGTTTCATTATATTGAGAGAAGTGTTGTACAAAAAATCCTATAGTAAGCCTCTTCTGCGTTGTTTGGGGGATGATGAGTCACAAGTGGTCCTTTCTGAATTACATGATGGTGAGGGATCAGCCCATTGTTGTTTTAGAGCTCTAACAAGAAGAGTTCTGCTCTCCGGATACTATTGGCCATCAATCATGAAAGATGCTAAGGAGTTAGTAAGGAGGTGTGACCCATGCCAGAGGTACAGCAATGAAATTCATGTACCAGCCATTCCTCTAGAATCCATTTCTGAGCCCATTCCCTTCGCTCGATGGGGGTTGGATTTAGTAAGGCCTCTCCCCGTGGCGTTCGGAGGGCGCAAAACTATAATTGTGGCCATAGACTACTTTTCGAAGTGGATATAAGCAGCCCCCCTGGCAGGGACAACGTCAAAAGCTGTTATAAAATTCATTATGTCCAACATATGTTGCAGATTTGGTGTCCCACAGAAAATAACAACAGACAACGGGCCACAGTTCGACAGTAGAGAAATGGAGAGCTTCTCTGCCTCAAGGGGTATACAGCATTGTTTTTCTTCACCTTTCCACCCACAAGCAAATGGACAAGTCGAAGCGGCTAATAGAACTATACTCTCCGGGTTAAAAAAGAATTTGGAAGGGGCTGCTGGGAAATGGCCTAGCTATTTGCAAGAAGTCTTGTGGGCCTACTAGACAACACCTGGTACTGCAACACAAGAATCACCCTTTGCCTTGGTCTATGGGATGGATGCAGTAGCCCCCATAGAGAAGACACTCCCTTCCTTTCGTGTTCACTACTTCTCCGAACACGCCAATGAGATGGCAATCAGAAATCAACTTGATTTGATAGAAGAAAGACGGGTTAAGGCTCACCTTAGAGTTGCACACTATCAGGGCTTGATGAGGAGCAGGTTTGCTTCCAAAGTTAAAAGAAGAGATTTCCAACCAGGGGATAAAGTATTAAGGAAGGTCTTCTTACACACTAAAGAAAAGCTCTTCGGAAAGCTGGCCCCAACCTGGGAGGGTCCGTATATAGTGGTTGAAAGAATCAAGCCCGGAACTTATTGGTTGGAAGACAAAGATGGCAGAGTTTTAACTCATCCTTGATTATTGAGCATCTCCGGATGTACTTGGAATAGCACTTGTGTAAATATTTACTTGTTTAAACATCTATGTAAATATTTGGGGGCATACTCTTTCCTCCCCGGTGGCACGGAGAGGTTTTAATGAGGTGTCCGGGTTATTAAATAAAATTCGATGCCTTCTTCAAAATTTTCTAAGTGTTTTTAAAAAGTCCAATCCCTTATCATACTATCCGGACTGAAATATCTAAAGGCTATTTAAACTCTAGCCGGAGAATTTAAACACTCTCACAATGCAATATCTAAAAGCTACTTAAATTCTGGCTATCAAAATTAAAATGAACAATGAAGGAAGGTGATGGTTGCACAAAACAGAGATATTCATTAAATAAAACAACTTAAAATTGCCTTGGCCTTCCAAGGACTTTCAATAGTCAAGGTACAACACAAAAAACCTGTCCGGTCGAGCACCGGACACCATTACAAAAAGAGTGTCTTGGCCTTCCAAGGACTTTAGTTTGAATAAAAAATAAACAGAGTAAATTGTGGGTTAAGGTTGAGCCTTTGAAGATAGCTCACCCTCATCTGCCTTCTTGCCCTCGAAGTCGCTTTTCCCTTCTACTACCTTCTTGCCTTTAGGATCATCTTTCTTGTCATCTGGGCTCTCCCCAGTATGTTCCTCATCATCCGAGGAGCCACTAGAGTAGCCATACCTGTCATCTTCGGCCATCGTATGGTATGGGAGGTTTTCGGGCTCAACATAAAGCCACAACTCCCCTAGGTTCCTCTGCGGAAACTTTTCATGGAAAAGTAGGACCATGTCAGACCTCACCTTTTCAAGCAGCAGCTCTTCGCTCTTGAGCATCTGGTTGGCATAATTATTAATCTTGGCTTGGATCTTAGCATCCTGCTCCTGTAACAAGGCAGTTTTCTCCTCAGCAGCCTTGGTCACTGCATTCTCAAGAGCAATCTTGTCAGTGGTCAAGTTGGTGATAATCTTCTCCTTTGCTGTGGTCTCTCCCTTTGAGACAGTAAGGTCTTTCTCCACACCGGACAAGTTCTCCCGGAGGTCTTTAATGGTTTCCTCTAGAGTGGCAGCCTTTGTGGTGCTTTCCTCTTGACTCTTTTTCAGCTTCTCATTTGCCTCCTTTAGCATGTCAGCATTAACTGTAGCAGTGCGGAGGTCTTCAGACAGTTTTTCCTTCTCAGACTTGAGATCTTTGATGATGTCTGTTTGACCCCGGATTTGTCTTTCAAGTGTGAGTACTGGCTGCACATTGCTAAGCAAAGAATGGGCTATGGTATCCTTTTCACTAGAAACAATGAAAGTCTTACCATTGAAGTTGACCGTATTAGAGCTGCTCGGAGGAATGTAAGGCCCTGCGAATTCATCTCTGGGGAGGCTAAGGAAGTATTCACCGAGTCCACCTAGACCGGTGATGTCCACTTCATCCAGGTTGAGATCTCCCCCTTCCACCTCATCAGTATGAAAGTCCCTTGGGATCTCTTCGGCCAACGTTGGGTCAGAAGGGTCAGTTGGGAATGAAGGCTTCGGATCCCGGAGAGCGAGCTCGTCTCCCTGCGAAGCCTTTTTCTTTTTGGCTTCCCGGTCAGCACCTTCACCTTCTTGTTTGCGAGTCCTCTTGGGAGCCCTTGGAGGTCTTGGAGGGTCTGCTTCCTGCCTTTCGGTCTCTTGCTCCACCAATTGCAAGAGAGCAGCATCAATTTGGCTTTGGTCCGGGCCCTCCTGGGCGGTTGGGGCATCCTTCTCAGCATCGCTCGCCACCTTCTTGCCTCTTTTCCTACCTTTCATTTTGCTCGGGGCTTTGGCCCGGCCCGGTAGGAAGAGCGTCCCGTCTGGTTCATGGGATCTTTTGAGCACAGTGTCCCCAGAAGGTTGGGTGGTAAGCTCCTCCCAAGTCAGGTCTCTACGACCTGTGGTGTTCCACAGGTGAGACCTTGCCAAGTTCCCACTGGTGAAGGCACTATGGAATCGGTTCCCCCAGTTCTCTGCGGCCCAGGCATTGATTTTGCCACAAGTGACCTGTCCGGCCTTCAAGTAGTCCCCGAACTCCTTAGGCAGTTCTGTTAAAGCAAAAAAAAACCAGTTAATTTAAACCAACTTAAAAAAAGGAAGAAATGGACAAAGATTCGAAGTGTGAAACTTACGGTCACTCCTCCATCTGCTTCTGAGGAGGCTTGGGTTCTCTCCGGCCTTGATCTTCTTGCCGTTTTCTCAGGCGCCACTGACAAACAAAAACTGGCTCCTACACTTGCTCTCCGACTCCAACAGATTATTGACAGCCTTGAAGCAGTCCCCCATATTAAAGTGATAAAAGGGGAACTGGTGATGTTTGCAAAGGTTGGCCACTGCTGAGAACTCTTCCATAGGGAGAGGGATCCCGGACAGCCTAGATGCCATGATACATGACATCAGGGTGTACCAACCGTTGGGGCTCAGCTGGCTCGGGCAGAGCTTGACCAAGTGGAAATATCTGACGATCTCCGGGTCCAATGGGAACCTGAGTCCCCAATTAAATAGCTCTGTAAAAAAGACTATTTCGTTCCGCTTACAGTCCATAGGGGTCTCCGGATCTATGGGGATCCTTATCTTTACGTTTTCTGGGATCCCCCATTTGGTGCGCATTCGACCCAGTTCAGCAGTATGCATGAATGCATACTTGGTCTTCTGTAAGGCCAAGAGATATTTGAGCTCAACTTTGTGAAAACACGGCCCCACCTTCTCTTCAAGGCACTCCGGCAGGTCCAGATGCCTCAAGAACAGTTTTTCCTTGCCTTTTTTGGCAGCAGCATTATCAGTCTGGCCGGAGGACTCAGACTCAAAAGGGACTTCTTCAGCAGAGTCCTCCATTCTTTCCTCCATGATTGTTGGGGGCATATCTGTGGTAGTGGTCCGGGGAGGATTAAAGCTTGGCTCAGCCTGACTTCCGAACTGTTGGCCTTCTGTGTTTCTTTGACTTCTAGTCTCAGGCTGGGGCTCTGAGGCAGAAGTCTCTCTTGGAAGTACCGGGTTGCTGGCCTCCGGATCAGATGGCCTTTCCCGGGGAGCTCTGATGGGCACTCCAGACCCAGAACTACTGTTTTTTGCCCCCGATTTGGAGGGAGTATTCTTGGAGGATAGCCCTTTAACTAGCCGGCTAGTCCTCTTAACTATCAGCTTCTCCGGAGAGTGCTCTGTGTCAGACCCCATAGCGATAAAAGGAGAAGGTTTCCTAACACTTGTGACTGTAACTCCTGGCTCAACAGCAGGTACTGACTCCTGAACTGAGGAACCAGAGACTATAGGCGAGAGAGTGGATTGAAATAGCTTTTCGGGCTTAGTACCTTTAGAGGAGGACGATCCTCGATCCGACTCTGTAACAGAGGCGACTGGTCTGTCATTGGGTGATGAAGGTAGCCCTGCTGCTATTCGTTTCTCCTTCTCAACTTTTTGTGCTCTTTCTAACTCTGAAAGATTGAGCCAGCCGCCTTTGATCAATGCTGTCCTTGCTGTAAACATAAACTACCAAGGAAACCTTTGCTTTAGAGAGAGAAAGCTCTGAGTAAATTTGCAGAGTAAATGTGAAAGAGATAGTAAAACAGTAGAAAGTGATTTGAATTTATAGTAGATCTGAAAAGAGGAGTTGATTCCTAGGAGAATTCGAAAAGTTTGGCAATGATTAAAAGACGGCGTTGATGTCACCATTTGTAATTAAAGAGGTTGCTTTTCGAAGAAGGTGGTGCGAAATTCAAGGTGAAAAAACGGCTGGAGTGACCAATCAGAGAGCAATACGTGTCCCACGAACTCTGGCAAAAACCGTTTTGAATTCGTGAAGCTTTATTTGTCCGGGTAAACCCATAAACCTGTCCGGATTGAAAACTACTTCTAGCATCAGACTGTTTTTCAGGTCTCTGACAAGAATACTTGTTCAAACACCTAAAAAGGGGGCTCCTGATGAGTCCGAATTTAGCATGCTCCCCGGACAAGGGCAGATCGGTCCAAAGCCTCCGGACCGGACAGATCGGACAGATCACATGGACCGGACAGATCACTCCGAACACTATGACCATAGGACTGTTCGAACTATGACAAAAGTACTAAAACACCTTAACACTCCTTGACTAAGCTACTTTCTCTCCTACTTAGAGCTCATGGGTCTTTGAACATGACCCGGGTTCTTTAAACATGACCCGAAAGCCCATAAGGGCCCAAACATCACACTATAAATACCCAACCACCTGCATTAACTATGGGTAATGAGAATTAACTGCAACCAAGCTGCTTAATTATCTCTCTACTCCCTACTCTAAACCGTTTAACACCCACACACCACCGTTTAACGTCCACACACCACCGTTTAACACCCACACATCACCTTAAAACACCAATTAAAATTACCAGCCTACCCCCAGGCGATTATTATCCTCACCACTTAAAACCTAAACACTTCTTGACTAAGCCGCCTGCTCTCCTACTAAGAGCTCATGGGTCCTTGAACTTGACCCGGATCCATTAAACATGACCCGAAAGCCCATAAGGCCCAGATGCAAGGGTATAAATACCCAACCACCAACATTAAATGAGGGTAATGAAAATTAAATACAACCAGGCTGCTTAATTCTCCCTCTACTCACTACTTAAACATTAAATACTTACAAACTTCCACAAAACTCCAAACAAAAATTACAAACTTACCCTCAGACGAAAATAAACCACACCAAATTGGCGACCACAGTGGGAGGACGATGGTGCCTGAATCAAGCATTCGAAACCAACAGGAAAAATCAGTCCGAATGAATCCGGACGCCCCGGAAGTACCACCAACTTTGCTTGAAGTGGTGGGTGAAAATGATGAATACACCATCGAGGAGCGTGATAGATTAAAGGGTGAGATAGAAGCTCTAAGGGCAGAGAAGGCTAAGATGGGCATGAAAGAAAAGTCAAAAGCATCAGTCGCTCATCATACCGACAACCCTAGAGAGCATGAGCCTTCGAAGACTCATGTGAGTACCAAGAAGACTCATGCTAGCTCCAAAAAGTCTCACCGGTCTAAGCCAGTGGAAAGTTCTGATTCAGACTCAGAGTCTTCTGGTAGCTCCTCGGACGAGGATGGAGTCGAAGAGTCCTTGTCCTCCAGCAGTGATGAGGGCCGATCCAAAAAGAAGCAAAAGTTGATTAAAAAGTATTCAAGAAAAAGGGATAGACATGGGAAATTGAAGAAGAATATAGGCAAAGGATCATCTCACAGCCGGAGGCATGTAGATCGGATGCTGATGGATCCTTTTGCCTTCCATGATGAACCAGGTATCTTTGCAACTCCCAATGAGGATACTGTGTTCAGTCGTGGCCGGAATTGGAGAAAATCTCCATTGTCTTCCAAGATTTTGTCTGGAATCCTCCCTAAGAGGTTCGATAGCACTAAAATGGAAAAATATAATGGTAGTACTGATCCGGACAACCACTTTGAACAATTTAAAAACTTTACGATGAATTTCGATGATGACGACAAGTTACTCTGTAGAGCATTCTCCCAGTCCTTTACGGGGAGTGCTCTGAAGTGGTATAACAGCCTACCACAAGGTTGCATCAGAAACTTTGATACCTTCTGGGTGGCCTTTCGAAGGCAGTTTGTTGGGAGTAAGGAATTGAAAGGCAATGGGGACACAATAATCCATTGTGCCCAAGAACCAAACGAGTCACTGAAAGAATACATAAGTCGTTTAGTGAACACCAAAAACGGGCTGGCTGATTGCTTCGAGTAAGTAGCAATAGCATCCTTGAGACAGGGCTTAAACCCTGGAAATTTGGCTGATTCAGTGACCAGAAAGAAAGCAATGACTTGGGAGGTCTATTGAATCAGGTCGGAAAGCAAATCAACGTTGATGAAACAAAGAAAACTAGGGTGCACATGCAAGTGAGGTTTGCCCCGGTTGCACCAAACCCCAACCAAAACCAGTCCGGGAACAAGACCAGGGAGACCGGACAAGGACATAACAGGGCTAAAGCTCAATCTCAGCCAGCTACGCCTGCCCAGAGTTAACAATCTAGAAATAAAAGGGGGCCTTGGGTTCAACCGGAGTGGTTTGCAGAGTTAAAAGAAAGTGTGGCCACCATTTATGACAAAACAAAGGAAGAAGTACACTATAGAAGGCCGGCCGCACTGCAATCTCCTAGGGAACATCGTAACAATTCTTTTTGTCAGTACCATAATGATACTGGTCATACCACTGACGATTGTATAGCCTTGAAACAAGAATTTCATAACTTAATTGAAAGAGGAAAGCTGAGGGCATATTTCAAAAGAAGAGGAGGAAATAGGCCTGATAATGCTCATCGGGTTGGTCCGAGCAATGCTGCTCCGGAGGGAGCTATGGTTATAATCTAAAGATTTGATGTAGAGTCAGAATATTTGGATCTTGATCCAACTCGAAATAGAATAGGTGCCATTGAGGAACGTTGTAAAACAATCTTCGGGATTATTGAGTTTTTTGAGTCACTCACAATTTTCGGAGGGGATACTATAACAGCTCCTACTGCTTCTTCAAGGAAGAGGCACGTTCATACTTTAGCCACCCAGCTGGAAGGAGGCATGACCTCCTATCAATCACAAATTTCCCTTCATTGTTTTTGATGAAGATGACTTAAGGGATATAGCTGGACCTCAAGAAGATGTTGTTGTCATAGGAGCATCCATTGGGGGCAATGATATAAGACGAATCTTGGTGGATACTTGGAGTTCAGCCAATATCTTCTTCTTAAACACTTACAAAAAGATGAAAAATCCAGCCGTAATTCAGCATTCGGACAGATCAATTGTGGGCTTCACTGGGAGCTCAGCAGATGTGATCGGGGAGTTTAAAGATGAAGTTTTATTGGGCAAGGTCCCTTTTGAGAAGATGGTCAGGATACTTTTTATTGTGGTGGATTGTCCCACTTGTTATAATGCTATTTTAGGGAGGTCTTGGCTCTCTAGGATGCATGCAGTGGCCTCGACAGTCCACCAATGTTTGAAATATGATGTTCAAGGACAAGTGGGAGTTGTCCGGAGCAGTCAAAAGATTGCAAGAGAATGTTATGCTACAGCACTGGCTCCACGGACGTTGGGGGCATTTCGTATCAACGAAGAATAACAGTTTGAGGGGCTTTCTGGGGGTGAGGGTGAAATTGATGACCCCAGAGAGACCCCTGGAGTGTTGATACCGGTTGAAGAAGTTGAAACACACTCTTTGGAACAAGGAAAAAGTGTTAAGATAGGGTCCAAAATGCCATCCGAACTGAAGATTAAGATGTTAAAGTTTCTAAAAGACCATCAGCATGTTTTTGCTTGGTGCAACGCTGATGTTACAGGGGTTCCATCAGATATTATATCACATTGCCTATCCATTCAGAGAGACATAGCACCTGTGGTACAAAAGAGAAGGGCTTTTTCCAAGGAAAAGGCTGATCTTATTGTTCAAGAAGTTGACAGGCTCACAAAAACGGGGCATATAAATGAGTCTAAATATCCTTTGTGGACTGCCAACCAGGTCTTGGTGAAAAAGAAAAATGGCAAGTGGCTTATGTGCATTGACTTCACAGATCTCAACAGGGCTTGCCCAAAAGATTTATATGCAATCCCCCATATTGATCAGCTGGTAGATTCCACTTCTGGAAATAAGCTACTATCCTTTATGGATGCTTTCTCCGGGTACAATCAGATTCAAGTAGATTTGAAGGATCAGGAGCATACCACGTTTGTCACTGACAGGGGTCTTCATTGTTACAAGGTGATTCCATTTGGATTGAAAAATGCTGGGGCTACTTATCAAAGATTGGTGAACAAAGCCCTGCTGATCAAATTGGAAGAAATATGGAAGTATACATTGATAACATGATGGTGAAAAGTGTGGATGAACAACTACACTTGGCAGACCTCCAAGAAACTTTTGTTAACTTAGTAAAAGTGAATTTAAAGCTAAATCCAGAAAAATATGTGTTCGGAGTGCAGTCCGGGAAATTCCTAGGTTATATAATAAGTGAGCAAGTGATACAGCCCGATCCAGACCAGCTTAATGCTTTGTTCCAAATGGATCCTCCTCGGAATGTTAAAGAAGTACAACGGTTGACTGGGAGGTTGGCTGCTTTAAATTGATTCATCTCAAGGTCTTCGGACAGATGTGCCCTGTTGTTTCGAACTTTAAAGGGTGAGAAGGGATTTGACTGGACTTCACAGTGCGATGAGGCATTCAATGAGATTAAGAGACATCTGTCCTCCCCCAAGACTTTATTTAAACCTGTTGATGGAGAGACATTCTTCGTATACTTGGCAGTTTCAAATTGTGTCATCAGTGTTGTATTAGTAAGAGAGGTGGATAATTACCCCCATCCGGTGTGCTACATCAGCAAGAGCTTGATAGATGCAGAAAAACACTATTTAAAGCTCGAAAAATTAGCATTAGCTTTGGTAATTGCTGCAAGGAGGATGAGGCTTTATTTTCAGGCTCATCCTATTATCGTCCGGACATCTTTTCCCTTAAAGAATGTTCTTCAAAAGGCAGACATTTCAAGTAGAATGACTAAGTGGTCAGTGGAATTGGGGGACTTTGATATTGATTTTGCTCCTCGAACAGCAGTCAAAGCCCAAGCTGTGGCTGATTTTTTAGTTGAATTCCACTCTGAAAGGGATACGGAGCAGACTACTGAAATGAAAGACAAAAAGGTCTGGGTCGTCCGGACAGATGGTGGATCCAGTACTATGGGGTGTGGTGCAGGGGTGTGCCTGACTTCTCCATATGGTGACAAAATGTATCAGGCTATATGTTTTTCTTTTAGGGCTTCCAACAATGAGTCCGAATACGAAGCACCTATAGCTGGTTTAAAGTTAGCTTATATTTGTGGGGCCAAAAGGGTCAAGCTAATGAGTGATTCCCAGCTTCTTATCCACCATGCGCAAGGTCAATCTGAGGCCAAAAAGGAGCAACTAGTGAAGTACTTACTTCTTCTTTAAAATGAGGCACTTAAGTTCAAAAGTATTGTTTATGAGCATATACCCCGGACAGAGAATGAACTAGCAGATTCCTTGGCAACCATATCATACACTGAGTCATATCCCTGGATCCATGTACTGGAGTGTCCTTCTATTAAACTCAATATGAGCAAAGAGGAAGAAATTTTCGATGTACAGATTAAACAGCCTCAAGATTAGAGATTCTCTCTCTTGCGGTATCTCTCTGATGGCATCTTGCCTCCGGATAAATCACTAGCAAGAAAAATGAAGCACAAAACTCGTGGTTTTATCATACTAAGGGACGTTCTGTATAAAAAGTCTTACATTAAACCTCTTCTGCGATGTTTGGGAGATGATGAGTCTCAGGTAGTCCTCTCCGAATTGCATGATGGTGAGGGATCAGCTCACTGCGGATTCAGGGCTATAACAAGGAGAGTTTTACTGGCTGGCTATTATTGGCTCTCTATAATGCAAGATGCTAAGGAGCTGGTGAGAAGGTGTGATCCATGCCAAAGATATAGTAATGAAATTCATGTCCCAGCCATCCCTTTAGAGTCAATTTCTGAGCCTATACCTTTTGCTCGATGGGGGTTGGATTTTGTTGGGACCTCTTCCTATGGCATCCGGAGGACGCAGAACTATAATTGTTGCTATAGATTATTTTTCGAAATGGATTGAAGCAGCCCCGCTGGTAGGAACAACATCAAAAGCTGTCATAAAATTCATTTTATCCAACATCTGTTGCAGATTTGGTGTTCCACAAAAGATAACGACAAACAATGGGCCACAGTTCGACAACAGGGAAATGGAGAGTTTCTGTGCCTCAAGGGATATACAACATTGTTTCTCTTCGCCTTTCCACCCACAAGCAAATGGTCAGGTTGAAGTGGCTAACAGAACTATACTGTCCGGTTTAAAGAAAAAATTAGAAGGAGCTGCTCGGAAATGGCCTAATTTTTTACAAGAGGTTTTGTGGGCCTACCGGACTACTCCTGGGGCTGCAACACAAGAGTCACCCTTTGCCTTAGTCTTTGGATTGGACGTCATAGCTCCCATAGAGTCAACTCTCCCTTCTTTTCGAGTTCACAACTTTTCCAAACACGCCAACGAAGTAGCAATCAGGGGTCAACTTGACCTAATAGAGGAAAGACGAGTTAAGGCTCACCTTAGAGCTGCACACTATCAGGGTTTAATAAGAAGCAGGTTTGCTTCCAGAGTTAGAAGAAGAGATTTTCAACCGGGGGACAAGGTATTAAGGAGGGTCTTCTTACACACCAAAGAGAAGCTGCTCGGCAAACTAGCCCCAACTTGGGAAGGACCTTATATGGTCATTGAAAGACTCAAACCTGGAACATACTGGCTAGAAGATAAAGATGGAAGGGTTTTGAATCACCCTTGGAATATTGAGCATCTCCGGATGTACTTAGAGTAGGAACAATGTAAATATTTACTTGTTTATAAATCCATGTAAATATTTGGGGGCATACTCTTTCCTACCCTGGTGGCGCGGGGAGGTTTTAATGAGGTGTCCGGGATTTTTATAAAACTTGATGCCTTCTTAAAAAATTCGAAGTGTTCTTACTTTGTTTTTTGTCACACCGTCCGGATTAAATTGAAGATGACTACTTAAACATTTGTCATCGGAGAAGTTTAAACACTCTCACTTTAGAATATTTATGTAATAACTAAGGGCTATTTAAACACTAGCCACCCAAAATTGAAACAAACTATGGAAGAGTGCAAGAGTTATGCAAAACAAAGATATTCATTAAAATAACCTAAGTGTCTTGGCCTTCCAAGGACTTTTAAATTGTCAAACAAGACAAAAGATCTATCCGGTCAAATGTCGGACACAATAACAAATATGCCTTGGCCTTCCAAGGACTTTAGTTCAGGTAACATGAAAAGTGAAAAGATAATTCATAGTTTAAGACTGAGCCTTTGAAGATGGATCAGCCTTACTTGTCTTCTTCTTCTTCTTGGGATCGTCTTTCTCTTCGTGAGGGCCCTCCCCGGTGTTTTCTTCTTCGTCAGAGGAAGAAGCACTGGAATAATCATACAAGTCTCCATCAGCCATGGTGGTGGAAGGGAAGGTCTTCGTACTCTACATGAAGCCACAAATCTCCTAGGTTCCTCTTCGGGAACTTCTCATGAAAGAGCAAGACCATGTCTGATTTCACCTTGGCATACATTTGCTCTTGAGTGTCTATTACGTTGTTGGCATAAGCATCGATCTTGGCCTGAATTTTAGCCTCCTGCTCTGTTAGCAGATCAGCTTTCTCCTCTACGACCTTGGACACTGTGTTCTCGAGCGCAATTTTGTCACTTGTCAAGTTGTGAATGACTTGATCCTTGGCCTTTGCCTCCTCTTTTGAAGAAATGAGATCTTTCTCTAATCCGGACAACTTCTCCCTGAGCTCTTTGATAGTGTCTTCTAGAGTAGCAACCTTTGTAGTCCACCCCTCTTGGCTCTTCTTTAGCTCCTTATTTTCTCCTTTCAGAATGTCGGCATGTTGAGTGGCGGTAAGAAGGTCATCGGACAGTTTCTCTTTGTCAGATTTGAGATCTTTGATAATATCTGCCTGACCTCGAACTTGTTTCTCCAAAACAAGCACTGGCTGAACATTACTTAATATGGAGTGAGCTATAATATCCCTTTCACTTGGAACAGTAAAAGTCTTACCATTAAAAGTAACGGTGTTCGAAGTGCTTGGAGGGAGATAAGGTCCAGCAAAATCGTCTCTGGGAAGATTTACAAAATAGTCACCAAGTCCATCGAGCCATGTGATGTCAACACCATCGATGCTAAGGTCTCCTCCTTCTACCTCGTCAGTGTGAAAGTCACCAGGAATCTCCTCTGCTCTTATCGGATCAGTAGGGTCTACAGGGGGGAGAGGCTCCGGACTCCGGAGAGAGAGTTCGTCACCCCTAGAGGTCTTTTTCTTTTTGGCCTCCCTCTCCTTACTCTCTGCTCCACATTTTCGGTCTCTCTTGCGAACCTTTGAAGGTTTGGGAGATCCTACCTCTTCCCTAACACTCTCCTGCTCCACCACTTCTAAAAGAGCAGCAACGATCTGGCTTGAGGCTGGCCCTTCTGGATTTGTTGGAGCAGCCTCATCCACCTCGGCAGGGTTAGCCTCACCTACAACCTTCTTACCCTTCTTTTTCTTGCCTTTCATTTTACTCGGGGCCTTGGCTCGGCCTGGCAAGTAAAGCGACCCATCCGGTTCGTGTGTTCTCTTGAGGACTACATCCGGAGGGGGTGGAGTGGTGAGTTCTTCCCAGGTCAAGTCCCTCCGGCCAGTAGTGTTCCAGAGGTGAGACCTTGCAAAGTTGCCTCCTGTGAAAGCATTGTGAAACCAGTTTCCCCATTTGTCAGTAGCCCAAGTGTTGATCTTGGTGCAAGTAATCTGTCCGGCCTTTAGGTAGTCACTAAAGTCTTTGGGCAACACTGCTAAGAAAAAAGACAAGACCAATCAGTTTAAGCAAATTTGATAAAAGTAGAAAAAAGACTATAAAGAAGTAGGAGCCTTACGATCACTCCTCCATCTGTTGGTGAGGAGACTTGGATTGACTCCGGCTTTGATTTTCCTCCCGTTCTCCCAAGCACCACTTACAAACAGGAATTGAGTCCTCCAATTTCTCTCCGACTCAAGCAGATCGTCCACTGCTTTATAATCATCGCCCATGTTGAAGTGATAAAAGGGAATGTGATGGTTTCTACAGAGACTGGCTACAGCTGCAAACTCCTCCATTGGTAGAGGAATCCCGGAGAGCCTGGAGGCCATAATGCAGGCCATAAGTGTGTACCAGGCGTTGGGCTCAGTTGACTAGGGCAGAGCTTGATAAGGTGGAAATACCTAACTATCTCCGGATCTAAGGGAAACCTTATACCCCAGTTAAAAAGCTCAGTGAAAATGACTATTTCATTGAGTTTACAGTCCATTGGGGTTTTGGGGTCTATTGGGATTCGTATCTTCACATTCTCCGGAATTCCCCACTTCGTACGCATCCGGACCAACTCAGCTGTATGGATGAAGGCATAGTTGATTTTTTGTAAAGCAAGAAGGTATTTAACGTTTACCTTGTAGAAACAAGGTCCCACTTTTCCTTCGAGGCACTCCGGCAGATCCGGATGTCTTAAGCATAACTTTTCCTTGCCCTTATCCTTCTGGGCAGCAACAGCACCACTAGTCTGTCCGGAAGGTTCGGACTCGAATGGAGCCTCTTAGATAGAGTCCTCCATTATTTCCTCCATTATTGAGGAAGGGTTTTCAGTTGTCTTGGTGAGAGAGGAGTTTGGAGTTGGTTCAGTCTGACCACCGGACTGATGAGCTTCAGCGCTCTCCTGCACTCTAGCCTCCGGCTGGGGCTCTGATGTGGAGGTTTCTCTTTGGGGGTTTAAGCCAGGAGCCTCCGGACCGGACAGCCTGTCATTTGGTGCTTTTATGGGTGCTTCTGACCCTGTACTGCTATCTTTGACACCTGATTTCGAAGGGGTGCCTTTGGAGGCTTGCCCTTTGACCAGCCGGCCTTTTCTTCGATCAACCAGCTTGTTGGGAGAAGTATCAGCATCTGACCCCATGGCTAAGAATGGGGAAGGTTTTTTAAAACTAGTAACTGTTAAGCCTGGTTCAATAGTGGGTTCTGACTCTTGAACCGATGAACCTAAGACAATAGGGGAGAGGCTGGTTTGAAACAATCTCTTCGGTCTGACACTTTTTGTAGAGGATGAACCCTGGTCAGGCTCTGTGGTTGAGGTTGCTGGTTTGTCGATGGGAAAAGTAGGTAAGCCTGCTGCGATACGCTTTTCCCTTTCAAATTTTTGTGCTTTTTCTAGTTCAAATAGATTGAGCCATCCGCCTCTGATTAAAGCGTTCCTAGCCGTGAACATAAACAACCAAAGTAAAGAACTTGTGTTTGAGAGAGAAAGCTCTGAAAAATTAGCAAAGTGAAAATGAAAGTGATAGTAAAACAGTAGTAAAGTGTTTTAATTTATAGTAAACCTCAAAAAGAAGTTTTGATTCCTAGGAGAACTCGAAAGGATTTGCAATGATTAAGAGACGGCGCTGATGTCACCTTCATTAATGAAGAGGTTGCTTTTCAGAGAAGGTGGTGCGAAATTCAAGGTGAAAAAACGGCTAAAGTAACGAACCAAAGGGAGACACGTGTCCCATGAACTTTGGCAAAAAACCGTTTAGATTCAAAGAGCTTTTTTGAGTCCGGATAAAACCATAACACAATTCGAAAGACCTGTCCGGATGAAACTGACACTAACAACGGACTGTTTTTTAGGTTTCGACAAAGGTTTTTGAACAAACACCTAAAAAAGGGGCTACTGATGAGTCCGGATTCTGTTACCACTACGGACAGGGACATTTCGGACAAAGACTACCTAACCGGACAGGTAAGTTCGAACACCTCACCCATTGGACTGTTCGAACAAGAACTAAAGTATTTAAAACCTAAACACTTCTTGACTAAGCTGCCTGCTCTCCTACTAAGAGCTCATGGGTCATTGAACTTGACCCGGGTCCATTAAACATGACCAGAAAGCCCATAAGGCCCAGATGTAAGGGTATAAATACCCAACCACCAACATTAAATGAGGGTAATGAAAATTAAATACAACCAGGCTGCTTAATTCTCCCTCTACTCACTACTTAAACATTAAATACTTACAAACTTCCACAAAACTCCAAACAAAAATTATAAACTTACCTTCAGACGAAAATAAACCACACCAGATTTGACTTATAGTTAAACCATGTCAATCAAGGTAGCACAATGATTTTTAGGGTCACTCAATCCAAGCTCGTGGAATATCCTCAATCTAGAACTATCCAAGCATTTCGTTGTCAGCCTAAATATTAGACCTCAACGACTTGAGATATGCATTTGTCCAGCTTACGAATTCAACTCCATCAACCCAAGAAAATTTAACTCGTCCTAAGACCATGACACATTCACATAAGGCTCTTATTATCTATATAGATCCTTAAGTACTTCATGGTATTAGTCAGCCACAACCGATCTAACAACAACTCATACATGAGAGATAACCTACTTGTGTTATTTTTTCCTCCAAAAAAATAGTATTTTTCTTCGGTGGATACATTGGTTGAATAGGGAATTACCGAGGCAAATCATGATAATATCTTATTGAAGAGCTACACAAGCTTGTTAGTACTAAAACATATAACATTACACATACAATCAACTATTAGTCATTCGTTCATTTAGTCCTTCGTTCATGTAGTCCTTCATCGACCAATCAAATTTTATAAAACATATAACATTACACATACAATCAACTATTATAGGTTTCTAATTTTGTGCAGTAATTTGATTAAGTCGAACTATTCTTACTAGTCCAAAAAAGTTAAAAAGATTTACTTAAACAAACAAAATCAAACTAATGATAACGCAATCAAGCATTATCGTTAATTAATTAATGTTTTTTTTAAATTTTTACAAACTACATTTACTAATCAACTGATTTATTACAACTGGGAGCATATTATATTTATGAATGAATTTTAGTTGAATAAATAAAAGCATAAGAAGGATGCTAGTCGAACTCATACAAATATGGTAAATGACAAGAAAAGGGAACAAGCACAAGTGGGCGTGCCCCACTAGTGAGCCCCCAAAAATCCATGCCTGGTGCCCCTCTTTCACTCTTTAATAAAGGGTGAAAGACATACATGATGATGAAGATTAGGGAGGCAAGAAGACACCAATATAGTTGGTGTAAGTATGGCCGCCACCACCACATTCACTCTCTCTTTTAACTCCATGATAACAACCCCTTTTGTATTTTTACACTCCTCTCTCTCTACATGTGTATTTGTTTATAGAGAAAGATTGGATTATCATGGTGGTAGTGGTAACAAAAGTGATCGACTTTTTGAGATGTCCTTAGGTTGACAATTTTCTAAGTGTTAAGTGTATCATGAAAGCATCCAAAGTCGTAAACCTTGTACACATAAGAAAGAAAAGTTCATGTGATTGACATGTACATCAATTCTTGATTGATTGATTGAGAAAGGAAAATAAGTTTACTTATACTTCAAAGCCTTCCGCACAAGAGTTAATCCAAAATATGAGCCATTTTAAAGATTATTCCATGGATAATAAAATTCTTTAGATGATTTGGTTTCACTTTCTTACACGACTAGTACAATCGGTTTAGATTCGTTCAACCGAGTTGGCTCGACAATTTTCTAGAATCCGGAGAAATATTATTTTTGTAAAATTTTGTTTTTACAGTTTAGTAAGCAACTTAGTTGGTTTCATTTAAAATAATAATAGTAAAATCAATAAATAATATCCGAAATTTAAACCTTTGACTAATCTAGTATCGTAACTCCCTAAATGCAGAGATATAATGAAAACAAAAAAGTATATGATGTATTGTTCGACAAGTTTTTTTTTTCATTATCGAAGAATCTATTATAAAAATCTTATAGCAATTTGATTACGAAACTAAAAAACAAGTAGGTGATGGTTTTTTCCAAAGACAGGTGAGCGGGTAGGGAAACTGATTTCCGAAAATGTAAAATATAGAAAAAAGGCGGAGACTAGAGAGTTAAAATTTAAGAAAGAATAAACTTTTTATTTTGATTTTTTATATAAAAGAATTTAATTTAATTTATTATACTAGTGTCCCTCGATCCACCGTGGCTTCTTTATTTATTCTATCAATTATTTTCTTAATTATATATATATATATATATATATATATATATATATATATATATATATATATATATATATATATTAAATGAAATATTTATTGAGATAACGAAGAGTTTTACAAACGCGGGAATTAAAAGAAAAGACCTAGGACGCGAAACAAAACCCTAAAGTCCAAATTAAGACAAAAAGAAACCCTAATTGCAAAACAAGCCAAACTATACTATAAAAGCTAGACTCAACTCCATCAGCAGCCCAAAAAACCAAACAGCCATCCACAATGCTTGAAACCAACGAAGGAGCTTAACAAAGCTTCAACATCAGAGCAGTACAATAAGGAAAGGACACCTTCAAGGCTCTTCATCAGCGAACAATCCCTCAATCAACCATCAGCAAGAACAACCACCTAGCCTCAGACAGCATCGAGCTTCGACCAACTTCAACAGCAGAAGAGGAAGAACATCACCAAACCAACTTCAGCCACAATGACTCATATCCATCCAGCAGAGGAACAAACGAAGAACAGCCAAAAGAAACAACACCAAAATACACAAAGATAGACTCAAATCAGATTTACTCAAACTTTCACAATGTAAAGTATAGCAAGGTATTTAATCAAACAGTTATGCATCCTACATTGAGAGCTTCTAAAATCATAATAGCTTTTAATTCATTAGGAATAGAATTTGCAGATATGTTATAGATTGATTTCTTCTTAATAGAGTAATGAGCAATCCAATCAGTAGCATTATTTTGCTCCCTAAAAACATGAGCAATAGTCATGCTGCTGAGAAGCAAGCTACGAATGCAATGAATGACAGGCTTTATAAACCAAGCTAAGACTAAAGCCTTATTAGTAATCCAATTAATAGCAGATAAAAAGTCAGACTCTATATCAACAAGGGACCAGTTATTAACTTTACAAATCAGAAGTCCATCTAAAATAGCCTGAACCTGAGCAAAAAGAGAAGAAGTCTTACCATACAAAAAACTCTGCCCTATAACCAAACTACCAGAGCTATCACGAATAATGACTGAACCATTGGCCTCCCCGTTCTTTAAACAAGACGCATCAACATTCATCTTAAGTCTTCCAGAAGGAGGCAACACCCACTTGACATACATAGGCCTATTAGTAGCTCTAAACTGATTACTACAACCAAAACTGTAAGCAGCCTTAGGATAAGAAGAGCAATTAGTTTTACTAATAACCTTATTCTTATCAAGATTATGAATGATGGAATTAATATGATTGATGGTAGCAATACTAGATGTCATAATACCTTTATTCTTTAACTGATTTCTAGCTTTCCAAATACTATGCAGAATAAGAGAAGGAATAATACTTCTAACCTGAACCTTAGCAGCCTGAGAACCTTGCCATAACTTTGATATAAACTTGATGTTCATCTTCCTATTCATATAAATTCTAAAAATAACGGCAAAGTGGATCCATATTGACCAGGAAAAATCACAAGAGATAAACATATGCTCAATAAACTCACAACAATCACAGAACTGGCACTTAGAAGCCATGATAACACCTCTCTTTTGAAGCATAGAATCAACAGCAACATAAATTTTAAGAATCTTCCAATGAATGAATGAGCATTTACTAGGAGTTAAAGAATTCTAGATATTTTTAAAAACAGAATCAGTATTATACCTACTTCTAACACCCTCCAAAGTATCTTTAAGGCTATACTTACCATTCTTAGCAAGAGACCAGATCATTAAATCATGCCTACTGTCATCAATATGAATGCAGTTTATATAAGCAATAACATCAGGGCTAATGAAACTATAAACAGAAGACAAATCCCAAGAATTGTTAGACCAATAAGATCTAACATTCTCAGGAGTGAACCAAAGATTATTATCACTTCTGTTAAAAGAAATAAAAGGACCGGAATCAGTCCAATTATCTAACCAAAAATCAACCAAACCATTACCTTCTTTCCACTTAATAAAACTATCTGCTTTATCACGAACATTAAGCATTCTTTTCCAAACTAACGAACCAACTTTCATAGAACTAACTTGTAAAGGATGATGCTTAGTGAAATAAATATTATGCATAATACTAGCCCAGAAATAATTATTTTCCCTAAAACCAGCCCAGAGATTGAATGAAATAGCAGTTTGAACATCAACCATATTCCTAAGATTAAGACCACCTTCACTATAAGTTTTACATAAGCTGAACCATTTACACCAATGCACCTTCCTATCAGAATGAGAAGAACCCCATATGAACTTATTCAAAATGATTTCAAGTTTAGAAATTACCCCTTTAGGAATGACATTAGACTGTATCCAGTAGAGAATAATATTAGACAGAACAGACTTCACAAGTGTAAGCCTACCTGCAAAAGAAAGCTTAGAGGTATTCCATTCCTTAATCTTATTACTGACCTTGCAAATGAGCTTATTGTAATTGCTGCTTCTATTATTAGTGCTGATGGTAACTCCAAGATAATCTGTAGGTAAACTACTAGAAGAGAAACCAGAGTGGTTAATAACAATGTCAATCTTACTGACCTCCATACCTTTAGCCATTAAGACCTTACTTTTATCCTTGTTCAACACCTGACCAGAAAGAAGCTAATACTTATCCAAGAAACTACAAAGCTTGTCAATAGTTGATTTTTTACAGTTCAAGAATAACAAAATATCATCAGCAAACGCTAGGCTATTAACCTCAATCCTATTTCTACATTTATATTTCATATCTTTATTATTATGAATCATAGCATTTAAACCCCTAATGAATAACTCCTCAGCTATAATAAACAGAAAAGGAGAGATAGGATCACCTTGACGCAGACCTTTCTTAGAGTTAAAGTAACCAAAACTTTCACCATTCACAAGCATCGAAATATTAACAAACTGAATCATTTTCTTAATAAGACAAATGAACCTAGAAGAGAAGCCAAACTTATCAAGAATCTTGAAAATAAAATCATGTTTAAGCTTATCAAAAGCTTTAGACATGTCAAGCTGCACCACAATATTATTATATTTAACTTTTCTATTCAAGTCACAAATGAGCTCTTTACAAATCATGATATTTTCATTAATATTCCTACCAGGCACAAACCCACCCTCGTTAGGAGAGATTAAACTAGGCAAAGTCAAAGCCATCCTAGAAACAATGATCTTTGACATAATTCTATTAAGCACAGAACAAAGGCTTATTGGTCTATAATCTTTCCAAGTAATAGGGTTTGAAACTTTAGGCAACAAACAAACACCAGTAGAAAAAATACCTTTAGGGATACACCTACCATTTAAGAAGTCATTCATAGCATTTATCATGTCTATTTTAATAATGTTCCAACAATGATTAAAGAAATTAACAGTAAAGCCATCTATGCCAGGGGCACTAGAAGGATTCATAGACTTGATAACATTTCTCAACTCACTTTCATCAATAGGCTTAAGAATACTCATGTTAATGTCAGTAGTAACAAGGCTAGGAATATTGTTAAAAATATCATCATTCAATCTATTAGCATCATCATCATAAGAATCAATAAGAGCACTTTGAAAGAAAGACACAGCAGATAAACCAATTTCAGAAGAATCAGAAAGCCAAACTTCACCACATTTGATACCTTTAATATTATTACGCCTTCTTTTCTTTTGAACAAAACTATGGTAGAATCTAGTGTTTCTGTCCCCTTCAATCAACCATTTACTATAGCATTGCTGCTTCCAATAGAGCTCCTCCATTCTATGAGCTTTAATAAGCAATGCATTAACTTTAGCTAGCTCAGCCTTGGATTCAGCAGACTGACAATTCTGATGATGTAAGTATTTTTGCAAAACCATGTCCTCCATACTTTGCACTTTACTAAATATATTGCCAACTACCTCCCTATTCCACACTTTTAGACCCTTCTTCAATCTTTTAAGCTTGTTCCAGAACATAAACAAAGGATCACCACCCAGATCATATCTCCAATTATCCTCAACAAAAGGAAGAAAAGACTCCTCTAAGAACCACATTTCCTGAAACTTAAAACAAGATTTGCCTTTCATAGCATTGTTAGCAAACGATATAATCATAGGCATATGATCAGACCCCGTTCTAGCAAGATGATAAACTTTAGTAATGTTAAACTTGTTGATCCAATTATTATTAGTAAACACACGATCCAATCTCTTCTATTAGCACCATTGGACCAAGTAAACTTGGAACCAATATAACCAACATCCTCAATATTACAGGAACTAATCATATCATTAAAGTCATTAGTGCTATTCAAACAGAAAGATCTACAACCCAATTGATCATCAATAGAACAGATAGCATTAAAGTCTCCACAAATTAACCAGCTTAACTCAGTATCAGCAATACTCTTAAGAAAGTTCCAAAGATCAATTCTATTAACTCTTTGGCACTTAGCATAAATAATAGAAATCATAACATGTTGATTATCATTTAACAAGCTAGCTTTTATATTAAGACACTGATTCATATCATTAAGAATCTCAACAGAAACATCATAATGCCAAAAGATCCAAATTTTGTTATTGACATTAAAAGCAAAGTTATCATAACCAAGTTTAGCAACAACACTAGCAATACTATTACAATTCACTAAGGGTTCTTGAATAGCAATTAACTTAGCTTTATTCTTAATAGCAAGAAACTTGAGCCTACGAACAGAAGCTTTATCCTTAATGCCACGAATATTCCCATTTAAAATACTAATCATTTAAAGAGTTTGAGGATTTAGATTTACTTAAACTATTGAACTGTAATGCCTTAATGATCTTGCTCCTAGTATTCTTCTTGCCTTTAGCTATCTTGATTTTCTTATCGAAGATTTCCTTAAAGCTAGATTCACCTTCCTCTTCACTCCTATTCTGAGCACTGAACCTACTCCTTTGCTCATCCTCCTCTTCTATAACATTCTTCTTCTGATCAACTTCAATATGTTCATTCTTGCCCTTTTGAGCATTGGTTCTAGGTTGATCAACATGTTCAATCTGTTCATGGACATTATCTCCTTTATTCTGAACTGCCTCCTTAATCCTTTGAACCTTAGCACTAATTCTCTTACTACTTTCCTGGTCATTCTGACTATTTTCACGATAGAACTCAGGAGAATTAGACACCCATTTCTTAGTAGGAGAATGTTGAAGACTTCTCAGCCTACCATTATGAGACTCTTCATCTTCAGAAACCATATTAACATAACCATTATTATCCGTTAACCCCAAATTTAACGTTTCAATTGCCTCAATTATCTCTCCTTGCTCATGAGTTTTGCACCCTTCAACATCATTCCCTAGCCCTATCTTTTCATCTTTCTTCACCCATTGCTTATTTATGATTGATTTAATCTTGTTATTTGTAAAAACTTCCTCAATTTCTTGATTATTGGGAACTTTCTTGCAGCCCTCAATACTATGACCAATATGGTAACATTTATCACAATACAGTGGCATATTTGTGTATATTATCTTGACCCAAAATCCATAATTATCATCAAACCCAATCCAGACATCCGATGGTGGTTTAGTAGCGACATCAATCTCCACTAAAGCTGAGCAATATGAAAACAGTCTGTTTTCATCAGGAATTTTCACAACTAAAACCTCATCTAACATAGAAACAGTAGATCTAACCAAACTATCATCATAAAGAACTTCTGGCAATACAAACTTAACCCAAACAGGCGCCACTGAAGATTCTTTTGACATATCACCAGATCATTTTAAAAGACGCATAACGGCATTACCAATAGTCCAAACAGCTCTCTGAAATAACTTTGCATAATCTTGTTTGCCATTAAACTCAAATATCACATGCCTTGAATCCCAGAACCTGAATCTAAACGGTTCATTAAATTTGAACGTATCAAGAAACTGACTTAAAACAACTCTCTTAGGAACTCCTTGAGAGAACTTTCCAACAAGAGAATATTTTGATTTTGCTTTCAGCTTTTCTAATGTTCCTCCATCGAATTGAATAGACAGATGATCATTTTTGAACTCCTTCAACTCTGGTTCGAATTGAACCTTCTCCTGCTTCCCTAAACTTTTCTTTAAAACTTCAACATAAAAGCTTGACTTATTCACCATATGATCATTGTTGACTGAATGATCCATAGATAATTATGAAAATTCAAAAAACAGAGCAAATCGGAAACTTAAACAGAAAGATAGAGGAATCTATCAAGAACAATGAATCAGATTAAAGAAGATTAATTCATCAGAGATGATGAATTAATCACAAGAAAAATCAAACCAGAAAACTTGGAATTAGGCGCCTAGGTTCTTGGAGCCGCCATGGGAGAGAGTTCAATTATATTTAGTTACCTATCTTCTTAATTATATATTATTGTAATAATTTAATAAACTACTAGTTGTTGGGTAATAACTTTTATTAGATTTTTTTATTAATATTCAATTGTTGGACTAACATACCTTCCATCCAAATAGATTTAGGCCAAAGCTATTTCTCCTATGAAATTTTTTATTTCCTCCATAATTTGACAAAAAAACCCATGCTGTTATTTCTTTCATAAAGGAAATTACACATTTGTCCTTCTACTCATTTATTCTACCTTGTTCATTTTCAAGAACGCCATTATTCTACCTTCCTTCACCCATTCTATTATCCCTACCCATTAACAAATTAAAATAAAAAAACCCTAACAAAACTATTACCCATTACAAACAGTTTCTACCTTTCATTTTTTCAGTACCTTACAAAATAACATCGAAGAGAGAGAGAGAGCAGCCCTTAAAGAAAGTAAGATTTCTTCAGTTTCTTTGCTTTTTCATTTTTTGATAAGGGTTCTTTAGTTTATCTACCTTTGGCCAACTCGATTAAGGTTCTTTAGTTTTTCTTTTTCTTTATTTTTCGAGTATGGTGGTGGTATTGCTGTTATATTTTGTTGTTAGATTCGATTAGGGTTTCGATTTCTGTCTGCTGTTTTGACTTGGTTTCGACTTTGATGTTCTGGTGTTTTTTTTAACAAAGAGCATGTGATTCGGAGTGGCCATCTTGGAATCACATGCTTTTTTTAAAACCGAAAAATAGGTGATTCTAAGTGGCCATCTCGGAATCACCTGTTTTTCGGTTTAAAAAAAACATGTGATTCTGAGATAGCCACTCGGAATCACATGCTCTCTGCTAAAAAAACAGCAGAATAGTGATGGTCATCTGATTCAGAGTGGCCATCTCGGAATCAAATGTAACTTGGTTCGAATTTGTTTGCAACTGATTCCAAGATGGCCACTCGGAATCAGTTGCAAAACCCCAGTTTATTGAATGAGATTCTTGATTTTCCATGGTCGAACGACATTCAATCTTAAAAAAATTGATGTGTTTTGGGTTTAGGGTCAATTTTAGTTGCAAAAATCAGATATATAGGATTAAAAAGGGTTTAATGTTATGTTTTTACACAGTAGGGCAATCTATTTCACTAATGGCACGTAATATTAAATTTGAAAACAACATAAGGGTAAACTAGTAATATCATGTTTCAAGTGTTTTAGAGATTTCAAATTATGGAGGAAATAAAAAAATTCATGGGGGAAATAGCTTTGGCCATAGATTTATCTCGATCGTAATTCATATTTTATATATTTATTTCTCCACGACACTATATAATAACATATATAATATTATTATCTGTAATTCCAAATCGATTATGTAAACCCAATATTTCAATAACGATTATTTTAATTAATTGGATTTTGTAATAATATGTTTAAATACTATGAATTCACACGTGATGAAGTGTATTTGTTTGAATTATTTACTATATAACGATGTTGTTTAAGATGATGTCTAAATGTAATGTTAGATGATAGCCAACAACGGACTAAAAATATTATGTAACAGTTTATAATAAATGAAATGTTAACCACCACCTTAATGAAACATGAATTCTTATGGAGTATAAGATGAAAGTGTGACACGACCATGTAATCAAAATATGTCAACGTTGAACTGGTATTACTTTACTGAATTTAAGATAGCTTAATTTCATTCAAATAATTAAGGCAATACAAAAATGAATCATCGTATTATTTAAATTAGAAATATATACATATAACCTGGAGTAATAATACAACATGACAAAAATACACCTCCCACTTAATCTTGATAACTCTAAACTAATGTCAATCATGCAAACTATATGTTCCCTAAATATGAAAGGTGGCAATGCTTTAGTAAACAAATTTTCAACAATATAATGTGTATCAATATGTTCTACCCTTACGTAGTTGTTATAAACTCGCTTATTTACGGACAAGAACTTAATGTCTATGTGCTTAGATTTGTTGGCGTTACTGTTCTTGTTGGAGAACATGACATCTGAACTATTGTCACAATAAATTATGAGGGATTTTTCTATTTTTTCCACTGCATGTAATATTGTAACAAAGGTTCTTAACCTTAGTGCATGGGTTGATGCATTAAAACACATCACATATTATGTTGTCATGGTCGAGGTGAGGATCAAATCTTTCATGATATAACACCTCTCATTAGAATGAGTACATAACTATTAGTGTATTTTTTTGGTGTCCACACACCCTATAAGTAGAATAGTCTTTGATTTCTAGGTTATCTAATATATTTTATATGAGTAAAAAAAGTTTGGTATTCCTCCAGTACCGGAGCACCATCTTTGTTATATTTTAATGGGTAACTCATGGATTGCTCATGTACCTTACCAGCATAACAACTATAAATGTTATATCTGGTCGAGTACATACATGAGCATACATAAGACTCCCAACTACAAAAGTATATGGTACAATATGCATGAATTAAATCTCAAATTTTGTTTTTGGGCATTGATAAAGTGATAGTTTTTATCCTTTTAATACAGGGTTATCAATATATTTGGTGTTATTCATACCATACCGATATAACGTGCTTTCAATATATGCCTCTTGTGAGATACCCAAGAAGCCTCGAATATAATTCATTAAAATACGTATAGTTGGCATATAAAAAGCTTCACCAAGATTCTTCATATCAAATTTCACTAGCATCAATTTCTTGGTAGCATATAATAAACCTAGGTTGTTAGTAGCAATGAGTATGTCATCGACACACAATACTAGATATATCATTTTACTCCCACTGATCTTGTGGTATGCATAATTTTTTACAAGCTTTTCTTAAAGATTAAATAAAGTGGTAGTGTTTAAAAACTTGTGGTACCATAGACGAGAAATTTTCTTAAGTCTATAAATGGATTTATTTAGGTTACACAAATTCTACTTTGAGTCTCCAACCATAAATTGTTCAGGTTATTTCATGTAATGTTTTAATTCAATGTCTCTATTAAAAAACATTGTCTTAACATACATTTGGTAGATCTTTAAGTCAAAATGGACAACAAGAGCCATGCTTATGTTAAATGAGTAATTTGATAACACTTTGAGTATTTGAATAATCACTCTGTTCAGTTTGATTATACAATTTTTCTACAAGACGAACTTTGTATCTTTCTATAATTCCTAAAATATCATACTTGGGTTTAAACAATCACTTACAACCTAGTTCTTTCATCTCTTCATCTAGAGTGGTAAGATAATAAATTTAATTACCATACATCAATTTATATTCTACATTCATTGATTTAATCCAAAGTTTAGAGTTTGAATTTATCATAGCATCTTGAAATGAAATTGGTTATCTTTCAGAATGTTTGAAGTACCTTCATATTCATTCAAAAATGTCACATAGTTTAAAGATATTGAATTTATCCTCTTTCAAGTGGACCTACACAATGTTGGCTTATTGTTTTATTCTATTTTATGAGGTTGCTGAATTTGTTCATCGGAAATAACATCAACATTTTCAACTTGAGGTGGATATGCAATATTAGTTTGTAAAACTGTATTCCAAACTTCTTGGTATACTATTGATGATCGATAAACTAACTATAGTAGAAGCATCAATACCAGAGACTCAATGAATTAGTTTAAATTATTTCTCAAATATGGCATTGATTTTTGAATCATATCTTTAAAAAATACTATAGTTCTCGTTTTAAAAAAATCTATAAAAGAGTAAAATTTGTAACCACTGAAGTGGTATGGGTACCTTATAAAGTTGCAACAAACTATTTTGGACTCCAACTTTCGTTCATTATACATAAAAGGCTATGCTTCTGTTGGATATCCTCACGCATGAAACTGCTTACAGTTAGGTTTATACCCTCTAAATAGTTCATGTGGTGTTTTAGTTGATGCTGAAAAAGGAACATTTTAAAATGATATATGTTGCACACTTAAGAGTGTCCCCTAATAGTGAATACGGTAGCAATGTATGACTAAGCATGCTCCTAACCATATCTATTAATGTGTTCGTCGCTAATATATATTATTTATAGTGGACGACCCTATATTGTGTATTGATATACAATTGCACACTCTATAATGTATAGATCAAATGGGATATAATGTTGTTCCTCTGGTTCATCATATTTTCATCTTATTTACCACTATAGTCGGATATTAAAGCTTTAATATGTTTAACTAATTGTAATTTAATTTTAATCTTAAAGGATCTGAACATGTAAGTTGATATGGTCGTATATTGTTGGAAGGGTATAGGGACAAAATCCGAAGGGGTGATTCAGACATCTTTTACACCAAACTTTCGATAAACAATAGACCTAAGTGGATTATGACTCAACTGTGTGCTAAAACGCTTTGGTTTTGGGCTTTGGAAACTTTGAAATGGATCTGAGACCAAGGTCCAACCCGAACGACCCATGGGTCACAAAACAAGAGTATAAATACCTCAACCAACCAAATTTAATGGGTTGTAATTTTTTGGACAATCTTAATCCATGGCATAAACCTCTTTTATCTCTCCATCCTTTACTTTAAAAGTTAATACCCCATTAAACAAAAGACCTAAAATACCATTCGACCAAAAATAATCCACACCAAAAGTGACCACGGTGGGAGACGGTGGTGCCTGAATAGCAAATTCAAGACCAGTAAATAGAAGGGATAGTTCATATATCATTATGGCATGGATTTTAACATGCAGAATATTCCACCTCCAGGAGTTGATGCTCCACTTCCAGGATTTGAAGGTGTAACCCAAGACAATATCCCTCAACACAACCCAAATGAACGTGATCAGCTAAGGGATAAAATTGAAGCTTTAAAGGCTCAGAAGCAAGCAGAAAATGAGTAAAAGAAAAGTCTAATGCGTCCGGACTCCACCCTACAGATGAGCCTAGAGACAATGAGCAGTCCACAAAGACTCATGTCAGCTATAAGAAAACGCATCAGTCTAAACGAGTTGTGAGTACAACATCAGAGTCTTCTGATAGTTTATCAAATGACTCAGACCTTGAATAGTCACTTTCATCCAGTAGTGATGAGGGACGCATAAAGAAGAAATTAAGGTTAACCAAGAAATATTCAAGAAAAAAGGATATAAATGGCAGAATGAAAAAGAACAAGTATCACGAAAAAATAAAGGGTTTAGTTGATCATCACATTAGTCATTTGTTGCTTGATCTGTTTTATATTCAATATGAACCATGTATTTTTGCTACTCCAAATGAATATGTTGTATTTTTTCGTAGGCACAATTGGAGACAATCACCATTGTTCTAAAAAAATACTCTTTGGAATCTTCCTAAGCGATTTGATAGCTCCAAGATGGAAGAGCACGATGGAAGTAAAGATCTGGACAACCACCGCGAGAAATCTAAAAAGAATATGATAAACTTTGAGGATGATAACAAGCTTTTATGCCAGGAGTTCTCACAAACCTTTAAGGGAAGTTCCCTCAAATGGTACAATAGTCTCCCTCAGGGGTCTATAAAGAAATTTGACATGTTTTAGGTAGCGTTTCAGAGGCACTTTGTTGGAGCAACAAGCTTAAAGAAAATTGTGATACTATTATCCATTATTCCTATGAGCCAAATGAGTCTCTGAAACAATATATTAGTATGTTTGTGAACACAAAAAATGGGTTAGCTAATTGTTTTAAACATGTAGCAATTTAGTTGATTCAGTAACCCGGAAGAAAATAATGACTTTTGGAGGGTTGTTAAATAAAGTTGGAAAACAAATCACAGTTGATGAAACCTAGAAATCTAAAGTGCCTCGTCCGAACAGATTTGTTGCTACAACATCAATTCCACAATCAACAACTCAATCCCAGCCTATTGTCAAGTACAAGTCAAAAGAATCAAGATATGGATCACATCGGCCCAGAGAAAATCAGTTCAGTCAAAACCAACAAGTTAGAAGTAAAAGAGGCCAATGAGTTCAGCCTGAATGGTTTGTTGAGTTGGAAGAAAGTGTAGCAATAGTATATGACAAAACTAAGAATGATGTATAGTTTAGAAGGCCATCCCCACTACAGTCCTCTAGAGATACTCAAAGTACTTGTTTTTGTAAATATCACAAAGATGTGGGTCATGACACACATGATTGTATAGCACTAAAGAAAGAAGTAAAAAAATCACATAGAGAGAAGAAAATTGGGTGCCTTTGTTAAAAGACAAGGGTGCAGTAGATTGGATAACACTCAATCCAATACCAATACACCCCGAACGAATTTATCAACCCTTCTAGGGACATCCAGACAGGAGGATGCCATGAAAATTGAAGAATTTGACTTGGACACTGAATATCTTGATCCTGATCCAAATCAAAATCAGGTGAGGGTAATAGTGGATAATTCTGCCACGGTTTAGGATTTGGTAAAGTTTTTTGAATCATTAACTATATTTGGGGGAGACATTGTCAGGATAAATGTCTGCACATCTTTACCAAACTCATGCTCCTTTCATAGTCTTTGATAAATATGACTTAAGAGATATAGTGGGTCCACATGAAGACGTTGTTGTAATATGAGCATCAATTGGGGGTAATGACATACGATGAATCTTGATTAACACAGGTAGTTCGGCAAATATGTTATTTCTAACTACTTATAAGCAGATAAATAATCCTTCAGTTATCCAACGATCAAACATAACTATTATAGGTTTTACTGGGAGTTCGGCCTATGTTATCGATGAATTCAAAGAGGAAGTACTATTGGGAAAATGACCATTTAAAAAAAAATTAAGAGTGTTATTCGTTGTGGTTGATTTCCCAACATCCTACAACGCCATATTTGATAAGATCTTAGTTGTGGGAGGACAAGTGGGTGTTGTCCCAAGTAGCCATAAAGTTGCTAGGGAATGCTATGTAACAGCTCTTGCCTCAAAATCATTAGAGGTAGTTAAGGTTAACAAGGAATAACAGCTACTTGAGCCTTCCATCAATATAAATTGAATAGATGATCCAATGGAGGTTCCTAGTGCTATAATGCCCATTGAAGAAGTTGAAATCCATTATATGTATGAAGACAAAAGTGTTAGGATTCAAACTAAATTACCATTGAGTTTGAAACAAAAGTTATTGACCTTCTAATCTAATAATCTACACGTGTTTACATGGTGAATAATGATGTAACTGAAGTACCAGCCTAGGTGATCTGCCACAAGTTATCAGTCTAATCTGATGTGGGACCAGTAATATAAAAAAGGAGGACTTTTTCCAAAGAAAACTTCGATGTGATAGTGCAAGAGGTTGATCGATTAACCAAAATGGGGCATATCAAATAATCTCAATACGCTTTGTGGACAACTAATCCAATTTTAGTCAAGAAAATAATGGACAATGGTGTATGTGTATTTACTTTACCGGTCTTAATAAAGCATATCTTAAAGATCATTTCCAGTGTCTCGGATAGATAAGTTAGTGGATTCTACATCAGATAACAAGTTGTTATCCTTTACGGATGCCTTTTCAGGGTAAATAAGATATTGGTGGATCTGAATGATCAGGATCATACTACATTTATTACTGATATAAGGCTTCACTGTTATAAGATAATGCCATTTGGGTTGAAGAATGCTGGAGCTACGTATCAGTGGTTGGTAATAAAACATTTACTCACCAAATTGGAAGAAATATGGAAGTATATATAGATGACATGATGGTGAAAATCCTCGAGGAAAAAGATCACATATCTGATCTTCAATAAAGTTTCTCTAACTTAGACACTATTAACTTGAAGTTAAACCCTGAAAAATGTACTTTTGGAGTCCGATCTGGCAAGTTTATAGGATATTTCATAAGTGAAAAATGATTCAAGCCTATCGGGAGCAGTTGAATGCTTTATTAGCTATGGATCCACCTCGAAGCACTAAAGAAGTCCAGAGACTAATCGGGCGATTGGCTGCGTTGAATTGGTTTATTTCAAGATCATCGGACAAGTGTGTTTAGGTTTTACAAGTTTTGAGGAATGTTAAGGACTTTAATTGGTCTTTACGGTATCACCAAGCCTTTCGTGAAATAAAAAGCACTTATTTTCACCCAATAAATTGTTCAAACTCATTCAAGAATAGAAACGTTATATGTATTTAGTTGTATCAGAGTATGAAGTGATTGCTGTGTTATTAAGGGAAATTGACAATTACCCCCGTTCGGTGTATTACATAAGCAAGAGTTTGTTGGAAGCAGAGTAAAAGTATTTGAAATTAGATAAATTAGCCATGGTATTGGTGATAGCAGCCAGGAAAATGAGGTCACATTTCAAGCACATTCAAACATAGTTCGAACATCTTTTCCTTTAAAGAATGTTATACTAAAAGCTAACATATCAGGAAGAATGACTAAGTGGTTAGTAAAGCTTGGAGATTATGATATTTATTTTGCACCTCGAACTGCAATCATAGCTCAAGCATAGTTGATTTCCTGTTAGAATTTCATATTAAAAGGCCCTGCGAAGAAGCTCAAGAAAATAAGTTTAAGAAATAGTGGGGAATCCGAACAGACGGTGGGTCTAGTACGATGGGATGCGGAGCTGGATTTTGTCTAACCTCCCATTATGGTGATACTATGTACCAAGCTATATGTTTTGGTTTCAGGGCATCCAACATGAATCAGAATATAAAGCAGTTATAGCTGGTTTAATACAACTCAATTATGTGGAGCAAAGAGGGTCCGGTTAGTAAGTGATTCCTAGGTACGTATTCATCAGGCTCAAGGAAAATTTGAAATTAAAAAAGACCAGTTGATGAAGTATCTGCAAGTGTTGAATGAAGTAGCCATAAGTTTTAAAAACGTACGGTATGAGTATGTCTCTAGATCGGAGAATACTGGGGCAGATTCTTTAGCTACCATAGCCTACTCTGAAGCATATCCATGGATTCTTATGCAAGAATGTCCATCCATAGGCTCAGTTTGAGAAAAATAGGGTGAAGCTGAAGAAAATATGAACATATTTGGCATACAATCCAAAGATTAGAGGTATAAAAATAAAACAATTTATTACTGATAGATTTCTACCTTCGGATAAAGTTTTGGCTAAAAAAGTGAAATACAAAGCTTGTGGTTTCCTGGTGTTAAGAGAAATTCTTTATAAAAAATCTTTTACGAGACCTATTCTACGTTGCATAGGGTTTGAAGAGTCCCAAAATTTTCGATCTGAATTACACGATTGAGAGGGGTCAACACATTGTGGTTATAAATCTTTAACCATGAGAGTTTTGTTAGTTATATACTACTGGCCTACTATAATGGCAGATGCCAAAGATATGGTCAGACGATGTGATCATTGCCAGAAATATGGGAATGAAATGCATGTGCCAGCAGTTCCCATGAAGTTCATACCCAAACTCATACCTTTTGATAAATGGGGTTTGGATTAAATTGGATCTCTTCTGATAGCCTCCGGAGGTTATCGAACGATAATTGTGGCAATAGGTTCTTTCACTAAATGGATCGAAGCTGCCCCACTAGTTGGAACCACTTCTAAGGCAGTTATAAAATTTATCATATCTAACATATGTTGTCGATTTGGAATTCCCCAACGTATTACTATAGACAATGGGCCACAGTTTGACAATAAAGACATGGAAACATTTTTCATTTCCAGAGGAATTCAACATTGATTTTCTTCTCTTTTCCATCATCAGGGAAATAGACAGGTCGAAGTTTCTAATCGAAGACTTTTAATAGTGTTAAACAATAATCGTGAAGGAGTTATAGGGTAATGGACAAGTGATTTTCAAGAAGTATTGTAGTCCTACCGAACTACTCCTCATACACCTACTCAAGAGTATCATTTTGCTCTTGTTTATGACATGGATGCAATCACACCTATAAAAGCTACTTTGCCCTCATTCCGGATACAAAACTATTCCGAACAAGCTAATGATATGGTGGTAAGGAATTAGTTGGATCTGATTGAAGAAAGAAAAGTAAAGGCACATTTGAGAACATCACACTACCAGGGTTTGATGAAAAGTAAGTTTGTATTTAAAATTAAAATAAGAGATTTCGGGATAGGGGAAAAAGTGTTAAAGAAAGTCTTTTTACATACCAAGGAGAAAATGTTTGGAAAACTGGCTCTGAATTGGGAAGGCCCACATGGTATGTGAAAGAATATTGCAAGGAACATACAGACTTCAAAACAAAGAAGGAAACATGTTGAAACACCCTTGAAACATTGAGTATCTCAAGCTGCACTTAGAATAAAATCATCTTGTAAATATTTACTTTGCCATACTTCAATGCAAATATTTGGGGGCATAATCTTTCCTACCCTAGTGGCGCTAGGAGGTTTTAATGAGGTGTTAGGTTTTAAATGAATATTCTCTTATGTATTTTGAACGAATCGTAGTGAATACGAAGTGATCGGATAAATTAAACACATATTAAACACCTTCGGCCTTCAAATGAAATATCTTTGAAATGATCGGATGAATTAAACACTTATTAAACACCTTTCGTTTTCAAGTGAAATATCTTTGAAGTGGTCAAACGGATTAAACACTTAATAAATACGTCAGAAAAATTAAATACACATTAAATATCTTTAGCCTTGAAATGAAATAATGTTCAATGGCTCATACATATTAAATATTGGTTAAACTTTACATTTTTAGACTTATGGATTGGGTTAATCCGTTCATACCACTTTTAAATATCACAGTTTAATGAAATTGTAAAAAAACACAAAATAGAGAAATGCATATGAAGGAAAACACAACTTTAAAAACTGATTGGATCATCAGAAGATGTTTGATCCACCATTACACAAAATGCCTTGGCCATCCAAGGACTTTAGTTTCAAACAAAAAACTGAAAGTAGAATAACCTTAGGGCTCGTTCCATTCGGGTTTTTTTCCTTACCTTCATATTTTTCTTATTTTTTCCCTTCATCTTCGTCTTGCTTGGGGATTTTGGCATCAGTACTTGAACTTTCATCAGGTCTCTCATTGGAATCAGACTCACTTGGTGAAGAAACTCCATGTTTATCATCATATAACAGCGTATGGAAAGGTATCTCATCTTATGGTACGAAGTTCCACAGAGCTCCAAGGTTCTTTTTTGGAAAGATCTCATGGAATAATAAGACCATGTCCACTTTAATACCCTCATCCCTCCTTTCCATAGATCCCACTACAGCGACAACATATTTATCCACTGCTGCAGTTATATCTTGAGTTTGGTTTTTCTTTAGAAAAGCAATTTCTTCTTCATTCTCTTTGAGAAGTTTCTCTAAATTCTCTTTCTCTTCAGATAGTGCATTAATGGTGCCTGCATCAGTGACTTGTTGATCCTTCAAATACTTAATCTCTTTAGAAGTAGTTGTTTCCAGTTTGAAATATTTGGTCTAGATGTCTCCTTATACAGTCTTAGACTGTTCCAAATCAGTGCTCAGTTGCTTTTTCTCTTTGCATAAAGTCTCCACTTTCTGCTGTTCGGCTGAAAGGGAATTCTTTTAGTCTTGATCGGCAGTGTTAAAAGAAGTAATGTCTTTATCCAGAGCCCTAACTTGTCTTTCCAGGTCAACTATTGGCCTGATGTAGCCTAAGACTGCATGACCCAAGGTATCATACTCGCTTGGTACTAGAAAAGATTCACCATCATAAATTACTGTTTTGGCTACGGCCGTTGACTTGGAAAAGGTTCGATCAAAGTCCTCTTTATCAAACTCGTTGATATACATGTTACCTAGGTCATCCAGATTAACGTCACCTTCAATCATAAGGCTGGTCGCTTGTAGGAAACGCTAAAGAAGGAGGATCAGCTTGTACATCTTTTTGTGAAGGAACATTAGTTGGAAGAGTATGAGGAAAAGCTATAGGTCGGAGTATTATATCAGACCCTATGGTGCCCTTCTTTTTTTTCCCAACTCTTCGGTCACTACCTTCCTTGAGTCTTTTATGACCTTTTTTCTTAATTTGAGATGGATGTTCTGACCCTTCGGTTTCATCCACTGTTACAGCAACTGCCTTTAACAAAGCAGCATTGATCTCTTCAAGATTACCCAAACTACCCACATCAAAAATCTAATGAGATGGGTTAACTTCCTTCCTTCTTTTTTATCTTGTCTAGATGGCTAGGGGAATTATTCCAGGCTGGTAAGTAGAGTTTACCATCCTTTGACTTAGTTCTTTTGAGGATGACCTCTGATGAATGAGCAGTAGTAAGTTGTTCCTAAGTAAGCTCCCTATTTTCACTTGTCTTCCACAAGTGAGCCCTTACCATGTTTCCAACAGTGAAACAGTTATGGAAGGCAAAACCCCTCTTCTCTGAGGCTCATTGGTTTAATTTGGCGAATGTGATCATTTCAGCCTCCAGATGCTCTGAAAACATTTTCGCAAATACTACAAAATAGACACAATAGTTAGTTCGGTATAACAAAATAGAATCTAAATACTAGTAAAAAGCCGAAAGGAAGTAACCTGAGCTCTTCTAGTATTTGGCCAATTGGCTTGGATTTCCTTTGAAGGTTATCTTTTTTCCATTCTCCCAAGCCCCACTTATGTAGAGAAACTGAGTCATTAATGGTTTCTCTTCCTCAAATAGATCGTTAACCACTTTATAGTCGTTCCCCATATTGTAAGGATAGAAATGGATGTGGTGATTTCTACACAAGCTAGCCACAACAACAAACTACTCCATAGGCATTGAAATTTTTGACAATCTCGGAGCAATAATGTTGGCTAAATGAGTATACCAGGTATTCGGACTCAGTTGGCTTGGGAAAAACGTTATCAAATGAAAATACCTTAACTATTTATGGATCTAATGGGAAGAGAAGACCCCAGTTCAACACCTCAGTGTATACCACCATCTCCCCGACTTTACAATCCATCGAAGTTTATGGAGTGATGATAATATTCACCTTAATAGACTCCGGAAAGCCCCATTTTTTTATGATCCTATCCAATTTAGCAGTATGCGTATACACGTAAGAGATTTTATAAATGGCCAGTAAGTACTTCCTACTCTAGGCACTCTCGGAAGTGCTTCGGTATTAGGCATCCCCACATTTCCTCTGCTAGTCCAAACTATTGTGATATCTCTAGTATTTTCGGGAAATTGGTCACATTTAGATTCTTTCTCAATTTGAGTAGCTTCATTAAGGGAAATTGGTGGATAAGGATGAAGGGGTACTTTTGGCATTGGAAAGTCGAGTGACTTTTCAGGGTGTAATATTTTCAGTATCTGACCCCATAGCGATTAATGGTGAGGGTTTCTTGATACTTGAAACTTTTTTTTCCTTAGAGGAAGATGTTACGGGTATTTAAACCGAAGGTTCAGAGTCTAGTGTAGATAAAGTTTGAACAAAAAGAGTCTTTCTAATTATCGATGTTTTGGATGAAGATGAACACTTGTCTGGCTCCAGTATTGTTTGGCTAATCACCCCACCAGAAGAAGCAAGGAGTCTGGTAACGCTTTTTGCTTCCTTTCTTTCTATTTTCAATTCAGACAGATTCAACCAACGTCTTTTGATTAGAGCAGTTCTAGTTGTGAACATGAAATTTCTCAAACTTAAAACAAATCAAAGATTCAAGCTTTATCTCTATGGAAACTAAAATTTGAATTTTTTTCTCACTCTAGAGATAGAAATATTAAAACATTTATATATATATATATATGTGAGAAAACACTTGAGTACTTCACCTAAGGTAGATGAATCATCTAAACAATAATTATGGACTAATGACCTAGACTAATTGCTTTTTCAAAGGATATGTGCAAGTACCTAAAGAAAAAACGAATGAAAGTTCGAACAAGAAACTAACATGTGTAATCAAAAGTTATTAATTAAAACTCTCTCTTTTTTATTCTTTCTCACAAAAAATAAAACCCCTCGGATCCGATCCAAATCTTCTCTTTGATAGTTAGTTATTCCCAAACATCCTGATCTAGGTCTTCTCTTTGATAGTTAGCTCTTCCAAAACCTTTTGAAAGAACTAAAGGGGCTACTGATAGGGCGGATATTGTTAGAAGGCCATTGGGACAAAATCCAAAGGGGTAATTCAGACATCTTCTACACCAAACTTTCAATGAACAATAGACCTAAGTGGATTATGACTCAGCTTTGTGTTAAACCGTTTTGGTTTTGGGCTTTGCAAACTTTGAAATGGATTTGAGTCCAAGGTCCGACCCGAACGACCCATGAGTCACAAAACAAGAGTATAAATACCCCAACCAACCATATTTAACGGGTTGAACTTTTTCGAATAATCTTAATCACTAGCATACACCTCTTTTATCTCTCTGTGTTCTATTTTAAAAGTTAATACCCCATTAAACAAAAGACTTAAAATACCATTTGACCAGAAATAATCCATACCATAAGTGACCTATGATTTCTTATGAAATATATGTATTCATATCATAAAAATCCGTCTATAAAATAAATTAAGTATATTTGGCCATTATATTGTGTTGTAGGTAATGAGCCGTAAATATTTATATGAATTAGCTTCAAGACGTCTTTAGAACGATAGGCTTCAAACTTTCTTTTTTGGGGTTGCTTCCCTTTGATACGCCAAATAAATTTATCAAAATCAGATTAGCTAATGTGACCTAAAAGACCCTTAACAACAAGCTTGTCTATTCTATTTTTAAAGATACGTTAGTGCATGGAGAAAATGAATTTTAGAAGTTACTGCACGTATTACGTTTTATTTAATTAGATATTTATAAATCTTATATAATATATATAAGATGTCACTACAATTGAGAATATTGAGACAATTCAACAATTGTCATAAAAGAGTTGAAGTTTTTCATTTCCAAAAACAAACAAAACAACATTTGTCCAATAACATAAAATAAAGTAAAAACTATTAAAGGAATGAACATACAAAATATCTTTCATGAACAATATATGTCCTAAATTTAAATAAATCTTAAATTGACAACTGGCTTCAACTGGGCAAACCACACCGTCTGTAGTGAAAATTCGAATTTTTCCATTATAGAGAGGTTTGCTTTGGCTTGAGCCCTATAAAAATATACATACGTGAGTTGGTTGTTGTGTCAACTGACTGTGTGTCTTTTGATACTGAAACTAAATTAACTTATGAAATTACTACAAAAAGAACTTACATTTCATTACTAACCATGCCTTGAACTTAGGGTAGTCTCTTTTCCAGCATTATGTACTTATGTAATGAAAACATGACAATACTTTGGCTTTTCTCTTTTTAGGGTTTTCCCTTTATTTATCGGATCCTGAAGGTTTAGCATATGCAAATCTAATGGATGAGTAATTTCTCTTGTTCAGATGTGCGCTTTTACCAACATTTATCATACTAGCCTCCAAAGTCCCTTGATCTGAATATTTTTTTCCTCATTAACTAGAATTACAAGAGTAATCATGTCCAACTTCTACTCTAAAGATTCATAGATCATCTTGAGGATTTTGAATTTATCAGGGTAAGACATGAAGATATATACCCCTAAGACTATCTCAAGACATGAAAATTTTGAATGATATATGTCATTGATTCATGACATTGCATAAAATATCTCATTTCCACTCCTTAAATTTAGCCCTAAATAAAATATGGACCATGAGAGAGTTTCTTAGTTAGTTTACATTAGTTAAACAATAAAAAAAAATACTTAATTAGTTAAATAATTCTAAATTTTTACCAAAGTTATGTAACATATACTGAATTTTATCATGATAGGGGTTGTGATTATAATATATATATATATATATATATATATATATATATATATATATATATATATATGTGTGTGCTATATATATTTTGGAGTTAGTACTTTAAGATTATAAAATATAAGTTATGTGTCATATTTAAAATCAACAAAGCTTTCCATTGAGACCATACCTGACTGATTTATGGTAACTGAACAAGCCCTTAAACATTAAAAAATAGTTATACATGAGTACGATGCATGTAAACGCAACAACTACAATCATACAATAGGTGATAGTCATCAAGAAATATGTGTGGTAGTTTTTAATGGGGGCGGCTTACACATAAAATAATTATCCTTTAACCCGTGATGCCTCAAACTGCTTCCGTTTCATGGTTTTCCTGACATTGACCGTATAGGTGGGGTATCAGGTTTTTCAATCGGTTCCATAAAATGAGTATCTTAAGTACTCACATTGTAATTGCACGAATGTTAGTGAAACGTCTATATATAACATATCAGGCCTTATCGAGTTTTATTTCAATACTCTTTGAGCATCTAAAGAAAATATCTCGTCAAATGCTCAAATATCCGAAGGGAGATGAATACCGATAAAACTTCATATATCTGAAATAAAACAATGCTTGGGCATCCAATACATCACTAGACACATCCCATAGTCCAAGTATCAGCAATAATGGGTAATTTCCTCAAATCTTGAAAATCATATATTCTCAATACTTAATGCTTCTTAATGCGTACATAGCGGAGTTACATAACTGTAACTCTTAAACATACAACATGATACTCAACATTACATAAAAAATCTGGAAAAAAAAACTCAACCTAAATACGATTGATCTAAACATGTTATATAATCGCAAGAGAAATGTGATTTTCATCATACATACATAAGTGAATTGAACATGTTATAAATAGGAATAGATACATACATATAGAAGACTAAAAAATCATGAATTCTATAATCGCATGATCATGTTTAAGTCTAGAAAATTAATAATCATAAATAAGATTTTCTCCTGAACTGAATTAAAAAAAAGATTGAGAATTCGGGAGACTTAATAAATAGGTATAAATCACACACATGGAAAAAAGACTATGCTCTAATACAAATTGTAAAATCATAATCAAGACAATGGTCTTAAACCCTTGAATAATCCAATAACTTAACTCTTTAGATGTGGATATATAATAAGGAAAAATCTAATACATGGTATATCGTTCAATATGTTCTCTTTTACTATCTAAAATTTTATAGTAGAAGTCTTGGAGCAATCTGATTAAGAAAATAAATGAAAGTGAGTATAAGTTTTTTTTATGCAAGTGAATGGCGTATTGAAATTGGTTTTCGAAGGAGTAAAAATTGTTCGGTCTCTTAATGGATCTTCAAAATAGAAGAACAACCGAGAGAAATAAAGTAAATAGAGAAAAGAATAAATGGCCATATTGTTTGCTTAATAACTTAAAGTTTTATACTTCATCAATTAACCCTGTATTTTCAATTAACCATATACTCTTTATTTATTCTTTCAATCATTGTCCTAGTTATAGATTCTTGCACTAGAGTCCAATATGAGATTATTATGCTAAAAACTCTTCCATTTTGATACATTGTACTCCAGCCGATATCCATACTTTATATATTTGTTCCACCATGAGACTGAATAATAACATATATATTATTATTATTATCATTATATTAAAGTCTAATATTCCTAATATCGAATATTTTAATTAATTGGACTTGTAACAATATGCCTCAATACTCTTAATTTACATATGATTAAGCCTTATAAAGCATAATTCCTTACAATGTAGGACTAGATATGATTTGATTCATTGTTTTTCATAAAACACTCACAAACAAAATCATATAAAAATTACTGAAAACTTGATAATAGATCGAACTAACATGCTATTCATGAATTTAAGCATTTTTTTAGCAAGATTGGTAGTACCATGCTTCCATTATAAATATAGCCTTGCTTTTGTAATACCATGGACTTGGAAACTACATTAGAATATAAATATAGGCTTACTTTACTTACTTCAGCTCTCTTAGCTATTCGTATTTGGTGAAAAACAACAAATAAAATAAAAATGTAACAAAAACCAAATACACAAGACAATATTTAGCGAGGTTCGGATTGTGATATAATCTTACTTCCACGAGAAATATACACTTTTTTATTATAAAAGAAGTTGCAGAAAGATCTTCAAACATAAACACCCAATCATCATTTGTGACAAAACTATCATAATTTACAAATATAATATGATTGACGAAACTCACTTTTTAGTGTTTGTCTCCCACCTCAATTCACTATCTAAAATACCATCTTATGTTCTTCGTGCTTAGAGAAGAAACATGCATGCAAATCAAATCAACACCCTGTCGCTCGACTATAATAACGTTTCTAATCCTTAGATTTGTGTGGTTTCTTCTATTTTTAGTCTTCTCATGTTAAGATCTGCCTTCACTTCAAAATAGATGGTTCAAATAAAACTCTAATACTTTAGTATTAAAGCCATGATACAATAGATGCTCCATATTAAATCAATTTAATAAACTATTAAATATCTTAATCAACGGCTCAGATTGTAATCATATTTAAAAATTCATATGAAGAAGCTCAGTTCCAACTAAGAACAAAACACATTAGTATAAAAGCTTTGGGCCCAAGTAACTTCGATATACTTCTTAAACCCAACTATATTCTATATCGGTCCAATAGTCATAAGTTTTGGTAGATTGTCACATATATTAAATTGCAGCATATGTCCGAAAACAAACTCACAACGAAAGATCCATCTTAAGATATTTATTGGTTCCTACCACTACAAGTCTGGACTTACCCATTATTTTCTTTTGTAGTCTCAACAATACTTTATATGAAAAGTTACTTTTAGCATACACTTAACAATTCTCCATATAATTTTAGAGTAACTTAAATACCCATTGTTTCATAATGTTCTTGCTATATAGACTTAACATTTATTGGTTCCTACCATTGCATCATAGACTTGCACAAGTATCATTTAGTTTGTGACTTAACATTAATGTATTATTTACTAACTTCACATAAAGACCAATTATATAATAGGGTTTGTAAATGGGTTGTATGGGCTAAATTATATATGCCTAACTTTAATTTTAAAAGCCCATAAAAACTCAAATCATCCAGAGTTAACATAAGGGCTTTATAGATTGGTGGAAGATATTAAATGCCATATGGGTATCACAGTTCATCATTAAGATATAAAATATATTTTAAAATACCCATGTAAAACTGAACCAAACCAAAAAACCAAAATTGAACCAAATTGAACAGAGTTTTAGTTAATTCATAAATGGTTACCTATTTATAGAAACAAAAGAACAAAAAACTAAAAAAACCAAACCAACCAAACCGAATGCTCAAACCTAAGCCATATAGTCGGCTTTTGTAGATGACAACACAACAAACTTTTGTATTAAATACCTTTAACTAATCATTTTCCAAGCACAATAAATATATAACTCAGAGTTGACTTTATTATATCAGGGTAGTCTGCATGGTCAGAGTTCATACACACACACACACACACACACACACACACACACACACACACACACACACACACACACACACACACACACACACACACACACACACACACACACCGTCAACGTTTTATCAACCGTAACTTTGTGATTATAACACAATCATACAATAGAAAAAATCCTTCAACTATCTCATAAGTAATTTGAGTGCATGCTAATACGACTTTATCTGATTAGACATGAATATGCTCAAAACAATTACGGTGTATGCAAGATCGGGTCTCGTAGAAATCATACCATTCATGTTCCCGATAACATTGACATAAATTATCTTCAGAATAAACTTCTTATATGCAGCTTCGGTTGGTTCTCTAATAACACTAAGTCTGAATTTGACACCAATGAGAGTTCCAACCTATTTGGTTTCAGACATAGAGAACTTCTTTAGAACCTTCTGTATAAGTTCATATTGAGATAAAAATAAATACCTCCGGTTTATTCCTCCTAATATCAATATCAAGTATCCTCTTAAGTTATCCCATATATTTCACTTAAACTCTAATTTCAGTCGATTTAACACCATTTAAATCATCTTCATACCCCTTACAGTTACTGGGATATCATCCACATATAATACCAATAGAGATTGTCCTTCCATATGTGTTTCTTTATTCTAATATATATAGTTTACTACGACATACTTGATGGATCTCATAAAATAATAAAATCTTATATTCCACTGTCTTAATGATTGTTTCATCCCATAGAGAGGTCTCCTCAACAACATAAAACACATTTCTTCCATTATTTAAACCCTTCTGACAGATATATGTAGATTATATCCTCCAATTATTCATGCACAAAAGCAGTAGTAAAATCCATTTGATTTAACTCTAGATAAAACTTGGAAATAGTAGAATGTATAATTTTTATCGAAGTTTGTTTCATCATTGGTGCAAATATATTATTGAAGTTCATACCTTATTTTGCGTAAACCTTTTATCCATGAGCTTAGCCTTGTATTTTGGTAACTTAAAACCAAGAATACATGGTTTCCTCTTGAATATCCACTTACTCCCAACTAGCTACTGGCCTTTAAGATGCTTCACAATAGTCAAAGGGTTCATCTTTTTTAGACATTTCAATTCTTCATTTATGTGTGTAAGCAAATTTTCTTTTTAATGTTCTTCATAACATTATGATATCTTTCCACTTCAATTGATAAAACAAAACTAATTATATCAGCAAAACCATACTTCTACGATAGTTATCTTGGTATTGTTGCTCTATCTATGTATGGTAATTCGTTTCGGTTTGAGTCGGTTCGTTTGGTTCTCGGTTATTTTGGTTCTTTAAAACTGGTACACATTTAAGAACCAATTACAATTATATTCTGTTCGGTTCGATTCGTCTTGGTTCTATTCAGTTCCAAAATAATCCAAATGGTTACTTTATAACTAGATGATAGTTTGTAGCCAAAACAATTAACAAAATACTAAATATTAACAAAATGCAAAAAGTTATAATATTTGATACAATAATTGCTCCAATTTATAAAACAAAAATTATACAAAAAAATTATAAAACAAAACTTAATAGCTTATTTGTTGTTGTTACTGTAACCTTACTTCATATTTCTAATCTAACCAATCAATGCAATTTTTACTTAATAGATAACATGGAATTGGAGGGTTCCTAAACGAAATGATTGTCTATATCATTGGTAGTACTTATACAACCCCGATGAATAAGATCCAAGAGAACCCCTGATACATGACTTTGTTTACTAAATCTTGATAGCCTAACTCCATCAAAAATATTTTTTTATTAAACTCTGCAAATCTCGGAGTTCAATCATTCCAATAAGTTTTTTATTATATTCCAACAAAGTTTGCAACGATCTTCTTGTCAAAAAAAAATGATAAGACCATGAAATGTATTTATATTCATGATGAAACATGCATTAAAATATTATAAATAGAACTCTATTCATCTTTAGATATCATCTACAAATTTCATTCAAATGTTTTATCATTGTTAATATTTTATTTAAGAGTGCAGGCTTGTAAAATGTGAAAAGTTAAGATTAATATGTCATCTGATAACTAAGATTCCACCTATGAAATTATGACCAAACAAAGAATCCAGTGCAAAGGAAATTGAATTATAAAACATATTAAAAGAACAGTTAAGTTTTGATAAAAGACAAGCTACATAGTTTTCATTTATCTTTCCCAAACGTTGAGCTCTTTTAGGTGAATCAGTAGTATCGAACAAAGTTTGTAATTATAAGTAGGATTATAACTTATATAACATTAGTATGATATGTTAATACTATTAAGTTCTCAATCTCAAATGGTAGAGCAAACTGAACACACAATGAAAATACTAGAATTAATAATCTCTTACTCGGTAATTCAAATTATCACCCGAATATGTAAACACAAAAACCTCTTAAACTAATTACCTTATTATCATATATGGATTACTTTGCTGGTAACAAATTGATTTCATATATTTGAAAGGAATAACATTTCCTGAAAGGTCAGTTCTATGTGATTTCACAATTAGTCTAAAACTTATATGTTAACTTCAAAATAGAAAGAACAGTCCTTATCATAAAGCGAATGACAAAAAAAGACTAAAATAGTATAGTTCATGTAAAAAATTAACAAATCATGGAATGCTACAATTGATTCACTCAATATAATGTGTAATTTAAGACTTGCAAAGTAGTTACTTTTTAGCTAATAATATAGTTCCATTTGGGATTTAGAATATGAGACGATCTTGAAGTGAGTTATTTGTCGCTTTATGACAGTCATAAATCGTAAAAGATAAATATTACTTCCATCTATTGAATATATAGTGTTTTTTATACATGCCATGTTTCCCGTATTTAGACTTGTCATGCTTGAACTTCTCGTGCTTGCATTATATATTGATGTTTTTATCAGTCACTCGAAATTATTGTCAATGTAATATACTAAATATGGTACTACCCAACAATCCAGGTTTAGAGATGAATTCTCTTGGTCCACCAAAACATTGATGTTATATAATTGATTAATATGAATTTAGCATAAATATTATTATGCCCAAAACGCTCAAACAAAGACAATCATGCAAACACGAGCAATGTTATTTTGAAGTTCGTTGGGTGTATGTAGTATTATATTTATATGTTGATCCATGAAACACGATATGCGTAACGTATTAAACTATTGTGGTTAATTGACTCCTTCTCACGTATGACAATTTCAGGATGCTCAAATCCTTCTATTAGATTACAAATGGTTTGGAAAATTAGATTCCTCAATTATTATTTTTAGCAACCTCGAGCTTCGAATGTAAAGCAAAAGAAATTCGAAATATAGAAATGGCTTTCACTTTTCTAAAGTTGAAATCATAATTAATTAGTTCATACATTCTTTGAGTTATCATGTAAAAAGAAACCAATGTCCATTTACGGACTAAATATTAGAGAAAACTCTAACAATGTATTATAAGCCACAACCTTGAAGTGAGACACTAAAACAAAGTTTTCTAAGTAACCAAATCGAAAAAAAAACAAGAAAGTTAATAAACATATATACCAAATTAGGGGCCTTTTTAAGACAGATGGGACTAAGGAATCATGGTCTTCTTTATTTAAGAACCTGAAACCATTTAACAAATACAATCACACATATTAGAAACTAGTAGCATCAACCAAACTAATTCAAGCTTTTAAAAGTAAATTCATTCCTTAGACTAGAATAATTTCAACGATTTCATATACTCCATTGAAGTGTTGAGTTAGGGCAAGAGAGCTACTGATTTTTGTGATTTAGGGTTTAGACCTATAAAATAGAAAAGAATGAAAGAGACTTATAGAGGTAAGTAGATGGAAGCGACAATTTAGGGTTAGATAATTCAATGATTTATATTTAATAGAATTATGTATGTTTTATATTTTGGCTTTACTTGTACCCGATGTTTAGTATCTAACGGGTACCATTGGTTCTCGGTGTTGAAACAAACGGAACAGTTTCGAGAACCATGGGTCTTTTAATTATGAAACAATTCAGGTATTAACAAGTACTCATAACTGAACCAAAATCTTTTTTGTTTGGTTCTTCAGTTTCGTGTCCATATACCCATGTATAGATCTATCTATGGAAAAGTAATAATTGTCCAACTGATGTTACTCTCCCGTCTGATCATCTGAAGCCCATGGAACACCAATGTCATCTTCATCCACATGCAATTGTTAAAATTCCAATACGTGAGCCGAATTTGTATTAGGTCTGAAAACATCTTCAGAAAAATGTTCGTCATCAAGCAATATAGAGCCTTCAAGAACTAAAAACCCGTCAGATTTATAGGCTTTCATTGCCAAAAGAGACCCTTAAAAATTTATCATTTTTGTCGTCTCCATCCTAATATGTAAACTCTACTTTATATAACATCCTTATGGATTGAAGGTTTTGTTTTACTTCAGGCATGCACTTCATAATGTTGATAAATCTCTTAATTTTTTTTGATAAGTCAAACAACACAATCAAAATTATTTTTACATTATATGATTCATCATTACCGAGGATTACCCTTCAACTATAAAAAACTCTCAGATTTTTAAATCAATACTTATTGGAAGTCATATGGTATGACACACCCGAATCCAACCCTCATTTATTTTGGTACCTGCATAAGTAAATAATTTATTAACCTATCAATATAATTTATTTTGGAAGTCAAACACCATTGTAGTATTTTCGGCTTTGGTCTTTTGATAGTTGTTGCCCTTAATTTTATATGTGTGGTTTCTAATTATATGTCATTTTTTTCATTCACAACACATCACTTTAGAACCGGTCGCAAACCCCATGGATTTATACCAAGAGTTTCCTCACTTGTTGCTTAAATTTATCTTTTTTGGCCTGTCTCTCACACTCAGTTTACGCCTTTTATTTTCACCTTTCTAAATTAGTCCTCCTTTTAAGATATTTGGAGTTCAAGGCAATTTTTGCTTCAACCATTATAAATGAGCATTTTTCATATAACATGGTGTTCACAAAGTATTTGTACACCTTTGACATAGAGCTTAAGAGGATGATTTTTTTGTCCTCATCTCCACTTTTATACCAACTGCATTCAATTCGAGTATGATTTTATTATAGTCGTTTAAGCAAAACTCTCTGCTATTATCCATAAATAACACGTACATTTGTATATTGAAATACAATTTTTTTTCAATGAAATTATTTATATAAATTGCCTTCAGTCAATTATAAACCCCTAATGCAATGGTCTTTTCAAATATCTCATGCAACATTTTATCTTCTAAGCTTAATATTATGATGTTATAAGATTTACACATTACCACAGGATCGATTTATGTATATTTCTCACTGATAACAACAACCAATGTATCATGTACTATGTAATCTTTTACCTTAATTCTCGAAAGGTTAAAATCATTTGATCCGTCAAATTTATCGAGGCTAAGTTAACTCATTTTCTGTGGATTTTTAGTTTCCATGTGAGACATTTCTCTATAACCTTCAGATCACTAAATGTTCTACGTCTCTTATTTTTCACTACATACTTACCACAACACTTGTTGGGAAATTATTTGTCCAAGAAGAATTTTTCAACATGTTTGATTGAATATAACAAACAAAATAAAAATTTAACAAAAACCAAGCACATAATACATTATGTAACGTGGTTCGAGTTGTGAAATAATCTTACGTTCATGAAAAATGAACATTTTCTTTCTATTATCAAACAGGTTACAAAAAGATCTAAAAAAACAAAGCCCTCAACCACTCTATGTTACAACAATCTTACAGGTTATAAAAATAATTTGATTCAAATAACTCTTACTTCAATGTTTATCTGTCACCTTACTTCACTCTCTAAAAGACTATCCTTTATTTTTCGTACTTAGAGAACAAACAGACATGCATATTAAATCAATATTCTACCGCTCTACAATTGTCATATAGTTTATTCTTACATTGTGTTGCTTCTTCTATTTATAGTCTTCTCATAGAAAGTCCTAAAATTACTTTAGATCAGACAATACATATAGAACTTTAATACTTGAGGCGCTCGGAATTAAGTCACTTTAATCAATGGTTTAATAAATTCGTAATACAATAGATGTTTTAAATTAAATCCATTTAATCGACAATTATAAATGAAACCATAATACAAGAGACGTTTCATGTTAAATCTCTTAATCAACAACTAAAATTAGAATCACACTTGGAACCCATATGAAGAAGTCAAATTCCAACCATGAACAAAACACAGCATACAAGTCATTCTGAAAATATGATCATTACTACTACTATAAATCTTAGTTTACTTATTATTATTTTTTGTTATCTCGATTGTAATTCTGATTGGAAGTTATTTCAAGTTTACACCTAAAAGATAAAAAGAACGAAATATGTATCAAATTAACATCTAAAAACCCAAATTAATAATATATCAAGAATATATATAAGGTTTCATGCAAAATAAAAAATAAAGACAATCAAATTATATAAATAAAAATAATGATAACTTGAATTAGCTTTACATGTATGTTTTGAAGATTTGCGATTACTAAATTTGAATTTGAAAAAACATAATAAGTTTATTTGTTTTTTTACATGTTTTATGAAGGCAAAGATAAATTCATTATTACAATAAAGATAACATGTTTAAGTGTGAAATATTTATATATTTTAATAAACTTAGTGTTATATTTTATATATTTTAAAATATTTATTTATATCTAATATAATTAAATGGTCTAGATTATTTGGTTGCTAAACAATAACTATGTTTAAGCTTTGAAATTACATGTAATTCGCTTGCGAAAAAAAAATTATGTTCTAGTTGTCGAATTATATGCAAATAAGTTTCCTAAATAAGAATAAAATAGTTGATGAGGAATTCGGTTGCTAATAAGTTTGCTTGTGTGTGAAAAAACAAAATAAACTTATTTTTAGGGGGGAAATATTAGTTGGGTAAGAAATGACTAACTTTTGTAGTTTCAAAAATATGTATATTTTTGTATTGATTATATATATATCATACGTGCAATTTTATTGCTGAAATTAGTCCGGAAAAAGCGATTGTATTCAAGTTATAGAATTCTGTGTAATTTGGTTGCTAAAACAATTACTAATTACATGTAATTTTGTTACAAAAAAAATATGAAAATTTAATTGTCCAAAAATATCACTCATAGATTTCGTTTTGTTATTCTTTCAAAATATAAATATATTTGTTTTTGTAAAGAAAAAATGAGTTAAAATATGGAGTTCTAAAGACTAAGAATAACTAATTGTTTAGTCTTTTTGTGTTTGTGTATTTCAAGGGTAGTGTTGGAAAAAATCATGTTGCAAGTGGTTTTATAGGTACAAATGTAACTAGTAGAGGTTCGATAAATTATAAGACAACATAATATAAATTTTGACATCCTCATATACCATTAAGTAACAATCACACATTGTTTTAAAAAGCAAACATTATGGCTATGATAACAATCACTATCACTACTAGATAAATAGTATTTTACAACATACTAAAAATACATAATATGTTGATAAGTTGTTGTTATAAGTCGTTTATAAAGGATTTATAATTACAGTTTCTCATTACATCTGCACGGTCGTTAACAAAAGAAGAGCTTGCAACAAGATGGTAGTTGCAACGGGAATCCATTGTTAAATTGACCCGGATGAAAACAAGTCATGTCGTTGCAAACCCCATTGTAAATTCGTTGAAAAACTCAAAGCCAATATTTAGATCGTGTGACTTGAATGTCCTTACAAACTTAACGAATATCATTGTTATTTTAATTTCAAACTTGCTCTCGTTGCGAAACCGTTTCAATTTATTTCTAAATTTAACATAAATTAAAAAAATTAAACATAGCATTGGAACCCTTACATAAGATTGCAACACAATTTCATAATTCCAAAATAAATTATATATAACATTATATAAATTTTAGTTGAACAATATATCTTTATTTCTCTATTTGGTTAAACATTATATCAATTTGTTCCACTTGAAAATTACACATATGTACAAAATGAAAATAAAAAAACAAACCTTTCTGAATTCCTCGGCGAAAGTAGTAATAACATGCTTAACAATAGCCTTAGATAAGACATCATTTTCCGCACCAACAATTTTCTCCACAATGTTCCAATCTTTAAAAAAACCTAGTTGTAAATATTAAAACTACTATTAACCATATCAAAGATAATATGTCTATTCATTTAAATGACTTGTAGATCCAAAATGAATCACATCTTTTATAATTTTTTACAAGTAAATTTAAAAGTATATAAAATGTTATGGATGGGGCAGAAATAGTACATAATTGGAGATTTGGTGAAACCACGTTGAAGATATAATTATAAGGAGATGATGCACGCGTTGTGGATTTATCTTTAAATTTTGGTAAACAAATGGAGAAAATACTTAAGTAGTCACCGATAAAAAATTTAGGATATGCAAATAAGCTACCATTAAGAAATTACTCCAAACTAACAATAACAAGAAATAAAACGAGATTATAATGTTAAAAAACAAGTTACCAATACAAATTAATGTTATAGAGTGTTACCGAAAGAAATAAAGTCTTAGACAGTTATTCTTTGTCAATAATGATATGAGAATGAATTATTTCGAGAATGTTTTAAAAATTATATGGATTATGTAATCCTAGTGTGGATTAAATAGTTTTATAATAGTTTGTAATTGTTAATGAATAAATTTTCATGTACCGAGCTAACAAAATATATATAAAAAATATTAATTGGTGTTGTTGGTCAAAATTACCATACCATTTAGGAGGTCACTTTCTTCACGGTTACGAAATTGCTCATAACCATTATTTTTATTGCAAGATGGAATTGAATCAAACTCTTGTTGCTTTACAACATTTGCATCATCATCAACAGCTCTTTCGGGGAAACTATAGTTCTCTGCAACCACACATGTTATTTTTAAAATAAGTTAGTATGGTTAGCAATAATATATAGAAAATTATTATTATTATTACTTTTATTTGTATTATTATTATATTTCTTAGACAACTATAAGAATAAGAATTTTTTTCATTCAGAACAATAACACATATGGTTAGACATATACTCATAACTTTCGAAAATAATATAAGTTATAGTAAAATTATGTCTAGAGTCCAATATTTGCTTTTTATTTGCATAGTTAGTATATTCAAACCTTAAAATAAAATATGAATCTAGGTTTAAAAAAAACAATTAGTTAAGTTATGAATAATTCATAACTTTTGGCACTTGTTGATTAACAAAACTATTAGATGGTGTAAAAAAAGGTTGATTATTGGTTGATTTAGATATGGTTGGTGATTAAACTGGGGGGAAAACTTGAGAGTCTATTAGATTGATGATTTTATTGATGTTGTTCTTTAAATTTTGGTAGTTGCAAATTTCTAAGTATTTTTCCTTCAAGTTTAATAACTTGTTGCGATTCAGCTTGATCCTCAAAGTTCATTTTCAACAACATTTATTAATGGGCTATTATGAACCATCCTTTCACTTGTATTAAGACTACAACAAATAAAGTCAGTTTTTTTAAGAATCAAGTACCATTTTCTCCATTTTTCTTTTGGGTTAAGACCCCTGCTATTACCATTGTGCAAAACGATATGTACTTTTCTTAACAACAATAATTTCAACATTATTGCTTACCATTATGAAGACCATGACGATCTTTTGGATCAATACTTAGTGAGATTGTAAATGGAGAGTACTCAGTTAATTTCAGATATCGATTTCTAAGACCATCTTAATTATAAAGATAAAATAAAATTAATGGTTCTTCAATGTTTCCTCTATCATCAACATCCTCCTCCTCTTCATCGTCAGCCTTTAGTTGTTCTTCAATACCATCTTCTATTTTTTTGTATATATCTTCATCAAAATACACATGATCCTCAACCTCACCATCTTATGATATTTTTGTATCATCTTCCAGTTTTGATTCAACAACCAACCTAAATTAATAATAAGAAAACATAATACAAATATTGTAATTGTTATTTGATTTAATTCCATAATGTTATGTGGGGTGATTAAAATAGCTCTCAATATTATCTTCTACAATTTAGTCAACAACTAAATTTACATTGATGAGAGAATAAATTACTAGGAAACATATGAGATCTTGGACCTGATGTGACTAGAGTACAAACATAGAGAGAGAAAGTAGAAAGAGAATATTATATTCAATTGTCCCACCTACCAAGAATAATGGGATCCCTTTTATAGTGGGGAAGGGTGGACCCGTTTATTTCTTTGGAGGTTTTTCTTTATTTCACTTTTGGTCCTCTATAAAATAATCTACTTACAAATTGTCTTCTAACAAATAATAATACTATAATAGGTATATTTATCTTCTTCTATTTACAATTGACTCCTTTTCTATTAAGATCGGCGAATTACTCCCTCATCAGTAGCCCCTCAGTCTGCAAGAGCATCGAGAATGAAGACTTGTAAAAGAATCAGTTCGACACGCCTCTGCCCCTTACGCCTCGGTACCGGTTGACCGGGTTGCCTTGGTTGGATGTTTGTCTCCTGAACGGTGACCGACCCTTCGTACTTCTTGTTGTTGGTTCGGTCGTGAGTCGTCCCGACGTTGTAACAACGTCTCCTGGGTCTGCTTCCGACCTTTTTTGACGGGTTCCACATGGACCTAAACCGGTGAATAGGCTTTGGCAAATAATCCGGATAGATGAGGCCCATCTGAGGTATCTATCTAAGCTAGCTGGTGTAGACCTGCAGTTCTAGTCTGGTTAAGGGCTACACGTGTCATCCGAGTACTCGAAGCATGCCCGTCTGCACGGTTTTCCAAGGGGATTTTCGACTTCTCGGTGATTTTCGTCACTTGAACTCCCCCGTACGTGACACGGTTAAGTGAGGGTGCTTATATATATCTCATAAGAGAGAATCACTCTCAGATAACTCTAGAGAGAGAAAGTGTTGTCCGGACGTTTCTAGAGAGAGAGCAAGTTTTATGAGAAACAGGAACCCGAAGCCAAAACAAAAACCTAAGAAGAAAAAAGAGCATGTGTTCGGATTTGAAGATTGTGCTAGTATCGGTGACCGTGCTGAGGAATATCGAGCTGCGGGATTGATTTGGAGTTCGGACACCAAGCCCTTCACACCTGTACCATTACCCCACGACCCTGTTCTTGCTGATCCAATCCCTGCCGAGTCTTTTACCTTACCTGAACCGTTCGGTGCTCGGACCCTCGAGGCCATTGTCATTCCTTCAAGTAGTAGCTCTCCACACTCCCCAACTGCCCAACTCAACCGCTCGACGTCTTCGTCCGTTAATTCTTACACGGCTCTGACCCCTTTTCCACCCCGACGTCGAGGCAAAGCTAAATTTCTTTCTATAGGAGAAACCAACACTTCAACTTCTCCCGCGGGAGGTAACTCCCCTGAGATGGTCCAGCTTACTCCCGATATATGAGGATACCAGACCAGTACTAACACTGCTCGTACCTTTTTAGGTCTCAACCAACGGCCACTAGCACCTCAGGAACTGGATCCCGAGCGTGCTCGCCAACAACAACAAGAGTCTCAACTGGCCCAAACCGGAAGCAGTTCTGGTCCTGCGGACCTTTTTGTCCGGCCGTCCGATCCGTCCGCGGCCAGCCCCTTTAGATCTGACGCAATCCCGGCAGTAAATACCGAGGAGCCGGAGGCGGACGCTTTACCTATAAAGGACGGTATTGCTGCTGCTGGCAATACTGCTGCTCCTCCAGAAGAGCCGCTTCCTGAGGAAATTGAGGCGGTCATAACCACCTCCTACCATCGTCGGTTGCCCAGGAATAATGTCATTTCCCTTTTTGAGGGCAAGTATCTTTACTTCCCTGCTGCTGAGCAAGAGGAGCTTCTGATCCGGTGGGGTATTCTGGAGTGCATCACCGTCCGGTTTCCTGTTCCTGGGGAGACTCCCGTGCATGTTCGGTCACGGGAGATCGTAATCTTCACCGAGCTTTTCAATTGGGGCCTCAGGTTTCCCCTGAATCCTGAGATTGCTCTGTACTTCAGGACTCTCAACATCTTCCCCTCTCAGTTAACGCCCAATGTGTGGTATACACTGATGTCTTGCATAATGGCCTCGCGCCTTTCGGGTCGAGTCATACCCATGGAAGAGTATATAGCCATTTCCGGGATGTCGAATTCTCCCAAGTCCCCCTTCTTCTATTCTTCTTTGGCCAATACATGGAAGATAGTGAACGACTTTCTCGAATGAGACAAAGGTTGGAAACACTGTTTCGTCTTCCTCAGTGGCTGTTGGGAAAACGGCCGCCCCTATAGCAAGGCGAATCCGAGGCGACTGCTGCGGACATGGGTTCCTGATGGTATAATATTTCTTTTTTTACATGATGAACCGATCCTCTGTGTAGTATCGAAGGAATTCGTCTAGGGGTTGAAGAAGGATTACTTCAAGCTGGGAAAGGTCACCTTCCAATTGTTGAAGGACTATGTCAGGAAGCATTGGGGTCGGGCGTTCCATCGGGCCTTCAAAAACACAAACCTGATTACGAGTAACCTCTGGTGTTGCTCGTCAGAACCGCTCACGATTGAGCAGCTGCATCAACCCCCCAGTCTTGAGGACTTGGTCGCAAAGACGGATGCGTCGGATGCCCACCTGTTTCTCCCGAAGCGCAACAAGGCTCCCAGCAAGCGTCCAAAGTCAGATGATGAAGCCGAGCAGGACAATGGCGAGACTGAAGAGGCCGGTGCGGAGGGACACCAAGATGAAGTTGCCGCTGAGGGTGGCGAGACCCATCAGTCCCAGGAGCTGGCGAAGAAGCGGAAGGGGAAGGTTGACGCAAAAGGGGCTCAGGCTAAAAAGCCTAAACGCTTAAAGAAAGAAGGCGGGTCTACCGCGGGTTCTGCTGGTGCCGACAATGCTACCGTCCCGGAGCTTTTTGAGCAATACGGGGGGGAGGGGGGGGGGTTAAGGGTGGTACGATAGCCGACCCCGTAGTGGTGATTCCCGACGATGCTAGCCCTTCAAAGGCCTCCAAAATCGCTATGGCGTCGTCGAGTGGTACAAATCTTCTGGTGCTGTCTGTGCCCGGGAGTCCGTATACTTTTCTTTTGCGGATAACCGACGGGCTATCACTTTCCTTGTACAACATAATTGTGCCTTTGGCGATGAAAGAGTGTCGGGCAGGGAAACTGAGCCAGAAGCTGTAGGTCGCGGAGGGGAAAGTTGCCTCGCTGGAAGAAGAGGTGGAGAAGGGAAAACCGGCTCAGAAGCTGGCAGAGGAGCAGCTCAAGGCGACCGAACAAACCTTGGCGCGAGTCAGGAAGGACGGGGATGATCGTGCGGGGCGGTTGGAGGAGGAAATTTCTGACCTGAAGAAGGCTAACACTTTTTTTGCTGAAAAATGCAAGAAGTGGATGGAGAAAGAGACGGTCGAAGCCAAAGCCGCATACGTGCTGACTTTTCATCACCGCTTCCCCGACCTTCCCCTCGGGTCAATGTGGCTGGATGTTTCGGAAGATGACCTCCCTACTGATGTGGTTTGCCAAGACGAAAAATCGGATGACAAAGAGTCAGAGGAAGAGGATGCTTGATCCCCGACGTCTCTAGTTTTTTTTTGTTTTGTTAAAATTTGTAATTGCGGGGTCTGTGGAACCCTATGTAAGCCTTTTTTGTAATCAAAGTTTCTGAACGATCAATATGTTATCCGTACTTATGTATATCTGTACTTATGTTTTTATAAATGTTACATCCAACTTTGTTTTTATAAATCCACGGTTGATGGGGAACCAAATTATGTATTGTAGCCTATCAAAAGACCAAGGAAAGTGTGGATCAGTTCGAACACTGAAAAACCTGCTAAGGTTGTGTTGATCAACATAAAATTGAAAATTTTCCTCATAGGGTCGGGAATTAGAGTGTAGATCAATTTAAACACTGAAAAACCTATGAAGGTTCTGTTGATCAATGTAAAATTGAAAATTTTCCCGTAGGGTCGGGAATTAAGATGTAGATCAGTTGACACACTGAAAAACCTATGAAGGTTTCGTTGATCAACGTAAAATTGAAAATTTTCTCGTTGGGTCGGGAATTAAGATGTAGATTAGTTGACACACTGAAAAACCTATGAAGGTTCTGTTGATCAATATAAAATTTAAAATTTTCCCATAGGGTCGGGAATTAAGGTGTAGATCAGTTGACACACCGAAAAACCTATGAAGGTTCTGTAAAGCAATCAAGATTACTAAAAAATTGTCGATCAGCTCGTCAACTGACATACTCATTTTTAACACTTCTGAGATTGAAAGGCAAAATTTTCAACTAAAGAGGTCGGTTGCTATAGATGCCTCATTAAAACCTTCTCGCACCACCGAGATAGGAAATAGTGCATCCCCGACCAAAAGCTTTTTACACAAATAATGCTTACAAAGTTACAAAAATCAAAATCACTCCAAATATAATTTCAGATGTTCAATGTTCCATGGGAGCCTTAACGAACGCCCGAGCTTGTCTTGCAACCGATATGTCCCGCTCTTAACTTTCTCCACCACTTTGTACGGTCCTTCCCAGTTCGGGGAGAGCTTACCGAGGCTTTTATCTTTGGTATGCAGAAAAACTCTTCTCAAAACCTTATCACCAACTTTGAACTCCCGCCATCGTACTTTAGACGCATACCGACTCCTCATTAGGGTCTGATAGTGTAAAGAATTCAGTTGAGCTCGGTTCCGTTTTTCTTCTATTAGGTCGAGAGCTAACTGTCTGTCACCTTCATTTGTGTTTTCATCATAGTTACCGATCCTAAAAGATGGAAAAATTGACTCTACTGGAGTGACCGCGTCCATGCCATATACTAAGGCATAAGGTGATTCCTTAGTCGTCGTTCGAGGTGTGGTTCGGTAAGCCCACAACACTTCCTGCAAATAATCTGGCCATTTGCCAGCTTTCCCTTCGAGGTTCTTTTTGAGTCCGTCCAGAATGGTTCGGTTGGTAACTTCGACTTGACCGTTCGCTTGAGGATACAATGGGGCAGAGAAATATTGCCTAATCCTATGAGTTGTGCAAAATGATTTCATCTCACTGTTGTCGAATTGAGGCCCGTTATCCATGGTGAGCTTCTGGGGTACCCCGAACCGACAACAGATATTAGACCAAATAAATCTGATGATATCCTTAGTCTTAGTAGCGGATAATGGTTCGGCTTCTACCCATTTGGAAAAGTAATCCACAGCCGCCACGATCGTGTGTCTCCCACCAGATGTCATTGGTAATGGGCCTACAAGATCGATTCCCTATCGGTCGCAAGGTAATCCTTCAGATATGGATTCTAAAGGGGTCGCGGGCGCGTTTATCGCGTTCGCGAATCTTTGACAAGTGTCGCAGGTTTTTACTATTCGGCTGAGCATCAGCCGTTACCGTTGGCCAATAAAAACCGGCGAGAAAATTTCTTCTTATCAGTGCCTTGTAACCACAATGAGCCACGCCCTCTTCGTCATGTAACTCGGACACAATGATCTGTGACTCATTTACCCCCAAACACCTCAGTAAGGGCCGGCTAAACAATATTTTGTATAATATGTCGCCCAATAAAACGTAGCCTCGGGATTTGTTTCGTACCTTTCGAGCCGATGTACCATTGTCTGGCAGTAGACATTCAGCTAGGAAAGCAATAATATCCGTTCGCCAATCTAAAATAGTTACCGAAGACACCTGACAAGAAATTTTGGGTCGATTATCCAGCTCTTTCCTCTTTATGATCGATGGGTTTTCTTGTTCGGTTACCCAGGGGTAATTTCTTGAGCAAGAGGCCGATGCTAGAGAGTCGGCTACCATATTTTCGGTTTTTGGGACATGTTTATATGTTACCTTGGCGAATGACGCGGCTAACACTCTTAATACGGCTAAGTACTGAACCAGATATTCTATCCTGGCTTCCGAAGCTCCCGAGGCTTGATTGATCAAAAGCTGAGAATCACTAACGAGACGTACATGCTTAGCCCCGCATACCTGTGCTGGTCGCAAACCGGCCAGGGCGGCTTCATACTCGGCTTCGTTGTTAGAAGTGGGAAAACCAAATCGGATTGTCTGATGCATACTTATGCCCGTTGGGGTGACTATCTGTACGCCCGCTCCGCATCCATTGAGCTTCGACCCACCATCGGTTTGGATGACCCACTCGTCGGGTTCAGCTTCTTCAGGCGGTGCGTCTTGGTCCGGGCGGTCGGAATGGAATTCCACTGTAAAATCAGCCAGAACTTGGCCATTGATAGCCGTCCGCGGCTCAAAATTGATGTCGAAATCACCCAACTCGACCGACTATTTAGACATTCTTCCTGAGATGTCTGGGCGTTGAAGAACGTACTTGAGTGGAAATGAGGTGCGGACGACAATGGGGTGTGCTTGAAAATACGGCCGTATTTTTCGTGTCGCGGTCACCAATGCTAAGGCCATTTTCTCCAGCTTTAGATATCGCGTCTCTGCATCTAGTAAGATTTTGCTCACGAAGTATACTGCTTTAGGGACCGTTCCCGACTCACTGATCAGAGTCGCACTTACTGCAAAATCTGAAACTGCTATGTAAAGGAAAAGAGTCTCTCCCGCCAGAGGCTTCGTTAGAAGGTTTGGGGATGATAAATAAGTTTTAATCCCTAAAAAGGCTGCACTACAATCCGGCGTCCAAACAAATTTTTTGGCATTTCTCAATACCTGAAAAAATGGAGCGCACTTGTCAGATGAACGAGAGATAAACCGATTTAAAGCCGCTAGACGCCCGGTTAATATCTAGACTTGATATTCTTAGGCGGTGTCATGTCGGTAAGAGCTTGTAATTGGGTCGGGTCTGCCTCGATTCCCTTTTCGCTAACAAAGAACCCCAGGAACTTGCCCGACCTTACCACAAAGGAGCATTTCTCCGGGTTTAGCTTGAGATTTATACCCCTGAGGTTATCAAAGGTTTCCCTCAAATTGGCGAGATGTTCCTCGTCTGTGCCTCTCTTCACTAACATGTCATCGATGTAGACTTCCATATTCCTCCATATCTGACAATCGAAATTTTTGTTAACCAACCTCTAATAAGTCTCTCCAGCGTTTTTTAATCCGAACGGCATGACCTTGTAGCAATACAAGCCTCGGCCTGTGATAAACGTCGTGTTTTCCTGATCCGCTGGGTGCAACTTGATCTGGTTGTAGCCTGCGTACGCCTCCATGAAAGAGAGCAGCCTGTTTCCTGACGAGGAGTCCACCAACTGGTCGATCCTCGGCATCGGGAAGGGATCCTTCGGGCATACCCGATTGAGGTCGGTAAAGTCCACACACATCCTCCACTTCCCGTTTTTCTTTTTGACCATGACAGGATTGGATGTCCAGAGCGGGTAACTCGACTCCTTGATGTGTCCGACGCTGATCATTCTTTCGACTTCTCTAAGAATGATTTCTGCCTTTTTTGAGGAAAAAGCCAGCCGCTTTTGCGAAATGGGTCTGACATTTTTGTTGATAGTTAGTTTGTGAATCACATGGTTCTCCGGGACTCCGGTCACGTCCTTCGAACACTATGCGAATAAATCTAAATTCTCCTGTAGTAATGATAACAACTGTTTCCTGAAGGCTGATGACATTCGGATTCCGATCTGCAGAACTTTCCCTTCGGTAAATGGGTGTTTTTCGCACTCTTCATCGGTGGTTAAAAACTGGGAGCTTCTCTAGGATCATCGACGGGAAATGACCCTAAGGGAAGTCCCCTTAATTACTAGTCCCGCACTTGCGCCATCTTTTGATCATTCTTGGGTGCCAAAGCCGCTCGGTAACACTCTCGTGCCGCTTTCTAGCTGCTCCGAACTATACCCACGTTGTTCCCGACCACGTATTTCAAACATTGATGAATTGTGGACAATACCACGTATTTCTGGTGCGTCTACCACAACGAATAAAACAGTGACCTCTTTTTTGAACGGTCTGCGGCCTAGCTGAACGATGCTCTCAAACTCTCCAACCACGTCTGCTGCCGAACGTGTAAACCCTACAATAGTTCGGTCCGACCGCGTAATGACCGGAGGTGCCCTAAACTTTGCGAAAGTGGATGCAAAGATTATGTTGGTTGAGCTACCGGTGTCTACCAAGATATGTCGGACCTCCTCCCCCACAATGGCCGCCCCGATAACGATGGCGTCTTCATGAGGGTCGGCTACATCTCTCATATCGTCGTCGTCAAAATATAGGATCGGCGAAGGGATGCCTTTTGAGTGGGGATAGGTCCGAGCTTCCAGCTGGGTGGCTAGATTCACGATATACCGCTTTCTAGAGGAGTGTGTGGTCCCTGCCATAGAGTCTCCACCGAAAATAGTCAACGATTCGAAAAATTGGCAAAGTTTTCTTACATTCCCGCTACTTTCCACAGCTCCCTCTTCAATGATCCCAATGAGGTTACGATTCACGTCTGGGTCGAGGTACTCGATTGAAACATCAAACGGGTCGGTAACTTCAGAAATGGTCATGGTGGTTTCGTACTTCGGTATCGTCATGACTTCTCTCGAAGCGGTACCCTGCTGAGCTTTCTTTTTTATGTACTCTAGGAGGTTTATGTGCTCTATCAGCATGTGTATCTCCTTTTTTAGGGCAATGCAATCCTTAGTATCTTGCCCCACGTCTTCGTGGTAGCGACAATACCGGTTTGTTTCTGCTCTCGAGGCGTTGGTATAGGGAAAGGCCTCCGATACATCCCGCTTTTCTTATTCTTCTCGTAGATCGAAGACACGCATTCCGTCAAGTCAGCGAAGTAAGCAGGTCGGATCCACTTGTTAGACATAGGTCGCGAAACCACTTGGTTCGTCTGCTTTGCTTTTTGTCTCTGGGAGCCGAAGGCTTGATTGGTAAGGACTGGGTCGGTGATATCGTGTTGACCGGCTGGGCTTGCTGAGCATAGCTGGATTGAGCCCCTTGTTTTATAACGACCGAAGCTTGCGCGCTCTGCTGAATTTGCGCAGCCAGTTCAGACGCCTCGGTTTCTTCTATCAGTATCTGTTTTTCTATATGTGTCAGAAGGGTGGAAAAAATAAACGCTTGTTTTTTAGTAACCGCTTGCTTCATCGGTCCCGGGAGCAACACTAAGCGATACGCCGTCAGCGCCACGTTCTCTTTGCAATGGTCCAGGTCGGTCTTAGCGTCAATAAAACGCATGGTGTAATCCCTGAGGCTCTCTCCCAGCCTTTGCTTACAGTTCATGATCGTATCTTCATTAGCTCAGAAACTCTTGCTTCCGACGAAGTGCTGACGAAACATCATCCAGAACATCCCGAAGTTTTTAATACAACCCTGTGGTAATCGGTTGTACCACTTGGACGCTCGATCCCTGAAGGTCATCGAAAATGTCCGACATAAAAGTTTATCGTCGTTGTCGAAACTCAACATAAAGTTTTTGAAGGCTTCCAAGTGATTATCTGGATCCCTCTTACCGTCATACTTTTCTAATTTGGAAACGTCAAACCTCTTCGGGAGATGTCCCAATAATATCTCGTCGGACAACGGTGAAGCTCTCCAATTCATTCCGAATCCAAACGCTCCGCCTCCGAGCCTTTCGGTCTGAATCCCGTACAGACCTTCATCCCCTGGGTTGATGAATCGGATACTGCTTTGGTACCCCTGGTTCTGGCTGTTTGAAGGTTGCCACTGGACCTGGGGTAGAGCTACCCGCTCTTCTCTGCTGCCTGTTTGCATCTCTTCTTTTTCAAGCGACGCTGGCGTTCTTTTCTCGGCGCTACCCTTCTTGTACTTAGGAGAGTCTGAATGGGGTGCCCTATCCCATCGGGAACAGCTTTTCTGCGTGCGTTTGTTTAGCCTTTCCTTGCGTCGGTACTCCCTTCCCGACGAGTCGTCCGAAGTGTAATCAGCGGAGATGCCACGGTTATCCTTTGGGTATTGCTCCGCTCTTCCATTCTGCCTGCCCTCCGGGCGAGGCTCCCGATAATATCGAACAGGTCGGGCATCGATGCGATGGTCAGCAGTCGGGTAGCCTTCGCCGCGGTTGTCTACGATTGGTTCTTTACCTTTACCTTCTCGAGCTCTCTTTTCGTCTAGTGCCCGCTCTTTCTCAGCGTTTAACTTTGCGATATCTTCCAGCAGTTGTCTCCTGCTCGTGATAAGGGTCGAACGCTTGTCCAGACCCTGAGCGTAGTACTCCCGACCCGGGGCTTCCTCGCCTTTAGACAGCGAAACGGCTCGGGCCACTTCTCTCCCGACCCTATCTCCGACAGTTTCGTCATTCATTTTTTAAGATGAGATCGCGATTTTCAAAGAAAAAGATTCCTTTTTGGTATCACGTGTTCCCACAGACGGCGCCAATGATGAGAGAATAAATGACTAGGAAAAATATAGGATCTTGGACCTGATGTGACTATAGTATAAACATAGAGAGAGAAAGTAGAAAGAGAATATTATATTCAATTGTCCCACCTACCAAGAATAATGGGCTCCCTTTTATAGTGGGGAAGGGTGGACCCGTTTATTTCTTTGGAGGTTTTGTTTTATTTCACTTTTGGTCATCTACAAAATAATTTACTTACAAATTGTCTTATAACAAATAATAATTCTATAATAGGCATATTTATCTTCTTATATTTACAATTGACTCATTTTCTATTAAGATCGGCGAATTACTCCCTCATCATACATAAATATAAATAAATGAAGCCATAAGAATAAATCTTCAATATAACCTAGTAATTAAATGAGAGAGAAAATGTAAATTCAATCTAAGACGGATCTAAACCTAATATGAGAGATAAAGTTGTGGCTAACTGCAAATTTAAGGAACCTAAAAGATAAAGCAATATACTAAAACTAGATAACTAGAACCTCTACGTTTCCATTAAATTAACATATGAGAACATGTATAAAGTAAAAAAAACATCGAAAACTTGATGATGGAATTTTTTCATCGGATTATTGTCAAAGAGATAATATTAGTAATGATCAAGGGTAATGGTACATGTAATTTTATTAGCAAATGAATCAACTATTTTTTATAATGATTGAATCTCATATTTATAGCTACTTTATTGTAATTCATTCAAGATTTGATGAAACATGTATCTTATAACATGTGTCAACCATATAATACATAAATTATTATTGTGTCCCTCAACTTCTATGAGTATTTTAATAATAGATTACATATGTTTCAAACCTTATATTGTCTTCAAGTAATATCTATCATCATTCACGTTTTACTTGTAGCAGCGGTTGTCAGCCAATATGTAGCTTACTGAGGCTTCTATCTTCTGTCACTGTTTTTATTTTTACTAGATGCTCTATTTTTATATGCTACTTCTGGATCCTCATATAATCAATACCTTAATGAAAAATTTAGTGATGCTTTTACCTTGGTGATTTAGATTTTTATCTTTCATACATAAGGGCAATGGCATCCAAATGAGAAATAACCTTATCAGTATTTTTCCCTATAGTCCTAAAAGGTATTTATATATGTAAAGATTATTAATAACAGAATAAAGATGCAATTCATATCCTTTTTTAATTTCACTTTCGTGTCGGTGACTTTCTTGCCAAATATTTATATGTTTAATTAATCTTAAAATATATAAATTAATGACATCACAATACGTGTTATGAGTCAATGAGCTTCTGAGGTTTTATGTCTCATACTTCTTGCATTGCATCTAAACCATTAATACTAATTTAAATCAACACTTATTATTCACTTATTCACTCTATATAAATTTAGGAACCTTTTCAATTTTACTTTTTCAATCTTCAATTTTCATAGGTTTTCTCTCTAACTTCTCTTTATATATTTTTTGTTCTACCGTCGGCCTCCAACTTCAACATTCAATAGTCCATATATTCTCGTTATTTTTCTCATTTAAAAGATCTTATTCTCAATTCAATAAAGCTTTAAACAATGGGAATTGCTAAAAAAACGGCCAAAACTACTCCGCGAAGTCGCATGTTTCTGATTTTCAATATTTACAAAAATGCCACAAGGCAAAAAACCCAAAAAACCCTTCGAAGTGTAAATATTTACAAGTGACGCCATTGAAGAGAACCAAACTACTCCATGAAGTTGCAAACTTCATCTTCTCCAAACATACTAAAAATAGAAACTTAACAACCAACTAAACCCATTTTTTGAAAAATTTCAAAACCTTCACAACATGGACGGAAAAGGGTCGGAAGTGCTTCCCACGCAGAGCAGCATGGTCGCCGAGGAGGTACATTGCATTTCCCTCTTTCATTTCGGCCAAAAAATCGATTTTCGGGAAAAAACCCGTAAAGGTGTTCTTCGCCACCGTCTGGCGTGGCTGACATTCCGTACGCCATTCCAAAGGCGTGGGGCACATTCCATTCGCCATGGCTTGGCGTGGGGTATCATCCTTACGCCACACGTGTGGCGCTCGGTAGGTCTCCCACGCCACGCCATGGCGAATGGAATGTGCCCCACGCCTTCTGAGTGGCGAAATGTGGTTCCGGAATCCGGAATGCCGGTTTAATTTCTTTTTCTACTTCTTACGTATTGCAGGAGGTGAACGAATGCGATATTTCGCTTGTTTCGGACTACGCTCACCATTTCACCACTCACGACGAGTATAGCTTAGAGTCGATGACCGAGTGGGTAAAAGTTAGGGGGAAAACGTTGGGTTTTTCGATAAACGTAGCATCGAAGGAAGTAGGGAAGAGGGGGAGAACACCGAGAGTCGATTATCGGTGCGAGCGATCCGGAATTTTCAATTCGGCCGTTAAAGAGTGCGACCGTAAGCGTAAGGCCACCGGTAGCAAAAAAATAAATTGCCCTTTTCATTTGGTGGGTAATCCGTTAAAAGGAGACGATAAGTGGGCTCTTAGTGTCCTTTCCGGGAAGCACAACCACGAACCGATCAAGTATGCCGAAGGACATTTGCAATGGTCGAAGTTAAAACGTAAGGAAAAAGAGCTCGTTGATCTTTTGACGGTGAACGGGACAAGTCCGCGACAAATATTTGGTGCTTTGAAAAAGGCCGATCCGGAGAATGCTTCAAATATCCGTCACGTTTACAATCACCGTCAAAGAACGAGGATGGCCGAAAACGGCGGTCGATCCCAAATGCAATGCTTGTTAGTTAAATTACAATTGCACAAATATAAGTATTGGACACGGACGGGGAATGACGGTTCTAACGTCATAACCGATTTGTTTTTCGCACATCCGCTTAGTATCGACTTACTACGAACCTTCCCACGCTTGCTAATCATGGATAGCACATATAAAGTCATTCGTTACGGGATGCCTTTGTTCGAAGTAGTCGGGGTAACATCTACGAACAAAACGTTTTGCATTGGTTTCACGTTTATGGTGAGTGAAAAACAAGACAACTACGAATGGTCTTTGGGATGCTTGAAAACGGTAATGGAGGAGAATGATTGTGAATTACCGTGTGTTATCATTACGGACCGCGAACTAGCCTTGATGAATAGCATCGACAAATTTTTCCCTAGCGCTAGTCACATGTTATGCGAGTGGCATATCAACAAAAATGTTAGCGGGAGAACGAAAAATATGTTTGAAGACGGAAAAGTGGCTAATAGTTTTTTGGGGGCTTGGAACGACGTTGTTTCATCCGATACCGTTGAGGTTATGAACGAGAGGTTGGCTAAGATGCGGTCGATGTTCAAAGACCAAGATAAGGCGGTGGACTATGTGGTTGACTCCTGGATTACGCCTTATAAAGAGAGGTTTGTTCACGCTTATACTAACAAGATCATGCATTTTAATAACCACACCTCTAATAGGGCCGAAAGCTCGCATGCTACATTGAAAAAATATGTTGGGTCTAGCCGATTGGATTTCGATGGGTTTTGGGATAAAGTGCATGGCTTGTTAGCGATGCAACATTCTACTATTAAAGAATCGATGGAGCTTAGCAAGTGCCGTTTAATTCACAAATTCCAAGATTTCAAACCGTTCAAATTTTTACGGGGGTACGTATCACCTATTGCATTGGCGATAGTATATGATAACTATGTTGATAAAAGCGGCGGTGAAATTTCTATGTGCGTTTGCACCGATCGTACGATCCATGGTTTGCCGTGTTCCCACGACCTTGAGGCAATCCGAAGAGTGGACGGCCACGTACCTACTCGGATTATAGATGAGCATTGGAAGAGACTAGATATCGTTCCGCGAGTTAAACTCACCGGCGAAGAAGAAGTGAAATTTAATTTGGCTAATCTAAATGCGAAACTTGAAGAGTTTGATGTTTACGAACAAAGTCATTGGCTCAAAAAATTTCAAAAAATTTTGGATCCTTCGACTACACTCCTTTGCGAACCCCTCGAGAAGGTTAAAACCCGTGGTAGAACTCCCGGATGTGTTGGAAGCCGTGGTCGTGGACGAGGTCGGGGTCGGGGTCGCGTTAAGGGTAGCAAAGTCCAACGTGATTATTCTACGAAAAGAGATCCTTCATATCACGAATACGTCGAACAAGAAATGTTTGAGTCCCACGATAGTGCCGCAACTCCACGAGTTGTAACACCCGCCGCTAGTATAGCAACCCCGGTCGGCACTCTCGGTAGCACCGTAAGAACGGTTAAGGCACATACTTCGACTAATTCCGGAGCAAAACCCCCAAAAAAAATAGCAAAACGGGTTCAATGCGTCGGTTTAGGCACTCCGGATACGTCGACCCACATCAAGGCTATACCGTCATTCACGGCTATACCATTACCGACTAGATTACCAAATGTTTTGGACTCGAGATTTTCAAAAGACATACCTCAATATATGCGTCCTTTCATAACCCGAATTACAAATGTAATGCCCGACGGTAATTGTGGTTTTAGAGCCATCGCGCATGGTATGGTTGGTAACGAAAGTGGATGGCTAATGGTTAGAGAAGCCTTGGTTCACGAGCTAAAGAGCGATCGGGAGTTTTATAAACGGGTTGCATATTTCGACGATGAAAGCGAAGTTGATAAGGAGATAAACCGGTTGACTTTTAATAAAGAGAATGCACCTTACGCAAAATGGATGTCCTTGCCTAGTTGCGGAAAACTAGTCGCGACTACATTCAATTGCGTTTTCTATTGCCTCGCTCCCGGTGGATGTACGACTTACCTACCGGTGAAAAATGCACCGGCGAGCGATGGTTCTTTAAAGGAGATCGGCGTGGCATTCGTCAATAAAAACCATTTTGTTCATGTGAGTAAATAACTTTAACTTTCGCACGCATTTTAAGCATTTTATTTTGTAAACGCGCATTTATATTGAACGGAAATTTGTAGGTTGAGTTGGTTAAAGGGTCACCCATACCGACTATAGATCCTACGTGGATGAGATCGGCGAGAGAAGACGCAATTTCTTGGTCGATCCATTTGCTAGATAGAGTCCGTGTATTTTCAAGACTACAAAATCCCACACCGACGCACTCCGTTGAACATGATGATTCGATAGTGGACTTAACGAAAGATTGAACTTATTTTGTGTTCGGCTATGTTTTTGCTTTTTTTGTTGTAAACTAACAATGTGTTGTACCCTTTAAACCTTTTTAATTTAATTGAATTTTTTTTTTTAAATTTTGACTTCAAAAATTTGAGATAGCCGTTTTCGCGAGCCTAATGGCGTAACCGCCGTCCCGTACGCCAGGAGACGGCGTAACTGCAGCACCCCACGCCAGGGGATGGCGTGGGGATTGCCCCATACGCCATTCACCTGGCGTAGGGGACCCTTTTTTGCCTCTGTCCAAAAAGAACAGAGGCAAGGCTAAGGGCTAACCCTATTGCCGCCACTGGTTGGCGAAAACGGGTATCCCTACGCCGTGCTGTGGCGGCAACAGGGTACCATTTGATTACAATTTAATTTTTTTTTTCAACCATTTAAAAAAAAAAAACCATTTTACTTTGGGAATTGGGGACAGAATAGTCAAAATTGTTTTGTGAAGTTGCGTAAAAAATAAATGATTTTTTTAAAGATTTTTGAAGGTTTTTTAATGAATACAAATTTTGTATAATATGTAAATAAATTGAATAAATAAAATTTAAGGTTTTTGAAATTTATTTTAATGAATAACAATTTTATAAATATTTAAATAAATTAAAATACATTCTATGGACACATTTTTTGTTAAGTTATTCAACTACTTTACTCTTCTATGCGTGGACAGCTCGCGTATTTATAGATACGGATACAGACGAACGCATGAATTACTCTGTGAAGTTGCATAAATTATTGATATCAGCCGGGACCCGCCAACACAAAAACTCCCGCCAACACAAAAAGTCCCGCCTAAAAAAACCCGCCAAAAAGTAACCCCCGCCAAGACAAATGTTCCCGCCAAGGACTCCAGCCAAAAACTCCCGCCATGGAGTCTACATCCTAAAAACTCCCGCCAATAAATGACTATACTATATAAACATGCCACATGATACAATATTCGTAATAGAAGCAAAGGGACACTTAAGAAATAAAACACACACACTTGAACACAAACACTTGAACACATGGAGTTTACAGCTGATGAAGACTACCATATGCTCAAGGCGGTCAAGGTTGTCCGCCGACAAATGGGGGAAGATAGTAGCGATGCTTTCTTCGACCGCCTCCTATGTCAGATGTAATTCAACTATGGGCATTTAGGAGCAGGAGACGTTCAAGTGCGAAGTCGTGACGAAATCAAATCAAGGTACAACTTCATCCAACCGCTCACTGCCCTGCTTTTTCAACCAGCCAGGATTAAGATAGAAGCACCTTTGGTCTGGAACATGACGGTAGTAGACTACATAAGTAGGGATATGGTGGCGTTTCTGGAGGATAGGATTGCGGCACGTAATGGGGGGGATGATTCGGATGACAATTTGGGATACGATTTCGACTAATCATTTCACTATTTCCGGGAATGTGTGTTATTTTAGATAGTACTACTATTTCAACTTGTTAGTTGTTGTTGTATGAACTTGTGATGTTTCATTCCAGTATTTGTTTGACGTTTTTATTTCCTTAGTTGTTGTTATTTGAATTTGTGATTGAATGAATGTAAACATTCGATGTTTTATGTTTGGGTGTTCATCTTGAAAACAGTAGCACTAACACTGCAAAATATGTCGATTGCATAAAAACATTACAATTTAATCCGAAGCATTGCATAATAAGAAATACATAAGCAAATAACTGAAGACAAATGACAGGTGGGCTAACCCTCTGTTAACATTTCACACTTAGATTTATGGAGTCGGATAGTTCATTCCGCTCCCGAACTTATAATCATCTGAATCATAAGCACTTCCTTCGGGGGTTGAACACGTTTCAACGGCGCTTGCAATTGTGTCGGCCATTTCTTGCTCCCTTTGCTGCGTCGCATGTGACACCATCTCCGGCGTAACTGGACCTTGGGATCCCATGTTGAAAACGTCTTTGACATGTAAACGGGTCTCGTAATCCAATGACTCAATCTGTACAGTCCTTGGCTTAAGATAAGCCAACCTCTCGAACACTTCTTGGCGTCCGCGTGGTCGGGGCATTAAGCATCCTGGACATGATGCCTCCCTACCGTGGTTGAAGAACATCCTGCACAAAACCGCATCGATGAAACCCGGATTATCCTCTTGCATCGTACCTTTGACGAAATGAAATGTGCTTAGGAGGCTTGCATCTTCGTACACGTTCCAGCCTGAATCACCCATCGTTATAATTTAATTGTTTGGGTTCATAGCCAGATTCTAGTATTTATATACTCGTGCTCTGTTGGTTCATTTCTCAAAAAATTAGCGGGAAATGGTGTTTTTGTTCCCGCTAAAAACTTAATGAGGCGGGAAACCATCATTATGTATGTTTTGAGGCGCTAGAAATTTGGATAACATGGAAGTTACTGGGAACTAGAGAAGGCTTGATAAAGTTTTGATTAATTCTCAATTGATAAACTGTTTTGATTAATCACTTAACTGTTTTGATTAATCCATAGCCCTATTTTATATGTATTTTAGAGATATGAAAATGACTTATAATAACTCTTAAGTCTTGAAAATATGAGGTGTTTGAAAATATTTTCACTGTTATTTCCAAAGCAAAAGAGAAAGTCAGTTATTATACAAAATAAATTTCAAGTAACCTAAAACTTTGATGATAAAGAAACTATTACACAATCTGCATCATACAAACCGAAACTATTACACAATCCAAAACCAAAGTATCATACGAAGTCTCAAAAAACAAGAAACAAACCAAGTAAGCGACAACAGAATAAAAGTATCATACAAACACAAAAAACATTGTAATGTCTATGCGAGCCTCCTGGCTGTGGACAAAACATCGTCATAAGCCCCAGCCAGACGATCGAAATCATGATCAAACTCGCTCACTCCAGGAAACAACGAGATCCTCCGCATACCAGCGCGCAAATGTCGGATGATAGCTCCCTCTCGATCCTCGTGGACGTAGTCAGCGAGCGAGTAGATAGCGGTGTTGACGAGATCGAACCAGCTAATACTCTGGTGAAGTAGTAGGTACTCAGGCTCACAGAAAGACTCCATCTCGTCTGTCACCATCCCTCCTCGAAAACCACGATGCAAAGTGTTAATCTGCCGCTGGTCCCAATCATCCGGATCGAATGCATACGCCATCGTCTTAAGCTTTCTCCTTGATTTCGACTGCATGGCTAGCAGGGGATGCGCGATAGGACCCTGGACACGGCCAAACTGCCGCTGAACTCGCTCGGGATAGTATGCCTGAGAGTGCTCCACACCGCATATGACATCCCGAAACCAAGATAGCTCTTGAAACGGGAAATGATCGCGTATAGCACGATAAGGCTCAAACAAAACCTGCATGGAAAAATGGATATGATCATAAACACAATAATAAATCAATTTTGCGATCACTAAACAAAAACACTTACATCGGTCTCTCCGAGGTTGTTGACGGAGATACGAAGGTTCAGCTTCGTCCGTGAGTCAGATACTGCTGCAGCTGTATCCCATCTACCAATAGTGGGGTCGCGCTCAGTGTAGGTGCGTCGAGTAACGGGCCGGAGCATGGAAAAATGATCCCGTATCCACATGTCTACCATACCGATACATCCGGCCATAGTCCTCGTGTCGTGCAGGGAGGCCTCACCCAGATGGTGGTATGTGTAAGCGAGAACAGCACTACCCCATGAGTACCTGCCAACACCCTCCGGAGTCAAATCGCGCAACAGAAACAAATACTTGTAGTTGGAGTACATGTTGCTCTTGTCGGGGAATATGACCGTGCCGAACATATGCAATATATAGGCGCGGGCTGCAGCATCCACCATCGGATCACTCAGACCAGGGCTGTCATCGCAGAACTCTGGCCCACTAAACCTACTCCGGAGCCATTTAAATCCCAAACCAACGCCCTTGCACTTCTCAACCTCCGTCACGAAGGAAAGATCATCCACCATAAGCAATTCAGCGCACTCGTGCATGGCCAGACTCTTGTCGGAAATATAGGGAAACACAGCAAGCTCACCATCAACTGGGAGTCCCAAAATAGTGTGAACGTCGTCCAAAGTAATCGTCATCTCACCGAAAGCGAAATGGAAGCTATTGGTCTTCGCATGCCACCTCTCTAGGAAAACCTCCGTCATGTTGGAGTGTGTCTGCATCTCGTAGAACGGCTCAATCAGACGACCGAACGGGGTTGCGTCAACTACAGCGCGTACCCTAGTCTGTGCAGCCAAACTCCATGCTCGATGACTAGGATAATGGGCATACAGCCGCATCTCTCGCTCCTAAAAAATTTGTTCCCATTATCATAGGACAAAACAAAATAGCTTGAAATAATGTAAAATTTTAATTTAGATACTTACCTCTCCCATCCAAATGTGGTATGCAGCGTGGGAGGTGAAATCCTCGCCGAACAGCGGTGGCAATCTGGCCGGAGGAGGAGCTCTACGCTCCCCTGTACCCGGTGGGGGATGGCGTCGTCCGTGGGAAGCGGAAGCGGAAGCTGTACTCGATCCGGACGCATGCGGTCCGGAGACTATGGGGAGCTCATCCATCTGCACAGGTGGAACTGGCTGGCCACGTACCCTACTCCTCTTTTTAACTCTCCTCGTCCGCGAGCCATCAGCAGACAATGTATACCGTGCATCGTCGCCGTGATCCATCACCTGGGAAAAAAAATAATTACTATCAGGTTTCCTCGAAAACACATATTGCAACGGTGGTACCCGTTTTAGAAAAAAAATAGCATAAGGCAGGTTAGAACGAACCGAAAAACAAAAATAATCCGGTCCCGGCCCATTCCGGTGACCGGAGATGGCTCACGCCACGGTGGTGGCGTGAGGCATGTTGCCTACGCCATCTCGTGTGGCGTAGGGTGGGACCCCTACGCCACATGGATGGCGTGGGGTTCAGCATGCACGCCAACATATAGCGTGTATGCTGAACCCCACGCCATCCATGTGGCGTAGGGGTCCCACCCTACGCCAGTGGATGGCGTAGGGGTCCCACCCTACGCCAGTGGATGGCGTAGGGGTCCCACCCTACGCCAGTGGATGGCGTAGGGAGGGTGTTCTTCGCCCGTGCGTGGCGAAGAACAGCCTCGCCATGGCAGAAGCTTAAAGCTTCTGCCTTGGCCGAAAAACAGCCCAAAATCAAGTTTTTTCTACAGATCTACCCTAATTCGACCTACCTAAACCTAACTAACCTATCTAACAACAACATAATGGACTTACAATTGCAGTTCGATTTCGGTTGCGCTTCCTCTAACTCCGAACAGAGTCTCCGGCGACGATTCCGGTGTATATGGATCCTGTGGTGGTCGTCTGGTGGTCGTAGTAGGTGCCGGTGGGTGTGGGGGTGGGTGTGGTCGTGTAGATTCCGGTTTAGGGGTGTGCGGCAGTGGGTAGGGCGGGGTGGTTTTTGGCGTGCGGCAGTGGGTGTTAGGTGTTAGGTGTAGATTTTAGTTTCGTTTCTGTAACTTTACTTTTAGGTGTTAGGTTTATTTAGTATATTAATATAGTTAGTATATATTTAGTTTTAGTTTAACATAGGTTAGTATATTTAGGTTAGTATATTTAGTTTTAGTTTAGGTTTTATTTATTTAATTTAGTTTAGGTATAATTTTTTTTAGAGAGAAGGTAGAGGAGAGTTTGAGTTTTGAGGTTTTTTTTTTGAAATTATGATAACTTCGCGGAGTAAAATTGAGTATTTATACGATTTCAGAAGGGCAAAATCGTCAAACAAAATAACTTCACGGAGTAGTTTTGAAAAAAAAAATTAAGCGACTTCGCGGAGTAATTTTGGCCGTTTTTTTAGCAATTCCCTTAAACAATACTTAATACATATTATCATCTATCATTTGTCTTTTATTATTCATCTACAATGTAAAGTGTCAACAGTTAGTGAATCAAATTGTGACGATAATCTATTAGATTCTCAAAATAATCAACGAAGTGATCAGTTTTAAGATAATATTAATTCATCATGGGTTAATGAATCTGAACCTTCCTCATCTTTTTCATATTTTAGTAGAGAGAATAACAAAGCATTAGTACTCGATATGACCTGTCTTACCGAAACCAAACCTGACGCTAATAAAATTTTGAAAAAAAATGGTATCACTTTTAAATGTCCTTCTACGCTTTTATTTTATGGTAACAAATTATTATTGCACCTGGTATTGCTTTATTTTATAACAAGCATTAAGAAAATGAGGTTAAGTTCTTTGACCAATGGTGTTCTAATGAAAAATTTATTTGTGATGAGAATAAAAATGAAGATAATATTGGTTCAATTTAAATGTAGTGTTCTGTACGATATTAAGATTTGCATCCCGTTATAATGAGACCATCCTCACTATGTCATTGGTAACAAAATATACTTATTCTACAAAATGATAGAGTGGGGTATTAAGTTATTCATCCATCCAAAACTACTAGGATTTCTTCAGTTATGACGATTATATCTCGGTCAACTTACACCGAATAGTTGTCAGACACTGACTAGTATAATTGTTAAATCTGTTATGTTAAATATGTCTTTTGAAATTTCCAACATCATGTGTGAATGTCAATTCAACAAAGTCGGTGATTCTCTATTCTATTATTTTTCTTCTAAAAAAATTAGAAGTATAGTTACCTTGTCATCATCTGCCACAATTGGAAAGAAAAAAACTTATTTGTCAGTGGTAACTAAGAGTCTAAATTTCTAGAACTAGTTGGCGGTGTTGAAAGATGATCGACAAGAAAAAGTATGTTTTACATTTCATATATTACTAATTTTACATGCTTGTATCTTCATAACATATACTTATTGTAAAATACTTTTAATTTCTCAAAAGCTAAAGCAATCTCAAAAGATTGTAACACTTAATTCTCGTCGCTACTTCTTTAACAAACTTTCAATTGATGCACAACCAATTTGGGAAGATAAATTCAACAATTTTTTCACAAGAAAATGTAATATGCTCATTATTATGGCCAATATAATGATTTTATATGTTTTGAAAACTACAACATTATGGATGTTAATACCAAAACTTATGTTATATAATAAGATTTTATCGATATTTTGAAAATTATCTTGCAGAAGAATCTAAATGGAGTATAAAGCTTATCATCCCTAAGAAGCAAGAAACCAAACACACCAACTAAAGAGGAAACTAACGATCAAAATGAAATAATAATTAAACAACCCACTAAACAATCGTTAAAAATATCGTGTTGCCACCACTGCCACCCCTTCAAGAGTCATACATTTATCAATAAAAATAAGAAGAAAGTTGCTAACAGTTTTAATCAAACAAATTTATTCTCCAACCCAAGAAATGAACTGACAGTTGCCAAAATCTTTATCACTCGTTGGTTCAAAAGTTCCTCACACTCTTACTAAACATCGTAAGTATTATCCTATCGACTCCAACTGATAAATCAGTATCGTTTTGATAATATTAAAACTCTTTTATTATCAAATACGTCTGCAAGCGTTTTGTTAATGTTAAATCCACAGTCATTTGTGGTCATTGCACTCAATATTCATGAACAATACTCATCTAATCTTACTAACGTCTAACTTAGCCAACGTTAAATGGAACTTCAAATATATATAAAACACTATTAACTCATCTCCAACATATTTTCCATATTAATACCGAATTATATCTATTTGCAAAAATTCTTTGTAGATTTTACTTATTTGTATCATACTTTATACCATATAGTTTTTATTTGAATGATTGTTTTTTTAGATGAAAAATCAATCTCGCATGCTCACTTTAGGAGAATGATCATTAAAACTAAAAAAAATTAAGTGATCGAGATAAACTGGTTGACAATTAGAATAATAAGGGAAATTGATGCTCGAAAGAAAAATAAACTTCTAAAAAATAATTATCATCAAACAATGAGAAAATTAACAAACTTCACACTTCCAATAAACATCTGAAAGAAGAAAACACTAAACCTATAAGTGAAATGAGAATAGTAAAAAATGATAAAGAATCCAACGTTAAGAGAATTAAGAAGAGCTTGACTCAATAAGTTTTAGATTATGCAATAAAAATAAAATAAAAAACATCGTATACTGATGTTGACACGAATACCAAATTTCATAAATTTGGAATAGCTTTCCTATGTGTAATTCTCTTCCGAAAATTATCAAATATTGCGTCGCATATGTACTTATTATGTCAATGTTATTGCTGAAGCTCAAAAAACTATTAGTGTTTCATACATAACTGACGCTTATATTTATGATGACATTAGTAAATCCAAGATAACGCTAATAATAAAAATAAAACTCCATCTATCACCCTTGGCGATGATATTGAAAAAGTACATGAATCACCAAGCTATTCCTTTTCATACTCTCGTGAACATAAAAATCCTTAAATTTGTATGAATTGTTACATAATACTTTAACTGTTTGTAAACAAAATCGGCTAGCATCGAGTTGTTATATTTTTTGCATATGTTTAAATTCTTTGTGAGCTAACATTCGACTATCTTTAATTTTACGTTCATCATTTAATATATATTTTTGCATATTTATTCATATTTCATTTGAAACCTACTTTACAATCATAAAATATAAATTTTATATCAAGTTGTTAGATATCTGAGTTAAACATTACTTTTACAAACCATTATTAATTACAAATTAAAACACATATTCTGACCACTTTATATAACCGTTACTTTATAAATGATTTCAAATGTTACTATTTCCTTTAATATTTTATGAAAATATTGGTTTAATAATTAATCTTTTAGATGTCTCTTGTACTATTATCATTTTTCGTTCCTTATGGTTTATTATCACATTTAAGAAATAATGTAACCTCTTATATTTTTAATACGATTTGACTTAGAGTCATGTTTGTTATGATTGGGGTTTGTGGTCGTTTACGCTTTACCAGGTAGGCTTGGTTTATCACAACGTCTTAATATGTTGGATTGTATAGATTAAAAATTATTATAAGATTTCATGTTCATTAAAGCTTTCACCTTTACCCACTCAATGCAATATTCAACGATTATAATTAAAAATTATTGGTATTGACAAAATACTTGACAAATATAATGATTTCCAATCGCCAATTTCACATCAATAAATATCGTCAGCGAGTAAAGCTTTACAAAAATAAATCGTTGTATCAATCCTCAAAACCCCCAAGCTTTCAAAAACCTTAATGATGATCGTGTATATTTTTTCTAATACAAAATTCCATCAAGAACAACATGTTTTGTAACTTGCAAACATAATGCTCAATATTGTGACTTGTCCGTCAAAACTTTCATTAAAAAACAATACTCATTTCATCGATTATATACATTTTTAACATATAATACTCTCACCAAAACTAATAGTATTATATGTATTATTATCACATTATTATCCTCTACAGGACCACACTCTACTAAGATACTTTATTCTTTATTTTCCATCCTTAATACTTGCTCTTGTGTAATATTCTCATAACTTTTATTTACTTACTTTACCACTTCTAGATACATTCTCATTTTATTTTCAAAAATTACCATGAGAACAACCAATGAACAATTAAGAATTTGATAATAAACGAATTATTGTTGCTTCACAAATACAAGTTAATCTCATCCAGCTAACACGACTTCATATTCTACTTCATTATTGGTGATAAGAAACTTAATAGTTTCTTAATTTAATCTCCCCATATATTTATTAGAACATTACAGTTCCATTACCATTCACATTAGAAGCCAATCGGCTTGAACAACTCATTGCTTGTCATTCTAATTAATTTTCATTGGTTCGTCATCTTTTATATCATTTTATCGTCTTGAAATTTATTGATTAACTCATACACTATTTGTATTTTTATCGTTATCCTAAGTTTAAATTTAATTTCATACTTGCTTAATCAATCGATCATCTTATGAATATTCTATAAACAACTATTTTTAAAACATACTATTTTTTTCAATTTATTATTTCCAACCTCATCCTCTGTTACCATTGTTAGGGGTTCATAAGATTTTTCTATTGTTACATTAAGATACTACATTTCAGTAGCCAAATACAAAGAGTGACAATCTATAGTTTTATGTCGAATCCATTGAAATACCAATATATGTTTGTTAATCACATACTTTATACATTGATGATAATATGACATTATTACCTCCATTATGTATAGTTAGGGTCGTCTTAAAATGGAATTGTAAGAACTTGAAGCATTAACTATCATGCATAATGTGGTAACGATATTTTCTATTTTTCATCTCTAGAGAGTTACATCTAAATCAACTTTCTCAACACAATGAGTTGATCTACCGATAAAACTTACCAATTTTCTATCAATTTTCTTGAAACACGTTACACATGTCATCTAATAATATCCTAATTCGTATAAAATATTAGTTGAACTCTCAGTATCAACCCTCACCCTTTACTAAAAAAACTACAGGAATTATAAGGCATGCTCATAAATTGTCACCAACCCTATTAAATCATCATTGATAAATACCATAATTAAAACAAGATTTATGTGTAAATGTAAGGATGATTCATCAATTATATGAATTCTAAAATCTTCATGTACCTCTTTCTTGACGAACTGGTTATTCCCCACGAAGTGTCTCTTTCAAAAATAGTGCAAAATTATTGTTGATTAATTTTATATCGCTTTCAGATTTTTTTTACAAATTCCACCAACTTTTTATTATCAAATAACATTTAAATTTTATCTTCCAGCTGAAAAAAGCTCACATCAAATGTTCATGATCGTTATGGTATGCACATGTATTATTATCGGATTCTCTCGTTAACTAGTGCAAACACCCCTATTGGAGTTTATAAGTTTTTAATCTATTGTTTTATCATGAACTACTTCTACATGTATATTTAATTTTATGAAACATCATGTTGGATTATCATAATATGAGAAATGTGATATATTCACTGGATGTTTATGAACCTCAAATATCATTTTAGTATCGTTCCACTGGGTCCATCATTTTCTCTATAATTTTGATCTATAATAATACACATTTCTTTGTATCAATAATACACATTTCTTTGTATCAATAATACACATTTCTTTGTATTATCCATCTTGATGTACACTTATTTTCTTGCTAAAAATATATTTCATACAACTTATTGGAAACATGATTAAATTTTATAGCAAACTACTATCACATGACAAACTATTCTTAAAAGTTGTTAACGCTACATTCTCGTACAAACCATTCAAAGCACTCATTTCCTTAATGAAACTTTGAACATAATCCATTAAAGATTCATCAATTATTTTAAACAAAGTCATAATATGACCCCCTAATATATTGGAGTATTATGAGCGAGAAATTAATTTGAAATGACGTCCACGAAGTTTTATATTGATTTTGACGGTAGATTATTGAACCATGTTAATACGATTCATTTAAATATCGTTGAAAATATTCGAATGGGTAACGTATCGTTTGAGTTAAATCCTAGTATGATATTGATACTTTAAATATATTGTACCATCGTACTTCTCATTCCTATAGAGATCAAATTTATTTAGAAGTTTCCCGATAGAACTCTTTGTGTTAATGAAGATTGAACCAAAGTAAACAAATCCATTATCGTTCTTGTGTCTTTCATTTAACCATCGTCAAACATTACTCATTTCCTTTATCAGTTTTTGCCTTTTGACGATGCTTCATTGCTAGACTTAACTATTTTACTTTCATGTTCTCTTCAAAATAACTTTATTTTCACAAATCAACTCGCATTTGTCAATATATTCATATAAATTTGTGTATTCTCTTAAAGTTTTTTTTATAAATTATAAAGTTTTAGCCATCATTACAAAATATCTCTGACTTTTTTTCATCTCATTGATTTTACAATTGATTTTTCGTGTACTGATCTGATCGTAGTTTGTTCATTTATACTTATAAAGATCAAAAGAAATATTTCATATGATTACATTCGAGATCCATTAGTAAATTTGAAGTATGTATTACATATGCCATTTCACCCTAATCATTCTGAAGTGGTATTAACTTCTTGAATTATAGTGTTCAATATCGATATTCCTAGTAACACAGAGTTCATTCCTCCATGTTGTTCCCGCAAGCATGTGAAACAACATTTTGAAAATTTACTAGTAGAGACCCTTGAGCACGATATTTGAACAAACCTTTATCTATATATATATATAGAAAGAGAGAGGTGGGGTGGGTGGGCTAACTTGTGAGCACTGAATTCGTGTTTCAAGCTGATGATATGGTCAAAGGAAAAATAAGAGAAACCACTGCCTATTTGGGCAATAGTAGCATAGTTCATGACTTTTGGTTCTCATTGTTTTGGAATATTATACGGTCGTCATACTTTTAACTTATAAAGGTTTTGGAAGATGAATAAAGTACATGTAAATGAGGAATGTTATTGAAGATAAAGAAAATGTTTAAAGTATCTATAAAGACGAATATAATGATAGATTGTTTTTATTAAAAATAATTTTGATGAACGTTGATTTATTTTTTAAAGTTTAGTGCAGGCTCGTGTAATAATTGACGGGATGAATTAAAGATATGCAGATTTTATTCTTTGCATCTGCATATTCGTCACTAACCTGTCATAAACATATAAATATGTTAACTAAAAAATATATATACTTGTTACGAATACGTTGCAATATAGCATATTTTGTAACAAAATTTTAAGTCTGTTACAAATCTAATACAATAACCGATCCAAATTTGAATTTACTGGACCAAACGGGTTCCATTTTAAATTATTTATAAACTCGTTGCTACTGATAATCGATTAGCAACAAATTAAATAACGGGTTGTAAAATGTTGTTTTTTAGTAGTGTATATAATAAACATAGAGTATATATTGACTAAGATGATTAAAGATATTTAAAAAATAATAATGAACCTATGAGTTTATAAGTTTACTTATAGTCATAATACATCTATCAAAATTCTTAAAGTCCAAGTTAATGTAGTCCTAATATATTGTCAGCAAAATATTAATAATTGTGTTTCACGAGTTTAATCAAAATCATCAAAAGTAACACAATGATACCAGTTTTTATAATTTATTTACTTAGATTGATCTTGAATATAAAAAAAGTCTGAAAAAGTCTGAAAATTATGAAAATATGGATATTCTTATATTTAACCACAATACAAATATTAAATGTCATGATCCTAGCACGAAAAATAATATTTTCTATTATTTTCAATGATCTACTTGTTGATAAGTTGATCTAACAAAAACTATTAAATAAACAAATTTCTCACGGTAAATAGATAATCGTGATCTATAAATACAATGTGTATAACTATTTTAAAATATACCTCTTTGAATATATGATTGAATTTGATTGAATTTTTAATATTAATTATAAATTATGGATTATAAACTATTTTCTTATACTCAATAATTGTAGATTTGGTTTTAAATTCATCTGAAAAATGATATGATAACATGGACAATATAATGATTTATGTTGTGTTTTTACAAAAACAAAATTGGTATGTAACATTGATTCTATAGTATCCAACTATCAAATTAATTTGTTTTTAATATAATATACACAACATATGAATATTTAGTATACATTAATTTGTTTTTAATATAATATACACAACATATGAATATTCAGTATACAGTTAAAATAAAAAAATGAACATCATCATTCTATACCATTAAAAATTACATAAATGTTTGTCTTCTTATACAATATATATTATAAATAGTTTATCATGTCTACATCTTCTAATAATCCATTCTTTTGATTTGTGTTTATGTTCTTATCTCCATATATAATATACTAGATTATAAATGATTGGTTGCATTAAATATTCACACGTTAAATTATTTGATCAATTTTTGATTTCATGACTTATATTGTTTATTTTTATTCTTTCAAATATTATGAATAATGTCAAAAATAAAATCAGTGCGAACTAAATAACTTAAAATTGTAATATTATTATAAATAAAATATTAATCTATCTATAAATTTAATTATAAATTCTAAATAGATTTTAAAGCTTTAAGATTTTAATGAAGTGTTGTGAATATAATATTAGGTTGAGTGATGATTACATATATTTATTTATATTTTATTTTTAATTATATATCATATTTTATATTTTATACATGAAAAATATATATGTAATGAATACGAATAGTTTACATTGATGTAACTGATTAATACTGATGATTGTGAAATTGGTTCTGCTAAAATGGTCGAACCGGAATCATGTTCATTTATAAAATTATATTTTTTTAAAATAATAAAAAAATAAAAGAAAAAATATAAATAAAATACCAAAAGTGTAATATTAAACTTTTACTTGTAAATCCAATTTATAATGAGAGATTAACATGGACTATATCCTTAAATTAGAAGGAAATATTTGATATGAATATGATTTTATTGGATAAAGAGATGTTTGTGCTTGAAAAAAGAAAATGTATCATGTAAAACTTACAAGATAAAACGAGCACGTTTTATGTATGGTCCAACTTATAGCACCATTAATTGGGTTGCGCGCTAATGACCATTGGGCTTATTTTAGCCAACATACAGATCTTTAACATGTGTTCCCTTGATATGCGATTTGATTTTATTATAAACATTAACCATGTGGATTCTTGTATTATATTTTTCCGTTTTTTATTTTTTTTGGATTTTTCTTCTCGTGATCCCATATTAGCAAAATATTTCTATTTTCTTTATATTCTTTACTCATTTAATACGATGACCCGCGCTTGAGTTTTTAACTTTAATTATGAGAGTTCTAAACTTGTATACCTTTTATACTACAACTAACATCCATCAATATGCAATCTTTCTTTGTTACTCTATCTTCAGAACTCTACACAAACTATAAAACCCTAAATTATTACCATCGATAGTTACAACCATGCACCTAAAATAAATATTATGAATGAATTAAAAAGGAATAATATCTAATTTTGCATGTTATATGAAATTAATTAGAGAATTATAAAGGAGGACTACATCATTTCTAACGTTGATCACTTGAATTTTTGCACAATAGATGGAATTTGTCATATGTTTACTATACTCTTTTTAATAATTGGGCTAGTACCTCATCCAATTATTACCAAATAATTGGAGGTTCTTAGTATCCCAATAAGCTCAACCAAACTAAGCCCATGTTACTACATATACCTTAATAATTATTATAAAGTAATAACTAATATACGAAACTCATAGAATAACTCAAAGAAGATTTTTATAGTGGACACTGAGAGATTGGTACCCTCAATCAATTTCTAGTATTGGAGAGAAATTGGGAGTTAAAACTAATTATTTGTCGTTATTGCATTGCGTGTCGGTTAATAAACTCATTAATCAACTGCATAATTTGATTTTCCTTATTTTATTAGCATAACATATATACTTATATACCATATACATACAATCATAAATATCAAAATGTAAATATTTTATCAAAAAAATTATGTCCGAGCAAAATCATATTGTAATTTGTTTGTTTATAAAACATTGTGTATGCTAGGTTACTAGCCCCGAGAAAATTGAAATGTTAAAGTAAAACCTCTCAAGGTGAATGTAATGATGTCACAAGTAGTTAACGATATTCACGATTAGATGTCAAAAGTCCAAAATGAAGGTGCAACATTATAATTTATGGTGCTAAGAACACAACCAAATAAACTAAACCAAAAGAGATCTCAAATGAACATTTTTTGGATGAAAAAATAGATGCATACCAAATATGTCGTGCAACATTAATTCGTATAAAACCTGAAGTTTTGTGTTGGTCATGTTAGTGGTCTTGTGATTAAAAAAACAAGAATGGATGACCAAATTTGTGGCTTAAAACCCATAATATCGGTTACTGTATATCTGGAAGAGGTTGTACAAGAAAAAAATGTTGGCTGTATCATCTACGTGACCCATAAGAGAGGGAATGACGCCTCATTTTACTCATGACATTGCAATAACAACAAAACACATGAGAAATGTTATATAAATATGATTATCCTTCTTTAACACCAAACAATATACCCATGAAGTTTTGGCTGGTAAAAAGATATGCCCCTTCATAAGTCTCACGAGTATTTTACTCCAAACTTTGTCAACCACAAGATGGACAAATATAGTCGCAAGAGAGACCACATCGAGTGGTTAAAGAGTGAGATGATGCAGTACGAGGTTGGCGACAAGATGAAATGCATGATATTCTTAATAATATTCTAAAGTAGCACGAGACGGAGCACCAGATTGAAAGAGGCACAATAATATTTTACAGAGATTTCCAGAGGACAAATCAATACAGATATGTACCATCCTTCAATGAAAACAATAAAAACTTATGGTTGCTCAATTGAACTCCAAATCACATCTAGAGGCTTATAAAAATAATATGAATTATTTGGTGAAACCCAAAACAATTAAAATAACATGGGGAGGTCTAAAAAAACTACAACAATTTATCACTGCATGATGGTAGGAACTGTTACAGAAAATAAATTAGATTAATATCTAATTTATTTAGTATAATATATATTTAGTATAATATATATTTAGTACATTTATTTAGTCAAAGATTTTATAGTCAATAGTCTATAGTCTATGTAAACTTTAGGAAAATAAATATTGTAATATTAATTGCTGTAACTGCTACAAAGTAGTATAAAAAGGTGAACCAGACAGATAAATAAGATACTTTTTTTGAGAAACACAATACTTTTGACATGGTATCAGAGCGCAGCTGATTTTTTCGTAGAGTTTTTTTTGGTGAGTGATTTTTTTCGTAGAGTTTTTTTTTGGGTGGTGAGTTTTTCACGTATTTTGGGTGGTGGGTTTTTTTTTTTCTTTTCTGAATTTCGAGAGTATTTGGGGATTTCTTTTCGTAGAGTTTTTTTTTTCTTTTTTGGTGGTGAGTTTTCACGTATTTTGGGTGGTAAGTTTTTCTCGTGGATCTGTTTTCTTGGTCATGTCACTCGATAAATTCGAACCGTTTCATATTAAATTTACGGGGAAAAATTATTCTGCTTGGGAATTTCAATTTCAATTGTATGTGAAAGGCAAAGAATTATGGGGTCATATTGATGGGAGTGATCCTGCCCCTCTAGATGCTAATGCTTTGTCCAAGTGGGAAATAGCAGATGCTAGAATCATGACTTGGATTCTTAGTTCGCTTGAACCTCATCTTGTTCTCAACTTGAAGCCCTATAAAACCGCTGCTGGTATGTGGAATTATCTAAAAACAATTTATAATCAAGACAACTCTGCTAGAAGATTTCAATTGGAGTTTGAATTGGCTAATTACACTCAAGGCAGTCTTTCCATTGAAGCATATTTTTCAGGTTTCCAAAACCTTTGGGCCAACTATTCAGATATAATTTATGCCGATATTCCTGCTTCAGCTCTTTCTGCTATCCAGACAATGCATGCAACCAGCAGACGAGATCAGTTCTTAATGAAGCTACGACCGGATTTTGACATCGCACGGTCTAATCTGATGAATCGTCATCCTGTACCATCTTTGGATGCATGTTTGGGTGAACTTCTTCGTGAGGAGCAGCGAATGATAACTCAGGCATCTATTGAACATCAAGCTAGTATCAGTACACAGGTTCCGGTAGCTTATGCAACACAAGCGAGAAATAAAAATAGAGACATGCGTGCCATCCAATGCTATAGTTGTAATTCGTTCGGCCACATTGCTCGGGATTGTCCCAAAAAGGTCTGCAACTACTGCAAGAAACAAGGGCACATCATCTCTGCTTGTCCCACTCGACCTGAAAGACGACAAGGTACTGCTTATCATGCCTCCACTAGTGCTTGTTCTACTGCATTGCCTACTGCCTCGCGGATTGTTCATGTTCCTTCTCCAACAACAAATCCAAACACACTTACTCCTGAAATGGTTCAACAAATGATAATTTCTGCTTTTTCTGCTTTTGGACTCTCAGGTAAGCCAAAACATTATTCCACACCATGGTATTTCGATTCTGGAGCCTCAAACCATATGACAAATACCGTTGTTCCTCTGTCTAATGTTAAAAAATATGATGGAGATCTGAAAATTAACACTGCTGATGGTCATTATGTGCCTATTAGTGCTGTTGGTGATCTTTCTTCCACATTCACTAATGTTTTTGTGTCTCCTGACCTCTCCACAAATCTTATTTCTGTTGGTCAATTGGTTGATAATAATTGTCATGTCACTTTTTCTCCTTCTGGTTGTGTTGTGCAGGATCAAGTGTCGGGAAAGATGATTGCGAAGGGTCCTAAAGTAGGACGACTCTTTCCATTATATAAGTCTCCTTCCATTGATAATCCTAGTTTTTCTTTTTCGTTTGCTTGTAATGTTGTTGGTTCGCGAAACCAAATGTGGCATAGACGTCTAGGTCATCCACATTCTGATGTACTTCGTACTTTGGTTCATTCTGGATTATTGGGCAATAAAATAAGTTCTTTTCAAGATCTTTCTTTTGATTGTACATCATGCAAACTTGGTAAAAGCAAGGTTTTACCTTTTCCTCATCATGCATCTCGTGCTTCACAATGTTTTGATGTTATTCATAGTGATGTTTGGGGGATTGCACCCATTATTTCTCATGCACACTACAAATATTTTGTTACATTCATTGATGATTTTAGTCGTTTTACTTGGGTTTACTTCCTTCGTGCTAAAGCTGAAGTTTTTTCAGTTTTTAAACGCTTCCTTGCATATCTTGACACTCAATTTTCTGCCAATATAAAAGTTTTACGATCTGATTCTGGGGGTGAATACATGTCACATGAGTTTCAAAACTTTCTTCAAAATAAAGGGATTCTCTCTCAGCGTTCTTGTCCTTCGACACCACAACAAAACGGTGTGGCTGAGAGGAAAAATCGGCATCTTCTTGATGTGGTAAGAACTATTTTACTTGAATCATCTGTTCCTCCTCGTTTTTGGTGTGAAGCCCTTTCTACTGCTGTTTTTTAATTAATCGCTTACCTTCTCCTACATTAAATCACGTTTCTCCTTTTTATAAGTTGTTTGGTCATTCTCCTTCATATTCTGATCTTCGTACCTTTGGATGTGTTTGTTTTGTGCACCTCCCTCCTCATGAACGTCATAAACTTACGGCTCAATCTGTAAAATGTGCTTTTCTTGGTTATGCTATTCCTCATAAGGGTTATGTTTGTTATGATCCTCATGCTCGTCGTCTTCGGGTGTCTAGGAATGTGATTTTTTTTGAAAATCAATATTTTTTTCCATCTCATGTTGATCCACCTCCTGCATCTTTATCTCTCATGCCAAGTTTTTCTGATATTCCAAAATCTATAGAAAGATTTAAACCTGGTTTTGTATATCGACGACGTAATCGAAATGAGTCTGGTCCCACTACTGTGATCCCTTCTAATATCGTCTCGACGCCTGATCCTGCTCTTGATTCCACAACTCTTCGTCGATCTGCTCGTCCTTCTCGACCTCCTGATAGGTATGGTTTTTCTTCCCCCGTCTCTCTTGTAACTACTTTATCTAGTATTTCAATTCCCACTAGCTACAAACAAGCCATGGAACATGAGTGTTGGCAAAACGCAATGCAAGTAGAACTTCAAGCACTTGAGGAGAATCATACATGGGATATTGTTCATTGTCCTCCTACAGTTAAACCAATTGGGAGTAAGTGGGTTTTCTCTGTGAAACTACGTTCTGATGGCTCTTTGGAGCGATATAAAGCCCGTCTTGTAGCTCTGGGTAATAAACAAGAATATGGGATTGATTATGAGGAGACATTTGCTCCTGTTGCCAAAATGACCACCGTTCGAAGCATTTTGGCTATTGCTGCTTCACAATCGTGGCCGTTGCATCAAATGGATGTTAAGAATGCTTTTCTTCATGGAGATCTTCAAGAAGATATTTACATGAAGCTTCCATCTGGTATGAGTACTTCTTCTTCTCATGATGTCTGTAAGTTAAGGCGTTCTTTGTATGGGCTCAAACAAGCACCTCGAGCTTGGTTTGAAAAGTTTCGCCGTACACTTCTTTCTTTCAGTTTTGCCCAAAGTCAGTATGATTCTTCTTTATTTTTCCACACATCTACATCGGGTATAGTCCTTCTCTTGGTTTATGTGGATGATATTATCATCACCGGTACTGATTGTAGTTTGATTACTAAGCTTCAAAAACAGTTACATGCAACTTTCCATATGAAAGATCTTGGCCAACTTACATACTTCTTAGGATTAGAAGTTCATCGTCGGGCTAACGGTATTTTTTTGAACCAACAAAAGTATATTCAAGATCTTATCACTTTGGCTGGTCTGGAGGATGCTTCTTCAGTTGATACTCCCATGGAGGTAAATGTCAAATTTAGGAAAAATGAAGGGAACCTTTTGGATGATCCTACTCTTTATCGGCGCTTGGTTGGGAGTCTTATCTACTTGACAACTACGCGCCCTGATATATCATATGCTGTTCATCAAGTCAGCCAGTTTATGTTCTCTCCTCGACATCTACACCTTGCTGCAGTTCGACGCATCATTCGCTATCTTCAAGGCTCGTCTACACGTGGTTTGTTCTTTCCAACTGGCTCATCTCTTCAACTTGTTTCCTATAGTGATGCTGATTGGGCTGGATGTCCAGATACACGTCGATCTACTACAGGTTGGTGTATGTTTTTAGGCGACGCTCTAATTTCTTGGAGGTGTAAGAAACAAGATCGTGTTTCTAAATCCTCTACCGAAGCTGAATATCGTGCCATGTCTAGTGCTTGTTCCGAAATTGTATGGCTACGCGGTCTTCTTGAGGAGGTTGGATTTCCTCAAACAACTTCTACCCCTCTTCATGCTGATAACACTAGTGCCATTCAGATTGCCACCAATCCTGTTTTTCATGAGCGCACCAAACACATTGAAGTTGATTGTCATTCCATTCGAGATACTTTGGAGAAACGGGTGATATCTCTTCCTCACATCTCTTCTGATCTCCAAGTGGCTGATATTTTCACCAAAGCTATGACTCGTCAGCGGCATCAATTTCTTATTGGCAAATTGTTACTGGTTGACTTACCAGCATCAATTTGAGGGAGGGTGTTACAGAAAATAAATTAGATTAATATCTAATTTATTTAGTATAATATATATTTAGTATAATATATATTTAGTACATTTATTTAGTCAAAGATTTTATAGTCAATAGTCTATAGTCTATGTAAACTTTAGGAAAATAAATATTGTAATATTAATTGCTGTAACTGCTACAAAGTAGTATAAAAAGGTGAACCAGACAGATAAATAAGATACTTTTTTTGAGAAACACAATACTTTTGACAGGAACATCCGACAATAAAACCATTAAACGACTCATCGAGAGCCTATGCACCATGTATAAACGCACCAAATATATAATTAGATACCGGAGAAATTGCAGACCCATAATTAGCACATAAACAAACAAAGATTGCGTAAGTTTTATAATTATATTGGTTATTATACCATGGATTTGTGGGCACGACCAAATTCGTAACATGATTGTTGAAGGTAAGATCTTAGGGTTTATTAAAAAAAAAACGGATAGACATGAACCAATATATATATATATATATCGGCTGAACGTGATCCTCCACCAAATCATGATATACAAGTTCAAGCAGCACAAGATGAACCGAGAACTTTGAAAAAGAAATCTTCGAACTAATAGAAACACATTATCTCGATCTGAATCTCAATAGGCAAACCGTTTGAGTTATTGTTGGTGACAATCTCTTATCTGGATTTATTAAATTTTTAATAAAGCAACATGTAGATATATATTAACACAATGCATCAAGTTTGTGTTTCCAACTTTCAACAACAAAACAAAGTGTGAGACTGCTATGACTTATTTAATATGTGCGATATCAACATTAGAAATCATCTTTTAAGAAAAATATTCCACACCTTATCTAATAATTTTCTATCACTAGTTTTATTTTCGAAGTTCATAATAATCGTGGAGATGTAGAAAAAGAAGAGATTGTCCCACTAATATTATCAAACATTGGTTGGAAGGAATATGTCCAAACAAACCGCCTAAAACTAGAAAATAAAAATGAAATCAACCCTAATGGTACTAAAATAGCAAAGATAAAGCTTGGATGGTATTAAATTGTGATAAAATTTAAATTGCAATTCAGCTAAGCACGTTTACTTTTTAAAAATGATTAAGAATTTAATGCAAAACAAAAATTTAGTGTTAAATTACTTTCTTAATCATTGAAAGTCGGGCCAAACCAAAAAGTTAGTATTATATTTAAAAAGCAACGCCTTAATTCCATTATTAATATTTTTATAAAGCTACATATATAAAAAACACAAAATCTAGAATGTCCCCGTTCCAAAATATTGGATTCTCCGTGGACCGACTTCACCCAATTAGCTGGCCATATTAAATCCAAAAACTGCATAAGTTGACCCGAACCGGGTCCATATGCAGAATTTGAAAACAAAATCAGTGACTCCCCCTCTCTTTTTTCCACTTATCATCATTCATACACATTGATGATGATATTATCACATATAACATCATCATATCAACACCCAACAGAACCACATACATCATAATAACTCTCTCAACTCTACACAGAGAAAAGGATGCTAGAGAGAGAAACAACAACAACAAAGTAGGTGGCCATAGGCCAATAGCCCATAGCCCTGCTTGGATTATAGTGGGACTCTACTTTTTTTTCATTTTTTCCGTAAAGAGAAACTAAAAAGACCTCTAAAAACCTGCAAAAAGCCCGATTCGTCAAAAAAATCCTCTGTTCCTGCAATAAATCAACCCGATTGATCCATGCTTCCCATTAAATAACCCCTTTTTTCTTTTTTTTACTTTTTTTACTTTCAGTCCTTTTTTTTTACTGTTTTAAAGTTATGAAAACAGAGTTTTGGTTTCGTGTTCAAATAAAAAAATTAGAGCCATAAAAAACAAACAGCCCCAGTAATTATTTCTGTAGAGTAGGCTACCTGACGTTTTTGTTTTAAATTTTGTATCTTTTCACCATCCTCTCTCTGTTTTCCTGTCAAAGTTGCACTATTTTTTTTTACCTGTGGGTTTTGTTTTGGTTCTAGTTGTGTTTTTATCTTTTTAATCCGTCTTTCTCTTTCTAGAAAGGTTTTAAAAGAGCTGCCTTTCATTTTCAAGTTTTGGTTTTTTTTTTTTCATTTCCTAAAGAATCTCGAGATTGACGTTTTAAGATAAAGACCCACCAGTCGCTTCTCTTCAAGTGCTTTCACTAGTTTTGTTTTTAAAGAGAGAAACATTATTACCCATTATTCGATGACACAAGATGAGAGTATTTTTTAATCTGGGTCTGTGTTTTTGTCTTTAAAGTTTGGTTTTTTAAAGTCTTTCTTGTTTGTTGGCTATGGCGCTTTCTGTCCACAAAAGCTCTTCAAACAAAGAGATGGACTCAAGCAAGTATGTTAGGTATACACCTGAACAAGTTGAGGCTCTTGAGAGGGTTTATTCAGAATGTCCGAAACCCACGTCGCTAAGAAGACAACAACTTGTTAGGGAGTGTCCTCTTCTATGTAACATTGAGCCTAAGCAGATCAAAGTCTGGTTTCAAAACCGCAGGTAAAACATGTGTGTAGTCGAATGTGTTTGGTTATTGTTTCTCAGTAAAACATGTTCGTGTTGTTGTTCTTGTTCTCTGTACTGCATGTGCCTTGTTTAATGCTTGTCTTAGTCTAAAGTTGTGTTCTTTGTTTGTGTGCATTAGGTGTCGTGAGAAGCAGAGGAAAGAAGCATCTCGTCTCCAGACAGTGAACAGAAAGCTAAGTGCTATGAACAAACTGTTACTGGAAGAGAATGACCGTCTACAGAAGCAGGTGTCGCACTTGGTTTATGAAAATGGATACATGAAAACCCATCTTCACACTGTAAGTTTTCTTAGCCCCACTAAAAACATCTTGCCAGATTATTTGTGAAACTGTAATATTTATGGTGTGTTGTGTAATACAGGCACCTGGAGCGACCACAGACAACAGCTGCAAGTCTGTGGTCATTAGCGGTCAGCAACAACAACAGCAAAACCCAAATCCTCAGCATTTGAAAAGAGATGCTAACAACCCAGCTGGGTAACTTATATATTTTCTTGGTCATTTGGTGATTTTCTCTATAGTTTTTAGTGTTTTTTTGCTTATGTTGTTGAATTCTGCTAGTCTACTCGCTATCGCTGAGGAGACCCTGACGGAGTTCCTTGCTAAGGCTACTGGAACTGCCGTCGACTGGGTGCAGTTGATTGGGATGAAGGTAAAATAACGTTCCATGTTATTTTTTTTGTCAATCTTCGGATTTTGTCGTTTATGATCATATGTAAATCTTATTTTCTATTGATTTCTATGCAGCCTGGTCCGGATTCTATAGGCATTGTTGCTGTTTCCCGCAATTGCAGTGGGATTGCAGCGAGAGCCTGTGGACTTGTGAGTCTAGAACCCACAAAGGTAAATTATTGATTAATGTATGTAATGATTTTGGTTTCAAGAACCTATAAGGGATTCTTTAAGTATATGAGTATGACTATATCCGCTTTAGGTCGTTGAAATCCTCAAAGATCGTCCATCGTGGTTTCGTGATTGCCGATGCAGTAGTGTGTTAAGTGTAGTCCCTGGTGGAAACAAAGGGACAATAGAACTCATCTACATGCAGGTATGTTGCATTGCTCTGATATCGTTGAGTTTTGTTTTGAAGTTCTCTGATTAATTCTTTTGATGTTTTGGTGTCTGCCGTTTTCAGACTTATGCACTTACAACATTGGCAGCAGCACGAGACTTTTGGACACTTAGATATACTACAAGCTTGGAAGATGGCAGTATTGTGGTTAGTAAGAAGCACTTGTACATAATTCTTTTTATGATTTTCTTTTTTCTTAGCAGTTCTTGTATTTTCAGGTATGTGAGCGGTCTCTGACGAACTCTACTGGTGGCCCTGAAGGCCCACCTAATTCAAGTTTTCTAAGAGCTGAGATGCTACCTAGTGGCTTTCTAATCCGACCTTGTGAGGGCGGTGGATCCATTATTCACATTGTTGACCATCTTGATTTGAATGTAAGTATGAAAGGTTGAAGGGTAACTATTCGTGGTTTTGTCATTTACTCAATTGCCGCTACATAATATTAGGCTTGGAGCGTTCCTGAGGTACTCAAGCCACTTTATGAGTCGTCCAAAATCCTTGCTCAGAAAATAACCATTGCTGTAAGCCCTTTTGACATTAGAATTTTATCACTTGTGTTGTTTTTGTCTTTTCCTTATATTGCCAAACTGTGTGCGTTTAATCTGCAGGGTTTGAGGCATGTTCGACAAATTGCGCAAGAGACTAGTGGAGAAATTCAATATGGAGGAGGTCGAGAACCTGCTGTTTTGAGAACTTTTAGCCAGAGACTTTGCAAGTAAGCCTCTAAATTTTGTATTTCATTAACTTTGTAGAAGTTTTGTTTGTTGTTTTGACTATTGCGACTTATGACTTGCGTTAATTTTAGGAGTTTCAATGATGCGGTTAATGGGTTTGTTGATGACGGTTGGTCTGCAATACCCCGTGATGCTGCAGACGATGTGACCATTATGATTAATTCAGCTACTGCGAAATTTAGCGGGTCTCAGTTTAACACTCCAATGCTTCCGACTTTCGGAGGCGGAATATTGTGTGCTAAGGCATCAATGTTACTGCAGGTAACTTTATTATGGTTCGATACATTAATATTTCTTTAGAAATACCAGTGCTGTATGTTTCTATAAATTTTTGTTATGGTTCTGCAGAATGTTTCTCCGGCCCTTCTGGTTCGATTTCTAAGGGAGCATCGGACAGAGTGGGCTGACTATGGCATAGATGTTTATTCTGCGACTTGTCTTAAAGGCAGCCCCTATACAGTTCCGTGTGCAAGGCCAGGCGGCTTCCCTAGTAACCAAGTCATTGTACCTCTCGCTCACACCGTGGAGCATGAAGAGGTGACAACTTCTGCTCTACTGTGAAGTTGATTCTCCTCAATTTTGTTGATTTTAAGTCATGAAAGACAGTTTTAATAATCTTTTGTTTAATGCAGTTTCTGGAGGTGGTTAGGCTTGAAGGGAATGCTTTCTCACCTGAAGATATGGGTTTTGTGCGGGATATGTACTTATTGCAGGTTAACCGCTGTTGGAATTTATGGATTTTCTTTCTTATTCTAGTTCTTTTGTTATATCTGAAACTTTTTATATGTCAGCTATGCAGTGGGGTTGATGAAAATTCAATCGGTGGTTGTGCTCAGCTTGTGTTTGCGCCTATCGATGAATCATTTGCCAATGAAGCACTTTTGCTTACTTCTGGTTTCCGCGTCATACCTTTGGATCCTAAAACAGTTACGGCCGTGCAACTTTTTAGATTTTTGTTACTTAATCTTTTTGACTGATATAAGTTTAATTTTTAATTGCTCCTTAGTCAGAGTGGTTCTAATTTTGTACTGTAACAGGATGGTGATTGTGCAACTCGTACGCTTGATTTAGCGTCAGCACTTGAAGTAAAACAACGAGGGTCTTCTCCTGCTGCTGAAGCTGAACTTAACAATAATTGTGCCAGGTCGGTCCTTACTCTCGCATTCCAATTTTCTTTTGAGAGCCACTTGCAAGACAATGTTGCTGCCATGGCACGCCAGTATGTACGAAATGTTATGGGGTCTGTTCAAAGGGTGGCCATGGCCATTTCACCTTCTCGGCTTAGCTCCAGTATTGGTCCAAAATCTCTCCCTGGATCCCCTGAGGCTCTTACTTTGGCCCGATGGATTTGCCAAAGCTACAGGTCTGACTTCCAGATTCTTAGCTTTTTACATTGTTATCTTTTTACACATTAAGGAACTTGTTTAAGTTAAGTTTTTTTTATTCTAATATGTTTATGTAATAGCCCATGAATTTTGAAATTTATTTCACAAACTCTAAATCCAGGAGCTTTTGGTAGAATTAAGTTTTTCGTTATGGCTTAAAAGGTAATCTTTTTAATAATTAAAGGTTGAGGTTTTGTCAATAACAAAATTGTTTTTTCCATAGATGTTAGCTAATGATTTTGAAGAACTTTCCGAAGGAAATCTTAATCAGGATCAGTAGTTGTAAAACTTGACAGTATTTGTTTATTTCAGGAATTACACGGGGGCAGAGCTATTTCATGGAGTTCCTAATGTCGGTGATGCTATGTTGAAGCAACTTTGGCACCACTCTGATGCAATCATGTGCTGCTCCTTTGAAACCAATGTTAGTATTCTCTCCTTCTTTATTATGTATAAAAACATGTTTGGACCCGATTGTTTTGTCCATAATTATATTGTAAATGCTGTTTTTGCAGGTTTCTCCTGTTTTCACCTTTGCGAACCAAGCTGGTCTTGACATGCTTGAAACTACTCTCGTTGCTCTTCAAGACATATTGCTCGACAAAATCTTGGATGAGCCCGCCCGCAAAACTCTATGCTCCGAATTTCCCAAGATCATGCAACAGGTCACCTTTGATGTCTTTTATGCTTTTCTCAAAATTGAAGGCTGTGTTTAGTTCCTCAGAACATTTTCTGAAACCTTCTGTAAAAAAAATTAGAAACCTTTATATTGTTGCATGACAATGAAAACTTTATAAAACAGTTTCTATATATGTAAATGATAGCCCATAGAAAATATCAACAATCTATATGTTTACATTTCTTAACCTACCTATATATTTCATAGATATCAAGCTTATTCTAGAATATCAGCTGTAATATTTATAGTTTGATTTCAATATAGAACAATGAAAACATGAATGAGTCTCTGATTCAACTTGTCTTTTGTTTATAGGGATATGCGTACTTACCAGCAGGGGTATGTATATCTAGCATGGGGAGGCCGGTGTCGTACGAGCAAGCCGTTGCATGGAAGATTTTAAACGATGATAACACGAATCACTGCCTTGCGTTCATGTATCTTAACTGGTCCTTTGTTTGAAAACAACCATCTGAATCGGAAAATACTTTTATAATTTTATGTTGTTGTATGAATTTATGAATGCCTGTGTTGTTTGAATGTGAACCTGTTTCCTATTTTGACATGCTTATGAAATCAGTTTGAAACTTCTGTGTGACTTATTGCAGTGTTTTATTTAATTTTTAATCTAATTTCTGTTATTATGTTTCTTTTAAAAAAGAATCTGTCTGATAGAAAAAAATGCTAGACGTTTTCGTTTTTGTCATATTTTATGTGCGTTTAAAAAATATTTAAAAAATATATAAAAATAACGTTGAAACAAAAACAGATTTATGGAAGGTTTTGTTAAAATTTCTCATTTTTAAATTTTCTGGTTGAGTTTACTATTTGAAAGTTGTAAATGAGTAAATGATTTTTGTAATTTTTTTTGAATTCGGTTATCAGCGAAGTATAATGGTATGCATTTTGTGGGTAGGATCGATGGTTGCAAATTTTGGATTTTCAAAGATGCAAATCGACAATCAGCTGTACTTGAAAAAGATTCATCAAACTCTAAAAAAACAAGCCAAAGAGTATGGAAAATTAATAGCGGTTTCCGCTTGACAAACAAACCATTGGAGTTTTTCGATTGACACATTCCGACAACGTTGCTTTCAACATCGTAAAAGAAAAACCCGCAAAAGGTCTTACGAAGACTCTCTCCAGTATGTATGAAAAACCATTAACATCTAATAAAGTTCATTTGATGAGGTGGTTATTTAATTTGCGGATGATGGAAGGCACATCGGTAGCTCAACATCTCAATGAACTTAATACAATCACAACCTCGTTGAGTTGAGTTAAAATTAAATTTGAAGAATAAGTACGAGCATTAATTTTCTTGTCTCCTCTACGAGAATGTTGGAATGCTACTGTCACAGTTGTGAGTAGCTTGCTAGAAAGCAATACATTGAATCTTGATGATGTTCGTGAGAGATACAAATGGGAGAATCATGTGAATCATCAACCTCTTAAGGTTTGTATACATATTCAAGAGAAAGAAATTCATCGAGAGGGAATTGATGCAACAAAACAAACTACCGAGGTAGATCAAGAGACTGGATGTCCGTGTCTATTAACCGCAAAAAGTCATAGAGATAAAAAAAACCATCGAGTGTTATTGAAAACACTACTTCATGATTTTTATCGATGATCATTCTTGAAAGATATGAGTTTACTTTATAAAACATATGTCTACAGTGTTTGAGGTTTTTAGGAGATGGAAATCTATGGTTGAAAATGAGACAGGTCTGAAGATTAAAAAACTCACAACTGAAAATGATGGTGAATATGAAAACACAAGATTCAGAGGTTTTGCCATGAAAACGAGATCAGAATGAGGAGAACTTTGTTGAGTACGCCTCAACACAATGGTGTTGCTGAGTGTATAAACTGAATCTTGACAAAAAGAGCAAGAATAATTTGTATACTGTCATATTTACCGAAGAAGTTCTGTGCAGAAGCAGTCAGCGCACCAACTTACTTGGTCAACCGAGGTCCAACGGTTCCATTAGAGCACATAATACCAACTGAGGTATGTAATGGAAAATAGATAAAACTATCACATCTAAATTTTTTTGGTTGTGCAACATATGTTCATATTAATGATCAAGGCAGTAAGAAGTTTGATCCATAATCTAAGAAATGCACCTTCATTATGGAAAAGATGAGTTTGGCTATCATATTTGGGATGACGAAAATATGAAGATGATCTGCAACAGTGATGTGATTTTAAACGAAAGAGTGATGTAAAATGATAGGCATAAAACTGACTTAAATGACTTAGAGCAGAGTGAGCTAGTGTTTGCACATACATAGGATGTCCTAGATAATCTTGTGACAAAGTCGATTATAGCAAGTCCGTAACTAAGAAAGTCAGTTACACATAACAATGCACGTCATTTTGACACGATACAACATCCTACTATAGCTCTTGCATTGAGAAGATCTTCATGAACTCATATGCCTAACGTGAGATACTTGAACTATTTATTTCTCAAACTGAGTAAAACTTTTGGAGGATGAGAATCAGTCGTAGACAATTTCATAGTGAATGATTCTTTATCTAGTTTTAATTCATCATTCTAGGAGGATTCTTTCTCTAATTTTAATTCATCGCTCTAGGATATTATTCCAATAATTTTGAAGGCTCATGATTATATTTCCTACATATAACTTTTAGAGTCCATAAACTATTTTTCTCTTTTTATGGGATAAACCCTAAGTCTAAAAGGATAATCACTTTTGCATGCTTCTTCTTCCCATAATATTAAGTTTCTTAGATTGCTTCATATAATTTTTATACGATCTAATTTTATCGAAGCAAACATTAATCTTGGAGATCTCCGACTCTTCATATTATCCTAAAAACTCTTAATTATTACGTATCCCATATTTCTACTTATACTTTTTATACATTCTTTTACTTCAGTTTTGCTAGCCGTGATTGCGTGTAAAAAATATTTAGTTGTGTATTAATTTTGATTAGTTAACAAACAAAAGATATCAAATAGAAATAATAATAATATCATCAATAACATATACAATATGCATATATCACGAATCTAGTTTTTTTACCTCGACGTAATGCATCGATATTGTTTTCTAAATAAGAAAACTATTATGGACATGACACGTCGACAATGATGATAATATTGGTGTAAAACATCTACACATCTTGTTGACATTGGTAGCAGAATATGAAAATTTATATTGATATATAAAAAGATGTCAACGTAGAAAATTTGGCATCCAATATCGAATCTACATATAAAGATCAACATGGTTTATTTTACTATGATATCAACACTTTCGTCGAACAAGCTATTAAATAATTCTTAAAAAATATATTATCTTAATTTATAAATATAAAGTTATATTTTATTTATTATTGAATCATAGAAGACTGAAGAAAATCTGTTAATTCATATCGAATTTATCGATATGATTTTAGAGAACTCAAGAAAGGATTTTAGGGTTGAGAAGATATAGTTTGGTAAATAGATTTCAATTGAAGAAGAATTTGAAGATAAAGAAGATCATATTAGGAAGAAGTAGTTGACTTCAAAGGAATTCTGATATTTCTATACTCAAGATTATAAGAAAATTTGAATTTGAAAGTCACCAGAGTTAAGGTTAGAATATGAATTACTGAGTCGAACAATTCCAATAGTCTAACAAACTAATAGAATTGAATAAGGATCCAAAAAGGTACTTTATAAAGAACTAGGGTTAAGAAAATTTAAGATTGATGCAGAGGAAATCGAAGATTAAATAATCTGAAATGGAATATATGGGGTCAGAGGCCGACAAGGAATCTACCCAGAATTCAAAAAAGGTGAATGAGGATCCTCATTCATCAAAATATATCAACTAGAAGGAAAATACGCTTAACAAGACTATAGTTTAGAGGAAAGTTCAAGAAATGATATCTTTGGTATGAAATATAATTCTCGTCTCTTCACAAGAATACCTTTAGTGTCCCATAATAGAACATCAGAAAGATACATAGAATGATACAGTCAGGAAATCAGGAACTTCTACCATAAATCAGGAAATCCAACTATAAAGAAGTTTGATTCATTGCTAAAGATAAGTGTTTTTTCTCAACTCTGCTCAATTTACTTTAGTAGGTAAATTTGCCTTAGGTAGACCATGCCTAAAAACTATTCAATTTTTTCTTAATAATTTGAAATTAAAATATGAATTTAATATGTCAAATTTGTGATAAATAGCATGTCTTTATAGAATTAACACAACAAGATGATTTAAAAGTTCTTTAGAAATGGAATGTTTGGTCTTAATATCAGCCCCTAAAGAGAAAATCAAATCCTTAATTATTAAGGAAAATAACAAAGGTTCCCCTAAAACTAATTCTGGAAACAAAATGGAAACTAGTAGAAATACTAGTCCACAAGATAACAAAATACAAATAGAAAGACAAGAAGACTCATCACCAATAAAAAATAATAAGATGTTAATACAAGAATACAGTTCTAAAATATTATAAGCTTTACATTCTATAAAGCTTGCTAACATATTCAATTGTATAAATAATTAATGAGATGACGATCGTAACCAAACCTCACCAAACTACACTTCAACTGGAAGCCTTCCAGCTTATCTAAAGAAATTAATCATTAGTGGGAAATTAAAATTGAAAGAAGAAGGAAAAAATAAATCCAACAAATCAAAGGATACAAAACATCTTAAAAAGAACAAGAAAATTATTCATAAGGAGACAAATAACAACCCCCTATATATTAAATGAAAGTTAAAATATTGAATTGGAACAGTAGAGGAGTTAGAAATAAAAACACAATTATGAGAATAAAATTTATTGTTAATTCTGAGAAAATAGAATTCCCGTTTTTAGAGGAATTTATGACCTCAGATAACAGAACTAAATCAACTTTGACATCTCTTGGCTTTAATCATGATACTGCAAACACAATAATAAAATACGGATTATGTGTTTATATTGGATGTGATCTGTGATAAAGAACAACTCATCCACTTAAAAGTCACTCATTCTAATATCAATAATGTCTTCGATGATACTTTAATATATGAAAAGTGCTCAAGAATTAACATACTTTCCTTATGGAATATATTAAAATAGCTTTCTAACAATACACGTGAGTGGATGATTATGGAAGATTTCAACTACATAACTAATGCAACTGAGCAACTATCTTGTTCAACATTGTATTTAAGAAGTCTTGATGACTTCAACAACACAATCTTGGACTGTTCACTAGAAGATGTTGGTTTCATTGGTTCACTATATACCTGGACCAATAATAGAAATCGGAAAATATTAGATAGAGCTCTTGTTAATGCTCAAATGAGAAATTACTTTGAGCATATTCAAGTCAAGCATTTATCCAAGACATGCTCTGATTATGCCCAATGGTTATAACTACATTCAACAATAATTTAAGACCTAAAACATCATTTAAGTTCCTAAACATATGGAATCAACACCCTGATTTTAATCAAATAATTGAGAACTCATGGAATACCCTTATTGTATGGGCCTCTTTTATATGTCTTTTGGCACAAAAAAACTTAAAATGAAGCTTAAGTCTTGGAATCATGATGTCTTTGGCAATATTTTCAATGATGTTGCCAAAGCTGATGAATAAGTTACTTATTATGAAAATAAACTGTAAGACACTTAAGATAATTAAGATAAAATCAATCTATCCAAATTAAAGGCCTAACATCTTCCTTTTTTGGCAAGAGAAAAAGCATATTGGAATGAGAAGAGTTGTCTAAAGTGGTTCAAACAAGTTGTTAAAAGCACTTCTCTTTTCCATAAATTTGTAAATAAAAGACAAAGAAGAAACAAAATCAATGGGATTAAACAAGAAGGTAATTAGATTGAAGAACATAATAAGATGTGTGAATTAACTGTCATCTATTTTAAAAATCCTTTAGCTAATAAGAATCAAGTTAAACCTTATGAAGATCCTATGGAGATAATAAAAACCTTAATCATCGATGCTGAAAATTGTTTTCTACTGCCTTCTCCATCTATAGAGAAAAGTAAAAAAACTGTGAAAAATCTTAAAACTAATAGTGTTGCTGGTCCAGATGGATTCAACGCAACTTTCTATCAATCATGTTGGAACATAATTAAGAATGATATGTGCTATAAATTATTGATTTTTTAACGGAACAAGTGGTCCAAATGATATATTCTCCACTACAATTCGTCTCATTCCTAAACTGAATACCCAAAATAGTGGAAAGCCTTTAGACCTTTAAGTCTTTGCACTGTTTTTAATAAGATTGTTTTAAAAATCATTCATAACAGACTCTCATTTATTCTTCTCAATATGATTTCTCAAGAACAAGTAGGATTTGTTCATGGAAGAAATATCCATGATCAAATTCTCTTATCTTAAAAAAACATTTATGATATTAATAAAAAATCTATGGGTGGAAACATTGTTCTTAAGATTGAATGACAAAAGAATTCGATAAAATATCTCATAACTTTATACTTAATGTTATGTAAACATTTGGCTTTCATACTACTTTTATAACTCTCGTCAATAATTGTATCAGCTATGTATTCTTCGCTATTTTGATAAATAAAGACCTTCAAAGCTATTTCAAAGGCCTGAATGGTATTACACATGGGGATCTCATCTCCCCAAACCTCTTTATTATTGCTGAAGAATACCTCATCAGAGGTATCAACAACCTTTTCAATAGGTACTAAGACATGAACTTAAAAATAAAGTTAATTGAACATTAACTACCTAGCCTTTGTAGATGAATTTGTTATCTTTTCAAGTAGTTCTAAGAATAAAATCAATAAACTATACATTTTCCTTAAATTATATCACGATATAAAGACACTTAATCACTTGTTTGTTACTTGTATTATATATTGGGAAATTTGCAATCATTTTCTCTATTATTTGGTATCATCATTGCTAAGTATATGACAATTCACCATATACTAAGATGTTGGTTCAAGTCTACTTCAAAATAGACTCATATAAGATTAATCATTCCAACTATAGTATGCTGGAATATTTGGTATTTTAGAAATAAAATGAAGTATGATGATCTCAATGTATATATTCAAAATATTATTGATAAGATCAATCATAATATATATTGTATTGCTAATACCGGCAATCATAATATGAAGTTATGGTCTGGTGATCTTAATTTGGCAAACAAATTATGTTGTTTCTTCCAATTTGGAAATATTAGTAGGTTGATTATAGTTAGATATCGTGCTCCTAAAGATGATAGATTTAAGTTAAATTGTGATACATCTTATCTATGCAATGGAGAGTCAAATGATATTGGAATATTTAAGGATAAAAAAGATGAAATAATGGTTACTTATGGTAGATTATATGGCAACTTAAACCATTTTGGTTGTTGAATGCATGACTATATTAGATGGACTAATAATTTGTAATCTAAAAGGTTATAGGAAGGTAGATATATAGTCTGATTCAGAGCTTATAATTGAAATGCTTGACAAGGGCAATGCTCCTTGATATTTAGATCTAATGATTAAGTATTGTAAAATTCTGATTAATTATACAATGACAATTAAACATATTTCCATAATCCAAAATCAAACAACAAATTAACTTGCTTGTTGGACTCTAAAATGTAAGATTGAAATCTGATTTTGAAAGCTACCAAATACCTAACTCTCTAAGAGCAATTGGTCTGGTAAAAAATTTATGCATTAACTACTTGAGTTCCTAATGCATAACATCTTTATCAATAGGTTAAACTATGTGAAATATTTAATTATGGCCATATATATTTCAAGTCATGCAATAGAAACACCAAAAGTACATCTTCGATCCAATTTCATCTTTTAGAAACTCTACGCTATTCTCAAGCATAGTAGCTCATGGCAAAAAAAAAAAAAAAAACAGATCCGAATTTTCAAACCAAAATCATCTTTTTGACATGAGCAAAACTTCATCCATTGATAGACAAAGTTGCTGACCTATAACTCATTTTATAGAAAACAATGCTCGTCGTAATCTTTTAAAAATCTATTGATCTCAAAAGTACATCTATTGAAAAACATATACTCTCTCTGTTTCATTATAATGGAAGTTTAAAGATTTTACACGGGTATTAATAAAAGCAATGATAGTTTTATTTTCTTGTAGAAATATAAAAAGCAACTATTTTCATTGGTTTAAAGTAGTGTATAATTTTCTTTCTTTTTATAGATACGACATAAAAAGAATTGATTGGCTAATAAAATAAAGTAATTAGTGGACCTTAATATATACTTTTTTGATAAACAAAAACGACTATTAAATTGAAATTTTAAAATTTATCTAGAATGACATATAAAATGGAAAGAGAGAGTAGTTCTTATTATGAAAATATCAATCCTAAGTTACATTTAAAAATTCATTCATGAACAAGTGATATCTACTGAAAATGATTAAGGACACTATTTAATAAAGTGAGAGGGCAAACCCATGCTCATGGGGGATATAAACCAGTTCATATCTTATGAAGTTATGATCATCATGTGCCATTAACTCCATTACATAAAATATATACACATGATAAAATAAGAAAAATGAAAAGTAGGGCTACCCTACGTAGGTAAGGTACATAGGGGAAGGCACTGTTTTTTTCGAGCGTCGTGCTGTCTATGTCTATAATCTACATACTCATTTACTCGCTCAAGAGTAATTTATTTTCGAATCTGACATCTATATTTATTTTATTCAACACAAAATTAATTGGTCTCGTACTTCTATTTCCGGTAGAATTATCTTCCAATTCTGTTTCCTTCTCTAGTACTAGTAAAATCGTATTTTTTATTAGACAAAACTATGCATTATATCATAGATAAAAACTAAGGTATTTATATATTTTTTTATCATAAAAACTATCACATTTAATGAAAAACAAAAAACCAAAACAAATAGAAATAAGAACACTAAGGTTTTCGAAATCGTTTAGATTCTTAGGGGCTGTTTTATAATTATTTTAGGTTTAGGTCTGTACGACGACTCTTTATAGACATCAGACTTTTCTGGCGGTATAGTTAGAACTATTACATATTTCGGGAAAGTTGTTGTATTCCTTTTCCAAGTCATTAGTTTTTGTTTTTATCTAATGTTTTGCGTCATCTAAACTATTTATTTGGTTTAGATTAGTGTATACAGAGATGGTGTTTTTATTTTTATTTAAGATATTTTTCTAAAATTTAAAGTTTTTCTTTTTGCCACTAAATTATTTATTTGGTTTAGATTAGCGTAGACCTTATATTTTTATTTTTCAAATCTATACGTATTCTTCTTGTATTGATCCAATAAATTAAAAATTAATATGATATGGATGGTAAATTAAAATATATTACCGATCGCGGTTGAGATGGTTATGAGATTTAATTATCTACTAACAGTATCAACGCAAATCTGATCGGTAAATTTGTTATTTTGGTATTAATGATTGATATTTATTACATATTATTAATTTAATTTTTAAATTATATTATCACATGAAAATTGAATCAATTGTTTATTATTTATTTATATTGAGAGTCTTTCATTTCTACTTGACTACATTTGGAATGATATGAAATTATTAACGAACTTCAAAACTAAAGCACTGGAAAATTGATCGGAAAACATTTAATTCAATGGGATGTTTTCATTATCTCCGTAGTCCAATGTTAATATCATCTTAGAATGAGATTTTCCAGTAATAAACGGATTAAAATTAAACTATAATGCTTCAAAAGAGTCTCTTTACCTACACTTTCTTGTCTGAGCCTATCATTTTGTGTGGTTTAATTTTTTGCGTTGGTTTAAGGCTATCGCGTTAGACCAAGAGTTTACCCTATGCACACTCATTGAATTTTGAGTAGCTGCTGTGGGTTCTTTCCAAAAAAAATTAAACTGTAATGGTTCTCGTTAAATAATGATGAATCAAATAGTTGTTTTATTATTAAAAATAACAATGATAAATTATAGATGCAATAGGTGAACTGTTCGGGAAAAATATACCTCTTATCGCATAAACAATACATTTATTTGGTGGTTTTGCTTTGCAAAAAAAATCAGTTGATTTTTGTTCGATTTTTTTATGACGAATTTTTTTTTAAATTTTCATTTAATTACCGAATTGCCACCAAGTAAAAAAAACACTAAATATATCATAGATATACCAAATTCACAAAACAATCTATTTGGCTATGTATACAAAAAAACACAACTCTCTACTAGATCAAACTCCATATTACTACAATTTTGTGAAGTTCTTCAATTTTTTCTTGAATATTCAAAGTTGGCTCAAGAACATTCAAACTCTTTTCATTTTTTTTGATCTTTTACTAATAAAAACACAAAATCAAACATGAATTAAAGTTGCCTCAAGAACATTCAAACTCTTTTAAAAAATTTTAAACTTCTAATAAAAACACAAAATCAAACATGAATGAACCGAAATTAAGGTAAAAACTTATTTTTTTGGGAATTTTTTTTATAAAAAAAATTAAAAATTTAATTATTAAAAAATCTAAATTATAGAGGGTTTGGAGGTGTTTGGAGGTCATTTTCGAGCTGGAATTCAGCCGGAAATGACCGATAGCGAAAGCCTAACGTACCATAGATACAAGGGTTGCGTAACGGCTGATACCACATTTTTGGTAAACTCAAAATTGGATAAACTTAAACCACATTTAGCTTCACCCTTTTAATAATTTAAACACAGAATTTGACTCACTAATGCTATTTGAATATATAAATTGTATAGGTATAAAACAAAAAATTATTGATTTAAATTTGTTTATTTTAACATACATATAATAATAAATATATTGTATTAATTTTTTAAAAATAAATACAAGATTTTAAATAATAAATATGTGTTATATTTTTTTTATTAAATATAAAAAGAAAGAACCTAGATCGTTTTTTTTTCCCGGAAAGAACCCGCAACCGCTATTTAAAGTACAATGAGTGCAATAGTCGGGACTCGAACTCATGACCTTTGGCCAGAAAATTTCTTACTCAACTAAATCCGCTACCCTTTGGAAGCCACTTAAATTTATATCTTAAATTATTATTGTTATTTTTAATATATATTATTTTCATTTTATTTTAAACTTTTCACTATATAATTTTTAAAAATCAATCAATCAATATAGAATACAACATACGAACCCGGTGAATTTGCACATAAAAAATAACATCCTTTCAACTGACCGACGGGTACTTTATCGATTTAAAAAACTATAAAAAAAATGAATAATAGATTTAGTTATAACAACACCCCTTACGAACCATTACCATCTCGAAATATATATTCAAAAACATTGTAATCTGATAAATAATCTAAAATGAAACCGGTACATATGAATCTGATACGATCTGGGTTTGCATGTAGGGGGTATGGTATTGTTAATTATGGCTTGTGGTTTTGGATTTCTGTGTTGGACTAAAACAGGCAAGTTTGAAAAGTCTGGTGTTTTGTTTTGTTGTTTTGTCCGGATTGAATTAAAAGACTTGATTTTGTTAGATGTCTCAAGAGAACACAGAGATATGATGCAGAGGAGTATAATATAGTATAGTCTATAGTGTATTGGTTGGTTGGTTGGTATATTTAGTTTTCTCCATTGGATAACTGCACATAATTCAACTCTACCCAACAACAATACCCATTCCTATTTATAAATACTACTAATAATAGTGTTCAGTTCAATACCTAAAAACAAAATACTAGGAATGATGCACTCTCAAATAATTGTACTCACTTTGTATTCAATACTACCAATAAATATAAAGGTAAATATTTGGAAAGATTTGGTAAGTTCTGTTTCGATATTATTAAATGGAAAAATAAAATAGATTTCAAGTAAAATAAAAATGATATGATTTGTGCTATAAATGCATGGTTTACCTCTGCATGAATTTTAATATAGTTCTATTTTATATGAAACGAAATATAGAGTGAAATCAGTTGTAATACTATTAGTTTAATTAAGTTTATGTGCAACGGTATCAACAAATAGGATCCTTGGCGCAATGGTAGCGCGTCTGACTCCAGATCAGAAGGTTGCGTGTTCGATTCACGTAGGGTTCAACTTTTTTATATTTTACCTTGTTTTAGTTTTCACTTTCTTTCAAATTATTTTCACCGTCTAGGTAAAATAATACTTTTCACTTTCTTCCAAATTATTTTCACCGTCTAGGTAAAATAATAGTTTTTTATTTTATTTTTTCAGAACCGTTTTTTGTTTTTATATTATATATATAGGTTGTTTATATATATATAACTTATTATTTATTTATATGATGTTTATTCCTGTTTAGAAAAATATTAATTAAAGTGCGGAATCTGATCGACTTAGAAAAATAGTAATTCAAGTGTCGTGTTTTCGTGTAATTTTGTCATCTCGATTTATTTGTTTTTCAAAATAAATTTTATCCAAACTTGTTGAGCTTATTTTTGGTAATTTTAGTAATTCAAAATCACATTATTTTTTATAGTTGTGCAACCGATGCAAAAAAAAAACTCAAAATGAATTACTAAAATGTGAAACGATTAGTTGCTCAGTTTGAATTTTAACATAAGATTTTGATAACTAAAATGTATTAACGATAGGCGTTGTAGTATCTTTCAAATTATTTTCACCGTCTAGGTAAAATAATAGTTTTCACTTTCTTTCAAATTATTTTCACCGTCTAGGTAAAATAATAGTTTTTTATTTTATTTTTTCAGAACCGTTTTTTGTTTTTATATTATATATATAGGTTGTTTATATATATATAACTTATTATTTATTTATATGATGTTTATTCCTATTTAGAAAAATATTAATTAAAGTGCGGAATCTGATCGATTTAGAAAAATAGTAATTCAAGTGTCGTGTTTTCGTGTAATTTTGTCATCTCGATTTATTTGTTTTTCAAAATAAATTTTATCCAAACTTGTTGAGCTTATTTTTGGTAATTTTAGTAATTCAAAATCACATTATTTTTTATAGTTGTGCAACCGATGCAAAAAAAAACTCAAAATGAATTACTAAAATGTGAAACGATTAGTTGCTCAGTTTGAATTTTAACATAAGATTTTGATAACTAAAATGGATTAACGATAGGCGTTGTAGTAACTCATCCATGGACTATCAATTAAGCTTATTTTTGGTAAATTGGTCGATTAAGGTTAGTGATTCAAAATCACATTATTTTTTATAGTTGTGCAACCGACGAAAAAAAAACTCAAAATGAATTACTAAAATGTGAAACGATTAGTTGTTAAGTTTGAATTCTAACATAAGATTTTGATAACTAAAACGTATTAACGATAGGCGTTGTACTAACTCATCCATGAACTATCAAATTTAGTGACAGATAGTTCAAATTTTCAAAAGTTTGGTGATAGTCCATGGATTATCTAGTTTGGATAAAGCTAGTTTCCGCATTTTCTCATTGATGTAAAGTTGTCATGTGACACCATAATCACCAAAAAACTTGTATGACTAATAGTCTCTCAACTTTAGTTGCGATTTTAACCTTTGACTAAATGCCTTGCTGGGATTAAAGTGATTTAAGTGGCTTTTTTATCATACGTGGCATTAATAAATGAATTCAAAATCTTATTTTCACCATCACTTAAATCAACACCATCGATAAAATAAAAATCATACTTCGCTCAATAATCTAAAATTGTGTTCTAACATTTCATGCATGCCATAACCTATCAGTTTCAAGAAGGCATCACTAGCCTAAAAATAGGCATGTCATGCAGATTTGGATCGTTTAACACAAACATTTGCTTGATTCCACCAAGATAAACAACTAGAGAAGAGTTGAGAAACCTGCATCAGGTAAGCAACACCGTTTCCCACAAACCAATCCGTAGTTCGCTTCACTATATTGTGTTAGTACCGCAAAAATGTTCTCAATAGCCATGGCAGATCAACGTACCTCAAACTCACTTGTCTGGCAATGCTCATCTCTCTATAATCCTCTAGTTTTTGCATCCAAAACTGCAATACAAGCGTATTCCACCATATAATTAGAGAAAACTTATCTTTTACAAAACCATAAAACCATTTCATGCACACCTAACCAATCCTCACTCAATTTCTTCACATTTCTCATTCTTTCGATAACATCGGTACATGCACCGCCCATAAATGTATAACCTTACCATTTTCCTGTAAAATTGGCTCATAAATAGAGTATCATGTCTTCGATAATTCAACAAATTTACCTGAACACCTCTCTTTTCATGAATCACCTCCATTATCTTCATCACCAATCTCCGGATTGTTATTGGCTATTAAAAAACCTCTCATTTTTAGCAACCACTTCCTCTCTTGCATACCCAACCATTTTTAAAAAATTTGGGTTGGCAAAAACGATTAAGTGACCAGAAATGCAAGGATTAGTTATGGTAAATTTTTTGGGTAGCTCGTCAAATATTCTCGAGCCCATCACGAGTATCGTCTATTGAACGATTGTTTGATTATACCCAACTATGTTTATGTCGCTGAAGTAAAGGCAAAGGTTGATGATTCTATTTATGATGTCATTTTATGTGACCTAATCTTGTCGATAAAACAGAAACAGTATAAATCCCACGTGTCGTCGTTAATTCAAGCTTTTTGAAAGATAAATGATTACAAACTGTAGAGAGTTGAAATATAGAGTTGAATCGAAAGAACTTTACTTATGTTTTTTTTTCTTTTCTTACTATTTAAATAATAAATGATTTTATAAAATGATTTCTCTTATATTTGTAATTCAAAGTGAGTTTGATCCTAAACGTCAATGTCAAATAGTTGATAAATTAATTGCATTTACATTATTCATTACCAAGATCCTTATTTGAAGCATGTGAGTTATAATCATTACTTGGTCTATTGATGAAAACAAATGATGAGCCCTAAAAAGAAATAAAAAAGTAAACTTATTGTATTGATGAATCAATCTCTTTGGATGGTTTGATCTTTAGTTGAGAAGTTGATATAAAAGTATAAATACACTGATGTAGATATGGGAGAAATATAAATAAAGTCAAAGAAAGAGTGAAAATATATTTTGAACTTATTTATTAATGCCATGTATGATAAAAAAATCCATTTAAGTCACTCTAATGGCAACGAGGCATTCAGTCAAAGGCTAAAATCGTAACTAAAGTCGAGAGACCATTAGTCATACAAGTTTTTGTTGAGTATGGTGTCACGTGACAGCTTTACATAAATTAGGATATGCAGGAGACTAACTTTATCCAAACTGGATAGTCCATGGACTACCACCAGACTTTTGAAAGTCTATGGACTATATGTCACTAAAGTCGACATTCCAGAGACAAGTTACTGTTTAAAGCCTATTAACATAACATTCTAAACTTTATTTTTTATATACTAATCACATTTTTGATAGGTTTTAATGTAAGTTACTACTCACCACACCGTATTTGGTTAATTTATTATGCATATTATGTTTTATTCTCAAGTGACCACTTCATCTCAATGTTTCATTTATAAATACTTCCACATGAAACGAGCATTAATAAGCGTAATCATGTTTTAATTTTAGTTTCAATATTTATTTTAATTTGAAAAAAAAATCATGTTTAAGGAATTAAATAAAAACCAAACTAATAATTTTGTATTAGGTAATCTGGAAATAATTCATTATCATGATCGGACGATATTTATCTGGTACCTAGCAACACATTGAGACAGTTCAAATTTATTTTAAGCATATCATTCTTTTTTGGGCTATCGTATCAAACGAATGCGGAGGATAAATGTACACTATTTATTCTGTTTTGTAATTTATATATGTGAGTGAGCAAATGAGGTAAAGTTTAAGTATAAAATTATATAAGGTAAGTTTTATATGGTTTGAGATCGTGTATAGGCACGTTGGTCCGTTGATAAGTTGACTTAATTTGACTAGAATTATGCTAATAAATTATATATTAGGTTTATCAGACGGAATTACGAGGATTGTTGGCTAAAAAGTATAAAAAACATCGATAAGCACTTCAATTCTGTACAAGGTGAAGGACAATACCAAATCAATAAAAAGGTCGAGAACCCAAGAGCTTGATTGTGATTATTGATAAAGACGTATATCAAAGTAATTAAAAATATGTATTGCATATCTAATGGGCCTAATGTCAATGACAAAGATGAAATATATAGTCAAGAGTCCATGAAATTTTGCCTCAATGGATGAGGTGTGTAGTAGCGCAGTGACATTAAAATTGATATACTGTTAGCCACATTGTGCATGACTATATATATATGAGATAATGCATCATTTGTTCGTGGCATATATTGTTATGCAAATATGATAAAGTTTTGTAGCTTATGTGCGACTCGACTAAGAGGTGCGTGAACTGCTACATTGTTGAATTGTTTAAGTTTATACTTGAACACAGTTTGAAGATATGACCCGATGATTTATGATAAACTTCAGAATGACTAAATAATGATGCATATGTTAAGTTTGTTTCACGAGAAGTGGTTCATGACAACAATGGAAATTAAGAGTTTCAAGAATCTTCTTCCAATTTTACTTTGATATTCATATGATCTCAAACCAATTTGTTATATATATATATATATATGTGACTTTTATTCAAACACATTCACTCCTAAAAAAATCATGGATTGAAACTTATTTTTTATTTTAAGTTGGATAAAACCCATGCATCTAAAATCAATATTTCTATTATTTATGAACCAAAAAATTGTATCATGAGCCTCCGAGTCCATTATCACAGAACAAAATTAAAAGATGTTGACGAAAGAAAAAATAAATGATTCAACAAGAGAAAGAAGAGCTAGTGACTCCAACAAATTTAATGTTACTAACTCAAGCTATTAGGCTAGTCGAAACATATTTCCTTTGCTTAACATGGGAATGTTAGATACAATAATTCTTACAAAGAGAAACACCGACATTTAGTCTTAATCTCACCTTTATTCTTATATCGTTTGTAGTCCATAGCCACATAAAAAGTTAATAGATTTAGTCAACCTATTAACATAACAATATAAAAAAGATAAATTTTGAAACATATTTTTTGTATTGTGCTTGCAAATTCATCTTTACCTAAGGTTTTACACTATCAATTTTATACGTAAATCGTTATCGAAATAATTATTTCTATGTTCATGATTAGGTTTTCAGATGTTTATGCTTTCCACTTATTTCATCCACCATAATTAACTAAATACAAACTCATTTATACAGAGGGTAATTTTTGTCTTTTCCAATTTATTATAAATCTTCAATGAGCATATGCGAATATCACCACCTCTAGTAAAAAAATGATTTACCCATAAATCCACAACCATGTATCTTATTACTAGTGTGGATTATTTTGGACTGAGGGTAATTTCGTCAGGTGTTTTGGGGAATTTCAAGGGTATTAGATGTTTGGGTGTTTTGTAGTGAAAGATTTGAGTTTCCTGGTTGTATTAAATGTTCCTTACCCTCATTAATGAAAGTGGTTGGGTATTTATACCCTTAATTATGGACCCATGGGCTTTCGAGTGAAGTTGCAAAACTAGGTCGTGTTTAAAGACCCATTAGTTTTTTAAGTAGATTAGCACCTACTTAGTCAAAATGTGTTTAGTGTTTTAGTAATTTTGTCCTGTTCGGATAGTTCAGTGGGTATCTATTGTCTGAATTACCCCTGTCCGGTTTTCTCAGTAAGCAGTGGTGAATAATTCTGGGCTCATCAGTAGTCCCTTTTTTAGGTTTTGTCAAAGATCTTTGGCAGGACTAAAAAACTCATTTAGCCAATAACAACATTCTCCGGATCACTCATGTATTTAGTTCAGGGTTTATACGGACTGAATCCTTCTCAGAATTTCAAGAGTTTTGCTTTGGATCGTGGGACACGTGTCGCGTTTTAATTCGTTCTACCAGCCGTTTTCTTCTTCGAACGACGCTCCCACTAAGCCCAAAAAGCAACTCATGCATTGAATGTTTCTTACGTCAGCGCCGCCTACAATCATTACCTTAGTCTCTTTGTTTTCTCCTAGGTATCAGTAACTTTTTCCTCACTAGTATAAATTATTTTCCTTTACTGTTTCACCATCTTCATCACTTTTGCAATTTCTGCTTCTCAGAGCTTTTTAACTTTTCTCTTAAAACCTTTCTTGGGTATTTTATGTTCACAGCGAGAAACACTCTCGTGAAAGGTGGTTGGCTAAATCTTTCGGAACTAGAAAAAACACAAAAAGTTAAACGTGAGAGACGTATCGCTGCTGGTCTTCCACTCTCTCCAATCAGTAAACCTGACACACCATCTTAAGAAGCTGATCGAGGGTCATCCTCTGCCAAAAGTACAAAACCTAGGCGTTTATTCCAACCCAAACCCTCGCCAATCCCTTCAGGCTCCTCGGTTCAGGAGTTTCAGCCTTCTACCGTGCAAGAGAAAGCAGTATCGAGTGCTAGAAAACTCTCTCCGTTCATTGCTATGGGGTCAGACATCAAGAAATCTCCAGAAAAAACTAAACCTCGCCAAACAACGCGTTTAGTAAAAGGTCAAGCAACCGGCTCTCAAACCAAGTCTTCCAAAACAGGGCCCTCCAAGTCTGGGGCCAAAGATAAAGCCTCCGGATCGGAGGCATCTATTAGAGCCCCAAAAGATAAACCCTCCAAACCCGAGGCTACCAGAATCAACTCTCATACCAAGTCCTCCAGAGCTGAGCCCCAACCGGACACCAGACCCTTAAGAGAGGTTGATGCTCAACCGTCCGAACAACCTGCTGAGCCACAAACTAGCACTCTCCCATCAACAACGACTAATAAACCTTCCACAATGATGGAAGAGGTGATGGAGGATAGTGTTGAAGAGGCTCCATTCGAGACTGAAGCTTCCGGGCAAACTGGAGATGCTACCCCCGATAAAAAGGGAAAAGGCAAGGAGAAAGTTTGCATGACCCATTAGGATCTGCCAGAGAGTCTGGAAGGCAAGGTGGGACCTTGTACCCACAAGGTCAATGTGAAATATCTGCTGGCCATACAGAATATTAATTATGTCTATACTCACACTATTGAGTTAGGCCGGATCCGGACCAAGTGGGGGATCCCTGAATCTGTTAAGGTGAGGATACCAGTCGCACCGGAGACTCCGATGGATTGCAAGCTTAGCGAAATAGTCATTTATACTGAGCTATTCAACTGGGGGCTCAGATTCCCCTTGGATCCAGAAATTATCATGTATTTCCACCTGATAAAACTCCGTCCAAGCCAGCTGAGTCCCAATGCTTGGTATACTCTCATCGCCTGTATTATGGTGTCAAGGCTGTCCGGTATACCTCTTCCAATGGAGTAGTTTGATGTAGTGGCCAACCTTTGTAAGAACCACCATATCCCATTCTACCACTTCAATATGGGAGATGACTTTAAAGTGGTGAATGACCTGCTTGAGTCAAAGAAAAACTGGAAGACCCAGTTCTTGTTCCTTAGTGGAGCGTGGGAGAATATGAGGAAAATCAAAGCTGGTGTCAATCCTAGTATGCTCACCAGCAGACGGAAAATCTCGTGTAAGTATTTTACTTTGTTTGTCTTCTCATTTTGAAACAAAAACTTATCACTAAATAACCTTTTCTTTTATGTCAGTATTGCCGAAGGAGTTCTCCGATTATTTGGAGGAGGGGCAGACCACTTGTTCCAAATTCAATGCTTGGGCTGCTGAGCGTTGGGGAAATGCTTTCCACAACTGCTTTACCTCAGGAAACTTGGTGAGGTCCCACCTATGGAACACAACGGGCCAGAGAGACCTCACTTGGGAGGAGCTGACTACACCACCTCATTCGATCGTTATTCTTACAAGAACGGAAGCGAAAGATGGTAAATTGGCCTTGCCCTCCAGAGCCAAAGCCCCAAGCAAAATAAAATGGAAGAAAGGCAAGAAAAAGAAGGTTGCAGTAGAGGCCGTTCGGGGTTCTGCAGAAGAGGTTGCTCCGTAGAGTCAAGGAGAACAGGTCCATAGAGGGATTGATGCTGCTTTACTTAAAGTAGCCGAGGATGAGTCCATTAAGGAGGCAGGTGAACCCCAAAACCAACCAAGGCCTCCTAAAAAGGACCGAAAAGGGGAGTTAGCAGCGACGAGAAGGCTGCTAAGAAGAAGAAGGTCTTCTTAGGAGATGAAATAGTCCTCTACCCTTCAGAGTCTTTACCTCCAGCCGATCAAACTGACCCCACTTTGGCAGAACAAATCCCTACTGATCTACATACCGGAGAGGGTACCAGAGGGGATATTAATATTGATGGGGTAGACATCAGTGGTATTCAGAACATTGGTCTCTATTTTGAAGAGTTTGAGAAAGACGACTTTGCTGCCCCCTACCTTCCTCCAAGCTCTTCCAACGTGGTAACTTTCAATGGTAAATCCTTTAGCGTCTCCGGGGAACATGAAGTGGTGACCCACTCTCTCCTGGCCTAGATTCAGCCAATACTCAACTTGGAAAAGCAAGTAAAGAATCAATCTTCCCTCATCGACACCCTCAAAGCAGCCAAAAAAAGATTATCAACTAACCTCCTTAACGCCAACCAAAGTGTTGAGGCCTTGAAGAAGGAGCTTGAGGAATTGAGGAAAGAGAAATAAGATCTGGCAGTCAAGGTGGTCACTTCGGGACAGCTATCACAGAACTCCAAACCAAATGCTCCGGATTGGAAATGGATCTTTCCAACTTGAAGGGAGACATGAAGATCAAGGATGATACCATCCAAACCTTGTCCACTGCCAAGACTTCTCTCGAAGAAGCTGTGTCCAGGGTCACCAAGGAGAAAGATGATTTGGTGAAAGATCAGGAAACAACCATCAAGGCTAAGATCGATGAGTATACCAATAAGGTGATAGACTCCCTCGAGGTAAGAGATGCATAGGTCAAATCTGACATGATACTTCTTGTCCACCAGAAATTTCCGAAGCGAACCCTTGGAGATTTATGGAGATATGTAGAGTTTGAAGACCTCCCATTTCATACCATGGTGGAAAGTGATCGACATGACTATAGCAGTGGAATGGAATCCACTACTAATGAGGAGGAAGGAACCGGGGAGAGTTCAAGTGACAAATCAAAAGATCCCAAGAAGAAAGACGATGCAGGAACATCGAAGGGGAGTTAGCCCTGATACTTTAACTGTTTTTTGTTTTTCTTATCCTCATGAAATACTAAAGTCCTTGGAAGGCCAAGGCATTTTTGTAACCGTGTCCGGTTTCAATCCGGTTAAGGCTTTCTTTAAACTCAAAGTCCTTGGATGGCCAAGGCATATTTTATGTTTTAATATTATCATCCAGTTTTAGCCGGATAAGTTTACTTTGCTAAATGTTTGCTTTTTTTCATATTTGTTATATTTCGGTGGCTGATGTTTAAAGATCCCTTATTTGTTTTACAAGTATTTAAGATGAGAGTGTTTAAAATCTCTGATGACAAATGTTAAATGGTCATCATTCCACTAGATTAATCCGATCAGCGAAAGATCCTTAGAAGACTTTAAAGAAACTGTAAATCAAAACACTCCGAACGTTTTAAGAAGGCATCAAGTTTTATTGAAAAATCTGGACACCTCATTAAAACCTCCCCGCGCCACTAGGGTAGGAAAGAGTATGCCCCATAATATTTACATGGACTTTAAACAAGTAAATATTTACACAACTTTTATTCCAGATACAACCAGAGGTGTTCAATATTCCAGGGGTGGTTTAAGATTCTTCCATCTTTGTCTTGAAGCATGTTTGTCCTAGGCTTAATTTTTTTGGAGACCTCATAGGACCCTTCCCAGTTTGGAGCTAGCTTGCTGAACTGCTTCTCCTTAGTATGTAAGAAGACTTTTCTCAATACTTTGTCCCCCGGTCGAAAATCTCTTCTTTTGATTTTGGAAGCAAATGTGCTCCTCATCAAGCCTTGATAATGAGTGACTCTAAGATGAGCCTTAACCCCTTTTTCTTCTATTAAGTCCAATTAACCTCTGAATGCCACTTCATTAGCATGTTCGGAAAAATTGTGGACTCTGTATGATGGAAGAGTTTCTTCTACAGGAGCAATTGCATCCATCTCATATACCAAGGCAAAAGGAGATTCTTGTGTAGCAGCTCCATGAGTAGTCCGGTATGCCCATAATAGTTCTTGTAAATAGTTTGGCCACTTTCCAACAGCCCCTTCTAAATTCTTTTTGAGACCAAACATAATGGTTCTGTTTGCCACTTCAACTTGTCCATTTGCTTGTGGATAGAAAGGAGAAGAGAAACAATGCGAATGCCCCTAGAGGCACATAAACTCTCCATATCCTTGTTATTAAATTGTGGCCCATTATCTGTGGTTATCTTTTGCGGAACCCCAAATCTGCAACATATATTAGACATGATACATTTTATAACAGCTTTCGAAGTAGTTCCTTCCAGGGGGTGCTTCTATCCACTTGGAAAATTAATCAATGACCACAATAATAGTTCTGCACCCTCCGGATGCCATCGGTAGAGGCCCTACTAAATCCAGTCCCCAAGGAGCAAAGGGCACTGGCTCAAAAATTGACTCCAGTGGGATAGCTGGGGTATGAATTTCATTACCATACCTTTGGCATGGGTCACATTTCTTTACTAATTCTTTGGAATCTGCCATTATGGATGGCCAATAGTATCCGGCCAACAAAACCCTTCGGGTTAAAGCTCTATAGCCACAGTGTGCTGATCCTTCACCATCATGTAGTTCATATAGCACTATTTGGGACTCTTCAATCCCTAAACAACGCAAGATAGGTCCACTAAATGACTTCTTGTAAAGAATGTCTCTTATGATTAAAAAACCACGAGCCCTATACTTCATTTTCCTTGCCACTGCTTTCTCCGGGGGCAAAATGCCATCCGAAATGTATTGAAGAAGAGGATACCTCCAGTCTTTAGGTTGAACCACTTGTATACTTAAATGTTCCTCCTCTTCCTTACCCTAATTGGGTTGAATGGATGGGAATTCTTGCACATGAATCCATGGGTAGGACTCAGAGTATGCTATGGTTGCCAAATAGTCTGCTAGTGTGTTCTCCGATCTGGGTATATGCTCATAGCTAACGTTTTTGAAGTTGGCTGCTACTTCTTTAAGGATGAACAAGTACTTAATCAATTGCTCATTCTTTGCCTCAGATTGACCTTGGGCATGATGGACAAGAAGTTGAGAATCACTCATTAACCTGACTCTTTTAGCCCCACATAGAAAGGCTAATTTCAAACCAGCTATAGCAGCTTCATACTCGGACTCATTGTTAGAAGCCCTAAAAGAAAAACATATAGCTTGGTATAACTTATCGCCATACAGAGAGGTTAAACATATCCCAGCACCACAACCCATGGTACTTGATCCACCATCTGTTCGGACAACCCATACCTTTTTAGTTTTTTCATCTGCAGCTTGCTTAGTACTTCTGTCCGAACGAAATTCAACCAAGAAATCAACAACAGATTGAGCTTTGATTGCATTCCGGGGGGTGAAATCAATATCATAATCACCCAATTCTACTGACCACTTGGTCATCCTGCTTGATATGTCTGCCTTCTGAAGAACATTTTCCAAAGGAAAAGACGTCGGGACGATAATAAAATGAGATTGAAAATAGGGCCTCATTTTCCTGACAGCAATCACCAAAGCTAGTGCTAGTTTTTCAAGTTTTAAGTACCTTTTTTAGCATCCATTAGGCTCTTGTTGATGTAGTACACCGGACAAGGATAATTGTCCACCTCCCTTACTAGTACCGCACTTATAACACATTCAGATACTGTTAAATATATGTACAATGTCTCTCCATCAATAGGTTTGTAGAGGGTCTTGGGGAAGATAAATGCTTTTTTATTTCATTGAATGCTTGGTCGCACTGTGGAGACTAGTTAAAGTCTTTAACAACCTTTAAAGTATGGAAAAATGGGGCACACCTATCCGAAGACCTTGAGATAAAATGATTTAGAGCAGCCAACCTTCCTGTCAATCTTTGCACTTCTTTAATATTCCGAGGAGGATCCATCTGTAATAAGGCATTAAGCTGGTCTGGATCAGGTTATATCCCTTTCTCACTTATCACATACCCCAAAAAATTCCCAGACTGTACTCCAAAAACACAACCAAGTTTGTAAAAGTTTGTTGAAGATCTGCCAAGTGTATTTCTCCCAATTTGATCAGTGAACACTTTATTCACCAACCACTGATAGGTAGCCCCATCATTTTTCAACCCAAAAGGAATCACCTTGTAACAATGGAGGCCCCTATCTGTAGCAAAAGTAGTGTGTTCCTGGTCCTTCAGATCCACTTGTATCTGATTATAACCGGAGAAGGCATCCATGAAGGACAATAACTTGTTCCCAGATGTGAAGTCTACCAACTGATCTATCAGGGGACTAGATAAAGATCTTTTGGGATAGCTCTATTAAGGTTACTAAAGTCAATACACATACGTCATTTCCCATTCTTTTTCTTTACTAACACTGGATTGGCTGTCCATAAAGGATATTGAGACTCTTTTATGTGCCCCATCTTGGTAAGTCGATCAACCTCTTGAACTATGACATCAACTTTCTCTTTAGAGAAAGCTCTTTTTCTTTGCACAACAGGTGCAACATCTATTCAGATGGATAGTTGGTGTGATATAACATTCGCAGGTACTCCGGTCACATCAGCATTGCACCAAGCAAAAACATGTTGGTGGTTTGCCAAAAAGGACTGCCCCCATTTTTCTTTTTCACTAATACTGGATTGGCTGTCCATAAAGGATATTGAGATTCCTTTATGTGCCCCATTTTGGTGAGCCTATCAACATCTTGAACTATGACATCAGTTTTTTCTTTAGAGAAGGCTCTTCTTTTTTGTACAATAGGTGCTACATCATTCCGGATGGATAATTGGTGTGATATAACATTCGCAGGAACTGCGATTACATCAACATTACACCAAGCAAAAACATGTTGGTAGTTTTCCAAAAAAGACAACACTTTGCTTTTTATCTTTGATGTCATCTTAGATCCAACTTTGACCTTTTTTCCTTCAGCCAGAGAGTGGGTTTCAACCTCTTCAATCAGAATCAAAACACCATGGGTCTCTCGAGGGTCATCAATCTCACCCTCATCCCTAGAGGGCCTCACCAACTGCTAATCTTTGTTTACACGGAATGCCCCTACAGTTTTAGGGGCAAGCGCAATTGCATAGCATTCCCTTGCTATCTTTTGGCTACTCCGGACAACTCCCACTTGTCCTTGAACAACATATTTTTAGCATTGGTGAACTGTTGATGCAACAACATGCATCATGGAGAGCCAAGACTTTCCCAAGATCGCATTGTAACATGTGGGACAATCTACCAAAATGAAAAGTACCCTGACCATTTTCTTGAAAGGGCCCTTTCCCAACAAAACCTCATCCTCAAACTCCCCGACCACGTCCACAGAGCTTCCAGTGAAACCCACAATGGACCTGTTTGAACGCTGAATCACTGCCGGATTCTTCATCTGTTTATAGGAACTTAAAAAGAGGATGTTGGCTGAGCTGCCAGTATCAACCAAAATTTTCCTAATGTCATTGCCACCAATCGATGCTCCTATCACCACAACATCTTCATGAGGACCAGCTATGTCCCTCAAGTCATCTTAATAAAAAACAATGAAGGGAAAAGGAATTTAGGATTGATAGGAGGACATGCCTCCCTCTAACTGAGTAGCCAGAGTGTGAACATGCCTCTTTCTTGAAGAAGGAGTTGGTGCAGTCATTGTGTCTCCCCCGAATATGGTAAATGAATCAAAAAAGTCTATGAGCCCAAACACCGTCTTGGTGTGCTCCGTTATAACACCCACCTTATTCCGGGCTGGATCAGGATCCAAATATTCTGATTCTACATCAAATCTTTCAATAATTACTATGGTCTCGTCCGGAGCCGATGTCCATACATTGTTTGTTGGGCCGGTCCGATGAGCATTATCAGGCCTATTCCCACTTCTTCTCTTAACATATGCACCTAATTTTCCAATTTCAATCAGATTCTGCACGTCTTGTTTCAAAGCGATGCAATCTTCTTTGTTATGTCCAATATCATGATGATATTGACAGAAAAAAGCATTACGACTTTCCCTAGGAGATTGAAGTACTGTCGGATTCCTAAAATGCACCTCATCTTTTGTTTTGTCATAGATGGTTGCCACATTCTCTTTCAACTCGGAAAACCATTCCGGTTGGACCCAAGGTCCTCGTTTATTTCTGGACTGCTGGCTCTGAGCTGGAGCTGGGTGAGATTGAGCCTTAGCCCTGTTGGGACCCTGTCCGGCTTCCTTAGCATTGTATTCGGACTGATTCTGGTTTGGTGCAGCTGGGGTAGATCTCACTTGCTTGTGCACCCTAGTCTTTTTCGTTTCATCTACATTGATTTGCTTTCCCACTTGGTTCAGTAAACCGCCCCACGTCATGGCCTTTTTCTAGGTTACCAAATCGGCCGGATTCCCAGGGTTCAAACCCTGTCTCAGAGAAGCTATTGCTACTTGTTTAAAGCAATCAGCTAACCCATTCTTTGTGTTCACGAACCGACTTATATAGTCTTTCAATGATTCATTTGGCTCTTTGGCACAATGGATAATAGTGTCTCCATTACCCTTCACCTCCTTACTTCCAACAAACTGCCACCACCCAAAACGTCTCAAACTTCCTGATGCACCCTTGTGGTAGGCTATTGTACCATTTCAGAGCACTCCCCGTAAAATATTGAGAGAAGGCTCTGCAGAGCAACTTGTCATCATCGTAAAAATTCATCATAAATTTTGTAAATTGTTCCAGATGATTATCTGTATCCTTGCTCCCATCATACTTTTCCATCTTAGTACTGTCAAACCTCTTAGGAAGGTTTCCGGACAGTATTTTGGAGGACAATGGAGATTATCTCCAATTTCGGCCACGACTAAAGACAGGGTCTTCATTAGGTGTTGCAAAAATACCTAGCTCATCATGGAAAGCAAAGGGATCCATCAGCAGCTGATCCACCTGCCTCCGGCTATGGCTGTGGTTGTGAGATGACCCTTTTCCCAGATGCCTTTTCAACCTTCCATGCCTGTCCTTTTTTCTTGAATATTTTTTAACCAACTCTTGCTTCTTCTTGGATCTGCCTTCATTACTGCTTGATGACAGGGACTCCTCAAGTCCATTCTCCTTCGAGGAGCTACTGGAGGACTTAGACTCTGAGCTCTCCACCGGTTTAGACCGGTGAGACTTCATGGAGCTGACATGGGTCTTTTTAGTACTCAAGTGAGTCTTTGCTGATGGGTTATTCTCCCTTGGATTGTTAGTGTGGTGAATGACTAACACCTTTGATTTTTCTTTCAAACCTAACTCCTCCTTTTTAGCAGCTCTCAAGGCTTCTATCTCAGCTTTAAGTCTGTTACGTTCTTCGATTGTGTATTCATCGTTCTCACCCACCACTTCTATCAAAGGTGGTGGCACTGCTTGCTTGTCCGGATTCATCCGAACTGATTTTTCTTGCTGGTTTTGAATGCTAGATTCAGGCACCTTCTCCTCCCACTGTGGTCGCAAATTTGGTGTGGATTATTTTGGACTGAGTGTAATTTCGTCAGGTGTTTTGGAAATTTCAAGGGTATTAAATGTTTGGGTGTTTTGTAGTGAGAGATTTGAGCTGCCTGGTTGTATTAAATGTTCCTTACCCTCATTAATAAAAGTGGTTGGGTATTTATACCCTTAATTATAGACCCATGGGCTTTCAGGTCAAGTTGCAAAACCGGGTCATGTTTAAAGACCCATTAGTTTTTTAAGTAGATTAGCACCTAGCTTAGTCAAAATGTGTTTAGTGTTTTAGTACTTTTGTCCTGTCCGGATAGTTCAGTGAGTATCTATTGTCCGAATTACCCCTGTCCGGTTTTCTCAGTAAGTAGTGGTGAATAATTCCGGACTCATCAGTAGCCCATTTTTTAGGTTTTGTCAAAGATCTTTGGCAGGACTAAAAAACTCATTTAGCCAATAACAACATTCTCCAGATCGCTAATGTATTTAGTTTAGGGTTTATCCGGACTGAATCCTTCTCAAAATTTCAAGAGTTTTGCTTTGGATTGTGGGACACGTGTTGCGTTTTAATTTGTTTGACCAGCCGTTTTCTTCCTAGAACGACGCTCCCACTATGCCTAAAAAGCAAATATTGCATTTAATGTTTTTTACGTCAGCACCGCCTACAATCATTACCTTAGTCTCTTTGTTTTCTCCTAGGTATAAGTAACTTTTGCCTCACTAGTATAAATTATTTTCCTTTACTGTTTCACCATCTTCATCACTTTTGTAATTTCTATTTCTCAGACCTTTTTAACTTTTCTCTTAAAACCTTTCTTGGGTATTTTATGTTCACAGCGAGAAACACTCTCGTGAAAGGTGGTTGGCTAAATCTTTCGGAACTAGAAAAAGCACAAAAAGTTAAACGTGAGAGACGTATCACTGCTGGTCTTCCACTCTCTCCAATCAGTAAACTCGACACACCATCTTAAGAAGCTGATCGAGGGTCATCCTCTGCCAAAAGTATAAAACCTAGGCGTTTATTCCAACCCAAACTCTCGCCAATCCCTTCAGGCTCCTCGGTTCAGGAGTCTCGGCCTTCTACCGTGCAAGAGAAAGCAGTATCGAGTGCTAGAAAACTCTCTCCGTTCATTGCTATGGGGTCAGACATCGAGAAATCTCCAGAAAAAAACTAACCCTCACCAGACAACGCGTTTAGTAAACGGTCAAGCAACCGGCTCTCAAATCAAGTCTTCCAAAACAGGGCCCTCCAAGTCTGGGGCCAAAGATAAAGCCTCCGGATCGGAGGCATCTATTAGAGCCCCAAAAGATAAACCCTCCAAACCCGAGGCTACCAGAATCAACTCTCATACCAAGTCCTCCAGAGCTGAGCCCCAGCCGGACACCGGACCCTTAAGAGAGGTTGATGCTCAACCGTCCGGACAACCTGCTGAGCCACAAACTAGCACTCTCCCATCAACAACGACTGATAAACCTTCCACAATGATGGAAGAGGTGATGGAGGATAGTGTTGAAGAGGCTCCATTCGATACTGAAGCTTATGGGAAAATCAGAGATGCTGCCCCTGATAAAAGGGGAAAATGCAAGGAGAAAGTCTGCATGACCCATCCGGATCTGTCGGAGAGTCTGAAAGCAGTGGTCAATAATTCTGGACTCATAAATTACTATTTAATTGGTTTATTTACATCATGTAATGGTACAAGCTCTTAAATTACATTATCTTACATTGATTTAAACTCTACGATTATTATGCGCATCCGCAATTGAGAATTTGAACTTTTCATGCCTCACGTAAATTTAAAGGAATATTTTCAGTTTATCTTCTTGAATGTACGATATAATCTAAAGATAAAATTCTCTTCCTTTCTCTAGTGGATTTTATTACAAGAAAACAATATCTTTAGTTTGCACTTGCATTTCTTGAATATATTGCACTGATTTTCTTGAACTATTAATTCCGGGACACTAGAACCACTCAGTTTTATTCATTTTTTTGTAAATGTCACATGGTGAAATATTAAGATTATCTTGAGCATCACACACACACACACAAACATGTGTGTGTTCTAAAGATTTTAAAATGGTGATTTGCCTAAATTCTAAATTATTGATGCCGGAGTATCATTGTTTGAACATTCATAAATCTCCACAAAACTCAATATCCTCTAAAATATTTCATGTTCCCATCTCAATAATATCTTGTTGGAAGGATCATAAAATTTCATATCCTCACTATAGTTAGGATATCCAATGAAATAAAATATTAATTGTTATGGATTCCAATTTCTATTCATGTAACCTATAAGGTGTTGCTTCAACTGGACATATATAAACATGCAAATTCTTTAGACTAGGTTTATGCTCAGTCCAAAATTCATACGGTGTTTTTGTTGTTACTTTCATCGAAAATCTATTTAAAAGGTATGCGACATGTCATTGCTTCTTCCCGAAATGATATAGGTATTGTTAAATTATGACTCGTAATTAAAAATATTTTACAGATCTTCGCAAACTCCGACTTGATACAGCCAAGAAGAGTAGGGAAGAAAATAATGAGTTTGCTGCCACATGCATGTAAACCATAGAAAAAAAAAGTTTCCGATGTTAAAGCGACCTATTTCATCAATGATATCCCCATCTGCCACTCAGGTTGATGTGGTTGGTTGTAACCGAAGAAGATCGTCCCGACGGGGTTTTTTGTGAGAACGATAGAGATGAAGATGAAGATGAAATGCCTCATCAGAAGAACCATCCGACTGTTGAAACATATTTTTTGTGTTATTGTTTTTTCAAATATTGTAACTATGAAACTCTGACCTTATGATGAATGTAACTAGTTTTTATTATACATTCTCTCTTTTTAATTCGAAATTGATTAGTTTCCGACGCCAAGGAGAAAATCGTTAAAAAATATTACAAATCCGCACAAAAAAATAATCATAGATTAACTAGCGTTGAAAAACCATTAAGGTTTGAACTTCATAAAATAATGTAGATCAACTATCATTAAAAAAACCATATAGGTTCAAACTCACAAAATAATATAGATCAAATAAAGTTGAAAAACCATTTAAGGTTCTGCCGCACAAAATAATGTAGATCAACTAAAGTTAAAAACCCTTTAAGGTTTGAACTTATAAAATAATGTTGATCGACGAAAGCTGAAAAACCCTTTAAGCTTCAGGTGCACAAAATAATGTAGATCAACAAATTCGAATAATCTTGCAAGCATTTTAATAAAGGCTTCATTTTAAATTAATAGATCAGTTTCCGTAGACACCTTGTTAAAACCTCCCAGCTCCACCAGGGTAGGAAATAGTGTGTGTCCAATCAAAATTGTATATAGGAAAACATATAAACAAGTGGCTGTTCGTAATTACTCTATATACAATTTTAGATGTTCAATATTCTAAGGAAGCCGTAAGGGTCGGTCGTACTTGTCCGTTAGCCGATAGGTGCCCGACTTTATCTTTTCCATCCACTCCTCAAAATATCATGAATTGCAACTTCTTTTTTATTTGAAGTCGGATAAAACCATGCATTTAAAGTCAATATTTATGTCATTCAGGAACCAAAAAATTGTCTCGTAAGCCTATGAATCCATTATTACAAAACAAAATCAAAAGAAGCTGACGAAATAAAAAAGAAAGAATGATTCAACAAGAGAAAGAAGAGCTAGTGACTGTAAGAAGTTTAATATTACTAACTCAAGCTATTAAGCTAGTCGAAACATATATCCTTTACTTAGCATGAGAATGTTAGATAAAATAATTCTTACAAAGAGAAATACCGACATTTAATCTTAGTATGACCTTTGTTCGTCTATCTCTTGTAGTCCATAGATACATAAAAATTCAGTAGATTTAGTTAACCTATCAACATAACAATATAAGAAGGAGGAAGTTTTAGAAAATATTCTTTGTATTGTTCTTGCAAATTCATCTTTACCTAAGGTTTTACACTATATATTTTATACATATATCCTTTATCGGAAGAATTATTTATATTGTCATCAATAGGTTTTGAGATATTTATGCTTTCCACTTATTTCATCCACCACGATTAATTGAATCGAAACACATTCACCGTCACGTCATTTTTTATGATATAATTTCGGTAACACTTGATAAAGTTATGATTTATAATTTCTAAAATTATAATTTATGATTCACCTCACAAAATTATCATTTCGTGATATGTGATTTTTGATGAAACTTGATTTATAATTTCCAAATAATATATATGATTGTTTGTATTTATTACATCTTTGAAACTTGCACCAAAATATGACATATGATCTACTTAATCAACTCTATCAATCTATTTCTTTGACCTATTTTTCTATGCTCGTGATGTCTCATTTGGAGATCTTTTCCTCGTAAAAATTATGCTCTCATTCTTGAAATTAGGCATATACCACCCATATATCGTTTATCTTACAAAGTGGTTATATCACATCTCATCCGAGATCCAAGCCCGTTTCTCCAAGCTATGCACTCCTCCCTTCACGACCCACGTCTCACTACTATCCACTGACCTAACAAATGACTACTCATATTCAAAATGAAATTTTCAAGCCAAACTCAATACCATCACGACTTCAGTATCGAGACTCAAAACGTTTATCGTATTTCTTGCAATTTAGTGATTAAACTACATGATCCAAATTGGAAATATTATATTAAATGATTATATTTTCTAATTAAAAATTAGGTGTGTGATTTAACACTACTAAGGTTGGTTTAAGTTATTTTTAAATTTAATATTATAATACCAAACTATTTTATTGTTCTGACTTCCATAGTGTACCTTAGTTTTATATTGTGGTTCTCAACCAAAAAATAATTATGAATTTACCCTAAAAACAACTATAAAAAATATAAAATCATTTTAACCGATACTAAAATATTTTGAAAAGTTAAATATTTATAGTTATGGTTTTATATAAAGTATTTTTATATAATTAAATATCATTTAAAATCAATATATAATATCTGACTTTTATATAATTTATTTTTAATTATAACTTAAACCAACCATTTCATTTTTCTCTAAAACATACTGATATTTTTAGTGATAAAATTAATTTAGAAAACAAAACAAATTAGAATCAGAATAAATCACAGTAACGTACCGCGACCAATCTTTTAAGGAAAAAATATCAAAACCATGTGTTGCTGATATCATGTCATTAATAATGATTGAATAACAAAAATTAATTAATTATTTTATAAAAACTAAATAATTTTATTATTTAGTGATGATTTTATATCTAACAAAAAAAACGAAATTAACTAAACAATATATTACTTAACAACAATGGTTAAAGTGAGTTCTATTTAATCTGTTGCTTTGATATTGTTAGTGATTTCAGATCATGGAAACAAAATTGTTGAGGTACACGAAATGAAGAAAAATCATGCACCGATACAAAAAGCTGAAGAAATATTGTTCCAATCAAATGTGAGATTGCATGCACATCATATGATTTCTAATTCCAAACGCTTGGTTCCATTCATACCAAATCCAAGTCATCATACACTACGAGACATGATTTCTAATTCCAAACGCTTGGTTCCATCCGGACCTAATCCAAGTCATCCTACGCTGTCAGATATAATTTCCAATTCCAAACGCTTGGTTCCATCCGGACCAACTCCAAGTCATCCTAGACTGCCGGATATGATTTCCAATTCCAAACGGTTGGTTCCATCCAGACCAAATCCAAGTCATCCTACACTGCCAGATATGATTTCCAATTTCAAACGCTTGGTACCATCCAGACCAAATCCAAGTCATCCTACATTGCCAGATATGATTTCCAATTCGAAACGCTTGGTTCCATCCAGACCAAATCCAAGTCATCCTACATTACCGGATATGATTTCCAATTCCAAACGCTTGGTTCCATCTGGACCATATCCTAGTCATCCTACATTGTTAGATATAATTTTTAATTCCAAACGCTAGGTTCCATCCAGACCAGATCATCATGTGCCAAGTCATCTTGGTCTCCCGTATCGTCACTAAAAGACCATTATTCATTTCACACCAGTAATCAAAGTGTATTAAATAAATGTATTTCCATGGTGATATTTATATATTCAAATTTTATTTTATTTATTTCCATCTTAATAATTTTATCTTTTCCAATTTTTTATAAATATTCAATGAGCATATGCAAATATTATCACCTCTAGTAAAAAACAGATTTACGCATAAATCCTCAACCATGTAACTTATTACTATATAATCAGTATATTTCCATCACGTAATGGTACAAGCTCTCAACTCACATTATCTTACATTCATTTAAACTCTGCATTTATTATGTGAATCCATAATTGAGAATTTGAACTTTTCATGGCCTCACATAAATTTAAAGGACTGTTTTTAGTTTATCTTCTTGAATGTACGATATATAATCTAAAGATATAATTCTCATCATTTCTCTAGCAGATTTTATTACAAGAAAACAATATCTTTAGTTTGCACTTGCATTTATTGAATATGTAGCACTGATTTTCTTGAATTATTAATTCTAGGACATTAAAACTACTCAATTTTATTCATTTTTGATAAATGTCACATGGTAGAATACTAAGATTATCTTGAGCATCATTTATGTATATATATATATATATATATCATATATATATATATATATGTGCGTGTGTGTGTGTGTGTGTGTGTTCTAACGATTCTAAAACAATGATTCTCCTAAAATTCGAATTATTGATGCCGGAGTATCATTGTTAGAACATTCATAAATCTCCATAAAACTCAATATCCTCTAAAAAATTTCATGTTCCCGTCTCAATAATATCTTGTTGGAAGGATCATAAAACTTAATATCCTTACTATGGTTAGGATATCCAATTAAATAAATATTGATTGTTATGGATTCCAATTTCTATTCATGTGGCCTATAAGGTGTTGCTTCAACTAGACATACATAAACATGCAAATTCTTTAGACTAGGTTTATGCTCATTCCAAAATTCATACAGTGTTTTTGTAGTTACGTTCATCGAAAATCTATTTAAAAGGTATGCGACACATTTCATTGCTTCTTCCCAAAACGATATAGGTATTGTTAAATGACCAATCATACTTCTTACAATATCCATTAATGTACAATTTTATAGCTCAGATAATTCATTCATGCTAGTTGAATCCAACATTGTATGATGAGGAACTATCATGCAGTCTTTTGTAAATTTAGAAACTAATTCATGACTGTGTTCACCTGAAGTATCATATATCCCGTAGTATTCACCACCAGAATCTTATTTGACACACTTAATGTTTTTACAAAATAACTTTTAAACCTCGATTTTAAAGTCATTAAAATATTTGATGGCCTCTGATTTCTCGTGAATAAGATACTTGTAATTCGAAATATTTTACAAATCTTCACAAACTCCGACTCGATACGGCCAAGAAGAGTAGGGAAGAAAACAATGAGTTCGCTGCCACATACATGAAAACCATAGAATAAGGAAGTTTCTTATGTTAAAGCGGCCTATTTCATCAACGATACCCCATCTGCCGCTCAGGTCGATGTAGTTGCTTGTTCCAGAAGAAGATCGTCCCGACGGGGTTTTTTTGTGAGGACGATAGAGATGAAGATGAAGATGAATGGGCCACATTAGAAGAACCACGACTGTTGAAACGTATTTTTTGCGTTTTTTTTCTTTTCAAATCTTGTAACCATGAGAATCCAACCTTCTGATGAATGTACCTGGTTTTTATTTTCAATTATCTCATTTTAGTTCGAATCTGATCAGTTTCTAACGCCAAGGATAAAATTGTTAAACAATATTACGAATCCGCACAAAGAAACAATCGTAGATCAACTAGCGTTGAAAAACCATTAAGGTTCGAACTTCATAAAAAATGTAGATCAACTATCCTTGAAAAACCATATAGGTTCAAACTCATAAAATAATGTAAATCAACTATAGTTTAAAAACCGCTTAAGGTTCGGCCGCACAAAACAATGTAAATCAGCTAAATTTGGAAAACATTTAAACTTCAAACTCATAAAATAATGTAGATCAACTAAATTTGAAAAAAACCCTTTAATGTTCGGTCACACAAAATAATGTAGACCAACTAAAGTTAAAAACCCTTTAAGGTTCGAACTCATAAAATAATGTAGATCGACTAAAGTTGAAAAACGCTTTAAGGTTCATGCGCACAAAATAATGTAGATTAACTGAAGTTGAAAATCCCTTCAAGATTTGAATAATCCTACAAGCATTTTAATAGAAGGCTTCATTTTAAATTAATAGATCAGTTTCAGTAGACACCTGGTTAAAACCTCCCCGTTCCACCATGGTAGAAAAAGTGTGTCTCCAATCAAAATTGTGTGTAGGAAAACAGATAAAACGAGTGACCATTCGTAATTACTATAATTAAAATTTTAGATGTTATATATTCCAAGGAAGCCGTAAGGGTCGGTCGTACTTGTCCATTAGCCGATAGGTGCCCAACTTTATCTTTTCAATCCACAATTCAAAATATCATGGATTGCAACTTGTTTTTTATTTGAATTCAGATAAAACCCATGCATCTACTGTCAATATTTTTCTCATTCATGAACCAAAAAATTGTCTCGTAAGCCTATGAATCCATTATTACAAAACAAAATCAAAAGAAGTTAACGAAATAAAAAAGAAAGAATGATTCAACAAGAGAAAGAAGAGCTAGTGACTCTAAGAAATTCAATATTACTTCCCAAGCTATTAAGCTAGTAGAAACATATTTTCTTTACTTAACATGCGAATGTTAGATAAAAGAATTCTTACAAAGATAAACACCGACATTTAACATTTAATCTTAGTCTGACCTTTGTTCGTCTATCGCTTGTAGTCCATAACAACATAAAAAAGTTAGTAAACTTAGTCAACCTATTGGCATAACAATATAAGAAGGAGGAAGTTTGGAAAATATTCTTTATATTATGCTTGCAAATTCATCTTTACCAAAGGGTTTACACTATATATTTTATACATAAATTCTTTATCGAAATAATTATTTTTATTGTCATCATTGGGCTTTCAGATGTTCATGCTTTCCACTTATTTCATCCACCACAATTAATTAAATCTAAACTCATTTACCTTCTCGTCTCTTTTTATGATTATATTTTCCAAAATTATGATTTATGATTCAACTCACAAAATTATTATTTTGTGATATGTGAAATATGATGAAACTTGATTTATAATTTCCAAATAATATATGTATATATATATATATAATTTCCAAATAACATATATAAAAGATTGTTTGTCTTTATTACATCTTTGCAACTTGCACCGAAATATCACATATGATCTACTTAATCAACTCAATCAATCTATTTCTTTAACCTAATTTTCTATGCTCGGGATCTCCCATTTGGAGATATTTTCCTCATAAAATTCTCTCATTCTTTACATTAGGCATATACCACCCATGTATCGTTTATCTTACAAAGTCGTTATATCACATCTCATCCAAGATCCAAGCTTTTTTCTCCAAGCTATGCACTCCTCCCTTCACGACCCACGTGTCACTAATATCAACCGACCTAACAAATGACTACTCATATTCAAAATAAAATTTTCAAGCCAAACTCAATACCATCATGCCTTTAGTATCGAGACTCCAAACGTTTATCGTATTTCTAGTAATACTACATGATCCAAATTAGAAATCTTATATTAGATGATTATATTTTCTAATTAAAAATTAGGTGTGTGATTTGACACTACTAAGGTTGGTTTAAGTTATTTTTAAATTTAATATTATAATACCAAACTATTTTATTGTTCTGACTTCCATAGTGTACCTTAATTTTATATTGTGGTACTCAACCAAAAATATATAATTATTATTTAATTTACTCTAAAAACAACTATAACAAATACAAAATAATTTTAACCGATATTAATGTATTTTAAAAAGTTAACTATTTATAGTTACGGTTTTATATAAAATATTATTATGTTTAAATATCATTTAAAATTAATATATAATATCTGATTTTTAAAGTTTATTTTTAATAATAACTTAAACCAACCATCCCATATCCCTAAAATATACCAATACAATTAATTTGAAAACAAAACAAATTGGAATAAGAATTAGTCCTGAATAACGTACCACCACCAATCTGCTAAATAAAAAAATATTAAAACCATGTGTTGTTGATATCGTGTCATTAATAATGATTAATGAAGTACAAAATTTAATTAATTATTTAATAAAAATTAAATAATTTTATTATTTAGTGATGATTTTATACCTATTAAAAAAACGAAACAGCTGTAACTTTGACTTGTTACATAAACATTGCCGTATAAATGTAAGTTAAAGTTCATCTCCTCCTCCGCATACAATTTGTATCAACCAAACAACATATTACTAAACAATAATGGTTAAAGTTAGGTTAATTTTATGTGTTCCTTTGATATTGTTAGTGATTTCGGATTATGGAAATGGAATTGTTAAGGCACGCGAAATGAAGAAAAATCATGCACCGATGTAAAACGTTGAAGAAATATTATTCCAGTCAAATGTGAGATTGCATGCACGTCATATGATTTCCGATTCCAAACGCTTGGTTCCATCATGACCAAATCCAAGTCATCCTACATTGCCGGATATGATTTCCGATTCCAAACGGTTGGTTCCATCTAGACCAAATCCAAGTCATCCTACATTAGCAGATGTGATTTCTAATTCCAAACACTAGGTTCCATCCGGACCAGATCATCCTGCGCCAAGTCATCCTGGTCTCCCGCATCATCACTAAAAGACCATTTTTCATTTCACACTAGTAATAAAACGTATTAAATAAATGTATTTCCATGGTGATATTTATATATTCAAATTTTATTTTATTTTATTTTATTTCCATCTTAGTAATTTTATCTTTTCCAATTTATTATAAATTTTCAATGAGCATATGTAAATATCATCACCTTGGTAAAAAACAATTTACCTATAAATCCACAACCATATATCTTATTACTATCTAATTGGTTTATTTCCATCACGTAATAGTACAAGCTCTCAACTTACATGATCTTACATTGATTTAAACTCTGCATTTATTATGTGAATCCGCAATTGAGAATTTGAACTTTTCATGGCTTCTTGTAAATTTAAAGGATTGTTTTTGGTTTATTTTCTTGAATGTACGATATATAATCCAAAGATATAATTCTCTTATTTTATGTAGTAGTTTTTATTTCAAGAAAATAATATCTTTAGTAGGGGTGAGCAAAAACCGAACCGAACCAAACCAAAATGGGTCAGTTTGGTCGGTTTTTTAAAACTAGATTTTGGTTTTGGCTTTAATTTCTTAAACCGAATTTAATTCGGTCTGTGTTCGGTTTGTACGTTTTAACCGACCGATTTGAACCGAACCGACCGAATGTAGAGAATATATTGTATATGTTAATATATAGACCGTATTTGATATAAACGCTGTGGCCACCTCTAGCCTAGTGGTTGTACACATACAACTTAAGACTCTTTTATTAGCGGTAGCTTTTGGGTTTTGTATCAAAAGTTGCTTTAGATATGAATAGTTTTAAATATTTTGTTATGTTTTCAAAACCTATAAATACTAAGTGTTTTTATTTTTCGAAACCAATGTTTAACTTCGGTCCTTCTTAATTTAATTGATCAATGTCACTATATTTAACTAATAAAAAACGCCATTAGTTTTTGCTCTGGCCATATGAAATACACTGACAATGCAATTGATATACAACAACACTAATTAGAATTGTAACATAAATTAAATAATGAAAAAGAGATGATTAAAATTAAATAAATGCAATTGATATGCAATTGTAACATAAATTAAATAATGAAAAGGAGATGATTAAAAAATACATTCACTAAGTTGTAAAGTGGACAATTATATGATACTGGTCTTGTCTAAAAGTCTGACAATACAACTTTATATTCAAGCTAAAGAAATCACAACTTTTACAGGAACACTAATTAGAATTCTCATTACACACAAGAACATAAAAGTTCTTGGTTAAATCTCAATCCAGAGAGCCAGTAATCGAACCCATGTGCACCGAACCGAACCGCACCACTATTAAAATCGAAAAACCGATCGAAACCGAAAAAACCGAAACCGAAAAAAAATCGATTTTTTATTACTAATTTGGTTTAGTTATAAAAAACAAATTGTTTCGGTTTGGTTTAAGAATTAAAAAAAAACGACCGAACCGACCGAATCTCACCCCTAATCTTTAGTTTGCACTTGCATTTCTTGAATAAGTAGCATTGATTTTCTTGAACAATTAATTCTATAACATTGAAACATTCCATTTTATTCATTTTTGGTAAATTCCATTTGGTGGAATATAAAGATTATCTTGAATATCATTTTCGTATCTATGTGTTCTAACAAATCTTAAAATGGTGATTTACCAAGATTCTGAATTATTGATACCGGAGCATCATTGTTAGAACCTTCATAAATCTCCACAAAACTCAATATCGGTTAAAATGATTTTATACGGTGGTTTTGTAGTTACGTTCATCAAAACCCTTATTAGAAGGTATGCGACATGTTTTATTGCTTCTCCCCAAAATGATATAGGTATTGTTGAATGACAAATCATACTTCTTACAATATCATTTAATATACGATATTTAGATCAGATTATTCATTCATGTTAGTCAAATCTAATATCGTATGATGAGGAACTATCCTGCAGTCTTTTATAAATTTTGAAAATAATTCATGACGTTGTTCACCTAAAGCATCATATCTCCCGTCGTATTCACCACCACAGTCTTATTTGACGCACTTAATGTTTCTATGAAATAGATTTTAAACCTCGATTTTAAAGACATTAAAATTTTCAGTAATTTATCGTGAATAAAATAATCGTAATTCAAAATATTTTAAAGATATTCGCAAAATCTGACTCAATACGGCCAAGAAGAGTAGGGAAGAAAACAATGAGTTCGCTTCCACATGCATGCAAACCATGGAAAAAGAAGTTTCCGATGCTAAAGCGGCCTATGTGTTGATCTTTCATCAATGATATCCCCATCTGCCACTTGGGTCGATATGGTTGGATGTTCCTGAAGAAGATCGTCCCGACGGGGTTATTTGTGAGAACCATAGAGATGCAGATGAAGATGAAGGGGCCTTATAAGAAGAACCGTCTGACTGTTAAACTGTATTTTTGTATTGTTTTTTTTAAATTCAAATCTTGTAACCATGAAACTCCGACCTTCTGATGAATGTACCTGGTTTTGTTTTAAATTCTCTCCTTTTAATTCAAAAGTGATCAGTTTCCAACGCTAAAGAGAAAATATTTAAACAATATTATGAATCCCCACAAAGAAATAATTGTAGATAAATAGTGTTGAAAAACCCTTAAGGTTCAAACTTCATAAACTAATCTATATCAACTATCATTGAAAACCCATATAAGGTTCGAACTCATAAAATAATGTAGATCAACTAAATTTGAAAAACCCTTTAAGTTTCGGTCGCACAAAATTATATAGATCAGTTAAAGTTGAAAAACGCTTTAAGGTTTGAAGTTATAAAATAATGTAGATCATCTAAAGTTGAAAAACCCTTTAAGGTTCGGTCGCACAAAACAACGTAGATCAACTAAAGTTAAAAACGCTTTAAGGTTTGAACTCATAAAATAATGTAGATCGACTAAAGTTAAAAAACACTTTAAGGTTCGGGCGCACAAAATAATGTAGATCAATTGAAGTTGAAAAACCCTTCAAGATTCGAATAATCCTATAAGTATGTTAATAAAAGGCTTCATTTTAAATTAATAGATCAGTTTCAGTAGACACCTTGTTAAAACCTCCCCGCTCCACCAGGTTAGAAAAAGTGTGTCTCCAATCAAAATTGTGTGTAGGAAAACAGATAAAAAAGTGACCATTCATAATTACTCTAAGTACAATTTTAGATGTTATATATTCCAAAGAAGCCGCAAGGGTTGGTCGTACTTGTCCATTAGCCGATAGGTGCCCGACTTTATATTTTCAATCCACTATTCAAAATATCATGGATTGCAACTTTTTTTTTATATTTGAAGTCGGATAAAATCCATGCATCTAAAGTCAATATTTTTGTCATTGATGAACCAAAAACTAGTCTCATAAGCATATGAGTCCATTATCACTATACAAAATCAAAAGAAGCCGGCGAAAGAAAAAATAAATGATTCAACAAGAGAAAAAAAAGCTAGTAACTATAACAAATTTAATGTTACCAACTTAAACTATTAAGCTAGTCGAAACATATTTCCTCTACTTAACATGAGAATGTTAGATAAAAGAATTCTTACACAAAGAAACACTAACATTTAGTCTTAGTCTAACCTTTATTCTTCTACCACTTGTAGTCCATATCCACATAAAAAGTCAGTAGATTTAGTTAACCTATCAACATAACAATATAAAAATAAGAAAATTTGGAAAATATTCTTTGTATTGTGCTTGAAAATTCATCTGTACCTAAGGTTTTACACATTAAATTTTATACGTAAATCCTTTATCGAAATAATTATGTCATCATTAGATTTTCAGATGTTTATGCTTTCCACTTATTTCATCCACCATAATTAGTTAAATCCAAACTCATTTACCTTTACGTGTCTTTTTGTGATATAATTTCGGTAACACGAGATAAAAATATTATGATTTATGATTTTCAAAATTATGATTTATGATTCAACTCACAAAATTATCATTTCGTGATATGTGAAATTTGATGAAACTTGATTTATAATTCCAAATAATATATATATATATATATATATATATATATATATAATTGTTTGTCTTTATTACATCTTTCCAACTTGCATCGAAATATCACATATGATCTACTTAATCAACTCTCTCAATCTATTTTTTTTACCTAATTTTTTATGCTCATGATGTCTCATTTGGAGATATTTTCCTCATAAAAATATGCTCTCATTCTTTACATTAGGCATATACCACCCATGTATCATTTATCTTATAAAGTCATTATATTACATCTTATCCGAGATCCAAGCCCTTTTCTCCAAGCTATGCACCCCTCCCTTCACGACCAACGTCTCACTACTATCCACCGGCCTAACAAATGACTACCCATAGTCAACATGAAAACTTTAAGCCAAACTCAATACCACGATGCCTTCAATATCGAAACTTCAAACGTTAATCATATTTCTAGTAATTTGGTGATTACACTACATGACCCAAATTGGAAATCTTATATTTAGATGATTATATGTTCTAATTAAAAATTAGGTGTGTGATTTGGTACATCCCATATCTAATGTGAATATAATTTGGTGAATATGGATTCTTTGTTATAAAAAGAACCTTACTAATGCTTGTGAGTGACATAAAGCCCATTGTTGGTTATGGTAAAACGCACCAATATGAGATTGATTGCGAGGAGACATTTAATATTGGTGTGGTTTATTTTTGTCTGAGGGTAAGTTTGATATTTTTGTTTAGAGTTTTGTGGAAGTTTGTGAGTATTTAATGTTTGGGTAGAGTGTATAGGGAGAATTAAGCAGTCTGGTTGTATTTAATTTGCATTACCCTCATTTAATGTTGGTGGTTGGGTATTTATACCCTTATATTTGGGCCTTATAGGCTCTCGGGTCGTGTTTAATGGACCCGGGTCGAGTTTAAGGACCCATTAGTTCTAAGTAAGAGAACAGGCAGCTTAGTCAAGAAGTGATTAGGTTTTAAGTACTTTAGTTCTGTTCGAACAGTCCAATGGATGATGGTGTCCGAACTGCCCCTGTCCGGTTAGGTAGACATTGTCCGAACTGACCCTGTCCGAGGTGGTGACAGAATCCAGACTCATCAGTAGCCTCTTTTTTAGATGGTGTTCAAAAACCTTTGGAAAGACCTAAAAACAGTCTGTTACTAGTGACAGTTACATCCGGACTGGTCCTTCGAATTGTGTTATAGCTTTATCCGGACTGAAAAAGGTTCCTTGAATTTAAACGGTTTTTTGCCAGAGTTCGTGGGATACGTGTCTCTCTCTGGTTCGTTATTTCAGTCGTTTTTTCACCTCAAATTTCACTCCCACCTTCTCTGAAAAGCAACCTCTTCATTAAATGAAGATGACATCAGCACCGTTCCTTAATCATTGCAAATCCTTTCGAATTCTCCTAGGAATCAAAGCGCATTTTTGGGTGTTTACTATAAATTAATCACTTCTCCACTGTTTTACCATCATCTTCATATTTACTTTGCTAATTTTCAGAGCTTTCTCTCTCAAACACAAAATCTTCTCTTTGGTTGTGAGTTTATGTTCACAGCTAGGAACGCTTTAATCAAAGGCGGGTGGCTTAATCTATCAGAGCTAGAAAAGGCACAAAAAGTTGAACGGGAGAGGCGCATTGCTGCAGGCCTACCTTCTTCCCATATCGACAAACCAGTAATCTCAAACACATAGCCTGACCAGGGCTCTTCCTCAACCAGAAGTGTCAAACCGAGGAGACTGTTTCAAACCAACCTTTCTCCTATTGTTTCAGGCTCGTCGGTTCAAGAATCAGAGCCTACTGTTGAACCAGGGCAAGCAGTTACCAGCTTCAAAAAGCCTTCCCCATTTATTTCCATGGGGTCAGATGCAGATGTCTCTCCCAACAAAGTAGTCGATCGCAGAAGAGGTCGGTTGGTAAAAGGGCAGGCTTCCAAAGGCATCCCTTCAAAGTCAGGGGCCAAAGACAACAATACAGGGTCAGAGGCACCCATAAAAGTACCTAAGGACAGGCTTTCCGGACCGGAGGCCACTAGCTCAAGCCTCCGAAGAGAAAACACCACATCTGAGCCCCATCCGGAGGCCAGAGTCTAGGAAAGAACTGAAGCTCAACAATCCGGAGGTCAAACTGAACCAACTTCTAACTCCCCCTCCCAAAAACAACTGAAAACCCTCCTTGGTAATGAATGAAGTAATGGAGGATTCCATTAAAGAGGCTCCGTTCGAGTCCGAACCCTCCGGACAAACTAGTGATGCTGTTGCTGCCAAGAAAGATAAAGGCAAAGAGAAACTATGCCTTAGGCACCCAGAACTACCAGAAATCCTTGAAGGAAAAGTGGGACCTTGTTTCCAAAAGGTAAATGTTAAATATCTTCTTGCCTTACAAAAAATTAATTATGCTTTCATCCATACAGCCGAATTGGGCCGGATGCGTACAAAGTGGGGGATTCCAGAGAACGTGAAAATAAGAATCCCCATAGACCCTAAAACCCCAATAGACTGCAAACTTAGTGAAATAGTTATCTTCACTGAGCTTTTTAACTGGGGTTTAAGGTTCCCCTTAGATCCGGAGATAGTTAGGTACTTCCACCTCATCAAACTTTGCCCCAGTCAACTGAGCCCCAACGCCTGGTACACTTTTATGGCCTGTATCATGGCCTCCAGGCTCTCCGGAATTCCTTTACCAATGGAGGAATTCGCAGAAACCATCACATTCCCTTCTATCGCTTCAACATGGGTGATAATTATAAAGTAGTGGATGACCTGCTTGAGTCGGAGAGAAATTGGAGGACTCAATTCTTGTTCGTGAGCGGCGCTTGGGAGAATGGGAGGAGGATCAAAGCCGGAGTCAACCCGAGTCTCCTCACCAGCAGATGGAGAAGTGATCGTAAGAATCCCACATTACATTCTCATTTTTATTTTTATCAAACTTGTTTAATTGACTGGTCTTGTCTCTTTTCTTGACAGAGCTTCCCAAAGACTTCAACGATTATTTAAAGGTCGGGCAGACCACTTGTACCAAGATCAACACTTGGGCTGCTGAAAAGTGGGGAAACCGTTTTCATGACGCCTTAGGCAATCTCGCAAGGTCTCATCTCGGGAACACTACTGGCCGGAGAGACTTGACTTGGGAGGAACTTACCACTCCACCCCCTCCGGATGTAGTCCTTAAAAGAACACATGCACCAGACGGGTCACTGTATTTTCCAGGTCGAGCCAAGGCCCCAAGTAAGATGAAAGGCAAAAAAGGGAAAGGCAAGAAGGCTGCGGGTGAGGCTAACCCTGCCGAGGTGGAGGAGACTGCTCCAACAAACCCAGAGGGGCCAGTTCCAAGCCAGATCGATGCTACTCTGCTAGAAGTGGTAGAGCATGAGAGTGCTAGGGAAGAAGCGGGATCTCCAAAACCTCCAAAGTTTTCTAAGAGAGACCGGAAACGGGGAGCAGAAACCAAAGAGAGGGAGGCCAAGAAGAAAAAGACCTCCAGGGGTGATGAGCTTTCTCTCCGGCCTCCGGAGCCTCTCCTTCCTGTTGACCCTAGTGATCCAACAAGAGCAGAAGAGATTCCTGGTGACTTCCAAACTGATGAAGTTGGAGGAGGAGACCTCAGCATTAATGGCGTCGACATTACAAGGCTTGAGAGACTTGGGGACTACTTTGAAAATCTCCCCAGGGATGACTTTGCTCGGCCCTATCTCCCTCCAAGCACTTCGAACACCGTTACCTTCAATGGTAAAACTTTCACTGTTTCAAGTGAAAGAGAGGCTATAACTCACTCTATACTGAGTACCGTTCAACCAGTGTTGGTCCTGAAGAAGCAAGTACGAGGTCAGGCAGCAATCATTACTGCCCTTAATTCTGACAATGAGAGATTGTCCGGAGACCTCCTCATTGCCAACCAAAATGTTGATGCTCTGAAGAGAGAAAATGAGGAATTTAAGAAGAACCAGGAGGGTTGGGTCACCAAGGTAGCTACCGATTTGGAGAAAATTTTTACCTCTTCAAAAGAGGAAATGAAGACCAAAGATCAAGTCATTCTTACTTTAACCAATGACAAGATCGCCCTCGAAGACTCGGTGTCCAAGGCTATAGAGGAAAAAGCTGATCTGCTAAGGGAGCAAGAGGCAAAAATCCAGGCCAAGATTGATGCTTACGCCAACAATGTGATTGACAGTCAAGAGGAGATGTATGCCAAGGTGAAGTCGGACATGGTCTTGATTTTTCACGAGAAGTTTCCGAAGAGGAACCTGGGAGACTTATGGTCTTTTGTAGAGTATTCAGACCTTCCCTTTCATACAATGGCTGAGGGTGACAGGTTGGATTTCTCTAGTGCGTCCCCATCCGATGAAGAAGAGAACACCGGGGAGAGCCCAGGTGAGGAGAATGATGATTCCAAGAAGAAGAAAACAAGTGAGGCTGAGCCGTCTTCAAAGGCTCAGTCTTAAAATATCAATTATCCCTTTGTTTTTTATTTTGATTGAACTAAAGTCCTTGGAAGGCTAAGGCATATTTTTAACTGTGTCCGGTGTTTGATCGTACAGATCTGTTTGTTTTGAAAACTCAAAGTCCTTGGATGGCCAAGGAAATTCGGTTATTTTAATAAATGTTTTGATTTTGCATAGCTCTTGCATTCTTTCATAGTTTGTTTCAACTTTGGTGGCTAGTGTTTAAACATCCCTTAGTTATTTCATAAACATTCTAAAGCGAGAGTGTTTAAATTCTCCGATGACAAATGTTTAAGTAGTCATCATACCTTTAATTTAATCCGGCTGGTGTAAACAAAAATTTGACAAGAAACAAAGTAAGAACACTCCGAATTTTTAAGAAGGCATCAAATTTTATAAAAGAGCCCGAACACCTCATTAAAACCTCCCCGCGCCACCAGGGTAGGAAAGAGTATGCCCCCAAATCTTTACATGGATTTTTAAACAAGTAAATATTTACATAGTTTCTACTACAAGTACATCCGGAGGTGCTCAATATTCCAAGGGTGATTCAAAACCTTTCCATCTTTGTTTTATATCCAGTATGTTCCAGGTTTAAGCCTTTCAATGACCATATAGGGTCCTTCCCAAGTTGGGGCCAGTTTGCCGAGCAACGTATCTTTAGTGTGTAAGAAGAATTTCCTTAACACCTTATCCCCCGGCTGAAAATATCTTCTTTTAACTATGGAAGCAAACCTGCTTCTCATCAATCCCTGATAGTGTGCAGCGCTAAGGTGAGCCTTAACTCTTCTTTCCTCTATCAAATCGAGTTGACTTCGGACATCCCCCTCGTTAGCGTGTTCGGAGAAGTTATGAACTCCGAATGAAGGGAGAGTTGCTTCTATGAGAGCTATGGCATCCATCCCATAGACCAAGGCAAAAGGTGACTCTTGTGTCGTAGCCCCAGGTGTAGTTCGGTAGGCCCATAAAACCTCTTGTAAATAACTAGGCCACTTTCCAGTAGCCCCTTCTAAAATTTTCTTCAATCCGAACAGTATAGTTTGGTTAGGCACTTCAACCTGACCATTTGCTTGTGGGTGGAAAGGTGAAGAGAAACAATGATGTATACCTCTAGAGGCACAGAAACTCTCCATTTACTTTTTGTCGAACTGTGGCCCATTGTCTGTTGTTATCTTCTGTGGAATGCCAAATCTGCAACAGATATTGGACAAAATGAATTTTATGACAGCTTTGGATGTTGTACCTGCCAGTGGGGCTGCTTCGATCCACTTCGAAAAATAGTCAATAGCCACAATTATTGTTCTGCGCCCTCCGGATGCCATAGGTAGAGGTCCCACCAAATCCAGCCCTCATCGAGCAAAGGGTATAGGCTCAGAAATTGACTCTAACGGGGTGGCTGGAACATGAATTTCGCTGCTATATCTCTGGCATGGGTCACACCTTCTTACCAGCTCCTTAGCATCTTGCATTATAGTGTACCAATAATAACCAGCCAACAAAACTCTCCTTGTTAGAGCCCTGAACCCACAATAAGCTGATCCCTCACCATCATGTAATTTGGAGAGGACTATTTGAGATTCATCAACCCCCAAACATCGTAAGAGGGGTTTACTGTAAGACTTTTTATAAAGAACATCTCTTAGAATGACAAAACCACGAGCTTTGTACTTCACTTTTCTTGCTATTGACTTATCCGGAGGCAAGATGCCACCGGAGAGATATTGGAGGAGAGGAAACCTCCAATCTTGGGGCTGTCCCATCTGTATATCGAAGCTTTCTTCCTCCTTACCCATATTAAGCTGGATAGAAGGGCACTCCAGCACATGGATCCAAGGGTATGATTCAGTATAGGCTATAGTCGCCAGGGAGTCTGCTAGCTCATTTTCTGTTCGGGGTATGTGCTCATAAACAACACTCTTGAACTTAAGTGCCACATCTTTGAGAAGAAGTAAGTATTTTATTAACTGCTCCTTTTTTGCTTCAGATTGACCTTGCGCATGGTGGTAAGAAGCTGGGAATCACTCATCAACTTGACCCTTTTGGCCCCACAAATATGAGCTAACTTTAAACCAGCTATAGTAGCTTCGTATTCGGACTCATTGTTGGAAGCCCTAAAAGCAAAACATATAGCTTGGTACGTTTTGTCACCATACGGAGAGGTTAAGAATACCCCTGCTCCACATCCCATAGTACTTGATCCACCATCCGTCCGGACAACCCAGAACTTTTTATCTTTCATCTCAGTTGTTTGCTTTGTATCCCTATCTGAGTGGAATTCAACTAGGAAATCAGCCACAGCTTGGGCTTTTATTGCTATTCGAGGAGAAAAATCAATATCGAAGTCTCCCAGCTCCACCGACCACTTATCATTCTACTCGAAATATCAGCCTTTTGTAACACGTTTTTCAGGGGATAGGATGTCCGGACAATAATAGGATGAGCTTGAAAATAAGGCCTCATCTTCCTAGCAGCAATTACCAGGGCTAGTGCTAACTTTTCAAGCTTTAGATAGCGCTTTTGTGCATCTATCAAGCTCTTGCTGATGTAATACACTGGACGGGGATAATTATCAACCTCTCTTACCAACACAGCACTGATGGCACAACTGGAAACTGCCAAGTATACGAAGAGTGTCTCTCCATCAACAGGTTTAGATAAAGTATTGGGGGAGGACATATGTTTTTTAACCTCATTGAAGGCTTCATCATATTGTGAGGTCCAGTCAAATCCCTTTGCACCTTTTAATGTTTGAAAAAACGGGGCACACCTGTCCGAAGACCTTGAAATAAACCGACTTAACGCAACCAACCTCCCAGTCAATCTTTGTACTTCTTTAATATTTCAAGGAGGCTCCATTTGGAACAAAGCATTAAGCTGGTCCGAATCGGGCTGTATCCCTTGCTCACTTATTATGTACCCTAGGAATTTTTCGGACTGGACTCCAAACACACACTTTTCTGGATTTAGTTTCAAATTCAATTTTACTAAGTTGGTAAAAGTTTCTTGGAGGTCTGCCAAGTGTAGCTCTTCGTCCACACTTTTAACCATCATGTCATTGATGTACACTTCCATATTTCTTCCAATTTGATCAGCAAAAGCTTTGTTTACTAACCTCTGATAGGTAGTCCTAGCATTTTTTAACCCAAATGGCATCACCTTATAATAATGAAGGCCCATATTAGTGACAAACGTGGTATGCTCATGATCCTCCAGATCTACTTGAATCTGGTTATACCCGGAGAAGGCATCCATGAAAGATAGTAGTTTATTCCCAGATGTAGAATCCACCAGTTGATCAATCCAGGGGACAGGGTATAAATCCTTTGGGCAAGCCCTGTTGAGATCTGTAAAATCAATACACATACGCCACTTGCCATTTTTCTTTTTCACCAAGACTGAATTGGCTGTCCATAAAGGATACTGAGACTCCTTTATATGCCCCATCTTAGTAAGCCTGTCGAACTCTTGAACTATGACATCAGCCTTTTCTTTGTAAAAAGCTATTCTTTTTTGTACCACAGGTGGTATGTCTCTTCGGATGGACAAGTGGTGTGATATAATATCTGTTGGCACTCCAGTAACATCAGCATTGCACCAAGCAAAAACATGCTGATGGTCTTTTAATAACTTCAGCATTTTACCCTTCAGTTCGGGTGCCATTTTGGACCCTATCTTAACATTTTTTCCCTCTTCCAAAGAATGTGTTTCAACTTCTTCAACCGGTATTAAAACTCCAGGGGTCTCTCTGGGGTCATCAATTTCACCCTCACCCCCAGAAAGCCCCTCAAACTGCTATTCCTCATTGATACGAACTGCTCCCAACGTCCGAGTAGCCAGTGCTATTGCATAACACTCTCTTGCAATCTTTTGGATGCTCCGAACAACTCCCACTTGTCCTTGCACAACATATTTCAAACATTGGTGGACTGTTGAAGCCACTGCATGCATCCTAGAGAGCCAAGACCTCCCTAGAATAGCATTGTAACAAGTGGGACAATCCACCACGATAAACAGTATTCTAACCATCTTCTTAAAAGAGACCTTGCCCAACTAGACTTCCTCTTCGAACTCCCCGATCACATCTGCTGAGCTTCCAGTGAACCCCACAATTGACCTGTTCGAACGTTGAATTACCGCAGACTTTTTCATCTTTTTGTAGGAAGTTAAAAAGAGGATATTGGTTGAACTCCCAGTATCCACCAAAATTCGTCTTATGTCACTGCCCCAATGGATGCTCCTATGACAACAGCATCTTCATGAGGACCTGATATATCCCTCAAGTCATCCTCATCGAACACAATGAAGAGAAATGGAATCTGTGATTGATAGGAAGTCATGCCTCCCTCTAGTTGGGTAGCTAATGTATGAACGTGCCTCTTCCTTGAAGAAGCAGTGGGTGCTGTCATGGTATCCCCTCCGAAAATTGTGAGTGATTCAAAAAAGTTAATAAACCCGGACACTGTTTTACAACGTTCCTCAATGGCACCCACTCTGTTTCGAGTTGGATCAGGGTCCAAGTATTCTGACTCTACGTCAAACTTCTCGACTATCACCATAGCTCCCTCCAGAGCGGATGTGCTTGCATTGACTGGACAAGGCCGATGAGCATTATCAGGCCTATTTCCTCCTCTTCTTTTAACATACGCTCCCAACTTTCCTCTTTCAATAAAATTCTGGAATTCTTGCTTCAAAGCAATGCAATCATCAGTGGTATGGCCACTATCATTGTGGTACTGACAGAAGGAATTGTTAAGATGCTCCCTAGGGGATTGTAGTGCAGCCGGCCTTCTATAGTGTACTTCTTTTTTAGTTTTGTCATAAATAGTGGCTACACTTTCTTTTAACTCAGCAAACCACTCTGGTTGAACCCAAGGCCCTCTCTTATTTCTAGATTGCTGACTCTGGGCAGGCGCAGCTGGCTGAGACTGAGCTTTAGCTCTATTATGACCCTGCCAGGCCTCCATTGCCTTGTTCCCGGACTGATTTTGATTGGGGTTTGGTGCAGCCGGGGCAGACCTCACCTGCCTGTGCACCCTAGTCTTCTTGGTTTCATCAACATTAATTTGCTATCCAACCTGATTCAGTAGACCTCCCCAAGTCATGACTTTTTTCCGGGTCACTGAATCAGCCAAATTTCCAGGGTTTAAGCCCTGCCTCAAAGATGCTATTGCTACTTGCTCAAAGCAATCAGCCAACCCGTTTTTAGTGTTTATAAAACGACTTATGTTTTCTTTCAGTGATTCGTTCGGCTCTTGGGCACAGTGGATATTGTGTCCCCATTGCCCTTCAATTCCTTACTTCCAATAAACTGCCTCCGAAAGGCCACCCAGAAGGTGTCGAAATTTCTGATGCACCCCTGTGGTAAGTTGTTATACCACTTCAGAGCACTCCCCGTAAAAGACTAGGAGAATGCCCTACAAAACAACTTGTCATCATCGAAATTCATCATGAAATTTTTGAATTGTTCCAAGTGGTTGTCCGAATCTTTACTGCCATCGTATTTCTCCATTTTCGTACTATCGAACCTCTTAGGGAGGTTTCCGGACAGGATCTTGGAAGACAATGGAGATTGTCTCCAATTCTGGACACGACTGAAAACGGTATCCTCATTGGGAGTTGCAAAGATACCTGGTTCATCATGGAAGGCAAAAGGATCCACCAGCATCCGGTCTACGTGTCTCCGGCTATGAGATGATCTTTTGCCTATATTCCTCTTTAACTTCCCATGTTTATCCCTTTTTCTTGAATAATTTTTAATCAAATTTTGTTTCTTTTTAGATCGGCCCTCATCACTACTAGAGGATAAGGACTCTTCAACTTCATCCTCGCCCGATGAGCTACTAGAAGATTATGAGTCTGAGTCAGAACTTTTCACCGGTTTGGACCGGTGAGACTTTTTAGAGCTAGCATGAGTCTTCTTCGTTCTCACATGGGTCTTCGAAGGCTCATGCTCTCTAGGGTTGTCAGTATGATGAGCAACTGATGCCTTTGACTTCTCTTTTATGCCCATCTTTGCCTTCTCTGCCCTCAGAGCTTCTATCTCACCCTTTAATCTATCACGCTTCTCAATGGTGTATTCATCATTTTCACCCACCACTTCAAGCAAAGCTGGTGGTACTTCTGGTGCGTCCAGATTCATTCGGACTGGTTTTTCTGATGGTTGTGAATGCTAGATTCAGGCACCGTCGTCCTCCCACTGTGGTCACCAATTTGGTGTGGTTTATTTTTGTCTGAGGGTAAGTTTGATATTTTTGTTTAGAGTTTTGTGGAAGTTTGTGAGTATTTAATGTTTGGGTAGAGTGTAGAGGGAGAATTAAGCAGCCTGGTTGTATTTAATTTTCATTACCCTCGTTTAATGTTGGTGGTTGGGTATTTATACCCTTATATTTGGGCCTTATGGGCTCTCTGATCGTGTTTAATGGACCCGGGTCGAGTTTAAGGACCCATTAGTTCTAAGTAGGAGAACAGGCAGCATGTCAAGAAGTGATTAGGTTTTAAGTACTTTAGTTCTGTTCAAACAGTCCAATGGATAATGGTGTCCGAACTGCCCCTGTCCGGTTAGGTAGACATTATCCAAACTGACCCTGTCTGAGGCAGTGACAGAATCCAGACTCATCAAATATAATTGTAAAAATTTAACTGATTATATTGTTCATTGTATTTTATTAACCAAATATTGGTCTATGTATCAGCTATATATCAAGAACATATTTTATACGAAAAGCTAAATGAGATATTTACGTGCACTAACTTATGAGGTTTAAATACTGATAAAGCTAGAAATATCGAGACCCTGGTCGGGCTGCCAGACAAATTCGTAGCTTAGATATAGAAAGAGAAACACGAGATATTAGAGAGTAAGTGGTAAAAAGTAATTATAATAATAAATGTTCACCCTCCCATAAAGGGAATATTTCCTTATATAATGACGGTATTGAGCCCTATCCCACATGAATGACCCAATTTTTTTCTATTCTAAGCTTTTTTATTCTTACTTTATATATTTATTTATTATTTATAAAGTAAGTCCTTATTATCTCTCAACCTATCATTCTAGTTACAAACTATTGTTATACTATTATTAAATCGTTGTATTATGCTGAACCGACATAAATCAGACAATTTACACCCTTATCAAATACTACACTTTTCACAATCATAATTGTATACTACATAAATTCCTTTTTGGTATTAAGCAAGTTTTTCGTGTATGGTATCAAAGATTTGTTAATTTTATTGTCATAATTGGTTTTACTCATAACAGATCAGATTATTCGATTTTCATATATTATCGTGAGATTGACATTACATATATTTTATTATATGTTAATGTGATTAAACTCATAATTGTTTATGAATCTCTTTGATAATATATTATCTATTTTATTATTACATTTAACTATGAAAGATCTGGGCAAGTTGGTTAATGTTTTGGATATTTTTGTCATTTATACCAATAATGAAACCTTTTCTCTCTATAAAATTATGTCCAAAATATATTAGAGAATGCATAAATGAGTGTTTGAAAACCTTGCACTACATATATGAGCATTAAGAAGTAGTAAGTGAAAAATTAAGTGATTGTTATGATAATTTAACGAAGTATTTTTAATTGGTTAATGCGCAATAATATCTTAATTTTAGAAGGCCTCTTTTATGTTATATAGTCCGATATGTTTATCTATTTAGGCCGCTTAAAGTTAAACATTTGAGGTATTTAAAATGCATTTTGATTGTGCATACAGTATAATTGATTATGATGTGCACTTTTATATTTCTTTATGCACTTAGTCTTCTCCTATACAAATGTTGATTGAATGTATATCCAGATTCGATACGGTCTACCTTGAGTTACTGTGTGTTTTTGGGTGATAGTTTTCTTTTATATTATAAACATCAACCTATAATATCCAAATCCAATATTGAATCTAAATATACATGTGTTGATAACGATGTATACGAGTCTCGTTGGATAAAAAATATATTTATTGAACTATGTTGTCTTATCCGAAAGATAGTTTTGGTTTATTATGATAATTTTAGGATGATATGTATGTGTATAAGAATCAAATTCAACGTCAACACACTAAAAATATTAATATAAACATATTTATATTCGTAAAAATATACAAGATGAGATGTACCTTTATTTTATGACCCGTCCTGTTACTCAATCCTGATTTTATTTACCAAAGGAGTTATACATGTAATATTTGATGATTTTTGAAACACTCTCAGCCTAAGGTATTGACTCTAAAGGGAAGAATTATTTTGCTAAACATTCTATTCCAATGACTTATATGGTTAAAACTTAATGAGCCAAAAAATCTAGCTTTTAAGGCTCATTTCTTCTGGTATCCATAAGGAAAAGCTTAAGAGACAAAGATGAAAGTTCTTAACCAACCTTCTACCTAAGTTGTTGATCATCATTCTACCAAGGCTATTTATTCCCAAGTAAATAAATTGAATGACAAACATGTTGATTATAATGTTAGAGAAATAACGTCTCATGCAAAGGTATCATAGTTAGATTCCTTATATGTATAAGTACTAGTTATTATTGCTCTTAAAAAGAAAGCCAATTGGGTACTTGTAAGATTTCTCCCCATAAATTTATGGTAGTTGGTGTAGAGTTGCACTGAAATAACCTTGATTTGGACATGAACCCCCTATTTTTAGAGCAATGAAGTTATTTTTATTGAGGTTACTTATCCTGTTATTAAAAAGACTCCTCCTCTATAAGAGAATATGAAGGATAAAATGCATGGAACTTCTCTTGCGTCAAGTAGCCCTAAGTATACAAAATTAAATGTTAATGCCCTTTTGGAATAACTTAATAAAGACTCGAATATGAGGATATCTTGTTGTTTATAAGAAAAAAGGTTAAAAAATTGACAACATGATGTTATTAAAGGCAAAAAACAAATAAAACTCGAACTAATAGGTTTATTAGTTGTGAGCAACCACCCAAAACTAAGGTTCATTCTATAGCTAATTTTTTTTAGCGCCATATGTTATTATTAAAATGTTTATGTTAATGGAACTTCTTGTAGACAAGTGATTGCTGTATTATCAATTCATGATGTTGCAAATACAATAACTCTTATGAACGTAACAAATAACAAAATGGTTACTCATGTTCCATTATATGATACTTATCATCTTACCTCAATTAAAGTTATTCCACTATAGTACATTGTAAATGTTTTGGGCACTTTTCTTACTTTGGTACATTATAGTGTGTAACCCATCTTTCTTATTTTGAGTTGGTAAAAAAACAAATGGGCATTGAAGTAAGTCTTCTTGATTTTTTCTTTATATCTTTTGCGTGTATTTTGATTATTGATTATGATTTTATTTATAATATTTATTCAACATTTTTTCCTCGTGTATCAAAATTGTGAGAGTTCTTCTCCAACTATTCATTAGATTTAGAATTTGCTTGAGGTTTTTGTATAGCCTTTTGAGAGCACCTGAGAGGTGAAATTTTCTTATGCTAAAAATGATAAATGTTTACAGGTTGATATACATGCAAAAATTGAAGCTCAAATGCATTTGAAAGCTGAGTTGAATTTTGTGAAGGAAAAAATTGTTGCAATATAAAATATTTTGATATTGTCCTGATAAGTAGTGATATACTTAAGAAAATTCTTCAATGATCATGATTATTTTATCCCTTTAGGACTAGCTAGAAAATGTTTCCGTTGAACTAAAAGAGGAGAAATATTTAAAGAATGTTGAGCATAAGAAAGAGAATTATTATTAAGGATTGTATAAGCTGAGTGTAAATAAAGACAAAAGTTGTTGAATAATATGGAAAATGAGCATAAATAATTGTTAAATAAGTTGGAAGATACTTGGTAATTAGTAAATATGAAAGCTACAAATGTTATTGAAGAAAAAATGATGCTTAAAATCCATGAAAATATCCAGAAAGTGGATTTGGATTATATTTATAAGAATATATTTTTACTTGATGTAGATCATAGTATATTAAATTGAAGATTCCCATGATTAAAGATAAACAACTTGTAGATTCTAGTAAAAAGAAGATTTCATATTTCCTTCGTTCTTTTTAAAGCTGAGACTAAGAATATCTCTAATAATTTTCATGCAGTAATTACCAAAGGTTCAAGTAGCTCTTCAAGAAGTGGAGACGAGAAAGATAATTTTGATGCAACCAAAAATGTAAATGATCATTCTTATACAGGTGATGCTTGTATTATTGTTTTTGTTCCTCTTGATGTTTATGTTGAAATTTATGGAGTTATTACTTATGTTGGGAAAACTAGTCCTCTTAATTAAAATTTTATATTTTTTTAGTTTTTCTCGTGATGCTTACGTTTTGAACCAAAGGTTCTAGATCAATGGGGCATTTTGATGTGTGAATGTTATTTAATCAATCTATTGTTTGTTTTGTCTTATTTTTACTTTGTCTCATTTGTTATTTTTTGCCTTATTTTTAATTAATTTCTTTCATTTGGAATATTAAGAATAATTTCAGATTAATTATATAAACTTGTTGAGTAGCTTGACCTTATAGGTTTGAGATGTTTTTTATTCTCAATTTTGTAGGAAGGCAATGTATTGGGTGTAACTTCTATTGAAGTCTTATTGAGCCGCAAGAGTCCTTAGTGTATTAAAGACTCGGACAATCCTCATGTTGGAGAAATACAATATATTACCAAGACTTTGTTATCTTAAAAGAAGTGATCACATATGCGATGTATAAGCATTTTTGGATTGTTTAATGGAACTCATAGTATTCTTTGCGTGTAAGGTTATATCTGATAGAGTCGGATATTTTTGGAAGGATATTGTTGTGTAAACCAGAGGGGCAGTTTGGGTATATTTTAGACCACGTAAGTAAAGAACAGTTCGACCAGTCAAGGCATGACTCAGTTGCGTGCTAACATTATTTAAGATTTGGGCTTTAAAGATTGAAGCGGATCCAGGGTCCGACCCGTAAGGTCCATGGGTCATAAAATTAGTATAAATACCCAACCAACTTCATTTAATGGGTTGGACTTTTTCCAAAAACATTAAATACAAGTATATACCTCCCTTATCTCACTACTCACTATTGAGAAAATAATATTCAACTTAAAAACTCCCTAAAATACCCTCCAACCACAAATTATCCACACCAAATTGACGAATATAGTGGGAGACGAGGGTGCCTGAATTCCATATTCATAACCAGTAGGAAAGTAGTTCAGATGGATCTGAATATACAAGATGTTCCATCCCTAGTGGTGGAAGGGGTGAAAGAAAATAATGAGCACACTATTGTGTCTCATGTGAATGGTAATGAGAAATTATCCATAGAAGAGGAGCATGATCAGCTAAGGGCTGGAATTGAGGCCTTGAGGGCTCAAAAGCAAGCAGAAACGGGAATCAAAGAAAAATATGGTGCATCAGCTCCATTCTACTGATTATCCGGGTGAGAATGAGCAGTCCATTAAAACTCACCTCAGCTCCAAGAAAACATATCGGTCTAAACGGATTATGAGTTCCACATCAGAGTCTACCAATAGCTCATCTAAGAGTCGGTATCATCCAGTAGTGATGAGGGCCGACTGAAAAAGATATTAAGGCTGACCAAGAAGTATTCAAGAAAGAGAGATAGGCATGACAGGCTTAAAAAATATCAAGGGAAAATGAAGGGTTCGGCTGATCAGCATATTGACCGTTTGCTGCTTGATCCATTTGCCTTCCAATCCGACCCCAATATTTTTGCTACTCCGAATGAGGATATTGTATTTAGCCGTAGACAAAATTGGAGGCAATCACTTTTATCTTCAAAGATACTTTCCGCACATCTTCCCAAAATATTTGATAGTTCCAATATGGCAAAGTATGATGAAAGCAAAGATCCAGACAATCATCTAAATAATTTAAAAACTTCATGATATACTTTGATGATGATGACAAACTGTTATGCAGGGAGTTCTCTCAAAAATTTAAGTGAAGTTCCCTAAAATGGTATAATAATCTCCCTCATAGATCTATAATTGTTTTTTTATATATTCTGGGTTGCGTTCCGGAGGCAATTAATTGGAAGCAAGAAGCTTAAAGGTAATGGTAATACGATTATCCATTGTGCCCAAGAAATGAATGAATCTCTAAAAGAATATCTTAGCGGGTTTATAAATACAAAAAATGGGCTAGATGATTGTTTCGAACAAGTTGCAATCGTCTCTTTAAGACAAGGTTTGAGTCTGGGTAATTTGGCTGATTCAGTGACCTGAAAAAAAAAAGCAATGATATTTGAGGGACTTTTAAATCAAGTTGGGAAGCATATTAACGTTGAAGAAACTAAGAATTCTAGAGTGCCTCATTAAAATAGATCCACCATCATAGTATCAACTCCTCAGATAATAACTCAGTCCGGCTATAGATAAAAAGAGGTCGAGCAGGGATCTCATTGGCCCAAGCAGAATCAATCCAACCAAAACCAACAAGTTCGAAGTAAAAGGGATCCATGGGTTCAACCTGAATGGTTTTCTGAATTAGGTGAAAACATAGCCACAATCTATGACAAGACCAGAAATGATGTGAAATTTTCGAAGGCTAGCTCCACTACAGTCTCTTAGAGAAACCTAAAGTACCCGGTTCTGCAAATGTCATAATAATGTGGGTAATGATACCCATGATTTCATAGTCTTAAAGCAAGAGGTGCAAAATCTTATTGAAAATGGGTAAATTGGACGCTTATGTTAAAAAAACAAGAGTGTAACAAGCCGGATAATGCACCATCCTACACCAATACTCCCCGAACAACTCCTTCGGTAGCCCCCGAAACATCCAGACATGAGGATACCATGGTGATTGTTGAAAGGTTTTATGTGGATTCTGATTACCTCGATCCGGATATGGATCAGAATCAGGTAGGGGTGATAGTGGACAAGACTGCCATTGTTTCCAGTCTGATAAATTATTTTGAATCATTAACCATATTTGGAAAAGATACTGTGACAATGCCTTTGAGTTGTTCAAGAAATAATCATGTCAACAGCTTGGCTACTCAGTTGGTTGGAAGGATGTCCACACATCTATACCAAACTCTAGCTCTTTTCATAGTTTTTTATGAGGATGACCCAAGAAATATTGCGGGGTCTCACGAAGACGTTATGGTGATATGGGCATCAATAGGAGGAAATGATATACGTCGAATCCTGATTGACACATGCAGTTCGGCAAACATATTGTTTTTAAATACTTATAAACATATGAAAAATCCTTCGGTTATTCAACGTTCGAATAGGCAATTGTGGGATTCATTGGGAGTTCGGTAGATGTAATTGGAGAATTTGAGGAGGAAGTATTATTGGGTAAATGACCCTTTAAGAAAATGATGAAGGTCTTGTTTGTTGTGGTTGACTGCCAGGCATCTTACAATGATATCTTTGGGAGATCTTGGATCTCTAGGATGCATATTGTAGCCTCTACTGTCCATCAGTGGTTGAAGTATGTTGTGGGTGTACAACTGGGTGTTGTCTGAAGCAGTCAGAAGGTGGCTAGCGAATGTTATGTGAAGGCTTTTGCCTCGAAGGATTTGGAGGCACTCAAAGTTAACAAAGAATAACAGTTATTGTAGACTTCCACCGATGAGAATGAAATTGATGATCCCATGGAGGCTCCTAGTGTTATAATACTTATAGAGGAAGTTTAAGTCCATTACTTAGCATAAGGAAAAAATGTTAAGATTGGTACTAAGTTTTAAATAAGTTTGAAACAAAAGCTATTGTCTTTCTTTTCAGACAAATTATATGCGTTTGCATGGTGCAATGATGATGTAACCGGGGTACCCACTTATTAACGATTGGTGAATAAAACTTTTGCAACTCAGATTGGCAAAAACATGGAAGTATATATAGATGATATGATGGTGAATAGCCTTGAAGAGGAAGAACACATATCCGATCTTCAAGAGATTTTTTTCTACCTTAGAAGCCATCAACCTAAAATTAAACCCAGAAAAGTGCATTTTTAGAGTCCGATCTAGTAAGTTTTTAGGGTATATCGTGAGTGAAAAAAAGGCATAAAGGCTGATCCGGATCAACTAGATGCTTGGTTGGCTATGAATCCTTCCCGGAATACTAAAAGAGTTCAAAGGTTAACCAGATGGTTGGCTGCATTAAATAGGTCTATTTCAAGGTCGTCTGACAAATGTGCTCAGTTCTTTCAAGTTTTAAGGAATGCCAAAGATTTCAATTGATCTCCACAGTATGATGAAGCTTTTCTTAAGATAAAAAAACATTTATCTTCACCTAAGATGTTATTCAAACCTATTCATGGGGAGAAGCTTTTTATGTATCTGGTTGTATCGGATTATGTTGTTAGTGCTGTTCTAGTAAGGGAAGTAGATAACTATCCTCGTCCGGTTTATTACGTGAGAAAGAGTTTACTAGAAACATAAAAAAGGTATTTAAAGTTAGAAAAACTAGCCTTAGAATTGGTAATAGCAACCAGAAAAATAAGGCCATATTTTCAAGCACACTCGATTACAGTTCGGACGTCTTCCCCCTAAAGAGTATTCTACAAAAAGCTGACATATGAGGAAGAATGACTAAATGGTCAATTGAGCTTGGAGATTTGATATTGATTTTGCACTCCGAACTGCAAACAAAGCTCAAGTTATAGTTGATTTCTTGATAGAATTTCATACTAAAAGACGTCATGAACAAGAACAAGAAAACAAGTCTAAGAAAGAGTGGTTAATCCGAACAAACGGTAGGTCTAGTACTATGGGATGTGGCGTGGTAGGTTTCTTCATGTACTTACTCAAGAGTTCGACAACATATGATAAATCTCGATGAGTATGAAATAAGTCCGACAATAATTAATATTACAACATTTATTATCATATATTTTGTTTAGACTATTGACTATAATTGAGTATAAAATATATTATTCTACAATCTATATTAACTAAATATTTGACTAAAATAAATTAGATATTAATCTAATTTTATATATCCATGTTTTAAAATTTCCTTATTACATGGAATATTTTTTTTCAGAATTACGCGTAGAAATTATTGTTAATTTCCCAAAGTGAGAAACATCAATATTCTGCCAAAGATGTTTCTCACTAATATCATCACGACTCTCAAAGTCAATAGCAATACCAAACCAAATATGACGAGTAGTGGGTAATGATCCAAGCATTAGCTAAACTTTTGAAATCTTATTTTCATAATACCTTTCAAATTATCCTATCCATTATAATACTTCATTAATTCCTACCAATGAGAACACCCATATTGTGGTAATTTCATCCAAAATGTAATACGTTACTCCAGAACGCGTTCTTGTATAATGCTCAAGACTCTAAACTAAGTAACATGAGAAAATTTTAATTTATTATGAGTCAAAGACTTCCGACAGACTGGTTTCTCGCTCAAGACTCTAAACTAAGTAACATGAGAAATTTTTTAAATTTCCCCTTATGGTGATAATATGTGATGTAGCGAAGACTGCCGACAGACTGGTTTCTCGCTCAGGTATCAAAATTGGATCAAACAAGTACTCAAATCAAAGATTTTGTCGAGCCCGTCAGATTTCAAAATTATGACTTTGCCACATAGTTTGATACCCAAATTCGACATGTAAAGCCTTCGAAAATTAGTTTTAATATTTTAGAGTTAATTTTATTTATCTATTTTATTCTAAAATATTTATGTAATTTCCTTTATTTGGAATTATGGTTTTGGGTAGTGCTATATAAAGCATCTTATACCCTATTTGCTATCAGACTTTGATTAATAGAATTTTGAGATTATTTCTCTGAGTCTCCCTTATTCTCTAACCTATGGTTAAGGTTTTATCATTGTTTCTTTCTTCGAATCTTCCGCCACACTATCGGTTGGTATCATAGATCAACAATTCCTGCAAAGCAAATACAAGAATCATGTTTCAGGTACCTATTGATTTGAGGAGTAGAATAGAGAACAACATCTTTCAGTCTACCTGCACAATTGGAGGAAGAATCTGCAAGTTTTTAATCGTTTTAGATAGTTATGAGAAATCTGATTTCAGAGGAGGCTGTTCAGAAACTGGCGTTGAAGACAGAAGCTCTTCCATACCCGTACATACTATCGGGATTGATAGAGTACACTAAGGTAACAGTTTCTAAACGCTGTCAAATTGCATTTTCTGTTGGTAATTACAAAAATACATCATGTTGTGACGTAGTTCCTATGGACGTTTGCCATCTAGTTTTAGGACGTCCATGGCGATTTAAGAGAAATTCTACTTATGATAGTAGAATGAATCGATATAGTTTTGTGAAAGATGGTTGCAAGTTTATATTGGTTCCATCTAGAGTAGTGTCTCCAAAACCACAAGTTAAAGAGTTTCATGCTCAAACTGCACCAGCTGCCGATCTTAGTTATGATGCTAAAATGGTGTCTGAGCCCGTGTTTGACAAGCCAATTTACGATAAAAATATTTTTAAAGATGTATTTGGGCCGGCATTTGAAAAACCAGTCTACGATGAGTATAATGATATCTGGAATGATAAAGATCTAATTAATATTGAGGACACACTTGTAGATTGATATATTGTCTCAGGCTTTAGTACACCAGACTACATCACTTCAAAAGCTCTATTGAAGAAAGATTGCAAGGTAGCAGCTTTTATTGTGGAGATGCATCTTCGAGGTATTTTATATTATCCTAAAATTAAACCTTTGATTCGGTTTTCTGTGGATACATGTTCTCGTGTTAGAAAAATAGAAGATGATATTTTTGTGTTTGATATTATTAATAGATTGATAGAAGAAGATAATAGTGTTTTAATGGATAAAATATTAGGTTTTGTAATAGAATCTGGAGGAGTTTTGAGTGATAGTTAGGGAAATAAAAGAAGGAATAAAAAATTAAAAGTAGAAGATTGCAGTGTTTTGAATCTGCTGGCAGAAATAAACTCTGAAGAACTTGAGAAGCCATCTAATCTTCAAAAAAGAGGAATTGTTCCTTTATGCAAGGGTCTTGATATGATACAACAAGCACTGTCTAGAAATGGAAAGACAACAACTTTTTACATGCAAGGGTGTTGTTGTGCTTAGTAAATGAGTTGAGAAAACTGACATACAACAAGTGGGTGTAATATATCATGTTACTGTTGATCACAGTAATGACGAGGACATGGTAAAAAAGGACAAAACTGGGAAACCAATTCTTGACAAGAGCGACAACATTCAGATTATCACTACTCACACACTTAAGCCAATACCAGTTGCAACCAGAGGTGAAAACGTCAATATTGTTTTAGTTCTTTCAATGTTTCAACGTTTTGAATTCGAGGTCGAATTCTTCCCAACCGGGGAAGGATGATACAGCGAAGACTGCAGACAGAATCATTTCTCGCTCAGGTATCGGAATTGGGTAAAACAAGTACTCAAATCGAATATTTCGACGAGCCCGTCAGATTTCAAAACTGTGACTTTTTCACAAAGTTTTATACCCAAATACGATCTGTAAAGTCTTCGGAAACCAGTTTTAATATTTTAGCGATAATTTTATTTATTTATTTTATTTTAAAACATTTATGTAATTTACCTTATTTGGATTTAGGGTTTTATATAAAGCATCATATACTCTATTTTGCCATCAGACTTTGATTAATAGAATTTTGAGATTATTTCTCTGAGTCTCCCTTATTCTCTAACCTAGGGTTAGGGTTTTATCGTTGTTTCTTTCTTCGAATCTTCCACCACGCTATCACTATGTATCAAGATATATGTTTTGGTGTCAAGGCATCTAACAATGAGTCAGAATATGAAACATCCATTGTTGGACTGAGACTAGCTTAGATATGTGGATGAAAAAGGTTTCGGTTAGTTAGTGAGTCCCACTTACTTATTAATCAAGCTCAAGGGAAACCTTAAACTAAAAAAGAACAGTTAATAAAATATCACCAGGTGTTGAGGGAAGTTGCCATAAATTTTAAAAGTATTCAATATTAGCATGTCCCTAGATCGAAGAATACTATGGCAAATTCTTTAGCCTACCCTTGGATTCTTATATAAGAATTCCCCTCCATAGTTTCAATCCAAGAGAAAGAGGGTAAGGGTGAAGAAATTTTGAGTGTATATGGCCTATCATCCAAAGACTAGAGATTTGATAATATATAGGTTCATCTCCGATATCGTTTTACCTCCAGATAAAATATTAGCCAAAAAAATCAAGTACAAAGCTCGTGGTTTCTTTATTTTAAGGGAAATTATTTATCAAAAATCTTTTAGCAGGCCTCTTCTATGTTGTTTAAACTTTTATGAATCCCAAATTTTCTTATCCAAATTGCATGATGGAGAGGGATTAGCACATTGTGGCTACAAGGCCTTAACCAGAAGAGTTTTATTAGCAGTGTACTAGGAGCCAACAATAATGGCAGATGCCAAAGATATAGTCAAGAGGTGTGATCCTTTCTAGAGATATGGGAATGAAATCCATATGCCACTAGTTACTATGGAGTCCATATATGAACCCATACCTATTGATAGATCGGGTTTGGATTTGGTTGGACCTCTTCCAATGGCATCCGCAGGGTATCGAACAATTATAGTGGCAGTTGACTATTTCTCTAAGTGGATATAAGCAACACTCTTACTTGGAACCACTTCTAAGGAAATCATAAAATTTATTATATTCAACATATGTTGTTGATTTAGAGTTCCCCGGAGAATCACTACAGACAATGGGTCACAATTTTATAATAAAGACATGGAGATATTTTGCACTTCTAGAGGAATTCAACACTGTTTTTCTTCTCTTTTCCACCCCCAGGATAATTGGAAAGTTGAAGTTGTTAATGGAATGATCTTGTCAGGGTTAAAAAAGAATCTGGAAGGAGCTACAGGAAAATGGCCAAGTTATTTGCTAGAAGTATTGCAGGCTTACCGAACTACTCCCCGGACTGCTACACAAGAATCCCCTTTTGCCCTCGTTTATGAGATGGATACAATCACATCCATAGAATCTACTTTATCATTCTTTTTGATCCAAGACTAATCTGAACATGTAAATGATATGGCAGTTAGGAATCAATTGGATTTGATTGAAGATAAAATGGTCAATGAATATTTAAGAACATCACACTATGAGGTTTAATGAGAAGCAGATTTGCATCCAAAGTTAAAAAATAGATTTCCAATTGGGAGACAAAGTCCTAAAAAAGGTCTTTTTGCATACAAAAGAAAGACAATTTAATAAGCTAGCTCCGAACTGGGATGGCTCTTATACAGTATGTAAAAGAGTCAAGCCATGCACATATAAACTTCAAGACAAGGAGAGCAAAGTATTAAAGTATCCATGGAATATTGAACATCTCAGGTTGTATTTAGAATAAAACTATCTTGTAAATATTTACCTTCTCATACCTTAGTGTAAATATTAGGGGGCATACTCTTTTATACCCTGGTGGTGCGGGGAGGTTTTAATGAGGTGTCCAGTTTTTAATCAATGGTATTTTATGCCTTCTTAAGAATTGTTGTGAGTAGTATGAGGAGATCAGATAAATTGAATACTTATTAAACACCCCGGCTCTCAAATGAGGTATTTTTGAGGTGATCGAGTTTATTAAACACTTCACCAGATTTATTAAACACTCATGATCAGAATTATTCAACATATTCATCCTTCAAACTGAAATATTGTTGAAATGATTTAATAAATCAAACATTTATTAAACAAGTCGGATAAATTAAATAGTAGTTAAACATTAGTTATAGGAAGAAAAAGGATTTCGTACGAAAGAAAGACTTAACATTATATCCTGATCGAAACAAGTCTGATCCACAATAACAAAAGTTCACTGGCCATCCAAGGAATTTGGTTTACAAGACAAGGGTTAAAAGAGATAACAAAATGTTTTGGCCATCCAAGGACTTGAGTTTTGAACATAAAAACAAACATTATAACCTTGAGGTTTGTCCCCTTCATTTTTTTCCTTAACCTCATCTTTCCTTAACCTCAAATTTACGATTTGAAATATATTGTTTTTTACTTTAAGGCTTTTGAGTTCAAATCCATGAACTTATATTTTAAATAAACTATTTTGATCTTATTTTTTAATAACATTAAATCGAAACTCAAAATGAATATAACCCTATGGGTTTCGAACAATAATTGGTCCATGGACAATCAAATTTAGTTAGAGATAGTCCTTGGACTTTTAAAAGTCCATTGGTAGTCTCTGGACTATCGAGTTTGGATAAAGTTAGTCCTCCGCATATGCTGATTAACTTAAAGTTGCCACGTTACACTATATTCAACAGCAACTTGTATCAATAATGTTCCTTCGACTTTAACGTTGACTATATTTGAACTTCGACCTAAAATCGAAGGACCATTGGTGATACAAGTTTATGTTGAGTATGGTGCCACGTGGCAGCTTTACATTCATTAACAGATGCAGATGACTAACTTTATCCAAACTCGATAACCTAAGAACTACCAGCGAACTTTTAAAAATCTACAGATTATATGTCACTAAATTCGATACTGCAGAAACAATAACTATTCAAAGCCTTATGTCTATTTTTGAATAAGAACACTTATAACAAATACATCTCATTTCCACTATATCCAAGCTTTTAATACATGTAGGAAATAACATAAAACAATGTGTGAGCAAACACGTTTTGCAGAAATTTAGGGCAATAAATGATTGGGAATTGCTAAAAAATAGCCATTTTTATTAGGTGAAGTTGCACAAAAAATAAAAATAAAATTACTTTGTGAAGTTATTTTTTTGGATAATTTTACCCTTAGCAAAATCTTTAAATAGAAAAAATTACTACGTAAAGTTACCATTATTTCAAAAGAAAAAACAGTTTCTCTCAATTCTCTCTAAAAACGATTCTCCCAAAACTATACTTAACCCTAACTTAAACTTAAACTATCGGCCACACTAACCTACCCTAACCAGCAGCCACCTAAACTAACATAAACCCACTAAATCAGCAGCACCACCACCAACAGCCCCCTAACCTAAGTCACTGCCTCGACGCTGATGAGTCCGGATAAATCTACCACTGCTTACTGAGATATCCAGACAGGGGTAATTCAGACATAAACTGACCACTGAACTATCCAAACAGGACAAAATTATTAAAAAACTAAACACCTTTTGACTAAGCTAGGTGCTAATTAGGTTATTAAGTAAATGAATTCTTAAACTTGACCCAGTTTCATAACTTGACCTGTAAGCCATGGGTCCATAATTAAGGGTATAAATACCCCAACTATTTTAATTAATAATGGTAATGAACATTTAATACAACTAGGCAGCTTAAATCTCTCACTACAAAACACCCAAACATTTAATACTTTTAAAAACTCTCCAAAACACTTGACAAAATTAGCTTCAGCTTAAAATAAACCACACCAAATTGGCGACCCCAGTGGGAGCATACGGTGCGTGAATCTAGCATTTAAAACCAGCAAGAAAAACCGGTGTAGATGAATCCGGACGAGCAAGCAATTCCACCACATTTGGTGGAGGTGGTGGGAGAAAACAATGAGTTCACGACCGAAGAGAGAGATAGGTTGAAATCTGAAATAGAAGCATTGAGGGCCACTAAAAAGGCAGAGATGGGTTTAAAGGAAAAATCAAAAGCGTCAGTCATTCACCATACTGACAACCCAAGGGAGAACGACCCATCAGCAAAGACTCATTTGAGCACAAAAATACCTATGTCAGTTCCAAGAAATCTCACCGGTCCAAGCATGTGGAGAGCTCAGAATATGAGTCCTTCGGAATCTCCTCAGAAGAGGATGGGCTTAAGGAGTCTTTGTCATCAAGCAGTGATGAGGGAAGGTCCAGGAAGAAACAAAACCTGGTGAAAAAATATTCAAGAAAGAGAGATAGACGTGGAAGACTAAAGAGCCATCTGGGAAAAGGGTCGTCTCACAGCCACATCCATAGCCATAGACATGTGGATCAGCTACTGATGGATCCTTTGGCTTTCCATGATGAGTCAGGTATTTTTAGAACACCTAATGAAGACACGGTTTTCAGACGTGGTCAAAATTGGAGGCAATCACCATTGTCATCCAAAATACCATCCGGAAACCTTCCTAAGAGGTTTGACAGTACTAAGATGGAGAAGTATGATGGGAGCAAAGATCCAGACAACCATCTGGAATAGTTTAAAAAATTTATGATGAATTTTGATAATGATGGCAAACTTCTTTATAGAGCCTTCTCCCAGTCTTTTACGAGAAATGCTTTGAAATGGTACAACAACTTGCCACAAGGTTGTATCAGAAACTTTGATACGTTTTGGGTGGCTTTCCGAAGGCATTTTGTGGGGAGTAAAGAGGTGAAGGGCAATGTAGATACTATTATCTATTGTACCCAAGATCTAAACGAACCGCTGAAAGACTATATAAGCTGGTTTGTAAACACTAGGAATGGTTTAGCTGATTGCTTTGAGTGGGTAGAAATAGCTTCCTTGAGACAAAGGTTAAACCCTGGAAATCTGGTTGATTCAGTAACCAGGAAGAAGGCCATGACTTGGGGCGGTTTGCTGAATCAGGTGGGAAAGCAAATCAACGTAGATAAAACAAAGAAGACTAGGGTAACCAGGCAAGTAAGTTCTGCCCCAGCTGCTCCAAACCAGAACCAGTCCGGGTAGAAGGCTAAAGAAACTGAACATGGGCCCAATAGGGCCAAACAAACTCAATCCTACCCAAATCCAGCTCAGGGCCAGCTGTCCAGAAATAAACGAGGACCTTGGGTCCAACAAGAGTGGTTTACGGAGTTTAAAGAGAATGTGGCAACGATTTATGACAAAAAAAAAAGATGAAGTGCATTTCAGGAAGCCAACAGCGCTTTAATCTCCTAAAGAAAGTCGTAATACTTTTTTTTTCCAATATCATCATGATATTGGCCACAACACCGAAGACTGCATCGCTTTGAAACAAGAGGTGCAAAATCTCATTGAAAGGGGGAAGTTGGGAGCTTATGTCAAGAGAAGATGTGGAAATAGGCCTGACAATGCTCACCGGACTATCCCAACAAACAATGCGGGGGCATCTGCTCAGGAAGGGGCTATGGTAATCCTTGAAAGATTTGAGGTCGAATCACAGTATTTGGATCCTGATCCAACCCGGAATAAAGTGTGGGTTTTAACAGAACAAACTAAGATAGTGTCCGGACTCATAAGCTATTTTGAGTCACTTACTATATTCAGAGGGGACACTATGACTGCGTCAACACCTTCTTCAAAGAAGAGGCATGCTCACACTCTAGCTACTCAGTTAGAGGGAGGCATGTCTTCTTATCAATCCCAAATTCCTTTCTCATTCATTTTTTTGATGAAGATGATCTAAGAGATATAGCTGGGCCTCATGAGGATGCTGTGGTGATAAAAGTTTCGATTGGGGCAACGACATCAGGCGAATTCTAATTGATACTGGTAGCTCAACTAATATTCTCTTTTTAAGTTCTTATAAGCAGATGAAGAATCCTGCGGTGATTAAGCGTTCAAACAGATCCATTGTGGGCTTCACAGAAAGCTATGCGGATGTAATCAGAGAATTTGAGGAGGAGGTGTTGTTAGGCAAAGACCCTTTCAAGAAGATGGTCAGTGTGCTATTCGTTGTGGTAGATTGTCCCACATGTTATAATGCGATATTTGGAAGGTCCTGGCTCTCTAGGATGCATGCTGTGGCCTCAACAGTCCATCAATATTTAAAGTATGCAGTTCAAGGACAAGTGGGAGTTGTCCGGAGTAACCAAAAAATAGCAAGAGAATGTTATGCAATTGCACTTGCCCCTAAGACACTGGGGGCAGTCCAGATTAATGAAGATTAGCAGTTGTTGGGGCCCTCTGAGGGTGAGGGTAAAATTGATGAACCTAGAGAGACCCTTGGTGTTTTAATACCAATCGAAGAGGTTGAAACCCACTCCCTGGCTAAAGGAAGGAGTGTTAAAGTTGGCTCTAAGATGGCACCAGAATTGAAGAAAAAATTGTTGTCTTTTTTGGCAAATCACCAACATGTTTTTGCTTGGTGCAATCCTGATGTGACCGGAGTACCTGCAAGCGTTACATCACACTGGCTGTCTATCCAGAGAGATGTTGCACAAGTTGTGCAAAAAAGGATAGCTTTTACTAAGGAGAAAGCTGATGTAATAGTTCAAAAAGTTGACCCGCTTACCAAGATGGGGGACATAAAGGAGTCTCAATATCCTTTGTGGACAACCAACCCAGTGTTAGTAAAGAAAAAGAATGGGAAATGGCGTATGTGTATCGACTTTACTGTCCTCAACATAGCTTGCCCAAGAGATCTCTATCCATCCCTCGGATAGATCAGTTGGTAGACTCCACATCTGGAAACAAGTTACTCTCATTCATGGATGCCTTCTCTGGTACAACCAGACACAGGTGGATCCGAAGGACCAAGAACACACTACATTTGTTACAGTTAGGGGTCTCCATTGTTATAAAGCGATGCCTTTTGGGTTGAAAAGTGAAGGGGCTACTTATCAAAGGTTGGTAAACAAAGCATTTTCTGATCAGATTGGGAGAAATATGGAAGTATATATTGATGATATAATGGTGAAAAGATTAGAAGAGGAGTTGCACCTAGCTGATCTTCAAGAAACTTTTGCTAACTTGGAAAAGGTTAATTTAAAATTGAATCCAGAAAAATGTGTGTTTGGGGTGCAGTCCGGAAAATTCTTGGGTTATGTAATAAGTGAAAAAGGGATACAGCCTGATCCAGACCAGCTCGATGCCTTATTAAAAATAGACCCTCCTCGAAATATTAAAGAAGTACAAAGGTTGACAGAAAGATTGGCTGCATTAAATCGTTTTATTTCAAGGTCTTCGGATAGATGTGCCCTATTTTTTCAGACCTTGAAGGGTGCTAAAGACTTCAAATGGTCTCCACAATACGACCAGGCATTTAATAAAATAAAGAAGCATTTGTATTCTCCCAAAACCCTTTTCAAGCCTGTTGACGGAGAAACACTATATATATACTTAGCTGTATCAGAATGTGCTATAAGTGCAGTACTGGTAATAGAGGTGGATAATTATCCTCGTCCGGTGTACTACATCAGCAAGAGTATGATGGATGCTAAAAAGAGGTACCTAAAGCTTGAAAAACTGGCACTAGCCTTGGTGATTGCTGCTAGAAAAATGAGACCATATTTCCAGTCTCATTCCATCACGGACATCTTTTCCTTTGAAGAATGTTCTTCAAAAGGCAGACATATCAAGCCGGATGACCAAATGGTCAGTGGAATTGAGTGATTATGATATTGATTTTTCCCCACAAACTGTAATCAAAGCTCAATCTGTTGTTGATTTCTTGGTAGAGTTTCATTCGGACAGAAGTACTAAACAAGCTACAAAAGAGAAAACTAAAAAATAGTGGGTAGTCCGGACCGATGGTGGATCAAGTACAATGGGTTGTGGGGCTGAGATTTGTTTAACCTCTCCATATGGCGATAAATTATACCAAGCTATATGCTTTGCTTTTAGGGCTTCTAACAATGAGTCCGAATATGAGGCATCTATAGCTGGTTTAAAGTTAGCTTTTCTGTGTGGGGCTAAAAGAGTTAGATTAATGAGTGATTCTCAACTTCTTATCCATCATGCTCAAGGTCAATCTGCGGCCAAGAAGGAACAGTTGATCAAATACTTGTTTATATTTAAAGAAGTGGCAGTTAACTTCAAAAATGTTAGCTATGAGCAAATTCTTAGATCGGAAAACACGTTGGCAGACTCTTTAGCAACCATATCATACTCTGAGTCCTACCCATGGATTCATGTACAATAATGTCCATCCATACAACCGAATCAGAACAAGGAAGAGGAGGAGAGCTTAAGTATACAAGTGGTTCAACCCAAAGACTGGAGATTTCCCCTTCTTCAATACATCTTTGATGGGATTTTGCCTCCAGAGAAGGATATGGCAAGGAGAATAAAACACAAGGCTCGTGGTTTTTTAATTATAAGAGAGGTTCTTTATAAGAATTCGTTCATCAGACCTCTCCTACGTTGCTTGGGGACTGAAGAGTCCCAAATTGTCTTATCTGAACTACATGATAGAGAGGGGATCAGCACACTGTGGCTATAGAGCTCTAACCCGGAGGGTTTTGTTGGCCGGATACTATTGGCCTTCCATTATGGTGGATGCTAAGGAATTGGTAAAGAAATGTGACCCATGCCAAAGATATGGTAACGAAATTCATATCCCAACTCTTCCTATGGAGTCAATTTCTGAGCTAGTGCCTTTTGCTCGTTGGGGACTGGATTTAGTGGGGCCTCTACCAATAGCGTCCAGAGGGTGTAGGACTATAATTGTAGCCATTGATTATTTCTCAAAGTGCATAGAAGCAGCCCCCTTAGCATGAAATACTTCAAAAGCTGTTATAAAATTTATTTTGTCTAACATTTGTTGCAGATTTGGGGTTCCACAAAAGATAACCATAGATAATGGGCCACAATTTGATAACAAGGATATGGATAATTTCTATGCCTCCAGTGGAATTCAACATTGCTTCTCTTCTCCTTTCCACCCACAAGCAAATGGCCAAGTTGAAGTGGAAAACATGACTATTCTGTCCGGTCTGAAAAAGAATTTAGAAGGGGCTATAGGGAAGTGGCCAAGCTATTTGCAAGAAGTATTGTGGGCATACCGGACTACTCCTAGGGCTGCTACACAAGAATCTCCTTTTGGCTTGGTGTATGGGATGGATGAAATTAATCCTATATAGGAAACTCTACCATCATACAGAGTCCACAATTATTCCGAACAGACCAATGAATTAGCAATTAGAAGTGAGTTAGACTTAATAGAAGAAAGAAGAGTTAAGGCTCATCTTAGAGCCACCCATTACCAAGGCGTGATGAGAAGCAGGTTTTCTTCCAAAATCAAGAGAATCGGTTTTCAGTTAGGGGATAAAGTATTAAGAAAGGTTTTCTTGCATACGAAGGAGAAGCAGTTTGGAAAACTAGCTCCGAACTGGGAAGGCCCTTATGAGATCTCCGGAAAAGTCAAGCCTGGGACGTATAGGCTTCAAGACAAAGATGGAAGAATTCTAAACCACACATGGAATATTGAACACCTCCGGTTATATCTGGAATGAAAGTTATATAAATATTAACTTTTTTAAAGTCCATGTAAATATTAGGGGGCATACTCTTTCCTACCCTGGTGGCGCGGGGAGGTTTTAATGAGGCGTCTGGTTTTTTCAATAAAATACGATGCCTTCTTAAAATACTCAGAGTAATTTAGTTACAATTCCTTTCAAATCTACAATCTAATACTAATAATATTTGACAGATCGGATTAATCGGGTTGAATGATGACCATTAAATACATGTCATCAGAGATTTTAAACACTCTCATATTAAATACTTGTGAAGTAAAGAAGGGCTCTTTAAACATTAGCCATTAAAATTAAAAGCTAGTATGAAACAAAAGCAAAAATTGGATAGGATAAGCTTGTCCTGGTAAAAACTGGACAATGTTATTAAAACACAGAATATACCTTGGTCATCCAATGACTTTAAGTTTAAGGCTTGACCGGACTCAAACCGGACACGATTACAAAAATTCCTTGGCCATCCAAGGACTTTAATAGTTCACAAAATAAAGAAAACAAAAAAGATAGTTAAAAACCCTCAGGGCTTATTCCCTTCGGATGTTCCTGCATCAACTTCTTTCTTGGGGCCTTTGAGTTCATCGCTTGAACTCTCTATGGTTCCTTCTTCCTCATTGGTGGTAGAATCAATTCCACTAGAATAGTTCTTTTTATCACTATCTGCCATCGTGTGGAACAGAATGTCTGCATACTCTACACATTGCCACAAGAGACCAAGCGTCCTCTTTGGAAACTTCTCATGAAAGAGCAGTACCATATCAGACTTCACTTCAGCATACCTTTTCTCCAATAAATCTATTACCTCGTTGGTATATTTGTCAATGCTGGCCTGAATTCTCTGCTCCTTCTCCCTCTCCAAGTCTTCCTTCTCCTTGGTTTCCTTGGATACAGCCTCTTCAAGGAAAGTCTTTTCACCGGACAAAGGTCTGAATGGTACCATCTTTGGTCTTCACTTCTTCCTTTAAAGAGGAGAGATCTTTCTTCAAACCGGAGCACTTAGTTTGGAGCTCTGTGTTAGTTTTTTCCGAAGTTGCCAGCTTGGTTGACAGATCTTCCTTGCCCTTCTTCAACTCTTCAAGTTCCTTCTTCAATGCCTCAATGCTCTGGTTAGCGTTGAGGAGGTTAGTTGACAAAGTATCCTTGTCTATGTTGAGGATGTTAATGAGGGCAGACTGATTTTTCACTTGCCTTTCCAAGTTGAGTACTGGTTGAATATGAACCAGAAGAGAATGGTCCACCACATCATTCTCCCCAGAGACAGTATAGGACTTGCCATTGTAAGTCACTATGTTAGAAGAGTTTGAAGGACGGTAGGGGCCAACGCAGTCATCTTTTTCAGAATTATTGAAGTAAAGATCAATGTCTTGGAAGGCATTGATATCTACTTCATCAATTTATCCTCCGGTACCTTCTCCGGATTGCAGTACGGTGGGAATATTTCTGCTAGGGTGGGATCAATTGGGTCTACTGGAGGAAGAGGCTCTGAAAGGCGAAGGATTACTTTTTCCCCTAAGGTGACCTTTTTCTTCTTAGCAATCCTCTCATCGCTGCTTGCTCCCCTCTTTCGGTCCATTTTAGGGGGCCTTGGTGGATTTTGTGATTCGTCTGTCTCCTTAACAGTTTCATCTTCAACTACCTTGAGCAAGGTAGCATTAATCCCTCCTGGGTTCCCCGGAGCGGTCTCCTCTGCAGCAACCCGAACTGCCTCTTCTGCAGCCTTCTTTTTCTTTCCCTTTCCCTTCATTTTGCTAGGAGCTTTGGCTCTGAAGGGAAAGGCCAGTTTGCCATCTTTTTCCTCTGCTCGCTTAAGGATGATAGCTGGAGGAGGTGGTGTGGTCAATTCTTCCCATGTGAGATCTCTCCGGCCTGTGGTGTTCCATAAATGGGATCTCACTAAATTGCCAGAAGTAAAACAGTTATGGAAGGCGTTCCCCCAACGTTCTGCGGCCCACGCGTTCAACTTGGCACATGTGGTCTGCCCTCATCCAGATAGCCGGTGTACTCCTTTGGTAATACTGATAAGAAAGAAATGAGTGATTCATGACTAGAATATTTGTAAAAGTGAGAAAGAGAAAATAAAAAAAAAAATTAAAGACTTACTTGTACACTTCCACCTGTTGGTAAGCATGCTAGGGTTGTCCTTAGCTTTGATCTTTCTCCCATTCTCCCATGACCCATTGATAAATAGGAACTGAGCTTTCCAGTTCTTCTATGATTCCAACAAATCATCTACCACTTTGAAGTTGTCTCCCATGTTATGATGATAGAATGAGATATGATGATTTTTGCACAGGCTGGCCACAACGGCGAATTGCTCCATAGGAAGAGGGATGTCGGACAACCTCGATGCCATTGTGCAGGCAATAAGGATATACTAGGCGTTTGGACTTAACTGGCTTGGGAAAAGCTTAATCAGGTGAAAATACCTGACGATCTCTGGGACTAAGGGGAATCTGAGCCCCCAATTGAACAGCTCGGTATAGATGATAATTTCATTGAGTTTGTAGTCCATCGGAGTCTGCGGTGTGACCGGTATCCTCACCTTCACTGATTATGGGATCCCCCACTTAGTTCGAATCTAGCCCAGCTCGACAGTATAAGTATAAACATAATTGATGTTTTGCATGACCAACAGATACTTCACGTTGACCTTCTGAAAGCAAGGTCCTACCTTGCCCTCTAAGCACTCCGGAAGATTCGGATGAGCCATTCCAACCTTTACTTTGCCTTTTCCTTTCCTGTCAGAGGCAGCATCCCTAATTTTCCCAAAGGCTTCTGTTTCAAATGGGGCTTCTTCGACACTATCTTCCATCACTTCTTCCATCATTGTGGAAGGTTTATCGGTTGTTGTGGATGGAAGAGTATCAACTTCTGGCTCAATGGTCTGTCCAGATGGTTGAGCACCAGTTTCTTCTAGAGGTTTGGTGTTCGGTTGGGGCTCAGCTCTGGAGGATTTTGCTTGAGAAGCTACTTTGGATGCCTCTGATCTGGAGGGCTTATCTCGAGGGGCTCTTATGGAAATCTCCGATCCGGAGGGTTTGTCTTTGGTTGTAGACTTAGAGGCTTTCGGTTTGGAGAACTTTGATTGTGAACCAATTGCTTGGGCTTTCACCAAGCGAGTTGTCTGACGCATATTCAATTTCTCTCGGGATTTTTCAATATCAGATTCTATTGCTATGAAAGTAGATGGTTTTCTAACGCTTGAGACTTCCTTTTCTTGGGTAGTGGGAGGTTGAGACTTATGGAAAAAGGAGCCCGATGGGATTGGTGAAAGATTTGGTTTGAATAAACGTTTGGGTTTTGGATTTCTGGTGAAAGATTATCCTTGATCAGCTTCAGCTTCGTGGGATGGTTTATCAGACTTGTCGCCTAGGGAGACTGGGAGGCCAGCAGCAATGCGCCTCTCTCGTTCAACTTTCTTTGCCTTCTCTAATTCAGATAGATTCAACCAGCCACCTTTTACAAGAGCGTTTCTAGATGTGAATATAAAACTACCCAAGAACGATTTTGGAAGAAAGCTTGAAAAACTCTGTGAAAGATTTGCTAAGAGATGAAGATAATGAAACAGTAAAAAATGGTTTATATATATATTAGTAGGAAAAAGCAACTGCTACCTAGGAGAAGACGAAGAGATTCGAGCAATGATTAAAGACGACGCTGACGTGAGAAATATTAAATGCAGATGTTACTTTTTAGAATTAGTGAGAGCGCTGGTCTAAGTAAAAAACGACTGGTAGGTCGAATCAGAATGCGACACGTGTCCCACGATCCAAATAAAAACTCTTAGAATTCTGAGAAGAAATCAGTCCGGACAAACCTCGAACCAAGCACACGAACGGGCCGGAAAATATCGTTACCGACTAAGTGAATGTTTTAGTCAGGCCAAAGATTTTTGACAGAGCCTAAAAAAGGGGCTATTGATGAGTCCGGATAAATCTACCACTGCTTACTGAGATATCCGGACATGGGTAATTCGGACATAAACTGCCCACTGAACTATCCGGACAGGACAAAAGTATTAAAAAACTACACACTTTTTGACTAAGTTAAGTGCTAATTAGCTTATTAAGTAAATGAGTCCTTAAACTTGACCCAGTTTCATAACTTGACCTGAAATCCTATGGGTCCATAATTAACGATATAAATACCCCAACTACTTTAATTAATAATGGTAATGAATATTTAATACAATCAGACAGCTTAAATCTCTCACTACAAAATACCCAGACATTTAATACTTTTAAAAACTCTTCAAAACACTTGACAAAATTACCCTGAGCTTAAAATAAACCACACCAGACGCCACCAACAGCAGCTCGTCGAGTGTTTTCAATTGGAGACGATGGAAGTTTTGCTTCAGACTCTCTCGTAACTACAACTCCAGTGAGTTTCCAAGCAACTGTCTTCATTCCATTTCTGTATGTTTCTCATCCATTAACGCAAGTAGTGTGTTCTTCGTCCAGTTAAAGACGAAGAAAACCAGGTTTTCGCCAAACACGGACGGAAACCAGGCATCCCACGCCAGACGGAAACCAGGTTTTCATGTTCGAATTTTGGTTATTCATCTCTCGTTGTTGTTTGTTTCATTACGAAACCAAACTCGAAATCTGTTTGAAAAGCCTTTTATATTTTAGAAGGAAATCTTTGTGGGATTTGTTTTTTCATTTGTATATTGGTTAAGCGGGTGGCTATGTCGATTTGGTGTTGTTGGTGAAGTGAGGGAAAGGGTTTCGGTGGCTGCTTCAATTTCTTCTTGTAATCTTTTAGAGATGGTCTGGTTTGGAATTTAAATTGTTTAAATTCTGACAACCTGTCGTTCATATAGGTTTTCACACGTACATCATTCATATTATGTATAGTGTTGTAATTTATTTATTTTTATATGAATTTTTTAAGTATTTTAATAGGTGTGAATGCAGTTTTTTTCTTGAAAGCATTCATTTTTTAAACCAAAAACTAATAATAATTTGAGCGAAATTTATAATTATTTTAATTTGTGTTTCTGTTTATATGTATTTCTCAAAGAGGAGATATATAATTCCAATAGTTTTTCAGCAAAAGAAAGCACCTGATCAGGTAGAAATGTAATGTAATTACATTGATTTGGCTTAAACTAATACTAGCATGTACGTACATATGAATGCTTCTAAAATATTGATGTGAGTTTTCTTGAGTGGTCGGGTCGGTAGGCTGAATCAAATCGTATTTTTACAATTTGTTAGTAAAAAGTCCCGTTGTTTTGGTTGAAATGTCTTTCCTATTCTATTAGAAATGATTTTATTTTTTTCAACTCGAATAATAGCAGAAAATGTAATTAAATAGAATTTCAAAAAATTTAAAAACTTTTTGTCTAATAACAATTTTATAAATATTGAAAAACGAACGAAAATATGCGCAGAATAATTTTGATGGGTATGTCCCTCACATATTAAAATTTTCATGCTCTCCGGTCAAATTAGGATTTTTGGCGTTCGCGCAATGGTAGCGCGTCTGACTCCGGATCAGAAATTTTCAAAATTTTCTTATATTTTTATTTATTTATTTATTATGGGCTTCGAAACAAAACCATTAAGTTTATAGCCCGATAGCAGCCTCGTCGTTTGTCTTGCACTAACGGAAACCAGAAAGTCACTCAAGAGAGGTCATCAATGTCGGAATCGGAAAAGCAATCAATAATCGAAGCTTCAAAGGAGGTTTCTCATCAGTTTAAAACCTTAATCAATACCGGTGATCTGGATTCTATCAAGCAATCGCAACACCTAATGTATCCTTCTCCTCTCTCTCTCTCTCTCCCTTTTATTTAAAACTTGTTCGATCTAATTACTTGTTAACATCTTGAATTTTAGATTTCGATATTTAGGGGTTTGTACTAATCCTATCAAATCAATCATTAATTTGAAAAATAGCCGATGTTTCATCGACTATTTTTTTATATGATGAAAGAAGGCTTTAAATTTAGGTTTTGATTTTAGCTTCAATTTAGGTTTTATGGGTGCACATGATGCTACTGTCAACTTAATTTCATGTTAAATTTCACTAGCTCTGAGACTTCATAATTCACCTAACTATGGCTGATTCGATTTTTCAGCATCTAAAACTTGTTGTCTGTATAATGTGTACATGGCATTTGTGGGAGGCCATCATAGTTCATAGCTAGATTTAGTGACTTCCGAAACACAGTAGTATTGGAATCCACAATCTGAATATAACTGAAAAAACTATTAAGCTACTAAATGCGTCCAGACAATAATGTGGTGTTACTCAATGCGCCGAGACAAGAATGTGGTATATATAACTATCTTATATTCTTCAACATCTGTTGAAATCATTTTCACTGGTGTGTGATCAATCTTGTTTCTGGTTTGATTTTTGTTCTGCTATATTGTAGATTGGGAAGGTTACAGGATAGTAATGCTGTCCTCTCTCATTTTAATGAGTTTTCGGAGAACTGTTTCACTGAGGTTTCAGGAGACCTTTCAAAAAATACTCGGGTTTTAAGATCTATGAAATCAGACCTCGATTACATATTCCAGAAGCTAAGGTATGCCTATATTTTTCTCAGTATAGTATCAATACCGTCCGATTTAATATTACTTATCAGTGTCTAATGTGCCTGAGAAACACTATTAGTGGAGGCTAGCCAGTACAATTACAATAGCTAGTATAACTGTTTCTATAATCTAAACAGAACAAATTTAAACCATCTCTAGTGTATACCTCAAAACTCAAATTTGAACCCTTATTAGTTTATAACTTAAAATTCAAAATTTAAAAGCTCACGAGTTTAAATGTACAAACATACCCTTATGAGACTCATCATATAAATCTAAAGGCGTAAGCCCGTAGGCATTTGATTCAAAGCTTACGCTTTGTATAAACAAGGTTTATACAAGGCGGCCGCTATATATATGTTGTTAGAAGCGTAAGCACCTATTCGGTTTTTGGCCGAACCGAATAGAGCCGTGCCCCTTGACCGATTTTTAAAACACTGTATCTCAGATGAATATTTTTTGAAAATCTTGATGTTTTAGCCTCTTAGTTTGGTTTTGAATAGTTCTAGGCCAAGAATGTAAAACTGCTAGTTCTCAAAATCCGAGCTCTCGGTTTGGTGATCAAGCTAGTTCAGGATGTAGGACTGTTTGATTATTTTCCTTTCATTTCTTATTTCAGAAGCATGAAAGCAAAAGTACAAGCTACCTACCCAGATGCATTTCTAGAGGACAACAGTAGTGAAGTAATCGACACAAGACCGGACCTCGAGTTACCTATATAAACTCCCTCACTCCCGAAATTGTATAATCTTATACCTATCAGTCTCTCTACTTGAAATTTCCAGAAGATCACTTGTTACTTGTTGCTCAAGATAATAAAAGATGAACTCATAAGTGTTTCAAGCATGTCTGTCTGTACTTATTTCATATGTATCAAAAGTGGTTTTTTCTTTTTTCTTGTTCCGTCTTAAGTAGCTTTTAGTAATTTAAAGAGCTTGAGACAGCGCGTTGTTCAGCCACAACAAAAAGAACAGTATATAAATCATTTCGATTTTGGTCAAAGTTTGTTTTTTTGTTAGCACCAAAACTCACAAGAAACTATGGTCAGGACTAGGGGTGTTTTTCGGTCCGGTTCGGTCGAAGTTTCGCCGGAACCGGACCGCTAAGCTAACTTTCGATTCTGTATTTTGAAACCGGACTGGACCGCTAAGTTTTCGGTTTAGTCCGGTCCGGTTCGGTTTGGATTTTTAACCATAAAGTGAAATCCATCTTTTTGACTAAACTAGAAATGGTATTTGTCCCGATCGGACTAAGGGTGTTTTTCGGTCCGGTTCGGTCGAAGTTTCACCGGAACCGGACCGCTAAGCTAGCTTTCGATTCTGGGACCGCTAAGCTAGCTTTCGATTCTGTATTTTGAAACCGGACTGGACCGCTAAGTTTTTGGTTTAGTCCGGCCCGGTTCGGTTCGGTTTGGATTTTTAACCATAAAGTGAAATCCATCTTTTTGACTAAATTAGAAATGGTATTTGTCCTGGATTTTTACAACCATTTGTTATATACCTTTTAAAACTCCAGTTTTACCTTTTATTAAAATTTAATGAACAGACTTTTTTATTTAATTGTGTGTAAAAGAAATAGGATAAATATCTACCGTTTATATTTATCTTTTCACTACTATTTGACGACAATTCAAGCAATTAACCGTGCAATTCAAAAAAAAAAAAAAACAATATTCGAACAACAGTCGGCTGTCAAGCAATTAACCGTGCAATTCAAAATAAATAAATAAAAATATTCGAACAACAGTCGGCTGTCACGCAAGTGCGTTGTTTTATAGAAATTAAAAGAAATTAATATTATAGTAGTGCTAAACTTTTTCTCTGATAAAATAATATTTTTCATAAAATAAGAGTTCGATAATTTATTATAATAGAAACCATGTTTCACAATTCATAAATATATCTAACGAATTGTCACGTTTGTTATATTGTAAAAATCGATTATATCCAATCATGATAAAATGTTAAATACGACTGCATTTCGTGATAAATGTTTTCTTTTTTGGAAATTAGGTCTCATCCCATTTATATCTATTATAAATACGAAATTTAGTTCTATTGTGATTTATTCGATTTAAAATAATTGTGGTTTAAAATTGATTTTTATATTTTTTTTAATAGTTTGTTAAAAAATTTATATGTTTTTATTAAAAAAACTAATTTTTATGAATAAATTTAGTAGAATAAAAAAAAAAATTATTATAAATTTATAATTGAAATACGATAGACAACCAAACATAAATAAATTATATTTTTTGATACAATATGTAATCAACGAAATAAATATGATGTTTAATATTCATACATCATTATTATCTGATCCTCATTCCAATCTAAGTTTTTCATCTTCCAATATCTCATTAAGTTCAGTTATAGTTAAACAAAAACTACACACAATTGAGGTACGTGCATCTGAAAGTGTCTGTGCTTGTGAATGAATGAGGAAAGGCATTCTGATATCCATCAAACCATTGACCATAAATCTCGAACTGATTTAACAACACATTAAAATCTTGTAAATAGTTAAAAGAACATTTTTGGTAATCATAAAAATAGATTTAAAAATAGATTTGGAAGTCTTGATTTTACAATTTTTCACTATGCCGATTGCTTGAATACGTTTGACACGTGTGTCCAATTTTCAATCTTTCGAATGAGGAAAACCATAATTATGTCAGTTACTTGATAACCTTTGACATATTGATCTGAAAGACGACAAATTATTCAGAGAGACTACGTAGGTGTAGGTATATATATATGTAATGTGATACTCTTGCCTAGGGTTGTGAAAGGTTAGAACCAAACCGATAAGAACTAGACTGAAAATTAACGATCCGGATCACATTTTCATTTAAAAAACCGAAATCGAAATAATAGAACCGATTCGGAACGGAACGGATAAAACCGACAAAACAGTAGAACCAATTAAGAACCGAACCAAAACCGAACTGATAAAATTTATAAACTGGTAGAAACAATAAAGAATCAAACCAATAAAATCGTTAGAACCGTTTTGTTTATACATTATATTGTAAAGTTAATAGTTAATTACCAACTTTTAATAATAATAAAATTAACTTCTAAATTTTACTTTTTATGTTATTTATTTAAATAAAAAATTGAAAATTAAATTGTAATTTGATTTAAATTATTTTAAGTAGATTAAAACCGAATCAAACCTAAACCGACTGAAACCAACCGAACCTAACAGAAAACCATCAAAACTCCAGAGTTCTTTAATAGTATTAATTTTTTTTAATATTGCTAATCAACAATATACATTTTTTTATACCGCTAATCAGCAGTATCAATTTTTTAACAATATTAATTCAATACTTTTTACTTATCATTTTAGCTCACTTATTTTTGTATATATAGATACAAAACCAGTTACAAGTTGTTTTTAGAATTATTATTCAATGAATACGAAGTTCGAAAAAAAACAAATAAAAAACTTATTATTTATTTAAAACTACAGTACAATATAAAAAGTTATTTGATATCCAAGACTGATGTATATTTGAAGCAACAAAAGAATAAACGAAAATACTGAAAATACAGTGCTGTATTAGGATTAACCGTTAGGGATAAATCTTTTTCCCTCTTTTTTTAAGGGTTTATTCAAATTTGCTTTCTTATTCCTTCTTGATATTTATTTTCTCTAACCTTGATCATCATCATCATCTATTGATCAGAAGTAAGTTTTCGTTGTTATTTCTGTTTCGGTTTAATTTTGAATTTGATTTGTCAATTATGGAAAAACGATTAATTAAACTAGTTAAACTAAGGTATTTCTCTGTTAAACAAAGATTTTTTTTGTAAATTAGGGTTTATAGTATGGTAACCAATATTTTAAATATAATCGAACAATTGTGCCCTGACTGAAATAGTTTAAATTGTATAAGTATGATGATCATGATAAGTATATCACTAGTTGCAGATAGTATTTGAAACTATTATCTGACCGTCTGCTGTTGTTCTTCAGGTATATTGTGACCCAATGGACAAAAACGCATTCCAGAATCATGTTATTCAGAGTAATGCTTTGGTGAGGCTATACTCCTTGTTGTATCAAATATATAATTTACAGGCATCCTCTGTTAGTAGTTTTATATATGAGATGTCATCAATTCTGTTGAGCCCATTAACCTTTTAATTTTTAATTTGTTTATTGTAGGAACGTGATAGTTATGTTAATCTTAACATCAATTCTGTTCCACCTTCTCAAATCGGCAACAACTTTACTCGTGAATCTGGCATCTTTCAAAGTGAGCTTTTATCGATGTTTCTAAAAGTTTGTGATTGAGTTTAAAATGTTTATATGGATGATTCTAACCGTTTATGAATGTGGTTCAGCACGACCGAGACATGGATTGTCGTCAGTCAATGGTACTGCAGTCCGGAACACTCCTGTATGTCGAATTAGTACAAACCTACCTCGTCAATCTGGATTCATTCAAGGTGAGCTTTTATCGATGTTTCCAACAGTTTGTGATTAAGTTAAAAATGTTTATACGGATGATTCTAACAGTTTATGAATGTGGTTCTGCAGGATCGAGACATGGATTGAATCCCTCTGCTGCAAACATGTGTGCTGATTCTAATGAAGCTACTTTTAATATTCCGCGATATAGCATTCCATCCAGGCTTCATGAGAGTGTGTTGTCATCTCCATACTTACGGTCCAATGGCAGGATACCAGAATATATGCAGATCCCTTTACGTGCAACCTCTACCAACATAGCCCAGTTTTCAAGTGAGAGTAACAATTTACTTTTTAATTCAGGCCACAAGAGATCAACTGAGCCCGTAGAGAATATCCTGTCTTATTATGTTAAGAAGTGGCACTCAACAGTGCGTTGTGATCAAGGTTGTACATGTAGAATGCTTTTCGATTATTTGTTACATTTTAGAAGCTGCAATGTTATCCACTGTGATACGTGTGCCCAAGTTCAGAAGCTACTTTCTAGCATTCAATTTTGTGAAATGGCTGAAGATATAAAGCGGAGTTCTTCGAATGATTTAACCTATATCAGTTCTAGTACAGGCTGTTTCAGTTCTTCTGAAGAAATGCGACCGCCTTCCTGGCGTTTTACGATACAAGATGTTATGGGTAATCCCTCGGTAACTCAATTTCCAAATTTGAAGCAATCGCCTGAAACACTTCCGCTCGCAGGTATCCATGAGCCTAAGCACGTTAATGGCGATCCCATAAAAGATTCTGTTTTCATCAAAGAAACTGTTGAACAAAGTTCTTCGGATGAAATAGAAAACCCTTCCAAGCGTCTGAGGATAGAAGATTCGGTCGGTCCTTTCTCATCTTGGAATGAGGGATCGCTGGTATATCAAATGCAAATTGAAAGACTTCCAGCTTTAAAGGAATGGCTTGAATCTTCTCTGGTCTTGGGTATCCAGGAACCTAAGCATGTTGTAGAAAAAGATTCTATTGTCATCAAAGACACGGAGGCTGAAAACGCGTTGTCGCTATCTGAAGATCTTCCTTCAGCTCGTACCATAAAGGGTACTAGTATTGGTGATACTTCAAGCGGCAAACAGAAGCATTTGGACGATTCAAAACTCAACACTATAGCAACCCTTCCTGTGAGGATAGAAGATTCGGTCGGTCCTTTGTCATCTGGGAATGAGGGATCGCTGGTAAATCAAATGCAAATTGAAAGACTTCCATCTTTAAAGGAATGGCTTGAATCTTCTCGGGTCTTGGGTATCCAGGAACCTAAGCATATTGTAAAAAAAGATTCTATCGTCGTTAAAGACACTGAGGCTGAAAACGGGTTGTCGCTATTTAAAGATCTTCCTTTAGCTCGTACCATAGAGGATACTAATATTGGTGATACTTCAAGCGGCAAGCAGAAGCATTTGGACGATTCAAAACTCAACACTATAGCAACCCTTCCTGTGAGTTCAAATGCCGATTTCGAGGCGGAGCCACCAGATAAGACGACTATATATGGAAAAAAATTAGATAATACAGAAATCAAGGTGGTTTCTTTGGTCGACTGTTGGACAGAAGATCAAATAAATGACCATATTTCATTTCTTAGCCAGCCCCAGGTTAGTACATCTTTGGCATTTGGCTTGTTGACAATATAGTCTAATAACTAACTTCCCTTTTATCTGACCAATACTCTGGATAGAGTAACTAAAAGTACTTTATGTTCTGCTTCAAAAATATTCACAGTTTATTTTACTTCTATCATTACTTCATATTCTGGCATCATACATCGTTTTCCTTCATTCATATTAGTATGTTGTAGTAAACCCCTTTTATTTCAGTATTAGAGTAAGAAAGCTTAGTTTTGTACTACATACAATTTACTTATCTTATGTTGTTTTCGTGCAAAATATTGTGTTTTATAGATTAAGAGTATCCAGCAGTTGTTTTTCAATGAGAAAATCATCTTTGTTTGTCTCACAAACATGTTTGTGTGTTTAATTTCCACAGGGTGTCGAATGGGATCGAATGAAAGCTAAGGAGCAAAACGCATGCCAGTTGTGTGGGGAAGATACGCTCTTACTATCTTCATCACCGATATATTGTTTATCATGTGCGACTCGTATTAAAGAAAAACGGAATTACTATAGCACCAAGGAAGAACAAAATGGCGTTAGCCATTGTATTTGCACCGCGTGTTTTAAGTTGTTGCACGGGACCACAACTATATGTGGGATCACTATATCAAAGTCTAAGCTTATTAAGAAGAATAACGTCAATGAACGTGAAGAACCAGGTTCAATGCAATAAATGTGAAGCCCTGCAACATCAGATTTGTGCGCTCTATAATGTTAAGATTGACGAAGGAGATTCTCGTTATATCTGTCCTCACTGCCGCTTAAAAGAAATTGATGATATTCATAGGCCTTTGAATAGTTGTGATTTTTTGGGAGCAAAAGAGCTGCCAAAAACGATGCTAAGCAACTTTATCGAGGAAAGACTTTATAGACGCCTTCAAGAAGAGAGGGAAGAGAAAGCCATGTCAGCCGGAAAGAGCATTGACGAGGTAATTTGAAAATTTTCTTAGAAAATAACCTGCCAAAGTATATTATTCTGTTATAAGTATAAATTGAAAACAGTGATAAAGAGCATTGACGAGGTAATTTGAAAATCTTCTTAGAAAATAACCTGCCACACAGTGATAAAGAGCATTGACGAGGTAATTTGATAATCTTTTAGAAAATAACCTGCCACAGTATATTATTCTGTTATAAGTATAGATTGAAAACAGTGATTATATTCAAAGAAGAAATATACGCCTGTTTATAGTTGATTCTGATGTGCCTACACTAAATATTGAGCCTTATCATATTTCGAGTTAAAATCAATAGTATTATACATTTATATCTCTCGCCTACTTTTTGGTTTATTTTTTTATAAATTTCATTTCGTCATCAGATTCCGGGCGCAAAAGATCTTGCTGTCAGAGTGGTTCTCTCGGTAGACAAAAGTTCAAGAGTTAAGGAAGAGTTTCTGGATATTTTTAGAGATGAGAGTTATCCAAGTGAATTTCTTTACAATTCAAAGGTAAGATAGATTTGCATCTAAGCAATTTAATGCTCATGATCATTACAATCTAATGCTCATTGTTTTAAGAAGTCTGTGTTGACCTTGTATTGACCATCACTCTTCCAGCTATAGTAGAAATTTATATATATCCCTTATTTTCTTTTATGTCAGGTTGTTCTTTTATTCCAAAAAATTGATGGAGTGGATGTATGTTTATTCGCGATGTATGTTCAAGAATTCGGTTCTGAATGTGGTCAACCAAATGAGCGGTGTTTTTATATATCGTATCTTGATTCTGTCAAGTACTTTAGACCGGAGAGACTTACCGCAAGTGGAGAAGCTCTTCGAAGCTTTGTTTACCACGAAATACTGGTATGTTGTTTGAATTTCAGACTTAAATATTGAATTTTGTTTTGTTTTCATTCTTACGGTTTTCGTTTATACAATTAGATTGGATATTTAGAATACTGTAAGAAGCAAGGTTTTACGACTTGCTATTTATGGGCGTGCCCGCCTCCAAAAGGAGAAGATTATATTTTGAACGGTCATCCGGAGATTCAGAAAACACCAAGACCAGATAAGTTGCGGCAGTGGTATCATTCGTTACTGAGGAAAGCAGTTGAAGAGAAAGTAGTGGTCAGCTTTACAAACTTGTATGATCACTTTTTTGTTTCTACTGGACAACATAACTTCAAGATCACAGCCGCTCGTTTGCCATATATCAACGGGGCTCACTGGACCACAAGTGCTGAGACTATTCTCAAAATGATGGAACAGGAAACTGAAGCTAAATGCAAACGGGTGATGAGAAAGAAAACAAAGACGGCGATAAAAGCTATAGGACATTCAGAGATTTCTAATACTTCTGCTAAAGATATTTTATTGATGGAAAAGGTATACACGTTAACATGACTCTCCTCTTATATGATCATTATCATTTATATTCTGTAGACTGTATATAATTCTTTCTTTTTTCAGCTTGGCCATGCAATTGTATCAGTTAAAGAGGATCTTATCGTAGTACACATGCAATACTTTTGTACGACATGCCATAAAATGATTTTATCTGGAAGTCGGTGGACGTGCAGTCAGTGTAAAAATCTTCAGCTGTGTGACAGGTAATGATATCACTCTTCCAGTTTTCTAATAGCTTTTAATTTTAAAATCTATTTCGTAAACCTAGGTTTGATTATCTATTGTATTGTATTCTATTTAGCATTTAATTTTTTAACACCCTTCTTGAATTTCTGCATTTGCCCATTTATAAACGACTACAAAGTTTTAGGATTGTAGTCCAATTGCTGAAAATAATAGTCCTTAATGTAGCTTTGGGTTAGTTACTTTTTTTCTTTGTGATTTGCAGATGTCATGCTATAGAGAATATAAGCTCGGGTGAAATAGACCATCACTCGTTAAATAACATGGACAGGCATTTATTAACAAAGGTAAAATACTTGAACAAATATAATGTCTGTCTTTAAGATTTTTTTAGCATCGAACCAAACTCTAAAAATTTCTTATTAATATTACTTTTTTAGATTCCGGTTGACGCTGTACAGTCTGATACTAAGGATAATGACGTAATGCTACAAAACAAATTATTGGACGAAAGACTTACATTTCTGAGTTTTTGTCAGACTAATAGTTATCAGTTCGACACACTTCGTCGAGCCAAACATTCGTCAATGATGATCCTGCATTATTTCCAAGAAGAATTAAAAAGACACTGAAGTAAGCATGCCCATTATCTAAAAGTATTTTTCGGCAAAAAGTTGTTTTAGTCTCTTGAATATATCTAACTAATGCGTTTGCCCCCATATATTCAATCTTTAACACAAAAAAGTTTATATAATCAATGAACTCATAAAAGTAGTATTTTTTACCTGTGGGTATACAGAATTTTCTAAACAATACTCTCTTTTTGGCCAATTGGCCTAATAGTTCTGAACCTTTTCAGGTCAGGTAATTTTACAATGTAATCCTCTTTCTCAGGTAAACAAAATCGTGAAACTTTTGCAACATGCCTTGCTGTGTAAGTCACAGTACCCGAGACCGGATTGCCTTAAAATAAAGTTGTGGTTTATATACGCAAGAAAGTGCACCATAAGGGTGAGTAGTGGATATGACAAGTGTATTAAAGTATTGAGACTACTGGTTTTACACCATAAACGGAATTTAATACACCACACTGTCAGCAAAAGACCAGCATCCTCTTAATCTATACAGTAAGTAAGTTCTCTCTTTTCTTTTGTTGACATCTTATTGGCTGGTAAAAAGAATTTGACAAATATTCCTTTTCATGTTTTCCGTCCGCTGCTTTGTAGTCTCCGTCCTTTTTGTGAGGCTATAACTTAATGTGAGTTCAATCAAGTTTTTACCGAGCATAGGCCATATCGAGCAGAGGTCATACATTGGGGCGACAAGCAAAGTAAGAGTCTACACGAGTAAGTTTTCTCTTTTCTTTTGTTGAATTCTTATTAGTTGGTAAAAAGAATTTGACAAATATGTTTTTTCATGTTTGTAACCCAAAAAAACATAAAGAAGAAAAATTGTAACACACAAAATATTATAATGACGATTGCAATATAAATTTTCTAGGCAGCGCTTGTGCCTTGTCATCGTGCTCACTTGCAGTAACCTGAGGATGATTGCAAGATAAATTTTCAAGGCCCTGCGTGTGCTGCATCACTAACCATTGTCATCGTGCTCACTTCCAGTTACCTGAGGATGATTGCAAGACAAATTTTCTAGGCCACCCTTGTGCTGCATCACTCACCATTGTCATCGTGCTCACTTGCAGTAACTTGAGAATGATTGCACATGATTCCCTCTTTCGAACATCTCTTCGGGTTCTTTTATCAACAAGACCAGAGTCATCCAGGTTCTAGGAAATTTAAATCAGCAGAATCTTCGGCGTTCCCATTTGAGCATTCAGGGTTGTCAGCTATAAAAGATTCTCCGAGAAATGCTTTTAGGTCTGCCTCTTCTACCACGCCGAGGAGCATAGATTCTGGGGCTTTATAAGTCTGTTAGATCATGGCTAGCTTCAACTTCTATGGTGTTGGTGTTATTAGATTGGTCCCTCATGTATCTTTGACATCCTTGCTTCATTTCAGCCCTTATATTCTCAACTAAAGGTTTGAGACTTTCAAAATTGTGTCTTTCAGCTCTAGTTTCTTTCTCAAACTATGAGACTCCTGCAACCATGTAAGGAATATATATATATATATATATATAAATGGAAGACACATTGTAAAGACTCAAATGTTCTAATTAAATAAATACATAAGTGAAACTAGCTGTCTGGTTGTTTTCTCATTTCTCTTCAAGGTCTTTCTTTTTCTGCGTAATGATCTTACTTTTCTGTTTTGTCCATTGGCAACCCTATCTTCTATAACTTTGCAACTTCTTTTCCCGTTCTCTATAATTTGAACGTATTTCAAAAGAATAAGATATTGGAGGAGGCCATGAATAATTTGTAATTCCTAAACACTCAAATGATCTAATTCAATCAATAGATACTAAATAAATTGTCCTCTTTATCCATAGAATGAAAGTAGCTTTGCGCATTATTGGTAAACCATCATTTTTTATTTATATCTTTTTAAACCAAAACCCCATTAAAAATAATTTTGCGTGTAATCGATAAGCATCATTTAAAAAAGTTAATTAAATAATACGTTACGTTAGAAAAAACTTATATTTTTTATAGATTTTACACGACTCGATCATACCTAATGGATATATCTCACTTTACCTCTCTTTCAGATTTAAATTTTCTAATTTATCATTTTCACCATAACTAAACACAACCATGTCATTTACCTCCAAAAACTATCTAAAATCTGAAAACTTCCTAAGAATTACCCTAAACCCTCATTATTTACTACCCAAAACCCAAAAACTAACATTGCACACCCCAAATCCACAAAATCTACCACAAAAAACCAAACATCGGAGTATTCATGGAAGATGATGAAATGAGTTTCTCTTTAGAGGACTTGCTGGACGAGGAGAACGTTTTTCGAATGGAGGTAACGAGCTTAACTTGAGTTTCTGTTTTGAATCTGGTCGCATGAATTTTTGCGATGAACATTGTCGTGGTCGCACGAGTTGTGCGACGGGTTATACATAGTGTTCAAATACCTTCATGCGACATGTCCAATAGCTTGATCACAACCACTAATGTGACATGTCCAATAGCTTCATCGTAAAATACATGCGATTAGGAGAATATCATTCTCATGCGATTCGTTATATATTAAGTTAAATTGTTATTCGTTGTAGGAGGAACCTGCCCAACGTCGTGTATGAATGTTGATTACACAAAAATATTCACAACAGATAGGTTATTTACGAAAGATTAATTGGATGTTTTCGTGTACACAGAATCCAAGAAGATTAAATTCGTCACGATTATAAAGCTCCACGATAGCGGGAAATGGGGAAAAACTCCTAGATTAGATTACGTCTGCGAGAGGTACGGTATTTTTGTATCAAAATTGAAGGCAAATACTTTAAGTAAACAGAAGATTACGACAAAGAAATGTAATTCTCCGTTTTGTTAAAAGGTCATCTGATTGACGCACTAGCCATGTAATGGTGTTTAGAGGTGATAAACTGTACACACTATCACGATCTCTTCGTTCGCTTAGATGGTCATTCGCGGGTTTGTAGGCTAAAACAGGATGAAGAGGAACTAGTTTGTAGTTTGTCTCACCTTGGTTCGCGTCCTAGGGAGATATATAGCAGTACAAAGTATCAATATCCGGAGAATATCTTGAACATGAGTGCAATATACAATTTCCGCCAAAAACATCGGGATGTTAAGCATAGGGGACAAACTCAAATGCAATATTTGTTGATGAAATTGAAGGCGTATGGATTGTACCTACAAACTCAAAAGCATAGGGGACAAACTCAAACTCAAACACCGATTTGTTTTATTACGTACATTCCTTAATGTGCTATTCATGGATTGTACCTACAAGACGACTAGGTATAAGATGCCTTTATTAGAGATATTTGGGTTTACGTCTGCTTCTATTACATTTACAGTTGCGTATGTTTTTATGAGCGAGGAGAAGATACCGAATTATATATGGGCTTTGGGTACTCTTCGTAGTTGGATGATGGATAGTGTATGTGCATTTCCTAGTGTTATTGTTACCAATCGAGATTTGGCTCTCATTCAATCTATCAAAGGAATATTTCGGGCCACACACCACTTGTTATGCATGTGGCATATTGGTAAGAAACTTTTAGGGGTGGTGGAACGGTTTGTAAGATATTCAAAGATTATGTGATTGCGAGACAATCAGTCAACTTTTATAGCTACGTAGCTGGAGCGAACACGGTTAAAAGTTACGAAAAGAATCTAGCTACATTGAATGAGGTATTTTCCTCTCACTCCAAATGTTTTGATTACGTTATGGACGCATGGGTAACAAAATATGGTGAACAGTTTCTTCAATATCGAAAGAACAAGATCAAACGTTATGGGCAAACAACAACAAATAGGTATCCCTTTTAATTCTACTTTTTGTTTTGTTATTATATCTCTTTAAAAATACGTTCTAATTATGTACTTGTACTGTGTAGGTGCGAGGGTGCTCACTTTGCCCTAAAAAATACCTTGGGACGAATCAATGCAATTTCAAACTTTTTTGGGAAAAAGTTCACAACCTCCTAAAGAAGCAACTTGCGGGGATCCTCAAATCGTTCGAGCAAAGTAAGTTTCGTACTCTACGCGGAACTGATTGTACTTTGACGAAGCTACTTAAAGGTTATGTATCCCATGAGGACCTAACCCATTTGTTGCATGCTATTGTACATTCTAAGAATATATGAGTGGATCGGGTAGCATGTGGAAGATGCATCCTTAGGAACACACATGGATTACCATGCGCATGTGAAATTGAATCAATAGCTATAGAGGGTAGATGCATTCCTCAAGTAGATGTGGATATATTTTGAATACAATTAGATATTGTTTATAGAGATCCCACTTCGCGTGAAAATGACTTGAAATTTTTTTTTATCCATAATAGATAGCTTCATTCGTGATCAACTTGAAACCCGAAACTAGTAATATTCAAGACCCTAAAGAAACGGTTAGAGCTAAAGGTAGGCCAAAGAGAGATGCTGATAAATCAACCAAACAGAACCCTAGTGCGTGGGAATATCTCATTGAACAAACCGCTAGTGTTAGCACTGCAACAAACTCGATAAGTAGTACACCCGTTAACACGTTAGGGAGCACGACCGCATCGAAAGTGATTCCGGTTGTAGCACCCAAACCACCACTCGCCAAAAAGAAATTTGGTCGGCCGAGGAAAACTGTTAAGGATGGGAAGTTAACTACATATCCGGATTGCATCTCTACACACTTATATCATTAAGTCGGTGGACGTTCTTCCAGACAAACAATGCGGATATCGGTCTGTAACGTATTCAATAAACAATGATAAGGAAAAATTAGAATATGTCAGACGTGAGTTGTTGAAAGAGTTGAATAAAAATCGTGCATCTTGGTTGGAGGCTTATGGTTCACACGATGTGTTTGATAATATGGTACATAGATTGGACTAATTCAAGCTTAACACTACTAGCCATTAGTGGATGACATTTCCGGACATAAGACTAGTCATTGTGGCAAGGTATGAGTGCATGTATATACCATATCTCGCAAGCAACGTCATTATTGTATCTACCAATTCGTGGACGCCCACTCGTGAACGCTTCAATGATATAGAACTTGGAATTGATTTTGTACATGGATATCACTTTGTTAATTTAAGTATATCATCCATTTAATATTTATTAACCTTTCTTACTTATTTCATACCTAAAGCATTAGTTTCACTTTTTTCCGCAGATTACTATTCCACCTGATGGATCATTGTTGTCATTATACCCGTCGTAGGGTGCCTACAACATGGGATACGAATTCGACTACTAAATTATATTCGTATTTTGTTGCTGTTAAGCTTTATTGACATATTTTTCTCTAATTGGTATTTAATCATTTGTATGTCATTTGAATATGGCTGAATTGAAGTAAGATTTCTATTAAATATTTTGATTTGCACGAAGCAGTAGAATATTATACATGGTCGCATGTGACCACGTATCGCACGGTCGCATGCGACTCCTTTACAAATTTTTTGTTGTAGTTTTCAAACAGAGGGTTATGTATCGCATACAATTTGCGACAGAGGCTTTGGTCGCATGTGATACCTTTACAAAGTTTTGGCTTTTGTTTTCAGACAGAGGGATATGTGTCGCAAGTGGGATATGCGATATGGCATAGTCTGGTCGCGTGCGACTGATTCACCAATTTTTTGCCCATGTTATCAAACAGAGGAATATGTGTCGCACTTAAATTGTGACACAATCGCATGGTAGAGATGAGTTACTTATCATACTTCTAACCTTATATTTTAGTATTTTATTCCATCTCTTAGATAAACTATTCATACGGGATGAAACCGGTATTGTGTATTGAGGAACTATGCTACACTTCTTTAGGTATTTAGCAAAAGGCCACTGACGTTGTTCACCTGGCCTATCATATATGCCTTAATACTCACCATCACTGTCAGATCTAAAGGTTTTAGTGCTCTTACCAAGTTGTTTTTGAACTTCGGTCCTAAAAGCTTTGAACTTGTCTATGGCCTCATGCTTTTGTTATTGACCGGACCATGACCCGGTCCTTTTCCATATGCTTTGTGCTTATTTCATGCCTCCTTTGTAGATGTTAGAACATTAACCTCATGTGTTACCTTTTTAGTAGATTTTGCATCTCTACCTTCTCATTTTTTGCAAAAGTTTTCTCGACCTCTATGAGAACTACTGAGGCAATGGTAACCCTTTTAGGGACAACCCCACGCAATACTACTAGAATTCTATGTGACAATAGACTCATGTACAACTTATTAAACTTCACCCATCTTTCATCTACCTTAGTTTCCTTCGTTGTACTTTTGGGACCAAAGGGAGATGATTTGGGAGTTATCAGTGCATAATCATAGTCATGTACAAACAAGTACAACAACATATATTCCTTCAATAATTGAAAGTTCAAACAAACCAACATGGATGAACGATTCTCCAATAGATTGTAACCAGTGGATACTATAAAAGAACAAATAACACACAAAGCACATTTAGCATCTTGACATATAACTGAAAACATATGCATGAACATGGCATATACATGCAAAAAATAAAATTCACTGATAATAGATACTGGAGGGTAAAACATACTAACATGCATTTTATGAGTTGGAGAAAGATACTGTGATTATTATTTTAATTTCATAAGTATGAATGAGACCTTCATGAGGGCCGATGTCATTTACTTAAATTAAAATAACCTTAATTCGATTCTCCTAAGTACTAGTAAAACCTTCTGGATGCCTACTTAAAATAAAAAAATTGCAAGGATGAATTTAATTTATCCTAAGTACCGATGTAACCTTCTAGAGGACTGATTTCATTTACTTAAAAATAAAAATAATACAACGACCATTTTCAGTCATTTTCTCATGCTTATGATTAATATAAACCCAAAGGTGTACCTACCGGAGGGCTAGTAATATATGAATTTAAATTAATCTCCAAACCTTTCAAAGCCAATTCAAACCATTTTCTCATGCTTATGATTAATATAAACCCAAAGGTTTCATATACCGCTCTACAAAATCTTAGTCATACATTACCATTTAATTATTCAAACATACCCAATTCAATTCATAAATATACATAAAAAATTTAGCATGCCCAACCACATAATATTTATGAAATAAATCAATTCATACATTTTTAGTTAAGTAAAACAATCAATAAATTTTTTATTATAAAAAATGGATGTTTTTCTCTCGTGAATAGATATTTGATCAATAGTATTTTTGATGGATAATATTTTTTTAAATCACATTCCAAAAACACTGTTCATCACTTGTAATCATTGTGCACGTCCTTGTTTTTTATGAATAGTGTTTCTGATGAATAATGTTATAAAAAAAACTATTCGCATTTTAAAACACTGTTTATACATTATTCATAACACTTCTGGTGTTGTCACTATGTGATCCGCTAAGCCAATACTACACCTACTGCTTTCATCGCTACAATAATGGGTTGCGAACTACCTCACAAGTTGTGGTGTTCATCCACAACGTCAGCAGTTTCTTTGGCCATGGTGAACATCGATGGACAACCTTTGATCAACTTTAACATGAAAGGTTAAGTCGTTGATGAGCCGCTGCCCTAATAGTTTAAATTTATTCGTTAATTTTATGGTTGATTTTATATTAATTTTTATGAGCATAAATTCCAGACATCAAAGAACATTAATTTAATTGAAAAACCCCAAACTATCAAACAAAGATTTATCCTAAGAAAAAAGCATATAATCACATATCATGCTTTTTATATCTGAATAAATCACTTAAACGTGTTTTTTTATACAATTTGTAAATTCATGCCCTAACCAGCTCAATCAACACATATTGCAGTTACATGGATTCTTTACAGTTAAAAAACATGCATCGGTATATTTAAACATACAGTTCGATTATTCTATCGACTCCAAAAAATGGTTTTAAAGGCTTTGATACCAATTGTTATATTTTATTTGAAATCGCATCAAATTTATTATAAAAAAACACAGAAAAAATATAAAGCCTTATTTGAGATTCACCTAAGAATAAACAAGATAAGATAACTTACAGGTTTTCATGCAGCTATTCATCAAGTATTTTGTTCCTTTTCGTTCCTTAGTGATTCTATAGATAAACTTGAGAAACCTACATCACCGAGATATAAAATAAAAGGTTTGGTTTTTCCATACATTGTAGGAAGCGGTAGATTTTATGTTTAGGGTTTATGATGATGAAATTCATAAACCGAGGCCCTTATATATAGCTTTTACAATGTGAAATTCCAACATTGTAAACCCATACTATTATACTTCCTTGTGTCAGAGGACCATAAGCCGATATATTGATAATTCAATTTATTCCATAATTTTTAAGTTCAGGTTTAAGTGTTGAGATTTGATCCATCTTCATCATAGTGCCCAAATTCAACCCGGTTACCACACTTAAGCCCATAATATCTTTGCACCTATAAGTATAATTTAGTTAATTAAATAATTAACCTGATTACTTTTAATTTATGTTTTTTTAAGACAATGATCGAATACTTTTATTATGCATGTTGGTCCATAAATATATTAAATAAATATATTTCGACAGATGGGAGCTCTAGATGTCTTAGTTGTAAAAGGATGTTGCTTGGTGCCGCAACTTCCAGATACTTTGATAAATCTCAAAATTTTATTGTTATAATATTGCAAATTCAGTAACATATCTTTATTAGGAAACCTTAAGAAACTTGAGATTCTTATCTTTTTCCACTCTGATATCGTAGAATTATCGGATGGAGTTATAGAAAAGAAAGGGCTCAAGGTGTTGGATCTGTCAAATTTCAGACACTTGATATTACTTCCATGTCTTGAGTAACTATATGTTACTGGCTCCACTGTTAAACTATGAGAATCTAGACTGGTCGATACCGTCCATAGAGGTAAAACTAGCTTTTCATAGTTGAATTAATTATCAAAGTTAATTGTATTGTCTCTATACAATATAAATAAATATCTACTCCCCGATAGCTTTATTCTACTCAATTTTACAAGGTTTAAAATTGTCCAAGATAACATGTTTATTCATAACTATCCAATTTCAAGAACACTTAAAATTAATGTGTTTAACAATAGCATCTTTAATGTATTTGAAATAATTTTTTGAAAGGTTGGGCATATGGTAATGAGAAATAATGATGGAATACGAAGCATAATTTTGAAGGCCATATGGATTTTCAAAAATTTAAATTCTATTGAGCCTTCAGATTGGAAGAAAATAACATGTCTGATTGAAACAACTAGTACAAGATGTTGCAACCAAGGAATTTTAGAATATAAAGAAATTGACTTTACTCAAAATGAAGAGTTTAAAAAAAAGTGTGTCCATGGCAGTTTCCATATGAGTTTTTTCATAAATTATAAATGGTTTTTGTCAAAGATTGTCTAAAGGTATGCGTTATTTTCCAGGTAAAACAACTAAGTTCTACGAACAAAACCGGAGATTCTATATTATTTTTTAGTCTAACAAACTTGATCCTGTATGATTTACCTGTATTAAGTTACATGTGGGAGGGTCCAACTCAAAAGGTAAATCTTAGTAGTCTTATAAAGGTTAAGATTTATGCATGTGGTAACTTAACAATTATTTTTTAACATTTATTTTTTTGTTGTCTATCGTATGAGCTTTTGTGTTCTTAAAAACTCTCAAGATAAATGATTGTGATGAGTTGGAATATATCATGGAAGAAAAAGAAAAGAAATAGAAAATATCATCTACTAGTCACGCTCATCCTTTTTTACAAGTTTAGAATATTTTTACATCAGTAGATGCAACATACTCAAATTATGTATTTCTCATATTCGTAGATCTCTATTATCTTCTGCAGTTATAACAACTATCTCTACACCAAAATGTTATGTTAGAGAATATTTTTAACTACTGAAAATAGGTGAATTGGACATTCTAATCACCAAAACTCACTAAGGATATTGTTATGGCCTTATAAGTTTTTTTTATAAGGATCACTTGTTTATGGTAGACAAGGTCTGAAAAGTTTCATAAGCAATTTGATCCAAATGGATTTTGTGCTTTGTATAATTGTTTACTATATTTACTTTTGTAATACTGCTAACTAACAATATTATTTTTTAATATTATTAGTTTAAAAAATTAAAACTAGGCGGAATGCTCCAAGATGGCCTTTGTCTCTCCAAAAAACACTCACTACATTTCATCATCGCGATCCCCAAATTGGAAAACCTAAATGCCCCACAAAAGCTCGATTAAGCTGAATTAATGGCTGAAATCACTACATAATCTCAAATCAAAGTTGATGTGTGTCAACACAAAGAAGAAAATCAAATGAAAGATTCATCTAAATAGGATTCAAGATCCAGAAAACATACAGAAAATCGAGTGCAAGAAAATTATGCAAAAAACTCAGATTCTTCTCCACTTCCTTATACCCATAAAATAAATCTCCAAAAATGAGGCACTACAATACCATATGTAAGAAACAACCCAATCGTCGACAACATCTCTCCAACTCATCTACAAAATCCACTTGGACCTACAAACACCACATCAAGATCTTATGCAGAAGCCACGAGTCTCAAAATGAAAGAATTTACACATGATAGAGTGTTCTACCATAATAAATAAGACTATAAAGCTGTTATCTTCCAAGTATTAGATAATAAATCTCTTATGTTTATGCTTCTAAATATACTTTAATAGAAAAAATATTGTTTGGTCGCCCCAAAATAGATGAATTCAAATCTTTTTAGAGTCTTTTAAGTTTTTAGGACTATATAATATAGCTGTCTGGGATCACAGACACTTATTAATTGAATTTGATAACCTATAAGACATTAAAAAATTCTGGAAAATAAATTTCTGGAATGTAGGTCAGTTTTCGTTTAGGTTACCAAAATGGTCACCTGAATTCAATCCCATAATGAAGTCTCCTCAAACTCTAGTTTGGGTAATAACCTTCCCTAAAATTCTTGAGTTCATGTACAATAGAGACTCAATAACTTATATTTCAAAGGAAATTTCTTTGCTTTTATCAATTTTGGTTCCCAAAAAATCGAGCAAACTTTAACTTATGTAAAGTTTGGCTCGTTATAGATGTTTTAAATCCTCGTCCCTAAACAATCGGGATAAGTTTTGGGGACAAAGATGTCTTATGGCAAGATATGAGTTATGATGATATGCCTCTATATTTCCACTCATGCAAACTCCTAAGCCATAAAGATACTAATTGTAATAAACGCCAAAATATCAAAGACAATGTTGTTGATATTGAAAATCAGCACTCTTTTGAGTGTATTAAAACCTCAAATAAGCATTTGATTCTTCAAAATGAAAATGGGTACAAAAATAAAATATGTAATTGTCAATACCAAACAAAATCAGTTACATGAAACTTCGAAGTCACCAACTTATCTGGATAAAAAAGAAAGTTATGACAACCTACAATCTGAAAAATTCACACTCTTCTAAAACACTCTTCACAACCAGGTTTACACAATAATCGAGTCAAAACAAAAAATAGAAAAGTAAGGACTCATACTATTATTAATGACTAAAATCATATTATAGAGGGCAATAACTTGATAATAGCTCAAAATTGTGAACCTAGTGATATGTCAAGTAATGATATTATAGAGGCACTTCACACAATAGATTTAAGCAACATATTCACTTTGTCAAAAAGACTTCGAAAACTATGAAACTTGGTAGTTTACCTTTATCACCTGAAATAAAAAGGATATCTTCCAGAAAGGAAAATAACAAAACCATTAGCAAAAGAATTAAAAAATCTAAAGTTAAAAATCTCAAAGGCCCTTTAATTACTAGGCAGATTCACTTCAAATGATCTCCAAGATCCTAAATTATCTTCTAAAATGACATTATCATTCCTTAGTTGGAATCCTTGAGGATGAACAATATGCATAATTAAAGCAATGGTACGAAAAATTGCAAATGTACGATTTCCTTTGTAGTTTTAGAGTATATTAGACTCGAATATCGAACCGAGAGGAATAAATCAATTTTTTCATTTTAATATAACAATGATACTAATTAATAAACAAAAATTAAAGTTTAAATATAAAAATATAATACATATAAAATAAAATAATCAATTAAATTTAAACTGATATATATTAAAACAATTCTAGGATTTTAAAACATGCATATATATTTTATTAAAAAATTTAAATAATTAATTAAATCAAATCTAAACATATATATTTTCCAAAGTCAGGTTCTCTTTTAGAGTGTTGTGATTATTAAAAAATTTAAATAATTAATTAAATCAAATCTAAACATATATATTTTCCAAAGTCAGGTTCTCTTTTAGAGTGTTGTGATCATCTCTGGATCTCACACAACTAACCCTATCGTATGGTTGGATATATCTCTAGTCCCCTACCTCCTACAATTGGGTCATGCATGCAACCTAATAACCTAGTTCAGACTTCGCTGGGTGATGACCGTAGCGCACTTTTTTTTCCAGAGGGAACCCGCAGCCGCTACTCAAAGTGCAATGAGTGCGCATAGGGTAAACCCTCAGTCTGACGCGATAGCCTGCAAACCAACGCCAGAAGGTAAACCACACAAGGTGACAGGCTCAACCGAGAAAGTGTATGTAGAGGGACTCGAACTCATGACCTTTTGGTCATAAGAATGCCATACTCAACCAACTCGGCTACCCCCACTACTCATTCAACCCAGTGATATTATTATACTTTGGAAATAGATTTTACCTCTCGGTCTCAACCTATACCTAACATCAGTCAATTGAACCCGTAAGCAATTGAAGACATTACAATCAATAATAATACTAAAAATAATATATAAAAAAATTAGAAATAAAAATAAATCCTTAACAAATATATATACAGAGGTTTTTAAACCTAGAACAAAAAGATTTAGCTCATAATGAGCATAACCCTAAAAAATAAAAAGAAGAAAGAAAAATGGTAAACTGTGTTATGGTCGTCTCGATCTCATTTGTTAGGGTTTTATTTATATGAAGAGTTATGAACTTTTTTTATTGAGCCTAATCTTCTAAAAATAAACCACATAGAGTATAATTATAATATTAAATAAAATAAAAGAATTAATTCATTCTTTTAAATTATATAATGTAATATTATAATTTAATTCTCCTAAAAATAAAATCATAATCTTTATCAAATAAAATAAAAGAATTATATTATTCTTTTAAATTAAATAATAAAGATATTGTAATTTATTCTTTAGGAAAATAAAATGTTAAGATGATGATCTTCAATTAATATCTTATCTTTTTTCCTTTCTTTCTTTTATATTTTCTCAAATTATCTTCAAGTCATTTACTTTTATTTTTTTCTTTAATTATAGCTTTTATGTTCAATCTTAACTTATTTTCTCTTCTTTTACTTCAATTTTACTAATTAATAAAAAGTAACCAAATGAGAGTATTTTTATTCATAATTTACTAACAATTAATAAGTATAAAAGTAATATAAAATCAATGATAAATATATTTTAATCAAGCAATAGTTAAAACTGAAAAGATAGACATCATTTCTCTACAATAATAAAATATAAAAAAAATAGGCTTTAACTCTAGATATGCAAATAATAGTAATAAACTACGGATATTTTAGATAGATAAGCTCCAATATCTTTTCTGCAAGTCAAATGGTTTCCATACCTTGGACATTGACATTGATTCATTAATCTTATTTGAAATCCTTAGTCATCACAATGACCCATGACACCTTATTCTAATAATAAAATGTTGTAGAAATATAATCTTATCCCAAATGAATATAAGGCATATATTCATATAATCGAATTATGTTGCCGACTCGATTACCAAATGGGCTCTCAGTCTCAGATTAAATTGTTGTTTTTTTATCAAATCAAACCCCAACCCTTTAGTGATATAATTTTGCTTGAAGATCTAAATGTCTGGATATCAGAGACTTGTAAACTCATTAGGTTCAATCATTATAGGTTTTCATTTTATCAAAATACTTATATTTTACTAATCCTCTAAAGGCAGGGTTATCCTTGGAAATATTTTATTATTATTGTAGGAACAAGGAAATCACATACAAAGAAAGAAGTGGACAGTCAAACACAAGTGCAGATCATCGAGACATGTTCCAATAAATAAAGTAAGCTAAAATGGAAAGAAATCGAACACTATAATCAAGCCATATATAATTACTTAGACTATTTAAAATCAGCAAACAACTGCAAAAGTCAAATCTGGTCCCATATGGTCCTCAATTTGTATACTCTGAAGCCAAAAAGTCTATTATTAGTGTTATTTTATTTTGCTAATTGTTTTTTTAATTTTTTTAACAGTTTTTATTTTATTTTCGAAATATATCTTTTACACCACTTTTTTTACTCATCTCGTAAATATAAACACAAATGTAATTTAGATTGTTCTTTTGAAATTATAATTAAAATATAAACTATTTTGGTTAAAAGTTACGTATAATATTAGAAGGAAGGAGAAGATATATTAAAATATTTTCATATCGAGCCCAGTAGCAGGCAGTCCTCTTCTGAAACATCCAACCACATTGAGCCCAATAGCAGGTCGGGAAATTGGGTATGCAGGTTTAAGACATAAGCGGCTTTAGCATCGGCCACTCCCCCCTCCATTAGCTTTTTACACTTGGCGACAAAACGTGCATTTTCAGCTTTGCCAAGATCCTGAAGCTCGTCTGTTTCCTTGGTCTTCTTTACCACTAAGTGGCGGAGAAACTGATTCCAGACTTTTAGTGCTGCCAAGTGACACTCTTTATTGTCACGGCCTTTCCTGACTCGCGAAAGAGAGGAGCTCATGGAATTGTTCTTTGCTTTTAGCCCTATCCTCCATAAGATTTTTCATTCATCCCTCTCTTTGAGCTCTTTCTCCAACTCAGCTACACGTTTTTTGGCATCTGAAAACTCTTGGCTTAGTTGTCCCGCCCGTCTCTAATTCATAGCCAACAGCACAATCATGCTATATAGCGATAGAGAAAAGACGTGATTACATTGCAAGGAAAAAGTATTTGAACTTCTAGGCACCAAAAGCACGGGTAGTTTCGTCCCGCTAGACGAGGCTCCGTCAGCTCTCCTTACATCAGAAGGGTCGACCATTTTCTTATCTGGGGTAAGCTCACCAACTTCATCTTCATCGGCAATAACCACAACAGTGGTGTTCTCCGTAAAAAGCGTTGCTGGAGCAACAATATCCCCGGCCCTGACACCTTCTTCATACTGCTCGAAGAGAGAGGAATAGTAGTGTTCTCGACGACAGGCAGAGCCATCCTGACCGATCCTGACTTAGAGTCTACCTTCTTCTTCGTTTCTTTTGGCCTTATGGCTTCATTACCATCGGCCACATATTTATTCCATTTCTTCTAAACCTCCTCCTCCTTACAACTTACCTTCCCAGTATCCGCATCAATTACTGGCTCTTTCCCCTTAAATTCATCCTCACCTTTATTTTCCTGCTCGGCAATCTCATCACACTTCGAGCGCTTACTCGACGCCCTATTACGCTTTGGTAGAAATAAATGTGCATCAAGCGCGTCGGTCTTTGCAACCAAGTTCACCAAACTGGGTGGTTGGCGCAACTGTTTTGCGGTCAGAGGCTCGATAGAGCAGCGCCAAAGGTTAATAATTATTAAGTTGGTATTCTTGAAGCATCTATGGAACACACGACCCCAATTCTTCCGAGCATAGTCTTTTAGATTTTGGAAGGTCAACTTGACAGCTTCAAAATAATCTTTTTCAGCTCCTAGATATGCTCCTTGCACACTGAAACAACGACTCGAATATAAAATAAAATAAAAAATATTACTGTCATGAATCCATGTGCGTAGCAGCCGCCTCAGGTTCTCAGGAGTATAGGGGCATCCATTTTCCCAACAACCACTGACGAAAATGAACCGATGCTTCCATGACTTGTCACCTTCCAAGAAATCAGTTACTATCTTCCAAGTATTTCCCAAAGAAGAATAAAAGGCCGGACATGGCGACATAGTCATCCATTTTTGGGATCCAGAAGAACTCTGAGACCTCAGTTGAAGAGATCGGTAAAAATAATTATCTCCCGGGTCCTAACATGTTGTCTCCCCAAGAACGGGAAAACGCACTTTTATGCTTTGTGGTATGCCCCACCAGATTAGTAGCTCGGGTTGTTACTTTAGAGTACAATACAAATACTTGCCTTCGTACAAGGTAATAATGTTTTCCCTACACAGAGACTGGTGATAGCTGGTCGTCATCACTACCTCGATCTCAGGAGGAAGAGGCTCTTCGGAAGGAACAGGAATAACCGCCCTTTTGCCTTCAGTTGTAACCTCTTCTTCTGCTTGGTGCCCCTCTTCGGGAGCAGCTTCTACATCAGCCACAGGATCAACCTCGACGGGCACCTCTGGGACCTTATCAACAACGGTCGTCTTCTCTTCAGCATCGATGAGGTCAGCTTCTTCCGAAATTTTTGAACGAGCTACAATTTTGGCCTTGACCGAGGCAGGGTTTACAAAGCTTAAGCTCCTAATGATGTGCTTATGCTGGGGTCGCTCTCTTGCAGGTTTTTCAAGGCGTCTCTCTCCATCCTGTGACGATCAGCATCCTTTTAAGCAACGCCCCAAGGAGTAGCAGCAGTGTTAACGCTTTTCCGGACACCGATAATAATATCAGTTAGCTGCATCATTTCGGGTGTGGATGATGCACTATAATTCACCCATCGTAACGGTTTCTGGTTTTTGAATGTTGATCGGGAGTAGAAGAACTGGATAAATCACCAGTGGGAGTTACTCGTTTAGTTTTCAGGTGACCAGAAAGACCGCACGGGGGATCGGGGTAGGGTCACTCGAAGAAATAAGAACTGGTTTTGGGGTCTGGACAGTAGGTAGTTTTTGCGACAAAAATGTTTCCACGGGCACGGGTGACGATCGAATGGGATCGAGAGGAGGGGGAAAAAATGTATGTGGACTTCAGGTGGAATCCCAAATTAATCCCGCGGTACGGTATTCTTCAGCCCTATCAGTGATGCTGGCGTAATCGATAAACCCGAACACATGCTTCTTTTTCTTTTAGGCTTTCGATTTTTTTGGGACGTTCTTTCTCTAGAACGAGCAATGATACCACTTTCTCTCACTAAAATTTCTCTGAGGAAGCAAATGGTAATCGAAGCGAAGGCATATTTATAGGCAGCCTTGAGCCTTAACTTTCTTTTATATATGGAAGTCCAAAGGAAAATAGCCGCGAGAAGTTGAAGAGTCTTTTGGGGAGGTGTGCGATTAGACGTGCATCATATAAGAGAGTGACACGTGGAAGCTATCATCAGTTACAATGGAGATATGCCATTATTGATCTAGCTTAGTAGATGGGTGGCATCGTCTAAACACGCATGTACCACAAATGAGTCCCACGTGTACACTAACGACGAGGAACGAAAGGGTCCGTTATAGTAGATAGGCTAGCAACATTTTTAGACCCGAGTCAGGCCCATCACCAAGAGTCTCGGGATTTGGTGGTCAAGACTAAGCAACTGAATCCTCTCCTAAGTGTCGCGAGGATTATAAACTGATCGGACACGGCGGTCCCGCAAGATAACAGACAAGTTAGCCACAGGAACGAGGAGTTAGAGATTCCCGATGATCAAGTGGAAATCCCGATGCGGCCACATTTTTTAGTTTTCATTTGTGAAGGACCGTTCCCGAAGCAGTAACACGTTAGAAGCTACTCGAGCCAAATTACGACGACTCTTCACTCCCAAGCTCTTGACGACTGGGGGCTACTGATGAGGCAATAAATCACCAGGCTCAAGATTGGAAATATTAATTATAGAGAAAAATAAATGTATTTGTCTTATTTATATATATTCAAAGGGGAGATCAAAGTTGGAGGATAATATTCCTAAGTATAGGAAAGTGATGGACCAATCTGTAAAGACAAACTAGAAATGTTAAAGGACCATAAAGGAAAAAAGGTGGGGGCCACCTCACCCACTATACAAGGGAACCCCCCCCCCTTTTCTGGGTTGGTGTACATTATTAACTACATTCTCTTTCTACTTTCTCTCTCTACACTTTCCTCTATAGTCACATCAAAACCTAGATCTAAGGTTCCCACCTTAGTCACTTTTTATCTCATCAGCAACCACTTTCGGACGGACTTTAAGAGTCTTGGAATACATCAATGTTACTTATTGATGAGTTCATTCTCCTCTAGCCAAACAAAAATCAGAGGCGTATCTAGATTAGCTCGTGCTGACTTTGTTACTACTTTACTAAAACTTATTCATTAGTTCAAACCTTCATTGAAGAAAAAAGCTTTATTTGTCGAAGGAAAAATAGTACAACTAACATGTAGCAGACTGCTAGAGTTACTTTGATGAGTTTCATAATCGAATAGACTCCGAATTTGTTTGAAATTGCTTCATATTACCTAAAATTTCTCTTAAATGTAACTCAATAGTCCCTAATATCCTTTCAAATTATGTAGAATGAACTGACATTGTTGGAAGAGATAGATAAGCAACCTTAATCATGAAAATTCAGGTGAGTGAGAGCTCGTACCTTCCAAAATTATTTCATGTCGTTTAAAATAAAATTGGCCACCAAATGTATCTTGAAAGTTGCTTAGTTGGTTTTGAATTATAAAAATATGCAAATAAAATAAGTTTTTAAGCGCTAACTTTGAATCTGACACATATTCAAGACGCATGCGTGTTGTTTTAATTTCATGCATGCAATTATTAGTTATTCTTACATGCCACCCATTCATTTTGGATTCACTTTCCCATTGACCTACAAAACATCGAGATCATCAGATTTAAAAATTTAAAGGCACGTGATTTATTGTACATTTACTATAAATGATTTTCTTCTTTATGTTTGATACTTGTTTGCTTGATTTCCCATTATTATTATTTGAAGCCTTACCCTAACTTTGATGATGACATGATGAATAACCTAACAAGATTCACCATTAAAACATCTAAAATTGGTTTCGTGTTGATCACTTGTAATTGGATGAGTAAAGCTATCAGGATACAACATTAGTCTAATTCCTCAATGAAGTTATAAAAATTGACTTATACCGTTGTGAGTGATTTATTATTGCGTGTCGGTGGATGGTTGCATAGATATCCGATTGGAGTTTTTGTAAGCCTTGCTCTTTTTAATTTGATATAACTCTCCACATACCTAAATTGAAATCTCCTACTTCATGATAGTGTTGGGTAGGGGTCCTAAAAGTATTATTTGTCCATACACTACAACTTCTACCACGCCATAATAGTCTTATAGCCCCCTCATGTTGTCAACAAACCTCTGAGCATACTCTCTCAAACTCTCTTTAGGTATTTTTTATATTAGATGATTAATTACTATATTTTTTTATTGCTTTTAAACCAACGAATGGTTTCTAAAAGTCGTGTATAACATCTTGAAGCTTGTAATTAAACATGTTGGAATGTTGTTGAACCATGTTAATGTGTTTTCTTTTAATGTTAGAATAAACACCTTACACTTCATATTATCACCGGATTTTTTCAACATGATGAATCTGGCCCTTTTTACACAGTGAATTTATCCATTTTGTGATTGTTAAAGTTTGATGGTAGATCTTTATTCAAGATTTCTAGTGTTAATGGGGACTCTTTTTATAAATCATCATCATTGTTATCAATAAAAGTTATTAATTTGTTCATATTCGCATGCCCCATGAAAGTATATGATTTTTGTTGCCCTCGTCCATCTCATTTTTCAGCCAAAGGTTTAGTACTACTTTTTTTCATAAACATTAATTGATATCCATAAGGCGTTAAACTTGTATTGGTAATGCAAAAAAAGAATTTGCATGTGAAGGATAATTGTTATAGGATTCTACTAGCCCATGTATACAAGATATGGCATGTATTGATTGTTAGCGTTTGTTGTTATCAAAACCTGAGCATATGGATAAAGAACATTTGGGTAGGATGGTGGTACGGTTGCGTAATTTTGATGGAATCGATGTTGCATCAGAGGTGTTTGATATTGGTGGTAACTTAGTTGGATCATTGGTTGAGTCATTGGTGTTTGGTAAAAATATGGTTGAATTACCAATCAGGATATTAAGTATGTTGGTAATTTAGTATAACTTCTAGCTGAGCTATTAGGACGTGTTGATGATTCAGCTGGATCCGTGACTGAGCTTTTGGGGTTTATTCATAATGATAGTTCGTTACATGCTGGAGTGAAGGAACTTATTAATCATTCTATCGAATGTAGGCATTGCCTGTTGGACTAATATATCTCAAATGTTACCATCTTAGACTGGCTGATTCGTCCGCTTGTGATCTTCACTCCTCCTACCAATTATGTCTCTAAATATATGGTTTTTGTTCCTCACGCGGTGATTGCGCTAGTGTTTTCACTTTTACTAGAGGATCCCATATCCGAATTATCATTAGCAACATTATTGTTTGTGTATCAGACTTTTAAGAGTCTTTGGGAATTTCACTATGAATAAACTATGAATGGCAATTCGAGTGCGGTTGGCCCGACCCGACCCAACCCGATCCGATCTGGTCAGGTTTTGTTTGGCCCGAACATAGAACGGACCGGGTCCGGGTTAAAAATTGTTACCCGCAACCGGATCGGACCGGGTTCGGGTATCTAGTTTGTTCGACCCGTTCCAACCCAAAAATTATAAAAATATATAAATATTAATATATTTTTTATATAATAACAATAATATATATAATAAATTAATATATTTAAAAATAAATTTAAAAATATCAAAAACTACTGCCCGCGGGTCAGACCGAGTTGACCGACAGACACGAAGGGATGGGTTCGAGTTTGAAAATACAAGTCCGGCAACGAATCGGGCTGGGTTCGGAATCAAATGTCCAAAAATTAGACTCGGGCAGGTCGACCTGAATCCGACCTGCGAACGGTCCATTGTCATCCCTAGAATAAACCCACTAAAAATGGGGGGTTGACATAAGTAATATATTATTTTACAAAAATAACGGGCGTATAGGCATTAGTAATCTTCTCTTCATATGTACACTTAGAAAACCTCAACATAATCACCTTCTCTCATCCGAAGAACCATAAAAGTTCGAAGAAGATTTTGTAAGTTTTGAACCACCATTATTGTTATTCTTTTTGTATTTTTTCTCAACAGATATGTTATCAAACTTTAACAATTTTTTCCATTCTCTAATAATCTTTTATTTATAGATGTAAAACTGAGACCATGAATTTTATTAGGTTTTTTATTTTAAATCGAGAATGTGCATTATATAGCTTACAAAGATAGATAATTCGTGTACTTAAACGACAAAAAAATAATTAATATAAAAATTGAATGATTCTCGGAATGAGATCTTCGTAAAACTTATAAGTTTTACTTTGCGATAATTTTAAATAATAGACTTATCTTCGTAAAACTTATAAGTTTCTCTTTGCGGTGATTTTTTTTAATGGAACTTTATTGATGAAAAAAGGTTACAAAAGTGGCGCCAAAATTTTGAAATCAAATTCGAAAAATTGCGGCAAGGAAACTTATACAATTTTGAAATGAACTTAGACTAGAAGCTAGGAACATAGTTCAAGAGCTATAAAAGCCCTAGCCACAACTCCATATCAGTCCAGATACGCAGGTTCAAATTCAATATCTAAAGACCATCCAACTTTAGGCATGAAAAGTCAGAAGATATTATCACGAATTTGATTAGTCCCTAGACACCAACTCTGATGAAATGCATCTGACTCTACTCGAGCTTTGATACAACTAGCAGCCCCAAAATACAGCTCCAAATCAGTCCAACACATGCTAGCGAAATGAGTCGATACGACCATCAACCATAATCAATCAGCGCAGCTCAAGCAACATATCTCTAATATAATGCAATTTCTTCAACAACTTTATCATTACAACAAACCAACAGGCCTGCATCAGTAGCAAACCAACAGTCCTTTATCAGCAGCATTTTTCATTAGCAATACGAATATAATGGTAAGCAATCACTACAACTAATTAGTGATATAAACCAGCCTTAAATCCTCAAGAATAATGATAGCTTTCAGGTTATTAGGGATGCAATTAGGAAGAATGTTGAATGTTTCCTTGGATTTCAGAGAATGTTGGGCAAGCCAATCTGCTGTCTAGTTTTGTTCTCTGAAATTATGATTTAAAGTCATGATTGGATGAATTAGCTTAAGAATACAGTCGAGAATAGGTTTTAAATACCAATGAGCATTCTTGTTATGATTATTCAGCAGATTAACAACAATTAAACAATCAGTTTCAACATCAATCGACAACCAATTATTAGCTCTACACGTGAGTAAACCATCTAACAGTGCCCTTATCTCAGCAATAAGAGGACTGGTTTTGCCATAAAGGTAGCTAGAACCATGTAAGAGGTTGTCATTACTATCCCTAGTAACAATCGAACCACTAGATTCCCCATTTCTAAGACAAGAGGCATCAGTGTTCATCTTCAATCTCCCAGTAGGAGGAAGAATCCACTTAAGGTAGATAGGCATATTCGTAGAGCTAAGATGATTACAACAGCCCAATTTACAAGCAGCATTAAAGTTGTCTTTCCAATGAGCTTTATTCAACATCCTTCTAATATCAAGTGTATGAAGCACAGTATTTATTTGATTAATTGCAGAGTTGAGGGAGATGATAACACCTTTAATTTTCAACAGATTTATGGCTTTCCAAATTACATGAAATATAATAGAGGGTAAGATATTTCTGACCTGAATCTTCTTAGAATTATGCCATTCACAAACTCTACTTTGATGAATAATATTCATATGACTTGCGATATGAACATTGAAGATGTCTGCATAATGTAACCAAATATACCGGACAAACTTATAAGAGACAAAAGCATGGTCAATAGTCTCACAGTTATTACGAAATTGGCATTTAAAGGCTAAAGAAATTCCTCTTTTTTTAACAATAGAATCAACAAAACGTAATTATGAAGTAGTTTCCAATACATGAAAGAATATTTTGCAGGAGTCAGGTTATTCCAAATTTTGTTGAAAACAGATGAATAATTGTATTTAGTCTTAACACCATCCCAAGTATCTTTCAAGTTTTGCTTACAACTTTTGGAAAGATTTCAAACCATAGCATCCTCCTTATCAACCTTGATAGTAAGCTGAGTTATTCTTTCAATAATATCAGGCTGAATAAGATTAATAACTTTAGATAAATCCCAGCAATGGTTAGACCAATAATTGTTAACCTTTTCACGAAAGAACCACAGATTATTAGCAGCAACATTTAACTTCAAAATAGGTTGATTATTTATCCAGTTATCAAGCCAGAAGTCAACTTGTCCATTGCCTAAACTCCAGCTAATGTGATTTTCAGCAATCTCACGAACCTTCGTCATTATTTTCCAAACCATTGATCCAGCTTTAGAAGAATTAATCAGTAAAGGATGATACTTATAACAGTATATGATATGCATGATATTATACCAATAAGTTTTGTTATCTCTAAAATTTTCCCAAAGATTACAAGATATAGCAGTTTGAATATCTTCAAAGTTTCGAACATTTAAACCTCTCATTTGAAACGTTTTACACAAAGTATTCCATCTACACCAATGAACTTTATTTTCAAAATTGTTTGAACCTCAAAGAAATATATTCAATATAGTTTCTAGTTTAGTAATAATGCCTTTAGGGAGAACATTACTTTCCATCCAATATAGAACGATATTCATCAATACGGACTTAATCAAAGTAAGCATGCCAATAAAGGAAAGGTGAAAAGCATCCCAATCATTGATTTTATTGCTGATTTTGCAAATCAGGTTGTTATAGTTGCTGACTTTATTGCTGGTGCTGATTGTCACACCTAAATAATCCATATGGGTAAATAACTAGAAGAGAAACCATAATTATTAGTAATAACATCAATCCTAGAGAAGTTCATACCATTAGCCATCACAATCTTGGTCTTTTCTTTATTAACAACTTGACCCGAAATAGTTTGATATCTTTACAGAAAGTTACAAAGATTAAGAATATTAGAGTCTTTGCAATTAGTAAATAACAAAATAGCGTCAGCAAAAGCAAGCCTATTAACGTTAACATTACTTCTACTTTTATAGCACATAAATTTGTTAAGAGATAAAAGAGAGTTATTACATCTTATCAGCACCTTCTCTGAAATGATGAAGAGATAAGGAGAGATAGGATCTCCTTGTCTTAGACCTTTTTTGTAACTAAAGAAACCAAAAACATCACCATTGATAAGCATGGATACATTAACAGCACTGATAATCTTCTTAATAAGGCAAGCAAATCTAGAAGAGAAACCAAACTTTTTGATGACTTTTAAAATAAAGCAATGAGTCAGCTTGTCAAATACCTTTGATATATCAAGTTGAATCAAAATTTTATTATCTTTAATCTATCTATTAAGATCATAAAGAAGCTCTTTGGATATGAGAATGTTCTCCTGAATACATTTACCAGGGACAAAGCCTCCTTGATTAGGAGAGATGATTTTGGGCAAAATAATAGAAAGCCTATGAGCAATAATTTTAGACATGATACGATTAAGAGGAGAACAAAGACTTATCGGTTTATAGTCCTTCCATCTTAAAGAGTTAGCAAGCTTAGGAATTAAACATATACAGTAACAAAGATGCCACTAGGTATGTTCTTACCAAGAATGAAATCTTTCATAGCATTAATCATATCATATTTAATGATGTGCCAGCAACATTTATAGAAACTATGAGTGAAACCATCCATACCTGGGGCACTTGCAGGATTTATGTTCTTGATGATGTCCCAAATTTTAGTTTCATCAGGAGGTTTAAGCAAGTTTCTGTTATCTTTATCAGTGATAATGGTTGGAATGTTGTTCAGCAACTCATCATTCATACAAAGGTCCTCCTCATCTTTATTAGCATAAGGGTAATCCGTAAGAGCATGCTCAAAGAAATCAACAGCAGAAAGGCCAATTTCCTTCTTGTCAGTGATCCAAGCATCACCATTCTTAATACCATTAATGTCGTTCCTTCTTCTCTTCTTTTAAACAAAATTATGATAAAATCTAGTATTTTATCACCTTCAATAGTCTAATTAGAGTAACATTGTTGTCACCAGTAAGCCTCATCCATTCTCTGCGCCTTAATGAGCAAAGCATTAAATTTAGCAAGTTGATGTTTAGACTCATTAGTTTGAAGATTCTGATGATTAAGCTTCATAACTAAGACTTCATCTTCTAAAATTTGAACTTTGTTGAAAATGTTACCAATGTTGCTTCTATTCCAACTGATCAAACCTTTTTTAAGCTTCCTTCATTTGTTCCAAATGATGAACAAAGGAGCTCCCATCAAATCTTGATTTCAATTGGTTTCAACAAAGGGCAGAAAGCTATCTTCCATAGTCCAAATTTACTGAAACTTAAAACTAGATTTTACTCTAGTGAAATCATTAGATATAGAAATGATAATTGGCATGTAATCTGAACAAGTCCTAGCTTGATGATAGATCCTAGTATTAACAAAATAATTGGACCATTAGACCAGGTGAACTTCGATCCAATGTAACCAACATCTTCAATAATGCATTGCCTTATCATATCATTGAATTCATTAGTGTTATTAATGCAAAAAGTACTACAACCTATATATTCATCAATAGAACTAACAACATTAAAATCACCACAAATCAGCCAACTGAACTCATTAGTAGCAATACTTTTCAAGAAGTTCCAAAGCTCAATTAGGTTGAGCCTTTGGCATTCAGCATAAACAACAGTAAGCATAACATATGTATTATCATTTTTAATGTTAATTTTAAGATTCAGACATTGATTAAGATCATTGAGAATCATAACAGATAATTCATTGTGCCAAAAGATCCATATCTTATTAGTTATATTGTGAGCAAAATTATCAAAACCAATCTTGTTAGCAATGATGTTAATAGCATCAACACTAACTAAAGGCTCATAAACAGCTATAATCTTAGCATTATTTTTCTTAGACAAGTATTATAGCCTTCTAATTGAGGCTTTATCTTATATACCTCTAATATTCCAGTTGATAATATTAATCATTAAGAGAGTTAGAGGATTTAGATTTACTTGAACTATTGAATTGTAAAGCTTTAATAATTTTACTCTTTGTTCTCTTCTTCCCTTTCGCAACCTTAAACTTTTTATCAAAGATCTCCTTAAAGTTGCCTTCATCTTCATCTTTATTCTGATTCTTTTGATCTTTAGAATAGTTATCATCATGATTAGTATTCTCCTCACCTTGATCATTTATTTCTTATTCAGAATTCTCAATGGAGTTTTACAGTTGGTATCTTGATCTTCACTGAAAAAATCAGGAGATTGAGTATTCCAATCAAGCTTGTTTTTTGGAGAATGTTGAAGACTTCCTATATTATCAACTTTTGGAGAAGAATCGCACTCCATGTTAACGTAATCAGTATTGTCATTAGCTCCATAAGATAAAGCTTGAAGAGCTTCTATAATTTCTCCTCGCTCATGAGTTTTAAAACCAATAATTTCATTTTCTTAATGATCTTTTTCTTGATATTTTCCCAAATATTTAGTAACAACAGATTTCAGTTTGTTAACCTATTCACCAGCTTCGTCATCATTATCTTTATAAAAAATCTTGCATTTGTCTTTGTTATGCCCAAGGTGCGTGCAATGAGTGCAACATTGTGGTAGATTCATATATGATATTCTAACCCAATGTCCAAAGTTTGACCCGAAGCCTATCCATACATCATTCTGCAACTCGGAAGTAACATCTAATTCGACTAAAACAGTGCATGATAGAAATAACCTATTTTCATCAGGAACTTTAACCAAAAGCGTTTCACCTATCATAGATGCTATGGTAATAACCGGACTTATATCATATAAGTGTTCTGGCATGTCAAGCTTAATCTAGACAGGCGCAATAGAGCTTTCCTTTGTAAAGTCTCTTGATCATTTCAAGAGCCTTATTACTGTACTCGTGATGGTCCAGACTGCATGCTGTCATATTTTGCCAATATCTTGTTTGGCATCAAACTCTAATATGATATGTTTGGAGTCCCAGATCTTATACCTATATGCTGACTGAAACTTAAATGATTCAAGGAAATGAATCAATAGATTTCTTTTAGGTAGACCATGTGTGAACTTGCCCACTATTGAATGCTTGGATTTTGACTTCAAATGCTTAAGAACATATATACTATATTGAATCGATATGTGGTCTGATTTGATGTCAGTAGTTTCTGGCTCGACATCAAGTTTTCCTTAATGTCTTAAGTTTTTCTTGACAATTTCAGCATATGAAAGAGATTTCTCATCTGTATTGCTATCGTTATTAACCATATCTTTCATCAAATCAGTTGATTTGAGAAAGGAAGAGGAGAAAGAACCTTCCTTAGCGATCAAGAAAGAGAATTTCCTTTCTTGGAGAAAAAGAAAGTCATTTATCCTTTCAAATCATTCGTCGATGGTCCCGCTCGCGGTGATTCTAAACAATAGACTATTGTGACTTTAAATCCGTAAAATTAAAATTTGAAATATATGACTTTAATTTTGTAAAAAATTGAATATAATTTGAATAGTTTTTAACTTGATATTATATAATTTTATCCATAAAAATATATATGTTTGCCTCTCATTTTTAAACAATAAGATTTTTTTTATTAAAAATGAAATATAAAAGTAAATTTTATGATTTAAAACTAAAAAAGTTATATTTCTCACAAATTTTGTCACGTGTTTTAATAAATTGTTATATTTATTTATAATGCATATAGAGGGTAAAAAACACTGTTAGTCCTCCATGTTTACCACTTGTATCAGCATAGTCCCTTTCGGTCACTTCTCCATAAAACTTATCCCCTCCGTTTTAAAAATTTATAAATATAGTCCCCGCAAATATAAAACATTTAAAAATTGACTTGTGGCACTTAAAATCTCAGTTTTGTATCACTTTTGGTCCCCAAAATATGCGGAGGAACTAATGATGCAAATTTTTAAAATAAAAAAATAGTTTTATGTAGAAATGAACGAAAAAGACGACTATGTTGAGACAAGTGGTAAACATGGTGGAGCAACAATTTTTTTAAGCCGCATATAGATTATGTTAATTTTGAATACCATTAATGTTGGTAGCAAATAAAAATAGAAACCTATAAAATCTTTTAACCAAGTCTATGAATCAGGAACAATTAAATTAAAGAGATTGAAAAAACATTTGAAAACCTGGAATTTGAATGTTTTTGGAAACATTTTCAATAAAGTAAAAGATGTTGTTTTAGAAGTTGAAAAATGTGAATTGATTCACCAGAACAGGAAAAATAATGCTTCTAAGTCTGACCTTTCAAAGGCCAATAGCACCCTTATCCTTGCATTAAAGGATGAAGAGTGCTACTGGAAACAAAAGTGCTTTAACTCTTGGCTACAAGACAGTGATGGAAATACTAAGTTATACCATAGCTTTGTAGCCAAGAAAAGAAAGCAAAACGTTATAAATGGAATAAAAGTTAATGAGGAGTGGATTACTGACCTTAATGGGATTGCCTCCTCTGCAGTGGATTACTTCAAAATGAATCTTTCGTTTCCTCCTGAAAATAACAATAACAATGTTGATAATGAGTCTGTTTTAAACAATATACCCAAGCTTGTGCAGGATAAGGACAACAAAGAGATTATCAAGCCAGCTTCTATGGAGGAAATGATGTGGTCATCTTCTCAAACAGCACTCCTTCTTCAGTTAGATGCCTTAGCGACCTGCTAAATCAGTATCAGATGGAATCAGGGCAGTCTATTAATATTGAAAAGACCAAGATCATTACCTCCAATAGAAGTTCAAGGGCCAATTCTGCCTCATTAAAAGCTACACTGGGATTTAAAACTGAATGTGCCCCTTTCAACTATCTGGGCATCACAATTGCTGACAGCAACAAAGGGAAGTATTATAAACCATTATTAACCAAAATATATAATAAAATAAATGATTGGGACTTGAAGAACTTGTCTTACAGTGGCAGATTGTCACTTATAAGACATGTTCTCCACCCAATCATATATTTCTGGATGCAAAATTGTGTCATACCAAAAAATATCCTAAGGAAGATTGAACTATGCTTCAATAAATTTTTATGGAGACCTAAACTAAATGAAAATGCTATACACTGGTCTTGTTGGGACAACCTATGTAAGCCATATGGTGAAGGGGGTCTGAATATCAAGCATTTGTCTGATATTCAGACTGTTTTCACCTATAAACTGTGGTTTCTTTTCAGAAATAGGAAGTCTTTATGGTCAAATATTATTGCAAACACATATTGTAAAACCAGTCATCCACTGGTAGCTAAGTGTTGCACTGGGGATTCTATTGTTTGGAAAGCATTGTGCTCTATAAGAGAGAATGCTGAAAGTTTTATTCAATGGACTGTTGGTAAAGGCACTATGGATTTTTGGAGAGATTCATGGCAAGGTTTGCCTCCTTTTATTACAGACCAAAGCCCTTGGTATCTTCCTGCTCAGGTGAAAACTTTTTGGAAAAATTACAGTTGGGATCCTATTCTCACATCATTTCTCTCACATGATCAATACCAACACATTTGCAGTGTTAGTATTAAGGATGATCAAGAAGATGGAGTAGAATGGAAACTTTCTAAAACTAAAACATTTTGTACAAAAAGTACTTGGGAAAACATAAGAGTTAAAAATGTCCCTTCTTTCTTTTTTAAAAAGATCTGGCATAGTTTTATTCCGAAAAAATTTTCTTTTTTAAGCTGGAAGATACTTAAGAGCTACATTCCAACAGACAGTGTACTTATTAAGAGAAGGTTTTATATTGTCTCTAAGTGCCAGTTCTGCAGCAACTGTGAGGACACCTCTCACCTTTTTATAGGTTGCTGCTTTGCCTGGCACTTATGGAATTACTATGGTCTGTTATTCAAAATACCAGTAAAAAGATATATGACCATAAGACACATGTTTCATGTATGGTTCAGTGCTACTAGAGGGTCTTTCCATATAACTCATCTGATGCCACAATTGATTGTGTGGACCATATGGTTTAATAGAAATCGTATTAAGTTTGGCAAACCAAAGGATAACTTCTTTCAGGCAGTAGGCAGAATTAATAGATTTGTCTTAGGTATAGACTCAAGGTTGCAACCTAAGCACTGGTCCTATGTTATGAATGCAGGTAATGAAATAGGTGCATATTCTAGTAGTCAAAAGAGGATACATTACCTGGTGTGGAGGCCACCTGACCTGGGAAGGCTGAAGATTAACGTTGATGGAGCTTCCTGTTTCTCCGGTGAGGCGTACGGCGGAATCATCGTTCGCGACAGTGGAGGAAACTGTGTCGAGTGTGCAGGTTTTCTCTTTGGAAAACTGACTCCTTTTCAAGCAGAGAGAAGAGCATTGATTGAGGCTCTTCTTCTCTGTAATAGGAGAGGGTGGGAAGCAGTAGACATTGAGTCTGACTGCTTAACCCTGGTACAAAGCTTTAACTCTGTCGATGTAATCAAAAGCTCAAACGAAAGGGTATTCAAAGCTCTTGTTCGACCAGCCATGAAAATATACCACATCCCCAGAATGGTGAATGTGGCAGCAGATTGGTTAACAAAATGGGTTTTGGAAGAGAAACGATGCTGTTCATTTGTTGATGACATCCCAACATCGCTTCGTGCTATCGTGATCTTAGAAGGTCTGGGTATCGGGTATATTGATTCTGGATGAGGAAGCTTTGTTTGATGGGTTGTATGGTGGAAGTAGATCGGAAATTTTTAGCTATGGTGGTGTTTGAAAGTCACAAATTGGGGCTAGGGTTTGTGAAAGAGAGAAGACAAAGGAGGCAGAATAATTAGGGTTTCTAATTAGAATAGAGATCGAGACTGGTCCTATATCAGTCTAGCCTAGTGTTGGGCCTTTGTTTCTATTTTCTTAAACCCAAGTTACAACTTCCATTGGGCTTCTGTATTATGGTTATATTAGTATAATATAATAATAATTTTTGCCAAAAAAAAAAAAAAAAAAAAAGAACAATTAAATACAACCCATACTGTTTATGATCAAATTAGGATCCTTGGCGCAATGGTAGCGCGTCTGACTCCAGATCAGAAGGTTGCGTGTTCGATTCACGTAGGGTTCAAATTCTTTTTTTATTTTTTTTTTGCTACCAGAAAGTCAACAGCCTTGCTCAAACGGAAACCACAAAGTCACTCAAGCAATCGCAACACCTAATGTATCTTGTTAACATGTTTAAGTTTAAAATTTTGGATCTAGATTTAGGAGTTTGTACTGATCTTCTCAAATCGATCATTAATCTGAAGTTTCGGGTGTTGAAACAATGTTTAATGGGCTATTTATCGCTCTGATCAAGCAAGGCTTTAAATTTAGGTTTTGATTTTAGCTTCAACTTGGTTTTATGGGTGTATAAATGAAAAGTTTCTATTTGGTTTTGTGTTCTGCCATGAGAAGCTATTATTTTTGCTTATAAAGCTGTCAGATTTAGATAATGTGTTTTGGCATTTGGTATGTAGGTGGAATATTACATGTTCTGGTACACTTGGCAAACTTAACTCTTCTACGCATCAGAACTGCCACTGTCAACTTAATTACATATTACATTTTACTGGTGCTGATACTTCATACTTCACCTAACTATGGCTGGTGTACATGACATTTTGTGGGAGGCCATCATAGTTCATAGCTAGGTTGAGTACGTTTCGAAACACAGTAGTAATTAAAAACTAAATAAAAACTATCAAGTTACTGAATGCGTCAAGACAAGAATATGGTATAACCATCTTATAATCTTCCACCTTTCTTGAAATAATTTTCACTGCTGTCTAGAGGATAGGGTTGACTATCAATCTTGTTTCTTTTGATTTTTGTTGTGCTGTATTGCAGATTGGGAAGGTTACAGGATAGTAATGCTGTCCTCTCGCATTTTAATGAGTTTTCGGAAAATTGCTTCACAGGTGCTTCAGAGACCTTTCAAAGAATACTCGGGTTTTAAGATCTATGAAATCAGACCTCGATTACATATTCCAGAAGCTAAGGTGTGCCCATATTTTTCTCCATATAGTATCATCGCTGTCCTGTTTAAATATTGATTATCAGTGTCTAATGTGCCTGAGAAACACCATCAGTCGATTGCATAATCTAAGTTGAACACATTTGAGATTGAACGCTAAAGAGTATAATAGTAGTCTTTCTCTAGTTTGAGCGTTTCTCCTGTCTATATCATAGCTGATCGTGGGCATTTTTCTTTCCTCGAAACCTTGAAGCTTGATCTTTTTTATCTTTTTATGCTACGGCCAAAGTTAGTTTACAGACATATGTTTACGTTTCGATTAACAAGTCTTTAGAAAATCTCAGATGAATTATTTTTTGAAAATCTCGACAGCTGAACACAGTGGTGTAGCCAGGATCGAAACATAGTGGTGTCCTGAATTTTTTGATTATTATCAAATAAATTAAAATAAAAAAACAAAAGTTATAACAAACATGATTTATATTGAAATCTCAAATATTAAGTTTTTATTGTTATAATATACGTTACACAAATAACTAAAATGTGATTAAAAAAACTAAAATAAAAACATAAATCTAAGTTAATTTTATTTGTATTTTTCTCCTATTCATAGTTTGAAATTGTTGAAGGGTAGTTATCTTACTAATCGTGCCACAAATATTACCAAACAATCATTAAGCTATGGATCGCTCATTCTATTTTTCAACTCCTTTTTCACCTAATTCAAACCTGAGAAAACTCGTCCAACACTCGTCGTTGCTACAGGTAAAAGCAACGCCAACAATGGACAGAGTTATTATGTTTAATATATTCTAAGTAACTTCGATATAAAGATATTTCTCCTTACAAAGTTGTGTTAGACCCTTTAAAAGGTAAACTCTTCTTAGTGAGTCTTGAAGATCTGGATGAAAGCTAGAGATTCGATCTCTTTTCCCTGGAGCATCCTCCAAATGTTCCCATTTTGAAGATTGTGCTTCAACTTCAAGTTGTGGATTATTGACCACCGAAACATGTGCTTCTGGAATAACAAGTTAATCTTGTGTCCCTCTGCCGTTAACTTCATTGATTAAATTAAAGATATTTGTATTTTCTTTTCTAAATTTACTTGTTTTGAAATATCTATGCATACAAACATAAAAACTAAATCAATAATAAAATTTAAACTTAACAAAGCAAAATAAAAATTATGATTTATGGAGGTTCTATTTGCTTTGAAATTTAACTCTACGGCTCTCTATCTTAAGAAAAAAATATAGATCAACCAATGTTAATCTTTGTAATTAGTGAATAGTAATATAAAACATGTAGCAAAGCTTAAATTTTGAGAATTAATAACATAGTGTTTGAAGCTTGTAGTTAGAGTTATCTAATCTACAATAAAAAAAGACTTTGTTCTAAAATATTGTATCTTATAGTTAGGGTTTTATATGAAAATAATATAGATTTATATTATAAATTTGAAAATAAATAATATATAATAAAAATTTATATCAAATTTATATATAAATTTATATTACTTAAATATATTAGATTTTTAAATATATTAGAGTTTTATATATAATAAATAATAAATTATATATTACTTAAATATCTAACTTACCTTAAAATAGAAAATAATATAGATTTATATTATAAATTCGAAAATAAATAATATATAATAAAAATTTATATCAAATTTATATATAAATTTATATTACTTAGAAAGTTTTATATATAAAAAATAATAGATTATATATTACTTAAATATCTAATTTAGATTAAAATAGAGGTTAACCAGTATCCAAGTCTCGAATCCAGAATCAGTGGGCTCCTGACTTGGCCTTTTACCGATTCTTACTTACTAAAATATGTATTTTAATCGAATCAGGTGGGTTCTTGGGACCACAAGCGTCTATCTGGCTCCGCCTATAGTTGAACTTCTTTCGGTTTAAAAATGTTCGTTCTCGAAATCCGAGCTCTCGGTTTGGTGATCAGGGAGGATAAGATTTTTCTGTTATATTAGGGCGGTTTGATCTTTTTCTTTGGTTTCATATTTCAGAAGCATGAAAGCAAAAGTACAGGCTACCTACCCAGATGCATTTCTAGAGGAAAACAGTAGTGAAGTAGTGGACACAAGACCGGACCTCGAATTACCTATATAAACTCTCTAACTCCCGAAATTGTATAATCTTATATCTTTGAGTCTCTCTACTGGGAAATTCCAGAAGATCACTTGTTACTTGTTGCTCAAGATAATATAAGATGAACACATAAGTGTTTTAAGCATGTTTGTCTGTACTTATTTCTTCTGTATTAAAAGTGGCTCTTTTTTCTTTTTTGTTTTGAGTAGGTTTTAGTCAACTTGAAGAGCTTGATACAGCGCGTGGTTCAGCAAAAAAGAAACAGTATGTAAATCATTACGATTACGATTTGGTCAAAGTTTGCTTTTCCGTTAGCACCAAAACTCACAAGTATCTCAGGCCAGGACATAACTTTCTCTAGCCCCACCAAATCTTTAGTTAATGTGGAGACTCAACAACTTATTGTTCTTTAAAAGTTTATAAAATGTAGTGTTTTTATTCTCAGCATATAATTTATCCATGGCATAAATGAAATGTAAATAATGTAATATGCAACAACACAAGTTCATAATCGAAAAATAATGTTATTTTATTAATTAATATTTGTCATGGAATAATTGACTTTGTCTAACTAAATCGGTAACTTTAGTTTGTTCAATTCATTCAATTAAAGGAAGGCTAAATTTTTTTTAGAGAAAAGTATCTGAAAATACCCATTCAACTATCTTATTACTCGGCACTACCCAAATTTTATATAGTGTTACTAAATACCTAGACTAATAAATTGGACAAAAATACCCCTTCACTATATATACCCATTTTTCAGTTCCAACCCACTTTTTCCACCTTCCTATCACCCTAAACAAACCCAAAAGTCTAATTTTAGAAACCACCAGAAAACTGTTCGACTTCGTGATACTCTCTCTCTTTCAAACCCAAAAACCATACAGCTTCTCACCGTTCACACCTTCGACGCTATCGCACCGGTCAGTGTCTTTTACTCACTTCAACTACACACCTTCTGTTCGACAAAGTTGCGTGAAGTCATCTCTGAAAGCTTCAATCTCGTTCTCCGACCGGTGAAATTTAACATGTATGCATTATCGTGGAAAGTGTACTTTTTTTTGCGTTTTTGACGAATTTGAACCACTTTTTTTCTGTTAATTCACTATAGGCGTTGCTTTTTATACTGGAATGAAGTATCTACTGACGATAGTTGCTTAGTTTCTAGGTTTATCGTTCAAGGCAGGGTAGAAGTTTAGTTGATTATATGTTTATGTAATGCTAATACTTTCCTGAGAAATATTATGTATGTTAGATGTGCATTAGGTAGTTCATTGTTGATTTTGGTGTTTGTTCAATAATTCCCAGATCCCTGCAACGTGCATGTAAAAAGTGGAACAGTTCGCATCCTGATCACCCATTATGCAAGCAATTTGCAGTTCGATTATATGTTTATGTCGTTTATTTACAAACAATTCCCAGCCAAGGCTGCGAATTGTCTATTAAAACAATATTCATATATAGGAAATTCGCAGCTTGTCATGCGAATTGTGTGTGACATGTTAAGCAGCTTGTGATGCGAATTATTTGTGACACTCCAACTGATTTGTGTTTGTGCAGAAAGTATGACAACAAAACCTAGCTACTACAGATCAGGGTTGGTGAGCCTTCTGAAGCTACTTAAAGATATGCGTATTACCAGGGCCCACATTGAAGCTGCAAGAAACACACCCTTCTACACACTTTTGAAAACGGCTTTCGAAATTCGTAATGAGGCAGAGCTCCCAAAGAAAAAAATATACTAAATCATTCAGTATATCATCGACCAATTCTCCGTGGATAGAGACGCCTTTAAGTTTGGCAACAAATTTGTAAAGATAACTGAAAACGATGTGAAGGTCATATTCGAGTTGAGGCATGGCACCGAGAAAATGCGGTTAACAAAAACCGGATCTTTTCACAACAAGTATGCACCCGACGAGGAGGACGAATCAAGGATGATGAAGAAATACTTCATGGGTAAAACTAGCAGGAAAGTAGCAGCCAGTAATACTAAAACAATAACAAATGCCATTATAAAGGTACGTCTAAAATTGACTTCATCTTTATAAAGCAAGATTCTGTACATTTCTAACATAGCATGTTGTCATTAGTTTTACAAGCGGGTATAGAGAAGGCCATAAACGAAGGAGGGAGCATGAGTTGTAAGACGTTGCAAGGCTGTTGATACTGTTTTTGTGCTCCATCCTATTCTACTCCGTATCTGGAGATATCCTGGGTTGGAGCACGGTTTATTATGTTGAAGACCTCAGCAGAATAAACAATTACGACTGGTCTGGATCAATAATGTACAAGCTTCGACAGTCTATCAGGAGTTGCTTAGCAATAGAAAAACCTGATAGAGTCGTCGGCTGCGTCGCCCTTCTAATTGTAAGATTGATCTATTCTGTATAAAATTTAGTTATGTACAGAGCATCTTGTTGATAAAACTTGTCCCCATGCAGCCCTTCATCATGGAGCACACAACAGTCGGCCACGAGCTAGCAAAGCCAACCGCGATACCAAGGTTTTTCAAATGGTTGGGATTAGAGTGCCAAGCAGCAACCATGACAGTGCTTCTTAGAACACTCTTGCTGGATAATGACCAGGTATAAGCTTTATACTGGGTGTGCAAACAGTTCACAGTATATCATGCGTTTTGCTTAGAAAAATGCATCAATCATTTCACAGCCTGATATGAATTTTACTTCGCAGCTTCTTTTTCCACACAGTTCGCATCATATAGTTTTACACACATTTAGCAGCTCTGCATGCATCAATCATTTTCGCAGCCTGACATAAATACTTAGTTCGCAGCATATGGTTTACACATGGTTCGCAGCATATGGTTTACACATAGTTCGCAGCATATGGTTTACACATAGTTCGCAGTATATGGTTTACACATGGTTCGCAGCATTTGGTTTACACATAGTTCGCAGTATATGGTTTACACATAGTTCGCAGCATATGTCCCATACACATTTCGCAGCTCAGCATGCAAATTATTTGCAACTCTAACATGATTAAATCACACATTTCGCATCATATGATGCAAACTGTTTCTAAAAAATAATTTGTTTGTCTACACCTTCATACTTTCGAAACAATTTATTTACTTACATGTGCCTCTGTTGGTAGGTTTTCGAAGGTCCATTACGTCTTACCAAGGCTGAAAGTGAAGCTTTCGGAGAACGAGAAGATAGTGAAGATGAAGAAACCGTTTCTACTTCACCGGAAGAAAGACCAAGGAAGAGGACGAAAAGCACAGCATTAAAACCAAGATAAAGGAGACGAACATCACAGAAAGTAATGAATAAGGTGATGTCTCCCAGACCTGAACAACCAACACCACCCGAGCCAACGATTCCACCACCAAGACTCCCCAATCAAACGATTCCACCACCACCGAAAGGCAAATCCAGGCAGGATCCAGACGACGACACAACAAGTATGAGTGAAACAATCGGTGATTATGTACTCAAACGCAGAGGTCCTAATCCCGAGATTTCTGCAATTGTTGCTGAATCAAAGCGTCTGAAGACATACGCCGACAAGAACAAATACGAGAGAAAGATAGAAAATCAGGCCAGAGAAGTAAGTATGGCTTGACCCTTAAATAATCGCTACAATCAGCACTTAATATGTTTATAAAAGGTTTGCTATCATTTTTCCACCTGAAAGAATTGAAACGCAAGATAACGGAACTTGAAGCACAACAACTCCACAATGTTATCTCTCAGCCAATTTTCTGGATTGAAAGCCCAATAGCTGAGCAGGTACCAGCATTTCCAGACAGAGAAGAATCCACTGATCAGCAAGCATCAGTGTCTAATGCTGATCAGCACCATGCTGATGGAGTACTGCCAGAAGAAAGGGACGATGATGCCAACCATTCACCCATACCGGTACAATCTGCAGAGATAGACATCATGGAGCCACAGACAGAGAAAGAAAGACATGAGTCCCCTCCGAATGACCCAAAGAAGATAGACAATGTAAGTAGATGATATGATGATATAGCACAAATATCAGGACTTTTGTGTAGTCCACTCCAAACGTTTCGCATCTTATGTTGCGAATTGTGTAATCAACTAGTGGATTGGTTATTACACAATTCGCATGCTGAGCTGCGAATTGTTTGGAGTGGACAAAACAAATATCAGGTCAGCATGCGAATCGTGCGCAACAATGATTAACTTATGCTTAACCCTTTTTTTGTATGAAACAGGAGACCGAAAGACAACAACAACAACAGCAGAAACAGCAACACCAGCAGCAACAACAAGAACAACAACAAGAACAAGAACAAGAACAGCAACCACAACAACAGCAACAAGAACAACAACAATAACACCAACAGCAACAACAAGAAGAAGAACAACAACAACAACACCAACAACAACAACACCAACAGCCACAACAAGAAGAAGAACAACAACAACACCAACGGCAACAACAAGAAGAACAACAGCAACAACACCAGCAGCCACAAGTTCAACAAGAAGACCGGCAACAAGAACAACAACAAGAACAACACCGAGAGCAACAAGGACAACAAGAACAACAACAGCAGCAACAGATAACCTTGGCAAAGAGAGAAAGGCTAACGCAAGAGATAGCACCTCAAGAGTCAGAACCTGTCCATCCCGGTGAGAAGACGGAACTACTCAGCCAGGAAGGACCATCCTTAGAAGACAACACCACTTCTTCAGTGGAACCTCAAAGACCAACGGTGCTGTCAACAAAGTCAGAATTGCTAAGCCAACGTGAAACTGTAGGCCCGGTAACAAATCAACTGCAAGCTCCAGAGTCCCACGATAACACAGTAGGTTTACCCAATGCTTTTGTTGATGGTATTTACACTCAAGTTTCACAAACATTTTTAAATGAAATTGATAATGTATATTACGATTCTATAATACAACGGTCCTTGGAGAACATGTCGGAGGATGACATTAATGATTTCTGCCGACACGATCCAGATCCTATGCCGAACAAGTCAACGGCATTGGTTGTCGCTGACCGTGCGGTAAGGGATACTTATAATGATTTCGCATCATAACATGAGATTTGTGTTAGCAAACTGATTGGGGTATTACAAACGAATATCAGGGTTTCATGCGAACTGTTCAGTGGAACCTCGAACGGTTCGCATCCTACCCTGATAGATACTATGAAATTTATTCATCTGGAACCAAACAGTTCGCATGTTAGCATGCGAACCGTTTGGAGTCGTTGCAATTATAATTACTGACACCCTTCTACTTTTGATTTTTGTTATTTACTAAGCTCGAGCCCAGTAAAGAGATAGAGGAGCCAAGTTTTACTCTACTGACACAAACACAGCCTCAAGTGGCAGAGGAAGAGGAAGAGTTCGTTATAACAGTACGGGAACCGCCAAAAGTAGAATACAGCGACTGGCCAAAGAAAACAAAAGTAACTCACCATATCGATGTGGCAGAATACCACAAAATACAGTTAGCTAAAGCCTACGAGAGCAACACCCCTGATCCAGTGGTATGGCAGTTACCAGAGACCAAGTTTATATACGGAATCAGAGTGCAAGCGAGTGATACGATGGCACTACCTTTAGAACTGGAGCTGGACGTAAAGGTATCCAATTGTCAACCAATTGTATTTTTAATGTTTCAAATATGTCTTGTATATTTAAAATAAATCTACAAATCCTTTCTTAGGTTATCGATGCTTGGATTCGAAAGATGCTTGAAGAAGCAGACTTCAAAGTTCCATGCACTAAAGCTAAAGGAGAGCATCATGACACCGTACTGATTTCGGGCATGACTGCGGTAAGTTTAGCTCAGGTAAATTGAACAAAGTTTTCAGAAAATGTTCTCATTTTAATATACTCTTGCTTGGATGCAGCATCAAATGAAAGCAGGCTGGCAAGTAGAAAATTTGGTGGACATGGCTTTTAGAATGGGGCGCAAAGATGCCAACATCATCATGGTTCCAGTATGCACCGAGATGACGGACCAGATAAACCACTGGACGTTGTTCGTCATTGACGTCGACGACAGGACAATTTCAAACTACAATCCGCTTCTGCCTAAGCTGAAAGCCATAGACTACACCACAAGGACACCTGCACAACTGGTAAATATTCCAAACTATACACTTAAATTTAAACACATTTTAAGTATGCATGATGCGAACTATGATCGGGATATGCTGCGAAATGTGAGTAAATCAATTACTTTTCGCAGCCTATCCATAACTCAATTCGTAGTATATGATGCGAATTGTGTTGAACGGGGCATTTCAACAAAAAATGGATTGCATATCAAATAATTCGCAGCTTAAGCTGCGAATCGTGTGACATGCCCATGTTGGATTTGTTGTCATACAATTCACAGCCTAAGGTGCGAATTGTTTGGCACCAACTGTTGTTGTTTTGTGCTTATTCCTAACACTAATTATTATACACAGATCAAATATTTGTTGGATAGAGGATTCCTACCTAAATATAAGACAGGGTGGAGGGTGAAAGTTGAAAGAGGTATCCCACAACAAAAGCAAGGCACCCTGGACTGTGGTATCTTTGTCTGCAAATATCCAAGAGATATTATCGAGCATGGATCCGTGCAGAAAAAATACAATGCAGATATGGTAATTGCCTTCAAAGCAGAAATGTTTTATTACTTTTTAAATGACAAAGACTGCATCGCATATGGCTGATTCGATTTAAAATACTATGCTTTTGCTTGTAAATACATCGGTTGTAATTTTTAGTTTGTTGTGCATACATAAACAAATTACATTTTCAGAAATGTGAATATTCTTTAGCTTATAGTTCGCATTATAACCTGATCTATAAGGGTTGATTAATATTCGAATAACTCTAACCAAATAATTCGCAGCAAATCCCTGGTATGTATGAACAGTTCGCAGCCTAACCTGATAGATGCTTATTTATCAGTAAATAATTCGTAGCCTAACTTATCAGCAAATAGTTCGCATCCTAACCTGATAGATGCGTACTTATCACTACACAAACAGTTCACAGCCTGGTATACCACCTTAAAAACAGTTCGAAGCCTGGTGCAGAAATAAAAAATTCAAAATATAAAGTTCAAGGATACGAACAGGCTGTGCCTTATGCCTTGGTAAACTTTTTCTCCATTGAGCACACAAAAAACAATCTAATCAAGTACATAACTCATTAAATGCTGATTGGACATGGAGGCTATGTAATGCTTACCTCATTTCCCTATAAATACCTCTAGTAACCAGAGGCTAATTTTACAACAAACTCTATATTTTTTTTAAACACCTCTTGTTCTCTTCGAATTCAAACAGTCATGTATTTTTCCACCACCACAACCACCACCTCATACTCAAACCCTGGTTCACTCGGTTCTCTGGGTGACTCCTGGTCATCCTTAACCGTTAACTGGAGTGATGAGTTGATCATGCCAGCAGCACCACCAAACAGCCCAATATCTTTTTTTGGGTTAGACATGTATGATGACTACTACTCTGCTGACTTTCAACCAGTGGAAGTTGTTCCACTGGTTGATGCTGAACCTCAGCCAGAAAAGGTTACAATGCTTGCTGCTGCACCTCAACCAAAAAAGGTGCAACCTCAAACGGCAGCGGTTCGAAACAGCAAAAGGAAGAGGGAAGACGAAGCTGGTCCATCAAGGACAAAAAATTTAAGCATGATGGACGTACATATTGAAGATGAAGAGAAAGTGGAAGAGAAAGAGAAAGTGGAAGAGAAAGAGGAGAAAGTAAAAGATGATCAGCACAGAGAGGAGAAAGAGGAAAAAGATGGTGATGAATCCTCTACCAACTGCTAGAGTTGGTTTTTGTTTTTTATTTTTTTGGAATGCAACTAACTAGCAGCAGTAGCTTGTAGTGATATGTGTAAACAGTTGTTAGTGCATGAAAATATTGTAATCCTATTTTTTGTAATCCAATTTGTTTACAGACTTTCAATCATATAAACGATTCACATCCAATTACAATTTACACATCATTCGCATGTTAACCTGATATATTAATTGTTTTCAACCTTACTGAATATCCTGGTATTTTTATTAAAGCACACTTCGCAGCTTATCATATGACAAATATCAGGACTTCTAATTGTTCTCCATTCGCATCATAATTTTGGCCATAATTCGCAGCATATCATGCGAAACGTATGCGTATAATTATTATCATATGTTCTGGTCATAATTCGCAGCCAGGAGTCCTGACATTTATATGAAAATGCATTACGTTATAGCTCAACACAGTTCACAGCCTCATGTGTTGATAAATGTTTGATATGATTTTACTAATGATTCGCATCCTGGTGAAATTTCACACAAAATCGCATGTAATCCTGATAGATGTTTGCAACAATATACCAACATATTGTACACAATTTGCAGCACAGGATGCGAAATGCTTACAACCCAAAGCACTTAACATTTCGTAACTCTAATAATAGCATTACAAAACACAGAAATGTAAAAATGTTTAGTTTGCTGTACAGAACAATAACAGTACTACAAATAAATGTGATATGGTCAACCAGAATTGTCCACAACATGGATTGTCCTTAAACTGGAACATCACAAGTCCTCCGGTTATGGCCTGATTTCGAACATCGGCCACACCTCAACTCCTTGGTTGAGATTTCTCCTCTAGAAAGGATTCGTTTTTTCTTAGGCCTTCCTGAGCGTCTCTTAACGTTCGGAGGCAGAACTTCAACAAAAGAAGAATCGTTAGCGTTGGACCCTTCGCCGAAATCAGTTATAGCTCGTATGCTGAAAGAGTAACTTTCCCTGTAATTCTTAACCGTAAAGAAGGGTTCTATTACAGTCAATGGATCTTGGTCGGTGTATTGTAATGCCGCTAAAGCATGAGGACATGGAAAACACTCTTGTTGCCATGATCCGCATGAACACTTGAAATCCAACAGATTAACAACAACCACAAGATTCGAAAAGACTTCGAACATGGCGGTAGAGGACTTACGTACTACCCAAGTTCGGCACATGTCAACATTCTGTTTTAGCTTCTTCTCGTACTCGGGAACCAAATTAGTACTCCAGCTGAGACCATCTTCATATCTCCGTGAAACTTGAGTCATAAGCAAGACTCTAATCCAATCAATAAACTCAACAATAGGTAGGCCGAAATATTTTTTAATCTGATTGTTAAACGATTCAGCTACAGTGGAAGCCATAGAGCCGTATCGCTTCCCTTTTACGTAAGCCTGCGCATACTTTTCAGGGGGTAAATTTGCAAGAAAATCACTCATTCTGTCACCACCTTCACATAGAAAACCCGTTAGTATATCTTTAAAAAGCTCTCGACTGGGAGCATAAACAAGACGATGGAAGAAACTCAACATCCTTTTTTTATAGTCTTTGTTAGTATGTTCCAGTTTGGCTTTCAAATTCTGCATGAGATGGAAATAACAGCATGCATGATAGCAGTTTGGATACAAGACAGAAACAGCATTAACGATACCAGAATGACGGTCTGAAATAAATGTGATCTGGCGATCCAGCAAATGTGGTTTCAAACACCCCAAAAACCACATCCAATTGTCACAATCTTCAATGTTAATTACACCAACAGCAACAGGGAATAGTCCTGGAAAAAGGCAGATCAAATGAACACTACAACAGTACCAAAAATGTTAAAAATTGTAAACAATTCACATGCTGTCCTGGAACAAACAATTCGCATGCTGTCCTGGAACAAACAATTCGCAGCTTGTCATGCGAATTATGTGGGACATTTTAATTGCTCATACATGGAATTCGCAGCTTGGCATGCGAATTGTTTGTGACAACTTCAAATAATACCTAATTCAAGCTGCGATGTAAGTACAGTTTCAGATAATACCTAGTTCGCAGCACAAGATGCGAAAGGTTAATATCATAACACTGCTTAATTCGCAGCCTCTGATGCGAATTGCATCAGCATTTTCACACAAAAACATTATTCAGATTAACTAGATAAATGTAACTAACCGTTGTTTCCGTCCTTTGCTACAGCAGTGAGCAAGGTACCCTTGTACTCGCCATATAAGTGGGTTCCATCGACAAACAACATTGGACGGCATGAATGAAAACCCCGAAGGGACGAACCGAATGCTACAAAATAGCGCTTGAATCGGTTTCCAGCTGACAACTCCAACTGGCAGTCTGAAGTAATATCCCGACTCTTCAAGCGTTTGAAGTATCCGCTGAGTAAACTAAAAGAACTTGAACTATCTCCAAAAACTCCCCTCCTTGCCTTCTCTAAAGCATTCCATGACAAACGACAAGAGATGTCAAGACCGTAATCTTGTTTGACAGTCGATTGTATGGTTTTGGCTGTCAACGAATTGCAGGTCTGTAGAGAATCCTGAATTTCCTCTGCAATCAAATCTGATGTCAAATGCCTGTGCCGCTTATGCTTATGCTTCTGGGAGAAAACAGGACTTCAAGTATGGTGCGGGACATACTTCTTGATCGTCATCAAGCTGGTGCTTGAGTCAATAGATGCATAAAGCCTCCATTTGCACCCACTTGTGAACTTATTTTCACAATACGCAGTGATCTTATTTGCTATGTTGTGCAGGTATTTAAAATAAAAACCATGCTCTAACGCAAACTTGCACAAAGATAACATCAGACCGGCATCACCTTCTTCAAAAACTTGACCCACTCCTGTAATAGCATCAGCCCAACCAGCAGTAGCAAGTTGTTTTTTTCTCTGATCAGAATTAACTAAACCGTTACTACTCTCCCCGCTAACTAGTTGATTGGGAGATGGTTCTCCCAAAATCAAGCTACGCTCTTTACGCTTTACACCACAATCCTTACCACCAGAGCTCTTATCAACAGAACGTTTATTACCCGAACCCTTATCGAAGACGTGCTGTTCTATGAGAAAATTAACCCGTTTTAAACGCTCCAAATCAAGATATAACACCAACCCAACAAAATCATTCTGGTTATTAAAGAAACAATTATTGTGATCCCCACAGGAGTAGGTAATTAGGTAGTCACTTGTGGCAAGCTCCTCCCATGTGTTCTCTACATAAGCTTGGATACTTTAAAAGCTTTCAAACTCCGTGAAAGGCACAATTGCGGTTTGATGACCATATTTAAAAATACAAACTCGTGATTTGGACATCTCTTACCCTGGACATAACAAGTTATTAGTTATTAGTCACAAAACTATGTGCAAATTATTTACTACTGCATCAAACAATTCGCTTCCTAACTTGCGAATTGTGTATACATACATCGAGTAATTCGCATCCTGTCCTGATATTTGTGTGTAAAAAAGTCCTGATATTTGTTTTGATGTACAATACTCTAAAAAGTTATAAATAGTTTGCATCATAACATGCGAACTGTGTAAAAAATTCTCTAAAGTCCTGGTATTTGTTTGAACACACACTACTCTATAGTTTCACACAGTTCGCATCCTAACATGCGAAACGTATGTAAATTTTGAACTTCGTTTATGTGATTCGCATGTCACCATGCGAATTGATCATACAATTAGCATCTTTCTCATCGAATACACCAAACAATTTGCATCTTTAGTGTAAGGCCTGGACAACTAAAACTCGTAATCTACACATGAAATAAAAAAACTAAAGCACTACAAAAATAGTATATAACATCAGAAAACAAGGACATAAGTATATAACGAACAATATTAAACAAACAATAACAGATCACCATAACCCAAAAAACAGAGAAAAGCTCGAAATCAGGCAATGGCGTCTAAAAACAGTAGAATAGAACCTATTCCAACAGAGAAAACCAATAAATAACTTCGAAATCGTTAGGTAATTACCTGAAAAGCAAGCAAAACGATTATTTCAAAGCCAACAGATTCCAAAAAACCACGATCAACTCCTGTACGTAAAAAACAGTGGTTAGACGGGACTAACACCACAACCTACATAAATAAACAAACCTTCAGCAGCTTCCGATCACCGGAAATGTGATTTCAACCGGTCTTCGTGGTGGTTCGTATGGTTAGGTGGTTAGAGTGGCTAACAAATTCAAATCTTCAAAAAGCTAGAAAAAATAGAAAGAAAACAGACTAATATGCTTATATAGTGGGTTAAGGGTAGTTAGGGTATTAAAATAATATTAGGTTGTAAGTGACAATAAGATAGTTGAGTTGGGTATTAAGTAACAATTGATCAAACCTTGGGTACTAAGTGACAATTGAATAGTTGAGTGGATACTTTAGGTGCAATTTCCCAATTTTTGAAAGTTATTTTCTATTATTATTTATTTAAAACAAATTTTTATTAAGAAGAGTCAAATGTATATCGTGCAGCTGCTAAAGTTGGTCATGCTAAAGTTGGTCAAAAGAATTGTTTAAATTTTGCGAGACATAGTCTCTCTAGAAAATAAAATTTAACAAAAGTTTTATTTTGGAAAGAAAAAATTGTCCAATTTTACAGATAGATGGAAAAATATTTGGCATGAAATAATTTTTTTATAGCTAAAGTATTTGAAAAAAATACAAAGTTATTTCATTTATTTTTATAATTTTTTTAGTAGAAGTCCGTTTGATTTCATTATTTATGGTAATTATATAGTTATTTTTTATATATTTGCAAATATTCATTTGTAAAAAATTGTATGCTTTTTTTATATTTTTATATAAAACTTAAACATTTGGGCTGTTAAAACCGTAATTTGAAAAATCAAAATTCAAAATTATTTTTAATTTTGTCTTTTTAAGACGAATAAAACTAGATCCATCCATGATTTATTATTATTGTTATTATTTGTTTGACGAAAAACAAAAGACATTGAGACGAAAGACGAGAGTTGTTGAAAGAGAGACAAGAGACGCAAAGACAAGAGTTGTGGGACGTAAAACAAGAGTTGTGTGACCAATGTAAAATGTAATTTTTAGATGATGGATGCATGATAAAAGAAAATTAGATGTGAGACGAGGTTTAATTGGACTTGCAAAAAAATAAAAATAAAAATATATTACTCATTGATCCAGTTTTGTTCGTCTTAAAACAACAAAATCAATGGTATTTTTAGATTTTTTTTCAAACCAAATTAAAGTTTAAAACAAAATCAAGATACATCTCAGACTGTTTTTTTTTATCTCACATCGCTTGATCTCAGACTGTTTGTTAGATCTCTAACCAAATTTTGGACCATTTAACCATTTTCAGAAAAACAACATATAAATACAATTTGTTAGATGTCCCACAATTTTTCTTCCATTTTCTCTCCAAACCTCTCTATATACCCAAAATCAAACACATAATTTTTAAGTCAGCCTCACAAGAACGTTAAGGTATGTTGTACAAGCTCAAGAGTGTAGTTTTTATTTGATTTTATTTGTTGAGTTTTATAGATATTTAGGTTTGAATTTTTTTTTAAAAACAAATCTTATTTGCTTTGGGTTTAAGTTATTGTTTTGTTGATTTGGTTGGTTATTATTGTTTGTGATTTGAAGATTTATATTTAGCATATACTTTGGAGTATAATGGTGCATGGTTTAGGTAGTTAAGGTTTATGATTTGGGGATTTATGGGTCTGTATTCGTTGCACAACACACGTGACCAGACCCAAAGATTTCGCGCATGTTGCATGACAAAGATAAGGGTCTGTCGCAAACATTCATGAGACAGACCAACCCAGAAACGCATGTTTCATGCGAATGTTTGATATTTTTTCACACAACTTATGCGAATTCCATGGTGTTATATGTTTGTTTCATTACATAACTTGTTGATTCATTTGCTGGTTTATTTTACGCTTACATGATGCGCATATAGTTTAAAGTTTATGATGTGTATTTATTCAAAAATATATGTTTTGTACTAGTTTATTAGTACGTAAACTTATTATATTTTTTCTTTGCAGACATGGCCATACAAAGACGATAGCGAGGAGACAGTGGGGTCGAGATTCATCCCCCGTTACACGGGACGCCCGACAGGTGGACCCTATTGAACCAATATCATATAATAGATAATGTATGCGTCGTGGTGATGCAACTGATGATACGACTCATCATGAGGGGTTGGTTGCGGCTGGAAGCAGTGATGTTTTGTCATTTTCAAAGTCAGCTTCCATAAACGAATTTGAGCGAGCCATAACCCACGTCACTCGACTGTATCCAGATTATGCCCTCCATTTGAGTAGAACGTTTATCATGACGATGTAAGTTTCTTTACAACTTTAGTATTTAAAACCATATTTCTTAAATTCAGGGCCCTCTTAATTTTATTTTATAAATTTATTATATATAGTTTATTCTATTTATTAGAAGAGAGTAAGCATACAGTACTTCTCGGTGTACAACAGTCTTCGTAAATAGTTATTAAGTCGTAATCAATATAGATTACTGAATAGAATGATGAGTACTATTATAAGGTTGTTAATCGACGTTATGTCCCCTTGGCATACCAATATTCATCTGATTAAGGTGTTCCTCGAGCGTTGGCATGATGTGATATTTTTATTCTACTTCTCATTCGATGAGATAACCATCACTCTCTCGATGTCCATGTCATTATTAGCTTTTCAGTTAGAGGTAATGCTTTTGACGTTTTTTTTTATTGATGAGACGGAGAAATTGAGGACGTATGGTATGATGTTTGGCATTCGGCCATCTAACTTGGGTAGCAGCATAAGAAACATGAATAGTTTGACTTTGCATTGGTTGCAGGATACATTTTCACATGGGTGATATGTTGATAGTAGGGCCATCGATTTCATGTGTGATTATGATACTTGAGCATATATACTTTACATTTATGAGCTACTACATGCGTTAACAAAACTGATAATGTGATTTCATTCAATTACCTATAGTTCGTAACAAATTACCAAGTTATGGATATGTATAACTAGGGTCAACTGGTTTTGGCACAGCTTTACCACACGCTCGCTAGAGTTCTATACACGACACTAGTGGTATTTGGGGGTTTATTAGAATGCTCGAGACATGGATTTTTTTTATCAGTTTAGGTATTTAATTGCTCGCTTGTAGAATGCATTTGCTATATCAGCACCGTATATTTGCCGCTACGCTCTATATAAACTTAGCTCCTCTCAGATTGTTCATGTGGATAACTGACACATCCTAGCTATGTGTACTGTACTTGATATAAGTTTTATTATATTTTAGTAATCCATACTTACTACCATAAAGTTTAACAAATAATAACCATTTAATATCTTTTTAAATCACGTTTACTCCGTATATTTTTTATATGGTGTGCAGGTTTTTGAACATATCGGTTGGATTGAGCTTACTCTGAAGTCGTTTGATATAGTAATACCTTACTATCTTCATCGTGTGACCCCTCAGATAGGCCACATTCAGATGACATTGTGTTATATATGGCCTACCGCGGTTAAGCAATGATATAAAAACCAATCCAAAACTTATTATGAGATTTTTTAATTTGGGAGAATATAAAGCACCACATTTTCACGAATTTAGGTGATCCATTCGAGGGTGATCCTAATGGTATGGACCCAATGTACCTTATTTGGGTTAGGACTAACCTATGGTATACAGTAGCTAACCCAACCTCAGTAGGTGTTGATACATATGTATGAGGAAACCCGTCAGTATACACTTACGATGCTAATAGGAAGGGATATAATCGAATATGTGCATGTCGGCCACATATTTCCACGATGACGCCAAATGAGTGTGTCAATGCATTAGAAGAGGTTTTCAGTATCGTCGAGCAATATCGGGGTCTTTTATTCATTTTATTGACTTGTATGCTTGTGTTACTTGTTTGACTTTATTATTAAAAATCATCATGTCATTCATTTTTATGATTTGGTATCCCAATGTTTTGTGTTAGTGGTACGGTACTTATGTATTATGATGTTTAATTATGAATTAAATTATAAAGTTAATATTTTTTTTACGATTAGTGGTACGATTACGATGTAACCTGGTCAGGAAAGTTGTGTGAAACAACCTTCCTGTCAAATTTTCAAAGCGAAAAATTATGCCCAGCGTTGCATGTGCGACTTATACACATATTGTCGCATATATTATGAGAAAACAATGTTCATAATTTTTTCAGGGCCAAACCTAAGCTTGTAGTCGCGTACTGGGTGCGATACTATTTAAATATTTCACTATATTTCTGCAAAAATTGAAATCTAATTTTTAATGTAATAAAACCAACATATATCAATTATGAATGAAGATAATGTTACACTTGCAAATATAATAAAATAAAAGTTCTGAAAACAAGATGAGATTAACAACAACATTACATATTACAATAAAAATTATTAGTCCAAATCATATTCCATGTTAAAATCAATAGGTGAGCAATTAGTTTCGCATCCGCTATATTAGCAAAGCCCATGTATAGTTTTATATTTTTTCCTTACTCAAAATCCATATGCAACGGTATACGTAATGGAAGTCGAAGTTGCCCCAGCAATCTCGAGCACTAGCATCTTATGCCTCGTCATTTTGTACGTATAATCCATGACAAATACATGTGTGGATTTACACAACAAATCTATACTTGTAGGATGCACAAGAATCAAAATTGGTGATCACTCCCGATTCTTCGTTTAACTGCTCTTACGTGGAGTAACCATGTTTCTTTAATCAGGTCACCAAATAATACATTTGACTTTCTCCACTGTGATCAACATCCAAATGTTTTCGCAAAAATTGTAGATTTTACGCATGATTGAAATATTATCCTTGTTATTTTGCTTCAAACCGATATTTATTCCCTATGATGCAACCTAAGGAACAATAAATTACAAACTATTGTCTTTTCGAAAGGGCTTGAGTCTATAAGCACAAGAATGACCATTTAAGCGAACATAAGGTTCGTGATTGAGTTTTCCATTTTCAACGGACAACGCCATTGCATAGAGTCAACTAGATTCTCTTTAATTTTAATGGATAATTGCATTTTTTATTGTACACTTTTGCTTTCTCAAAGTTTATGGCTTAGCTTTTGATTTAGAAACATCGTAACTCTCCCATCGGTACTATATCATAGGAGTTCTTCCTCATCTCTCATCATCATATAAGATGATAATATTGACAGATTTCATCTTTTTCCCTTCCTCTTTTATAAAAACATCCATTTCTGAGTTAGTAAAAAACCTATCGATTGTAAAAAAAATGTAATCAGCCATCATATATGGTGGGTGACCTCTTCCCTCCTACAATACTTAACGATATGCTAAGTAGACATGGTAATCCATAAATAACACACTATATACTAAACTATCACACCAAGTCGCGCAAATTTTGCGATGAACACACCACATATCGCATGATGTTTTTCGAATAAGTTTAATGGCTCGCATACTTTGCGCGATGGACACTATGATTCTCGCATATGTCATGAGACAAGGACGATGTTCATCGCGGATATCACACTACCTAAAGAAAAACAATAACTAAATGTCAATAAGTTACCTCCAGTGGATAAAAATACTCCTCGTCCATGAAGTCTTCTAAATAGTAGCCCATTTCATTTTCTTTCGTATTGTTTTGACGTTTCCATGGTTTGCGCTAGAAAAATTAGGATTTAAAGTAAGATTTTGTTATGTTTTAAAAATGTGGTAAGAAAATGTAAGGGTTTTGAGGTTAGATTTCTGTTAGGATTTTATTGTAAATGAGTCGAATAGTGCCTTGATAGTGTACTGTGTCCGACAGTACAGTTTTGTGTCTGTAATAGTGATATTATACCTTTACAGTGTACTGTGTCCGGCAGTACAGTTAAGTGTTGTGACCGTATCATGTTAGTCTTGTGGTATGAGCTCATTAGGCCCATTGCCTAGTAAGTCTATTAATTCACTATAAATAGATTACTTGGACTACACAAAACACAATCTGAAATCTGTAACCTTTTCTATCATAGTGAAACTCTTTTCTCTTGCGGTACCCGTGGACATAGACAATTGTCGAACCACGTTAAATCCTTTGTTCATTCAAGTTTATCTTTCGTCTATGTTTTATGCTTGAGCTATTTTGATAATTGCATGATAATTTAATAACAAAATTGGTATAAGAGCCACGTGGTAAAATTAGGTCTTTTGCAATTAGGGTTTCACAATGGTGTCTACAGCAACACAATACATGATTGAAAAATTTGATGGGGGATCCAGCTTTGCGTTGTGGAAGATTAAACTGAAATCTTCATTAGTACTGCAAGGGCTGTGGAAGGCTGTGGAGAATAAGTTACCATAAGAGATTAAAGAAGAGGAGAAGCAAGATCTTCAAGAAAGGGTTTTGTGCTGGATTTTAATGAGTGTGAAAGACAATGTGCTTCGCGAGATTAGTGTTGAGAAGACTGATGCCTGCGCATGGAAAAAGCTAGGAGATCTTTACTCAGAGAAATCAGTAGTAAACCGATTATACTTGAAGAAGCGTTTGTATGATTTCAGATTGAAAAAAGGTATGTCTATAACAGAGAACTTAGATAATTTCAAATCAATTATAATGGACTTAGAGAACATAGATATCAATATTGAGGATGAGGATCAAGCTTTGTTTGTATTAAGATCGTTACCAACTCCTTTTGAAAACTTTGTAGATACCATTATGTATGGTAAAGATAAGTTATCGCTAGCAGATGTCAAAGGGGCACTGAAATCAAAGGAGATGAAACAGTTGCAGCCAGACAATCAAGCTGAAGGGGAAGGTCTTATGACTAGGGGACGATTTAAAAGCAAAGTGAGTTCTTTAAGAAGGAAGAACTGGAGTTCCAAGTCAAGGGTAAAGCACTTAAACTGTTATGAATGCGGTTAGCAGGGTCATTATAGGAGATATTGTCCGAAATTGAATGGTAAGAAGGGAAATCAAAAGGAAAATGCAGTAAACATTGTTGAAGGTGTGAACGATTCCAACGATAGTGAAAACAGTGGTAGAGGAGATGTATTGTCCGTGAGTTCATACTTTGGGAAAAACTCTTGGGTACTCGATACTGGCGCTACATATCACATGTGTCAGTTCAAGCAGTGGTTTGATACGTACAAGCCAATGCAGGGAACTACCTATTTAGGGAACAATCATTCGTTGACTGTTGGTGGTATTGGTAACGTTAGAATCAGAATGTTTGACGGGGTTGTTAGTATCTTGACGTACTGGCATGTTCCTGGGTTAAAGAGAAACCTGATTTCTCTTGGGACTCTAGACTCTCGGGGTTACAAGTACCGTGCAGAAGATGATGTAATCAAAGTGACAAAAGGCTCAATGGTATGCATGAAAGACAGTTTGCAGAAGGGTCTTTACATTCTCCAGGGGAGTGTTATTATGGGCGATGCTGCAGTAGCATCATCAGGGAGTAATAGCCAAAGTAGGCAGGATCAAAATAAGTTGTGGCATTGGCGTCTTTGTCACATGAGTGATAGGGGATTAGCTGTTTTGGGAAAGAGAGAACTGTTGAAATGGTATAAAGCAGAATCATTAGGATTTTGTGAGCACTCTGTGTTTGGTAAACAAACTAGAGTCAAATTCAGCAAATCGGCTGTAAGAAAGACTAAAGGGACAGTGGACTACATTCAACCAGATCTTTGGGGTGCAAACAGAATTCCATCCAAGAGCGGAGCTAGATACTACATGAGTTTGATTGATGATTATTCAAGGATGGTGTGGGTTTACTTTCTGAAAACCAAAGATGAGGCATATTCAACCTTTGTCAAATGGAAGACGATGATTGATAAGCAAACAAGAAGAAAAATCAAACGTCTTAGAGCAGATAATGGGTTAGAATATTGCAATCGTAAGTTCAACGAGTTCTGTGAAGCTGAGGGAATAGTGCGCCATCGCACTTGTTCTAGAACACCACAACAGAATGGAGTCGCAAAAAGAATGAACAGAACACTTTATGACAAGGCGCGAAGTATGCTCTCGCATTCCGGTGTGGGAAAGGATTTTTGGGCTGAAGCTATCAATACAGCGTGTTACTTGGTGAATCTGTCTCCATCAACGGCTATTGATTGTAAAACTCCTTTTGAGATTTGGTCTGGATCGTCGGTTGATTATGAACATTTGAGGGTGTTCAGTTGTCCTGTGTATGCTCATGTGAGAGATAGTAAGCTTGAGTCGAGGGCAAAGAAGTGCATAATTCTAGGATATGCTACTGGAGTGAAGGGATATAGATTATGGTGTACCTCTCCAAAGTCTCCAGGTTTTCTCATCAGTAGGGACGTTACTTTTAATGAGTTTGCTTCGATAGACAGTCAGAATGAAGTAGGAGAAATGGTCGAATTAGGATCAGTTGTAAGTAAACAGGTGGAGCTTGAAGTAGAATCAGTTCCTATCAGGTCTAATAATTCAAGTGGTTCTGAGGTGGATCCAGAATCAGGAGGTGAAGCGTCAGCATCGGATGATAGTGACGATGATGCGCCTGAACCAGAACAACAACCTTATAGCATAGCATTGGGCAGAGAAAGAAGAGATATTAGACTTCCAAAAAGGTATGCGAATCTAGTTGCATATGCTCTGTCAGTTGCAGAAGAAGTTGAGATGCAGGAACCTAGTAGCTACAGAGTAGCTATAGCAAGTTCAGAGGCAGATCGATGGATTGGTGCTATGGGGGAAGAGATTGAGTCTTCAAAATAATACTGTGAACGTTGGGTTAACTTTTAACAAGACCGATATTGGTGAATCGCTGGATGATGTTTCAGGATCATTGGTTGGTTTTGTTGATTCTGATTTTGCAGGTGATATGGATGAAAGAAGATCTCTGACAGATATGTATTTACTCTAGCTGGGAGTGCGATCAGTTGGAAAGCACAGTTGCAAGCTACTGTAGCTTTGTCTACAACAGAGGCAGAGTACATGGCGGTAACAGAAGTAGTTAAAGAGGCAATATAGTTGCAAGGTTTGGTGTCAGATTTGGGCTTAGATAGGACTACTACAAAAGTGTTTTGTGACAGTCAAAGCGTCATACACCTTACAGGGAACCAGATGTACCATGAGCGTACAAAGCACATAGATGTCGGGTATCATTTTATTCGTGATATAATATCAAAGGGAATTGTTGATGTGAAGAAAGTGTCTACACACGATAATCCAGCAGATATAATGACCAAGGCAGTATCAGTTTGAAAGTTTAGGGAGTGCCTAAACTGGATCAGTGTTCGCAGTATAGAGTGAATGCCTTAAGGGCATTTGGTGAGTCAGAATAAGAGAAGTTTCTTTGTTGATAGAGAATAAAAGATATTCTCCTCAATGAGAAGATTTGTTGTAAATGGGTCGAATACTACCTTGACACTGTACTGTGTCCGACAGTACAGTTTTGTGTCTGTAATAGTGATATTGTGCCTTTACAGTGTACTGTGTCCGACAGTACATGTTGTGACCGTATCATGTTAGTCTTGTGGTATGAGCCCATTAGGCCCATTGCCCCATAAATAGATTACTAGGACTGCACAAAACACAATCTAAAATCTGTAACATTTTCTATCATAGTGAAACTCTTTTCTCTGGCGGCGCCCGTAGACATAGACAATTGTCAAACTACGTTAAATCTTGTGTTCATTCAAGTTTGTCATATTTTTTGTGCTTGAACTTGATAATTACATAGTAATTTAATAACAAAATTTAGGTTAGGTTATCTGAAAAATGACAATTTTGTAAATAATCGGTAAAGAAAGGATATTGTTGGTTTTTGAAATTTGGACCTAAAAGAAAAAAAGTAGAGGGAGATATCTAAAAAAAAAAGAATTCTAACCTAACCTTTTCGAAATCCATCGTTCGAGAAAAAAAAAAATATGCAAATGAATATAGACTGTTAAAAAAAATTGTATATTGAACTGTAATAGTGCTTTGCAGAGGATATTAGACAATAACTCTTCTCTTTTTTCGTCACAATTTATATTTAAAATAATAAAAATTCAAAAACCATTTTATAATAAAATATTGCTAGTAATTAACCAAAAGGTACCACTCTCGCGTTTTTTTGTCATTCGAAGGCTACGAACCGTATAGCTGAATGTTCTGAGAAATGCATTTACTATATGGGTAGCTGAATGTTCTGAGAAATGCATTGAGAAATGCATTTACTATGGGATTTGCTAAAAATAAAGCCGAAATTATTCTCTAAAATAGCAATGCCTATCTTTTTAACAATTCCTTTACTATATAGTTAAGAAATATTCTTGTCTGTTTTGCGAAACACCGTTTTTTTTAAGACATAATAAAAATTAGCGAAAAAATTATAAAACATTATCAAAATTCGCTATCTATCTACTATGGCGACGAATTGTATATTTTCTGGTGACGAAAGAGAAAAAAAAATCGTTTTTTTATGGGTATCGATGCCGACATACAGTTAAATAAGGAAATCAATCCCGACACATACAGTTAAAGAAAGTATCTCAAGTTCTCAACATATTCATTTTTATGGCTATATAGCCTATATTGCAGTAGAGTCTGATTCCATGATTCCTCCCTATAAACACGCAGTTTGTGCCTCTCTACTTTCTCATTCCTTTTTTTCTCTCTCATCACACTAAATAACACTAAAGAAAACCAATCTTCTTCTCTCCGAATCTTCATGTAGCTCTAGCACTGAACCTAATTCTCAACATACAACCTCAACAGAGAAAAAGAAAAAATGAAAGATGGCAAAAGGAGTGAAACCGACAAAGAAAAAACCAAACTGCGTGAGAGACAGAGACGAGCTATCACCACAAAAATCTTCGACGGATTAAGGAAACGCGGCGGTTACCGTCTCTCTCCACGCGCCGACATCAACGAAGTTCTTCGTAAACTCGCCTCCGAAGCTGGTTGGATCGTCGATCCTGATGGAACTACGTATCGCTCTATCCAAGTACCACAATCTCGATCTCCTTCTTCTTTCTTTTTTACTACACTATATACATTCACTCTTTGTTTTTTTTAGATCAATATCTAATATCTGTTTGGTTGCTGAGAAAAATTTACTTTTCATTTTCTCTTTCTTTCTTTTTTCTAGTGTTTTGCAAAAATTATAAGAGGATTTTGTAGCTAGATGTCATCCTGAATCACACCTTGGTGTGTATGTTTTTATGGATATAGGGTGTAAATTGTTGTCATGTATGTGGATCTACAAAATCAAACAATTCGGGTACTCCAACACCCACAAGCAGCATTATCATCGGCGGAGACACATTAGGCGGCGATCCCATGACTACCCTCGACGACAACAACAACAACGACAGCAACACTTTCAACTGTGTTTCAGGCGACATGTCTTACGCGCGGCTCTACGACTTCAGTGGAGAAGGTACTTCGAGCATGCCACACCTTGCAAGCTCTTCTTCCGGTACTATAGTTGATTCAGCTCCTTGCCATTACGATCAGCGTTAGAGCGTTCTATGGGCTATAGTGAGTGAGTGAGATCATAGAGTAGAAGGAGAACTAAATCCATATTTTAAACTTAGTAGTATATGGTTTTCATTTATGTAAAAAACACAAAGTTTGAAATTGGGATGGATATCTTGAACATTCTATTTCTACCTAGTAGTATAATCTTAACTTTTTTATACCAACCATTTATTTGATCTGCAACAACTTATAGAATCTTGTGCTTATTTGTCTTAATAACTCATCAAATGAACAATTTAATTCAAAATAGAAATAAGAAGAGTGAACTATTAAGTTGCCCTACGACAGAACTATGTTGTCTAATGAGAAACTGATGTTGAGTAGTTTCGAACTTTCTTAGAAGGAATCATTAATAGAGTAAGCAAGGCTTACAAATAATTGTTTTTGGGAACTATTTCGATTGAGAACAAATGGTTTATAAAGCCTTCCATGAATTGAAACCTACATATCGGTAACTAGAAACGTTGGATGAAAAATGACTTTTTAAGACTCGTTTTAATTTGAAAATTACAAAGTAAACCAAATCATTGGGGATTGATATAAGGGAAATTACACTCTAAATACTTATTGGCCAAACATATTAGTATTTAGTACCTAAAAATGGGTTAATGCTCACTTAATGCCCATTTTAATAAAACAAATCCCTTTCAGAACCTATATTTTTAGGGAAAAGTATCGATCAGTATATTTTCAAGTATGATATTCTGTTTCAGTACCCAAATACTAGATACTATTTTGGACAAAAATAACCCTGAAGGTATATCGCGTTATGTTTAAAATTGTAAGTCGTAAATCGCGTGACCAAAATCTCATGATCTCTTACACACAAATCGTATGATCTGTTTTTACACATAAATCTCATGATCTGTTACACACAAATCTCATGATTTGTTACACATAAATCTCATGATCTATTACACATAAATCGTATGATATGTTTTTATACATAAATCTCATGATTTGTTACACACAAATCGCATGATCTATTTTTACACATAAATCTCATGATCTGTTACACGCAAATCTCATGATCTGTTACACGCAAATCTCATGATGTGTTACACATAAATCTCATGATCTATTACACATAAATCGTATGATATGTTTTTACACATAAATCTCATGATCTGTTACACACAAATCTCATGATCAGTTATACACAAATCACATGATCTGTTTTTACACATAAATCGCATGATCTGTTACTTACAAATCTCATGATCTGTTATACATAAATCGCATGATCTGCCCCCAATGGGGTAGCCGAGTTGGTTGAGTATGGCATGCTTGTGACCAAAGGTCATGAGTTCGAGTCCCTCTACATACACTTTCTCGGCTGAGCCTGTCACCTTGTGTGGTTTACCTTCTGGTGTTGGTTTGCAGGCTATCGCGTCAGACTAAGGGTTTACCCTGTGCGCATTCATTGCACTTTGAGTAGCGGCTGCGGGTTCCCTCCGAAAAAAATCGCATGATCTGTTGAGGGTACTTCAGGAATTAAAATATAAGTTGGGTATTAAAAATGAATTAGTTTGGTGAGATGGTGGATGATAATAAGTTTGGTGAGAAGGTATTTAGTGTGACATTTCCTTTTTTTTAATACCATAACTACCCTTAATCTAGTATATAAGCCTTATTTTGAGAATTAATGGGTATTTTCACCCAATCAACAATTTTGAATTTTGAATTTTGAACCAGCCTCCACTCTCTCTCTTAACCCTCTCTTTCTTAAACCTCCCAAAACACCTGAACCACCGTCGACCTCCCTAAACCACCATCAACATACCGTCATCCCGACGACCACTCTAAACCACCGTCAACCTCCGTCGACCACCCTAAACCACCGTCTGGTACTTGTAACCATCGTAGTCCACCGTTTTCAACAAACAACCACCAAAAACCGTACTGTTTTCTCACCGGCGAACAACTTCAAAAATTATACTGTTTTCTCATCGGCAAACAACTTCAAAAATTATACTGTTTTCTCACCGGCGAACAACTTCGATTAACCAACCCATCCTTTGATTAACCGCACTGTTGGGTTCTCTCGTCGTTGATGTTCCTCATGGCAGAGATTTGTCTCCTTCAGATTGAGTCATTAGTGCAGTATGTTTCTTTTCGATTTAATTTTATTGTCTGCTTGATATTGCAGGTATCGACCACTCCCTTGGAGATTTTCTAGTAGAAAAAATTAGGCCAAATAGCCACCGTGTTGTGGGTTTTGAGTTGGTCGGGGGCTCGTTGATATTGTTGGGGATGTTCGTCGATGTTGTTCAGGGATGGAGCACAGCTATCACAGGTGAAGCTCTGCCACAAATGGTGCAACGTAGATTTAGAGTTATACAGAGGCTGGTGTTTACGATGGAAAGAATATGGCTGGTGTCACGGTGGAGAAGAAAGTGGCTGGTGTCATAATAGGGACAAAAGGACAGAAGATAAATCTTAGGTTAGAAGCGTGTGAGCTTCATCTTTCAGTTCAAGTCTATCAAACATTTCTCGAGCTTCTGGTGCACTTAGAAATCACCGTTTGAAGATTATGGAGTTCATTTCCGTTTTACTCTCCGTTGGTAGTAAATCTGCTAAAGTAAAATTGGTTCGAATTGGAACAATACAGAGGGTTGTATAATTGTTCTTTCCAGATGCACTTATAAGACATTTTACAGGCATCTGAAGATTTAGCGAATATGATGCGATTGCCGTGTAGAGGATGCAATTTTCGACTTGTATTTATACATTGCTAGATACGGTATAATGCGATTGATATATACATTTTATTGGATTTCTAGATGCACTCAGAAGACATTGCTAGACACACTAATACAACATTTCTAGATTCACTAATACCACATTGCTAGATACACTAATACCACATTACTAGACATAACAGTATAACATTGCTAGACACACAAATACAACATTGCTAGATATGGGAATTGTTATTGCGATTGTAATCCAAATATCACATTGCTAGATACATTGATATGAGTATTCTAGATACACTAATCTCACTTCTTACATTGCGATTGTGTTTAATAACTGCCTTTACAACTACTTCCTGGAACTACTGACTCTCTAATCCTTAGTGATACTGTAAATATAGGCATTTCTACTCTAAACATCCATCGAACACCTAAAAATAACCAACAATATAATTATAAAATAGATTAAATATTAGATAGTGCTTTACAAATTCCAAGTACAACAATCTTCCCAAAAAATAAAATATCTCAGAGGGTTGGTCTATTTTTGCTAATATAACAAAAAAAACATACTAAATCAAAAAACATGTTGTATGAACTCCAATAACATTAGTCTGCATACTAGTTACATGACATTGCTAGATACAAGTTACATGAAATTGCTATAACGAGTTATATGACATTGCTATATACAAGTTAAATGACATTGCTAGATACTAGTTATGACATTGCTAGATACAAGTTAAATGATATTGCTAGATGCTTTATTACCTCATTGATATATATTCAATTATGACATTGCTAGATACCTAGTAATCGTTAAATGCTTGCATACACTAGCAATTAGAGGATCTTGCTTGATATATTAATAATACGTATTAGTATCTGGAAACGACACCCTATTTACCTAATTACCAAACATATTAGCACTTGGTACCCTGATGACATTGCTAGATACGAGTTATTTGACATTTCTATATACGATATATATGACATTGCTAGATACGACGTTATGGCATTGCTATATACGATGTTATGACATCGTTAGATACGAGTTATGACATTGCTAGATACTTTATTAATGTATTGTTATATACGAGTTATATGACATTGTTATATATGAATTATATGACATTGCTATATACGACGTTATGACTTTGCTAGATACGAGTTATATGACATTGCTAGACACGTTCTTACAAAATTGCTAGATATTCAATTATGCTATTTCTATATACGAGTTATATGACATTGTTAGATACGACGTTATGTCATTGCTAGATACGAGTTATATGACATTGCTAGACACGTTCTTACAATATTGCTAGATATTCAATTATGACATTGCTAGATACATGTAATCTAACATTGGTAGATGCTTTGAAAATGACAATAATGAATTATTGTCCCAACACTAACGTTTAAAAAAAATTCGTACAAACAACATTCAATTTATTGTGAATTACACAATTATACGATTTCCCCAAATAAAACTACTTCAAAATCAAATATAACGCCCATCGTTTGTTTATGTTTGAATCACTAAGGAAATGCTTAAATAATTTGGATCTCCTTTTAGCGGGCATATCCGCGTTCCTTACGTCGAACGATGTTTTGAGAAACGTATAGAAAGGGGTGTCCCGAGCAGCTTCCATGTGTTCTGTTTATTATATTTCGTCTTAGAAGGTTGATTATACTGACTAAGCCCGACCTGTAGAATACCCCCATCGCAGTCATGTCTGCCTGTACATATCGTAATTTCTAGTCATTTTAATAATATTCCTTATATCACGGTCATAACCTACATCTTAATCACCCAAACAAAAAAAACTTGCCACATTTCTAGACATTTCAAACCAAGTAGTCCTTGAGTTTCACTAAAAAACTGAAGAATCAACTAACTTACATACATTGCTAGATATATGAAAAGACATTGTTACACATTGCTAGACATATTTAAGACATTGCTAGACATATATGCAGACATTTCTAGACATATTACAGATATTGTTAGATATATATGCAGACATTGCTTGACGTATTGCATGTTATTGTACACTTATTTTGAACATTGCTAGACATTGCCATAATTTTTCCACACACTGCTAGACATAAACAACATTGCATGCTTTGCTAGACATATTGTGCCACAACTTCATGAAATTGACACATTGCTAGATAAGGCAATAATTTATGGCCACATTGGGATTCATTTCAAACGATCAATGAACGTAGTTCTGCTTCGTCGGCCTGTTCCGATGCCAACATTCACACTAACATATCTAGCAACCTCAATGCAACCTAGCTAGCAAACCCAATTGAACGTATCCAGCAAACTCGATGCAATATCTTTAGCAAACTAATGGCAACATTGCTAGACATGAACAAAGAAGCACTCATTGCATTTTACTAAGAAAATAAATACAGTGTCCCACCAACAGACATTGCTAGACATTTTGACGTCATAGCCCAAATTTTGTAGACATTGCTAGACATATCACAACCTTTCGAACATGATGCGATTTATGCCTAATTTCCCAGGAAAAAACCATCCTCTATGGTGCCCACTTCCGATATCAACACACAGACTATCACAACATCTACCCTTAACCAATAATTGCAACACCAACCTCATTTCGACTAAAAAACTATCATCCCTAACACATAAAATTTCAAAAAAAAATCAAAACAGAACAACAACAAAACCTAGGTAAATCACGATGAACAAATAAAAAATATGGAACAACCAAGCTACTGCTCTATCCACTATGGTTTCGAAACAAAAAAAAACTCTCCAACAGTTAACACAAACATTCGTGTAACTAGTTCGTGTAAAAAATCACGTTAACCATTTCAAACTTACCAGTAGTAGTTCGACGACATCGTCTGTTCTACCGAAAAACAATGCCAAACAGTGACGGTGAATTCACCTCCGTTGGTCGGAGAAGTCGACAGGAATTGCTATCGTAATGAAGTTGATGTGGCATCGTCGTTTGCTCCCCGATAATCGGAATCGGACACGGTTAACGTCGCCAGAATGGTTCTAAAAATGGTTTCGTTGAGGGTAGGTTTTTGGTTCAGTATTGGATCTTGTTTTTCTCTCTCTTCAAAATTAGAAAAGTAAAATTTAAGGGAATGGTAACCCAAAGGTCAGGCTCATGAGACTAAACAAGTGGGTTCTAACAAAAATGACCCCTTTTAAACCCTAGAGGGTATTTTTGTCTAAAATATGGCTCTATGTATTTTATGGAACTAGTCTAAAAGTGGGTACCATTTTGGTATTTCAAAGTTGACTAGGTATTTATGGGTACTTTCCGCTTGATATAATGCCTTGTGGAGTTTGTAAACTTTATATTTTTCTTCTTCTAACTATATATATTATTTTTGTTGTTGAATAAGTTTGAATATTATAGTTTTATTTCGAGATCGGTCATTTTAGCCCTATACGTCTAAAGTAGTTTTTTATCTATACAAAATAGAAAAACAAAAAAGACAGGAATAGGTTTTATTAATTGGAATTATGTTTCTTATAAAAAAAGATTTGGTCACATTATTTAGACTAATAACTTAATGAGATACTGGGCCCAAATAACATAATAGACTATAATTTTAATAATATCTCTCAAACTCACAATGCAATAGTAATAAGTATTCTTAGTTTGTTAAGTAAGGCATGCTTGTGACCAAAGGTCATCAATTCGAGTCCCTCTGCATATGTTTTCTTGGCTGAGCCTGTCACGTTGTGTGGTTTACCTTATGGCGTTGGTTTGCAGGCTATTGAGTCGGACTGAGGGTTTACTCTGTGTGCACTCGTTGAGTATATGTTGTGGGTTCCCTTCGAAAAAACTATTCTTAGTTTGTTACACATAAAAGGAAATTGAGATACCGACTAGGCCTTTGTGCAGAAATCCGATAGTGTCTTCAATCTTCAAACGACCTTCAAACTTAATCCAAATACAAAATCAAATTCAAAATCAAAATCCACAAACCAAAGCTAAAAACTAAATCCAAATAACAATAACCAAATCCAAACCCAAATAATAATGAAAACGCAAAAACCATACTAAAAATAAAAAATCAAAATCCAACCAAAACAAACCAAAAGTGAATCGAACTCTCAATCCAAAACCAAAACCAAAATCAAAACTAAAAATAAATCCAATTTTAAATCCAAATCAAAACTCAAACTCCAAATTGCAAATCAAAATCAAATAAAAGTCTAAATGCCAAACAAAATCCAAAAAGAAAAAACAAATCAAAATCCAAACAAAATTTCGAAGACTAAACACCAAATGGAATCCAAACGCCAAACAAAATCCAAACGAAATCCAAATTGAATCCAAACAAAAATTAAAATTAAAATATAAAATAAAATATAAATGTGAATTAAATATAATTTTAAACCAAAACCAAATAGAAATATCAATTAAAATTTCAATCAAAATTTTACTAACATGTTCTCTTTTCTTATTTTTATGACTACAAAAAATGCAATAGCTTGGCACTAAGAAAACATAAGATAATAAAAACAAATTCTCTTGACGGACAACAAAAAACAACTACTCTCACGTATAACGAAATCCATAAAAAAATTCAAGATCTAAATATACGCTATGATACCATTTTCTGGGACATAAGATTAAAGTTCTCAAAAGACGCATTGAGATAATAAGATGGCTTATTCTTTTTACATACTATAAATTAAGAGTACCCAATCGGTGTGAGATAATCCTTCAATAATAGAAAACTTAGCAATCTTTTTATTTCTCTATTTTCTATATTGTATCAAAGTTTTATTATCTATGATTGTTATTGTCTGTTGTTGATCCAAGCCTTGTGTGTAAGGAGGGACTGCCTAGTGAGAGTCCAGCCTATGGTATTGAAGGTGAGTATTGAAGGTTTATCCTATATCGGTTGGGTACTCTTAATTTGTATTTTGTAAAAGGAATAATCAATATTCTTCTCCCAATGTATTTTTTAGAAGTGTATATTTTATTTCCTCTAAAATCATATACATTTTATATTAGAACATATAAAGGTAATAATATATATAATTTCAAACCTACTGAAATCCTTAGGTAAAACACGAGACCTATCTTTATTAGGACCTGCTCACGTAATTTGACTTCTCGTAGGATCTCGAGAACGGTCTTACCAAACCAACATTTTGAAATGGTTTCTCAAGAAAATTTGTTTGCCATTTTAAAAAAAAAGAATAAGTGTCGGACTGCTTGATATAGAATTGTTGACACCTTAATACTGAATGAGAATAGGAAGACGCCTTCTTCTTATAACCGACAACAAAATACCATAGTCATGGATCTCGAGGCAGTGTTGCTGCTTAATTTTCTAAATATAAAGTAAACATACCATGAGTTCTCAATAATATACAATATATGGCACATATGAGGTATCTTTTACAATGTAAAAATATGAACGTCTATAGAAAACCCACACTTTCAATCTTGATTCGATGGTGATATTTACACTAAAATATTTGAATGGGGGTTTGGTTGCTTCTTCATCCTAAAATTTTAAAAAAAATCGAAATTGTGGATATTAGTCTAAACCAAGTGACCCCTAACATTTGAAAGAGTGATGGAAACCATAATATCATATGAACATCCAACTATCATGTTGACTATGAAAGAGTTAGTGCAATATCTAGAGATATATTTTGATGCATACCCAATTCATATTTCATTAGATAACCAACTATAATTATCACAAGGTAATCGATGATCTTCTCAAGTATGAAAAAACTAAAAAATCTATATCATTTTTATGAGTGGTTTTTGGGGGAGCGGTGATAGTCCACCTCACCCTCGGATATATTGAAACTAAAAGAGCTATAATAAATTATCTAAAGTATGAGTCTGACGCAAGATTTACCTATATATATAGATTTTATTATTATTATTATTATTATATACATGTTTGTGTTTCAACAATAAGTATTGAGGAAAGTATATTTTTGTAAATTTAAGAATACAATTGTCCAACATTGGACCAGTAAATTCCAAATTTAATTCATCACCGATAATTTTTTTGGTGTAAATTTTAGTCCATCGATAACACAAAAATAAATGTAGTCAACCTTAAAAATGTTAGCCTAAATTTAGACTGATGCGGTTGGATTGGATAAGATACATGAAATGTTGGTTTTACCGTGTTCAACGGATGTTATAGCCCATGTCAAGAGCCTTATGTAGAGTTGGCGGCTATTCGAGACACAAATATAAGCCATGATAGTAAAACATAGTATGAAGTAGCAACCATAAAGGCTTGGAGATTAATGAAATTGATATATTTTCTTCATAACTAAAAAACTTTCGGTCATCATTAGGAGAGAAAATTGATCGACACTTGTGTGTGGAAGATATCGCTTGGTCTTGAGGTTACCTCTATTTCTCATCGCGTAAATTATTTTATCTCACCGGAAAATTATGGTGTTAATTTTATTTAAATGATGTACAACATGTTCGGCATAATCTACATAATTCTCGAGGATCATGAACTAATCTTGACATATTGTTTACCTCTCATGAAAGTCCATCAAGTGAATTAATGATGTCGAATAGATTTAGGCGGAACTTAAAAAACACAAGATTTAATCTTTTGAGGTCCAAAATATATACTAACAAAGGATATTTTACCGCAATAAAGAGTTGGGGACCTTCGTAAGAAGAAAAACCAAAAACACCATATAGACCAGAGGTTGAAATAATATGTATCAAAAGTTTCTTCTTAAAAAAAATTGAAGAAATATGACCGAAATCCATGAGATGTAATATGACCCTGTTTGGGGATGTTAGTGGTGTAGGTCCCTGAAATTGACCATCCTTAAGGCGACAAATTTTATTTCGTGAATACGAGGAAGATGATGAGAATGAAGATGATCATAAAGATCTCAGTATTTGCCCCTCGTTAAATTTGGACTCAAACTGTCTTGTTATTCTTGTTATTTCAATCATGTTGACTTTACTTCCTACGGTGCGACTGAGAAAAAAATACAACGTATAGTATTTTAAGACATTGTATTGCTTTTAATCTTTTTTGTTATATTTACTTAACTAAATGCATCATATGACTTGGTCACCATATGCTTGTATCTTTAGAATTGTGTGTTGCTTTTAAAATGAAAATACTTAAATGGAGTTGAAGTTTGTTTTAAATTTAATGATGTTGCACCTATTAATTTATGTTTATTTGATTTTGAATTATGTTTTTATGACTATTGTACTATAAACAACATCAAAATTGTATCATTTCTTAAAGAAAAGATTAGTCTCAAACGAAAAGGTGATTGACAGATGTAAAAGTTAATCTTTTTTTGTTTTTTGTGAGACGATATAATGTGAACCCTTATTTTTGTTTGAAATGTTTTCTAACTCTAAGCGACTTGTTAGAAGGAAGTGCAACTTGATTGTTGTTCACTGTGGCATGAAACCATGAAGAAAATGGAATAATCATAAAATACAATAGTTGGATGTCGATCCCCTTTTATTTTCTTGAAAAGAGTTTGATGCCAACTTTTTATTTTTTATCTTAATGGGTTATATATCGATTGTTCTTTCATTATATGAGAAATTCAAATGTTAACAATTTTTTAATGATAAATGTCTATCGACTAATTTTTATTCTTGCTTAATGACAATGGGTCTATCGAGCGACCTTATTTAATTATATAAGTATAAAACATTATTGAGAAATATTTTTATCTTTCTTAATGAAAAAATATATATCAGTTAACCTCATTTTTTTTGACGGTGTTAAGATAGCGACTTTTAGAAATGGTAAACATTAAAATTATATATCCTTAATACTCGTTCTATAGGTTGTCTTCTACGTCCACAAAACTTCATGAGAAGTCATACCATTTCTCGGATGACCCCTATATGGTTTTGTGTTATCCTTAAGTAATATTCAGTTTAGCTGGGGGAGGTGGTTAAACGTTTTGTTGAATACCCTTGCTAAAAAAAAATCATTTGAGCATTTTGAAAATGTAGTATATTCTATGTTGTAATCATTATGGGCATGATGAACTTTCAATATATATTAGTTTTGTAAAATTAAATTATATCCTTATTGATTCTCCGTGTTTTTTGTTCCATTTATACCCATTTCAAAAAAGTTTAATTCTAACAAAAAGATATTAACGTCCCCTGAATATTTGAAGATTGATTTTACTATGTCTATATGCCAAATATCAAAAGGAGGAGTCTTGAATATCATTTCTAAGGGTGCAGTTGACCAGTTAATTGTATTTGAAAAGTTGTAGCATGTGTCACACTTGTTAACCAGCTATTAAGCATTGGTTATAATATTCGATCACCAATACCTTCATAATATAATTTTTCTAATCAAATTTTTATGTCCACTTTAAGCAAAACCCACCCTTTTATAGATCTTTTTAAGAATAAAATCGTTTAGAGCATTAAAAAAAAGTTTGAGTAATACCTTACTTATACATAGTTTCTCCAATTACATAAAACTTGTTTATCTTTATCTTAAGTCTTGAAGTCGCAGCGTTGTTTGAAGGAAACTTCTACTTATACGATATTTTTTAATTTTTGTTCGTTAATCAGGCATACACCTCTTCCAATACTTTTACCATAAGTTTAAATATCTTAAGACCTTAAATTTTTTCTTACAAAACAATCCATAACACAACATTTGAACATGTTGAACTAGCCAAGGAGTTGACCATAATGGTTTTGGCCCTCGACACCTGCTTCTAATTCACTAGTTCAAAATTTATTGCCGTTCTTTTAGAGATTTTGTTTATGAGATGAACATGTCTTTACATGTCTCCTTTCATGACTGATTGCATAATTAAATAAAATTTATAAATTTATTGGATAACTTTACTATTTCCGCTCCCATAAACATGTGCAATACAAAATTCCACTATGCCAATTTCTCATTATGACTTATTATTTGATGCATGAAAATGAAAACAAATTGCATGATGCATTGCATCCCACGAAATAAGATACATATTAAAAATTGAGTCAACAAAACAAAAAACTTAACCTACATTCAGTCCAAATTACCCTCTTCAAAAGCTTGCTATTTAAGGAAAAAATAGGTCTTTCTACATAAAATCGACTAAGAAGTCTTCCAGTGCATGATCGTTGAGTATAGCTCTCAGCTTAAAGTTTATAAAAATCTTCAAACTCTATCTACCATCGAGTTATACATTAATATATGCCAAGATATTTTAAGATAGTACGAAGTGGAAAGAACATTTAAAGAATAATTAAATAGCCTTTGAAGTAAGATCTAATTTTTTTGCCACTTTTACCAAAGCAAAATGTCGTTTCTCTTGTTGAAGATATATTTTCTTTACTTCATGCCAATTTTTCTCACATAATAGATGGGCTTCGTATTTTTCACTACCTCTCTGAAAAAGACAAAACTTATGAAATAGATGGACACCGTTAGATAAAGATAAGGTTTCAAATCCTCAATGACTATGTTTGAAGATGACAATTGTTATTTAATTTTATTAAAGACGTGTCCGCAATTTTTAAACCATTATTTAAAGCTGTTGACCTTCCGACCAATACATAAGCATCCTTAGTCAACTTTGGTTGGGGCATAGATATCAAGTCTATTAGACGTGATATGTCGGCATCTACTATCATTTGACTTACCAAATAGCCAAGAATTTCCTTGATCTCACCTTAATGGTGCACTTGTCTATATTTAACTTTTAGATTAACGTCTTTTTTATTTAGAATAGTATCAACAATGCCAAATATTTAGTCAACATCATTAAATCTCTTAACTGATATATCTTGAATGTAATCTTCGATGTTACAATTTATCTCATTCGAAAAAATCTTATTGATCAGTCTCTGGTACATTGTTTAAACATTGTTTAGCTCAAAAAGACATAATTTGATAACCACGTAATACTAGTTTATAATGAATGTAGTAATTTATCGGCCATGAGATGAATTTGGAATTAATTGTAACTCTGATAGGTGTCCATGAAATAAAATAGTCGGTTGTCAGATGTGGTGTGGTGTCTACAAGTTGGTTATCATTTACCACATGAGATGTGAATTTTGGTAATCCTTATTCAAGTGCATGAACTCGACATAAACTCTTTACTTTTCATATATTTTTTGAACTAAGATCGGGTTTTACGTGTAGATTTGAAAACTCGACTTCAGATATATTCCATGCTAGTAAGTTGTCAACATCTGCTACAACGGCCTATGTTTTTTTAATGTGAAGGCACAATTTTTGTTCTTAACGGGATAACTCAGTTTAACCATAACTTATGGAAAATAATATGAGATGAAAACCTTGTAAAATATTTTGTATTACATGCAAATTTGTCAAAGTGATTGTATACAAAAATTATAACCCTAATGCAAAAAAGGATAATGGTGTTCCAACTTTCAAACTTTTTCTTTCAGTAAGATCCAAGACCTTAGAGTTTTATTTAGGTATTAATAAACTTGGGGTCATATAATACTCGCAGATGACCGAATAATTCAAATAATCTTCATATTTCTCCTTACTATATAACCCAAACTTTAATATATTGTCGATGTGATAACGTGCATCATTCTGAGCTATGAACTACCAAAGATAAAATTATTGAAAGAAGAAAAGTCTACAACCATAAACAAGAACCACATAACCTTATATATATATATATATACTTTTCTTTTCCTAAAGTTACTTCAGTATTGAGCTCCGCTCGTAATGAGATATTCTCACTAGTAAAGCCATCAAATGTTATTTCATATTATTATAACTCCGTTTGAAATAAATATTCAACAAACTTCCTGTATCAAATAAAACTCTTATGACTTCCACCATATGATACTAGAAATTAGAAACACAACATTTTTATGAGGTCCAACTACACATTTAAGATCATGATCGGAAAAAATTAGGGGGGGTATGGCTTTTGGTATAGATGGGAAATGTTTTAATAGTGAAATTTTAATATATGATGTATGCCTATTTCTTATAGATTTTTTCTCGCATAGAATTTTCTCTAAGAATGTTGTATATGATTTCACGGTTAGGCTACGGATCGAACTAGTTGTCCAGTATCTTAATGACAACCAAAGTATGTTCATGTTTCACACAACCATGAATGCTTATCTTATCAAAGCTTTATACCTTTAATCAATCCACTTAACCTCTGACTTTACCTTATTTCAAACTCTCCCGACTCGGGACTTGACTAATTTAACTAGTTTGTCATCCTTGATAAGGTTTTGGATCTGATTTTTGAGATAAATGTAATCTTTATTGTAATGATCCATGTCATTGTGATACTTACCTAACTTGTTTGAATTCATATTTTCTTTGGGTTTTAGTATTAAAAAGAGGCTTTTGGAAATTCAAAACCCCTTGTATTTATTGTAGATGGAGGCCATACTTTATATTAACTCTTTTAAATATCAAATTTGACCTCGTTTACCCTTTCTTTTATTAGGACATGACCCAAAAAATAATCATCATCTACCCTATTTTTTTTTAAATTAAACTACCTATAATGAAGTTGTCAACTGGATAATTAATTGAAAATACTAAGTTTGTTGCGGTTGAAAGTCTTGTTGTTGAACAATGAGATGATTTTGGTAAAGAGCACTGCTAAAGATATGGGTCAAATTATAGGAAGCCAACTGGTAACGATTCATGACTTTCAAATGCATAGTCTCGTCTACCTTAATTTGAGATTAGACATGTGCCAATAGGGTACCAAAAGTCACTTTCTTGTTCTTAATATACTCTCGACCAACAAACCATGTAATATTTATTACCGGTAGGTGGCATATGCAACTGTTTCTACAGATCATCTATCTTATTCTTTGTTTGAACAAAACTCTGAATGCTCATAATTTAGTTTGGTTCATACTTAGAATGCATTATTTTCTCGTTATTACCTATCATCACCTTACTTCCCATAAAATGACCTCTAAGAAAAGTCCAATGAGTCTTGAAAGTTTGAATAGGCCCATATGAAATTTGATTGCAATTGTTCGACAAACGGGTTGATCATCTCTTTCATAACCCATTATTTTGTTTTCAAATTATTGATATGATGTTTGGGTGTCATGTTTTGTCATACTTGTCCATCTTGTATTGATTAACTTAGGTGACAGGTCTTCTCCAAAGATTTCAGGGTTAATATGGTACCTAACTAAATTGTACTTCAGATTATAAGAGTCTCTTTTGATCGTATCGTTCCACCTCAGATACTAGTTGGACCTTTTGAAATACCTATAAGTTATATTGATAAGAGTTCGAATGATATACTATCTCGACCTTATGCCCGGTCCCTGATCAATATCTAGTAAAAAGGTTTGTTGGTTTCAAGACCGTTATAACAATGGTCAATGAGGGTTTCATACGTTGGGATTCACTAATGTTATACTTCTCCTTTATGAGCAGAGGTCCTCTGATGATTATGACTTTGACGTCATCCATGAGGCCTCGAGTAGATCGACCATATCGACAGTGTTTTTTGTTAGACGAGACTGAATCGTAACCAATTTAATGGAATGACTTTCACTGTAAGAAAGCGAATGATGTTGATGTTTAACGTGTCAAATCCTCACGGGAGATATATTATTTTGATGTGTATAAAAACAGTGATCTGACTCCGAGATCTACAATTTTCTGCATTATCCACATGTCAATGTTTTACCCCAAAGTGAGAAGTATGAGGCCTAGGTCATCGAGGTATATTTATAGAGATATAGGTTTGAGAAGGTTTCTATTTCCTTTTTTTCTGATACATGTCACAAAAATAATTCGATTTGGCTAAGATCATCTATTTCTTTGAATTTTTTGAAGTACAATTATCAAAGCTTGTAATTATAATGGTAGGTTTTATGAAGAAATTTTTGAATATTAGTTTTTTCTTATGTAAAACTCCATTGATTAGACGACCACCGCAAGAGTATGCAGCCCCAAAATATAAGTTAATAGTAAATTACTTTTAATTTTATTATAGAAAATAAATCAAGCCATATAATTCACATCAATTCATGTTATCTATGGGAATGAATATTTTCTTCCCGAGAAACCAAAGCAAAGTAGAAACTCAAAATGACTAATGTCAAATTCTGGAAAGAGATTTGATTTGTCCAATGACGAGGAGTTTGAGGTGAAGCATTCTTATGGTTACCCTAAGGTCTGACAACCCTTACAACTCTCCCTATTTAAATTGAGTGATTGTCTTAGTAGTTAAGAGAGGAACATGCTAATAAGTTTATCTTATTATAGGAATAATTAATCTTTTATGCCCCGGATTTAAATATATTGTGCATACCATGAATGATGAACAATAAAATGGTGCGAGTCTTGGAATGTTGAAGAAAATAAGCCCATGTCATAAAGTATCTCTTTAAAGTGTCCCATAAAGAGGTAATAGAGCACTCAGAACAATGATCCTCAAACCAAAATAGAAAGCAACGATAACATTTCTCAAACAAAAGAAAAAAAATCAAACTCTCACTTTGAGGCATGACTAAATAGAGAATAATTCCATAGAAACTTGGTTGGATAATGAGAACGAGATAGAAGAAGCAACAATCACCCAAATACTGAATATCAGAGTAACAATACCGACTAAAATGCATTCGGGATACCCACTGCCTCAACTAGGGTCTCAACAATTCCCTGAATTTCAGCGAAGATTCCAACACACTCAAGTTGTCCCATTAGGGGATTCCCCCAACCAATAATAAGTCTCGGCTTCCCAATTTTGGATGGCATAACATGGTTTTAAAGCATAACCAGCTTATCCACCGAATCTGGCACAAAGACAACAACAGCAAGCAAATGATGTACCTCTCTATCAAGGTCAAACTCGGGGTTATCTATAGTACACACTATGATACATCAAGTTTAATTCACATGTAACCTATCATTTTCTAAAATATCAGTCAACTATACCATGAGATACAATATAAATCCGATAGGAGAAAAATGGAAAGGATCAGGGTTTCAACATCCATACCAATTCATGAATACCATGAATGGATTCCATGAGGATGAATATTCTCATCATAATAAAGAGTCCTCACTTGCACTGGAATTTTTATATCACATAATGTCATTGATGCTTAACAAATATAAGGTGGACAAGTACAATATAAAATGAGATTTAGAGCATTACATCCAATAATTAAGCAATAATATGTTTTAGTATGGAACTGATGATGAGACAAAGTGCTAGGAATTTTCCATGACACAAGAAGGAACCATAATGCAATGGTTCAATAGTATCGTAAAAAGATTAAAAAATCTTAAGATTTTTCGAAAAACATTTATGAACCATTTCATAGGTTCAAATAATATCAAGAGAGATGGAGCATTACATGATCCATTTCAATAAAATATCTAATAAAATTTTAAGAAAGTACGCCAATCGTTTCACTGAAGATTTTTTTTACAAGAGTTCCATGATCTAGTGATCATAGCCGTATTTAGGCAAGGAGTTTGAGAAAATTCCCTCTTTAACCTAATAATGAAGAATAAAGTTTTAAACTTTGAAGATCTACAAGCTCATGTGGAGCAATATATTAAAGTAAATAAAGTTACCAAAACAAAAAAACGTGAAGAATACCAAACTCCGACCACATGTCATTCTCTTCGCAAAACAACCACATTAGCTCAAATCAACATAAATAATGACATACCAAGGAAAAATTATACTTCAACTTTAGCCAGAACACAAACTAGTCAGGCTCAAGAGTATAGTGGAAGATTTAAAAGCGGTCATACCTGCAACAATAACAAGAAACCTAGATACCCTTGACAATGACCTTTCACGGGGATGTCGGATACATTAACAAAGATATATGAAAATATAACAGAACTATAAATTAAAAACGGCCTAAAAAGTGACATGAAGCAAATGAGCAACAAAATAGTAATAAATATTAAAAAAATTATGATGATATTGGTCACTTTGCAAAATATTTTTAGGCTTTGCAGGTATCAACCAGAGTTTAGTTATTGAATGAAAACTTATCAAGGTTTTTAAATAGAAAGAAAAAGATAAACCGAGGTAAAACCTTACAAAAAAATAGGAAACAAACTTCAACCTCAGCCAAAGAACAAAGAACACTAGATACAAATGCTATTGTAGTGGCCAAATGAGAAGAATAAAGAATATTTTAACTTAGATATAAAAATACATAAAATTAGAGTAATTATCGGAGGAGGTTCATACTCTAGAGTTTTGGAAACTTTGATAAAGAGGTTTCCATATGAGACAAATATAGGATGTCACGGACATACATCCTCACATACCAAAACCCATATCTAAAGCTATCATTCTTGAATGATAATAAAAGGGAGTGACATCACCATATAATGATGCAGTATTAATAAAAATAGAGTTAGTTTGAGTAAATATCAAAAGCGTAGTCATCATTGGCGGATTAGCAAACATCTTGTACAAAGGTATCTATGAGAAAATAGAAGGAGCTCGTATTGTTGACCACAAGTATAATGTCCGTTCATGGTGGTTGATGTACTATAATCATATAATATCATTTTAGGGTAGTCTTGGCTCGGTCAAATACACGTTGTAGTATCTGTGATTTACTTGTACATGAGATATCTAGTACACGACAAAGTAGTCGTGATTATAGGAAATTATAAGACATCTACAAAATTATATGCGACATCATTGACAGTTTAAACATAACAATTGATCCAATGTATAAAATTGTGATTTAAAAAAACCTATATATATGCATGAAGTATAAATGGTGTTACGAGAGTCCCAGCAGAATTCATCTGCCACCAGTTGAGCATCAACAACAAATTTAGGCCTATCATACGAGAGTCTCACTATTTATTATGGACAACTAATCCTATGTTTGATGAGGGAGAATAAAAGACATGGTAAAATTGTAAGGAAGAAATATAATAGGAGAGAATTGTAAAGAAGAAGTATGATACGAGAGAATTGTAAAGAAGAAATTGTATTAGGGGAAAATTGTATAAACTACTAAAGAAGTAGCCATTCTGAGAAGATGAAAAGATATAGGGACCAAAAGTGTAATAAATGGGGATTAAAGCGTGTGGGACCCGTAATTGTACTATAAAAGGACCACACAATAGAATATTACTTCCTCTCTCTCTACTTAACCTAATTCTCTTTTTCTCTCTCTAAAAAACTCTAAACAAAGGATTACGGCTTCTTTGACAAAAAAAACATCTTCGTATCACAAAATCACCCCTGAGCATTTTTAAAACTCTTCAGTGGCTTCCTGAAAATAGTTCATATTCCGAGGGAAATTATGGAAAAGCAAGGGGACGATTTTGTTAACAATTTTGCAGGATTTATTGTTTTGTTAATATCTTCATAGAATTTCGTATTACTATTTGTGTTTTGTTGCTGTTTTTTGTTTTTGATTTTGTTTTTGTTTGGGTTTGTGTTTTCTTTGTATTTTACAGTTATGGATCCAGGTTCTTCACACGATTCCTAGATCTAGAAATCCAATTGAAGTCCAAATCTTTCTCACCAGAAAGCATTCGAATGAGGACTTGGCCAGTTTCATACCGGATCGAGCATTGATTTTGACTACGCACTATATGGCCTTGATGAGAATCATAATAATACAATTCCTAAAGCGATTATCGTCATCTTCTCCGTTAAACGGAAGATGTCCATCGACTGGAATCATCATAGCTTTCTCCACCGTCAAAATCCTCTTACATTCCTGGAATCAAGGTTTTACAAACTAAAGTAGCTCAAGTTGCTGGTTTTGCCTTCGACATTCAACGCCACTCTTTTTCCATCTGTTATGGAGATTAAAGCGGTCAACATATTTGCGAGCAATTTAAAAATCACAAGTCACTTTAAGTTCATCCCACAGCTGATGTAGTGTAAAATGATCAACCCCTTGTCCATTGACGGTTACATTGAATCAACTCTGCAGATTGTCGAGTAGCTATTCTGATTTGAAACCCTGCGTACCCGAACTCCAACTGAGTCAAAATCGATCAGGCTAAGGGAGCACCGCTTCTTATAGGCGATTTACTGTGCATCAGCGACGACTCTGGCAAGTTCGCTAGGGTTTTGACGAGAAAGGTGGTCTGTTGCTGCGTTAAAGCGACAGATTTGCTGTTGTTAAACTCTCGATTGTAGTTTTGTTCATGGCCTTATTTGGATTTTTTTTTCAATTAACCTCTCTGTCAAGAAGTTCGAACCATGAATTCGCTGCAACCAAATTGTTTGATCGATTAGGTTTTTCAACGGCGTACTGATATCAGAAGATCTCCATATTCAGTATTTCGTATGCGACAAACTTAATTTTATATGATATCAAGAGCGACAACAGTGGAATCAGGTAATGTGTTTACAGTTGCCCGCATCATTGGGTCTATTCGGTGCTGCAGATGGGGTGTTCCCATGTCACCCAAGGCAGTAAACATGTACATTATGTGTGCGCTCCAAAACAGACACAACAAACTTACACGCTCTGTTGATGAATTTTATTAGTTTTCCTTTCAATTTCTGTGCTTGTTTATCATATATATGTGCATAGTTCATCTTGGATAAAGGTACATTACATCATTGCAAGAAATTCGTGGTGACTGTAGCCGAGCAGCTATTCAGACATATGGCTCTACAAGCAATCCTTTTGGATCTACCTATGTGTTTGATTATCAAAATAGTGCGTTTGAGGTGATGAAGAATGGTTATCAAAACATACATAACCAGCATTTTTAGTTCCAAGCACTACAGAGAAAAAAAAAATATTACCATCTGAAAGTATAATAGAGACCTAAAACTCCGACAACCTTTTTGTTTTCATTATATAATTATGTTTTGCTATCTAAACTATACCATTGTATACTTGAAAATTTCTATATTACTAGCAGTCTATTTATTTTGATACGAGTATCCTTGAAAGATGTTCTTGCAGGTGAAATCAAAACTTTGGGTTTTGTGTTTGTATGCTGATGCAATTAATGGATTGGTGTACAAGGCTGGATCACAAAGATTGAAAAGCATGGATGCTTTGTCCGGTTCTACAATGGGTTCCAAGGATTTGCTCCTAGATCTGAACTTGGAATGGAACCAGGAAGTGACCCTAGCTCAACCTATCATGTTGGACAAGTTGTTAAATGTAGAGTAACCAGTTCAGTTCCTGCTACAAGGAGAATCAATCTCAGATTCATCATAAAACCAACAAGAGTTTCCAAAGAAGAGGCAGAGAAATAATATCCTACCTGGCAAGAGACATGTTGGAGTTAACTTAGTAAAGATGGGAAACCAGATTCATAGAAATCAACAGAAGGCTACGAGTCAGAAACCCGAGGAAAGAGCAAGAAGTGTTGGTTTGAACAAGCGTGTTCAAACATCTTTGGTGAATGTGCGGGTTTGTCTCTTTCTCTCTACAGTTTGTTGGATTTATATTTGCATCCGGATTCCGGAGGCTTCCTTGCTTTTGCACAACTATTTTCAATTGAATAATAACATCCCATTTCTAGCTTGGGTTTGTCTATTTCTTGATGCTTAGTTTTGTGGGTCAACACCGAGAGTAGATCTTGGCTCTTTTAGAAAGGAGAGATAATGTAGAATGGCTTATATATATCGTATCAGTATTAATGACCATGAAATTTGACACTTTAGTTTCGCACAACTACCTTCTCAAAGTGACATTAGGATGTGCTAAATTTTTTATGGCTTTATACTTGTGGTAATCAGGGTTATTGAAAGTATAAATATTCAATTTTGCGAATAGTTTTCTTAACACTACTGCGAAACTATGCAACTTTGTCTTGGGCTTGATTTTGAGTTTACTTTGCCTAAACATATTCATTTTGCCTTTGATATTTCGACATTTTCTCTTTCTTTAAGTTGCGGAGCTGCATGTTACTACATATTAGGGCATGTGTCCTTCAGGAGTAATATTTTATCCCATTTCGATGCAAATATAGGACAGGTAGATATGACAGTGATAGACACTGGACGATATTAGGTGGGTACACTCTCATATTCAATTTAGTTATGGGAAATGTGTCGTTGGTGCTATCTATAGCGCAGGTTTGATAGCGGTGAAAGACCTCTCAAAAGGAGAACAACGCATGTGTTTTAGAAGTACAGGATCATGAAGTGTCATATTCTCGAGTAGAAGCGAGAATGCCGCTACTGCTGGATTTGGTCCATTGGAACGACGTAACTGCTGTTTTTAAACTTGATCTGAGGATGAGCTTTTGCAGGAGTCTCATTAATATCACCTGCCAGTACGGGGATCGAAGTCACTGTTATTGAGTTACTGCACATACAGCACTCTGACAATGCCGCACTAGTTGTGGATAGTCTAGAATTGTTCAACCGAATTTCAAAGGGTACCAGCGTTGTTTTTTATCACGAGCGTTCAAATCCAGCTTTGTGGCAAAATTCAAGCTCCTCGGTGCTTATGAATCCACCCTCAGAACTGTTGATAGTCTTGTGGCCTGCTTGTCCTTGGAGTCCAACACTTATAGATTGCTAGAGTTTTTTCTTGCAGAAAAAAGTTTGTTTGTTTGTTTTTTTGTTGTATCCGTGGCTAGGAACGATAGGAACATTTTTCTGCTCTTCTGATCTCCAGCCCATATGAGCTCCGTCTGATGTCGTTAGACAACTGTCTAATGAAAAATCAGCAAGCTGGATTGTTTTTCTTTCTTGGGCCGTCAACCGACGTTGTACCCTAAGTTTGTCTTCCTAGAGTTTCTTGAGCTTTTTCTAGCACTACTTGCAGGTATTTTCCGTGAGCAGCCTCTATCCTGAGCTGTAAATGTCTGTGTACCCGGTTCAGCTGTAAACTTTATATATAAAATAGAAATCTCTCACTGGTTTAGGAAGGATACAAACTTAGAAAACTATCCATTTTATTTTGTGGTAACACGATTTAATATCTTTCAAGTTTTGTTCAATTACATGATTAATGAGAGAGATCCGTGCGGATGTATTCAGTTCTTTATCATCTATTGATGTAACTACGTATATGTTATTAAATCGTAAAATCTATGTTCAATAGTTTCATATTGGTATTTATATAATCTGTTGAAGAAGGGATATAGATGGAAAATGCGTACAGAAATCTTCACGAACCAGCTTTGATCACGAACCAGTATTCGAATGGCTTGATTGCATTAAACTCACATTGCCTTCGAATGGCTTGATTGCATTGAACTCACATTGCCTTCGAATGACTTGAGTGCATTGAATTCGCATTGCCTTCGAGTGGCTTGGTTGCATTGAATTCGCATTGCCTTCGAATGGCTTGGTTGCATTGAATCCGCTGATGTTTAGTTTCTAGTGGTATGGGGAGTTACGTATCAATATTTGGACCTGCCACTGATGTTCAGTTTCCAGTGGTATGGGGAGTTACGTGTCAACATTTGGACCCGCCGCTGATGTTTAGTTTCCAGTGGTATGGGAAGTTACGTATCAACATTTGGATCTGCCACTGAATTGTTTAGTTTCGAATGGCTTGGTGGGATTAAAGGTGCGTCCCCTTGTCCGTGTTTTGTTATAGTTGATTTATATTTCTTTCCGTTTGCAATCTGCATATAAGTGTTTAGATATCTGCCTTAACTATGATAGTAGTGACTGTCTTTAGAGCTCAACTACAGTTAATAATTGCAATGTTTGTATGTCTGAGCTGTTTTCCGGTGGTATAGATTGTTTTCATTGCAGGACTCATGTAGGTTCTATCCACAATTTCAATACATAACATACCATACAGGCTGATATGATACAGGTCAAGCCTCGTTAGCTCTAATCTAGGTTACAGTCAAGAATTATGGTTCATTTTTTATTCTGATTTCTTAGGGTGGGAAGCTTCACAGTGTTACTCCTTGACCTATTTTATTCTGTTAATTCTAACATCTGAAACACACCTTTTTTATAATGTTTTGCTGGTTTTCATATTGTTCGACACTCGGTTTATGGTTCCTGTATGTATCTTCAAATTTCTCGTTGCCGTGGAGTTGCAAGGTGGAGTGTCACGAACTGCAGTTGCTCTACCGCGAAGGTATTGCGTATAAAAATGAAACATTCCCAAAATGTTTCTACTAGGCACACAGAGACTTGGCAAGAGAAGCTGTTAGAAAATCTCTGGTATTGCTGAAAAATGGAAAAGACAGTACCAATCCTTTGCTACCACTTACTAAGAAAGCTCCAAAGATCCTTGTTGCTGGTTCTCTTGCGGATAATTTGGGTCACAATAATTTGTGCCTCGAATTTTTCTTTGCCCTAAACTATTATTTGGGTCACAATAATTTGTGTCTTGAATTTTTCTTTGCCTTAAATTATTATTTAGGTCACAATAATTTGTGCCTCGAATTATTTACCTTTCGAACTATTATTTGGGTTTACCCTTCGAACTATTATTTGGGTCACAATAATTTGTGCCTCGAATTATTTACCTTTCGAACTATTATTTGGGTTTACCCTTCGAACTATTATTTGGGTCACAATAATTTGTGCCTCGAATTGTTTACCCTTCAAACTATTATTTGGGTCTACCCTTCGAACTATTATTTGGGTCACAATAATTTGTGCCTCAATTGTTTACCCTTCAAACTATTATTTGGGTCACAATATTTTGTGCCTCGAATTTTTTCCTTACACTATTATTTGGGTCACAATATTTTGTGCCTCGAATTGTTTCCTTACACTATTATTTGGGTCACAATATTTTGTGCCTTGAATTTTTTCCTTACACTATTATTTGGGTCACAATAATTTGTGCCTCGAATTTTTCTTTGCCTTAAAATATTATTTGGGTCACAATAATTTGTGCCTCGAATTGTTTACGCTTCGAAATATTATTTGGGTCACAAATTTTTGTGCCTCAAATTGTTCTTTGTCTTAAACTATTATTTGGGTCACAATAATTTGTGCCTCGAATTGTTTACTCTTCAAACTATTATTTGGGTCTTAATAATTTGTGCCTCAAATTGTTCTTTGTCTTAAACTATTTTCTCAGTCAATCCTTGCAATGTCTTATCATAGTATTATGGTGGTTGTGATATGTTGGCACAACGAATTCCGACGGGCAACATTACTAAATCTTGAGCCAGTCCTTGCTAAGATATTGCAAGGATTGGGGGGCTACTGGTTAATATGCGATAAAAGAAGTCTATAACATAAGGGATGTACTTGTTAAGAAGACGTTTTTTCGAGGAGACGTTTTTTCGAAGAGATATGTAGCACTTGTAGAAGAGTTCTCCGAGGAAAAGATGTTCGAGGGAGCAGTGGAGACTTCTTTACAGTCCCAGTAAAACTATTTTTACTAGGACTGAGGGGCTACTGATGAGGGAGAATAAAAGACATGGTAAAATTGTAAGGAAGAAATATAATATGAGAGAATTGTAAAGAAGAAATTGTATTAGGGGAAAATTGTATAGACTACTAAAGAAGTAGCCATTCTGAGAAGATGAAAAGATATAGGGACCAAAAGTGTAATAAATGGGGATTAAAGCGTGTGGGACCCGTAATTGTACTATAAAAGGACCACACACGCTTCACAGATCCCAGAATGAATAGAATATTACTTCCTCTCTCTCTACTTAACCTAATTCTCTTTTTCTCTCTCTAAAAAACTCTAAACAAAGGATTACGGCTTCTTTGACAAAAAAAACATATTCGTATCACAAAATCACCCCTGAGCATTTTTAAAACTCTTCAATGTTGGTTAAGAAAAAGAATGATAAGTAGAAGATATGCGTAGACTTTACGGACTTAAATAGAACATGTCTGGATGACCCTTTCCTACTACCGATAATTGATCAACTTATAAATGCAACATCCAAGAAAGAGATGTTATCATTTACAAATGAATTCGTGGGATATAACTATGTCCAAATATGAGAGGAGGACCATAAACATATTACATTCATCACAAAAATGGTTATATTACTACAAAGTAATTCCATTTGATCCCATTGGTATGAATTATCATAGCTTGTAACTATGATGGTAGTATTTGAAAAAATAAATAGATATCAGTTTTTTTGAATATACAACTTTATTGTTGAGGATTAATTTATTAAGTCGACCTACCATAAAGTATGTTACCCAAAAATCAAAATTAATAAAAAAATAGTTTTAAATTTATAATTGAAAATAAATTAACTCGGTAAAGTGAAAGATATGTCACTTGTTGAGTCGATCTACCATTTTTATCTCAACATTAAGATTATTAAAATTGTTTTGAATTTAAAATATAATTGATTTAACTGTTTGTAAAATTTATGCATATCCATACTATAAAATAATAATATTTTTATTAATTTTGATAAGAGTGTAAATAGTATGGTACACATATACTAACCATATATAATTCCAGTTTTTGAAGTTTAGAATACTTCATCAAATACATGTTAAAATAAAGTATATATATGGTTATAATATGATAAATATTCCTTATATTTTGAATATATCTTTTATAACTACAAACTCTATACATAGAGATCTAACATCCATTAATAGAGTAAGATAATATCACATCTTTGTAATATTTTAAAGATATATACCTTCCGATTTTTTCTGTATTTTCTTATGAGGTATGGTTGTTGTAAGGGGTCGTATGCTGGTTGGGAGGGTGATAAGTGGGTTGTGTTGTCATTTTTTATTATATCCTTGTTGTAGTGGCGTCTGCTGATTCCTTCCTTGTTGCGGTGGTGGTTCAATAAACGATGGGGTCCTTTAGGAGTTGCTTATATTAATTTCAAATGACACAAGAAGGTTACGTTACAGTATTTGGGGAAAAGTCAAAGCTTCATTTGGAGGATAAGTTGGTTGTGTTGGCAAATCAACGATAAAAGAATGATATTAGTTATTGATGTTGAATCATACTTAGGCGGTCGATGCTTGATGATTATAGAATTATGTTGGATGGGTTCCCGAGATAGTAGGTACATAAAGAATGATGCTTGTTAGTGTGGTTGCTGGTTTGGGTCGGTAACTAAAGAAGTAGCTGATGGAATTATACGCTATCAGTCAGTGAAGCAACAAGATTTCTTCTCCCAGTTTTCAGGCAAGTTTATCTCTCGATAGGTTTTCCCTTATTTTTTACCACTCTTTTGTTGGGATCGTGGGGTTCACTCTTCTTCTTTCACCTATAATGTCTGTGATTGTCTCTGTTATTAGCGGATACACGATTTGATCTAACTGTATGTTCTTTTTATTTATTAAAGGAAATGTAATCTATACTTGATATATGTTGATATATGTTTGTGAGACTATCCATATCATCTCATTATTCTTCATTTCTTTTAGTAGGTTTATGGATATGAGATCTGATCCTTGGATCGGTAGCTTAGATAATGCATTTAAATATATTTTCATTGTTCCCAAGTTTCGATCATTGAGCTCTCTCACCAAGAGGTTAAAATATATTTCCAAGATTACCCTTGCCTCTATAGATAAATTAATCTATCAGTTGGGGTAATTAATTTTGTTTGTCACCTCGGACGACTTTTTTCCATTTATATTTCTGCCATTATAATATAGTTTTGTGTCCAATTACTTTTGTATTTAATTTTAAGAATAACCTAATATATATTCATCCTCAGCGGATTCGCTAATTGGTGAGTGTAAAAAATATCTAAGTGGTAGAAAGGTTGTAAATATTTTATTGATGATTTCATCTCCATTATATATGGAAAAGCATAATAGTTTCTATTTATTATAATATATTGATTGCTACCATAATTATAGGAGACCATTACAACATAATTTATTTATATACATGTGTTTAGTCCAGTTTAGTGTAATTATCAGCATCACTGATTATCTGATAATTATCTTGCAGCTTTAACTGAGAGGTATGCAAGACCACATAATTATCAGCATCAACTCAAATTTTCAGCTTAGGCCGTCAGATTCCTAGTATGGTTACTTATGTAAGGATTCAACTAAGATAGCGAAATTCACCCTTATCAAATTCGATGTTAATTATGTGGAATGAAAAATCGCTTGATTTTTTCATGTCACATCAAAGTATCAAGCAATATGATCATTTGGCTCTTTACCTTATATTAATGTGTATTGAACACTTATTTATTCTTATTACAGTATATACAACAATGGTTAATGTAGTCTCATTTACATCCACATACAAGACCTATGGTCTATAACATCTTATTTGCTTATAATTTAATGTTGTTTTCTGAGGCTTCAGAGGAACATATCGACTTGGTTGAAGAAGCTATACTTATATTTTATAATGAATTCTTCTAATCGACGAGTGATGAAAATTCAATAACAGTATTTTTTATAGGAATGTCTAATAGAGCCACAAAGAGGATTTGACATTAAGACTGATTTTTGCCTTAGTGAATCCTTGGGAATCTAGGTATGTTTATTTCTTCAGGTTTCCTCCCGATGGGTTTTTTTTTTGGAGAATTATTATGAAGATGAGAGGGAGATAGAAAACACAAAATCTTTCTTTAATAGGTTAGATAACTTTAAGGTAATTGGTATCAAGCGCAATCTCGACTCATATAATACATAAAATGAATTTTTTGTTGCATGTATGCAATGAATTTGATATAATTATTAGATATTTTGTTTGTGGTTCATATGATACGTGTATGAACATCCATAGGGCGTGCCAAAAAATAAAAAGAAATGAGATGGGGGTAGGTTTTAGGGGTACAAGTAGTTTCAACAAAATGCTCATTGCTAATCTAGAGCGGAGGATCCTCAAGAATGACAATGAGTTATAGGGGAGAGTTCTCAAACAAAAAATATTTTAAATAAATATTAATGAATCATGTAGGTAAGTCGCTAATTTTTAGTATGTCTAAATGTATCTTAGAAGGGTGGGATGTGATGCTTAATGTGGTGAGTATAATTCAACATTGTATTGGGGAGCAGTATAAATAGAAAGTGGAGTCATCAAGAGTATTTTTGGTAAAATCAGCTTATAATTTGTTTATTTGTTTGAATGATGAGGTATATTAAAGCGGAAAAAGCTTTTAATGCTCAAATGTCCATAAAAAGTGAGACTACTACTATGGTGTGCCATAAGTAAGAGGCTCATCACTAGTGTTAATTTGGTGAGGCGAACTATAACAATGTTGAGTATTTGCGGTGGGTGTGATAAGCCCTCAAAGATGGCTATACATTTTTTGAGATAGTGTGAGGTATAGAGAGCTTTAAGAATAGTGGCGTGGTCTTGTAGATTTGCATTAGAAGTTTTAGAATCATTATAATGTCGATATTATTTGAGCATTGAGAAACGAACGACCATATGCGAAAGATTGTAGTGGTGAAACAAATTATTAAAGTGTCGCAGGACATCCAAAAGTCTAGAAGATTCAGTTCTTGGATTGACTATAGTATGATATATATATATATATATATATATATATATATTATTGGATATAAATAATAGGTTTTGAACCTCAGTAGAGAAAATGCTATAATAAAAATTCGGATTATAGTTTGGAACCCAACCACTGATTATATTCAAATTTGGAGAAAAAAAGGTTGTCGGAGACTTATAACTTCGTCAGAAAGTACACTAGTAAAATAGATGAATCCAAGTATGAGAGTTAAACTTAACGTAAAATTGTGCTTGGGGTCTCATCGTTTGAAAGCAGGTGTAAGAAGAGTGTTATGAGACGTGAATGGTTCCTTTTGTGTGTTATGATTGGGATTAAATATAACGTCTAACTGCAAATGTACATAGTATTTATCATAGATATGAACTTGCTAAAACTACAGAAGTAATGAAACGTGAGTAATAATATAGTGTGATGATGCACTTATAACGTGTAAAAAAAACTTTGTTAATAATCCAAATTTTAAATTCAACCATATTTACAAAGAAGCTAATTATTAAACTAATTTAGTGACCTAATTCACATATAATTTTATCAAAAATTTAAATTCTTTTATAAAATCTTAAATTTATTTTGCATTTTAGCATTTCCGTAGAATTTTTACACATTTGAAAAATAATGTTAAAAACTACTAATCGCTTAAGTTATCTTAATAAGTAAAAATTGAACTCTATAATTCCTTCGATACATGAAGTATATTTTTACGATAATAATAAATTAAGGGTTATTTCCCTAGAGTTACATAAAATAATTAAAAATTCTCGTTTGGTGAGTCTTAGTTTGGTAATTCCAATAAGCGTATTTAAATATTTGTTTAATCACTCGGGTACATAATAAGAACTTTTAATTAACGGTAAATACTTATCATTTCATAATTCATAAAACTATTAATATAGTTTCAATATTGCCTAAATTTGTAGCTTTACTTTTTAACTATGTCAAAATATTGAAATTTTGAATTGTTTTATTGCGCATGATTATGATATTAGCCGATAGATGCGACGTGTTTTGGAATTAACAATTTACTTTTTGATGTAAGATGTCTTTTATGATTTGAATCATGTTCTGAATGACAATACGACAATGATCCGGTTCAAAATTAAATATTTTATTATAAGCTTTTATTAATAATTTATTTATAATCATACAGATAAAAATTAAACAATGGGTAACCATAATAGTTAGTTTGTGAAGTTTATTATAATTATTTATACTATATTTATTTTGTATGGATAGTAATTGTTTTCCAATCCGAGGATATCTGATCCGAACCGATCTGGTAGAATTGATTATAGGTTTAAAAAAAATGTCCACTTGTGAGTCAAAAAGTTACTACCCACCAGATTTGGAATTATTTTAATATATTATTATTGGTTTTTTAATTTTTTAACGGGTTAAGTTAAATTGTGACCCGTTTTTGTTATAACGAAACCTGTATATTATTTTGAAAACTATTTTATATTTTGAAGGTCTCATTATAACCGCAATGGATCTCGTTTTAGCATAGCATTTTTTCTTATTTGATAATTAATTAAAAAATATATTTTGTTGATAAATAAATGTGTCTTTCTTTACATAAAATAGTAGTAGTAGTTGCACACAATAATATCAAAGTCTAATCAATTATCATCATGGGAATAAACATATTTTCTAGAGTTTTATTTATTTATTTTAATAGATCAATAAAAGAGTGTCTTTTTAACGATAACTCAGGAGTATTAGTTCTTGCATGTTTTGTTAACTATTTCTTTAATCTTGTAAGACAAATTTAATATTAGATCTAGACCAGTAGATTACACCATTAAGTATGGTCACTTGACTTGGTATTTGGTTTTTAGTTAGTAGTTCCATTGCTATCTTGGATTTTTATTTCCTTTTATAAGATTCAAAAAATAAATGTGACCATTACTATTATTTATAGGGGGTAACAGTTCTATTACTGTAATTTCTTATATACGAGTAATATGGTTAATTATTATATTTTTCAAATGAATAATTTTTTTTTATAATCTAAACAGTTCAAAAAATATATTAAAAAATGAATAACATGATTCGTTGTTAATGTAAATATCTAGAAATAACAGTATTATTATTGTTATTCTTGATAGAGTAACAGTTTTATTTCTATTATCCTTCATATTGGTAACACAACTACTTTTTAATTTTTAAAAAGAATAACAAGACTTATTGTCGTTAATCTAAACAACTAAAAAAACTCTTTTATAAGAAAATAAATAATGTGATTAGTTTTTGTTAATCGAAGTACCTAGAAATAACAATCTTATTAGTGTTATTCCGATAGAGTAACAATGTTATTACCGATATTCCTAATAGGATTAAAATGAATAATTTTTATATTTTTTAAATGAATGACAAGATTTATCTACGTTAATATAAACAAGTAATTTTTTTTTTATAAAAAATGATTAACATGATTTATTTTTGTTAATCGAACTACTTATAAATAATATTCCTATTATTATTAATAATAATAAAGTAGAGATATTATTACTGTTCTTAATACGAGTAATAAATTACAAGGTTTATTTTTGTTAGCCTAAATATGTGAAAGAAATTCTCTTATTTAAAAAATAAATAACATGATTGATGTTTGTTAATTGAAATACCTAGGCAAAGTAGTCTTATTATTGTTATTCTTAATAGAGCAAGAGTCTTATTACCAATATTCCTAATGGGTGATGGTAGTCGTGGTGGTGGTCATGATGGTGACGTTGATCATGGTGGTGGTTGTGGTGGTAATAGTGGTACTCGTGGTGGTGGTGTTGAACGTAGTTGTGGTGGTGGTGATCGTAGTTGTGGTCGTGGAGGTGGGGGCGCGGTGGTGGTGGTGGTGTTGGTGTTGGTGCGGCGGTGACGACGATGGTAGTCGTGGGGTGGTGGTGATGGTGAATTAGCTATGATTGTTTTTTCAAAAGAATTAATAAAGTAATTAAATTTGTTTTTTTAATTGAAATTATATTTCCAAAAACTTTACATACTTATTGGAATTATGTATATGTATAAATAAATTTAAAATATTTTATGTACTTTTTAAGAACTCATCCATAAGTTGTATTTTTAGATTTTTAAACTTTTATAAAATTTTATTTATTAAAAAACTTTTAAAAATATTTGGTATTCAATTTTGTACTTGGTTATTTATATATTGTACAAAACTGTAATTTATAAAAACTCGTTAAACCTCCAAAATTTTATTTTTTCATATTTTATGTTAATTCGCAAAGGGCTAGGCTAATTCAAGACCCGTTTTTTTATAACAAGACCAGTTATATTGAGACCTCGCTTGGCTATAACGAGACCCCCATCAATTACGAAATTGCCACTCATATAAATAGAAAAAATCTCAATTTTCAGTTCATTCTCTTTGTTCAAACCCTAAACCTCTCTAAACCGTCGATTTTTTAAGCGAAGTTTTTTCAAATCCAACACACAAGACTTGTTAAGGTAAGCAATCTCTACATGATGTGTACTCTTTTTTAAAATTTTCATGGTTTGTTTTAAAGATATTTAAAGTTTAGGTTTCGGGGAAAAAAATCTGATTTGCATGTAGTTGCAGTTGTTTTCTTGAAGTTTCAATGCATGTATGTGTTTAGTTAGGAGAGTAGGTTCGATTTGGGGTGATTTGTTTTACAGATTTAGGGTAGTTTAAGAAAATAGGGCCGAAATATTGGGTTTGGTATTTCATCGCACGAAATCATGCGAGGATTACCAAATCCACAGTGCGAGGATTACCAAATCCACAGTGCGAGGATTACCAAATCCACAGTGCGTGGATTAGGGAAATCCACAATGCGTGGATTTCTTCAATCTACAGTGCGTGGATTGGGGAAATCCACAATGCATAGATTTCTCCAACCATGAAATTTAGTGCGTGGATCTGTAATTCCATCTTTTTTTCCCGATTTTGATTTCGTTGAACTTTATCGCGTGTTATGATACATTTTTTTATCCTATACACAACTTTTTTATTCATTTTAATTATGTTTAAGTAAATTATGCATGTTTGACGAAATATATTGATTACATTATTTGGGTTGCGCATGTGTAGGATGCCTCCACACCCCTATTCTCCCACGATGGAGCGAGATACGACTGATGATGCCGAGGAAATAGTAGTAGGTGAGACGTCTCGGAGCGTCCGTCACCGTGCTAGAGGGGACTTACAAGTCGCCCTTGTTCGCCGTCGTCGTACTATAGACCAACGCTTCCGTAGATATAACCGATATGTCATCGACTTATATTAGACCTTCCACTCATACAAAGAGCATGAGCCTTATAGCGTATTCAGAAATAATGTAAGTTTTTTAGTTTTAATTTATTTGTTAAAGTTATAATTATTAGATGCAATGTGGTTTATGTAATAGTTATAGGTTTATGTTTAAAACATTGTTTATTGCATTAGAATGGTTATTGGTTTGTGTTATAACTTATATTTCTTATAGAATTTATTAGTTTAGGTTAGAATGAATATATTGTCGAATTTATTTGTTATTAAATTTATTCGTGATGAGTCCGAATTCTGCGCGCTCCCCGGACAAGGACAGATCGGTCCAAGGCCTCCGGACCGGACAGATCACTTCGAACTCTATGACCATAGGACTGTTTGAACTATGACAAAAGTACTAAAAAACCTAAACACTTCTTGACTAAGCTACTTGCTCTCCTACTTAGAGCTCATGGGTCTTTGAACATGACCCGGGTCCATTAAACATGACCCGAAAGCCCATAAGGGCCCAAACATCAGGGTATAAATACCCAACCACCTGCATTAAGTGTGGAAAATGAGAATTAACTGCTACCAGGCTGCTTAATTATCTCTCTACTCTCTACTCTAAATACATAACACCCACACACTACCATAAAACACCAACAAAATTACTAGCCTACCCTTAGGCGATTATTATCCACACCAAATTGGCGACCACAGTGGGAGGAGAAGGTGCCTGAATCAAGCATTCAAAACCAGCTAAGAAAATCTGTCCGGATGAATCCGGACAATCCAGAAGTACCACCAGCTTTGCTCGAAGTGGTTGGAGAGAACGATGAATACACTATCGAAGAGCGTGATAGGCTAAAGGGTGAAATAGAAGCTCTGAGGGCAGAAAAGGCCAATATGGGCGTGAAAGAAAAGTCCAAAGCATCAGCGGCTCATCACACCGATAACCCCAGAGAGCATGAGTCTTCGAAGACTCATGTGAGCACTAAAAAGACTCATGCCAGTTCCAAAAAGTCTCACCGGTCTAAGCCAGTGGAGAGTTCTGACTCAAGCTCAGAGTCTTCTGATAGCTCTTCGGTCAGTGAGGGAATTGAGAAATCCTTATCCTCTAGCAGCGATGAGGGTCGAACTAGAAAGAAGCAAAAGCAGATTAAAAAGTATTCAAGAAAAATGGATAGACATAGAAGGATGAAGAGGAATATTGGTAAAGGGTCATCACAAAGTCGGAGGCATGTGGATCGGATGCTGATGGATCCCTTCGCTTTCCATGATGAACCAGGTATCTTTGCAACTCCCAATGAGGATACTGTGTTCAGTCGTGGAAGGAATTGAAGGCAATCTCCATTGTCTTCTAAAATTCTGTCCGGAAACCTCCCTAAGAGGTTTGACAGCACCAAAATAGAGAAGTACGATGACAGTACTGATCCGGACAACCATCTGGAGCAATTTAAAAACTTCATGATGAACTTTGACGACGACGATAAACTACTTTGTAGGGCATTCTCCCAATCATTCACGGGGAGTGCTCTAAAATGGTACAACAGCCTGCCTCAGGGTTGTATTAAAGACTTCGATACTTTTTGGGTAGCCTTTCGAACGCAGTTTGTAGGGAGTAAAGAGCTAAAGGGCAACGGAGACACGATAATCCATTGTGCCCAGGAGCCAAATGAGTCCTTGAAAGAATATATAAGCCGTTTTGTGAACACCAAGAATGGGTTGGCTGATTGCTTCGAACAGGTAGCAATAGCATTCCTAAGGCAAGGTTTGAACCCAGGCAATCTCAATTGTGTAATTCAGAGTTCGGACAGATCAATTGTGGGCTTTACAGGCAGCTCAACAGATGTGATCGGAGAGTTCGAAAAAGAAGTTCTATTGGGCAAGGGCCCTTTCAAGAAAATGGTCAGAATACTCTTTATTGTGGTGGATTGTCCCACTTGCTATAATGCTATTCTAGGGAGATCTTGGCTCTCTAGGATGCATGCAGTGGCTTCAACAGTCCACCAGTGCTTGAAGTATGCTGTTCAGGGACAGGTTGGAGTCGTTCGGAGCAGCCAAAAGATTGCAAGAAAATGTTATGCCACTGCCCTGGCTCCTCGAACGCTGGGGGCAGTCCGTATTAATGAACAATAGCAGTTTGAGGGCCTTTCTGGGGGTGAGGGTGAAATTGATGACCCCAGAGAGACCCCGGAGTATTGATACCGGTCGAAGAGGTAGAAACACACTGTTTGGAAGATGGGAAAAGTGTCAAGATATGGTCTAAGATGCCACCTTTTTTTAAAGATGAAATGTTAAAGTTTTTGAAGAACCATCAGCATGTTTTTGCTTGGTGCAATGCTGATGTTACTGGGGTTCCATCAGAAGTAATATCACATCACCTATCTGTCCGGAGGGACGTAGCTCCAGTGGTTCAAAAAAGAAGAGCTTTTTCCAAAGAAAAGGCTGATGTCATTGTGCAAGAGGTTGACAGGCTCACAAAGATGGGGCACATCAAGGAGTCTCAATACCTTTTGTGGACTGCCAATCCGGTCTTGGTAAAAAAGAAGAATGGCAAGTGGCGCATGTGCATTGACTTCACAGATCTCAATAGAGTTTGCCCAAAAGATTTGTATCCAGTTCCCCATATTGATCAGTTAGTAGACTCCACCTCTGGGAACAAGCTGCTTTCCTTTATGGATGTCTTCTCCGGATACAATCAGATTCAAGTAGATCCAAAGGATCAAGAGCATACCACATTTGTCACTGACAGAGGTCTTCATTGCTATAAAGTAATGCCATTTGGTTTGAAAAATACTGGGGCTACTTATCAGAGGTTAGTCAACAAGGCATTTGTTGATCCAATTGGAAGGAATATGGAAGTGTACATTGATGACATGATGGTGAAGAGTGTGGATGAGCAGTTGCACTTATCCGATCTCCAAGAAACTTTTGCCAACTTGGTAAAAGTGAATTTAAAATTAAACCCAGAAAAGTGTGTGTTTGGAGTGCAGTCCGGGAAGTTTCTAGGCTATATCATAAGTGAGCACGGAATACAGCCCGATCCGGACCAACTAAATGCTCTTTTCCAAATGGAGCCTCTTCGAAACATTAAAGAAGTACAGAGGTTAACGGGGAGGTTAGCTGCCTTAAACAGATTTATCTCAAGGTCTTCGGACAGGTGTGCACCTTTCTTTCAAACTTTGAAGGGTGCAAAGAGATTCGATTGGACCCCACAGTATGATGAGGCTTTCAATGAGATCAAGAAGCATCTGTCCTCCCCCAAAACTTTGTTTAAGCCAGTTGATGGGGAGACTCTCTTCGTATATTTGGCAGTTTCAAGTGGCGCCCTTAGTGCTGTATTGGTAAGAGAAGTCGATGGACATCCCCATCCAGTATACTACATCAGCAAAAGTTTGATAGATGCAGAAAGGCGTTACTTGAAACTTGAAAAGTTAGCATTAGCCCTGGTGATAGCTGCCAGGAAGATGAGGCCTTATTTCCAGGCTCATCCCATCATCGTCCGGACTTCTTTTCCCCTGAAGAATGTCCTCCAAAAGGCAGACGTTTCAAGCAGGATGACTAAGTGGTCAGTAGAGTTGGGGGACTTCGACATAGATTTTGCTCCCCGAACAGCAGTCAAGGCCCAAGCTGTGGCAGACTTTTTGGTTGAATTCCACTCCGACAGGATTCAGAGCAAACTACTGATATAAAAGATAAAAAAGGTGTGGGTCGTCCGAACAGATGGTGGGTCTAGTACTATGGGGTGTGGTGCAGGGGTGTGTTTGACTTCCCCGTATGGAGACAAAATGTACCAGGCTATTTGTTTTGCTTTCAGGGCATCTAATAATGAGTCCGAATACGAAGCGGCTATAGCTGGTTTAAAGTTAGCCTACATTTGTGGGGCTAAGAGGGTCAAGCTGCTAAGTGACTCCCAACTTCTTATCCACCATGCCCAAGGCCAATCTGAGGCTAAGAAGGAGCAGCTTGTGAAATATTTACTCCTCCTCAAAAATGAAGCACTTAAGTTTAAAAGTGTTGTCTATGAACATATTCCCCGGGCAGAAAATGAGCTAGCAGACTCACTGGCAACCATAGCATATACGGAGTCATATCCATGGATCCATGTGCTTGAAAGCCCCTCCATCCAACTTTGTACGGGTAAAGAAGAGGAGATTTTTGAAATACAAGCAAAACAACCTCAAGACTGGAGATTTCCTCTCCTGCAATATCTCTCCGATGGCGTCGTGCCTCCAGATAAGTCACTAGCCAGAACATTGAAACACAAGGCTCGTGGTTTCATCATATTGAGAGAAGTGTTATACAAAAAGTCCTACAGTAAACCTCTCATGCGTTGTTTGGGGGATGAAGAATCACAAGTGGTCCTCTCCGAATTGCACGATGGTGAGGGGTCAGCCCATTGTGGGTTTAGAGCTTTGGCAAAAATAGTTTTACTCTCCGGTTATTAGTGGCCATCAATCATGAAAGATGCTAAGGAATTGGTAAGAATGTGTGACCCATGCCAGAGGTACAGCAATGAAATTCATATGCCAGCCCTTCCTTTAGAGTCAATTTCTGAGCCTATTCCTTTTGCTCGATGGGGATTGGATTTAGTAGGGCCTCTCCCTGTGGCGTCCGGAGGACGCAAAACTATAATTGTGGCCATATACTACTTCTCGAAGTGGATAGAAGCAGCCCCTCTAGCAGGGACAACATCAAAAGCTGTTATAAAATTCATTCTATCCAACATTTGTTGTAGATTTGGTGTCCCACAAAAGATAACCACAGACAATGGGCCACAGTTCGACAATAGGGAAATGGAAAGCTTCTGTGCCTCAAGGGGTATACAACATTGTTTTTCTTCACCTTTCCACCCACAAGCAAATGGGCAAGTTGAAGTGGCTAATAGAACTATACTGTCCGGATTAAAGAAAAAATTGGAAGGGGTTGCTGGGAAGTGGCCTAGTTATCTGCAAGAGGTCTTGTGGGCCTACCGGACAACACCTGGGGCTGAAACACAAGAGTCACCCTTTGCCTTGGTCTATGGGATGGATGTAGTAGCTCCCATAGAGGCAACCCTCCCCTCCTTTCGTGTTCACAACTTCTCCAAACATACTAACGAGGTGGCAATTAGAGGTCAACTTGATTTGATAGAAGAAAGACGGGTTAAAGCTCACCTTAGAGTTGCACACTATCAGGGCTTGATGAGAAGCAGATTTGCTTCCAAAGTTAAAAGAAGAGATTTCCAACCATGGGACAAAGTATTAAGGAAGGTCTTCTTACACACTAAAGAAAAGCTGTTCGGAAAGCTAGCCCCAACTTGGGAGGGTCCGTATATGGTTGTTGAAAGAATTAAGCCTGGAACTTATTGGTTGGAAGACAAAGATGTCAGAGTTCTAACTCATCCTTGGAATATCGAGCATCTCCGGATGTACTTGGAATAGCACTTGTGTAAATATTTACTTGTTTGAACATCCATGTAAATATTTGGGGGCATACTCTTTTCCTCCCTGGTGGCACGGGGAGGTTTTAATGAGGTGTCCGGGCTGTTGAATAAAGTTTGATGCCTTCTTAAAAAAATTTCTAAGTGTTTTTAAAGTTTTGTCCCTTGTCATACTATCCGGATTGAAATAACTAAGGGCTATTTAAACTCTAGGCGGAGAACTTAAACACTCTCACTATGAAACGACTAAAGGCTACTTAAACTCTGGCTATCAAAATTAGAACAAACAATGAAAGAAGATGATAGTTGCACAGAACAGAAATATTCATTGAAATAAATAACTTAAAATTTCCTTGGCCTTCCAAGGACTTTTGAATGATCAAAGTAGAACACAAAAAACCTATCCGGTCAGATACCAGACACTATTACAAAAAGAGTGACTTGGCCTTCCAAGGACTTTAGTCTGGATAGAAAATAAACAAAGTGGATCATAAGTTAAGGTTGAGCCTTTGAAGATGACCTTCATCTACCTTCTTGCCCTTAGGATCGTCTTTCTCTTCATCTGGGCTCTCCCCAGTATGTTCTTCATCACCTGAGGAATCACTAGAGTAGCCATACCTATCGCCTTCGGCCATCGTGTGGTATGGGAGGTCTTCAGGCTCAATATAAAGCCATAAGTCCCCTAGGTTCTTCTTCGGAAACTTTTCATGGAAAAGTAGAACCATGTCAGACCTCACCTTCTCAAGCAGTTGCTCTTCGCTTTTGATCATCTGGTTGGCATAGGCATTGATCTTGGCTTGGATCTTGGCCTCCTGCTCCTGTAACAAAGTATTTTTCTCCTCGGCAGCCTTGGACACTGCATTCTCAAGAGCAATCTTGTCAGTGGTTAGGTTGGTGATGACTTTGTCCTTTGCTTTAGTTTATTCCTTTGAGGTAGCAAGGTATTTCTCCAGACCGGACAGTTTCTCCCGGAGGTCTTTTATGGTCTCCTCTAAAGTGGCGACTGTTGTGGTGCTTGCCTTCTGGCTTCTCTTCAGCTCCTCGTTTTCTTCTTTTAACATGGCAGCATTGGAGGTGGCAGTACGAAGGTCTTCAGACAGCTTCTCCTTGTCAGACTTAAGGTCTTTAATGATGTCTGCCTGACTCCGAACTTGTCTCTCCAGCATAAGGACAGGCTGCACGTTGCTTAACAAGGAGTGGGCTATAGCATCTTTTTCACTAGAGACAATAAAAGTCTTACCATTAAAATTGACTGTGTTGGAGCTACTCGGAGGAATGTAAGGCCCTGCAAAGTCATCTCTGGGGAGATTGAGGAAGTATTCACCAAGCTCACCAAGACCGGTGATGTCTACTCCATCGATGTTGAGATCTCTTCCCTCAACTTCATCACTGTGAAAGTCCCCCGGAATCTCTTCGGCATGCGTTGGGTCAGAAGGATCAGCTTGGAAAGAAGGCTCCGGAGGCCGGAGAGAAAGCTCGTTTCCCTTAGAAGTCTTTTTCTTCTTCGCCTCCCGGTCTGCGCCTTCGCTTCCCTGTTTGCGATCTCTCTTGGAAGCCCTTGGAGGTTTTGGGAGATTCGTCTCCTGCCTTTCAGTCTCTTGCTCCACTACTTGTAAGAGGGCAGCATCAATTTGGCTCTGCACTGGCCCCTCCGGGTCTGTTGGAGCATCTTTCTCAGCATCAGCAGGGTTGGCATCACCCACCACCTTTTTTCCCTTCTTCTTCTTGCCTTTCATCTTGCTCGGGGCTTTGGCCCGGCCTGGCAGGAAGAGTGTCCCATCTGGTTCATAGGTCCTCTTGAGCACAACGTCCGGAGAAGGCTGGGTGGTGAGCTCCTCCCAAGTCAAGTCTCTCCGACCTGTGGTGTTCCACAGGTGAGACCTTGCCAAATTTCCACTAGTAAAAGCATCGTGGAATCGGTTCCCCCAATTCTCAGCAGCCCAGGCATTAATCTTGCCACAAGTTATCTGCCCGGCTTTCTGATAGCCACTGAACTCCTTGGGCAGTTCTGCTAAGACAAAAGTGAGATAAGTTAGTATAAACTAAGTCTAAAAAGAGAAGAGAGACAAATGCAAGATACTTACGGTCACTCCTCTATCTACTTCTAAGGAGGCTTGGGTTCTCTCCGGATTTTATCTTCCTGTCGTTCTCCCAGGTGCCACTTACAAATAGGAACTGAGTCCTCCAGTTCCTCTCCGCCTCCAGCAGATCATCCACAGCCTTGAAGCCATCCCCCATATTGAAATGGTAAAAGGGGATGTGGTGGTTTTTGCACAGGCTGACCACTGCAGCGAACTCCTCCATTGGCAGGGGGATCCCAGACAGCCTTGATGCCATGATACATGACATAAGGGTATACCAAGCGTTGGGGCTCAGCTGGCTCGGACAGAGTTTGATCAGATGGAAGTATCTGACAATCTCTGGGTCCAGTGGGAACCTGAGCCCCCAGTTGAACAGCTCCGTGAACATGACCACTTCACTCAACTTGCAGTCCATGGGGGTCTCCGGGTGTATAGGAATCATGATCTTTACATTTTCTGGAATGCCCCACTTCGAACGCATCCTGCCCAGCTCGGCAGTGTGGATGAATGTATAGTTGATTTTTTGTAAGTAGAGGAGGTAATTAACATTGACCTTGTGGAAACAAGACCCTACTTTTCCTTCTAGGCTCTCCGGCAGATCCGGATGCCTCAAGTACAATTTCTCCTTGCCTTTATCCTTTTTGGCAACTATTTCTTTGCTGGTCTGACCTGAGGGCTCAGACTCAAACGGGGCCTCTTCAACAGAGTCCTCCATCACTTCCTCCATGATTGTTGAAGGGATTTCAGCAGTAGTGGTTGGGGGAGGGTTCAAACTTGACTCAGCCTTATCTCCGGACTGATGGGCCTCAGTGCCCCTTTGATTTCTGCTCTCCGGTAGAGTGTTTGGAACAGAAGTTTCTGGTTGAAGGTTTGGATTGGAGCCCTCCGGTCCGGACAGCCTGTCCTTAGGGGCTCTGATGGGCACTTCTGACCCAGTACTACTATCCTTTGCCTCCCGACTTTGAGGGGGTATTTTTTGTCCCCAGGCCTTTAACCAACCGGCCTTTCCTCCTGTCAACCAGCTTTTCAGGAGAATGCTCCGTATCCGATCCCATTGCAATAAAGGGAGAAGGTTTTCTAAGGCTAGTGGCTGTAACTCCTGGCTCGACAGCAGGCACCGATTCCTGAACTGAGGAACCAGAGATTATGGGGGAGAGGTTGGTTTGAAATAGCTTTCTGGGCTTAGTACCTTTAGAAGAGGACGAGCCTCGATCTGACTCGGTAGTAGAGGTGTTTAGTCTCTCAACAGGCAATGTGGGTAACCCTGCTGTGATCCGTCTTTCTCTTTCAACTTTTTGAGCCTTCTCTAACTCAGAAAGATTGAGCCACCCGCCTTTGACAAGAGCGTTCCTCGCTGTAAACATAAACTATTGAACTAAACTTTTTTGCTTTAGAGAGAGAAAGCTTTGAGAGTTTGTGCAGAAGTAAATTTGAAGGAGATGGTAAAACAGTAGAAATGAGTTTATATTTATAGTAAATCTGAAAAAGGAAGTTGATTCCTAGGAGAATTTGAAAAGTTTGGCAATGATTAAAAGACAGCGCTGATGTCACCACCTGTAATCAAAGAGGTTGCTTTTCGAAGAAGGTGGGTTCGAAATTCAAGGTGAAAAAACGACTGAAGCAACCAATCAGAGAGTGACACGTGTACCACGAACTCTGGCAAAAACAGGTTTGAATTCGTGAAGCTTTATCTGTCCGGATAAACCCACAGCCCGAATTGATGGACCTGTTCGGATTAAAACTACCCCTAATGTCGGACTGTTTTCAGGTCTTTGACAAGAATATTTGCACAAACCCCTAAAAAAGGGGCTCCTGATGAGTCTGAATTCTACGCGCTCCCCGGACAAGGACAGATCGGTCCAAGGCCTCCAGACCGGACAGATCACTTCGAACTCTATGACCATAGGACTGTTCGAACTATGAAAAAAGTACTAAAAAACCTAAACACTTCTTCACTAAGCTACTTGCTCTCCTACTTAGAGCTCATGTGTCTTTGAACATGACCCGGGTCCATTAAACATGACCCAAAAGCCCATAAGGGCCCAAACATCAGGGTATAAATACCCAACCACCTGCATTAAGTGTGGAAAATGAGAATTAACTGCTACCAGGCTGCTTAATTATCTCTCTACTCTCTACTCTAAATACATAACACCCATACACTACCATAAAACACCAACAAAATTACTAGCCTACCCTCAGGCGATTATTATCCACACCAATTCGTTATTGGTTTATCTTATATGTTTTATTTGTTATTGGATTTATTGGTTATTGGTTTATCTTATATGTTATATTTGTGATTGGATTTATTGGTTATTGGTTTATCTTTAATGTTAGATTTCATATATTGAACATATTGGTTATTGGTTTATCTTATATGTTATATTGCATATATGTTTATATTATATTTTTTTATGAAGCCGAGGGTACATATGTGGTGTTATGCTATGTACCAGACACACTATGGTTGGGACTTGAAAGTGCGCCAGACACGAGTACGTGATAAGGTTATGTGCATATGTTTCGGACCCATTGTTGACGTTCTTGCTTGATGGGTTACGTATGTTCATTTGATAGAGACGTTTTTGGAGAGATGACATCGTGAGACGAACATATTTCATTTCTCTTTTGGGGAGATGACCGTCACACTGGATGATGTCTACATCATCACGGGGCTACAAGTGGTGGGTATGAACTGTGAAACATATGAGTACCCTACTGCCGATGAGCGTAATGCGGCATACGCTCGCTTACTTGGGTGCATTGTTCAGAAGCTGGTGGTGGAGATTGGGGAGAGCAAAGGGGGCGGCAAGAGGCATGTTCGCCTTGCATGGCTGAAGAGGAGATTATGTACTCATCAGTATTATGATGATGAGATTACAGATGCTGATGTTCACCGAGCTACTAGGACATACTTGTTGCACTTATTTGGTGTACCATACTGGCCAACAAGTCGGGCAACAACATTAGCCTAGACTATTTACAGTTCATAGATGATTACAGTAGCTCGTGCAGGTATAATTGGGAACAAATGATACTCGCTCAGCTCTACTTCCAGCTAGGCAAAAGATGCCTACACTTTACTTCCGATATTTCTGGATTCTTGGGCTTGTTAGAGACATGGATTTACGACCATTTCTCCATAGTTTTAGGTCATAAGTACCCTAGGTTTAGTATCGCACATCATACTTTGTGCAAGTATGCGCCTCCATCATTTTGACAAAGCCAGCAAGCTCGAAACAGTGTTCGAGATTACCTAGCTACCTTCACTGAGCACGATGTAAGTTATAATTATCTTCATATTTTGTTGGTCTCATTCATGCCTTATACGAACATACGGGATGCTCAAGGTCACTTTGATGTAGTTTGGATAGATGCGACACTGAAGGCCTCATACATTGTTGAAGTATACTATCCGCTACGGGTGGCTAGACAGTTGGGTCGCATCCGACAAGTAATATTTTGCGATACTCGAGATATTAATATTGTTTTTTTTTGCGTATGTGTGTTATGGACTAATTGTTTAATTACAGGTACCTGGTGCAATGCGTCCCATTCTTACCAATTCTAGTAGGGTTTGTCGTGCGAACACCCTCTACAACTGGGACACATACACTTGGGACAACTGGAAGTCACACTGTATTCACGAGAGTCTGAAAGGTGGCAGTATATTCTGAGTCAGGAGGATGGTACTACGTTGATCTAATCTGCATGGGTTACGAAGAACTTGTGATGCATCATTTCCGATCCAGAGACTCATCGAGATGATGCAGAGGTAAGGGTGAACCCCTCCGCACCCACACATGCCACCAGACTGCACAAGGTAACTACACACCTACTCGATTTACAAGCGTACGAGCAGAGCCACCCTGACATTAGTTTGGAGGACCTTCGTGAGCCTCTGGACGAGTGCTACCGTCTTGCTCACGAGTATATGGATTGATTCTTATTTATGTTTTCATGGTTGACAGTTTAAGACTTTTTATGTGTTATGTACGTAACGACTAGTTTAAACTATGTGTTATGGTATTTTGTTACTGTTTAATTATGTGTTATGGTATTTTGTTACATTTTAATGATATAATTTTGGTATTTTGTTACAGTTTAAAGATATAATCATTTTATAACATGCAAAAAAAATGTTCAAACTTTAAGTCTAAAAACAACATCAACGTAGCACAAACTCCAACATAAACTGAAACATAAGCTGAAACACAAGCTCAAACATAAACTGAAACACAAATTCCAACACAAACTCAAACATAAACTGAAACACAAACTCAAACATAAAATGAAACACAAACTAATACATAAAATGAAACACAAACTAAAACATAGTATGAAACATGAACTGTAACATAAGCCATCCACTTGTACAAATTAGAATTTATCTATCATGCCAGTTCCATTTCATCAACTTCTTTTCTTCTTTCACATCCTGGTATTCACACATTTCCTCTGCCTGAATGTCAATAATGTCAGAACGGACATGATCCAGTTGCTCCTCTGTTAGAGAATCAATGACCTGATAGTTGAACCGGTTACACGCAACACGACATTCCAAGTCGTTGAGTTCAGAAACTGGATGCACACGAAATCTGACTAGGACTGACCACATAGCTTACACCTCATCTACACGTCTAGAAATTCTGGGCGGCTGGACACTGATATGGAAATAGAGTTGTAAGGACTAAATTGTAAATAATGTAGATTTGAGGATTTAATTGTAATTAATATAAATTTTGTCCTTGATTTGTGATTGATGTAAGTTTTAGACGATATTTGTGACTTTGTATCAGTTATAAGGACTGAACAGCAATTAGTCCACTTTTGTAATAGATTCAGTTTGAGACTAAGTCTTGGCTCATCTATATAAAGGACCATACTACTCTAATAAAGGGGTTGAACACTTTTACTTTGAAACTCATTTGTACTTGTGTTTTCTCTCTCTAAAAACTCTATAACATTTTCTCTTTCTAGAATTCTTCCTTAGAAATTTACTAAAGCAAAATCAAACCTCATCAGACACCATCCCTGCCGTATAGGAAATACATCTAGCATAACAATGCCTCCTAGTATGGTTTACGTCTCTCTTCTATGTTCGTGTTACCAACTTTGATTGATGCTTCCATAAGATATTCATCTTTCAAATCAGTCCATAGACACATTTCTACAATTGTATATTTGCTATACTTGTTACTGCCTCGAAAAACGTCTACTTAAAGGAATTTTATACCTTGTAGTCTTGTACGTGCTATCCATTATAAGAACTTGAGGAAAAATGTGCAACAAATCGATGCTTGTATGCTGTGCAAAAAATAATCAAGGATCTCGTCCGTTTCTTTGTTTGTTCGCTCCCCAACATAGTACTCGTGCTCTTTCAACTTACCGAACAAGTATTACATTTGAGATTTGCCCGCTTTATCAACCAAATGGTGTTTATGCCGCATGTTGTAGATTGTACGCATACTAGATACATTTTCCGAATCTTTTAACTTCAATCCACGGTATATATCTCTTGGTCGAGAACTGATTGTTGTGAGTTTACGAACATACTCCTCCTCTTCCGCTTTTAGCCTCGCCGCCCGTGCAAAATGGGTTGATGGTTGTGTTTTCCATTTCTAACTACCAATTTCCAATAACCGGATAGTTCCAACATCGAATTGCCCCTAAGCATGAACGGACAACCGCATCTTTTGGATGAACAATCTCGTCGCTTCTTCACAATCCCCGGTTTCGGTCTCGGCTTGTAAACATTGTGCCTCTCGCACTTGAAATATAGTCGCGGAGTTTTACTGCTTTTAATACTATCGTCATCTTTATCAACCAAAACAATGAATCCTATACTCTTGCTTTCCTTATCAACTAATTCTAGCAATTCTGCTTTGGTGTAGACATTATCCGTAGTAAAAATTTGGCTATAATCAGCCATGTTACATGGTGCTTGTCCCGGTTTCTACACAAAAAAATATCATTTAACTCACACAAAATCACCATTCTTTGATATAACCAACAACAAAAGTAACTCCATGAATTGTAAACATGTATTCACACTTCAAAAAATGAAGACAAACGCAAAAGTCGGCAATAAACGGACATATAAAACAAAGACAAACCAAAATGTCGCATAGTTATGCCAAGATTTGCCAAAACCACGAAATTTCATGCCAAGATTTGACACAATCCTCGCACACATTCGTGCGAAGATTGTGTTAAATCTACGCACATTCATGCGAAGATTTGACACAATCTTCGCATGAATGTGCACGATTTTGTATTTTTCACGCGTGTTCTTGCATGGAAGTGTACAATTCCAAGCACGATTTCGTGCGAGGTTGTGTTCTGTTAAAAAAAAAACTTAATTTTCACCTCAAGGACACTCTCCACATGGTTAGTAAGCGGCTCCTCCTCATCCGAACAGAAATCATCAATGTTGCAGCTCAAATCGTCGTTATAGTCACTCAAATCCATAATTTGAGTTTTTGGGTTTTTAATTTTACAAATTAAGATTGATTTAATATGTTTTTGGGAGTTTGAGTTTGTGGATTTTTGTATTTTTTTGAATTTTAAAAAAAGAAAAAGAAGTGGTAGGGAAAGAGAGGAGAAGAGGAAGAAAATGAGTAGGTTGAAAAAAAAATGAAAGTTTTTATATATGAAAGTATTTTAATAATTTCAAGTTCAGAGAAAAAATGCAAAAAAAAAATCTCACTAAAAAAAATGAATTCTCATTTTAGCCGTGTCCATCCACAAAATTAGTTTTGGTTATCTTTAGCGATTTGCTAAATTAAAATTTCAACCGGATTACTAGTATGAACGATGATGTTGAAAAGGGGCCATATCTTTCAATAAGAAGACCCGTTAATGCTATGAGCCCATTTTTCTGAAACCCTAAGCCCCAATTTCTCTCGTCGGATAGTAATTCTGATTCAGGCACCTGATCACCTCCTCCGCATTTTCTTCAAACCCACCGATTTCCATTATCTTCTTGTAGAATATACAATGATCCGAGTTGCAAAACCGAAACCACTACTCGACACACTGAGCCAGCATTTCCTACATCGACGATCTGTAAGTGGAACACCCAAAGGAAAGGGGAAAGGAGCCACAACCCCGCTCAAGCGCTCAAAAATCACCATCAAGAAAGGCGGTGGTGCCGTGGCCGGTGATGAAGATGGAAAAGGAAGAGTCTCTGACGTGAAAGAACGACTCTACGAGCAGTGCCTTAACGCCCCGTCACCGGTCCGATACCTGACGCCGAAGGAAATAGAGCGGGAAGCCGAAAGGCAGAAGTTAGGGCTCATTAGCAAGGAACGGCAGCGGGAGCTGGAAATTAAGAAGAAAGGCGGCCGTGCCAAGATGGGGGTCCCTGACGAGCCATTGCCGCTTGGGACTGACGGGTTGGACTATATCTCACTCGGATTAGTCGACGCAGATAAGATTCCCAAGTACGATCTGACGGTGGAGGACGGAAAAAGACTGGCTAAAGAGTATAGTAGAGTTCTCATGAGGCAGCATAGGGCGCAACAGGCTGCAGAATCTTCGCTACTGAGGTGTAAGAAGGAGGCGATCGAGGCCTTGCCCGATAAGCTGAGAGAGGCTGCGTTGGTGCCTGATTTGTCGCCGTTCCCTGTTAATCGCTTCATGGCTACATTGACACCACCGATTGAAGGGTACATTGAGAAGGTGAAGGAGGCAACTCGGAAGAGCTCCGGCAAAGAAAAAATCAGATGATGAATGAGGTGAGGCATTGCATTTTCTCTCTGTAAAACTGTCTAGTTTCTTACTTATTGATCCTTCTTGCATTGGTAAATTTTGATTGGAATTCAGTTGTATAATACAACTTCAGTGATATATTGTAAAGATCAAAGGAGCAATGAAATACGCTAATAATTTTCTTAAGATGCTGAAAAAATGATAAAATGATTGCAATTTTTTGGCTTCAATTATCCGAAATAGTAGTCTATGTTGTAGCTGTTGTTTGTTTTGAACTAAGAGTATATGGTTCTTCTAACTTTTTAATCTTTAGAAATATTAGCCTAAAGAACCTGAAGCTAAGAGTTAGGGTTTTTAACTACTTTTTATTAGCCACTAAACAATATGACTTAACAAAAAACTATCCTTTTATCTGATTATTTAAGCTTGCTTCTCAGCTTATAAGCTTGACATCAAATGACCTCGTCTATTATTCAGCACTACCTAATTGGCAGTGGAAACAATGTGAGCGATATTATTGTGGTGAATAAGGGATTGGGACGCGTTTAACCGAAAATACTATACTGCATGCATATTATTCAGCACTACCTAATTGGCAGTGGAAACAATGTGAGCGATATTATTGTGGTGAATAAGGGATTGGAACGCGTTTAACCGAAAATACTATACTGGCACATTGCTACGCTTGAATAGAAATGATCATAGCTTATTGGTTAGACACGTTGACAAGAGAAGTCAATAACAGGGAATAGAATCAGCCTTGAAATACCATATGTGCATGTATATACTGCTGTTATCTTACTCCTTCAGTGGGATAGTAAGATCACTCAATTTCCCTGGACATTCGGGTCCAAACTTCTTTTCTGTCAGACCTAGTTTGCTTATAACTTCAATGATGGTGGCTTGCATTTGCCAATTTCTATACAACCTGTTTTAGTACTTTATAACACCACATACTGATTAGAAAAGGATGGTTTGACCGTTAGTTGAGAGAATATTTTGGAGTGGTATCTCCGTTTCACATTGCTTTTTAGTCTATTCCAATGTTCAGTTTGTTCTGCTCCAGGCTTTATTTCCCCTACCTGGATTTACACTTCATGGGCATTCTTCCTGAAACTTCTTTAGAAGGGGAAATTTTTGGTTTACTTGAATGATGTGTGCATACCCCTTTATATTGCATCTTTGGTTTGAGGTCTTACTGATTGCGTCTTACAAAAACTGATCCTACACCTTCTTACCTAGAGGAACTCGTTTTATGATTGACCTATGTAATAACTGCATTTAGAGACAAATCCTTGATTTATTTTGAGGTGCAAATAAAATACCCTCCAAAAATTGTAGTCCCATTGTTTGACATATCCGATGTGAAGCATTTTGTTCATGCCACGCGATTACTCGCCAACTTATTAACTCTTTGTTAGTTTTACGGTCGACATATTTTATGTTTTAGCTTCTTGCTTTTTAAATCGGATGTATGTTCATCATTTAATGCCATGATTTGTATATTAATCTTTTGGTTCATCTTTTTAGCAGCAGAGACACGGATAAAGGCAGCCCAAGTCACAGAATAGCTAAAAGCTCTCTTCTGGTGAACGCGACTAAAGCAGTTGAAGATTAGTATAATAACATTGGTTCTTATTGCTTGCATTTATGTTGTAACTACCTCCAAGCCATAGATTATGTGGCCATTTTGTTATCTCTCATGTTTCAGTAGTTTTGCAGTATTAGCTTTTGTGATACTGTCATAGTTCTGAGTTTTGGTGAATCAGTCAAGTTCCTGTATTCAAATAGAGAGAGCCTTTCAATAATCCCTTGAATGTTTTCCATTTTTTCGGATAGATATATATTACATTTTGTTTATCTAATTGTCGGAATTTCATATCTCAAAATTGATATCTTAGAGAAAATTCATTGGAGTTAAACGGATTTTATATTTTATGAATTCGTCGTCCGAAATTTGTTATATTTTAATTTTAATTCGAATTTAGTAAACTTTTATTTAATTTTAATTCGAATTTAGTAAACTTTTATTTGTGTGGATGGGATCGTGAGTACAACACGAATGTTTGCAGCTCCAAAGCAAGTGGATAACTTTCTCCAATTTTAGAGGGCCATGAAGGATGGATTTATGTCTTCTGATTCTGATGGACACACCCCCAGAGAATATTACTTCATATGTATACTAAAAATTAGAAACTCCAAGCATTTAACTACTGGTTAAAATTTTATATTTTTGCAAATATTGCTTTAAGTAGATCTAAAAAACATATATATATATATATATATATAAATGTATAAATATATATACAAAAGGTTAAAACAAATTCAAAATGTTAAGAAAAAAAAAAGCTAGATATTTCATAGACAAAAAATTGTGAATTTTAGAGTTTATGAGTGAAGCCTATAAAAAAAACAATCACTTAAATCATTTCTTTTTTAAATAAGTGCAAATTAAGTTTATATTATTTTAATAGTTTCAGAAACAATAATCGAAATGGTCAATAAGGTTAATTTTTATTTTTGTTATTTGTTTTTATATTTTCATTTCATTTGTATATCCAAACACTTTTTTTTTCTCTTTCTGTGATTTGCAGGTGCTTTTTGGTTTCTTTCTCTCGTCTCGATCCAAAAATCATAGTTTATGCCAAACATTTGAGAATATTGTACGGTCAGGAATCTAGGGTTTTCGATTTCTTCCTCCTCTCGCTCGATTCGTTCTCTTTGATCGGAGAATTCTAGTTTGGTTGGGGTTTGCAGATCTAAAATTTCTACCGGGAGAAGGCGATTTCGCTGCTGACTTGTTCAAGATGTTTTGGCGAATGACTGGATTATCCACTACCCCTCCTGTGAGTTCTCTTCTATTACTCGATTGTGTTTTGTGTTTTATAATCATTAGCCGAGAAAATTATGCAGGAATGTGTGTGTTTTTTCTTGTGTTGTATGTTCTTGGGTTTTGATTTCGTAGCTCGAGAGCCTTAGTGTTTTTTCTGTTAGTTTTGGGGCATTCGTTCGTATCATACTTTTTGTACGTAATTATAAACATGAATGAAATTGTGAGTTTTGGATCATTAGTCAGAGATGTAAAGAAATTGCGATTCTGGGGAACTGCACTTTCTTGGCTATTAGAGCTTAGAAAATATCACAATTCTGTTCAGCAACCGCAAGGGTTATGGATTCTTCGATTAGATTTTCCTGTGTGGATATTTCTACTTTGTTGTTTTGCCTTAGAGGGTCCTTAATTTGAGTTTCGTGGCTTATCCCTCTGTTGTTTTAGTTGAGGTTTCTCGACTTGGCTGTATGAATCTGATAATAGTCATTGAGTTGGATCTTCATCTTATGTGAGCATCTTAGAGAAAAGACAGGGGTTACAGGTAGATCAAGACTGAAGGGTTTGGAATGTAGTTGAAGAAAATCATGTTTTAAATCTATAGGTTATTACATCAACCTACTCACTTAGAGAATTAATGTTAGTTCTGCTGGGTTCATATTGGGTTTACTGCGAATTCTGCTATTATATTTATTAAAAGTTCCACAAATTGCTTCTTGAAGAGGCTGAATTTCGATCAATCTTAGATTAAAATGATATATATGGCTTTCTAAAGCCACGCTTGTCTGGCACTAAAAAAGTTGGGAAGACATCTGCTAGTAAATTAGTTTGGAAAAGTAGTGTCTGTTTCTCTCCTAGTACACTGCTCCATGATTGTGACATTATTAATTAACCAAATTACGAGCGCACAAAAATACAGACAAGACAACAGTGATTTTTTGTTGTAAGGTGCTGTTGTAGGTGGCTCTTTTTTAGCACCTTATATACTAATCCATTTGTCTAGTAATTGAATGAGAAAGCTTGGTCCATTTAATATAATTATCTGCATAGTTAGAATCATGATTAATCGTATTGACCAAAACTTTTGTAGAAGAAATATGTGTGCTCTGTCACCTAAGAAAATTACTTCAGAATTCACACGAATGTAACAGATATACACCTAAGAAACTACTAAAGAAGTTTTCTATATTTGTTCTGAAAATCATATGAATTAATTTCCAAAAACTAAATGTTTTTTTTACGACTATTAATACAACTTTAAATTCGAAAGAACCGAAAAAGTAAAATCTGTCCCCAAAAAATATTAAAAAAACATATCCTCAATTCTAAACCTAAATTTATTATAAAACAACTAAACGAACAATGGAAAAGAAAGAGACTTAATACGTAATTATCTTAGTGTTCCTATACAGACAGCTTGATACTTCGTCATGAAGTGTGAGACATTTTATCAGATATTCTGCATTAGTTCCCTCCTTATCAGAAAATAAACCTTAAGTTATGCAACTTTCACCAAAAAAGGATCCTGAGATCAATTGTGGTATTAGTTATTCCGTCATCAAGGAAGTTTGAGTCTTTACCAAGAAAGGGTTATGAAGCCAAATGAGATTCTCATTCCAATAAAATAAATGCTAATAGAGGATAGTGTTTAGAAATGTTGGTTATATAATCATGCAAAATATCAAGCTGAGCTGAACAATGGATTTTAACAATGATCTGCAATTTCCTCTGCAAAATCTGTTCATCATCTGCAACAGTATAAAAAAGAGTCTAGCTCCAAAATTACCGGTCTTTATTACAGTGATAGCATATTTGCTAAAGAAGAGGGATATAGGTTGAATTTAAGGGCCATGACATGTTTGCATATGTTTAGTGCTTCTTAAGCATTCTACAGAAGGCGGTGTTCGTTTTTGACTTGTAGATGTTATTATGCGAATTTGCTTCCAAGAAATATTGCCATGTTAGACGGTCCCTTTTATGTAAATGTTCTGTCAATTAGAAGCATGCTCTTTATTCTTTCTTTGGTCACTTTTCAGTGTGGCGAAAAAAGTAGTCTATAGTTCTGATTCCTTTAACCTAAGTATATAGTTTTAGGCTTCTGTGCTAGCTGGTAGGTCATTGAAGTGTAATTTTCTTTTCTTTTTTATTAGTTTCCAACTTGAAGAATTGAATTTCTTGTTAAAATATCTCTCTATGGCTCTTCAATTATGTTCTCACCTTCCGTTTGATTGCAGGTGGAGATAATTTTGGATAAAGAAAATTTTACGTTGGAGGAACTTCTAGACGAAGATGAGATCATCCAAGAATGCAAAGCGCTTAATGGTCGCCTTTTACACTAGTAGGACTTCTTATCCAAATCTTACCTTTCATTCCGTGTTTTCTATTATTCTTGTTTTTTCTTCTCTTAAAGTCTAAGATGGTGTTTAACATGTATGTGTATCCATTACTTATGCTGATGGAGGTAGCCTCATCAGATATTTGCTTCACTGGAATTTTCTTTGAATATAAATCTTGTACACTCTAATTTATATGCATTTGAAGAAATAAATTTTGCTATGACTTTCTGGGTTAATTTAACTGCATAGTAAAGTAGGCAGTGAGAAATACAGTTGCAAGTAACTCATAAAATATACCATAATTTAATTTTCCTTGAAAAAGATGCTGCGTAAAAAATGTGAAGGGAGCGCTGCGGACTTAAGTCAGCAGGTATGAGATGGAATGTGATAATGTTACTTACTGAAGATGCGCACATGATTAACTGACGAGCCTGATTTTCTCACTTAGTAGAGGCTGAAAAACATACAGGGTGCGTTGAGAAAATATGATTTTCTAGACAAACTGTTCCATAAAGTTGTGCTTCAAGTTATACCTACTAGTTTAAATGGGAGTACAGAGGTTTTTAGACATTACTGATTTTCTTGTATAGTTCTTCCTTTGACATCATTATTATTGCAAGTTTTATATAGTTCTTTCTCCATAGATGAGTGACACAATCTGGTTCCTACCTCGACTTCCTAATTTCAGTCAGATTGTTTCGTTTATGAGCTGTTAGTGGGTGCTTACACATTAATGTCCTTAACAGTTTGCGAGAAAGGGCTCAAGTGGAACAATTAGTTAGATATATTGTTGAAGAATCTCCGGAGGATGATGAAAAGAAGCGAACTTTCAAGTAGGTTTTCACTTTAAAATAGCTTCTCATCCTTATGTTGATATGTATATAAATTGTTGTTAATATCAATACCCTGACAACCCTGCATACATAGGTTTCCTTTCATCGCTTGTGAGATTTTCACTTGTGAGGTGGAGATGATACTCAAAACATTGGTAGAGGATGAGGAGGTATATAATTGGTTCTCCTCTTTTCTTTTTCTTGCTACATTTTGTCATCTTCAAAACTTGAGTAGCTAATTCCTTGGTTGTCTTTTTGCTTTACTGCCAGTTGATGAATTTGTTGTTCTCATTTTTGGAGCCTGAACACACCCATAATGCACTTCTCGCTGGTTACTTCAGCAAGGTATTCTGATGGACTCATCTATATGGCATCACTTCATGAAACTGCTTCGTATCTGATCTTCTTGATATTTGGGGAATTTGGTTAATTGCTTCTCCCTCTTATTTTATCTTGTTGTTGTTTCTAGGTTGTCATATGCTTGATGCTGAGAAAGACAGTTCCATTTATGCAATATGTAAAGGTAAGTGAGCCTTGATATAAGATTCTAACTGCTATTTAAGAGGGTCACCTGCGTAAATAATGATTAATACCCGTGTATAGTGATGCTTACTTTGTCAAAGATTGGTAATATTTTTATATGATGAATCGTGTTATTTCAGAAAGGAATATTTAAATCTCCTATTTGTTAGATTTAATGTTGACTATACTAGACATAAAGCTTTTTATTCTTTGGCTTCACATCTTAGACTATTGTTTCTATTACTTCGTACTGGGATTCCAGCTGTCGTGGCTGGTATTGAAGTTTAGTTCTCTATTTCCTATGTCGTGCCTGCACAAAGTAAATTTGATTGCATAATATGGTACTATATGTATTACTTTAAATTGTTCCTCATATTGAATTTTAACCATATAGAGGAATTGAATAGAGGGTATATATTGGCGTTTTCAAGTGAATATGCGAGCCTTTCATGACATGACAGAGAGGGAAAGTATATTGAAATTGAGACAGTTTACACACTTTTAACTGCTTCTATTAACCAATCACGGGCGAAGCTTTCCTGCATCAGAATATGCATGCCTACAAGTATTTCTATTTATGTACGGACAACCCTAATCAGACTCGTAAATCGTTGTTGAGTTAAATTATTGGTAAAAACCAGATTGCATTTGAAATTTGAATGCTTAAATCTACTTCTTTATCCTTCAACAAAATCACACGTGTTGGCCATAAATTAATTGTTACAACATCTAACGTCTGTACAAATCAATTATTATTGCGATTTTCGTTACTGGAGTGAAACACATGATACGTGATTATCTATTTATTTTGGATCATAGATATGGCTAGGATGATGTTCTGGATTTTTGGTAGAGGTAGTGACAACACTAATTGGAAAATCATATTGTTTATAATTGGTTGAAAATGTAACCAATATGTTATCATGTGTTTAAGCGAAACCTATCTATTATTTAGATGCAACTATTTGTCTACTTGATTCACCTTTAAACAACTTTAATATGTTGACTTTGTGCAACAAAGCTACATTGGTATTCTTGAGTTTGTTTTGCGCAGGCCTCTTTTGATTGAAATGTTTTAACTATGGCCTAATGCAATTTTCCAGGGACATCAGAATATTGTGAAACAGTTAGTTGATCTAATTGGTATTACATCTATTTTAGAGGTTAGTAATTCTCATCCTTGTTTACTTCTACATGAACTATCTGTAAGAGCTATTTATTTCCTATGAACTATACATTAGATTTATGAATTCTTTTCTAAATGTTATCTGCCGACATACCTTGATATATATTATTTTCTTTGTCCAATATATGAAATTTATCTAGACTGATCTCTTTATTATTAATTTTCCTCTACGCAGTTATGAATAATTATTGAAACATGCTTCTGGACCTTTGTTCATAAGCAATATTACCTAGAAATAATTAATTCAAAGGGGTCATCTATAATTACATTTGTAATGTGCTCAGGTTTTGATACGTCTGATTGGCGCTGATGAACATATGTATACCAACTATACGGAAGCAATGCAGTGGATCGAAGAGACGGAAGTGCTGGAGATGATTGTTGACAAGTTCAGCTCGTCCGTGAGTTTCTCATATTTAACCAAAATTGAATTTTTCTTTATTCTACATGATAGTCATAGTTTAGTTGTGAGTTTTTGGCTATATCCTGAAGGATTTATCCTATGGCTATTTTTGTACACGAGGCTTGTTCAGATGATTAGCTGGAAATCATTCCCTAATTAGTTAGAGCTTTGTCTTGGCTAGGAAAAGTCTATTTTTGCAAACATAATGTTATAATGCATTGAGGATTGTCTATTGCCCTTTTGTATATCTATCTTTATTGCAATCGCATTACGCATAACGTGGCTTAGCCTTTGTAATTCATTTTACTTTGTTCAACATTTGCTGTAACATACGTCCTTAGAGATTCTCGTCTAATGTGTAGCATTATCCTTAATGCTTCTCTCGAATGCCTTATCTATTGATGCTCGAGATATAGTGCACTTTACATACCACATTTGGATTAATCTTCTTCTGGCCAAAGAATTTTTGATGCATAACAGAGACACCAATACTTCTTATACGCATGGCATTAATCTAATCAATTTCGAACAATTTCTATTTCTGTCTGCATCTAATGTAAGTTACATTTTGTTACCTAATAATTTGCTTATGCAAAATCCACCATGATCATCCTGTGATCTGTCCGTGTATTAACTTTATTCATAGATATCCATGTATTTTAGCTTACAGCAACATGATATGCTATATAAATTTGAGCTTCAGTAGTGTTCACTAATAATTAAGCTTATTGCATTTCTTATACGCATGGCATTATTTTAAGTAATTTTGAACATGTTTCTATCTGTCTGCATTTATTGTAAGTTACAGTTTTGTTACCTAATAATTTGCATATGCCAAATCCACGATGATCATCCTGTGACCTGTCTATTTAGTTTATTCCTAGATGACCATTTATTTTGCTTACAACGACATGATTTGCGGTATTAGCATGAGCTTCAGTGTTGACTAATAATTGAGCTCATCGCAGTTCATTAGCCACCTCTTTGGTCTGTAAAATGTTGTAGACATATTAATATGAATTCTACTTTGTGTTCTATTTTGTTATATAATCAGACTAGTGGTCCTTATACTGCTTTTACTTATCATTTGATTGTTTGTAGGATTGTCCTGAGGTGCATGCCAATGCAGCGGAAACTCTTTGTTGTATAACACGATTTGCACCTCCTGGCCTTGCTGCTAAAATCTCTAGTCCCAAGTAGACTTTTCTTTCACTTCTTCCATTTCATATGTGTGATTGCCTACTTGAAGTTTGGTTGGCGACTGATTGATTATTCTTTGCATATGCTGTTCTTGCAGTTTTATTGGAAGGTTATTTCGGCATGCTTTGGAAGATTCACGGCCAAAGTCTGTTCTGGTTAACCTATTGACTGTTTGCATATCCTTATTAGATCCCAGGAGGCAAACTATGGGGTCATATTTTTTGTACAATCGGCAATATTCTCATGGGTCTGCGATAGCGTCTAATCCTGAGACAGTCGAGGGAATGTTGGAGAACTCCGGTGAGCATTCTACTTTCTTGGTGGTTGTCTAAGGAACAGTATATCTCCCAGCCTTTCTTGTGTTGTTGATCCCAGAAGAGAGAGAGAACGCTGAGGACATAACTTAAAAAAAGAAAATTAAAATTACCGTTTCTTTCAATCACTGCTGACTGCTTTATAAATTCCGTTTTTGATTTTGCTTAAAGATACAATCTACCCTGTTATTAGGAGTGTTTAATTGGGAATCTCTAATGATGATAAAGAAGCTTATTTGTCATTGTCCGTCTAGAAAATTCAAACTTGCCAGAGTCTGCTGTAGTATCTCAACCCTACCGTCTGTGTTATAAATGTCTGGTTGCTCAAATAATTTTTGTCTTCTCATCTCTTCTCACCTTACATGCCTTCTATCTTAGTTGCTGCTTATTGATCAAACTTATCTCAATGCTGTATTGCTTTTGATACATCATATGCCTTCTAGGGATCATGTCTTTTGCGTCTCATCCTTCAAAATTTTCCGTCTTCCTTTAGTAGAAGGCATCCTCTTACTTGTCCTGCATCTTTGTGTTGTCTGTCTGATATATATGACACCTAAAGATGTTTGGGCATCAACCTTCCATTTCAACCACAGACACAGTTTGTTGCTATCATAGGATGCACTTTACTTTGTAGGTTTGTTCATCGAATGATATGCAAACTTGGTACTTTTGATGGCATAATTAAGATCCTGCCATGGTAGATCTTCTAACACTACAGCTGAATACTAAAGGAACTTTTTAGAGTGTCGTAGATGCTAAGTCATACTATTAGATAAACATACTTGGATTTCAGAATTTTGCTGAAAATAGTTCCGGTCTTCTTTTTCAAACTTGTCTTTGGAACATAATCCATGGAAATAAGGTCTTTCATCTAGTACTAGTACAAAACATTCTTCATATTAAACTCACTAGCTATTCATACTTGCTGCAGGTGATTTATTAAGGCTTTTAGAATTCTCATTGGGTGATGATGTCTTGGTAACTACGTATGGCAAGTTGCAGCCACCTCTTGGAAAACACCGCCTGAAGGTGTGTCCGTTATAGAGCATTTAATGTGTTTCAACTTTCAGGGATCTATATATATATGATTCGTCTATTTACTTGTTGACCTTCTTATGGTACTTCTTTTGAATTAAACGGTTGGCAAACTGATTGTAATATGTATTGCTTAATGCTCATGAAAATGACCACTTTAATACTTATTCCCCAGATTGTGGAGTTCATTTCCGTTTTACTCTCAGTTGGTAGTGAATCTGCTGAAACGGAACTGGTTCGAATTGGAGCAATACAGAGAATTTTAGAATTGTTCTTTCAGTAAGTAAAGAATTTACTGCATACAATTAAGGGTTTGTTTAGGATTTGGATCCTTACAATTACTTCAATATGACTATAGGTACCCCTACAATAATTTTTTGCACCACCATGTAGAAAACATTGTTCTCTCATGTATGGAGACAAAGAATACTAAACTTCTTGATCATCTTCTTCGTGAATGTGATCTTGTCGGAAAACTACTTGAAGCAGAGAAGAATTTCACGTTGGTGGCGGATCCAAATAAGGTATTATCCCGACGTCTCTTTGTCTCCTTGTTTTGTCTATTGTGAATGTACTCTGGTGTTCTCTTCTCTTTGTTTTAAATGTGGTAACATACTTGTATCGTTATGCTCTGTTTTATGTTTTGAATGGTTTCTCTATTATTTATACATTGTTCCGGCAGCCAACTGTTCCAGCTGAAGGTAGAAAAGCTCCCAGGATAGGGAATATTGGACATCTAACAAGAATTTCTAACAAACTGGTTCAGCTGACAAATAGCAACAGTGAAGTTCAGGCATATTTGCAGGTTCTGATCTTTATTTTCGCAGCATGTTCATATATGTCAATAACACATCATTATTATAGTTAATAATCTATTTGTTGGACAAAACTGTAATTTTATTTAGATGTATATTATTGGTAAAGCTTGGGCGGTTTACTCTCTTGTTCGCCCTTTCTCATAATCTCTACAATATTCCTTTTTTATGTTCTTTTCATATATATATCAAAGACTAAATTCGTGTATTTCGCTGTAAAGCTAAATGGCGGTGGTCGGAAACAAAGCTTCTTAATGTATTTTTGGTAGTCTAACATCTCTGAAGTTGTCTCTTGGTATGGTTTCCTTCTTGTTGACAGGAAAATAGTGAATGGATGGATTGGCAGACTAATATGCTAGCAAAGCGTAATACACTGGAAAATGTATATTCATGGGCCTGCGGGTATGTCTTCTTCTTTCAAATGTTGATGTTGAATATTATAAACAACTGTTAAGCTGATCCGACTCCCCCTTTTAGCATGGGTGAGATGACTGTTAAGGCTTTCTTAGACAATTCCTTTACATAGATGATACGGGAAAATTATTTTATTGTGATTAGTAACTTTTAAGCTGGACAGACCCTGAGAAGACTAGAGATTCCTTCAAAGTTTAAAATTTTAGTAAATGTAGATGACATATGTTGGATGATAGATTCTGTCGTTGAATACTGAGCTCTACAAGTTACTTCAGCTAATAAGTTTTCTTTTATGTGTTGCTATCATGCTATGTATCATACCATAATTATCTGATTATTATTCTATTAATTTTGCAGGAGGCCTACTTCTCTGCATGATCGAAACAGAGATAGTGATGATGATGATTACCAAGACAGAGACTATGATGTTGCAGCCCTAGCAAACAATTTGAGCCAAGCCTTCACATATGGAATTTACAGTAATGATGACATGGAGGAGGTCTGCTTTCTAAACTCTAAATACCATTTATATCAATCAAGTGAGAAATGTGGTGAAAATAAACATTTTTTACAAAAAGGAAAAAATGAGAAAGCAAAGGATAAGTGAATTTCAATGATTCTTGACCAATTGGTGAAATTGTCTATGCTTGCTGTAATTTAATGTACTTTCAACCAATAATACTGTCAAGTGATTGGTTGAAGAAGCAAGGGTTTACTATCGAAGTAGCCTTTCTCTAAGGCGTAATTTTATTTTCAACTGCTCATATGATTTCTTCTTGCGCGCTCTTTGTTTCTGTTTTATTTGTTCTCCCTGCTGTATTCTATTTTTTTAAACTGCTCATATGATTTCTGTCTTAAAAAATGATATTAACACGCTGATGTCTTTGCTTTTCCTGGTCTTTACTCTATATATTTCTTACTAACTTCCTTGCTCACGCTCTGCAGGCACATGACTCTGCTGAACGAGATGATGAGGTATATAATAGACCTCTATTTTATACTTTAAAGGCATAAATTCTGGGGGTTGATCTTTTAAATGATAATAAAGGAACTACTTTGGAATGGCAGGGTTTACTTGTTTTTCCCTCTCCCATTAGTAAACTTTACCACTAGTTTGATGGTACGATCAAGTAAAAAATGCATAACTTTAGCATTAAGTTGATACGGAACTTATCTCTGCTTTTTAATCTCTTTTGTGGATCTGGCATATTAGTTTTGTTCATCTGGGATATTAGTCTTTTGTCGTTACTGTTGTCTAAATTGATTTTACAGTAGTTACGTTACAACTGACCTTTGAGTATTATGAATCAATCAACCAGTTAATGGTTAACAAAAGACATAAGATGACCAATTTGTACCTAATTTGGACATTTTATGTAGTCAAATGTATTCTGTACATAGGAAAATATGTTAATTGCTTTCTTTAGCTAAAATATTACAAATCTTGGGGGATGTGGCCTAGGTCACAGCTGATCTGGCACGATCTAGGTTATATCATTTTTTTTAATCAGGATTAAGGGTGTATGTAGATCATCAAATATTATGTTTTAAACTACGGATAGTATATCTATGAATTATAAACCTGTTTGATGTCTAAATCATCATGGTACGGAGACTACATATATATGTAAATCCTGTCATGCTTTGTTCAAATAGTTTTATCTGGCTGCCTGTATGTATAACAAGTAAAATATTCTGCAAGGCATGAAGGGTTTTTGATCGAGATACTCATTTGACAGGATGTCTATTTTGATGATGAATCTGCTGAAGTTGTCATATCTTCTCTGCGCCTTGGAGATGACCAAGAAAGGTACTTTTATCTCATGTTTTGAGGTTGGCTATGAATATTCGAGTTTGTTTAGAAGCTTGCCATTTTCAGGGAATAGATGACAAGGCACAATACTTTATTTGTGGGTAAATTTTTGAAGCTTGCAGTACATTCGAGTAGATAAATTTTCAGCCCATGAGAGCTAGCTACAGAAATTGAATCGAGGAGCTGTTTTCTTTCTTTAGGATTCATAGTTGTTGCCTCAATTGAAATTCCATATTTTTTAATCTGTAGCAATCTGACATATGATATCTGCAGTGGTTCTCTTTTTACAAATTCCAATTGGTTTTCTTTTGAGGATGACAGAGTTGCCAATGAATCAACTACCTCACTCCCTTCTCCATCACCATCCCCCGAGTCGACCGGTGGTACTCAAGGAAGTGAGGACGATGTCATGATTGGTGAAGATGATGACTTGGATGACACTGCTGCGTCTTCCACTGTTGCTGAGACTAAACCTGAAGATGTCACCGCCACCGATCCATGCATAGGTGCAAATGGTTCAGAGATCGGTGCAACTGAGAAACCACCTGTTTGGGTGGAGTGGAGGGAGACTATAGATTCCACTGAACCATCTCAAGACACATCTGTAGAAACTACAGTTGTGTCTAATGGAGAGGTTGAAATGGAATCCAATGATATTGGAGGAGATGATGATATATCCTCTAAAGTCATTCCAGATACTACGAATCTGTCGGAGTCAGGTGATGGTGTATCAGTAGAGAATTCTGAACCTACTAAAGATAAACATGAGGGTGTTAACGAAACAATGACCTAGCGGGTATATTCTTTATGACAAATACGACATCAATCAGATTAGATGATGAAAGCTGAAGGTGGTCTCGGTTTTATTAGTCGAGTTACTTGCCTCGAGGCCTTCGTTCATAATCAGATTCTGTCTCACCTCTCTTTTCTGTTTCTTTTCTAGACTATTGTAAAAGGGAAAGGTCAAGTGTTCAGCTGTGGAAAGATATTTAGCATTCAATCATAACTTTTTTTTTTAAAGTTGCTCAGGTTTTTGGTAAAAGTTGTAATTCATTTATGGCATATACTCAATCATCCGAAAGGATGTGAGGAGATAGGCCTGTTAATATGTTGTATTCTTCTTTTAGTATCCGATTGATGGTCATAGAATTGCTCTTAATTTGACATTTGTTTCGTATCAAATAAAGGGATGGATCTTATCAGTCGGTGTTTTGTTTAAGGTTTTGCACTTCTACACTTGTTTTGGTGTCTTTTCTTTAGTTTGTCGTCTCAACATGCTCTAAAATATTGACCATTCGAATTCATAGAAACGTGAGTTTTTGAGTTCAAGTAATATATTAATACTGAGGACAAGCTATGGAATTAAGATTCAAATTAAAAGTATTTATTGGGATGCGTATAATGAAAGGTTATGAAATTCTGCTTTATTGTTAGTTCTGGTTTGCTAAAATGTCGACCCCGAGGAAGAGCAACCCCAATTTTAGTGTGTTCTCATCTATTTTTATGACTATTTTTTTTACCGAATTTTTTTATATTGAGAATATCGAGTTATAACTTAATTTTACTGATCAGTTCCATAATTGACTATAAAACACAATTTTTTTTTATTGAAATTTGTTCTCTGCTAATAAAGGAGTAACCTAATAGAATCAACAACATCAAATAGGCAAATGAATAGAGTAGATTCGTGTTTTATTAGTTTTTTGGTTTTATAGGTTTTGAATCGAATTTGCTAAATTGAAGGTGATATGGAAGTAGAATTTAAGGACTAAAATGTAAATAATATAAGTTTAGTTGAACAATTATGATTGTAATTTTATTGAGGACTAAAGGTACTTTATCCTCTTTGTTGTAACCGTTTTCAGTTTGAAGCTGAGTCTTAGCGCCTCTATATAAAGGGTAAGGTTGAATTAATGAAGGGGTTGACTAGGGGTGAAAGGCCAACCAAGATCGGATATAGCTGGTTTTCCGCGAAATCTATTTCAGTAGAGCGTATGATGTCGATGGCTCGAGGTAGATCACTCAATGGGCTAGGGTGGCCAAGTGATCTAACTCAATTGTGCTTTAACTTTTTCTCTCTAAACACTCTCTCTCTAGAACTCACATATAACTTTTTCCTAAGACAACATTCTTAAGAGCTGAACTCACCAGAAGACATCTAGTATGTTAAAGTAGAAAAATCTAAGGTTGTATTAGGATTTTCAGTGATATATTGTGGTTTGGTGTGAATTGTGATAGAATCTGAATTTTAGGTTTGATTTTTGGAAGAACAGTTGCCATTTTCGGATTTTGTTTGCAAGTGTTTTTATCTCCTACCGGGATTTTGACCTTCCACCCGGCAAGGGACATTATTTTTTTTGCAGGTGTTCATATCCCCGCCGGGGAACATTATTGTTTGCATGTCTAAAACTTCCTCGGCGAGGCTTTCAAAGTCACAAATTGAGAGGAATCGAGGATATGTAAATAGTACTTTTGAGGATTTGTGTATTTATTCAGACTGAATGACTATAAAATTACGTCGATATTTCCACATATTCATATCTTCCACGTATTTATATTAGGGGTAACGTAGGAGACATCTCTATTTTTTCTTCGGGGAATCTTTAGAATTACCATTGCTTAGCTTACGCATCGCCTGTGACCATCAACTGAAATTTGAATAACCCGTCCTTCTGTAGGGGGCGCTTCCGGTTTCGTTGGTGCTTGAAACAATTTTGTCTTTTCCATATAACTATATCTCTAGAGTCAATAATGTTTTACAGGTGTTCATATCACCCGTCAGGGTGGGAGTTCATTCACGGGACTAAGGAGGAGGAAGAGGGGAAATATTATTGTTTGCAGGTCTAAAACTTCCTCGTTGAGGCTGTCCAAACTCACCCGATGGGATTTGTCCCCTCAGGAAAAGTTTTTGAATCCTTCGGTACCGGGGTTTCAGCCCGGCGGGGACTCATCCATTGAAAATATGATTTATGTCTCACAATTCGAAATTAATTATATTTATATTGATGCATGAAACAAATTGCTAGACTTTAGAAAAAGGAAAAATCTACCAAAGAGAATTCTTTTGAAGTGGCTACTCCCTAAATACATCAATTTTTTTATTTTAGTTAAATTCTAGTGCGAAGTATATAGAATTTTATAGAATCTATGGATTGTAGTGAAAGTTGAAAACTCATTTCATTTTTATTTTTAAAAAAATGATGAAATAAATCCAATGGATTGGAATTGAATTTTTTTCTCTGTTATGTAATGTCATTTCGAAATGCTTGTTCAATTTATTTTCTAAAATTCATAATATCTATTTTATATTTTATATGCTAAAATCTTTAATTTTCATAAGGTCTTCTTTGATATTATTTAAAAGGTCAAATGATATATATATATATTCGATTTTTGGGACAATTATAGATTCTAGGAGGAAATTCTAATTGGTCATTAAAAATATGTTGAAATACTATTTATTTTTAGTTTTTCTTAGTTTAGCCAATCTATCATGAAACGGAGAATGGAGTAAAGAAACCTTGTGTTGATTGTTCTCTAAATAGAAAATTTCTCCTTTAGTATGTAGAAAAGAAATAAATAAAAAAATTAAATTTTAGGAGGCTCCATGAAGTGCTTCTTTAAGAGTTAAACTTCCATTTGTCCATATTTCTAGAAAAAGTAACTCTTTTTGCAGAATCTATAAGATAACTTCCGTCTTGAAAAGGTTTTTCTCATTTTTGGAGAATATCCTTGTTTCCTCTCAATTTGTACTCCAATACACAAATAAATTGGTTTTGTTAGACTCACTAATATGTTGTGTATTATCAACGATTTCTAGCGAGGGTAGTAAAATGATGTCTTGAGCAGTTACATATATGGGACATTTGACATAAATAAAGGCGTCGCGAGTTCCAAACAAATTACTTCTTAATACAATCTATTTCAAATTATAAAAACTTCTTGAATACCTACTGATAAGTAAATAAATGACTTATGGAATATTTCGGATCTTGAGTCTGATGTGACTAGAGGAAGAAAGTGTAGAGAGAGAAGGTGTAAAAAGAATAAAATAATCTTCAATGTCCCACCTACCAAGAAAGTTGGTCACCTTTTATTGTAAAGTAAGGTGGACCCATTAATATCCTTAGTGGGCTGATTTTATTATTACTTTGGTCCCTGATTAAACACATTGTTTACAAATTTTCCTCTAAAGGACAATAGATACAATAATAGTCTTGCCGAGTATTATTTATTCATAATTAACCCCTAATTATTTATTCCGGCGAATCCTCTCCTTATCACCTACGATGTTAGAATATTCATGTGGTATTTTCTCAGATTTTGCACATGTAATACATGTTCCTTCAATTTCTCCAAGCAACGCTCTTGGCATCGCAATGTCTATTGTGTCGGCTTGACCTTTCCTAATAGGAGCATGATGAAGATGATTATTGTCTCTTCTTGATTCAACACATTTCCATTGTAGTATCCAAGTAGATATTTTTACTGTCTCTCGAACCATAGTACTATTATTTGTTTAGATCATTGAATAGTTTATTTCTCTTGAAATTTCTGCAGTCTTTAGTTCTATGTCTACACACGCATTTTTTTAGGAGGTCTACAATCATTATGTTGCATAGGAGTTACATTCCGTACGAAACTTAAAAGTATACCACTTTTACGAATAATTCGTAATACTACATCTCTTCCCAGTCCAAGGCCTTTTATTATGACTTCGACGCCTTGCATACCTCGATCTACTATTGCTCGAATAGCATTTCATGTTGCGGTTCGAGCGGCAAAAAGTGTCCCTCTTCTTGTACCCTTGAATCCACAAGTACTGGCGGATGATCAAGAAATTACCCAACCTCGTACATCTGTAATCGTAACTATACTATTGTTGAAACTTGCTTGAACATGAATAACTCTCGTGAGTTTGATTGTTAGAAGCCGCTTTAGTAAACAATGATATAAGTGTTTTAGTGAGATAAATATTTTAGAGAGAGAAAATGAAAGAACTCAAGTAAGTAAAATCAGAAATTTAACCCCTTTACTAGTCCAGCCCTGACCTTTATATAGAGGCGCATGGACTTAGCTTATAACTGTAAGTAGTTACATAAAAGGATAAATTACACTTAGTCCTTAATAAAGATACATAATGAAAATCGTTCCTTTAACCTTTTAATCTGTTACTAAACCTTTTATTGTTTATATTTTAGTCCCTGAACTTCTATTTCCTTATCAGTAGCCCTCTTAGTTCTCATGTCAGTAAATGAATGATAACTAATTGTTTTCGAATCGTGCCAAATGCAATGATAACTTTTCTTTTAAAGTCTGACAACTTAAAATCAATAACATTTTTCCTCGAATCTTGTCAGACGCAATGATACATCAAAGTATGTCCTTAGACAATCATTCCTCGAGTTAACTTTGAAGTCAATTAATAAAATCTAACCGTTAAATATATCATGATTTCCTAGCTGATAGGCTTACAGCTAGCATGATATATATCAAACATGTAACGTTGTTACCGTCTCAAATTCTGCCCAATCATCACCAAACCTTTTCCACTTCTGCACACATCTTCTACCTCTTATAAAGTCATTAGCAATTTCACTTTTGTTTCATAACACAAAATTCTTGAGAGAGAAACAAAAAACCTCCCAACCTTTGGCTACCTTCAACGTCTTCTTCAAACTTTCTAGTTGCTTTCACCGGAAAATCATATTTTTCGATCAATCTTTAATCTATCTATGATAAAACACCCAATATCCAGAAGGTCTAAAGCAAGAATTCCCAAAAAACTCAAATCTCCAAAACCTGACGATAATCTTGTCTTTGGAGCTTACAATTACTTCTGCATAAGTAAAAGAACAGACGAGTATAAAGCTTCTGGATTGATAAGCAACGCTCCCATTGGAACATCAACAAAGACCATTTATTACTGTAACTCTGATCCATCCAAAGTTCATGCTTTTTCACCTTCACTTATTACTGAAAATAGTCGATATTCGAAAATTCAGACACCAAAAACCCCACAAACTACTCCTCGAATTTCAGCTTCTTTTACCAAGTCATCACCCCAAACTAGTTGTAAAACTAGTCAATCTTCCTCAAAACAATCTGAAGTGAGCCCTTCTTCAACTTATCTTTCATAAGCTCATATGAAAAAAACTTTTATAGCATCGGGAGGCGATTCTGATGCTACACCAAACCATTCTACCAACTCTCCTCCCCTAAGGGAAATTGTTGATAAAATTACATTAACTCAATAAAATCCCTCAAAGAATCCTCCACAACTGAGAGACGAGGCGTCATATACAGAGGTTGATTCTGATGCTACCCAATCAAACAAAGAGGCTGATACTGATGATGAAACCTTGAAAAGATCTAAAGATGCCCCTCAGAAAAAGAGACGCGGACCAAGAAAAAATAATGCTCTAATCACGATATCCGATGAAGAAAGAGCAACAATTGGTGAGAATCTAAGATCTCTCGATGCAGACTATATCGTTGCTCTAAAATGTCAAGTAGATATAATACGAAGAGGATCAAGCATCAGCTTTGAAAAAACAATGGGGAATGGGAGAAAACATCACTCTTTGTCTTCCCAAAAGAGGTGAAACACCCTTAGATTGAAAGAAAAGTGAATTGGTAGTATATCCAGAAATCATCAATTGGGGGCTTCGGTTCCCGTTAGATTCGATGATCGTTGACTACTTTGAACACCTAAACCTGTGCCAAACACAAGTGACCCCAAATAAATGGTTCACCCTCCATTTGGTAATCATGGCCTCACGTTTGTCCAAGATTCCGATCACCATTAAAGATTTCATCTCTTTAAAAAAAATTCCAAGGTACCAAAACTTCCATTTTAGTATCTCACATTGGATGACAACTCGAAAATCATTGATGCTCTTCTAGAGGCGGAAAAGTTCTGGAAGAAAAAGTTCATTTTCATTTTTGGAGCATGGGAAAACGGCAAAGAGATATCCGAGGCCAATCTCTCAAGACTGAATCTTGTCTGGAAAAGCGGTTGTAAGTATTATAATACTACTCATTTTGTATTTAATTTTTTGACTGTTGGTATCCTTATCCATTGCCAATTTATATGTTCTTAGTAGAAATTCTGAGGCGCTACGCCATTCGTCGACCCAGAGCCAAAGAAATATTTTTCAAACTTACCGCCTGGGCTGAAGCAGAATGGAAGAATGCTTTTCATACAGCTTTCAAACCAATCAATTTTCTCAACAGTCATTTGTTTCTGATCACACCTGGAGCCTCTCCTTCTGAAAATCAAATGGAACAGACCAACCCTCGACAAACTGTTAAAATATTGGTCCACCTTGATTGCAAGGTATTATTACCCATACACAACATATCTGACAGTCATCTTCCTCAAAAGAAGAAAGCTAAAAGGACAAAAAGACAGCTAGTACATCTGGTGCTAGCCCTTCAACAAATCTGAATCCCAAACGTTTAAAAGAGAAAACAAAAGAAAGTACACTGTCAACAATCGAAGAAGAAACAGAAGAAGAGCCTTCGTCGAAAAAGAAGAAAACTACTACATTCTCAAAAAGTAGATTTTCCGCCAGTCCTCAAAAGAAAATGAAGAAGAAAATTTTTGCAACATCAAAAAATATAGTATCCAACGATGACGAGGTCGTAGTTGTTGAGAATCAACAAAGTCCTCAACATGAAACGAAAGCAACTGATAAAGATGCTACAATCTTTGTTGAAGATAATCAAGATGATGATCACTTTGATCGAGATAGTTTAATCAACTTCAATGAATCACAAGAGCTTATTGGAGAAGAAGATACTGTCATTCAAGAAGTTCAAACTCGTCTACATCATTTTGATAGAAGATCCACACCGTATACCTCCGCGGCATCTCCAGAAATCATTGTTCCTTATGCTCATACTACGTCTTTGGACCTTATCCCCCGTCCTAGTCCAGTGGTTTACCTCCTATTCCACCAAACCAACTGTATTTGCTGCACTTTAACTATTTTCGGATCTCGATACTGCTGCAAAAACGCTTACTCAACAAATCAAAGCTTCTCATGGTCATTCGAAATGACTAGCCAAGGATATGGTTCATTACAAAAGAATTACTGATGGTGAGAAACAATTGAGAAAAAAATTCAAAATCATATAATAAATCAATTCTACTGCTTCGAAATGGAAAGGTCTGAGCTGCTTCGAGGACTTCTTTTTTTTTTGTCAAAAGCCATTTACGAGAACAACACCAGGTCAACAAAAAAAAATTGACCGCTTCGCATCAAGAAGAGATAAATAAGCTCAAGGCTAAACACCTTGAAGACTTAACTGCTGAGAAACATAAGCTCTATAATCTTCAGACTTCTCTTACCACATGTGAAGTTAAAAGAAAAATTTGTCCGATGAAATAGCCACACTGAAAGTTGATTTTGAGAAGGAAAAACAACTTGCTATCACTGCTACAGAAGACGAATGTTCGAATGATATGTTAACAACCATCAAGAGTGGTAAAGAGGAGAAGACCATCACACTTCTTCGAGAAATTCATGCTACATATCCCAAGATAGATCTTTCAAGATTTTGAAATGACATTCCTGATGAATGACGCCCCATCAAAGCCTTCGGTCTTATCCATAGCTCATCGTCTGAAGAAGAATCATCCGAAGAAGAACCATCCGAATGATCTTATTATTCCTTGATCTTTTGTTATTTTGCATTTGTCATATTAGTGCCATAACCCCTGTACTCATCGAATTATCCTAAATGACAAAGGTTTTTGTTTATATTTCATATATGTCATCAATTTTATGATCTTTTATTTATGCTAATTATTCGAAGTTGAATCATAATAATATTTTAAGTTATACTTGCAAAATGTAATCCATCGAATATTATAATGCGTTAAATGAACGTGGCTCATAAAAAATATTAGTGCATTTATTGAACATAGCACTTCAAAAACCACACAGTGCATTTATTGAACGTAGCACTTAAAAAACAACATAGTATGTTAATTGAAAGTAGAATTTTGAACATCACAAAGCGAGTTTATTGAACGTAGCACTTCGAATATGGTTGTTTCTTCGAAAAGTGTAATAAACACTTCGGAACATTCTACTCTTGATCAAAATCAAAGATGATCACTATTTGATAAGTTATCAAAATAGTTTAAATAAACACTTGTAAACAATCATTGGCCAAAAATGCATTTTATTGATAATGTTGAATATGTACATAAGGCCTCATTAAAACCTTCTTGGGCCAACAAGGTAGGAAAGAGTGCGCTATCCAATCAAAAGAAACAAATTCAAAATACAATATAGCTACTCCCATTATAACTGTAGATGCTGTATATTCCACGGGTGTTGAAGAATCCTCCCCTGAATATCACAAAGGCGATAAGACCCTGGCTTTATCCTTTCAATAACCACATAAGGTCCTTCCCAATCCGGAGCCATTTTTTCGAGGCTCTTCTCCTTCGTATGCAAAAATACTTTCCTCAACACTTTATTAGTTCCTTGAAACTCCCACCTTTTCACCCTCGAGTTGTATCCGTTCCTCATAAGAGTTTGATAATGGATTACGTTCAAATGAGCTCGAACTCTTTTTTCATCAATCAATAAATTTGCTCTTTTAGCTTCATCATTAGATGTTTCTAAATATCGATTTATTCTAAAAGATGACATTGTAGATTCCACAGGGTTAACATCATCCATTCCATATGCTAAAGCAAAACGAGTTTCTTTAGTAGCTTCCATATGAGTTGTTCGATAAGCCCAAAATACTTCTTACAAATAATTTGCCCATTTCTTTGCTGCCCTTGTCAAATTTTTCTTCAGGCCATCTAAAATAGTTATGTTCATCACCTCGAACTGTCCATTATCTTAGGGATGAAAGGGTGTTAAAAAAATTGATGAATTCCGTTCGATGCGCAAAATGAAGTCATTTTTATTATTAAACTGAGGGACATTATCCGTAGTAATTCTCTAAGGTACTCCAAAGCGGTAGCAAATACTGTTTACAATGAATTTTTGATTACATCTTTTGCTTTCGTTCCAGATAGTGGTTCTGCCTCTGCCCACTATAATTATTATTTGTCGTCCCTCAGATGACATTGGCAAATACCCCACTAAATTAATCCCCCATCTATCAAATGGTATGGCCTCGGTAATAGAAATAAGTAGAACTGCCAGTTTGTGTATAGAATTAGCAAACCTTTGACAAGTATCACAACTTCGAAACAAATTTTTGGCATCGTTCATGATTGAAGGCTAATACAACCTTGCAAGTAAAACTCGACGAGATAAAGCTTGAAACCCACAATGAGCTGACCCCTCTTCATCATGCAACTCTGATAATACCTCCTGTGATTCTTGCCTATCTAAACACCGTAATAATGGCATACTCAATGCCTTCTTATACAATATTACATCCAAAATTATGTATCCAAAGGCTTTACCCCTCAATTTTTTGGCCAACTACGTATCGTCTGGCAATGTTTCTTGAATGAAATTTTTTAAAATATCAGTTCGCCAATCGCCTCGGACTACATCTCGAGTGACGAACAATTCCTCTCTATATATTCACACTGGTCTGACTGGGTCAAAATTGAGGGACTTTCTTGTAATAAAATCCAAGGATGCTCCTCTTTGTAAGCAATATTTGTTAGCGAATCAGCCACCATGTTACTTCCTCGCCTAATATATTCCACAAAAACATGATCAAATAGTAACATTAAGTTCAGAAGCTCCTGAAGATACAAAATTAAGCGATCCTTTTTTGCCTCAGAATTTCTAGATACTTGATTTGCTACTAATTGAGAATCTGTCTCTAAGCGCACTGAAGTTGCTCCACATATTTTCGCCAGCCTCAAACCAGCCAAAGTGGCTTCGTATCCAGCTTCGTTATTAGAGGCGTGAAAACTAAATTTGATGGACTGAAGCATCGTTTCTCCAGATGGAGCAATTAACTGAACTCCAGCTGTATCCCAAAATACTAGACCCTCCAGGTGTTCGAACAACCTACATCGAACTTGCTGGTACAACATCCTGACTTTCTTCTAAATATGATCTACTCGAATGAAATTCAACAAAAAAATCTACCAATACTTGAGCTTCAATTGCAGTTCGAGGTGTGAAAAAGATATCATAATCTCATAACTTTATTGAGCACTTGGCCATCCTCCCCGCATTGCAAAACATTTTTTTAAAGGGAATAAAGTTTGGACTTCAATGGTATGAGCTTGGAAGTAAGGGCGCATTTTATTAGCAGCAATCACCAATGTTAATGCTAATTTCTCAAGCTTCAGATACCTCTTTTCTACCGCCACCAAAATTTTGCTAACATAATACACTAGCTTCAAAATTTATGAATCTTCACTTATCAATACTGCGCTTAGTGCAAAATCTGATACCGCTAAGTATAAAAAGAGATTTTCTCCACTTCAAGGTTTTGACAAAATTTATGGTGAGGATAATAAGTTCTTTATGCTTGTAAATACTGCTTCACAATCCGACGTTCATTCAATTATATTTGGCTCTTGCAACAATTGAAAGAAAGGAAAACATTTGTCAAAAAAATCTAGAAATAAATCTATTAAGCGTTGCTAACCTTCCTGTCAAAATTTGTACTTCTTTAATAAATTGAGGTGAGTTTATTGTTATTAAAGCTTTCAACTGTTCTGGATCAGCTTTTATTCCTCTTTCACTGATAACATAACCCAAGAAATTCCCTGATCGAACTCCAAATGTGCACTTTTCAGGATTACGCTTTAGCCTGATTGCCCTTAGATTCAAAAATGTTTCCTCTAAATCCTCCAGATGTGCATCATCCATCAAGTTTTTTACCACCATATTATCAATATACACCTTCATGTTTCTTCCGAACTAAGTGGCAAATTATTCATTCATCAACCTTTGATAAGTAACTCCAGTTTTTTTCAATCCAAAAGGTATAACCTTGTAGCAATGCAATCCCCTGTCAGTTATGAAGGTCGTACATTCTTGGTCCTTCGGATCCATCTGGATCTGATTGTATCCTGCAAAAGCATCCATGAAAGTTAATATTTATTTGCCGAAGTGGAATCAATCAGTTGATCTGTTCGAGGAACAGGAAATGGATCTTTAGGACATGCTCGATTTAAGTCTGTAAAATCCACACACATTCTCCTTTTTCCATTCTTCTTTTTGACCACTACTGGATTCTTCATCCATAAGGGATATTGTGATTCCCTTATATGTCCGACCCTGGATAAACGATCCACTTCGGAAAACTGTTGCTTCTGCTTTCTCTGATAAAAATGCTCTTCTTTTTTTAATAACCGGCTTCACATTTGGATCAACAGCTAAACTATGGCAAATTACTTCGATCGACACCCATGTCACATCCTTCGTTTTCCAAGCGAAAATGTCCAAGTTAAAAGATAAAAATTCTAGCAGTTTTTTACGTAGAACTGGGGTCAGTAAGGTTCCTATTCGAAGTACTCTTCCTTCAGGGAAAGTATACTCCTCAATTTCTTCACTTACTATCAAAAACCCTGGGGTTTCCCTCAGATCGTCAAACCTTTCATCAAAATCCGAGATCAACCCCTCTAACTGCTATTCATTCATCAGGTCTCCACTGCTGGATCCTTGGATCCAAAGTGCAGTGGCATAACACTCTCTTGCAACTTTCTGGTCCCTTCAAACGACCCCCACACGATCCACTACCACATATTTAAAACATTGATGCAGTGTCGACACAACCCCATACATTTTGCACAACCAAGATCTTCCAAAAATAGCGTTGTAACTCGTGGGACAATCCACCACCATAAAGAGCACTTGAACTTTCTTCTTAAAAGATCCCTTCCCTAAGCTTACCTCCCCTTGGAATTCCTTATCACTCGTTTTGTTACACCAGTGAATCCAATAATCGTGCGCTCCGATTGAGAAACCTGAAAAGGATTACGCATCCCGTCATATTTTATTTTAAAGATAACATTTGCAGAATTGTCGGTATCTATGAGCACGTGTCTAATTTCATCACCGACAACCTCAACTCCAATAGCCACCACGTCCTCATGCGGCCCCGCAGTACCTCGCAAATCATCCTCATCGAATAGAATAAAATGGATGTCATTTTTTCATACAAATGAGTGGACATCCTCCCCTCAACCTGAGTTTTCAAATTGAACACGTGTCTCTTCCTTGAACTATCAGGTGTACCACTCATTGAATTGCCTCCGAAAAATAGCCAACGACTCAAAACATTCACACAAACTTCATACATGTCCTTTCTTTACTGGTCCTTCAACAACCATCAAAATCAACCTATCTGGATCTTTATCCAAGTACTCTAAAGCAGCATCAAACTCATCAGCCTTTGAATCTAGAATCATCAAATTCTCAACTGGTGCACTTGGATTAGCCGGTCGTGAATTCGATGCCAGAGTTTTTAACGTGTTTCCTTGTGACTTCACATACGTCAAGAGCTTTCCATTTTCAATCAGAATTTAGACTTCATTTTTCAGTAAAATACAATCATTGGTATCATGACCAATGTCCTCGTGATATCTGCAATATTTATTGTTCCGCTCCTCAATTGGCCTGTTAATTGGAACTGGCTTCCTAAAATTCACGAAGCTCTTATTTTTGTCAAAAATTGCAGCTACACTTTCTGTTAAGTCTGCATAATACTCGGGCCTAATCCATTGATTCAGCCTTGGTCTATTGTAATTGTAGGATGGGGCTTGATTTGGATATCCCCTAGTTCGAGGTGGCAAATTATTATTCCTCGAACGCACCTGCTGATTAGCATTCAAAGATTTCCCCTGCTTATTGGCCACTTGACTTGAATTTTTTGGAACATTAACTGGCCCACCTCGGACCCTAGTTGACTTTTTAACTTTGATCTGATCTTCAACTTGATCCATTAATGCTCCAAAAATTAGAGCCCTTCTTTTAGTCATCTCATTAGCCAGATCCCCTAGAAGTAACCCTTGGCCAAAAACTGCCATTGCCACACCTTCTTTGCAATTATCCAAGCTTGTTTTAGTCAGAAAAAACCTCTTTGTGTAGTCCTTCAACTTTTCTCCAACGGCCTGTTTGGATTGGATAATCGTATCTCCCTTCGCTCTCATTTCTTTGCTTCGAACAAACTGTCTTCGAAGAGCAGTATAAAAATCCCCAAAATTTGAAATAGATCCCCTCATAATCTGATTGTACCACTTTAACATTGTTCCTTTAAAAGTTTGTGAAAAAACACGACACACCAGCTTGTCGTCATCTTCAAAGTTTATCATGTAATTCTTGAATTGTTTGATGTGATCGTCTAGATCCTGCATCCCATCCAACTTTTCAACCTTAGCAATATCAAAACCCTTCGGAAGCATAATAGATCTAATTTCATTTGTCAACGGAGAATTCCTCCAATCAACACCCTGTATGTACTGATCCTCAGCTCCCATGACTGCATACAGATTTCGATCAATCTCCGCATACTGATTCGATGTGTTCCCCTCACACCAATTAGATTCCCTCAAGCAACGAGGAACCGTGTCCTTTCTAGATATGTGTTCCTTCTTATATTTTTTGGGATGTTTCCTTCCCTCTTCGAAGAGCTCATATACCTTTTAAATCTTGAGGCAAAGCTCTCAACCTCCCCGTCACTAGATGTGACATATTTTTGTTTGTCTTTCTTTCCCTTTGGAGAAGAATAACGTTCTTTTGGAGCTTTGAAGCGCCCCTTCTTCTCCTTATTCCTAATCTGTCGATCAGTGCAAGATCGATCAGTCTAGTTTCCAATTTCAGTTTTCTCATTTACTTGTCTCATTTCGGATTTAAGCTTTGTCGAGTGAATTTCCTACTCTCTTTGCTCGTATTTCTCATTTAGCGCGTTTATTTTATCTAGGAGTCGATTCATACGCATTTCTATATCAGGCTGAGCTTGGATTGGAACAAATCCTTCTGGTCTATTTCATTTCCCTGTAAATCTTCTCTTAGTGTTTTAATTGCTGATCGAACTAATGAATTGTTTCAGGATTCATTGCAAGATTTCAATTGTTTTTCAGGATTAATAAAATTCAAACTAGAAGAAAAAACACTAATTGCCAGTTGTCCCCAGTGGAGTCACCAATTTGGTGAGTTTGATTGTTAGAAGTCGCTTTAGTAAACAATGATATGAGTATTTTAGTGAGAGAAAGATTTTAGAGAGAGAAAGTGAAAGAACACAAGTGAGTAAAATTAGAAGTTCAACCCATTTATTAGTTCAGCCCTAGCCTTTATATAGAGGCGCAGTGACTTAGCTCATAAATGTAAGTAGTTACATGCAAGGATAAATTTTACTTAGTCCTTTAATAAAGATACATAATCAAAATCGCTCCCTTAACCCTTCAATCTGTTCCTAAACCTTTTATTGTTTACATTTTAGTCCCTGGACTTCTATTTCCTTATCAAACTCTATTTGGTATTTTACGTCCATTTTTACGTGAACCACTCTGACCATTCTTACGTGAACCGACTCTTATTATAGGTTTCGGTTTTTCCATATTTTATCATTTCACAAAGATAAGTCAGAGATATATGGAGATATCCATTTCATGTAATAACATGTTTTTTTATTCATGGATTTTTTAGGAAGTCTTTTTTTAAAAAGATTATCCTTGTCTTTGTTTATGTCTTGGATTGGAACAAATTACTGTAATATGCCCCCGCCTATGGATTAGTTGACACTTTTCGCGAATCTTACAAATGGAAGCTTTTATTTTCATAGTAGTTATTCATATTTTAGTTATTAGAAGAAAATAAGGTTCTTGAAATTTTTGAATCTAGAATCAAAATTCATTATCTCATTCTTTTTATTTGTAAAATCCTTTCCTTTAAAGTATCAACAAAAATTGGATGAGTTATATTAATATTCGAATTAGACCACGTGTCTTTTTTTGCACAAACGTAAGTTTTGGATATTAAAAATATTACCATATATAACACAAAATTTATCCTTCGATTCCTTCTAGTTGAGCCTCTGAGTTTGTCATTATACGTCGAGAAGTATAAAGGATTACAATTTCCATACCGCCTAAAATTCTCAGAATTCGTTGATAGTTTGAATAAATTCGTAAACCAGATCGACTGATTCGTTTTACATTTAAAAGGGTTATTTCGTCTATGTCTTAGGTTAAAACCAAAAATGATTTGTTGTTTTCTCGATTTTTCCTTACGTTTTTGCTTATAAAACCTTCTCGTAAAAGTATTTTAACAAAGTTTTCAGTGATGTTAGTAGATGCTATTCTAACCATCTCTTTTCTATTCATGTCACCATTTCGTACAGATGTTATTATATTGCGGTCTCTACCCATGATAAACTAAAATTATTGTTGCCCCTGAATTTTTATATAATGAACATGTTCTTTTTCTTTATTTTTTCCAATTTATATAGGTTTTTATATTTATATATATACGTCTATATATTAATAATCAAAATAAATAATATTAATATAATATAAAATAAATAGAAATATTTAAATAGATATTAAATAGTAAGAAAAAAAAATTAAAATAAAATATTATATATATATATATATATATATTACTCTTATATTTTATTTTATTTTTATTTCTTTAATATTTATTATTCAATATATATATATATATATTATTTTCTTGATAATATGAAATAATTATTAATATTTAAAATCTGAATTAAATTACAATAAACTATTATTAACTGATGATATATAATATTATGATAATATATAATCTTTTTGTAGGGTATGTGCATTATAAACACTATATTAATTTATTTATTTGGTTTAAATACTATAACTAAACTAGATCAAATTAAGATCTCATTTTAGTCTTATAATACTTCATTATTTTCGTGAAATTTAATTGCCTCCCGAGGGATCGCACCAACAACGTGAATTCCTTTTGGATTTTCTTGTTGATTAATAACAATTGTCGTATTGTCATCATATCGTATTATTATCTCATTCTTACGTTTGAGTTCTTTACAATTACACCTCAGATCACTTTTAATCTTTCAAGGGGCGTGTTTGGTACTGCGTCATTAATCACAACAACAATAACGTCACCAATATCATCATATTGACGATTACTAGCCCTTATTATTCGAATACATATTAATTCTTGGGCCCCGCTGTTGTCTACTATATTTAAATGGGTTTAAGGTTAAATCATATTATTTTTATCTGTTCTTTCAGTTTTAGATGTAAAGCATAAAAAAATGTTTGTCAATAAAAAACCTAGAAAATTATTTTATCCAGAATCAATGAATTGAGTTTGTAATGGCATTTTGACGCAGCTATTGAGATAGCTCTTCTGCTTATATTTTTGGCTACTCCACCAATTTCATAAAGTATTCCACTCGATTTAACAATAGTTACCTAATATTTGTAGAGAATTTCCCTAAACCAATGCGAGTTTCTGTAGGTCTTACTGTAACTGGAAATATACATACTCATATTTTTTCCCGTCGGCCGACGTTTCGCGTCATTGCTCATCTCACTCCTTATATTTGTCTAGATGTGATCTACGCGGGTTCCAGTGCTTCAAGAGCATATCTATCGAAACAAATTTGATGACCTCGAAAAGATATTCCTTTCAATCTTCCTCTATGTTGTTTATAGAATCTACTTTGTTCGGGGTTATAGTTGATGGTTGTTTATAAATGTCATCTATACTCCATAACTGGACGTCAGCGTTTCATCTCATCCAGCCCCTCACTAATGAAATAACTTTAAAAAGAATTTATTAAAATATACATGGAGTTAATGACTAATCGACTAAATAATAGGATTCTTTGAGATTTCATTTAATTATTCTAATTGTAAATTTGTATATCTTTTTTGGAATAGAATTAAAGATATGTTCTCTTTTCTATTTATAGAAAATGGATAATACAATGTTTAATATTTATTTGGTTTTGCCTTCTTTTAGCTTAGTGGATCGACCAAAATTGATCAATCCAATAAAATAAATTTGTGGTGGGCGAATATTTACTCTTTAAATATCTATTTCAGTTTTAGGGTTAGGGTTAGCCTACAACCTCTCATAATTGGAATAGATAAATAGAGTTTCGGTTTGTTCCGCTATCCCACCAAATGAATAATTAGAACTCATTTTCAATAGATCTTCTGATTTCATAGGTTTCCTCGTTTCTATCGTTTCTTGATTAATGGTTAGGTCTGAATTCTACTAATGGCACCTTTCATTTTTAATTCAAAAAATTGAATAACAAATTTATTAATTTGTTTTTGAGTAAATCTTCTTAGTTTTTATTGGCTCAAGCCTTTTTTTTGTTTTATGAACATATTTTTATAATTATGAATAACTAATTAATAATTATGCATGAATACACAGTGATGCTTTATTACATTTCCATTTATGAGATGACCTCATAGACGTTACATATTGGAATAATAGATTATTGAGCTTCTTTTCTTTCTCTCATTATTCCTTTTATCTCCATACTTTGCTTCACAACTTATATTAGAATCAGATATTTTATTTATTTTTATTAAGTTACTACAATGATATGATAAAGATGTCATACTTTGACTGTTTTGTCCAGATAATGCGAAGCAATGAGTTGGTTATTAGTGCTAGAGTTTTTAGTTTGTACTTATAGGTCGGTTCTTTTTTTAATCATAATCCTAAACAACAGAGTCACGCACTAAATATAGAAATTTTCTCAAAGAATCTATCAAATATTTATAAAACCTTATATAATTGATATAAAATTGATCATTTTTTTATTGAATATTAAAAAAAGGAAAAAAAAGTTTTAAGTTTGATTCATAATACCTCATAGATTGTTCGAACTCCGTAGGAAAAATAATTAATTTTAGCCTAAATGGTTTGTAGCGAACCCTGCCTTCTCTAATCTATTCCACACGTGTGATTTCTTTTCCGTCAATTCGGCCTGCTATTTTTACTTGAATTCTTTTTGTATTCGCTTGTTTAGTTAATTCAATAGCGTTTTTTATTGCTTTCAGAAAAGAAACTCTATTTTCTAATTGTCCAGATATATAATTGTACAAGAATATTAGGGTGTCCATAAGGATTTGAAATTCTTGTAATAGAAATATTAAGTTTTTGGTTCACACAATTAAGTTTTTTTGTACATTCATCTGTAATTATTCAATTCTTTGCGGCTTAGTTCCAATTAATAATTTTGGAAACCCGATATAGATTCTGACCTGAATTAGATCAATCTTTTTTTCTAATTTCTATACGCGCAATTCCCTCGACACTATAAGATATGTTCATATTTTTTGTACTTAATTCTTGATACAATCTCGTATTTTTTTATCTTCTTGTAAACCTTCAGAATAATGTTTTGGTTGTGCAACCCAAAGAGAACGATGACTTTTGGTTGTACCAAGTCTGAAACCAAGTAGATTTTTTATCCCATAAGCCTCCACTGCTATTTGTATCAGGATGTGTCATTTTTGTGTTCTTATTTTTTCATTCGTGTCCATGTTTTCAAGCACATTACCAATTCTGCATATTCGTCATATATGGATATTTTTTGCAGTATGATACTTATATGACAACGGGGTTTTTTTATCGGATAAGTCCGTCATCGGGCTCGAGGTTTAAATTTTTTCACAATAGTACTCTCATTTACTTCGGCTTTCCTAATGACTAAACTCGTTTCGTTGAAACCTGTATTGTGACTAGCATTTTCTATTGCCGAATAAACCAATCGAAAAATGGGATAACATACTCGATAAGGCATAAGTTCTAGTATCTTAAGTGTTTCTTTGTAAGAACGTCCTTGAATTTGATCAATTACTCTTCTTGCTTTATGGGCAGACATACATATATATTGACCCAACGAGTATACTTTTGTATAAAAAAAATTATTTCGCTTATTTATCATAAGGTTCATTTCTTACTCCTCTCACTAAAATTCTATGTTTATTTTATTAACGACGAGACTTAGTATCATTTTTCGCATGTCTGAGAAAATTTATAGTAGGTGCAAATTCTCCCAATTTATATCCTACCATACAATCTGTTATATAAATAGGTAAATGTTCCCTTCCATTATGGATAACAATAGTATGGTCGATCATTGTGGGTATAATGGTAGATGCTCGGGACTAAGTTATTATTATTTCTTTTTACGCCTAAGCTTAATAATTTTCTTAATAAAAGATTTGTTACAAAAGGATTTTTTTTTTTTGCGAACGTGTCACAGTTAATTAACTCCTATTTTTTTAGATGAAGAAAGAAATTTTTATTATTTCTCATATTTACTACGGCGAAGAAGAATCAAATTATCACTTTTATTTATTCTTTTTTGTAGTTCTTCTACCAAATGCAGGATAACCCCAATGGATTGTGGGTTTTTTTCTACCAATTGGAACCCTCCCTTCACAACCTCCATAGGGATGGTCTACATGGTTCATAACTACTTCTCTTACTACAACCTGTAGTGGCGGGTCCAGGACTAAAAATCAGGGTATACCCAAAAATATCTAGATCATCAATGTAGAAAACACTTATTTCTCCATAAATGTCACTAAACAATCATTAAGCCATAAATTGACCATTCTATTTCTCAACTCATTATTCACATATTTCATACGAGTAAATATTCACTTAATAGTTGCGGTAACAACTGGTAATGACAAAGCGAGCTTCAAAAATGCGTACATAATTCCAAATATCTTGTGTTTTTTTGTACAAAAAAAGAGTCTTATATAGATCCAAGATACTCTTAAAATTGGAAATGTTATCATATATCTTGACACATGCAATATACATTTCAAGTTGGCTAGACAACTCCTTATCACTAATATATCCAAATTCATTTGGGTAGAATCTTGCCAACCTCACAACCTCACAAGTGATTTAGTGTCAAAGTATTAAAATGAACAACACAATTTGTGGTCCATAAATTATAAATTAATGAATACAAATTAAAAGGAAAATCAAAGTATTGAAATGATGAACAACATCGTGTTAGTAAATAAGAGTATCAAATAGTTAATAACCATAATTTGTGGTCCATAAATTATAAATCAATGAATAAAAATATAGTATATACAATATTAAAAATTCATTAAACAAAATATGCTAAAGAATAAGTCATGTTCAAATACATCAATATAAAATATACTAAAGAATCACAAAATATTCATTAAGATAAAAGGATTAGTACAATGCACTTTTCTTTGAGAGAAGAAGTTAGGAAAGAGACGGGGTAAACATTTAAGTATCCAGTAGGTCTTGAACTCATAACCTCAAGTATATTACTAGAAAACTTAACCAATATACTAGATTTGTTTTTTTTACTTAGGGTTTTCTTGGGCATACACATCTCCCCCCTAAATCCGCCCCTGATACAGGGCGTTTACCTAGCCAACATTTAGATCCGGCTCTACCCAAACGTTTTTGGTTCACCTTAACATTTCCCACTTGGCTGACGGTTGCTGAGCAGGTTTTAGATATCAAACGTACCTCTCGAGAAGGTATTTTTAGTGTGGCCGATTTCCCCTCTTTTTTCAATAAGTTTCGCTACAGCACCCGCTGCTTTAGCTTATTGTCCACCCTTTCAAAGTGTGATTTCTATATGATATATGGTTGTGCCTAAGGGCATATCAGTTAAAGTAGATTCTTCTTTTTAATCAATCAAAACCTTTTCCCAAACTGTACAAGCTTCTTCCAAAGCATACGTCTTTCTGGATTTAAATGATGACATTTATATAGATGGATATGATCTATAGGGTATAATGAAGTACCACATGAGTGGATATATAGGAATCTAAATTTGCCGAATAATTCATGTTATGATCTTCTACATCCGAGGTCTTCTTGTTGCACCATCTAGCTTATGTTATTCATGTAGCATCCAGACCGAATGACTCTATGAAATTGCATTGATATTTCCACATATTCATATATTCCATATATTCATATTAGGAATAACGTATGAGTCATCTTTATTTTTTCCTCGGGAATCTTTAGAATTACAATTGCTTAGCTTTCTCATTGAGGCTGTCCAAACTCACTTGACAGGATTTGTCCCCGCCAAGAAGATTCTTTGAATCCGTCAGTATGGGGGTTTCAGCTCAACGGGGACTCATCCATTGAAAATATAATTTATGTTTCATAATCTGAGACTAATTATATTTATGTTGCTGCATGCAACAAATTATCAGACCGGAAAAGGAAAAATCTACCAAGGGACGTCGTGAATAGGCCAAACAAAGTTCAAGAATAGGTTCGACCGCACTCTGGTAGTGGTGATTCTTTTTTCTCGACTACATGCACCACGAAGTTTTCCACACTTTCATGGGAAATGTAAGTAATGTACTTTAGGTCTCATATTTTTTTCTAACTAATTTAAATTTATGTATCTTGATATGTTTTTAATTGTTTTAGTTTTGTCCTGAAATTACAGTTCATGCCAAATACAGCCTACTCGATCAATTGGACCTGAAGAACCAACAATCAATGAAGACTCCCGTCGAACGAACTCTATTTTTGCCGTTTATGCGTCACTTGCCCAAGTACAACTCGACCTCGTAGTTGGATGAGGTATATATCAAAAGGTGGCATCAGAAGACGAACACCTTCATGTTCTCATTCGGTGAGATGACTATCACGTTGACGAAATGTATGTGGCCTCCCGGTGAAGGGGAGAATAAGCGAGTTATTTAGGACCAACCGATTTGGTGACTACTATACTCTATACGGTGAGCTGTTGAGAGTTACGCCTGGGGTGATTTAAGAAGAGATGGAGCAACAGGCTGGGAGCGGTCTCATATAGCTTAGGGAGCAGTTTTCCGGAAACAAGTATTTGGATTCCAACGTCGAGCGTATTGTTACTATGACTACGCAAGCCGTTCATTCGTATAAACTTTTGTTTCTTGGTTGTACCACATTCACGAACACGAGCCTGAAAACATTCAATTTTATCTTCTCTTCTATTTGGAACATTTGGATAGGCTCGACGAGATAGCATGGAGTGCATGTGCTTTGGCATGGTTGTATAAGCGTTTGTGAGGAATTTCTAAGACATCGTTGATGATTCTAGTTGGTTTCTCCGGGTTGCTAGATTGTTGGATCTACGACCATTTCCCATATTTTTGGGTTGCTGTTAATAGTGCTTATAGCAACACCGATCCGAAGATGTTGATTTGTTTGTCCCAAAAAATCACGGGGACAAATTTGTAAGCGAAGTCTGACTACCACGATATTCTTGCCTCTCAAGAAAAAAATGATGTAAGTAGTTTCATATAACTACCTTATTTTTTACTTAACCGATAAATTTATTTTTTTGGTTTTTTACAAGGTTATGTGTTTACTTGTTTACATGTGATTTTCCAATCTTACTTTGATATTAGAGAGGAATTTCTGGTGCAGGAGATTGGATTTTATCGCAACATTTTTTGCATTATGTATGTGATTGAGGTATACCTGTCAGATCTAATTTGGTTAGATGCGAGAGAGGTCGCTGGATCCCATTGCAACTCGATATGATCTCACCAGAGGTGATAATACGAGGTATGTTGTTGATGCTCGACATTGGGAAAACCAGAGAGACCACTTGTATGTGATTGATAGGTACACGCGCTCGTTTTCCGGAATTTGTACGACATCAATGCCTCTAGTACGCAACTTGTGTTGCGAAGTACGGTTGGTTTCACATCACTCCGCATATCCTCGACAAATACTCTGTTGTGGATTCGTTTCATACGATAAATCGTATATAACCTCTTGACTGCAGTCTGGAAGAGGCGATAAATTTTACCAAAAGAGTGCTTCAAATTACTAGTTCCTAGCTCTTTTTTGTCCTAGGTATCTTGTTACTTTGTATGATACTTTAGCTAACAAGGATGTATCATCTCACATAGGCATTTGTTGCAAGGGAAAGCTACAAAATGAAAAAAAAAATCGCAATGATATATATTAATGGGATATTTAAAAGTTTAAACAAACTAACAATGTAGTGAAATAATTACGTTCACAAAGTGGTTATAGTTGACCCAACTTAATCCGATTTCCAACGTTTGACATCGTAAGGAGTTCACCTCTTAATGGAAGAAAAGTGATACTAACGTCCATGGTTTTATATTGTCTTACGAATTGGATTATGCAGTTAAACACATATGCGATCACGACTCCCATCTCAGGCATCAATATCTAATTCTCCATAGTAGCCACATCACTAGAGCACTTCACGCATTCTACAATATCTATTAAATTCTCTATGCTTGTAAAAATCTTCACATACATGGATGCGTAATCCATATAGAGTGAATCCCTAATTAATATTCATCCATCATATTGTTTGTTCAAGGCAAACGCAATAGAGTGGTACCTATAGTGACCATCGACTTTAGCGTTGGTGATGGATGTTATGCAAGGCCTAAACAAGATGGGTAGTCGGCATCATAGTACTTGATCAACAACCGATCGTTCCACTAGAATGCATCATCCCACTTGCTTGTGTTGGAATAACATTCCCTTGTTTCTGAACTTTATTTTCATTACCAAGTTCAGGACCCTATATTTCATTTCTTTTACGTAAAATGGTGGTTGAGTTTTGAAACATTTTTCTAGCGATGGGGCACTCGTTTTCTCGGAATCTAGCACATGCTCATGGTACGATTTGTCGCGTTTAATGGACGATTGAGATGCAGTCATAGATAACTTACGATTTGAAGGTGGACGACCATACACTTTTAGTTTGACCAAATACTCCAAAAGGGAAGTTGTTTCCAGATGAACGATGGCAAACCATTACTTATAAACATGCTTTGTGCATGTTTCGTCCTTGAAGTCCATGACATTGAGTACTAGTTTATCAAGTCTTTCTTTCAATTGGTCGATAACAAAAATGTCTAACCTCTTCCAATGATAGTGAAATAAATTTAAAGGCACATTTAAGCCTTTGGGAACAAATTTGTAGATATCATGCGAACTAGGTATACCGTGTATAGTTTGTATTGCACAATCGTAGAGCATGCCGTCTGCGACTGTCATTTTTTGGGCACATTATATTTCGTTAAAAAAAGTTCCAAAGCATAGTGGGAGACTTTATTTTTTAGCTTCACATACACATTGTTAGCGAATATATATAGGTCTAATAATCGACTCTTTTCGAATGAGTTCTTGATGTTCTCGTGTTGTAACTCGATCAAAGTATGCGTCTTCAACCAAAAATACTCAAAGTTACCTTTGCTCGTACCAAGGAAACACTTTAGTGTGGAAGGAGCGCTCTTTACGCAGTTTATCATTTGGTTACCGAAATGCAACGACTTCTTAGCTCTCCGCGTGATAAACTTATCATCGTACGACCTTAACCAATTTTTTTTGTATTCAAATTGCTTTCGGATATTATTTGAAGTCACAACGAATTTCCAACCAATATTCATTAAAGGAAAGCTTCCTTTCTGCCAAAATCATATGATTATACACTTTCAAAAATTTGTTGGATATTTTTTTGTCGTTGATGATTATTTTTCTGTTTTTCCTAGGATGTTCATGTTAATGTGCTATTGACACAACATTTGTGTTTCCTTGGGGAACACTTCCACGACCGCCTTCACCAATGCTAAGTCTCTATTAGTCTAAAACAATAAATATCGGTTCGATGGAGTGAGTTACCATCAACGATTGTAAACATTCTAACCCCCTCAAATTAAAATTCACCAAATACATAGTAGTTTTTTTTATTTGTGAGAATTCATATAGATGGAAAAATATCATATTTTTTAACTTTAGTCTTTGATAAGGACTAAATGGGCTACTTATAAATTAAACACAAAAATAAAGGAATAAGTTCCTTCAAAAAATCATAGTTTTTCCCTCATACTTATACAAATACGCTCAACAAAAACCAAAAAATAATCAAGCAAATGAAGCCTAAGCAAAGACAAACAAAATCAAATATATACAAATAAAGTTAAAACAATGATAAAAAAATCCACAGATCAAGAGAACCTTTGACAAATAATAAATAAGTTTTTAAATCATCATCAACAACAAGTCAAAGTTTTTAAAGTGATTACAAATCCAAAAGACTAGATATCGTTCAAATAAGAAAACCAAGGCAATAAAAATTATAAAAGACTTTGACAAAGACAAAATATGATGTAGATAACCTATAGGTGCCTCAGCGAAGGCCAAAAAATGTATCAACTGATAGTAAGATCGATTTGGGAAAAACTAGGCTAGTCTTCATTCGTAACTGTCACCAAGACTATGAGGCTACTTATAAAGGTGTAATTAGTCCACCTCGAACCAATCTGCCCATCAATTTATCCAAACGTGTAAATATCTACACAGATTTAGCCAAAGATACACTAAACTAAATATTTTGGTAGTTAGATAAATATCATACAGTATCTCTCAATATCAATGAGATATCTATTATAACATGACCTATATACAAAGGTCCAATATCAATCAATAAAACTTACGTGTAAATATTATTGCTTTTAACTCATACACAATCTACTTTTAGTCTGTTTACTGCTTCAACTAAGCATAGCGATCCAAAATCAGCTTTGGTCCAAAACATTTAACAACTTTTCGGCGAGACCAAAAAAAGACCCTTAAGCACTATTACATTTCTCCAAATTTTCATGGTGCTCTCCACGAAAGGTTATAGAACCTACAACAAAATAAAATCAAATAGTCATTCTAAACAAATAAATAGATAAATAAAACTGTTTTTTCGAGCTTTACTCGATGCAAAATCATGAATAACGGTTTCTAAATCAATATCATCTATCATATTTTTATCAGTGCACAAAATAGCTAAATCATTTGATATTTCTTTGGATATAGTAGATCTTGATGAACTCAGATAATTCTTAGGTTAGTTCAGATGTAAAAATATTTATGGGAGTGCTTCTGTTTAAGAAATGTTTGTATCGCATAACTTTAATAAGAGAATTAGTATTTTGTAGAGAGAGAAAATGACAAAAGGAATAAATGTAGCAATGATTGACTAATCATTGGCCATTTTCCTCAAAAAGAAATGTCATTTATATAGTACATGAGGTAGATAGTAAAATTACATAATTACCACCGTTAAAGTGGATTTCTCACCACACTTTTCTACTATTTACGAACAAGTTATATGATATATCACTTAACCCCTCTATCTTTTATGCTTGCTTTACTTTAGTCCTTAATCATTAAATACATAAATTATCTTTATATTGCATATGATAAACCTTGTTATTATCTATATTTTCCTTCCCTTATTAGTAGCCCCCAGTCTTTGTGAAGATATTTGAATGAGGACTCACTAATGAATGTCATTATTCCTTCCTTTCGAACTTCCTCAGATTTTATGACACACAAAATTCTTTTTATGACTGGTCCTCGTATCAGACAACTTTGTTGCTTGCATTCCATAAACAAATTGTTTTAGTGCCATCCCTCGGATTATATGGTATGAGACTTGTTCGAATTTATGATCTCACCATTGGTCATAATGACCTCATCTAAACCATTATTTCTTTTAACTTCACGTGTTTTTGCCTATCCGTGTGCGCCATTTGAAGCGGTTTGTGAGAGAGGTAACGTGTCGGATATTTCTTTGAAACTAACCTTTTACTATAAATATTCATCTTTTTCTCTAGTTCTAAGTTTACAAACTTTTACCTCTGTTCATCCTTGAGTAGAGAACGCCTGCTCTAGAGAGAGAAAGGATTATCTTTCAACCCAAATTTTTTTTTCTCTTTCATGCCTGAAGAGTTTATCAATCTCAAAAAATATAAGTTTTGGAGGTGGTTCAATATCTCAAACCAAGCCATTTTTTGTAGAACTTCGGGTGATAGAGGGCATCTAACACTAGTAGACATTTTTGAAGCAAACTTTCGTGATAACTGGTCCCATATCCGAGAACACACTTCCCTTGTTGTTCATCCTCTCGGTCAAGCTTGTTCAAGGAATAACAAGGTTGATCTTGAGTCGTCTAAATCTACTCACAAATCTTCTCATTTCTTAACGATGGGTGATGAAAAATAAAATATTGCTGGAGTAAATGCAGAATAGTGTGTTAAAAGGAAAAGATCCCCAGATCCAACTATAAAGTCTATCCGGGTAAAACTTTCATCCTCTGCTGCAACCCCTCAGGTAACTCCTCAGGGGTCCCCTCAAACGAATCCTGAGGTTAGCCTCCGGAAATCTTCTGCGTGGAATTTTCCCTTGGAATAATTTTTGAAATTTATCCCTGAGATCCAAGAGAAAACTTTAATTGATGAGTCTAACAGTGATCGAGAAAAGACTTATACGATTGTGGTTGTGGTTGAGGTACAACCCTTACAAGCTGTTCCCGCAGTGATTCCTCCCCTCGGACCATCCATGCCAAGTCGAAGTGTACCTTATTCTCTGGAAATTACGAGTAACCCCCTTCCTCAGCGAGGAGAGACTTCCTCGGTGAAGAAGTATAAGAAACAGAAAAAGAAGAAGTGTTTCATAGACCTGCCCTCGAATATAGAAGATGTTTTAAGGGATAATCTTCGTGGAATTGAAAGCAAACATCTACTGGCCCTTTACAAAGTGAAGTACAACTATTTCCACCCGACCAAGGAGGTGAAACTTAGAGAACGATGGACGATCCCTAAAAATATTACCATCCAATTTCCTACCGTCGGAGAGACTCTGCTGTTCGTTCGCAATCATGAACTGATTTTTTACACATGACTCGTGAATTGGGGCTCTCGATTGCCTCTCGATACTGATCTAGTGGAATACTTCAATCTTATCGGACTTTTCCCTTCTCAAGTTGGCGCTAACATGTGGTATACACTCATGGTTTGCATCATGGCCTCCAGATTTTCTAAGACAGCCTTCTCCATTGAGCAACTCATCTCCATATCAGGTGTAGCTAAGAACTCTCATTACCTATTTTATTCTCTTGGTTTTGCGAGGCAATACAAGGTGACCAAATATTTCTTAGAGGCTGGTAGAAAATGGAAGCAACAATTTATCTTTATCTCTGGACTATAAGAGATTGGCTTTGAAAATTCCGACAACCTTCCCCATCGGTTGACTTTGAAATGGTCTAGGCAAGGTATGTATCCTCATTTTTTAATCTATTTTACTTATTAAAATTGATTAATTTAAGGTATTTCTTTTAAACGGCTATGAAAGGAATTGCCAACCCCTTTAAAATATATGCAAAATCTACAAAGACAATTTTCGAGAAGTTAAGTGTTTGGGCGGGTGAAAATTGGAACCATAAATTCCATTGTATTTTCATGCCAATGAACTTGGTAAGAAGAAATCTTTCGAGATACGCTCATGGTCAGAAAAAATCTATATCCGACCTCATGGTACCCCCCCCCCCCCCCTCCCCAAATGATGATATTGTCAAACGCCTGGAAGGCTTGGACAATATAGTTTACCTTCTCACTCTGGCTCGAGATCTCCGTCATCAAGATGTAGAAAAATCTGAGGAGGAGGATGAACGAACCAAGGAGGATGCAGAGTCGGAGAATGATGTCCCCGAGGAGAAAAGGTTTGAAGTCCAAGGAGACCAACGGAATAAGAATCAAGAAGAAAGGCTAACAGACATTCAACAAGGAGACCAAGTTGATATCCGGGTAAGCCTCCGTACTAGTGTCTGGGAAGACAACCAAAAGGATGCTGATAATGAAACTTCAGTTGAAGTGAGACTAGCTGGGAGAGTCGGGGCTGAAGGCCGAGGAGGCTCACTGCTGAGGAGAAACAAAAGAAAGTAGTTGACAGTGAAGGGGAAAGTGACAACACAAGTTGTCCAAGCTTACCCCCCATAAATAAAGTTGGTATAGTCGACCTAGATTCCGGGGGAGAATTTTCCTTTCAGAAGAAACAGCCTGCTGGCTAAGAAGAAAATTTTGAAGAAAGGTGAATATCTCTCCCCTGCTCAGCTTACTTTGATGTTTATGAAAACGAATGTGTTTCCAATGAGTTAAATAAATTGATATGTGTTGGTGCTCTCCTCGAACGGAAAGCTAATCGCAAAGATCGCTACAAAATAAAGTTCTCCAAAGAATGGGGGAAGTAAAAACACTGACCACTGAGGTAGCCAACTTGAAAAATGAGGTTGAGAGCTTGAAAGAGCTTAAAAGATGAACTTGAAAAACGCCTGTTTATCGCTTATATACTATTACTTTTGTAGTGTCTAAACTCTCCGAGGAAACACATAATTTTGACGATGAACAGGAGTGTTTCATTACTAGGCATACCGAATGGCACACTCTCATCGATGGTCTTGTTGAATCGTGTGCCAAGATTAAAACATATTTTGTGAATGTTGTTGCAGACATTGAAAAGTTGTTAAAAGAGCACGAATCTCTGAAGAAGAATTTTGAGACTGAGAAGAAGAAAAGTTTCGCTGTGTATGCAGCCAGTATTTTATCTCGCCTTGAAGAAAGGGATGCTAACATGAAATCCGCTCTGGTTTTAGAGATGCACGAGAAATTTCCAGAATTGAAGCTAGGAAGCCTTTGGCAGCGCGTTATTAAAAGACATCGCCCTGTAGGTGTTTCTATTGAAGATTTGGAAACTAGTGATGACTCAGAAAGTTCCACCTCTGAATCTGATTCTCCAAAAGATAGTAAGGAAAATTCTGCATTCAAATAATATTTTTATCCTTCTTTTGTTGATCATCTGTAAAAGTAAACTCATGAGACTTTATTTTGTTTTGATGATGTATTTCTGCTTTTCAGATTTATTTCATTTTGCAAAGTTTCCCATTTGAAAATGTTTTACATGAAAATATTTTACCTATGTTCCCATTCGGATAAATAGTTTCTTAGTATGAATTCTACTGTTGGTAAAAAAATCTTCATATTAACAAAGGTTTGTATCAACTTATTTTTTTTGGTAAAAGATTTTCTATGTGACAATTTTTGTCATAGGTTTAACCACTTTTTTTGTTCAAAATAATGAACGTTCTCTTCGGATTATCCTTTGTGTTAAAAAATATGTACATCTATGTCCAAACTTTTTGGAGTATATTTTGAGTTCAAAAAGATGAACATTATAGTCCAAACGTTTTTAGAATATATTTTAAGTTCAAAAAGATGAACATTTTAGTCCAAACTTTTTTGGAGTATCTTTTGAGTTCAAAAAGATGAACATTTTAGTCCAAAATTTTTTGGAGTTTTTTTTTAGTTAAAAAAGATAATCATTCTACGAATAATTTTAAGATGGCAAAATAATTTTATATATATAAGTCGGCTATTAAGTCACCTCATTAAAACCTTCCTGCGCCACCAGGGTAGGAAAAAGTATGTCACTGAAACTTACATAAGCTAATAAAGAAAATATTTACATAGATACTCATTCACTCTAAAAAAATCTCTTCCTTCTTTATCTTTGAGTCTATATGTTCCTAGCTTGATCTTCTTTTTTACCGTGTACGGACCTTCCCAATTATGAGCCAACTTTCCAACCCTTTTCTCTTTAGTGTGAAGGAAGACTTTCCTCAAAATTTTGTCTCCGGCTTTGAAATATCTTCTTCTAACTTTTGATGCATACCGGCATCTCATTAGAGTCTGATAATATAGAAAATTTAGTTGCGCTCTTCTTCTCTTTTCCTCTGTCACATCCAACTCTGTGCGCTTTCCCATATCATTTGTTTCCTTAGAATATTCACATTAACCTGAATGATGGGAACATTGTTTATGACGGTACTACTGCGTACATCCCATAAAAAATGCAAATGGAGACTCTTGCATTACAGTCCGATGAGTTGTTCTATAAGCTCATAGAACTTCTTGCAGATAATCCGGCCATTTTCCGGCCTTACCTTCCGATTATTCCTCAGCCCATCTAAGATTGTTCGATTAATCACCTCGACCTGGCCATTGGCTTGGAGGTTGAAAGGTGCTGAGAAGTATTGTTGTATCCACTTAGATGCATAAAAATCTTTCATCTTATTGTTATGAAACTACGGTCTATTATCCATTGTAATTTTTCTTGGTACACCAAAGCGACAACAGATGTTAGAAACGATAAATTTGATCATATATTTTGCTCTTATTCCTGCTAATAGCTCAACTTTCACCCACTTTGAAAAGTAATCTACTGCAATGATTATTGTTTGAAGACCTTTTGATGCCATCAGAAGGGGTCCGACCGAATCGATGCCCCACCGGTCGAATGGTAACGACTCTGATATCGATTCGAGGGGTACACCTAGTGCATGAATCGAGTTAGCAAATCTTTGGCAAGTATCACACTTATGCACTAATTCCTTTGCATCTGAGTGAAGGTTCAGCCATTAATACTCAGCAAGAAGAACTCTTCGTATCAATGTTTTGTAGTCACAATGTGCTGACCCTTCCCCATCATGCAACTCTAAGAGTATCATTTGTGATTTATCCTTCCCTAAGAATCAGAGTAAAAGACGACTAAAAGATTTCTTATAGAGTATGTCTCCGAGTACAACATACCCATATGCGTTGAATCGTATTCTTTTAGCCATCACATTATAAACTGGTAATATTTCGTTGATCAAGAACTCTTGTATTTTACTTTACCAATCCTTCACTATAGTTGTGGAAATTTGAAAGGCCTCAACACATTCTTCAACTGATTCGGCTCCCTGAACGATCGAAGGGTTTTCCTAGATGACTATTCATGGGTATTCCTCTGAGTAAGATGCTCTGGCCAAAGAATCAACTATTGATTTCCCAGCCCAATGGATATGTTCATATCTGATGCCCTCGAAACTCAAGGTTAAAGCCTTCAAAACCGCCAGATATTTTACCAAGTGATAGTTTCTTGCCTCTGACCGACCAGAAGCATGGTTTACCAGAAGTTGTGAATCACTTATTAGCCTTTAATCTTTTATCTCCACAATTTTTTGCAAGTTTTAAGCCTGCCAAAGCAGCTTCGTACTCAAATGAGCTTAAACCCCCATCGATTTCGACTATCCACTTTGTTCCAAGTTTTTCTTTATCAACTTCCATTTCATTCCGATCGGAGTTAAACTCGACTAAGAAGTCAGCTAATTCTTGTGCTTTAATAGCAGTTATCGGTGTGAATTCAATATCAAAGTCTACAAGCTCTACTGACCACTTCGTTATTCTTCCCGAAACATCGTCCCTTTGTAGCATGTTCTTCAACGGAAAAGATAATCGTACAACAATTGAATGAGCTTGAAAGTAAGGCTTCATTTTTCACGCAGATGTAACTAGTGCAAGAGCTAACTTTTCTAACTTGAGATATCGCTTCTCAGCATCCAGAAGAATCTTACTCACATAATAGACAGGCTTCGGAAAATTCGACTCTTTTTGGATTAAAACCGCACTCACCGTGAAATCTGACACTTCCAAATAGATATATAATTTTTCCACCGGATTCGGATTTGTCAAGATTTCCGGAGAAGAAAGATATTATTTGATCTGATGAAATGCATCCGAACATTCTTGGGTCCAATCAAAGAAATTTTATTTTCTTAACACCTGGAATGGGGAGAATTTATCTGATGACCGCGATGTAAACATATTCAACACTACTAATCTTCCAGTTAGGATTTATACTTCTATGATCATTTTTTGTGGGGCCATAGTATACAGAGCATTTAGTTGTAGCAGATCAGCTTTAATACCATGTTCACTGACTATACAGCCTAAAAAATTGGATCTTACCCCGAACGTGCACTTCTCCGGATTCAATTTCAAATTTATCTTCGACAAATTGGAAACGTTTTTTCTAAGTAAGCTAAATGATTTTCATCTTTTAGGCTCTTAGCTAGCATGTCATCGATGTAGACCTCAGCATTTTTTCCAATCTGACACTCAAAAACTTTGTTCACTAACCGTTGGTACGTTGCCCCAATATTTTTTAACCCGAATGGAATTATCTTGTAACAGTGTAGACCTCTTCCAGTGATAAAATTTATACTCTCTTGATCTCTTGGGTCCATTTGGATTTGATTGTACCGAGTATAGGCATCCATAAAAATACAGCAACCGGTTTCCAGACTTTGAGTCAACCAACTGATTTATTTTAGGCACAAAGGATCTTTGGGGCACGCTCTGTTTAAAACGGTGAAATTCACACACATTCGCCACTTGCCGTTTTTCTTCTTTATTAGGACTGGGTTAGCAGTCCAAAAAGGATACTGTGACTCGCGTATGTGACCCATTTTTGTTAGACGATCCACTTATGCCATTATCGCTTTACCTTTTTCTTGAAAAAATTATCTCCTCTTCTGTATGATCGGACGAAAACTGTTACGTATCGCAAGCCTATGACAGATGACATTTGCTGGAACCCCTGTGACATCCTCTGTACACCATGCAACAAATATAATTTTGTTGAAAGAAATTTTATTATACTTTCTCTTACCTCATGGGACAATCTTGTACCAATCTTAAGGCTTTTTCCGGGAAAAAAGACATGATCCTCAAAGTTGTCATCGAGGACCATGAACCTAGGGACTTCCCTCGAATCATCCACAGGATCGAAGTCCGTGGATCCCCCCACTGATTGCTATTATTTTTTCGATTCAACCCCTTTTAACTGCTTGGGGGCCAGCGCTACTCGATAACATTCTCTTGCCATCTTCTGGCTACTTCTTACTGTTCCCACGTTTCTTCCTACCACGTACTTCAAACAGTGATGGACATAGATGGCACAACGTGCATCTTAGACAACCAAGACCTTCCGAAGATAGCGTTGTACGATGTGGGAGCGTCCACCACTATAAATAGAATTGTAACTATATTCTTGAATGGTCCTTGGCTTAACTCCACCATCCCTTTGAAATCTCCAACTACTTCAGCAATAGCTCCAGTGAGTCCAGCTATCGTTCAGTCTAATCGCAAGATTGTTGGTAGGTTTTTTATCTGGCTATAACTAGACATAAACATTATGTTAGTTGAACTACCAATATCAATCAAAAAAATTATTATCTCATTTCCCACTATCTCTGCTCTGATTACTACTGCATCCTCATGCGGAACGGCTATGTCTCTCATGTCATCATCTTCGAAGCAAAGTATTGGGGATGGATTTCTGTACAGGTGTGTTCAAGCACCTACTTCTAACTGTGTTTCCAGACTAACAATGTGTCTCTTTCGAGAATAATTTAATATTTCTGCAACTGTATCCCCACCAAAAATGGTTAATGACTCAAAGAAATCAGATAAATCACTAACATTTCCTCTTGTTATCGGCTCTTCTACCATGATTATACTGTTTCTGCCCGACTTCGGGTCTAAATATTCTGCAGTGATATCAAATGCATTAATGGACTCTTCATCGATAACTTTGAATATCATCATGGTATCCTCTTTCTTAGGAACAGGTTCTTGCTTGGGAGCAACCGCAGAATTCTTCTTCGCAAAATTGATTAATTTTCCATTTTCTATCAAATATTGCACTTCTATTTTCAATGCCACACAATCTTTTGTATCATGCCCGATATCCTCATGATAAAGAAAATATTTATTCTTCTTATGTTTCCTTAGGGTCTGTATTGGGAAAGGCTTACGAAAATGTATATTTGCACGCGTTTTCTCAAAAATAGTTGATACACACTCGGTCAAATCAGCATAATGAGCGGGTCGGACCCACTTGTTGGACATGGGTCGAACATACTATTGAGCATTGACTACAGATGCATACTGTTGATTTTTCACTGCCCTTTGAGGCGCTTGACTTGTAGCTTGAACTGGTGCTCGGGGTTGGGCAGTTTTCATTGGTTGCGACACATGTGGTCGGACATTCACTGATGGTGCACTAGCCCTTATCAAGGTCGGATATTGGTAAAATTGAGACATCGATTCTATCTTTGAGGCTCTAGTTTTTCCAACTAGAATCTGCCTCTCTATCTGATCCAACAACGCTCCGAATGTCATGACCTGTGTCTCTGTTACATTATCTTTCATTACCCTCGGAAGCAAACCCATTCGGAAAGCAGCCATTGCCACTTTGTCCTCACAAAATTCCATATATGTCTTGACCTGAATAAAACGCTTCATATACTCTTTTAAACTCTATCCAACTTTCTGTCTGCAGTAAATGATAGTATCCTCATTCGCTCAGAATTTCGTGCTTCCAACGAAGTGTTGTCGGAACATACTAAAAAATATATCAAAATTCTTTATACACCCTTGAGGTAAACGATTATACCACTTTGATGTTGCGTTCTTGAAAGTTTGAGAAAATGTCATACACAATAACTTGTTATCATCATCATAATTGATCATGAAATTCTTGAACTGTTCAATGTGACTATCTGGATCTCGGGTCCCATCGAACTCTTCCAGCTTGGAAATATCGAACCACTTGGGGAGGTGTTCGGAAAAAATCTCAGGAGAGAGCGGAGATGACCTCCAATTATGTCAGACCTTGCAAGCCCTCCCCCCCCCCCCAGACCTTCATTTGCAGACATATAGAGCCTTTCCTATGTCGGAAAAGTAAATTGATTACAAACTCGGTAATCCTGATTATAGCTTTCAGATTGAAGTTATCTCTGTGGAGTTACATATTATGGTCGATATTTCTTGCTTTATCGGGCTCCTCGGAATATAGCTTTCTTTTCCTATGATCATGCTTCTTCTTTCTTGAACATTTCGTTCTCCGACTGGTCCGATGAGAACTTTTATGCATCTCTGAATCTCTTTGCTTATGATCTGCTTTATACCTAGCATTGATATCCGAGGATGGAAATTAATTTGAGCTAAGAAAAGTGTACTCACTAGTTTATGATGATTCATATCGTTGCTCAGATCTAGCTCGTCTTTAGGAAGATCGATGACTTTTCCTTTGACGCCTTTCCTCAGGCTGAATGGCATCTTGAGTCTGATCAGGCATGACACGTTCTCGTCGGACTTCTGACTTGACTCTTCTTGAGCTTATGATCGCTTCTTTTTCTGGATTTTAGTCTTTCAATGTCTTCCAACAACTCTTTGCGCCTGGCAACTAAGACAGGCTCTTCAAGGAGCTCTTCAGCGTATCGATTATGGTCGTTTTCTTTGTTTGTGACTTTCTCTTCCATCAAATGGTCTCCAGATCTAGGTATGATCAAGTCATTTATCGGGTTTACCTCCGCCTCACCACAAAATTCAGTTTTTATTTTTTTACTTTAGATTATTTTTAAGGTTTTGGAACGTTAATTCCGGGTACCACTCAGGTTCCCACAGACGGTGCCACTGATGAACTCATATAATTCTTCGGTTAGTTCAGATGTGGAAATGTTCGTGGGAATGCATATGTCTAAGAAATGTTTGTATATGATAACTTTAGTAAGGGAATCACTGTTTTGTAGAGAGAGAAAGAGACAAAAGGAATAAATGAAGCAATAATTGACTAATCATTGACCATTTTCTCCAAAAGGGAATGTTCTTTTGTATTAAGGATATGAGGTGGATAGTAAAATTATATAATTACCACTGTTAAAGTGGATTTCTTACCCCCACTCTTCCACTATTTACTATCAAGTTCTTAGGGTATATCGCCCATCTCTCTTATGTTTGCATTACTTTAGTCATTAATCATTAAATACATAAATTTAGTCTTTATATTTTATATAATAAACCTTGTTATTATCTATATTTTCCTTCTCTTATCAAATCTCACATAGTTTTTTAACGGTTTCAATTTTGAAAAGATTCTCTTAATTGATGTTACAGTGACGGGAGTAGTTAAAAAAATCGATAAGAAATTTAACATTTGGATAACAACCTACATTTTCAACAAACTTAAGAACATCAATAGGTGTCATTGATATATCTAGAAAATTCATGTGCAAACCTTCTTATTCAGAATAAATGTCATCTAAATCAACATCCGATATTAAACCATGAGAAAATATTTTGTAAAAATTAATGTAATGTTATTTTAATTCATTTTTGTCAAGAGATTTTAATCCAAGTGAATCAAACAAAAAACTGAAGACACTTGTGAAAGTATTCATTTCCTCAAAACTATTTTTCGCTGAAAGAATTGTCATATCCCCAACAACAAGAGAAAAATCAATCCTAAAATAATCTTCAAACATATAATACTTCTTCTATAGGATCATTCTCATTAAAAAATACTATAAACACCCTGTGCTTATTTGGAAATTTGGAATCAATATTCAAATCGTGAGAAAGACTTCCACTTTCTTTCAAAGAAGAAATAAAACTTTATTATCTAAATTTCTCAAAAAAAAACCACATTATATACCTTCTGATTGTTTTAAAACATTATCAATGGACATAGATGAATTGGTCCTGAACCTTTGGACAGTCGCACCTCTTCCCAACCCCTTTGGACAGATATGTCTAAAATAACCAGCATCATCTATCAATAATCTAGTTCGGTACTTGTATTTAATTATTTATTATTATTATTTGTACATATTTTACCAATACTCGTTTACAACCAAAATTAATTACTATTAATCATAAAAAAAAAGAGTTATCAATATATATATATAGAGGGTACATGATACCTTCGGTACCATTTACTTGTACAAGAACGTGCAACGTGTATTATTTCATTTTAAAAAAAAATTAAAAGTTTGTATCTTTCAAAGGGTAGTTTGAAAAAGATAATTTGTTTTTTCAGGACGAACAAAGCTAGATCTATGAATAATATTTCTTAAATTTTATTTTAAAAAAAATCTGAGATATTAGTCAAGTCTTAGTTCGTAATTCGCAATTGCTAAATGCGAACACGCAGTTAAAAATTATGAATTGTGAATCAAGCGTTAAAATTGAAAAAAATGTCTAAGTGCGGATTGTGTATCAACGATAAATGTAGATTGCGAAATAATAGTTAAAAAATGTTAATGGTGAATCGAAGGTAAAAAAAAATTGTCTAACTGTCAATTGCGCATCAATATAAATGTGAACTGTGAAACAAGAGTTAAAAAAAATACAAACAACAAACTAAAAGAAAAAAAATTGTCTAAATACGTGAATCAAAGTAAATGTGAATTGTGAAACAAAAATTAAAAAAAAAATACAAACAACAAACTAAAAGTAAAAAAATATCTAAATACAAAATAAATGTGAATTGCAAAACAAATAATAGAAACAAATATGAATCATGAATTTAAAAAAAAAAAAAAAAACCGAATACGTATTCCATATCAAAATAATACAAATTGCGACACAAAAGTTAAAACGCGTGGAAATTGCGAAAGAAGGTTAATTAGTTATATAAAAAGGGAATTAATAAAATTATAAAATACCATTCTTTTGTGTAAATTTGTTCGTCTCAGCAAATAAAATCAATGATATATCATATATTCTTTTAATCTACTATTTCAAAAATATAAATTAAAAATAAATAACAAATATCTATATATTGAATTTTAAATTTATTTGAGTGGATATTAATTGGGTAATTGATAAATTTGTAGAAATGTTACTCCTAAATAGCAATAAGTTTGATTTTGTTCGATTGTGGATGTTAATTGCAACTAACCTATTAAAAAGTGTTATAAGAGAAGTTCATTATGCTATAAAAAGCCTTACAACTGAACCGATTAAAAAATGATGTGATATATAAAGTAATAGTAGACAAAACACTATTCCAATCCAAAAAAATGATCGGATTTCTACAAAACAATTCCCATCTGTTTCCAAAAAATATCAGATTTCCACAAACGATTCTTATCAGTTTACACTATTTTAATTCCAAAAATGATGAGATTTCCACTATCAGTTTCTATCACTTAACATGGTATAAAAGCAGAAGGCGTGAATGGAGGACAATGAATCAACGATACATATTCCATTAGAAGCATAGCCTATAATATGGAACTGTTGCATAATTTATAAACTCTCAGTGTCAAAACTGGAGATTAAAAGCCAAGTTTAGCTTCTATCTCTTTTGTCTTCAGAGAGTTTGAGAGGATGAATCAGGACCCCATCTCTAGCACCTGGAATACGACCCCATCTTCCTAGGCGTGGTTCCTGCGTGTTATGATGTTAAAAATATAAAAATATGAAAGATCATACTAAAATTTTAGTAACACCTGTATATTTTGTATATTAAAAGGAAGTTTATAAGTCAAATTTAATATACATATTACACTTTCACGTTCGCAGAAGAGACCTATTTTTGAATTTTAAATGAGTATTAGTAGAAAAGAGTTACATATAACTAATTTATGCTCTGTATTTATAGACGAACAAATGCTTACCCTGCCAACTCCAGCGACAAGGAACTTGCCAGATTTCGCAAAAGCCAAAGAATTTACGAAACCAGTCTGCAAATATACAGAAGATCTTGTAAGAAACAAAGAACAAGTAAAATAGATTAAAGTGGCAGTAAAAGAAAGAAAGAGAAGCAACTGGAATATCAAAGTTTGTACTGGGGAGCAGCAATTAAAGCAGCCAATTATAGATTAGCATTTATAGCATACAAAGGTATGGATTCTTAGGAAAAAAACAAAAGTTCTTGAAAAGCCAAAAAATTATCAAAGAATTAATTCGTATAAAATATACACTGTACATGAGAGCAACTATCATCTGATAGCGCTATATTTCAAAGAGATAGTAGTAAGGCAGCTAGTTGTAGCTTAAACTTACCACTGGAAGTGTAAACAATGGCCTGATGACTTTGGATTCACTTTCAGTAGCCCATAAACGTACAAAACCATTACCAGCTCCTGATGCGGCAAGATCACTACCTCTACATACTGAAACCGAAGTGACCCAGGAATATACAGATGAACAGTTATGGCTCAAATTATCCAGGCTGCCATTTTCTGCAGCAACAACAACAATACAAATTGATTTTAGATACTGTATCGATCTACATTCCAAATAATGCTATTCAATTTCCTAAGGCCAAAGTTTCAATTACAGTCCTGAAGTAAAAAGAACATAAAAATCATCTGCCAAATGCAAAAGGAGATTTATGAATTGATATGCGAATAAAACAGAAAATTGGAAGATCAATTGATTATAAGAAACAGAAACACTCGGATAAGCTTATGTTAAAAGATTGGGTTAGAATTTCATTTCATTTTGGTAGAAGGTTACAAATTTTTTGCAAACTCCAGTTACTATATGTTTCCCCACAGCGGTGAAAACATGCAAAATCAAGAGATCGCAGATTCACCTAAATGTCCATTGGATATGTTTGCACTGTTGTCATTATTCTTGTGAACGTCTAAAGTTGGATGAGCATTTTTAACTATGTGTACTGGTTTCTTGCGTAGAGTGCCCCATAGCTCAATATTGCCATCATCTGAGCCAGATAAGAATTCATCATTACTGATAAAACAACAACATTCTAGAGAAGATGCAGGAGCACGGAATATTAAGCGGGACTCTTCAGGGACCTGTATTAGAAACACAAAAGGTGAAATAAATATGATTCCTAAGACACATCCACAAAATCATATCGCAGAATATTATTATCAACCTTAAATAACTGCATAGATCGATCACGTCCAGCAGTCAGCAAGCGCTCTTTCCGTAGGCAGTCAATTGTTAATACTTCACTTTGGTGACCAAATAATGTTGTTATATAAGTTCTATCTTCAGCATTCCATATCTTTACTGTTCGATCGAATGAACCAGAAAAGAGCTCAGAAGTTCCTTGCCTAAAAGTTAAACAAGAAACAGATCCCCTATGACCTGGGAAGGCCTGTAAAACACACATTTGAAGTGTATATAAAATACCAGCAATTACAAATAACTTGATTATAAAAAATTCAGAATCTTAAAAACGCAACCAGCAAGTTGCAACAGCCTTCGAGGAGCAAGGGATCCCAGTTTGTTATGTGGTTAGTTGCACAGACTGGTCAGCTAAAATAAGTAAGTGAGCTTACTTATAAGATTAAACTTCGAAAGTTTATTCAATTTTCTTTTGTCAGAGCTGATAACCTCCTATTTTAAGACTATGAAAACTTGGGCACATGAGTAGGTATATTAATGCTCTAATCTAGATGGAAAGTCAAGTTATCAAAGTCAAAAAAGAAGGGGTTTAAGCTAGATGCTAACAAAAGAAAGAATATGCAAGAACAGTTGATTTTGAGATAAGTTAAGAGACAATCTTAGAAGAGAAGGTGTAGAGATCTTTATACGAACTCGGACATAGGAGACAAAGAACTGTATGTTCAGAAATAGGGCCCAGTAGATAATGATATGAGATGAATGAGTAGGGGAGTTTGAAAGTTAAAACACTACCAAAAACTATCATACAAGAAAAATGAGAAGTGGGGAAGTTTGAAAGTTAAAACCCTACCAAAAACTATCATACAAAATCTAAGATCTCATGGAAGGTTCATTTTTCCAGAGCATCCTGTAGAGGCCTCTCGGTAATCTCATGTAAAGGAAAAAGAACTGTGTTGTGACGTATGATTTGTTCACCTAGTAGGAGACTAAATGAGCAGACATAAGACTAATTGGAACTCTTATAAAATAAGATTGAGCAAGTTTTAAGCCAGACTTGAGCTTCAATATTTGACACCTTGTACTCAATGGTGACAAATTGCTCAAGGAGGCCAAAATAATACTCTGTCAAAATACTAGCATTCACCTAAATCATATTGGTATCTTATCAGGTAAAGAGCAAACTTGAATTAAAAGTATACATGCTAGACTGATATTTCGTCATCTAAAATTCCTAAGTTCCAAAACATACACTCATATTTCTTGAAATTAGTCTGAACATTTATTATGGAAATTTGTTAATTTACCTGTACATGCTCTCGTGTACGGGTATCCCATAGATGAACATGGCGGTCTACGCCTCCAGATGCTAAATATCTACCATCCGGGCTAACAGCCAAAGCTAAAACTTGTTTACTATGCTTTGAGACTCGACCATCTGGACCCTTGGCCCCGTGAGACCTCAAAACTTCATCAGTGGGCCACATGTACTTCTCAACTTTTCCACATTCTACATCCCAATGAGCAATCGTGCCATCTTTGGAAGCAGAAAAGCCCTTCAAATCATCCTCTGATAAAGCTACAGCTGTTACCGATTGTCGATGTTTGACTAAGAGCCTAAATTCATCAGTAGCTTCTGGATTTTGAACTCTGACATGTGTGTGCATTAATAACAGCATAAGCATTCCAAACAATATCAGGCCATTTGACTAAACATAAATGTAAAAACTGGATGGTCTGCTCTTCTTTTGTAAAATATTAACTCAAGATCAAACTTTCAATTGTATACAGTCAGCAAATGTCTGCTATCATGTTTCAGAGCTTTTTTTCCCATAGCAACACTGTTACATAATAGGGGTGATTTCCTCCATGTACCTCTTATTATCCAAAGTATTACTGGAAATATTTATTCACAAACTAAATGATCACTTACTAGTAGAGATTTTGATTGCTTCTACACCAAAAGAACCAACGTTTACCTCAATATATGGTGGTTCTCCAACAATCAACTTGAAATAAAGTTTTGAATTTAACTAAAATGAATCATTTGTTTATCAAAACAATGTTTTTACCTCGATGCAATGACTCGCCTAACACGCCCACTTTCCTCGAGCTGCTCCTGCATCAAAAGCTTAGCTACTCGTGAATCCCGCTCCCCTTCCCTCTCACTCCTCCTCGCGTCTCCTTCTTCGTCGTCATCATCATCATCATCATCCTCCTCCATTTCTTTCTCTCTAGCTCGAAGCTTTTGCAAAACACCCTGCGCAAGTCTCTTACGCGTCTCGTCCACAGTCTCCGCCTCAAACTCATCTTCCTCTTCTTCGTCTTCCTCTTTCCCGCTATCACCTTGACTCATGTTATCTTCATCCGAATCGCTCGACTGGATTTCTTCATCTTCTTCGCGATTGTTACTGATCTTTCGCTTCTTCTTCGTTTCTCTTTCAAAAAACGAGTCTTCATCGATGGAATGTTTGTTTTTTCTGTTATACGTCGGGGCTGAGCTTCGCTTCTTCTGTATCTTGTACTTCATGTCAGGGAAACGATAGAAACAAGAAGAGAAATGTGATACAGAGTAGTGCGGAGTGATATGCAAGAACGGTAGGGGAGGTAGCAAGAGGGTTTAAGGTTAGGGTTTATTTGTTCAGGCCAAGTTGAGAGATGGACCAGTTGGGTCGGTTATTCATCATACTACTTTGAAGCCCAAGCTTCTTCCTTTCGTGAAAGACTCAATATATTGTATAACATAAAAGTTAGATTCGCTGCGATAAATAAAAACTAAATTAAATTTCAAGCTGTCAACTAAAATAAATACTTTTGTAACTTAAAAAAAATTATTTAAATTAGTAAAAAATAAATAAAATTATATAATTATATTAATGGTTAACTAAAGTAAGTAAAATTAATAAATCGTAAAATTAATATCTAAAATTATAGTTATGGATGACAATGTTGGCTAGAGTGGATTTGAACCTGTCTGACCTTTTTTTTTTTAAGCACGAAGTTATATATTATCCCATTAAGAGTTTTATAAATAGAAGGGTCAAATTGAGAACAATTCAAAAAAAAGGCCCAAAGCTTAATAAAACCAACAACTTAGAGTAAATCACAAATTAAGGATAGAAACCCTAGATTGATACAGCAGAGTGACGAGCCAGCCCCCAAGGGGTAGCCGAGTTGGTTGAGTATGGCATTCTTATGACTAAAAGGTTATGAGTTCGAGTCCCTCTACATACGCTTTCTCGGCTGAGCCTGTCGCCTTGTGTGGTTTACCTTTTGGCGTTGGTTTGCAGGCTATCGCGTCAGACTGAGGGTTTACCGCGCACTCATTGCACTCTGAGTAGCGGCTACGGGTTCCCTCCGAAAGAAAAAAAAGAGTGACGAGCCAGCTTCTTTTCAGACGAGAGAAAAATTCTTCTTCAACAACAGCACTCAGATGATTATCGAAACAGAATCGGGCTAGCCATGATCAATGTATCTGATTCCCATGCTATCAAGAGTAGTGATTGCCAGCAGGGGAACCGGAGCATTGAATCCTTTGAAGGTATGACTTTGCTTATCAGTGACGATCCATTTAGCGATCCAATCGGTGGCCTGATTTTGATTTCTAAAGATGTGACGGAGAGTCATACTAGGGTGTATTAAGCTTCTACAGACTGAGATCATCGGGTCGTGGAGAGGGGCAGCAATGTCAGTGGCAAGGATGTTGATTATAGTCAAACAATCAGACTCTACATCAACACCCTTCCACTTATTACGCTTGCAAATGATGAATCCTTGAATAAGGGCTTTACATTCAGCCTGCAAAGAATCATCTTACCGAACAGACAGCCAGCTCCAATGGCGATGTTTCCTTTGTCGTCCCTGACGAGGATACCCCCACTCGTTTCTCCATAAGGGTTACATGCGCCATCAACATTGATTTTGAGTCTGCCTGGGTTGGGGGCCAGCCACTTCAGGTATGTAGCTTTTTTCTTTCTGTTATAGATTGTTCTACACCCCAGCGTTGAACCTGCATCAATGACATGAGACCAGTGTTTAGTGAGCATGGCGTTTCCAGAATCTATTCCCATTATGATTCTGGTTATTCTATCAACCGCACTCTTGAAGTCATCATGAGTGTTGTTGAACTTAAGGCAGTTCCTATTATACCAAATTGTCCAACAAATTAATTGTGGGACAAGATGGGTAATATGGAATTTACTTTTAGAGAACCAGAACCAGCAATAGAGAACATGATTGATAGACATGAATCTCTTCAAAGGGATTTTGAACAGGCAAGCAAAATAGTTCCAAATTGGCCAAGCGAAGTTGCAGTTGACAAAAAGGTGATTCTTTTCTTCACAACTGGTCTAAAAACCTTAGTTAGTCACCGGACTTTGTTATGTGTATCAAAAGTGCCACTAATGTCTTTTTTGTATCAAAAGACTCATTTTTGTTGGTTTCATTTTGCATATGTGGTCATTTTTTTTGTTTTGATTTGCATATGTGGTCACCCGTGAATGACCACGGATGTAACAAAAAGCCAACAAAAGTGACCGTTTTGATACAAAAAAACATCAATGGCATATTTGATACACATGACAAACTCTGGTGACTAACCAAGATTCTTAGCCTCACAACTGCAACAAAAAATTGGCATTTGGAGACAATGATAATATGCCTCTTGGAGAGAATGTTGTCTATTGGGATAAAGTTTTTAACAATTTTCCAACATAAGAAAGAAATCTTTTTAGGAATAACATGATTCCAATTTTTTTTATAAAAAATTTGATTTGTTGTTTTTCTTTCTAATATTGTCCCAAGTAAGCTTGGTATTAAAATTACCATCATTAGACAACTTCCAAACGATCTTGTCTTCTTGCTCAAAATTAAGTTTAAAGCAGTTAATTTGTTTAACTCTTTCTTGAGGCAGAAAGTTAAAGAGAGTTTGCTTATCCCAACCATAATCTTTCCAAAAGGTCTTAACAGTAGCAGAGAGGAACCAACTGTCAGGGCTATGATTGGTGAGAAAATGAGGCATATCATGACACTCTTCAAACCAGAAATCAATGCAGCCTTTACCAATAACCCATTTAAGATTTTTGTCAGCCTCATCTTTAATGGACTGAAGTCTTTTCCAGACAGTAGAATCAATAGGCTTATAGTTTGTTTTAAGAGGGTGGGTGTCATGGCTGTAGGTGAGGTGCATAATTTCAGCCCATATGCAATTGTTCTTTCTGAATAAGAACCAAAGATTTTGAGAAAAAGTGTGTTGAATATCAATCAATCTTTTGATATTCAACCCATCTTCATCAAAAGGCTTGCAGAGCTGATTTCAGGAGGTCCAGTGAATAGATTTTTCATTGAAATTGGACCTCGAAAGAAATTTATTAAAGATAAGCTTAATTTTATTGATGATTGACATTGGAATAGCACTGCTATGCATCCAGTAGTAAATAATAGGATGTAAAACGTTATTGATAAGAGACAATCTGCCTCCGAAAGACAGATGTTTCATGTCTCACTCATAAATTTTATTATGATTTTTTTTTTCAATTAAAGGTAAGTAATTCTTCCCTTTGTTGTTCGCATAAATGGTGATGCCAAGATAGGTGAAAGGAGTTGTGTTTACATTGAATCTAGTAGCCATGTTGAGCCTGGTAGTACAAGCTTGAGTGGATTTAACTGAGGTAATTATTTTTGTTTTATCTTTATTGATAACTTGCCCGGATAAAAATTGATATTGATCAAGCAGGCTGCTAAGCTTTTCAATGGTAGAGGGAAGGTTGTTGGTGAAGATGATTATGTCATCAGCAAATGCCAGACTAGGTAAGAGATAACCTGACTTCACATGAAATTTCATACTGTCATTAGTTTTGAATAGGTTAAACATACCTCTAGTAAGGACTTCCTCAGCAAGAATAAAAAGGCTTGGAGACAATGGGTCTCCCTGCCTGAATCCTTTCTTCTGAGGAAAGTAACCCACACTAGTACCATTAATTAGAATATATATCATCACTTTAGATATCAAGCTTTTAATAAGCAAGATTAGCTCCTTAGAAAAGCCAAAACAAGTTAAGACTTTAAAGACAAAGGCATGAGACATTCTGTCAAATGCCTTTGACATATCAAGTTGCATCATAATGTTGCCTTTACTAGGCTTTCTGTTAATATTATGCGTAATTTCTTTAGCAATAAGAATATTCTCGTGAATGAGTTTATTTTTAACAAATGCACCATGGCTATTAGAAATGACTTTAGGCAAGAACACATCAATTTTGTTATTTATTAAACTAGATAACATCCTGTTAAAAATAGTGCACATGCTAATTGGCCTATAGTTATTCCAACTAATAGGGTTAGGACCTTTAAGAATAAGGAAAATCTCTGTGGCAAACACACCATTAGGGATACTGCATCCTTTAAGGTAAGCATTAAGAGCATTGCAAATATCAACATTAATAATCTCCCAACAAGTTTTTAAGAATAAGGAATTGAACCAGTCAGTGCCAGCAGTACTGTCATTCTTCATGGCACTGATTATAAACCACACTTCTTCTTTAGTAGTAGGCTTGAGCATTGTGTAGTTGTCACTTTCAGTTATGAGCTTAGGTATGTTATCAAAGAGGGGATCCTGCATTTTTAGATTTAAGTCATCAGGGTTAATGTGAGAATCAGTAGATAAGATATTTTTAAAATAGGATTCAGCTGACTTAGCTATTTCATCATAACTTTTGAGCCAGACTTCATTCTCTTTAATACCATTGATTATATTTTTTTCCTCTTCTTAGAAACATATATATGGTACAACTTAGTGTTGTCATCACTCTCCTTAAGCCAAGTGTTATAACACTTTTGCCTCCAGTAGCTCTCTTCATTCCTGAGAACTTGAATAAGAGTGTTGTTAGCTTTAGAAAGATTTGCCTTAGAGATGCAACTGTTTTCACTTTGGTGAATGCTCTCCCTAGTGATAACGTCTTCAGCAGCAACTTTCACTTTGTTGAAGATATTGCCAAAATGATTAATGTTCCAATCTTTAAGAAACCTTTTCAGTCTCTTGAGCTTGAACCAAAAAATAGTGTTGTTGTGACCTTGAAATTGAAGATTCCAATTATGATTAACTAAACTCAGAAAGTTAGAGTCATTAGCCCAAACATTAATAAATTTGAAGTTGTATTTGTTATAATTAGAGGTAGTATTAGGATTATTAGAGAGAGAGATATAAGTAAATGAGCATGGTCAGAATAAGTTCTGACCATTTGAAAAACCTGAATACAATGCATTGAAGAGATCATGTTGCTGTTGACTAACATTCTGTCTAATATTTTCCAACATTTCTTGTTACTCCAGGTATGAAGAGAACCCACAAAACCAATGTCCTCAAGACCACACAATCTGATGGCTTTGTAAAAGTCATCAGAACTACTATCATCAAAGGTGGAACAGCCAAGCTGGTCTTCAAAGCTAGTATTATCATTGAAGTCACCAGCAACCATTCAAGGCATATCTTCACTAGCAGCAGACACCATGTGAGTCCAAAGATCTTTACGAAATGATATTTGGTTCTTGGCATAAACAGAGGTAAGCTTGAAAGTAAAATTATAAATATTGACCTCCATATGGAGGAACTGCTCATGATCAGCATTAACAGTGATGTTAATGTCATCAGACCAGAAAACCCACACTTTGTTAGAACAATTAGCAGCAAATTTACATAAACCAATTCTTTTAGCAATAGTGTTTGTCTTGTCAAGCCTAGCCATGGGCTCTTGGATAGCAAACACCTTGATCTTTTCAGTTTGAATCATAGATATAAGCCTAGCTAAGGTAGAGTTGTTGTTGACACCACGGGCATTCCAGCTAGCAATCTTTATCATTATCAGATAAAGATTTGTTGTAGTTTCTCTCCCTTTTGAGTAGAGAGTTGATTGACATCATTTTGACACTTTTATTTTTATATGCAGATTTGATTTTACGGCTGATGATAGTATTGAAGTCATGTCCAGGGGAGGCGATACTGGGGGAAACAGTTGGAGAAACATTACAACTACCAAGATTGTCACGTTGAGGAGATGAAGATTCAGCCATCTGGTTTTCAAAGTTATTTTGAGGATCAGAGTCCAATCTTTAAAGAGCACTGATAATCTCAGGATTATTTTTTGAAGAGTTTTCACCTTCATCAAGATTGGGGACAATTTCTCCAGCAGATTTAGGCTCAGAAACTTTATCTTTAGCTGTAATAATAGATTTAATCTTTCTTCTATACACTTTACTGAAAGTTTAAACTTGAGTAACTTTTGGAATATGTAAATTTGAAGAGCTTTCTTGAACAAGTTCTGTTGAAATAATAATATCATCTTTGACAACATCATTACTTCTTTCTTTGTCTTTGTCTTTTGTGTCAGCCTTTCTACATTCATCCTTGTTGTGTCCCAAATAATAGCAACCAAAGTAGTTGCTAGTGACATTCTTGTAGATAAGTCCAATCGAGCACCCATCATTCTCTTCAAAGCCAACCCACATTCTTCTCTTCAGCTTCTTAGAAACGTCAATTTCGACCTGAGCATATCACGCATTGTTATTGGCTCTGTGTTATCAGGAATCACAGTACGGTACACCATACCAAGGGATGAAGTAAGATCATTTATCACAGAGCAGTTGTACATGTTTTCGGGAATTCTTTCAAATCTTACCCAAAGCAAAACAGTAGGATTTTCGTAATTTTTATTAAACTCAGGGCACTACTTTAAAATTCCCATGCTTTTGTCGTCAACACTCTAGACATTTTTATACCAGAGGCTACTTACAGCTTCTTTAACATAAAGCTCTATTAAAACATGACGCGAGTCTATAGTAATAAATCTGTATGATCCCTTGAATTTGAAAGTTCAAGGAAGCTTTGAAGCGAATCACGTTTTGGTATCCCATTACTAAATTTACCAATCAGGGTAGTCTTTGTTTGAATCAGAAGAAAATCTTTGTTTTCTTTTGAATATTGGATCGAAATATGGTCCTCGGACTCTTTGATGGACTCAGGGATAGTTTCTTCAGGCAAAGGCTTTGGTTTCAAGATATCAGAATAGGATTTCTTGAACTGGCTCAAAGTTTTGATTTCAGTGCTTTGGTAAAGAGCGGGAAACTCTTCTAAATTGTTTAATTCACCATATGACATGATCGGAGATGACGACAAGATCACCGGAAAACAGAGGGAAGAAGGAACAACAAAACAAGATTGCCACTGATTGCCAAAAGGCAATCGTGAGACGAAAAGCGCAGGGAAGCGCCCCTGAAGCTATTCAGAGGAATGCCTTCCCTGTGAGAGCCGTCGAGAATAACCGTAGATGCCACCAATGAAGGGAACGAGAAAACAGAGCTTTTCTTCCAACTAGGTGTCTAATCTTCAAAAACTGCATGAACCTGTCTGACCTCGTTAGATCTTGTATGATCCAAACTTATAATGGGATGGGTATGCAAATGAAAATTATAGTCCTTTTGTAGATGGGGCTGGGTATAGATTTTTTGTTTGTCGACCCAGTTTAAAAATAATATATATATATATATATATATATAACAATAAACAAATTACTAATTATTAAAAACTTCTTTCAAATAATATATAAATTTTATAATTCTAATAATTACTAATTAGATTCTTCTAGTAAATATTATTTTCAATAATATATTTAATAATTAGGTTCTCTCACTACGTAATCAATAATATTTAAATTCTTATAATTATTAATTTATTTTAATATAAATTTATAAATAGTCTTTATTATCTAGCATTATGATATGGGTTAAGTTTGTCATAGAAATCAATGTCGCATTTAATATCCACATTTCAATATTTTCTTTAATGATTTGTATAATGAATGTGAAGAATTCTGATAAATGGTATTGATGATGGATGATACTATTCGAAACTAGAAAAACTTTCAAACATGTTTATATTTATTTTGATATTTTATTTCATATTGTTTAAGACATGTTTTAGATGGCTATTTTATATAAATTTATATTTTTTTCATTTAAGTAACATTTAATGGCTTGTTTAAGTATATTTATTTTGGTTTAAAGAGTTTGCATCTTAATTTTTGTAAAAAATAAAATCATGTATGACCCGAAAAATCCAAATAATAAAAATATTATTTGCGGGTCGGGTCGAGCTGGCCCGCGTACACGTACGCGTCAGACTCGAACTCAAAAATATTAAACCCGCAACGGACGGACTGAATAAAAATTTAAATAAAAAACACAAACTCAAACAGATCATTCTAGACCCGATTTGAATCCGGCTCATTGACATCTCTAGTTATACCACCCAAAACATTTAGCGTCTCTAAATTTTTTTGGATTTAGGATTTGCTAACTCTTCAATTAGAATTTTAATTATATTCCTCCAATAGATAAATAAACAAAAAATTGCAAATACTAAACATACTCCTTAAAATAACTTATAGAATAAAATATCAATAACTATTAAAAGAGTCTATTTTGTTTAATGTTTTTATTTTTATTTATTTATAAAAAATATCCATTCAATTATTTTATTTAAAAGGTGTTATTTAATATTTTTTATAATATCTCAAACATCGTTAACATGTTATATGAATTTGATAATTCTGATTCTTTTTAGTCCTTAATTGTCGATTTTCAACGCAGCTAATATTCCGAAATTCATTTTTTGTTTTGTTTTCAATTAATGTCTCGAATTTCAATTTTTTTGTTGTTTTTAGTTAATGTCTCAAATTTCATTTTTTTGTTTTGTTTTACGGTCTATTTCTTCGTCCATTTCAATTTCTAATTGTTTTCGTAGTTGACATAAATTTGATTTTATCTTCACTATATTTGTAGGTTGTTGTATGTAAGGTTTGACTTATGTTTTATTCGATTTCGTTGTTTTTATGCTATTTTAAGTATATGAAAAAATTTAATTTAATTTGCTTTTAAGGTTTATTTAGGTTTTGTTGTATTTTAGGTAGGTTTTGTTGTGTTTTAGGTAAGCTCCACGAAGAAGATGAAATTCTATGTTCATGACAAGTGCCGTCTCGCGTCTCTCGTCTTGCTGTTGCAAAACGAGAGACGATAGGTGACTAACTATAGTAGTAGAAGTATGCGAGATTTTGTTGTTTTTTTAAACGTGAGATTTGTTATTTTTCATTGATAGGTGCCAGATTTTGTTAATTCTCATATGCAGGATTTTGTCATTTTTCAATCACATGTAAGAGACTTTGTTATTTTTTAATAATAAATGCGAGAATTTTGTTATTTTTCTATAATAGTTGCGAAACTTTATTAATTATCATATACGATGCGTTTTTTTCCAATGATATATGCGAGACTTTGTTATTTCTCACATGCGAGATTTTGTTAATTCTCGCATACGAGACTTTGTTATTTTGCAATGATAAATGTGAGACTTTGTTAATTTTTAATGATACATGCGAGACACATATTTAATTTTACTTTTTTAATTGTCAAATTCAAGTACACAATATTTATAACTTGACTACGTATTTTTTAATTGAATGGTGAAATTGCAATCCGTGATCTTGGTTTGTTTGAAGACTTTTAAGATATTTTTAATTTTGTTTTAAGTAAATTGGATTTGTTGGTTTGAGGTAAATTCATATTAATTTATTACTACGGTGACCTCAATAATTGTATCTTAAGTTGTGATAGTGATTTAGTTTTTTTGCTATCAATTGTTGATAATTTCAGTTGTTGAACTCTAACTTCTAATAAAGTTATTATCAAAAAGTTCGAACTGAATATTCAAGAGTTGGAAAACAATATCCATAACATTAATCAAGTCAAGGAAGAATCAATTCGTTACACCGGAAAATATATAAAAAAACATGCATTAGATTTTACAGAAACTTATTGTACCAATTATCACAAAAAACTTATACTTGTTCTATGAAAGACCAGCCTTGAGATTCATGTAGGGTCTTTCACATCCATGTTGAAGAATACCTCAAGTTCTCATTTGAAACTAAATCTTCAAAGAATGACAAATCTGATGACAACAATGATTTTTATCTCAAAGAAAATGAAAACGTCTCTTCATCAAAAGAACAAAAATATAATCAACCTTCAAATAAAAAAAATACAATGACCCTCATAAGAAATAACTTATTTCTTGAAAAGATTGTGTTGAACAAAACACTCATGTTGATAATAGTGAAAATATCAACAAGACCACGGGTAAAGATAATTAATTTTATTACCGTTATTTTTCATATTATTCTTTTTCATATACGAACTACATTAATATCTTTAATTTTTATAAAACGCTAGTATTTTATGTCTGATGACATCTAATTGGCAATTTTTTGGACTTATCATAATATTTTAAACTTAATATTGTATGATTATTAATACTATATATCTCAACTTGATTTGTTTTATCATTTTATTTTATTTTTAATAAACTAAACTCTTGAATGATCATACTACTTTTTTAATAGACATTTCGATAATGATAACTAAACATATAAATATGTACTTATTTTCTTTTCTTTTTATTTTATTAACCTAATTTTAATTATTCATTAAAATAATAACAACCAACAATCTATGTTGTCTAAAATGCACCTCATCATACAAATATTTATCATTTTTATTGTTTAGCAAAAATTAATTTATAATATAAATGGTTTTATCAACCATTATTATATCTCATAATAATTATAACTAATTTAAATGACATTTGACTGTATCGATAGGTCGTTTGACTTATATTCAACGTGGTTCTGATTCTAAAAGTATAACTTTAACTTAAGTGAGTGAAGTATAATTGACTAAGTGCTTCGGCTGAGTATAGGGGTGGCAATTCGGGTGTTGTCCGGTCCGACTCTGATCCGGTCCGGTCGGGTTTTGTCCGGCCCGAACTTAGAACGAGCCGGGTTCGGGTTCAGAAATTGTAACTCGCAACCGAACCGGGCCGGGTCGGGTTTCAAATTTTCCCGGCCCGTTCTGGTCCGAAAATCATAAGATATATATAAAAACAATATTTCTATATATAATAAAAATAATATATTTAAAATAAATTAAAAAATATTAAAATTAACGTCCGCGGGTCGGGCCGGGTTGACCGGCGGACATTAGCGGACGTGCAAAGGTTTGAAAATATGAGCCCGAGAGCGGGTCGGCCCGGTGTCAGACTCAAGTGTAAAAAAAGCGGGCTCAAGCGGGTCGGCCCGAACCCGGCCCGTGAACGGCCCATTGCCATCCCTAGCTGAGTATGCTTAGGCATTGTTGAGGCGTCGATTGTATAGATCTAAGCACCGGTTGCTTCAGTTAAGGTATTTATTACTTCAGCCTGGAAGCATTTGTTTAAGACAAAACATCTACTTATATTATAATAACACCATCAAAATCATTGTTTGCTTTCACCAGAAAGCCATTAATCAAACCAAGTAGGTTCATCTGCAAGGAAGCTTAGATAAATGCATTGACTGTTACAGTTCAAAAAATATTAATAAAATTGAGCGAGGTCATGGGTTTAGAGATCTTCCGGGCAAGGTGAAGGTTGCTTCAAACTAAAGTATTACGGATGAAGTAAAGTCTACACCAGCCAAGTGGGTGTCGGTCTGGATTTGAGTTGTTAAGTATGGCTTGTGGTATAAGATGTCACTTATAGAGGTTAGATCATTCTTATGTTACACTAGAATCAGTTACTCCTTGTTAAAATAAAAATGATTATTCTTATTTAGGAATTTGTTACATTATGTTGAGTAGAGAGATAATCACCAACCATTCTATATAATTATTTTTGGACTTTGATGAATGTAATATAATTTTGGTGAATTAAACAACATAGATAGATAAATAATATACTTAGTAAATCATATAGAAATCTTGGAAGAGTATTAGGTGTGAGCTCTAGATTTGGAGTGTATATAAATATTATGTTTTCAGTATTATCTTTATATTGTAAACTATTATTATTGTTAAACAACCATGAGAAATATATTCCTTATGGCTTAAAGTGGGTGTAGGCAACTTTCATGGCCACTATATATCTACGTGTTCAAAATTTATCTTACTTTATTATCACTTTGGTACCAAAGCTTGGTTATGAAGTGATTATTGTAGCTGAGACGAGACTAACGGAGATCAAGATTAAGAGATTTAATAAAAGATGAGATTCTGGAATTTGGCGACAACGAATACAATAGTCTTAATTAAATAGAAGTTGTATCCAACCCTAACACAGAAGGCTAAATAACTTTAATTATTATATGAGGTTGAGAATGAAATGTTTGAAAATTCTCACAATACAATCATTATGAATCTTAGTAATAATGTGTTAAGGCATACCTCAAAAGAAAATTTAAAAATTATACTTTGAAATAAATTGGAAAGCCTATATATTTCAAAATTATAAAGGATAAATATCTTGATGAGAACCTTAATGACTTTTTCAAAATAGTGATCAATTTGGAAAATATTAGTGAATATATCACTGATGAATATTAGGCAATAATTTTTCTAAACTCATTGCCTTCTATATATAGAAAATAGAAGGATAATATTTGTTAAAAAAAACAAATATTGTTCGCTGAAAAGTTAGACCTCGTGCAGTGTCGAAGGGCCTATAGCTCTAGTAGTAAACATGAAGATTTAAACGTTATAGAAAGATCAAAGAGATGCAATACTAGTAAGGTCAGAGGGAAATCTAGATTAGAGTCATCAAATAAGTTTGATAAATCCAAGATTATATGTTATCATTGCAAGAACCTTGGTCATTTGAGGAAACAATGTCCCAAACAACTAAGAATGCAAAATGATTACATATCATATGAGGGGGATATTTTGGTTACTTCTGAAATATATGAATCTACAGAGGTTCTGGTGTACTCTTCAGACGAAGGCCATATGGATTAAATTCTAGATTATAGATGCTCATTCTGTATAAGTACACACATATACTAGTTCAAATTATTTGAAGATAATAACTTAGATATTGTGTTATTTTGAAATAACAAGACTTGCAAGATAGCTTGAATTTGATCAGTGAAGATTCAGATATTTGATAGTTGTGATCGGATTCTAAAAAATGTGAGGTAAGTTCCCGATCTGAGCATAAACCTAATTTTCATTAGTATGTTGGACAACTTAGGTTATTTTATCAAAGTTGATAATGATTACATGAAAATTGTTAGATATATCATGACTTTGATGAAAGGTATGTTGTCATATGGGCTTAAATCGCTGTCTAGTCCTTCGACTATAACGTTTTTTGTCATTTAGTCTCTCGACTAAAAAATTACTAGTGAGGGTCCCTCAACTATCCTATTTTCTTTCATTTAGTCCTTCGACTTTAAAATCACCGGTGAGGGTCCCTAGAATTTGCAAAATCTATAAATTTAGTCCCTGAATCTAAGAAAAAAAACCCAAACCATAGACTAAATTTATAGATTTTTGCAAAGTCCAGGGACCCTCACCGGTAATTTTAAAGTCGAATGATTAAATGAAAGAAAATGGGATAGTCGAGGGACCCTCACCACTGATTTTTTAGTCGAAGGACTAAATGACAGAAAACGTGATAGTCGAGGGATTATTTCCTGATTTAAGCCTTATCATATGACATATATTCATTTATTTATGATACTATTATAGGCACACTGGCTAGCTTTTTTGAATGATCGATATATAATACAATCTTATGACATATAATATTGGGGCATCTAAATAAAAAAGGATTATTACAATTGCAGAAGCAAAGTCTGTTTAAAAAATATGGGTTGGAATTTTGTCTGTCTTATGTGTACATAAAAAGTAGCATAACCAAGTTTGCATGATCTGAACATACAATAATTGGAACCTTTGACTGCATACATATTAATCTATGAGGGGCTTCAAGGGTTCATTCTCATAAAGGTAATAAATAATTTATATCAACCATTGATGATTAATCAAGGAAGCTCTGGACTTATCAGACAGGACAAGCTGCAATTACGACTCGTGAGAATGATTATCCTAATTTGGGTGGTGAAATACATAGAGCTCAACCTGATGGAAGAGACACACTTGAGACTGAGGTTGAGTCACATTGATAAGAACCTGCTATTGTCTTAAGAGGATCTGAGCCATCAAATACACTTGGATAAAAGGGGTATATGGATATAGAAGGTAGTAAAGCTCAACATGACTACTATATAGCAAGAGTAATGACCATATGAGTTACATAAGCTCCCAAAGGGTACATATATTATGAGTTGACAAATTTTGCATTGGTTGATGCATCTGAAGTGGTTCACTATGAACCTAAACTTTTTAAATAGACAATAGAAATTTAGGATAAATTCAAGTGATTTGTTGTGATGAAAGAAGAAAATTAATTTACTTTAGAAAAATAACACATGAGATCTGGTAGACAAACCTGAAGCTTTGGTTAATTGTAATGCGATTTTCAAGAGGAATGTATAAATTCATGAGGTTGAGATAGCTCGAAGCAAATCCATGTTGGTTATTCGAGGGTTCACTTAACAAGAGGGTGTGGATTATGATGAGATATTATTTCCCGTAATGAAATATAGTTCATTCATGATCGTACTTGCAGTTGTTGCCAAGCTTAATATAGAGTTGAACCAAATGGATGTCAAGACAATTTTCTTATACGGGACAATTGAGGAAACTATATACATAAATCATCTTGAATGATTTGTAGACACATAAATAAATGACCATGTATGTCTCTTTGATAGAGTATTGTATGGTCTGAAGCATTTTCATAGGCATTGGTATAAATGTTTTTGTGATTTTATGGTCAATAGTGGTTATGGAAGAATTAATTATAATAGTTGTGTTTATGTGACGAATATTGGTTCTGCCAATATATATATATTATTGTATGTAGATAATATGTTGATTACTAGCAAAGGCAAGGCATAAATTAAGTTTTAAAAAGTAATATTAATGAGTAGGTTCGAGATGAATGACATGGGTTCAACCAAAAACATCATTTGGACAAAGATAACTAAGTATAAACATATGAGAACCTTGTTCATATCACAAGAAGTTTATCGTATGAAGGTGATTGGCATGTTTGGTATAACAGAGGTAAAACTAGTCACCTTTCTTATTGCTCAAAATTTTAAATTAACATCTTTAAAGGTTTATGCTAAAAAAGTAGAGATGTCGAAAATTAGTGATGTTCCTTATTCCAATGTTGTGGGAAATATAATAGACGCCATGGTTTGTATCATGCTTGATTTGTCTTATGTTTTGAGTTTGGTGAGCAAATTTATGGTAAAGCCCTCGTATGAACTTTAACATGTTATTAAGAAAGTTCCAAGGTACATCAATGGATATACTAGTCTTAGGTTGATGTATGAACAAGATGGTTTGGGACTGGAATGTACTAAGAGTTTTATTGATTCTGATTATGTTGTTGTTTGGACGCTATAAAATCTTTGATTGGATGTGTGTTTATGATGTTTGGAAGTTTGGTGACTTGGAAAGTTAATCTTCAACCCATAGTAGCATTGTCATCCACTAAAGCTGAAAATATTCTTGTTACCAAAGAAAAAAAATTAAGGTTGAAAGGAATATTTAAGGGCTTGAGGTGCAACATGATAATTGTGATTGTTTACTATGATAATCAACATTTCTCAAATAATCACGTGTTTCATAAACGAACAAATTTATCGATGCTAAACTCCAATTTGTGATAATTCTTCTTAAGAATATAAAAATTATGCTAGAAAAGGTTCATACAGATGACAACCCAACTAATGTGTTTACTAAGCTGGTGACAGTGAGCAAGTTTTGAGGCTCTTAAAGGGGCAAAAAGAACCACGACTTTATATTTTATTTTAAGTGCTTTAACTGAGTATTCTTAGACGTCGGTGAGGCATTTGTTTAAGGCAAAGCAGCTGCATCAAGCCAAGCATGTTCATCTGCTATAAAGCTCAGGTAAAAGCATTAACTGCTACAGTTAGGAATACATTAGTAAACTTGAGCAAAATTATGGGTTTGGAGGTCGTTTAGGTGAGGTGAATGTTGCTTCATACTAAAGTACTACGAATTAAGTAGAGCCTACACTAGCCAAGTGGGTGATAGCATGGACTTGAGAAGCTAAGTGTGGCGTGTGATATAAGATGTCAGTTACAATAGTCAGATCATTCTTTTGTTACACCATAATCAGTTAATCATTATTATAATATAAATATTTATATATGTTGAGGAGCTTGCTATATTGTGTTAAGTAAATAGATTGTCACCAAACATTATATATAGTTTTCTTTGGACTTTTGATGAAGATGACGAGATTTTGGTGGAGTGAACAACAAAGATGGAGATATAAGATACATAGTATATGAAAGAGTAAACTTGGAAGAGTATCGAGTGTGAGCTCTTAATTTTGAGTTTATGTAAACATTTTTTTCCTGTTATCTTTATCTTAAAAATTGTTTCTACTGTTGAACAACCATTACAATTATATTCATTATTGCTCAAAGTGGATGTATGTAAGTTGTCAAACGACTGTAAATTTTTGTGTTGAAATTGTCTCTTATTCTGTTATTACTTTCTTAATTTTCAATAGAATTGATACATATTTCATTACGCATTTCTTGGAACGATATATTTGTAACTTGAGCATGTCGGATATATTTTTTATAAAATAGCACACCGAACTTTATAACCTTGTATGTATGTTCTTTAACCATAATAAATCGTGGGCTATGAATAATAATATTTATGATTTGAATCATATATGGTTTTCATCAGCTCTGTGATGTGTAACTCATTATACACTTATTCTCGATGCTCATTATATCAAATCAATGACCATTTGTTTGTCATCGTCATTTTTTATGATGAATTATACTTGATGAGGGCGGAATTCGCCGATCCAAGCAATAGGGGTAAACATGCAGTAAATAATAGTTGATGGGATTAATCGGGTATTTAAAGTCCTTCGAGGACCAATTTACAACAATGTAATAGTAAGAAGGGCTTCATTGATATGCAATGAACGGCCCACTAATAGGTTAAATGGGTCCACCTTATTTTACTATAAAAGGGAGACCCACTTGCCCAAAAAAGGGGTATTGAATATTACTTTCTCAGATTCTACTTTATCTCTCTACACTTTCTCTCTCTAGTCATATCAGGTCCAAGATCCCAAATATATTCTTTTTGACAATTATTCACTCATCATTGGCGCCGTCTGTGGGAACAGTGATACCGAAAAGGAATATTCTGTTCTTTGAAAATCACATTGTACGGGATGAATAGCGAAGCGGCGACAGAGAGAGACGGTAGGGAGGTCGTCCGAGCCGCTACTGGGTCGGAAGACGCGGGAGCTCCCGGTCGGGAGTGGAACGGCGTTCGAGATAAGCGGTCGACCCTGATTATGACCCGAAAGCAACTACTCGAAGACATTGCCCGGTTAGAAGAGGAGCGAGAGCGGGCACTGGACGAGAAAAGGGTTCGTGAAGGGAAGGGCAAAGAGCCCGCCCTGGACGATCGGGGAGCAGCTGGTCGCGGCCAAGCTTCGCGGGTGGAGGTCCGACCTGTCAGATACTAACGAGATTCACCTCCCGATGACGAAGAGGCCGTTAAGATTCGTCGGAACCCAGACAGCCATCGGGCCATGACGTCGGACTATCCCTCAGACGATTCGTCCGGCGAGGAGTACCTGCGCCGGGAGAGAGCCCAACGGACGCGAAAGACTCGGTCCCAACACATTCGAGGGTCCAGGGCAGATCCCTCGCGGTACAAAAAGGGCGGCACCGATAAGCCGACCCCTGTGTCCTTTGAAAAGGAAGGAACGCACGTTGCCAGCCGCGGAGAGCGGGAAATGTTGCCACCAGTTCCTTGGCAACCGACGAACAGCCAAAACCATGGATACCGAACGAGCAGCCAGTTCGTCGGCCCAAGAACCGAGGGACTCTATGAAATCAGGACCGAGGGTCTTGGGGGAGGAGCTTTCGAGCTCGGAGTCAACTGGAGAGCCTCCCCGTTATCTGATGAGATATTGGCGGGACCGCTCCCGAGGCGCTTCGACATTTCTAAACTGGAAAAATACGACGGGAAAACGGATCCGGACAACCATTTGGAAGCCTTTAAGAATTTTATGCTGAGTTTCGATAACGATGATAAGCTCTTATGTAGGGCTTTTTCTATGACATTCAAAGATAGGGCTTCAAAATGGTACAACCGATTGCCGCAGGGGTGCATCAGGAACTTCGGGACCTTCTGGGCAATATTTAGGCAGCACTTCGTGGGAAGTAAGAGTTTCCGTGCTAATGGAGACACTATCATGAACTGCCGACAGAAGCTAGGGGAGAGCCTAAAAAACTATACCAGGCGGTTCATCGATGCGAAGACCGATCTGGACCATTGTGAAGAGAACGTGGCCCTAACGGCGTTTCGATTAGGCCTGCTCCCAGGGCCAATGAAGCAGGCAGTCACGAAGAAGCAGGCGTTCACTTTTTCTGCATTATTGGCACAAATAGAAAAGCAGATACTGATCGAAGAAACGGAAGCTTCCGAGGTGGCGGCACAGATCCAACAGAGCGCCCAAGCATCGGTCGTGATAAAGCAGGGTTCCAGACCAGACCAGGCTAGGGTAGCCCAACCAATTAGCACGATACCTCCGATCATACCGTCGGTCACTAAATCTCCCGCCCCGACCGGTCTTAGGCCAAGACAAAATGGGCAGGCAACTTCCCGACCTATGTCCAACAAATGGATACGACCGGCCTACTTTGCGGACCTCACAGAGTGCGTATCGTCAATCTACGAAAAGACCAAGAGGAGCGGGATGTACCGAAAGCCTTTTCCTATCCCGACGCCTCGGGAGCAAAGGAATAACCGCTATTGTCGTTACCATGAGGACGTCGGCCATGACACGAAGGATTGTATAGCCTTGAAGAAGGAAATACAGATGCTTATTGAACATGGGAACCTGTTAGAGTACGTCAAGAAGGCCCAACTTGCAACGGCCTCTAAGGAGGTGGTTATCGTACCGAAGCCGGAAACGACCATGGCAATTTCAGAAGTTACCGATCGTTTCGACGTTTCGATTGAATACCTCGATCCCGAGGCCAATCGTAACATCATCGGGGTTATTGAGGAGGATGCGGGAGAAAGCACCAGCGTAGTGCTCGGTCTCTGTGAAATGTTTGAATCATTGGTAGCCTTCGGGGGAGGATCTATGATGGGAAGCACGCGTGCATTCAGGGAGGGGCGAGTTGTTGATGAAAAAATTGACCAATCCTCTGGCACGGGGAGCCGAACTTGCTTCCAAACCAGACGTATCCTTTCCCCAGCTCCGCATCCCGACGATATCAGAGTTGTTGATGAAAAAATTGACGGGCACGTCGGTAAGGTACAATGCCTGCGCGATCTATTCGAATCCCTGACCATCTTCGGGGGGATTCGATGGCGGGAATAACGCATTCCTCCAGGAAGAGACACATCGTTAACCTAACCACCCAGCTGGAAACCAGAACTTGCTTCCAAACCAGAAGTACCCCTTCACCGATTTTGCATTTTGACGATGACGATATGAGGGACTTAGCCGGGCCTCATGAGGATGCCATTGTGATCGGGGCAGCGATCGCGGGAGAAGAGGTTCGGCGAATTTTGATAGATACCGGTAGCTCAGCCAATATCATCTTCGCTTCAACTTTTGCCAAATTCCGAACACGGCCAGTAATCGAGCGATCCGACCGTACCATCGTCGGGTTTACAGGAACGGCGGCAGACGTCGTCGGAGAGTTCGAGGGTGTGGTACAGTTAGGCCGCGGCCCGTTTAAAAAAGAGGTCACGGTGCTATTCATAGTAGTCGACGCGCCGGCTTCGCACAATGCTATTCTGGGACGGTCTTGGATATCGCGCATGCATGCGGTGACTTCCACCATTCATCAGTGTGTAAAGTATGTGGTTGGGAATAACATCGGAGTAGTGCGAAGCAGCCAGAAAACGGCCCGGGAATGTTACCGAGCTGCGTTGGCACCCAAGAAAGACCAAGAGATGTTCCCCTCCCAGGCATAGCAATTAAGGGGGAGCTCCCCAGGATCGCAGCCGGTAGACGACCCTCGGGAGGCCCCAAGCCTTTTGACAACAGACGAAGAGTGTGAGCTGCATCATTTTGCTACTGGGAAAGGTCTGCGGGTCGGGTTGAATATGTTACCGACCTTAAGGGAACAAATGCTGGCTTTACTCCGAGAGAATCTTGATTTGTTCGCATGGTGTTCCGGGGACGTTACGGGAGTACCCGAGTCATTTGCGATTCATAAATTGACCATAAATAGGAATGTTAGACCGATAATTCAGAAGCGTCGGGCTTTCTCTCCCGAAAAAGCAGAGGTAATTCTGCGGGAAGTCGAAAGAATGACCGGCGTCGGACATATCGTAGAAGCGCGATATCCTTTGTGGATATCTAACCCCGTTCTTGTGAAAAAGAAAAGCGGGAAATGGAGGATGTGTGTAGACTTTACCGATCTTAATCGGGCGTGCCCGAAGGACCCTTTCCCAATGCCACGGATCGATCAACTGGTGGATTCGACATCGGGTAACAAACTACTATCTTTTATGGACGCCTATGCCGGTTATAATCAAATTAAGCTGCACCCCGCGGATCAGGAGAATACCACATTTATCACGGGTCGAGGGCTATATTGCTACAAAGTAATGCCCTTCGGACTAAAGAACGCGGGCGCGACATACCAAAGACTGGTTAACCGAACGTTTGAAGACCAGATCGGGAGAAACATGGAGGTTTACATCGATGACATGTTGGTCAAAAGTGGGACCGATGTGGATCACCTTACCGACCTCAGGGAGGCTTTTGATAACTTACGAAGGGTAAACCTTAAGCTAAACCCGGAGAAGTGTTCTTTTGGTGTTCGGTCAGGGAAATTTTTGGGGTTCCTTGTCAGTGAGAAGGGCATCGAAGCCGACCATGTCCAACTCCGAGCCCTAGCCGACATGACTCCTCCTCGGAGTGTAAAAGAAGTTCAGATACTGACTGGGCGATTAGCCGCGTTGAATCGTTTCATCTCTCGATCGTCTGACAAATGTGCTCCGTTTTTTCAGGTCCTTCGACAGGTAAAAAATTTCGTTTGGACTGGTGAGTGCGACAAGGCATTTTTGGGGATCAAAGAGTATCTATCGTCCCCGAACCGTCTGACCAAGCCCATTGCGCACGAAACTCTGTTCCTCTACGTTGCAGTTACGGATTACGCGGTCAGTGCAGCTCTGGTCAGCGAATCAGGGCCAGCTCCGACAGCTGTATACTATGTAAGCAAAAGTCTGCTTGACGCCGAAACTCGATACTTAAAGCTCGAAAAAATGGCGTTGGCTCTGGTAACGGCTGCGAGGAAGATGCGCCCGTACTTTCAAGCGCACCACATTGTCGTCCGCACGTCATTTCCACTAAAATATGTTTTTCAACGACCAGATATGTCCGGGAGAATAGCCAAGTGGTCGGTAGAGCTGGGGGATTTCGACATTGAATTCGAGCCCCGAACCGCGATCAAGGGTCAGGCCTTGGCCGATTTTTTGGTCGAATTTCACTCCGACCGACCCGAACAAGAAACACCCTCACAAGAAGCCGCGGGGGGCGAATGGACTATCCGCACCGATGGAGGAGCCAACGTTAGCGGTTGTGGCGCGGGAGTTCAAATCGTTACTCCTTCGGGTTTGAGCATGTTCCAGGCCATCCGATTTGGCTTTCACACGTCAAACAATGAAGCAGAATATGAAGCGGCTTTGGCTGGGTTACGATTGGCGCAAGTCTGCGGGGCGAGGCAAGTGCGCCTTGTGAGCGACTCCCAACTTTTGATAAACCAAGCCTCGGGGAATGCGGAGGCTCGGAAAGAACACCTAGTGCAGTACTTAGCGGCCTTGAGAATTTTGGCTGCCTCTTTCGACAAAATCACGTACGAGCATGTCAACCGAAGCGAAAATATGACGGCAGACTCTTTGGCGACAGTCTCTTGCTCGACCAGTTATCCTTGGGTAATAGAGCAAGAGAGTCCGTCCATTGTTAAATGGCATGAACTCGATAACCGACCCGAAATTGCGTGCCAGATCTCTCCAGTGGCGAATTCAGATTGGCGGCAGAATATCATCGCGTTTTTGGCTGGAGGTCGGCTCCCCGACGATGCGGCCTCGGCTCGAAAATTGCGCAACAAGGCGCGGGGATACGTTCTTTTGGGGATGTGCTGTACAAAAGATCCTTTAGCCGGCCCCTGCTTCGATGTTTAGGTTTCGATGAATCACAAGTAATTTTGTCCGAGCTACACGACGGGGAGGGCGCGGCGCACTGCGGATACAAGGCTTTGATTAGAAGAGTTTTTCTCGCAGGATTCTATTGGCCGACAATAACGACAGACGCAAAACTCATGGTGAAAACTTGTGATACGTGTCAAAGGTTCGGGAATGCGATCAACGTACCCGCAACGCATCTGGAATCTATATCCGAAGGGTTACCCTTTGACCGATGGGGAATCGACCTCGTCGGGCCGTTACCCATGGCGTCGGGAGGAAGGCAAACGATCGTCGTCGCGGTCGACTATTTTTCAAAATGGATCGAAGCTGAGCCCTTGTCATCCACAAAAACCAAGGACATTATCAAATTTATCTGGGCGAACATTTGTTGTAGGTTCGGGGTGCCGCAGCGGTTAACCATGGACAACGGACCACAGTTTGATAGCGCGGAAATGAAAGCGTTCTGCACCACGCATAATATCCGACAGTGTTTCTCTGCTCCTTTTCACCCGCAAGCGAACGGCCAGGTCGAAGTCACGAATCGAACCGTTCTGGATGGACTCAGGAAGAATCTCGAGGGAAAGGCTGGCAAGTGGCCCGACTACTTACAGGAAGTGTTATGGGCTTACCGAACGAAACCCCGCACGGCAACCCAGGAATCGCCCTTTGCCTTGGTGTATGGCATGGACGCGGTCACCCCTGCGGAATCCATTTTTCCCTCTTTCAGGGTCGGCACTTATCAGCCAGAGACGAATGATGATACCCGACGGCTAGAGCTCGACCTCATTGACGAAAAGCGCCACCGCGCCCATTTAAACTCTTTACACTACCAGACTTTAATGAGAAGTCGGTATGCCACCAAGGTCCGTCGTCGGGAGTTTAAGGTCGGAGATAAGGTTCTGCGACGGGTTTTTCTACACACCAAAGACAAGAGCCTCGGGAAGCTCGCACCAAACTGGGAGGGACCTTATGAAATAGTCGAAAGAGTCAGGAGCGGGACGTACCGCCTACAGAGCCGGCGCGGGCAACTCCTCAGGCTACCGTGGAATATTGAGCATTTGAAATTATATCTTGAATAGTGTGTAATTTTTTGAATTTCGTATTCTTTTATGTTGTTAGTCAAATTTGTAATGATCGGGGGTGCACTCTTTCCTACCTTGGTGGCACAAGGAGGTTTTAATGAGGCATCAATCAAAACCCGAACCACACTATTGATTATAAAAATTCTTTGCCTTTTAAAAATCAATTCATTATGGCGATGGACAGCTGACGAGCTGGGCACCATCGTTTCTATTTGAAGTCGATTTCCAGAACTTTCAAAGAGTTTTTCGGTTTTACCGATCCACACTTTGGTTTTCCAGACCCTCTGGATTGACCTTCGATGATAAATCGATCTACAGAACTTTCAAAGAGTTTTTCGGTTTTACCGATCCACACTTTGGTTTTCCAGACCCTCTGGATTGACCTTCGATGATAAATCGATCTACAGAACTTTCAAAGAGTTTTTCGGTTTTACCGATCCACATTTTGGTTTTCCAGACCCTCTGGATTGACCTTCGATGATAAATCGATCTACAGAACTTTCAAAGAGTTTTTCGGTTTTACCGATCCACATTTTGGTTTTCCAGACCCTCTGGATTGACCTTCGATGATAAATCGATCTACAGAACTTTCAAAGAGTTTTTCGGTTTTACCGATCTACATTTTGGTTTTCCAGACCCTCTGGATTGACCTTCGATGATAAATCGATCTACAGAACTTTCAAAGAGTTTTTCGGTTTTACCGATCTACATTTTGGCTTTCCAGACCCTCTGGATTGACCTTCGATGTATATCGATCTACAGAACTTTCGAAGAGTTTCCCGATCTTATCGGTATCCACTTTGTTTCTCCCGACCTGCAGCACCTTGAAAGGGCCTTACGGCCTTGCCAACCCCCATTTGTTGGTTGTCACAATTCCCGGCCCCCCAAAATAAAATGAGTACAGTACAAAATTTCCATACAACACTGTACTTAGCAAAATAAACCATCATCCATACAGGGGGCCCCGTGGCCCCCAAAATAAAATAAGTACAGTACAAAATCTGGGGGGCCGCAGCCCCCGAAGGTTTACAACACATTTTTAGAACAAAAAAAAAAACCAAAAAAGAGCTGAATCACTGGTCCCCGTCCTCACCTTCATCCTCGTTTTCTTCTTCATCGTCCACCTCATCGGACTCCTCCACTACAATTCCCTCGAGACGGTCCTTTTCCGGCACGTCAAGCCACAGCGAACCAAGGTGAAGGTCCGGGTACCGATTGTGGAGTGACAGGACATATGCGGCCTTGGCGGCTGCGGCATCTTGGTCCGACCACAGTCTGCACCGCTCGAGGAAGGCTTTGTTCGAGGACTTCAACTTTTGAACCTCCGACGCTAGGGCTGAGGCGCGGTCTTCCGCGGCTTTCCTCGCCGTCTCCGCGGTAACCACCGCACCCTCTGCAGTTCGAGCGGTATTCTGCGCCGACTCCATCGCCTGCTTTGCTGTTTCCGCGGCAGCCTTAGCTTCGGTGGCTAGCCTCTCAGCCTCAGCAATCCGACCTTCCGCCACCACCAGGGCATCTTCGGCGGTCTTCGCCTGCGCGGTGAGACGGGAAATGTTTGCCTCTGCCTCGGATAACTTCTTGCCAAGCCCCCTCGCCCGGCGCTCTTTCAAAGCAACCGGTACCAGCAAGCTGTACAGCGACAGTGCCAGCCCATCCGTGCTTCGAAGCGGGAAAGGGTGCGGGCTGCCCATCGTCGTCAGCACCGGGAATTTGGGGCCGCTCGACGACGAAGCATCAGGGCCAGCAGCCACGGGAGGCTCAGTGTCGTCCGGGATAGAGACAACATCGACCGTAGCCAGATCCCCACCTTCAACGTGGTGCAAGAGGGCGGGGCCTGAAGCAATCGCCTCTGCGCTGACTGCCACCCGATCCTTTGCCACAGCCTTGGCCTTTTTTAGCTTGGATCCTCCCATCTCCACACGGTTCTTTCTCTTCGGCGCTACGGCCGGGTTCTGACTCACCTCCGCTGGATCAGCCGCCGGCGCGGCCGCCCTGTTCGGATCACTCTCAGCTTCGGGTCCGACTTCAGGTTCCTTTCCATCCTCCTCTGACTTGGGACGCTTGCTGGGCGCCTTATTACGCTTGGGCAAGTACAGTATGTACCCAGGGCGGCCGGTTCGGATAAACACCTCGTCGAGGCTTGGAGGTTCCCGCAGCTGTTCAATAGTTAGCGCCTCGGATGAGCACCGCCAGAGGTTGCTCATGAACAGATTCTTGTCCATAAAAGTGCGATGCATACCCCGACCCCAATTCCTGCGGGCATAGTTTTTCAGCACCTCAAAGGTGTCCTCCGCGGCTTTCGCATGGTCCTTCTTTACCCCCTGCAGCCAGTCCTTCGACACTGCGCAACAGATCAGAACGTTTAAAAAAAAAAAAAAAAAAAAATTGGGTGAGGGAAGAGGCAGTACCATCATGGACCCAGGTCCGCAGAATCTGCCTCGGATTCTCCTTCGTGTATGGAAGCCCGTTCTCCCAGCACCCGCTCAAAAATACGAACCGATGCTTCCACCCCTTGTCCCCCTCTAAAAAGTCGTTGACAATTTTCCATTTATTGCCAAGGGAGGAATAGAAGAATGGTGACTTCGGGGATTTCGACAGACCCGACATGGCGATATACTCCTCCATCGGCATAGCTCGACCAGAGAGGCGGGAAGCCATGATGCAGGACATCAGGGTGTACCACGCATTGGGCGTCAGCTGCGATGGGCAGATTTGAAGAGTGCGGAAGTAGAGCGCAATCTCGGGATCCAGGGGAAAGCGCAGACCCCAGTTGAACAATTCAGTGAACACCACGATCTCTCTGGGTCTGACGTGAACGGGTGTCTCCCCCGGGGTCGGGAATCGAACGGTGACACACTCAGGGATTCCCCAGCGGATTAGCATCTCATCGTGATCGGACTCAAGGAAGTAGAGGTACTTCCCCTCGAAGAGAGAAACCACGTCCCTGGTCAAAAGCCAGTCGAAGTACTTGGTAGAAATAGCAGCTTTGACCGCCTCGGGCCAGGGATCATCCTGGTTATTAGCCGCGTGACATGCTGCGGCAACACACTCCCCCGCGGGAGCAATATCGATTTCGGGCTCTCCAGCTTCGAGGGTCGGAACTGGGTCAGAACAGCGATCAGCAGCAGCGTTTGTATCAGACGGCCGGACCTGGGAAGAAGAAGCACCGGGAACACCGCGGGCCATGGCCTTATGAGCCTCCTCCATCTGCTTGGGTGTTAGCTGCATTTTGGGCAGACCTAAAAAAGTGACCGCAGTATTAGTACCGGTCCGAAACCCTCTGATCGAGGGTGTAAGTTGAACCATTTCGGGACTATTACCTCCTTCCGAGTACTTCAGTAGGTCGTCTTCTCCCATAGTCAAAAAAGTGGATTTACGAGCGCGTCGGGGTACAGGCAAGTTTGTGGAAAATTGGGTCGGATTTCCCGGGCGAACTACTGGGGAATGAGAAGAACTGTCGCTAGAGGAAAGGACGATTGGCTCTGGCGATTGACCAGCTTCGGGAGTCGTAGAAGCGGGAAGATCAGAAACAAGGAAAACTTCCGCGGGAACCGGGGTGGCGAGAACAGGGTCGTGAGGAAGTGGAGCGGGAACAAAAGGTTTGGAGTTGGACCCCCAGATCAGACCAGCGCGTCGGTATTCCTCTGCCCTATCACCAATACTAGACCACTGTTCGAAGCTCCACTCAGATCCTTTTTTCTTGGTTGGTTTTTTCTGTGAGCGTCCGGGTTTCATACAACAAGAACCAGAACAAGGACGGGTCGGGCGAGCTCTCTCTCTCTCTAAGAAATGTGCGGACAGCGTTTTCTCTCTCTAAAAAGCCTCTGAGAGACACTAAGAGCTTTGGGGTATTTATAGGGAGGTTTGACAGATCGGGGGATTCCAATCGACGGAAAACACAGCGGGAAGACGAAGAGTCCCTCTAGGGGTCTTAGCATGGCAGGAGGATGGCCAATTAGCTCATGACACGTGTCGACCCGGCTCTGACGGAACCTGACGTAAGCACTCGCCACAACACAGCAAAGAAGTGGGCCGTCGCAGCCAGGCTCAGACAAAAGGACCGGGCCCATCAAGAGAAGCTTAGGATTAGAAGCCCACAAAACAAGAAGACGAGGCGCGGGAAGATGACAGAGGAAGTAACCCCGAGCATCGGGAAGTAGAAGCCGACAGGATCTGAATTCTGAGATGAGGTCGGACGATCGGCGATAGCTTTGTCGTAAGTCTCCGCTCCTGAAAGTTCCCGAAGACTGGGGGGCTACTGATGAGGGCGGAATTCGCCGATCCAAGCAATAGGGGTAAACATGCGGTAAATAATAGTTGATGGGATTAATCGGGTATTTAAAGTCCTTCGAGGACCAATTTACAACAATGTAATAGTAAGAAGGGCTTCATTGATATGCAATGAACGGCCCACTAATAGGTTAAATGGGTCCACCTTATTTTACTATAAAAGGGAGACCCACTTGCTCAAAAAAGGGGTATTGAATATTACTTTCTCAGATTCTACTTTATCTCTCTACACTTTCTCTCTCTAGTCATATCAGGTCCAAGATCCCAAATATATTCTTTTTGACAATTATTCACTCATCAATACTGATTCTGATAACTTGGAATAATTATCGTGGCTCGAATTATCATTTCCATTCCATAAAATACAATAAAAAGAGTTTTATCAGTAGTTGTTTTATGAGCCGTCATGTATGCGCATAACACTTCATGTAAGAAAATGGGTCATTTGTCTTTATTCATCTCAAACTTCTTTTTATACCATTTAAAATGGTTATGTTAGTAATTTTTACTTACCCATTACCTTGTGGATGATATGAAGTAGAAAAGTCTTGTTTTATCTCATGCCTTATGCCTTATACAAAATTTATAACCATGTTGTTTTGAATTCGAGATCTATTTAGTCATAAGTATCTTCAAAATCTCATAATAATTCAAAATGTTATTCAGTATAAATTCGTAAACTTCTTGAGACCGGTTTATTGCTAAAGGTTTTTCCTTTATCCATTTACTAAAATAATCAACGACTATTATTAAATATATTTTATTCTAGTTGTCACCAATAACGGTCATTTCAAATCAATTCTATATATGTCAAACTAGCACACAGAAGGTTGGACCACATAATTCACTTGGAAACTGACTCATATTAGCAAAGCATTAACAATGACCACAACTTTGAACTATAACTCTAGCATCAACTTTTAATATCAAATAATAATAGTCTGAAAATAAAATAAAAATACTGAATTCTCCCTTTAAAACCACAATGCGCTCCAGCAACCCCATTGCGTAAATCCTTCAAAATAAACAAAGCACCGTTTTTTTTTAAATATTTTGCTAGTGGTCGTGTTATGTTTTTTTCTTCTATAAATTACCTCATTAAAAAATACATATTTCATTGCTCGTAATCGTAATATTTGTGCTTCTATATTATCTTGTGATAACACCTAATCTTTTAAAAAGAATAAAAATTAATGACATCAATCCTCATTTTCATTAACTGGCATCACCTTCATATTTTCTACTTCTATTTCAATTTATAAACTATTTTGAAAAAGAATCAAGAGATTATTTTTGAGACAACCAAACGTATAAAGTAAATTTGCAGTTACATTTTATAAGTGACACACTTATTAGTATATGACACTTTCAAAGTGTTTCTCTAATTGTTTTGCCGTATTCAAATATCCTCTCATGTTTTCTTGATTTTCTTCATATATTCCTTGAGTTTGACATATTACCAACTGAGAATTTGAAATCAAGCACATTATTTTTCCCTCCAATACAAGATAAATTCATTTATTCTAAACATGTCGTATATACTTGTTATTGGTAGCAACAAACCCAACTTTAATAACATATTGTATTTATTATCCACACAGAATAATCAAAACGATTTAAGCTTCACTATCATTTATTCGATAAGCTTTATTTGCTCGTATAGCCCATTAATGATCCTTAAATAAAATTTCACTTAACCTTTCATTCTAAATATTTGGGCATTCCTTTTAAAATTCATTAATAAACTCTGTTATTTTTTGTGTCTTTATTAATGTACAGTGCTCATATGAATTTCATATTGTCTAAGTTTCATAGACGAACAACCTGATACTTTGGTTTTACAATACACTTCTTAAATGGAAAATAAGTCTATCTAATGATAACATGACCTTGGAAATACGGTCACGTCTTTCAAAATTCTACCACCAAACCAAAAGTTAGCTTCTCCAAAGTAAGGTATCTTTTCTAAGCAACCATCAAACATTTACGGACATAATATATTGGTTATTTGAACCTCATCACCTTCACGAACTAAAATATAACTTATGCAAAACTTGTCATTGATAAGTATAAAAGTAAAGGTTCCTCTTTTTAATTGGTGTATATTATGATGAATAACTTTGGTAATGGAAATGTTAAAGGCGTAAAAGACTAAAAAACTAAAGAACTTAAAAGAAATGAAGTATACTTTTATTATTCTTAAATCAATTACTCTTAAATGAGAATTTATAGTATTATTTATAGATTTCATAAGGGTTATAGGTAACGAATGAATGACACATGTAAATAAAAACATATGACATTCATTTATGAAATAAGTTTTTACAAACATTTATATTATGACAAATATTCTCCTTAACCTTTCAGGTCATTTAAATAATATCGCTAAATTAACCCATAAGATTTTTGATTACTTTTAAGCCTTTTGGAATTTTCTAATCTTTATGGTGACTTTATTTTAGATAGTTATATTTTTTGTATCTTATTCTTCTTATCCAGCTCGTATTTGGTATCACTTTCAACATGTTTTTAAGTGTATTTATTTTCTCTATATGAGTTCATCTAACTTTTTAATTGTATAGTGTATTACGTTTTTTTATTATGGTCTTATAACTCATATTTTTCTTACCTTATATATAAAGGAATATGTCATATTGAGAATATGTCCTTATAGTGATTTGAAAAGTTATACTTATTGCAAGGATTAGCTCCTTAAAATAAGTAAATTAGGTAAGATCTGATTATTGATAAAACTATCATAATCATTTTATTTGAATTTCAAATCACGCTTATTCACTCATTAAATTGACTTAATTTAATGTAAACAATATTTTTACACGCGTCATACCACGACAATTCAATATGAATTGCTCATCACACTTTTCAATATAACGATCGACATTCATCTTCTTCCTTTAAATTCTTCAAACCCAAACTTCATTATTTTCTTTTCGAACTCTCTCTACTTTATTTATCTAAAAAATTATCAACGTTGATGCTTGTTATCACTTCATCTTTTGAAGAAATGTATTATTTCATTATTGTTTTTTAGTTATAACAATAGTTATTTGTAAATTCCATGTTAATAGGATGAGGGGGATAAATATCCAAGTGCATTAGAATTTCTTTTTTGCTTCTTAGAGTATGTATTTGGAACAAACTGATTCTCAAAATGAATTAACATGAACATCTAACATTCCCATTAATCAATCACGCAATGAGTTAACAACCTCATATAAAGACAAAACTACTTCTTGTCTCGATTACGGGTTTATGGAATATTTAACCATTAATATAACCCCTTAATAATTTATCATTATCTCAACCTAAACCTTATGAATATTTAAAGAATCTGATATAGAATCCAAAATAGTTTTATAAGATACAAGTGGAGAAATCTGAATAACATTACCATCAGATTACCTATTGAATGAGAACTTCTTAATCAAACTTAGTGAGATGAAATTTATGTTTTTAATAGTCTTTTAAATTGTTATAAATTCATATTTTAAACTGTTACAATTTTTCCTTTCCAACTTACCTCTAACGGCTGGAGAATGCTTATTAACATAATTACGGCTTATAATATTTGTTATTTTCAATCACCATTGAGAATACTAAATCAATTCAAAGTTTCGAAAATTCCCTACATATTTCTTTTATTATGTGGCCCTTACTAAATCCTGTCGCGTTGTACGGCTTCCTGATTCAGAACATTTCTCGAATAAAATCTTATTTTTATCAGTGGGGTTTGGCAATCTGCTAATGAAGACGGATACAAAGAAATTGAAATAAAATGGTTGTACACATGTAAATAAACATACTCCATACTTTTATATAATATATCTAATAATTTAAGCTATATATTATCTTTAATCGTTTTTTACAACTTGTGAAATCTTTATGCAAAAATTCTCTCTGATTTTTTATTTAAAATAATCATTAAAAGACTATTCAGGGCTACCTTCAATATCATGAAATACAAATATAATTATTTATTTACAATCAAGAACTTTCTTCTTTGAGGATATTGGAGCACAACTGAACTAAAAATGAATCAAGTCGAAGTTATTATTGTTGCTCAAACCAAGGTTCCTACTATTGAAAGAGATTCATAAATGAATTTGTTAAGTTGTATAAATATTGAAGAGACACATAAGAATTAAAGATATCAATTCTTGTAAAATAATTTATAAAAAAACCAGGCATCATCTTCTAAAAGTTTTAGCCCATCAAAGTCAACTAAATAAATTTATTCTCCAAAGATTTCTTTTAACACCACTCGAAATTCAAGAGAAGTGATTTGTAACCCCTCAAATGACAATGATCTTGCTGATATAACCCAAAATTCTCAAAGCAAATCTAAAAAAAAAACATGTTATCAAAGCAACATATAAAAATAAACTAATATCTCTTATAATCTCATCATCTTTTCCCATTATATATTATCCTATTTATTATGTTAGTTCATCATGATCTTTTGACAAAAAATGTATCCGTAACAAATACTTAGCTATATGTCAAGTGGTTCATATACTTCCCCGTAGATTTTTCCCGATATCATAAAACATCAACTCAAAATTATCATTGAAGTAACTTCGTATTTTTATATTTACCCCTGATGGTTCCAGAAATCCGGACCCTAAACTCACTACCAGACAAAGTTATAACGAGGTATAGAGAGAGAAACGCGGGATTCGAGTGAGATAAAATAGTAAAAATTAGTTATTCAATAATAAATGTTAAGCCTCTATAAAAACAATGACACTTTATATAGTAAAAGCAGTGGACCCTAACCCACATGGGTGACCCACTTTATCTTATTTATAACCTTATTTATGCTAATTTGACCCATGCATTATTATTTACAATACAATCCCTTCATCTGTCATATTTTATCGTTCTTTTTACAAACTGTTATTACATAGTAAAATTGCCTCTGTACTTTACTGACCAGTTTAGACTTGAAATTTACGCCCTTATCAGTAGCCTCTTAGTCCTTGGGAGAGAAAATAGTGAGGACTATGATGCCAAATTCAGGGCAGGGATATCACGTCATTGCATTCTAAACATTCAGGGTTGGTATCTCACGATGTTGTCTTAAATAATGTCATGAGAAGGTATGTTTATAACTTTAACAAGTCAATTGACAAAGGTCGGGTGATTTCAAATCTCGCTCATCCCCATATTTTGGTATGACATTGTCCAAACTTAACTTACGAATTATCTTGTATAAACTTGTATTATCCAAAACAAACGAAGGGCTCTCATAGGGCCTTCATTGGTTGAGCTTTCTTATATTATTTGATTATATTTGGCTCATTGGCCCGTGATGTAAAGTAGACCGTGCCGTGATTTAACATGTATCTTCTATCCGTCGGTCATGTGTCGCTTATAAATGATAAGGAAAACTCATCTTGAACTACCCAAGGCTCGAATAATGGTTTATAGCCTACTAGTCATGCAGGTGCGCCATAGCTAGACACGTCTCTGTTGATTACTCGATATATCTCAGATTGTATTTTCAAAAATCTAATTTTGGTTTTCATTAGGCTTCAAACGTTTTCTTTTCTTTCACACAAATAACCGTTAAGAGGGTAGCTCGCATATAAATATCTCTCATTATTTTATTATTTGCTTTCAGAGAATTTTTAGAGAGAAAGAAATTTTAGCAATCGATTTTTCTAGATAGATAAAGGGCGTTGCCATCATAATTTATGAAAAAAACCTAAACAAAGTAAAAACCCTATTTTCAGAATCTACAACTACTTCAACATTTATGAAAGGACTGTTGAATACCAAGTTGCCGGCATAATAGATAGTTCCCCGAAGATATCCTCTCATAGTACTTTACACGATAACTTTAACCCTGACTAAAATTATTCTAAAAAACCAAAATTCCATCCACAGCCGATCCTGAATGTATGCACACCGCCCCCAAAGTCTGATCTCAGTGCTCAAACCAGAAGACTCGCCCTCTTTTCTTGGGCAGTCTTCCCGCTCAAAACCAAAAAAACCTCTATCAGTTCGACCCAACTTTTAGTTTCTAGCCATAGGTGAGTCAATTAATTCATCCTCCAAAGCTTATGAGCTTATCCATATAAGTTCGAATATCGTTGGTATTCGAACTATTCATAACACTACTGTCACTCCTAAAGGTGTAGCACAACACAACACGACTCTTTTCTTGATACACAAAAGATCTGTGATAATAATGTTGCTCCTAAATCTAAATACAAAGCAACGTCTTCAATCGATCTCCCCAACTACACCACACCCACCCCAAGGAGTTGGCCATCACCAAAGGGGGCCTACCACCTAAACCTAGATCGAAAGAACCAAACCAAGCTGCCAAAATCCTAATTATTCAAAAAACCAACGTTGCTCCTAGAGGATGAGCCGCTCCTAAGAAGGCTTTGCCCTTAAAAACCACTCGTAAACAGACTCTTAACGTTGAGACTTCCTATCTTGCTTCAAAGAAGTCTTGCCTTCTAAAATAAAGCAAAAAACAACCTCTAACATTGTTGTAACTGAGAATCCATATGCTCCCGACGCCGCCTGTGAATCCTACGTTGATGCGGACGTGGTTTTTCGTAAAAAAGATAAACGACCTATTACAGAGAAAAACGAAACTGCTAATAACGATGAGGAAAGGGAACCGTTACCCTCTCAAATTACTGAAATGTTGACCAGCTATCACACGAGTTTGACAAAGGCAAACATTTTTACCTTATTTAGTCATAAATACCTCTAGAATATTTCTCGCGAGATGTTAGAGCTTAAAAATATATGAGGGATTCCATAATTTGTAAACATCCATTTTCCAACGCCTTGGAAAACACGTTTATCTGTTAGGGAAATAAAGTTAGTCGTTTTCTCTGACATTCACAATTGAGGAATCTGATTTCTGTTAGATCTGGACATAGTAAGGTGCTTCGGGCTGGTCAAATTATGCCCCTCTCAATTTACTTCAAATGCATGGTTCATGCTGTTAGCGTGTACAATCACATAATGCTTATCAAGGATAAGAATGCCAATGGAGGAGTTTGTGGCCATGACTGGCATATCAAAAGAACCAAAAACTCTCATTCTTCTATATTTTTTGGGTCAATAATCAAAATATAGTGAATGATCTACTAGAAGCTAATAAATCATGGAAACAATGCTTCATAATTACTACTGGGGCTTGGGAGAATGAACGTCCTCACTCCAAGAAGAATTTGAGATGTTTTGGGGACAAGTGGGTACGTGAAGGTATGCATACACCTTTTTTTTATTCATACCGACGACACTTTATTTTAACGAACTTTATTTTAATACCTCAGAATACGTAGCTACAAGCTCTGAAAAAAGAGCACCTAGAGTCGGGGCCCGAAAAAATTGAGGGAGGGTATTCCATCAATGATTTCTCCTTTTTACTTAATCAACAAAAATATATGGCGCTGTCTAGACAACTTCCTGACTGCCAAGCAGTTGATGCGATGTACCGAACCTGCTAAACTAGTCGATAGACTACAAGCCCCTAATGTAAAAGTGATTGTGCCAAAACGTAATAGGGAACCCAACAAACGACCCAAAAATGATGGCTCTTCCAATGCTGAGGTGTTTGAGGTAGTTGAGACAGAAGTTGAAGCCGCTAAGCCTGAAGCTAAAATAATGCTTGTTGAAGTTATATGCGAAGTAGGTGTGCCTTCAAACGATGGTGGGAAAAAAGATGGGAAAATGGGAGAGAATACAAAAAAAACATAGCATTCGATGATATGGTGTTAAAGAAAACCCGAGAAGTCAAGAAGAAGAAAATCTAAGCTAAAACCTCCCCCATCTAAGCTTCCCATTGTCGAACAAACTATTATCCCCGCCATGTTCGAGCAATATGAAAAAAGGGTAAAATCATTGTCACCATCCGAAAGGTCGGGAAGGGACGAAGGAAAGGTCGTGGAACGGGAGACTCCTGTAGGTACCAACATTGTTAAGTCTAAAAGATACCATGGTGTAGAAAATACGGAGAGACCGACCAAAGATCAGGTCGTGACCGCGGACAATGCTGCTACAAATTCGTTGTCGTCAGAGAGGTTGGATCCTTCCAATACCGTTATCCTTGCTAAGATGAACATGCCACCCTCGGTAGATGATATAATTCCCATAAATGAAGATATAATTTTGAACGACCCGCTACCCATACATTATCTCCCGTCAAACGAGAGTCTTTCTGATCCCAAATTGTCCGATGACTCTTCTCCTGCGAGGTATTTTTAGCTGAAAATGTTAGATACAATTGTTTTCTTTCTATATCATATGCTGGCACCGATAGCTTTAAGAGAAAATAAGGCTCATAATTTAACCAACAAGCTATCGGAGACTAAAACCGAATATCCAAACTTGAAGGGTAGTTGCGGCAACAAGATCTCTGTGCGAGAGAACGAGAATTAGATACCCGAGAAACAATCAATCGCGCCACTGCATGTGATAAATTGGTCGAGGCCGAATTTCAAGAGAATGAGGAGGAATGGAAAAAAAATAGTGTGCGAGTATGATAAGGCAATTAAAGGTTTACACTCAGCATGATGACGTTGTTCGGAGCTTGGCAGTGCGAAAAAATCGAAAACACTTTTGTCATTCCCGTGGCCGCTAAATACATTCGAGAACTCTGCATTCATTCGGCAAGGGAAACAAAATCCGTAAATAACAAGTTTCCTCCAAAATGCGTAGACACCATGAAAGTGTTGGATCATAAACTTGATCCACTTAAAGGGCCCAACCCACTTAAAGGGCCCAACCCACTCAAAGGGTCCAACCCACTTAATAAGACCCATCTAGAAAGAATACTCTAGAAACATTTAAATTAATATTTAGTTCTTTAGGTTGAGTGCAAGACACTCTTTTAGATTGAGTGTAAGAAACACCTTAACTTTGAGTGTAGTATTGATGTTGAGTGTGTTAGTATCCAAAAGCCTCTTGGATGGTGGATCTTTGTCTCCACTATATTCCTATAAATAGTGGAGCTCTCCCACCATCTAGAGCATCACACAAACACACCAAGAATCAAAGTTAGAGAGAAAATTAGAGTGAGAGAAAAGAGAGACAAGAATGCTCTCTTGAGTGTTAGAAAAATTATCTTCTCTTCTTGTGTGAGGTTTAAGAGTGTCTTGTAATATTTCTCCTTTTCTATCAATATCAAAGTTGTTTGTTTGTTTTAAAGATAGTGTTGTTTTATATTTTCCGCCAACAAAGTGGTATCAGAGCCACAAGTTCTTTCCAAAATTTGATTTTTAAATTTTCAACATATTAGAAATTTTGTTTTTAAATATTCAACATATTTAAAAATATGGCAAATGGTGTATCCTCCTTCCAAGTTCCAACACTCAACAACAACAACTACGATAATTGGAGTATCAAGATGAAAGCTCTTCTTGGAGCACATGATGTGTGGGATGTCGTAGATAAAGGGTTTGACGAACCCGAAGATGAAGCAAGCCTTTCTCACGAGGAGAAAACAAATTTGAAGGATTCAAGAAAGAGAGACAAAAAAGCTCTCTTCCTCATCTATCAAGCATTAGATGATGATGGTTTCGAAAAGATTTCGAGCGCATCTTCCGCCAAGCAAGCGTGGGAGAAATTACAAATCTCTTACAAAGGAGTCGAAAAGGTGAAAAAGGTACGTCTCCAAACATTAAGAGGTGAATTTGAATCCTTACATATGAAAGCGTCCGAATCTATATCGGAATATTTCTCAAGAGTAGCAACCGTTTCTAATCAATTAAAAAGAAATGGTGAGAAGTTAGAAGATGTGAGAGTAATCGAAAAAATACTCCGCTCGTTGGATCCCAAATTTGAGCACATCGTCGTGACGATTGAGGAAACTAAAGACTTGGAGAAGATGACGATTGAAGAACTCCAAGGATCATTACAAGCCTACGAAGAAAAACACAAGAAGAAGCAAGAGATCACCGAGCAACTCCTCAAAGTAGAACTCAAGGACATGTATGCAAGTCAAGACGATGATAGAAACCAACGTGGCCGAGGAAGAGGTAGAGGTCGCGGACGAGGTGGTTATCATGGACGTGGACGTGGCTGGAATTACAACAACAATAATTCCAACTACAACTACGAGAAACGAGAAAGCTCAACACGAGGTCGTGGAAGACGAAATCCGAACTCGAGGTATGATAAATCTCAAATCCAATGCTATAAATGTCAAAGATTTGGACATTATGCTACAGAATGTAGAGGCCCCAAAAATAGAGTTGAGGAGAAGGCCAACTATGTGGAAGAGAAGACGGAGGAGAAAGATATGTTACTACTAACATACAAAACCACTAATGAAGGCCAAGAAAACACTTGGTATCTTGACACCGGTGCAAGCAATCATATGTGTGGGAAAAGAAGCATGTTCGTAGAGATCAATGAAGCAGTGAGTGGAAATGTATCTTTTGGAGATGATAGCAAAATATCGGTGAAAGGAAAAGGTAACATTCTTATTCGTGCAAAAGATGGTAGTCACCAAATGATTTCAAATGTCTATTACGTACCTAGCATGAAAAACAACATATTGAGCTTGGGACAACTCCTAGAAAAGGGCTATGATATTCATATGAAAAATTATAGTCTTTTTCTAAGAGACGACAAAGGAGACTTAATTGCTAAAGTCCAAATGTCAAAGAATAGAATGTTTCCTTTGAATATTCAAAATGATGTTGCAAAGTGTCTTAAGGCGTGTTATAAAGATTCGTCGTGGCTATGGCATGTTCGATTTGGGCATCTAAACTTTTCAAGTTTAGAGTTATTGTCAAAGAAGGAAATGGTGAGAGGGTTACCGTGTATCAATCATCCTGACCAGTTATGCGAAGGATGTTTACTTGGAAAGCAATTCAGAAAAAGCTTTCCAAAGGAGTCGGAGTCAAGAGCCAATAAACCTCTCGAGCTTATTCATACCGATGTGTGTGGTCCAATCAAGCCGAGCTCTCTAGGTAAAAGTAACTACTTCCTTCTCTTCATTGATGATTTTTCAAGAAAAACGTGGGTATACTTCTTGAAACAGAAATCTGAAGTCTTTGGAGTATTTAAGAAGTTCAAAGCAGTTGTGGAAAAAGAGAGCGGAAATAAGATTAAAGCCATGAGATCTGACCGAGGAGGGGAGTTCACATCCAATGAATTCCTAGAGTTTTGTGAAGCACATGGAATTCGTCGTCGCTTGACAGTTCCTAGATCACCTCAACAAAATGGTGTGGCAGAAAGGAAGAACAGAACAATCCTTGATATGGCGCGAAGCATGCTCAAAAGTAAGAAACTGCCTAAGGATTTTTGGGCGGAAGCAGTGGCATGTGCGGTTTACTTGTCCAACCGATCTCCAACAAGAAGTGTTTGGGGAAAGACACCACAAGAAGCGTGGAGTGGAAGAAAGCCCAGAATTTCCCACCTTAGAGTATTTGGAAGCGTAGCCCATGTCCATGTACCAGACGAACAACGAACCAAACTCGATGATAAAAGCAAGAGTTTTATCTTCATCGGTTACGACTCAAGTTCCAAAGGCTACAAGTTGTACAACCCGAACAACAAGAAGGTTGTGATAAGCCGAGACGTGATAGTTGATGAAGAAGGCGAATGGGATTTTAGGTCTCATGCAAATGAGTTCACATTTTTCCCCCAAATTGAAGAAGACGAGCAAACACCGAATGAGCAATCACAAGATGTTGCAACCCCACATGCTTCACCAACAACAACTACTCATGGAGACTCACCACATTCATCATCGTCAAATGGTAGTCAAAATGAGAGAGCAGTGGAACGTACAAGAAGCCTTAGTGATCTTTATGAGGTAACCGAGCCAATGGATAACATTACACTATTTTGTCTCTTTGCTGATTGTGAGCCAGTAACATTTCAAGAAGCTGCACAAGAGAAACAATGGAGAGACGCGATGGATGAAGAAATTAGAGCCATCGAGAAGAATGACACATGGGAACTCACCTCACTTCCCAAAGGGTGCAAGACAATAGGCGTTAGATGGTTATACAAAACCAAGAGAAATGCTAAGGGAGAGATTGAAAAACATAAAGCGAGACTTGTTGCAAAAGGCTATAGTCAAAAGGCGGGAATTGACTATGATGAGGTATTCGCCCCCGTTGCCCGATTAGAAACTATTAGACTAATAATTTCTTTGGCAGCTCAAAACAAGTGGAAGATACAACAAATGGATGTAAAGTCAGCATTTCTAAATGGCGTCCTTGAAGAAGAAGTATACATTCAACAACCATTAGGCTATGAGATCAAAGGCCACGAAGATAAGGTGTTGAAGCTAAAGAAGGCTCTTTACGGGCTAAAACAAGCACCAAGGGCATGGAACAGTAGAATCGACAAGTATTTCCAAGAGAACGGCTTCAACAAATGTCCGTACGAGCACGCTCTATACACCAAGATCAAAGATGGAGATATTTTAATTGTGTGTCTCTACGTGCACGATTTGATCTTCACCGGAAGCAGCCCGAGCATGTTCAATAAATTCAAGGAAGTAATGACGAAGGAATTCGAGATGACAGATTTGGGGCTCATGGCGTACTACCTTGGCATTGAAGTTAAGCAACAAAAAGATGGAATTTTCATCTCACAAGAAAGCTATGCTAAAGATATCCTGAAGAAGTTTAAGATGGAGAATTGTAGCCCAATAAGCACACCCATGGAGTTTGGAGTCAAAATGTCCAAGCATGAAGAAGGCGAAAGTGTGGATCCGACATTATTCAAAAGTTTGGTGGGTAGCCTACGCTATCTAACTTGTACGAGACCAGATATTCTTCATGCAGTTGGATTGGTTAGTCGCTATATGGAATCTCCAACAACAACTCATTTCAAGGCTGCAAAGAGAATCCTTCTTTATCTGAAAGGTACAATCGACTTTGGATTACTCTATTCCATTTCTAATGATTACAAACTTGTTGGGTATAGCGATAGTGATTGGGGTGGAGACATAGACAATCGAAGGAGTACTACTGGATTTGTATTCTTCATGGGAAACATTGCTTTCACATGGATGTCAAAGAAACAACCGATAGTCACGTTATCCACTTGTGAGGCAGAATATATTGCTGCCACTACCTGTGTTAGTCATGCAATTTGGCTTAGAAATCTATTGAAGGAGATAGACCTAACACAACATGAGCCAACTAAGGTCTATGTCGATAATAAGTCAGAAATCGCCTTAGCCAAGAATCCAGTATTCCATGATCGAAGCAAGCATATAGATGTCCGCTACCACTACATAAGGGAGTGTATTTCAAGAAAGGATGTGCAAGTTGAATATGTGAAGACACAAGATCAAGCTGCTGATATTTTCACCAAGCCACTAAAAAGCGAAGACTTCAAACGATTAAGGAAACTACTAGGGGTCACGGGATCAAGTTTAAGGGGGAGTGTTGGATCATAAACTTGATCCACTTAAAGGGCCCAACCCACTTAAAGGGCCCAACCCACTCAAAGGGTCCAACCCACTTAATAAGACCCATCTAGAAAGAATACTCTAGAAACATTTAAATTAATATTTAGTTCTTTAGGTTGAGTGCAAGACACTCTTTTAGATTGAGTGTAAGAAACACCTTAACTTTGAGTGTAGTATTGATGTTGAGTGTGTTAGTATCCAAAAGCCTCTTGGATGGTGGATCTTTGTCTCCACTATATTCCTATAAATAGTGGAGCTCTCCCACCATCTAGAGCATCACACAAACACACCAAGAATCAAAGTTAGAGAGAAAATTAGAGTGAGAGAAAAGAGAGACAAGAATGCTCTCTTGAGTGTTAGAAAAATTATCTTCTCTTCTTGTGTGAGGTTTAAGAGTGTCTTGTAATATTTCTCCTTTTCTATCAATATCAAAGTTGTTTGTTTGTTTTAAAGATAGTGTTGTTTTATATTTTCCGCCAACAGAAAGCCCAAGTGGCTGATACCAATGTCATACTAATCATAGAACTCCATTATCGATTTCCCGACCTGGTACTTGGGTCTTTCTGGCAAGAGGTTCGTGGGAAAGATCGGCCTAGAGGAATGATTTGTGAAGATGATCCTGAGGAAGACTCTTCAGAAGATTCGTCTAGTGGCAGTGCGTCGGGAAATGAAGAATAAGTTGGTTCTTTCTTTGTTGTTTCGTTTGTTTATGTTATTGTTTACCCCAACCATCATGGTCGTAACTTTGTAAGCCGGATTCTAGGATTATCTAAGCTCGTATTCCGGACCATCAAGCCTGTTCAACTTGGTACTTTTTGTCAAGCCACATGGTCTCCGGAAATATGTTTTTTCTATATCGTTGAACTCAGTACTTTTCCTTGTTTTTTTTTTTTTTTTTTTTTATATTTCGTTGTAAAAAATGATCAATTCCTGACGCAAAGACTAATATGGTTCAAAAACCTGACCCGTTGATCAACCGACATTAAAATACCCTTTATGTCCGAACTATAAAAACAATGTTGATCAAATGAAAGTTGAAAAACCGTTCAGGTCCGAACTATGAAAACGATGTTGATCAACTGAAGTTGAATTAGCCTTTAGGTCTAAATTATGAAAATAATGTGGACCAACCGACATTAAAAGAACTCTTTAAGTTTGAATTAAAAATAATAATATGGATCAACCGAAGTTGAAATAACCCTTTAGGTTCGAATTAAAAAACCAAATAGCGAGCATTGTAAATGTATCATTTTATATTAACATATTGGTTTTTTCTAGACACCTCGCTAAACCTTTCTGCGCCAACAAGGTAGGAAAGAGTGTGTCCCCGACCAAAATTGTTTACAAAAAAGATAGACAAATGTATAAATATTTAAAATTACTCTAAATATAACTTAAGATGTTCGATATTCTAAGGAAGTTGTAGTGGTCAGTTGTCTTTATCTTTTAGTCGATATGTGTCCAAATTTATATTCTCTATCACATGGTATGGGGTCTCCCAGGTTGGGGCCAATTTCTCGAGGATATTTTCTTTAGTTTGTAGGAATACTTTTTTCATGACCTTATCACCGACCTTGAACTCCATTCTTTGAACCTTTGAAGCATATATACTTCGTATTAGGGTATGTTAATGCAATAAATTTAAATGGGTAATACTTTTCTTATCCTCGATTATGTCAAGGGCAAGAAGTCGATTTTAATCATTGCTGTTTTTAATAACGTTCGACCCTATACGATGGGTACTAATTTCTAAGGGTGTTACCGCGTCCATACCATATACCAAAGAATACAAGGATTCTCTAGTCGTGGTATGGGGATGACCTGAGAGATGGAACATGTAGTTTCCTGCTTTGGAACCGTCGTGACCACTCTTCCCCTTATATTCGGTTGAGATTGTTTTTTTACAAATATTGTCAATTTCTTGTTCTCAATTAGCAGTTGTATTTCTTTCTTTAATGCTATACAATCTCTCGTATCATTGCCTACTTCATCATGATACTTACAATACATGTTGTTACAATTTTCCTGAAAGACCTGAATATGGAATTGTTTCCAAAAATGGACATGGTTATTAGCCTTTTCAAAAACAGTCACCACACATTCAGTTAATTTTGATAAGGTCGGATAATTTTGACATTACTACTTACACATATCCGAAGGGAAATTTGAACCTAACCAGTACCACGAGCAACCGAACACGATAAAATGAGTGGAACATGACTTAGCTAGGTGGTGGTCATTTCATCTCTTGGGATAATGGGTTCTTAAAATTAACCCAAACCCACAATCCGACCCAAAATACCCCAACTACTTTCATTAATGAGGGTGATTAGAATTTAATACTAGTACACACCTTAATTATCTCTCTATATTTCACCTTAAACATTAAATTCCCAAAACACTTTACAAAATTACCCTCAATCAGAAATAACCCACACTAAATTGGCGACCACAGTGGGAGGACGATGATGCCTGAATTTCATATTCAAAACCAGCAAACAAGGTAGTTCAGATGGATCTGAATGCACAGAATGTTCCACCTCTTGAGGTGGAAGTAGCAAAAGAAAACAATGAATATACTGTTGAGGAGCACGATCAGTTGAAGGCTGAGATAGAGACATTGATAGCACTAAAACAAGCAGAGAAAAGGGTTAAAGAAAAATCCAGTGCGTCGGTGCTTCACCATAATGACAATCCTAAAGAGAACGAACAGTCCCTAAAGACTCATCTAAGCTTCAAGAAAACGTATCGATCTAAACATGTGGAGAGCTCCACTTCGGATTCCCCGAGCAGCTCATCTAATGATGCACAACTTGAAGAGTTAGTTTTATCCAGCAGTGATGAAGGAAGGTCGAAAAAGAAAGTAAGGTTTACTAAAAAGAATTCAAAAAAAGGGATAAGCATGACAGGCTCAAGAAACGTCATGGAAAGATAAAAGGGTTCAGCTGATCAACATATTGACCGCTTGTTGATTTAATCTTTTTGCTTTCCAGTCCCAAGATATTTTTGCTATTCCAAATGAGGATACCGTGTTTAGCCGTAACAAGAACTGGAGGAAATCGCCTTTATTTGCAAAAATACTCTCCAAGCATCTTCCTAAAAGGTTAGACAGCTTTAAGATGGAAAAATACGACGGGAGCAAAGATCCGGACAACCATCTTGAGCAGTTTAAGAACTTTATGATGAATTTCGATGATGAGGACATATTGTTGTGTAGCGCCTTCTCCCAAACCTTCACAGGAAGTTCCCTCAACTGGTATAATAGTCTCCCTAAGGGATCTATAAATTGTTTTGACATATTTTGGGTTTTCTTCCGGAAGCAGTTCGTTGGAAGCAATGAGCTTAAGGGAAATTGAGATATCATCATTCATTGCACTCATGAGCCAAATGAGTCTCTTAAAGAGTACATTAGCAAGTTTGTGAATACTAAGAATGGGTTAACAGACCATTTTGAACAAGTTGCGATTACTTCACTCAAACAAGGTTTGAATCCTGGAAACTTAGCTGATTCAATGACTCGGAAGAAGGCTATGACCTGGGGGTTGTTCAATCAGGTTGGAAATCAGATTAATGTTCATGAGACAAAGAAATCTATAGTGCCTCATCAAATTAGATCCACCACTACACATCAACACCTCAAGCTGCTAATCAGTCCGGTTATAGATCAAAGGAGACTAGACATGGATCTAACCGGTCAAGGCAAAATCAGTCCAACCAGAACCAAAACCAACAGGTTAGAAATAAAAGGGGGTCATGGGTTCAACCTGAGTGGTTTGCTGAATTGGGAGAAAGTGTGGCTACAATATATGACAAAACTAAAAACAAAATATATTTTAGAAAACCAGCAGCGTTGCAGTCTCCTAGAGAAAACCGGACTACACGTTTCTGCAAGTACCATAATGATATAAGGCATGATACCCATGATTACATAGCTTTGAAGCAAGAGGTCCATAATCTTTTTTAAAAGGGTTAGATGAGAGCCTATATCAAAAAACAAGGGGGGGGGGAGCATGGTGTGGTTAATTTTCATCTGAGGGCAAGATTGTAACTTTTGTTTTGAGTTTTGTGGAAGTTTGTAAGTATTTAATATTTGAGTAGAGAGTAGAGGGAGAATTAAGCAGCCTGGTTGTATTTAATTTTCATTACCTATATTTAATGCGGGTGGTTGGGTATTTATACCCTTACATTTGGGCTTTATGGGCTTTCGGGTCATGTTTAATGGACTCGGGTCATGTTCAAGGACCCATGAGCTCTTAGTAGGAGAGCAAGCAGCCTAGTCAAGAAGTGTTTAGGTTTTTAAGTACTTTAGTCCTTGTTCGAACAGTTCAATGGGTAAGGTGTTCGAACTGCCCTGTCCGGTCTGGTGATCTTAGTCTGAACTGTCCCTGTCCAGAGAGGTAGCAACATTCAGACTCATCAGGAGCCCATTTTTTAGGTGTTTGCTCAAATACCTTTGTCAAAAACCTGAAAAATAGTCCTATGTCAGGGGCAGTTTTACCCGGACAGGTTTTCGAATCGTGTTATGGCTTTATCCGGACTGTCTGTGAATCTAAACGGTTTTCTGCCAAAGTTCATGGGACACATGTCACTCTTTGGTTGGTTATTTCAGACGTTTTTTACCTTGATTTTCGCACCCACCTTCTTTGAAAAGCAACTTAATGAAGGTGAAATCAGCGCCTTCTTTTAATCATTACTAATCTTTTCGAATTCTCCTAGGAATCAAGACTTCCTTTTGAGATTTACTATAAATTGAAATACTTTTCTACTGTTTTACTATCACTTTCGTTTTTACTCTGCAAATCTTCAAAGATTTTTCTCTCAAAAACAAACTCTTACTTAAGTTGTTTATGTTCACGGCTAGGAACGCTCTGATCAAAGGCGGGTGGCTCAATCTATCTGAATTGGAAAAGGCGCAAAAAGTTGAAAGGGAAAGGCGCATTGCAGCAGGCTTACCCACTTCCCCCATCGACAAACCAGCAATCTCAGCCACAGAGTCAGACCAGGGTTCTTCCTCCACAAAGGGTGTCAAACCGAAGAGGTTGTTTCAAACCAGTCTTTCCCCTATCATCTCAGGTTCTTCGGTTCAAGAGTCGGAACCCGTTGTTGAACCAGGTTTAACAGTTACCAGCTTTAAAAAATCCTCCCCTTTCTTAACCATGGTGTCAGATGTTGAAGCCTCTCCTCATAAGCTAGTTGATCGAAGAAAAAGCCGGATGGTCAAAGGGCAGGCTTCTAAGGGTACCGCTTCGAAATCAGGTGCCAAGGACATTAGTACTGGGTCAGAAGTACACTTTAGAGCACCCACGGACAGGCTGTCCGGTCCGGAGGGCACTGGCTCAAGTCCCCGAAGAGAAACGTCTACATCAGAGCCCCAACCGGAGGCCAAGAACCAAGAGAATACTGAAGCTCAGCAGTCTGGAAGTCAGGCTGAGCCAAATCCAAACCTCCCTCTCACCACTGCAACTGAAAACCCTTCCTCAATCATGGAGGAAATAATGGAGGACTCTATCGAAGAGGCTCCATTTGAGTCCGAACCTTCCGGACAAACTAGTGGTGCTGTTGCTGCCCAAAAGGATAAAGGCAAGGAAAAGTTATGCTTGAGGCATCCGGATCTGCCGGAGTGTCTTGAAGGAAGGGTGGGACATTGTTTCCATAAGGTCAACGTTAAATATCTCCTCGCCTTGCAAAAGATCAATTACGCTTTCATCCATACAGCTGAGTTGGGCCGGATGCGTACGAAGTGGGGAATTCCGGAGAATGTGAAGATAAGAATCCCCATAAACCCCGAAACCCCCATGGACTGCAAGCTGAGCGAGATAGTTATCTTCACAGAGCTGTTTAACTGGGGGCTCAGATTTCACTTGGACCTAGAGATTGTCATATACTTTCATCTGATAAAGCTCTGTCCAAGCCAGCTGAGTCCCAATGCTTGGTACACCCTCATGGCCTGCGTTATGACCTCTAGGCTCTCCGGGATTCCTCTACCAATGGAGGAGTTTGCTGCTGTGGCCAGTCTCTGCAGAAACCACCACATTCCCTTCTATCACTTCAACATGGGTGATAATTATAAAGCAGTGGATGATCTGCTAGAGTCGGAGAGGAATTGGAGGACTCAATTCCTGTTTGTAAGTGGTGCTTGGGAGAACGGGAAGAAAATCAAGGCCGGAGTCAACCCAAGTCTCCTCACCAGCAGATGGAGGAGTGATCGTAAGGCTCCTACTTTATATTTTTATCTCTTCTTTTATCAAATTTGTTTAAACTGATTGGCCTTGTCTTTTTCTTAGCAGAACTGCCCAAGGACTTCAATGACTATCTAAAGTCCGGGCAGACCACTTGCACCAAGATCAACACTTGGACTGCTGAAAGGTGGGGAAACCGGTTCCATGATGCTTTCACAAGAGACAACTTAGCAAGGTTTCACCTCTGGAACACTACTAGCCGGAGGGACTTGTCCTGGGAAGAACTCACCACTCCTCCCTCTCCGGATGTCGTCATTAAGAGAACACACGAACCGGCTGGGATACTTTACTTGCCAGGCCGGGCCAAGGCCCCGAGTAAGATAAAGGGCAAGAAGAAGAAGGGCAAGAAATTGGTAGGTGAAGCGGACCCTGCTGAGGTGGAGGAAGCTGTTTCAACAAATCCGGAGGGGCCAGTCCCAAGCTAGATTGATGATGCTCTGTTAGAAGTGGTAGAGCAGGAGAGTGTTAGGCAAGAGGTTCACTCCCCAAAACCCCCAAGGGCTCCCAAAAGAGACCGAAAACAGGGAGCTGAAAGCAAGGACAGGGGGGCCAAGAAGAAGAAGACCTCTAAGGGTGATGAACTTTCTCTCCGGCCTCCGGAGCCTCTCCCCCATGTTGATCCCACTGATCCAACACAAGCAGAGGAGATCCCTGGTGACTCTCAAACTGAAGATGTCGAAGGGGGAGGCCTTAGCATTGATGGGGTTGACATCACTGGTCTTGGTGGGCTTGGTGACTACTTTGTCAACCTCCCCAGAGATGATTTTGCTGGGCCTTACCTCCATCCGA